>OX387267.1:35264932-38029918 GCA_947562075.1 Orthosia gracilis
CGAGTAGCCAGTCTGTCGGTTTTTTATCGGTTACATTTCGGAACTGCACAATTTGATTCCACCTAGCCCTTTCCATCATCGGAATACAAGACGTCCAACAATACGCCATCGGTACATGGTGGACATCCCACCCATGCATGCAAAGCGTTTTGCGAATACTTTCATTGTACGTATAGCTAAGGAGTGGAACCCGATGCCGGAGCCTTTGTTTCCTGATAGCTACAACAAGGGGTCTTTGGGGCTTTGCTTTTTTTTCACCGTCGAAAGCATCATCACTTAACATCAGCGAGATAGTGGTTAAAAGCGTGGCAACAAAAAAAAAGCCTGACGAAACTGGCTTTGAATGGTATATAGACAAACATCACCGAGCTAATTCACTGGTAACATCTAGAAGTGTTATAAGATCAATGATATTCAACTGTGCGACAACTGCGTCGTTCATTGAATGCGTGATGTATATTACGCGTTTTATTTATTTGCATTTAACACTCTCTACAATGACAGACTGTGGCGTAAAACTCAAGGCTTTAATAGGAAGTTTATTTTTTATTGAACTACAGTAAAACGCCGGCGTCATAGGATGTCGCAGCGTTATCTCAAATCATGGGACTCTACTCAGTTATTAAGATTCCATGATTTTAGGTTTTGTCTATTCTTAAATTCCAAAAAGAATAGTATAGTAAACAATTTTTATTAGCATACTCTTTTCCACTGCTGAGCAAAGGCCTGCCTCAAATTCTTCCATGTATTTTTTTTTTCTGGACCACCTCAAACATACCTTTGCTGTAGGCAACTACGTTGTCTCATAAACCGTTAGAATAAGCATATTTATAGTTTATCCATTGCCTATAGCAATTCGATTATAGTGTACTACTTTACAATAAAACCAAATCCAAGTTATTTTGCCAAATTACATACCTTGATACAAGCAAACAACACATCCAATATAGGAGAACTTAAATGAGAGGTATCTGTGCCAGTAGTTGTATAACTTTGTACCGATAATCTCATGCACTACATCAATTCCAGAGGATGGGCCCAGTAAGGCCAAAGAGTTCTTGTAGAAGTACATTACTTGAGTTGCTACAGCACCTATGGAAGAAAAAGGGAACATGCCGTAAATATAATGAAAAATAAAATATTCCAGTAAGACAGAACTTCCAGTGTATGTTGTTGTATACAATCATTTATCGTAAAAATGATCGTATTCTGAGCTTTTCATTTAGCATATCTAGAAAAATGCAATTTTATGTCCTATTGAGCTGTAAAGAATGTATAGAAAAAGTTGGCCGAAGCATTGGAAATGTTTTCTTTCATAGGTAAGTAAATTTGTTTTTAAATTGTTTGTGAAAAAGTGGCATGCTTGGTTTTCATACAGATGGAGGGACTTACATTATCTATTTAGATTTAAGTCTGTGGTTTGTCCTGTTAACCCCACCAACAAATTATTTATGAAATTAAACTTGTGTTTTGTCCCCTAGGGTAACTGCTTTTCAGGCTTATGGCAATATCATGCTTTGTAATTTAATTTAATTATACTCATCAATTCATTACCTGACTAACTGTAATAAAGAGATGTACTTTGACATGCTCATAAGTATTATGAGCAAAACACACGAAATTTTAACTGTTCTTTTCCCACCATTGTTTCTGATCACTCATTATCTAAATATGTTTGCACATTTAACTAATATACAAAGAGAGAGCCCAAAGGCATGTAGAGTAATCTTTAGAACCACTACGCCTATTTGAAAAAATCATTTACCGTTTTAAAGGTACACTATTCCAGATGATGAATTATAATGACCAAGGCAAAGCCAGCACCTGTAGCCAAGTTGACAATCTACAATCAATAACGCTAGTACAACACAAATCAATGTATGGGAATGACACTTCTGAAAGTTAAGTCAGACCACACAAATAAAAGGCGTTAACAATTGTAGAAAGAGATTTGATACGAAACGTTTGTAACTTGGCTAGGGGGGCAGGGCAGGCTATCAGTCCAGTCGAACTTACCAACAACACTAGGTTTCCTAGTATCCTGAATACTTTTATCAAGAATACACTCCTGAGCCTGAGCAAAACAAATCTCTTGCATCATCCTCATTATCTCTGGACACACGTCTACTCCCGACGGTTGCGGTAACTGTTCTCGTAAGTACTGGAACACCCATGCAGCTTGTTGGAACTGTGTGCAAGCTGCCTTGAGGCTGTCTGCTGTGTTACGTGGCTCTGAAGCTGCGAGCTGAGTGAGCAGTGCCCCTACGTTGTATAGAACACTAGCCATTTCAAACCTTATATCTGCTAGAGTTCTGTTCATGTTTGCATATAAGTCTTTCCTAAAAATGGATAAAAACATGTGAATTTATTACATTCAGTTAGTTTTAAAATAAGAAATATGAATGTTACTCATTTTATGAGTTGACTGACTCATCATTTTATCTTTTTTCCTAAAATCTAATTGTTCATTTCTAAGCAAGCGTTTCATAATTTGCTAAACATAATATTCAAAGTAATTTTTTCTTAGAATACTATATAATAGTTTGTTTTAAGCTAGCCTTTCATAAATTTTGTTAAACATAATATTCAAAATAGTTTATAAACATAGCAATACTCAAAACAAGAGTTTTTAAACTTCTTATCAGACAATGATACTATCAATATCATGTAGGCATAGTGTAAACATAGGTACTTTACTATCATGATTCATAAAAACAAAGACAAATCAATAGGGATTATAGTGGTGTGAATGTTAATTAGATTTACCAGCTGAAGGAACACGCAGCAGGTTGACCTTTGGCCATCGGGAATCGGCTTTGCAGCGACCGCAGCTGACAAAAATATCTGATTAGGGCACTCAACCCCGAAGAATCGATAGTAGGTCGCACGGCCGTCGACCGCAAACCTTCCAACTGATGTATCTCATTGCTGTAGCTCTCTGGATCCTCTCTATAAGCTTCCGCAATGTACTAGAAAAAAAGACACAACGTAAAGACGTGACAAAGAAATTCTGAAAGTAACTTTATCAGAGATTACGAGACCTATTTACCTGTTTCAATTTTGGTCCAAAATGAGTGTTCTCGTGGGTCACCTTCAGCTCAAAGCTTATCAAGGGTAATTTTGGAACGGCTTCCATGATTTCTAAAGCTGTTTTCACCCGTTTTAACTATTTTTCACTCGGTAAAACAATTTCATCACAAATTAGCTTATTTGTTCCACTGTCATTTTTTTTTGTGTTTTTATTTAGAGGGCGTTCCGATTGTTTTTTTACGGTTTTAAGAGTACCGGTTATCCCTTGACTGTCACTCTCGCTACGCAACTGTGGCGTTTCTATTTTTTCTGTTCGTGAAACTTGGAAGAGGTTCTTGACAAAGAGGAATGCAATAAGAATCTCCAAGATTGGGTTGAAAGTTTGCTGATTTGTCTGAATATTGGTTGTAAATATTTTTTTTATTACTGCTGAAATCTATTCAATTAACCGTAAATACAAAATTTCAATTTTTTATCTGCGGTAATCACAAACATCAACATGCCGAAACTTCTATAGTCTATGCCAGTCTATGGTTTTAATGGCATTTCTGTCATTGCTGAGCTATTGATAATTTTGTGTTATTTTAGTTAAAAATACAACAGAAAAGAAAGTTTTGCATGCAGACTGATATCAAACCTCCATTATGAAGCTGAAAAAGCCTAAAACTGATGCTGAGGTAAGTTCCTTATAGTAAAAACTGTTGTTTACATGCGTTTTAAACCAGGGTCACTACGGCAAAACATTCACGTCTCTTCTCTTTCCCTATCCCTTCTACAAATCCAAACCTCATTGGAAACCTACAAACAACAACAACATCGATAGTCTAAACATGTAACTACGCAATCTTACCTGTATTTACAATTTCAGGAGGTTGCACCTGTGGTACCTCCTCAAGCTGAGATCATCGAAGCCGACTTGTATAAGCGTTCGTATTTCGGCCCTGATGTGCCTACCCTGGAGCTAGAGTGTTGGGAAGAGGAACTGTCGGAAGTCCAGCTCCAGGCCTATAAAAATGCTGATAATGAATACAAGAGTATTCAGAACAAGCTCGATGATATGGTCAAGGATACTGGTGGACAGATTGTGTACAATGGAGACCAGTTTACAGCCTATCAGCTGCTTGGGAAGTAAGTAAATAAAGTCGTCACAATCTAAGAAGTCCGTTGACATTTCTCATTTAACATGCCACGTTTCTACTTAAGAAATTGAAAAATTAAATTCATAATCCTAATTAATTACTATGTAACCCATACACTATAACAACGAGTATCATTCGTAAGCATCAACATAAATTATTATTAAGTATTTTTATAGCTGTCAAAATGGGCCTTTTATTTTTTGACAACTTTACTGTGTAATATTACACTATATTGCTGAAGAAGTAGAAAGAATTTCCTACTGAAACTACTTATAAGAAAAAATATCAATAATGCAAGTATGTAGTCCTGAAATCATATAATTTCAGTAAAAAAGTGTAGTGTATATCAATGTTTCAATTTGAAAGCATGTTTTGTTTTTATTGTTATTGGTATAGTCCCCAGCGTGTAACTTGGCAATGTTTTGTCGTAGTGGGTGACCAACCACTATATATAGAGCGAACGGAAAATGAACACAACACATGATTGGTCGGTTTATCCTCGTATCAACTGACCAGCCAATCACACTCTGGGAGCGGTGCTAAAAGTGCCCCCCGTTCAGCATGGTAGCCAAAGTGACCTAAAAACGACAATCTAATGACTGTTGCCGAGTTATGTACTTGTTAACTTATAGGCTTGTGAAAAATTTATGATGAAAACGATTTTATTTTTAACTAGCTGTCCCACGCGGCTTCGCTCCCGTCAACGGGCTACCTACCTACCGATATACCCGACCTAGCCTACCCTACCTATACTACATACATGATTTTTGCGAAACTTTAACCGGTTGCGCAGCGCACGCAACGGAAGCTCTCATAAATGAAAATTTTTGCCCGTTTTTGCAATATTTTTCATTTGTGCTCCGCTCCTATTGCTCGTAGCGTGATGTTATATAGCCTATAATCTTCCTCGATAAATGGACTATCCAACACAAAAAGAATTTATCAATTCCAACCAGTAGTTCCTGAGATTAGCGCGTTCAAACAAACTCTTCAGCTTTATAATATTAGTATAGATTTGATTATTATTTATGCCTGACAAGTTATATGGTATAAGGGCGGGGAGATGACAACATTTATGTTTGCCTTTTCAATATTTTATATGAGTGCTCAAATTCACATTACAGCCCACTCTCTTTCATAGAGAGGAGGCCTGTGTTATGTCCCACAGTGGGAACATTAAAGTCTGATTACACATGTGCTAACCATTATTAAACATATAATAATTCCCTTTGATTGTTTTTATAGACAACCAGTGCTGAAAGATTTGGAACGACAAAGTGCTGACATCATTAGATCTAGGTCTCGCTCATTGTCTATATCTAAGGAGAAACCTGGAAAGAGAGGTATGTTCAATAGTTTATTATTTTAATATGTTATTCAAGTTGTTTTTCATAGCCTGAACTGTCAAGGAAAAATAGTAAGTTAGTGTTTTATAGATCTTTATCTGAAGGACCTTTGATCTAGCAATGTAAATAATAAAGTAATTATTTAGGGTTCTGTACCTGAAAGGTCCAAACGGAGATCTATTGCTGTCGCCAGATGTCCGTCTGTCTGCTTGTCGTCTGTCAAAGCCAAACGATTGGAGCTACAGTCTTCAAATTTTCACAGTATAAGCATCTTGTTGACCCAAAGCCATACACATTGGCAAAAAATATTTTTAAATGTTTTTAAGGGAGACTCCCAAACAATGAAACGGGAGCAACAACAAAAAAAAATTACCTACTACTTATACTCCATTGAGTGGGGTCACTCAATGGAGTATGTAATTTTTTTTTGTCGTTGTTTATAGCTTGTTAAATGGACAAATGCTTTTTGTTTTAAAAAATACTTCCCATTGACCTATGAACATCAAATATGGTGTTAATGTTTATAGTTACGTATATTTTACTAACAAATAGCAATATACTGATAAATCAGATTTCTTTCTTTGAAATTTCCTAATGTTTCTATTAAATCCAACTTGTTTTTGCGGTTTGGTACGGAACCCTAAATCTAAATGTGTGAAGTCCGACACGCACTCGGCCGGTTTTTTTTACAAACTTCTTTTACCCTTTCCCTCCAGGTCGTCCAAAGAAGATTCGCAATACTGAAGATGACCGTGACTACTCTCCATCTCCTGATAGAGTCAAGTCTCCTGAACCCAAGAAGAAGAAAAAGAAAGATAAAGAAAAAACTAAAGAGAAAGAGAAGGAAATCAAAGAAAAAGAAAAAGATAACACCAAGACTAAGGATAAGACTCTGGCACCTTCTAGTAAGTAATTTGCTCCAATTCAAATCTTTATTGCATATCACATGTGTTTAACAAGATCTTTTTAATAGAAATATGTATAGTTTACATGGTCTCTATAGAGCTGCGGTTGGGCTTAAATTGGTGCAAATTTAATGAACTTTAAAAATAACAGAATTTTGTTCTTTCGAAGTTGCAAATTTGAAATCACACTACTCTAACTGGCAGATCCAACATACCAACAAATCAGAACTACATCATGCTTTGCGATTTTAGCCTTTGTCGATTTCGACTGGGATAGTTGATTCTTTCCTAGTCATTAGCTTATTTGATTAAAATTCTATAACTATAGAAACTCAGTAATGACAGTAACAGGACTTGCAACAGTGCTGCCATGGCACAAGCAAGCTTTTAGTTTTACCCCATTGTAATTGTGAGCCACAGGGTCATAGGTGGCTTCTTAAAGTCATCAATTTTATTCAATACCTTTTTTTTTTCGGTTTGGAAAACATAAAGCTAGCAATATTTAAAAAATAAACTAGCTGACCCGCCAAACTTTGTTTTACCATAAAAAGACGCTACCTACCTACCCTACCTACCCTACCTACCCTACCTACCCTACCTACCCTACCTATCCTACCTACCCTACCTACCCTACCTACCCTACCTACCCTACCTACCCTACCTACCCTACCTACCCTACCTGCCCTACCTACCCTACCTAGTCTCTCGCGATCCCCCTCGTGAAAAATGATTAAATTACTAAAATGGCTATTAAAAATTAGGGGTTGGTGATAAAAGGGTGAAAATTGAGGATTGTATGTATTTTTGTATGTTGTATCATAAAAAAATAGAAATTAAAAATTTTGTCTAAAAAATAAAATTTAGGGGTGGACTACCCCTAACATTTAGGGGGATGAAAAATAGATGCTGGCCGATTCTCATAGATACCGGATAAGCACAAAAAATTTCATCAAAATCGGTCAAGCCGTTTCGGAGGAGTATGGCAACGAAAACTGTGACACGAGAATTTTATATATTAGATAAATTGAATGCCATTTATAAGTTGCCACTGATTGCCCCTTATTGTAACCATTTGTCACTCAAATTAAACTCAAAATTAAAATTCATACTATTCCCACAGATGTGCACAGCGTGGTTACAAATGTGCGACCCTCAGAAGCCACAGCTATCGGCGGCTTGCTCACGGGCAGTGCTACTAAGACTACAGCCATTGTGGACCTTACTAAAGATGACGGAAACAAGAATGTTGCTGATTCAAGAGAGGTTTCATTTAATAAGTTGCAAGGTAAGTCCTAACTTTTTTTCCAAAACAAAGTAAAGCCGAAACACCGAAAAGGTCAATACCGGTATTCACACTTTCTGGTTGGTCAGCTCTTATTGACTTTAGCAATTGCATATTTTACAATGATCACAAATCTGTTGTCCCTCATCGAAAATTCACGACTATGCCTAATTTTGGATTTAACTGGGTTTCCAACTACTAAATATAAACTACTAGCTTCCTGCCAGCGGCTTCGCCCGCGTGGAATTCGAAATTTATCCCGAAGGAACATATTCCCGGGATAAAAAGTAGCCTATGTGCTATTCCAAATCCGTTCAGCCGTTCTGGCATGATTGAGTAACAAATACACACATATCCATCCAAACTTTCGCATTTATAATATTAGTAAGAAGTAAGATAAGATGCCTTTTATTCTACAGGCAAGACATTCCCCTCGCTAGTAGTAGTGGCGCGCCCATACCTCCGCTCTAAGGACTCGGCTGCACCATCGGACCGGTCCACCCTGGACGGCAAGGTGAAGTCGGTGCTGATGCATACGCCTATGAAGTTCACCGAGTGGCTCATACAGCAGGGGCTGGTTCGCTCTGAGCAGTGGTGTGTGATACATGCAGGGAATAAGCTGAAACTTGGTGAGTACTATTATAACAATATTTTATACTTTAGACCAATACATTTTTAAACATTATCAAGATACTTTAATAGATATATTCTATCAGTACATAAGGATTTGTTTTAAGAAACAAGACACCATTCTTAAATTAATGGCTTCACAACCAACAGCAGGTCTGAGATCTAAGCAATAATACTGCATTTCAAACCAAAATTATTATGTTATTGCCACAAAAATCAAATAATTTACGACAATTCTTCTGAAAGTCTTTTCAGTAAAATTCATATAAATCTGCTCAACATCCATGCTACAGTAAAAATAATTTATGATGATGTCGTATGGGGCCTGGACGGGGTTGCCACCGTCTGATGACGGACGCGGTGGGCCGCAGGGGAGTAGGAGTGTCGATATAGTGTTGGCCGATCTCCCTATCCCCTGCGGCCGAAAACTGCTGGTAGGTGGCGGGGCCATTGACTTTGACCCGTCACTAGGGGACCAAGTGTACATGGGCTCGTCTGGCGCCCTTGTACTGGTTTGGTCCCTGGGGTGATGGGGGGTATTCTCCAGAGGCTCCGCAGCGAGTTCGCGGTGAGTGCTAACGCGTGACCGTGTTCCCGCCATAAGCGGCACAGGAGGACACCGTGGAGTTCTATTGGGTTGGAATCCCACATAACTTCACTATCTCCCCGTTGTAGTGCAGTATGCATGAGCATTTCTCAACAACAATGCGTCATAAAAGCACGAAATTGTCACAAAATTATTTTGCATTTTCGCTGAAGCGGCAGAAACTTAAATGCGTCCTTTTATTTCAGGCATGTACTCCGACGTATCAAAGTTCCCGTACTCCGGCGGCTACGTGTGGATATCTGAGTGCTGTCCCACGCGATTCGTCTCCGTATACTCCAGCTCCATCTTCGAAGGGGCCACCTTCCCTCCAAGTGTCCTCCTCAAGTTGATATACCACTGGGCTTGTCAAACTAACGTGCAAAACGTAGTCCAATGGGTTAAAGTGGACAATCTTTACGTAAAAGGACTGTTTACTTGGCTAAGGGCTATTTGTACGTCAGCCATTCATCAGCATATGGGTTTGCTGGGTGGGTCTGGCAAGAAAGTGGAGGTCGGAGTCATATCCTTGGGTACAACTAGTCATGATGGTACTCAGAGGCAGGTGAAGGTCGAAGTTCTGGGGGTGCTGGATCCGGTAGAGAAATTGGTGAGTCTACAATATTTTTTATTTAGTAAGGCCTTGAAGTAATTTTGCAAGTTGTTAGAACCCAGCTAACACTTGGAGTTTTGGACATGCATTGTATTATTTCGAGCCCTTTAAAATCCCATTGCAGTTTCTTGTGCATAGACAGAAAACAGAAAAGAAATGTTACTATGATTTTGATGCATGATTAGTTAATATTTTGCAGCATTGTTTGAGTTCTAAATTATTTGGTTTACCCCTAAACATTCATACAAATAGAAGTGCAAATATAAGACCACCTTTCTTTTCTTTACAGATCCGCCTCCGCGCAGTAGAACCTTTAGCAGAACACGAAAAGAACTACAAGAAACGCTTCCAAAAGATCCTCGAGCCTCTATCAGCCTGGGTGCACCCATCATCAGTGATTCTGACCGATTTGACAGTGGATAAGGGAACCTTGGTGGCCATGGGCTTTAAGAACGTTCACCAAGCATCCGCCCATTCTGACTCCTCGACTGCAAGGCATAGTAATGCCAATATTATGGAGTATTTGAGGAGAATAGTGCCAAGAATGTTCCAGAATACTCTTTCGTTGCTGTCCAGGCAGATTATACAGCAGTTCTTGGATGAACTGGTTTGGAGAGAGAGGTAGGACTTAGTTGTATTATTTTAACAGATAAATCTAAGGGTTTCAATAAGAATGTATTTGTCTTGTAAAATTTTTCTTTATTTATTTCCCAAAAATCAGGCTTAGAAGGGGACTGCCGGGAGTACAAGAGTCTCAGGCATTGCTATCTTCCTGAGACTTGTACACCCGGCGGTCCTCTTCTGCAGCAGCACAATCTATAGCAAAATTGAGAGAAGAATTGTTTATTTAATACTTTATGCACAAAAACGTACAGAGGCGGAATTAACGCCTTAGGTATTTTACCCTAGACTTCTATGATAAACTCGAAAACGCAGAAGAGATCACCGGCTACAAAATAGTTTTGATATTGATATTAAATCTAACATATCCAGGGTGCACTACTGACGGCGAATAAGGACATCAACACAAGATGGAAGGAGTACTATAAACAGCTAATGAATGTGGAGATCGCTCATTGCACACGTGATTTTGTAAATGTTTGTCCTGTATGTATTTTGTGGTGAAGGACTCTTAAATTGCGTAACAATAGAGGAAGGAGTGTCGGGTCTCCGTCCGACCACCAAGAGACTGCAGGAAAGACGGTGGCACGGTGATCATGTGCTACCGTGCACAACGAGGCTTAGGGAGACGCTCTTTCAGTCTCCCAGGCGTTGCACAGAATGGTTGCCGGAGTGTTGTTTTAAGGGGGCCCTTCTACGTGCTGATGGTGATTACCGGGGTGGTTTTAGTGGGGTAAAAAGCCCACACTGTCTGGTTTTTTTTCCAAGAGTGCAGGCGCCTTTTGAAGCCGCCTCCACGTTGAAAAAAAAGGTAATTCAATCTGTAGGATGTCTTTATCGTCTCATAACCGTCATTTCATATTCAAACCAATGTGCTATTCCACCAGATACGGCATATCACCCGGACAAGCGTTCGACAACATAGTGATCCACATCTCGGAACAAAGCAAGATGGAGTCCAAAGACCCGATCACCGTGCGCCTCAACAAGATCGCTGCCAACCCATTCAAGAACTGGAAGTATCCTTCTGGCAAATCGGTAAGGCTTTAGAAACTTATTTGAATTCTGAATTTGAGATAGTTATCATGATTTGCAACTACAAGCTCTATGTCATAAATGACAAAGCTCAAGTCTGATTGCAACTAAAAATAATTTGGATCTTTTTATAAAAATTGACACTTATTATGGTTTCTGATATTGCTACTGGAACACCTACCAGACATTTTAGCCTCTAGATGGCAACGCATTTGCGATGCCTGTGTTACTGCAATGCCCATAGGCGTTGGTGAGCATTTATTATCAGATGGACCACCTTTTGATAGTATTTGATCTTTCTTAATGATGAATTTTTAATCCTGTTGAGAAATTGAGAGCTAATATTAAACCAGTAATTTGCAAAAAAAAATACAATACTGTCGAATTGAGAACCTCCTCCTTTTTTTTCGTCGGTTGAAAAAGAAGAGTGACTTTGTCAATACATCAACACCTTAAATAGGAATACACAAATGAAATGTTTCTTCTTGAATGTTCTAGAAACGTGACAAGGTAGAAGAGCCTGAGCCAGAGACAGGTCGCGGTAGACGCGGCCGCAAGAAGAAGGAACCCTCGCCGTCTCCGCCGCCTAAGAAGAGGAAGAAGGAGAAGACTACCTACATTGAAGAAGAGGATGAGGAGGTAGGTTTCACTTTATTGAAAAAACCAGCCAAGTGCGAGTGACTCGTCTACAGAGGGTTCCATATAAACAGTTACATTCATCAAAATAAATGGGTAACATTACTAACGTTCATTAACAATGAAAGCACCGAACATTGCTCTAACGAAGGGACAAAATTAACTTTGTCGTTAGAAAACTATTGTCGCCATACACCAATATACAAAATTTTTACTTTTCCAAGTACATTTTATAAGTTGGTCGACTATTACTCGTAAACTTGTAAAGCCTACTTAGCTGTGATAGTTTTCCTTTTAGTTTCGTTATATCCAAAAGCAACCATTTAGCTGGCTTGCTGGTGGTGGACACTCAACTCTAACAAAAAATAGCATTTAAAGCTTAATTTTACGCAAATCGATCCCTGATTCGAGAAACGGTTTTCACAGACCCGTAATATTTTTAAATGGCCTATCGAACGATATCCCACACCATGGGACAGACGAGAAAAAACATGGTTTTATTTTACCACTTTGTCGGCATGATTAATATTTATATCCATGCCTCATGCAAGCATCTCTGAGCTAAGCTGCGGACGGACAGACGGATTTGGCGAAACTATAAGGGTTCCATGTTGACAACGGCACCCTAAAAATGATTCTACTACATTATATGCTAGGCTACTACGTTTTAGTAGTTCTGCATAGCATTATCATAAAATGTAGGATTATGAAAGTGATCGAGACCAATTCCTATAGTAGTCTCACTTACATTATTATTATATGCGGATAAAAGACAGCCAAGCCATGGTGAACAATTTTTATGTGGCATCAACTGACTTCAGCCTAAAAGAATTTAATTCAATTATTTTCTCATCCCCGTTTGCGCGTATGTTTTTTCCAACTACTAAGTTTACATTTTATCTCCAACAGATACCTCTAGCTCAAAGCCGGAAAACAAAAATAAAAGAAGAGAAAGAAAAAGACAAACCGAAGGACAAAAATGTCGCCGAGACGACGACAACAGCTCGAAGTCGCCGCACAAACAAAGCTAAGTCTTATGTGGATGACGACTTGGACGACATTCCTCTGAAGAACATCAAGAAAGAAACGAAGCCTGAAGAAACTGTGTCTATGGAGAGGTACTACTTCGGACAGATCGGCGGGAATGGCGACTATGCCAAGACTGCTATAGCTGTTGAGGTAAGTTCTTTAAAAATTAGCTTTTTACCCAACTGCGGGAGGGTAATGTTTTTTGAGCGTATGTAAGTCCATTTCTATAGCACGCTCTACAGGCCAAACGGCTTGAGTGTCGTTGAATTCGTCAAATTTCATGAACATTAAAACGGTTTCAGCAGCCCACATTGTCTAAAAACGGGCCCACATAGGATAATGGTAACTGAAGAAGGAGATATAAAATCCAATTTCACAAGTGAAGTCCGAAAAAATATTATCTATTTGAGTACCACCGCGGGTAGAGGCAAGCGTTTGTAATAAAGATTTATAAGCAACGTCACTTAATAATTTGTATACTGCAGTATTGCCGTTAAGGAGATAGTCTTCGTTAAAATCTCCAAATATTTACAAACCGAAAACAAATATTTTAGTATGAGTAAAAATAACCTACTCAACTATCAAAAAGTAAAATCAAATTATTCAATGATAGGAACAACCACCAACGTAAATAAGCTGCAATAAATGTAATATATGAAGGACGACAATTGCGAAAGGAGCCGATACGAGCGCGCTTTAGAGCTACGGGGAATGGTATGGTTCAATGGTTCGTTCCTGGTTCCTCGCACGCACGCTCCTTTCTTTTCATTCGGAATTTGTTTTTTTTTAATGTATTCACTATTTCATTCTCGAAAGTTCTTCGATATTCAATTAGTGATGTAGTCGGGTCGGATATTGACTTTAAAGATGGATATCGACATAAGAAAAGTTAAAAGTTATTTAATATTTCTAAAAGATAATATTATAAAATGGCCCGCCCGCCTAAATGAGCATAATTCAATCAGAACATAATTTCAAATTGATTTTATTTATAAAAAATGTTTAAGCCTTAAAATAAAAATAAACCAGGTCTTATTTGTTCGAATTAAGAAATCGGGTATATATCGATATCGATAATGTAATTAAAAATGCAATGTGTGACTGATGTGTTTTGACTGCACTGATGTAACCTAGGTTGAATAGTAGTAAATAGTCGACCTATGAATGTCAACACGAATGTCAACTTACGGCAAATGCAATTAAGTTTATAATTGCGACCACGGAGGATACCGCCATCTTTGGTCGGGTAGCGGCATTTGCTTGGCAATCATATTACAAAACGTTGAAAATACTTCTGCATTAACACAAAATAGACTCGCCGTACGGACCGGTACTGCCAACGACTCCGCCTACTCCAATGCGTTATTCGAGCGTAACAAACATTATTAATTTAGAAATCATTATTATTAAGGATGTTATAATTTTATTTTTGTATATTTTTATATGGTTCATAAGCATATATTTACTTACTATCTGTTTAACACAACTTTCAAAGTTATTTAAGTAATTTTTCAACGGCATTTGTACAAAGTTTTTACTGTTTCAACTACGTTTTATAAGTTGGTCGACTATTACTCGTAAAGTTGTAAATCCTACGTAGCTGTGATAGTTTTCCTTTTAATTTCGTTATAATACACTACTGCCGTGAATTTTTTCACATATCCAAAAGCAGCCATTTCGCTGGCAGGGAGGGGGGACACTTGACTCTAACAAACACTTGCAATTTAAAGCTTAATTTAACGCAAACGGATCTCTGAATCGAAAAATGGTTTCAACAGACCCGTAATATTTTTGAATGACCTATCCAAAGATATCCCACACCAAGGGATAGACGCGAAAAAAAACATCCCCACTTTATGTCTATAGGATGTACCAGAATTTTCTTTTTTCTTTATTTTTATTACCACTTTGTCGGAATTTTTAATATGTATATCCATGCCAAATTATAGCTTTCTAGTACTATGAGTCTCTGAGCTAAGCTGCGGACGGACAGACGCACATAAGGATTCCTTGTTGACTTTGGAACCCTAAAAATTCGCCTATTAAAAAATTATTCACTGAAAAGAGAAAAACAAGTGCTATTCAATAAAATAAACATGAAATATTATGAGGTGCTGCAGGCCCCCGGCAAATAAAAATTAAAGAGAAACCTACCAAAACTTCGTTTGTCACCGCCTGCAGCACCTCATAATATTTAATGTTTATTTTATTTGTTTTTCCCTTTTCTGTTAACTATTTTTTTTAGAATTGTTGAACGTGAATCGTCGTGGTTTTCGAAATGCTTACGTTTTCAAGTTAGAAAGATTCGTTCGTTATCGAGGCGTTTCAAGCTCTTAGAAAGGGCAGTATCTTAAGAACTATTCATACGAGTTCACGTTTAAATATTACGGTAATCACGTATAATTTTAAAAAAAGCCCTCTCCATGTAAACAGTGTTGCAATCATATTTGACTGCGATAAAATAGTTTATACCATTCCCCCTCTAAAAAGCTTATTTTATTCACTGAAAACAGTGAATAAAAAGCACTTTTAATCACTGTTTTGGTGTTTGAATTTTGAACATACATATTCTACCTCCACCTCAATGCTATATAACCTCCTTGCGCATAAAATACTCGATGCAAATTTCTTGTGCAAAGAATATTCGATTTTCAAACCCCTTCGTCGATTTAATTTTGAGTTTGTTTATATTTAGGATTTTAATAATGATGTTGATTTTGGTCTAGGATATTTAGTGAATACTTATTTGGATTGTAATTCTAATATTAATTGCGTGGGTGCTTAATTAATTATAATTATGTAATGTAACGGAGGTGGTCACTGGCGTCTGAAATACACCTAGCTCAGCTTAAATTTACAAAAAATGTGGAATCCTGAGGTTTCTAATTTTTTGTAATTTTTGAAGTTAATTAACCATTTATTCCTTGTGCCTTTTTGCTTAAATCTTTCTTTTTCTCGTAGTCATGGTATAAAATATAGTATGCAATTCTTGAATAAAACGGATTTATATCGAGGACCATGAATCACTCGCGTCGCTCAGGATTCTAACACTTGAATCACTCGCTATGCTCGTGATTCAATCATCATGAATCACTCCCTACGGTCGTGATTCAGTTTTTAGAATCCTTCACTTGTTCGTGTTTCATCAATGGCCCTCGCTTGAAATCCGTCCTTTATTCAATAGTTGCATAATATACTATTGGCGATACGAGCATTGTTTTTCACACGGATAATATCTGGGCCAGACATTTTCAACTGACAGACAAAAAAATCACCTTAATTATTTAATACTTAACTAAAACATGAAACAAGCTTTTAGAATAGAATAGAATTTAATTTTGCAAATATAGGTAATACACAATAGTTGTATTGATAATTATAAATTTTAAAATTCGGCATGCAAATGTTTACATTATTTATGCAACATGAACTTAAATTTGAAATCCAGATCAATTAATAAATTATCATTACAATTATCATATAATAGATCAATTAATAAATTATCAATAATTTTTTTATATAGTATTTATTTGATTACAGATACCGGGACTCCTGATACTAAATAAAAGCTTGTATTTTAATAATGTAAGTTCTTATTCCACAGTGCCCAGTCTGCCACGAGGAGTTCAACGACAACATCACGCTAATGTCCCACCTGTACGGCCACGCGCTGCCGGCCGACGGAGCCGACGGTGCCGACGCTGCGCCTGCGCCGGCGCAGTGCACGTACTGCCTGGCGCGCTTCCCGGCGCCGGCCGAGCTCGACACGCATCTCAAGCACAACCACCCCGCCGATACCAAGTCGCCGGAGCTCTTCACTTATGCCTGCTTGATTTGTGAAGTGAGTAGGCTTTTTAAGTAGTAAATAAGTTCAGGACTTTAAGCTAACATTGATTAGAGTGCCCGGACTGACGCTTTTTAAAGCCCAAGTTCACCATATATAAGACCGAATAATGCAGAATCGTAAGTTAAAAAGTAAAGTTAAAGTAAAACAGTGGTTGCAGCAAACTCATCAATGTGCAAAAACTATGCAATTTTTTGTCAAAACAAAAAAATCACGTATTGTTGGGGGGTTGTGTTGTTTCTCCTCCTTTCCTTTCTTGTCTTTGCTGTTTATTAAAAAAAAAATGGAATCTGGGTTGCAACCATTTGAAAAGATTTTGACGTTATATTCTACCACTAAACCTAACTAATCCATCCTCTCTCCCCGCAGGTCCGCTTCGCCGCGGTGCTGACCCTAGCCTCCCACATGCAGAAGACACACGCCCCTCTAGAGCTGCCGTACGCCTGCGATGCTTGCGACTACCGCGTGTCTTCACACAGGGCCATAGCGGATCATTACAAAACAACACACTGCACTGGTGACACTGTCTTCTGTCCCTACTGCCTTAAGGTATAGTCACGGGGTCTCTGCCCTAAGAAAGAAAATTTGTTTCAAATAAATCTCACTAGATGGCGCGATATGCACCGATCTGTTAATGAATGTGTGTAAAATTAACATTTTCTGGAATTGAACATAATAACTGTATGTTCTTGTTTAATCAACTCTCCTAAGCACACAATTATGGAATATTGGGCTCTTAATTTAGATGTCAAAGATAATCTGAACGGATCATTTAAAATTGATGCCAATAGATGGCGCGGTTTTAAATTTCTATAATAATATAAAACAAATATATACTACTATAAAACAAACCTTCACTGTATTTAAAGAAAAAAATATTCAGGAAACGAGTAAACCCTTTTACTTACAAGTTGCTGCTAACACCATCTATCTATCGCCGTGGAACGAACCGAAAACGAATGATGGACAAAAAATAATCGATAATAAGACTAAAAACGATAGTTACATCGGCACGCTTTGTATGAGATGAGGCATCTGTATGCTAGTATTATATGCTCTTTGCCTTGCCGAATTCATTACGCAATAAATTTCTTTTTTATGCATTCAACATGCAGTTTATGCTTCTTGCATATGAGCAAAACAGAAATTGTTATTCCATTTCGCAGACATATACTATCTATACTAATATAATAAAGAGGAAAGATTTGTATTCTTGTATGTAACAAATAAACTTAAAAACTACTGGACCGATCTCACCGTTGTGAAGCTACACTACCCCCAGGTGACATAGGCTACTTTTTATCCCTGTGTTGCCACGGGAACGGGCACTACGCGGGTGAAACCGCGAGGCGACGGCTAGCAATAAATAAAATTCAAGAACAGTAATAACAAATTCATGTTCCTTCACAGGTCATAAAGGTGTACGCTGACGGGCACGAATTGACAGCTAACGTGGTTCTGTTTCTGGACCACTTGAAACAGCATCAAGACAAGGAGATGGAGTTCCGCTGCAACAGATGTGTACTCCGGTTTGTGCATCTGGGTGAGTTACTAAGGCTAACATTTTGTATATATCTCTAACTAAAAATATATGTATATCTCTAACCATACTGAATTTTGATAAATATGTCGTATACTAGCTTCGCTCCCGTCACCTTCCTACCCTATCTACCCTCTCACGTCAACATTGTTTTTAATCTTCCCTGTATTCGGGCGAACAAAGCGAAAAAAAAAAAATTCGTCAAGTCGCTTTTGAATTTTAGCGAATCCAACAAACAGCAATTGATTTTATATATATACAAACATACTTTAGGAATGAGAAATGTCATGTGTTTATAAATTAACATATTATTTATTGCAGCTAACATGAGTTCTATTGCAATTTATTTATTACTAGCTGACCCCCGCGACTTCGTTCCCGTCAACTGTCTACCTACCTACCTACCCTACCCTATCCTACCTATCTACCCTACTCTACTCTACCTACCTACCCATCTACCCTACCTAACAACCTACCTTCCCTACCGGATAGGGTACTCGACTGTCGGTATGTACCAGGCCTACCATACCTAACTATCCTACCATCTACCCTACCCTACCTTAGCCTATCCACCCTATCCTAGCCTACCCAACTAATTTTTTTTTTTTAGTCGTAATGTACCCTATATTGTACCCTTCCCCAGGATGTCATCTATCTCTTCGCCAAATTTAATTGAGATCCGTTCAGTAGTTTAGGCGTAAAAATGTGACAGACAGACAGAGTTACTTTCGAATTTATATTATTAGTATGGATTCGTTTGTTTCAGGCCAACTGAAGGAACATCAAGTTCGCGACCACATCACTGTCGACGGCGCGACGCCGCTCTGTTCTGAAGCGCATTTGATTACCAAACCTAGGGTAAGTTTCATATCGTCAATTTTCTCATTGCAATTTCGAAGAAAAATCAATCAAAATAATTAAACAAATTGTATATTAATAAATTAGGATGGATGGTGACCCTCAATTAGGCATTTGGCTTATATCTTGGAGGTCAAATACTGCGGAATCCCCGCATTCTTCATTCTGAACGCGTTGAAAAGTGCTATATTGCTTGTCTTCCTTCAATTATAGACATTACTTTAGTAGAGGTAAGATAACCAGCTTAAAAAAAAAAATTTTTTTTCTGAAGTTTGTTTTATTTTTTTCCTAGAACAAAGCGCGTCCCCCAGTAAAGGACTCGGCAAACCACTCGATCGCGGAGACATTCGAGGACCTGACGCTGGTGCTGCCCGACGGCATGCTCTGCAGAGAATGTGATACCCCGCTGGATAGGGACAAGCATTTCTTGTGAGTATAGCCACCTTTATGCAGTATTCCAAGTGGGCGTGGATGGGCAAAGCCAAAACTATGATCAATAGCGAAAAACACTGGAAGGAGCCTCGAATTCGATTTTGATGGGAAACAAAAACACGCTGTATTATTTATTACACCATCCGATTTGTCGCTAACACGGATCATATTTTCGAAAGTAATGACATACGGCAAACTTAAGGTTACACTAGTCGATCATTCTTCCATACAAACGTAGTCTGGCGATTACAACACTGTTTGACGATGTACGTCCAAATAAAATTGATATCAATCTGTCTCATCATTATCTAGCCCTGTATGGAAAAAAAAAGAAAAATAAAAAAGTTATGAGTGTCGAAAGTTCCATATTTCAACACTAATTTTAACGCATCTTTGGGCGGAAATAAATAACATAAGAAGAAGGAAAATTGCAGAACGGCCACCATACAGGGATAGATTAGTAGTTTTTATGAAAATATACATTAAGTCGTTTTTCGTGATATCTGGACTCCCAAAAGTCTGTTTATAAAGTTTCGCGCGCTCGTTTTCATCCTAAATCATCATCCATTTCGCTACAAACTTGCAAAAGTGCTAATTCGTAATCGAACTAGCTTCTTACTTCACATCATAGCATCTATCTCTTTCGCACGTGTTGTCGGATGAGATAGCATGCATTTTAACCCCGCGCTCAAAATAGTTCGTGCCGTCGACTAGAGCAACCTTAACGAAAGACCTAATTTTTAACAAATTTTTTTATTGCACCCTGTGCATAAGTTAGATCTGAGCAAAATGTGTGAAAGGTTTAAACTTCTCGCATCTTCTAAATAATAGTATATTATGCAACTACTGAATAAAGGATGGTGTACGGTCTCATCGCCGTACATTTTTCTGCTTACGCTGTAACCTACTTTAGACCAGCGATGCGCGTCACGATTGCGCGTTATAAAAATAACCTTATTAACTAATTTAATCGTAGTAAACATACAAGTGTGTGACTATCAACAACTGAGAGAAATAATCGCCTCCGCTCAAGTACTGTAACTTACTCTCAATAAACTTAACTGCATCTTAGTGGAACGCGTTTCTCTTCACTAACTTAACTTACAAACCTTCACGACGAATTACATGTACGGACTTACAACCCGTACATTTATGGTCCTTCGAACCTTCGCGTATCTTAGTGTGTTTGTGTCTCTTGTACGGTAGCGAATCGGTTCAGCTGGTCTCCCGGAAGAGGGTCGCCCCAGTTGGATTGAGAAGGCGCATATACTTAGCTCGAGTACAGGCACATTGAGTACCGGAACCAGCTGCAGATACTGGGTGAGTCTTCGACTACTAGAAGAGCCGTCACCTGCAGAACTGACTTCAACTACTGGACGAGTCTTCGATTGCTAGAAGAGTCGTCAACTACTGAAACTAACTTCAACTACTGGAAGAGCCTTCGACTACTGGAAGCGCCTTCAACTATAACTAGAAGAGACTTCAAATACGTAAGGAAAGTTATCTTGTAAACTATAAGGAAGCTATTTGTCTAACAAATCAAGATGAATAAGCTACAACTCCAGTCTACGTGTTTCGAAAACATAAAAACATTATGCAACAACTACAAAAAGGATAGCAAGACAAGAAAAAACTGATTACTTGAACAAGCGACTGTCTTCATTAGAAGCTCAATGGATGGATTTCAATGCAAGGCACACATTGCTTTTGCAGGAAATTGAAGATAAAAACATAAACTACTTTGTGGAAGATGTCTACGGCAAGACAAAAACTATGTATGAAACGACTAGAGCCGACATTACGAGTATGTTACAACAAGTTGCAGGCGAAAACGTCAAATTCGACTTTACGGAGTCCTCAGGGGGAGAGCTTGATGAGAAGACAAAGACGCTACTGACTAAGCAAGAATGTAACTTCAAGGCGATGGATCGTGCTATGGCTAAAATTGACTATGAAGGCCTAGCTGAAAAATGGGAACTTGATGATCACTTGTCAATCTTGAAGTCGAAATGGGATGCTCTTGACAACACTCACTGGGAACTGGAAGCCCTACTCAAAGGATCGAATCAGACATACTATGACATGTTCTACAGCATGGAATCCAAATACGACGAAACAAGAAAACGCCTGAAAGGCAAAATATGGTCTAACGCTCATCACGAACGTTCAGCACCGAAAATCGAGATACCAGAGTTTTCAGGACACTACAGCAAGTGGACATCGTTTAAAGATCTATTCCTGGAGACCATACACAAAAACCCGTCGCTGAATAACGCACAAAAAATGCAGCATCTGAAGACCAAACTGAAAGGCGAAGCAGAAAGGCTGGTGCAACACCTGGGCATCAGCGCCAACAACTACGCTTCATGCTGGGAAATATTGAATCAACGGTACGATAACCGTCGACTACAGTTCTCAGCCTATATGAACACTATGCTACAGTTGCCTGTCATACAGAAGCCTGACGCTTACAACTTGAAGAAGCTACATGACGTAACTGTGTTCAATGAATGTGTTCAACTTACAGAACAAGAATGCACCTTGCGAAGCAAAACTACTGGGTCATCGTGTAACTACGCCGCCATGCAACGTCGTCAGTGTGTCATGCGACGAGGCATGGATCAAATTGCAAGAATCAAACAGCTGGCTGGTTGTTTGTTGCGGAAGATGCGAATTACGTACTGTTTGTGATAACGACGTAACTTCGCAAACTATCACATCAGCGGCTATTGTAACTTTGAGTCAAGGATGTGTTCTGCAGTCAAAAGAGCTCACCATCACTTCACACAATCAGTACAACAGCAACCTCAACGTAAACTACGACATGCATGTACCGAACTTGAACTCGTCGATTAATAACATTGTCAACATAACACTACACGGCTCTCAAGACGAACTCTTCACTCTCAAGAAAAACGACTTCACAGTAATCGACAAAAAACTACGGTTCCAACAAGAGAACGAGCCACAACTACCATCCACCATCACACAGCATGATATTCACCAATATGCAATTAGTTACTTTTTACTTACAATTGCTGTCATCACGTGTCTGGGGATCGTCACAAGAAAATACTGCGTACGGCTCAGGAAACGACTTCCGAGGACAACAAATACGAAGCCAAAACATGAAGACATCGAACTTCAGCCAATGGGACCTCGACAGCAGACTGCCAGAGACGAAAACCAGCAGGCGCGCGACCACGTCTGCCACACTCAACCTCAAGGGCATCGAGACAACATTGCCTTTACTTTTGATTAATTGTATACTTACTTTAACATTAAGCCTTAACTTTGTACAGGCGGTTCTTTCTCTCTCTTTACTCATCTTAACTTCTTTAGGGGTTGCCAATATGTACGGTCTCATCGCCGTACATTTTTCTGCTTACGCTGTAACCTACTTTAGACCAGCGATGCGCGTCACGATTGCGCGTTATAAAAATAACCTTATTAACTAATTTAATCGTAGTAAACATACAAGTGTGTGACTATCAACAACTGAGAGAAATAATCGCCTCCGCTCAAGTACTGTAACTTACTCTCAATAAACTTAACTGCATCTTAGTGGAACGCGTTTCTCTTCACTAACTTAACTTACAAACCTTCACGACGAATTACATGTACGGACTTACAACCCGTACAGATGGATTTAAAGCGAGGGCCATAGATGAATCACGAGCAAGTGAAGGGTTCCTGATTCATGTCCGAGTCGACGGCGCGTAGTGTTCCACGCGCGCCTCAAACAGATGTCAGCAAAAACTGACGGGGCGCTAGGGCCGATGCCTGTCTGAAGGTACACGGGTGGGTTTTAATCAGTAAAAGTCTGACATGCCCTGCCTTCACCCAGAGCGGGAGAAGTCATTGGATGATTTCCCACCCAGAAAAAGAAAAGGGAGTGATTCAAGTATTAGAATCCTGAGCGACGCGAGTGATTCATGGCCCTCGATATAAATCGTTTTATTCAAGAGTTGCATACTATAATTTGTACCATGAATACGAGAAAAAGAAAGATTTAATTTAAGCGAAAAGCACAAGGACTTTGTATGTCGAGTATATATTGTTTATTTGAATATATTGGTGTGTTCTAAATTCAAACACCAAAATAGTGATTAAAAGTGCTTTTAAATCACTGTTTTCAGTGAATAAAATATAAACATACTTATTTATCTGATATGTCGTAAAAAACGTGCCACAAACTTTCAATTACGGGAGTTACGTTAAGACCTACTATATCAAATCAAAGCCAAAACCACCACCAATCTACCAACGTCGATCAATGTCGTCGACCGACGATAGACCGATTAGTGTGGTAGCACTTCCAATCTTGGGAGTTAGAGCGAACGTTAATCGCGATAAATGTTGAGAACATGAGCAAACGGGGATACAGAAAACTGCATTCGTGAGGAGCGAACGCTTGTTTTTCATTCTATATCTTTAACGTTATTTAAAATTTTCAGAGGCAGCACTTCCAATCTTGGGGGTTAGAGCGAACGTTAATCGCGATAAATGTTGAGAACATGAGCAAACGGGGAAACAGAAAACTGCATTCGCGAGGAGCGAACGCTTGTTTTTCATTCTATATCTTTAACGTTATTTAAAATTTTCAGAGGCACCACCAGCTGCACGAAGTGTTCGTACGGTACGTCGTGCTACCGCGCCATGTTGCGACACAACGGCTACTGCGCCGGCCCGCACTCGCTCGAGGACGCTCCGAGAGACGCGCCCTATCGCTCGCACTGTGTGTGCGGGTACAACACGACTGTCGGTATGTACCTACCGCGCCATGTTGCGACACTATTGCCCTGGTAATAACCCTGACAAAAAAAAAACACCTGGATATAACATTGGAGGCCTTTGCTGACTGGCAGTATTCACAAACCCACACTACGGGACTTTAAATTATTTTAATCGCAGGTACTGACATGCTGACTCACTTGCTGATGTGCGACCACAAATCTGCGTACGCGTCGGAGGACGAAGCGCGCGCCAACACCGTCGGCTCGGCTGACGACCTGCCTGCCGTTACTCTCGGCAAGCCTGTGGAAGAAACTCCGCCGGCAGTCGATACGGTGAGTTTTATCATAGAAAAATAAGCGAAATTGCAGACCTTAAAGTTACGGAGCGTTTATAAATCGAGTTATGCTGATGTACGAAAACCTATTCAAGTTTAAAAAAATAAAAAAAAGCATTGGAATTTTATTTCAACATGAACCAATATTTATTTATTTATTTATTTATTTAAACTTCATGTACAATGGTGATACATAGGCGGACTTAATGCAGCAAGGCATTCTCTACCAGTCAACCTTTGGGTTAAAAAGGACACAACAGTGGTAGGAGTACAAAATAAAAAAATAAAAAAGAACAATAATTAAAATCTGATATTAATATAGATATTGATTTATAATATCAAATTGGATTGTAAATTTTCTAAATCTTACCATCTAAAATTCGATAAAGAATAGTGTGTGTGTGTGTGTATAATCTTGACTAAAATCCCTGACTCACCTACCTACCAAGAATCCTGTCATACCTTCAATATTAACTGAGTAAAATTGTATATTTGTCGTTCAGCCGGTAGAGACTACGATGTCGGACTACGCGCCTCCGTCGGTGCTGAACACGCAGCTGTCACTCGACGACCTCGCGCCGCCTTCCGTACTGCAGTCCGATCAGGTACGTCTTATTATCAATTTTTAATTAAAAATATGTATCAGAATGAACCAGATGGCACGGTGGATAGGCAGGGTACATTGCTCGCAGAACGGATGGCTGATGAGGCAGAAAAGTTCTGGAGTAGCGACCGCGAACCGCAAGACGTTGCGTTGGAAGGCCTCCCACCAGGTTAACCGATGACCTGGTGGGGGATCCGCTTGATGCGGGACGCACGAGGCCGGTCAATGTGGCGACGTTTGGGGGAGGCCTATGCCCATCAGTGGACGTCTTTCGGCTGATATGATTTGAGATTAAAACGGATTACTTATATTGAGTAATTACACGATATATGCAGTAAGAACAGCTCCAGAGAGATCGAGTGACATCTGTCACAGATAATAAACTTCTGTCATTTTGGCAGTTGAGGAGAAGGCGGCAATTTTAAATTAATCTCAACGCAATCATGAAACTAAACTTTCAGTAGATGTAAAGGCAAGCTTCTCAAGCAGTTCTCCTGTTATCATTTTTATATCCCTCGCAACCTTGAATTATGAGATTGGGGGATTTCAATGTTCACCACCAGGAGTGGCTCTTCCCATACTAGTGCATTGAACATGCTGGGCGAGAGGCGCGATAGCATGCGCTTGTTGGCTTGTTGTCTCCCTCGACATCTCGAAGGCAAAATGACAGGGTCTGGCACGAGAGACTTATTGGTAAGCTTACTTCATTCGGTCTGCCCAGTGGTCTGTGCGATTGGATCGCAGATTTCCTGAGGGACCGGTCTATACGAGTGGTTATTGATGGTCGCTCGTCTGACCAACTGGATATCAACGCCGTGATCCGTCAGGGGTCGGTACTCTCGGCAACATTATTCTTGCTGCACATAAATGATCTGCTAAAACCCATCTGCATACCTTTGGGTATTCAGACGACAGCACTGTCGCTGAGGGATACGTATCCGACACGCGCGCTTCTAGGCCTCAGATCCGGTCTCTCCGGGAGGCCAGGGTTGGGCGTTTCGATCTGTCCTTGAATGCAGTTTACGAGTGGGGCGATGCCAATCTGGTCAGGTTCAATGCTGATAAGTCCCAGGCGTGTCTTTTTTCCGCTAAAAGGAGCGAATTCCACCCGGCTCCTTCTTTCCGTGGTGTGACCGTGCCGATAACGGACCATCTTGAGCTTCTTGGCGTTACGTTCACATCGACCCTCAATTTTGGTCCATTCATTGAGGCAAAAGCTCAACTGGCTGCCAAAAAGTTGGGGATCCTTGCAAAGGTGAGACGGTACTTCACGCTAGAACCAGACCAGTTGCTCAACTTATATCAAGCGCAAGATCTGTCATTCATGGAGTACTGCTCTCATCTCTGGGACGGATCTGCCAAGTACCAGCTGGATGCACTAGAGTCGATCAAAAAACGGGCCGAGAGGCTCATCGGTAATGAGATACTGGTCGAGTCTAGGCTCCAGAGTCTTGAACATCGGCGCCAAGTTGCCAGTCTGTCGGTTTTTTATCGGTTACATGTCGGGGAGTGTACGATGGAATTGCATGAACTAAATTCTCCTAGCCCGTTCCATCATCGGACTACAAGACGTACGGCGATGCGTCATCGGTACATGGTGGACATCCCACCCATATCCACCAAACGTTTCGGGAATACTTTTATCATGCGTAGTCTGTATTTCCTGATAGCTACATCAAGAGTGAATAGTTTTCTTCTAGGTAAGCGTGCTACATCGACGACCACATCATCGCTTACCTATCAAGTCAAGCGCGAACCTATCAATAATTAAAAAATAATCTCTTTGCTTGTAATACTGTTTATAATTTCAGTAAAAATGTCTATCCATTTTTGTAACGTGCACATATTAGCTAATCAAAATGCTGCAGATAATTAATAATAATATAATTTATTTCAGATAACAGGTAAAGCAAGGCTTAGGATTTTATTTAAGTTTATTTTTGTTCTTTTTATGGTATGCGTCGTGCCTGGCGCAAATAAACAATTTTTCTTTCTTTCTATCACGCACTACGGTTTTATCCGCGCGAACTTTTTCCGCCGATTCTGCGACTTATGGTATTGTATGAAACTGCACGCACTTGAGATAAAAAAAAAGCGCGCGTCAAAAAATCCGCAGCAAATCTGTCTTGCCACAGAATCCACCGTACCGCGGCACAGATTAAATTTGCGCGAATATTTTAAGCTCTATGAACAGGAAGAAAGAGACAAAAATCGCGCGGCATTTTATCTACCGTCCGTGTTAGTTATGATTCAGTACATGGCATAAAAACCACGCGAATAAAATTCGTGCGGAAAAAAACCGCAGTGCGTGCTAAGCTTTACAGTACTTCGCTTCATACATACATGTTTCTAGACTTAAATCGATATAGCATGGGTTAATAACTATAAATACTTATACATTTCCAAAAATATTTGTTACATTTCACAAAAATGTTGGATACTTTCTACCCTGGAAATTTGTTCCCTCGGGATAATTAGAACGCGGGGCGCCCCGCGGGTTGGCGGGTGAATCGAAGTGCACACGCACAGTTATTTAGACCGTGTTGTACTATTGTTAAGTTTTTTAGTTTAAGCACTATTAAGCATTCTGTGGCAAAGCGATTTTTCTTTGTAATGATCTCCCATACACTTCCCACAGCATGATCAAGAACTGCTCAAGGATACATACGACCGTCCACTAGCCACGCCGCGTCACGAGGAGCCCCACTACAGCCTCGGGGACTTCGAACCGCTGCCGCAGGAGCCCCCGCCGCAGCCCGACTTCGAGCAGCTTTAAAATTAAATAAGTAACATCACGCCCGTATTCACCGAAGGGTTAGGTAGATTTGCACCTATTGTACAACCACATTTCGCTTGTGCACTTAAGGTAAATCTTTGCCTTCATTCAAATATTTCTGAAAATTCATGAGGTTTACAGAGTAAGAAGAAATTGCAGTGTTTATGACGATAACATAATAAATATTCAGACAAACTCACTCCCTTGTCCCATTGGTTACCCCTAAAGAAATTACAGAACACCACCAACTACAATCCTTATACATGGACTCCTTCTACTTTGTCTATGGATAGCATCACAATATTGTCTATCACTGTGGTAATAATCCAGTGAGATTAACAATCACTCCATTTCTTACTACTCTGTGGTAACCAGTTGGCAGACTATTTAAACATTGTTATAACTTTACTAAATCTATGATTAAAATTGGATTGTATAACTGTAATAAAATCCTCTTTTACATATTATGCAGACTTTTCATTAATATATTATGTATTAAGAGGTATAATATAGTAAAATATTATATTCATTTCATTAAAGAGTACATTTTAAGTTTTGAAAGATTAGGTTACTTATTAAAAGTATAACAAATTATGTTGTAGATATCCAATTAGAATATCTAGCTTTATAGAATATATATAAGCTTTGGGTTCTCAGTTGTTAATTCCAGAATATATAAATAAACACTTTACTAATTATCCCCTCTTTCCTTTCTTCTTTTTGAATGCTAGTGTAACTTTGTTAGTGACTCCATAATCCTGGATGGCTGCATTGTCATCATCTAAGGTGATACTGTCATAGTTCAGGTTGTATGTCCTCCAGATATATTTCCATGATATATGAGCGGTGATGCCGGCTCTCTTTTGATATAGCTGAAAATGTCTCTGTATTGCTTTCTTGAGATTTCTTACTGTTGCATTTTTAGTGATCTGTAAATAAAATGTCATTATTAATATTCTCATTCTTAACACTTTCTGTGGTAATCAGTCGCAGTGGCCATCAGAAAAGCAGGTTTTATCCAAACTTCATATTCGCACACCATAATAATTAACTAATAACAGTGAGGTAATTACTACTCGGTCAAAATAGCTGTACACCTCACTGGAATGCGACCCCATTCCCTAACACACTCGCGGCTCCCACATTCGCCTCGTATGCCAATAGCGCCAATCAGTCAAAGCACCCAGATGTACAGTTATTATGACCGAGTAGTACATAAACACAATTTATTCTATTTTGACAAACAGTAATAGAAAGAGTAGATAATACTGACCCAAACTAAATCCTACAGAAAGATAAACTAAATTCAAATTACTTACAATAACTTTTAATGCTGGTTCACTCTCTCTCCAAACATAAATGGTGATTGACTGACCATGTTCCACAGCTGTCTGAAATTAAGATTCTTTATAACTGTAACCCACCAGATTGTGTATTTACATTTCACCTTTCTTCATCATTATAATATTTTCCTTGTTCAAGGTGCCTCCTCAGTGGGTCAGTGTGTTTTCATTGCTGTACTGAATCTGAAAAGAAGTGCTGTACTAGGCACTAGGTGAAGAATCTAATGCCCTGTGAATCTGGTAGAAAAGACTCAGTACAGCACCTACAGATTACAGATTTGGTACAGAAATGAAAACACCAAACCACTGAGGAGAGAGCCTAAGGATACATAATGAAACCAAGTAACCAATGCATAACAGCTTATTATTGAATAGCATTTGTTCTGGCTAATCTCTGAAGCGGCTGGACCAATTCTGACGGGACTTGCACTGCCAGATAGCATAGCTGATGTTTTAAAGAGTAACTTTAGCTACTTTCATTTTAGAAAAAGAATAAGGGTCTCGCGCAAAAGAATAATACCTATGAAATTGTGAACAAAATTCGATTCAATGGCTTGTTTGACTGGTTGTCGCGGGTAAAAGCTATGTTGCCCGCCACAACCATACGCCGAATATACGCCGCGACGCGTATAACAATAAATTAAGACTAATTTTTCTTATTCTTTCTTGTACATAAAACAAACATTTACAAATACAGTAGGACAGCTTATGTACAAAGGCGAGCTTAACCCATAATTGGGTTCTCTTACAGCAAACCTCAGTGTCATAGAGATATTTTACTAAATGAGGACAGCATACTCAAGTGCACAATAAAACTTAAAATTTAAATTCTTACTAACTATATAAACTAAACAAATACGTGTACAGCACACAATACATAAACAATACATACTATATAAAATATTACTAAAATCCTTAATTAATAAACAAATACATTATCATCTATGCGTCATGCTGACAGGAAATGTTCCCTTATTCTTTTCTTGAAAATTCCCAACGAAGGGCTATCCCGTATGGAGTGAGGGAGATTGTTCCAGAGGCGGACAGCACGAACAGTAAATGATCCACCGTAACGACTTGATGAGTGGGGAGGAAAAAGAGAGAGAAGAGACGATGAGGAACGGCAAGGTTTTCCTCTCGGAACAAGATACTCAAAAGCGTTCCCAAAGATATGAAGGAGAGGTAGGGTTGTGAAGAACAGAAAAGAGTAAAGAAAGAGTGTGTGTATCTCGGCGCTGCCGAATGGGCAGCCACTTCAACCGCCTCCGAAAATCCGACACATGGTCATACTTTCGGAGGCCAAAAATGAAGCGGATGCACAAATTCTGCAAACGTTCGAGCTTATTAAGAAGTTCCTCAGTCGCATCAAGGAAGCAGACATCAGCATAGTCAAGAAGAGGAAGAAGAGACTGAGCAAGAGTTACTTTAGTTGAGAAAGGCAGAAACTTCTGCAGACGCTTCAGAGACCGAAACGAGCAAAATACTCTCCTGCTTACTTCAGCAATGTGAATGTCCCAAGATAGGTTGCAGTCTAAGAAAACACCTAAGTTTTTAACTTTTTTTGTATAGGCTATAGCGACAGAATCGTACAACACTGGAGGGAGATATAGAATACGTGACAATAACAAAAGTACTTGGCGCTGCTAGATCTACTTAATCATTAAATAATTAGATTAATTGACCCAATGGGCGTAGTCCTATTTCACAAAAAAATATTGGACGGTGATTTAGACACGTTGTTTACCTGTGATAAAATTTCTTCAGTAATCATATCACTGGGAAGATCCTTTAACGAAGAATCGTTACTCATTAAAGTCGCAAGTGATGACTGAGTGACTTCCAGTAGCTCATCGTGAAATAATGAACAAGCTAAATCTTCTAGAAGTTCCATTGCTGATGTGTTAAAAATCTCTTTTAACCAATGTTTTGTAGTATTTTTGTTTACAAATAATAGTGTGTGCACCGCACTTCAATGCGCTGTTATTCTGTCAAATCCACTCCTAACACAGATTACTAACCATCCAATACCGTAACCGCACCACCAAGCAGCAACTAGATGCAATACCGTTTGTGAAAATCCAAATTAATTGATTCTCGTTAGTGTCAATGATTATAAAAACCGTAAGTACACTAACTGCTTGCGTAGGGCATCTCTAAATTCATAGACAATTAATTTTAGTTTCTGCTTGGCGTATATTTTAGATTGCCACTTTACAGAAAAATGCCCCATCTTAGGGGAAAAAACTGCTTGTGCAGTTGCCACTAAGTATTTAGAAGACAACTTAATTGCAATTGTATGACAGTTTCTATCGCAACCTAGGAAATCAAATGTTCAAAAAAAAGTTGTCTGAGTGACGACGAAAATCTAGTAATGAAGAAGCCATTGCACTGCCATTGATTATTTGCTTTTTAATCAACTCATTGGGCGTTGGAATTATGGATCTTAACAGACTATAAAAGACAACAGTATGTTTTGACAGGAATCTAGTATTCCTTATTTTTCTTCATGATGCTGCACCATCAAAGGAGCAACCCGACGCACGGATATTGAAACATGCACCCATATTAATAGAATAGGCCATATCACCTAAGGCCTGGTTTGTGAATATGGGTGTATATTACTCTTTCTAAACTATTGAACAAATTTTGATGAAACTTTATAGTAATATAACTATGTCAGAGCAACACGTTATAACTGGAGACCTGGGAGTATTTAAGTCATAAAGTCAAGAGTGAATAGGTTTCTTCTAGGCAAGCGTCCTTCATAGTCGACCACATCATCGCTTACCATCAGCTGAGATAGTGTTCAAGCGCGAGACTAAGACTATCAATATTATTTTTTTTTTTTTACTTTTTGAGATATTGAGGGCAGTATTAATTCCAGCCGGGTAGCAGCTATTGAAGAAACAAACTTTTGCTTCTCATACGAAACACACTCTTATCGAAATTCTTAATTCAATGCTTCATATATTTTATAATTCGTCTGCTCGACAACTTAAGCATTTATACTACGTACTGTCCTGCTAAATTAACAAAATGAAAGAGATTGCAATTGAATGCGTGAATTTGTATCTTACGCCCGCAGATTATCTCGTGATGTGTGGCCTTTGTTTCGATTCCGTATGTTTGACAAAGGGTAATCAAGAACTTTACAATATCAGTCCGCATTATATATGGTTAACTCACGCCAATATTTTACAGAATGATAGTTTGAGCAATTGGCCAAAAGGCTAGTTCTTTCTCTCAAAAATGCGGCCTGAAAGAATCAAGCTTTTCATTCGTTGTCGACTCGTCGTCATGTCGCTAAATACAAAGTTATTTGTCCGTTTCGGCACAAAACATAACTGCATGTTCTTTGTCTCTCTTTAATGATTTGATTTCGAATTTGTAATAATGTCTTGTATGTGGCTATATAGTTAAATAGTTTGCTACAGTTTATTTAATTGGTTTTGTCGTACAGGATTTTTTGGGTGGTTGGTGCCGTTGGTGGTGACTATTTTCATGAGGTGGCAACATTATTTTAAATAGAATCTTTTTTTCGGACTTCGGTGGTCTTGGTCTTGACTCCGCTCCACTCCCACTCGCTGTCACTTGAAATTTGAGGTTATACTGTCATTACCCCAAAAATCTGTAAATTGTATCATCTGACTAAAATCTAAGTTATTTTAAATATGGATAGTTTGTCCACGGGGTCGCTCTCTGGCGCACAAAAAGAAGAACTGATGGATCAGGTGAAACAGCAAATAGCCATCGCGAACGCTCAAGAACTACTGACGAAAATGTCGGAGAAATGTTTCAAAAAGTGCATCAATAAACCGGGAACAGCCCTAGACAATTCAGAACAGAAATGTATTGCAATGTGCATGGACAGGTATATGGATGCGTGGAACCTGGTGTCACGGACGTACAGCAGTCGAATTCAACGAGAGAGGAACAACATGTGAAAGCGACCACCAGGGACTCAGGGCTTTGGGCCATCGCTTCGCTGTAAATATAGACGACTTAGTAGATACAAAGCATTTGAAATTGTGAGTTGCGGCTGCCGGTTATGTTAATGTGTTCAATAAAAGTACTTTAGGTTGTTACTTGTTTTTATTGATTCTACTGGCTGGGGTAGATAGTGTAACAGACAGATCTGTAGCACTCCTATTACATGTTATTTAAATGTGAAGTTTATCAGATTATTCATAATAAAGTGTTAGAATAAACTTTAGTTTGTAATAATCAATCCTAATCCTTGAAGCACAAGGTTCAGTTTTGATTCAAAACTCAGGAGTAACATAATGATTACATCTATATGTTATCATTACAAGCATCTTTTGTAATGGATATGAACCATTCATATAGAACTGATGCAATGTTGCAAATAAGCATACCGCTAAAGTTCAAAACCTTATAGAAATGTTCAAATAAAAACAGACCATGTGGGAATACTATTTGTATTTATAATATAAGCTAAAATTAACATAATAATTGTTTATTCACTCAGATTTGAAACCCGATCTTGTCTTTCAGAATTATTTTTCTTTCTTTACTTATAATAATTCTCCTTTAATCATCTTCTTTCTATAATGATAGAGCTTCTGTATCCACATCTCCTTTAGCTCTGCTTCATCTGGTATTTCCTGCAAAACCAAATCAGATTTGAAAAAAGAATACTTACGAACACCTAAACTACTGGTCATTCGTACTACTAATAAGATATAGGTTTCATTCCAATTACAAAATCTAGAAGGATATAATTATGAGAAATCTATATCCATTCAATAACAGTAAAATATTGAGAGTAGCAGAACTATGATGGCTTCCTTGAAAATTGGCAAGATGAAGCACAACACCAAAAGAACTGGGGCGAGACCTTTGCCCTGGAGTGGGTCAATTCAGGTTAGCAAAAAAAGTTGAACAGCATGAACTTAGTCTCATGTAGTACTAACTTATTTGAGTATTAGCTCAGGCTATCATAAGGCAAGTTAACCAACTAATCAATTGGAAAAGAAGAGTATGGCCTTTGCCTTGCAGTAGAATAAAAATAGTTTTAACAGCTTACATCAAAATTAATAATGGAATCATCACTTGGGATTTTTATATCAGACTCTGGTACAGTAACAGTCTGGGAATTCAAATCTATCACAATATTCTGTGACTGTTTCTTATTCCTTGATGATGTAAAGGATTTTGGTACAAAAGATTCACTGTTCAACTCTGCCAGGAGATTCCTGTCATGTATTGTAGGCATATCTTCCTTGACTTCCACTTCCTTATATTCATACTTAGGTATTTTAGTCATAGTCAATCCTGCAGCTGCTGCGGCTTGGATGGCTTTCTCCAATTTAGTTTCTGTGTCATCTAGGTTTACCTTCTTTGTCTGAGATAGGCGTTCTGTAATATGAGAAACAGGTATAAAGATTAATGAAGCAGTGCAGTTCAGAGCTAAACAATACTTCTTGTAAAGGTTACCCTATATTAGATTCCAAAATATTTAGCCTGAAATCACATAACAATGTAATTCACTTGTGAACCTTTCTGAACTGTATTACTACGAAAAATGACAAATTAAGCTGACCTATATCGAAGGAGCCACTCCGGCTGCTAGAAGAACGCGACCTCTTGGATTTCTTCTTGCTGTATTTAGCTTTACTGCGAGAACTTGACAGTGACCGTGATCGATCTCGTTTCGACCGACTTCTCGAAGTTGATCGCCTTCTAGACTTCGACTCGTATCTATCCCTAGATAAACTTCTGGTATAACTCCTTCTTTTGTGCTTGGATCGCGAAGTAGATCGTTTCCTTTTGTGGCTGCTTGACACCGATCGATCTCTGGACCTTGATCTACGCTTGTGCTTGCTTTTGGATTTCTTCCTGTCGTAAGACGATTCGGAACTGTACGAAGAACTTCGCCTGTCCCGATACCGACTTTTGTCTCGCGGCATAGTTATAAAAACTTTATTTATTTATCATTGTAACCTCAAAATACATTTTTGTATCTGTCATTAAATTGCTCTCTTGGTCCCTTTAAAAGTGTCATCTATAATCTCAACGTTTAGTTACTCCTTATATCATCTGTGCCAAAATTGTTTTCTTTTAATAATTGTCTAACATTAAAAGTAATTATCATTATTTTTCCACTATTCTGATAAGACTATGAGAAAACCAGAGAAAACGAACAATGATAACTGAATTAAGATTTGAAAATGTATGAACTCAAATCAGAATCAGTCCATCAATTCAATTCAATTGAATTATCATCACCAATGAAATAGTGCAGTGTGTGAAAGAAAATAATGATTTGTCTTGAATTGTATAAAGATTTATTGTAAAAATCTTATCAAAACGCAAAGTAGAATTAGTACCGGCATTTTCAAAATTCAAATGATTCAACAAATACTAAAGAATCTCGATAGATGGCAGAACCAACTCATTTTCAGGAGCTCCATTTCACGGACCTTTCATTAAAAATGTATTTGTTTTTTCGTACTCATATCAGCCTAAACTAAGGGATTGAACTAGTAAAACAATGTTATGGCCGAACGAATCTGTTTAAACTTTTTTCCAGATATAGTTTAGACACTTTTAATTTAATATTTTCATCTATACGCAATGTTTCACTGACAGTTTAAAGTTATTAGCTATGCGTAAATTGAAACTTTCCGTAGGGCAGCGACCGTCAGTCGGCCTCGATGACGGAATGTGTGAAAATTTTAAGATGGTGATCAACTGTATTTTTCGTATATTAGTAAAAAAAAACAAGTCTGAAGCATTGTGATTATGTTAAAAAGATTAAAATGTGTTTAAAACAGTGACTGCGCTATATAATTTACGATCGAATCGGTGAAACAGACATAGAGTGCAGTACGTGTTAAGTGCAATCGCTGACATTGTTTCGATAAAAATTGTTGAGCCCATCGCGATTGTTATGTTTAGTATTCTATTGTGTGCTTTTATAACACCTTGTAAATGGTATAAGAGATTCTGATGTTTCCTAAGTCATGGAGAGGCAGGAGAGATCACATGCCAACATGGAGGCCAGTGACTGTGTGGACACAAAACAGGTGAGTGAGTCCTACTCAGATAATTGCCGGTTTTTAATAATTTCACCTTAGGCTTACTCATATTGCCTTGGTGCTTGTGAAATTTGCATTGGAATGTGCCAACTGCAGTGTGTTGTATAGTAAAACATGTACTTTGAGCATGCATGTTTTGGAGTTGATATGATTTTCTGAAAATATATTGAGTAATTTAATTTACAGTCAGTGATTCAAATGGTTAATTTTAATTAAACTTCATGGTTTCAATGATGTAAAAACATATCAAGGCAAGTGGTGGGCGCTGGAGGTGGCTGCCCACACTCACTGAATAAATTATTGGCATTAGAACATTGTTATGAGCCTTATTTGTCATATCACACACCACTATGTGTGTGTGTGTGTCTTTGTCTTGCTCCTTTTATATACCATAGTCTTACTATATTTAGAATCGTCTTGCATATTTATATATTAAGTTCAAATCTGCCATTCATAGAAAGTTTACTTAATTACTGAGCTGAAAGTAATTTCTTAGAATGAGTCGTCTTGTAAAGTCATACATGCAATTATAAAGAAGTTAAGAATTTATGTGATCAAACCGATATTGTGTTATAAAAATCATTTTATGATTGTTTTTATGTTCTACAATATAAACTAGATTAACCTATCTTAATAAATAAATATTTATTAGATTGCTTTGATTTTACTGAAAAGTTTTATTCTGGCTCATCACTATGAATTATTTAAATTTATGTCCTGTTTTCTATAGATTGAAAAACTAATAACCGCTAAACTGTTTTTGCTTGTGACTGGAGCTCGAGCTTGTGACTCATGTAGATCACTGATTCAAGATTGATATTATTTCATTCCAAGTATTAGTACTATTGAGTTCTTGGGTTTCAATTGGCTATCTATGGTTTTCTGAGAATCAATCTACCTGGCCTACTTAGGTCCAGATTTTAGATCAATAGTTAACTCAACCAATGGTTAAAATATACGAACCAATGATTTCAAATTACGGTAAAATGCATATATTTATCAATTGTTAGCTTCACAAATGGTCAGGTAAGTCAAAGAGTTAATTATTTCACCATTGGTTAGACTAACATTTTGATGAATAAACGTGTTTTACTTAAATTTGAAACCATTGGTTAGCATATTTAACCATTGGTTGAATTAACTATGGATCAAGAAACTGCAGCCTTAATGCGTGAATATGGCAATGCAAAGGGTTTGACCACTATCATACACACACAGAATTCCAAATCACGTCATTCATCTCGCATGTGATTAGCCGATTTGATAGTGGTCAAACCCTTCGTAATTCAGCTGCTGGGCTTAGTCAGGAGGTCAGCTTCTACAATAGTCTAACAATATAATACCAATAAAAATTAAAATATTTTTCCTAAACCTTGAACTTCCATGTTTTAGTAATTTAGTTAATTTCTTATTTGCGGATACTCTTTATTACCATTATGAAATTTGTACATTATTATCTCTTATTTTACTACTACATGCTGTAGGTCTTCTAAATAGTGAATAAACAAGATTTTAAGAATTGTTATATTGTTTAAATCATTTATTCTAGACTAGGTATCTTTAAAAATATGGCAGCCCATTTATTTGTTCCAAAATCAAATTGTAAAATGGTACTTATGTGGATACCTGGAGAGTCCTTAAATCTAAACTTATATTTTAAAGTAGAAAAGTTGATAATTTTTAAATGTAATTTCTGGCAGTTCAGATCCCACTTAGAAACGATTTTTAATGATAAGTACTGTGACCAAGTGTCATACTGTAGGGTAATTCTTATCCCAGAAACAGCCTGTTCCTGCAAATAGACACAGGAGTGAAGCCGCAGGAAGACAATAGGCTTTAATACCACAGTAGACAGTGGTTGACTCAGTGTTATGTGCCAATCTATATGTGAAGAGAAAATATGTCATACATTGTGTGCTAAGTACACATTCATGCAATATTTACTAAAGATGCATAATGTGAGAGTTCAATGCTTTTTGAAATTTGTACTTGTAATATTATTTGGATTTATGAATAAGGATGTAAGAAGTCCTTCCTACTTTATAAATACAAAAGTTTGTGACTCTTCGACGGCTAAGTGTACCTTTTTTTGCAGATATATAATGTAAGTAGATAGGTTTAGTATAATTTTGTATAGTTTACTTTTGTTTAGTGTTTAAGTATGTACATACTTACACCTTTGTATTACAAATGAAATCCACCATAAGAAGCGCTAAAAAGAGTAAAAAATAAAAAAGGTTTGTGAGGATGGATGGATATGGATTTTTGTAACTCTTTCATGCAAAACTACTAAACGGATTTTGATGAAACTTTACAGGAATATAGCTTATAAAAAATAATAACATATAGGGATATTTTTTAAGGATATCAGGGGAAGTACTAATTACATGCGGGTGCAGGGTTTAATCTAATCAAGAAAATAATATCTGGCATTATCCTGTATTGGTTAATTTTTTGCAGTCATATGAACTGGCTATCTGCAATGCATTGAGGAAAAGACCTGATCGAATCAATTGATTGTTGAGGAAGTATTCGTTCCTATGGAAACTCCATGGATGAACCTCTGACCAATCTAATTTGAATCTGCATAGCATGGATGGACCAGAAAATCTAGGTACAAAATAAGAACATGGGAGAAACAGTATAATCAAATCAAATACATAATGATATCATGCATAGAAATATATATCATGATTATTATAACTGCCACAGAGAGTAAGCGTAAGCTAAGCTTGATGTTCTGAACTCATGATTATAAAATACCTAGTAGCCAGTATCAATTTCATTAAAATCAGTCTAAAGGAAACCTATATAAAAACAAATCTTGTAAATACAGATCTATGTGGAATATGAAAAAATATTTAAATATGTAAAAATATTTTATGATACTTATTGAGAATAAGTAAACAGTCTGTGTACATATTGGTCAAACTTTAAAAAGTATGACACATTAGTCAAATATGAGTACTTATGTGATCTTTTATGGGCATAATTTCTGAAATGTTTAGCTTAGTTGAAAACTTAGTGATACCACTGCGGTTTAATCCTATGCATTGATAAGATATGGAAATTGTATAAACCTTGTAAAGGGATACAAACCAGTCTCTTTCCATATCAGATAAACGAAAAATAGAAAAAAGTCCGTACAAGGAACTCCAAAAAGTTAAGGACGGAAGTGCAAACAAAACTAACGTGCTTATCTAAGTTCGTCCGAAGTTGATGTCGTGGTAGGGGGCGCGCGCTCTCCGCACAGTTGGGCGCGCAGTTGAAACGCGTCGCGCGCGCAGGTCGCCGTGCGCGCGTTACCCGCGAACTTATCGAACACGCCCGCGAGTGATGTCACTAGGAGAACCAGTGGTAACTGTGCTGTGATTGTGAATTAACTATGGTAGCCATGGTGGCATCAGCGTCAGGATATGGCACCCTCCGCCGCTTCCTCAGCGTGCCTGACGGACAGCATTCGGTTGCTGAAGCAGGGGTCGGAACCAGCAACTCCGTTGCCGTCTCGGTAAGATCTCAGTTGTTAGGCACAGTTAAGCATAACGATGAATGATAACGTTATGTGTTTGGAATGCCGACGTTAATGACTTGTTGATGCGATATACTTTATTGAGGTGTGACTGTAATGTACCTACTACGATCCACGACGATGAATCGTAGCCATCGATAAGTTTGTTTGCGATACGATATGACTTATATGCATTTCATGTATTACTAGTTAGTTAATCATTAAGCGATAATGCGTTTTCTTTGATAGTATGATTGACACCAATGCCAGAAGATTCCACAGCACTAAAGCTCGTAGCAAGGATAATTAAGTAAGTACCTGCCGATTACTTCAAATTGTTAGTGGCGGATAACAATGTGTAGAAAATGTACCAAATTGACTGCAATTTTCTTCGAAAAATTAAAACACTAGAAAGTTTCGCTCTACAAGTCCCATTAGAATGTATACGTGCGTATTAAAATTACCAGACTTGTGCAAAAAATACCTACCGCTTGTGTTCGTGAGTGGATAACGAAATCTGTATTATTACTAGACCGTTTCTCATTGACCAGTATTGCTTTAGTTCGGCGCTGCGCAGTGTTACCAAAATCTCGAAACTGGTTCGGCTGAGTTCGGCACACCGCATTATGGCAGCTAAAAAAAGAATCCGGACAAATCCATCAGTCTACTGACTGTAGTCGTCCACGGTGGGGTCATCAACCTTACTTTCCTTTTTATTATTCCGCTGTAATTTAACATCGATTGAAAATGCGGCCTTGGCCTCACACGCACCATTAGAACAATACTTTTCGATGATGATGTCACCCTGATCTGCTGGGATATATATGGACTACGGGATGGATACGGCCAAGGTTAGGCCAACAGACCGTGGCTGTATCTCTAGCGGATCACGGCTCGTTGCTCACCATCCGCGAAAGGAGCGCATCACTCACTCTGTGGTTACCGACCCAGATCAGACAGCGAGCGCTTACCCGCTTTTTACCTTACCCGAATTAATATGAATCGTGTCCACTCTTAATATAGCAAATTGGTATGAACGTTCCACTTACTAAACGACTCCGGCGACAATTGAAGACTCGCAAGTCGCAATACTGAAAAAATACCGCCTTTGTCGGCGAGTTTGTGTGTTGTCCGTAACTGGGCGGAATCTTGATTGCAGACGTTCAATCCTTCCTTTACACTTTCTTGTATTAGCCCGCATCGGTGCGTAGAGAAAACGCCACAAATCCAATACGATCGCCGTGATAATAATACACTGTCAATGGAAACGGAGAGTACCTAGTAATTCACCGCGATTGTTCAACGTGGTTTCCTTTCCCACCGGCTAGTTTTTTAAACTCCGATAAAACAAATTTGAATAAGCTATTGATGTTGATGTCAGACTTTCGCGTTACATTTTAAGAGAAACGTAACGTAAAATTGCAATGAAACTGATCCACAAATGATCCGCATCGAGAAATTATGAAAAAGATTTATTTCACGCTTAAATAATGAGAATGAATCGGTTTATTTGTTGCACATAAACTAGTTGGACCACATCGTGGAAGTAGCTTTTGGAATGCTCATTTTGTCGTAAACGAGGCCGACAAGTTTGCCCTAAGAATCTAATTAAAGTTATCGAGACAAAAATTCTCACAGTCAGAACGAAAATCTTGGGAAAACAAGTTTGTTGTAACACATAAAATGCCATATAATTTTTGATACATTCCACGGTTGAATTCCGCATTTATATGTGTTCAACCTAGTACCATGTTGTTTGGCACAGTTAGTTCCAGCAGAGGCTGCCGGACACGTTACGACACAGCATAACATTGTGGTGCCACCTCTTGGTGCATGCTTCCGCCCACGACCCTCTTATATGGTGAGGACCTTGTTACGGTTGCCTTACGTAGACATCCACACGGCAGGATTTTGCAATGTTATGTTTATGTCACCTTGTCCGGAAGGTTGTAATTTGTTAAATTCCTTTATCTCCAACTAGCTCACGTTTTCATCTTAATTACTTGATGTATTCTTGATTGAACGGTCCTTGGTAACCTTGTTGCTACTATGTTTCTAAGTGCGGTATTACGATTGGGGACACCCAGTTGTTTTCTCTTGCAAACACACCAAAAGGTCTTTATAGTTTGTTCGGCTTTCGATTTAAGTAGGTAGCCCGGTGAAGTAACTCTGGCAACTATAGCTATAAACATTACGCAAGGTGGAAGCTCTACAAACAAAACTTATTGCCCACGCCTTTAATGAAACTAATACTTTCAAAAATGATCAAAGTGAAATGAATGGACGAAATAAATCTTGAGCAGTCACAATCGAAGGCGGACGTCGATCAAAGATTAGAAACGCTCTTAAAACAAGTGTATGGCTTGCTGTGAAGATTCATTCCCAGATTAGTCTGCTTAAGAATTTCTTCATAATTATAGCACGTATGCAGCTACGTCTAACAATCGCGGTGTCAAAGAAAATATTAATTAAACTCGTCACACTCGCTACTTAAGTGTTATATCTGAGGGGAAATTTTAATTTAGTTGTGAAATCTCTGATTTCTTTTATCAGGTATGCTTTACTGAATTTTTGACTATGTCTAACCATGCAACACCGTAGCAGTTTTAAAAATTTTAAAACTGCTACGGTTACAACACACAACGTTTAAAAATTTACTGGCAAATTGAATGCGTCCTTTTATGTAATGAGATTGTGTCGACAATGCGTTAATTGTTAGTTTAAATAACAGTTCAGAGTATAAATATAGGCAATACAAACATTAATCATCGGTGCCAAACAAATCGTCAGGAAAACATTATTTTTGCCTGTGACGGCTTAGTATCCTTGAGCTACGCCATCTGTTGCATCGTTTTGCCCTGTTTCCATATTGGTTATAATTTATATCTCTTTTATATGTCCGGTATAACCCTATTAGTTGCGTGGATTTGAAAGCTGATCTAAATTCTAAAGCATCACTCATTCCCTTGATTATTGGACTTTTGAACCCAGAACTCCGGCAAGACAAGACAATCTGACTTCAAGAAGTCGCAATCCTCGTCTATATGTTCAAAGACAAAAAAATCGTCTGCTAATCGTAAGCTTGTGCCAGGCACAATATAAAATTAATCAACTCCCGAATTCAAAGTCCGTTACGTATTTAAAAAAAAAACTTATTAGCTATTACTTAACCCGGAATGCGGTTACGTGTCAACGGCAGTACAGGTATTGAGGCACATTCGCTATGATGGTCAGAGAAAGCTATAAGAGGAATGTTTCGCGCGGTTACTTTCATGTGGCGAGCTTTATATTACATGCCAGTATTGCCAGTGAAGAAATTGCCTGTTCAAATAATATCTGTTATGAACATGCCTACATGTGTTTTGCGATACGGTTGGTGTTCTCAATGATTCGTTATTGTGTGAATATTGTACGGTCTTCTTATTTTAGCAGCTCGCTTAGTTTTGTTGTCTTATATTCTGTTGTGTTAGTATCATACTAATATTATAAATGTGAATGTAAGTTTGTTTGTTACGCTTTCACGCAAAAACTACTGAATCGATCATCATGAAACTTTGTACATATATTTTTATTAAAAAGAAAAGAAAAAATTAATGGCTTCACTGCGAGCGAAGCCGCGGGTAAAAGCTAGTATTAAATAAAACATCGTGTTCTAACAAGAAAACTATCTCTTTCTATTTCATTACGGATATCTTCTCTCTGACACTTCGCTTTTATGAGGAGCTAACACGAAGAGTGCATAATTATACCAAGGACTCCTGTTGAAAGGAAGAAGCGGAAGAGGCAGTTAGTTTAATACTATTAAATTAATGCAAAACCTTTTAGAGCTTTACTCTTTTAAACAGGGCGGACTTGAAAGATTACCCCACTATACATAAACCGTAATGTTTCGCGAGATACGCTGACTTTTCATGTAATTCTCGTTTCTAATAAAACATAAATGTAATTACATGTTCATCTCTCCGTGCAAGGAAACGAGTTGCTGCGATACGATAGACGGTGAGTTAGTTCAGCAGCCTGTCATTATCTACCTGTGCATTATTTTAATCATAAAGCCTCTATATTCTTTATTGCTCTTAGATGGCTATTATCAGTACATCTTATTTCAGTATAGCTAGACTGAGCTCTTTTTAAACCAATTTATTCCTAACCGCTTCTCGATGTTGAGTTGGATTCCCAATTCGCGCATTACTTAACAATTAATTCCAATTTCTTCCTCTTAATAGTGACACTAATTTAAAACTATATATAATTTTCGGTACAAATGCTCGGTCGGCCATGTCGGTATTGGTCAACGATATTACTAATGGTAACAAACATGATGTGATTGCGAAAAGTGAAATTGACTCCCGGAAGGCAGCGTGTTTGAACAAATCACATGCGAACAATCGACTGTTTGATAGCGATGTTATACTGAATGGAACCGACGCCATTCACGAACAAAGCTCTTAAAGTACTCAATCGGTTATACAAATTCAAAACATATTCAGTTGTAGCACAAAAACTGTGTGACAAAGCTGTTCAGCTTAATGGCTGCTGTCAAAAGTGCAGTGTTTGGGCATTTTTACGTACTTGATAGATTACTAAATGCTTGGACAGAAGTCTCGTTCATACAAAGTGGTCAATTGACAAAGAGTAGCATAGGCCTTTGTTTTGTCCCACGAAGTTACATTACAATACTATTGGTATATATTGTGCTATATTGTTATTTATTAGTGAAGAGACTAAGAAACTTCCTAACGTCAAGAATCAAGATTATATCATCTATGTCATAAAGACAATCTGCTTGGGTCTTCCTTCAAACTTAACGTGAGATGAGTTAACTTGGCGTGAATTCAAATGTTCCCAGAAAGGCATTCTTTTTTTTTATAACAATGTTACTCAAAGACTCTGGAACTATTTTCTCATCCTTTTGGTACCTACGTCTAAACAACATCAACACAGGAAAAACAAGTCTGAAAACGTTTAAATTAAGTACCTAACTTCTCTAACTAAGTAGAAAATCTAGACAAAGAAAAATTGCATATGTAATGGATGCTTCAAGGTTACAGCATCACTTTCTCCAAAACTAAAAGGCTCTCATGACGATTTGTGTTATCGTGTTTCACTGTCTCTTTTATCTTGTTATCGCTAACATCTGACATTTTGCATACGAATTTGCGTGTTATTCCAATTTCTTGCACTTGTTATGTACATATATATAGTAGATAATTTCATTTGTTCGAAACTCGCAAAACAACAACACAAATGTAAAATTAGGAGTGAACATTGTCTTGGGTTCCTTCTTCAAAGTCTGCTCAAGACGGTGATTTGCTTATTGCACACTTTTTATAGCATCATTAGTAAAATTCTTTATATTTGTTATCCTAACAGTTACTGCCTCGAAAATCTTGAGCTGGTGAAAACTTTTGAATTGATTGACCATCCTTGAACAAAAGACAACTCTTTTCAATACTCACATTTCTTTAGAGATTCGTGACGAGTGTAACGATCTTATTTCTATTTTTGGACAATTTGCGAAAGTATTGTGGGTACAATTGTCGTTTCTTTTCAAATTATTATGTCAATGCACGATATTTTTTCCTGTCTGCGCCAGTGCACATTTTTTCACTTCTTTTGGAATGTTTTTGCGGTTGATTTGGTAAAAAACAAAGATCTTGTATTATAGAGATTGAGTAACCGTTTTACCATTTATAACTTCTGCTTGCTGAGTAGGAAATCTTGCGGTCTCAGTAAAATGTACAATGGCGCTCTTTTTTCTCCGATTTCAAGATCAAGGCTTTTAAATGCTTCGTCATGAACGATCTTCGTTTCTGTTTCTAATGTGCTTATAATAGCGGCGAGTGATTTGAAGCAATCATCTCTAGTCGACTGTAACATATTACCTGCTTTAGATTTAACCTGTTTATTATGACTTCAAATTTCCTCAAGAGTATCTTGCTGGTGGTTTCTTATTAATAAACTGAAATCTATTTACTCGATTCGTTCTAGTTTATACAATTCTGACTATCAGACATTAACATTAAATGTATGAATGAGTATCAAATTAATGCAGAATCGAATACTACGCACACAATGTACCCAGGAAACAATAAAGCGGTAGTCAAGCCGGGCGGGAAATCATTTAGTGCTTCCAGAGTTCTCAAACCACCACACAGCGTGGTCCCAATAGTATTCCTAGAAAGCGCAATTCACGCATCTCGGTTGGAGATGCGAGGGATTCTTGTGCAATTCCCTCAGTGGGCCGGATTCCATGGCAAGTGGTAATGTCGTGCAAACTGCCAGTATTGTGCGCTGCAACATCCGTGGGAAATCTCGAAAACGAGCCTTGCATGCATAAGTAACTGGCCCCTCGTAGTTCGGATGCAGTTTCGTCATTTACTATGTTGCTGTTATGAAAGTTACAGACAGGATTCTCAGGCTGTTAACTAAGTCGTCTGTACAGTTATTCACTTAACGTATGCGAATACGGTCGAATAATCTATCTAATGACCTGCCCCTTTAGTTACTATAAGTATGACCAGGAAAATTCTAGAAGAACTTGAAATATGAACTTCAACTGTCTGAACATTTAGTCGTTCCAATGTTTTTTTGTCCATAAGAACTATTGAACTTGGTAAAAACGCGCCATAAACACGTTTTTATGGTGTTACGTTGAGTACCGAATCGAATTGTTGCTTGCTTGAGATCTGTTGAGATGCTGTCGAGAATCACGGAACCGACATTAAACTTTCCACTAAGTAATGGATTTCTTAGACAAATATTATAATAATAATTGTTGTTAAAAAACGCACTTTGTTTTATTGTATAATAAAGACTTAATTGTTTACTTGGCTAATGTTTTCTTTCCCACAGTGGTATTTCTTTTGTATTGTTGTGTCTTCTAATTGAAAGAAATCGTTTTCGTCTATTTTCGAAATCAATGTAGATCAACTTGTGTTGCACATTTTCCTATTACTCTATCCCGAAGAATTTCGATTTCCTTTCGATCGTGATCGGCCGTATTTACCGTAGATATGCATTTGCTCTTCCTCGGAAAGCAAAACTTGATCTATCGCCCATAAAGTTTGCACCCAACACTACCTCGATGATCTCTTTTATACTTCCACGCTTCGTATTCTAATGAAACCGTCGAAATTTTTATTTGGTCTTGAAACCTTGAACATTTAAACGTTTTATTTGTTGACTCGATTAGCAATGTCTCCACGCCTACTGAGGTTTTTTGCAGAGGTCGTAGTATCAACATGAAATAAATCTTCTGCTGTATTGCTATGCCTAATTGCTTCCGAAAGTTTTGTTTTTGATGCAATAGATTTTGCTCTATTTAAGTAATATTGTGTTTCCATGATGTTTAAGGAATGAGTTTTATGTGTGTGCTTGTATGCATTAGGTATGTAGGTCATGATGTGATTTACCATGTAACAATATTATAACGCAATATTATTACACACCCGAAAATCGCATGTAAAAGAGTTCAGTTTTAGGCCACACAATATTTGTGACGTCGCGTGTGGCGAAGTTATGCGGTAAAAAGCTCTCTGTGCCGTTGGGCCAGATGTCGGCAGCCCGGCACAGACGACGCCTACTATTGTTCATCAGTATCTACTATTTGATTAATATTCGTGTACTCTACCAACAATGTGATCAAAGACTTCGTGCTTGGAATTCTGATGCCACCTACAGGCTTATTTACCTTAACAGACTTGTATCTCACGATATAAATGGTCTCTCGCATAATGGAGAAGTCAACGCGAATCGCTTTCGCAATGTTTCCTGCTAACATAAAACTACTTTCGACACGAGTAATCATTTTATCAATATTTTTGTCGAGCAGTGGCGTAATGGGCTGCGTTACGTCTAATAAATAGCCGAATGAGCCGACCGTCATATCGATCGTCCGACGTTTTGTACTCATTATAGTGATGGTTTCGAAATGTTTATATTAGTCGTCGTTGGTTGCTCCCTTTGCATATAGGCGCCACATTTCCAACTTTCACCGACATATCTCGCTTCTGCACCTTCCAACTGGGTCATACTACGTTGGGGACTTGGGAGTCAAATAAATTGAAATATCTTTAGCGAATTGTTTTAGTTCCAAGACTAATAATAATAAACGAAGAGTTTCTCGTTTGTCGTTATCAAGAGAAAGAACATCAGGAGAGTGTACTGGATTATATCGTGCGATAACTTATCGGACATGACGGTTTCGCCTTAAATACAGCATTTTGTTATCGTTGACAACAATGACGATAGACACGCAAATATTTTAACTTGCGATAAGCGCTTCTTTGTCGTTTGTTTCAATCTCTAGAGGAACTTGTGTGAAGATTATTTCATTTTGAATCAGAACGGTACAGTAACTTCCTCCCACTTCCATAGCATTCACAATGGGCCTTGACAGTGCTACGTTAATATCAGCGTAGGTTCTGAGGCCATTGTAATTTTCATTAACATCGTTCGCGTGTGGCTGATCACACAAATTTTCATCCGTACCAGAGACAGTCATCTATGTAATTGTCGAATATGATATAATTGTATGGGTGGCTGTAAAAAATGGCCTTGTCTCTTAACGTCGATATTTTTCCAACCATGAGTTAAGTATTTAGTCTCCAGTTTTGGCATGTGTTTTGGCCAGAAAATATTTCTTATTCTTCTCGTCAACAACAGCCTACAAGCAAATTGCTCTACAATAAACTTAATACTTAATCGAGGCTGCGTGGGCTTGATATATTTATAGTTCTTACTAGTTATGACTTCATCGCATCACTGGTCTGTTGACATTTCTGAGCTCAGTGCTCATAATGGTAGAGTTCCGCTGTTTAGATTTGATGGTTTCTTAACAAATTCAATCAACCTTCGGCGTGTAAAATGGGATGGGTTTCGTTACTTGGGCCCTCCTTCCGACTTCTCATTTCCCTTAGTTTTGACATCCTCGGGGTCAAGTCCTTTTTTATTTCCGTATTGAACATCCTGCAGAGTAAATTGAGATATAGTAGTCCCTATTACTACAGCAACCTTATAAAGCATTATAAACGATTACTATTTATGCATCAGCAACAGTATCAAGGCTATTATTGTTTTTTTTTTTTCAAAACGTACATTTTAAGCAGAAATAGTCTGAGTAACCATCGCATCGGTCAGGTGGATCGAAGTGACTCAGAGCAGGGCAAATCATTTCTTATTTCCTGCACCGCAAAACTAATTGTGTGTTCCATTAGTTCCGCTAGCAGCTAAACCTCAGTAATGCTACGATTGCCTCCACTATGACAGTGCCCGTATCTGTGCCATAGACTGTTCACAGTTTCACACACACAAATGAAATTAATTATGTACAAATTCTTAAAGCTTCCTGCTTCCTGCTACTTGAGGGCTGAGTGAGACATCGTGAATTTTAAAATGGTCGTCTTTTAATGTTTCTGTACAAATATGCTGGTCACGTTTCAATTGTCTATTCTGTTCCTCCGATGCTAAAGCTCTTTTATGCTTTCGTAAGTACCTGAAACCTCGAGGTTCATCTTACCTGTACATAGACTTCGTGATACCAGTTATATGTTTCCTACATGCCAATTACGGTAATCTAATCGTGCTTAATAGGAGCCTTGCAAAATTCCATTCAGGTGGATAGAATTAACTCGGCTATTTGCCCATGTTAGTAGCTTCCAATGAATATGTATTGATGCATAAGTTCTTAGGGACAAGAATTCTTTTTCTCAGCGCCGCTTGCCGGAGCTGTCTCCCATATTTGGTAACCCATGAATCACATCTCGTCAAACTTGTCGAGTATATTGACTTTGTATGAAACTGATTTCTGGTGTATATTCGTGAGATTGGTTTTTTAAACTCGCGATGTTCCTTCCTTGTATATTCGCCTTGTATCTGAGATCTGACCTTATTTGACTTATCCTTTGTGTCTCGGTTAACAGCTGTACCGAAGAAGCTGGCTTTGGCAGCTGACTATTTAGGTTGAATGTAAAAAGTTGTACAATGCTCATTAAAACAAAGAGCTTAAGCTTGGATAGCAGCCGTTGCCAGCAGATGCAGGCCATAGTATACGATATCGTTTGTCGAGACAGGCTGACCTATTAAAATGCCAAAACAAGCGGATTACAGCATGCAGTGCCTGGTGGAGTACACTAGCTGATGTAATTAAAGGCACGCGATGTGAAATTATTAAATAGGATTTTTTTTGTATTTTTTCTTGCCTTGTTCAACGCTAGCTATTTAAGGATTTCCTTTACGTGATATGGTGACCGAACCATAACGTTCGCTCTATAGCGTTCTATTTTTGTACAGGTTTTTCAGATTCACAAAATGTTTGTTATTTGATGCGGAATCTTCATTATTGACGTTTATACAGTTTATACGCGATTAATTGTGTCTATAAGAGCATTTTCCCGTTAATATCAATCTCTCATTAAGTCATGGGTACCGATGAGCTGATTTATGTTTGTCATACATCTAAAGCAATCAGCCTAAATACATATTTGGTGAATAGGTACACCACATATGATCGCTAGTTTGATCAATGACAGAAGTGTCAAAATTTTAATTGTTTAGTCTTCTCCCTCGCACTCATGGCAGATAAGAGAGCTTATGGCTTCAGAGGTATAAGTTAAGTGCTGGCTCGCTTGTGTGGGGGCTGCGTGGGCGCACGACCTCAGCGGATCGCGTGGGCTGCAGGTGCCAACGCACCTTTCCAGTTTCCACGCATCGGCTGCTGCGGCCCGCGAGCCTCCGATCCGAATCGACGATAATCGACTCGGTTAACTGTTCATGATTGTTTTGCAACGAACCTTCACCCCGTTTCGTAGATTCTATCTTGTTATTTACCCATTTTTTTATCAATCCTGCCTGGTGTTTTGGCAACTTCCTTGAATTTACTAGCAATTTAATGCGTTGCATGTTCGTTGGCAACAGCAAAGTTATTTCCAAAGAAGCATTCAATGGAAAATTTTATGTTCTTTTCTTGTTTAGTCCGATGGCTCCATTATCCATATATCGCCGCATATGACATTAAATACACAAAAGGAAAGAATACTATTACAAGTAAGTTCCATTGCCCTTTGTTCCGCGGGTCAAGCGAGTACAGTATGCAGCACGAGTGCATTTGGTCCTACTCCGACAAAATAATTTAATCCGTGTGAAGGATAAAGGCATTGAGGGCATGCATTCAAAACAGGTTTCCTTTGAAATCACTATTTGCTACTGCGTGTCTGTACTTTAAATGATCGCGTAATAATTCATGAAGCAAGCAAGACATCTGCTCGTGAAAGTATCGATGATGTGGCGTCGACCTGTCTCGTCTTTGATTTCCGCTTGAGCTGAGTTGCTCGATGCAAATCTGTGATGGTTACAGTTGAAAGCCACGCAGGAAGTGCATTCTTCCGTTAGAGACGTCAATGGCGCTAATGAGCCGACGCTGACCACCTTGCCGACGTCGTCGGCGCCCGCGCCGTTCCTACGACGAATCACCTAAAACTGGAGAGAGTGAAATGTGTGTTCAGCGGCGACTTCACTAATTGCACACCAATTAACCACCAAGAATTGAGTGTAGAGAGTGGCCTGCCCGCTCCACTTGCTATATGTTATAGCGTGGTGTATGAAAGTACTTAATAGTCGACTCTTTACGAGCGAAACGCTCCTTACGCTTGCAAATTGAATGAGTTTGCGCCGACTGTGTTTATGTTTTTTAAATGTGTGAACTCTGTGCATAGAATTGAATTCAATTCTCTTCTATCTGGCTGTCTGGGCAAAGACTTGTTGAATACTGTTCTCTCATCTCCAGTAAATATACGTTTGTTTTATTAATTCAAGATGAAAAGCAATTTGAGTTTAATATACCGTGAAGAGATGATGGATATGAACTTATTCGTTTTGAGTACATTGCGCAAGGGATAAATATAAATATGAAAGTACTGTATTCAAGACATGCACACGCTTCTCAATCTTGTTCTTACTGGCGACGTTTTACATAAATATTTTCTACGGTGACGGGATTCTTGGCAGATAAACAATGTTAATTAATTCGCCAGTGAATTGTATTTACATACATAATCTTAATGGTCGGTTGATATCTAATTGACATCAAAATATTTACATTCAGACCAGTTTAAAGGTTTACAATACGTCCGTGTAGGCACGGTAGGAACTAGTCACCAGCTGTGTATCAGGGACGCCTATTGGCGCCTGTTTTAATAAGATGGAAAAAAAGATACTGTGAATGTTATTTCGAAGGCAAATACTGATGCAATTTAATATTGATTTTATGGTATAATGAACGTAAGGTGTGCAGTTGATACCGTCGGAGCTGTATAGCAACAACGGCTGCAACAAAAACGAAAAAAGAAATACTGATGTGAAAGATTTGCGAAGTAATTAACTAGATGGATTGTTAGTTTACCAATTACAAAAACGAATAAATGTATCCTGTTTCATGACTACGTATGTTTAACCGATAGACGTTAGAGATACTTTAAAGCCTTTTGTGGCTACTAAATTGAATTCAAGATCTAATTAAGGACTCCTTGATGTAGTTGCTGAACCAAGCCTTAGTTCTGCCCAGGTAAAATATTCACAAGATTGATTTAATATTGCATTGTCACGACCCGACGACAGTCTCCCGGGATACTATCAGCTACAGGTGTAGGCGGCCATAACGGTTTACTTAAGTCTGCCTGGCCTATTTACCTTGGGTTTCAGTGCAAAAAAAAAGTACTGGTTCAGTATGTTTTCAAGCTTCTTAGGAAACACGATATTTCGTTTTTAGTTGACGTAGCAACTGGAATGTTTGAATAGTCATCTCAGAAAATCTACACGGTTGACATTCATTTAACTTATCTCCAAAATAAGTACTGATACTAATTAGTGATTCATCAGAGAATTCTTTGTTAAACCAAAGGATAGTTAAATTCTCACGAGCTATTCAATTCTTCAGTTTTTTATTAGGACCACTGTTGCTAAGTCGTCGTTAATTCGGAGAAGAAATATTTACACCAACGCAGAATAGACACATTCAATTGGAATCAATGCCAATCAATCATTTATGAACGAAACCCTATTAACTGTTTCTTTTTGCGTTTAAGAGATAAGTCTGTTGATGTTAATTTGGTTTCTTGCAAATCTCATTTATCTTTAATTTATTTCGATTTAGTAATTCATTTTGGAATTTTATGGCTTAATTATTATTCATTTCAATCATTAGGGTATTGGTTAGATTGACGGGTATCTATTACTATTAAGTTATTAAAAATAAGACTTTCGACATGTATCTCTTGTTAGGCGTTATAGATGAAGTTTCCAAAAAACACAGAAAGTTTATATTTCGTTTCCTTTTTAATCTTTGATAGAACGGTTGTTTACTGTGACATTCTTGATCGAGCTCGTCCAAGTAGCTTCCTATTTGGGAGTGTCTCCGTGCAGTGGACTATTTTTATCCGTGGCCGCATGCGCCGACACGCGCCCGACCTTTCAGCTTTATGATTTGTCGACGTTCTGATACTGTTATTGATAGCCAAGCTCATCTTGTTCATTTTTTATCCCCCACGGAAAAAGAGGGGTGTTATAAGTTTTACGTGTTTATCTGTGTATTTGTGTAGATATCAGTCTGTGCCATCATAGCTCCTAAACGGATGATGCGTATTTGTTCGAAAAATTACTTTGCAGGAATAGCTGTTTGATGAAAAAAAATTAACAAAAAATCAAACTGACTTCCAAACAAAACACTACAAGGCGAAAAATTACTTTCTTTTCCGAAGTCGGTGTCGAATAACGGAAAACAATGGGTAGGAAAGACATTGTTAATTTTTATTTTTATTTTCCTCTTTTTAGTTTTAGTAGGTACCTCTAATTAACATGAAAATCATTTATGGCCAGATTACATCTCATTTCGATTGCAAAAAGCCCAAACACGACTAGGATACATTGTTTTATTTTGGAGTTCCAGTACCTACCTTCCGGCTTCATCATCAGATCAATTCGATGGTACCATTTTTATCAGTACCATTTATTTATGAGTATTTGCTTCATAATAATCGGTTCACTGTTCGAGATATCTTATACCCATTATTATTATCTTATATTCCATTGGCCATCTGTGGTTTTCTTCATCAGTTCCACTTCACCAAATATACTTTCGGAGTGCAAATGATTGCATTATTGATGAAAATACCAAAATCACTATATGTACGCCTATAATATTTGAGGAGTTCCCTCGTTTTCTCTAGGATCCCATCATCAGATCCTGGTTTCCTTATCATGGTACTACTCTTGGGATATCTCATATCCAAAAATAGAATCATCAAAATCGATTCATAAACGACGAAATTATCCGCGAACACACATAAAAAAATTAACGGTCGAATTGAGAAACCTCCTTCTTTTTTTGAAGTCTGTTAAAAATCAGTTCAGGCGTTTAAAAGTTATGCGCATTTTACTCTTTGAATCGGGGTTTTTTCGCAAGATATCGTTTATAATATTATGTGTTATACTTTAAAATGAAAAAAAAAAAAAAAACAAATATCTTGTTGCTTCGTGTCTCTCTCCAAGCTCCAATGTTTCAGATATATCTTCTAATAATGTTTCCGCTTTGAACGTAGTTTTATTTTTACTTGTGATTTCTTGCTGTTTCGGAAGGGATTTTGGTGTTACTCTTTGATCTTAGTAGTAAAATTTTGCCTGATATTTCTGTGCCAGCTTACAAGTCTTCGCCTTTCATTCGCAAAGCATGTCTAGCACTAGCATGGGTACAGTTTCTAATACCTCCATTAAGATACAAATCTGAAATCCTCGAATCGTTTCACCGTCCCGTGTGGCTTAACCGTACGTGTTATTAAAATTCTGCATCACAACGGATTTCTAAGCATCGTGATGCGTTTGCATGTTTTAACTATTAGTTTACAGTAAATTAATAACAGAGAGTGATGGTTCGCGTGGCTTTCTCACTTGCATGACAAATTTGACGAAAAAGAGATGCTATGGGGCTGTCGACATCTATGCACTTACTTACAGCTTTATTTGATTATTAAACATTGCCCGCGACTTTGTCCGCGTCAAACTCTGAAAACTTAAGGGCCTTCCACCGCTTTAGTGCCGTAAAACGGTTACTTTCCAAAGCATACTCCATAGTAACGGCTAGGTTAAAAGGTTTGAAAAAAATATATATTTATTTTTGATTCATGTACATTATTTTTGAAACAAGGTTTTTTCGTGTAACGAATAGTTTTGCTTTATAAAATATTTAAAAACACGATATTTTTTCGCAACTTCTGGATACTTCTCCAAAACGACTTGGATGTTTAAAAATATTTTAATACAGAAAAATTGATGGCTGGTATTTCTTCATGACTGAATTAGCATATGTAAATCAAATAATATTTTGCAATTTCAGCTGAATGAGAACCACGACTAAACGGCTAGTCGTAATTTTTTGACAAACATATTTGTTACAATAAACCATTGTCTTAATAATTTAATCCACGAACATTTTGAGTATTATTCGTTTAACATAGTGTAATTAATTTGTAGAGTTATGTCTAACACGGACAAAAAACGACAATCGCACAAAAAACCGCCGGGCGTATTTCAATGTAATTTTCACCATCTCACAGACATTGTAATACTTATCTACATTTTGATCTTAGACTTTTTTGAAGTCATACAATAATAAGGAAAGTACAAAATCCACTGAATTTGGGCTCGCGCGGGTGTGACACGAGTGCGCGTTTTGTTCCATCAAGGTCGTTTGAGACTGTCAAATGTGATAATATCACCTACCTGCCAGTGAAAAATTAGTCCCGTCAAAATCGGTCCAATCGTTTCGGAGATTAACCGAAATAAATACGCAGGCAAAAACAGAATGTCCGATACCTTCATATGCATTTACTAAAAAGCTAATATTTTGATATTACAAACAGACACTACAGTTTTATTTATTGTTATTGTGTTATTTGATTCTAATCTTCTGATCTATCCACCTCACCTTGACATTGTAGGTACTTTAAATATTCGCATATGGATTATGCTCTTCGCGGTCACATTTTATGACATCATTTTTATGTTGTCTCGTGATGTAAGTTTTATTATCAGGAATATGAAGTAATGATATTTTAGTGCTTAAAGCGCGTTTGCCAAGTTATTCATGCGACGTAAACCGATGAACGAACTTTGTACTTTATGAAACTTTATTGTATGAGTAACGTCACAGATAATATAATACTAGCATACAGATGCCTCATCCCATACAAAGAAACCGCGCCGACGTAACTAGCGTTTTTCGCCTGATTAAGATGATCGCGTTCGGTTCCGTTCCACGGCTATAGATGGTGTTAGCAGCGACTTACAACTAAAAGAGTTTTCTCGGTTCGTGACAATTTTTTTCTTTAAACACAGTGACGATTTGTTTTATAGTACGTTTTTACACACGTTTTTACAGTTTTCTTATACCTACCAAAATGTGTTACAATACAAATTAAAAAAATCGAGTGGCATGCCTCAGAAATTTAAAACCGCGCGATCTATTGGAATCAAATTTAAATGAGCCGTTCAAATAATGTTTGAAATGTGAATTAAGAGCCCAATAAGCCTTGATAAAATAAAAAATAAAATACAAAAAATGAAACCGACTTCCAAAAAAAAGAAGTATTCCCGTTTGAGCACCTATTTTTAGAGCACCAATGCTTTGAGCACCAAGCTATTATATTGATTGGTGCTCAAATGGGAAAACCTTTGGTGCTCAAAGCATAGGTGCTCAAACGGGAATACTTCAAAAAAAAAACACAACAAAGCGAAAAATAATTTTCTTTTTAGACGTCGGTGTCTTTTGTACCAATTGTTTTCCGTTATTCTGAATTCGGAAAAGAATTCGGCATAACGGAAAACAATTAACACTACAAAGCGAAAAAAATATTTTTCGCTTTGTAGTGTTTTGTCATGTCATGACGATTCCAATAAGCCCAAACACGACTAGGATACATCGTTTTATTTTGGAGTTCCAGTGGCCATTGTGGTCTTCTTCATCAGTTCCACTTCACCAAATGATACTTTCTGAGTGCAAATGATTGCATTATTGATGAAAATACTAAAATCGCTAAATATATGCCTATAACATTTGAGGAGTTCCCTCGATTTCTTTAGGATCCCATCACCAGATCCTGGTTTCCTTATCATTGTACAACCCTTGGGATATTTCCTTTCTAACAAAAAAAGTGTCATCATCGTTCATAAACGACGAAGTTATCCGCGAATACAAATAAAAAATATATATATGCATAATATACCGTCGAATTGAGAAAACTCCTCCTTTTTGGGAAGTTGGTTAAAAATAACATACAATTTTTATGATAAATTCTAGAAAATGTTAATTTAACACACAATTCAATAACAAATCGATGCATATCGCGCCATATATTGGCATTTAAATGAAACAAATTTTCTTTGTTAGCCCCGGGATCCGTGGTAACGTGTACCAAATATTGTTGCCAGTTGTAACGTCTCTTCACTTCATCTTAAATGCAGTTATATGTTTTTAAGTCACAGATTATGTGGATGACGTGTTCGTATTGCCATTTACGCCAGAAACAATTCATTAAACTCCTTTACAATCAGTCCATCTGCTATCACATTAACAAGTTGTGAGTGATGATAGTGCGGTACTCAAATTAGGACAAGGACCACTTCGGTTCCACTTATTGATCAATGCGATCACAATAAGCGGACGTTGCCATATCGCGGCAGTGGTTGACAATAATTGTGGCAATCGACAGCCGTCAACTGGCTCAATGGAACTGCTATTTGCAATTATTACCTCGTTTACGATAGATGACGACCTAAGATACACGGGTAGTATGTCATCGTTGTACGTCTTAATGATTTTATATGTCGTGCCGAGGTTGAAATGATCAATAGGAACTGGATTTGGGTCAAGCTGCTTTGAGCCTTGGCTTGTTGAAGGAGCTAATAAAGTTTATGAGAGCCAAGTTTTAATGACCGCGGTTAAAAACTTCCTTTTGAGAAAAATACCGCTGTATTTCGGAAAATGGAATAGTGTTGTTGGCAAAAAATATATGTTTAGTCCGTCAGTTAGATAACCTAAAAAAACTGAACAATTACAATTACGACGATACAATACGTTAAAATATCATGTGACGTCACGGTGTGCTACACTTTATACTGTCAAGAGAGTGATGCCCTTACTCCTGAACTTTAATGAAAGAAAAGAAAGAAAGAAAAATGAGTTTATTGGCATTACAAAACAAAAACACCTTAAAATTAAACAAAATATTTTTAAACTATTAATGCCAAAAGGGCCTCCCTCAGCTCAACATAATGCCAAATGGAAATACAGGGTATTCCACCTCATGCTGATTTTCAGCTGCTGCCCACGAGTATGCGCTTTATCTTTGTCATTTTTTATTTATTTGATAAAGCAAAATATACGGGTCAAATATTATTTGATAATCTCACTGACGGACTAAATAGAATCATCATTTTTTGTACCCAGGCAACATATCCCTATTCTTGTATTTACTTTATCTTTATTGCTATCTCTAGATGATTCAATGTTTTTTTTTCTATTGTTTCAGTCGAAGCAACGGGCATCAATCAAATGGCTGTTAACGAAGGCGTTCAACAACAGGGTCCCGGATAATCTTCAGGAGCCCTTTTACAGGGATCATGAGGTGAGTTTGAGATTTAGGTACTTTCCATATTTTCTTCATCAACCGTATTTTCATATAAATTGTCAAGCGTACTGGAAAGAACGTTTAATAATATCATTTTAGGTTTCATTAAAGCCTTACATTGTCCTTGACTTTATACAATGGCCTATTGTTTCGCAGTTTCGAAACAATTAAATTTTCCCCTTGATTTCTCACGCTCAGATGTCCAAAATGTCAAACCAAACACCTGTCGAACAATTTAATTATAAAACTTAAATATTTCAGATATTTTATCCTATCAATCTGTTCTGTTATTATTTTTCCTTTTTGATACTATGGTAGTTTCATGTATCTTTCATTACACTAATGGCATTTTGAGCCAACCAAGTTAAAAACCGAAAAATGTTCTATCATTATCGGTACAAAAGGTTCCCTTTGCGTTTTTGCCAACATTGATCTGATTACCTTGAATTTCAGCAGTAATCGTGGTTAGGTCAAACAATTACGATAAAGTTTCGTGTAACGTGACTCGAAACATGACGTAACTACGTTTGGGTTTCATTCTTTCAAATGGCAAAAGCTGTCAGATCCTAAGTTGGTTGCGAACATCAGCATCATTTTCAATATCAGCACCAGTATTGATAGATGCTGATTAGTGATTATTAATCCTGAAGTTCGAGTTCATGACTACAGAGGGACTTGTTCTTTTCGGTTGCGAGATTCGACCAATCGTGAGGTCGACCGCGCCGATTGCGATTGTAAACAAACAAACAAACTTGTCCTATCATTACTATTAATAACGTTATATTATACCATTGTGCATTTATTGTTTTTTTTCTGAAACTGTTGTGAAATTTGATAAATAATGGCGCCTCCGTCGAAAGTGAAATACGTACACATTTTAAATGAGTAAATCAAGAAACCGCAAACTGTTACGAGTACTTATGTAAAAAGATAATTCAAGCAAAGGACGTACCCACTTAAAATCACTTCAAGAGCAAACAGAAATCCTGGTGATTTTGAAATGTTTAACCAGTGAAAACGAAAAGCAAAGAGCTCCTTTTTTTAAAGAAAAATTTAATAAAATATTAAAAAAAATATATCGGCCAAGGGGCCGTCCATTAATCACGTGATGTTTTTTAGCATTTTTAACCCCCCCACCCTCTCCCTTGATGATACGTGGTGAGGTTTAAGACCAACCCCTTAGTACCTACAAAGAATCTTATTTTTTTTTATATTATCTTTAAATACAGGTATAAAGTATGATCTAATTTTATTCTGAAATTAAGGACCATGACAAAAATGTCTAGACAGAAAGGTTGCAGGTAGTTTTTGACTGGCATAAAAATAATATTACACGCGCAATAACACTACACGCCTCTTTTCGGTTTAGAAATCACGCGTTTGACGAAAAAATAAATACACGTTATATCTTACTACACCCGAGGGGGGTGTAGTAAGATATAACGTGTATTTATTTTTATTTATTTCCCCCCTTGTGATATTTCGTGATTTTTGCTAAACCGCCTCCCCCCTTTCAAGTCTCACGTGATTAATGGACGGTCCCCAAGTGCGAGTCGTACTCGCGCGCGAAGAGTCCGTTCCATTATCTCAAAAACGGCAAAAAAAACTCGTTTGTTGTATGGGAGCCGCCCCACTTATATATTTATTCTAATTTTAGTATTTGTTGTAATAGCGGCAACAGAAATACATCAGCTGTGAAAAATTCTACTGTCTAGCTATCACGGTTCATGGGATATAGCCTGGTGACAGACAGACAGACTGACGGACAGTGGAGTCTTTAGTAATAGGGTCCCGTTTTTACCCTTTGGGTACGGAACCCTAAAAATAAATTTATTTTCTTTTTAAAATCAGTATCAGCATCAATGGACGTAAAAAAATGTGCATTATCAACAAACCTGATCAGAACCCTAAAATGTAATGTGAAAGGAGTCGATACTCTATAATCTTCAATCACTATTCAGTGATTGAAGGTTGTATTGTATTGTATTATATTATATTATTATATTATATTATATTATTATTATTATATTATATTACACATTCAGTTGTATCACAGAAAGGTACATGTCACAGAAAGTAATCAAGCTCTCTTATGACCCGCAAAAAATGCTGTTTTGTTGAAAATGTCTGATTTTGATTAGCGACGGATTTCGACTTTTGTAACAGTCTAGACGTAACTTTTTGTTTGCCAACTTCTCTGTTGGCCCCGTCGCGGTCACTACTGATATCCGAGTTTATTTACGGATCGTTTAATCCGTTTCACATGGTATACGTCGGATTAATGTTTGAGTCATATTGTCTAAATGTCATAGGTCATTTTTAACCTCGCGCAAGGTTTTGTACTTTCGTGGAAATGATTTGCTATTTCCGAACGAGCAACGAAGCTGTCATTTATTTTGATGTAAAGCATTTCCTTGAATGCGGAACCTCGTTTTGGGTCAGCAATACGCTAGTTAGTTACTGCCCATTTTCTTTACATAGTTAACATAGAGCGTTGGCCTCTAACCCCGCAATCCTTACCGTAACCAGGTCATCATCAATAAATATATTAAATCTGTAGAAAAGTCGTTTTTGTACATCCAAAATATTTCCAAATAAAGGGTTGTTAAAGGATAATCAGCAAAACCCATTGCCAGCATTTTTGGAATTTTTGTTTGTTTAATTGTGCACGCATCACGTAAAATCCATGAAACCAATGTAGATAGCTTTTATACATAAAAATTGTACGTTACTTTTTGTTTCATCGAAATCGGTTCACTATATCATAAGCTATATAATTTTAAAGTTTTCAATAAGTAAAATATAACAACACAAGCAATTTAGATACTCGCCTTTTGAAGGTTTTACCCCGTAAACAAAAAAAAAAAAGGTTAGTAGGTTAGGCAGTTGACGGGAGAGAAGCCGCGGGCACAGCTAGTTCTAAACTATACTTACACTACAGGTATTTGGAAACTAACACCTATATTATCTGCTAGCACGGTATGGGTTCCTACTTCCTAGTACTAGCAGTAAGTCTGTAAGACACCATTTACCCCCAAGAAAGCGTGACGAATTTACGAAAGTATGAAAAAACCTGCGTTCGACGTTAACGTTGCTGTTATCTCTTGAAATATACTAACTGCAATCACAACTTTAGATCCTTTGGAGCAGATAAAAGAACGTTGGCCCTAAACACGGTCAACGTTCAGACAATTCTCAACTTGAATTTCCACTACACTTGTACTCGTATACAACTACACTCGGCTTTAATAGATGCTTCCACTGTTGTAAACAGTTAATACTCCTTTTGCTTACATCTTTCCTTGCTCATCATTGACTAAAGATAATAAACACATTCGAAGTCTGTATGTTTATAAGGTGTTATGGTTCGAATTATTTATACTGGACTGTATTCACGCCTGCTTTGTATTTGATTAGATCACGGATATTGTCCCAAATGGAGACAGGGTTCATATTACAGAACTGTTATTTAACTGCAGTGTCTCATAACTTTACACAATCGTTTAAATCAGCCACTTTACCGCTACGGAGTATGAGATCATTTATTTTGGAATACTTCACGTCATTTTAACATCGAATTGCTTTTAATAAAAGAGCATTCTTTTTGGACAGCAAATAGAAAACTTTTACATAAATGAGATTCGTTTCCCTGCTCAGACTGCTCTGTAGACTAATCTAAAAGAAATTGCCTACTGCGGTAGATCGCCACAGGCCGCCTGTAGGATTGACCTTTCATCGAACTCTTTTTATTTTTCAGTCGGCTGCTACGACATTTTTTTTACATTTTCATTATTCTTTATTTATTTCTGAATTTAATTCTGAATCGCTTTGGGCTTGTTAAATCGTGCAGATCTTATTTAACGAAGTAAAATTGCCAGATCTACTTTTTGCCGATTTTAAAATCTGAATCCACAATAAGCCCAATTTCCTTATACGGAATCCGTTATAGCGTAATTTTGCAAACTGAAGTTTTATCCTGCAGGTCAAGATATGACCGGTTTTATCAGATTAATGCACCATGTGCTGGTTATGTAATGTTGGTGTTTCAACATTCAATATTTGTTTTTATTTCGATATCTTAATTGAAATTCAACTTGTTTTGCAATTAACATTATGGAAATAAGCATGGAGATTTTAGGAACGTTGTTGAAGAAGTCAAGTAAAGTCAAGACCGGCTTGGTGACCCCGAAATCCCCATAACCTCGTAAGAGTCGGAAAAGATCGTAAAGAAAGCTGTTACCCATCGAAATAAAACCAATGCCAAGCCATCCACATGTCTGTCTAATACCGTATCGATCGGGAATTTCGATTTTACCCTTTATACGTAATCCATTTTTATCAGCTGCCAGCTCGAAAAGGATGCCCTTGAATTAAAAGTTCAACATGAACATGGTACAATATTGATCGCAACCATCCCACCACAGTTGCTTGGGGTTGGTAGTTGGTAACTAGTGTCACGCGAGCTTTCAGCACTGAACAAAACGCGCTTATAGGAGTGTCCCTTACTAATTACGTCCTTATGAGTTTATTCGACCCAGTGGTGGCTTGCTTTTGTGGAATACAATGGCTGTGATGAGAAAGAAGCGGAGTCATAATAGCAATGTAAGGCGGATCGCTGTTCTTTCAGTACGCAAGTGATTCGTAAACAAAATATCTTGAGGTTACGGAATGAAATTGTGAATTTGCAGTGTATGATAAAATTTATTTAGGAAGCTCTTTTGATGGAAGATTGGAAATACTTGTCTTAATCACAGACGATAGGAATACTTCGCTAGGTCTTCATAACCTTCGAGGGCTAAGGCCGCCTGTCCCAGACCGTAAATTAAGATGATATCTTGGATTAAGTGTCTTCATCCGTTATCTTGCATAATCTCTTTGAAATGTAATTTTCAAGGCTTGATTACTAACAGTACTTTGTAATTGATATCCAGCTCTCGTTCATAAGATTTGTACAGGCAATTATTTTAGCAGTCCACGTGTTCTAAAATGAGAGAATCAAATAGCTGTCGAGAGATCATGATTTGTTTTGTTAACCTTTCTCCGATGATTTCTTAGAAGCCTGTTCATTTATCATTGGTGTACAGCGGATGTCCATTAACGATTGTTGTTGCGAACGAGTTCAAGGACCACTATGTTTGGATCTGATATATCTGTACTTAGGGTATGAGAACTTGGCAATCTAAAGATCTCACGAGATTGGTGCACAGATTTCCAATTTGCATTGTAGTAAGCCCTAATCCCGCATAGAAAAGATTTTCGTAGAACCGAGAGCAGTTAAAAGTTTTCAAATGATAAAGTTTCTGATGATATTGGATCGTTCGAAATCTTATCTACGTTGAAAGTTATTCAATCCCTTTGAAAAACCTGTAAAAACTAGTTCGCATAGGTCAAAGGAAAAACACAATCAGATTACCATCTGATCTCAATGGAGTCATGCTTCATTTGATTAATGTGTAATGGCAATAATTTAATTCTATCATCTGAATTAACTATTGTTTGCTAATATCTATGTTAGATAACTGTTCATTGAATGCGTGGGTGAATCGGGGACTCATGCGTATTCTGCTTCGTCCGATGTTCCTTTTAAAAATGTCGTAGACATTGTTGAGTTGGTTGTATCCCAAAAAAGGTCACTTGGATGATATTGCATTGTTTCAGAGGTAGACAACCAGACATTGGCAAAAAGCGTTTACCAATTATTTCCTGGGTCCTACGTTTAGTATCGACCAATAAACATGACTATAACAATAAACTCTATTTCCTAAAGACATAAAACGGCCAACGCAGTAAAATCACTGCCCAGTTTTACACGGATTAAACAATCGCAGGGTTTATTTCCTTGTTTTGTATTTTGTTCTCCGACAAACCGATTTCAATCCATATAAATAACCGTAATGTCCCTTTGAAATGTTATAAGTCGCGGTGTTCTGCCTCATCTAAATTGTCTCTAACCGATTTCCACGTCGAAAATATTCCCTAATGAACGCACATTCGTCTGAATGCTGTACCGGGATATTTTTACTTTTTGGGGAGTGGTTTTCTAAAGAAAATGCCCGATAGTCAAGGACATAGAGTCGAATTTGGAATGTGCATATGTTCCAAAAGATGAAAAAGGTAAAATTGTCGCGCCGCTTTAAAAATAGTCTGCGTCATTTCCGCCTTTGGGAAACTGGTGATCTTTTGTTCTTTTCGCCGGTGACGGTGACTCAGCTGCTTTTATTACATGGATGATGTTTTTCCGGTTTTATTTTGATATTTGGTAATGTTTGTCATCGACGGAAGGTTGCCTGCTTGACGGTCTTCTACAGACTGTAGGTACTTTGGTGAGTGTGCTCAAGAACTGCACGACCTTTTTCCACCGGCCCCCTTCTACCATCGGAAATCTAGACGCACTGCAAGTTACCATTCTTACCTAGTGGCCATTCCACCAATTCGCACCAAGCGCTTCCAAACATCCTTCATAATGCGCGCAGCAAAAGAGTGGAACTCACTGCGTGCGTCTGTTTTTCCGAACTCATTCAACCCTAATCTCTTCAAGTCAGAGTGAACAGGCATCTTCTGGATAAGCTTACCCCATCGTCGACTTTTTCTCTGTCACCTCTGACCTAGACTAGAGCAAAGAGAAAAGTCAAAACAAAAATAAATATACCATTACTTAGGTAATTTCCATGCTCTTGATAAATTTTCCTTATAATGAGTACAAATATTGTCTTTCAATACTTACTGTTTTCGTGTCGTCGACCTCGTACCCGTATTGATTGTATGTGTTTGTTAAACGCTGGACTAGGTTTTGATTTCAGGTTGCCACGCTTCAGTGTTTTCTTAGGATGTTCGCCAAAGTAGAACGGATAGCTTTTGTGTTGAAACTTACTTAGTTTAAAACACACCTTCAATATCGGTCCTGAATAATTATTTTCTCTTAGCCCAATTTCAAGTTAGGTAAGAAGTTTGAAATTAGTTTCTTAATAACTCAATTAACGGTTATGTAAGAACCATAATTGTTTCAAATGTGCTCAAAACCAATTTCTTGTTACAGAAGGTCTATTGACATTTATAAGATTATATAACATTAAGCTCAATATCCCATTTTATCTATCAACATTCATCTCCGTCTGTACAGTTGTCAAAATAATAATAAAATAAATATTATGTAATCATTACCAATACTGTGCCTAAAACGCAAGTGTCTGTTGACCAACATGTCTATACAGAAAATCACAAATTTTTATTCTGCAAAGGCTGGTCAGATTTCGATAAATGAATTGACTCAATGCCATTACTGCGTTGTATCAGCTTGATTCAGCATCGTAAGTACCAGGATTATTGCAGCATATTGAGATTTTTTGATTCATTCTGAGCTTTGAATGTAATGATACCATTATGCCTTTACGAGACCTAAATAAGATATTTGAATAATTTCAACTTGTAAAGCGGAGTAAGTTTAATAATGGCTGTCCATACTTGGAGTAATTTATTGGTTCTTGCCTTAAATTTGTTCTTGCGTAAAGTTATAACTGACCATAAATAAGAATGCAATATCTTGACGCTAATAGACAAGAAAGCCATTACTCGTTGCAGTTTTATCACCACAATCTACTGTCTTCGCCTGCATTCACCTTCCAGACATAGATATCATGAGCAAACTGAAGAAAATTTGCGAATTACAGATTAAATATTGGTATTTTGTCGCCGGCTTCGACACCTTTCTCCTTGACCTGCGACTGCAGACTGCAGCCAGACGCTGCCGACTTGTCGCGTCTCGATGCGTCTTATTGTCGTGACGCTTAATTATGTGCACGTCAGGTTAGAATCTCATCGGAATTGTTAATCAGGGGTGCTCACATGTTTCGTGTTAATTGAGACGCTGTGAATGGTGCTGCTCTTTGAAAGTGAGTGCTAATAACTGCGCCTACCAGTTATTTTGCCTGCGGCTGTATCGTCCATTATGAGAGGGCTTGTGAACTCGCCACTGATTGCTTTTCGCCCGGTTTACGGCCGTGTGTTTTCTTTTAAATCTTTATTAAATTTTCTTTTTTATCAAAAGTGTCATCATAATGCGAGCTACATGACTTTTAATTAGAGATGCGCTCAAGGTTAAGCTCTATATACTTCGTAAAACCATAAAGTGGATAAGTGTTTCGAGAAAGAAGATTCAATTCGAATATGGTTCTGCTTGAATGGACGACGAGTCGGCAATGTTGAAATTGTGCGATTGTGCTTCAACTTTTAGACTGTCTCGCGAATTGATCGTACAATCTGATATGCCATCCGTGGAAATGAATTTTGCATTATGTTTCACGCTCTTTTTATGCAAAACTTCTGGGAAGATTTTTCTTGTAGTTACGAAAGAAATTGATGTCAGACTAATACATCATTCTTACGAGACAAATACGAGTTCTCTTTTACTATCATCGGGCGAAACTGTAGCTCAGCTAACAAAGGCAAAAAGTCGCTGAAGTTTCTTTTGGATGATGGCACGATGCCCAGCGTGGCAGTGTTCTCACGAGCGTGTGAACGATCTGATCCGAAGATAAGTTAATTAGTTGAGAGCACTTGATTCAAATAGCATATGGATACCGATATACTGTTGTTCTATGAAGTCATGTAGTGGATTTTGTGACAAAAATTGAATTTAAAAGTTAAAATTCCAGGAGTGAAAATAATATCGACTTTTTTATGACGACCAAATAATTTGCTGGAAAGGTTATAAAATCAGGAGTATGATGTGTCCCATTTCAGTTTTACGAGGGTCATTCAATAAATACTTAGCCTACAAAAAGTAAACGAAAATTTTGGAAAAGTGGCAATTTATTTTTCAACATAGTCTCCTTTTAGTTCGTTAGCCCAGCGATGCTCCAACTTTTTTAACCCGTCGGAAAAATAATTTCTGTCAAACTCTGCAAAATAGGCCTCCGTGGCGGCGATGCCCTCCTCATTCGATCCATATCTGTTCCCGGCGAGTGATTTTTTCAGATTAGGAAACAGAAAGAAGTCACAAGGGGCCAAATCTGGAGAATACGGTGGATGGGGCAGCAATTCGTAGCGTAATTCGACCAATTTGGCCATGGCAGCGGCAGACGTGTGAACCGGTGCGTTGTCGTGGTGAAACAGCACTTTTTTCTTCGCCAGATGGGGTCGATTTTTCTTTAATTCGGCGTCGAATCGCCCCAATAAATCGGCATAGTAAAGACCTGTAATTGTTTTACCCTTCTCGAGGTAATCGATGTAGATCACACCTTGTGAATCCCAGAAAACGGTGGCCATAACTTTTCCGGCCGATTTTACAGTTTTCGCCTTCTTTGGAGCACGTTCCCCGGTCTGGATCCATTGTTTTGATTGCTCCTTGGTCTCTGGTGTGTACCAGTGGATCCAGGTTTCATCGACGGTTACAAAACGACGCAAAAACTCCGCTGGATTCCGCTTAAACAGCGCCAAACACGTCTCCGATGTGGTCTCACGGTTGCGCTTGTTTTCTGGTGTGAGTAAACGCGGCACCCATCGCGCCGACAGCTTTCTCATGCCGAGTTCCTCGTGAAGAATATGATGCACTGTTCCTTCTGAAATGCCTACAGTCTCAGCTAGCTCCCGAACCTTCAATCGGCGATCTGCCAATACGAAATCATGGATTTTTTTTAATGTTTTCCTCCGTAACAGCTGTTTTCGGTGCACCTGGACGTGGTTCATCAAAAACCGACGTACGGCCACGTGCAAACTCGTTGAACCAATTCTTGACGGTGGCCATCGATGGAGAAGAGTCACCGTACACAGCATCCAAGCGCTCTTTGATTTCGATGCGCGTTTTCCCTTCCTAAAATAGGAATCGAATCACCGAACGATATTGCTCTTTTTCCATTTTTGTAAAACCGATCGACACGTTCGCTTCCATAAGTTGTCAAATTAAAACAAATGAAGGGATTGGAATGAAAATTTGAAAAAAGAATTAAAAAAGAATGTGCTACACTGTGGTAAAACTCTTTTGAAACTACAGCGCCCTCTGGCGATGAGGCTAGGTACTTATTGAATGCACCTCGTATAGTGTTGTTTGGTCATAGGATCGAATAAGGAATTTACGTAGAGCAATGCTTGCAGTTGAAAAACCTACAAATATTCAGTCGAGCTTATTATGAAAAGCAAACAAAATGAAGCTTCTATAAATCATGATGAGGTATTTATTAGCGGAATATTTGTCCTGTTATACAGGCTATTTCTGTTATAAAGCCCGTATCTAATAAATCAGAAAACTCACCGAACTAAATGTTGTTCTATTCGGCGAATGTCGCCCACACAGACCTCTAATCAATCTAATTCAATTTATTATTACGTAATAGCCATACTGTACGATCCAATCAATACAAGTAACGATCCAGTGGTTTCAGAGCTCTTTGTTTTTGAGACCGCTTTTTAAAGCGCTGAAAACCCTGTTTCTATATCTATCGATACTTATAGACTACTTCTGAAAGTTGCGTGTTAGTCTATGACTCATGTCTTGTCACTTTTCTCTAAAATATTTGCTACTTTACTGCAGATTTTACCCCATACAAACTTCTTAAATGCTTTCTCAAATACTTCTCCAAAAGTGTCACCTCTAAATTGTCCATGTCTGGCCGCTGAATTGGCGTCGCTTGGGACTGTAGCAATGTTGCTAATAGTTAAATGTATTTACAGTAATTCGAGCGATGACCTGCCCAACAATAACCAACGACTTTCTTTGACAAAATGCTTAATTTATAAAGTTTGCCGACTGTTTTGCGACGAAAGCAATAGAATCCATTGTGAAGAATTGTTTTCTCTCAAATGCGATACGTGCAAAGGGTGAATGGTCGTCTGTAATGGGATTTTGCTGTCTGTACAGTTCAATATTTGCGAAATAGCTTTTGGGTGTCGCCTGGGGATTGTTAAGAAACTGTAGATGGACCTTATGTTGAATTTTCCTTGTTAGCCTCAGGAAATTGAAGTTCAAGCTCAAGTTACAAAAGCTTATATATATTGATTTGTCTACACGCTTTTTTCAGTTGAAAAGGAGTTGATCTGCACAGTTTTCTTTTGTGTGTCTGTCCAAGAAGAGCCATTTCTATGGTCGGGTCATCACTTGGTGCCATAAATCTATAATATATGGTTTCTGCGGCGCCAATAAATCTGTTTTGAATTAGGTGTGCAGCTCTCTTAACTTCACAGATTCCTAACGGTGGCCTCCGGTCCTTCCTCAGGTCAAGTGTTCCCTGGTCTTATCTGAATAAGTTATAGGCTCCGAATTTAATCTTAGTGGGCGAAATTTGTTGAAAATCGACTGTAGTCTGGTACAATATTCAAAGTGACTTGCTCAAAAATAAGATATTGTGTTCAGTTACACTTCACAATATTCTGAATAGAATAACATTTCTCTTTTCGACAAGCTTTTGGAATTACTCAGACATTTACCGAGTCATTGATGAGTGAAACGTTTTGAAATGGTCATTTGGCGAATTTGCACAATATTGGTAGCCAAACATTCTGTCAAATGACTGTCATAAAAACCAAGACCGTGGTGGTAATTAAGAAACCCATTCACTGCAAGTAATTGCATTGACTGCGTGTGTATGAGTACGAGATTATTGAATATCGAGATTAAAAGTGAGAGCTATTGAGGCCAGTATTGGCCGGCCATATTTCACACGTTTCGTTTGTCAGCGCTTCATGGTCAATGAGATGGTAATTTTATGTTGTAATACTTCGATTTTGCAATAAAACCAGTTTTTTTTTCTCGTTTGCCTAATCTGCTGGACTAAACTGTAGCCGCGTTGCCGAATCTAGGACTGTTGACAGTGTCGCTACTTAATATTCAGTTTCTGATGTAATTATTTCGTTTGGTAATCAATATTTAAATGATGAAAGTCACTGACCTCTGGATTGGATTATTTTTAAGATTGGAGATAATAAATTAACTGGTTTTGGTAATTAAATATAGAGAAAAAAAAGTAGTTTTTAAATATAGAAGATGAATTTGCGCAGGTGGAAAGCTCATATCTCTTTTAAAAGATTGCTTTCAATACCGGTTCGGTAGCAAGTGTCAGGAGCGTATTTTACGAAAGTGCCTTTGCATTTGGGGCTTACAATAACGTTAGGGGTGTATTTACAAATTATGGCGTAACGGCATTGTCTGGTCTAGCCGCACCTGTCCTATCAAGGTTAATGTGGTCACCCCATTCTGTGACGCATGTTTACACACCTTAAATTACTTATTAATAGATGCTTGAATGACTCTTTCCTGGAGGTCTATTATGAAGATTTATTGTAATTTGCAAATCCATAACACTATTATGCATAGATATCATTATTTAAAACCATGTTTTTATACAAGCGATCTTGACATTGAGAATCTTTATTAAAATAATGCGAAGTTCACGTTTTGCTTCGATATTACAAAATGATGTCTCTTAATGGTACCGTTTTGTCCTTGACATTAGAAGTTTTATGGCGCAAATATAACATGACTGTGTCAATTCTTTAAAAACTTTTGCTTAGTACAGGCGTAGTCGACCGATGAATGTTCAAAATGAATCCTCGGGAATGTACTACCGTCAAAAACTCCTATTACCAAATCCGGCCCCTTTTCTAAATTCATGCAAATTCGTTCAGGCGTTGAGGCGTGATTGATGAACGGACATCTAATCATAAAGACTTCCACATTTATAATATTAGTAGTAGAATACGACATTTTAATGGCCACATTTTCCACTAAGGCAATAAATCTTCACGCCAATCTCCATTAAAGACACTATCAGAGTAGAACCTCCATCGGGCAGATACTTACTTAAAAACCCTGCTAAGTAGCTGCCGCCTTTAAAAATAGGACGTGACCTAACATTGGTCTAGATTCAGGGCACATCAGCGCTCCCAACGAGAATTTGCTTTGGACCGTCCGAAATTACTCAAATTCCTCTAAAATGTTTTGAAGTGACCCTTGGTGGAATGGATCTTTAAGAAGGACATCTATTTTCCATATTTTAAAAGTCCAGAGTGTTATGAGTTAATTTTAAATTGAGAATTGGTCAAAATCTAGCATGCTAATCTTCCAATATTCAGTGTTAAGGTAGAGTTTGACTCGTTCTTTACTTCAAATTTTTAATGAGTACTGAAACTGGGGGTACAAAAATGCCCGGCCACCTGCACCTTTCAGGATTTGAAAGTGGCGATTGACAAAGCTGTCCGAGTTAATATAATAGAATAAAGTAATCTGAATGGTTGAGGCCATAGTTTGAGTTAACCAATACTACTGTAGTATAAATTTTCTGTGCCAACACGAAAAAAGAAGAACTTCAAGTTTCAATACAGAAACTGTGGGTACTAAACCGTGTAATACTTTGAAAACAAATTATCCTCCTCAAAAGTTTTATACCTCACATCGTCACATCTGAGTGTGTGTAGTAAGGACTGGGCAATTCTCTCTTAATTAATGCGTTCTTCGAAAAGCTCTGTAAAACAGAGAACCTGATTTCAAGTTATTTCTTAATTAGTTTCTAACTGCCCAAGTATGGTCTGAGATTCTAAAGAATCTTGCAAGTTATTAAGGCCTACTTCCCGGAGCGGCATATCTTCAGCTCCAGGGAAAGTTACATAACGTTTCAAAGTTATGTAGTTATCTGTGTGCCAAGCCCTAGTTCTCGTTTAGAGTTGGAACTGCAACGACAATGGAACTTGTCTAAGTTTAGACTGCCTATCGTAAACTGGGTTTAGACTAGACCTTAGAGCCTATTCTGCGAACTGTTGCGTTTTTAGTGCAAATAAATGCATTTGGTCATGGTTTTCTTCGGCCATTTCGTAACTCAGTTGCATCAATGATTTCTGTTGCATTTTGTCTCTTTTGAAAGTGTATTCAGATGTCTGCTAGTATTTTATTTATTGACTTCATCTTGGTTATAAATCAATGGTGTTACAGTAGGATTATCTAGTCTTCTACGGACTTTATACTAAATCTCAGTGATTTGCGCAAGATGTGTGCAAACTGGTCCGCTAAGCCTGATTTATCCTGTACTTTATGATTAGTTGTTTATCCTAAAATTTGAGTAACCTACTATAAATACACGCATGTTATTACCGACTTCAAATAAATGGAAGTAATCAATTCGACACGTATGTATGTAATATTGTTTGAATTGCACAATATCTACTATCTGGTTTAACATGTGTGCCAAATTTCATGAGTGTATGTATGTTTGTATGTTTATCCGCGCATTTCTCCGAAACTTATTATCGGATCGTGATCACTCTTTTTTATTGGATTGGGTATCTCTCAACTTAGGCAACAGTGCAAGTTTCATCAAAATCTGTTCAGCAGTTTTCAAGATATATAGAACATACAACCGAACTCCTTAGCGACAAACAGCACGAATGTATAAATTAAGTTATTATGGGTATTTTGTCATTCCTTTAGGTACCTTAACCTACTCGCTAACTTTTTAATGATGGGACACAAAAACTAAAAAGAGAGAAATATTATTATTTCTTCCTATAGCGCCAATACCCGTTTGTTTTTTATACAGGTTATGGGCTACACGTTTTGAATTCATCTGGATCCTTATAAATAACCATATTGCCTGTGTCACAACAGCCACAGCCTTTTATTTGTTATTTATGAATTCTTAAAAATTTAAATACATACTATACATAAACTTATACCTTTTTACAAGCTTTTTTATTAACTTGCAATGTGTATGTATGTTCGGGTCAAATCTTGCAACTGAATTTTAAAGTGGTTATCCTCAACCGATTAAGATGAAATTTTGCATACACGTTTGGTTTGAGTGACAATGCAATTTAAAATAAGTTTTTTAAAATTGGTTATTATATTCTCATGGTATTAGGAAGAGACAATGGAACGATACCTACTACAATTATTAGTTAATTACACAGACTCCCTTTGCTTCGTTTAATTTCATTCCGACATCTGGCCAACGCGCACGTCGGTTTTGAGTACCTACTACTTGCCTTTCTGAAGAACATCATCAATATGATTAATTTATGTTCTTCCTAAGAATTTGCAGCACGCACAGGTGTCAACTAACCACTTATTCTTTCAATTTCAGGACCAAGAACACCTCAAACCGCCCATAGTGGGTGGTCTGGCGAACGCCGAGCTGTACTGCCTGGCGCTCGCCAACATGTACTCCGACCCCAACTACCACAGCCTGAACCACTGGAATATTCTCCAGACCTTCGCGAGGAAAGGCGTGCATGTCCCCGACCCGCCCGACTGCGCGCTCACCGAAACTGTGCTCATTCAAACTAATCCTCTCAAAATAGTAAGTGTCTGATAAAGTTTGTGAAGATGTTAACATTTTCCTAGGCTTCTACAGGATATAGGTAGTTATAGGCAAGGCCTAAAGAGTTTTTGTTCCGAAGGGATGAAGGTAGGAATCGAGTAATATCACGGAGCACTCAACCAGAATATGGACGCTGCGTCCCTGTGAGGTAGGTTGGTGTCTAAGTCTATATGTCTTCTTTATTGGATCAATAGCCAACCCCCTGGCAAAATGGTAGGTGCACCTTGTACCATGAACAAAAGTGTCATTGAACACCATGCTGAAACAGTAAAAAGCTTATTCTTCGGTTGTCCTGTAGTACTTTGAATAATTTTTCGACTAAACTCGTGACAATCTAAGAATTCGGATTTGACAGCTATAGAAATCTATATCCATACTATTACGATTTGTATATTTGTATGTAACGAATAAACTTAAAAATTACTGGACCGATTTCAAAAATTCTTTCACTGTTGGGAAGCTACACTATCCCCGGGTGACATAGGCTACTTTTTGTCCCGGTATTCCTACGGGAACGGGAACTACGCGGATGAAATCGCGAGGCGACTGCTAGTATGTTATATAAGTTAAACTTGATTCTTGCGAATGACACTCGTTGTAAGTAACATAGTAATTAATTAGGATTATGAATTTGATTTTTTCATACTAAGTTATCGCAGCATGTAAAATAAGAAACGTCATCGGACTTCTTAGATTGTCACGATGATAGTAAATATTAAAACAAGGATGTAGTGACTATTTTTTATCCTATCCTGGTACGCCATTTTAAAGTTGATGCATACCACCGTTATAGAACACCACGTCGATGTCAAATAGCGTAAATGAAAGGAAAACACAGTATACATCAGTTATCTTGATTGGAATTCCGCGCACGTACATGTAGTAACAGAAGTCGGAGCTGGTCTAGTCAACTAACAGATTACTAAACTAAGCGCAGTCTATAACGGACCGGCTACCAGTCATTACTTATGCATTATTGCGGACTTCGCTTCGACACCTAGAGCATAGTGCATAGCATCGTCAACAAGCGCCCATTATTTCGCGGACAAGAACTAAATGCCAAATGTTTTGTGAGTTATGTAGATTATTAAGTTGTAACAGGCAATGGCTTTTGTTTTGGAATTCTAATAAGTACTCGCAGACTGCCTGTCATATTGTGCTTTGCACATGAACGGGTATTTGAAAATCATTTTAAGGTGAACTTCGCCCATATCGAATACCTTTAAACGAGCAATTCTTGTATATGTGATATATATATCTATCTCTATATATATATATATATATATATATATATATATATATATATATATATATATATATATATATATATATATATATATATATATATATATATAGATAATACCTGAATCTCGGAAACGGCTCCAACGATTTTGGAACGTCGTTTTCTCTATTTTCACCCGAGCAGAGCTCAGTCGTCCATGTACGTTAAATTTAGAGACATAAAAAAATGGACGATAAGACTTCACTTTTATCTTATCAATGCAAATAGTATGAAAATATTACAGATATCATGCAAGTTTGAGAGTTATGATTATGATTGCACATGTTACGATGTCTGTTTGTGTTTTGCATACCTGATACATACAGAAAGATTTTATTTAAGCTTTTCCACCTACGTCTAATAAAAAATGTAAAAGTCCTACCTAACAATAAGTGACCCACATTCCATTTGCTTTTGCGATCTGACCTTCAAAGTAAAACGCTCGAAGTTAAACTAATGTAACAGCCAATTAAAACTCCTATGGCCTCCCTAGATTAGATTTGCCCAGTGCTTTGCATAAAATGTAAGCGAGATCCCACCAAGTAATCGATGCTATCAGGGCCTCACGTGGCTCTACGGATTGATCACAAAAATAAACATCGTTCTAGAGAATGTTAATCCGACAGATATCGTGGAGAATGATAAACAGTTTATATCTGGGAATTACACGCATTACTTTATCTATTGTCATAGCATTTATACAGGTGACAGTTTCTCTATATGTGCACGTTTTCCTTGAGGGTGAAAACACAAATGCCATGGCTCAGTAATCCATTATTTTCTCGTCCGTAAATGCAGGTGTTGATAAACAGGTGGTGACGTGGAAACTTGGTCAAGACTGACGCTAACAAATGAAATGTAAACGTATTCTAAGACAATCAACTAAGTCATACGAAACAAAGTGATACTGGTTCATTATGCACAATTATAGTATTGTTGATTTATTGTCAGTTTATGCCACAATCTGCATCACTGATCTGCATTAGAATCTGTAGTGCATATTATTTTTGCATAAATATTGTGGGTTTAAACAGGAAGCATAAACATTTTATTGATTCTTTTAACACGTTGGAAGAATATTATGGGGCAATTCCCACTTCATGTCACAATATAAAGTGTTTTGATTTCTGAATACGATCATGACACATATTTTCACTTTACACGATACTGTTTTCAACATGAATGCGGTGTATTCAATAGCCGCAACGAATGAATAACTTAACTTACATCTATGCCTGATTCTCCTTGTGCAATTAGCCCCGCTGCCAGTACCATCTGACTGACAGGCTAATATTTATTTATTAAATTCGAAGGATGTGATATCCACCAACCCGCAATGGGCCCGCGTGGTGGATTTCTTAATCCCATCCCCTTTCACAGAGAGGAGGCCTGTGTTCCAGCAGTGGGAACATTAAAAGGCTGATGATTTTATCTAACAATATCTTCTGTACCTTTCCAGAGCGGGCACATGGCTGTGATAGAAGCTCTGATGGTGCTATACGCGCGGGAGGTCGTCACCCCGGACCGGGTGGCGGCAGCGGCGCAGCGGTTCGGCGCGGGCGCCCCGCCGCTCAGCAACACTCCCGGCGCGCCGCACGAGGACGGGCTGCTGTGCTGGATCAACGCCGCCTGCTCCGCGCTCAACAAGGCCGAGGTAACAACGAAATATACACATTCAGGAGAATTTTGCTCCTGAGGCAGGCAAGGCGGCTACAGGGGCGATGGAATCAGAGAAATCCGTCGCTGCCCAACAATCAGGACTCGAGATAGCGACGTGCAGTATTCCACGCCCGCCTTTCTTAGATCTAAAGTGGGTCGCAACACGTAACTCCCCACTACCGCACAAAACCTGCGGAAGGCGGGCTAGCACTAATTTGGGACAGCAGAAGTCCGCACGCACCCGCAGTTCTCGACGAGTACGTTGATTGATGAGGTCAGATTTACTGAACATCAGTTGGCCCACCTCCTTGTTTGCCAATTTATGAAATAAAAAACTTCATAATATATCCAAAATATGGACAAAAATTAGTAATCTCTAATTTTTTACATGACTAACGAAGTCCTTTCCACATTCCAGGAGGACACATCATCGCACGTTCCGATGCTGAAGAGCCTCCAAGAAATCTGCGACGGCACCGCGCTGGCGGCGTTGATCTCCTTCTACTGTCCGGAGGCCCTGCCCCGGACGGCCGTGCGCGTGGGCCGCATGGCCTCCATACAAGACTGTCTGCACAACCTCATGCTGGTCCACGACTTCTGTAGGACGGCACTGCCACACAATGTGTTCCATATGATGCCTGAGGACGTCACTTATATGAGAGGGTTGGTATCATTTGCTAGTTCGTGTTTATTGTTGGTGGTCTTTAAAATTGTGTCCATTTTGCATGTGATCTTGGTGGTTTACAAGATGGGAGATGTTGGGGTTGGTTAAAGATGGGCAAAGACACAATTATTGATTTTCCGGTTGCTTGTTTTCAGGTCCATGCGTCAAAACTTAGTAGCAATGCTCGCCGATCTCTTCAATATGCTAGAAGTTCATCCGGTCAAATCTGTTAAATATCCTGGAAGTGGTGAGTTATGAGACTAAACCCAACCACCCCGTTGATCCAAATTATACCCTTCGTCCATATTGCATGCTAAATAGTAATGGGAGTATGTGGTCATAATATCAAAGATTCTTTGCCTACTAATATTAGAAATTAAAAATTTAAACCTTCACGGAAATGGTTTAATAATGCTTTAATTTTATTTACTGGCAATACTAAGTTTTAGGCACATTTGGGGTTACTATTACAAAGACCAAATTGTCAATTTGTTTGTTTGGATATTGATGTATTTAAAATTGCGTGTAAAATACACTTTATTTTTATTATATCGTTACATGCGTGTGTGAGGTAAGTTTGAATTAGTACTAAAAACGAATGAACGCTTCGCTGAATGAAAACTCCGTTCCTAATGTTTGTCACCCTGTCTTGCTTTGCAATCGGAGCCTGTACGCTTCGCATAAATGCATTTAAAATGGGATGTATATCACGAGCGCGTCGCACAATTTATGTATATGAATATCTCATGAGGTGGCACATACTGTGTATCGTCGGAACATGTGGGGTGTAGTCAAGACAGGGTGATAGTGCGTTCGTCTGAGCGGGTGTGGTGTCCGCAGCGGGCAGCTCAGGGGCTGCGGGGGGCAACGTGCATGGTGTGCGGCACAAGCGCAGCCTGCCGCCGCCCGCGCCCGTGCCCATACCACAGCTTCGTGCCGGCCACGACGACAACACGCTGCCGCCCTTCGCAGGTAACATACCACACGTGACGTCGTCACGAACGTCACCCGTGCTTTTTACTACAGGGGAAGGCGGACCAACACTAGCTGCTTAGATGTCACATTGAACGCCAATTGTTTTTTTGAGTGTTCTATTTTCAAACATGGTAACTTAATTTTGTTCTATTTTCAAATATGTTTCTACCACTCATAGAACATTATTCGGGGGAGGGTACTTTCATATTGAAACGCCATTAGACTTTGATGATTATCTAATTATTCTTTTTTCGAACATGGTAATTTCTACTCTTAAAAAATTTGAGAGGGCTTTGGTACCTATGCGGGTTTCAGTTTTATAAATCACTCATTATAATAATAATCTTGATGTTCAACTTCTTTGGACACTTTTACGGGACCAAGATCACATACAACTCATTGTTATCAAAACATAAAACTTATATAAAACAACCAGTGTATACTTATGTAAATATATCTATGGACTAAGTTCTTTTTACACCTACAAACAGTGCTTCTCACATTTAGTCATCACAGTTATCTAGAAATTATTAGTGTGCACTCGCCTTCCCCAAAAAAAAAAAACATAGTGTCAAATGCGTTTAGTTGTTGTTTTTCTTTCGTTTGTTTGTGTGTGTGAGTGTCAAACAAAATGTCGTAATAAATGGAATGTCTATTTGTGTTATAGCGTGTACCTCTAAATGTGAGTTATATTTATTTCACGTTCACTTAATATTGAGCTTTATATTAACTTGAATAAAACACCTTTTACATGGGCTTCGGAACTAGCGCTTTTGCATGGGTTTCTTTAATGCTTTCTTGAGGCACTTTGGAGTCAATGACGTTATGTCCTCACGGCTCCCAGCTATGAAGTAGTGATGCCAGCACAGTAGACCTAGCCTATCAAGTTTTACTCAGACTCACTACTACTTTGTATTGACCTGACTACTTAGTCACGAGTCGGTACTAGAAGATAAAAAATATTCTCAAAGCATAGAATATATGGGCGTTATTATGTACTCATCGAGTTTTAGAAAGAGACACAATGCACTATCTCCCCGTGGTAGTGCAGTATGCATGAGCATTTATCCAAGTAAAAAAAAAAAGCTGACTGATGACACTAAAAAACACGATGAGGCTATTTTCTTATTTTTAACCAGTACTGTAGGTTAGTATTACATTAAAAAAACAATAACTTGTTAACCGACTCCTCAAAAGGAAAGAGGTTCTCGCCAATATTAAATTAGTAAAATTTCATAGTAGCAATGCCAAATTAGAACATACGTAGAGTATAGATTCTGTAGCCTTATGTGGCAAGTATTTTTTTATATTCATGAGTAAGACTTGATAAGCTGAATGCTATTGGCCGATTAGCTATACTAATAAAACTGCGTGCTTTAAACGGAATGGGTAAGTTAAAACCTTGAAATGTTTTCTTTTTTTGCATAGATGTTTCAAGTAAGTTTTTGGTTTTATGATTTCTAATTGTACTGTGATTTTTAAAGTAGATGTTCGATGTTTCTTTAATTTTTCTTGAATGCTGAATGTGTTTGTTTTTTTGACGGTCAGGTTTAAAAATTCCAACCCTTCTATGACTACATTTAGGTTTTCATAATATGATGAATTTATGACAGTTAAAAAATCATTGAGGGCTTATTTATAAAAAATCTGTTTAACCATTTCGGTTAGTATAAATACTGATTAGAAGATTTTTTATTCAAATCCTCCATAGATTTAAATAAAGAATCTGCTTTGTAATAAGTATTTAAATGAATCATTATGTATTTTTTTTAATAAGGCGCTAATTGTCGATGGACAACATTTTACAACAAACATTTTTAAGCCTGGCCGTTAACACCAGTATTCCATATTCAAAATGTAACGGCTCCTTTACGTACCCAGTTCCGCGCTCGCCGTCGTCGCTGAGCAGTCGCTCGCGCATGGCGTGTCGCTCGGCCAGCTCCACGCCCGAGCGCCGCTCCGTCAGCCCGGCCAGAGACGATTTTGTCGTGCACAGGCCCAGGCATGTCACCACTCTCGCCGCCATGGCGCGGAGGGATGATGATAATGGTATGCTATTATTTTTTGAGATTTTTCAGTCATCTGTAGAACTGTGTTTGCTTCGTCTCATCTTTTAACATGGACAGAATATGTGTGATGCAGATTCGATACTGAATAGACATTAACTGCTGATGTCATTCTCTGAACCTAGTCTGATAATGATTGGTGCATTTGCTCATCAATAAAATAAGACTGCCTTGTTGTAAGCGCTACTGCTGGTCATGAGATCCTGGATTCGATTCTCAGTTCTTTTTTTTGTCGCACTCTAATTTCGATTTTACATGGTTCAACAGTCAATCTGGCGTCGCACAGGTGAAGCTACCCAAAACTCTTCAAGAGATATTTAAATGGATTTGCTATGAGGAATTTCTTAAAAGCGTACTAGTTTCCATTTATGCATGATGCAACTTTCGACTTGCCCTTTTTTACATGGTATTTAAACAAACATAACTAGCGAAAATGTCCCAAACTCCTCAAGAGATATTTAAACGTGATGTTATTGCATATTATTTATTTTCACAATACTGTTCTGTTGTCACAGCTATGGAAATAAACATGACAGCAGCGGGCCGGCCGTCCAACTGGCAGGACACGCACACATCGTTCGCCGGGCGCCGCTCGCGCCGCTCGTCCATCAGCGACGACTCGCAGCTCACCGTCGAGAACTTCGGCGGCTCGCAGGACCGTCTGCACTTCGCTGGACGGAACCCGGAGAAGGAACTGGCCACGGTGGCCAATGTAAGGAAGATCTCGGCGCCTTCTGGTGAGTTGAGGAGGTGGTTGCTGGACTTAAATATTAAAATAGTCGCTATGAAATTGAATGTTTGTGTGGTGTGTGTTGATTGGCTAATATTTGTACCATGACGTGAGTTGTTGTGATATTGTTCGTACAATACGAGAGAAGAATGTGACCAAATTGATAATGAATTCAAAATTCAAAATTCAAAATTCAAAATTTTTTATTTCACATAGGCCTACATGGGCACTTATAAAACGTCGGCAAAAGGTGCACGGTTCGGGTTGGTCGTTTCCTATGGAGAAGAACCGGCAAGAAACTCCATGGTTACTCTTTTAAAATGGTTTGGTTTTACAATTACTTTCTAAAGAGGCCTTTCGCCCAGCCAAGGGTCGATGGCGAACGAATATAGTAATTGGTGGCCTATTATACACTTAAAAACCTATAACCCATGACCAACTGCAGCTTTTTTGGGACATAAATGCCACCCAAAACTGGGCCTTTTTTTGTTATTCGACTAGTCTGAGTACCTACTGGAAATCGATAACTGTGTCCATTTTTTAAATAAACTTTTCAACAACATTTTTCACAGGTCCCCTCGACTACAACCCGCCTCTCCGCTCGTCTCGGCAAGACATCCGAAGCTCCATACAATTCTGCCAGGGCGACTTCCAAAACGGCTCCGAAAAGGAAGACCGACAAAAAGTCGAACGACAAAACTCACAACCTCAAACCACAGAACCTGAACCATACTTCCCTATTCGACGGCAGTTGAGCAGTGATACCATAACGTTAAGAGAAAGACAAGAAAACTTCGGGTTCTCGTGTAAAGGAGGGGGTGACGGGTTCTTCTTAAACGATAGAGATTCGACCGACGGCGACGCGACCAAAACTAGCTTCGCCGATCTCAATAAAATCAGGAGTAATGGTGACCAGACAGGTTTGTTGAAAAACGGATGGGAAAACACTCTTGTTACAGCATAAAAATTATCATAATGGCTTGCCGTATAACCAGTATGGTAACAAGTCTGTTCTCCCATTCCTTAGCCTGTGACTTTGCTTCCGCGGCACTAAATTGAAACGGCCATATCGTAACTGCTTTGAATGTTCGCCTTGATTGCGCTTGAGTTTAACGGCACACTGTATTCGGTACAACAATAATAACAGCACTTTTTTAGTCTTCTACAGTCTGTCGTTAAAGGACCACATATTCCCATTATTCCAAATTCTAAATTTGTTACCAGTATAGTTAGTTGTTGTGTAATTTTGTCCTACAAGATTCGCCATAGTGTTATGGTATAATACAGACTGATTTAGAACTTATACGAAGACTTCCAGGGTGTGAAAGAATAAATTTTTGAAACATCTCAAAATATTGAAAAATGAAAACGTTGGTTCAATTTTTTTTGTTGGGTAAGTATTTATTTTTTGTATGAAGCAGCAACTATTGTCAGCTGCAGTCTTCAGGCGGCTAGTGTAGCAAAACCCGAAAGGAGGGTAATGTTTTTATAAAATATTTGCATGAATTTCATCAAGTTCTTTCACGCCCTAAAATGAAGCCAATGAGTGTAAAGTGTCCCATGATGGTAAGTGAGGGCTGTCGGTTGGTGTGCAGGTCCAGGTATACAGTCGCAGCACGGGCAGGAGCGGCGCAAGAGCACGTCGTTCGGCGCGCCGCCCTCCAACACCACCACGTGGCAACAACAGTTCATGCAGCAAGAAAATCAGCCCAGTTAGTAGCGTTTTGAGTCAACCGACGATGTTTTAAAGCTCTTGCGAAATTTGCTTGAGGATTATATTTCTGAATTAACTGTCTTTTATTGAAGTTGCTGGGACCCATATTTTGACATGGCAGTGACCCCTTTGGGCACCTTTGCGTGTATCGTTTAGCCAGCGTACGCATTTGTCAACGAACTGTGGATGGACAACGTTTAAGTGGCATCAACGCGACATCGCTATTACGCAGAGTCAATAAAGCAGCCTAATCGATAACCCTATACATGCGGAAGAAATGTCACAAAAAGTTGCAATCAACATAATCGTGTCTTCGAACTTATCGAACCCATCACATTTACCATCCGATTTACCCAAGCAAAATCTCTCGAACATTTCCCAACAAACACCCACTTACTTACCTCCCTCTAATTCCAGATGGCGACGACCTAACAGACGAATCGAACAATTCTTCCGGGGGACAGATGGCGGCACAACTGAACAACATAAGACTCAAGCTAGAAGAGAAACGGCGACGCATAGAGCAGGACAAGAGACGCATGGAGATGGCGGTCAACAGGCAGAGACAACAGTTAGGGCAGCAGGCGTTCCTACAGGCTGTTACTAGGGTGAGTTGATGGCAAGTGTGTGGTGTTTTGTGCGGTTTAAAGGTGTCAAATTCTCATCAGGGCTATTGATCAAGTGGCCATGTAAATAAGGGTCAAAGCAAATTGACATAGCCGAAGCGAAACGTTGAAAATTTTCCTAGCAAAATGACCCCTATCTTCACAACGTAATGCACACATTCATTTGATTCGATTTTCGAATGCGAGGGTTAGGTTATCGACTAGTTTTTGTAATTCTAAGGCTAAGCTAGCTCCTAGCTAACCTTGCCGTGGGAATTTGCGCTTTATGGTTACGCATTAAGAGTTAATGTTGTGACCAAAAGTTACAAAAAGTTGACATATCTCCATGGAGCTTGAGGGCCACGTCGATTCCGAAGTTTATCGTGTCATTTTTCAATAATAGTGCGTAGGATCATCTTGATATATTCAATACCATGGCCTACGCATGTATGTATGAAATGCAGTAATACCCTGATGAGCATTTGATGTCCTGAATATATAGGGTCAATGTGGGGTAGAAGGAGTAAAAATGTTTTGTATTGTCTTAAAACAAGTGGAATTGGCGTCTTTTGTGATTTTGTTTCAACGCCATTCGCAATGACATCTGAGTCGAATTATATTTTATTGGTTTGAGTGTGAGTGAACATTTGGTAGATAGATTTTGATTGAAATAGCCTGAAAATGGGGGAAAGTGAGTTTGATAAGAGTATAATTTTGTGAGATAGTATAATTTGCAGTTTATTCAGTAGTTTCACTTAAACTAATTCTGAAAATAAACTAGATTTAATAACAATAAAGTAGTAAAAATAACTTCAGATATCTGTTATTTAAATGTTTCTGTTTAACAGACTACACACACTTTAAGAACGTGTTTTATTAAACAGTTGATTCAAGCTGTTTTATAAATCGCGTTCATAACAGCACAATGTTACTAATATTATGTTCTTCTCTCCATTTGTTTTCTAATATTTCCGACAGATATTTAAAATTATACTTTCTTTCTATTTCATTAGGATACATTATTGCAATACCAGTTGGCCAACTTGGTGAGTGGCCGGTTCAGAGTTGAGCCCTTTTCCGTTTAGTTTAGACCTTTTTGATTATTACTTTTTTACAATCACTTCGTTACAAGTTACTTTATCGTTATTTTGTACAGATTTTTTGTTCGGTACACGCTTACACGGCTTATCGATACATGACATTGAACCATTTAAATTTTGAACTTATGAAAGTACTTTAAAGTATCAATTTAAGTTGAACTCATTAATATTCGCCTTATCAATTTGTAATTTTGATAATAAATGCTTTAAAATATGGTAGCTACTAAAAGCCTAGAAAATAATAGAGGCTGCTTTTTTCTAAGATCATTATTATATCGAACTCATGAATATTTTGCAGCGCAATCATATTTCTCTAATATATTCAATCTTAGTACTACAGAAATCGTTTGAAGGTAAATTTAATCCTATTGCGTCAGACATCCTGAGTCCACTTCACGGTAAACATTTGATTCACGATTTGAAGAAGCACATTAATTTGTAGGAGACCCATACATTACACTTATTTGTAAGCATGACTCCGTTGGTTGGCGTATATCCCATTTCCAAAACTACACTTTCGATTTCTACTGAATTTATAAAAAATCTTGAATTCTGGGGCCATTGAAAGTATCAAAGTAATATCAAAGACATCTTTGATCCAGTGCGAAAAAGAGACGACGCGGTATATATTTTATAGCTCCATCACTTCTCTGCATCATGGCCCCAGAATTCTCCAACTTCTATAAGTTATTTAAATAATCTCAGTTAAATATTTCATTAAAAATATCCTTGAATATATCGTTTCATCATTCCCCGATATATCCCAACCAACACTCAGCATGCAGTAGCATGACATAACACGCAACACTGCAAAGTGTTGCGCAACGTTTGTGTTACGGTGTCGGTTGCACGTGCGTGTTGCAGGGCAAGGGTGCGCGAACGCCGGCTGATGACGAGCCCAAGCAGGACCTTCCGGTGCAACAGGTAATGTACTGCGGTATGGGAGATGCAACGATACGGGTTTTGTTACAGCAACGGACTGTTACTCGCTTCTGTGTTTGTTAGTTTTGGGGTGTATTTTGTATTTGATAAGCAGAGGTTATAATAAGATCATACAATTTGCTAATCTCAAATGTTTGAAAGTAATCACTTTGAATTGTGTGTGGGTTTGTGTTCACTGTACTTATAATTTTAATTTGATTTTAGTATACTTCATAGAATAACAAATTGCCTTGCTAAAATGGCAAGACTTTTAACTTCATTAAATCATTACATTTAAAGCTTAAATAAAAACTTCAATAAAGAGACCCCACTGGTATTAAACAGTCTACGTTTTGAATATGTTGCATCGACCATTTTTAATGACAGTAATATAATATTGTATTTTAACTGGTAAAGGGAAAACATCAAAATTAACTCACGAATGAGAATCATTAATTAGCATGAGTTTGTGATTAAATTGCATGCAAAGTGGTCAAGAAATAAATCACAGTATAGTAAGTGATAAAAACGCGAGCTGTAAGTTAAAATTAATTGTTGAAAAAAAATATATTATTTAAATTCTGTGCTACGATAAAATTAAACAATATCACGTATTGATTAACTTTAAAATCTCTTAATTTCGGATCTCTCTGGTTACTTAAAAGTTAAATGTTTGTTTTGAGCGATAAAAAACTTAATCAAAACGGGATATTCTACACTTCAGTTTAAATCAATGAACTCACAGAAAAGTATGTCATGTATAGGAAATGGTGGTGGAGCCCCCAAGCCAGCGAGATTCAGTGGACACTGCAGTATTGGAACAGTACCAGCAATCTATAGCCAAGTAAGTAGGCACATTCATTACAATACTAAAAATAAAGCCTTCATTGCTCCTCATTTAATTTGTAGATTTGTTCTCATTGCAAGCCAAGAAATCCTTCAAACAAGATAAAAAAGTATTAGTTTATCAAGAGTGAAAAAAAAGCCTTATGTTTTTCGGTTATCTTCACGGAACTGCACGGATCCTAAACACTCATTTGAACCATCACTAATCACACCGTCAAATCAACATAATATTGGCTTCAAATCCAATACCATGTGACTGCGCGTCACTTACAGAATGAACTCCAGCCTGCAGGATATACAAAGTGACATCGCGCGGCTGGCCAGCCAACAGACGCAGTTGCAGCAACAGCAACAACAACAGCATGTTCAACAACAACAACAGCAACAGGCTAAGCAGCTGTTCCAACAACCGCAGCTTCAACAGCCTCAAATGCAGCCGCAGATTCAGCAGCTTCAGCAACAAATGCAGCCGCAGCAGCAATTACAACAACTACCACAGTCGCCTTACCAACAACAACAACAGTATCAACCCAACATTCCACAATTGGTGAGTTGATTGTATTAAAGTTATGGTATTGCGCCTTTGGAGTGCGTGTTTGTGTTTGAAACGACAAGCTCGAAGGATGTGATTTTGATACCGAAAAACTGATCTTTATTCTATACGGTATATAACTTTCGCAGTTTTTACAATTTGTAGAAAAATGTGTATAGCTTCGAACTTGGAATTTCATGCACATAGCTTCGTGTGATTCATTGATAGTGGCCAATAATCTTAGCCAAACACTCAAATTAATATGATGCAAGTTATTAAATATAATATTAAAACATTCCAGTATAAAAAGACTATAAAAGGAACGGCACAGCTAACCTAAATAACTGAGTGAGATTAAACCAAGTTTTGATTGTAATTAATAATAATTTATCAAGTTCCAGCGCTTCATCCCACAATATGTAATCACACACTCACTTGCATTATACATATTATTGGGGTTACGTTTCACAATTCTGTGTATCAAATCCATAACCAAAACATCAAATGCTAACCTTGAATGAGGGCCTCTTACGCGTTCTTTATTGAAAATTATTAGAAGAAATAAAACAATAAGCAAAATTATTAATCTCCACGTGAAGATCACAGATTTTTCACTTCTATAGAGCTTGATTTCATACTTACTCTTTTCCTTTAAGGATTAACGAGAATCACAAAAAGTTCACAGAGTTTTAAATACTTAAAAATATCAAAATGACTGTATAAAAAGTAATACTAAGATCTCTCATTTTCTTGAGCAATTGTGAAACGCACCTCCCGCCAACACATCGCTGACCCCCGCCTAACATTGCAGCACAGCCAATTCAGCTCCCAGCACAATGTGTCCCGGCCCGGGCTCGCCAGCTTCGGCTCTACGCCGCACATACCGCAGCAACACCTGCAACAACTGCAACAGCAACAACAACAACAATTTTACAACTACGACCAACAACAACAACAACTGCAACAGCAACAGTATCCGCAGTACAACAATCAGTATAGGGACATAGAGGATTATGGGCGCCAGCAGTTTTATCTGCACGATGCGACGCCGCCGCCGAGACGTACGTGGGCGCAGCATGCGCAACAACAACAACAGCATCAGCAGGAGAGTGAATTGCGAGGGTGGCAGGTCGGTTGCACGTTCTCATCGTTTTATGTAGATAGTTGTAGTGTTCAAATGTTAAAAAAGATTGAATAATAAGTCTAAAATCTTTAAAAGCTTAATTTTAATGTAGAATAATTCGGCACCGTGTAATTTTTTTTTGTTTTTATCATCATAGTCAGTTTATATTGATTTTCCAATTATGACTTTTTAGCAGATCTCATCTTAGTATTGTAATGTATGGGGTTGTGTATGTGAATATAACTTGAAATTGGAGGCAGTTATGTTTTTCGTGTAAATGAAGAGTCAGGTCGCAAGCTTACAGCAAATCGTCATGATGCACCGAGGTGTTGGTTGCATATGTACAAAATTACAAAATAATTAGTAAAATTTTTCTCAATGAACCATTGTATGATTTCAGCTTCATCAGCAACATCAACAAAATCACCAACAGCATCAACAACACCAGTTCGCACCCCCCACGCCGGAGCCCGCTCAAAGAACATGGAAGTCACCTTCACCACAACCACCTCCCGAGAGGAACTGGCAACCTCAGGGCTTCGTCCTTCACGACCGAACAAACCAGCAACCGCAACCTTTCCAAGTGCACTACAATAACGACCGGTACCAGAACGGAACCGAGAACATTCGTGAACCACAAAACCATTTAAGTTACACTGTGATAAACCCCAACCAGTACGTCTCTCAATCGCCGCCTTTAGCTGCCAGTCCGCAGCGAAGAGCGAAGACTCCGCAGCGACAAGGCTCCTTACCCGAGGTGCAGCGGAGATCTGAGCCTGTGAGCTTGCAGCAGCTGCAGGCGTCTACACACACACCCTCACACGTCCCCACGCACACACCCGTCCAGGCACAGCCGCCGGACGACATGGAGCCACAGAACATCTCGTTCATCGGCAACGCGGAAGACGACGCCCTCCGGCAGGGAATCAATAGACTGAACATATCGTCGGGCACGCGGACCTACCGCATCCCGTCCCCGACGCGGCCGTCGCTCAGCAGGAATTCGTTCCAGCAGCTCGAGCAGGAAGACGTCAGCGAACAGAACGAGAAAGGGTTCTACATCTCGTTCGATAATGAAGCGCCTAAGCGGCCGAAGCCTCCTTTGCGGGCGAAACGAGGCTCGCCGAAGAAGGAACGGTCGACAGACATCAGTCCTGAGCGAAGTCCTGAGAACACGTGGAACGAGCGGCTGCAGCCAGCTCGGGAGGACGAGTTCGTGGTCCACAGGAGTACGGGGCTGGAGCAAGCGATGAGATCTAATGACGTTTCTTCGGAGCGCAGAGAAACGCCACCTAGAGAGAGAGCCCCGCGACACAACAACGCGGAGCCCGCCGCGTTACTCATCGGCGAGTTGAATCCTGACCCGGTAAGCCAATAAATATATTATTTCGTTTAATTTAAACTGAAAACATACTTCATACAGTAATCACAGCGGATTGTTGTGTCTCTGAAGTTGGCTCGGCGAAATATTGCGCATGAAACAGTTTGTCATCGAGTATACTGCATAGAGTAAGCGAGATGGGACGATGCGACAAACGCAAGCGAGTGAAAGAGGCAGTTATACAATCCTATCTTCTACTTCAACATTGACACAAAAATAGCTACTGCGCAGGGTCTAGCAGCCAACTTCTGAGACACAAAGATCCACTGTGACTACTATAACTGTTTTTGTAATTTACATATGCAATTAATTGAGACTAGATGTCGTCTTTTTTCATGCAGACATTCAAATAGTAAATTGCATGATTTTCTCACCACATTTGCAGGTTGTCCGACGACATGTGTTTTTTTTTCGCACTGCAATTTTCACTCTTACATGAGCTAAAATAAAACTGTCACTCAAATTCAAAACATATTTGACTGATATCTGGCAACCTGATAAACCTGTGAAGTAAGGATACTTATGACCCAATTTAAAAGTACACGCGCCACTTAATCTTTAACATCTCACCTCAAAATTCCAGAACTCAGCTGAAGAAATGGAGCGTAAGAAAGAGCGCATTATGCTCCTCTCCCTCCAACGACGACAGCGAGCCGACGAGGCCCGAGCGCGAGCCGAAGCCGCGGCGGCTGCTCGGAGGGCGCGGGAGGACGCGGCGCAGGAGGTGAAGCTGGCGCGCAAGGAGGAGCAGGCTCGGCGCCGGGAGGCCATCCTGCACCAGTACAAGCTGAAGAAGGCCATAGAGGAGGCGGAGAGAGAGGTAACACCATTATTTACTATTTCGCTGTGTCTGATTCGAACTCAAACGGGGTGACGCGGCTGCATGACACTCTTGAAGGCTTGGGTTCGAATCGCATTCGAAATGAACTAACTATTGATTTTTTTTTGTTGGAATACATTATTATTATTAGTCGTAAAAGTTATAAAAATCGGGAGAATTGCCCAAATCCCACCCAACTCGCTCAATAAGCCTCACGTCTCGCATTTGTCTAAGTACGGATTAAACATCAAATATTTGCAGAGGACTTCTCCGTTGAGAGTACTACCGGTTGAAATTTTATAAGAACACTGTTGTCGTATTAACTTTGTCTTCTAGTAGGCGAACATAAAATTTAATAAGTCACAAAGTGAATAGGATTTTGCTACTGTGTTCATCAAAATTTGTAATGCTATTTGTATGCTTTTCACAAAAAAACCTCGCGACCAAACTTTCCAGGGCAAGCACTTAGACAAATCCGAGTACCTCGAAAGTCTAAACCGCGGCGGCACCGTGACTCCCGCGCCGACGCCCACAGGCGGCGCCGCGCGGCTGCGTAGTAAAGCGGCCGCCGCACGCGCACGGCCCAAGACTATACATGTGGATAGTTCTGCGCTACATGCCGCCGAGGGAATGTTGGCGACCAAACAGCCGTCTTCTACCAACCTTACAGGTATTTTGGTAATCACTTATGGTATAAGGCTGTTAGTATGGTACTGAGAGTTTGAGGAAAAGTCCGGTTTTGACACACAATCGAGAGATACGGAAGTTCAGCTTCATACAACGAGTGAAACGGCAGGGTCAGACTTCGACTCGCATCTACATACAGCGAATCCTCACTTGCATATGGCATTAGTTTGAGATTTAAAGATCATTGTAAAGTCTGAGCAATAGGGATGTTTCCTGGAAATAAAAATGATAATTCTATTAAGTTCGTCAGTGAGATTATTAAATAATATTGAACCAATATTTTTGAGTTATCAAATAAATAAAAATCGAAAAAGATAAAGCGCATCACACGTTCAGGAAGTGGGGGCTTGTGACGTCACTTTATCAGTATAAAGTGTAGCACACCGTGACGTCACACGTTATTTAAACGCACTGTATCGTTGTTTTTTTGCTTACATGGCAAAAGAAAAAATACATCTAAAACTAAATAGTTTGTTTTTTCACATCTTCGCTATTGATTATTGCTTTTGACGACTATGCCAAGTTTTTGAAACTTCACTATAGTTGAAACTATCTGTCACATAGAATAGTTTGCCTCGCCATTTTATGACATGCAAGCTAGTCTACTAATCTTAATGCACAATTAATTTATGGGTCTTCCTACGGGACCATAATATTGCTTGTGCCTGTTCATGCTCGTTGTATGAAGCCAGCCTTCTATACATATTTTTTGTTGTGTCCTTGTCTTAAACCAGAATAACAAACTCTAGAGCTCAATATGCCATATCAAGAGCCGTTTTTTGTATTCGTGTGCCGCACGATGTTTGTTGTGCACTGCCCTTTAGTTCAGCGTTGAGCACGCCTAGCAGTGCCGACACGCGTTTCCATATTTTTTGTTACATGTTTACACTTTACATAATTATATTTATTTAAAAAGATTTCCGAGTCATTAACCCGACTGTTCCAGAAGAAGGGTAGTATTTTTAAGATGATAATTTTTAAAATCCTAATGATGAGGGTAATTTTAAAATAATTCTTAATTAACTTAAAAGACGTCTAATTGAATTAAAAAATAATAATAATTAAAAATACTGAACTGAACACAACTTTTTTGCTAATTTCCCTTAACTTTTTGAAGCCGCACTAAATGTCAGCTTTTCCCTTTTTTACAATATTAATTTGCCATCTGGCATGCTGCCACTTTTTATGTTCTCAAACAAGGTTTGTTATGCTGTGAGTGTTGCCAAATGTAAATATTGTGTGTGAGTCATTTTATAATGTTATGCTGTAGTCTCAAAACGATATAAAAACAAAAGCAAAAAATAATCGGGTTGTTTTTCTAAGTCTTCTCAATCTCCAATTAATATTAAAAAAAAAAAAACCGAACACATGCAAATGCAATTTTTATTCAGTAAGGAATAAGATTGCCTGGGTAATATATCCTGATATGATTCTACCTTGGTACCTATTGCAATCCGACCTGCGTTTCATTACTATAATAAGACCAGGCGTTGCATTTTGAGAGCTAACGTCATTAATAATTTGTAATTCAAACTTTATGTCATTGATATTATAGTCACATATCGCGCTATTTATTTTAAACTACCATTATACTACGCCAAAAAATTGGTTATACCCCAGAAAGTAGATATAAAGGGCTAATGCTGTTGAAATTTCCGCTAGGGGCACTGATGTAGACTGAGGTCTTCAAAACATCAAATTTCATAGTTTATTGGCTTTTTTCCAAATAATTATGGCAGATTAAGTTAGTTACAGGATTTACCAACCACTGCTTTAATATTCAGTTTTATGTCTGGGAAAATGTTATCCTCCTTTTTTTCGAAAATATAGGGTCTGCGCGAAACTGCAGCATATTTGATTTTATATGATCGCACTTTTACGGCATTAGATATGAATTTTAATTCAAACTTTGCTTCCGTGCGAGTTATATCAACGTTTAACAGCTATATTTATGGACGTCATTCAACAGTGGCGCCAATAGGTGAGCAACCTCCGTTGCTACAACCCCTTTTTTTTACAAAGAACTAATTTTATAATCATAACATCAACTTTAGCAGGCAAAGGCAAACTCAACTGTCATTCTTAATAATCTAACAAATAACAATACTGAGACTACATCAAACATAATTGTTATTATTACGAAATCACACGTAACAAAGGCTCTAGCATATCTCACCTCGGGAGCGCTTGACGTTGTGACGTTGTGTTGTGTAGCGGGCGGCACCATGCGGCGGGACTACTACCGCGGATCGCAGGACAGTCTCGCAGAACGCGCCGGACTCTACAGAGGTAAGGTTACTGCATGGACACTTGATAACTTGTTGGGACAAGCGATGAGATACGTTGACCTGAAGTGTGGTCGTTTTTGGTACAAAGATCTCTCATGTAGCGGCTTCAATTTGGCCACAATCGAAATTTAAAAAAAAGACGTGATTTCACAGAAATCAAACTTATGCAACAGGCTCACAATAACTGGTCCTCCCTTTTCAATGGAGGTTACAAGACTTTATACTCTTTTCCGCAAACAGAAAGGTTAATTTTGGCACAACGAACCATTTTGATTCCCATCACAGGTACCAATTTTTTCATTACAGATTACAGGTGCCAATTATTGAACAACAAACCTTACGAACTACCTTGTCAATGAGTCGTTATAGATTGTGATAATTCAAGACGGAAAATATAATCGTTTTCACGGATATTAAACTGGAATGGGCGAGTTTGCTACCCGCCCATTTCGCCATAGCTTTGTGCCATTTTCTAACGGCAATATCGCTTGTTCCAACAAACTATTTGGAGCGCTTAACGCTTTTACTTTATTGTTATGCTTTACAGTAAGTTTTCGAAGCATGATTATAAACGTAAGCTTTGATTATTTTTTCTTTAATTTTTCACTAATAAACAGACACATTTTCACCACGAATTTGTTCTATTCTTTGTACTAAATATGTTGGGATCTATCTTCAGAGTCTCCGGTAGAAGAGCGTGGCGGTATGTCTCCGGGGAGTGCTTCGAGTGGTCCGCTGGGTCGGCGCGGCTCGTGCAAGACGTCCCGAGGTGAGTGTGTCTCTGTCGCACGCGCCACGCTAGTCGCGGGGGAGTAGCTCCCTCTCGCTCGCTCGCCACACTAACACCCGGCGTTCGCTTCGCTAGCCGATCGTGTTTATGAATAACGAGAACACCGATAAATAATGCTTGATGAAGTCGTTATTCGTAAATGTATCGGTGCATTTTGTATTTTACGTGATTTATTTTGATATCAATTTTGAGTCCAGCAATTTGTGAGTATGTCACATTAATGAATGAATTGTATGTTAGTATTTAAAAACACTTGGTATTAAAACAAATCACCCGTTTTCCGTCAATGTTTTATGGTATCGAGGACATGAAAATTTGCTCTGGATCACTATTTCATAATTATTGTATTTGGATGTAGTGTAACAGGACGACAAGAAATTTCCATGTCTTCCAAATAAAAGCTGTTTCTGTAATATTACGAAGTTGTATCACAAACAACTATATCCCGATAATTTCTGCTTGAAATACAATTTGAACTCCCTGACTGTGCGGACCAGATATTCCATAGTGTGTATGAAGGCGCTTCTTTCCATTTTGGTTTTAGTAGAACGCTTCGATTTGAATTATTTATATTTATAATCGATTTATTTTATATGTGTATGATTTCAGCATCGCATAGATTATAGACACCACTCCAAACTGCAAAATTTATGCTTCATACCCTTTTTTGGCCATTATAATATGTAGTTGCAATTTGAATTTGAGTGGTACAATATTTTCATAAAGCTTTTTTTCCAAATTTTGCGATACGCCCTCTAGACCTTCCGCGCATTTACTAAATTGGTTCCTGAATCTGTAAATACATAAAGTGATGTGATACAATTTTTATTATCGCGGTATAGCATTAATTTTGTTTGCCATATTGTGTAACTGTAAAGAAGTCGAAGCTCGCTTGTGTGACGATGCATGCTTGTGGCGCGTCCGCGTCGACATCGAATGCTGCATATGACATAACAGAATGGAGTTCGCATTGCATGAGTTGCGAGATGACATATATAGGAAACATTTCAGAACGCGTGAATGAGGAACCTCAGTCTTCCCGTGGAAGGTCTAAATATACGAGTTACCAGAGTAACTTTAAGGCGGGACGGAAGTCAAGCTCTCTTATGAATTTGTGCGGTAAGAGCAGTTTGTACACACGAGATACGGCTTGACTCACGTTGGTACGGACGGGTCTATGTTGTTCCGTCGCTTGTGGTGCGTTGGGTTTTCTTTCTGTTGCTCCCGCGGCCGGCGCGCGGTACGTGTGCGCAGTGGGAACGTTCTGTGTCTATAGAGTGAGACGTTCAACATTATTATCCTGTACTTTATTAGTCGACATAAATATGAATTTAGATTAATATCCTCGCCCATTATTTTTAAAACAGCCACTATAAATAGTAGTGAAAACTACCTCCTTTTTAGTTTTTGCTATTCACAATCAAAAACAGTTATACTTGCAATAAAAAGTTTGTTTTTATCATCACTCAGTATAAATATAAAACCAAATAGAAAGATGCAGTAAATCCGTCGTCCCCTACAGACATAGATCTGACAATACCACGTCACATTGCGACGCGTCCGGCTGCGTTCTTTCGTCTTGTGCACATTTATTTCATTTGGGTCATCGGCGATATATAAGTAATACATAATTATTATATTTACGACCCCTGTACACAATGGCTCGCTATGGACACACTTCTACATCAATCAGATCAATCTTTTGAAATAGCCTCAAGAATGTCCAAAGTCTAAAGGTTTAAAAAAAATTGGCCATTTCTGGTCGTTGAAGTGTGTCCATCATGGCCCATAGTGTAAAGAGGGCCACTATTCGGTTATGGTATAATTTATGGTCAGGTAACTCGGTTCGAGTTAACGCATGTTTTATATTATATGTTTATATTTTCGGTGTTGGTGTGACATCGTCTTTATTCGTTGGTTAAACACTTTACAACCTTGTTTTAATATTAAATCGTCAATAATATATCGAGGGATATACATGGTTGATTGGAATATGATTAATATTTTAATCTATCCTAAGATTTTCTACAAAGTATTCTTCAATAAACTTGACTACTACTGAATCTTATTCCTTGAAAAATGACTAAGAAATAACTTAATTCCAAGCTAATAATATTACTTTCAGTATTTATCTATAAGTTGTGTAAACAAGGTAAGGAAAATGTATAATGCATGTTATTTCCCTCATCAGAAAAAAAAGTCAACTACGTAAAACTTATCCAAGTTTCATTTATTCTACCCATGTTCATAGTTTAGGCAGGTACATTAGAACACTTGGATTGCAAGTAGACAAATAGTGATAGTAATACAGGTTGTATGTTAAATCCCAGGTAAGCTTGAACTTTGTAATTTGTCATCTGGTTCTGAGTTGGATAAAAAAAAATTAAAAGCAACGAGATGGGAGGTTACATTCGCTAAACTGGTAAGTAACGCTTTTGAGCTGTTGAGGAAATAAAAATTAGAACCAGAAAACAGAATTCTTATATTATGAAGCATTAATATCGAATGCTGTTTTCAAAATTTGATGATGAATTGACGAGTTTATAAGCTTACCTTGATCATGATGTACACCCTGCATTATTAAATACCATATTCCATCCAATATTGTATGGTTGTAAGTGTTTACATGTTTAGACCATATTAGTATACATATTTCAAAATTCGTATCTATATGTTTATCATATTGTATTTATGCGTAAAATACAAAATGTCGCTTCTTTTGTTCATTTTTGCCTTTTTAGTTTTGCTTAGCGGCAGTAGAAAACACCCTGTATACGTAGTTTTGACACACATTTAGTATTTTACGCTTCATTAGAAGAAAGAACATAGGTAGGTATTGATAGAATAATTTTCTAAACTAATTTTAATTCTATGCTAGTCTATGAAATATTAACTTTGGCCTAACTGGAGGAATAGTGAATATTGGTAAAGTAGATCTGTGATACAATTCTAAGCTTTAAATATTCTAGTCAGTGATGGGTAATTTTGGAAGATTATTAAATTCAATCTATCAAAAATAAAGCAGGAGTAACATTTATGGCTTCATAACTCTTAACATCTGAGATAAGAATGTGAAGTTGAGTATTTGCCTCATAGTACTTTATTTTGAAAACCTGTCAATCTTTGTTGTAAAGTATGGTTAGGGTAACTCCAAATACTCAATTCAAAAATTGGCTTACAGTAACAAATAATAGTTATCTTTCATGGTGCAAATTAGTTGAATGAGCTGCTAACTAACCTTTGGAGTTAAGATAAACAGGATAACAAAATTAAAGGAAACTAGTATTCCACCGTACCAGGAGAAGTCTACTCCAACATAGTTAATAAAAGGCTAGGCAGATGATGATAGTAGGTTGTTGCGCTAGAGTCCTTAAAAAATAACATTATGGCTAATATAACGATAGCTTAGGACAATGGTATAACATTCATGTGGGTGCTGGTATGGTTGGGCCACGCAATAAGCGGGTATGTAACGTATGTGCGGCGCAGACTCGGGGCTGGGCCGTGCCACGCCGCCGCGCCGCGCTGCGTCTCCTGGGGTGCGTACGCTGGGCTCGCCGGCGTCCGGGCCCGGCTCGCTGCCCGGCGCTATCGGCAAGCGACGACACCATCCCTCAGATGACACCTCCGATGTCTCCTCTACGCATTCGTCCATCATGGATTACTCAGGTGAGAACTTGGAGAATTTAAACAGTGACTTGATTTAATTTTATGCGTAGACGTAAAGTTAAGTTTCCACTACAACTTCTATATGACTTTTCAACAGTACTAAACTTGAATGAAATTGATTTCAGTGGGCTTGGTGCGAGTTTTTACTCACGCTCAAACGCGTTAACGTAATCGTCAATTTGTATTGAAACTGGATAAGCGCCGTCTGGTGTCAGTAAGGAGAAACCTTTTTTTTTGTATACAAATTGTCATAAGAGATCGTTTACGTTATCACGATCGAGTATGTTAACAAACTCGGAATAAGCACACTGAACGACTTTCTGAAATCAACTGGTGAACTTAATCTTTTGAATAATGTCAATTGGAAACAAGGATTTGAATTTGTAAAGACTTTGAGTTGTATAGCTGTAAGGTTGTTTAGACATACATCAAGATTTTTTTTGTTAACATCCACATTGATGATATAGAAAATCTGTTAAGTCGTCTTTAATGATAAAGAGATGAAACAGACAGTATCGTTATTTATCATAATTAAGTTGTATTATTTCTTATATGTTGACAACAAATGACCCAAAATAAATGCACAAATAAACGAAGCACTAACTCAGTAAGATAAAGCAAACTTACAAATGCACACTCCCTTACAATATACATACCCTGATCCACAAATTAACCCAACAGCACTTACTACAGCGGATTATTTGTTTATCTAGGAAGCTCCGATAGAAGTCGTCGCAAAGGTCCTTATACAATATACTAGGTAGCTAGTCCCCACCAACACGTATTATAGAAAGAACGACACAGTAATCACTAAAGAATTTGAAGAAAACACCGTATTCAACGATGTCATGCCAACTGTGAATCATCTAATCTATAAGGCATGGTTTTGCGAACAGCATTTGATCTAACGAACCTGCATTGTGTCTCGCTTCGAATTCGCTTTCTCACCTATTGAGATTAACACATAATAATCACGGCACTTAACTTTGTGCATTCACTGTGCATTTTTACATAGTTTTGTACTACTAATTTAGCTGTAAATAATACATTACATAGCTGAGAGGAGACTTTCAGATTTCTGTATACTAATAAAGCTTGAATTATATTTGAAATTCTTGACAAGTACTTTAAAACAAACATGATCGCAAATCTTTGAAGAAAATTACACGGACATGTTTATTGGAAGTTGTTTTGCACCATCGATCAGTAGTAGAATTAATTCTGTTAAAGATTGTATGCATCCAGAGATTTCTAGAATAAATATTTATTTTTTGTACTTAAAAAATGAGTTGAAATTTTTATTGTTTGCAAATTACACATACCAACATCAAATTGGCTTACAAATTAGATGTTATTTTTTCGCCAGTAATTAGAATCAATTTAATATAATTATTATTCTACCACAAATATTAACCTCCTAAAACCTACAGGTCCCCGACTCTACAAGCAACCCTCATCAAAGTCGAATCGCGGAATAATGCTAAACGCAGTGGAGTACTGCGTGTTCCCTGGCGCAGTGAACGCGGAAGCGAAGCGACGCGTGCTGGAGGAGATCGCGCGCTCCGAGAGCAAGCACTTCCTCGTACTGTTCCGCGACGCTGGCTGCCAGTTCCGCGCGCTGTACAGCTACTGTCCCGACAGTGAACAGGTCACGAAGCTGTATGGCACGGGACCCAAACACGTTAATGATAGGATGTTCGATAAGTTCTTCAAGTAAGTTGCAGTTGATATTTATATTACTATTATTACTGGAAGGTACAGCGTTGATAGACCGATAACTTGATCAAGGTTGCAGGAATCCGTTAGATAAGACCGATCGATGTGGAGTCCTTTGATTTGGGGAAGCCTGTGTCCAACAGTGGACGTCTTTTAAAAAAATAATTGATTGGCTCGCGCTTCACCACTGTCGCACCTGATGGTAAGCGATGATTTGGACGAGAACGTTTTTCGGCTGATGACAATGACTTTGAAAAACCTAATGCAAGAAATGTTAAATCGTGAATTATGCAACTCATGGTATGTTTCAATGATTCCAGATACAACTCGGGCAGCAAATGCTTCTCGCAAGTGCACACGAAGCACCTGACGGTGACGATCGACGCGTTCACGATACACAACTCGCTGTGGCAGGGCAAGAAGGTGCAACTGCCCAGCAAGAAGGATATGGCGCTCGTCATATAGACGTTACACTACATTTTAAAGAATCCATTATCTAGTCGCCGGCGGCAGTCGAGTCAAGCCTTTTTACTCTTCAGTTAAACGCTATGGTAGGGCAATAGTGCCAGTGTCCATTACATTGTATTTTAAAAATGTCGGTTAGTGCGTTTTCCTCGGCGGAAGCTGTTTTATTGAACATGAAAATTATGTTAATTTTTGCTTGTGTAAAGGTATGTTGTCGACCGATGTGTTCTGTACCGGCTGCCCCGTACGGGCTCGCTCGTAAGTTGTAACGTCTCGAGTCATAGTAATCAATTGTAGGTATGCGAGCCCGTACGGGCCGGCCCGCGGTGCCTGTGTCATATTGTACAGTTAGGAAGGTTGTCGGCTCGAATCGAGTTTGTTATGTTTGCTTCAATCGGTTCTGTATTCGTAAGTGATGTCTCGCTGACGCGTGTTTGTGTTGTAATTAGTTTCCTGTCGAGCTTGTAGCGGTGTCCGACTGTCCAGTGTCAGTGTCCACCTGTCGTGTCAGACTGTCAGCACGCGAGTGTCGGCGGATCGCTTCCGCGTAACGTATGTATGCGTTGATTAATGCTGCGTTAGTTCCAAATGTGTTACTCAGTGTATAATCGCAATGTTTGCCATATGTATTAGTGAGATGGTCGATACGTTCCAAATTGATTAAATTGTCTCAAAAATAGAACAGCCAAATGTCAGATTACGGTCGATAATTTAGATACATTAATATTGTTTTAGTAGAACTGTCTCCTCACACATAAAGTAACAAGTTCACAAACTAATAATATCGCTTATTCGTTATAATATTTAACTCGTTAGTGATTACGTTCAAGTTGACTGGAGCTAAGATTTGTTTAACTGACCCCATTCAATGATAATTCAATTCCCATTTTTTTACTGCTTGTATAGCTAAAAGTAAGACGAGGCACATTTTACGTGGTAATTGTACTGCCTTATCCTGTAAATAATTGTTTTTTTTGTATACAGCTATTTATTAAACGAATGTTAAAGGAGAATTGATGAATATCATTTTTCATTGTTTAATGATTGGTCATCAATAATATACTACCGATAGTATATGGTATGCAAATATATTGTATTACTTAAAACCATAACGAAATAATATTGAATTTCATATTAATTTGTTGTTTCATTACATTTCCTCCTACTTGTGACCACAGTTAAACTGCGTCAAAACACAGCACAAGCAACGCATTGCGTAAACCAGATCATATGGAATAAATTTACAAGTGAAGTACCGCTGAAGTTACCAACGCGCCCGAATTCGGTAATTGAAATAAAAAAATATATCGATTTTTTTTATGTATTTTAAATCTTTAAATATCATAAATTATATAGTACTCTTAAATATATATTTTTAAATCAAGCAAGCAATTGAAAATCGATAAAATTTTAAATATATCCGAAAACTTGGTGCAGAATAGTAGATTGTGCCACAAGGGACCAAAATAATGTGTTGAGGGCGAGAGCGTTTTTTTTTTCAGAGCGAAGCGAAGGATTCTAGAGTAGAATCTCGAGCTTAGCGAGGGATTCTAGATTAGAATCATAAGCGTAGCAGGGATTCAAAATTCGTCGCTCGAGGTTAAATAATTTTGGTACCGTGTGGCACACTCTGCTTTTCATCCACCTCTTTGAGAAAAATAAATAAGAGATGCTTTTAGCAGTGACGAATATTTATATTTACATAACCAAATTACATATTTATTTATTCAATTTGTGCGAATCAAATTAAAATTGTGAAACTAACCGAAAGGTATAGCCTCAAGGTTGTGCAAGTCTACGCACCGACCTCGGCGCACTCGGATGACGAAATGGAGGAAATGTTCGACGACATTTACAAGGCCTTGCACTCTACTACTAAGACCCACTACAGCGTTGTCATGGGGGATTTTAACGCTAAAGTGGGAGTACAGAACTGCAGTGAATCGGTAGTAGGATCCTACGGGTTTGGCAGCAGAAATCATAGGGGGCAAATGCTTGTCAACTTCCTAGAGAAGGAGGGGCTTTTCGTAATGAATTCCTTTTTTTAAGAAACAGCCCCAAAGGAAGTGGACGTGGCAAAGCCATGACACTATGACCAAAAATGAGATAGACTTCATCTTAATAGATAAAAAGCATATATTCAGGGATGTCTCAGTGGTCAACAGGTTTAATACCGGCAGCGATCACAGACTTGTTCGAGGCTCTCTGAATATCAACTTCAAGCTTGAGAGAACTCGTTTGATGAAGTCCGGCTCCGTCCAAACATGCTCCAAACTATGGTAGGATCTGAAGCGTTTCAGTCAGACCTGGAGAACCGGTTCGCTGCCGTGGAAACCACAGACGACTTTGATCAGACGATCGACCAAATGGTGCAAATCCTCAGGGAGGAAGGTACGAGATTTTGTAAGATGCGGCGTACGGGCCGGAAGTCTAAACTTTCGGAAGAGACTTTAAAGCTCATGACGGAGCGACGTGAAAATCCACCAGCCACTTCGTCAGAACAGCGGGCACTCAACAAAAAAATTAGAAAACTGGTACGACGCGATCTCCGACGATCCAATACGCTCACTATAGAGAAAGCGATTGAGCAAAACCGGGGGTCAAAAGTGTTCTTCCAGCCACTTGGGAGGAGCCATCTGACGAAGCTGGCTAAATCGAGTGGGGATATCATTTCGCTTCTCAGTCACGTTTATAAGTTGTTTTCGAGAGTCGTCACAAATCGTCTAGCGCGAAGACTCGACGAGTTTCAGCCACCGGAGCAGGCCGGGTTCCGAGGAGGATACAGCACCATAGACCATATCCACACAGTGCGGCAAATTATATAAAAGTGCGAAGAGTATAATCGGCCCCTGTGTTTTGCTTTTGTGGACTACGAGAAGGCCTTTGACTCCATCGAAACCTGGTCTGTTTTGGAGTTTATGCAGCGATGCCAAGTTGACTGGCGATACATCCAAGTGCTGAGATGTCTTTATGAAAACGCAACAATGACCGTCCAAAGTCAGGACCGGCAAACTAGGCATATCTCACTGCGTCGAGGGGTTAGACAAGGGGACGTAATTTCCCCGAAATTGTTTAGTAACGCAGTGGAGGATATGTTTAAAACGCTGGACTGGGAAGGACGCGGCATTAATATAAACGGCGAGTACATCTCACACTTGAGATTTGCGGATGACATCGTCATAATGGCTGAGTCGCTGCATGACTTGCAGCAGATGCTGGATGGCCTAGCTGATTCTTCTGCACGCATCGGTCTCTGGATGAACTTGGATAAATCCCAGGTTATGTTCAATTCACATGTCACTACGGGATCGATTGTGGTCAATGGCGGTGCTCTCAAAGTTGTTCGAGAATACGTTTAACTCTGCAGTTTGGTAAGAACAACTTTGAGAAGGAGGCTAGCAGAAGAATACAGCTGGGCTGGGCGGCGTTTGGAAAACTTCGTCGAGTCTTCTCGTCGCGAATCCCACAAAGCCTGAACACTAAAGTCTTCAACCAGTGCGTCCTACCTGTTATGACCTACGGTGCCGAGACGTGGACACTCACAATACGGTTGGTCCCTCACTTCAAAGTTGCTCAGCGAGCTATGGAAAGGGATATGCTCGGAGTCTCTCTAATGATCGAATCCGAAACGAGGTGATCCGGCAGAGAACCAAAGTTGTCGACATAGCTCACAGAATAAGTAAGCTGAAGTGGCAATGGGCGGCCATATAAGTCGAAGAACCGATGACCGTTGGGGTAAACGTGTTCTTGAGTGGCGACCGCGACCTGGTAAACGTAAGGTAGGACGCCCTCAGGCTAGGTGGAGCGACGATCTTCGCAGGGTAGCTGGTAGCAGCTGGATGACAGTTGCCGAAAATCGAACCAAGTGGTGTGCAATTGGAGAGGCCTATGTCCAGCAGTGGACTGTTTTAGGCTGATGATAATAATGATGAAAAAAAAATTGTCTGTAATATTTTGATTCGGTTCGGAGGTCGGCTTTAAGTCAAACCGGATTTAGCTGAGTACCAGTGTTTTACATGGAGCGGCTGCCTATCTGACTTTCACAACCCAGTAACTGGGTAACACGATATTCTTGGCTAGACTGGTTTCAGATATCAGGCTTCTGACAACCCGTAGCGACTGTCAAATATCCTAAAATGACCGCCGGGACCAACGGCTTAACGTGCTCGCCGAAGCATGGAAGAAACTCGCTATGTAAAGATGATCAGCCATCCACGGACCGACCTCGGCAAGCGTTGCAAAACCTGGAAAATCGACCCGAACGGCTGTTATTATTTAGCCACGAGCTCATCTGTCTGTAACATTTTAATAAAAAGTAATAAAAAACGAATAAGAAGTTCCCGCACCAGCCGAGAAGCAGAGTGCTAGGCTAGTAGTTGGTTGATGTTAGGCGTCTGAGTAAATTGTTGCGGGACCCGATTCATTACACAATGGAATTTAACTTAAATAATATGAATAAAAAACATTCTTCAATATCAAACATTCAAAATAGCGAGCTCTGCGCGCGAGCGGTGGTAACTGGCGGAGTGGTGCCGGGACCACGCGAAAGAGTAGGCATTAATCGCTGTAGGTACGGTCGAGTGAAGGAGGCTTGCAGTAGCGGGTATCGCCGTATATTCGTACTGCAGTGTGCGTCGCCGCGTGCCCCGCCGCCGGTGTCGCAACATTTGACATTCGCGGGCTCCGCCTGCATTTGAAGCAAACCCGTGTAAAATCGTTTCTCCGTAAATACTCTCAAACAACGCCATAGGTTTATATTCATTAAGTACGGCCAAAGCGCCGCTCAAAGCGACGCGGACGGGTAATGCATGCCGCCTCCAAAAACGAGCACTTAGTCAACGCCAGTAATTTCCAAAATGGTCCTGACTTGACTGCGAGGGGTCTATATCAGTCATGCAGGGGGTCTTCTGGCACAAATATAATTTTAGGAGTATATCATTTGTAAGTGATCTTTCTGATTGCGCAACGCAAATTAAATTGCGTCGATATGCTATATCCTACAAGCAAACCCGAACCAGTAGATTCCATAGCATTGCGTCTAAGTGAACATAGTTGTCATTTCGCTTAAAAAAAAACGCTTATCGGTGTGAAATAAATCGAATCGCGTCGAGCAATGGTCATCCTGTCTGGCCTCTTCCCATTGTCGCGTGCCATGCCATTGGGGGGTTCTATAACAGTTGGCACCCCGGCGGTGACAAGAGCTCGATCTATGATGTCATTAATGCTGGCGTGCCGTGCGCTCCTACTTGAGGATAGGCCATGGTATCCGAGGCGAGCGACTACTTCACCGCATTTACAACGATGTGGATCTCCGCTAGGGAACACTAAACATAGTACCTATATTGGGTGACGGTAGTGTCTGTAACCACCTGTGGTAACCACAGAGGCCCGAGTAGGGGTGTCCACTCAAAAATATATCGATATTTATATTCGATGTAAAACATCGGATCCTAACATCGAAGTTTATCGATATTTCGCTTGAAAACATCGAAAATTTTTCAATATGAAGAATACTTTTTACAAGTTTAATATTAACTTTTTCCAGTTATATGGTGAAAATTTACTCTCCTTGATTTCGTGTGTGTGAATGTAGAATCAGAGACCAGAGTAACATAGCTATACTAGTAGTGTAATAATAGTGGTTTTTATACATCGGGAGTGAAAGGGCGATCGGTCATCAAACAGGACAGAACATTTAGCTGCACACTCACAGATGTCACTACCTATTAAAGACACTTATTTAAAATTGAAATTATCAAGTAATGTTGAAATTTACTTCTTTTTTGTTTTTATTGTATTCGTACTGCAGTGTGCGTCGCCGCGTGCCCCGCCGCCGGTGTCGCAACATTTGACATTCGCGGGCTCCGCCTGCAAAACACACACACAGATACATATTGTATTAGATTCGACTAAAATATAAAAGAACAAAGATTCCATCGAGTAAATTCGGTATATCGATGTTAAGTGAATATAATCCCTAGGACCGACTCCCATTTACCCACAGCCAGTAGTAGGAGGGCACGCTCAGCCGTATTGGTGGAGTTTTCTGAATTATGTCAGAGTAGGACGGATGGAGTGCGTAAGCTTCCCTACAAGAAGTATTACGGCTACTTCGGAACCAAAACTTCACAGACACGGATTGGATGTAGTGCCCTAAGCGTGAGCTTACACAGAGAAACAAAATATTTTTTTAATTATTGATAAATTTAGCAATTTAGATTGACAAACAAAAAAGGAAGTTTAAATATGAAAACGTAAATAACTTCTAAACCAAAAGTTGCAAAGGGCTCTTCAGGTAGATGGCGGGGTCTGTTCGCTCGCTTTGCTCGCTCACTGGACCCCGCCATCCCCTTCTAACCTAACCTGTCTAAGTCGGAGTGCCCCAAGTCTCGAGCTCGCTTCGCTCGCTCTTGGACTAAGTTGCTTAAAGGACAAAGTCGGAGCCCCGTTTCGCGGGGCTTAATGGTCATAAACAAAAAAAGCCCAAGTCGGGGTGCCCCATGACCCGAGCTCAAAAAAAAACTAATGGGGAAAAGTTTCTTTTGATGTCATATGATAGAACCATAAAAAAGTATTATGAAGTTTGAAATTCGCATGAATCTTTAGTCGATGGAGACCGCTGCGTCGGTTCTCGTTACGGTAAAGTTTCAATCAATATACCGATGGTAAAATTTGTTTGAATTATTCGGAATTCTCGATATTTCTCGTGATTCTCAGAGTTTCGGATTGCTTTTCGCTGCTTTATATTGTTATTTGTTGTTTTATTAGTTAGGTAGTTTGTTTGTTCGTTAGTTTATTTTGTAGTTTTTTAATTAGTTATTACTTTTTTATTTTTCATTTTGTATATTAGTCGTTAGGTTTGTTTTAATTTGCTTTATAGAATATTTTACTTTAAAGTCTAGTTGTAGTTGTAGTCTAGTTTTAGTCATGAATCCTAGAAATTTAATTTTAGCACGTAATTTTAACATATGGAATTACGCTGCTAGCATCAATAACGAAGAGCAAGCAATAGAAGCTGCTCGTGCTTGGCTTTTAATGCCAAGCAGGGTGGCGCGCTGCCCTAATTGTAGGCAGAATATGTCAGCAGAGCGGCGCCCTGATTATAAGTTTGGCTTCCGCTGGAGATGTCGGCGTCGTGGCTGTAACGAAATAATTTCGTCAGTCAAGGGTACTTTCTTTGAAAAGTCGAAGGTGTCAATTTTATCGACCCTTCGACTTCTTTATCATTTTTTTAAAAATGATGAGGTTACACAAGCAGCAAGGGATGTGGGAGTGACAAAGAAAACGGCCGTTCAAATATACCACTACCTGCGTGAGGTGTGTGAAGTGGCGGAGGCCCATGACCATCAAATGATAGGGGGTCCTGATGACATTGTGGAAGTCGATGAAATACATATGTACACAAATAAATACCACAGGGGACGACTTCTGCATCGTCAGACATGGTCATTTGGATGTATGAGTCGCCTATCAAAAAAGAAGGTCGTCGAACTTATTCCTAACAAATCACGGCAGACACTTGACCCTATAATGGCGGCTAATGTACGACAAGGGTCATACATTATGTCCGATATGCACCGAGCATATCATGAAGTAGATTTACGTCTTAATATGGGGGGACACTATACTGTAAACCATTTTCTTAGTGTCATTTATTGGTGACAATGTGTTATTTCCATTTGTGTTTTCTATTATGTTTTTAATTTGTGAGTTTTAAAGTGATAGTATAATGTGTATAGTTTTATATTAGGGTAAGTTTTAATTTAGTTTCTTTTAATGAACAATGTAGACTGTAGCGAGGCCGGAACCTGTAGCAGTCAACCTGCCACATCCGTTGATGTTCAGCTGGTGAGATGTCCCCATTGCTCTCAGGCACGCTTTTTTAAAGGCGAACGGGGACTTAGGATACACTATGGGAAGGTCCATAAACCTCATAGTGTACCTTTGTGCCCTCCAGCCACCGCCCATCCTTACCTTTCCCTTTGGAAAACGCTGTCAAAATTAAAAAATTCTACACCTGTTTTAAAGAGGATTCCTCGGGGTGCAAGACGGTCTGTCGCACTAAGTTTGCGACAGACCGTCTTAGCGTTGCGTCCGTCTTGCAACCCAGGAGAACTCACAAAGTGCCTGGGAGGAATTGCTCACCTTCCCTTATAGGATTCTGCATGTCCAGAAAAATTTGGCTACAAAAAAAACATTAACAACTCAAATTAAAGACAATTGCAACGATTCGACCTTTATTTTAGATTCAAATTTACCAGCATTTAACCACCCTTCCCAGAAAGGTGTTTGTTCGCATGTAGAATCCAAATTAAGTGAAGGTGACATTAGGGGAGCGGCCAGGCTGTTGTTCAGCAGTGATGTGGTGGCGCCTTACTCTCCAGAAACAATTTCAGCCTTGGAGAGTAAACATCCAGCGCCTGCAGATGATCTTACCTTTCCCGACCCACCCGACACCCCCGATCTCAATTCATCCTTTTACCAAATTACAGCTCCCCAGTTGATTGCAGCCGTGAGCTCCTTCCGAAGTGGTTCCGCCGGCGGCCTCGACGGCCTGACTCCTCAACATTTAAAGGATCTTTTAAGTTCAGGCGCCGGGGATGCTGGTGAGACTCTTTTGAAGGAGCTTGCGGGTCTAATCAACCTAGTACTCTCCGGCGGTATAAACGATGCCGTCGTCGATGTCTTGTACGGGGCCAACTTATGTGCCCTGCGCAAGAGGGACGGCGGCATTCGTCCTATTGCCGTCGGTTGTACCTACAGGCGTATGGCAGCCAAAATTTGCTGCAAACTCTACGGCCAAAGACTCACCAATAAGTTCCAGCCCCTACAGCTTGGCTTTGGCTCTAGGGGAGGCTGCGAGGCTGCTGTACATGCCCTTTCTACTTTTTTGAATTCTGACAAGGGTGAGGTCATCCTCAAGGTTGACGTTAAGAACGCTTTTAATTCTGTTAACAGGGACACTTTGTTGGCGGAGGTAAAAAAGGAACTTCCTGAAATTTTCGGTTTTATTTGGCAGTGCTACAGGCACCCTTCTAAATTATTATATAAAGAAAATCTTTTGGAATCTGCAGTAGATTGCCAACAAGGTGACCCTCGCGGGCCAGTCATTTTCAGTTTGGCTATTCATCCTATCATAAAACAATTAAATTCAAAATTCAACGTCTGGTATCTAGATGATGCCACACTAGGAGGTGACGTAGATACAGTTTTGAAAGATTTTCAGTTCCTGAAGCAGCAATTCCAGTCCATTGGCCTTGAACTCAACCACTCCAAATGCGAAATTTTCTTTTGTGACAATACAGACAGACAATCGACCCTTCAAAAATTCAATACAATAGCACCAGAGATCAAAATTGCAGAAAGAAGTTCACTGCACCTCCTAGGTTCCCCAATTTTGGAAGATAGTTTTTCTCCATTCATTGACGCCAAAATAACACATTTCAACGATATTTCGGACAGACTCTCTAAAATTAATGTACATTCGGCTATCACCCTCATTCGTTATTGTTGTTTTGGTCCAAATTTCATGTACTTTCTTCGCGCTTCGCCATTATGGAAGCATTCACAAATTCTCTTGGACAAAATTGACCGGATTATTCGTTGCACGCTATCATATATCCTTAATGTGGCCCTGGATGACCGAGCATGGCTGCAAGCCAGTCTACCCATTCGCTTCGGTGGGCTCGGCAACCGCAAAATTTCTAGTTTAAGCCTACCGGCGTTCTTGTCTTCGGTCCACAGCACTGAAAAGTTAACCAGAAAAATCCTGTTGCCATCACTGGTTAACTGTGAAGTGCCGTACTCGACCGATGCAGTGAATGCCTGGAAAGTGGCTTGCCCGAATACAGCGTTGCCCAAGACCCCGTTTTCCCAGAGACAGTGGGATGAGCCGCTCTGCAGGTTGGTACGGAATAAACTTATAGATACGTCCACCAATACTGCTGAGCGTGCCCGCCTGCTGGCTGTGGGAGAATGGGAGTCAGGCCTCTGGCTACAGGCACTACCGTCACCTAACATAGGAACTATGTTGAGTGACAGCACTTTCCGGATCGCTAGGTACATGTCTGCGTTTGGGTGCTCCCAGCGGAGCTCCACATCGTTGTCAATGTGGTGAAGCCAAAGAGAATATAACCACTAGAGAGCTTATAGGCCGATTTCTTCTAAGCACACGACTCACTACCGCGGGCCGGGAGACGAGGAAGAACGCGCGGCTGCAATTGGTCAGTTCAAAGTAAGTTGCGTAGGTATGGCTATCGTTAGGGTTGATCAACTCGATTAAGGGAAAATTGTCGATATCGATAAAATGGATTTTAACATTATTAAAAATACTCAATTAAAATCATATAAATATTATTTAATCAAAATCAATCAATTACAAAAATAAATATGTATGTCGGGGACATAGAGAAACAAAAAGTATTTTTTCAAATCGGTCAAGCCGTCTACGAGTAATCCGGGAACATAATACATAAGAAAAAATTCGACGAACTGAGAACATATATTTTTTAATACATTTTTTATTAAGTTTAATTTTATTATTATCGATATCGACTTCAGCTATTAAAAGTAACAGCACAGATATTTACGATAAAAATACAAAGGGAGAGAAAGGGGTAGAAGCATTAGAATTGTCTAGTGAAAGAGCGAGACTTTTCCAAAAGACATCAACGCGGGTCTCAAAAGTGTGCTCGTTTACCCCATCCACCATTTTAACTAGATCCCTGCGGTGTCTCATAATACGATTAAATTAAAAATAATTTTCGTACTGTTTACTTACCGATGAAAAGTTATGCCATCCTTTTTGTAACTAGATGTCTTGGCATGTTTCCCATAACCCTTTACCGCGCATGATTGACACTTGATTTTGGTGTGTTATAATTGCAATAAAAAGATAAAAACAGTTTGTATTTATTTAGCGTGCATACAGGTCTAATAACTGGACACAACTAAAATGGTTACTAGTACCGAAGCCTTTACATAGGCGACAAAATACTAATAGTTTTCGAGCGTCGGGGCACTGTATGCGCGGTCAAGTGGTTATATCGTCGTTGGGTGAAGCAGTCGACCGCCTCGGACACCATGGCCTATCCTGCAGTAGGAGCGCTGGTCGGTTAGCACGGCACGCCAGCATTAATGACATCATACGTCGAGCTCTTGTCACCGCCGGTGTGCCAGCTGTTTTAGAACCCAATGGCTTGGCGCGCGACGATGGGAAGAGACCAGACGGGATGACCATAATGCCATTGAAGGTGGGTAGGCCTTTGGTGTGGGATGCAACATGTGTCGACACCCTTGCGCCATCCCATCTTCTTAGCACGGTGGGCTGTGCTGGGGCAGCTGCTGCTAGTGCAGAAAACCTCAAACGGCGCAAATACAACAACCTTATTGGAAGTTATATATTTGAGCCGTTTGGGGTTGAAACATTAGGTCCATGGGGTCCGAGTGCTCTTCGAGGATTTCGAGATGTAAGCAAGCGGTTAGTCGACTCTTCACGTGACCAGAGGGCTGGGCTTTTCCTTGGCCAGAGAATCAGTATTGCCATCCAACGTGGCAATGCTGCCAGCGTTCTGGGCACTTTTCACGTTGACAGCGATGTGGACGAATTATTTGACGCCCTATGACCACTGCCCTTTTATACGTGTTCGTCGTATTTTATCTTTATTTAAGTGTATATATAGGGAGTTATTGTTAATTAAGTATTATGTAAATTTTAATTGATATAATTGAATAAAAAACACTCTATACACTGTAAACCATAGTTTAAATATTGTCGCAGGCACTGTCGATATCCCGGTGCATAGAAATTTAGGTACCCCGGTCTCCGATGGAACAGATAACGTCAGGGTAAAAATTCATACTAACACAATAGAGCGGCAATGGCTATAATTAAAACGCCATTGCCGCACCTGCAGGTGCCAGAACAAATTGAAGTGGTACATGGGCGAGTACATGTCACCGTCACAATATTTTAACAGAATTGCCATCAGAGGCCGCCCGATTTAGGCGTCTTTTAAAAGATATTTGCCGCTTATACCCGGGAATAGGGAGACGGGGTATCAGAACGAATAATTGTAGATGCAGGTCATGCCGTTAGCCGCCCGCCATTTTTTTTGTTCGTAAATTTCATGAAAATTTTTTCAAGTCCTAGACGCCTTCATAAAGAAGGCTAAATTTTGCCTCCAATCTCAGCGGTCATTGACCTCACGAAAAAAAATCCCGGGAAAAACTTGTGTCTTTTGATGTTCTCCATACGATAAAACCATAAAAAGTAAGTATTATTAAGTTTGAAAATTTCATCAAAATTTTTTTGTGCTTTTTCCTCAAAATTTTTAAGTCCCAGACGCCTTCACAATGAGAGTTAAATTTTGCCTCCTAGCTCAGCGGTCATTGACCTCACAAAAAAAAATCCCGGGAAAAAGTTGTTTCTTTTGATGTCCTCCATACGATAAAACCATAAAAAGTAAGTATTATTATGTTTGAAAAATTCATCAAATTTTTTCTGTTTTTTCCTCAGTGCCCCGTTACGTACACTCCAACCAGAAATAGTCGTACAAGAAATACCTATTTAATTGAAGATTTCAATTTAAACCTTAAATACGATTCAATTTTCTGAATAAATAATAATGATCAATGAGGGTAGGTTAGGTACAGTCGTGGTCCGCTGGCCAGCTTGACATGTTGCGGGAACCCGACTTGAACGCCTACCTTTTGCGTTGTATATAGAAATTCTTTTACATATTTATTTAACTCGTGATTCTTACTTGTTACTTTTTGACGTGACAACGTCTTATAATTCGATGGAGCCGGCTGCACGCACGAAAAAACATGACTCATGCGGCGTTACCTCGCTGACCTCGCTCTGAGGCGTTCCATTTAAGGCTTGAAGTGCAAGCGAGAGCGCGGAACGAGCGACAAAGAGGCACAATCGGCCTCCGCGTTCGGCAGCGTTCGACATCTGTCTCTCTCCTACTTGAGTGAGCGATATGCGTCCGCGTGGACAGCTGCTATACAATAATACATTTACATGTTTTCGTCAAGTATGAAGTGCAGTGAAAAGTGAATTTCTTATGACGTTGTCACGTTCAACTATCGTCAGTAAACCGACTTTACAGACAACCGATATATTTTTTCGAAATATCGATATATTTTTTCATTTGTCCATCCCTAATCCACACTGACGCTGCGGTGCGACGACGTGCGCCCGCCTCTTACGACTACCCAGTATATAATAGTAATCTTTGCTTAGGTACGACTTCTCAACGCAGGTGTGGCATACAATTCGTTGATCCGTTGCGAAGACGCAACGCACTAGAGGCCTCACACTTAGGGTGGTCACGACCCCCGCATTCTTGCGGGATAGTCTCATCACCCATAACCGTGGTTGATGCATATGCTTTCCGGTAAGCAATGTGCAGGGCGTCGAGTTCCGTCCATTTAAGTATGCCGAAAAAGTAGAGAAAAACCCGCAGAGGCATGTCCCAGACGTTGACGAAGCGCATCTTGTTGCCGCCTGTTAAGACTTATTTATGCATGCTACAGGCAATAAGACGTATGTAAATGGCTTTATTTTTCGTCAGGTAAATTAAAACATTATTTAATCATATAAAATTAACTTTATTCCATATTTACATAACAATTAATTATAATCATTACATTAAATTGAATCACAATAATACTGTCTAAAACTATTGGATGAAAAATTGTGACTAAGTTATTTATTGTACTAGTGTTACATTGGCGACGGCATTTACGAAAACGGTGTATTTCCAACAACGTTGTATTAATTAAATAATTAAAATTATAACTACGTACATTAATTAAAATTAAATTAATAATATCTATTAAGAGATCCATCAATCAACATTGCGACAAAGTAGGAAGTTAGCAATTTATATTAGCTATAAATATTATAATAGAGGTTAATTTAAAAAAAAACTTTGGACAGTGCTTGTAATTATGACGGAATCTAACAACTTACGGATATATTCTGCTTAATTACAAGCATTGTTGGAAAGATTAAATACAACACCTCCACAAGGGAAAAATACTCGAAGAATCACATAACATTCATAATCTCTGGTAATTATTTTAATTCGAATGCATATACTTATACTTCTTATTTTAATTAAGATGTTAGCAACCACTAGTTTTGGCCCGCAGAGCCGTGGTCAAGTACCTAATGCTTAGTTTACACGTGTTTAGTACTTATCATTATTAGTACAGCGTTTCCGCTTCAAGACAAAGTCGAAGCACACGGAGACAAGTGTTGAACCGAAGTGATTCGTTAGTCTAAAAATAACCATAGCATATTGACCCCTATCTTCGCCACTTAATGCATACATTCCTACAAAGATAGACAAAAGACTCTTGCTTACCCTAAACACAGAATTTGACTTCGACGCCTGTCTCAATGTGATTTGATCTTTAGTTGCCATCTGAACGGGCCAGAAAATCGCGGCGATCTTCACGTCATGCTATCAAATTACCGCCACGACAATATTGCCGTATTTTGATTGATACATAGTTTGTATTGAATTTAATGGTACAGCGAGACTATAGTTGCGATTCTCTCGCCCTGGAGATAGCACCTCAGTATGAGCGTTTAATTTACTTAGGTATAAATAGAATCAGATTACAATCTATATTTTGACATGGAAAAAAAAGCCGATGTTGACTATTCTGCCAAAGTCTAAAGCACTCGTAAATTGGAAAAGCAAGCGTGTATCTTACAAGTAATTAAAAGAGAAGGAAGTGTAGACATAAAATAAATTCTTCTTGATAGAGAGTTAGTAGGAGAGTGCTAACCAAGAAACCCGTCGCGGGAATCCAGATTCTATTTACATTCACTTATATTGAGCACTATTTCCGTCTAGATGTTTAATCGGTATGACAAGACAGTGAGTCAGTGCTTCTAAACTCGTGTAAACTATACAAAACCGACGCGAGTAATCAGCTACACGGCGGCAACGTAATCATCAATACTCCTAATTTACCATATAATCATGGCAAGACACTTTGCTTAGATATGCTAACTATTTCTTCTACATACAAGCGAATACAGACGGTGTAGCGTAAATAATTTAGGGCCGATTTCACCAACGTAACTAATCGCGATTTGTTCAACTAAACTCAGTTTATGCAAATACAGCGTTCTGATTGGTAACTAGTTTCTCAGCGGTCTCAGAACGCTGTATTTTCTTAAACTGAGTTTAGTTGAACTAATCGCGATTAGTTTAATTGGTGAAATCGGCCCTAAGTACAGCTGCATATAAAGCCCGCTTGTAGACGCAGTCGTTGTAAGGTAAATAATAAAATAATTGTTTAGACAATAGTAAAGTAATGGGTGACGGGCGATGACACGTTGGAGTCGATGCTCTTCTGTAGGTTCAGCTGGTGAACTATTGTGTCGGGATTGTCTACCTCCTGGAAATAAGGATAACATAATTTAAAAAAAAAAAACATTTCATTGACAAATAGCACGGCTACTTTTTAACTCGGAATTTTTAGCATGGTTTTTGTTGTGGTATGTGAAACGAAGCCGCGGGAACAAACTCGTCGTTAATATTTTGTTTAACAAGGTTGCGCTATGGAAACCAGTAGTCTTATTGCGTAAGTCAGAGGACTAACATCAGAGGTCTGCACTCCATCCTAATAGCAGTCTATCATCACCTAGAGCCTGATAAGCCGGCTCTCTCTTTCCTTTCAGTGACGCCGATCAGATGTCCGTCAGACGTATCGTACCTAACATACCCGAGGTATACCCTGGAGCACAATTTAAAGCAACGCGCGGGTGTATGCATGTACGCCCAAGACGACTTCTGTTATCGGCGTCTCCGAAACCTTAAGGACTCTAGGTTCTCTGTGCTGTAGGCTATGGTGGACACGGGCCTTGGTAAAATTGTCTACGCCTGTGTCTACCGCTCGCACTGCGGAGATCAGGAGTCAACCGGCTCATGGAGTACTTTAGTGAGGCGGCTGATACGGCACAGCAGCGGTACCCTTCCGCCCAATTAGTGTTACTGGGGGACTTCAATGCCCATCACCAGGTGTGGCTTAGCCCGCACCAGTGATGGTTTGGGTAGTTCCGACCATTGTCTGGTGAAGTCTGTATCCGTCCACTCCCCACCCGACCCCAGCCCAAGTGGCGCTCGGCGGGTTTGGCAGTACAAGTCAACAGAATGGGATGGGATGCATTCTTATTCGCACCTTATCCTTGGCAGCCTGCTTGCTTCTCTTCGGCTGATCCGTCGTCGTGCGCGGACGCCGTGTCGGATGTGTTGCGTCATGGAATGGAGTACTACATTCCGTTCTCAGACGTAGCAATGTCTAGCGTTGACCGGCCATGGTTTGGCGCCGAGTGCAATCGCGCCAACACGCATAAACATGAGGCGTACCTGGCATGGGTCGACGCTCAGACGCGCAAAGCAAGCGACGGGGGTCAGCGGAAGAGAGCCTAAGGGCCGGTTCACTGGCCCACTCCGCTGAGGAGAAAGCAAACTTGTTTGCCAGTCTTTTTGCGGCATCTTCGTCTGGATTCTGGTGACGCGCAGCCCCCTCCTTCTCCTCATGGATGCGAGACGAGTATGTCGGCCATTCGCATCCATCAAAATGACGTGAACGAAGCTAGTGGCCCCGACGGGATTCCGGCAATTGTTCTCAGAACCTGTGCGCCTAAACTATCTCCGATCCTGACACGCCTGTTACGCCTTTCGTATGAGACGGGAAAAGTGCCGAATGCTTGTAAGCAAGCTTACGTTCAGCCTGTGCCCAAGAAGGGTAGCCGGGCTGACCCGGCCAATTACAGACCCATGTCAATAATGTCCATCCTCTGCAAGAGAATGGAACGGGTACTCAACTCCAAGCTCCTGGCATACCTAGAAGCTAACGACATCCTAAGTGACCGCCAATTTGGCTGCCGTCAAAATCGGTCAATTGGGGATCTTCTAGCGTATGCCATTCACATCTGGAGTGACGCCATCGAGAGGCACGGGGAAGCACTTGCCGTCTCCCTCGACATCTCAAAAGCTTTTGACAGGGTCTGGCATGAAAGCCTTATTGGTAAGCTTCCTTCATTCGGTCTGCCCAGTGGTCTGTGCGATTGGATTGAAGACTTCCTGAGGAACCGGTCCATTTGCATGGCCGTTCGTCTGACCATCTGGGTATTAAGCAGCAGCCGCTCCAACACAGCCCGACGTGTAAAGAAGATGGGAACACGTGATGCTTCCCACACCAAAGGCCTACTTAACTCCCAAGGCATTATGGTCATCATGTCTAGCCCCTTCCCATTGTCGCGTGCCATGCCATTGGATTCTATAACAGCTGGCACCCCGGCGGTGACAAGAGCCCGACCTATGATGTTATTAATGCTGACGTGCCATGCTATTCGACCAGCGCTAAACAATATTATATTTACCTCCTCATCTGCGTATCCGTTAATCTCAACAGGTATTGTTTGACCATCATGAGTTATCACCTGAAACGAAATAAACATGAAATTAGTTTAATCTATTACAGAATAACATCCGAGTACAAAAAACTTTGTATTAATTAATAAAAGACAAAAATAAACATCAAAGGCGGTACGGAGGTACAAAAAGATGTACATACTTGCAAAGATTTTCCATCAGCGGACGTGATGGCGAGCCGTGTGCCATCCTGCATGGTGAAGTGTAGTGGATTGCCCTGCTCATCTGTTACCTAAAAATAGAACATACACTTATAAGAAGTCTGTAATGGATACTTGAGCATTGGTGGTGGTAGGTCTGAACTCAGACATGCGCTTTACTTTGTGTAAATTATTTTATCACCACTGCTTCAAAAAATCGATGAAGGAAAACATCGTGAGGAATCCGGCATTTGGCACCAAAATTCGAAGTCATGTGATATCCACCAATCCGCACAGGGTTTTCGTGATGGATTAGGGCCCATTCCCTTTTTCACAGAGAGGAGGCTTGTGTCCCAGCAGTAGGAACATTGAGAGGCTGATGATGATGATGAATGGATAATTATTAATTAAGCATTGATTACAGAGTTATAGATACAGGTCCCTTGTGTAGAAACTCATCCCAATCAATCAATCGATTGTAAGTCGCAGGCTGGGGTACCTCAGGTAGTTCTAAAATAGCACAGCACTTACAGTCATATTCTGGTTATGTTCCTCCAGCACCATCTCCTCAGGTAGCTGCTGCAGTTCCACCTGCTCGAGCTGCTCGTGCTGCAGTTCTAGTTGCTCGTGTTGCAGTTCTAGCTGCTCGTGCTGCAGTTCTAGCTGCTCGTGTTCTAGCTCGAGTTGCTCGTACTCGGGCTGCGGGACTAGTAGTGACGGGCCGCCCGAGTACAGCTCGCATGTTGTTAGCACCTTGTCGTCTTGTAGTGTGGCTGCCTGGAATTTTGAGATATATTTTACTGTTTAGAGGAGACTGTCGAAGGAGATGGCGAGACGACCTAGACGCCTACTGCAAGGGCTGGTTCAAGTAGGCTCAGGAAAAGAATGTTGTGTGTACACTTGTGAAATAAACCTTTACTAGCAATAAATAAAGTACTTTTTTCCGTTACTGCCTTACGAGCTACATCGTTATTTAATTTGTCTTCACGTCACATTAAGTTTTAAACAGTAATACAGTCCCTTTGCACAAAAACTTTGTTTTGCATTAGAAAGCGGATGTAACACATTCCAATGTTTTTAGGAATATTTAGCAGCAAATATATTGAGTCGGTCTTATAGGCAAGCTTTGCTGAGGTATCATTACTAAAATAACACTCTCAGCTCCACTTTAGCAAGTTAGCCCGTGTTTCAATGATTCCGAATTTTCTCCAGTTGCATAAACACTTGAGACACAAAACTACACCAATTTTACATCACAATGTTTACTAGGAATCAATTTGAGGATAATTAAAACAGCCACTGAACTTTACTCGAAAAAATCCTTTTGTTTCGTTTCTGTTTGCTTCTACGAAGTTTGCGCGTGTATTGGTCAACCTTGGCCAACCATATGTAGCGATGGTTGAGAATCGGTAATTTTGTTGTTGTTTAAAATTTGATATTATTTATTAGTTTAATTTTTGAATTACAACTTATTCTACATGTACTTACCGAATGTATGACACTCCGGCCGTTAAATTTCCTTTTTCGGGCATTTTTTTGCAATTTTTGAACACAATGCGGCACTGTAGAACTTGTTAACATTGGCTGTTTCAAGTGAACTGTTATTTACTTAGACTTATTTTTTTCGCCGACTCGATATCTAGTTGGTATTGTTGGTCGAAGTATATGCGAGGTAGTTAGTAAGTACTGCATACAGCCTAAATTACAATATCAGCTTTTGCTACAGAAAAATGCGTTTGGTAATTTTTGACAGCTATCTCAATGAGAATGTATCTATGCTAGTTAGCAAAGGGCCGCGTTTGTATCTTGTTGAAAAACGGAACCTCTCACTTCCCACAGAGACATAGAGTTAAAGGGAGTTAGTCGTAAAGAGAACATGATGTCTCAGAACTGAAAGCCCTTGTTGTAAAACATGAATATTGGAAAAGTCAGAATGATTCGCGACAACATATTAATTTGTCTTACAGCAGTAACTATCAACCACTCACCTGTTCAGGATCCAGTATATGGAAAGCAGGCGACTCAGCATCATCCACATCATACGTCACATAGATGACTCTCTCCTCCAACTCGTCCTCCGTAGCTTCCTCTATCAGCTTGACTGGTGAAGTCTCCGGGATGGCAACGGTCTGTTCCTCTAACTGTATGAGCGCGGACTCTGGCTGTTCTATCTTCAGAGGTATGGGGCTAGGAATCGATTGCTGGTTCGAGTTCGCCAGTAGGCTGATCTGTTTGTGGACTTGCTGTAAAAGAGTAAGTTGTGGTGTTAATATCATAGAAACTCAAGCAGGATAACATGGAAGAGGACGTTTTATTAGATGAATAATAATTTGGCGAAAGGAAATTTGGAACCTGTAGCTTTTCCACGGGAATGCACATTGCACATATCTTCTTGTCCTTGTTGAGGTTCAGTCAGACAGTGCGGACAGCCGAAGGGCCGCTCGCCGGAGTGCTTGCGCAGGTGCTTCAGTAGCGGTGCGTGCTAGTACACATACCTTCTTGTGCTTGTTGTGGTTGGAACAGTCGGCGAAGGCCCTGGGACAGTGCGGACAGCGGAAGGGCCGCTCGCCCGAGTGCTTGCGCAGGTGTTTCAGTAGCGGTGCGTGCTAGTACACATAGCTTCTTGTGATTGTTGTGGTTGGAACAGTCGGCGAAGGCCCTGGGACAGTGCGGACAGCGGAAGGGCCGCTCGCCCGAGTGCTTGCGCAAGTGCTTCAGTAGCGGTGGGTGCTAGTACACATACCTTCTTGTGCTTGTTGAGGTTGGAACAGTCGGCGAAGGCCCTGGGACAGTGCGGACAGCGGAAGGGCTGCTCGCCCGAGTGCATGCGCAGGTGCTTCAGTAGCGGTGCGTGCTAGTACACATACCTTCTTGTGCTTGTTGAGGTTGGAACAGTCGGCGAAGGCCCTGGGACAGTGCGGACAGCGGAAGGGCCGCTCGCCCGAGTGCTTGCGCAGGTGCTTCAGTAGCGGTGCGTGCTAGTACACATACCTTCTTGTGCTTGTTGAGGTTGGAACAGTCGGCGAAGGCCCTGGGACAGTGCGGACAGCGGAAGGGCCGCTCGCCCGAGTGCTTGCGCACGTGCTTCAGTAGCGGTGCGTGCTAGTACACATACCTTCTTGTGCTTGTTGAGGTTGGAACAGTCGGCGAAGGCCCTGGGACAGTGCGGACAGCGGAAGGACCGCTCGCCCGAGTGCATGCGCAGGTGCTTCAGTAGCGGTGCGTGCTAGTACATATACCTTCTTGTGCTTGTTGAGGTTGGAACAGTCGGCGAAGGCCCTGGGACAGTGCGGACAGCGGAAGGGCCGCTCGCCCGAGTGCTTGCGCAGGTGCTTCAGTAGCGGTGCGTGCTAGTACACATACCTTCTTGTGCTTGTTGAGGTTGGAACAGTCGGCGAAGGCCCTGGGACAGCGCGGACAGCGGAAGGGCCGCTCGCCCGAGTTCTTGCGCTGGTGCTTTAGTAGCGGTGCGTGCTAGTACACATACCTTCTTGTGCTTGTTGAGGTTGGAACAGTCGGCGAAGGCCCTGGGACAGTGCAGACAGCGGAAGGGCCGCTCGCCCGAGTGCTTGCGCAAGTGCTTCAGTAGCGGTGGGTGCTAGTACACATACCTTCTTGTGCTTGTTGAGGTTGGAACAGTCGGCGAAGGCCCTGGGACAGTGCGGACAGCGGAAGGGCCGCTCGCCCGAGTGCTTGCGCAGGTGCTTCAGTAGCGGTGGGTGCTAGTACACATACCTTCTTGTGCTTGTTGAGGTTGGAACAGTCGGCGAAGGCCCTGGGACAGTGCGGACAGCGGAAGGGCCGCTCGCCCGAGTGCTTGCGCTGGTGCTTCAGTAGCGGTGCGTGCTAGTACACATACCTTCTTGTGCTTGTTGAGGTTGGAACAGTCGGCGAAGGCCCTGGGACAGTGCAGACAGCGGAAGGGCCGCTCGCCCGAGTGCTTGCGCAAGTGCTTCAGTAGCGGTGGGTGCTAGTACACATACCTTCTTGTGCTTGTTGAGGTTGGAACAGTCGGCGAAGGCCCTGGGACAGTGCGGACAGCGGAAGGGCCGCTCGCCCGAGTGCTTGCGGAGGTGCTTCAGTAGCGGTGGGTGCTAGTACACATACCTTCTTGTGCTTGTTGAGGTTGGAACAGTCGGCGAAGGCCCTGGGACAGTGCGGACAGCGGAAGGGCCGCTCGCCCGAGTGCTTGCGGAGGTGCTTCAGTAGCGGTGGGTGCTAGTACACATACCTTCTTGTGCTTGTTGAGGTTGGAACAGTCGGCGAAGGCCCTGGGACAGTGCGGACAGCGGAAGGGCCGCTCGCCCGAGTGCTTGCGCAGGTGCTTCAGTAGCGGCCAGCGTTCCGCGAACGTACGTCCGCACTCGCCGCAGCGGTGCGTACGGCCCCCACCTTCGCGCCGTACGTGTGCTGCCCATGAACCGCGGGATACGAATCTGCGACATTATAGTACAACATGTAAAACCTGACCAATCACAATATACGTACGGCAACACAAGATTTAGAGGCTGACACAAGGGCGCGGGCACCTCACGCCATGTATAGCTCGTGCATACATGTGGCGGACAGTCACGCTGCGCGCGTTTCCTCACCACTAATAATTTCCCTGACTTAGTGGCTACTAGTGGAAAGTGGTGTTTAATTTTATCCGCTGGCAGAAGCTTATTATCAATATACACAAGCAAAACACACACCTCTTGCCACAATGCGCGCAAATGAACGGTTTGTCAGAGTTGTGTCGCCTCGCGTGCAGGCGGTGCTGGCTGGACGTCGTAAACTTGCGAGGGCACAGGGAGCACTGGAAGGGCTTCTCTCCGGTGTGGATACGTTCATGCTCTGATAGATTGCCTTTCTGACTGAAGCTCTTCCCGCAAACATTGCACGAGTAGGGTTTCTGACCTGTAAAAAAAATATTTAAAAATCATGACGGAAGAGATTTCTTAATTTCTTGGGTGAAATTCTTATCTACTGGCTTACTCAGTCGTGCTATCAGACGAAATGCAGGTGATAAGATGCTTTTATTATGTTGATTTAATGTTCCTTCTGTTGGGACTCAGACAAATTGATTTTACTATATATTAAACATTCTTACCTGTATGCCACCTCATATGCAGCGTAAGACTAGTCTTGTGCGCGAACTTGTGCTTGCATATGTCACAAGAGAACTTCTTCACGCCGGTGTGCAGCAGCGAGTGGTTCAGTAAGTTCGCTTTCGTCTTGAACGAAGCATTGCACAACTGTGGATTAAAAAGTTTTACTGTTAGTTGACCCTTATTTTTCATTTCACAGTAAATAAGGTCAGGTAGCTCTCTGGCATTTATATATTTAGATTAGATTAACCCAATAACATGAAACTTAAACAAAACTGTGGAATAAGAGTATACCAGGGTGAACTGTTCACACTTGCGTACCTCTTTAGAGCGTACCAGTGTGATGTTATGTTATGAAATGGTGGAAACTTTAAATAGACATGCGATTGCAGCTATCCCGAGTGATTTGCCTTCATTTATTGAAGAGTTCTGATGTATATCTCCGAAGTTCTTCATCAAATCTTGATGAAAATTAAATGGGACCACATGACAAGCACCAGCTTTCAAAAAAAAGAATCATCAATATCGGTTAACCCAATAAATATCTGCGGTAAAACATAAAAAAAAAACAGTCGAATTGATAACCTCCTCCTTTTTGCGAAGTCGGTTAACAAAATAACATATTGTCATTGTCGATTTCATCCTACTACATAATAAATTGGGTTTTGACCATGTTACTAATATTATAAATGCAAAAGTTTGGATGGATGGAAGTTTGTTACTTAATCATGCCAGAACGTCTGAATGGATCTGGATGAATTTTGGCATAGAGATAGATTATAGTCTGGAATAGCACATATGCGAAGCTATGCATTATATTTGTAATTTTTTTGATGGCAGGTTTTTCTTATATTTTGTTTGCTATTATTAATTTTAAACATATTTTAAATAGCTGATGTTTGAACATTATCTGAGTATGGGAGCCTACCTTACAGTTATAAGGTCTGTCCTGCGAGTGCACCAGCTGGTGCCGTTGCAGCAACTGCTTGTGCTTGAACGACTTGCCGCATTTGTTGCACACGTATCGCTGACCCGCGTGCTCTGCTTCTTTGTGGTAAACCACGGACGAAGGGTGGTTTAGGACCTGCGATGTAAGGAAACAATGTTGTCAAAATTCTGTGGAACGTAAGTATTTTTTTTTGAGCTATTTGCTAAATTGCACAGGTTGATCTTTCGATGGGTAATGATCGGCTGTCCTCGCATTTTTTTATAAGACAAGAATTAAACAGAAAACTCTAAGGCCTCCCGTCGGATAACCAGTTTACAGGGTTGGAGGTTAGATGGGCATTCATTCCATGTAAAATCCGATCTGCAATCAGAATCCGATTAGACTGGAAGCCAACCCCCAACATTATTTCTCATAGAATCTGCCTTGTGAAATCAACGAAAACGTTAATTGTCTAATGCTTCGAATATTGGTAGGCGTGTCCTATATCTTTACCTTCCCACAGAGATCACAAGCATATCCCTTAGCCGTGCTGCCGGCGGCGCGGCGCCGGTGCGACACGGCGTGCAGCGCCAGCGAGCGCGGGTAGGCGAAGCGTGCGCCGCACTCGCCGCACACGTATGGCCGCTCGCCCTGGTGGGTGGCCTGCAACATTACACTAAACCATGGATACACTTATAGCTGATTCTGGTCCCGCCGTGTCTCTCTAGAGAAATTACGGGCGGATGACGAGGTCCACATGGATTCATGCAGACCAATACCTGACCGGAAGAGCAGTTCGAACCGCGCAAGCACGCCAGTGCTCCAGCCAAAGGTAGACGGAAAACACCGTGTGGTTTGAGTAAGTTAGAGTCTGACAGACCCCTTCGTCCGCTCCGGAGTGGAGGCCATCCATGAGAATAACCACACGTTTTAAAAAAATGGGTCCTTTGCGTTGTTTTGTAGATGAAGTAGTCTTCAGTCAACTACTTCACAAAATAACAACCTCCACACCATAACGATCTCAACACCACACCATCACAACCTTATAACAATTACATTTTTAAAGAATGTTAGTTGAACAAAAGTACAATTACATCATTCCTAGTGCAGATACCAGCAGTCTCCTAAAATCCCAATATTTATGTTAAGTTTCTTATTGTAGTTACCCCAAAATGTGACACCAAATGTTAATGAGAAGTCACTAATGTATTTATATTTACTTTTTTTGATAGGTTGTAGAGTAGTTAAACAGAAATTACTTAGTTTTTGGCACACGTTTTCAGCGCGAGGTTTCCATATCAGTTGATAGTCGATATGTATTCCTAGGAATGTTGCCACTGAGGTTCAATCTACATTTTCGTCATTAATAGCAGCGTTTTAACTGAAATAAAACGCATATTAACTATTTATCTTACTAAAAGCTTTATTATTGAGAAGGCGCGTCCGTCTCCCGTTGAATTTTACTTAAATATGATTTTCATCCCCATCTCTTGACAGCACTTCCACTGCCAAGCTAGTGGCGACGCTTTGGTTGTCATTGCGACGAAATATGTAAACACCTGGCAGAGATTAACTTAAGCAACCAAAACTATACATTAAAAAAAATATTAAGCCAATCTATTTAGTGTTTTAAGTATGATGTTGTCTTTTTGAAATTTTATTTAATTTATGTGTTATTTGAAATGTATAAAATCAGGCATTCTATGCAATTCCTAGGAAATCTAAAGAATTCCGACGTGAAAAAAGGCGTTTTACTGAAATTTTAAATTACTGTTAGCATATTTTAACCATTGGGTGAGTTAACTACCGAGACTTATCTATACTAATATTATAAAGCTGAAGAGTTTGTTTGTTTGAACGCGCTAATCTCAGGAACTACTGGTTGGCATTGAAAAATTATTTTTGTGTTGGATAGACCATTCTTCTAGGAAGGTCTAGGCTATATAACATCACGCAAAGACCAATAGGAGCGGAGCATGAATGAAAAATGTTGCAAATACGGAAAATTATTCCTTTTGAGAGCTTCCGTTGCGTGCACTGCGTAAGCGGTTAAAGTGACGCAACAATCATGTATGTAGTATAGGTAGGGTAGGGTAGGTAGGTTAAATGGGTAGGTAGGTAGCCAGTTGACGGGAGTGAAGCCGCGTGGGACAGCTAGTAAAGATTTAAATATTTTATAACGTGTGACCAATGAATATTTTAAGGATTTCATAATGGGATTGCGAATATTGCACTAAGAATCTACGGCTTGAATTCATTTATTTCTAAAGATTACAAATCACATGTACATGTACAGAAATAAATACTAAACATTACTTGATTTATACAGTTTTTGTTGTCCAGGAGTGGCAAGAGCTTTAGTGTTACCATTACGAATATATGAAGGTACTTGTTAAAAGCTTTGTATTGTGTTTTCTACCGCCGCACGTAAGGCAAAACGATCGTTTTACGACGACAAAAGCATTTAAAACAAAATCATTGAAATACGCTAATTACACACGTTTGGTGTTCTCTACCCCTCAATGGTCAAAAATCAACAAAAGATTTTTTTTTTGCGAGCGAGACCCGTTTACAAGAGCCGCTATTGTTCGACTCTTCACTTATTGTTAGGCGTGCCGCCAGTATTCTACTAAACTCGGTGCGAATACGTTGTGTCGATGTGCAGTTGTTTTGAAGTGAAATCTTGTTTTATAATATGGATCCATTACCATGTAGTAAGTACTTCATTTTAAACCTGTTCTTGAGTTCTTTCAATGCTTTTAACATAAAAAATAATCTAAATATATCGATAGACTTATAATAATCTTGTTTTGCTGTAGAAAAATAATTCGTGGAAGCTTTTCTAAAAAGTTCCAACGAGTACCAGTTTAAATTTGTTTATTATCAATAACTCTGATTGTTGTTATTACGAGAAAACAGTTTTAGCTGCTTAAAGTTTGAAACGAATGCAGCAGTCAAAAAATAACAAGCCCTCTTGCACACCATATACACCTGTGGAAGCGCTAGCTCTTATTGTTGATACTAGTATGACAAAAGAAGATTATATAAAAGTACAAAGAGGAGCTAAAGCTAGAGGTGCTAATATATACCCTGCATCAAATCTTCCAGATAAAGCAAACTTGCTATCCCGAAAATATTACTGTTTCGGAGATCGAAGCCAGGATTCCTATGCAAAACTTACTTGATCATACAGTCCGAAGATTATATGAAGTGCAACAAGAAGTTATTTCTCTTCATCTTCCTCCAGAAGTATTCGAAATTGATGTCTACTATAAGTGGGGGCTGGATGGTAGTGGCGGGCATAGCATTTATAAACAGCACTTCGCAGACAGTCCAAAGTACTCCGATTCGAATATTATATTAAGCACTATTGTTCCTCTCGAAGTGTCTATATTCCATGAAGAAGAAAAAAATATATTTTGGAAAAACCCCAGCCCATCATCGACAAAGTGGTGTCGCCCTATTGGTTTCAAGTTAATTAAAGAAACAAATCAGACCATAAAACAAGAATTCGATGCTACAGAACAACAGCTGCGAGCTGTTACATCAACAACAGTAAGCCTCCAAGTAAAATTAATCACCTTTAAGCATATTCCAATTTGTACAATGATGGATGGCAAAACATGCAATGTCCTTACACAAACTGCATCATCTCAGGCATGCAACATTTGTAAGGTAACTCCGAAGGACATAAACAACTTGGATAAGGTCTTACAACGATCTTGCGATGTTTCTGCTTATAAGTATGGCATATCTATTTTACATGCCTATCTAAGATGTTTCGAATATCTTTTACATATAGCATATAAAATTGATATTAAACAATGGCAAGCTAGGGGCACTACATTGAAGAATTAAGTAAAAGAGAAGAAGAAAAATATAACGGACCTGTTTTACGAGAAGATAAGTTTAGTAGTGGACCAACCTAAGCAAGGAGGTGGAAACACAAATGACGGCAACACGGCACGGAAAATTTTTGAAAATCCAGAGATAGTTTCTGAAATTACTGGAATCGATAAAGAATTGATTGAAAGGTTTTCAAATATTTTAAAGACAATTTCCAGTTGCCATTACATCAACATAAAAACTTTCAAACCTTATTGCATGGAAACAGCAAAAAAATGCATTGAACTGTATGGATGGTACAAGATGAGTGCGTCAGTACATAAACTACTTATCCACAGCAGCGACATCATAAGTCAGCTACCTCTGCCTGTGGGTCAGCTATCCGAGGACGTATTGGAAGCCGCTCAAAAAGAATATAAAAACATACGACTCATGCACTCACGAAAAACTTCAAGAATTAATACTAACACGGACATTTTACACTGGCTATGTATTAACTCCGATCCCCTGATAAGTCAACATCGATCAGTGAAAAAAAAAACCAATGAAAGGTTTTAATGATACAATTATGAATATGCTCACGATGCCAAAATATTTAGGCAACGATTAGAATGAGGAAGACGATGACGAAGAAGATGATTAATAATGTTTTTTTGTAATAATACAAAGTTTACTACTTATTTTGAGTTGTTTTATTTCAATGCAAAAATTAAATATTGGAATAAAATTTCAATATATTAAAAATCAGTACTTATAGGTCCGTAGGTTGAGTTAGAAAACGTCAAACTGCTTAGTATAGGTAATAGCCACTCAAAAATATGTTTAAATAATTAAATGTAACAAATTTTCGTTAGAAATATTTTTGTCGTCGTAAATCGATCATTTTGCCGTACGTGCGCCGTGCGGCGAGTTGACGCGGTTGACGTGCGGTGACTTGTTATCTTTGTTTTTACCCGACTACCGAAGGAGGATAATGTATTTATCAGTCTATGTATGTATGTATTAGACATGGGCGCCGCGCCGCGTCATCCCCGCGCGCCGCCGCCGCCGCCGCCACTTGCTGCTCGGCGTGAGCTAGGCTAGCACGTGCCATTTTGTTTCGGTTTTTTTTTGTGTTTCATTTTAAAATGACCAGTTTATTAAATATTAGTATAAACAAACTCTCTATAACCGTGCTTTATGATGCTAAAACTCGTAGCAGTTTTTGTTGGAAGTACTTGATGATCCACTAGATCAAGAATGTTGGCGATATCTCGCTTCTACTGTTGGATCTACGGATATCAACAATGAGGATCTTTTATCTTTTTGGAACGAAAAGAAGAAAGATTTTCCTTGACCTTTGCCAGAACTTTGCTATGTGTACCCGCTACAAGTACCCCAAGTGAGAGGGTATTTTCTGTAGCTGGAATGGTACTTTCTGCAAAAAGATCTCGGTTGAGTCCGCAATGGGTGAATAAAATAATTTTTATTCACGATAACTATAGGGAATGCAAAAATTATCTAGAAAAATAATTTTCTTGTCTAGCACAGAACAGTTTTCTTTTATTTTTTGATAAATAAAGTGAGTCGTTGCATTGATGCTTTTTTTTTTGGTTTTTACACTGAAATTTCAAACTGTACATAAATCACCCTCGCCGCCGGCGTCACGCCGCCGCCGAGCGAGATTCATCAGCACGCCGCCGCCGCAATATTTGGGGGCGGCGCCCATGTCTAGTATGTATATATATTTGTTCCTATGTGGCGTTCCAGAGGACAAACTCGTTGACCGATTTTGATAATTCTAACGTCAATCGATTCGTCTTAACCTTGCGAGTGTCACTGGTTACATTAAAATTTGAAAATAGAAAAATGGCGGATTTTAGGCGTCATATTGTGGGGTCCCATTTTTTTGCGTTCTTCCAAACCCATATGGGGTATCAAAATAAAGGGTTTGAGAAGTTGATTTCAAAAATATATATCACTTCATGTTTAAATGTACCTAATTCGAAAAAAAGGTTGACAAAAAAGTTATAAATAAAAAAAGTTATTTCAAAAAAATCTAAAACCCCGACTGCTTAAAAAGCGACCTAAAAAGACGTAAACAAGAAGAAAATCATGATGTGCAGTCGGAGGATACATCTGGTTTTGGTCAGCCAGCTCGCGAATAAGTATGTATCCTCCGACTGCACATCATGATTTTTCCTTTTCCTGCACATCATGACCTTTTTCAATAGTAGCAACGATTGTGTATTTTTTTTATATCTTTTGGTAGTGAGTTACAAAGTTTTTATCTTAACTTTTAACGTGTTGAATATGTAGTATTATTCAATTTCAAAGCAGTAAAAGAGCAATATCGAATTAGTATCACCCTTACCTAGTTATTTCAGCATGAAATGTAAAATATACTCTTTCGAAAAAATAAATTTATTTATACTAAGCGACTTTGACGTGTATCAAAAGGTCATCCAAACTGGCAACAAATATTTTTTTAGGATACTGGTCTTTTGCCTATCATTAATTGAAAGTATTTGAAAGTGATTCATTTATTTCTACTACACTACAGTATTCTTACCTACCTGAAAGGAACACCTATACTTAGACATAAAGTGTATTGTACGAGTCATCATACATTATTTTCGACGTACTTGATGATTGCCAATCAAGCAACGTCGTCTTCCTAGTAACGTTCTTCGTTACTAGGAAGGCTTTTTGTACATAACATGACCATGAACATGAGTTTACATACTTATATAAATAATACACTTTTATATAATTTGTAGTGATAATAAATCGCTCAATAGTGTCGGTGGTGTTTACATTTCACTATTCCCTGGACACACATCGGGATCCTACCGACAACACACACTAACTCCACACAGCATCATATGTACGAGAGCAAACAGCCCGTACATGTATTGTCAATTCATTTACTCCGTTTAATTATAAATATTTAATAAAAAATACAAACATGAAATTATTATACTAACTACAGTTACTACTTGTCACTTGGTACAATATTTATAAAATGGCAACACTAAGCTAATTAAAATAACGAAAAAATCAAATAACTTTCAATTATATTGTTTTTATATCCTTGATAAACCAGTTACGTTTAGTGTACGTTTTTTCAAAGTATATCATTATTTTGAAAAAACGTAGACAATTGATGGAATATTCTTTCGTATATAACTCGTTTTCAGATGCTCAAATTTAAGTCAGCTAAGATTTCGCCACTGTTCTTTGGTTTTTCTAAATATTTAAATTCACGTTATTCACTTTTGGAAGTATATTAACTAGAAATAGAAAAATCTTTTTTGTTTTAACATTATTAGTTGGACCCTGTATATTGCTTCCAAAAGACTTAGATTGAACCACATTACCTTGATGTGTAAGGACTTGCTCTGCTTACTACCGAAGGTCTTTTCGCAGTGGTTACACTTCAGTCTTTGTTTACCAGACGGAGTCAGTTCTACTTGTTCTACATCATCCGACTTTTCAGTCGCAGTGGCGTCGGCGGTCGAATCTGAAAAATCAATAAGTGTAATTTTAACATAATATCATGAAGCCCTAGAGGTATATTTTATTATCACTTCTATTCAAAAAGTGCTAGTTTATTCTTCATAAACTGAGACTAAAATATCTCATTAATCCCTTGGGACTAAATATGATTTGAATTTGGAATGTGGATATTATTAGAAAATGTCCCAATCAGCAAAGAGATAAATCACAAGCCTAAAATAGGATTACATTGCTAAAATCGATTACGGAGAATGTATGAGGTGAATGGCTAATGAGCAATAGTAATTCTATTTCAGACTGCACGGGAACATTGTATTGAACAAGGACTGGCTAGAAAACCGCGCGCGAGCCAATTTAAAAACAAATCTATAACTGTAACAGATGGTACTAATAAAATTGTAACAATGCACTGCCATAATTTTTCAAATATAAACTTTAGCCTCTAATTTCTTCTTAAAGTTGTCAAAAAATTAAATGGAACAAAACTATAGTATGTACATAACCTAGTCAACCAACAACATGATAATATTTTTGACATGCTGAGATGAAAACGCTATGTTCACAAGAAGCCAGGCCCGAGCACTAAACACACGCCCAACATCTTCGGGTTCGTCGCTCAGCTCCGCCTCGCAGCCGCCGGGACCACCTACAATCGTGAGTCAAGCGATCCCGGACGCTGCAGTTGCGTCGAGCTCGAGTGACGAATACTTCTCTCCGCCGACGACACCACCACCTGCGCGTCGACGGGGAGGACGCCGGCCGCCGGACAGCCTGGGACCTCGAGGCCCATCGGCCTCTGACAGGGTCCCCGCTCCCGGTGGAAGTGTGCAGCGCATGCGATGGACACAATCGATTAACGAAAACGTCATGCGCGCATACTTTGGGGCTACAGAGGGGGGAAGTAATCTGACTGCGTACCGTGGTCGAATGCTCTCTCTGTTTCAGGTGCTTGAGCCAGCTGTCAACGTGTCGGCCCAACGTCTATCGGATCAGGTGCGGGTCATCCAACGTAACCGTATGTTGGATGACGCTGTACTTGATAGACTGCGTGAGGAATCACGGAGTAGCCGTGTCTCGCCTGCCTTGCCACCGGCCGCGGTGCAGCCCAGTGTTTCACCGCGACCCGACCGTGTTGGAGAGGATGACGACGACAGGGCTATATCCGTGAGTACCCAATGCAATGCACGATTGAGGAGCGCTTTGGAGTGTGCGTTCCGGGAGTATCGTTCCACACCGCCTGAGCTTAGACCTCGTTTACCTCGTTTGCCTATGCATAGAAAAAATAGGGCGCTGGTGTGTGCTCTAGATTCGCAGCTATCAAATGTTTTTGATAGCAGCAAAGACCTTACCGATACCCATTCGATCTTGTACTGTGCGGCTGCAGCGGCATGTCGTGTAGCTAACGTCAAGTTTCCCAAAACTGACAGAGCTACACGACCAGCTATACCAGCTTGGCAGTGCAGGATTGAGCGTCGTATCGGTGAGGTTAGAGCACTCATCGGCAAGCTTATCTGCTTTAGGGAGGGCAACACTCGCCCTAGAGTGATGCGCTTTGTGAGGCGGGCGTTCTCGGGGACTGATATCAGTTCTCGAGATTATATGTCCCGCGTCGCAGAGCGTATTGACTTCCTGAAGCGGAAGATCTATGCATGGGCAAACCGTATTCGTCGGTACAAGCGGCGAGTGGAGCGATACACTCAGAACCGCACATTCCAGAGTAACGAAAGGTGGGTTTATAGGGCTTGGGAGCGACCCGATCAAGGTGTGACTGATACGCACCTACCGGATAATGACGCCATGTGTTCGTTCTGGCGCGATATCTGGTCGGTGCCTGTCAGTCACACCGAGGGTGACTGGACTCGGGAGGTCGAGCAAGCGTGCGATCCGATACCACAAATGGGGGCAATTACCATCAGCCCCCAAGATGTAGCTCGTGCAGTCCGTCCGTTGCCCAACTGGAAATCTCCAGGGCCAGACGGACTGCAAAACTTTTGGATTAAATGGTTCGAAAGATCGCACGCTCGTTTGGCATCTCAGTTCCAGTCCGCCTTGGAGTCAGGGTTGCTGCCCCAGTTCCTAACGACAGGAATAACCCACCTGCTCTATAAATCGGGTAGTACTGCGGATCCTAAAAATTATAGACCGATAACGTGTTTACCGACGGTCTATAAAGTTCTTACATCCATTCTGAGAGCGAAAATTAATCAACATATTGACAATAACGCCATCTTGTCTGCTTCCCAGAATGGATGTAGGAACGGGTCCCGCGGTACTAAGGTGCTCCTCATCGACATTGCCATTAGCCAACAGGTTCGCCGTTCCCACAAGGATCTGGCGACATGTTGGATAGATTACAAGAAGGCCTATGACTCAGTGCCACATACATGGCTCATGAGGGTCCTGGAGTTGTATAAAATTGATGCAACTCTGCGCACCTTCCTGACGTCATGTATGGGGCAATGGAGGACGGTCCTTCACTATCCAGGATGTCGACAGATTCAGGAAAACAGCGAACCTATAAGGATTGAGCGCGGAATTTTTCAGGGCGACAGTCTGAGTCCTCTGTGGTTTTGTTTAGCCCTGAACCCTCTCAGTACACTACTGGAGGGTTCGGGCCTGGGCTATCGGTTGAGGAGAGGTGGTCAGGTCATATCACACCTCCTTTACATGGATGATCTGAAGCTCTTTGCCCCCAACAACTTGCAACTGATGAAGCTACTGAAGGTAACAGAAACCTTCAGTGACGCCATCAGATTGGAATTTGGTGTGGACAAATGTGCAGTCATGCATGTAAAGCGAGGGGAGATTATGGAATCCGTGGGAATACAACTCTCGGATTCCATACACCTTCGATCCCTTTCCTCAACCGAAGCTTACAAGTATTTGGGTATGTCGGAAGCACTAGGCATCAATGCTACTGACGTGAAACAGTCGTTGAAGGAGCGCTTTTTTAGCCGCCTGAAAAAAGTACTAAATAGTCTTTTATCAGGCGGGAACAAGGTGCGCGCCTTCAACGGCTGGATCATGCCGGTCTTAATGTATTCTTTCGGCATACTCAAATGGACTCAGACAGAACTTGACGCCCTGGATAGGAGAGTCCGCACATTGCTTACCGCAAATCGCATGCATCACCCACGTTCATCGGTTATGAGACTGTATATCCCGCGGAAGTGCGGCGGTCGTGGCTTTTTAAATGCTAAGACCCTGCACAACCGCGAGGTATGCAGTCTTAGGGAATACTTCCAGGCCGCCGACGTGGGTATGCATCGAGATGTGGTAGCGGTGGACAAGGGCCTTACCGCACTCTCCTTGGCTAACGAGAACTGGCGCAAACCTATTGTATTAGATACTAATGACCGCAGGGAGGTATGGCAGAACAAGGAGCTTCACGGACGCTTCTACCGGGTCCTACATGGACCCGATGTAGATCTTTTAGCGTCCGTGGCCTGGCTGCGATTTGGTGACCTTTTCGGGGAAACCGAAGGTTTTGTCTTTGCGATTATGGACGAAGTTATGATGACGAACAACTACCGGAAATACATTGTGAAGGACGGCACGGTTGACATCTGTCGGGCATGTCACCGACCGGGGGAATCAATCCGTCACATTATCTCCGGTTGTTCTAGTCTGGCTAACGGAGACTATTTGCATAGACACAACCTTGTAGCCAGGATTATCCATCAGCAACTTGCTCTAAAATACAATCTTGTGGAATCAGAAGTGCCTTACTATAGGTATGTGCCCGACCCAGTTCTCGAAAATGGCAATGTCACGTTGTATTGGGATCGGTCTATCATCACTGACAGGACTATTGTTGCCAATAAGCCTGACATAGTGGTGATAGACCGACTAGAGCGTCGCGCAATGATTGTTGATATAGCGGTCTCCCATGACGAGAACCTCGTGAAGGCTGAGAGAGATAAGAAAAGCAAGTATCTTGATCTGGCTCGCGAGGTTGTCGACATGTGGGATGTGAATACAGCAGTCATTGTGCCGATAGTCGTGACGGCCAATGGCATAATAGCGAAGAGCCTCGACGAACATCTGAGGAGGCTCTCGTTGGGCAGCTGGATCAAGAGCTTGATTCCGAAAGCGGTACTCCTGGACACGGCGCGTATCGTTAGGAGGTTCCTCTCTCAGGAGCCCTGACCACCGGACGCTACTATTTTTGTATTTTTAAATGTTTTTTTATTTTATTTTTTATAGAATAATATTTAAAAATGTAAAAATATGTATATAAAATGAATAAATGAAATAATAATTAAACTTGATGCTTGCGAATGATACTAGTTGTTATAGTGTATGGGTAATATAGTAATTATTTAGGATTATGACTTTGATTTTTCAATTTCTTACATAGGAAGTTATTGCAGCATGTAAAATGAGAAACTTCTTAGATTGTGATGACTGCAGATTGTTTTCTCATAGAGGATGATAAAAAAAGAGTGTCCACCTCGGGAGCAACACTATAGTGACGTATTTTGATTCCCTCGCTGTGCTCAGGATTCTACTTTAAAAAAATACTCTCGCCTTTAAAATATTTGTTTGCTCCCTAGATAAACAATCTACTATCTCACATTTGGCCACATTAGGCCATTAGCAGGTACCCATGCATTTTTAAGGATACACACAGAAACCCTTTTCAGGAGTTGCAGTTTTTTGGAATAGCATGACAAAAGCTTGCCATACTAGCCTGAGGCTCGAACCACCACAAGTTGATCCTATAATTTATTTAAAACAGATACAATTTTTGTTATCTACTCACCAACAGTTTTAACAACACCATCAACACTAGGACTAGATGTAATTTCAACAGTAGGGCTCTGTGTGTTCAGAAACTCGGACCCATTCACACCATCAATTATTACTATTGGCTGAGGATTTAAATCCGGCATGGAGTTTGTTATAGGTATAGGTAATATCACATTCTCTAATATTTGTACAGTGTCAGACTTCTTTGTTTGCGTTTGAGGGTCATCAGGTATCACGATTGTTTCAGTTCTTGGTTTATCACCTTTCTGGAATTAAAATATTTTGTAAATTATTTTGAGTTCGCGCAACAACGCCACACGCATGATAAACGACGCATGTTTGTCAACATTACGACCATAATTTAATAAGAGAGCTCACGACTTGCCATATCATGTGTGGATTAGTGACAACTAGTATCATCTTCAGATTTATCATACATTTTTTGAGGTTTAAATTTGCTATTTTTATTTACTATACATTTATTAACAAGGAATGACAAGTGTCCGATACTTGATGTTGCTAAACAAAAGTGATTGTAGGTCTTCAACAAATGAAATGTGAAGCCATAGGTACAGAATCGCATAAACAAACCACCTTGTTTATGAAAAAAGAACTAATGGAGGTGAGTTATAAATTTTTTAAAGCAGAATATACTTCAAAATATGGAATTATAGCCCCACCTTAGCCCTAATTCTCTCAACATTCTTCTTGCATGGTATAATATTCTGTCCGGTGTGTCCGAGTTCCTTCTGATGGTTGTTGAAGTCTAAAAGAGTAGTGAAGGTCTCGGAGCATTGCCCACACTGGTACAGGACTGGGCCATGCTGGGCCACATGCGACATGTATCGTCCATTGCAGGTGAATTCCATGCCGCAGATGGCGCATTCTTTGCGGGTTTGAGTCATGGGACCTGAAATGTGTTTGGATATGGTTTAGTAACCGACTAGACGTTTTGGCTTATGCTGAAAATATTTTTGGTGTTGTCCACAGGTATAAATCTAACTACATGATACGACAGTATGTACTTCATGTGTCAAAAAACGAAACTAAATTACAATCAATGATAGTACTTTGAGCTTTTAGCATTATTGGCATCGGAAAGCCACAGAAATCTAGAAAAATTCCTAATTATGCCATATTGAGCTGTAAAAACTGTATAGAAAAAGTTGGCAGAGGCATTGAAAAAGGTTTTCTGTCATTGGTAAGTAAATTTGTTTTTAAAGTGTGTGTGAAAAAGTGGCACACTTGGTTTTCATACAGATGGAGTGACTTGTGTTATCTAGTTAGATTTATGTCTGTGGTGTTGTCATCATCATCATACAAGCGCAGTCATGTATTAACAATACTATATTATCTTTGACAATAGACAGCTTTAATTAATTCTTCAGTGAAACAGAATCACATCATGTCACCATAGTGAGTACTGACCTTTAGGCCTCCCACGGCCCTTGCCCTTGACCACAACTACTAGTTCTCCAGAATTCTCTAGATGACCAATAACTTCCGGTTCCTTAGGCACAGTTGGCTTAAAGTCTTGGTGCAGTTCTATCTTAACATCAGCTTCACTTTCCTCGCCATCTATTACTCCTTCTTCTTTGAATATCCTCTCAAGCTCCTTACCCTAGAAGGCATAGTTATTGAATTAGTTGTTTAGATATTTCTATTTAGATTGTACCTCCTTGAAACAAGTATTTAGACTCTGGCAATTTAAACATAAACCAGAGTTTAGAAAGGGAAGGGATTTATCAGAAATTGACAAAATTATTATAAGCAAGTAATAAATAAAAAGTATGTCAATAAAAATAAAATAAAAATTGTATTACCTGAACAGCTTCTCGGAACCGAGTTGGAGTTTTCCTCCTCCGCTTCCCTGTCCCTGACACTGGGTCATATTCTCTTTCTTGCTTTTTAACGCGTTTTATCTCCTGCTCTTTTGCAGCGGCTTCCTTGGCTAACTCCTCAGGAGTTTTCGGTTTTTTAGGAGGTCTGCCTCGCTTGCGTTTTGGCTTTTCGAGACCAGCAACTTGCAAGGAAATTGGATGTTCCACTTGGTACATTCCATCATTTGCATTAACTGGAATTTATACCAAACAAGTAATTACAAGGGGTATTTTTACTTTAATCAAATAACAAATTTTATATAGGAGGAGCAGCTTTGAATTGAATGAATGATGTTTATAGGTCAGATATAAACTAAGCTTTGAATAAGACCGTATTTGAATAATTTATATTCAGAAGTAATGACAAAGTGCCATTGCTTTGTTAAGAAGTCTTACCTTCATAAATGATTTTTTCCGTTACGACTTCCTGTTCTGTAGGGGGATTAAGAACAGTTCTCTTGTATTCTTTTTCTCTGAGATGAAGTTCACGAATAACTTTCTGGAAAAGGTATATAATCATTTTATTTTTTTAGTCTCATCTGTCATCCTAGTCATCTTCTTAAAAATTACTGAATAAATGTAACAGAATAATGTTCTCCTATAAAGTTACAGGGGGCAGGTTTTAAGTGTGAAACGATTTAAAAATAATAGGAAATTTACTTACTTGTCCGTTTATAATAAGTGTTAGAAATTCTACGGTGGCTTCCAGCTGTATAGTGCATCCTGGACAAATGGTACGAGGCAGTTGGCCATCATCAGTAACCTAAAATTTGTTTACCTATCGCTTTATTTATGTACATTTGTACTAAGCGTATTTTTTTCTGAAGAAATTACGAAGAAAAACAAACTTCGCGCGAGCTAGGATTAAAATAAAAATAAATCTGACATTTGTCAGTGCGAAAAAGTCCTTCTTTACATATGAGTTCTAAACTCCATTAGTCGAATTAGGTAATATTTTTTTTTATCATGACATTTTCCGATATTTTAGTTCAGTATCGCAATAAATTACAAAATAAGTTGGAAAATGTTAATTTGTTTAAGAAGTCAGCCATTTTAATTCCATATCGATTGAAGTCAATACAAATCACAATAAATAAAACTGGTGTACCTTGATTGGCAAATATGTGTTAATTACTTCACTTAAGTTTTGACTATTTTCTTCACACGAATATAACAAATTTCCATTATCATTTTCTTCCCCACATAATCGACAAACATTAGAATTGTAAAGAACTACTTCCATCTTTTCATGAACTAAAAGCGCCACCTATTTCCTGCACTGCTTGAACAAAAGCTAATGACGTTGACGTTAACGTTTAGTTAACGGTATACGGTATATTTGTGGCAAATGGAAAAACTTCAAGAACATGTAAAAAATAATGACGTTATTAATTTGAATCTAAAAACTATATTTTTACTGAATTTATTCACATATTTTTGTATTTTTTTTCAATTCTTTGGTAACGATGATAGGTTTCCAATTTTGTAAGCAAATTCCATCAGATATAAATTCGCAAAATTGGCAACACTAAGCGTTTCCTTCTTCTCGTTTCATACTTTATTCATAGCCCTTTCCGGTTTAGTTCTCGGGGCAAGAAGCCGTTGTTTCGGTTTTTATTATTTTTAATCGCCTATAATCCATCAAAATGAGGATCTATAAAGATATTATTACTGGTAATTGGGTTTATTGTATTTTTATTATTAATTATACGTCTATATTTCATTTAAAGAACTAATCTTTGATATCAGTGATTTTGACATTTCGTGAAGCAGTGATGTGATGATGTCCCATCATCAATTTCTTCAGAATTTATTGCCACATCTACATTCCATGAAACAAGTAAGGTGTGAATATGGATGTCAAGTAATGATTTATTTATTTCAGGTGATGAGATGTTCTCAGACACATACAAAATGAAACTGGTCGATGAAGTAATTTACGAAGTGACCGGCAAACTGGTGTCGAGAGCACAGGGCGATATTAAAATCGAAGGATTCAACCCCTCGGCTGAAGAGGCTGACGAAGGCACAGATGCCGCAGTTGAAAGTGGTGTTGACATAGTCCTGAACCACAGGCTTGTCGAAACATACGCTTTCGGAGACAAGAAATCCTACACATTATACCTCAAAGACTACATGAAAAAGTGAGTGTCTCAGTGATTATTGCTTAAAGTTGTGATCAAATTCAATCAATGGTGCGTTCATTGACAAGTGCTAAAGGTTTGAAGGGAAGCGTAAATATCTCGAAATGTCGCAAGCAAGGCACATTTGTTGCATTTCTATTACTATCCAAGATTGCAAACATATGCTGTGTCATTGAAACTAGGTTCAAGGTGTGTCACTAGATTTTATTCTCAATTTTTATTGGTAGTTGGTTGAAGGACAGCCGCCAATCATGTATCTGCTGCATACTGCACTGGCCTCTCATTGGTCAGATTTCTTTGTAGCTCGAGTTAGTCATGCCATATGTTATTTTGGTTCTACAGAAAGTTCTTGTGAAATGCATTGTGAATTGTGAGTCACTCAATGATAAAAAATGGTCTCACTGTTGCATCAAAGACCATGTTGTATTTATTTAACTCATGTTGTTAAATACCATGTACTTTGTAGTTTTATAAACTCATACAGGTCCTGTTTCTCTTTATTATTTGAAAATCTGATATTTTTCATGCCATTTTGGCTAGAGTAAGTTATCTTGAAATGCATTATGAGTCCTTCAGTGAAAAAAAAGGCCACATGGTAGCATCAAAGACCACAAGTATAATCTAAATGTTGATAAATATCACTGTTTTTGTGATATCGTTATTTTAGTAAATTATTCAGTTCCTATCTTCCTTCAAACTGATATTTTCTTAACATATTGGGCATAGTTTCTGAGAGAACTATATGTAAAACAAAAAATAACCATGACAATGGTCATTTTCATGGTTAAAATAACCAAATTGCTTTATAGAAAGTTCTCTTGAAATCCATTGTGAGTCCCTCCATGACAAAAAATGGTCACATTGTAGTACCAAAGACCATGTTGCATTCTTGTATTCAAATAATGTTCTTAAATACCATGCTTCAATATGGTGATAGTTTTAACAAACCATTCAGCTATTTCTTTATTATTTCAAAATGACATTTTAATGATATTAGCTAGATTTCATAGATAAATAATGTACATGTGGATTGCTTGTAAAAGGCATGATCAATATTTATGTAATCAAATCTGTTATCTATATTTTGGCGTGCCTAGTTTGATAACTGCTTATCAGTGTAGGTTAAGTTCAAGATGATTTCAGCCGTTTAGATAGCTTTGATTTTGAAGTACAAAGAAATGGAATACATTGTAACTCATTCACAACATGTTCAGGCAATGTTACAATGTAAACTTGTAATAATCCAAGCTAATCCAGTTTAATCCACATTATAAGATTATATTTGCTATGACATATAATTCTGAACATATGTCTCTGTACAAAACTGTATTTGCTGATAAAAATAACCTATGCTTTTGCAATAATGTTTAGTAATCAGAACTGTTCAGGCCAAAAGCAATGGTCATGGAAAACCAAACACTGCCATAACCTAAGCTAGTAATTTACAAACATTCTCACATTTTGTTAGTACTGGTTTCTATTCAGTTAAGTTTTGTAGATCGATCATAAAGCAAAGGAAAATAAAGAGAAGTGTGTAGCAATTTTGGTGTTAAAAAGAGTATCTATCTATCTGAATTTGGTTTCCACATTTAGTTCTTAGGGAATTTCTATTTTCATCTCAAGCTAAATTTCCGATCTGTTTGGAATCAGCAGCCTGTTTTAAACAGTGATTCAACACTGATATAAAAATACAGACCTAATATTGTATTTGTAAAAGTCTTGCAGTTATTTGTGATGTACTGAGATAATATCATCAATACAATAACTTGTTTTTCTGCATTCTTTGTCATAGCCAAGTGCATATTCCTTATATGCACAAATAGTTTCACTCCTTATTAAATGTAGTTACAAATTTTATTTGCACTATACTCATTTCTGCTTAGTCTTATGAATGTTATAACAGTGACATAGCATAATTTAATATTTTTCATACTGTTTGCATTGCCATTTTATTGATTTGCCAGCACTTTTAAACTAGCACACAGACTTGCCTCAAACCACAGCTATTTTAAACCTTTGTTTATTTCTGGTGCATCATCTAATACCACTGGTTGAACCTCAATGTCTTCCTATGGAGCGATTGATGCAAAATCAAGTAACCTTTATGAAAAAACATTCATTCTATAATGATTGTTCATGAAAGGGGGCTGACACTTAATTCATCTCTTATCTAAGATAGCTGTAATAGTTTTGTTGATTAACTCTTGTGTTGATAATATTTCACTCCAGAGACCCCAAATTGTATTAGTAATCATTGAACATTTCTAATGTGTGAACTTCTCATTTTCCAGATTAGTTGCAAAATTGGAAGAGAAAGCACCTGACCAGGTTGACATTTTCAAGACCAACATGAACAAAGTGATGAAGGACATCCTTGGCAGGTTTAAGGAACTCCAGTTCTTCACTGGAGAGTCCATGGACTGCGATGGCATGGTTGCCATGATGGAATACAGAGATATTGACGGCACACAAATCCCCATCATGATGTTCTTTAAACACGGTCTTGAAGAGGAGAAGTTCTAAGTATAATGTAAAGCATAAGTGAAGACTACTCAAAATATTCCACTTCTAACATTGTGGCGCCTAAAACCAATACCTTTTTTATTTATTTACAAAATCATGTCAATCTGCGCATCGGCTGGTACCGGCTTCTCCCATCACAAGGCTGAACAATTTTGTAATGTTAAATGTTGCATACTATAAATAAATTAATGAACAATTTGTTTGTCTTTACTTGTATTACCGCAGTTACAATGAGCGAGGCTTTGCCGCATGCTCAAGGTAAATGTCCTATGAGTCACATAGTTGAATTTTGCGAGGTTGTCCTCGTTCATTGACCCCAGCTGTAGATCAGTTTGAATTGAATCGGAAGGCCGACGTGGCTGCCAAGTATAAACTGAACGCTACCAAACCAACCCATAATTATTAACTTTCACTGTCGCCAACGCCACAAACATTGAAATGCCAACGCATCAGGTGCGTTGAACAAAATTTTCTCCAGGATATATTTCTCTGGTTGCATGATATGCCATGCAAAAAGACGAATCATCGTGAAAATTGGAGAGTCTGTTAAAGTCCTGGCGACTACAAATATTTTTCAAAAATAACCAGTGAACTGGTTATTTTTGAAAAATAATCTCTGACTGAAGTCAGAGATTATCTTTTTTTGTTGTGAGCACCATCTACCTTCAGTTATATGAAAATAAATCGTAATGAGTCTTTCGACTCGAATACAGATGGCGTTGTTAAAAAGCTAAAATACACCGCAATGCTAACCGGCTGCTTGTCTATATTTCAACCATTCTCCGGTTCGCGTACTTTCCTTTCCGTGTTCAGACAATCGCCGGTTGCACCGTGTTATAAAAGCGTGGCATTTTTGAACACTTTATGCTTGTGTTCGAAGCCTTCTTTGATGAATGCAAACACTGTTCTATTAGTAATTAATTCTTTATTAACAGAGGGCCGACATAACAGCTCCTCAACTCACAAGGCAGAACGGAAAGAAGAGTAAATACAGTGTTACCAAACTATTTAATAATTTTCATTTGACACAACTATGTCTCGAATATATTGAACACGGCAAGGGAAATACACCCTCAGATCTGAAGTGGCTTTGTTGTGTTCTTTTCTGAAATCTCTACCAAGTTCATTTATTTATCGCTTCTACTAGAGCAGGTGGAACTCTTACTTGCAAATCCTTGAATCCTGGGAATCGAACCCAGAAATGGTACTTAATGTGGTGTTAGTCAGTCATTACTTTATGTTTTTTTAAGGGTTGCCAACAAATGAAACACAATTAAATTTGAGGTATGTTATATTTATCGAGTTTGTATGTAGGTAATAACTACAATAAAGTACAGAAATGACCGATGATTTCTATTACAATGTCGTGAGTACTCTAATCACAATGTTTTCATATGTATTCATCATTTTTCTTGTATACTTTTTTAGGCATTCACTAGGCACTAACACATGCCTTAATTGCTTAGTCTTTAATTTCTCCATATTTACAATAACTCAATAACACCAAAATTCAGGTAAGTATGTCGTGTGGGCATATAAAACTGGAGTAAAAAACGACCATAATCCAAGAAGACACAAAAATGGCACTAAGAAGGTATCTAGCGACTTAAAAAACTTTTATTATAAAAGCTTGCTCTTATCACAATTCTAATGTTACAGTTCCGTAACTTGTAGCATAACTGCAATATAACTGACGCTTTTATAATATTTTATCATAACTTTAATTATTTAAACTTTTCTACAAAATAAAAGTGATTATCAAATACCTATTTAATTTTACCATCATGCCTTATTGGAATATGGCAAGAACATTTTTTAGTTAAATGATAAAAAGAAAAAGTTTACAGAAAATATTCAGTTGTATTATATCGACGAGTTATAATTATCGTCAGAGGCACATTATTGTAAACGGTATGATCTATTCAGATTTTTTTTATTATTCATCATGACCATAGATACAAGTCTTTCAGTCGCATACATAGATGGGTTTTTACATTGTTTGAAATGCATTAGAATGCGAATGTAACAAATTCCAATGTTTTTGAAGTATTTGGCAGCAAATTGTATCGAGTCGGGTCCCGAGATCGCTTCTGTCAATGATTTCACTTATTGTCCAGTTGCGTAGACAGTTGAGACATAAAACAACACCAATTTTATATCACAATATCCACTAGGAATCAATTTGCAAATAATTATAACAGCCGAGTGAATCGAAAAATCCCGCCAAAAACTTTCAGAAAATTAACAATTCTTGGTGTTACCAGTTAAAGAGTAGGTACTGTAATACTAATTAGTTAAACAGATAGCATTATAAATTAGTGCCTTTACAGCCTGCTAGCCGCTCGCACGGTTATTTGTATGAATTGGGCGGGACACGTTAATGGAGCGATGCTTTTAAGTGATTGCAATTTAACTAATTAATAAAGGCTAAGTTAATTTGTATGCAACGTGTCGGTAATTGAGAATGTATCGCTTAATTACTGCCTTTAATCATTTATCAATATGTTCCTGAATAGATCACAAGCCATTCATATTATGGGACATTTAAACAAATAGGTAACAGAACGATAATAATTAACATAGGGGTACAATAATAAAAAATCGCGTTTCTTCGTTAACTTCAATCTTAATAAATTATTACATACAATATTAGGATTGAGCATAAAAGTGTTCGAAGATTAGACTCATAATGGGTGCGTTCGTTCTTACACAATAAGAAATGTAGTGTAAGTAGGTATTTAATTATATGTAGGTAGTGACAGACATAAGAAATCTCGTATTTAGGATATCAGTCATTATAGCAAACAATACAATATCCCGAAATAATTTTATGATAATTTTTAGAAGAACAAGATTGTATTAAATTTTATAAATATCTCAATATAGTATAAATATATTTACATTCATTAATTCTAATATTTTTCATATTGGTGTCTTATTTAACGCACACTTACTTTATTCATTTATAAATAAAATATTAGACATTAAAAAGATATCATATGGAATGGTTTTTTGTACAAAATGAAATACAAAATCCACCGCACTGGTAGAAAAAATACAAATCACAAAGTTTTATGATGTACATCATAGAGGGGGCCCCCGGCGGGCTCACGCGGGTGTGCCCCCCTCTCGCTGCGACTAGTCGTACATTGTACCGTGTCTCGTGTGAAGTCTCACTTGCACACGCCCCGAGCCCCCATCGTCCCATTGAAAAATAGATCCATCACTACTTAAATTTATAATTTACAAATAAGGTACTCTTTTAAAACGAATACGATACAGGATAGTCCTCACTGGTCGAACGTACACCGGACCCGAAATACTAATGTCACTAACCGCTCTAGAGCACTACGTCCGTCACGACTGACTCCGTCCATAGACAACTTAATGGAATGAAGGTTTATTGCTAGAATTACAAGATCACAAACAATTGAGAGAGTGCCAGAGCGCGGCTCAACAGTTGAAGGTGTTGGAGTGCGCGCAGGCGCGCGGGTACTCGTCCAGCGGCCGCGCGTAGCTCTCCGGGATGACGGAGTACTCGGGCTCGCTGTACTCCGCGCGCTCGCGCTCGCGCTCGTACTCGCGCTCCCCGCGCGGGAATCCGATGATGGTTTCCGAGTTGCGCATGTACCCGTTCTCCTGCTTTCTCGAGTAGCGCGTGTCGAGGTTGCGCTGGAAGTTCTCCGGGTGACACACGACACCGTTCCGGTTTTTCTTTTTATCTGGTAGTGAGCGCAAAGAGCCATTGTTTAGGTGATGAGCCGGTGCGCCATTATTGAGCGTGAGCGGCTGATGCGGACGCGTGTCGCCGCCAATGTACGTGAAGCCGTTGGCGGGCAGCGTGCCGCCGCCCCCCGAGCGCTGCGGCCGCCGCGCGGAGCCCTGCTGGCCGCCTGACATGAAGAAAACGCTCGGGGAGGCGTAAAGCTCTAGCTACAGTTCCGTCACCGGAATGGGCCTGAGGCCGGGTGTGTGCGGGGGCGCGGGGTACTGCGCCGGGTGGATGCCGCGCACTATGCTGTCCTCCTCCGTCGAGATGGGCTTGTGGTACTCGAGGTTCTTGCGGCCCTTGTTCCACTTGTAATCTTTTAGCTTCTCCTGCATGTTCTTGCGATACCTATACAATATTAACACTAATGTTGCGATGACGGCCACGCACGCGACTACAACGACGCAGATTATAGTTTGTTGCCTTGTTTCATGGAGGACACAGCCCAAGTCATCGGCGTTCAGGTTTCTTAGAGGTTTATCTTTCAAGTGTTCGGGGCTGGCACAGTGTACTTGCGTAAAATTACTCTTATCATACAGCAACTGTTGGAGCCATAACAGTTGACAGTCACAGAAAATAGGGTTATCGGTTAGATCTAGCTGTTTTAGCTCCTTACCAATAAACACGGTTTCACTTAACGTAACAATGGCGTTATCTCTCAAAGAAACGTGTTTCAATTTCGGTAGACCCAATAGCGTGGCATCTTCTATGATTGCCAATTTTTTGTTGTTTGCCAAAACAATTGTTTCTAAATTGATGTTATCTTCGAACGCTCCTTTCTCAACTCTCTCCAGCTGAGTAGCGCCAGTGATGTCTAACAATTTGAGGTTTTTCAAGCCCTTAAAAGAATGACTCTCCAGTGTCAGAAATTCATTTTGTCCGATGTACAAATCCTCTAATCTGGTGAGACCTGACAGCTGGAGAGTGGGCACTGTGAGTAGTCTATTGCCAAAGAGATTGAGACTTCTTAATCCCAGCAGACCTCTGAATGCATATTCACTAATGTTGGAGAGTCCTGCTCCGTTTAGATCTAATACCGTCAGTCTATTGAGACCAGCAAAAGCATCATCTGGCAGGAAAGAGAAAGCGTTCAAGCCCACGTGTAGCTCTGCGAGGCTGCCTAATAGGCTGAAGGAGGTAGTCGGCACTGAACTCAGTTGGTTATCATCCAGATATAGAATCCTCAGAGCTGATAAGCCAGCAAAAGCCCTGGGCTCGATCCTCGATATTCTATTCTGGCCCAAATTCAGTTCTTCTAACCGAGGCAACGTGGTGAAAACTCCGTTCGTGAGTTCCTCCAAGAAGTTTCGTTTTAAATTCAAAACTGTTAATTGATTGAGTCCTTGGAAGGTTGTGTTTGTCACAGAGGATAACTTGTTATGATTTAGGTGTAGTTCTTGAAGTTTGCGTTGATATGCGAAACTTTTCGTCGGTATGTTGACGAGGTGGTTTTGGGAGAGGTCCAGGTGTTGCAGCTCCGCATAGAATTGCATCGAGCTGTCGATCGTCTTGATCTTGTTGTTGCGGATGATGAGCCGCTGGATGGAGGGGTTGAGTGCGATGGGGAGGACGTCAAGGCGGCTCTCCTCGCATACCACCACGAGGGTCTCGTCGTTGCAGTTGCATCCGCCCGGGCAGTTCGCCAGCGCCGCTGCCCCGCTTCGTGACGCCAGTAGCTCTAGCGATATCAGCAGCACCTGGAATTTAGAGATGAGATCCATAAGAATACTGTTACAAATTACTACACAGTACCGAGCCTAGTCGATAAACGTTGAGCTCACGAAACTATTCGGGTCTCCACTTTCAAAAGCATTTCAATAAACCCAATTCATCGACTGATACTCAACAGAAACTGAATATGCAGTCGGTCTTAAAGCCGAATGTCTAGGCTTTCAATGAATATATTTCGTTAAGAGCATAGCTGTATCACGGCTGTGTGTACAGTGTCTGAACGTACGCTCGAATGCTATCTCAATTCCGACAGCAACATTTCGTTAAGCGTGAACTGGACCGCAAACGTTGGCTCGGCCGTTTGTCCTGTAATGTGTAAGTGAATCCGAATGATTTCAATCACTATACCACGTAAGTAGGTAAGAAACACTCTTCGAAAATATACGGCATGTTTTAATACGCTGAAGTAGGAAGGTAGATTGATGGTCTTTCAGTAAAATGGAATCAATGTAAGGCAAGCTGCGGACCCGGCGTAAAAAGGAAAATAAAATGATATTGGAATTGGAATTTTGCGCAGTTTTAATTTATTAAAATGCGCTCCTCGGAGGCGCTCGGGGCCAGCTTCTTTGCTTCAAAGACTAGCACTTTTATTACGTTTCTTCTTTCCAACAATTAGTAAAGAGATCCGAGTGTAGTCGAGATTCGACTTTAGAATCACAAAGCCGAGTTTAATTTTGTTACAACGAGATTGCTGATAGATGCAACGCCGACAATCTACTTACAGTCCTGTTACTTTAAAAGACAAAGCTACCAGTAGTTTGTCGGCTAAGTGGGTTTATTAGCATTCTATGGAGGACGGCACTGGATGAAAACTCAATTGGACATCCAAGATAGCATCGAGCAAGTTTCGAGTGTTTGCGTTGCTCCTCCGAGGGTCGGTTATTGCAGTGAGGGCCGCGCGGACTTCAAGATTAACTTTTAGCGAAACTTTATAGAGTCCGGTTGACATGCAATATTGTTTGTTTACGATATATAGATGCAAAAAACAATTTGGCGGATGCAGTGTGCCCGAAAAAACAATGTGCCTATTGTAGTAGTATTTTTGTTCCGAAATTTTCCGGCGGCATATGTATGGAAGTTTTATCCATACAACGGATTTCGGCGAATCCGGTAGCATCCGCAGCGTTTTGCATTCCATTTGCGCATCGCGTGCGTCCTATTTATAGGGTCGGTGGTTGTTCCGATACAAATCAGGAATCAAAATTCGATATGCGGAGGTGATTCGCAAACAGTGTTGGCTGTTTTGCTCGTTTCGTCCCGTGTGCGAGTGAAATTTCCGCTAAAATCCAATAAACCCATGCTCCAACGTGTTGTGTTTTGAACCGTTTTGCACTATGCTCGCCAGAAATTTGAAGTTTTTGCAGATAGCGACGTAATGATATCTTGTTATGGTTTCAGCTTTGTCTTATATGTTTTGCTGTTCCACTTCAGTTTACAATAATTATTTTTAGAACAATAAAATGTCTTTCTTCGTAAGATGTCGGGGACGGTTTGACCTGCTTTCGCGACTTGAACAAGTCGCGCGCAACTAATAGGCATCTAATTAGCTCCGTCGTTTTATTTTAGTCTGATTTTTAGCACAGAATTTATGAATTAAGGCCTCATTGGGATACCTTGTTACTACCTTGCTGTTGATGTTGGCTTGGGTCCCATTCTAAGTTATACAGAAATATAGGTTCTAAAGAGTAGTCTATTTCATCGCTATGGCCTTAAACTGCTTGTAAATTTTCTCCCATGCGACAAAGGCTCTCTATGCCTACAACCACTTCCCTTCATGTAGTTACAAATTATTTCAGCCGGTGTACACTGAAAGGGCGTTGCGGGTAGGCGTACAAAAACGCGTCGAGTCGAGTGGCGGCGCGATCGGTATGCAAATCGCATAATTGCGGTGTCCAGCCGTTGATGGAAAAATTGCGGCGAAGAGTGCGCCCGCGCGGAATGGCGGGTCCGTACAGTGTAGGTACGCCTAACGGCTTTAATTATAGAGTGGTGTGAAAGGGTAGAGGGCGTGTTTATAGTTAGTGTTTGACGCGGAATTCAGTATTATGGTAAAATAGTGAGGGATTTTTTCAGTTGTAGTCATTTGAATATTAGGTTCCATACTTTTAATATTATTGGTCTTTAAAAATTAACTCAAAATACACAACGTTAAAGTCGATACTTGAGTCAGCGGGGATTCATTAATGTCGCGAATTATGAATTCAAGTGTAGTGTGAGGCCTGCGGAATATTTTTCAAGAAATTCCGTCCGCTACTTTTTTTAATTTCAAGAACAACTGGCATTCTGCCCCATCTTGCATCGTAGACGGCCAGTTTGGTAAACAATACCCCATAATATTCTATTAGTTAATAAAAGTAGCGAGAAATAGGCTTGAAAGCGCTCGTTCGGCGGCCCTAGCCATTAGCTGAACAGCTTAATCCAGCGGTGTCTGCGCATCCGTGACTCGCTAATAGCTCTGCAACAATTTGAGAGCAATAACATATACCGTTTAAAATGTTAATGTACCAGTTTTAGAGGTTCGTAGTGATGGGAATCGGTATCGGGATTAGTCTCGGAATTGTGCTTTCGAATGTTTAGGGAGGGTATTGAGTCAAACGAAATGTGGCTTGGTGATAAGTTCGAATAACCTCAAAAGCTTACGAGTTTAGGTGATGAAAATAAGGTATCTCTCTCTTAGGTCATGGTAATCAAAAATAAGTTCTATTATATTCTCGAAGTCTTATTCGATCACAGTTCAAAACTTTAAAGAAGAAATCCTCTGCAAAAGGTGTGAGATTCGATAGCTCATGATCATTTGATGCACAGCTAAGTTAAAATCTTACAATTAATTATTAATAGCAAAATGAATTAAGACTAATTTACCAATTTATCTCTGACACATACACCCATGTTCAAATTAGACTGACCTGCAGATACCGGTACCGAGACCGAAACCCAATTCTTGACCCAACCTTAACGCAACTAGGGATTGCAAACCGGATTCTTCGAAACTCGAAAATACCTGAAATATCCGATTTTTCTTGCCATTTTTTAAATCCGGATTTTAAGACACAAATTTGTTTAATTTTTCAGATTTGATCAAAACTGATTTTAACGGATAATATGTTTACATATTTTCATTGTAAGTAATCGGTAGATCGATATTACCTACTCAAATGCGCAAAGCCGAATAATATTTGAATTGGTAGGATTAGGTATTTTTTTAAATTTATATTCTATAGATCAACTGGATGACCTAAAGAGCTTTTTCTACTGCTGGCACGTTCTCTTATAAAATAAGATTGCGCCTAAACGATGAGACACTTGACGTAATCATGTTTTAAAGATTTTGTTTAAAGAAGACTAATTAAAATACGTATTACTGTTTTGATATGACTGACTGATTAGATATAATATAAATATAATTTATTAAGTAATTCTTTTCTTATTTGTAACTAACTTACGCTTAACTTTCTTCTTGAGACAGCATTTTTATAAAAAAGGAGGATACCTTAATTAATATCTTAAGTTTATTTTATCTTTCCTTCATTATCTAAAGTTTAAGTACAGTTTATGTTATGATTATCTAATACCTTTAAGCGAGCAATTCTTGAATATATATATGTATACATATATATAATCTGAATCTCGGAAACGGCTCTAACGATTTTCATGAAATTTAGTATGCAGAGGGTTTCGGGGGCGATAAATCGATCGTATAGTAGTTTCATTTTTAGCAAACGTCGTTTTCTCTATTTTCACCCAAGCAGAGTTCGGTTGCCCAGGTACTGTAAATTTATAACGGAAAAAACTACTGATGCCTAAAGTTTTAGATTTTTAGATTTTAAATAATTTATGCTATTTTATTTCAGTTTTATCAAATCAACTTAAAATACTCAACATTCGAAAAAGCCGGCTAATCCGGATTTCAATCGGACGAGATCACAAACCCGGATATAAAAAAAAACCGGCTTTTGCAATCTCTAAACGCAACCTGTCTCACATTTATTAGTGCGGTACCCTAAAACAACCCTTTTGCGCTGTCCGTTATTCAAATTAGCAAGTTTAGAGGGTTTGTTGATTAAAAATGCGACTTATGAAGACGTAACGACCTACGACTGAATATTAAATCGTCGAATTAGGTCGCAGCGGGAAATGTTATCTTGAAAAGCGGTGTTCTATTTTTAAAACGTGTCAATTCAATTTTAAATTGAACTACCTGAGTATATACCTACACTTAACTCATGTTGATACTCTTGAAAGAATTTGTTAGTGAACGCTATCAAGTTGGTAGATAAAATAGAATAAGAATATTGTGGTTTAGGACAGGAAGGATTAGGAAAGATTTAGGGATGATAAGGCACAATAAAAAAAAATGAAAAGAAAAACTTACAACAACAACAAGTTTTTTTTTGCCTGAATCCTATATTCTTATGTCGTAGGTTATGTGCATATTCTAAAAACTTTCGTGCACAAATCATTGAACTGATTTTTATATATTTTTAACAAAATTCCTATCTGTAAACTATCGACTGCATTCTATTTTAAAATATATTTTAAAAGAAGTAAGTAGATATCATCTCTAAATGCAAATGTAGATTGCAGTCTTAGAGACTTCAAAGTTCAAAGTAAAAGTGAATTGGCACCTTCAAACGAACGTGCTTTATCTTACAGAGACTTGGTTTATATCGGCCCAAGCTGTGATAGAAAGTAAGTCTATCAAAATAAATGGCCGAAAGTTTTCAGAAAGAGATCTGATTTGAGATTGAGCCGTAGCTGGTGTTTTTGATATTCATTTATTTTAGAAACAGGCAGGTAATTCAACTATACAAGAAGAGATTCAATGATCCTAACAAAGTAACTTGTTTTTTTTATTAACTTGGACTCTAGACAATCAGACATTCTTAGATTGCTCACGTGATATTTGGATAGCGCATGCCAATCCCGTAACTATTCTAGTAGACTTATTGACAATCGATAACGCTGGTCGTATTCTGATCTTCATTTTTGTAATTTACATTATTTAGAAATCGATCATAGTATTTCTATCCAGCCAGTAACTTCGCTCTAACCACTTAAATATCAACGTGCACAGAATTCGAAATTCGGAAAACAAAATTCAAACGTCTTGGTGACAAAACCGAGAGGCAGTAGAGGTACGCCAAAAGAATTCATTAACAGATCCTACCCACCTCCTTGATTACTTATAATCAAATTATTAATACTCCTTCATCAAAAACTTTAACTGAACTCAATTACTGGGCCCACAAAGCTTGTATATACTTCCACATACATAAGTTATGTCTCACATAGACCGACTGAGATAACTAAACCAATCATCTATTAATTAATATCGCGTGTACTGTATTGCTAACACAGGTAGTAATATGGTGGAATTCGGTTATATGCTATATATATAGTTTATATCTGTAATCATGTTTTAATAGAGAAACAACACGCGTAGACTCGTGTATACCTACCTAGTAAAAAGGAATAGGTATACCGTGAAACTTTGGTCGTTTAAATCCCGAGGAGGGTCGATCCGGTACATGAAACAGTATCGATTTGTAGAGATAAATTTGAAAAATAATAAATAAAACCCTAAAAAATAAACTGACTTCCAAAGCAAACACTAAAAAGTCCAAAAATAAATTTGTTTTGGCAGTCGGTGTTCCAAAACGAAAGAAACCGATTGCCGAAACGAAAGTTATTTTTGCACTTTTTAGTGTTTTGCTTTGGAAGATGGTTTTATTTTTTTATCTTCTCTATCTAAATAAGCTGCGGACGGACGGACAGACGGACATTGTGAAACTATAGGGGTTTCTCGTCGCCTACGGAACCCTAAAAAGGAAAGGATTACTTAGGTCGAGGTGAAGTTTAGAAAGATAAGCTACTTTTTAAGACAGCTCTTGATATTCAAGGTGCTTCTCTAGTCGCTTGCCGGAACCGGTCATCGAACAAACTCAAAGGCTGTAAAAAAGAATATCTTTTTGCCCCTTTGGAATGGTGTGGTTAAAAGACCACACCATTCCAAAGAGGCAAATATATTGATGAAATCTCTCTAATACATACAAGTCATTTTAAATTGATGAAAAATCATGAAAATTGGAAGAATCGGTACCAGTATGGCGTAACTAACATCTGTACGTTAACCGATTGGGTAACTTAACTGAATCTATATGGATTTTACCGGCTTCATCACAATGAAAGCCAGTAATACGATTTAATTTGATTGTTATATTGGTAGTAAGTAGAAATTCGTCTGGTATTATGTTACCTTAGGAATTTGGCGTACCTATTGTTAATAATTATTAATATATTAATACTATTCATTAGATTGTTACTAGTAAGGTATCTGATGTTATGGTGTAAATGAGTAATGACTGATCTAGTTTTGGCTTCTACCATTTAAAATCAGAATAATGTTGTTTTTCTATTGAATCAGTCGTCTCTATTTGGTTTGAAATGTTAGTGTTCTGTTTTAGCTATTTTATTTCTGATTGTATTTTTGATTCAAAAGCATTATTTTTATTTGGAAATGGGATTTTTCAGTGCACATTGATTTCTCTATCTACACCAATTCCCAAAATGGTTATTTTTACTGCATATAGGGTCGTACTTTTTAACGGTGTTGCTGTTGTCGTATTGGGTACTGTGTCACAAGCTATTGATTATAGTAGGTACTGTTTAAGTGTATACATCCAATACGTATTGATGGTTCGACGTGGTTTAACCGGTGTGCAAGCACTTAGCTTTATTATCGTCTATTAGTTAAAACCAAACCCAGTTAGCGATGCTTGGATACTTATCCGCTGTTACGTAAAGCCGTTGCATTACAAAACCTCATTGCATGTCACATTCAACAGTAATTTCCTCTTACACAACTGTGAAGCTCGCTTTATTTCAAAAAGTTCAATTATATGAAATTCGAACAAGCGATCGACAAAGAACGCATCGATACGTAAAATAAATAAACGGCCGGCATCCCAAGCGAACAATCACTGGGTTCACGCGCTATTAGACATGCCACAGTTTTGCGAATATTTGCGTTTCGGCCGCACAGATATAACCAGTCGCGGTTGACATTTGGGCACGTGAAGAATCATTGAAAGACCTGGATCTTGTTGTGCTGGACGTTTTAAACATTTTCAGTTGCGCTCGCTTCATTTGTCGCTCACAAACGGTCGGTAAATGAGTGTCGCGCATTATGCAGATTGCAGGAGCGACGCACTGGAGCGGTGCCGTCCGCCCGGCCGCCCGGTCGCCGTCCTGCGCGCTTCGCTTCAACTGGAATGTTAATTGTCCGCGCACTAATAGGCAAATAATAATTTGCAGGAGATGGCCGCGTTTAGAACTGTTTGCGCCTCTATTTTGGTTGGAGGACGAAAACTTGTACATATATCCTGTTTCAGCTGTGTCACAATAATTCAGGCAGATTTATGCTCAATTGGTACGGAGTGCAACCACCATACCTTCATAATAGCTACAGCAGTAAGCTAGATAATATCGCTCGTCTGAGCTCTGATTCGATTGCCACAGAGCCCGGGGTCTTCCTCGAGTCCTCGACCGCACCCCCAATCCGCTCAATATATTCCATAACTGAATTAATTACATAAACCGTACAAATATACATATACATAATGATATACACACGTTGTTTACGCGCGTAATTCATTGCGCGATGCGTCACGGCGTTATCAATATTTTCATCAGGATTTATTGCGCGAACCCGTAATTGGTAAAGTAACGATACTGTGTACCAACTATGTTAAGTCTGGGATATTATTGTAGACTTGAGAATAATTTCCAGTACATTGTAACTTCAATATTGTTGAAACTATCATAACGTCACATAGACAATAGACCTAGAACCATAGATAAAGTGATATTATACCAGCGAAAAAGATTGTCAGTAGTTCGAAATTTTATGTATGACATCGGCCACGTGTCAATCATAAACATTTTGGATATTTCTCATTCATTATGGCGGATTTAATGTCACTTTGTATAGGGTTCTAGGTCTATTGTCTATGTGACGCTATGATAGTTCCAACAATATTGAACTTACAATTTACGGGGAATTATTGTAAAGTCTACAATTAATATCCCTGACTTATTGTGTTATAATTTGTGTAAATGACAGCAATGAATGTTTATGACCTTACATAATTATAGTTTTCTTCGTAGTGCGCTCAGACTCAAACAAATTATTTGAGTTATGGAATTTCTGTGAATAATTGTCCTCCATACAATACTCTCGAATTCTCTATTATTGTGGTGTTTGATTTAAACTTAGTTCGGTTAATTAATCCAGCCATTGTCACGCGTGTTAATCTAGATCCAGTGTCTAGGAGTCTAGACGGTGTATCTACATAAATCAGCTGGGTTACTTGCCGCCATTAATTATAATTATTACAATGGCAACACTGAGTGGAATAGGTTCGGAGACTATAAATTAATAAGGTAAAGAAAATGTTCCTAGTAATTTATGGTGATTGGTTTTGTCTGTCCTATGATTGTCTATGAAACCTATAGATACATTTTATCATTATAAAAGCTTTTGTTTTGGGACCCTTATCATCTATGCCAGAATATTCTATCTGGACTATGTTGCGACTCTTGTTTTTACTAGTCTATGATTTCATTGTTTTTGTCTGTGTATGTTGACTGTTCGTCCATGAATCCATAGGAAAGCCTGCATCATTTATGACAGAATATGTATTCTGAGCTATTCCGATCTTTTTACTCTCAGTTAAATCTCTTTATTTCAATATTTTTATTTTGTTCAGATTGTTGACTATTATGCATATACTCACCAGGAAAGCATTGGACGTGATGAAGGCAGCCAGCCGTCTACCGGTACGGAGAGGAGACATCTGTGAACAAGATAGAAATGCCATTACTAAACTGTTACTAGTAAAAGATAAAGATAAAACATAATGACAAACATTTGTTCAAGGTATAAATAGTGACGATAATAGTATACAAACAAGAGGTTTATTAAAAGAAGTACAAGTTTATCTTTGATGGCACTGATCCGACAACGAATATTAATTTTATCGCTGAGTGCCCATAGGCTACTTATTACCCCCCTCCCCCTCCCCACTCTCCCCCGGTGTTATAAGTTTGACGTGTGTTGCTGTATATCTGTCTGTGGCATAGCTTTTAAACCGATGACCCGATTTTGATTTAGTTTGAAAGATGAATTTGTCGAGAGTGTTACTCTCTTACTATGTTTGATTAAAATCGGTTCAGCCGTATCACGAACACACACGTACACAAATACACAGGTACACACGTCAAACGAACAAAATTCGCGTCGGGCGGCGTCGGGCCGCTAAGTAAATAAAATAAAATACTGTAAACGTTGGTGGTTCCCCAACCTCCTACTCGGGCGGTTTATTTTTTGGTTTTCAGAGGTTTTTGTAGTCGGCGGTAGCTATTTTATTTTATTTTTTTATAACGAATTATGTACAGTTTCTGTGAGATAGGCCACGGGGCGAAATCTCATGAAAAAGCTAGTTAAATTATAGGTGCATCTAAATTAAAAGGAACTAAAAGCTGTCAATAAAACTGCATAAACATAAAAAAAAAAACATTTTTCCATAAAAAATACTACCGACTTGCAAATTAAAGCATTACAAAGTGAAAAATAACTTTCTTTTTGGAAGTCGGTGTCTTCGGTAGGCACCAATTTTTTGGTTATGGACACCGACTTCCAAAAAGAAGGTTATTTTTCACTTTTTAGTTGTACCTAATAGGCAAGTTCTTCAGTACGGTAGCTAAATGCCAGAATAGATTACCCAAATATCATGAAACCCATAACCGGTGATATGAGAGTGTACCAAGGTGAACTGAACACATCTACGTACCCCTTTAGAGCGTACTAGCTTGATGTTATCTAATTAAATGTTATAAACAATAAACAGACATGCGACTGCAGCAATCCCGAGAGATTTGCCGGTATTTATTCTAGAGCTCTGTTGTATATCTTCGAAGTTCTTCATCAGATCTTCACCAAATTAAAATGGGACCAATTCCAGCACATTTAAAAATTTCAAAATCGGTCCACAATTGACGGAGATATCGGTGAACATGCACAAAAAAAAAACAAACGTAGAACCTCCGCTTTTTTGGAAAGTCGATTAAATACCACACTTATAAAATAAAGAAGGTCTCATTATCAAAGAAATTCGCCATAATTTACCTATAAATCATTCTAGACTTTCAATTATCGGCCTCCCTGACTATTACTCATCACTAAAGCCTGTAGACTACCACCAGGGTGGTCTCTTCCTCTATGGTAGGGTTCCATACATAATTCCGCCCGTGCAAATTGCCCACCAGTACGTAGATGTCATATTTGAGAAGCAAATACACTGGGATTCGTCGCACGCTCTATAATTTCCATGTTGGATACGTTAAAATGGAATGGGCTTATTATAGAGAGGTTGAACCTTCGAAGCTGGCGGGTGAGGGTGAGCGGAAGTGGGAGCGATTTTGATGAAGAAGAATTACAATTATATTAGATGAATATTTCGACTGTGGAAGTGCTCTTTGCAGAAGACTATCAGTGAACTTTTAAATCCATTAGATCCATGCAATGAACTACACAGTAAATTTATGTATGACGTGACAGACAACAAATAAAATCAAATCATAATGCTCTAAATGTCCAAAAGGCAAGACCTGGACACACATTAAAGAGAAGTTAAATATATAGCATTATATCAAAAGAATTACTCCAATGTCACAATATCAACGAAAGAAAACCTAGTAAGTACCTATTACCAACTGAAAATCTAGATTTGAACGACGACGACAAGGGTTTACAGTCTACCTGTGACCGCAAACCCTTATCGTCGCACAGATTGGACTTTATTTCATCATATCTAATGTGTGCAAATTGCGAAAGTTTATCCGCGTATCTCCTAGCCCCAATTCTGCCCCAGCTCGCATTAACCAGTGCCCGGCCCCACATGGCCGTTCCCACTAGGCCTGCGATTATATACCCTCTCTGTTTATAACAATTCCATTAAACGTCACCGGTTCTCATAACCAGACCGACTAATCGGAACGCTTTATTCGCTTTTTAACTTCACGTTTCTCAGGGCAATTTAGTTTGCAGGGTAATTCTGCGAATCGTACTTTATACTTATGCCGATTCCATTGTGATGGCATATTCGTTAATAGGAACCCTTTGAAGTGGCCAGTACCTAAGTACTGCTAATTTGTGTTCTAGCGATTGTGTTTTGTTTTTCATTCAATATGTTTGTTGTTTGTACAGTTGCTAGTTGCGTGTTCGTGTTCACTTATGGGGTTATATATCGAGAAATTTTAGTATTATAAAGATTTATAGATGGTTTCGCAGGAACAGCTTTTTATGGAGTGCTTTTATATGTACGGATATAGCTTTTACCCGCTTTAAGAGTACCTAACATCCCGAGAGTACATAACACGGAGCTAAGCCAAAGGCTATCAATACTAAGTATCTCAGACCCGCTCTTCCAATCCATTGCCCATCGCTGTATAATCAGGAAATCCACACCACGCATCTACCTACCCTACCTACATGTGTCGAAGCCAGATAATACTATATAATTACGCAGTCGACACTGGTATGCAGTTATTGCGCTCATTACGGTCCGTTTCTTGAACCTACGCGGCTACGGCCAGTTCTACGCTGCTTCTACGTCTTTAAGTTAAAATGCCACTATCTGACAATGGACGGAGTTTTGTTTTTTGATGCCGTCGTAATTAGTATTCCCTCTCTCTATCGATCTAAGTGGTATTTTTTTCTGTTACCAAGAGATACCGAGATAAAAAAAAATAAGTTCCCCAAATAGCTATGTTGACAGATTTTTGATCAGATAAAGTCTTTGATATTCCTAAACCAACGAGCCTATTCGAAAGTGCGCAATGAGTATATTTTTTGCCACCGGGAACTCTCGCATATGATATTTGATCATCAATTTTTATGTTCAATTATTTTGGAAATTTACGTAAAAACGAATTATACAAAATAATATTTTGACATATAAGTAGACAAACGTCTACATATAACTCAAAATATGATTTTATCGGATATTGGCATTATCGCTTGAGGACGTCAGTACGGATGACAGGCATTAGTCGCAGACGGACAGTAGCCCCAATTATTACGCAATTCGGTACCGAACAAGTCCGTAACTTATAAGTCAGTTTGTAGGTTTGGTTGTTTGCCGCCACAACCACCAAACACTCGTTACGACACTGACTACGCGAAATTTCCTCTAAAAAGTAATTTGCTGTGTCACCAGCGGCTTCAATTTAACTAACGTATTTGTGAAATGCAAAACAAAATGGCCGGTAATGACTGTGCGGGTTTAAAATGGGAGACTTTTGTTGGTTGGTTGGCATTTAGGAAATAGCTTAGCTAGTGTTTTCAGGGGAAGCTTTATTAAAGCTGTTCGAGCTGAGTTATAGCCACTTGAGATAAAGGCGTTATGGGCTCTAAGAAAGCGAAAAATTAGGAGTTGCATTTTTGAAATTGGTTAAGATATATTTTTAGAGATTAGACTGGTTTTGTTTAGTCAATTTTTTGTTAACTTTAAAGGCTATACTTTTTTCAGTTACTAATTCAAACTTTAGTAAGGCTTTTCGGATAATTCGGGCCTTATTTATTAAAACTTTTAATCCCTTTTTTTCAAATTTTCTTTGGCGAATTTGAATTTAGAGTCCGATAAACAGTGTTTATCGTAATCATACAATTAATTTGTAATAATTAAGACTGATTATCTTCAACTTAAATAAATATTCACCAAAACTAACTGCATTTCTGCTCCTTAAGTTCAATACTCTGTACCCTCAGTTCCGCTTCGTTGACCAATCAGCCCAATCTCTAGCCCGTCAAGGAAGTCAGGACGAAGGATTACATGCCACAGGGTGGCTGTCCCTCGCATTGTCTGGCCGTGGCGGAGCCAGTGAGCTGTCTCTCTAAGTCCTAAGTGTCACAAACTGTTTGCAGAATGTTTGTGCACAACGACAAAAATAATAACATTTCCTTAGTGGTACGGAGGGTTTGAAAGAGATAGCAACGGTGCTTCATTGCTTTCCACACAGGAATATTCATTGTTTTTCTGCCATTTCGTGATAGACATGCTAAAATATGTATTTTTATATAAATTGAATGCGGTCAATTTAAGTCTCCTTGCGTGCCAAAAACGATTAGATCTTATTTTTTTCTTGAGTCCTAGGTTAAGTTCATTATTTCTGAAACGGCGAAGAATAATCAGCTTCAGCCCATTGCCCAACTCCGTTCTCTCATTCCCGTATCAGCTCATAAATGTAAATAGCATGCAATCTACAACATAGATAAAGTTATTTCGGAAAAAAAACTAGCTCTCACATTCCGTCTCGATTCGATTCGCAAATAAAACTGTACGACACGATTGTATACATTTAAAGTAGTGATTTCTGCAAAAAAGAAGGGTGGTTTACCCCTTTCTAAGAAGATATTGTTAGATAAAGTAAACTCGTTTTCTATCGGAAAGGAGACAGTGTTTACAAAAAGCCCTTTTAGAGGAGGTATGTGACCTCTAAGGGTCTTTGTCGAGGGTGTCCATTGCTCTGCGACCCTCCTGGATACTTTCGGAGAGTTCCTCACTGAAAGGGTTTAGTGTCTTCTATTTATTAAAGCATTGAGATGGAGCAGTTTAGAATTGAATTGGGAATTAGGTTAAAAGCTGGTTTCTGAATAGAGTATTTGGAATCATATCAAACCACACTTTAGAGCCATAGTTAGGCAGGTAGATAATCCCTTTCATATTTTTAATTTTGTATTCGGGGGTAATTTGAATTGCATTGAATTTGTCACGACCAATTTCAAATTAAGTAAAGTGGAAGCGTGTGTGTTTCCGAAAAAGTGGGTAGCGCTAATGAAAACCCTGGCGTTTTTAACTTGGATAAAATGTGACATCTCATTTGATTATCACGCTTCTCCATTTGGCATGGGGCCAGGCTGCAGTGTTTCCGACTGTTAAAACGTATTAATATGATTAGTATCATTTGTTTCCATATTAATCCGATTGTTTCGTTTGTATTCGATTCTGTTTGTTTTATGACGGTAGAGATATTAATGGGAGCCATAAATAGGTTAATGATAGAATTTGATTGTGGAGTTTTAGCAAACTTACTAATTGCTGAAAATGTCAATATTTTACGTGAATTTGTCTGAAATGACTACGGTGATGGACAGAAAAACATAGCCGAGATTTTCATTTCCTTGTCTAAGATATCTAACGACGTCTTAATTATGGAAATCCGACAAGCGGTTTAAAATATATGAGGTAATAAAGAATATTACATACATACAAGATGAGTACATATTTGAATGTCGAAAATAAATAAACATTTCACCCGTAGGTATTTTAATTTTCAAAGTTCAAATACATATGTACACATACAAGATATGCCCGAAAAACAACCTTTTCCTTGCAGCCGGGTAAAAATTCACTCCGTGCTTCGTTGGTTTCAATATTTTTTCAACATATCGATGCTCCCCACGAAGCATCGATATGTTGATTACGTATACCGACCCGAACTGGACCATTGAGTTTACTTATGAGTTGTGTCGCGTTTGTCCTTCGCCATAATTTGGTCAAACATAGGTCATATGATTCCAAAGCGAATTCGTCACGCAGTCGACTATCTTCGCGAGCGGCCGTGCGCGCGAGACGTTGAAAATGCCGTATTTCTTGTATGGCTAACTACGCGTTCACCATTCAAGGAAGCAAACGCTCGGTCAGTCGTATCATTATATTATATCACTTCATTCATTATATCACTATTTAAATCTATGTGTTTAAAATAAAGTTCAATAAAAGCGCTTTAGTGGTATACTGAAGGAAAACTTTAGTTCGTTTGGTTGTGGGCAGAGCAAGTTAAATATTGACCACGGCTTTTGTTCTGGCTAGTTTGGAAACATGTAGATATACCAATGTAGATTTTAGTAAGTTTAAGTAGTAGAGCTCGTTTGGGGTGGTAGATATTATCATTGTACCTACATGTTTCTAGCACTAAGCATGTTTAGAGGATAGTAGAGCTCGTTTGGGGCGGTAGGAACTATCATTGTATCTACTTGTTTCTACCACCAAGCATGTATAGAAGATAGCAGTGCTCGTTTGGGGCGGTAGGTACTATCATTGTATCTACATGTTTCTCCCATCAAGCATGTTTAGAGGATAGTAGAGCTCGTTTGGGGCGGTATATACTATCACTGTAAGAAGAAGCCGCGGGGGTCACCTAGTCTCAAATACAGTCGTTATTAGAATTCTTACAGTTGAGGTCGCAATACTTATGTTCCATGGTCTTGCAAAGCTACGTAGCCACTAGCCTAGATAAGGTATGTTATGTACTGTACGCTGGGATATATTTGCGAAGTGTTTTCGCATTTATCAAACAAATAAAAAGAAGTTTAGTTATGCAGTACAAACGGCGTGCGTGTATGACTAGATGTATGAAGCGAAGGAAATATATAAGGATCATAGCAGCAGGCTTTCTTTAGTTTCTGCCTACCTACAGTGGAAATGGTTTTATGTATGTTAAAAGAAAAACTTTCAACAAAATCGCTTTAAATTATTTATTTCTTACAAACTATTGCCAATGGGTTGCAACATGAAAATTTTCTTAATTAAAATGAAGTTATATTCCGAAAGCGGTAATGCCGACGCGATGAGTTTAAAACAATAATGTAGAGAAAATAACTTAAGTAGGTAGCGAACTTTGATAGGATGGTACAGTTCAACAGTTGTGATGTTATCATTAAACCATCATGTTTTGGTTAAAAATCTAAGTTTGTTCTTTGGTTAATAACTTTAGCTTAATTATCCTACAGCTACTGCTTTTTTTCTACGAACTTAAAACATTGGTGTAAAAAAATATATTCTCATTGCATTCTCATTGAAGTTTAAAACAGATTCATATCAAAATTAAAGTAGTATTAGATTTTGCAAATGCCATATTTATATGACACCTGAAAATTTCCCTGGAAAAGGTTTGCATATTAAGAAAAGGACCATCCAGAAATTCTCCCTTAACTTCATTTCTAAAAATTCATTAATTATTAAAAAAAATAAGTTCAATAATTAAAACTCGACTGCTGAAAAATCACGCTCTAAAAAGTATGAAACAAGACAACATTCTCATCTGAAATTGTTATGTACTCACTATTCGATATGAATCGGGTATTAAATGAACAACTTACATGTAATAAATACTTTTTTTGTATTTCATACATATTCATAGTGGTGTTCAGAGGATAACCGTGGTCGTATGCAACCTACGATACATTCTGCAAAGTAACCGATCAAAAATATAACCCCGCCGTTTACAAAACTAATATCACTAAAACGCCTAACAAAGAGAACATTAGCACAAATTAGTTTATGTCTAAAGCCAAGATTTCTATCATACCTCTTGAATAAAGTATTTCAAACTAACCTAAGATAATCTCATCGCGTCTCAAGGACTTTTGAGATTCGCATACAAAATTGAAAATCCCTCCATTTGCCCTCAAAGGTTTCGTTATAGGCGTATAGTGGGTTTCTCGTCACGTCTTCCAGATGCGATAGAGGTGTGCCACTCGATTATTCGAGTTATTCGAATTATGCGAGTTATTCGATTGAGGAAGGACGAAATTTAATTATCAGAATGGGGATGTGTGTTTCAGGTAAGTTTGACCGTTATTAATGCTTTAATTCAAATTAAGTATGAATTTGCTTTCATGAAAATTTTTGTTAAAATTAATGTTCTCAGGAATTAATGTAACAATGAAAATAGTTGGAGTCAGCAAAATTATTTGAGAATGATTAAGGCTCATACGAAACACAATTATTTAAATTAAGGCTTATTTAATATTCACAATTGAATTCAATTGTTTCAATCTGAGTGTCATTTACAAAATGATATTTATTCGTTTTGATAAATGTAATATTGCTTAAACATGTTTTTAGGCAATATTATAGCAATATCTAATTATGAATTTTTCGTAATTATCCGCGCTTTGTGCACATGGAATGAGTGAATCGTTATATTTTAACTGTCGACCATATAGCCGGAAGCTATTTTAATTAATTTATCCAGAAACACGGCCTTCGACGTGGAATCCTGAAATAAAACGAGTGAAACCTTGTTTTTAATTAACAAGAAAAATCATCGAAATGGTTTTCAATTTTCTAGTTAAAACGCACAAACTGACTGACACATTTTTGTTTCAAACTTTGTCATCGCCATAGTTGCCCTTGAAATAAGTTTTATTCGATTCGATTATTGAAAAAGTTGAAAAAATAATCGCCACTTTCCCAAGCACTACTACATATCCTTGTCTCATTCCAGGGCCATAGACATTAAAGCAGAGATCGGTGGAGACCTAAACACACGGAAAAGTGTTTTAAAACGCCCATTCGAGGCAATGTGTGTGTTATAGTGTATTCCAAGGGGCTCGGCCTCAATGGCGCTATTTGAAGAGGTTAACGCGGGTCTAAATGCGCACTACCAGACGAATTGCGAATTTTATATGTGCTTGTATTGATGTAGGAGAAGTAGGCGTCTATAGATATCCAAGATAGGGTTTCGTACCTATTTTTGTAAAGGACTTGGAGCTGAGAGTATTTCATATTTCAGGCACGTTCACAATAATCAGTTATTAGTTCTTGATTGGATATAAATTGATAGGACTTCTTTCAATCAGAGGCTAAATAACCAACGTTATATTTGACAGAAAAGTAAATTACAGCTGGCGAAATTAATAATGTAAGAAATCGAGAGAAGAAAATAGAAAATGTTTTCTTCAAAACAAACACAAAAGCTAAAGCTTGCAGTCGCAATCAGTGTCGCAACATATCTGTATCATAATCATTAGATGGCGTTGTCTCCGCTACACAACACCGCGATGCCTGAATCCCGCAAATTAACCAGCCCCGGGATCCCTCCCTAGACGTGATCCCTAATTTTCAGATACATCTCCGGGAATAAATAGGGGATTAGGGGCGGCGCCGGGCGCGTAAATAACCTCGCGTCCCGCGCTAAGGTTCCAGAAGATAAGGGGTGAAATTGCCCCCAGCAGAAACGCTGGGCCCAAGCGACGAGCGATCCTGTTAGCCAACATTACCCACAATTTCTGCGAAATTTGAAGGCGTCTTGATGTTCCATTTAGGTGAATGGGCCGCGATGTGTGTAAATTGCTGTATTCAGACGTTCTTGGTATATTTGCGTCGGCTGTAAATATGAATGGAGCTCTGAGAAATATAATTTTGGAGATGTCTGACGCAGTTTGAACCTTCGATGACTTCAATTGCACGATACGAATAAATAATAAATAGTTTTCTATAGGTAATTCTTGAGCTTTAAGAAACTTCTTATTGCAGAGATTGTACAGTTGATTAAGTTTTTCAGCTTCAAGTCCACTTGTAAACAACCGAACCAGTATTAAAATTACTAAGAACCTTAATATATTTCCACTTGTACCATGGCTCAGTCTCAAGTGTTACTGCATGAGTTACAGAGGCTTTTTGTTAAGAACAAAAGGCTTTTAGCGGCTGAATAGTAGAAAGTTGGTGCGTGAACTCAGATACACTATTGTTTTGGAAGTTAGCACGCAACGGGTCGCGATTTCGCGATATGGCCGCCGTGTTCCTTGTTTGAAACTTGACAGCGAAACGAGCGGGAAAATTGCGATGCCTCATGTGTATAAATAGGTACGTTAGAAGCTTTATAAGTTGGTTTCATGTTCCACGTAATAAATGGTGAACGATTTCATTCTAATTACACAATAATTCAGAAGATTTCAGTAAATAAATAAAGGTTTTACTTTCCTTTCTAATGAGGTTGTTTTTTTTTAACAATTTGGAATAAAGTACTGCCTAAAGGGGAGAATCCGGCCAAGTTGATAACGAAGAAAGGAGTTAATTAACAATATCAACAAGCAGAAAATTGGACTAAAGTTAAATATTTTTATAATGTTTTTGTTGATTAAATCAGTATTTACTCTTAACTGTACAAACTTCTTGTTGAAATCCATTCGGTCGTGTTTAATTTAGTTTACAAGAAATAATTAGTTCGTCAAGTTGGTTTTAATAAAGAAAGTTTTAATATGATCTACTTATTAGTTGGGCTCATCCGCTGAATAAGATGTTGATTTCTGTAGTCACACCAGGGTATCAGCAGATATTATATTAGGGTGGCATCAGATGTGTGCAACATGTTTAATTTATTACTCTTTCGGTATATTTCTCATAGACACCGGATAGATTTTTTACAATGTAATTACAAAATGGACTAACTACCTTAGTAAAGTTAAGTAAAAACGCGTTTTTTTTTTTTAAATGGAGAAGGGAAGACCTGAGAAAGGTGTCTAGAACACTGCAGGATTGCCTCATTGAATGGCAAAAGAGCTGCTGCTCCGGCTACTGAAGCCCTCAAGCGGCGCAAATACAGTAACCTAATAGGTAATTACAGTTTTGGGCCGTTTGGGTTCGAAACGCTTGGGTCATGGGACCCGAGTACACGTCTCCTTTTCAAGGAGAGAAAGTGTGCGTGACCAGAGGGCAGGCTCGTTATTTGCGCAAAGAATCAGTACTGCCATTCAACGTGGTAATGCTGCCAGTCTTCTCGGCACGCTCCCGGATGACAGCGATGTGGAGGAGTACTTCGACGACTAGACATACCTTTCTTTTGTATGTATGTAGTCAGGTTTAGTATAAGTTAGTATAGTTTCGTTTTCTTTAGTGTTTAAGGATGTACATATTTTGTCAATTGGAAGTATAATTATCATTAGTAATTTTAAAAAAAGCAACGATATTCGATCTTCTATTTAGGTTCTTGATACTCTCCTAAAATCTAGTGCGCTGATTGTCATAATTTGATTCTGAAAGTTTCCAACTTTGATTTGATTTGATAGGCTTCTTTCAGGACCACGTCTCGAAGGCACTAGTTAGAAAGACGAAATGACTAGAATATGAATTTGGAGAAACTTTTTAAGGGTGCTAATTGATGGAAAACGTGACGTAGATACCTGGGCTTTCTTTTTATTTGTAACTAGCTTCTGCCAGCGGCTTCGTCCGCGTGAAAAGTGTTTTATCATCCCAAGGGAATATTATACCGGGTTAGAATAGAATAGGACTTTATTTGCATAGAATGTAGGTACATAAAAATAAGTTGTTACTTTGTAAAATAGGATCTATGGACATTCTACCTTAATATATAGCATACAAATGTGATACAATGTAGAGGTTATTAAAGACATTACAAAAAAAATTAAGAAAGAAAAAGTAGCCTATGTGCTACTCTAGACTACAATCGATCTCTTTGCCAAAATTCCGTTTTGCCGTTCTGGAGTGATTGAGTATCAAACATACATCCACACACACATCCATCCAAACTTTCAAATTTATAATATAAGTAAGATGGTTCTTGGGATTCCATGTTCAGAGTAAGACAATTTTCTACTCAGGAACTATATATACTTGGCATTCAATTTATACCAGAGATTGATCGTTAGCAAACTTATTTAGAGTTGGGTTTTTGAGAGATTCCCTCAGTATAAAATATATGTATAGCCAGTATATACCGTGGCTTAGGCATAAAAATCCTATACAAAAATAAACCAACAACGAGAATAAATAAAAAAATCTCTTAAATCCAAAAAAGTTTTCACTTCACACTAGTCACATATTAAAGTTATTTTGAACAATATACACGTAAGAAGTTTATCTATGACAATCCTTTTTGACCCCTAGCAGGGTCCTTAAGTGATTACGAAGTAAGGACGTAGGGCGCCCTTTGACCGTGCCTGATAAAAAAACTGAAAATAGTCTGTGGAAACTGAGTAAAAAGGTATTTATGGTTGAAAAGAACTTTTTCGGGTTAGACTAGATGATTTACATGTCTTTGAAGGAGAAGATACGTCTTGTATAAGTTGGTTTCTAGATGCTCCGGTAAATTTTTTTATGCTAAAAAATTTTATGAATAAAACCAGTATCAAATACTTCCTAGGTATTTGGTATTGGTTTTAGAAATTGGAACGGGACTGTATGTCTAGAAGACTTTTTGTATGTCTTTAAGAGGCATTCGACACCTCGAAATCTTTTTTTAAAGTATTTAGAGGAAAAAGTGCATGTAAATACTGAAGTTACTCACTTTCCTGACTGGCACATTTTGGTTTAAAGTAGATATTTCTGATTTTAGACATAATTTGAAGAAACTATAAACCTGTCAGAGTTTTGCGAAACGTCATGTAAGTTGGTAAGTACCTAGTTTAATTACTACATTTGTCGTAGACTGTCTTAAATAAGGTATTATCACATCTAAATTCTAATATTCGCTTTCGAAAAAGTGGCAACCCTCAATGCCATGTTTTTATAATCGAGCAACACTGTATGTATTTAAAACGCTGTCCCTAAATTACTGCATGTCCCTAGAGTCGCTGTTTTATTTTGCTTTGACATTTTAATATTTACCTGCTGAGGTGAATTTTGCTAAAATATTACTTTATGAGAAACCTGTTAATTATTACTAGGTTAACACGATATTTTAATTTATGTTTTTTTAAGTTTGGAACAAGTGACTTTATTATATTAATAAAGAGCTTAGTACAAAAACTGGTGAAGATAAATGGGTTATTTTAGTAAGGATACAGCTAAGGAGTGGAATTTCCTGCCGGATCTGTGTTTCCTGCTCAGTCAAAAGCGAATAGGATACTTTTCGGCAAGCGTTCTTCACCGTAGACCACATCATCGCTTACCATAAGAAGATATTGGTCAAACGCGAGCCTATTGTTAAATTAAAAAAATAAGGCTATAATTCATCCTGGTGACGATGGCGGGACTAGCGGCACCATAAATCAAGACTGTTGCACACTTACCTAAACCCGGTAGGAATGAAACCAGGTATGAAAGTAGAAGGGAGATCATTGCTCTGCAGTGACAACATGTGCTGTACAGGTTAAAATTAATAGTACTTACTAAATATTATCGTGGGCACAAAAATCGATTTAGGGCCTAAATATGTCATATTAGAAACGATTGTCTCAAATATGTCACTCTCAGTATTGTAGAATGAGTTACACACGGTCATATCCAGCGTCGCATCGGTCCCGCCGCGGTCCGAAATCCCTATAATTGTGATAAATCACCGTATATCCCGAGCCTAGCGTCAGACTGGCCTAATGGCCGATATTTGGGCAAAGGGCATTAATAAAGAACGGCTTGGGGTCGAAAAGTCGCGGAAATAAGTTCTAGAAAGGGCTTTTGTGTCGCGTGGGAAAGTTCGCCCAGCTGAACTATGTATTTTGTTGTTAGATGTTGGGATCTTAAGGAGGCTTTTATTAGGGTCCACTACTCATAATCTGCTAGATTCCTTTGTCATTTCTTAGGTAACTCTAAGGGTATGTCTCTGTTATATAACTGGCCCTTCAAAACAGGTACTACGGAAATCCTGGTCCTTAAGACTCCTTCTAGTTTGCTTATTTACAAATCTTGCAACATGAGCGATTTTTATAATGATTTAAAGGTTTTCTGGATGCGATGAAGAAAAGACAGCTTAATAATTCGTAACCAACAGTTTATAATCCGTCTTTGAAGTAAACCCACGATGAAAGCGACCGTGTTCCAAGAAATAACCGTTGTTTCCCCCATATCGCCTAGTCATGTGCATAAAACCAGGCTCCCTATGAACGATATATCCCATAAAACATGTCGGTGGGTATCTAAATCACTGCAGACTGTAACTCGTTACTTACATGTGGAAGTTAAAAGGTTTTAATACGTACCAGCACATTGCTGTACTAACAACCAACCGTTAAATGCAGGGGTAATGTCGTACTGGATATATTTTTTAATAAATTTTTGACAGTTGAATTTTTTGTTGACATTTTATTTTAATTATAATGTGTAGAATTTTTGTAAGTGGCGGTAATGGAATGTGACACTAAATCATGAATATGCGTGGCTTCCATTAAAAAAAGAGTAAATTTGGAAGAACTACTTCTGATATAAATATGCTTTTCACATACGAGTAACCGGCGGCCGAATTGCGCAAGTGAATTCGGCAAGGCGAAGGGTTTGACCACTATCAAATCGACCAGCTGGAAGCTTGCTGAGTAGACTAGCGTGCCAGACCCTGTCAAAGGCCTTTGAGATATCGAGCGATACAGCAAGTGCTTCGCCGTGAAGACTTCGCTCCAGCAGTGCGTGACAAACACAAGAAGATCGCCAGCTGGCCGTCACCGGCGAAAGCCATATTGACGGTTACTGAGGAGATCATTGTCTTCAAGGTAGGTCAGCAAGTTACTGTTCAGTACCCTTTCCATAACCTTGCACAGTATGGTGGTAATGGCTATCGGACGGTAGTGGGCAGGATCTGTGTTCAAGAGAGTAACCCGAGTAGTTGAGGTACGCCACGTCCGACGGGGTTGTGCGGGTGCGGCTTCTTACACTGATTGAAAGATACATCTAGGTTGCTTTTTCACCCCGAAAAAAAAACACTGTTCGTGAGAGGTAGGTAGGAGCGAAACCATGGGAAAAAGCTAGTCTTAACTGATATAATAAATAAAGGAGAAGTATTAGCAATTAATCTGGCCAAACCATAATCGTTTTTTAATATATAAAACCTACATTCACCACATTCAAGTCTTACGTTAGTGGAAAAAAGCGCAGCTGTTCCGGTCTTTGTTTTTCTTTGATTTATCATACGAGTATCTGTATGGAAACGGTTTTAAAGAGGAAACCTTGCTAGAAATTAAAAATACAAAGAATCTATTTCTATTTTTTTTATTTAATTGTTTTGTGATATTAGCTTTGCATATGAAGAATATGTTTTTTAATACGCTTGTGTTTAGGACTTTTTTTCAATTATGTTGGGGTCGGCTTCCAGTCTTACCGGATTCAGCTGAGTACCAGTGTTTTACATGGAGCGACTGCCTATCTGACCTCCACAACCCAATAACTGGGTAACACGATACCCCTTGGCAAGACTGGTGTCAGATCTCAGACTTCTGACTACCCGTAACGACTGTCGAAGATCTTCAAATTACAGCCGGGACCAACGGCTAAACGTGCTGTCCGAGGTACGGAGGAAACTAGGTATGTAGAAATGGTCAACCATCCACGGACCGACCTCGTCAAGCGTTGCTTAACCTTGATGATCGACTCATGCGGTGTTATTATTTAGCCACGACCTGTATTAAGAGCTGGACTGTATTATTATTGAATAATTAAATAATTCAAAAAAACTATGGACTACCATTAAAGAAATTATAAATAGCAATAGTCAAAAACAATTGCCATTGCAATTACTGGCGGCTGAAAATAACCCTAAAGATGCAGTCAATAAAATTAATAAATATTTTACAAACATTGGAAAAAAGCTATCAGACATGATACCCGCTCATTTACCTAATTTAAACAATGTAAATTATCCTTCACCTTTAAAATCATTCGTCGTCCTACCGGTCGATAATGAAGAAGTTGAAAGAACTATCAAAGTATTAAAAAGTGACTGTTCTCCTGGATGGGACCAGATCAATGCTAATGTTTTGAAGCACACCTCTAAATCAATAGCACCTGTCCTTACTAATTTAATTAACCGATGTTTTGATGCTGGGATATTCCCAGATGCTCTGAAAATAGCTGTAGTGCACCCGATTCATAAGGCGGGAGACAGAGGCAGTGTCAATAACTATAGACCAATAGCAATTCTAACAACATTATCTAAATTGTTTGAGCGATTAATTAATAATAGATTAACCAAATACTTAGAAGACGGGAACATACTCTCGGACTCACAATACGGCTTTAGGACAGGTCGTTCAACCAACAACGCAGTGCTTGACCTTGTCAACTATTTGGTTAACAAAATTGATAACAAAAACAAATGCTTAACAATTTTCCTCGACCTGGCAAAGGCATTTGACACTGTCTCTGTACCCCGGCTTGTGCAAACGCTAGAAAATCATGGCATCAGGGGTAGGGCTTGCAATATCCGTTCATTTTTACTATCCGGATAGTACGGATATTAATATTTTACCATCCGGATTATCCGGATAATACGGATATTTTTTAGTTTTTGTTATAAATAAAACTAGTAAGCTTTTGTTACACGTTTTAATCAGTCTCTCAAGCAATATGACAAAGAAATAAGAAACTATACCAATATTTCAAGTAATAATCACATAAAAAAACTAGTACACTTTCTAAAATTATACAATAAAACACTGATCATACCACAAAAATAATTTGTATCTATTCTTTTCAAATTAAAACAATTCTAATTAAAAGTGAGATCTTACATTTATTATAAATCACAACATCCCAATAATATCAACCAATTTAAAACATAATAATTAAATAAAAATATCACTTTTCGTGGCAAATCAGCTCAATTATAAACAACAATAGTATAAATCAAATATAATAAAACAAAAATGTACAAAATATCTCGAAATTGTCAAATAATCAATTAACCCTTTATAAATAATATTACGTAATTCTTAAACTATTTTTTATCCAAATTTTGGTCACATAATCTAAAACGCTTTAAAAATGAGATCTTTCATTTAGAGTCTGTCAAGCGAGTCTAGTCCCATGAAAAAGGCGGTAAATTCAAAAATCTTTCAGGTGTCAACACTGACAACAATCTTTATAGTAGTTTTCACATACAGATGCCTCAGTAAGTTTCACGGTCATGAACACGACGTCTGGATCTAAACCAAAATGGAAATCGTGATCACATCACAGTAAAATAAAAAAAGTCAGATAAGTTTATTGTGCTGAAAGTATCAATATGTTGTTGCCAACCTACCTGATGTTGAAACGATTTCATCCAAAAGTCGTCGTTTTTGCGATAACACGTCGTCAGATTCACTCTGTACATGATTATATTTATTAATCATTGTAAACAACAAGCTCCTGACACTACTTTTAATAGGTTTCGGCATTATAACATTAAAAAACTCAACAAAAACCGGATTATTACGAGGTTATAACAGAATTTGTGACAATCTGTTTGACAGATCATAGTATTGCCATTATAAGAAATCAGTAAAAGGGTTGTGGACACGACTCGCTTGACAGACTCTATCACAAATCACAACATCCCCCCAATAAAATCAACCTATTTAAAACATAATAATTAAATAAAAATATCTCTTTCATTGGCAAATCAGCTTAATTATGAAACAACAAATGTATAAATCAAATAACATAAAACAAAAATGATCAAAATATATCAAAATAATCAAATAATCTCTTCATAATATAATATTTCGCAATGCTTAAACTATTTTTATCAAAGTTTTGGTAATATGATCTTAAAAAGCTTAAACTATCTAATGAATCTTCTTTCATGGAAGTTCTTAAATGGTTACATAAATATCCTGTAGCAGAAAACACTCTTTCTGCTTCAACGCTGGTCGGTGGTATTGATAAAAGAAGATCAACCCTTGCTAAATTCCTGCTCCTCTGCCCATTTCCATCAAATAGTGCCATCTCTACTCGAATTGTGGTGTCTAAATCATTTGTTGAAGAAGTCGGTTGCTGCGCAGAAGATGGCTGACTCATAAACCGGATGATTTCTTCTCGTAATTGGGTTTTAATTGATACGTTTACAGTTGAAGAAGAGCAACCTTCTGTATCTTGTGTATTGTCTGTTGAAGTTATGACTGTTTGATCTGATTGTTGTGTGTCAAAAAATGTAGAAATAATTTTAACAATCGTCAGTCTCACAGATTCGTTCGAAGGATTTTCAAAAGGATAGTCGTGTGTACTTCGCTGTTCATAAAAATTGTGAGGGTTGTGTAAATATGTCATTGTACCGATTATTTCTGGAACTCTTCGTTGTGATATCCTTCTTTGGAGTGATACTAGAAGTTCATTACTAATAATGCTATCTTTTTGCGATAATTTATGAATCATAAATTTTAACGCTGTCTCAGCAGTCAGTAAGTTTGCATTTTCTTCACAGATCGCTTCTACCGTAGCTTTGATTATATTAAGGGATAAATTTCTTTAAGATGTTTTAATTCCGTATCAGTAAAAGATATATCAGATTTAAAATCAATTAATGCTTTGAATACAGAATCTTTTAATAATAAGAACCGATCAATCATGTTAGCAAGACTGCTCCATCTTGTTTTGCAGTCTAAGATAAGACGAACATTCTTTTGTTCTCCTTCTGCGGTATACTTATAAAGCACCTCAGACTTGGTCGGTGATTTTTTAAACATCTTGACTACTTTTCTAACTCTTTTTATTATTTCGTTATAATCTTGGTTTCTTAAACAAACTTCAGTTCTACAACCGGTTGCATGTATATTACTTGTAGCTACAATAAAACCTTCTTCACCATCGGAGTCTTCAATTTCTTGTACATCTACATCTTCTGTACTGTTATCATTATCAGTATCGTCTTGTATGACAACAGCTGGCTCTTTTTTATTATACAGAACGTCTAGAACTCCAAGCTGAATCCCGTGTGCATAACACAATTGGTGGTATACTGGTGTTTTTTTTCCTAGAGCACACATCACCGAAGCGCCATCTGTTACCAGGCAAATAACATCATCGTTCAGTGACAGACCATACTGTGTCAACTTTGATTCGAGATGGTTAAGGCAATTATCCGCCGTACCTTTGCCTGTCATCAACGAGAGTCCTAAATTTCTAAATGATTTGTTTTTAAACTGTGTCGAATGTATGTTTATGTTCATAAATCTTTTATTTTGAACTGATGTCCATTCATCTAGACTTACTGCAAAATTGCATTCTCTCGATTTCAATCGGTCCAATTCTATCTTTAGGTCTACCTTTAATTCTTCACAATGATTTAAAACAATCTTTTTAATTGTGTGGGGTGATTGTGGTAATTTTAACCCACTTTTTAAAAAAAGTTTACGCAATGTCTGAGATGTACAGAAAGCACTGAATGCAAATCCGTCTAGAGCTGCCAATTTAGAAATCATCACTTCCATACTCTCGTGCTCATCAGATTTAAAATAATCAACTATTTTAGCTTTTTTATTTGGTGTCACATTTTCTTCAGAATGAGACGTGGATGTGGATGCTTGTGTTGTCATAGTAATCGAACTTCTTGGCAGGCCAGTCGATGTGCCTTCTGGTATTGAAGTGCTTTGATTTTTAACATTAATTGAATGTTTTAATCGAAGGTGATTATGTAAAGATGATGTCGATCCTGCGATTTTAAAAACTTGTTTGCAAACATTGCATTGTGCCTTAGCACCATCAACACTGCGTTTAAAATGCTGCCAGACTGAGTTCTTCATTTGCGAACATTTTTTGTATTAAAAAAATTGAGTTTTGGATGCCATTTTTAGCTTAACTTAATATTTTTGATCAGAATAATCTGTAAACAAAGAAAAGCCCTATTTAATTTTAAGAATTATAGATTACACTATACGAGTACGTACATTACTATTAACAGCGATAGCGAAATGAAGAATCAAAGTTACTTACATGATTACATCTGACTGCATTGGCTTTTTACACAAACACAACACAACACCTCTCTACATGGAATACAACTTGTTTATGAGTGCGCGAAGGGCCGGGATGCCACCGGTTGATAATAACAATGAGGGGCTCAGCGTGGGTGAAAAGTTTAGAAAAAAAGACTGGTTTAAGTGAGAAGCGACCGTACTTGCGAAACAATACGATACAATATTGCAAATGCATGCAGTAGGGAGTTTAACATAAAGTTAACAAGTGTACAATGTTGTTATGATCTCTGTCACTAGATTGAATTATTGTGATTTGTGAAGTAAGTAAATAATTGCAAGTGATTAACTATATTAAAATAATATAACGCAATAACACTCATGTGTTTTACAACTTTTTATTTAATATTTAAAAGAGAAATACAACTATCCGTAAAATCCGGATAATTATGCAAGTCAAATCCGGATTTGAAAATCAGCGGATATCCGGATAGTACGGATATCCGGATATCCGGATTGCAAGCCCTAATCAGGGGTATCCCGCTGAAATTACTTGAGGATTATTTAAAAAATAGAAGCCAGTACGTAAAAATTGGAGATCATATTAGTGACAAAGCATCAATAGAATTTGGAGTGCCTCAAGGCAGCGTATTGGGGCCTACGTTGTTTCTCTGCTATATCAATGAACTCTGCTCCCTAAAAATTAAAAACTGTCGTATTGCCGCGTATGCAGACGATACTGCCCTTACATTCTTCTCAGACTCATATAACGAATTGTTTGAGCTGGCACAGGAAGGTTTTAACACAGTTTGTCACTGGCTTTCATCAAATTCTCTCACTATAAACGAAGATAAAACTAAATATATTATTTTTTCTATTCATAACCGCACGGACGTAAATAACCTAACTTCAAACATAATTGCGCATAAATGTAACTTTCCTCCAGCCCCCAACTGCAACTGTTCTATCATAAAATCAACTAAATGCATAAAATATCTTGGAATTGAAATAGACGCCAACTTAACATTTGAAAACCATATACAGTCTCTATCACAGCGAATTCGTAAACTTACTTACATTTTTAGGGAGCTTCGTGGTGTAGCAGAGAGGCAAACCATACGGCTGGTGTACGAGGCTTTGGTACAGTCAGTTCTAAGTTATTGCATCACTACATGGGGTGGCGCTTGCAAAACAAAACTGATAACACTAGAAAGAGCTCAAAGACTTATTTTAAAAGTAAGCTTTTCTAAGCCTCGTTTATACCCTACCTCTAAACTATACGAAGAATCGCAAGTGCTCACAGTACGACAGCTCTATATATTACTTACCGTTCTACTTAAACTTCCTAACATATCGTGGGAAAGAAAACAACGCATAGCCACCACAAGAAGAAACTATGCTATATGTGAGTCCATTCATGTAAATACTCATTTTGCACAAAGATTTTTCCCTTACAGAGGAAATATGCTATTTAATAAATTAAATAAGATAATTTCTATATCTAATTGCAATAAAAATGAATGTAAAAATAAAATAAAAAAATGGCTATTAAGATTAAATTATTACGAAACTGAAAAAATAATTGAAGTGGTAAGATAGTTTTTATGTTTGTATAACATATATATACATATATATATATAAATATAGCATGCATAGCACGTATATTGAAACATTCACACACACACACACACACACACACACACACACACCACATACACTACACACACATTTAACATGTACCTACACGCTAACTTATAATTAGAATAAAATATTATGTGATGGGGGGCCTGGAGTTCTATAGTACAGGCCTAGGCTTAGTTTAGACTCCAGATCTCCCACAAATTACATTTACGTAACTGTCAACTTGTATATTTTACTTTAAGATTGTCCTCATACATAATGTGTAATTTGTGGAGTTGAATAAACATTTTTATTATTATTATTATTATTATTATTATCCTTTATTTCACAATTTTCTTATTAAATACATTTTTAAATATTTTTATAAAACATACAAAAAACATTTAAAAATATAAAAAATAGAGGCCCACCGGTATCGGGAACAGGGTCCAAGCTACCGGCGGTCAGGGCTCCAGAGAAAGGAACCTCCTAACAATACGAGCCGTGTCCAGCAGTACTGCTTTCTGGATCAGGCCCTTGACCCAGCCGCCTAACGAGAGCCTCCTGAGGTGTTGGTCGAGGCTCGTGGCTATTAAGCCATTGGCCGACACGACTATCGGTACAATGATCGCTGTGTCCACATCCCACATGTCGACAACCTCGCGAGCCAAGTCAAGATACTTGATTTGCTTATCTTTCTCGGCTTTCACGAGGTTCCCGTCATGCGGGACGGTAATATCAACAATCATTGCACGCCTCTCGATTCGGTCCACCACCACAATATCAGGCTTATTGGCTACAATAGTCCTGTCAGTGATGATGGACCGATCCCAGTACAATGTGATACTGCCATTATCGAGAACTGGGTCGGGCACATACCTGTAGTACGGTACTTCCGATGCCACAAGAGTGTATTTCAGAGCAAGTTGCTGATGGATAATCCTGGCTACAAGGTTGTGCCTATGCAAGTACTCTTCGTTAGCTAGACGAGAACAACCAGAGATAATGTGGCGGATCGATTCACCCGGGCGGTGACATGCCCGACAGATGTCAACCGTGCCATCCTTCACAATAAATTATTATTATTATTATGAAGATTAATAAATACAAAATTGAGGTAATAATTTTGAAGGAATAGTTATTTGATTCAATTGGAGGAATAGACTCGGAAAGCTGGTTTCTGAACCAGGGGTTGAATTTTACTGGCACTAGTTTGCTCATGAACTTAACCATTATTATTCAATAACTTGTATTTATATTTATAATTCTACAAATAAAATAAACAATTAATAGAAGATATTAATAATAACAAACGTAAGTATATTGTAAATTAAATTTATTAAAATACAACAGTAATTGATAAAATAAATAGTACCTAACTACAAAATTATAGTTAACCAACAGTTAGGTAACCCAATTTCACTGTCAAATATAACAACATCACGAACTAGTAATAGCGTGTTTACGTTATTCAAATTAGTTTTACTCAATTATGAACTACGTTTCACATAATATTATAACAGTTTATTTTATTAAAATATATTACACGAACTATGGAAAAAGACGCGTTGTGGAACTGAATTAGCGTGAATATTATTGGTCAATATTTTATTGCAGGCGAGCAACGGGTTAATCAAATTTTACGAGAGTTGTTATTGTTGACCATATCGACACTATGGCCGTTGTACCGCCGTGTTCCAACTACGACACAGTGTTTATTGTGCACAGACTTGCACGTTGCACCTCAGTAACTGTTTACGACACGGCAACTCACTTTTATAGCCCGTGTTTAGTGGGTATCAAGTTTCTAAAGCATTACTTTTGTAAATTAAATCCTTGTGAATGCATTTCAATACAAGCTGGTCCAGGTAATTGTTTCGATCGCACCCTGTTAAACTGGCTTGGGTTTATGTATTAACCTGGGTAAACACAGCGCGAAAAGACAACACGGAGAAATAATCAAATATTCAGTACTAGATGTGCCGCGCGGTATTACCTACTGATTAATAAAATTAAGTACGCAGCGTGAACTTTAATAGCCTAGAATCTTTCTCAAGAATTGGGCTTTCAAATGTACAAAGAACTTTTCAAAATCGACAGGCATTTTCAAAGATTAGGGCGTTCAAACAAACAGCTTTATTATATTTAAGTAATAGATTAGTTAAGTGGCAATAATATTATGGTGTCGATTCCTAGAAATCAGAAAACAAATCGATTGAATTGAAGCCTTTCTTTGAAGTTTCAAGGAAACTTGCAATAGACACCACATAATAATCCTAACAATTCTAGTAATCCTCGACACCACACCATACTTCACAATTCATAACAATTTAGTTTAGTTATTGTATGTATTTAAACATTTTGAAATAATTAATCTAATAAAAAAAAACAGTAATTTAAAAATAATTAATAATAATCTAAGAATATTTGAAATATTAATACTTTTATATTAACATTGTAATAATTAATAATAATCTAAAAATATTTGAATTCAATAATACTTTTATATAAAAATTGTGATAATATATTAATAATTTAAAAATAATATGTATTCCATTCTTTTCCCTGTATTTTGCCAAAGGTATCAATAATTGTAATCAAATCGACTAATAATCACAATTCTGTTTTTTGGTAATCTGTGTTTCAGGATTTCCTAGTACAGATGCCAGTCTCCCACAAAGGATTTACCAAGTAATATTGCACCATTATGTAATAGTTTATAAGAAACCTTTTTGGAAGAGAAATAAATATTTTATTAATTTTATTTAGTAATACTATTGAATTACAATTGCAAATAAAGTGACATCGAAGCAGTTCTAGATATTATTTACTAATGAATTTAGATTCTTGGAAGAATTGACTTAACTTAGGCATCGGGAAACCAAACTATGAATGCGATAGAGAAATAAGTACAATGCTAGATACGAGTTGATATATTTCAATTGTTACTAAAGACATTGGGCCCTTTAGCCCTCCTATATGCATAGGCGACAATGTCATTGTATGTGTCATGTGTATTTTTGCCCTTATGCAAGTTACAAGGATATAAAATGAATTGTCGCCTTATCGGGTTACAAACCAATCAAAATCTGTTCATTGTTGTTTTATAGTCTGGGCTGGACTACAATGCAGCGCATCTGCCAATTTTCCATTTTACAACTCCACTGTAAATATCGTAAATACAGTCGACGTTTTCGTCAACAATATTAATACAATGTTATTGTATTAACTATCAAAGTATATTCGCGAATAAATCGCTGCACACCGCTTTTACGCCGTGATTTACACAGTGTAGGCAAACAGCAAAGTAGGCCAATACTGTTTCACATGTTTGTGTGTTTTACGCTCAATTTCATATACATATTGTCTGTGCTGTGAGCAACGTGTTGTGCTTGTATTTTATGCATCAACCCAGGTTTTGAAATGGAAATCAAGCTATAAAGAAGATTTTTTTTATGTTTGGGAGGCTTTAATTGCGGAGTAAAAGATAACCAACCTTGTTTTATTAAACTTTAGAGTTGATGTTATCAGAAGGAATACTTGTATTTTAATAACCAACAACTTGTAATTCAGTTTCCCTCTCGTATCAAGTCAACAGACGCCTGCAAAGTCATTATATACCTCAAAGAAAAAATCCAGGCCTCGAAAGCTTTTGTAGTAACAAAACTAGTCGTTCTAAGTTTCCCTTGTTTGCTGAACCCTCCGTCACAACCCTTGCTGATTAAGCTCTCCCCACACGTCTCCACAAGTTTCTAGTGCCCTAAACCCCGAGGGCGCACATTAATGATCCCTTGGCGACGAAAAATCAAGAAAACCCCACACAGAAACAAGGCAACTTGATTCAAAAATTCACAAGTACAATATTTTTACCTTTTTAACGTTGAGGTGGATTTTTAAAATAAAGCCCTTTGGGAAATCAGAGGTGGTCGGAACAACTGGTGAAGGTGGAAATAAGAAGACAAGCGAATATCTTCTTTATTTTTATTGGATTAAGGCCGAGTAGATGTAGTTGTTTCGAGGGACTCGCTGTAACTTTGTTCCCATTTCGCAAATGCAATCTCGTTGCGACTTCGTTTAGACGTCTGAGTAAACAATTAGTTTGTGTTGGTCTTCATATGCAATTTACTTGAATATCTCTTTAAGGAAACGTTTTCGACATTTCGTTAAATTTACCGGTGTAAAACCAATTATAATAATGTGGATATCACACTCACAAGCAGATCAGATTGGCGTCTGTCATATGTTTTCATAGAATAGAACATACTATATTATCATGCCATGTGCCACGTGTCGTAAACAAGCAATTTTAAGTATATTAAACAATGTAACAAAACACTGAAGCCTCTCTTTTTAGCTACGTGAACATAGCGTGTCCCAGTAATGTAAGCACGGCCACAAACATTGCAAGCTGCATAAACGAATAACTACAACGTTGCTAAACCATCGTTTCCTTAGCCCCAGCCTTAGCGGTCCTCGTAGTGAGAAAGCATTCCGATTAAATCTTTTCCAAGTTGGCAGATTTAATACATCCTCCATAGTGTGGCTGTTAGCTTTACGCAAGCGACGCCTCCCGGGACCAGTTCCTGCATGTACCTATGTAATATACAGTGATATTAACAACACACAATAGGAATCACACCATTCCCCCACAAAACTTATTCATTACAGGACCAAGAATAGCTCCCTGAGGAACTTTTTTAATTTTACGCAGGGATTTTGTAAGAAATTGTAGCAATACATCATCGTCATTAACAAACTGTGTTGGCACGTAAATAAAAACGCGAATAGGCACCTCGGGCCGCGTTACCCGCGTTACGCGACAATGAAATCACAAGTTGGAGTCCCAAGGCTACGCCTTTTTAAATTATTGCGTCTTCAAGGAGACAATTTGGAAAATGTATTGTTGCGAATGTGTACCCCAATCCTCGGGATTACGCTGAGCGTTGTGCGTTTGAGGGGAATGCGCAAAATAACATTTTCGTACGTCGCCATGTGTAGGTTTCTCCTCTACTTTTTATTTGGGAGGCTTTATTAAATGGGCCCCTGTCGCCTTACGCAATTAGGTCAACGTTTGAGCGTTCTTGAGACGATCCCGTTACATAATATCTTCGTATGAACCTTGATTAGCATCGCGAATGTAATCAACACATTATTTTGCTGTATGTGTATTTTAGGCCTTACAAGTCTTGGTGTCAAAGCTAGTTTACCGTCAGTCTAAGTAAATACTTAGTTGTTAAGTGTATCAACATCGGTGTCGTTTGTACTTGACTGAGAGCCAATTGGTGTTTATTCTGCGAAAGTGCGGGATACAGAGCCATTGATCCCTTCAATTGAGTCAAACATTGACACAGGGTTTACAGTCTACAAGCAAACTTAAATCACTTTGTCGAGCGAACCAATATTTTTCACATTAGCATACAATCAATATTTGTAGAGAGATTAATGAATATGAAAATTAATCTTTCAATAACAATCACCCAAAATTAAAGGAACTCAAACAAAAATTATAAGTTGAGACATTCTGTTTATTGTTACGAAACAATATAGGAATAGGATCGATTTTGACCTTGATCTCGTTTGATGGAGAGAAATATATGAGGTCTAAGATGACGACGAACCGGGAGCGGTACCTGAATTTGTCAGGCATTCACTCAAGTTTGAATATTTCAAGCTTAACGGTTTCTTATAGGTGACGTCAAAACAAACACTGGCAGTTACAGCATGAGCATTCTTTAAAAAAAAATCGTTCTTTTTTCGAAAACCGCGTCTAGGATACCCAAATCCAGACTTCACATAATTAATTATCGTTCACAGACAATTTCATTAGGGCCACGGTAAGATAACAGATGGACCGGCGTTCAATTACCAAGCGGCTGGTGTACCGCATTGTTAATGTTATTAATGGGTTAATACCGCAAAGACAAAGCCGGGCTATTGTACGGTATTTGCCGCTTAAATTTAGAAGGATATTTTGCGGCATCTCTCCGAGGTGCGGTTTTAAAATTAATATTGATGTAGTTGTGATCGTTCTTGTGTTGTGGCGGAGTAATGTTGGGACTGTGTCTGAGGTTTCTACGGATAACTGTCTAAACTAATACTCTACAGATAAAATTGTTTATACATATTTTTATTAAAGGTAATCATTAAAAGTTAGTACTAAATGCTGATTCTAATAAGCCATAATGGATAAAAGGAATACTTAGATTGTTTTCAAGCTATCTTTTTTCGTTGAAGGTTTTCTTCGTATTGTATACTGTTTCCATAGATAACCCAGTATTTTTAACTCAATTACTTATTAACAAACAACTGTAGGTATTCCCTAAATACAGTCCGAATACATTACTTGCTCATAAAATGGTGTTCGATCAATTCATCCAATATAAACAAAATACTGCTCACACCATTAATCTAAAAGAGCGAGAACTCAAGTAAATAATTTACCCTTTTTGTTTTAAAATATTCCCAAATTGTTGGAAACCCTTCCGTCGTTTATAGATACAAACAGGCCGCGAGTAAAAATGTATTAATTTGTTAATCTGCGCCATTTTCGTTTTTACATTATATTTGCATTACGATAAACGATATAATCAGAATAAACTAATGTTATAAGTGGCAACTCTATTGTCTTCTTAAACCCTGGTAGTTTGACTGAGAATGACAGGAGCGCGGCTGTGTTCCGCAATAGGTTGAGCAGGTGTACAGTATATCCAGACTTCATCAGGTATGCTTAAGGGCCTACATCCGCTTTAGTGCCGTAAAACGGTAACTTTCTAAAGCATACTCCTTAGTAACGGCTAGGTTAAAGGGTTTGAAAAAAATATATATTTATTATTGTTTCATGTCCATTATTATTTAAACATGTTTTTTTAGTATAACTAATCGTTTTGCTTTAAAAAATTATTAGAAACACGATATTTTTCGCAACTTTTGGATACTCCTTCAAAACGACTTGGATGTTTAAAATATTTTTACACAGAAAAATTATGGCTGGAATTTCTTCATGACTGACATAGCATATGTAAATCAAATAATATTTTGCAAACAAAACTGTTCAAAAGGAGGTTCAACATTGATATTTTGGCATCGAGCGGGCGCACGGCCAGTACAGCGTTTACATTGGGGCGTATTTATCGCCTAAAGTCCCATGCTAAAATATTAGAAAAATATTACTGAAGTATCATGATTTAGGGAGCGAGCCTCTAGTGCAGTAGTGCAAATTTGTTTAATAGATGTTAGAATTGGAATAATTACTTAGTTACTCTCCATAAATCAATTTAAGAAGGACATGAATGAAACCCGTTAAGAAAATCTCCAAATTCAACTTACATTAGATCTCTTCATTACTGAGGGTGCGAAACCTAATTCACGTAGGTAAGTCTTATAAGATCAGATACACTTCATTAGGAAAATTAGACAGATTAAGTTATTCCTAACAAATTGCCAAGTACTGGAGCTGTTCTCGATTACATTTCTTAGCTAAAACACACATAAATTGTAGAGGAATCTTAACTGGTAATTCTATTTGAATATTTACATGGTAATTGAATACAAACAACCATTTTCGGTATAGTTTATTGTTTGCCTATCTGTTATTGTCTTCTGTTGACTATAAATATTAGAGGATCTTGAACTTAATGATGGAATTTTAGACGCGTCGACGTTTCCGTCTTTAGAGTATATTTCCATTAAGTTATTATAAAAAGTTGTTGAGCAGTTGGTATATCGTACCTACGAATTTATGCACATTGACTATTTATTTATTAAAACTTTATGCAAAAGTACTAAGGTGGACGTAATGCCTTAGGCATTTTCTACCAGTCGACCTTAGGGTGGTCCAGAGATAAAACAAGGCAGGTGCAACTAAATGATAGGACGAATAGAGAAAAAAACCTATACTTATATTATAAAGCTGAAGAGTTTGTTTGTATGTTTGAACGTGCTAATCTCAGGAACTACTGGTTGGAATTGAAAAATTATTTTTGTGTTGGATAGTCCATTTATCGAGAAAGGTTATAGACTCTATAACATCACGCTACGACCAATAGGAGCGGAGCATATGTGAAAAATTTTGCAAAAATGGGATAAATTATTCCTTTTTGAGAGCTTTCGTTGCGTGCGCTGCGTAAGTGGTTAAAGTTACGCAAAATTCATGTATGTAGGGTAGGTAGGGAAGGGTAGGTAGGTAGCCAGTTGACGGGAGCGAAGCCGCGTGGGACAGCTAGTGTATTATAAGATTTCTACAAAAAAGAAAAAGTTTTCTTTTTTAATGTAACCATTTTTTCCCCTAATGAAATATTCACGATGACTAGTAGAAACCAGAATATGATTGAAACAACACCGTATCTAAACTCCATATTTGTATAACAGAAAATAATCCCCGATCAGACACAAACATTTCTAAAATCACTTATACCAAGGTAAATTATTCTCTGTGTATGTAATAAAAATCACAATAATCCATGCAACAGATGCAAACACAACATTAATCCGAGCTAATCCTATTCGCTATCGGGGCGTTATCTCTCTAACTCACCGCAGGATAAATATGTATGCATATTGCGGGTATTAGCATTTTATCTCTTACTACATTTAATATTCATGCAGACGCAAGCGCATGCAGGCATACATTACCTCTACCTGTGTGATGTGGCCCTAGTACCTACTCTAGTATGCTTCGGGTCACTTTTGATTTGTAATTTGGTTTATATTTTGTGTTAGCATAGTTTGCATGATTACGAATTTTGGTGTAGAATTAGGTGCTTTTTATATTTTTCATAGTTAAACACAAGTTAACAGTTACTATTACCCTAACAACATACAGCTCTAATATACTCTTTGTAAATACTAACAAATTAAAATAATGAGCAATGTACATAATCAATAATACTTTATGCCAACATTTACATGTAAAAAGCTTTCGCAGTTTTCCCAAAGAGAATTTATTCTTTTCACAAAAACGCCGCAGTTCTATTTGAAATCAGAGCGAGCTAAATGGATTTCAGATAATTTTAACGGCAGACACAAAGTTCGTTATTAATAATTACCAATTTGAATTCATTCGAACATTAACGTTGGACTGTCAGTTGTGGTAATAAAGGTAGAATTTACTCATTATTGCGTCGTGTGCCATGTAGCTGGCTGGAGACTAAGAAAGGATCATCGTCACTCTTGGGAGCTATTAGAGGCAATTATGCGAATATTTGTTTGGTCGTTTAGCATTGCAATTGAAAGATGCCAATGAAAATCATATTGGTGTTGGTACAAGGCCTGGCAGTCGTACTTTCAAATATCCTCTATATGGCTATCGGTCAATGGATGATGTATGTTTTACTCTGAACAGTATTGCCCTATTATATTTTATGTCTACCAAAGAGTTTCGTACAAAAAGGTTGGAAATCAATAGAAATTCGTCACACAGTTTCCACGTAAAGCGAAAATAAACAACCCCAACCTCTCCCCAAAATGGTTTTATTATTCGCAAACATACATGTTCTAATAACACAACATACATTGTATAAGTTATAACGAGTCAAAAGTCACACAAGGAGGGTATTCGTGAACTCACATTACCGGCAATTCATCAAACCATCGCCAACTTTGGCATTTTCGCGCTTTTAATTCAGTTTTACGAGTTGCCTCTTTGTGCCATGTCGTGTCGCAGATTTTACTAGACATACTGGAAGTGAATGAGATACATAAGTACGTGTTAATTGATGTGGGGGATAACTTTAATGACTGCGCTAAGGGCAGACAGGTATTAAACGTACATATAAAATATGTGTGCGTACTCTAAAGCCACCTCTGTACGTTTTATGGGCCATTGCTGGGTTTCTAACTAATGAGTCTGCTTTAGAATGAAGCTGTTAATGTTTATTCGTGAGCTAAATAGTTTGAGCTAATGGAAGAGCTTACAGTTCAATTTTATGAGGGATTTGTAGTATTGGAAGCTTTAGTACCTCGGTAATGAATATAAAACAGGTATGGAACTTAACTTTCAAAGAAAATTCCGAAGCTGTAATAATCTCAAAACTCGACAGCAACGCTTTCAAAAAGAACTAGATAAATAAACATTTATCCCCGCAACTCTTGCCACGAAAATTATGTAAATATGAAGAAAATTTCTTAGTTTCACGGGCCGCTTCCAAAAAGTTTTAATGCCTTGATATGAACGAGACGACAGTTGCCTCGCGTCGCGTCTTCAAGACAGCGAATGAAAGATGGCCGCGATTCCCGCGTTTCAACTTGAAGGTAATGAAAAAGGTTTAGTACCTTTTGTTGAAAAGGTTGAAAATCTTACAAAAACTTTCGGGATGTCTCTTATTTTTATGTCGAGGATAAAGTGGTTTTGTTATGTATGGATTATTGTGGAGAAGCTATTGTTACGTTGTTTGCTAGTTTTATCTAAGTAGGTTTGTCATTATTAGAGATGACGATATAAATATATCTGCAAAGTGAGTGCGTGTCTATTTTGTAGAAACTAACTACTTTTACTGATGAAATCATTCAAGCAATAATGGTAACATCTAGATAAATTCCGAACACACAGATTCGAGCCACCAATTTTTTTTGGGTGCCGATTTTTAGCCCTATATAGCTATGGAGGGCAAAAAATTGCAGATTACATCGCATTGTTAGCTCTCTACTTACAAGACTTACGACTTCAAACTGACGTAAGGTAAAAGGTTTACGACTTACGACATCCCTCATTTGTCAAGTCATGTTCTTAAGAAATTAGATTATACCGTACTTACCCGGTGTTGCTCTCAGGGTAACATTACTGTTGTGTGGAACATTAAACTTACCTGAAAAGAGGAAATAAATATCATTAATACATTACATTTGAAGTTTTTTAAATCAAAATAAATAAAAAAGCTTTTGTGTTAAAAACGCACGAATAAGTACCTCAATTTTTAAAAACAATATTTTTGATCTCAATTTGCGATAAATTAAAAAATAAAACATGGGACATAAAATCACGATAAATTTTATTACATTCATGCTAAAGATAACTCTGATATAAAGCCTGAAGTAAAATCTATTACAGCAGTCCACATAATGTTAGCATTGGATTCTCGCATTGAACCAACATAATCGTCCGCAGAAAACCGCAGTTATCCATAGATTAATTAGCAAAATTGCATTAGCAATCCCACCTATATCGTGTACCTAGTATCGCCTATATCGTGTAGGTACCTGGTATAATAGCCGATAATTTGTCGAGTGCGTTCGATTTAATGTTCGAATGTCTAGTGGGCGCTATATGCACTTGTACTTGTATCATCATAACTGCAGATGGCGTTAGTGTCGGCACAGATTATATCCGCCGCGTTTAATATCCTCACCTGCTAACCTTTGTTAGGGTTGTATGTGGGTTTAATGAGATAATTATTTATCGGGAAATGATTTGTGGTTTATGTAAAAGAGCGTGAGAAGAGCCTTTTAAGTATTAAGAGATGAAGCACAGCAGCACATTTATGTTATGTCAATTAGTAAATGTAATTAGAGTGGAAAATACTATGTAGTACTACATCCATAATTTCAATAACAAAAGAATAACAGTTCAATTTATAAATTAAATTATGAATGAAAAGAAAGCCATTCAATATCTAAACTTCAAAAGCACGGTAGCTCTAAATGCAGTCGTTCGTAGTGGTATTGAACTTGCGAGAGCGGAAACCGAATGCAGTTCGCACGATTCTAAACACTTCTCAGTATTAGGAAAATGTTTTTACAGAACATTCGACCGTGTGCCGTCGAGTTAAAGGTTACGGTGGCCTAAAGTTACGCTAAGTATAGTTCAGAAGAGATGCCGCCTTCCGCCACTGTCTGCCACTAATGAGGCGGTCAATTAACCGTAACATTAACGGACCACTTTGTAATACGTGCGACGACGAAACAAAACATAGCTCTATTCCGAATTTGAATGTAGGTACGTTCCAATTTTATTCGAATAAAAAGCTATGGCTATTTGTATTTTTTTTTTTATTAGAGTACAGCACAAAATGGAACTTTACGATTTTATCGCGGGAAAATCTCGCCTTGTTTGCTTCATACTTTAATCTATTCTACTTAGAGCTGGCTTTTTCGCACCTGAACCGGGGGTGTTTTAAAACGAATTTACCGCCTCTTTGTTAGCGAGCTACGTGTCTGTTAATTCGTTTACTCTTTGCGAAGAGGGCTCTAATGGGAGGGCTTTTCTTGCAATTAGCCGCAATTAAGATACTTCGTAAGGAAATACCGCGAGGGATTTGCGCGCATCGAATCACGGGAACCGTTTCTAAATCGTCGATATACGTCGGATGCCGACATTGCCGGGGATCCGGGGTTGCACGGCCTGGTTGGCGGACGGCTAGCAATGCGGATTTGTTTGGGAGCGGTAATTAAAAGGCGATTACTTTTATTTTGAAGGTTCTCACACCAATTAACATTACACAAGGGGTAAATTGGAAAATGGTCTGACGCAACACCCTGCTCTGTTTATGAGTGTGTTGATGTTTTTCATAAATTACGCGTAATGTGTCGTATTTAATGTATATTCACTTGATATTAATAGCAATTGGGTTATTAAATTTCCAATACCGTTAGGTAGCCTATTCAGTTTCTTGATACTGAACCTGAATTGCCTACTTAATAGGTTGGAGAGTGGACATTCCTGACTACTGTAACAAGGATTAAACATTGTGCTTGAAAAAAAGTCTCAGCACTTTCATAAAACTGAATGAACAACAAATAAAAATCGAATGGTGCATTAAAGCCTGCGCGGCTTAACTCGCTCGCTTTCGACTATCAAAAATCGTCGTGCCACAGATAATAAAAGCAAACGTCAAAATAAATCGCCGCAGAGGTTATCTGTGGTACATTAAGCTTCCTTGTCACACTATCTCATATTTCTTGGTCATCGATAAATAGAGGCGGCGGCCACCTATTATAATTAAAGCGCTCGATAAAATCGACATGTAACGCACTTTAGTGGGCTAGTGTGGTGCGTTATCGATAACTGTGAGGCGGCTGGGTGGCCGGACCACCCGCGCACTTGTGCAAGAGTCTATCGGGCATAGAGTAGACACTTACAATAGGTTCACTTGTCTACACATGAGGTTGCCAACGGCTTGGAAAGTAATTAGCAGCTAAAAGCGTTAATAACAACAATAGATGAAAGGAAGACTTTTCTATAACAACAGAACTTTGAAATTCAAATAGTCTAAAACGTTTTCATAGAATTAAAGACTCCTTGAATAGTGGGTCTTTTGTTTTTCCTTTTTTTTGGTGGTACCCGGGTGAACTAAATTAAGTGGACATTAGCATGTAAGATATTGCTGAGACAATACCTCGGGCCGTGTCGCGGTATATCCCGTGTGATAATGACGTGTTTTCACCTAAGACCGTAGGTTTGTTTTTATTGTTTTGATCTTTTACGGTTTTTTATGAGATTTTGAGGCGATAGATAAGTTTGACTAAGCTTTCAAATTTTATTGTGACGAGTGATAAGATATATTGTGAATAAAAAACTGGCTGGTGAATTAATTTGAGATTCAAATATTTATTATGGGATGACGTATTTTATTTGCATCGTAATCATTCTTATCAATCTAGCAAGAGCTTTAAAGAGTGAATTCTGTGTGTTTTTTCTAAGACCTTTTTCAGTTCAGATATTGCTATTAGCTAACTTATCATGGTCGGAAAAATATTCATAGATTTTTAACTCTGATGAATAAAAAATAATTATTATAAATAACCTTTTCTTCCTCAGATAAAATCTCTTCGAACTAAATTACCGAAACTGAGATTTTAACAGTGGACTGCGAAGGTCAAATTCAATTACCTCTTGGAATAATTAATATTAAGTTAATATTTTCTGAGAATACCTTGAAAAGTACCTGCTGAATTGAACAAAGGTATAATAGAGGTACAATTACGATCTTCGAACAAGGCGCTTGGAAATAAATGACTGAAACGGGGCTCGAACTTGGTAACGCATTATCTAAGATTTCTTAGAGGCAATCTAAGGTGAATTATGTTTTGACGTAAAATACAAGCGATGGAGAAAATTGTTGAAAGGCCTTGATAAAAACCGTTGAGAACCCCTGCTAGTTGCCGGTGAAATTGTTTATGGTAGCTTTGGATACTTTTTATCGCTAAGCTTGGGGCTATACTTTGTTATAAAGACAACGTTTTTACTTATTTTTATTATCAACTTAATTATTTAGATAAAAGTTTTTCACCAGTCATATGACGGTCGAAAAATATTTTCGACAAAAACGTTTTTTTTTGTCTAAGGCTACATCATTTCTGTAGTTACGTGTGTTTGTCACCTAACTCCTCCTAAACGGCTGGACCGATTTGGATGAAATTTTGTTTTTATATATCAATGGGTTCCTGGATGGTTTGAAAACACATTTGGTCTCGGTAGATAGCACTGCTGTCGGAGTGTCCAAATATTTACCAAATATTTATTAATCATCGTCATCATATCAGCCGAAAGACGACCACTGCTGTATATAGGCCTCTCCGAAGCGACGCCACACTGACCGGACCCGTGCGTCCCGCATCAAGCGGATCCCCGCAACCTTCACTAGGACAGCTAGAATATCTATAAAAAAAACAGTATGTAAGATATCTGCATGTGAGTTTTTTTCCCAATGGTGAAGGTTATCGTTCTATAAGGAATAACTTATGTATAAATTAGCTTTTAGTTTGAGAATATTTCACGTAACTAATATAAACATTCCTAACCCCATGTCAGTCAGCCAAAGAACCTTATTAAAGTACATAGTAACAATAATTTACAGAAGTTCCGAACTTTGTATTTCAACCTAATATCTGACTAGCCTTTCTCTATGGGTCGGCTTCTATCCATTTTAATTTCATGCAACCGAATACCATTATTTTATAAGAAGCGACTGCCCACCTGGTCTCCATACCCACTTGGGTATGTATTTCATACTATGTAAGGAGTTTTTATAACAGCCATATGTAACGACTAGCTGTCCCACGCGGCTTCGCTACCGTCAACTGGCTACCTATCTACTCATTAACCCTACCTACCCTACCCAACCTATACTACATACATGATTGTTACGTCACTTTAACCGCTTACGCAGTGCACCCAACGGAAGCTCTCAAAAAGGAATATTTTTTCCCGTTTTTGCAACATTTTTCATTTATGCTCCGCTCCGGCTAATAAGCCGTAGCGTGATGTTATATAGCCTATAACCTTCCTCGATAAATGGAATATCCAACACAAAAAGTATTTTATAATTCCAACCAGTAGTTCCTGAGATTAGCGCGTTCAAACAAACAAACAAACTCTTCAGCTTTATAATATTATAGTATAGATTGCATCTTCAATTTAATAAATAAAATACTTTTTTAAAACAAGCTTTAATCTTATTCTTCTCAGCAAACCCTTTCATTTGATACCAATGTCATGGCAGTGTACCAAAAATAACTATTCCGCCATATTGGGCCGTCCGCCATATTGGTTTTATAATGACGTCACTTAGCTAACCATGCATGGTCATCCAAACTAAACGTGTATGCAACATTTCATCTTAATCGGTTGAGGATAACTGCTTTAAAATTCAGTTGTAAGATTTGACCCGAACACACATACATACATTGCAAGTTAAATAAATTCTTGTAAAAAGGTAAGTTATTTAAAATTATGAATATATAAAGTTAATTAACCTAGTTTTAAACAAAATGAGGGTATGCTAGTTCTTTGCTGTATTTTAATCCAGTAGGAAGTTTTCGTTAGTCTTCCTCTAAGAAAGAAAGATCTTATGGTTTAACCCACACAATATACAGGGTGATTTATGCAGGCGCACGGAGCAATCACCCGCTACTGTGCTCTGCCAATACCTGGAGGATACAAGATGCTTCAAGAAATAGGTATTTGTTCTTTTGTGATCATTGGGGTTGTAGGATTTATTGGGGGCTAGTATTCAGTTTTTCACTATAAGGGTAGGGGCATCCTGATGATCAGAATCCACCTCTACTAAGGCTTGGCAAAATTTTGTTCTTCCATAAAATCAGATGCTGCAAAAAAGTGGGCAGTCGCAATTTCAAATCGATTAAAGGCTCCCAAGAAAACGACGCGAAAACTCTTTTTTTGTAGAAATTTTGAGGTCCGCCTCGCTTATTACTGAATAACAACCCTTTCTTGAAAACATACCTCAGTTACCTAAACTTAGGTATATTTCAAAGAAAAGTTAGAGGGGACTATAAAGGTTGCCTACTGAAGGGAACCGTACAGTATCTATGCAGATTGGCAAAAATATTTCTGGCTGGATTTGAACACTCATTCGAATTTAGAAGGGACAATGACTAGGAGAGTCGACTGGTGTCGTCGCCGAAAGAGGCCTAGGGAACGCTGGCGTGACGGCTTCGAGGCATTTTTTTTAAATATTGATTAAAAAAAAAAAAAAAATTTTTTTGGCCTTTTCCCTGCAGTGGGACAATGTAAGTAGACAAACATATAATGACAATATTATGTTAACCAATACATATTTTCTTGTTTAGTGACCATCTAAAAAGTTTCTTTCATTCAGTTTCTGCTTTAGTAAACTCCTCTTTTCAGTTATATTAAATAGGTCCCTGGTTACCACAGGAACGTTAAGTTCTAGCAGTACCTATAGTGTCTGGACAGTACCTAAGTATAGAGGTACATAGTCTCATGTGCACATACGTCGGGTCTGGGTGGCGTGCCGGCTATCTGAGGTATGCCGCGCTGCGGGCCAGGTGCGTGCTCGCCTGTATCGATAATATCACTATTTTATATACTACGCCAAGTATATTATGTCAAATTATGTGATATATAAGGTTATTGAAGGTGTTGATAGTGTAAAACAGAAAATATTAAGTTGAGATTTGACGGAACTAAGTTATAAAAGTTATCATGATGATTTTTTTCTTTTAGTTTTTTCCTTATACGATTCCGTTTCCACAATGACTGCGGGCGGAATGTTCGGGATAAAAAGTATTCTAAGACACTCAAAGATAATGTCGTTTTCTATTCGTAAAAGACGCAGTCGGATTAGTAGTAGATACTTCCAGACATTACCTTTTAGGTACAAAAATTTAAATAAACAATTTTGCTTATTTAAAATATTAGTTAAGATTTTATCTTATTTATTTCAAATCCTTTAGGCGTGCTTAAAGTCTCTCTTTTCTAAAATATCGCTGTATATTTTAAAAACTTCGCTAAAACACCATTATAAGGTAAACCGTATAAGCAAGCTTTATCCACAGCACCAGCATAATATGTCGTAAATTATTGGCAAACTCTCGATAAGAGAGAATGAAAGGGCTATTAAAAGTTGGCAGGGACCCGCTCTGTTCTGCCAATCAGTAGGTATTGTTCTGTTAATAAAAAATAAAATTATTTATGGTAAAATATAGCTGGCTGGTTTACCTATAAATCCTTTTTTGGTATTGTGGAATTTTATTCTGTTTCGAATCAATTAAGGGTAAGTTTCACTATAGAAACTGGACGCGATGACGTTAAAGTTGTACAAAATGATCATTGATATTCTGTTTTATTGGTGGAAATCCCCCTAAGAGTCTTCGGTACAAATCTCTGAGAGTATCTCTCTAGATATTTTTCGTCGCACTACAAAAGCGCTACTAAGTATTATCCCCATATATTTAAACAATTTCCAACTGGAATTTCCAAAATTTCACCGAAGCTATTTCGTCCACCCTCACCGGCGACTTCCTGCATAGTTGCACACCAAATACTTTAGACTCCGTCGTCCGGGTACCCGGCTACCCAGCTATCCAGCTACCCGGTTACCCGGTTCCTTTCTGCGTTTTCAATTCCTCCGGCGATCAATTAGACATGGTTTAATGGATTCGGGTGTCGTCTGGGGGTGATCGATCACGTGCAATAAGTACATTAAGTAGTTGTTGGATGTCGACCGGCAAGCCCTGATCGATGGGGTGACGCCCATCCTAGTTTTTCATGAGAAAATGTAGCTTTTGCATCAATCACTTGCTTAATATCGTATGTTAAACGTTCGGTTGACTTCTGTCCGAAAGCTTTTTTATTATTTTTGTAAAAATAAACAAACATATTATAATAATTGTTATATTATAACTTTAACCAAACTTAAAATAATCATTTTCTGGTTTGTACAGCTGTCTTTGCCGTAAACACGAATATGTAAATAAAAATTCAAAAAGCAAACAATAACCTAAAATTATAATGGAATGGACAAACTAAAGCAGTTGCCGTGCATCCGCGGGGTAAGTGTGGCAGTCACGGAAATGTCACTTGATTAAAAGCCATAAACAAGAAAATAAATATGGCGGATCGGGGCGTGCTGGCCTCGCAATAAATAAGCTATTCATGCATAATAAGCGTATGTAACGTTGTCGTTTCTTTTATGTATATGGCAACTTTGACGTGCTTTAAAAAGACTGTCTGATCAACAATTCAAAACATCAACAGTCGATTGTGTCTAGCAACAGTTCCGGTTGTTTTCCGTATCGATCGACTTTTGTCGGATTTCTCGGATAGATTCCGTAAATAATTTAAGAATTAGGCTCGTCAATCGTTCATGTCGTTTCCGCCGCCACATGCGGGCGTGTAAATAACTCAATGTAGGCGTTAATTATGTCGAGTGATCTTGAATGAGTCGGGCTTAACGCGCCTCTGTGTTAAACGAAACGTAATCACGTGGAACATTCGAATTTTGAATTCTATTATGTTTTGTTTTCTTTGCTTATTGTTTTTTTTTAAGATTCTGGAGTCCTTTTGTTAATCATAATGGCAACAATAAGTGTTTATTTAGATCAACATACAACAAGCAATATCATATATTTCTCAAAATAAATTGCTCCTTATGTTTCGAAGAATCACGCTAGACTATATAGATATTATTCTTTTTGCGAAATACATTTCGTCCCTTACGAAAGCGGTTTCACTTAGGTCTATAATTCATTTATTTATGGGATAGATTTTTTCCCATGTAGTATGAAATATCCGCCGTTCAGAATGACCGAACGTTCCTTCACGTCCCGAGGAAATGGAAGTGCACATGACTGAGATGGATTAGCGGCCATTAAGGATAGCTCCGTCTAATACCTACGTGAACGCAATATGTGCCCAGATACCAATAAACGCTACGTTTTAGACGGTACATCTTAGGTCTTGGCTTCTTAAAATGACCAATTACTGACCAAAAAGTAAAGGGTCCGTTAAATACATAGTCAGCAACGAGAATATGCAAAATAATCTGTTTAACAATACCTCATTTTGATACCTACCATTGTGGTAAAAAACGTCATTTTCACGTATAAAACCGCAATCCGTAAATTAAAATACAGTAAATATTTATTCTTTTAAAAACATGAGATGACGTAAACATTCATTGCGATTTCACAGTATTTCATTTGGTAATGGCGGTTGTGGAACGCTACAATGTTGCCATCTCGAAAATGATAGAAACAAAATGGCGCGTGGTGGTTTTCTGTTGAGTTTAATAGAAAGAAACAAAGACAAATCGGTGTCTCACATCCAGTCGAGCAGGGATTAAACAAAGCGCTGTTTATGTTAATGAAATGAGATCTTATCCGTTCACGTTTAAAGTTGCTATGGAACTAGGTAGAGACCGACGAGGTAGAGACCATGTATGAGGATATCTCTAGAGCCATGCATGGTTTCAAAACTCACTTCACCGTTGTCATGGGGGACTTCAACGCGAAACTGGGCAAACGAGACGAGGATGAGCTCCAAGTGGGGCAATTTGGAGTTGGACGTCGGAACCACCGGGGTGACCTACTGGCCTGTTTTATGGAGAAGGAGGGCCTCTATATGATGAACTCCTTCTTCAAAAAGCGTGAACACAGGAAGTGGACCTGGCAGAGCCCCGATGGTGCAACAAAAAATGAGATTGACTTCATCATGTCAACCAGGAAGCAAATGTTCAATGATGTCTCTGTGATCAATTCGGTAAAAACCGGGAGCGATCACCGCATGGTAAGAGGCACATTGAACATTAATATTAAGCTTGAAAGGTCTCGACTGATGAAGTCCACGCTCCGTCCAGCACAGATCCAGGTCCAAAACCCCGAGAGCTTTCAGCTCGAACTCCAGAATCGTTTCGAGTGCCTAGGTAGCTCAGTGGACGAATATAGCGACGGGTTCGTGGAAGCTGTCCATACGGTCGGGTCTAAGTTTTTCAAGACCCGTCGTACAGATAGAAACAAAAAGATCTCTGATCCTACCCTCAAGCTTATGAAGGAGAGGCGTGAGATGATCCTGCAGTCTTCAGATGAGGCGTGCAAATACCGGCAGCTCAATAGACAGATCTCTAAATCCTTGAAAAGAGACCTCCGCCGCTTTAATACCGAGCGTATTAAAGACGCGATTGAGCGAAATAAAGGCTCCAAGGTTTTTTCAAGGGATCTGGCTATTGGGCAGAGCCAGCTCACGAAACTGAAGACCGACGATGGCAGGACCGTATCCGCCAAACCGGAGCTTCTGAGGGAGATCGAGACATTCTATGGGCAGTTGTACACATCAGTCAGCAAGCCCGTTGCGAGTCTAGCAAACGACCCAAGAGCTAGATTGACCCGTCACTATACCGAAGATATCCCGGATGTCAGCCTGTACGAGATTAGGATGGCTCTGAAACAGCTTAAAAACAACAAGGCGCCGGGTGATGACGGAATCACGGCTGAACTCCTGAAGGCGGGTGGAAAACCGGTCCTTAAGGCCCTTCAGAAGCTGTTTGATTCCGTCATACTCGAGGGCAAAACGCCACAGGCATGGTGCAGGGGTGTGGTGGTACTTTTCTTCAAGAAGGGCGACAATGCCCGGCTGAAGAACTATAGACCCATCTCACTTCTTAGCCATGTCTACAAGTTGTTTTCAAGAGTCATCACGAATCGTCTCGCGCGCAGGTTTGATGATTTCCAGCCTCCCGAACAAGCCGGATTCCGAAAAGGCTTTAGCACCGTAGACCACATACATACGCTGCGGCAGGTTATACAGAAGACCGAAGAGTATAACCTGCCTCTCTGTTTAGCGTTTGTGGACTACGAGAAAGCCTTCGATTCGATCGAGACTTGGGCTGTACTGCAGTCTCTCCAACGGTGCCAGATCGACTACCGGTACATTGAGGTGTTGAAGTGTTTGTACAAAAACGCCACCATGTCAGTCCGTCTTCAGGATCAGACCTCGAAACCAATCCTTCTCCAGCTTCTTGGCGTGAGACAGGGAGACGTCATTTCTCCGAAACTGTTCACTGCTGCGCTGGAGGATGTATTCAAGGTTCTGGACTGGAGGGGCCTATGCATCAACGTTAATGGCGAGTACATCACTCACCTTCGGTTTGCCGACGACATAGTGGTCATGGCTGAGACCATGGAAAGCCTCAGTAAAATACTCGATGACCTCAGTAAAGCTTCCGAAAGAGTGGGTCTTAAAATGAACATGGACAAAACCAAGATCATGGTGAACGCCCATGTAGCACCCACTCCTATCAAGATCGGAGACTCTACACTCGAAGTTGTAGACGATTATGTCTACCTGGGACAAACGATCCAGTTGGGTAGGTCCAACTTCGAGAAAGAGGTCAACCGTCGAATCCGACTCGGCTGGGCGGCGTTCGGGAAGTTGCGTGGTATCTTCTCGTCCAATTTACCGCAGTGTCTCAAGACAAAAGTCTTTGACCAGTGTGTGTTGCCAGTGATCACCTATGGGACCGAGACATGGTCGCTCACAATGGGCCTTATCAGAAAGCTTAAAGTCACCCAAAGGGCAATGGAGAGGGCTATGCTCGGAATTTCCTTGCGTGATCACGTCAGAAATGATGATATCCGCAGGAGAACTAAAGTTACTGACATAGCCCGGAGAATTGCTAAACTTAAGTGGCAGTGGGCAGGGCACATTGCTCGCAGAACGGATGGCCGATGGGGCCGTAAAGTTCTGGAATGGCGACCGCGAACCGGAAGACGATACGTTGGAAGGCCTCCCACTAGGTGGACCGATGACCTGGTTAAGGTTGCGGGAAGGCGCTGGATGCGAGACGCACGGGATCGGTCAATGTGGCGACGCCTGGGGGAGGCCTATGTCCAGCAGTGGACGTCTTTCGGCTGAAATGATGATGATGAATGATGATGGAACTAGGAAGTACGGCTGTTGGCTTCGAGGTTTAAGCGTGGCCGTCGCGAAAGCTTATTAAATGTTTTTAGCCTGATAAGGGTGAATCAAATATTGAATCTCTGCAGTTTGTGTTCTGATTTCAGTAAACCCCTATTTATAAAGACTAAGTGGTTCTGAAATTCACAGCTAACGGCTATATGTTTTTGATTGCTTAATCTAAATATTTTATAAAGTTTCCTATTACAGCTATACAAATTAAAATATAACTAACATTAATAATTAACGACTACAAGACTTCGCTAATGATATTTTGAATTATAATCGTTCTGTTGCTAAGTATCTTTGATTTGTTAGTAACAGACGCTGGCATTTATAAATATCTTAATCAAGACATTTCTGTATCTAACATTGTTAAAGATATATACATCATGTTTTGACAGGCCGTTAATCAGAATACACCTACAGTCCTATAGACAGCCGAAATTAGAAGACCGGTAATAAAATCGTAGTAATTGGACAAGTATCACCTTTAATCCGTTTCAATTATAAATCTAAAAGGTAATTTTTGTTGAAATCCCTGTTTATTATCAACGGAGAGGGCTGGCTCGCTGGCGGCGCATTTCATCTGTCAGTAATTTATTGTCCGACAAGTTGTGACATCGGCCATTGAACGACGTTATTTATGCACAATGGAATTTAAGTTAAAACTACTGAAATTTATTCACTATCGCAGGGTTCAATTATTAATGAAACCATAAATTTTAGACGTTCGACAGGTAAAATGAGCGAGGGCCACTTCTGATCCGATTCGAACGATTCTTGCTGAGAGTGAATTGGTTGCTCGCTTTATAGTTAACGAACACTTCGATCTCAAAATGCAAAATATAGTTTTATGGCGTAAATCCTAGTGTGCTTTTGATACTCTTCTATTTTATCTTATTCATTCAATTTACATACAAACTGGCTACGAAAAATAAGCGAAAAACATGTCGAATTAATATTAAAAAATCCCGTTCGCGTTCCATTTTCGAACGAGAGGAAAGCATAAACATTAAAAAAGCTACATTTCCTCCAGCATTGTTACTATTGCTGACAGAAAAGAGGTTTAACATAATAACCAACGGTTTACGACTGGAAAGTTCGCAAGCTATTATAAGCTTTCTCTGTAACGTTCGCCATTTCTACATAACACATAGTTTCGTAATTAAAGAGTGAGAACTAGCATTATGCTAACGAATATATTTTGTTGTGTGTAACGGACTAGCGGACCCGTGGTACGAGAAAATGGTGGCCGTTAAAAATGTTTCGGGTGTAAACTGGCAACATTATTATGCTGAGTGAGGCCACTAGTTTTTCTTGCTACCTGAATTGTTAAATTTTGGGGATAGTTTCACTAATAAACAGAATGTTGATGTACACAATGTAACTATTCGGGTCACATGAATATTAAATTTTTGGATAACATTAATTTTGATAAAGAATTTCTGCTATATGTCTTAAGGGAATACATAATAGATAACAGGAACAAAGCTAATTAGTTATTATCACACACACACATAGTACACGTGTTTTGTAATTAATATTAAAGTTACCCATCCCTCAAACTCTCTGGTCTGTAAGTACACCTAGTAATTTCAATCAAGCAACATTACTCACATTAGACTTAAGGCCCGGCGCTCGGAATTAAACGTAAACAAAGAGATTATTAAAAGGATTCAGTGACGGTGTTTAAATTGATCAAACTCGAAGTAAGTGGGATAATCCGGCGGGATTAACACAACAACAGGCAAGCCTGTTTGTTGAATATTGAAGCACCCACTTGTATTAGCGCGGTTACGTTTTGATGGCAATGCAAATAAAACCACCCTGAGATGTTACAGCGTATAAAGTGTGATTGCAGATTAAACAACGGTTTACTTTCAGTTCTCGCCTTCCCGCCAATTTTGATGTCAAAGGTGTCATTATTTAGTTAGACGTTAAAGCTACAGTGTTGCTAAAGTATTCAATTCAAAACTAGTGATGTCCACTCTATTAGATTAATGACATGAGTATAAAGTCGCGTAATGTATGCCCCCACCCCCGCTAATACCCCGAACACTTATAAAGATAAATGACCGCACCCATTCCGCCGTTACGTTTCGAACCAAACGGGGTTAAAAGGGTTTTCAGTTCCTTAATAATTAATTGAAGGGTAGTCCATTTTCGAAATTAGCATGATTCCGTTTTTAGCCAAAGGCAATGGGACTGACCGAAGATAAGATTGGGGTCTGATATATTAAAATTAATGTAAATATTAAATGAATACCTAATTAGTATTCCGAACGAATTTATGAGCTAAGTAGAGTAGAAGACGGATTTATATTCAGGGCAGATCTTTTTGCTGTGTGGAGGAAACACGGACACGTTAATATTAATGTATTCGGATAGTATTTTATCACAATATTGAGTCCGGAGCGATAGAAAAACACTTGACCGAAAATATCGTAGCTGGCCGAGCGGGAAGGGCGCTGGTGCGACACATTCATTTTTCCATAACGCCGGACGATTATTCACACGCAAAATAATACCTATCGATTTAAAAAATGAATCCTTTTATAAGCGGAACGAGCGTTATTCCGCCGTGAAAATAGCTTCGATGCTCCCATTTTACAGCGCCGAAAGGGTTCCCCGCGAGCGAGTAATAAAGTAATTTATCCACTTCCGATAACAGGGCAATAATCCTCCAGCGCACTTCGCAGGATTATGAGGAATAAATAAGAGGAGTTAGGAGGAGTTGGTAGGAGTTCGGCGGAGGGGAGTGCACCGCGTGGCGCCGCCGATAACACGCGCATCCCTCGATGCACTCCGAAGGCGATTGGAACTGTAATTCTCATTGAAGTTAGTTAGCAGATAGCATACAGACGACTCAGTTGTCAGCAAGTATTTTTAACGAGTGTAACTTCGTTGATACTCGGAATGTCTGCCTGCTTGTTACAAACTTTGTTCGTGTTGCGAAGCTTCGAGCAAGCGGTAATGTGGTTTAGTTGTGTTTGTTTTGTGCCACTAAAAGTGAAACGCAAACAGCCGAATAAAGCCTTGAAAGGAATGTTTGCTCCCAATTTTATTAATTAAGTTTTCTATTAGGCGGTTCCATTGAACGTAAATCAAATACGGTGAAATTACGAGCAAAATTCAAATTCAGATTGATATCACATAACTGGATATAAATTGCTTTGCTGTTCTCAGAATTCGAAAATCAATTCGGTGTACAATCGGATTCGCCGGGCCGCACTATCGCCGCGGGGCAGAATGTATCATGTCGTACAAGCCGCGCGAACTTTATCAGAGCATTGTATTTCATACACATTATCCCCTAAATCCTTCAGCGGCTACGATTCTCATCACGCTCCAAGTGCTGTCCCGAGGCACTTAGAACGCCCTAGGACTTAGTAGCGATGTACTCACTCTATCGGCATATTCGATTACCGAGAACTCAACCACATACAAGCTGATTACTTAGCCGAGTCAGCTCAACGGATAGCAATGCTATTAAGTAGTAAAATCGGTTGAATTTATTGTTTTTTATTTTATGCTCGCTGCGTGTGTTAAAGCTTGAATATTCATGGCCGTAAAGATTGGGAGACGACAGTAAAAACACCGGAACAACCTGAATTCAATCTTCCGCAGATTCATTACCTATGTATTGAACGTAGTAATTCACCTTCCATAAATTACGTGTTAATTGTTATCGGTGCCATTAATCGACTAACAAGCTAATTTCCCCTATCGGCCCATCTCTATACGTACAATTTTTGATTGTAACTCTAAGTTCAGTCAAGTGCGCAGTGTGGACGATAACGATTATTATTGTCTCATGAATATATTAGCGCAGGGTGAAACTCAAGGTTGTAGAATTTGTTGTTACCAAACTGGTACGTAATCTTTAATTTTATCATCATCAAAATTTCAGCCAAAAGACGTCCTGCTGAACACTGGCCTCCCCGAAGAGTCCTTTGCATCTAGTCTAGCATCCAGCGGATTCTCGCAAACTTCACCAGGTCACCTTGTGGGAGGCCATCCGATGCTGCGTCTTCCGGGACAATCTTTCATTTGTTTGTTTTTACTCAAATACTTTTTTTCCCAATATCTGGTCCTTCCATCCGAAATGATCCTTACATGAAAGTGGAACATTTGCATGAAAACTGTATGACTGGCTTTCATTGAGGATAATAGTAGTCTTTATTATTTTTAGGACTACACGCCCTTGTATTTGTATGGAATAAGAATTCGTTTAGCACCAATTTGGGATTGTAGTGTCGAATAACACAATAGAAATAAGTATTTTGATGGGAACGGAAGAATTATTCGTAAACGGAGAAGTCATAGCCGTATTCTATTGCATAAAAGGTAATTCAAACATAGTGCTTTTGCAAATGCCTGTTCTACTGTTACTCTAATGAAGAACTTGTTAGTAGGTAAAGGTAATATCCAGAATGATATTACCCACATATTGCTTATTCTCTAAACACTAGTCCCAAGGCTGAACATATTATTATATTAGAATTTCGTATTCTAAAGTGTTTAATCCCATATTACAGTGAGTGGAGCATAATTTCCTAGGCCGACATAGATATGGGGCTTGGAAATTACACATAACCGAGAACAAGGACCCTGGTTAACGGTTATGACAACGTTTAGCGGTACAGGATAATCCCGTATCACAAACTGTGCCAGAGGAATTCTAATTAATCCTACCAAAAATGTACGATTTAAATCCTTAGGGATTAGTTATGGGGGCCTTGGGTTCCGTGGTCGATGTTTGCGAATTGCTGATTATTATCTTAATAGGATAGCCGGAGATTTACTGGGGGACCTCACATGTATACAATGGTGGACGCGACGCAATTAAACTGCGTCAATTTTGGTATAAGTTTGGTCTTTGGATGATGTGGTTATGTTTTTGACCTTAAGGACCAATATTTTCTTATCGCTTAAAATTGATTTTGTAAACTCAAAGTAGGTATGTTTTATTATAATTTATATTTGACTTAGATAAATAAATAAAAAATTTAAACACACTTGAACCGTATAGAAGTCGAAACTGTAAATATCTATGGAGATGAAATATGAAATAGATAGTAGTGCAAGTTTTAACCATGATTAGTTACACATATAGGTACATAAAGCTTACAGTCACCCAAAGGCCAATGGAGAGGGCTATGCTCGGAGTTTCCTTGAGTGATCGAATCAGAAAGGTAAAGATCCGCAAGAGGGTTATCGACATCGCCCGAAGAATTACCAAACTTAAGTGGGAGTGGGCAGGGCACATTGCTCGTAGAACGGATGGCAGATGAAGCAGAAAATTTCTGGAGTGGCGACCGAGAACGGAAGACGTTGCGTTGAAAGGCCTCCCTCCAGGTGGACCGATGACCCGGTGAAGGTGAAGGCTGGATGCAGGACGCACGGGCCCGGTTAATGTCGCAACGCTTGGGGGAGGCCTATGTCTAGCTGTGGATGTCTTTTGGATGATAAGATGATGATGATAAGTACAACTACAGAAGTAAACATCTGAATATCAATTCAATTCTTAATAAAAACTTTTCTAGCCCATAAAATCATTTAACAAAAACTCACCTCTACCGGAATTAAAAGATGGCGTGGCACCCGTTTTCAATGGCCTAATATATCACGTTCTGAAGGCTGTAAGGTCAGGCCGCGTTTATGACGTGATGGTGTGACAAATGTCAGTAGTTGGTGTAATTCATGGCGGCTCCCGGGAACATTTGTCGTCCCTCGATAAGGGCCGCCTGTATTTTTGCTGGGCGTGGATGACAAACACCCAGAATTAATGATTTGTGTTGCTAGGTTAGTAGTGTTCGGTATATGGATTGGCTTTTTGCTAATTAATAAAAATGTTACCCCGAAACGGTGAAAGAATATATCGTTGAAAACCATGTTTGAGGACCAAAAATTCGAAGACATGTGAAATCTAGCAATCCGCACTGGGCCCACGTGGTGGATTATAGATAGCCCACTCTCTCTCACAGAGAGGAGGCCTGTGTCCCTACATTGGGAAAACTACAGGCTGACAATATAAAATGTTATAAAACTCTATTTAGTGTCTACTTACTTATGAACTAAACAATACTAATTTTGAAAGGATATTTTCCTCTTACCTTCCAAATGACGGAATTAATTTTCTTTGTTTCTTTTCCTTTTGTTTGTAATTTTCTTTTCTTAATCCTGTTTCAACTTTTGTAAGTGGCTTTGGGCTGCCATTGTCTTTTTCCTCAAAATATCTTTCGTCTATTCTATCTAGTTTGCTACTGGCTGAGTACTGTTCGAAGAAAATTTTGAAAAAGGATTCATTGTTTAGAAGAAGAAGAAGTTTGCTACTTACAGAAAAACCGTGATCCATGCAGCCAGTTCTAGTGATTCATGGTTCCCCGGATCTGGCATTTGTTGACCCTCGGTAAGGCCAATTGCGAGTAAGTCTATGGTCCGAAACGGCCATTTGTCTCCCGGTTTGGGACAAGGGATATTTATTCACTACTGTTTATTGGGATTGTATTGAAATTGAAATTAATAGACGGCATAGTTTTACTTATTTGGGTTCAAAGTTATGGAACTTTGCAGATTTGTAGGGTGATTGTTGCTTTTGAGTTATAATCGCGATTTGTGAGAGAGCGACCGGGTCTTTCTTTAAATATTTCCTGATAAATGTTAGTTAACAAAGCATAGACACTTGCATTTATTATTATTATATTTATAGTTTTAATATAATACAACCGTTTAATATAAATGTAGTAACAGTGAATGCAACGAGAAATTTATATTCCATTCGCGTGTAAAACAGCTTAGCAGCAAAGTTTTAAAATTCTTTAAACATTTTCTAAATCCACAAAGCATTCTCCATGTTCTTTATCCCAAAGTATTAATAAAACACAGATAGTAATCACAACAAACACGCTGGAAGCGCAATAATTGTTTAGATTCACATTTGATAATGAATAATGCTGTGTGAACAAATTCTGAACAACCGAAACACAAGTAGGACCGTCCAGGGCGATTTATAGCCTCTATCCGATTATGTACCGACTGTAACGGAATGCAGTTTGCATATAAACAGCAGAACAACTCTATTATGAACGAAATAAGGTTTATTTTAGAATGGGAGAATAAATTTAGGTTAAGAATATTAAAAACTCTTAACGTGTAAAAGTTCCCAAGGTTTTAATACTTTTAAATTACGTCAGCGTTGAGAACATATTAGCAAGGTGGAATTTGTGGAGCATTCTCGTGATATCATTGAAGATTTAGCGATTTGATTGTGATTTTCCAAGTTTTTGAGGTATCATTTATATTCTAGTATGTTAATTTCATCTGAGAAAGTTATAAGTTATAAGTGATAGTTTTTGCTCTCTTACGAGTGGCGATGACAGTTTCGTGAGTATTCCGTCTCTTGTCGACAGTCTTACGGCGCAGTTCTCTGATGTTCCTAAGAATTTTAATGTTATTCATATTAACGCCCAAAGTATTCCGGCCCATTTCCACGATATGCTGGCAAGCTTTGACTGTAAAAACATTCATGCTATTCTTATTTCAGAGTCATGGCTTAAACCTTGTCTCGCTTCTACTAGTTACTCTCTTCCCGGATTTGTGCTGATAAGAAACGACCGGATGGTTGGTGGTGGTGGGGGTGTTGCCATATATCTCCGCGCTTATATTCCTTTCACTATTGTCAATATGTCAGCGCAGCCACCGCCATCAAATGCTGGTGAGCATTTGTTTCTTGAAGTCGAACTACATCATTCCAAATTACTTCTTGGAGTCTATTACTGTCCTTCTTTACGCATCAACTTCTTTTCCTCTTTTGAAAAACTCTTGGAAATGCTAATCCCTTCTTACAGTCATAGCATAATCATGGGTGACTTTAATACATGTCTCCTGAAAAAAGACCATCGCTCTTCTTCTCTGACTAATGTTTCAGCTTCTAGCAATCTTTCCATTCTGCCGCTAAGTGCTACTCACCATTTTCCAAACTGTACCCCTTCGCTTCTTGACTTGATTTTTGTCTCCGCTCCTGATCGCGTAGCTAAGCATGGCCAATGCTCAGCTGACGCCTTTTCGTATCATGACCTGATTTTTCTTTCTTATAAAATTCGTCCTCCTAAGGCTAAAGCCAAAATTCTCATGCAACGCAATTTTGGTGGTATGAACACTGAAAGACTTTGCGAGGATGCCAGCAGTATTGATTGGTCTCCTCTGTTTGCGTCTACGTCAGTCGACGAGCAAGTTAATTTTTTCACTGCTAGACTTGTCGAACTTTACGATGTTCACGCACCGGTACGAGCAGTTAAAGTAAGACATTTGCCGGCACCATGGCTGACAGATGACATAAAGAAGTTGATAAATAAAAAGGTGACGGCAAAGTCTAAATTTAAGCGACGGCCTACTGACGCTAATAGGGAAAAATATGCTTCCATTCGCAAACACTGCAATAAGGTATGTAGGAATGCTAATCGCCAATACATTCATAACTCTGTCCAAAATGGGGACGCATCCAAAGTTTGGAATTTTCTAAGATCATTGGGGATCGGTAAAACCCGACAAGAGTCAATACCTAAAAATTTAGACATCGATTCAATGAATAATCATTTTACAACATCGTCCAATTTCGATAGGACAATAAAATTGAATACATTGGATTATCTTTCATCTCTTCCGAGCCCCAGCTATTCTCCATTTGTTTTTAGTCAATTCTCTGCATGTGATGTTAGGAAGAGCATACTATCGATTACTTCCAATGCAGTAGGAAGTGACTGTATCAGCCGTAAAATGTTACTCCCAGTGCTGGACGTAATCCTTCCGGTCATTTGCCACATCCTCAACTTTTCTGCGTCCAGTGGTGTCTTTCCATGTTCATGGAAAGATGCTCAAATTATTCCATTACCCAAAACGTCCAATCCCACATCCTTTTCTGAATACCGTCCAATATCCGTCCTACCATTCCTGTCCAAAGTCCTGGAACGATTAATCCACGACCAAATTAGCACTTTCCTATCTAAGAATAATCTCCTCAATCCCTTCCAGTCCGGCTTCCGTCCTGGTCACAGCACCACCACAGCCCTTCTCAACATTACGGATGATATAAGGTCAGCCATGGAAAGCAGTAATCTGACGGTCTTGGCGTTGCTAGACTTCAGTAATGCCTTTAATACTGTCGATTTCGATGTTTTGCTTGGCATTCTGTGCTCTCTTAATATATCTCCATCAGTAATTGACTGGTTTCGTAGTTACCTGTTCGGTCGCCGGCAACGTATATGCATTGGAGAGACTTTGTCTTCCTGGTGTAATACTTCTGCTGGGGTACCACAGGGTGGCGTTTTATCCCCTTTACTTTTCGCAGTTTTTATAAACTCAATCTCCTTTGAACTAACTTCTTCCTACCATCTTTATGCGGACGATCTACAAATTTATTCGCGAGCTCCTCTCGGACATCTGTCTGAGGCTATCGTAACAATGAATCGTGATCTGGCCCGCATATGCGAATGGAGCAAAAGATATGGACTTATGGTTAACCCCACAAAGACGCAGGTTATTGTGCTCACCTTTTGCCGACGTTTTATAAGTGCCCATGTAGGCCTATGTGAAATAAAAAATTTTGAATTTGAATTTGTGGTGGGCAGTTCTAGGATGGTTTCAAGAATCGACTGGACGACTCTTCCCCAAGTTTATTTCGATAATTCAGTTATTCCTTTCTGCGACAAAGTCAAAAACTTGGGGATATTCATTGATAGGAACTTTTCTTGGACTGCCCAACTGCGAGAGGTTAGCCGCAAGATATTTGCATCTGCTGCATCTTTGAAGAGACTGCGTAATTTTCTTCCGACTACCACCAGGATTGCGCTTGCACAATCTCTTCTTCTACCCATCCTTGATTATGCTGATGCCAGCTATCTTGACCTTACTCAAGAACAACTTGAAAAACTTGAGCGGCTTCAAAATGTTTGTATAAGGTTTATATTCGGTTTGCGAAAATATGATCATGTCTCCGAATTCCGTGTGAAGCTCAAGTGGTTGCCAATTCGCCTTCGCCGGAATGCTCATATTCTTTCACTTTTATATAATGTGCTATTCAGTTCTTCCACCCCTCTATATCTTAAGAAACGTTTTCAGTTTCTCTGCGATTCCCACTCAAAATTTCTTAGGTCATCGGATAACTTACGACTTCAAATGCCAATGCATTCCACGAGTTTTCTGGATAAATCCTTTACTGTCCAGGCTACTCGTCTGTGGAATGCGTTGCCAGACCCAATCAAACGCGCCCAATCGTTGCCTGTCTTCAAGAGACTCGTGAGGGAGCATTACCTGTCGCTGTGATTATGAATTGACTGTCATCATTTTATTTATTGCCTTTATATTTTAGTATGTATGTATTTATGTATGTATTATGTAGCATATGTATGTATCTGCATATCTTTAATAATATATATATATATATTTTTTGACACTGTTATTGTCACACCATTAACAGCCCCACTTCGTGTCCAGTAATTATTGTCCATGCCTGGTTGCCTGGAAGAGATCGCGGAATGCGATAAGGCCGCCTATTGTATATATTTTTAGTTTTAAGTTTCCTTTGTAAATGTTACTTATGGTGTACAATAAAGTATATAATAATAATAATAATAATAATAATAAGTTGAGAGTTTATGGTTGAATAAAAATCAAATATGTGGTTAATAAAACCTGTAAGTGATCATCAGCGGTTCACAACTTGTAGATGAGTATCATTTATGCATTCACTTTACGACTGGAGTTATAAAAATGTATATTTTTATGTTTGTTTGAGTCTGAATGCGATAGCGAATGAGGATGGTCATATGCATGGATATTTTACTACAAATGCGCCTTTTTAACTGCTCACCTACATTGCAGGTTTTATTTAAGCAATTTTTTATGGTGGCCTAGATGTGGTGCAGAGAAACGCGAGTTGTGTGTAAGATTGTAGGATATCTTGTATTGTGGGGGATATGGCAAGGAAAGAAGTTAACACTGGAGATAAAAGTTAATATATATTACTTGCGGACCGCACCGGATTCGCCCGTGACAAATTATTCACAAAAATCTTCCTCGTATCTCACTTTTTCTATTGGTGAAAACCACATGAAAATCTGTTTAGTAGTTTTTGAGTTCATCGCGTACAAACGCGGCGGGGAATTTTATCTTATAATATGCAGTGATGATGTAGTGATATGGAAGAGAAATCAGCGATCAAATAGCATCCGAAAAAGGGCAGGTATGAAGATATCCTAGTATTATTTATTTATATTAACTTAATAATGTAATTATGATTATAACCCGTACTTTAGTATACACCTGTCTACCCTTATCCCCTTACAGTCGTCATACCCTTAACATAAAAAGTTGCCGTAGCACGGAAGAAAAGCTTTCAAAGCGTTTAAAATTAGCGGTTGAGGAAAGGGTTTCGCAATAAATAACTTTACAAAACAGAGAAATGAAAGATATCACCTCAAGTGGTGCCGTAACCGCACTCGTGCGGTAATCTATACTAATATTATAAAGCTGAAGAGTTTGTTTGTTTATTTGAACGCGCTAATCTCGGGAAATACTGGTTGGAATTAAAAATTATTTTTCTGTTAGATAGTCCATTTATCGAGGAAGGCTATAGACTATATATCATCACGCTACGACCAATAGGAGCGGAGCATAAATGAAAAGTGTTGCAAAAACGGGCAAAATTATTTTGTAGTGTAGGTAGGGTAGATGGGTAGGTAGGTGACCAGTTGACGGGAGCGAAGCCACGTGGGACAGCTAGTCATGAATAAGGCTAGAGGTCACGGTGGGTATTAAAGTAATCACGCGCGTGTTAGCGAACCTGCTGTGCTATGCTCTCTTTCTGACTTAACTAATGTTTTAAATTATTGGAATATTATTAATGTTGGTTCTTCTGACCAAGTGTGACCTGTATTTGAACTTACTGAACTCTATTTCCATAGCTGTTATGTTTGGTCATCTAATGGTCTTTGGAGGCACCTATCTCCGTTCTGTGATATTTATGTCCGCATTTAATTTCGACCAAGAACCGACAACTATATAAAATTTCTAATTGTTGAATCCTTTTTTAAACTATTTGTAATATTATGTCTGGTTTCGGAATTAAGAATTTATATTTGTCAAATTCTATTTTAGCTTGAAAATCTGGCAAACTTTGGATATTAAGCTAGGGTTTGTTCTTAACGGCAAATTTTTCATTCGGAAACCAGCCATAACTTATTTGACTTTTGCTTTACAGTTATTTTGATACAACCCACCTCTCCCCTATATCTTTCTATCAATGGTCCACAAGAGGGATAACGCCACACTTGTCTGGTAGATTGATGATGGCAGCTAAGTAAGATGTTACACGAGATCACAGGTGGCCGCTGCTGACTACCCTAGGGGTAATTTTTCCCATGACTGCAGATGGGGTGTGCCTAAACTAGTGCATTATCCTGCTCATCCACTAAGACATAATAGTGGCCTCAGTACGAGCCACACGATACAAAGTATGAAAACAATAAAATAAATTGCATTGTTGCTTGCTACGCCGTAGCAGAGATGAAGATTGACTACGCTTGCTACGGTCGTAGCACATGACAGTACGCTATGAGAAATTCGTAGTTTCGCTACGCCTCGTTACGATTTCTTTTTTCTATAAAACTCAGTCGAGTTCAACCAGTAATCTATGAACTTTAATCCTACTACTATTTTGCAAGTGATTGATGTGTGTGTGAGATTAACAAATATCCAAATATTTGTTAATCTCATACAAACATCAAGTTTAAGATAACAATTTGGAATATAGGTAGACCATGGTCTAAATTAGGGCATAGGATACTTATTTCCCAGTACCTCTATGATGTTACCATGGGATAGATTCACAACTTACACGCGAGCGAAGTCGCTCACAAAGAAGGTATTTAACGCCTATGGTAGGTATCTGAAATGGAAAAGAGGAGCTCGTGGCTAAATAATAACAGTCACACGGGTCGATCTTCAATGTTAAGCAAAGCTTGACGAGGTCGGTCCGTGGATGGGTGACCATTTTCAACATACCGAGTTTCCTCTGTGCCTCGGAAAGCACGTTAAGCCGTTGGTCCCGGCTGTCATTTGAAGATCTTTGACAGTCGTTGCGGGTAGTCAGAAGCTTGAGATCTGACACCAGTCTTGCCAAGGGGTACCGTGTTACCCAGTTACTGGGTTGTGGAGGTCAGATAGGCAGTCGCTCCACGTAAAACACTATTGCTCAGCTGAATCCGGTAAGAATGGAAGCCGACCCCAATATAGTTGGGAAAAGGCTAGGCAAATCAGAATACCTACACAGACACCCACCGCCGAATATCATCCCCAAGTTTATTGCTTCCGAATAACTATCGAAACAATTAGTTTGTCGAAACTTCGTCATTGTTCAGATCCGTTACAGTAATGGCTAAGTTTGTATGCATCTAGGTGTAATCTAATTGGGGCCCGGCGCCGCAAACTGCCGTGCGATGCGACCGACAATCCGACGCCGACCGCAACTATTAAACTGGTCGTCCCAAATCACATATATAATGTGGGTTATAGATGGGCACGAGTGGGTACGAGTTAATGAGGGGTTTAGGGACACGACTTTAGTGTTGTCTGTGAAGTTCTATCGGCGATGACGTTTGTCAATAAAGGTCATAGCACAAATGTCAACTCGGAAAGGGATCGTCACCGTATCGCCTTTCGCCTCGCCGTCAAACAGGCGTCAACCTAACGTAAGTACGTAACCAAAGCGGATCAGCAGCTTCGGTACGTCGATTCGGCTGCGGCTAGGTGACGCCGCGCTTTTGCGGCTCGCCGACCGCTGGTTAACCTGGCTGGCACCCAGATCAGTTTGAGAGACGTAAGCGCGGAGACGACGAACCGCAAGCGCGGGAACTGCAATTGACCACGCATCGCACCGCGGTTCGTGAGCTTGTCCCGAGGCGAGCCGATTACGTTACGATGCCGATTAGTGTGCCTAGCAAAAGAGAGTTTCATACAAAGAATTCTGCACAGCTTGAGAGCAGTGGTGGCCCAGTGGTAACGGCCGCGACTTACAAGTTGTAGGTCGTGGGTTAGAACCCAGGCAGGCGCTTTACTTTGTGTAAATTATTACATCACCACCGCTCTTAAAGCAGTGAAGGAAAACGTCGTGAGAAACGTTGTCTTTCACCGAAAATTCGAAGACATGTGGCATCCACCAACATGTACTGGGCCCGCGTGGTGGATTTCGAACCATTCTCACAGAGAGGAGGCTGCAGGCCTCCTCTACACAACCGTACAACAGACCGTGATCCATCTATCCTAGTACTGCACGGCTCGTGTTGATACGGTAACGATCCCTTTCCGAGTTGATAAGTGTGCTATGACCATAAGTCCGAAATGTTTGGGCATGGCATGCGTTACCGACTTGACACGTTGTCAATCCCGAACATTTCGAGGAAAATCGTTAACGCTAATGGGATGGCAGTTTTTCTAGCTTGAGCCTAAGGTTTATTGTTGTGTTTCGTTTTTTACACGACCGTTCCAGAAAGGTAATAACTTTTTTCAAGTCTGATTGAGCCTAAACTAAGATTAGAATTTGTTAGTTCATTGAACCATAAAATCGTTATCAAAAATTAGTTTGTGTCCAAATAAAGCCTCAGTGCTTATAATTGAACCGATGGACTGAAACTGATCGACAATTAATCGAAAAAAAAAACTTAATCTCGTCAGCTAACAGCTCTCTTTGTACTCATAATCAATTTATTTATTCTGTTTAACAATCAGGACAAATGTTTGAACAAATTAACGAATTTCATTGAAGTAGAATTTCAAAGCGTTTAATACAATATTGTTTTTTTAATCGTAACACAAACGAAAGGAGGTCAGGATTGATGTTAGAAGTAATTATTTCGTGCATAGACTATTGGGTATTGAATCGAAATGTTCGGCCCGATAGATAGCGACGAACTACGAGTGTTCAACTGACTATTTAAATATCTCGACTCGATTAAATATCGAATGTCACGTAAACTCGAGAAATGATAACGAGTTCTAAGAATTTTAGGAAACAGTTTCCCTAAAAATCTAATAAGGTAAATGGAAAATTAATTTGAAACTTATCATTAATTAATTATGTTAAAAAAACACTTAATAAATCTTGAATTTGAGAGGCTCCGTTTCATTAATAAAAATTTTCTTCATAAATGTGACATTTAGATTTTGCAGAATTCTACTTAGTCAAGAAAAACAAAGAAGCGTCCAGCACACGTTGTGCACAAATCAATACTGCTCTAATAGGTAAATGAGCTCTGTCCCCTGGCTATTTCTATCCCTGTGCGAGACGAGTAAATAAAACATGAGTGAGCACAGTTCCCTGTCCAGACTGAGGGTCCATTAATTCGTGATAATTTCGGCGCGTCCCATGGTACGGGCGGACCCGATTCGTCCGACCACGATTGATTAATCGTACGGTTGTCGGCACAAGATCGGCAGTCGACTTAATTGAAAAGTCAACATCTCGATGCTACACACGATCGATTACGATACGTGGAGTTAATTTATTATATTTGTTACGGCCGCGCCGTACCCGTGACGATTTATCAGTTCAGTGTGTCGGGTCGCTTGTTGTTTTTTAATTAGGGTTTATCTTGCTTGTCAGAACATGTAATAAAGAGATGTCAAGCAAAGCGTTACATATAAATACTTGACTTAAAATCCTGTTGTTGAAACCCGTGTTGATAATTTGGATTAATCGCTTCACCAAAGCTTTAATTCGCCGTCGTACTTGTAATCATCTCATTACGATTTCCACCGAGCGCGTGTGTACCAACAAATAATGCTGTTATTACTGAATACCGGTGTTAGTGCTAAATACGATAATGGAGGGAAATTATAGCAAATGAAATTATTGTGAATTAAATTACGTCCGCAGTTAATGCTCAGCTATAGTTCTGGTTTATTTTCTCTGTTATATGAGAATTTTTATTGCGAAAAAGCGTGCATTTAACGAGAACAATTAGTGGTTTTATATCGCCATAATGTTCACACACCGTGCTTCTGGACGGTGTGCAGCACAAAGCGTAAGTGACGCTCGCTGGCCGCCATTTTGTACAAATAATTCAACAAGATTCGCGCGGAATGGTCGCCGCTTCCGGCTGTCGGGGAAACAACTTTATGCTTATTTTAACTGCCGGTAACGCACCTGAAAACACTGGTCTAGTTTAAATGAAATTGGTCTCTGTGATGTTAGAGAAACTACATTAGATGCAGCACTATTGTTACTTTTAAACTATGTTTACGTATAAACATTAATCGTTGATAAAGATAAAGTGTTCAAACAATGAACACTTTATCTGGCCGTTCATTGAACCTAAACAGCCACCGCTTATTACCTACTCCACCTATTACCTCCAGAAGCAAAATGAAAATTTCTGCGCACTCCAAGCAAAAACGCCACGATCTTTATGTTCGAATTAGTTTTCTTGCTCAGGGTTTAGTACGCATAGATTACACACACACGAGCGGCAAGTAATAAAGGGGGTTCTTTATGTGGCACGGAACGGAACCGGGTTCGGGAGGCGAGGCGATGCGGACAGCGCGGGAACAATACGCGAGTGACCAGCGCCGCCGCGTTCGCCGAATAACTTTCCCAAATTCGCGGCCAAATGCACTGCCCGCTTCCGCAGTTCTGAAGCGCAACACAGACATAGCTCTGTTTTACTGCGAACAGAACTCGGGCTCGTGGTTTATGCACTATGTATGTAATCGGATAAGTTTAGTCGAGTATCGATGGCATGATTGATTACGGTACTTCTCTAGTTTGAATTTGAATATGGAGCATCAGTTGCGTTTTGTGGTGGTGCAAACGTACTGAACTGTTTAATGAGGTTACGCGTATTTGTTTGTGGAAACTGAAATTCTCATAGCGGTTATTATTTCACATCAAACTTTAATATTCGAAAAAATATTCGTGCATTAGGTAGAAAAAAATTATGAAGCTCGCCATCAAAATATTTAAAACGCATAAAAATATTAATTGAAAGTATCATCAAAGCAAATACTTTATGGGCAAATTAAAAAAGCATTCGGAGCGATAAAGCATCGCCGTGGGAACAGTTAAACCGCTGTGAACGCATAAATTCCGTTCCGTTGCGATAAAAAGCCTTATAAAACTTGCATTTATTATCAGTATGCCATCGGCCATCGGTTACGAGCGTCGAAATGTCGCAATATAAGGAACGCGGTCATCCGCAAGCTGAGGTCATTAGTTTGAGGTATGTGCACGATAAAACACGTATTCCTTGTTAGATTCACGTCATATACAGCGGGCAGTATCTCTTGGCAGCGGCGAAATATGGAACTAAATTTGAATCTACTGAATTTGACGTTTTTTTGACAGATGCCTTTGTCAGTGTCGCCATCATGATATGTCAAGTAACACTGGCCACTAATGACGTAGCCTTGCGTCATAATGATGATGATCGGTGTTTATGGTGCACGTTGTAAAGTTTTAATGCTAGAGATGAGATGCATTTGAGAAGTTAATTAAAATGTTTAGTGTAGGTAGTGACACCTTTATGATCATTACCACGCTGGCTGATTGCTCTATCGTAGTTGGGAATACCGTTACCTTTTGGGATGGTATCTGGAATAGCTTAATTAAGATTAATAAAAGATATAAACTGAACTGATTAAAAGCATGAATATATTACATCATCCAAGTGATTCCACGAACAGAATATTTTCATCAGATTATCCTCTGACTTGATTCGCTTCGAATCTCTATCTATTGCTGCAATAGAAAAATAATAACTTTCTAATAACAACAAAACGGAATGTGACATAGTGAAGTGACAGATGATTTGTCCGTCAAATTAAACCAATTATATTTTGTGGGACAGTGGTTGTGCAACAGTTGTTGTTCGTAATTGATTCCATGCGAGCTGATAGAAAATGATTGATAGAACAGCTGCCACGATGTTGATGGTATAATCAGAGCCAATGTTGCAAATCACGCCTCATATGAATATGGCCGCCATTTTGTGCTCGGGTAATGGCGCGAATAAATTATTCCGTAATAATTTGATGAGTATAAATGGTTATTTTTAGTTGAATGGGGAGTAAATTATAAGGATTACTGTTGTCTAAATGGTGCTACTTTTGAATTTCGGGTTCTTTTTTCTTTCAAAAGTTGCCAGTTTACAAAATATCTATCTGATGTTATGATTAACGACCACATCATGTTTTGAACGCCCTTTTATTTTTATGCGGTTTTTGTCTTTTGAAGACAAATCCGCATTCATTATCAAAATTAAATTAATAACGATACCATCTGCCCTTAAAATTATCAAACGTTAAATTGCCCTTAAAATTAATAACGAAATGACTATCTAACAACAATGATATTAATATAGCATAGTTTTTGTTTACAAAGATAGCATCGGGGTAGAAAAAAATTCAACATTACGTCCCTTGCGTGTTCAAGTAGGACGAATGTGATCCGACCTTTTTTATTTACGAACATTAAAAAAAGTATTTGAGACGTCACGCAAGCAAGTAGGTTGTAGTGAAAATGAATTATATATCGCACAGGGTGCTTATGTAAATAAATATTCTAAGCAAAGGGCTGCCATACACGTTTTTCCATGTTAGCCATTGGCATGACGTCAGAGATTTTAAATATAGAATGAAATATGAATATGGTACGTTCTTCACGCTGCTCTAGGTAGGATTGTAAGAAAAAGTAAAATATAAGTTTGTCTTTATTTATATGGATAAATAGCGACCTCGGCGACCCTACCAAGTTGTTAAGGTCAACAAAAGTTTATTAATTTTAGGTCTCCTCGGGAAAGACTACTACTCAAACACTTTACACTGACCTGAGGGTTTAAAAGTTTCCACTATAATTTAATATTTAAAATGAGAAAGTTTGTTTGTTTAACTGGTTTTTAATGTAAAATTGAAATGGTAGGAAATACAACTTTTAGCTTTAACTGTATCGACTTCCACAGAATCGCATAAAAGTTCAGCCTTAAGTATGCTTTTTACTTTAAAAGCAGAAAAAAAGAGTTTATAAAACCTATTCAGTAAACTCGAGCGCAATTTCTTACAGCCTATTAAAGCAAAGTCGTTCCAAGCGTCGGACGTTCGAATTTTACGTTCGAAATTTAAAATAATCGTAAAAATTCGCGCCAATCGCGTGCACCGGTTGCAAACGAACTGAATAAGCATGGGGACGAGAAGTACGGATACGAATAAATAATATCAAAGAGAATATTGCTGCTTACGTGTGCTAGCTGTCGTATTAAAATTTATTAGTGCATAGCTACGATGCAATTACAATTTAGATTCATATTCGCATTTTATGATACCGGTTTTTAATTTAAATTTATTTATGATATTGACGCACAATTTTGGGAGGAGGTAGACATGTTATTTTAGTTGCTTGTTAGCGTAGCGTAAGATATAAGAAGTTTACAAAGGCGGTCTCCTATTATTTTGGTGCTCGATATGTTAAAAATGTCGCATGGTTTATATTTCTCAATTTTCGACGCTAAGAGAGAAAGTCAGAGCAATATATCACTGCCACGCGTGACTTGCAGCTATAACAATGTCAACCCCGCCTTGAATTGCTCACAAAAGTGTAAAACAGTGTAAAGACAAACATTACTCCATAATATATCATGACTGAACACCTTTCTTAAACAAAACACACGCATATACATAATTACTTATACACGCATATTACGAAGGTACACATTACAGTATCACACTTACAAATTAACGCGACATCGTGCCTAAGACTTACAACATTGTTACTGACATTCCTCACACAACAATGTCCCGAAATATTTGCCCTTAAATCCTTATTCCCTTAAAATAGAAGGTTGCCGTGTTCTCATAATAAGCCCCCTTTACACCCGGCGGTATGGCGTGACGCCGTATCTAACAACCCCGCCTGCAATTAGTACGTCAAACGTTCGCGTGCTTTGCGAGATCGAATATAATAAGGCTGCCGCACGATATTCGAGAATCGGACCCCGCCCTGCGACGGGAATTTTAATAAAGCTTATGAAACTACGGCTCAGGTATGATATGCGAAAATTGTGTTGAAACTGGCCTTATATGTACAGCAGTGAATGAACTGATGTTTCTTTTTTGTTCTGGCTGATGTTTCTCCTGTGATAACAAGCTGCTCGTTAATTGCGTTGTTGCTCAGCTTTGTTTAAAGGTTTTGCTCCTATTTATAGTGGCCCACTTTGAGCAAAGTTTGAAGTTTATTCATTGAGGTTCTTCTTCAGTAACATTATAAGATATTGTATTTCTCTAGAGTTTGTAACATTGAGAACTATCTGTTATGTTGAAATGTCAACTTCAACTTCAACTCTTATTAAATGGCATTTGTGGAAGGGACACCACAATTTTGCCAATAACACGTGCGAACTGTTAATAGACCATCAAACGCTGGAGAGTATTTAGCGAGATTTAACAGTAAAATAAAAATATTTATCAAAATAAAAGTTTAGCATTTCTTCGCAGACGTAATCCGACAGTAGGACCACCACAGAGTATGTTATATGAACAGGACAGATGATGACAAACGTAAACCGAAAGAGAAAAAAGAAAAAAAAAAAAAAAAAGAATAATTACAATAGTTACAACTTAATATTATTAATTTCAATGAATTTGCATAGTTTAAATATAAATCGAGTAAATACTAAAGAAAGAAGGCATTTAACCGAAGTTGGACGAGGGATATGAGGAGGAATGATATCATGAAAGGAGAAGCGCAATCTAGGACAGGAGAAAAATAAATGGTCCACGTTTCCTTCATCCAAACCACATTCACAAAGAGAATTATCCTTAATCCTAAGTTTGGCCAAGAAATGAGGGGTGCAACAATGATTTAATCGTAAGCGACAAATAGTAGAGGTAGTGTTTTTTTTTCCTAATTGGTATTTGAAAAACCAAGGCTTGTGGGGAATCTCGGGTTGAATATCTCCATAATATTTACCCTTTATGGACTTAGAGATTTGCCATTCCTTGGCCCAAGATTTAAACAAATTTAGAGGTAGAGTGGCACAAATATCATGGGAATAAATTTCAGAGTGGGCAAGAGAGCCAGTGAGAACAGCATTTTTGGCGCATGAATCAGCTGACTCATTACCAAGAATACCGACATGGCCAGGAATCCAAACTATGACAGCATTAATACCAAGTTCATGACATTGAAATAGTAAATCTCTAATTTTTAAGATTATAGGGAACCTTGACTTAGATCTGAAAGGATTAGATAGAATGGCTTGAAGGCAACTTTTTGAGTCAGAGAAAATTATGGAGTTATTTAATTTATGAGACAAAACAAATGAAATAGCTTCAAAAATGGCAATTGATTCACCTGTAAAAACGGATGTAACAGAAGGGCACTTATAATTTAAAATAATTTTTGTATGAGGAATCCAAACAGCAACTCCTACAGGGCTATCATCGGAGACTTTGGAAGCATCAGTGAATATAGTAGTCCAATTATTATATTCAGAGGAAATTTTTTGGACAAAAATCTTGTGCGGTTCTAAGGTATTTTTGTGAATTCCAAAGTCCAAAATGATCTCCGGTTGGAATACCAGGGCATTATAAGGCACCGAGTATAAATATAAAATAGGGTTTTGAAAAAGTGGGCAAGAAAGACGAGTGAATTGAAGGTAGGCACGTAGAAGACAAGGAAGTTCAATATTAGAACGACAACTGCAAGAGTCAAAGATGGATGATAATTGGTCCAGCTTACCAAGAAGGGGATGTTCAGAATTCTGTACAAGTTTAAAAATAAATCTATTTGCCAGAAATTGTCTTCGAATCGTTAAGGGAGGTTCAACACACTCAACTTGCATGGCATTAATTGGGGACGACTTCATCGCCCCAAGAATAATCCGTAAACACTTTGATTGGATTTTATCGAGTTTTTGGAGGCCAGATTTGTTACAAGGATCTAATAGGAACATACCATAATCAAAGTGACTACGAACTATTGCATTGTAGATCAGTTTTTGAGTATATGGGTGAGCACCCCACCAAACACCAGAAAGAGAGCGAAGAACATTAACGTTTCTTTCGCATTTTTGGGAAACAAAGTCTGTGTGTGCAATACCTGATAATTTTGTATCTAACCAAAGTCCTAAAAATTTAACCTTGTTCACTTGACAGATATTTTCACCGTTAACTTTAATATCAACAGGAGGAACAATATTTTTTCTTGTAAACACAACTACAGAGCTCTTAGAGGCTGATAAGGACAAACCGTGTGGTAGAAGCCAGTCAGATAGATATCCAAGGGCGGAATTTAGACGGTTACTAGCCTCATCTAGAGATTTCCCAGAAAAGTATAAAGCTAAATCATCAGCATACTGCAATATTTGACAAAATGAATCAGTAGAAAAATGTAAATCATAAGTATAAAGGTTGAATAAGAGAGGGCTTAAAACTGAACCTTGTGGTAAGCCTTTCCAGATAGTCTTAGGAGGCAAAGAGGAGTCTTGAGTTTTAATGGAGATGGTTCTCTCCATCAGTAAGTTACAAATGAAACGAACCAGTTTTATAGGAATATTTAACTGATGCACAAGTTTATCCTTGAGCACCGGGAGAAGAACATTATCATACGCTGAGGCAATATCCAAAAAAGCTCCTACTAAAAACTGCTTCTTTAATAAAGAAATACGAATATCAGAAATTAATATACTAAGACTATCCATTGTGCTCATACCTTTTCTGAACCCAAACTGGGATACGGGCAACAAGTTCTTATTTTCCACAAACCACTCAAGTCGATGCTTCATCATATGCTCGGCAACCTTGCACAAAACAGACGACAAAGCAATAGGCCTGTAGCTATTTGGGTCTGACGGGTTTTTGCCAGGTTTAATGACCGGAATGATTGTTTGATGTTTCCACGGCTGTGGAACCAAACCGTACTCAAAAAAGTTATTAACAAGATCAAGGTAGTATTGCTTTGTACTACTTGAGGCGTTTTTTAAGAATGAGTAAGGGATCCCATCTGCACCAGGAGAGGAATCAACAAGACCGTCAAGAGCCAGACAAAGTTCAGAAAAAGAGAATGGGGCGTCGAAATTATTTTCGGAAGAAAGAAAACCTGGAGTAGAAGGAAAAGAGTCCAAACTTGGAACTGAAGGAGGAGCCAGTTTATCCGAGAAGGGTTCAATCCAGGAAGAAGGATCATTCGCTGAAATATCAACAGAATTGCATGAACCTCTGTATCTTTTGATTTGCTTCCATACTAGGGAAGAAGGGGCACAGGGAGATAAGTTTTGACAATAGCGGAGCCAACCCTCTTTTTTCTTTTTAGAAAGAAGTCTCTTAGCAATGGCTGCTTTTCTTTGATACACTAAGAAATTTTGAAGAGTCATAGAATTCGAATAGAGAACCTCTGCTATTTTTCTTTCTTTGACAGCTAAAGTGCATTCCGAATTCCACCAAGGAGTTGAGACTTTGAATCTGTATGGTTTTTTAAGGGGAAAATTGTCATCAGCACTGGAAATAATGGAGTCTACAAATTTAGAATAGCAGTCAACAAGATTGTTTCTGTCGGGAGGGGGAAGAGATAGTAACTTATTTTCAAGAGAATCTGAGTAAGAAGACCAGCTTGCATCGTTTAATCTATATTTAAGAGAGGGATTAAAATTACGCGAAGGTACTACTCTATCAGAGATAGAGACAATAATGGGAAAGTGATCACTACCATAAGAATGAGGCAAGATATTCCAGGAAAGAATGGAAGCAAGAGAGGCAGAGCATGCTGTTATATCTACAGCCGAGTTAGGATTTTGAGAAGGGCGAACTCTCCTAGTGGGAGAACCGTTGTTAACAACACATAGATCAACTTCATCAAAAATTTCGAGGAGGGCACGACCAAAGTTATCATCATGGCTCGAACCCCATGAGCGATGATGCGCATTTAAATCACCCATAAAAATGATTGGAGAGGGAACTGAGGCAAATATACATAGAAGGTCTGGAATTAACCTAGAATGAGGATGAGGAATGTATGCCGAGAGGAAAGTAATGTTAAAAGCCCTAACAGCAACGATGTTAATGTCAGGAGAAGTAGGGGGAAGAGATAAAAGAGAGAAAGGAAGCGAGCGCCTAACAAGAAGGGCACTACCTGCATACCCATCAGCCCTATCATTCCGAAGACAGGAGTAACCTGAGACCCGAAAGTGAGAACAAGGCACTAACCAAGTCTCCGAAATGGCGATGACTGAGGGGTGAAATTTATTTATTAAAAATAAAAGTTCAGGCTTCTTCGGCCGAATGCTCTGAATGTTCCACTGGAGTGAGGAGACTAGATCCATAATTATTAGATAGAAGCTGGGAAAGTTTATGGGCAACGTGGGGCGGTAAAGAGGAATTTTCACGGGAAACTAAACTAATAATTAAAGACAAAAGAATATCTAAGAGGTTATCCTCTTGAGGGTACTTTGGGGATGAAGAATTTTGAGAAAGGGAGAAGCCATTGGGAAAGGATGAAGGGACCTCAGCAACGATGGATCTATGGGCAGCTTTATCATAAGATTTGCCTAGAGGAGCTCTAGGCTTAGGGGAGGAAAATACAGTTTTTTTATAAGAGGTAGGAGGAGTAAGGCTAATAGATTGGGAAGAGGAGAAAGAAGATTGGGTTGGAAAATTTTGGGTGACTTCAGAATATAATTTTTTAACATTTGGAATTGATCGAGAAGCCTCTTCGTATGAAAAATTTTCCTGAGACATTAACAACTTAATGGATTTTTGTCTCCCTTGCTCAGGACAGCTACTGTAAAAAGCAAAGTGACGGCCCAAACAATGGATGCAAGTGGACTTGGCTTCTAATACGTCACAACTGTCACCAGGGTGAGGTTGTGAGCATTTAAAGCACCTTGCTTTGGACCGACACTGTGCTTTAACGTGCCCAAAACGGCAGCAATTTTTACATTGGATAGTGGGGTACTGATATACCTCCACTGGCAGGGATGTATGATATAAAAATACCCTTTGAGGGAGTATCTGTCCCTTGAATGTGACAACTATTGTTTGTGAGGGAATCCAGGAGGTCTTGCCCTCCTGTATACTTTTACGGTTTAACCTACGTGCTTTCAAAATGGCTCCACACCCATCAGGAAGAATAACAGATTCTACAAATTCGTCCATAGACATATCGACTGGCACTTGACGGACGATACCCATTTTGGTGATAATATAAGATGGGATAGTAACTAAATATTTAGATTCCAAGACCGGATTGGAAAGGAACTTGTTGGCCGCCTCACCAGAGGTGAATTCCACAGAGATTTTATTTCTGCCCACTTTTTTAATTCCGTCCCTACAAATATTTTTTATTTTATTTTTAATTAAAAGTTGCCCAAACTTAATTGGACGAATCGATGTCCCAGCAGAAGGGTCTGGTTCGGATCGGGAAACATGGACTAAAAAGGGACCTTTTTCTAAATTGCTATATGATTTTATGCCCACTTCCAGAGAAGGGTGAATGAACAAGGTTTGGATGGCGGCAACAGCCATCTCTTTATTAATAATGGTTTTTTTGGAAACAACCTCAATTGTTTCCGAGTCGATTATATGGCGTCGCTTACCAACCGCTGAGTTTAAAGATGAAACAGCGTCAGGAGGGTCAGGAGGAACAGGAGGGGGAAGAGGATGGTCCATCTCTTTAAATGAAAGGCCAAAGAAAAAACACTGAAATCTGCGAAGAAATAAAAAAAAATCTAACTGATAACTTTCTAAAAAACGCAAATTTGGAAAAAAATTATCTCTCCAGCACGACTGACAGCCGTCAATCATGTTGAAATGTCAGACTTAAACAAAATTCAGTGACAATTAACACAAAACATTTCGGTAAGATTGGCCACATCACTGACACTGATGCCATAAAATTCATACATGCAAGTTCTAAATTTGAAAGTACTTGTGCGTTCTCCACCATAAACAATAAAATTGTTATTTTAAATTTCAAATTGTAACATGGTAAGGGGCGCGTTCTGAGGCCAGTCCGGCTATTATTCATAGTCGAAACACGTTATTTAATTTGCGATATGCGGCAACAGTATGTAGCGAAATAAACGGATAACAGTGTTTGGACGCGCGGCGTTACACTTATAACTAGATTTGCCTTTGTGGAATTCTGCAAACAGACGCCCTAATGGGACAAGGGTTTAAATTCAAAATATATTACGACATTTTGATGTGAATAAACGTGAAACTGCATAATCGTAAAACACTGTTTATTAAAGCCCCGCCATGATAAACAGGAACGAATTAATCTTCGCCACGCTATGTCATAAATTAAGGCTTATGCACCGCTTTGAAGGAGGAAATTAAGAAAACGTGAGCTTCTTTCACGGAAATATTGCATTAATCTTAAAAAACAACGTAGCTACCAGGTTATTCATTAATCTTGAGCTGAATACGCAAAGTTGCGGCGACGTGTAATTTCCACAAATGACCTATGTAAAGCGATCTGCGAGAGGTGCAATAACTCGATTTGTGAATAAATGGCTCGGAAGTTGATCTACAGTACCGCCCCAGTTCCAGCGTTAGAAGAGCGAAATTTCACCACCCATTCCATCGCTGCGTTAGTTACGGCGAAAAGTTTCCACAGCGAGATTAAAGCTGCAATATAAGGGGTTTAAAAGGGGATTCTCGATGCAGTTTCGATGTTTGTGCGCCCTCGGTACAAGGAAGCTTTTTTGTTTCGAACGCGACCTCTGACTGCGCGATTTTCGCTTCGATTCCACTTTTGAACGTGGCGCGCCAAATGAAAAATGGCGGCTTAACTGTCAAAATGGTTATTGATGTGCGAGTTGAATTTACTTTTACTGATATCGGATTAGCCAATGTGAGGCGGGCTCGACAATTGTGAAGCGATTTGTAGAGGGCGGCTCGAGGGCCCTGTATCATTTGTTAAATGTCGATGTTTCGCGATTTCTTTTGTAAGTACGACGTACGCTTACGTAACTTTCACTCGGCTTTGATAACGCTTTGAAAGCGGGTTCGAGAAATATGAATGTTTGACTTTGATAAATAGATGCTACTTTCATATCTTATTATTTGTTTGGCAGTTATTTCTTCGTGGAACTTTAACTGTTAACCAGGTAAGTTTCTTTTGCGACATTCATAAAATCATACCTCCACGTCTCTATCTATTGAAGCCTTAAAATACATCAGAGAGATCTTCAATTTTGTACTGGAAGTACCTACTCCCTAGAGCATTGCTAATCTTATGAAGTCCCAATCTGCGGGCTCGCTACGTTCCGCCACCAATTAGTTCTGATAGGTTCTGTTTAGTTCACGAATAATGCCGAGTGCGCCCGAGTGTGCCCGAGCACCGACGAGAATGTCCGAACACCGTCGACCGACGCTTGACTTAGGTTTAGGGTTGGTCGTGATTTAAGCTTCGGTAAGTGGAGCCCTAGATTTTAATGACTGTTTAGTGTTTGTCTCCCAAGTGAATGGTCCTTTTGGGTCAGAATGAGGGTCCTGCATATAATATAGTATAATGACATCCACAGAATGTCTGCCATTAGATATCATGTCCGATAACTAGGGCAAATATGAAATTGGGCTCGGCCTTTCTCTTTGGGTCTCTCGTAATTGGGTCTGCAATCAAACCAGAATTCAGAGTTTTAAAAGCTTTAAAATAGGCCTTGGAAATTTAAATAGAGTCTCTTGTTGGAGGTTTAAATACATATTTTCTTGCGATTTTGCCTTCTCAAGCCTCTACAAGATTCTCTTATTTAAGTTATTGCTTCGAAACAAGTTCGTATCATAACAACTGAAGCATTTTATTAATAGCATTCCACCACAAAGCCAAGGCCACAAATGGGATTGGTGTGCAGCCCTGAGGTACCCGGAGAGGCGCAGACAACTGGCACTACGTTAGCAAGGGGCGAGGTCGCCCGGGGCCCTCTTGAGGCCCAGTCGGACCCCAGTGGCAAGGATCGCGAAATTGCTCGCGTTTCGAGTGCCCGAGATTAGTGCGAGCTACGATGATATACACACGCTATTTTAGCGTGCCTCGCGTGAAATTTACTACTTAGTACTCACAAACTACTAAAATTCGCACCAGATAGCGTGTTTGGACCGAATTACGTTTAGAACAATGTAACATTTGTCTGTATTACTTATGGGTCGAGTACAACTAACGGTGGTTTGGACTATGAGAAAATCCTGACATTCATATTTATATTCATTCCGTAACATAAGCTAACTCAATGCTAAAATGTGGAGTTCTCCTGTGTAACAAAGTGGTAATTTTTCAAACTTAATTATGAAAGTGTGAAACTGATTAATGTAGAGAAAATGTTCACACTACGCAGAAGACAAAGTTAAGTAACTATCATACATATTAAATGAACGAGAAAACTTTTTCTTTACATGTTACAGAGCTTGAGGTGCCTTTACCAAGTTACCCAAGTAATTAGCCGAATAACTTACAAGTCTTTGTATCAACGGTTTAAACTTACAGTTCGGAAAGTTTCGGGGATCCTTCAGGGAAACGCAAAAAGGGTGGTAAAGTTGTTCGGAAATTAACAGATTTCATTTGGAACTCGCGGACAAGTTGTATAACAATCTCTTTCTTATCCCCGTCTCCTTTGCAGGGAATCTAAGCACGTATTAATTCGCAAGTTTTCGGGCTTGATGACTGCACACCGTGGATGCGGGGCGCGAGGGCGGAGTGCTGGGGTGAGTAGAGAGGTGATCGTGATCAGACTCGCGAGTGGCCACAATAAAAACCTGCGAAGGTAGAGCACTTCTTTCGGGAAATTAGTTGTCGCATTAGGTACCTATTACTGGCGTTCGGGTGCTGATTAACCGTTGCCGAATCGAATTTTGGGGGGCGAACGTGTTCGGAACGTAGCCATTGCTAATTATCGCGCCGTTGATGAATGTTTGCCACTGAACGCACCTCAATCAATGCCATGTGATATTTTACCGCGGAAATGAACGGGTCCTATAAAAGATTTGCCTTGCCATTTTTGCTTCTTTATTTTTATAGTAACTAACAAAATTTTATTATTTGTCGCCAACTTAACCCTATTTAAATGTCAAACAGACACGTTGGTCTGACAGTTACAAATTAAATTTCGAAAAGCTTTTATTAACAAATTTTAATCTTACCATAATGAAAGCAAGAAGCTAATTTAAAAATATCGCATTGCACTTCAAGATTTTAAATTATTAATTCAGTTGAACCTAATTAAATTAAATTGCAAAAAAAGTAATATAGCGTCCTACGTTCCAGAGAAAATGAAGTTTGCGCGGGCTAATTATGAGAAATGGCAACTCTCGAAAAACTTCAATACGGAATGGTGTTCTCATCTTAAAACAGTTTTTATGTAACAAACTTAAGTTTATTAAAAACAAATGTTATAAATCATAAGTATGGATGGAAATTCGGTGTTTGCTATCGGTAATAATTTTTCCACATTTGCATTAAGTTACTTTGGAAAATATGTATGAGGGTCTTTTTATACGGCTCCGAAAAGTTTTTGTCGCGGGGAACAAACTCGTAACTTTGCACTCAAAAAGTTTCAAAATTACAGAGTGCACGACGAGTAATTTATTTTAATTAGGTAGATTGTGTGAGTGCATGAGTTTTAACACTATGATACATTGTCTCTTATCATCCCATGGGTGTTTTAAGGCTTCCCGCATGTTTTTATGCCAGATTTCTCTTAGGTTATAAAACTAAAGTTATAAAACGTTTTCTTAAAATCTAATTTAAATTAATTTGAGATTTAAACTGCCAGTACTAGAAATTCTTGCTAAAATACAAAATTAGAACCCCACTATTGCCATAGACAGCGGAGCGAACATTCCGATTTCCGATCACTTTTAAAACACTTCATTCTTATTCAAAATGAGGACACGGAACAAAAAAGCATCAAAGTTGGTTAGAGTGGTGTCCTCGCTCCACAATTAGAACAAAAGAGGTAAAGAGTGTCTCTTCAAAGCGCAATCGATTCTGAAACACAGCCGCAACTGAATTAGAGAACGTGTGATTCAGGAATATTGCTACTTATTCGCATTCTTCGTTTAAAGGGAGGACAGATACAGGATGGTTTTTCCAATGGATTGAATTTTTGACATTCTTGTTTTTTTGTGACGAGGTAACACTGTTTATATTATTATGCTCAAGAGCTATTTTCAAAATAATGTTTTGACTGTTTACAAGTAGTTCTTTTTAGTAAACATATTTTTATTTAATATTTACTTTGCCAATAAGTTTGTAGAATGACTTTTGATAGATGCATGAAGTAATAGTACTTTAATTTTGTGTAGAGATTAATATAAATATATCTTCAGATTATAATAAACTATTCAATAAAAGCAGCAACATCAAAGCTCATACAAAACTTCAATATCTAATACAAGATAACTCGATATTAATAACGATTATAATTACATTTATTGAACAGTATCTGTTTTAGTGAATTAAATTATTATCTGAATCTAATTATTAGTGCGAGGCGTCACAGTAAGCGGGTTTAATATATGATCAGACGTGGAGTAATTAAGCGACAGAATCTATTGAGACTTACTGGTGGGGTGGCCATCTTGGATCCAGTTCGGTACATTAAAATAATGTAGTAAAAGTAAATATATTAATATGGATTTAACCTGAACTGCCTTCCGGTAGACACAATAGACAAGTAAAATTAAAAAAGAAAAAAAAATCATGGTCCATAATTTATTTAGTAATATACACGTTACGATCTACAATCTATTGAACACGTAATTATGAAAAGATATCTTGCGAAAACACCCCGATTTAAACAGTAACTTTAGCTGAAACAGTAACAGTAACAGTAGCTGAAACGATTTTCATCAAACATAGCATTATCACAGAAAAAGTTGAAGAAGTTTTGTGTTTAATAAATTAAAGTGCATTTTCATATTTTCTAAATATTGAGATAAATACTAGGTTATAGATCATACACAGAAGAACCGTTGGGAACCCCACTGCAAACATGAGACCGTTAATAAGCACCTAACATTTTCATCTTACTACAAGTTTTCGTCTATTGATTCTGTAAGTTATAACAATAGTAATGAACAATAATAAATTCATTATTACGGACATCTTTGTTAAGTTTACAGACGTGGTAAACTGTATTCTTAAAAGTAACATACTTATTTTGCACTTAACATTTGAGCATACGAGAATTTATCAATAAAACATTTGGTTTCATGTATTTTATAACCTACAACAAACAACTAACATACAGGTTACGAAGTAATGTGTAATTATTTGAAGATACTATTTTATAAGTAGCTAAGTAGTAAACGAAAGAAGTTTTATATATTAAAATAACTGCTAATTATTATAAAGAGTAAAAATATGCTAAACATAACTTTTATAGCAGATAACAAACTCGTCTAGGGATCTACGAAAACGCAGAATATGTCGAAAACCGTAGTCGGTTGTGTGAGAGCGCAGTTGACAGGGTTAGAAGTCCTTTCAATATTCTAAGTTTCTAACCATTTTATACTATTGCAACATGCCTACATAATTAACACACTATACCTTAAGTACCAACCAACACCGAGACATCCTCTACAAAATGGTTTCTCTGAAACCTCGTAATGAGTATCCATAGTACATAATTTGATTCTTGTATGACAGTACTCATCAGCCAGGATAATTAGCGAACTGACAATATTAATGAGCTTTTTATTGATTGAAAAGTTCCTATAACACTTACCGTTGGTTTGTGGGCGTTAGGTACACGCTCCTTCGTTGTGGTGGTCTGAAAGAATAAAAAGTGGAATCGTTAGTTATTGAAAAAGAAAAAAACTGGGGAGGTTTTTGAGAGCTTGAGTGCGAGAAGCACAGAACCAGTCGGTGTAGTGAGGCTTGGGGGCGGCCTATGTTCAGCAGTGGATATCTTTTGACTCAAAAGATCATTTCATTCATCACCTAGTTATTTTATTACATAGTGATTGAGCCGCTTTGGTTGGTCAGGATTCAAACCCGTCAGTCTTTTTGTATTATTTTCAAAGCAAACATAAATTTACGACTATAGTATTCCGAGGTCGCCAACACAGTGTCCTGTTTCAAAGGTGATTTTCAGTGAGTGCCCGTAAATAGTGCAACGCATTTGCATTGAATTCATGACCTCTTCTCGCCGTAAATACTTGGTTAAATAAATCCAAGCATAATGTCCTAAACTGCTATTACATTCTCTAAACGTCCAACATATTGAAATTAATCATGATTGTTTGATTAAATTTATATTAAAGTTCAACAATAATCGCTGCCTCTAATTATTTCATGTAATTTCCGATTATCTGCATGGCTCAATAAACATGTTACATAATTTATTATATGCCTGTTATGACGTCATACCATTAGTAATATATTGAATTTAGAATTCGATATAATTATCAAACGGCACAATATACTCTACATTACACAAGACAAAGTTCAAATTCCATTGCAACGTATACTTTTTATGGCATTCTTAATACAAATGGTCGCTAAAAAATAACTTTAAACATAAACAACGAGAGGCCTATGTACAGCAGTGGACGTCTTTCGGCTGAAATGATGATAATGATGATACACAACGCAACCAATAGGAATAACATTCTTTGTTTCTGGGAGAGCAACATATTTCATTGTCGCTGATATTATTGAAGATGTCCTTAGAATGGGGAAGGTACAGGTGGATTGACTGCCATTTTGCCACCCAAAAAAAATATTATGGCCTATTCAGTGGCTAAACTAATTACCACATTCAATTCTTTTAGCCCTAACATTAAACAATAAAACATAAAACGCAGCTAAAGAAATAAAGAAGCACTCGCAGGTCTGTATTTCATTACTTCTAAAACGAACCAATTAACAAACGGCTATTAAAATTAAACTTAATTAAGAATTCCATTTAAGTGCAAAGGATGGGGGTCTTGCGTTTTATTATTCCTTGCAACACTTATATATTCAGTTGCGAATAATTGCCAATTAAAATAAAGCGTTCCACAAACAAAACATCTATTTTTGTTTATGGAATCAATCTACAACAATGGCCGCATTGTGCATTTGACGTGTGTAAACGCGTTTACGGAGCTCGCTGCGTTCGGACGCGTGCCCTTTGCAAACTCACTTTACGGATGAATTGCTTGTCCGTATTCAACTTGGGAGTTTCGGAAATTTCACGGTTGTATTGCGATGGATATTATTGGCAATACGCGTGTGTTTAACAGTTTAGAATTAATTTATTATTGATTGTCTGTGTAATTACTGCTACACGGCTGATTATAATTTGGAATACTATAATTGAATTTGATGTTTGAGCGTATTATGATATTTAGCATTTGACAATGGAGCCAATTTAATTATACTCGTTTATGTAGTTGGTAATTGGTAGTCAATAGTGAAATATTAGAGAGATGTTTAACGCGCTCGTAGCGGGGTTTCAGTACAGCTTTGACTTTTATTGAGCAGTGTTCCCGCTCTTTAAGACACAGGCTTCTCATAAAACGCTGACATTATGCCCCACAGCATTCAATTTAACCATGAAACAAAACTAATCAAGTAACGTAACAAGATATTTGTAGCAGAGCCCCAATACCATATCGGCCTAGATGTAAGAGCCGACGCAATTTGCAGTAAATAAGGATATCGGTTTAGCGTCATTATCCCGGCGCGGCCCGCGATATAGCGGACCTCGTAAACGCGCCTCGAGTTAATGAGTTATGCCCTACCCGCCTCTGTTGTATGCTTCTTACAACACGATTTATTGTACCTACTTGGTACGTAAGCAATTCCTTTAAACGATTTTTCATCGTATAGGTAAGTATATGTTTGAGTAATGAACGATGTTAGTAATAAATTACCGTGTTCTTAAGCTACACATGTTTTGTGGGGCTTATTTTTCATGTTAGCACTGACGCGAAAATTGTAGGCAACATTTGCGGCGCGGTTATTAAAATTTTCATTACCTGTCTGTTTTAAATGAGATTTTAGTAGACGGAAGGTTTTGTGTGTGTTACTTTACTGACACTGAATTAAATTACATATTATTTTAAAATTCTCATACGCTTTATTACATTTTGTCCGACAACTGAAATGAAAATGTTACCAGATGTCATCCATTTAGTAAAAGGAAAATTATCCTGTTCAACTTAGTCTCAAGCTTCAGGCATAAATGTTTTATTAGGATAATTACACCCTCTCAAGAGTTTACTATCACCGTACCCGAGAAACACGATGCACATTTTATTTTAATTCAGTAGGATTATACGGCTTATCCTGTGAGCGGCTAAATAGGAGGCGTTTGACGTTGTCCCCTCCAGACTTGACGGGACAAAGGAGGGACGTCCGAGATGGTTTCTAATTACGACACAGACCGTTATGCAAATCGGGGGCCGACGAGGCGGCTCTTTGTCTCTAATAAACATGCGCGGCTCTTGCGGTCAGACCGCCAAATTGCTCGCCTTCCACTCGCCCAGTTACCGCACCGGCAATAAAACCACTTGAATTGTAGTGCCCTCTCTGTACAATTACAATAACTCTTTGATCAACTTCATTCGCCCATTCCAATCTTGAATTTCTTTCGACATTCTATTTCTTAATTCTGTTTTAATCGGTGCTCAACTTTTGAATAGCGAATCCGTTTACGGCAGCGTTTATTAGGAGCTAAGACGTTCCGAGGCGCACCGGCACGGGGGCACGGGCCAAGCTATTTAGTTGGCAGATGCGTTCCGGTAAATTGAATGGCGGCGTGGTCCGAGGAAATCGCCAGGTCGTGCCGTGACTTCGCTCGTTGCGAAACTAGGCTAAAAGCACCGCTTAGCTGCCATTCGGCGGTAATTTTTCACGGAAAACTGTCCGACGTCCGGCGGACATACCGCCGATTTAAACGAGTTTACGAACGTTTCGACAGTCTGCTCAGACGATTTTGTTTGAAACGCTATTGTTTTACGACTGCAAATTGCGAGGTACCTAAATTTCGAGCGAATTCTCACAACTAACGCTGGGGACGTTCAGTTGGAAAAATATTCATTTTTCACAAGCTCGGCAATATTTCCGTTTTTATTGGAACAATCGATGTGCCTTTTGCTCGTGTCTGTACAAAGGTTTGCTAAGCGACGCGTTGGCGTCGGTATTCGCGCGTATTTCGGAATCGTTGCATTTTCGCTTCGCGTTTGCGAGGGAAGTCGTTACCGGTGTCGTGATCGCGAGCAAAAAGTATAAACTGCTCTATCGGCCTTTGTAAATGCACACGTTGTAGTTTACATGCTCCTTGTGTGTTTTACTTTAAGCTCTAACACAGAGGTAATAAGGTTATTTTCCTATGAATAATCGTGTTCATGGAGCGGTTTACGCGAAATGAAATTGTAATAATATTCATTTTTCCGGAAGCGGGCTCTATTCTTGTAAACGTTTACGTTTGTTGTACACGCGTTATGCAATTATTTTGTAACATTGTATTGTTTATAGTTGAGCTCATAAATATTAATATACCGTAAAAATACTGTGGTTTTACTAGTTTGCTTACATACAATGTAGGAACAATACGGGTAAACATCCGTATTGTCTGTGTAGAAAAATGATAATTCTATTTAGTCCGTCAGTGAGATTATCAAATAATATTAGACACGTATTTTTTGCTTTACCAAATCAATAAAAAATTACAAAGTTAAAGCGCATCAAAGTTCAGGAGTGGGCGCTTGTGACGTCACTAAGGCAGTATAAAGTGTACTAACGGCGTGACGTTACACGATATTTTTACGCATTATATTCGTCACTTTAAGTTTACGTGTCAAAAGAAAAAATACGTGTCCAACATTTTTTATTAATCTACATGACGTACAAAAAACTAAGTTTCAGTAAACTATCTATTATTACTTACTGATACTGAAATTAATTGTATCTATTATCCTAAATTCATCGTTATAAAATTAATAAGGAAAATAAAGTTCTTATTCAATGTTTACTTGTACCTCGTTTATTTTATAATAATGTTAACTTATATAGTTGGCGTAAAAGTGCTCTCAATCTTATAAAAGTATTAAACATATAACACAATCAGCAACTAAATTCTTTTTTTTTTATCTCAGAGACAAAACTGACACATGTCAAATTACTTCTTTTAGGGCTCTTATGGCTCCTGAGGTATCTTATTTATATATTTGACATAATATGTCAAATATATAAATAAGATATATATTTATACATGTGTAAAATATATAATTATACATGTGTCAATTTTTCTCGGAGATAAAAGAATCAGACTTCTTATGTAAGTACAATATGATAGATATCGCGCTGAAAAGTGAAAAGATAAACTACGAAAAGCTAAACTGCTTCTTATAGCAATTCATTTAAAAGCTAACTACTACTCCCATCTTAATTAAATATTTGTTCAAATAATTAACAATAAAAATAGTAGTACCTATTAATCTATTTGCTAGCAGTACCAGTACAAAATTACTTTTAAAACCCTACCTGCCATCCGTACCTTAAGACCAAATGGGAATACACCGGCACCGTCCCATCACAGCATCGACATTGGAACTAAGACCCAGATTAAAATGAAGCCCTGGCTCAAATCTCATTTGTTTCGGGTATTCACGTGTACTAACGGTGAATTACTATTACTTAACTTTACTGAAACTAATTACTGAGACACTGTTAGAGCACAGTTAATTAATCCTTATTATATATTTGGATGAGGAGAATTGCTTGAACGGTACGGTGCGGGATTGTCACGGAATAGCTGGCATTTTGTCTTGAAGTAAATTTGTCTTAGTATTTAATTATTTCTTCTTCATTTCTGTGCTGATTGGCTGTCAAAGCTGGGCACCTACTTTTATGTAATTCTATTAAAAAAAAATTAAGTAACTTCACTATAAGGCCGTTGCCCTGAATTCAACTGTATTCGCTTAATTTGATTCAGGAAAATCGTCATCTTCGCTCAATGTGGCGACTCTGTATAAAAGTTACCTAATAGAATTTATTTTATATTAACAAGCTTCAAAAACCATTCGAAGTAATCCAACGGTAATTTCCAACCAATCAAACATCCACCATAACGAAAAAAAATACATCCACCATTTTAAAACAATTCTGCCAACCTAACAATAAAACGTTACAAAATCAATCAAACAAATATTATTTTGACATTACAGCAGCGAGTTGGAAATCTAAAAGCTTAATTATTCACTTGTTAATATTTCATAAACCCTGTGTGGACTAATGAAACTCGTTTCGATATAATAAATTATTTCCAGAGCGAGTGACTGCGAAATAATACACTCACAATTAGCTATGGTTGTACTGAATGAATTTTACTAACGGTTTGAACATCGAAAGGGTTAACTTAGGAACGGCAAAAATGTAAGTATTCGCCGGTTGAAGTTTTCCTAACTAAGTAGTAGAAGTGTGGCTGGCAAGGTTTTTGAACAAGCATATTTAGAGCGAAAAGTTGACAGATGAGTTGATTTTGATGAGAGAGTTGCTGGGAGAAAACAGGGAATATAACAAAAAAGTTTGAGATGGCCCTTTGGCCGAACAAATCGAAGTTTTTAAAGTCGTCTGTAGTTATCGCATTTTGTGTTGAGCCGAACCCGATCAAATGAAAACACCTAAACTATATTCTTATTGGAAATCAAACCTGATTAAATTTTATCTCCTAGTGGAGGCCAAAATTTTTATACCACCTCTGAGAACATGAAATATCTAATTATGAATCTAAATTAATTGTTACGTTTCATTGTATCTTAGATTAAAGTAGTACGCTGAAATGCGTGCGTGCAGGACATGGGTCATGGGTCCCTAGTTCCATACTTAATCCATCCAAAAGACTGGGGGCCTTCTTACGCACAAAAGCAACAAATATTCATTAACCCTGGCTTTCACCCCTAATAATATTTATATACCTATTGTTGGTTATCTGCATTCATAATACGACCACAGAGAAACTCCCTGTTGTGTCATACCCACTAAGCCTATTGGCTTACAGCGGTGGCCAAAAGGACCAGGCTCCCATCTCATTTTAGAAGATGTTCGAAATTCGTGGATGGAAATCTCGCTTGCAAAGCTTTAGAGAATACATTGGGAAGCGTTGTCTCAGAAGATTCACAAGATCAAGCAGTCGAAAGTACATACGGGAGACAAGAATCTATTTCTTGATCGCTTGTAGCTTGGATGCTTATAAAATTACACTTAATTTGCAAAATATTGACTTTAAAATATGTGTCATTACAATACAACAAACTTGCATATTATATGGGCATGTTTTAAATTGTTTGCTTGTTGACTCTCGATAGTTCTATAAATATCTACTTATGTTTAATTTGGCAAACGTGAAGTCGGATGTTTGTGCTATTAATGAAAATACACAATTGGTTTTGTTCAACAAAATTGTTTCAATATTGCTATGGTCTTTTGGTACGTACATGAATGATATTAGGATATCCAAAGTGATCTTTAGTTCCTAATGCAAACTAAATAATGTGGGACCAAATAGAAACGAGTCGGACTCGCGCACCGAGGGTTCCGTACAAACCTGCAAGGTTTACAAAGTTCGTTCATTACGACAATCGAGTCATAACTATGGTAATCTTATTGCAAAATGAAATTCATAACATTACAATTTAAGGTTTTCGGAATTTTTCCTTTATGTGTGCTATAAAACGTTGCTTCATGCCAAATTTCAAGATTCTAGGTCGACTGGAAGTACCCTTTAGGTTTTGATTCCCTTGCGAGTACTTGCGAGTTTCAAAATATGCAGCTTAAATTGCTGTTTCTTTTGATTGCGTTGACATAGAAGTTTGATTTTGTTACAGCTTAAAGGTATTATAGACCTGAGTATTTGGTATGAATTTCAATTTAATACCTCTACGCGTTTATGAGGAAATGGGTAGTAAGGTTAAAATTATTAAAAAAAAATATATTATGTGATGTAACTAAAAATTTATGGTTTTCGTAATTTTTCCTTTATCTATGCTATAAGACGTTGCTTCGTACCAAATTTCAAGATTCTGAGTTCACGGGAAGCACCCTGTAGGTTTTGATTCCCTTGCAAGTGTCGAAAATTTGCGGCATAAACGGCTGTATCTTTTGATTGCGTTGGCTTAGAAGTTTGATTTTTTCACAGCTTCAAGGGACAGTAGACCTGAGTAATTGATATAAATTTCAGCTTCATACCTCCACGCGTTCCTGAGAAAAAGGGTCTTGACAGACGGACGGACGGACAGACGGACAACAAAGTGATCCTATAAGGGTTCCGTTTTTTCCTTTTGAGGTACGGAACCCTAAAAAGAACAGTTATTGGAAAACAGCCTCCGGTCTGGCAGGTATTAAGAAAATTCAGATAGAAAAAATCAATAAGACATCACACGACCCGGATAACGAACTCAAGTCATCATGTATTCTACAAAATATCAACGAAAAACAAAACACAATCTCCTTTCATCAAACAAAAACAACAAAGGTGCGTTGATTGCAACTCGAAGCCCACTCGAAAGTCATCAAGTCCACACTTGTTCGCTATCTAAACAATAGTGGACAAAACAAATTTATCGGCGTGATGAATCGCGGGACATTTGCGGAATAACTTCGGCCATTCCTTTTGTCCGATTGATTGCAGATAATACCGGATTCGTGAAAGAAAATTGCCTTCCTAATCGGTTGAATAGGTTAAGATTAGCTCACATAGAGAGGCGATGCGACGCGATGATGCCTACACTGTTTAAGATAGCTATACAATGTGGTACGAGAGAGTTCGAATAAACCCCGCGAAATTGGAATTTGAATAAATATTATTCACGGAACCTAATTTTGTTTATTTATGAACGCTAACATAGTTGATAGATACAGATGTCGCTAGCTCCGTTTCATTTGTACTTTCAATTTCCGTTTAATCTCTATAAAAAAATATGTTTGATCATAATCGCGCACCGCTTTCATTTATCTCTTAATGGAATACCAGATAAACCAACAGCTAATAACAATTGATTTCGTCATTCGTATTTTATTAATGAAATTTTTATCTTTTTGTGTGTTTAAGTTTTATATTGTAGTACAATAAACTTAAAAAGTGCGCGCAGCATAGGCTTTCGGTGTGAGCTCACCCTTTAGACCTTATACGAGGAATTGTGCGGTTTATATTGTTCTATGATTTGATTTGTTTCGTATGTTCTTCTGTGTTGAGGTTTCAGGAATGTCTTATCGGGTTAGTGGTCTTCAGTGTCACTAGCTTGACATAAGTGCGAAGTTGCTTCCTAAATTGGGTTATCAGGTCAACTTTTTCTTTGGCAAAATCGCGATCAACTTTTGTTTTATATCTTCTGATATAATTCTCGCTTATTAAACGTTCATCCTTATTGTATAGCAAAAGTTGCGTAGATAAATATAAATAATTTATTTTCTAGGTACTTCATAAGCTCGTGCGTAACCAAACTTAAGCTGATATCACAAAAGTTGGCTTAAATATTACATAAATGTAGTTGAAATGGGTAATAATTAGTCAGTGAGCCACAAACAATGTGTATATTGGTAAGATTATTTTTATTAGTGTTAATACACCGCCAATTGTTTGTGGTTTTCACGGGTCCCCCATTTCAAGGATCAGATGTGTGTTTGTTCAATTTCATTTCAAAATTCCTACATTAACGCATATTTCAACACAGCTCCATAAAATCACAAACAGTACTTTTACGATTCCATCTCATTCATAACTTCGGACAGCATAATATAACGCGGTATAAAAGATATCAAATGGTCCAGAGGTCTTTGCTCTCCAGTCTCCAGCGTAAGATGCGGCATCTGTGCAATGTTCCGACTTAGATTAATGGACGCCGCTAACGGGAGGAAACCACCCCGTGGTACGGTTGCTTCATTTGTTTAAATAATATTATTGGAAAGGAGTTGGCTATGGTGGAGCTAGATTCAAGATTGTAGGAAGAATAGCTAAGTTTTTATTGGTTTTCTGGGGGAAAAAATGATGTCGAGATTGTTAAGTTAGTTACATTGGTGGGGAATTGCATCCAGTTTCCGTTTAATTTTTAATTTCAATTGGAATAAAAACACTTAAACGTCCTTAACCCGGGAGGTTTTTACGCTGTCTTGGCGACTAGGTCGCATGGAGTGGATGCAGTTTCCTTTATTTAAGGATACGGGCATTAAAAAAGGCACAATAGTAGAATATTACATGTTGTAAAGGTTTTAAGTTTTCCACAGAGCTCCAATAAATGTCTTATTTTTGGAACAAAATTCTACTCCAATAACCTAGAACGCTACTAACAGTTACTCAACACAAAAAGCTTTCATACAAGACCGTTTTCTTTGAGCTAATGGACACCTAACATTACACATACAGTTTAATAAATATTAAGCAGAAGCCTCGAATAAAGATTGTATATTAAACTAAGTCAAAGATACTCGTAAAGGGTTGAAGAAGACCTTTCATAATAACTATTAAGGTTTTATTAAATCTTTAAAAACGTTCTCTTAGAGCTTTGTAGAATCATCTTCAAATCTTCCCTGAACAATTGTACATATAGCTTAGTGCCTCTTAGGACTTAACTGGGTTCTAGTTTTGCCAACAGTGAAACTATGTTAAAATTACCTTGTAGGGTTTAATTAGTCGGCAACCCTTAACATGAAGCTTGTATTAGTAGTTTGAAATTAAAATCATGATTTTAAGTCTGTTGAGTAAATTGTGTAGATCTTTAATCTACATTTTGACGCAGGTAGGCACGTAATGTCCTTCTTAAAAGTTCTATATTCATACATTGTATTGAAAACGACGAGCACAATTTTAATATACTGTTGATTCAAACCCGAAATAGTGTAATAAACATCCTCCAACACAAAATATACACATTAAAATGTAACGAAACGAATCGTGAAAGATAAGAGCTCTTTTGTATTGAATCAGAATTCGTGAGACTTCGTACGACTTCGTAGGAGTTCGAGGAAATCCGTCATCTTTTCTCCGTTGCATTTCTCAGCGGGACAACTGTCGGGTGCACCACAAAAGATCGTATATAACGAGAAATAAATGTATATTTGTAGATCAAAATGAGAGATACTTTTATTCGAATTGCGCTAGAGATTCAGTGAGATACTTTAGTGCAATAAGAGCGGAGTTTTCTGTTAGTGTAAGTGACAGTTTAATTACGAAAGTTCTTATCCACATGTTTGTTACAGTGAAAATAAATAAATGTGTCTGTATATCTCTGATAAAAAAAAACAAAAGTGATTTCAAGAGATGTGTGGAGAAAATGTTTGAAAACTTTTGTTATAAATTGCTCGCATTGAGAGCTTCGCTTAGGAGATAAAAACTCAAATACGGCGAAAGACTGAAAACCCCAGCTATATATATGTCGTCCAAACCTCGGAGCACTAAAGCAGCCATAACGTTAAAAGACCATTACACGAAGAAGGGTGACAACGGTCTGTCCGCACACCGGGATTCCCTTATAATTTCTTTCTGATACCGGAATAAGTCCGCTTTCGGGAACTTAAATTACGTATGTTGGGAGGCGGGTCCGTATCGCGATTGCTATCGAGTGGGGAATAAATCCCGGGGCGTCGTCGGAGCCATTCGCCATATTGGATTACTGGCAAAGTATTCTCTTAAGTTTCATTAAGCGATCGGAGTGATATCCGCCGGGATAGATATGGGATCTAGTCGCCGTATAAATCTTGATAGGATTCCTTTGAAAGTTTGGACACTGTTGATTTACTTTTGAACGTAGGCTCGGAGGTCAATCGTTTTTTTCTAGGATTTACTTTTCTAATAAAATAAAGAAAAGATTAAGTTTTACTAGAAAGAAAAGATTTAGTTTACCCTTATATTAACCCCATAAAAAGCCACGTAACCAATACTTACGTGGCTTTTTATGGGGTTAATATAAGGGAATGGCGTTATGTATAGAATTGGTTGGAGATTGGACGTACGATGAGGTAATATTGCGAGGGAGGAACTTTAGTTCGGGCAAATTGATTGAATATAAATGAAGTATCAATTTGTAAAATTTTCCTTGATGTTGTTTATTGTGCCTATTTTTATCATCATAAATATTTTATCGTTTAACAAAGTTGTCAAGTCAATTGAAAAACAATTACAATAATTTACTATAATTCGCTTATCAACGACCACAGCTCACAAAACAAATTATTCGCGGCGAAAATTTATGCCAGTAACTGTACACATCGTTCCCTATGTAGATGATGCGCAATATTTCTACACTATCTCTGGGACCATCGCTGAAACATCAGCACGATTTATGTGACCTATAATCCTGTGTCTATGCGTACTACCAGTATATGTAGACTTCCGAATAAAGCTGCTAAGACGTCACTAACGCACCGATTACAGAAATGTATGGGACACCATTCGAGTGCAGTGACGCTCTTGCGGTGACGGTAAGGCCGCTTGTAATGCCAAGAAAAGTCACCGGGAATACCCAAGAAAATGTGTCGTACACGACCAATTGCCGACCGACAAAACTTTTGTAGTGTACATGATTATTTACACTACAAGAGTTTTGTCGGACCTATAGGCAAGAAACTTGTCTAGCGCAGACAAGAGGTTTTCTTGTCAGCACCATGGCAGTGTACGTACACAGTTCGTGTGTAGAAACAACTCGCATTCTTGTGTAAGCCCGGTCACGGACACCTAACGCGAAGAAAGAAAATTTTGTTCAAAAAAATTGCACTAGATGGCGTGATAAGCTTCGTTTTGTTATTGAGTTTTGTAAAATTTTAAGATTTTCTAGAGTCATAAAAAATGTAAGTTCTTGTTTAATTAACTCTCCTATGCACAAAATTAAGAATAATAAAAAAAAGAATGAAAAATAAATAAAGAATTTATAAAATAAAAATGGGCTCTTAATTCACATTTCAAAGATTATTTGAGATCATTTAAAATTGATTCCAATAGATAGCGCAGTTTTAAATTTTAGAGGTAACCACTTGATTTTTTAAATTTGTTTTGTAACACGTTTTGGTACAATGAAACTGTAAAAACGTATAAAATATACAATATAACAAATCGTCACTGTATTTAAAAAAAGTATTCACGAACAGAGTAAACCCTTTTACTTGCAAGTCACTGGCAACACCATCTATACCCGTGGAACGGAACCGAACGCGATCGGAAAATAATCAGTTTAATCGATAAAAACGCTGTTACGTCAGCACGGTTTCTTTGTATGGGATGAGGCATCTGTATGCTAGTATTATATTATCTGTAGCTCGGTGACTTTTCTAAACGTGTACAAGCGGCCGTACACGTAAGCGACGCGTATTACAAGCGTTTAGGACCTCCTTCCCGCGAACTTTCAGAGTCTCGGCGTTAGTGATCTCGGAGCTGGTTTGTTCGGAAGTCTACCGTTAATAGGATACAGGGTACATAAATACAGTCTGCCAACGGCCAAGGATTTCTTCGAAACGGGTGTGCCTGTGTTTGGCGTATGAATACTATGTACTTTTGATCATGTAGGTACTTGTTTTAGCCTGAAACGGGATTAGAGACTGTGTTTTTGGTTCCAAGTACCGTTCTGAAAGTTAGTAGTCTTGATACAATGAGCTTGTTATGAAGTGGGTGGCATACAGAGAAATAGCTTTGCATAGTGCAGTTCTTTAGTACCATGAAACCTTTGCGAGTCATCTATGATACAAGAGTTTCTGAATCATGACATACACGCTTGATTTCACCGAAGAGTTAGGCAGCAGTGTACCTATTATACATATAATATAGGTATTATTTATTGTTTATTTTAGATAGGTTCGCGCTTGACCACTATCTCACCCACATTTTCCAGTTGTGTTCAAGTCCCACACAATGGAGGGCGAGCCAGCTACCAAATTTAAACTCCGCGGGCTGATAAATAAGAAAATCCAGATGGAAGAAAAACCCAATAACAACTTTTATCAACCTCATATCGAACGAAAGACTTCTTGCACAGCCCCAGCGTTTTCGATCACGAGGCAGTCAGCCTAAAATTTCGCCGTCTAAACCCTAACATGAGTAATGGTAGTCTGCAGCGGACACCAACTCTCAGCTAATAAGACAGCGGAAAATAGACCTTTTGTCTATTGTGGCGGACATAATGGTCCGTTACGGTTCGTCCGTTGTCTTCCAGGACTAAAAGGACTTGGTAGTCCTATCTTACTATGTTAGTCTGTCTGTTTGGTAATCTATCACGCCTCAACGGCTGACTAGACTTAACTGAAATTTGAAATACGAGAGGGATTAGAAGGGTTTCGTTTTTTTTATTTTTTATAAAACTAGATGGTAGGTGACTATTGAATTGACGGCCAATGTTTGGAAGAAGAAGACATTGCTCCAAGCTCAAATTAATCTGGATAAGGGCAGGAGGATGGTGATAGTTTTTTATCCCGTTAGTATGTTTCCGCGAGATAATTTACGACTATGAAGCGAGCCGAAGCAGCTGGCAAAATCTTGCTCGTCCTTTTAGATAAATTGGTCGCGGATAAATTTAAAAGAGAGTTACCGCAGCCTTATCACAAGCAACTGAAAGAACACGGTTGAGTTTTAGTCAGTACAAGTCTGACACGCCCTCCCGCTTCACCCAGAGCGGGCGAAGATATTGGATGATATCCCAACCCAAAAAAAAAATACGTTCAGCCGAAGCAGCTGTCCAAGTCCTACTCATAGTTTTAGATATTTTTTTTGTAAAAGGTAATCTCAGGAAATACTTTTCCGAAATCTTGCGATGCTTCTTTTTTTTTCGTATCGCTGGCACCACAGACGGTCAAATTTGTTTGGCCCAAAAGTTAACCACTTTTATGGCGTCATTCAACGCATAGATCACCCTGGTTGCATGTTTCAGAGGACATTATAGGAGGTGGAGCATGATTTTGGACTCGGCACCACATATACACCCTGCTGCTGTTCCGTTGAGGTAGCCCCATTCTCACATTGAAACAAAGCTTTTGCACTTTTTATCCCGGTTCTTATGAAACATGACGCGGGAAAAAGCTAGTTAAAAAGGGTTGGTATCCTAAAAGCTCAGCTTATGGTTGGCATCAGTCTCATTAAAGTCACCTCCCCTGACGGTATCGGGTGACGATCTAGGATCGTCATCTTTGGGTAGTAAACCCTATCCTTATGGCTCTTACTAGGGGAACTCGTACAAAAGTTCTCTCTCCTGCAGGAATGTGAGTATTGTGTGAGTTTGTGAACAGTCTTGAGTGTATGTCCATATACATGTGTAGTCTTTTATGAAGCGTAGAAGGTTGTTTGTTTTTTGAATGGGCAATCATTATAATAAATAGCCAATTGATTGTTATTAGTCCTAATTGATTGATTGCCACTTGAATAGATTTGTTGTTTGAACTGTATAAGAGCAAATAAAACGTTTGTTTTGTTTGGCTACTTTTGCTTTGTTTGTTTGATATTTGAACTAGCCTTTACGATTTGTAGAGAGCATTATCGTACCTTGTGTTAGATTATTAAGAAAAATATCTCTTTTAGAAACGAAAAAAACTTTCTTTTAATCCGCAAAAGTATACTGACGTAATCATAGTAGCCAACATCAGGAAAAAAATATCTCAACTTTTTTTTTATAGCGTCATATACGCATTGACGATCGCTCGCAAATGACCCAGTTTAATGGAGAGAAACGTATTTTGTTGATACTGACGCTTTTTACGACTTTCGAGTGAGTTCTTATGGTAACTGAGCTCGTAAATTAAGTATATGCGGAGGGAAATGGGAGAACGGCAACCTTGGGACGGCCGGGCTTTTAAAACAACATCTTTAGGCGCTTTTTTTATCCTTTAGCGTAAAAATGGGAAAATAGTTTGTCTAATCTAAGTGTTTCATTTTGTAGAATAAGTGTGTTTTCCTCACAAACTGTCTGTTTTGTTACGTTTTCCCGTTCGCTGAATAGTATCGAAACTGTGCTCAAACTAACTACGGTTTGTATCCATGCTGCTTCTGAGAATTTTACACTTATTACTCTTTTTTGTCAAGATAAAACAACATAAGATAAATGTTATTAAGACACCTTACTTTACATACATTAAGCACCATAAAAAAAAATATATCATAAAACACAAGAAAAACAAATATTAGACGGGAAAATCATTTGTCTTCCTAAGTGTTTCGTTTTGTAGGGTAAGTGTATTTTCCCAATACAGGTTTCGCAGAACGGTATCAAAACTGTGCACTAATACTCATAGCGGTTAGTATCCATGCCGCTTCCGAGAATTTTAATTCAGAAATGCTTATCACTTTGTTCATACTGACATTCGAACTTCAAAACTAACAGTTGTAAAAGGTAGGCAGAAATCTGCTTGACGCAGTTGTGTGTGAAACGCAATGCTACGCTTCTCATATTGCTACGCGCTGTGCTACGGCGTAGCGCGTACTATGCTACGAGACCTACTACTAGCTACGAGGTGACCAGGATTTTAGAATATTTTAGGAAGCTTTTATTTATTATTCATTTATTTATTTAAACTTCATACAACATAGCCGCCTATTATACTGAATGCCTGAGGCATTCTCTACCAGTCAACCAAGGGTGGTCTAGAGATAAGTTGGCAGGTGCATTAAAAAAAGAAATAATTACTTAATTAAAATGTGTACACAAATATTTATAATGGTTAGTATATACCAACCATATTAAATACAGAAAAACCTATAAATATATTAAGTAATATTAAGGAGATAATAGGAAGCTTTTTTGTGTGTTACTTTAATCACATTTTTATTTTGCGGCCTACTTACGTCATCCTCGATCAGAGAAAGATCGCGTGACTGTCGCTATGATGTGATTTGAATTCGAACGTTTTTCAAGTACGAAATTAGCCTTCCGAATCTGACCCCCTTAAACAATATACCCTGTATTCCATTTATACGGCAGTCTTTATTAAACTGACCAACAATACTGGTACCGCTTCAGCCAATAAATACTTGACCATAATTTCACCGACAATCGATATTATTGTGTGCGCCGGTAATATCGTAAATTATGCTATAACTGGAAGAAATATAAGCTCCGAGGAAATAATTTAATCAGAACTAAATTCTAGTCAGTAAACCTAGTTTGAATTAAGTTTTATCTTTAGTGTTCTATTGTTCGCAATAGTATATAAATCATAACAATTTAGTTTACGAGTAATAAGCGTGATTTAGATAAGGTTTACTGCTCTGGTTGTCTCGTTTGTTTAGGTCGCTAGTGTCTCTGTTGAATATTATATGTTTTGGGTTCGATTCCTGGGTTGCGCAGTGTTTTTGGGTTTTACATGTGCGATTTCTCAGTAGAAGGCTCTGTATTTATGTCCGGTTGATTTATATTTTATGTTATATATTGAGGTATCCAACAGCGATACATACAAAATACAAATATATTACAAAATATTCGTATTACAGTTTTTATGGCCAATTATAGGTTTATCTGTGTAACTGGGATATATGTATAAAACATGCAAAACGGACTAACGTGACTTACAAATAAAAGCGTAACTATATTTCAAATGAAAATTATGCACATCAAAGTAACGCCGACAAAATTTTCTCTCTTTTCAGGGTTCCGTACCCGAAGGGTCCAAACGGAGTCCTATTGCTGTCACTCGCATGCCTGTCTGTCTGTCGTCTGTCACACAGGTTTTACAGCCAAATGAAGCTACAGTCTTCAAATTTTCACAGTATAAGCATTTTGTTGACCCAAAGCCATACGAATTGTCAATAAATATTTTTGCATTTTAAATGTCTGCACCCTTTATCTGTAAGGGGGCTCCCTTACAGATAAAGGGTGCAGAAAAAAAATGTCCTGCCCTATTCAGTGGAGTATCGTTGTTAAGAGCTCGTTGAATAGATAAATATTAGTTGTCTTTTAACAACCAACTTGATTTTGCGGTGTGGTACGGAATCCTTAAAGTGCGAAGTCCGACACGCACTAGAGCGGTTTTTAATTGACAGAACCAATTTATCTATTCTTCTCACTTTTATTTTATTACTATCCATCTTTTAATCATATCATTTACTACCTAATTCCAGTTAAACCTAGGTTTATCAGTACGGAACCAATAAAATCGTAGGCACATAAAACCCCTTCTTCTGCCGTAAAACGTAACGTATAAAGTTTGGAGTTTTACGGTACAGACTCTCGGGTTACGGTTTAAGTTTTTCTAAGTGCGACTTAATAGAAACGTGTGACTTAGTTCGACTTAAGTAGGTCGTAGTACTTGCTAATGTTGAGCTTTAACTTAATGTAGGTGTTTTAATTGAGATTTACTTAGAATTCTTGGAGGAGTTGGGCGGGTGAATGAAAATGGATTGTAATTGTTAATGGTTTACTTTTTGTTCAGCGATTTTCTGTTTTTTTTTGAAGAAAGCGTGTCATACTGAAATCAACGTTTAGTTTAGGTCGATAGCTAGACTCTCTTGTAGTATAATATTATTGAATACGGTACCTAAATATAAATAAATAACTATGTAAGTAAACAAGAATTTATTTATAGAAATTTTATAGTTTTTCCGACTAGTTCTATTTCAGGTTTTCCTGAGAAGATCTCATATCAGCCGAAAGACGTCCACCGCTGGACATAGGCCTCCCCCAAGCGTCGCCACACTTACCGGTCCCGTGCGTCTTGCATCCAGCGGATCCCCGCAACCTTCATCAGGTCATCGGTCCACCAAGTGGGAGGCATTCCAACGCAACGTCTTCCGGTTCGCGGTCGCCATTCCAGAACTTTTCTGCCCCATCGGCCATCCGTACTGCGAGAAATGTGCCCTGCCCACTGCCATTTAAGTTTGGCAATTTTTCGGGCTACGTCGGTAACCCTGGTTCTCTTGCGGATCTCTACATTTTATATTCGGTAACGCAAGGAAACGCCGAGCATAACCCTCTCCATTGCCCTTTGGGTGACTAAGAAGATTAGATTTTCGTAAATGACTAGTTTTTTCGAAATAAAAAGATTTTCTCAGTATTCGCGAAAAATGCATTAGTAATTTTCATCCTTGATAAATGCTGTGTTTCCGGTTTTGGCCAAAACTGTATCAATCTATTTCAAAACATCGTTTATTTACTTATTGTATACTTTATTTTACACCAAAATACGTACAAGACAAATATTTACAAAACAAGTATTAAATCCGTCTAATTACACTAGGCAACCTTCAAAAACATTATTTTTAAGTACCTGTTTTGGGATCTAACTAATAAAATTCGAATTCTGCCATCAGTAAAATCAATCCAATATCTCGTAAAGGATAACCCTTCAATACTAACAAGCGACAGGTAGCTACCCTTAGCCGGTTTACACCCGGCTTACAAATACGAAATCATCGGCACCTTGCGACTTCGGCTTCAACTTCCATCGGAGGACGTAACTCTTGTGAATGGACAGGGGATGAGGGGAGAGCGGATTGGTGCGACTTTGATTTTGGCTCAAATGGCCCGTGCTGTACTTAATGGCCTGTAGGTATTAGGGGTTGCCAAGGTTTTTTTTTATCCTTTTGTGGGTGTCGAAAAAGAAGCAAAAAGGTAGCTTACGAGTATCTGTAGTTAAAACTAAAACTTGTGTTCACCTTTAAGTGACATGTTATTTGCACGGAATGATGAGCAATGTATAATTGTATATATTTTCTTTTTAAATACGTTATTGATGTTCCTATCAATATATACATAAACTAACCTAAATTTTGGCCATAGACAAAAAAGAATATTCTGAATCTGTGAACTGAACTGAAAAAATGTTTGCGACTTGCAAAATAGTTCAGAATACATGTTGTGCTGATCTTAAATAAATTGGAAAAAAGCAGAATGATGATGATGCGTGTAGTTACAAGTTTTTATTCTCTAGATAGTATAGTAAAATTGGAAAAAACATAAGATGCATAATATAAAAACTATAGGTCCTAACGAAAACTCGTTCTTGCAAATCCACATCGATCAATATGATTTATATGATAGTGTCTGCGACTACTCGTATATAATTAGTCTCAGTTCACTTCAAACTCTTTGTTATACTCGGAAAACAGTATTTAATATTCAAAAATAAACTATTCAGGGCTGCCCGCTTGTACCTATAACTTAGTCTCTCAATAATGTATATAGGCCGAGAACACAAGGTGTTGGGGTCAATAATAGGAGGTCAAATATTTGAGCGAAGCGTGCGGGTTGTTTGCCGAGGGTCATAGGACACACAGTCGGGTCTTAGGGTACACCCGGCTATGAACGGTTATGTTTTTATTTTGTGGACGTAAATAAGTAGGTGTGATCGGGACCAGGGAGTTATGGAGACAAGTTTAAGGAGCTTAGAATTTTTCTCCTGAGGTACATGTTTAAGTTTTGCTGTGAGTTTTGAAGTCAATTTAATGGGTGGTGTTCTGAACCAGATTATTAGCGTAATAGTAGCCAAAGTATTATTTTGTTTGGTGAACTTTACATAGGGTTATTTTTTCTACTGTCACTATAATTGTAAAAATACCACAAATGGAAAATCACTGGTGACCTTTGGGAGTTTGCCCAAGAGGAATGTAAGTTTACGACGAGTGAGAAATCGCTGGTGACTTTCGGGTTTTGCCAAAGAAGACTGAAGCGAAGCCAAGAGGGCTTCTCAATTAAAATCTGAACTTTGATGTAGGAACATTTTAGTAAAAGCAAGCCTAAGCTAGTAGAAAAACCCTATTTTCATCGGAACCTTGAATCAAAATTATAGTCAACAACTTATGTTATCTTTCCACTCCGAGACATGACTTTTCCGCCATGTTTTTTCACAGTCTCCGAGTGTTTGTTGTGTACTCATCAATCAATAGTGTTAGGTATCTCTTTATTAGGTTAGTGGAACTTTCTGTAATGGCTCCCATACTTCCATGTCCCCACGTAACACACACTGTTTGTGTACTTGTCCTTGTTTTCATACTTTACCAGGTAAACACTTTTCGGGAATAACGAGGGAGGTTGCAGAATATGGTAATAGAGAAAAATCATGCGTAAAAGTATTGGGTGTATTGTTTATCATTTGTTGTTGGTAAAATTCGGTAAAAGAAAGTGCTTTTACGTAATAGTTTTGAAATGAAATGTAGGAAAAATGTATACAGCAACAACTGACTACATTCAGATTCTTACTGGCTTCCTGCCTTAAAATAACAGTATCACCGCCGATTGTTCACTTGTTTTTATAAATGTTTGTCCTGTTATTAATAAGTGGTGTACAATAAAGTACATAATATCAACATGTTAACTTTTCAGTTTTAAATTGATATCAAATCCTGCATATTCCTCGATAAAATAACACCGAGATATCAAAAGCAAAGTTAAAGTCAAACAAGGTATATTCGGTAGACCGCGTCCATGTTTCAAACATTTCTAAAACTGTTGAAAATGTTGAATTTGGCTTATTTAATTAGTGTTTAATAAAATATGTTTTACATTCCAAAAAGTTTCATGTTTCACACTGTGACTGTATTCATGGCTCAATTTTCCATGCAAGAATTTATTTTAATATGTCATTATTATGTATTTAGGTAAAACTATACCGTTTTTTATATTAATTAAGGCTCGTATATCGAAATAATATTTGCCACAGAGTCGCGAATTAAGTCAGAACCTGCCACAGACTAATAAACAAACCGATAGCTAACATACCTAAATTAATTATGCAATATTTGCATAAATAACTTATAAGAGCTGGTCCAAAAGCCGCTGCATATGTATGCGGTGCGGTCCACAACGGAATTAAATTAATTATGATAAAGTGTAGCACCTGTTGGCACGACTAATAGCTGGCGGACCACACTTATTGGAAATGGTTTACGTCGCCTTGTAATTTGTTACTGAATTAGTTTGAGAAACGTGATGATTTTACCTAATTGGGAGGAAGTGTGGGGCACGATGGTCTGTGATACTTTGAAGTATGTTGCTATATTCGTTTCGAGAAGTAAATAATAGTGTTATACTATATCGTTGTATGTCCGTAAACGTTTTTGCAATGCGCTTACCAAAGCATATGCAGCAAAAAGACGGTATTTGAAATAAAACTGTTCGGAAACCGTTATACCACAATTTTAACAACATTCACTGGCATGCCTGCACAGGCATGCCAGTGAAAATAAATAATAATGATGTCCAAAATAAAAGCAATAATGTATTATTATCGAGTGAAACGTAACAAAAGAACAATGTACATTACAGCCCGCCTCAAAACCACAACGAAGACATATTTGTGGTGACATAGCATGTTTTTTTTTATTATTTTCACACAAAGCTCAGCAAAGTGCTGTACCTACTTATGATAAAACGCTTAGACGCAGTCATGCAGCATATGAATATGGTTTTTGCACACTGACAGTAACACAAACAGATTTTGTACATAGAATTTTTCATGCTTATCCCTCAGGCACTCTTACCTAAATCAAATGGGCAAAAGTTTCAAAAAGAGATTTCCATTTCGAAGCGCAATAAAATTAAACCTTTGACAGCAATAACAGAGATAACTTTTTTGACAGTTAGACTTTTTAATCGTTTGCAGATTATCTAATATAACACAAAGGCTTTTGGCCAAAAAATATCAAATATAGCACAATAATAATTTTCCTTTGACTAATACCGACCAAATCCCACATAAACAAGAGACATTCGGCAACAGACACCACGGCCGTTAATAACGCGGTGTCGGCGACAGCCAGAGCGCTCTAGACAGTGTCGAGAGGTGTCAGAAAGAAGTGTAGTGCGCAGGTGCGGGCCATAAATAATGGAGCCTGGGTTGCTGCGGTGTCGCGAAAAATGTTCGCGTAGATATTTAATGCGGGCCTTTTTAGTATACGCGTTAAGTATTGTGTGAAGGGATTGTGGCGAGGTTTAGCAAAGTTTTGTTGTGGTTTCTGAGATATGGGATTTTAATGGATGTTCTTTGTCATTTAATATTTCGAGTCTAGCAAAGGTTACTTTTCTAGGAAATAGCTTTACGAGAATACTTTATATCGTGGCACGTTAGAAACATCAGTCGTGGAGACTTTCAAATTTCGTGAAGACCGGTTCGAATGTTCAATGGTTTTACCGGAGAAATGTAATCTTTACTATAATTCAATTTATATTCACGTTAGAAAAATGGGTCTGTGTTGCTTGAAGATAAAATAAATTACTATCCAATCACCTTGACAACTTATTAAAGCATAAATTTCAGAAAAAGGTGATAATAAAACCGTAATCTTAATTTTATGTTCATTCAACTCGAAAACTGTTTGAAGCCAAAATATCTTTAACAGAGGCCCTAAACCTAGATTAATTTTGCGCAAACACTTTATCAAAAGCGAGGGCTTATTTTTAAGTTCATACCAATAAATTAAATAGCTCAAGAGTCCACCTTGACTTATAAAGCTGCGTCTGGTCCCGATATTTTCAAACCGAGAAAATATTTTTTTCTAACCTTTTCGAATTCTCTGATGTATCGAAACATGTAATTTATATAGTCGTCGTAACGCCTCCGGAACGATTCGCCGGAGACATCCGGTTCCGTAGCGGCCATCTTAGAAAAAAGTATCGAAAGCATATACTGTCATAAATAATTCAGTGTTCCGTATATTTATTTTCACTTGTGAGGATGTGTGTGGATAAGAAATTGGAGCGTGGTGATTATGTGGATGTTTTTGGATGATCGATGGCCGTTTTATTGTTATTAAGGTATTACGTCTTTCTACTGAGAATGAAATAAACAAATAAACTTGTGTTTCGCACAGGGATTTTTTCGTGCCGCGTATGCTGTTACGTATTCAAATCGCATGCAAAAATAGCCTGAATACCGGAACAAATTCCTGTAGGCCTTACAAATATTTTGTTTTGCTACGAATTTGGGATATTTTTGTGTATGCGCCTGTCAGAGGTGGTATTTTTAGAGGCAAAGGTTGGCGTTTGATTACATGTAAAGCGACACGATAAACACTGGTTTAGGAATAACCAATGATAAGGCCTTCTGGAAGTTTTATAACATGCCATGTTATCTCTCCAGTACCCTTGGTTAACTGGTAGAGAAACCCTTAGGCATTAAATCCGCCTATGTACCAGCGTATAACATGAAGTTTTAATAAATAAATAAATAAATCACAATATTATCATTGTAATAAAATCTCTATAGGATAATGTAGGCTAATTTCCTTTTGAATGCAATAAAACCCCACCAAAAACCTTTAGACCTTAAAGGTTATCACAAAAACCCCAATTGAACCCTAAGACGTTGTCGAACGAGGGAACTGAAAGCAACCGGATCCGGCGGTTACACAGTTTCCGGCCGCCGTCCTACCGCTGAATTATGGACTTCTGATCTGACATGTTTTGTTATTATTATGCTTTTTATTAATTTTGCTTGCTTCTCTTTACGCATTTTGAGTTCGCCCTTGAGGACATACTGTGATTTTATTTATGGATCGTGGTTTGATTAAGTTATTTCTGTTTTATTGGATTTTGTCGTAAAAGATAGAAAACTATGACGTCTAAGGTACAGTAAATTCAGCGTGACCACAGATTTGGCATTTACGACCAAATTGTATACAATCGGGGCAAGTTTAGAATACTGTTTTGGTGTTGGATAATAGGCCTTTTGACAAACGCCAAAATGTTTGAAATAAAATTAAATACATTTTAAACACTTGGCACCAACAATGTTCCATTAACCCAACAAAAATACACTCAAGAGTACACTAACACGACCATCAACTTAAAACAACACTTAAAACTTTAGTGACGTCACATTCTTGCTCACAGCTCACATCTACATATCGCGAATGTATTGCCCGTCACCCACCCACATTCGAAAAGTTTCCATCATATTCTTATGTTATGGTGGAACTTGGGCATTAAAACACGCAAACGACGCCATTACGCCGTCTCGCGATAACTCACATGACGTTGTGCATAGCTCTGACCCACATTTGGGACAATTGCCGATAAGGTCGAATTGAAGATTCGTGATTTACGCTGTTCATGGGATTTTCAAACGTGTTTGTACGTTTTGGGGTTGAAATGTAGTGTCTTAATTTAGGGGAATTAATATTTAATACTTTTGGGAACAATTCCCAGTACTTTGAACCTTCACTAAGGTTGAAACTGCCTTAGATGTCACAAAGACAATTAGACCTTGTCGTTCTAAGATGTGCAAGTGATATTCAACCTTAACGTGATGCAAAATTTATTTGCTTTTCTGTACAATCGACAGTCAGCGGCAAATTTAGTTGTTATTTTCTTTCGAATTTTACCTTAATTGAATTAAATATTCGATCCTCAAATATGAGGTTCTACAAAGAGATTGAATTGTTAAGGATCAAGATTACTGAGGGGAAAATGTTAATTAATACGAATCAAATCACTGATACATGCATTTCAATAAAGGTGCCGGAAAGATCTAATCTTATCCAATTTCTTTGTTTTAGATAAAGGTGGATGCAGATTGTTTTATTACAATGAGAAAACTCTCTTTTATTTCTAACACAAGTTCAGCTGCACTATTCATGGGCAATACTCATCAACCCAGTCCCATACTATCGTAAACCCGCAACCATAAAACATACAGCTTGGCTTAAAAGCAACAGTAGCGAGTGTGACTGCTAAACGTTTATGAGGACCGCACGTAGTGCACAACGCTTACTACACTTAATACTTTACCTTATCGAGAGCCATTCATCACTCTTCGACAGCGGGTAAACGTACACTGGCTTCTACTGTGGACTAACATAGGTAATGCTCGTTCTCGATTGTCGAGGTAAATGTTATTATAACGTAATGGATTATTGATTGGTGGACATATTACGTGGATGGTCGTGCAGTCAACTACCCGCTTGCTATCTATAATTCTAGGAAGAGGCCATTGAATAGTCTACTGGCTCAGATAATAGTGGATATATTGAATGGAATGGGTACCTAAAACATCAAATTTAAAACATTCGTTTCGGAAGACCGAACTTCTAAGTAACAACCGGCTTTCTTAACCCAAATTTTTATATCGCTAAATATAGAGATAAAAATTGACGTTCCTAAAACTACAAATCTAAAATTAGCTTAAGTAGGTAGGAAGTATTTCTATTATTATAACTGGGCATCCTTACCCAAAATTTTATCTATAAAAATAGAAGTTGCCGACTTCAAGAAGATCTGTGTATTATACAAGTAAAACTAAAAATTTTTCTTCTTATAATAATTCACAGGTATATCTACACTAATACTTATAATAATATTATGAGGAAATGTTTTTTTGTTTGTTTGTTTATTTGTACCGAATAGGCTCCGAAATTACTGGACCGATTGACAAATTCTTTCACCAATACAAAGCTACATTATTCCTCAGTGACATAGGCTATTTTTTAATACCGAGGTCTTGTGGGATGCTCCACGGAAGCGAAGCGCGGGGAACAGCTAGCCTCTAATAAAAAAGTATGGATGAACAAGACACGTTGCACCGACCCCAAATCAATTGAGATAAGGTCAAGATAATGATCATTGATATTTCCCAAAATTCACTTCCCAAAGTATCATTATCAGTTGGAGTAGGCACCCAAAGTCTACCCATTCAGAAGCCCGATCTGAACGAGTCCTTACTGAGAAACAATTGAGCACAACACAAAGAGTAGGCAGCAGTACGATTAAATCCCAGGTGTCGGCTCAAGATATTATAAGCGCCCGATTTTAAGTGAACTTTAGACAATACTCGCTCTTAAGACCTTAACAATAGGCCCTTTAACACTTGTTAACGTGGTAATCTTCCTTTGGGCTACGGAGTTATGGTTCCCGTGTATTGGGAGCGAAATAATTGAGATCTCTAAATATTTTTACTGCGTTTTGTTACTAAATTAAAGGTTTATTTAAACGGCTTGTGTTTAAACACCGCCCAAAAAAGTACCTATTTTACTACCAAAAAAATTCTAAACGGTTACCAAAATGGATAAATGGTCACCAAATAACGTTTCCTAAAATATTATGAAATAAATCCATTTTTTCGTATTATTGACTGCCAAAAAAATATATGGACGCCTTTAAAGTCGACGGAGCCCCGCTGCGCGGGGCTCCTATTTCCGTCCGCAGGGTCTAAAGTAACCTAACACGAACGAGATGACGGGAGCCGAGTTCGCTCGCTTTGCTCGCTCACTTCAGCTCCCGTCATCTCGTTCGAACCTAACCTGTCCGTGTCGGGGTGCCCTAAGCTCCTGAGCTCGCTTCGCTCGCTCTTGGACTAATTCGTTAAAAACACGAATACACCCGGTATATTAATCTTTGAGTTGGATAGAATTTGGTGACCGTTGATCCATTTTAGGAACCAATTATTTTATTTGGTGCCTAAGCTTAGAGTCTTAAAAATATTTTTGATGACCGTCTAAATTATACCCTATTTAAACTACCTATTTAAGGGTCGAATTTTAAATAATCATCATCATAGATATAGAATTTTAGGGAACTGAGAAAAAAAGTATTGCGGTTTGGCAGCTTTTGTATCGAAAATATTTTATATTTCTTCAGATAAATGTTATAATCTCCTAAAATAAGTACATAAACGGATATCTCAGCGAGTATTTGTAATTTTGATTGTAGATATATTGAAACAGCTGAATAAATACGGAACCTAATTAGTTTCCATTTTAGTTGAATTTCGATTGACAAAGCTTACAAGCACCATCTAGTTCACCAATCGTCGATAACAGGCCTTTGTACGAATCTCTCAATCATTCTCGCATCTCGAAGTTCCAATATCTACCCTCTTTGTTCCCTCTTCTAATAGGTTTACTCCCAAAACGCTTGTCTCATGGAGGCTCGTAATTGCGCCAGATTTTTCCGTTCCCACAAAATAGGCTTTACTGAAAATCCTAAATGGTAGGATGGCTTTGCTCCTGATAAGATTACAGATAGTAATAAGCTCCTGAATTTTATTCCAACTGAAACTTAAATGGGATGAAATTATTTCACTGTATTTTTTGCAAGAAAATTATATTGGATGGCTCCTTTAAACGGTAAGTGCGTTTTGTGATGAGCTCGCGAAATGATGAGATTGTATAAAGTTATTATTATTGGTTCTTGTCATCTTATATTCTTGGAAAGAATCTTATTTATTTCTCTTAATCCAAATAGCCAGCTTTATTAGAAATTTCGACTCAAAAGTCAATGTATTATCTAAACTAAATTGCATTTTGAATAAACCCCAACAAACATTGATAAATAATAAAAACAAACTTGCTCAAAGAATTGAAAATGCATTGACCGGAGATCTATTTGTACAATAGATTTAGGTACGCCAGAAAAAAGAGATACGAATAGATAATATTATTTAAACAAAATAATGAACGAAAAGGAAACAAAAAGAATAGCAGGATGAAAGTATCAGGTGGCGTTCTGCTTTTTCTACCTACACCTATAGGAAAAGGCGTGAGTTTATTTATCTAAAAAGCTTTAAGTATTGCCCAGAAATATTCCATAAACGGAATCACATACTAATCCCAAAATAACATTCACTACTACGCAAAACTCAGAAATACCAATTCCAAACTATCATAGCCAGGAAAGGCAAACTTCTCAAACACGCAGAACAAACAGAAACTTAATCGGAAGACAAACGGGATCCGCAAAACAATATCTTGGTTGAAGATGGGCCCAAAAACAGGACCGCAGTCCTCGCCTGTTGCCAGCCTTATTTGCATTTTGCTGATTGATTATTCAATCGGACAGTTGGTGTTCGGGCGGCGACACCCCCGAGCTACCAGCCTATAGCAAGAGTGTCGTTATCTGACAAAATCATATTTACAGAGACGAAAAACAAAATCGATGCTGTATAAAAACTATAAGTCATATGCGGCAGTTTCCGGTGGCAAAAAATAGATCTAATTGCGTACTTTCGAACGAATATGCACACGGTTAGTTTAAATCAATTAGTTAATCTTGTCAAAAATACGTTTTTAGGGTTCAATACCCCAATGGTAAAAACGGGACCCTATTACTAAGACTCCACGATACGTCTGTCTGTCTGTTACCAGGCTGTATCCCATGTACCGTGATAGCTAGACAGTAGGAATTTTTACATATGATGTATTTCTGTTGCCGCTATAACAACAAATACTAAAAACAGAATAAATAAATATTTTAAATGGGGCTTCCATACAACAAGCGTGATTTTTTTGCCATTTTTTTGCGATAATGGTACGGAACCCTTCGTGCGCGAGTCCGACTCGCACTTGGCCAGTTTTTTTTAAACATAGCAATTTGGGGCGATTTTATTTTTTATTCGGAATTAATTGACTGTAGAAAAATAAAGCTTGGAGAAATCGATACAGAATTTGCTGATTACGAAGGTATTAAAGAGTTAAAAACGGTCAAATGTCAGATAGTGATACTCAAGTTATAGGACTGCAGCAGGGGTGTCCAAACACCCCGGGCGGCGGACACCTCCCAGCTCCGGACAGCGGAATTGATTCATAACTAAATGCTAATGAAAATTATGTAGCGGTCATTTGTGGTGGCTGATGCTGTTTTTGATGCTTTATTGGTTTTGGCTGCTAACGCGATGGGTATTTCGACAATCCCGTTTGTTGGACATGCTATGAAAGCAGTTAATGTTTGATGATTTTAGTGCATGTTGCTGAAATGGCTTATTACTACGGAAGCTAAATACTGAAGCTCTAGATAAGTGACGTTTTATAAACAAAAGCATCGTGATAGCAATTGTGAAAATTTACAAAAATGTATGGTAATATCACACAAAATATAATACTAGCATACAGATGCCTCATCCCATACAAAGAAACCGTGCCTACGTAACTAGCGTTTTTCGTCTGATTAAGATGAATATTTCTATACGTATTTCGATCGCGTTCAGTTCCACTCCACGGCTATAGATGGTGTTAGCAGCGACTTGCAAGTAAAAGGGTTTACTCGGTTCGTGAATTTTTTTCTTTAAATACAGTGACGATTTGTTTTATAATATTTTTTTGCAAGTTTTTACAGTTTCATTGCGCCAAAATGCATTACAATACAAATTGAAATCGAGTGGCATGCCTCAGAAATTTTAAACCACGCCATCTATTGCAATCAATTTTAAATGATCCGTTCAAATAATCTTTGAAATCTGAATTAAGAGTCCATAATTTTCATAATTTAGTGCTTAGGAGAGTTGATTAAAAAGAACATGTGACAATTTTTATGATCAATTCTAGAAAATGTTAATTTTATACACAGTTTAATAACGAATCGATGAATATCGCGCCATCTTGATCAAATTTTCTTTGTTAGCGCGGACCCCGTGGTAATACCAAGCGTTTGTGTTTTGCTTATCTAATGTCTCCCGTTAGGGTCATAAATAAATATGTTACCTTTCTTTTTTTTCTTTCTTTTGCTATCGAAATGACAAGTGATCAATCCCTTACATCTTGGCATTACGGTCATCGCTATCGATGATAGATTGGCACTTTTTCTAGAGCCTCAAGATGTAACGTGTAGTCGAAAAAAAAAAAACAGACTCGCGCACGAAGGTTTCCGTACCATTAACGAAAAAACAGCAAAAAAATAGCGTTTGTTGTATGTGAGACCCACTTAAATATTTATTTTATTCTGTTTTTTGTTGTTATAGCGGCAACAGAAATACATCATCTGTGAAAATTTCAACTGTATAGCTATTACTGTTCATGAGATACAGCCTGCTCACATACAGACAAACGGACAGTGGAGTCTTAGTAATAGGGTCCTGTTTTCACCCTTCGGGTACGGAAACCTAAAAAGGGGTTATTGTACTCATCATTATGAACATTTTTTATTATAAGAAAATCTCTGAGGTCGATTATTCATACGTGTAGTATAGCTAAAAATACCCTTTGATAGCACGTGGGTGTATGTTGTTAGAGACTTTGCTACTAAATATAAGGAGGTGGAGGAGTACTTCGAAGTCTAAGTATACCTTCTTTTGTATATAATGTAAGAAATTAGGTTTAGTATAATTTTGTATAGTTTACTTTTGTTAAGTGTTTAAGTATGTAGATATTTACACCTTTGTTTTACAATTAAATTAGTTTATGTTACATTATACGAGAGAATTTTGTGAGTTGGTGTATTATTATTATGTGGAGGGTAATTTCTGGATCCAAAGTTTGAAAAATTGTTGCATCATTTGAAAGGTATATTATTCTAGATGGAAACTGGCTATTTATTAAGTATATAATTTATATACTAAATAAATTTTAAATTATTATTTAATCTACATCTGTTATTTTATTACCAATCAACATAATATTTTTAATTTAATTCATACATCTTGATTTATTTCTTAAACTGCTTGATTTAAGCTTAGTTCTTCACTATTTTTATTATCATTCATTATCCGCAATTGATTGCAATAATTAAAATTTATAATAAAATTAAAATAGTGCATGTGGTATTCGTCAGTAAATAATTGTTGCACTTGAAAATGTATGTCGTGTACTTTTAAACAATTGTAGGCTATCCTAAATAAATATATCATCATCATCATTTCAGCCTTTTAAATCTATGTCTTTGTGGCCCAGTGACTAAGACCTCGCCTCTCATGCTTGAGATCGTGGGTTCAAATCTGGGCAAGTACCAATGTGACTTTATCAAATTCGTATGTACTTTCTAAGACATCACAGACAACGGTGAAGGAAAAATCGTGAGGAAACCTGACTTTAAGTCTAAAATAGCCAAGTCAGAGGCCTGTACCCAGAAGCGGTTAATTAACTCTGACACCAGAGGTGATCACATCCTCACACGAAAACAAAGAAGAAGAAAAGCCTTTTTTTAATGCTCCCACTGCTGGGACACAAGCCTGCTGTCAGTGAGAGGGAATAGGCCGTAATCCACCACGCGGGCCCAGTGCGGGTTGGTGAATGTCACGTCTTCGATTTTTTTGTTTTAGGACATGCCGGTTTCCTCACGATGTTTTTATTCATCGTTTTGAGTGCAGTAGTGATGAAATAATTTATACAAAGTAAAGTGCTTACCTGGGTTCGAACCCACGACGTACAACTTGTAAGTTGCTGCCGTTACCACTGGGCCCACCGCTGCTCTAAATATATAACTCGGGCAAAACTCATACATAAATAATTAAAATTTCAACCATCTACCAAGATTGAGAAATACCAATAAAGATTAAAGCAATTCTACTGTTCTCTTGGTAGAAATTCAAATTGAATTATTTCAGACGTTGTACCTAGTGCCTAAGTGGAATAAAATTAAAACAAACATCAAACTCTGTGAAAGCATCTGCATTGTTAATCACAAACAAAATTTAATATTTTTGTGTTTACTCAGAAGAGTTTTTAAGTCCTCCGAGACCTGTTTCCATTAATCGGTCTTGTGTAAGAGGAATCTTAAGAAGGAATATAAGTAGTTGTAATTTGTTTTGGATCCTATGTTTTTATTAAACGTATCTTGAGTTACCCTTAGGCCCACTTGCACGAAAATACGATACGAGGTTAACTTGACATTTTGTCACACAATATTGTCAATTTAACCTCATGTCAGCAACTAACTCTGAGTTAAGTTTTCCGTGCAACTGGGCCTTATTGTGTTAAGTAACTTTTGAATGACCGTTCTAGAAGCGACTCGGTCCTTATTGTTGAGGTAAGTCAGGTGCGTAGTAAACACTGGCGTACGTTATGTGGGCAGAGAGCACCGACTGAATTTTCTTAGTCAAAAGTCATAATTCGAGGTTTGGCTTTCGCCTATTTCATTCTCCAATATTGGACCAATTTAAAAGATATTCCATAAACTGAAAAAGAAAGATATATACTATGGCCCTTTATTTTTCATGTACAGTTGTCAAATTTGTATACTAGGTCTCTGTTGACAGCACAATTTTGAGCATATTTTGAGGGTTCTAGTGCTTCTAACGATAGTATATTATCTATCTTTTTTAGTTTATGAAATATCTTTTGAATTAGTCTGATATTGGCGATGAAAGGGTCTGCGACCGAATTGCCGATTATTTATTTTTTTATATTTTTATTAATGGACCGTTTTTGGAAAGTAAACAAAGCAAAATTAGTTTGTGAGGATAATACCTAGCAGGTGGCGTTTCATTATATCTTTCTACATCCACATAAAACAGGCGTGAGTAAGTAAGTATGTAAGTAATCTTTAAGTTTCTAACCAATACATTTGCGGACTTGAGCCGTAGTACAAGAATACCTTACGTCTCACAGACCCGTCATCATCTCATCACAGATAACGTAGATCCCAACCTTAGCAGGATAGGATCCCATCCCCTTTTCCACTATCAATTAAGTATGCTGATGGCTCGCGGCGATACAGAGCGGGTTGGCCCATCCTCCATGATTGCCTTAATACGCCGAGAATTAAACTTGGGACCTGCGACTTCGGACGTCACAGTTTTGATTGAGGAATTTTAATTCAAAATACGGAAGATATTGTTGATAGAATTATAATATCATAAGTGATGGCAAAAGTATCCACTAGTGAACAACACCAATAACTGAAAACTACTAAATACCGGTAATGTATTTGGTTACACTCGGAGCCTACCAGAAAAGTTGATGATGAAGATGATGTGAGAGGTAGAAATTTCATAGTTGTTTCTGAAGACCAAATTAAGGTCCTGCTTAGTATTATTTTGCTTGTAACTTGTACATAAAACAATTAATTACAAACTAGACAAAAATTTTATCAACATACGGAATAATTAATTGAACTACATTAAATTTTGGAAAGATAACGTACACATGTTAAATGTTTTCTTTGAAATATTACTTAAATAAAGACAAACTTATTACTATATTAAAAATATGCCAAATGTAACTCGAAAAATATAGCCTACCGAAAAGTTGTACGCTTAAGCACCCAATTTCGCTCCAAAAAAATTCCCATTGCATCTCAAGTTGCAAATATCACAAACCAATTCCATCTCGGTTGACTCAGATCGCCACGCCCCGTCAATGAGTACCAATATCACGGAAGGCTTTTTTCAATCACTCTGCCGTCCTTGGTTCATGAAAAATTTATGTCTGAAGCCGTGAAGCAGCTCGAGGTCTCCCCAGGCGCGTTGTTCGCCGAATAACATTAGTTTATGAGCATAGGCGCCCGTGAGCTCAACCCAAGAGCACTAAAGTGCTACCAAATTTAATACGGCGCCTTTACGATACATAACTATGCCGTTATTTATTTTTTCGATGTGTGATGTGTTGGCTCGGATTTCGGGCTCGATAGATTTTTTTTTCTGCTTTGTTTTTTTTAAAATCGGCAGTTATAAAATACAAATATCTGTTAAACAGCGAAAACGAATACTGCTTTTATTTACAGCACAAAATACAACGCCATTTACTACAATATTCATAGTCAAAGTGAACTTATTCCCGACCCACTTTCGGAACAAAATTAATTCAAAGTAAATACAAAAATAGATAACGTCAATTTTCATAACGCCTTCGAAATTTTCCCTTTAAACTCCCCGAGGGCAATGGTGGAAATGTTTTAATTCTCTCTAACTCGACTCCGAAGGCAAAGATTGAATTATTGAAGGCGAGAGAGCGTTAATTGTTATTAATGTACTGGAATATTAAGATATTAAGAGAAAGGACAGGTAAATGTTGACTGGAGGAGGTTCCGCTTGATTACGCGACGAATTTTACCTCCCAAGCTTTCCTTCTGTTTAGAAAATTAACGCTGAATTACGAATTGAATTTTAAATAGACTACTTAGAAAGTTGCTAAATAAACGTGGTCTTTCCTATGTAATGTAAAATATGCTGGCTTAAATAACACATGATTATTAATCTATAATGAATGAGCTACAATTTATCTCTATTATGTTCATTCAACCGTTAAATTAGCGATAATATGTCCGTCATGAGCAGTAATCCAATACGCAAATGATTATTTTGGTTATCAAAATAATCACTCAAAAGCTTAATAAAATTGATATAACGTAATCTGCAAAAATCAGACCACGAACCACAATTTCACAGATAATAAAACTTCTTGAACTCACTTAACCTGCGTAGTAGATTATTTTTAATCTGTGCTCCAACGAGAATTTCGCGCGAAATTACACTACAGAAAAAAAGAAAACGAGCCAAGGACAAAAACTTTAATCATACATCAAGTTACGAAACAGAAAAGGAAAGCCTCACGTACAATTTTGGAAAATAATGAACTAACCGGCCAGTCTCTTCGCGAGTCGTTAGCGAAAATTGGAAACTTTCGTAAACTGTTCCGTGCGTTACCGAATGATCAATGGCGCCTGTGCTTATTGAGTTTTGTTTTGTTCGATGTTCAAATGTGTTTTTGGTTGCTGTTTTTTAAGACCAATTGGCTATGGGCTTGTTTGAATTCGGAACTTTGCTTCTGTTTACAATTTTCGGTGCGATATTCTATTGTTACTTTTTTAAATGCATTGTAGTAACTAATTTAGATACTTTTATGTTTGGTACACGATCTTTTAAGGAGTTATAGATTTATATTAGCGTTTAGCTTCTCCAAACAACTTAATAACATACTACCAACTTCCTAATATTAACATCGTACATCACGAGTAGAGGCTCTAATCCAAACAGTCTGGATACACACTCCTTATGTTAGTAAATACATGAAGGAGTCTGCTAGACTCGGTTATTCTCGGCTGGATTCGGCTAGAGTCGGGTATTCTCTGCTGAAGGGTGCATGTAACGGTGTCATTAACGGAAAGTTAATCTCTGTCGACAATACCTTTGTTTATGGAGGACTCCAGAACATTTGCATAGAGGATGCTGTTAGTGTTGCCACGGTAAATATTGATGTAGTGCGATTGAGGATCGCTTAGATGTTTGCAAGACGGTTTCTACTGTTATTTTATGTGCCTAGGTTTTGAAACGGATAGAACGGTCCCTACACTGTTTCTTTATTGTAGAGATATTGTTTGGTTGGTTACAATTTTTGTTAAGTTTAATTTTCGTCCTTGTAGAGCAAAAAATCGAATAATAAAATCAATTTCATAGATTAGCAATTCTGAGAAATGGGTTTTGAATTAACACAAATTATACCAGACATCTATTTCATATTCATTATTTCAGATTTTACGGGACAAATCCTTCGTTACCTAGGCTCGAAAGATGATTAGAAAATCTATAATACAGTCTTCTCCTTCAATCGTTCCCTCATTATTGACGATCGTAGTCACTGAACCCTCTGCCTTTTCGGCTCTGGTTCAAAGTTGTCGTCACTTGCTGGAACCTTGAGAAGTAGTAGGTACGTAGCTTCTTTCACTTGGTCAGACCAGCGTTGGCGACGGTCTCGTGCTCTCTTTCTTTTTGTATTGCCAACAATGACTACCTAGGAGCCTTTTTGGTCTCGCACGGGGTTTTATTTTTTATTATCTTTTTTTTTTTGTTTTTTTTTTTTGTCGTGTTACCCAGTTACTGCGTTGTGGAGGTCAGATAGGCAGCCGCTCCATGTAAAACACTAGTACTCAGCTAAACCTGGTTAGACTGTAAGCCTACCCCAACAAAGTTAGGAAAAGGCTAGGCAGATGATGATGTTTTTTTTTTGTTTTTGCTTACTTCTCTTGTCTCCTGTAGGATCACAAATAAATATTTTTCATTCTTTCTTCTCAAGGCTGCTAAAATACCTCTATCTTTAGTTACTCTTGATATCAATATAGGCAGTTTTTTTGTTACCTATAGTAAGGCTCTCGCTTGACCACAACATCTCACCCGATGGTAAGTGATGATGTGCAGCTTGCCTAGAAGTAAAAAGTTCACTCTTAGTATCAGGAAACGCAGACCCCGGCAGAGAATTTCACTCTTTAGCTGTACCTACAGTGAAAGTATTCCCATTTACGTTTAGTTTGTCATCATTTTCCGATATAGTGAATTTAACCGTACAGAAATGATAATACCTATATTTACTATTTTCTACCGACAAAAAACCCCACTAACTCTACTCTCCATTGAATTAGGACCAGGACGAGTGTATTGTTTGCATTGTCAGTTCAATTAACAAATTACGGCCAGGTGGCTGCGGATGACAGCTTATAGTCCGCGGCCCACGTTATTACGAACGAGCCATTCTAAGAGAGCAAGCGGTGTTTTGGATTTGATAATAAGCCGATGGAATCTATGTACCTGATATAGAATCTAGGCAGGTATATGGCTTACGTATGTAAGATACTCAATTAATATGTCGAAGTGGGTACAGGCCCGATTCATCATATAAACAAGAGTGATGTTGATACCGATGTTTTGCACACTCTAAGAATTCTTTTTCCTTCCTCCGTTATTTTTTTTTATAAAATAAACTGTTTCCATTACGCGACTCGTTTCAGTTCTTCATAAGCCCGTGTTCAGAGAGATGTAAAGCGATATTAAACAAGCTTTGTAACGTGACAATAACGTTATTTAAAAGCCACCGCGTCCCAATCAGTCCCAACTTAAACAAATATTATGGAAAGCGACCAATTAATATTGACACACAGTTATATTAACTATTCAGGTTACACCAGCTCTATTTAATTTGGTCTCCAGTAAATATATTTGTATTGCTATAACAAATCATTTTGAAGCTGAAATTTATTGCGGCGCAGAGTGGTTTACTAACATAAAGTACTCGAAATGTCATTGTTAACAACTGCGTTTTGTCCACGCGATAGCCATCCAAAGCTCATTGCTTTCAGAACTAAAATTGCTTGGACACCTGTGAGGATATGCTCGTTTGACAATCATGATATTTATTATTCAATTTTGTTATTATAGACAACAGTAAACCGATTTCAAGGGATAAGACTCGAAGGATCGGGCACGGAGTAGCGTCCATGAATTTTAACGAACTGTTGGCCGAGATAACAGCATTGGCTCAGTAAGCTGTTTCGATAAATGCTGTGCAAACAGTAGGTAAACAAGCTCAACTAATTAACTTTCCTATGTAAACCTTAATCAAAGTTTAAAGCGGCAAACACCATTGAAAGTTCAATCAATAAGTCAAATAAACTCTTAGTTAAAAATCAAAACCTTTTGGTGTAAACATTGAAGTCTATTTACCATTCAAACCGTAAATAAAAAGTCGGACTTCGAAGCAATATCGGGCTCTGTCAAAGCTCAAGAGCGGAACTTGAAAAAAAGGGAAAAAAAGGAATCAATCGTCCCAGCCCGATAGTGGCCATTAAAATATCGTTGAATTTCAAAAGGTGGAGACGTTCGAATCGCGAATCTCTATAGTTGGTCGATTCCAAGACGTATCGCCCGAAATGGACTTTTGATGTAAGTTCCGAACGCATTCAATTTTCGAACGCTCATTTCGAATTTTGAAAACTTGAACATAATGGCTGAATGAGTGGAGTTGGGTTTCTTTAGAAAAGTTTGTTTAAAGTAAAAAAATTTTTTAATAGGCATAAAGATTTCATATCGCCGACTGGAAGGCTAAACAATGCATTTTGTAAAAGTCGAAGCTTCAGATTCATGCTTTTAAATTTTCACCACCGAGATTTTTCTATCAAAAACAACTAAGATGACAACGATTTTGTTTGTAGTAATAAATGAAACTCAAGATAACCAAAAATATGAGACATTTTACCACACCATCTTAAAACCATTTCGAAATACCGAAACTAAAAAATCCTCAACAAGAAATAAAAATATTCCCAGACACTACAGTTCATCGGTATCTGTATTTTTCACCCGACTGGTCGTATCCCCTTAAGATGTCGCCCAAGCCCGGCTAACGAAGGCGGGAACTCGGCCGGATAATGTCCCTATTCTGATATTCCTAACTTCGGAACCCCGAATATTTTCGAAAAGATCCGCGCCGAATAAGATTCGTGTAAAAACTTCTGCTTTGTACGTGCAGTGATTTGTAAAAAAAGGTTTATTTGTTTTTTTTAGGACGACGAGTTTTTGGGGGTGCTATGTAAAGTCTCTTTGCTTGTGCATATAAGGCTGATAAAAACGTTGGGGGAATATCTAGGTAAATAACCCATGCATACATATCGCGGCTTAGAAAGAGACTACTACCACACATATTAATGTGACTGAGACAATGTTCTACAAACCGATATGTGACATATTTGCTTCTGGGAACAAGAAGTAGAAACTCATAAATCTGAAGATACAATTTACTTTTAAAAGAAAATACGGTTTTGTCAAGAATAAGACAAGAAACCGATGAAGAGGAAGCGTAGTGGACTTTTCTTAATTCTATTGACGTTCGAAAGAAGTATTTTTTTTCAATTTGCATACTGTTCGATGTTAACATTTGGATAATTATGTGTGTCAAAAAAGACGGTTCTCCAAGATGGACTGATGACCTGGTTAGGTCCGTGAGAGTCTACTGGATGTCAGAAGTAAAGGACTGTTCGATGTGGTGATGCTTGGGGGAGACCTACTCCAGCAGTGGACGTTTTTCGCCTAAGATGATAGTGTGTTAAATGATATATGCGACAAAAATAGCGTCGACACACCCAACAATTAACGAAAACTTAAAAATATCGTCACTTCTTCAATAAAATACAATTAATTCACAACTAATGAACGCATTAACATAAGAATCCAACAAATTACTAGTAATTAAGAAATTAATGTAGCTGTCATTGCGCTAATAAAAATTGACGAGTGTCGGACAAGTTTTCAGCCGCCATCTTGGATCATTCTTGTCATCATAAAACATGTTGATAGCTACCGTTGTAAAATTAATTGCTCATATTTTAGTGTCTTGTAAGTTCTTGGTGTAAGACAAGCGGTAATTATAGAAATAAACTTGTATGCAGTCTGCACTTTTATGACGCTCTAGTCGTAAAGGAACATTTTATGAGAGTGCATTTCTATTGAACTACCTGTAATTATTGGGAATATTTAAATGGCAGTGAAAGGTGTATGTAAATTCCTAATTATAGTTTTAAACGGTTCTACATTTCAGGCTTTCAAGTGTCGCAAGTGGAGTTCTGTTTGAGAATGGGCACAAGCTCCGAAGGGATTCTGATCACATACAGTCTGAATTGTAATCTCAATCCCAAAGCGGGCGTCGCTCCGTGTTGACAGAAGCGACGAGCATCGGAATAACGTGTAGCGAGGTGAAGCGTGAAGCTCAAGACTGGAGAACGACTGTGGACGCCTTCTGCCCCATCATATACATAGGACATTAAGTCAAATTTCTTTTTTTCTGGGTCTTTATCAGCTAGACTGATTTGATAGATTAACATGACCTACTATATTTATGGGGTACTTAGATGGGTTCTTGAGTGGACTTGAACTTAAGGTAGGACGACCTCAGGCTAGGTGGAGAGACGATCTACGCAGGGTGGCTGGGTGACAGTTGCCGAAAATCGAACCAAATGGCGTGCAATTGGAGAGGCCTATGTCCAGCAGTGGACTGTTATAGGCTGATGATGATGACTATATTTATAACACTTCCTAAACGTAGGGTTAACCAGGCAGCATGTTACGCTCATGTTATTAATGAGGAAACACCTAACTTTTTCAGTGCCAATTTAGAAGCTGCTTAAGCTGGTTTAGTTCTAACATAACAAGCATTAGGTAGTCAAAGGCCAACCTAACCTTATACAGGGTGAAATTTTCAATGAGCTTTTCAACTTGCCGTATGTCATTATTTCATATACTTTGGACCTTATTAGCGACACTATCGTGTGATAATACAGCATGTGTTTTTTTGCAAATACGCTCCTAAGAGTCTCATGTTCGATTTTTATGAAAAATAAAACTGCATGAATGGATATTTGAAAAATCAATATTCCAAATTTGACAGGAATCGATCCTGTTGATCGATTCCTGTCAAATTTGGAATATCACATTCTTTGACTTTGGATCTAAGTCAGTCTTTGACTTTATGGAAGAAGACCAGATCTGGGGTTAACAAACTCTCGTTTGTGAGAAATGGATGTGCCGATTTTAATGTAGAACGTAGAGAGCTATATAGTATTCAGGCTATAGCCAAAATACTGAACATGTTTTACTGAAGATGAGTGTCTAAATTGACTGCGAAGTCAAGTAAATTGGACACAAGTCTACGCAGAGAAGAAAAACATGAACGACAGAAAATATAAGTACATAAAATAGGCTCATATTTAAAGTACCTAAGGCAAGTAGGTATTTGCAGACTACATAGAATTTAATTTACCTAGATTTGTAAAATAGATCTGGAATTGGAAAAATGCCATTTCTTTATTCATTTGAGCTTTTTAATTAATCTATCATTTCGGTTCAAGTCAAGTTAATTTGATGGCGTAATACAGACGAATTGCGATCGTAATTTAAGATCACTCAAATGTTGAAAGAACACTTAATTAGTAGATCATCAAAGTAGGTAATCTAATCTTTGAATAGGATTTAAATGTTGTGATTACGTGGCAAATGCAACCATTTTGAATCGGAAAAAGAGACATATCTAGCTATTTATTTGTTTCAAATAACAGCAAGAAAAAATTGAAAAGCATTCGTACTTTTTTCTTAGATCTCCCCTTATTAATTAACAAACCATGACTAAACCACTTTGTCGCACAAAAAACCATTATCCCGACAACCGCTGATCATTGAGACGTCTGTTCTCGTCGACATTTCATAAATAACTAATATTAATTCAGACTTTCCTTTTGAGTATAAGAATGGCGGTAACGAAAATACGTTATTCGAATCAACCGTCATGACAAGACGTTCGTAGTTATTTTGTTACGTCATTTTTGGCGAAATTCTGACAGAAATTGTGTGTCGGGACTTCGGGAGGAGTAAAATTGTTCGCTATTATGGAATTGAATCGACGTAACGTTTCATCAACGTTACTTCTATGATTGAATTTATTGAGGAGTCTTTGGGAATTGGAGTAAACATCGCGTTTATTCTTGCTTACAAAGTGGGTGGAAATGTGAAATATTTTGACGTTTAGTCTGTATTTTATATGTATTGGTTTTTGTAAAGCGATATATGGAATTGATATCTTGTTTATTTTTTTACACAAAATTGCTGATAGGTCGAGTATCTATCAATTTTAAAATTGATTTGCGAAACCATACGTATAAAAACAAAATTCACTCAACAAAAACCCGATCAACTACGATTATTCAAATTTCGATTTTAGAACATCTCTTTTTTAATCACATCGCCAATATTCGGATAACGAACTGGCAACTAGGTTTTAATTGAATTTATTCACGTCTCACATGACGCGGTACTCGGTAGGGTGAGCGCCCCTGCTGCCGGACTGTGCAATAACACGTCCCGCGTCCGTGGGGCACTGTAATGTGAAAGCGTTTTGTGGTAATAATCGGATAATAAATATAGCGCGCCGACGACGGGTACGTCCACCCTATTTTGTAAAGTTTGTTTTCCTCTGCGAGTTTGAGTTTTATGAATGTTTATGTGTTTTCGGTTCGAACTAAGGTTACGATACGAGGTGTGTATGAAATCACTCCAAGCTTTTGGTTTAAATATTGCAATAGGTTACTAGATATTGGGGTGGAACGGTAAGTGGTTTGGCAAAACGCGCGAATCTCTTGTAATAAATGTGCAAGAGTAGAGAGCATTTACACAATATTTAGAGATGGAAACAAACGAATGTCGCCAAGGCAAGGCAAGTTTGTCAAAACATTAAGTCCGCCTCTGTACGTTTGTATGCATGAAGTAATGAATAAATATCACAAAAAGGCAAACAAGAATTGTTAACTTCCACATTGTGATTTAAGACTACAAAACAGCAAGATTAAATTAAACCAGCGTGTAAAACATATCCTAAATAATTTGACATCATAAACTACTAAATTGAATTCGCCCCAACTATACCGTGAGACATATTTTATAGCATGGCAGTTATCCGCTTCGCTTGCAGTGTACGGTCGCCATCGCTTCACGCACTGTCGGTTGTGTCGAGCTCTAGTTACTATTAAAACATGTTGTAATTTTAATTTACAATTGTTTCACATTTTAACCAATTTATCTTTAGAAAATGTGTGAATTAGCATAGGAAGTCATGTTGGAGAATTTCGTAGTAATTAATTTATTTTTCGGTTGAATTGTTTGATGTAAAAGAAAAGTTTTCGTGTGTTCTATTAAACTGGCGTTATAACTTACTTAACTGACTACTTGTTTAAGTATTTCCACGAATTAATTAAAAGCTTATTATCTTAATTCTTGGTTTTATATCTAGTATAAGTACATATTAGGCTTCAAACTTTCATTGTGTAGGTGGTTATTGTTCTTTTATTGTAGTTAATGTTTATAATCTACATTCTAATCTATATTCATTCATTCACCTTTGTTATAAAAAATAATCTATTTTCTCTGAACCCATTATAGACCGCTAATTCAAATTTACCTTTAAATACTGAAAACCTATTTTCAACAACCAGAAATTGAAGCAGTTATGAAAGAGGCAGTACCTATCGTTTTAATTTTATAAAAAAAAATGTAAGCAAAATAAAAAAGCAGTCACCATAAAAACGACAATTTCGGGATAAAGGCTGGACCTCTTTCGCGATACGTCGACGACATAAAAATAAATAAACCCGTTGTTCCCGATAAGATAATGCTAGGCGACAATTAAGTTAAACGGCCGATATCCCGGGCAGACATCGGGAACGCATTTTTCCCGGGCAATGTGCGAAAGCCGATGGCGGGTAAAGTGCGCTTCACCTACAATTGAATTAAAGGAGTTTGTCCTGTGTAGTTTATTGTTCTGTTTTAAGTCCTTTGTGTCCCTGTGTAAAATTAGTTTTCTTATTCTTTTTATTTAAAAAAATCTATGCGCTTAATACCTAAGGTCAATTTTCAATGAACCTCCTGTCGTAAAAATTATGAGCTCAATTATTTACTAATTAGAAAAGTGAAGAAAAGATAAATATTTTTGACCCTTGTAGGAGACACGAGTTAAGCAAAAACAATCATAAAAATAAAAATAAAAACTCGTGCGAGTCCAAAAAGGCTCCTATCTCAGTATGTGCAGATATATTTAAAAGAAAATAACGCTGCGCTGGTATACCTAAATTGTAACAACTTTGTTCTTTTTAGGGTTCCGTACCCAAAGGGTAAAAACGGGACCCTATTACTAAGAATCCGCGGTGCGTCTGTCTGTCCGTCTATCACCAGGCTGTATCTCACGGACCGTGATAGCTAGGCAGTTGAAATTTTCACAAATGATGTATTTCTGTTGCCGCTTTAACAACAAAAACTAAAAAGAGAGAAAAAAAAATGTTTATGGGGCTCCCATACAACAAACGTGTTTTTTTTGCCGTTTTTTTGCGATAATGGTACGGAACCCATCGTGCGCGAATCCGACTCGCACTTGGCCGGTTTTTTTGGTAACGTTGTAATTGTTCGGTACTTGAAAATTGTTCATCGGAGAGAAGAAAGACCCTTGAACAGACAGACGGGACATATACCTACAGATATCTGGTGACGACATGCGGAAAACACCGAGCAAGAATAATGAAACAGGAAGATAATGAAACTCGGAGCGAGGAAGGTAAACTATGTCACTATTATTTATTCTGTAATTATACGAACATGAGGATCGATTTTCGAAACAATTGAAATGGATCTATAGTTTCAGGGAGGGTATTATGGGATTATCTTATATTACTGATATTGATTAGATTTTGTTGTGATTATCGCAACATACCTATGACATTATCTTTTTTTGGGTTGGCTATCATCCAATGACTTCACCTGCTCTGGGTGAAGCGGGAGGGCGTGTCAGACTTTTACTGACTAAAACCCACCCGTGTTCCTTCAGTTGCTTGTGCCAGGGTCGCGGTAACTCTCTTTCAAATTTAACGTAACTATACCCTACTGCCAGATTTTTTTTATACCATCCTAATTTGGTTCAGGTATTAGATACATATCAAAGATGTATGCAATAATCTACTATCAAAAAAGAGCAAAATGAACTTAACAGCTGTTTTAGATAGAATATAGGAAAGTTGAGAACATGCTTCAAGGATAGATAGATACGCTAAAAACACAAACACAAAAGTGGGTAAGTACAGTACGTCTGGTGTATCTATACCAGACATACTTACCCACTTTTGTGTTTGTGTACCTACAAACACCTTGGACATTCAGCCCCGCTACAGCTTTTCTGAGTGGCTAATATTTCCACCATGAAATATCTATAATATCTGTCAGCCAGACAACGTTGAAGCAAAGAATCACCATTTCTGTAATTATTTAAGCAAGTATTCAGCTGTCCCGGTGTTTTCATGTGCTCAGTGCTAAGGCTTTCGACCAATATTTTGACGGGTTCAATGACTTTTTGCCAAACATAAAACTGTTATTATAAATATCTACATTTACAACTACATGTTAGCACGTATAACATGCGTACTATTGGGATACATGACTGGAGGGGACACGGAGCTCCGTCCGCGGGGGAATTCCGATCCCCTTCGCATCTGCCGGAACCAGTGACCTTAAGGAAAATACTACTATTGTTTAAAAGACCCCTCGCCCTTGAGTGGTAGCTACGTATTCCTCAGGGTCTGGTCTGCAGTCTGGTGGACATAGTAAGTGATAAATTGCTTCTGAATTCAAGTTTTTGAAAAAAGTATGAACTTTTTGTGCGTAGGCCAGTCTTTTGAAGTTAGGCTGTGTCGAGTGATCAATTACTTCTATGAATTAAAACTTTTGAATTTAGAACTAGTATTTTTTTTTACTGTGTTTTATGGGCTTTGGCCACCCTGATCAAGTTGATATAAATATGAATATCTACATTTTGCCTGTGAAAAAAGGAATCCCATCGAAATTGTGAACGTTATTTTTTAAACCATTCCTTATGAAATCTTTCCGGCAAATGGGCAATGTTTAACAAACATGAAAAGTAGGCCGCCATGTCCATCTGAGATAACAACGTTGTTATTACGGACGAACAACGTTAATACGGTTGCGTTCATATTTATAATAAATATTACATATTACGAGCAAAATAAATGTCGGATATTTATTCAACTTCTTTATTCCCGCTTCATAATAAAGATTTGGTCTGGATTAACAAGATCTCTTTCATAGGAGGCGCGATCATTAATAATGTATGTGAATTACGTAAATAAAATTGCCAACATTAATTTTCTTTTATTATTTTCTACAAAAATATATTAACAATAGTGTTGACGCATCGTGTGAAAATCAACATCATGGCGGATGAACGTCACAATAGTTCCACACGCGGTGACTTTGTCAGGCGGTATTGATCCCATTGAATATTAGTTTAGGGTCCCTTGGGTCTGATGGGGGACTTGTGTGAAATTGATGCCATTATTGTGCGAAACGGTTAGAATTGAAAGACACGTGACCAAGCCTGCTGTTTCACAAATATTTTGCTTCATATCGACCTAAATACAAATATTGACACTATTAACAATGTTTAAATTAAATGGAAATAGAAACAGGAAACGTGGTAAGCGTAAATATTGTAGCATGTTAGAAAATAATAATGACGTCGCTCGGTATGAGAGAATTAACAATAAAATATAACGACAAGGAAATTAAATAAGTTTGTATTACTGTGGGAAAATTCGGTTTTCTAAGATATCTTTTCTGTAAGATATGTGTTTTTAAATAAATATCAAATATAAAAACTAAGTAAATCCTCCAGAGCTTTGACTAAAACAAATCTTTAACGTCAAATATAAACAAAAATATTTCCTATTACAAGATTTATGGACGGAAAACCTAAAGATATAATTTCATCAACCCTAAGCGTCCGTCGGATTAAAGAAACAAATCTTTACAACTTTGTGAAAGATTTTCATCTTAAAAAACAATCCGGAGATTACGTCAGAACTTGTAATCAGAGTTAAAAACAACACAGTTGAATATTTTAAAAGGCAACACGGGCCTAAGGTAGGAAACTAAGATTTAAAGTTAAATACTTACTTTGTTTAGAAGAGGATTACCGGTTCGCTTATCACCTGCAACAGTGAGGCTTTTTTATACTCGTCTAGTTTCAATTAACCGTCGGTTAATTCTGGTGCTAAGTGCTCGGTTTAAGTCGTGACTTAATTTATTTCTGGCCGCAATTTATGTCCGGGATTAATGTAATGAAAGTCCCGCGGCAGGTCCCGTGCTAATTGCTACTCCCGATTGTCTAAACAAAAATAAGGGGACGCCTCAAGGAATTTATCGTGGCAGGTATCGTTAGCGTTTTAAATGGTAAAGGGTAACGCTCGTTTAAGGTTACGTCGCGCGGTATCAGAAGTTGGCTTTTGTTGCTGTAAAATTAATAGTGAAATCTGGAAACAGTTAATTGAAATATATAAAAAAAATACTCTGTTTATTGACGCAATGGGTTTGTTAAGGGTTTATAATCGCATCTAAAAGTAAATGAGCAATCAAACAGTATTTTTTACGATAAATAAAATTCATGTATTCGTCTAATCCACATAAAAAGGGTAAAGTGTTCGATTACAGCGCAAGTACTCTCGCAATACAATCAACATTACACACGCGGCAGCTGTGGAACCCTAAATTACGGGCCGTTTACTCGCAGCGAAGGGTTCCTTAGATGAAAAAAAAGAGAAATACAAGACTAAAATTGACAGTTTAATCTGTGGAATAGCGAGTGGCTGAATGAGGGTGTGTTCTGCGCCTTCTAAACAGTGACATTAAAAAGTTATTCAGTTTATTGAATTTAAGAGGGCACCTTTTGCGTGAAATTGAAGTACGACAAATAGTCAAATTAGGCCATTTCAGTAAAGAACAAACACGAACCAAAGCCGTTATTAAAATACTTTAGTTGAAAACTAAATAAATGAATAACAGTATCGTTTCAAAATGATAAACCGAACTATTTTCAAATAAGCTTTGTTCCATGTTCCATATTTAAAGAGTCCGCTTGAGCTATAAAAATTTAAGGTACTTTATTACGGATCGACCCAAAATTAACATCGGAAAGGAATTCATTAACATTATATTAACCGCATAACCCCGATACGATTCACAAAAAGATTGTGAACAGTCACCTCACGATATTCCGTGAATATTTCAACCTTTTCACGGTTTTGGGTAATGTGGCTGGCAACACACAATTTGTTCAAAATGTTGCAGTTTTGACAATGGTGATAGTTTCGATTATCATAACTGATATCAGTATCTATACATTTTTAGTCTTTCGAGTATATGGTTAACAAGCCAACTAACTTTTGCTGCAGTTACCTGTTACAATACTAGTTCTTTCTTGCAGCTTCACTCCCGTTGTCTTACTTACAGGAACCGGGGCCTTTGACACAGCGTATGACATAGCAACAGTTTAGCAAACATGTAATACTGTGGTATAACTTTCCATTAGTGCAAGAGTTTTCTTTATCTGATCATGCGTCTTACTATGACGTGTCAAAACTATCATGGTTCCACTATGATTAAGAGACATTGCTATTTGTCTTGTATAGCTCCATCTCATTCTCTCACTGTGGAGGGAGGTTTTAGACGGTAGTTCTGCCAGAGATTACTTTCTATTAACATATTTTATAAACAAACAGATTTACGTCTTTATAAACAAAATTTGCAATCTCGGAACTGTATTAGGTATGCAATAATGATGCATTATTAATTCATAAATTTATGCTGTACACAATGCACCATGTGACACACTTCGAAGATTCATCCACGATATCATCCTACATGGCTTAACAGATGCATTGTATATTCTCTAATTACATTTTGATAACTTCCTGGAGCCGTATAGGTACGTACGTTCGGATACAACAGCAACATTAGACTGAATGGAATTTTAATGAGCATATTCTACTTCACTCTAGCATGTATCCAAACGCTGGCAATCTGAATTCGCATTTCAAAATACAGGATTCATAAACCAACGATCGTAAATGAAAGAAAAAAGCTCATGAAAGTAATTGGTAAGTAATTAGAAAAGTAATGATCCGAGGCAATTGGTAAGGTGACTTCAACTCGCAGTTTTTGACCTTCCACGTATGCTAGGCAATATAACACTAACAAAACAAGCAGTATTTACCGAAGTCTGGCCACCAACAATAATATTAATAACTCTGTAAGATAGAGAGCCATCAAATATTTACTTCGGTTATGACGAGAATTCATAATACTGGCCGGTAAAATATTCAGAAGCAATCACCGATGCCATCGATAAAAACCTTTCGTGTAAAAATGGGCGGCAACTTGGCATTTTTCGCTTCATTTCTGTGTGCGTCCATTTTTTTTAACTTTTTTTGCAATGCTTTGACATTCATTCAGCCAGTTGCAAAGTTTGGATGCTTTATTTGATTAATCGGTCAGTGTTACCAGATAGGGATTCCCTTAATGATTTCAGAGTTTTCACAATATTGGCTTTTAGGTTTGTGTTTACGCTGCAGGTCTAAATAAAGTATACGAGTAACTGTAGGTACTTGTCCTGTATTTAGAGTACTGTGTTTTAATTATCTTTCAATTAAATTAAGTACAAGTTTAATGTTTCTCTTTATACTTGCCCGACAATAATCAACCTGAAAACTGTTGCCATGAAAACTGGATCGCTACACAAAACTGTTTTCCTTTAAACTTTGTTTAAATACGAGTATAACACAAAATATCACTGCCGAAATTCACCAATTTATAGCATCACACTTTCATTTTAGTCCCGCCAATAACATTCCTATCGGCACAAAAAAAACTATCGATTCATAATTCGATTACCCGCGCGACGCACAACGCCATTCGGTTATTTATCGTGTAACCGGTGTTTACAATACGCGCCTGGCACGTGTGTTCATGCACGTGGTATTACAATAACACCCCGATCAAAGACCCTAGCTGTGTAAACTGCCTACTGATTAAAATATAATTAGCTCGTTCTGTTAGTTGTGGTTTTACTTTTATTTAAATTAAGTCTACATCAAAGCTGGTTAATTTTTGTCTTTTTTTTTTAAAACACTGGCCGAAAAGAGTATGCTTGGAATATTTTTTAATTTTAATTGTATGTTGAATAAGCTGTATGCGTTGTGACGTTTGCCCGGTTGTGAGCTTCAGACGAGTAAATTATGTGTTGCCATATTATTTCAAGTTTTGTGAAAGTTCCATTTAAGTTTGTAGTAGTGTTTTGAGGAGAACTCGTGATACAGACAGACGTATTATGTAACATTTTGCGATTACAACATTACAAAGTTTTGGATGAACATTATCTGGGATTAGGAGACGGTTATAGTAATATGTATTACAAAAGTTTTGGTATAGCTTCTAGTTATGCGCTTATTTATTTTTCTCTTAACGACTTTAAGATGACTTGAAGATCTTGTCCGAAGATTCCTCACAAAAAAAACACATTTATTTCATCTGTTGAGAAAACTTGGTGTGTTTAGAAAGTAATCAAAACGATATATTAGATTCAGGTATGAAACATTCCTTGGCTTTTATATTGTGTTGTGTTGTGTGTAATATCTGATACACCCTTGTTCTCCACGAGCTAATGAGTAACTTCTAAAACATCAAAGTTATTAAGCTGGACATGTTCATTTATTGTGTGTGCACAGCTGTTGTTTTTTACTTTGGCCACTCCGCAGTTCCAAGCGTGACATTTGACATAAATAAATAAAACCTCCGTACTTTAAAGAAATAAATCCAGCGCCTACAGTAACTACTTGTCCCTCTCTCCTCAAAGAGCAAAGAATCTAAACCAATACGGGAGTGCACAAATACGGGCAGGAATTAACGTCAGGGGAGAGTGGGGGCCGGCCGCACACCCAGGGATCGCGTCCCTTTGTGCCAGATAATGCGAATGATATAAACATATAATTTACGCTCTTACGGACGCTTTTTATCCAAAAAGTGCGCAAGAAAGGGTGGCCAGGAAATAATAATGGATATACTTTCCTGATTTTGTCGATACTGTGTGATCTTAAGAGTTAGAGATAAGGGCTATACTAAAGAAGGGTTGGTTTTTTGTTGCCAGATAAAAAAATGTAGTTAAATTATTGAGGAATAGATACTAGCCAAAGGGATAATCAGGCGTTTTCAAAACTCAGACTTTTTCGCAGAAAACAGTTATTGCTTTCAATATGCTGCCAATGTTGTCATACCAATAAATTTATAGTTTATTACAATAGTAATTTATTATGCTTGGCATTGCTTATGTTAATAAGCGATAAACTCATTTCTGAAATAACCCTATTTGTATTTATAAGCAATACTAAGTACTTATTAGTTATGTAAGCTATATTAGTGGCAATAAATAATGTATTACATAATATCATAAACAAGTTAGGAAGTTTGGCGCAAGATGGTGCCCAGACGTCGAAGGTCAGACTTTTTTAGGTTAGCATTTCAACTTCTTATATTATTTCGTGTATCATCTAAAGTTTTTCAGAAGTTTCTGTTGACAATATTATTATTGTTTGCTTTTTATATTAGTTTTTGCTATTGATATTGCACTGTATTTTGTTTGAAAAATTGCTAAGAAAACATTGCGTACCTATTGTAAGTAAGTACAATTTTTAAAACCAAATATTGTTTTTTAATCATACGAATACCTTTGTGATTTACACCATGGTATAAGTTTTTTCCACGAACTCTATATAAAATCAGATGAGAATCAAATTCACGCCTCGTTCGTCATAACACTCGACTACACCCAAATATTTTTCATTTTGTCGAAAAATTATTTGCCTACCTGGACAACTATTTTACACCTCGGATTTATTGATATTTATCAAAACGGTGAATGATTTTTAATACAAATTCTTTTTACGGATAACATTCATAAAATATTTCTGTTTCCAAGGAACGAATCGGAAAAATGTTTTTAACGTAATTTCATTATTTTTTACACTCGGAAAATATCAATCTTGAAAATATCATATTTTCAGAAGGTTATATGAGTTTCCTCACCAGGATCTTATAAAATTAAGCCATTGTTTCCAGCTAACCGCACCGTATCGTACTTTAAAAATCCTGTAAAGATTTTAACAGCGAGGGGTCAAAGGTTACACTTTTGGCGTGCTCTCTGCGAGCTACCAGGCGGTTAGAAAGGCCGAAGAGTTGTATTAAAGTAGCCGTTTGAAGGGAGGGTCTGACAGATGTGCGGTCCCCTCACGGTAGACCGTGTCTTAGCTCCCGGCCCTCATTTGAAAGCCATTCGTTCGTTAGTTACGATCTCCGAAGGGGACAACATGAGGGTGACTCGATATCGCTTTTATGGACAATTTGAGGCAGACGAATCGGTTCTTCTTTTATATTTTGGAAGTATTTTTGCGGAGTTTTGAGAATTTGAGGTGTGATCGCAGATTTATGTGTTTTCATTTTCAGTCCCGATCTGCCTACATTACTCTCTCCTTTTCTTGGCTATTATCCATTACAAAGAAGAAAATAAAGGGAATGTATGATGCATTAATTCATTCAATTAAGACATAACATTCTACAAGGCCGGATTGTTCTATCACTAACTAACTACCTCTAATAAATCCTCTTGAAGCCACTTGGATAAAAAATGAAGCCTCCCAACAAAAGTATACCTTCACAAGAGCTTGGTGATCGATACCTGTTTGAAAAGTATCCGTGACTTTTAGAATTAGGGGCTCCTATCTCTCGACTTAATTTAGGCCGGGGTGATAAACGTAATGAATGACTAAAGATTTTTCAAAGTTATGTGACTCCAGGCTAGTTGAGGCAAGCACGAGTTTGACTTGAATTACTTTGGGTTCCGTAGCTTAGAGAAACGGATGTTTTAATCTGTCTTCAAAATGATTGGAATTGTTTGAATAACGCTTTTCGTCCCAAGAGTTTTTTTATTTTATTATTGATTGCAAAAACTACTTCGTATTTATATTTTTTATTTATTTATAAGTTTATCCTCGCACTGCCTTGCAGCAATTACACCAATGGAACACAATCTTATAATAAACACACTTACAAGTCTAACACTATTATATCTCTATTTATTTTAAGCGTATCATCATATCATCTAACTTTTCTTCAATCTTTCAAAACCAAGCATTTGCATTTTCGGATTTCGATAAAATGTTAAATAACATCATTTAACCCTGGCCAGCCATTTATATTTTGCACTTGAAACAAAAGAAAAAAAAAGTAATTAAAAAGACATACCTACCCTTGTGGTTTTATAATTACATCCTGTGTTTCAATTTAAACCGTACCGAACCCAGAATCCCTTAACCAAACAGGGGTTGGTATCTAGTTGATATATGTTCCACTGTGACGGGTTAACAAAAATGTTAAGATAACACAGATAGTATCGCCCAGCAATTTGTTCGGTTAATTTATGAGCAGATCGTAATTAAAGTTATCTCACGGGACGACTGTCCGGTGAATGAAAACGTTCAGTAAAAATGTGGGTGATGGGACTGTAATTGATATGTGACTATAATTTATCTGGTTGGGTGAAAAAACTGGGGTTTTATTGGGGGAATTGGAATTACAGTTTACAGAAACGATGGTGAAATGTCTCTTTAAAAGACATTAAAGAGATATCCGACCTATCTTAGTCATGATCTTCATCATCTCAGTCGAAAGACGTCCACTGCTGGACATAGACCAAGCCCAAGCATCATCAAATCCACCGATCCTGTGTTTTTCGCATTAAACGTATCTGGCTAACCTGGCGAAGATCTCAGAGGTCCTATTTTATTACGCAAAGGCCCGCTTGCACAAAATACTTAACTTAGAGTTAATTGCTAACACGAGGTTAAATTGACAATTGTATGATAAACTGTCAATTTAAACTCTTGTAAGCAACTAATTCTGTTTTTTTTTTATTGTCCAAGTGAGCCTAAGCATAATTTCAGAGGTGACCAAAACTTCAGTGAAAGCGAAATTCGCGAAACTAAATACTAAACTACATTAAACTCATTTCAACATAATGTCAAAGCACTTAGAGTACACAGAAAAGCCGTCAACAGTCCATTATAAAGCAAATAAAACAACACAAGATACATCGATCACTTAAAACCTCTATTCTTGCAACTACGAGAAGAACTATAGCTTTTAAAAGAAGCTATTTATTTGCAAACAGCTTTTAGCTGAGTCTCAGTCGTGTACTCGTGTTCTCGGTGTACTTGTGTACTCCGTGTACTTGTATCCTCACCCTATACTAACATTTCTCAGATTACCCGTCTGAGTCAATTCTATCGAAGGATGCTGTTAGTAGGTATGTTTGTTTATTTTTATTGTCTTTTGTATTCCTGCCGCTTTCATCCACATTGGGCACCCGTTTTAACGGCACCTGAGGTATTCCACATCGATATTTTTCGCAGGTGCCATTAGTGGAACAATTTATTATTTAAAATATTCAACATTTGGCACCTACGGATCAGTAGGTACTAGTGTTGGGACGTTTATTTCAAAATCAGCAGAGAGTTTAATAACATGATAAAAATTTAACATCCTCTTTTGCTTTTTTTAGTTAGATGTTGAACACTGTGTTTATGTTTCTTATCCAACTCTCCTGTCGCAGGTCTGCTGAAGAAATTTCTTTAGAAATAAGCAGCACCTTTGTGCTCTTCTATCTTTATATGTTTTTCTCTTTTAAGTGTTTTGTGTGTACATAAATGAATAAATAAATAACATTACAAGGATTTATACCCAAACTACCAGGAGGCGGGAATCATGAAGAAGTATTTGTAGGGCTGGATCACTATCGGTAAAGACTAACTTAAGTACCAGGAGATTATAATCATGAGGAAGTGTTACCGAGGCTGGAGTCATGAGATTTAAAAAGAGTACCGGGAGATTTTATATTCTGTCTCCGTATGTGGAATACCTCAGGTGCCATTTACTCATGTGCCGTTAAAACAGGTGCCCAATGTGGAATACGTCACCACTTTATACCCTTTTAAATACTCATTGCAACAGATATTATGGTTAACTTCAACCATTTATTTAGACGTAAGTGGCTGCCACTTCCGCGACTGATGGCTCGAGTTTCGACCCAATTTAGATTAAGTACGTGTTACGAAACGCGTCCCGTCTTTCTTTATTAACACTTTGAAACACCGTCTTATAATGTTATTCATTCATTCATTATTCACAAAACTTCTCAAACACTGTTCCAAGGCAAAGTCCGTGCACTTCATTTTGCTACTTTTCACTTTAACAAACTGAAATAAATTAAAAATTAAAGCCAACATAACATTCAGCTGCATTTATGAATGTTGTTAATGAATTATGGATGAAACACTAAGCTTATATTTATTATCACACCGACATAACTTGGGTCCCATGAATTTGCTGTTAAAAGCGTATTCCAGATGCGCCCTCTAAAAGCGGAAGAGGTAACATGCACCGAGGAGGGGGGCTTACCCGAGAGAGGGGAAACAGAGTGCCGAAACAAACATGCCACCGTGCCGAAGGCTTTCTCTGCTTGTTTGTTTGTTTTGCCTATTGTTGGCTGCCGATACAATGAATTATTCAATAGCACTAAGTGGGTATTGTACAGCGAAGATGGGGTAACATTAGTAATAGCACGATTTCAGCCGGCAGCACAGTTTTTTCAAAGAATCCCCCGAGCGAATTGAAACGAAAAGGTAACGATATTTTTTAATTCCAACGAGTTTGATCGTTTCGCCAAATGGAAATACGCTAACTCCGGGGTGGCCATTACCGAAATAACAACAAAAGAGAATGTTTCCAAATCAGTTTACCTTGTTCATAATATCCTACCGGGGTTATTATAATACATAAATTCAAACAAAAGACAAGAGGAAACTGCGGCGCGAACTTAAAATCGTGGTCCGAAACTCTCGTTACAAAGTCAGGAAGGAAAAGTCCCCAAAGTTTGTCCGAAAAACCGGGAAAAACCCCGAAAATTTAAGTCCAACATTCTGTTTCCGTCGGACGGGGCACCCGCGTAAATATTATTCGGGACTTTCTTTTATTCTCTTTGTTTTAGACGTTTTATTATTTGCGGTCCGAGGTGAGGCCGCCGAGGTGAATCAGCGCATACTCGACGCCGCGCCCGGGCCGGGGAGGGGGATTAAAAAATAAGCCTCTACGATTTACAGCACAACAAAAAGCCAAATAGCAATTTTAGCGTAACCGAAAGAAAAAAACCCACACAAAAATGAATCTAAACAAGATTTTAAAACTTTTGTTCTTTTGATATAAAGAAACAAAAGGGAACTGTTCTAATTTATGTATTTCTCTTTAGTCTTCAAAGCGGAACAGACCCTCTTCAAAAGTAATTGACAAATTTGTTCAAATACAAAAATAAAAGGCTGAATGTTTTTCGCGTCCCGTTCGAGGCGAAATCGTCTCGCGTAATTAGTTCGCTAGGATTCGAGGTAGAGAGTAAGGGGGAACCCCCCCAGGGTTCCGATACATTCCGCATCAGTCGTAAAGTCGGAATTTTATTCTTACGCATTCCGCATTGGCGGGCGCTTTATGAAAACTGTCCCCTTCGCACTTGATGCGAATAAAGCAAAGTAGAGCCCGTAATTCCTGCTCTTTGAGTGATATTTTGAGGATCATCGGACGGCAGATGGCGAGATATTGAACATCCTAGTTTTATGCGAAGGCCTCTGTAGAAAATGTGAACCTTTCTCGAAGGTCGTAAAACAAAAAGCCATCTGTCAAGAACTATGCGTACTTAGACTGGATTGAGCTAACGAGATTAGTAAAACCAAATGGAAGATCATCTTCTTTTTTATTACTTCACTAAATATAAAGACTTACCGTAGGCATTTGATTACATGTGTCGTTGCAGTTGTGTAGACTGGAGTTTGTACTCTGTAACAAAACCAAAGAATAATATAAGTTAAATAATCAACAACATCATCTAACTAGGCACATTTTCTATAAATAAGTATTTGTTGAAAGCTGGACGCTGTGTCTACCTACTTCTTTGCTCTTAGTGAATAATGTTCGCACGGCAATATTTTAAAGCATACTGTTACATATTCAAAGCCTGATGCTGTAAAATAAAGATATTCTTTTGAACATAAATGCAAGTTTACACAAACTTATTCACATAAAAGCAAACACGACACAAATGTGTAGGCGAATACATGTGCAAGTTTCTAAACATAGCTTGTATCGAGGAGAATCATGATTTAGCATAGTAAACATGATGTAAAGAAAATGAAGGCAATAAAACTGAAATAGTTTTTAACCGACTTCCCAAAAGGAGGAGGTTTCTCAATGCCGTATCGTCACGGTAATGATATCTATCAGTATTTTGACCGGCCCTGTCCTTGAAATAAGTGCCTACAAGCGCACATTGCGTAAACACGCGTTAGGGCTGCCCGCCTCTACCTACTTCAATTTCTTTCTAGTTTTGTGACTGTAAATATCTTAGATTCTATTCTCTAATCTGAGGTAAATATTATAATTTTTATTATACTTATTTTAAATCTTACTAGGTATGTACCTACCATTTATTACTCTCATAGGTAATAATTTCATAATGATATTTCGTCTAATTCAATAATATAAGTAAGTAGCTTAGTACATAAATAAGTAGATAGCCTAGCGTAGGAAGGCCACTCGTATGTCACTTTATCACCCTATCCACTTATTTATTTATTAATCCAGGTATTTTACTCGGTGGAAAAAGCGAAATACATACCCATTAAAAAAAGGAACAAATTAAGTACTAGTAGGTTAGGTACTTTTTTTATAGTTTTGCTTTTTTGTGGTACCAGGTCATATTATAGAAGAATTCAAGCAACCAAAAACAGCATAATATAGTCTTTAATTGCTCTCTGTCATATTAAGTAAGTACGTACTCGTACTTATTTCAATCAAATATTCACAAATCACACGCCTACTGCTTACAAAACCATCACACCGTTCGTGACTGTTTGCGACTGTAGTGTATCGAGTGTCGGCTGAACTCGGCGCGCGTAGGTATGACTCGCGTTTCGACCGTTTGTAAAAAAGATAGAATACTGTTAGATATCATTACCGTGGTACCGATTATATATAATTTATTTTTATGTGTGTTCGCGGATAACTTCGTCGTTTATGAACCGATTTTGAAGAATCTTTCGTTTGTTGGAAAGAAGATATCCCAAGGGTGGTACCATGATAGGAAGAACAGGATCTGATGATGGCATACCAGAGTAATCGAGGGAGCTCCTCAAATATTATAGGCCTACATATAGTAATTTTGGTATTTTTATCAACAATGCAATCATGAAAGTGTCATTTGGTGAAATTGAACTGGTGAAGAAGACCGCAGATGGTCACTGGAACTCCTTAATGCTATTTATGTCACGGGTATAAGATACTCGTACATTGAATAGCTAACCGACTATGATGAAGCAAATACTTATAAATAAATGGTACTGATTAAAATGGTAACATCGATCTGATCTGATGATGAAGTCGGAAGGTAGGCAATGGAACTCCGAAAAAAAAGGATCCTAATCGTGTTTGGGCTTATTGGAATCGTCATGAGATTTACTTTGGCTATAAATGATTCTCATGGATTCTCAAAACTAAAAAGAGATAAATAAAAAACTTTCTTACAAAAAATCAAACCCACTTCGAAAACAAAACACTACCAAGGCGAAAAATAATTTTCTTTTCCGAAGTCGGTGTACCGACTTCGGAAAAGAAAGTAATTTTTCGCTTTGTAGTGTTTTGTTTTGGAAGACGATTAAATTTTTTTGATAAGTTTTTAAAGAAGAAATTACAAAAATCAACCAATATAATTTCGAAGCGAAACGTCGTTCTAAAAAGGAAAAAATCAACACAATAATGTAAGAAACGGTCTTTCTACCATCAACCCTTTCCCAATCAGGAGTGGAATTTGTCAATAGAGTAAAGAAACGGCACAGAAAGGAAAGGCTGCTTTGTCAGGCCAATGGCCTGAAACTGTAACACCTGGGCTTTGTTGAGACGCTGTAACATGTGGAAGTAATTTATTAACTTACGTCTCGCAGCGGGAAAACGTACTATATAGAAATTCGGGGAAAAACACAGAGAAGTGTTCCTTTATTTGAAAGAGCAAATTTTTTTGTTCGACGAAAATACTCGTGTATAAACAAAACGTGAGCCTTTTACCGTTAAAATAAGTGAACGTAGTGGAAGTAAAGGGATTTTTTATCAGAAAAATAGGCGTTTGTGATTATTTGTGTAATGTTTTATGTACGAACACGTCAATAAACTTTACGTTGAAGCTAAGGAAAGTTATGGGTTTAATATACACTGAAGACTGACATAAAGTTCTACAATATTGGTAAATATACGTATTTTATAGAAAATAGTAAAAAAATACGTGTATTTATGTCATACAATGTAATGGAACCTAAATTACTAAACCGGACCCAGAAAGTGTCAAAATTAATCCTTTAGACGAAATCTAATTTGTCCGAAAACCCATACAAATAAAAATGTCCCTTTATTGCTCGTATAATCATGTCACCCTAACCCAGTATTAAAATCATTAAAAAATATAACCATTAACAGTATACACGGTTATAAATAAATTACAGGGTATCCACGCATTCGGGAGTGTCCGGGGTGGCCATATTTCACGAGCGGGCCTGTCCCGCGAACGTGTCGACACCTTTTTGCACTTTTTTCGTACTTTTTGCGCAACGTGTGGACACATGAGCGCGCGGACGTGTCTGTGGCTTTCATACCGTTTTTAATAGATAAATAGCGTTGTACTTTGACGGACACGGGAATTTTAATAATAGGGACATAGATACTACGTTGCTCTGTCAGGATATGGCGGTATTTTTTTTCTGTTTTTAACAACTATTCTGCGCGGGTTTGCGGACGGTGAACTGGTGTATACCTATCTGATATTTTTTGCCGGCTGGAAAAGTCAATTGAGGGAAAAAGTTTGTTCTGTGTTTATGCGATGGGGCAATGAATTTCTAGTAGGTATACTGTTGGAAGTTTTCTTAACCAAAATAGTCTGTATACTAACTGCTATTTCGTTTCCCTTGTGTTGTGACTGACGATGAACCAACACAATCATGAAAGTGTCAGAGTATAATAAAAAATCTATTTTACAAAAAAAATACTACCGACTTCCAACTGAAAACACTACAAAGTGAAAAATAACTTTCTTTTTCAAAGTCGGTGTCTTTGGTAGGTAACAATTTTTTTCGTTATGGACACCGACTTCGAAAAAGAAAGTTATTTTTCACTTTGTAGTGTTTTTAGTTGGAAGTCGGTAGTATTTTTTTTGTAAAAAAGATTTTTTATTTTTCACTTTTTAGTTGTACCTACGAGTATTAAGCAACTTGCCTTTAGTGAGGTACTTATAATGCCAGAATAGATTATCCGAATGCCATGATACTTGATCATAACCGGTGAAATGAGAGTGTATCAAGGTGAACTGTACACATCCGCGTACCCCTTTAGAGCGTACTGGCGTGATGTTATGTTATGAAATGGTATAAACAATAAAAAGACATGCGGTTGCAGCAATCCCGAGAGATTTGCCGTCATTTATTGAAGAGTTCTGCTGTATATCTCCGAAGTTCTTCATCAGATCTTCACCAAATAAAAATGGGACCAATTTCGAAACATACTCTAACAAACATGTGAATTTTCAAAATCGGTCCACAATTGACGGAGATATCGGTGAACAAACAAAAAATAAAATAAAAAACACAAGAAGTCGAACATAGAACCTCCTCCTTTTTGGTAAGTCGGTTAAAAAGATCAAAAAGTTTGCCAAGGATGCAGTTCATTCCACAGCTTGAACTACACAAACATAAGTCACATATACAATAGGACATATTATCCTTTTCACACTGTCATTTAAAACCATCAACTTCTTTTTATACCGCGCTAAAATGCTACCATTATAAAACTGAACAAAACATCTAAACACAGTTCATATTTCACGTTTTATTTGAAACGAGAAAGAACGACATTGCCATTCATTCAGGGCTAACTGTATTTGAACAAAGAGTTTCTAAATAAACACGGCTAAACATTCCGTTCACTCGTTCATTTGTCCATTCGTTCATTAGAGAGACAAGGTCGAGAAAAATATCCACCGTGTAATTAGTGCTCTCACTGTTAGATACAATGAAGAGCTTTCGGAAGTGAGTTTTGTTGAAAGGTTCCGTTGGCAACAATCTTGTTGAAATGTAAGGCATTGTATACTAGTCTTTAAATGTTACTTAGAAATCTTTAACAGAGAAAATAAAGAGTGTTTGCTTCGTTATTTTCTGCTTGGTTCTTGAGATTTTGCTAAAATACAATGTTTGTTTTGGTTGCAGATTTAGCAGGTGTGAGTATTTTTTTCACTTAGGTGCCTTCCTGAAGGCGCGAAGCAATTAAAATTGCGTCGGCAGGCGATATCGCGCACGTATTTTCTATGGAAATTCCAAGTGCAAACCGGTTTAATTGCATCGCTTTGCATCCATGTTTTTTTTCTTTTTTCTTTGAACTTATTTGCAATTTCGCTTAAGGGCCTACATCCGCTTTAGTGCCGTAAAACGATAACTTTCTAAAGCGTTCTCCTTAGTAACGGCTACGTTAAAAGGTTAGAAAAAAATATTTATTTATTATTGTTTCATGTACATTTTTTTTTTTTTTGTATAATAAATAGTTTTGCTTTAAAAAAATAATAAGTAACACGATGTTTTTCGCAACTTTTGGATACTCCTCCAAAACGACTTGGATATTTAAAAATATCTTTTTACAAATAAATTGATGGCTGGAATTTCTTCATAACTGAAATAGCATATGTTAATCAAATAATATTTTGCAAACAAAACTGTTCAAAAGGAGGTTCAATATTGATATATTGTTTCTGAGCGGGCGCACGGCCAGCACTGCGTTCACATTGGGGCATATATATCGCCTTTAGGCCCATTCCGCAAGAATACGCTTTAGTGCCGTAAAACTGTTAATTTCTAAAGCATACTCAATTAGTATCGACTAGGTTAAAAGTATAATAAAAAAAGATTGATGTACATTATTTGTGAAACATGATTTTTCGTATGACTAATACATGAGCATTAAAAAAAATTAACGTCCCGATATCTTTTCGCTTCTTTTGCATACTCCTTTAAATTGACTTGGATGTTTAAAAATATTATTACACAGCAAAAAATATGGTTATAATTTCTTCTTAATCTACATAGGATATGTAAATCAAAAAATATTTTACAAACAAAACTGTCCAAAAGGAGGTCCTTATTGATATTCTGGCATCGAGCGGGCGCACGGCCAGTACCGCGTTGAGGGCCTTCCACGGCTTTAGTGCCGTAAAATGGTTACTTTCTGTAGCATACTCCTAAGTACCGGCTCGGTTCAAAGGTTTGAAAAAAATATATATTTATTTTTGATTCATGTACATTATTTTGAAACAAGGTTTTTTCATGTAACCAATAGTTTTGCTTTAAAAAATAATAAACAACTATTTTTAACAAATATTTTTACACAGAAAAATTTATGGCTGGAATTTCTTCATAACTGAAATAGTAAATAATAATATTTTGCAAATAAAACTGTTCAAAAAGAGGATCAAAATTGATATTTTGGCTCCGAGCGGGCGCACGGCCAGTACTCTGGCCGAACGCGGCCTCCAACCATCTGGCAGGTCTCTTAGATGCATCAGTTTTTTATTGCAATATAAGATCTTCCTCTTGTTACAGTTTGTATTACCACAGCTTTTCATAATCCCTGGGTATCCTATTCTGGTATCATAGCATATTTTCTCTGTCACCTCGTTTCTATTCAGAGTCAACCATATACAAAATTCCATTGCTCGAGGCTCTATAGATACCTACCGCGTGTAAAGCCTACACACATCCCAATATATCGTCGATGTTATTGTGAAATCGAACGCAAAAATCTGACGTCCGAATTGCATACACGAAGCCTGAAATATCGGTGTGCAACACAATTTGTGTGATGACTATGAAATTGCAATGATACGAGGGTTTCGACGTTTTGGAATGTGTATAGATTTTCGACTATGAAGGTGCGTTTATCCATAAAATTGGAGATAGACAGGATATTATACAAGAATGTAGCAGACACGATTGTGGACACTGATGTAGCAAGCTGAGAAGAACTGTCAGGGATTGTTGAGGTGAAAAGGATTATGAGCAAACATAATAAACTGATAAAGGAATTGGTTGATGTCTCACATTTGATAGAAGCAATATAGGATTATTTAATAGTAGTATTTCATAAGTGAGAGCCGCGAGCATATGCTGGATACGAGAAACACAGGTCTGGTAGTTGTAGCGACGGTGACGCTTGGTGGAAGTCTATATTCCCCCTTTTGAAGTCTTTCCTCTATGATGACAAAAAGTTTCGTTATGGTTTGCATCACTTAACATATGAGATTCTGCATAAAAAGAGGACGAAGTCTTATAAAATGTTTACAGTAAACAATATTCATAATGTTGACAATAACAAATGAGTTTTTCCTCCCATGGAACCCCAAAAACCGGCAAGTGTGAACTCAAAAGCGCTTTGTACAAATACCATTATGTCTGATTTATATTTTGGAGCCGTCAGTCCACACAAACACGTATTCCTTCCGACCGACGGTGAAAAATGATCTCGGTGTTGCCATGTGCTATTGTGGGATTTTGGTACTTCAGCGTTTTAGTGACGCTAGACGTGAAATTTAATTGTAGGTTGCTTTTGTGGATTGTTCGCGACGTTCTTTTTTTTAAAATGGGGGATAGCGCTGCGGCTTTATATTGTTGCCCTGTTTCAGTATTGTTCTCTATTGCCTGTACTGGTACCAACCTGCGCTTTTTCCTTGATACAATTTTTCATAACTATCTTCATTCATCTATATAATTTCATGGGTTTATAAAAACTCAAAGCATTACTTGAAATTGTCACTGATAAGGTATTTGAGTTCACGCCTAAATCTTACCACTTAGAACAACTTAAATCAAGTTATCAATTAGCTAGAGATCAACTACAGATTTCATACTAATTCTATTCAAACTAGTTCACAGCTTGATATTTTGAGATAAACTTCAATCCCTAAACTTTAGAAGCAGCAACTTAGCCGCGAGACTAAAATTATTTATACCGAAGAAACTCTCTGGTTATGTTGCTATCCAGAGACAAAGCGGGGCTGAGCCATAATCTATTAAGCGATAATGGCGCTGCCGAGCGCTGGAGCCGCTGGAGGTGCGGTGGTGGGAACTTACGACTAATTGGCTAGGAACAAAGGAGAGGGCACAAAGCGTTGTAATGGCCGGGGACATCTTTACGCGGTGGTACCGATTGACGGATTTCTGGTGTCTCTGGTTAGGTTGGGATGGTGGGTTGTGGTTAGTTAAGGTACTGTTGACTTATACAGAAACTAAGCTGGTACATGATTTGCCGATTTTTAATGTAAGCAACTACATACATGCTTAGACCCACGTCTCGTGTGGATACGCAGAAACTACAGAAAGCCACTTGGTATGATCCTTACATACAACAACTATTTGAGTGAATTTATGATATGATTCTCATGCTACTGACTTAATTATATTCCCTAACGAAAAAGATTTTATTTTTGTATGTTTCTTGCGATAGATCTGACTCCAGTGCCACTATATGGTTATTTGCACTGTTTCTTACGGCTGTAGACTACTACAGTCTAATCTAACCCCTAAATTGATTGATTGTGATTCTATTTACATCTAAAGAGGTTAGGTTCCTTAGAAGGCTTAATGCGCAGCGTTAGCTCAAAATACGAATTTCTTACAACTTCCCAGAAACTAACAAAATCGATGTAGCAATCATCATTGGTGCGGCAGTTTGTCACCCAATACGTATGCAATCCGGCGCGTTCCGGATTAGCGCAGGTTCGATACCCAGCTATAAATAGTGCAGCGCTAATGCTACTGACACACCTAACATACGTTTGTATGTGCAAGATTGCGCGGTACCCCAGTTTTGGTTTAGATTTTTGGGTGTGAAAAAAATGGTTCGAATCCAAGCAAAATTATTGGAAACTAATCTTGATAAATGCGTTATTGTTGGCTGTGAATTATGTTAGTTTGTTGGTGATAAATCTTTACTAGTTAGGTGCAATTCTCTGTACAGTTAGATATCAGAGAGTCTAGACAAGCGATAATGTCTTTAAATGCCCAAAATGTACCGGAATGGTCGATCAATCAATGTCTTTATTGTTGATCATAGGTATGTACATATATTTATGAAGGACATAAATAATTAAATTGTGATCAGCTATGTCCCGCCCTTCGGACATACAATAGTAATAAATAAATTAAATTAAATTTACATTATTTTTAAAAATTATAAAAAAAAATATATAAAATATAAAAAAAACTTTTTGACAATCGATTGCTGATCAAGATCACACCCTGAAAAGTATCAAAGCTTGATTTTGGGATCGAGCAGCGTATAGAAAGGTGAACACAGATATATGTTGAGGACACATGGTGAAGTAAAAAACAATGGAAAAGACAAACAACATTATTATGTTAATCCCATAAATTTCTGAACTTTTTGACAGTTGTATAAATTATTATTAGTATTTATTGACATTAGTTGAAGCCATTTTTACGTTTGTTTTGACGACTAAATCGAGTGGAATAGAGGGTAATTTCAAAAGGATTTATAATAATTATGATTGTATGTAGATGCATAGGTGTGAATCCTGGACTTGGTTAGCGATATACATATAATAGAAGACCCCGATAAAACATATGCCATCTACCCGATAAGACAGCTACAATCTAGGGGTCTTTAAGTCAAGAGTGAATAGGTTTTTTCTAGGCAAGCGTGATTCACCGTCGACCACATCATCGCTTAACATCAGGTGAGATAGTGGTCAAGCGCAAGCCTATAGAGTAAAAAAAACATTTTGAATCAGAAAATGCTCCCAAGAGACTATCCAACATCAGAGCATTCATCTTAAATCTTCAAATAAATAATGCACGTGATAGCAATGCTACCAAGAATATGGAGAGCTATTAATAAATTCTGACCTTATGACTTGTACGTGGGCAGAAGAATCCATTGTACTGATATCGTCATACGGTAGTTATCATCGAACCATCTATTCTAAAGGCAGACATAGTGGCCTTTGCAAACAATTGCTATATCCATCATCTGCCTTGCCATTTGCCCAACTATATTCAGGTAACCATAAGCTCTTAGAGCAAGGTCATTTAGAGTGTGCGTAAGGGACAGATGTATATGACTTGTATTCATCTGCCCCTTTTTTCAGTCGAACTATGATACTTTTGACACGTCAGGGTACGGGGGCAGGTCGGGTTCTAGTCTAACTGGCATTAGACTGAACCAGTAATTTATATTGTGCGTCTGCCTTAATGCCCTTCACAATCCAAGTAATTCTTTAAATCAAAAATACATTACTGCTACAATGAATATCGGAAAAGTACTTTTCTTTAGACACTATTGTGGTCGTTAATGTCTTTAAATTTTCTAGCATTAAGAAAGCAGGCTTTTCAGAAAACCTACCGTTACATAGCTTATTCTAAAGATTGTGCTTATATATTATGGGCTAGCAACATTGTACATGATTTCTCTATAACTTTTACAACTTTCGTGAGCCCGTTAGCGTTTTATGACCCCTGGAAGGGTTTTCAATGCTTTTCTGCAACATTGCAATAAATGGGTATATAAATGTATGACACAATACCGTGATTTTCTTCTTTTTTATTTGTTCTCCTTAAGTAAATTGTGGTTTTATTTAACTAAGTATAAAAAAGAGATATAATTGTACCCATGATCCAGTCAGGAAACTAAATTGTTCAATTGTTTGCACATCTACCATCCATAGTCCCGAATCGGCTATTACAAGGTTAAATCAAACATATGATATATTATGTAGGATATTGGTTCAGAACGGACCATCATATTGTTGAGAAATGATTTAGAATACCCCGCAATTCGAATTCGCCGCAAGGTTGCCTGCTTGTCGGTCTTGTACAGACTGTACATTAGTGAGTGTGCTCAAGAACGCCGCGACATCATCCAGCCGGCCCCCTTCTACCATCGGACATCTAGACGCACTGCAAGTTACTATCCTTACCTGTTTGCCATTCCACCAATTCGCACCAAGCGCTTCTAAACATCCTTCATAATACGCACAGCGAATGAGTGGAACTCACTACCTGCGTCTGTGTTTCCGAACGCATTCAACCCGAATTTCGTAAAAACTGTTACGATTTTTTTAATAAATAGTCTAGCATCACCCGATTCGGTGAACGATGGCCGGATATTGGAGCTTCGTATCGGAGAGCAAATTAAACATTCCGGAACCGGAAGCAACAATATTATTCCCTGCTATTTGCTTAGTTTTAGCGAAAGAGGAAAGTATAGCAATGCTGAATAAACATAATTTTTGAACGAAATTCACTTTTTGTTTGGTGTGTTCCTAGCGTCCAACTTTTTAAAAAGCGTTTTCATAACATTCACTGTTTTTAATTTTGTTAATTAAAATCGCGCACAATAAAATTAAAAACTTTCTCTATAGTGTTTTAACTTGCCAAAATATGAATACTAAATTACTAAAATTGTTTAGCCTGAAACATCTACCGGCCTTACGTCTAGAAGACGTTGTAATTCATAAAAATAATGAACTAGAGCCAACTCATTATAAAAGCCACAAAGCATTATCGTAATTTGAATAAAAACCGTGCGCCAAGATGGCGGGACTCTACTTTAATATTGCGAGTGAGATGGCAAGGAAAATATTATTATATTAAAATTGTCAGGGCAGGTGAAAACTCGCCCGGGACCCGCGATCTGATAGCCGACACTCTGGCATGTACACGACTTTAAGTCGGAAGAATTTTTACCCATTAAATATTCAGCGCTGAGATGTACCATTCTCAAACAAAGCAATTAGGTTAATGGCTAAAATTTGCATTTTTCATAACGTAATAACTGGAATTTGTACGAGATTAAATCATCAAATGGAGAGGAAACACGTATTATTACTCGCTGGAATAAAGAGATCGGGATCAGATAGCTCTAATATTCTTATTCTGGGAAAATTTTATCGTTAAATTTTGTTTCGGGAAAATTCTGAAATTCGGATCTAACACGAACACGATTTATATTCCCAGTCGCCTAATCGCAAGTGCACGCCAGATATAAATCAAAATAACTGAACATTTCCGACTGGGGTGTATTCACTCGCGCGACTCACTTCACTTTATTTCACCGAGTTTTCCTTTGCATAATATTTTTTTCTTTCTCCGTCTCCTTTTTATTGATCTATTCAATCGCTAGAATGTCCTTAATGTGTTTTTTCGGTTCGCCCGTACTTGAGCTTGTTTTATTATATGAAAATATACAGATTATTTTCTTCGACGACAAGAACCTTTTAGTCAAATATTTCCTTATCTCATGTCGAGTTTGTTTGTGGAAATCTCGAAAAGCGTTCGACCGTTTCGGATGATTCTTTCATTTCGAGCTAAATATCGGCGTTGTGCTGTATCACCGTGCTTTGGTAATTGCTAGTTAAATAGTTTACGAACTAGTGCTTTATAAATGCCAAATAAGACTAAATTCATGTCACGTTCAACTCAAATTATTTACAAATATAAAGGCAACAGAAAGTTTTCAACAAAACCGAGTAAATATATGTAAAAGATTGTTGTAGGTATTGTATTTTATTTCGCTTGATAGCGAATAAGACATTTGTTTGTTCATTTCCATACTTCTTGTTAGTAACATATTCCATTGGCATACTAACAAGAAGGCAATAACCGGAGACAAAGCTTGCGAGAAGAAACAACAAACGTTAGATGTTGATGAGTTAACAGCGAGAGTCGACGGCGATGGAACTGGTCGCTACAATAAATTATACTAATGAGTCGGTAACACAATAAAACCTAATGAAGATATAATATATTCGTTAAAGAATATATTACGATTGTGTTGTCCGAGGGTGAATGTGAATAGTTAATATACCATTTATGAGTAGTGTGGGCGGACGGGATGTCGCCGGCTTAGTATTTAATAGTTTAATTTGTTAGAAAAATGTGAAATTGATGACATTTTATTTAATGGCCGCTGCTGAGAATAATGATTTAAACGCCATTTGGAAATTATTTTGTTAAGCAGTGTCTTCGTTGAGAAAATCAGCTTAGATTTAGAAAAAATACATTTTGAAAGTTAAATATTAATCTAAAAATTAAATAATAAAATTAAATGTCTAAGCTAAATGTAAATGTATCGGGGAGAATATTTAAACAAATAAGTTTACATTAGGTATTGAGATTATCTTTTTGATAACGTTGAAATAGATTCTTAATTTAAAAAAGCTTGTGATTTAAACAGACCAAAAGCTCTTGAAAAAAATATGTCAAAGATAAAGTAAGTTTACAAAAAGAAAATGTTTAATCAAATCAATCGATTTGTATCAAAAAACCATTTTAGAAGCATTAAATCCACTATTACTGAACTATTACATCGACAAATTATACGACTCTCAAGAGATAAGCTGTCGATAAATTTCGTTCACGTCATTCATTCACACGTCATGACGTCACTGAGGAATGAACGACACCGAGGAATGAACGATTGTGGGAGATTGTGAGGCAATTCGTATTCGAAGTGCTGGCATTTTGTAAAAATCTTTATTTATAGTGAAGCTCTATTATCTATTTTAAGATATTTTATTTGGTGTCAACTTAATAAAGAATTTTTATTCAAGATAAGATGTATTTACGACGATTCTTAAATTCTACGCAAAGAAGTTATTTTTTCTGTCTTATTTAAGTGTTATTTTTGGTAATCTTTGAAATGAAAAGCTTGTTTTATTGAAGTTTTATGTTCTAAGATTTTATAGAATTTAATAAGAATTGAATCTATTTGTTTTTCTTAAAATAACAATCATGTTTTAAAGCTCTCATAGAAAAATAAAAAACTTTATTAGTTTTGTTCAAGCTTGCATGAACTCCTAGTTATTTTTTATAAAGAAAAAACTAATACAAAAAAAAATCATCTCACTATTCCACAAAAAAATCATCATAAAAATAAATTTAGAATAATTATGTAGGTTCTTAATGTTCCATTTAGCCCGCAGTCACTCTGAAACAAACGGCCTCGTTCATCCCTGTCTAACATTTATAGTGCAAATTCTTAATTCAGCTAAGCACGTCCAACAGATAACATGGTACCAGACAGTTATTTATATAGAACAACTTATTACAAACATTAAACCGTGTTTACACGGAGAGAATTTCTTGCTTGTCGAGATGCAAGAATCTATACGAGTTTCAAGTGTAGCGTTACGGGTCGCTCAGGTGAGCTGAGCCACACGTAAACCACGTTAATACAAAATAAAAAAACAGTTATAAACTTAAAATTATGTATGAAATGAAATTAAGGATCCGGCTTCGCACGACGTGGGCAGCCAACCGGGAAACAGGTCGGGCAGGCAGGTCGAATTGTAGGCAGCTGGTGGTTAGGCAGGCAGCACAACTGACAGGAACTCTTCGGGGCAGCCAACCAAGGAACAGGTCGGCAGGGAGGTAGCCGCGTAGGTAGCTGGTAGGTTAGGCAGGCGGCACAACTGACAGGAACTCTTCGTGGCGGCCAACCAGAGAACAGGTCGGCAGGGAGGTAGTCGTGTAGGTAGCTGGTAGGTTAGGCAGGCAGCACAACTGTCAGGAACTCCTCGTGGTTTTAGAGCTTAGTGATTAGGCGACTCGTCGGTTTCAGACCAAATTGAAGACTCCCCAAAGCCCTCGAAATTTCCGTCTTTTATATCTGCCAAATGTCCTTTTTCTTCTTTTAGAATTTAAGTAGTGACATCTTGTGTCATACAAAAATGCAACTTGCCAGTATTCAAAACAGCCAGTAATATTCAATCCAAAACCTCTTCGATAAATTCTGAGAGCGTGTAAATTAATTTAAGTTACAAAATACAATATTTGAGCTAACATATTGATAAAAAGAATTACATATTAATAAAAAGAATTTAAATTATATAAATCAAAAGTAATCTTCATAGGCTAAGCTAGTGAGAAACTCTATGACAGAAAATTTAAAAGGAAAAGTATTGACAGCTTGACGTAGGTGTCATAACATTGAAAAATATGATAATTATTTATTTTATTTTAGATATTTTATAAGAAAACGAATCGTTTTAGACCGATTCGCAGAATAGTAATGCAAAAACCAACAAAACGATGCGATGCGATGTAAAATGTTTTGGCATGGAATAATATGAATACAGTGTGAGTAAGTAAGTATTATGAGACCTAAGTGTGAATTAGATGAGAACACTTCAGCTCACTCAGTAAAATAGCTAAAATATGTGGTTTAGAATAGCGAAATACCACACAAGGTGAAGCGGTTATCGCTATCATGTGTTTACACTCAAGCAAGAATAAAACTTTGTCATACGCGAATCATCAGGCTTTTCTCAAATTAACAGTAATCGAAAATTTCCATTTCAAAGATGAGGTGATGGTATCGTACTAAATGCGGATACAAGTCTAGTTTTTGAAGCTAGTAATAACCTGTCTTGAAATAAACAAAAAATAGATGTGTTAATACGAGGCCGGACTTACTAGCTACACAATCTTGCTAGATCATAGCTTGAAAACTAGCCATAACGATGTCTAAAAAGAGTCAACTTTTTGTCTCCTTTCAATATCGCTTCATGAGGCAAAACAAGAAACTCTCTTGTGTAAATGAGCCCTCGTAATATAGTGTTCCAAGGAACTACAAAGATCACGTAGGTCTGAGTTATGTGAACAATTCGCACCTGTGTTTAGTTTACCTTTGTATTATGTGCTATGTCATGTTTGGGTACAGCCATACATCTGCTTGATAATGCAGAATTTATGCCCTTGTTTCGTTGGTAATGTGTAACAGTTTGACCTTCAAGATAATAACAATAATTTGGTGTAGATCTTACTTTTGAACGTCCTCTAAATGTATTGTCTAATATCATTACCAGTAACGACTAAATTATTTCGCGATGTGGAGTAAATTAGATAAACATTTAATTGCGATAATTTAGTATATCAGACTCATTTATCAAATCTCAAATTCTCTGTAGTGATGTCCCATAAAACAGACAACATACTCAACTCAATAAATGCCAATTAATAAATCACATTGGCTTACAAACCACGAATCTCATCCTTATCTCCCTCGCGTCGTAAGCAGCAATCCATGGCTTAGTAAAATTTAATTAAGAACATATAACAACAGAAAGTCAAGACTCAAGAAACAGGGCATTTCAAAACACAGTTACCGATGATAAAGTCTCTGCTTTGCTACTAATCTCAAAAGCTGGGTTCTCAAAGCTATTGTGCAAGACGTGGAATAAGCCCGTTCTCTGCCGACCCCCGGCTAAGTGGGGTATAATGGTTGGTTACCAGACTAATCCATAAATCCCGTCTTGACTTGGGTTACCGACGTTTGAGGATAGTAGCCACTTAGTTGTGTGGCCAAGGCGCCTTTTTTTGGCGATTTTTGCACTGTTTGCGCTTAATTGTTTTGGCTATTGGTTTTGTAGTGAGCCATCAAAATGTTCGTTTGAGGTGGAGTTTCTTGCTCGCTTTTCTCCGTAGAGAGTTAAGAGACCACCGACGCTTGCGAATGTGCCAGCTTCATTTTACAAGCTTTTGATTTAACTTGCAATGTATGTGTGTATAGTTGTGTAAGTGTATTCGAGTCAAATCTTGCAACTCATTCTAAATCCAAAATGGCGGATGCCCCAAGTTGGCGAACTAGTTATTTTATGTGCACTGCCGCTATATTGGTATCAAATAAAAGAGTTTGCTGAGAAGAATACGAAAAAAGCTTGTCTTCAAAAAAAAAGAATAATTTTATTTTGATGGACAACTCAAAAGTTCCTCCAAATGGTTTAATTGAATTAAATTATTTGAGTTTGAGGGAGTAAAAAAAAAGAATAACTGTTTATATTTCATTGAAATTGTATGTAAATATAGAATTCGCTATAAGCTTCAAATTTATTTAAAAATTAATAGTTATTAACGAATAACTCTTCACTCGCTTTTAATATTCTCTTTTACGAATAGATTAAATTATAAATATTCAACGAAACCACGTGTGGCAGGACCACATAGCTAAATCATATTCAGAATTTAAAACGACAGTAAATATAACGATAAAATATTCAAAGATTCAAACAAAACCTGTCAGCCGATCGAATCGAGACACCGGTATCGATAACTCATGTTACACGTCACTATAAATCAACGCGACCTTCACTGATAGTGATGCCCACGTACTAACTAGTCGATAAATTTACTCGATAAATTCACAATTCTTGCACGGTTCGTTTGCGAAATCTGCGACTTAAAGCAACGTCTCCCTCACATTTTACGTTTAGAAAGTTATTGGGATTCTCGTCAGACGTTGTAAAATTGAGAAAGATAATGCGAGACGTCGTAAAATAACGTAGGGTTGTTTTATCAGCTAAAAAGTTGTATCTACAACACACCATCTAAAGCTGATTCAGCTAAAAGACACATTCATCATATCGCCATAAAAATATATCTAAAATATCCTAAACTTCGATACTCCTATCGATATTTTTGTTTACCGAATCCCCTCACTATTTTCGATGCATTGTTAGGAATTTCGCAATTTTTCAAACTGCCGAGATGTCATCTCAACGCTGGATATAAAACTATCAAGTCCGAGTGTTTGTAGACAAAAGTTTCCGATTTCTGCGTGCTCTTTTTGATCAAATATTGTATTATATTATGTCGATTCTATTTTTTCATTTAATTTTAGTATAGCCATGTTTTCGTAACTGGAAGTTATATTTTGTTTCGATTCTAACTCATAAAACGAAAACAGCCAAGTAATAAGTTATGTGGCATTCGAAAAATACTAAAATGTAGTCTAGAAAAATAGCATAATTAATTCCGTTGACTACATGCCATCAGTTTTTTTTTTTGCTGTTTTTGATCTTATATAGATCGCCAGCTATTTGTACGAGCTATGAGGGTTGAGAGACGTCATGTAGACTATTTTTTACTTTACCGAACACAGCTGCATTTTTCTTCTTACTTGATCGGAACACAACACTAGAAGCTGGTACGATTATTTATTCTGTGCTACAAGTTACATCACTAGGAGTATTCCAAACGTGATAAAGAGTGACATCACTTGGTTAGTGTTACTGAAATTGTCTTGAGAATACGCATTATTTATCTGTAAGGACAAATTTACGATTAGCTGAATAGAATTAACATAAAATTTTCATTTTCTAAGTCCTATACAGTTGAACAAACATAATTCTTTTATACAGAAAATCGATCGAATGTCTGAGCAAAAATATCTCAAGCACCAACCGCTTTCCATATTTGCAATAACATAAATTTTTATTTGGGTCATTTTATTCCATTCCGAAATAATCAACCCGCAGAATTTGGGCGATTTCTAAACTCATTTGGGTCCAAACGGCGTGCGACAGTCGTTGGCCCAACGAGTTGGACTGGGAAACGGAAACGCGCCAAACTTTATTGGGCAATATACTGAAAGAGATCATCATCATCGTTATCCAGAAATAGTTGTTCATCGAGTGTAATGGTAGGCGATTAGTGTTGTCGATTCATTGGTATTTATTTTTCAATCCGTTTGTGTATATCAAAATGAAGCATAAAATCTGTTTCATTCAAACCATTAGTGGATACTTTTGATAGTTCTACATTCAATAAACCAGTAGCTATGTATCGATAATGGAACAATATCAGAGCTACACAGTAAATCCAGTCTTACTGAACAACATTTAGCTGTAGAAACTAAGACAAATTACCACTAGTCTCCGTAGGCGACAGACAAGCTAACGATAACTGCCGTAATATTCCTGACATAGACTTTATTACCGTATTGAAAATAGACGATAAAACCGAATACGATGTCTTGTCTAATCTTACACAGATCTCGAAAGTAGACCAAATGATATTTGTGCACGAGGCACCAAATTGCATAAGAGATCGCGCGATCAAGCATAACGCGAATATTCTCCGAAGAGTCTAAACCCCACTTTCAAACTTATTTGGCACTGACACAAAAGACAATCTTAACTAGCGAAATTCTTAGTATTTGACTGAATCTCAAATCAAATGAAATCAAATAGTCTGTAACATAAAATCAAATATTTATAACGCTTGGCATAGTTCCATTCGGTTCCACGGAGCATTCGTGGTATGGCCACATTTGCATCGAAGACTGTCGTAGATGGGCTGTGATTTTGTTCGGTAACATCCGAAGGCTTGATTAAGAAAATAATCGGATTTATCGGACGAATAGAGATCTGCTGACAACTATAGGGAATTGTAGTAGCATTCAGAGGCTTAGATAAGGTTAAAAGAATATTAGTACGTTGTAATTATTTTTTTGCTTGGTTAGCGAAAATTGGTCTCTTAATGGGGGTATAGGAAAAAAAAAATATCCTTCCGTATTAGGACTATCTACTCGAATGCGATCGAGGTATTTAACTCTTATTCACTACACATTACACAAGTAAAGAAACATGGCGAAGAACAACAACAATCTTATCTCAAGCAAAACTTTATCGAACTAACAACGGTAAAATATATCTACACAAACTAAAGAAGCTTCAACAAGCGAACCGTACGGAACCCAGCCTTTTCACGAACGCGGAACAAAAGCCAACATGTCATTTGCAGTAGTCATAATAGTTCAGCAGAGCTAACCCTACCACCGCTGTTGCGATGAAAACATCTGATTATGTAAATGCACGTACGAACAACACTCGTACAGAAATCTGCGCAAGAGTTGCTTTCGTAATTGCTCGTTTGCTTGCGGATGCGTTTTAGGGTTATATCAAGAATATAGAGACGAATTTCCCGGATGTTGACATGTTGTTTCGATAGTCATCTGTTTTGTTACTTCGAAGAAACAAAATAGATGACATGCATGATGTTTGTTTTGATTAAATGTGTTTTGTATTTGCTGGAGGAAATAAAGAGGAGATGGAAATGCGTGGAAGTAGTAAATATGTTAAGCAGTGAGTTGACCTACAATCCAATCAACATGACCGATGCGTTACTTACTTATAATGTCGAGTTTAGTGTTTATTTCGTACTTATTCGGTTTCGTTTTCTGAGTTATATCGCTGTTGTTTGGAACATTGGGCTTACCTGAAAAGAGAAAATAAATATTATTAATATATAAAGTTTTACTTTCAAATAAAAATCAAGTCATTTTAACAATGTTTGCACCATATTAACATTTCTGATTTTCAGTGTTCTTTAACACAACAATTAACACAGTGTTGTACCCAACGATTTGAAATAACGTGAAAGGTATTATTTAAAGGAAGGTTTTCATGGACTTATTAATACTGTACCAACGATTTAAATTATGTTTACGGCATTTTTTGATGAAGTAAATCTTCCGTGTAAGTACTGTGATTTCAACAAGAGGCTCCGACGATCAATGTTAAAGAAAATCACATAGTGGAAAATGAACATTGTGGTATCTTTGACGGTTTCTTAGAATTTTAATAGAATCTACGTATTCACCAAAGAGTGTCCGTGGAGTTTCTTGTACATAATAATCCATAGAGATACTGACGCTTGCGAATGTGCAACATGATTTTTTTTTTTTCAATTCTAAAGTACATATTTAATGTTTAGTTGAAATAAAAATATGTTGATTTTGATTCATACCGAGAAAACCCAACGTATACCACAACTAGTATAGTAACATAATATCACTATATATAAAGTTCCCACAGCAACTTCAGGTTTCCGTCCATCACACTTTACTTTAAGTTTTCCTAATAAATAATACAGACACGCAAATGTCAGCTTTCTAGAGGTTTTAGAAAGCTGGATAGAGCTGTTTAATGAACCATTAAAATATTATCTTAGCTGAGATCTTTTCCTGGCTGCTGACCTATTGGGTTTGTTTGTTTGTTTGTATGAAAGGAAATTTTCATTAAAAATCGATTTGGTTTTTCTTGCATATTGCCCCCGTGACCTCAAAGAATGTTTTTTCGGAATAAAATCGGATACTGTACTTCCAGGGGTGACCTGTTACAAACAAACAAACGTACAATTTTAACTCTTTATAAGTTATTATACTCCTCCGGTTATGTCGGTCTGTTTTTTTCTCTATTGAGACGGTAAAACTATTTAGCCATGACTAAGAAAATTCTTCTACAGTATCAAAATATGGCACGATCGCTAAAAAGATGTACAACTGAAATTTAGACAAAATTGTCTATAACAGGGCTCAGAAGAGCTGTCTAAGCCCTTCTTTGTTTAATACAGAAGGAATCCTCTTCCTAGCCAGAGTTATTGTTATTTCTCTAATTTTCTTCTTCTTACCGCCATGCTGTATCTAATCCCCCAGTTACAAACACAAGCGTCCCAACTAAATCTTAGCACAGTTTTACAATGAGCGGTAAAGGAATACGAGACGGCGCCGCGGGGCGCGCCTCGTCTTACTATAAACAAGTTGTGTTCGAGACAGCATGCACCAATAAAGTGGGTAGTTGTTTCCTTGCTTTCGTGTCTCGAATGTAGAGGACTAAGTGCTTGTGTGTGTTTCGGAGGGTTCCGTAGAAAGTTTTCTTTGTATTGAACTATGTTCATTGAGTTATTTCAGTTCTTGTAGCAAATTAACTGTGTGGTGTTAAAACGTCAAAATAATTGCACACGGTAAATAAGAGAAGACGAAAATTATGACTCTGTTATTTAGGAACTACAACATGAATGAAACATTGTAGATCATTCTGTAACAATGCTACGTCATAATATTAATAAAATTAAATTCAGAGGCAAATACAAACAAGCAGAAACCAAATTCCTTAAAAGCAATTTCTAGCACTGTAAAATATATCTTCAAGACGCTTAACATGATTTGGCAATATACCTAGATTGCCGGGTTCACCACCAATAAAAGCAACAGGGTTTTCGATCCCACACAATGGAACTCCAGAAAACATGAAAAAACTGGCGGCAAGCCAACTCCATGCTGGATACAAGAGTCGATGTATTACATGCGAAGCCTTTTATAGATTTTGTCAAGCACTACCAAGTAATTTAATACTATAGACAGAAAGGTTCCCAGTCAGACAATAAGCTTTTATTCTAAAACAAATCTCTCCAGAAATTGGCCATATATCCAGTTAACTATCGACCGTCTCCGAACCCGATTAATACCGGTTATATCTAGTTTATCCGCGAACTTGATCCTACAGAGCGAATTTATTTGAATGAAAATAGGCGGTGTAAGTGTCCCATTGATTTTATTGCGGTGCCCGTGTTTTGCCGCGGCAGTTACGGGTTAATGGTCCAATTGGATTTGGAGCAGTTGAACGAAACCGCAACGAGCCGTGGCTCGGTGACTTTTTGTCGTAACTATATCTATTACAGGTTTTTCTGCAGCCGTTTTAAAGTTTGATATACCTAAAGACTTTTATAATGTTGTAAAGTGGGGCGCAAGCGTTGTCGATGCTATTAAGTTGGTATAAAAAGTACGTTTTAGAAGACAAAAGCACGCTAGCGGAGGGTTAATCGCGCCATTGGAGCTGCAATAATCGCGTTCGGGGCCGCGCCGCGTTTTGCCGCGCGACGATGTGTCCCGTTCCGTTTTACACGCTGCGCTTATTTTCGTGTAGTGCTGTCTATTGCACTCGCAGTGTAAACGCTCGTACGGTAATCGCGGGCTTTGTTTTTGAAATTGGAATTGTCGTATTTTTTAATGTTTAAGTGAGAAGTTGCGGTATTTTTCCTCGGGGTGTAATCGGCCAGTGTTTAGCACGGCCAGAATACACTTTGTTACTACTTTTTCTCTAGGTTTATTCTCAAGAACCTGTAGCAGAATATACGTTGAATATATTTTATCTCGTCCCCTAAACCTTTTTAAAGTAACAACAACGTCTTTACCGATGTTACATCAACTCTCTGACGTAAAATAAAGCCAGTGTTAGCCAAGAAACGTACGCGACGGCACGTACTATTATTCTGTGTGTGTACGTGATTTTTACTCGTTTCCTCGATGTTGCCGACTAATATAGTTAATGTATGTATTTCTTACATGAATAGCGAACAAGAAAAATAATGTTTGCTTCGCATCGTAAATATCTGGTGGAGACGATGTATGGGAATCTATAGACTGTGTACTATGTGTAGACGTTATAAAGTGTGTGTTTGGCAGCAATACATTTGAGAACTATATATTTACTGAAGTAATTTAAGAAGACATAAATAACTTATCGCCGATCCAAAATCGTCCGATTCCTACGGGTCTAGCATCCACCAACCTTCACTGGGCCAGCATGGTGGATTACGGCCCCTTTCACGGAGAAGAGGCCTAGGGCCTTACTCTGACATGTCAAAACTATCATGGTTCTACTGTGAGAGAGAGATGGAGCTATACAGGACGAAGAGCACTATCTCTTTTTAACAGCGGAGTCAAAATGGCGTTGACATTTAAGGCCCTTTACTGATGACGCGACGCAATTAAATTTATATCACACCGATAAGCGATTTTTACAAAGCGAAATAGCAAGTACGTTCACATGGAAGCAAAGCGATGCAATTCGACCGATACGCACTTGAAATTTTCGTACGAAAGATCCTTATAGTACGGCTTCGCTGTGACTCAGTCCCAGCAATGTGAACGGAAAGTATAGCTATGTTATAAGCTAACTAATTATGCAATTATGCAGTCCCCAATCCAACTCTCCAGCCTGATAATATTTTTCCTCTGCTCTACAACTGTTTATTGCAAAAGCCATTTAATGGTCTCAATCAATTTCAAATTCTGCTAATACCTACTAAACCCTGTTGACTGACTGAATGCATAAATAAATACTCAATTCGTTCATTCATTCAGTCAGTGAACTAAGCTCATTCACAAGTTTTCCATTCAATTGTACCTACATGTGCAATGAAAAAAGTCGATGTCGCACAAAACTTATACAGGGCGATTTTTAATGCATTGGAAAATCAAAGTTAACTGAAAAGTACCAACTGTAACTTTAATACAGCGTGACTTTTACCTTACCGGTAAATATCAAATCAGCATTGTAGATATCAAATCAACTCCAAAAACGAAAACAGCTGATCGTTCAACTTTTGTTCGTATTAATTCGACAAATGCAGGGAAAAGCTGTATTTTTCTCGTTTTAGGGATAAAACAATAGAGAACAGAGCCTGACAGAACAAAAATTGAACGGAGTATGTCTAGATGTATGAACTTGAGTGAAGCAAAAGAACTATGTAAGGATCGTAGCAGGTGGGGTTCTGTAGTTTCTGCCTACCCCCATGGGAAAAAGGCGGGTGACTATGTATATAGAGCAGATCCTCTAAACCAGGCATTCCCAAACTATTTTGGGCAAGAGACCCCTTTTCCAAAATAAGCTGATGCGTCAGAACCCCATAGCCAAATTACTTTAAAATCCGCTTATTGACTTGCCGAGTTTTTCATCTGGTAAGTACGAACTTGTGCACGCCAATCGACTCGTTGATTTTTTTAAAAGTACAACAATGATACTTCCTACTAAAATATTTGTTTTTTTTTTATAACAAATTGGTACACGTAACATAAATTATACAGTATCTTGAAAGTTTCAAATAAGAACTTGTGTTAATTATAGGGGTCGATATTTTTATGTCGACTCATTATTATTTTTTTCGTGATACCGTTTTCTCTATTTCGAATCCCTTCTCTGAACAAAGTGACACTATCAGCGAAAGCGATTGTCGAAAAGTCGAAAAATTTCAATCGGTCAATCCCGAAATTTTGACATTTTTACAATGACTATCACTAATTGCATTAGAATGTCACTTTGTGCTTTGGTCTCATAACAACAGATGTTTATACTCCTGAATACATTTATCCTCGGCAACACTGCAGCAAATTAAAAGTCAACCTGTACAAAAGTTTTCAGTACTTTTCAGTTAATTTTCCACATTGTGATTAAGCGGCGCGTTATCGAGTGCTCAATCGATTTGCTGAAACTAGGTCGCGGGTACACTTGCTGCAGAATTGTAGCCGTTCGCGTATACGTCTTTAATTTAGAGGTAGGTATGTATATTATGTGAATGGTTTTAAAAGCACGATTAAGCACTCGGGCTTAAAGTTTGCTTGTACTGGTAGTGGTTTTAAGTGTGGTATTTAGTTCAGGGTTGAAAGGGTTCCGTACAGTTTGCAACTGTGTAGTCGTTTAGTAATGAACTTTAGTGCTACAATGAAAGGTACGCTTTTCAAATATATTCGCAGTCGTAATTAATTTTGAAGGCTATGTGATCCTGATAATTTTATATTCGTAATCTCTTATATTAATTGCGGGGACATGGCATAATCTTTCTCAATGGGTTGTATCTTCAGGATTGGTTTTCTGACCTTTTTACCTACGGAATAAATTTTTAACATTTCAGTTTCAGATGGCAGTCAGCTATCCTGATTGCGGGAAGCCAGTACTCTTACAAGCCCTGATAGTGATGGTGCCCTGACAGTGTTCGCCGGTTTACAGGCAAGAATTTTACAAGCCCTGATAGTAATGGAATTCCACAACAATAATTCTACAACAATAATTTAAACCACTTTCGTTATTACGCAACGTACACCAGTAGATGCAATCTTTCTTCCAAATCAATATAATAAAACACAAACCACAATAAAAATATCTCCAAAACGATTTTTCGCCCATAAAACGGAACAACGAAAGTTTAACCCAGAAACAATAGTTTTAGAACCAGTTTGGTACTAAAATCACGCATTTCGAATGTAATTTCACTAGCCTATATAACATTATAGGTGCGTGGGAGTCGGTGCGACCTTAACGCCCACTCGATAAGACAATAATATGCATTGCAGCGCGTCTGTTTGACGGCGAACGTATTGTTTTATGCATCGAATTTGTTAGGGTTAGTTTGAAATGGTGATTGGCATTTGAGAACTAGATAAGTATGGTACCGGGATGAACAGAAGATGAAGAAGAAGAAATGAAAAGCTTATCTTAGCAGTGGCTGATTCTAGGCTTAAATGATAACGATTTTGAGAGAACTATGGTTGCTATCCTACTTTGGGAAATAGTTTAGTGTGCAATATCTAAACTCCATTTGAAATAGTATTAGACATGTTTCCAAATCTTTTTACAGTCCGTTCAAGTGATTTTGAGCTCTAGCCCGTAAACATAAGGATGACATAAAAAGCATAAACCTGTTACCAAAACCAACTGTTTACTACAGCTGTCATTTGTCGTATTACCAACGCAGTAGAAGTCGTCAAAATCGGTTGAACGGGCTGTAAAATGGGCTAATTTAAACGTCTTATGTTATCGCAAAAGGAGTATAGAATATATTTTTCTTGCTAAACAGGAAATAAGCAGAAATTTTGGTATCCTCTAAATAAATATAATAAATAAACGTGCAAGCACTTGCATACTTACGACTCTAAGTGGTCCCAAGCAGTGATTAGACGGTTCCATTTAGTGCTGTTACTTATTGATAAATCTGGTTGTTTTACTATAAACCCCCACAGCTTCACTAGTGATATTAGTGAACAACACATTGGCGAAATATTTCGGTGCTACTTTTGTATGCCATATCCAGTAAATGCGTCCATGATTAAAGATAAAGCTAAAGTACTCACTATATTATACGTATTTGCTGCTGGTTCTCTACTATTTTGGAATTACTTTAAAAAAAAGTTAATCACGTTTTTCTTTTCCTACAAAATGGAAACGGATATGGACACAGTTTCATTTAAGACAGACATATTAACAATATTAAATGCTTAATTAATGCTATTTGCTAATCAATTTATTATGCTCAGAAAGTGGTATTCCAGGACACAGTTTCATTTAAGACAGACATATTAACAATATTAAATGCTTAATTAATGTTATTTGCTAATCAATTTATTATGCTCAGAAAGTGGTATTCCAGGATAACTGCAACTATTCTGGTAAAGCACTGGTAAATAAAAGAAATAAAGTAGTGATGTTCTTCATCGAAAATTAGCAGTAGGTATCGATGTGCGAATTTCTTCCGACAACGACAACGTGCGCTAACCTTTACACTGTTATGCAAGAATGTAGATCTAAGTATTTCGCTGCACATGCAACCACTGGCTCTATAGTATGGCATTAAGATCTTAATGAGAGTGCCTGATTGTTTGCGTGGGTTCCCAGTGGGTTTATTAAGAGACGGGTGGTCGACTCTGTGACATTTTGGCGTATAATCGGATAGACATCGCAGAGTATTAGGTGCATTGTCGGCTTACGGTACGGCAAGTTACAATATGTTGGGTTTGGTTATTATTGCATTAGCTCATGCGAAAAAGTGTGTTTATTTACTTACGTATGTAAGTAGTATATTATTGGGTTCTCTGGATCAACGGAAATCAATAAGTCCAGTTATATAGAACTAATATCATTCACCCAAAATCTATTCAAATAGATGAAAACAGGGGTTATTGAAAACGAGTAACATCGAATTAAAAATCTTCAGATTTTGAAAAGTTTACCTGCGCTTCTCTGCGATGGTATATCTACTTTTCAAAATCTGAAGGTTTTTTATTCGATGTTACTCTTTTTCAATAACCCCTGTTTTCATCTATTTGAATAGACTGTGAGTGAATGGTATTAGTTCTATATAACTGGACTTATTGATTTCCGTTGATCCAGAGAACCCAATAATATACTACTTATGTAGATAGTTAAGGAGATCGTGAATGAGTTATAACAGCAACATGGGTCGATCTTCAAGGTTAAGCAATGCTTGTCGAGGTCGGTCCGTGGATAAATGACCATCTTTTACACACCGCCGTTTTAAGCCGTTGGTATCGACTGTAGTGTGCCTATTGGTCTTGTTTGTTCTGTCTCCTGCTTGAGCCACATGGGTAAACATCAATGTTCGACATCTGACTGCGAATATGTACAATCTGCAAATCATATCTTATGGGAGTGTATTCTTTGGCAGAATGAACGCAATATTGTGTTGGATAATGTAAAGGCTGCATCCGGAGTTATTTATTATACGGACCTTGTGGAAACTATAACGAATTTCCGTGCGTTGAAGCGTTTTTGCCATACCTATTATTGGAATCAAATATTAACACACAACAGCTCACAATGTTAGGACCCATTAATATTAATGATAATTTTTATCCGTGGTGCTAGGCAACTGGACTTGTCGCAGTTGTAAACGACACTTTGTGCCTTGTTAGTTCTGTCTCCTGCTTGATATGGAGGGAAGTGGAAATTCGTGTTTTTCCCTACTCTTCCTTTATTCTTTTCTGATTAATTTCGTTGCGAGATCCAAGACAGTTAAATTCATTCTCCGGGACTTCGTCGAGCTATATTGCCTTGGCGCTTTTCTGGTGGTCGCCACTGTTGATTCTGGCTATCAGGAGTTGAAGTGGTTTGGGAATAGTAATATTGGTGCCAGTGGGTGGGAGCCACATGGGTTAATGTTTAAGGTTACGTTTGTCTAGGGCGCTCCGTTAGGGCGACCATCCAATACACACCGCCGATAAGCCGCTGGTCCTGGCTTGTACTTGAATATCTTTGACGGTTCTTAAGATGATCAAAGTCTGAAAATCTGGAACTAGTCTTGCCAAGGGGTATCCGTGTTACCCTGTTGCTGGGTTGTGGAGGTTAGATAGGTAGTTGCTCTATGTAAGACACTGGCTCTCAGCTGCATCGGTTAGACTGGACGCCGTCCCCAACATCGTTGAAAAAGGGCTAAGCAGAGGCTCAGACAAATTGTAATTCTTTCAGTGATGGCGATTGTCACGACATTATCACGATCACGTGACATTTCGAAAGCGCTTGGCAACCTATATTTTTTCAACATTTTATAAGATAGTTCAACTCGTGATTGCGCGCGGCGCCATGTGTGCGTGTGTTTGTAATACACACGTGTTGCTCAGACGACGACTGCCGCGTCGATGCCACACAAATTACAGCTGTATAATTACAAGCGCACGCAAACATGGCGCCGCGCGCAAATATGAGTTGAACTATACAATCGCTTTCGCGAAGCTTTTGTTGATAGAATGCCATTTCTCTTCAGATTGATTGTTATAAATCGGCTAACGGTAAGGCAAGTCAAAAGTACTTTCACATTTTAATTATTAGAAACTATAATACTCGTAAGACTGGTAATTATCGCATGACCTAAGAATGCGACAGATTATGTTACTTACTTATGTATCTACATATAATAGGTAATACGAGTGGTTATTTCCTTGTCTAGTTCTAACTTGAGTTGAATGATAATAACTAGTCTATCTATTACGTTACTTCGAATCTTTAGTTGTGATAAAGTTATATCGAGTTGACCGACTTGATTAAGTCGAAGACAGTCACCAACGATCTTGAAGAAACAAAACGCACCCTCGTTTCACACCCGCGTGACCCAAGATTCAGTAGTTTTTGTACTTTTCTTTTTATTGTACGACGTTAAAAAAAAGCTTCAGATCAATATGTAGATAATTCAATTGTCTTTTTGATGGTGAACATTTCATACGAATAAAACTCAAAATTTTCGCCGATCAAATTACTACGACAATGGTCTAATGTGACAGATATTTTTTTCAAAAAAATACGAGCACCCGTTTAGACGTGATTCACATTTTAAAATCATCTACTGAGTGGTATCTACGCCTTAAATAGTCAATGAAGTCTGAATTTACCGTACTAGATAACTGTACTCGTTACTTACGAGGTTATAGGTAAATTTTACATCAAACTGCAATATTAGAAGACAAACGTATGTTATTCCTTTTCAATTGATCAAGTTCCTAAATTTTCGATATTATCGTGTCCAGCGAAGACTTATAAAAAAAGATTTAAAATATAATTTTCGATTATTTTAACCAGAAACCCGCATTGGTAAATAAACGATATCATGCATTTTTTAATTATAATTTCTATGTAATAACTCCACTCGATGGAAATAGATATGCAGATTTAAAACGACTATCAACATATTTTATTACCAATTAATTTTAATTACATATAAACAATTAATTTCCAAGTTTTCGCATCATTTGATTTAATCACCTAGTTGGTGGCTAGGCTATAAATTCTAGCTTACGTCTGCCCAAGTCCAACATACAGTAAATTCTTATACACCACATAAGATAAATGGCGCCGCACTATTTGTGTTATCACATTATTGAACTATAGTGATGTCACATGTATCGATGAAAACTTTGTGAAGTATTGGTAGTGGGGTGACGATATTTTTTGGGCCGGAAAATGTAATGGTGATAGATTTCTTTAAGATGACTTTTCTTTGAATTTCGAAAGCTATGCTGTGGTTATTGTTAGGTATTTACAGATTGAACAACAATTAATTAATAAAATACTAATTTGACAATAAGTAAATGATAAATGATTCCATTGCATTGCATTTCACCTGCGGGTTGTTTACACAACAATATATTAAAGCAATAATAGTGAGCAATTATCTAAGACTATTTTCTTGTATCATACTTATACTTTTAAGAGCGCGTTTTTTTTTCTAGTCGGATTTTATTTTTTACTTATTTTATCAAAATGCAACAAATTATTATTTAAAAGGGGAAAGATAAAAATAGTTTACAAATGCGGTCGAAATTAATTTTATGTGACTTTTAAAGTGGACTTACATTAAACTTACACCTTTAAAAGATCATTAAATATAAAAACAATTTTAATAAAGAATGTTAATTAAAAGTTTCTTTAAAATGATAGATGTTTCAAATAGGTCAAGAAAGTTCCAAAACTTTGCTAGTTGTAAGTCTTTAGTTTTTAATAAAACTGAAATAATGCTGTAAAAATATATGAATATTTATAGTTGTTTTAACTTAAATGAAACTTTAATAAATCTGATATTAAGATAAGTTCGTGTAAATTCTATTACAAAACTTAATCCAAATCTATTGTTTCGCTTAACTTGTTTTGTAATAACAGTTATAATTAACGCTTGTTTTAGATTATTCTATTGTAAGTTCCTAACTCAAATACTAACGTATGCAAATATTTGTACTAGAGAATTAATGTGATTATTTTAATGATTCTGTAAATAACAACATTAGACTAATCATCGCAATGCAGATCAAACAATGTTTTTTAAACATTTTCGAAATTGAATATTACATGTAGAATAAAATATGATTGTATTTGGTAAACTAAAATTTCAACTATAACCGGAAATTCAGTTGAATATTTAATCACATTTAGTATTATTTATTCAACTGTTTCGTCGATATCGAATCGAGGTAACGTTCGCATTGCGAACATCACTAGTCCCATACTGCCGCCTAAATATTGATTCGATTAATCAACCTCTCGATATATTTGTCGATCTATTCGCTTGCTAGTCGTGGGAAACTCAATTTGAATCTCAATTATAGAAAACTATTAATGTCGATATGCGTTCGTGTGTCGGGTAATAAATTAAAAATGGACGCCAATCTCACGGCTGTTTGAATGTTTAGTCAATATTAATGGCTTGCATTCGAGTTTCATTTAGCTAACTGATTGAGTGAGACTCTGTTTGGGTTTGTTAAATAACGTTTTAACAAAACGGTTTTTTAAAAGAGATTGAAGTTAAATTGAGCATGACTTAAATTTGTTTTGGTTACTTTCGGCTAGTTACTTTCTGCAAGCTTTAGTCAAGTATGATAATTCAAAAACCCTGTTTAACCATAAACAAACATAGATACAATACACACAATGGCGAACAAAGAGACTCCGGCCACACACTGTTGAATTTTAAATTAAAATTTTCAGTTCATGAAATATTAACACCGGAATAAAGCTGGGTCCGCACTGTCGTGCGCAAATATTCAAATGGACTGCGCTTGCGCCGGTTCCCACCGCGCTAGGGGTCGCTAGTGTGCACTCTGTGTTATGCTAAGCATTGCTGAGATACTACGCTATAGATGGAGTGTGCACTACTGCCCAAGGGATAGACGGTAGCGATATGAAATAAAATATTTATTGTAAACTTCAGGAAACATTACTGTGTAAAAATAAAAGCGAATGATTTCACATACAAGTATATAATGGGTTGGATCTGAAGAAAGACCATACCTACAGGTTGCTGATTCTCAGTATTGTAACTTTTCGGTTCCTAATTGGCACAAATAGACATTTAACAAGTAATTAAAATTTCAATTGAAATCTGGTTTCATGAGCCACGTTCTGAACCTTCAAGTTCCAATTTTTATTAGAGCCCAGCTCAAACTTTTTACGACGCCAAACCAACTACACCTTAACATAAAATCAACATTAACTTCTTCTCCCTACACTATTTATATCACCCGCTACTTCTCTTATTTACACCACTCTCCCACCCCACAAGAATGGACGCATCGTGGCGCATAAATAAATGCAACTTTACACAGGTGTATCGACTGCGGAACACGTCACGTATGCGGTTCGCTCCTGGCCACTATTGTTTACCCTCACGCTAGCGAGGTAGAGAGAGCGGCAGGATTCTCTAGTGCATTTGAAGAATGTTGAATGTAGTTTGGTGGAAGGTGGTTGAATATTTCTGGTAAAGCACAAAACTAAAGATTTACAAAGGAGGTTTTTTTGTAAAGTTGCTGGCCTATATTGCTGGCTCTTTTCTGTACGGCTTATCATGACCCCTATCTCACCTGATGGTAAGCGATGATGTGATCGATGGTGAAGCACGCTTGCCTAGAAGTACTTATGGTTACAGAAAACAGCCGACAATAGAAAAGAAGAGAAATGTACAGGCCACAAGCTTCAGGCAGCAAGCTTGTGGTCTCTGGATATTCCAGAGAGAAATGCAGAAGTTGCCAGCGAAATGTCATGCTTTAAAATAAAAATAAGAAAGTTGACCCCGCGTAATGAGAACAGACGGGAACGAAAAAGTCTAAATTTTGCTATATTAATAACGGCCGGGTTCTGCTGGTGATGTTACCAAACCTGAAAGTTCACTGGTTGTAATTGAAATCACTGCTTTTCCATTTTCTAGATATAAGAATTTTAGGGCTTAGTGACTAAGAATGGTTTCTCTTGCGGCATAGCACAGGAAAGGCAGGAGATCTAGAGGCTTATGAGTTAAACATGACCGTCCAGTGGGTTTAGTCGATAGAAGTTAAACGTACTCATATAATAAATCTATACTATTATTATAAAAAAGTATATTGTTTGTTTGTAAAAGATAATCTTTGGAAGTACCTACTGATTCGCTTACGATAATGCTTTCACTGTTACACTTCCTTTTTAGGGTTCCGTACACAAATGGTAAAAACGGGACCCTATTACTAAGACTCCACGGTCCGTCTGTCTGTCACCAGGCTGTATCTCATGAACCGTGATACATGGACAGTTGAAATTTTCACAGATGTCGTATTTTTATTGCCGCTATAACAAAAAATACTAAAAACAGAATAAAATAAATATTTAAGTGGGGCTCCCATACAACAAACGTGATTTTTTGCAGTTTTTTGCGATAATGGTACGGAACCCTTCGTGCGCGAGTCCGACTCGCACTTGGCCGGTTTTTTCTTACACTTTGAATAAGGAAGAGTTTTTAGCTGCGAATCCCAGAAAAATGTATGGTTCTTAAGTGTTAGACAACAGGAGTGAAGCCGCGGCAAAAAATCTGGTAAATAATGAAACGCTGTTGCTAAGTATGAAATAAATAAAAATTGGATAATATTTTCTAATGTATATTTTCTTTATAACTGAAAATATTTCATTACAATTCACAGTAAATAATAAATAACGGGACATAAAGAGAATAATATAGGTTCATAAGATTACAGACCTTAGGTATTAATTCTTGCTTTCGGAAAGAAAATAATTCCTCCAGCGTTTCTGCTTGACCTTTACAAGCAATAAGTTTCAGGTCTATATTTTATTATTTATGTCTGGCGAATAGAATTTCAATTTATTTCGTCTCTTTTCTTATTTTCTTTCAGTATAAAGTATTCTGAAGAAAAGGAAAATTAAATTTTGACGCGTAAATAAAAGAACTTTATTGAGATTGTGGACTTTGAAGGGGTAAGGAGAAGTTATTTTTCATGTTAAAACTGAAGAAACATATTGCAAGGTTCATTAATATTTATATGCAGTGTGGACATGCATAATATTACAAAACAATGTCTACAGTATGTTCCAGGTCAGTTCAAGTCCGTTGTTCTTTTTGAAAACCTCCAAGAATAGAGTGAAAAATTTTCAGTTTTTTGCAGTTGCCCGGATGGATTGCACTAGGTAACACGTATTTATCTCACACCCAAACTTACTTGAAGCAAGTAAAACCTAGCTTATTGCTAACCTAATCGATCGTAAATAGGTAGACAATACTTATGAAATATTCAAGGTACACACCAACTCAGGCCAGACTAAACAAAAACACCACTAAATTACTAACATTACTTAATACGCCTTCCGTCTGTCTATAAAAGGCAGTGGCAGCACTGTAGTATGAAGGTTGTGTATAGCAAAAAACGTAATCGGTCATCTTGCATTCCGAGCGGCTGCGCCCGCGACGCGGCTCGCATACTACACGGGCGCACAGTGGATTAGCGCCGCGAGTAGTGGAGCCAGGATTTGTGCAAACAATAGAGGTATTAAGAAAATTATGTTATTTGTATGGTATGTGAGTCCTGTTGGTGCTGTTTTTAGACGACGGCAAAACGAGACGTGTGGAAGAAGTCATGCTGTAAAGACTCCTAACAGATTGGGTTAAAGACGACGATGATGATGATGATGTAAATCCTATTTTTTAATTTTGAGAGCGAGAAAAGTTGTGTGACTCCCAAATTATTTAGCTTTATCCAGAGATTAGGTGAGAGAATAAGAGCTACTGTAGCTCGGATGGAAAAATAAAAGTATATAATTTTCTAGATTTATCAGATAGGTAATAGGGATCATTCAAAACGTTACTCACAAAAAAACTTGAGGGAAAGTTTTTTTATAAAAGCATGTTTTAATATACCATAACAATGAAACAATAAAGATAAACAACAGCAAAATATCCGAAGTGTCCCATAAATCTGCCACGCGTCATACTGCCCCTACACGCGCGTGCCCGCGTCCAATGCGACGCTCTGCGCACACGCACGTTGCAGCCCTAACTCTTATGCTAATATGCAACCAATGGATAAGAAAGGTGGGAGAAGAACAACCAAAAATATACATTTATATGCTCTACAGTCAACACTGTACAGTACAAAAAAAAAAATATTCACTGAAGCCGCGTCAACAAAGGTGACCCGCAAATATAGAAAATTTTAATAGGTTCACTGTCCACATAGCAGACAAAATAGTTAAACAATCACGTGAATCACATATGATTCATTGGGCAGGGAAGAGGTTATACTGCAAATATATAAATTTATCACCGGTTTCCTAAAAGCCTATTTAATTCTATCTATTTGTAAACTTATTACATTGGTTTTTGTTGTTTTGAATTGACAATTGACTAATCCAACTTAGGACCTTTTTTGAGTTGTTCTTTGTTAACAATCCTGCAATGGGAATGTTCTTCTATACTTACGAAAATAGCATGTCACGTCGAACAAAAAAGCAATTTCTGCACACGACATTGTGTGTTCATTCATGTACAAGGAAGGAAACTAAATGTATATGATTGTCTTGCGCCCAAACTATCTCTATGGAACTTCTGTATTTTTTCTTTTGTGGTAGCTGCTAATGTATTCCATGGCGACCTTTCACCTTGCATGTTGATTCCCCATCGTTTTGGTATAGTCGTGCGTGCTGATATTTTATTAGTCTTGCAACTCTTTAACAACTGGTTTGTTGCTTACTTGCTCTCGTGAGATGAGTCATGGTTTTCAAAATAATCCATGAATATAATTTTTTATTTATTAGACTTCATGCACAAAGGCGGACTTAATGCATTAGGCATTTTCTAGCAGTCAACCAAGGCTGGTGAACAGACAACATGGCAGGTACATTATTTAATAATTAAAAAGCTAGTAATTATCATACTACTCGTAAAATAGGTAAAATACACGTACATATATATTGAATATAATACATATCTATATATATATATATATTAATGAAGTAATAAAAAAGAAGAAAGTGAGCTGACTCAGCTTATTTGTTTTGAAAATAAATTCGCAATTTTATTATTAATTGATTGAATAATAAATCTCGGGTGGAAGCACATTCCAGAGAAGATTGGACTGGATATGAAAGGAAGAGTGAACAAAATCAGAAGTAAGATCACCTCATTATCTTCCTGAAGTTACGCCTAGTTCCATGATAGTTATGGAAAATTATGAAAATATATATATATTTTTTTAAATAAGGCATGATATCAAAGACAAATTATCCCCAAGAAGGTTGTTATTTCTAGATTTTGTTCTTCGAAAACTAAATCATTTATATGAATAAGTATTTGCTTATTATTTTTAATGAATGCTTTCGCAAAAGTATAAATATTATTGTAAAACCAGTCGCTACCAATTTTTTTTATCAACGTTTTACTCAACAAACTATTATACTGAATACAGAGTTTGTTAAATATAGATATACATACTTTTGTTACATACATATCAATACTAATATTACAAATGCGAAAGTAACTCTGTATGTCTGTCTATCTGTTACCTTGTCACGCCTAAACCACTAAACATATTTAGATGAAATTAGGTATGGAGATAGTTTGAGACCCTGGGCAGGACATAAGATAGTTCTTATCCTGGCGATCATTCTTAAGAGGGTGGAAGTTTATTTAGAGAACAGTAATTAATTAATTTAATTAATAATTATTATTTAAATAATTTAATTTCATTTCATAATTTATCAAGTAAGGCGGCCCACACACCTACAATATTATTACGCGATATATATGCTGCGCAGACGAACTCGCGGGCAATACGAGTAGCTAGTTACATATATATTCCGAAAGAGCCATTCTTCGAAACAATAACCAATCGAATTTACCAATTGAAAAAATATGGCTCCAAAAAAACGAATACACAAAAACACTGGCCAGATAACGATACAATTTATATTTATAGCAGTAATTCATACGAATACTTTTATGTTGGCAACATTTATACGGGAAACACTTTATTTTTCCAAAAAGGTCAGTTTAACACACCTCGACGTAGAAAATGGTGATTCTATTCAATGCTAGAAGAAGCTACAGAATATATTTTGAATAACATTATGCGCAGTATTCTAGGAAAGGATTTTGTATCAATGAACGGACAGTCCGACAGTTTTTATTCATATGTTATGGTTTCGAAGTGGATTTTTCTATAGTAGAGAGTTGTTTGTTTAAAATGGAAATGGCCTTGGATTAGGGTTGGCGAAGATGTTGAATTTGAATGAATGGGAATGCATTATGATTATTGAATCGGACAGTGTTACTTCAGCTTTTATTATTTTGGTTGCACATGTCACTAGCGGATTACGCTGCTACTAAGATACTTGAAATCATCATGTTTTTATTATTATTACGCTTGCAAAATATCAATTAGAGGAGCTCGTGGCTAAATAATAAAAGCCGCACGGATCGATCTTCAAGGTTAAGCAATGCTTGACGAGGTCGGTCCGTGGATGGGTGACCATTTTCAACATACCCAGTTTCCTCCGTGCCTCGGAAAGCACGTTAAGCTGTTGGTCCCGGCTCTCATTTGAAGATCTTTGACAATCGTTACGGGTAGTCAGAAGCCTGAGATCTGACACCAGTCTTGCCAAGGGGTATCGTGTTACCCAGTTACTGGGTTGTGCAGGTCAGATAGGCAATTACTCCATGTAAAATACTGGTACTCAGCTGAATCCGGTAAGACTGGACCCCAATATATTTGGAAAAAGGCCAGGCAGATTGATTTATGCTTGCAAAATATCACCTACCATTACTTGGTCGACGATGGAACACGCATGCCTAGAAGAAACCCAATCACTTTAGGCTTGAAGAGGTCCAGAGACTCTAGACAAGTGGTATTCGATTTCAGCAAAGGCGATAGTCGAAATGTTAATGTAAGGGATTGATCACGTGGTTTTTTGATATCACTTGTCAATGCCAAACAATTTTGACCCTTTTGACAATCGCTGTCGCCACGCTTTCGATGATATAATGTCACTTATCTAGGGTCTCAGAACTTATACGACGACTCTTTTGGCATTCTGTTACCGAGAGTCGCTTTTCAATTGTTTTCATTGACAACTTGCAAATATACTTTCTACAAAATAATCATAATACAAACATACCTAATAAAATTAGTGTCTACTAATAAGCTGCATTAAAAGTTGCTTACCCGCAATACTAAACACACCAGGGGTTCACGCCTGTCATGTTAACCAATTTCAGTCTACAGAGGGTCTGTGTTCGAGTTTTAATACAAACTATAACTGTATTAAGCCCTTGTTTCCCGCTGGGCAAGTGTGTAGGATCGGACAGTAATGAAAAAGGCGTTGAGGGATGATCTGTGAGCCTTAAGTCTTAATTGTACTCCATTGAACAATTTAGGGCAGAAGTATTTTAACTAAGTTTCGGAGTAGAGTCTGTGGAAAGATCCGAAGTAGCACTTCGTCAGAAAGCATTGCTGTGTTCTGGTTTAGAGGAAGTTGGTTTCTGTGAAATTACATTTCTGCATTGTTACGGGGTTTGTAAATATTTTCGACATTTCTCCAAAATTCTAGAAACAAGACTTGGTGTCTGGAATATATAGGAGTTTATATGTTCCAGCCACCAAGTCTTTTTTCAGTTAGCCGACTTACAATCTATGTATAAGTAGTACCTATTAAACAATGTCACTTTTCGTGTTTGTCTAGGTGTGTCCGTTTGGTTCTTTTAGCCTACCTACTAATTCGACCGTTTGTGACTAAGCTGCTGCTGTTTTAAATTTACCAATTTAAGTTAAAAAGGCAATTTTCGGTACGAGCGCACGACTAAAATAGATAAAAAATTTAATTACCTCGCATATCCGTTGGTCTGTTCTTCGTCTCATCTCAATCTGCAAAGATCTGGAAATAACGAGAAATAACTGGTTAAAACTGGTTTTAACTTTTACAAAGCGCTGGCTTTGACATATTGCACATATTGTCGTATTCAAGGAAGCTTTTTTATTAGCATAGAATTAATTTCTTCACGTAAGCTTTTTTTTTCTATAATAAAATGAAAATAAGGCTAACCCTTTATATTTTACCCACAAAAACTCTCCAGGAAAATACGCCATTTGCCCTTTCAATAACAATTTCCAAAAAGCACTACCTACAGTTGATGTGATGTATTCCAACTTTATATGCCTCTTCTATTATATACGCCTACAAATACCTACAAAAACGCTATATCCCCGAACCACTCAAACACCTATTACGATCTATAACACCCCCACTTTTTCAGTATCGACAAAATCCCATTCAAGCCTAAGTGCGAAAAGTTCAATTTGCGTACATTTGTGGGCGTACAACCCTAGCTACACTCTACACTTTACAGCTAGGTATACCGTGATGAATAGGGCTGTCAAAGTTGCCAACTCATTCTTTTATATTGCACGCTTTATTTTGGTTTTCGCTAATGAGCTTGAGGTTACCGCCAACTGGCAACCCCGAAGGGTTGAACAGTTCAAAATGAATGATACATGCAAGTCATCTAATTATGTGTGACATGGTTCCGTCGGTGATGAGATTCAATTTGTGAAAAGCGGATAAAGCGGTGGGTTAAAAGGTTTATGTTTTTCGGGGATATAAACTCCGGTGGGTTATAGCGAGGTTTATTTATGATTTGAATAAATGGACGCGATATTTTTCGATGGATATTTTTTTATCATATTTGCTATGTTAGTCTATCTAAATTACTAAAGCGAATAATAGTTTATTCGCTAGAAATTGTTAAGTTAAAATAAAAGCTAGGTACTGTATTTTTCTTGAAAGCGCGTACAAATCTCAACTAACATTATAAAGAGTGTGTCTAAAATTTCCAGTTTGTATGACTTCTAGAAGCATCTATTGATTTCGAAAATTGTGCTGATAGAAATCTCAGAGGACAAGCTTCCTTCTAGGTGGAGCGATGACCTGGTCAAGGCTACGGGCGTCCGGTGGATGCGAGACGCACAGGAGCGATCAGTGTGGCGATGCTTGGGGGAGGCCTATGTCCAGCAGTGGACGGCTTTTGGCTGAAATGATGATGATTGAAATATAAACTATCCTCTAGACATTTTATTCTGTAATAATAGCTAAGTACATACTTACAGATAAGTCACGGCAGCCAGGCCAGAAATGGAATTCTTAAAGGTTTGAGGAGTAGGTACAATTTAGGCTTCGCTCCCGTTTCGGTAAACACAGCAACTTTCTACTAGCCAGCAAAAAAGCTATGGTGGAAGTACTTCTACAGACGAGCGACTTTCACAAAGAGCTCTATACTACTAGAAGATTATGTATGGGACCCCATTGTGTAAAGGCTAAGGCCAGTAATGGTCGATGGGAGTCCATTGAAACCTTACAGCTACTTATTCTACCTATTGTATAGAATTGTAGTGAATAGTGCTGGCAGCACTAAAATGCGGTCAGTTAGCTCGTATACTATACCGACCCGTATAGTATAGGAGCTAGCTAGTTAGGTAGTTAGTATATAATCGTACACTCGGAATGAAAGTGACCTAACCCAAGCAATGCAATTTGTGGGAATTGGGAAATTAACAAAAAGTCTTAATAAATATATAGTGTTGACTGTACTTTTTTGTACTAAAGTGACCCTTTTTTACTCATAATTGAGGTTTTTTTCACCGCAGGGTTTCAAAGTAGGCTTTTTAAGATCAAAGTCGATGTCAAAACCTTTATTGCGAACTAAGTGTATAATGTTGATGTTATGTTATGTGAGTACTTATGACTTAGCAGCCTTTTACAAGCATTGCAATTATCATTCTCCTGCAATTATCAAAGCAAAATCAGAAATTACAGGAATTTTGAGTTAGGTCACTTTCATTTTAAGGGTGCAATATAATTTTAGCGATAGAGCTCCAATCTGTACTTAGTGGCTTTCACTACTACGTATTTATTACATGATGTAGAAGTAACATACAGCGGTCTTTCCAAGGATTTGTTTATAGGTAGAAGAACATCACTATAGTATTATTATTAATGTACCTTTCGGTACTATTTGTGAGCGTAATAAGTAACAATTAATGAGTTTGCCGCGAAATTGCTAACGATGACTTTGCTCTGTTGGATGTATTTCCGTAATAGAGAAATAGTCTGTTGAACGTTTTGGTCACTAACGAAAAGGCAGTTTTATAATTGGATTAATAAATTGTCTATACATTTCTGATATACTAACATAATAACAATACTAGGCTGTTACCGTCGAACTGCATGGCAAAAGCCTCTTCTCAAACAAAGAAGACACTTCATCATGTTTGCTCCAACACCAATTTATAAAGTTGTCAAAGTTATCATAGATAATGGATAAATAATAGAATAAGGATAAAAAAGATAAGCGTAACAAATAAACGCTTTAAACAATTATTCAAGGACTATAAAAATTGATTTACTACACAACGTCGTACTGTGTCGAATGTTCACAAATTATGTAGTCATGGTGCAAGGAGAATGTATGTGTCTGCCACACTTACCATGTATCATTATTTAGACTGGGATTGTAATAAATTCTGCTTCTCTGGTTGGTTTAGTTGTCGTAAGTGTTGCTGCCGAGCATGATGGCCTGGGTTAAAAGTCTGTGTCGACCCAAAAAAATATAGATTTAAAATGACTCTTTGACCGATCATAGAGAAATTTTTAATATGTTTTTTTTTTTTGAAAGCCATTGCGCCTATTTGCGCCCTGTTGATGGCAAATGGCGTGTTCCCTATTATCTACATTAAAAAAATACTATACGTTCGTTTTACACTATCTCGCCTGATGGTAAGTGATGATGTGGTCGACGGTGGAACACGCTTGCCTAGAAGTAACCTATTCACTCTTGACTTAAAGTCCTCAAGCTTGTAGCTATCAGGAAACAAAGACTCCGGCAAGGAATTCCTCTCCATCTACATGGAACCTCGAACATATCTGGCGAAATCGAAGTGTTTTATAAGTAAACGTCTGTTTTACCCTTCGAGAAAAACATTCTTTTTCACAAACAGACATTAAGTGACTTTATTGATGTAATCTTAAAAGATTGGCATCTCTTCGAAAAGGCGATGATTTGATTTTAATGTTAGGATGGCTAATGAATTGTAATTTAATTACTGATTAAAAGTGTTTTCACGTTTGAACATGTTTTGACGTTGTTTAAGCAAGTTAGCAACTACGATTTATTTTAGGAGTTTTCAAAGAATTTATATTAAAAGTCATCGCCGTAAATTATTAAACCGTGTTTTTTTATAAAGTGAAAAAAAAATTCAATTGACTATAGATGCTACTATGTATCCCCAGGCAGATAGAATGCCTAAAATATGAGAAACCAAAAAAAAAAGTATGTATAAAAAGTTTTGCATGTACATTGACAAAATACATTTTTTCATCTTTGACTGATAATTCTGAAGCGCAGACCTCAATGCACCAAAAGAATTTTCACACATACCCACCAATTTAATCGAGGAAACTGCACTGATTCGAATCGTTCTCAATTTCTTCAAAGACGAAGGTATTTCCCAATATGTAGCGACTGTTTGAAGTTCTGCCCATCCCCTAAGTAGAATAGCGTGAACATTAAGTAATACTTTGGAGAGGGTACTCGTAATTCAAGTGGAATTCAGTACAAAGAGCAACCAGCTTTGGCGGGTTCGTCGCCTTGCTGCAGGGATGCCAAACCTTACGCACAAGTTTTAAGAAATATTTTTGTGGCATTATGATACCATCTAATATTAGCTGCATTTTTAGGATATAACAATAGAATTGTTTGTGTCACTTATTTCATCATAATTGTTCACTTTTGTCTAATTAAATATAGTGGTGGCTAGTTCTGAATTTCACCAGATTCTTTATCAGTTTAGTAGGGAAAATATTTAGTTTTAATAAAAACTCCTATGCTCAATGACCAGTGTATATTTTTTTCAGTTGAGTTCTTGGTACTGTTTGATGGTGACCTTTACCAATGATGACACAAATATAATATCTGTGTGATTTCTGTCGTGATGGTTTCAAATATATACTTTAATTAATATATTGTTCATTTACATTATAGCCAGATTAACATTTACCACCTCATATCGACAGTAGGTACCATAAGAAAGATTCAGCGGACTTTACCCATGGTTCGACTGCGTCCATTTACATTTTGAGAGATTCCAATGTTTCAGTGAACCGCAATGCCTTGATTTATGACCCCTGCCAATTCCGTGTAGACTGTGGCGCGTGCCATAAGGTTGGCCATCCCTGACTCCCTGCCACCCTGGCAGATTAGTATTCTTCCCTCGTTCTTTCACGCATAATAAATTTAATCCGGGGATTGCATTCGTTAATCTCATTATTCTTGTACATATAGAAGGAATAAGTCGTGTCGAGTTCGGTGGGTAGTCTGTTATTCTGTTTGGATCGGAAATGTTTAAGACGACACAATGCTTCCGGTAAAATTGTTGTGAAGATTTTCCAAAAGGCGAGATTTTTTTTTACAAATATTAATTTAAGGAAAATTCCACAGCATTTTAATTACGACATAAAAGTAAACAGTTCAGGGAAAAATATTTATCTTTATGTTTGAAAAATATCTTTTAAACATTGCAGCAATATCTCTCATGGCTCATCATGGATTATTATCGCACTTGATGGTAAGCAAAGATGCGGTCGGCGGTACTGCCCGCTTGCCAAAAATTACCTATTCACTAGCCAACTTATTTTTTAAGCACAAAAAAAACACAGTTCTCATGGCAAAGGAAAACTACCTTTCTATCAAAATCTACCTTTAACCAGCAAGCACATTGTAAGGTCACTTTATACACCGCAACGAAGTGATTCGAACGTGCGGAACAAATCTACTTCAACAGTGGTGAAAGAACAGCATGGGGTACACGGTATAACCTTGAGAAAGGTCTGAGACGTGATTAACATTTTCTAAAAGATTAATCTAATGAATATGGTAATTGTTCAGTCAGAGAGGCGAGGAGAGCTATAAATAAGAATTTCTCAGTGATGTTTTGGACGGGGTGGCTGGTAACTGGTGGGTAGAGTCATTGAGGTTCGAGATAAGGGTGTGGTACTGGAGAGGCTTTCATCCTGAACTGTTATAAGCTGGTGATGATGACGATGAAGACCGAACCTTGATGTTATACGCTAGTTTATAAGTTGAATGTTGTATTTCATGAAGAAAGTATTCCTTATCTATATTTATACTTGATGATGTCATTTGTAGATTTAAGACAGTCGAAACAGCAGTCAGAAGATAGATAATCTGACACCAGTACATCGTGCAAAGCATATTGTGTTCCCCAGTTACTGGGTTGTCAGATAGGCAGTCGTCTACTTTCGCTTAGACTGGAGGATGATCCTAATAAAATTAGTCAAAGACTAGGCAGATTAATCGATATCGTAAATGGTCTATATTCTAATGTGTGACAAACTTACTAAACACTTAACTAAACATCTTGCATTTATTTTATTAATTAGAAAATTAGTCATCGCTGTCCGTATGTACAGCGCCAACACTTTTTCAAAATAAAGACAGTGCGTGACCGTCGCCGTACGCGTGATCTAATTTGCCTTTACAAAATAGCAAACGAGTTTATTAAGTACAGTGATTTAGTAGAAAGTATCCAATATTCAGTCCCTTCAAAACTACCCAGACATCCCATCACAAAATGACGTCATATTTCATTCCGCAAAACCAACCTAGGCCTCAACGCTCCACTTCTCCGCATGTGTAGAAGCTATAACAGTTTTTGTACAACACCAGATACTGACGTACACGGTGTTTCACTCAATAAGTTTAGAAGAGCAGTCTCGGAGGTACGGGAATGCGCAAATCCTTCAACTTAGGCTATTTACGAACATATACATCCTATTTCTTTTTTTTAATCAGTCTGTTTTTCATTTTGTATGTTTTTATTTTTACTATGTTTTTAAATTTAGATTAATATTTTTATCTTGAAATTTTTAATAAATTAGTGTTTCCGACCATATGAAGTAAGCTGCGTATACCTGTAATAAGCATATATACCAGCACCTTTATTTTTTCTTTGTTTACTACAAACTGTTCTGTATGTAATGCTGTTGGTGCACCTTATAAAAAAAAAAAAACAAGTTACGACTAAGGAAACCTTAAGGAGGACCTTAGGGAGTATAAGACTCCTCTTTATAAGACTCCTTATCAAAATCCCCAGGCATACATAACAGTTTTACGTACATACAATGATCTAAGTACCAAACGGCCCCCGACTTAGGAACAGAACATTAACCGCGCCGGCCCGACCGCACATTCTTGCGAATGGAACGAAGTTTTGTTTCGCACGCCAAGGGTCGCCTGCCCTGCGGTCTTAACTGAGCGAGATTCTAGCAGGAGCTGAGCTGAGCGGAGCGTAGCTGAGCGGAGCGGAGTCATTTCCCGCATCGCTACATTTTCATTTAAACGGGTGGTTAATGTGTCGGTATGGTAAATTCAGTGCAGTGCATGGAAACAATTTAATGCTAACTAACGACGACAAACTAACGACAATTATTATTGGGATTGATGCCTCCTGAGATTTAAGAAAACGCATTTCTACGTAGGTACCTATTGCCTATTAGTATAACATGCTTATTAAAATTGACTTTTGAAAAGAAGGGTTGCGGATTGGTTGTAGGCGATGTAGCTCAACACGGAAAGGGCTGGATTCAAAGCAGACTGGCAAAGGTTGTAATTGATTTCTGATTGATAAGCTTTTAGGTTCACATACTACTTTCCCTCTCTCACAGAGACGCCTATGTCCCAACAGTGGGAACATAAGAAGGCCGATGATGATGATGACTATTTCATATTTGCATGGCACTAAGAAGTTTACTCAATGACGAATGTGTCATGTGTCATATGTCAATGTCATTTTCCGTTTACGACATTGACACAAAACACTAAAACTTAACTAGCCGACCGACAAACACACAAACGAGCTATCAGTGACCCTCTCAAGCTCATTATTTCTCGCTCATTTTCCTCTTTACCCGCACCCTAAGCCTCTCAGTATTTAGTGGAAGTTTGTCGTGCTCCAAGAGTTTGGGCTACAAATGATGGCTCGTAATTAGTAAGTTGCGTGAGTTGGTCGTACGCACAAAATAGGCCAGGAGCTCTCGTTTGTGGAAATATTCCAGAATTGGGGATAACGCGGTCAGGCGTGCGGTTTTTGGGTAGAAGGGTACTTTTCGGGTGACATTTCGTGACTATCGCTTGTTTGGACATTCTTTCTGGAGCTTTTCGAGTTATTTTGGCAGTTCGAGAGAGGTTTAGTAGGATATGGTAGGTTTTGTCATAGTTTAAGGGGTTAAAAGGGGTTTACGGGCTGTGGACGATATCAATGTTCATGATGATGATGGCCAGGTACTTGCAATTTTTGGACATTCTATTTGGAGCTTTTCGAGTTATTTTGGCAGTTTGAGAGAGGTTTAGTAGGATATGGTAGGTTTTGTCATAGTTTAAGGGGTTAAAAGGGGTTTACAGGCTGTGGACGGTATCAATGTTCATGATGATGATGGCCAGATACTTGCAACTTTGTTTATGTTAGAATAGTTTTGGTATACAACAAAGGTATTTTATTTGTTGAAAAGAAAATTCAAGAGAAAGTTATGTATGTAGTTCCTCCAGGATTCAACACAATTTAACTCAACACAAGAATAGACAACACAGTTTCGCAATATTATGTATCGAAGTGTTTTTAGTGGGTTTTATGATACCTTGGTTTTTATAGCTCAGCTTCACGTAACACTATGAAAAACAATCCGCATAAAATAAACATAAATTAAAAACAAAATATGGCCTAAAAAGGGAAGCCAACACCATGAGAAAGCCATCGGCATACTTTGCCACAGTTTTCGAAACACCTTGCATCACGGCATATCTTATTTATTGACGTGTCCGCCATTTTGTTAATTGATTGAAAGACTTTACGACTCCGAGTGGAAATATTGAAGGTTTAAAATTTTATGCTGACATGTTCTATGGTGTTTTAATGAATCGAAGATTTAATGGTTATGATGAGTTATGGGAGCTTAGATTTTAGTTAATGTTTACGTGTTAAGTAGGCGAAGGTAAAACTGACGGATAGGTTTGGGGTTATCTCATAATGGAATTCTACAGGCTGTATTTGATTTTAGTTTTGCCGACTTCAAAAAAAAAGGAGGTTATCAATTCGAAACGTATGAATATATTGTTAGAGCTGCACAATATTCACATAATTATGTTATTGTATGTGGGTTTCTAAACACGTGTGCCAAATTTCATAAGTGTATGTATGTTTGTCCACGCATTTCTCCGAAACTTCTTATCCGATCGTGATAATTCTTTTTGTTTTGGATTGAGTATCTCTCAATTTAAGGAATAGTGCAAGTTTCATCAAAATCGGTGTAGCAGTTTACAAGGTATGGATCATATAACCGAACTTTCTAGCGACAAACAGTATGAATGTGTAAATTGAGTTATTATGGGTATTTTGGTCAATCCTTTAGGTACCGTATTATAGATATTACTTATTCAAAATTGATGGTGTACTTAAATTAAAAAGAGAGAAATAAAAACATTTCACAAATAATAACACAGACGTGATGTTATGTTAAAAACTTTTACAAAAAATAAATAAACCGACTTTAAAAGCAAAACACTTTCGTTTCGGCAGTCGGTGTCTTTGGTACCTCTAGTTTATATATTTTTTTACTTGATGGACGAAATATATGTGCGCTATTGATACTACTCGATATTAATAGCGCACATATATTTCGTCCATACAACATTTATATTCCAGTTTATATCTTAATATGAAGAAAGGTCAATTAACCAACAATAAAGAACCACAAATATTATATCTCTATCTATCTATCTAATTATGATATTTTCTCAGATACACAAGTCATAGTCACTTTTTATAATAGTTTGTAAGACATTTAGTAGAGAACTATAAAAAATATGTAAAAAAATATATATATAAATTATAAATATTTATGCTTATGTTATGTTATGTAAATTTTCAATTAAACTAATATAAAGCCTAAGTTTTTAAGTAATAAATCCATATTTCCTTGCAGGTAAAGTAAATTCTTTGCGAGTAGTTTCCAAGTAGAACAGCGATTAGAAGCCACACTCGCTCCCTTTCAACATCACATATTTTCTTTTGAAAGTTATTGGATTTAAATATTGCGTAATGCCTTTAACGGTCGCATACTTCATACATAACCTAAATAGGATTTTCCCTATAATACTTAAGGAACGTTTTCATCTCACAAGACACAACTAAAAACCGTAATTGAGCTAAGGGCTGCCATTTGTATGGTCTTAGTTAGGACATTGGAGTTCATCACCATCATTTCATCCGGCAAGACGTTAACTATTCAACATACGATTCATCGCCACATTGATTGGTTCTGTGCTTCTCGCAACCAGCGGTCTTCGATATTCGTAATTATCTTGAGATGTTTCTTTGTCCTATAAAAATGTTGCAAGATATTCTATCCATAGCATTCGCGTCTTCAAGACAGTCATCAGTTTAAAGTCAAAAGATTCCCAGCTATCCAAATAGTGGTCAAGCGCGAGCCTATAAAAAAAAATTGACAGAAGCTATGTTTAACTTTGACACCTTTTGATCCACGCCTTAAAGCCACAGCCTTATTATTTTACTTCTTCAAAAATGTGAGTACAGGACCAAGTACCATTTCAAACAACAAAAGACCAATACTTCTAAAAGATAAATTAACAATTAATATTTAAAAAAAATACCGAAGTAAAATATGAATGGATGCGCGATTCAGACTCGGTGTGCGTTCATCAAAAGATACACGGGACTAGAGTGGGATCCACAAATCATCGTGGTTTATCTCGATCTTTACTTACTGACAAGTTGACATTGTTGTGTGGTACAAGTTGTTGGATATCGCGTTTTGAAATTTTTGAAGTTTGGATATGATAGATGACTTATAAAAAGACACATTGGTACTTAGTTTGTGGACATCAGCTTAACTAATATTATGAAGGGGTAAAATTTATTGTTTAATTTCTAGAAGATCACAAAAGCTATTTCACTGATAGAAAAATAAAACTATCGGTAAGGGTCATAGGGTATTTTTATTCCGGTAAAGTACCTACGGTTTTTATGGCGTAGTCCACGAAAGCGAAAACGCAAATAAGAAGCTATTTTGAAATAAGGGTTATTCTGCAGGACGAAATTTTCTACACCGTTAATTAGCGGCTATTCAAATTTGTAATGTTATATTGCCATAATATTAAATTGCCAAAACTAATTAAGTTGACCGGTGCTTTAAAGTTTGCTAGCACGCAGAAGGATTCGGTTACACTGTCATCTCGCCGTCTTTAGTGCTAAACTTAGGCTATTCTGTGGTAAACCAAATTTTAATACATGTCTAGACTAACCTGTAAAGGGACTTATACACATGGCCACTTTAGTATTTCGAACGCAAACTCTTTTCGTGCAAAAACAAAGAGATAATAAAAAAAAAAAAAAAATCTCAGCCGCCGTTTTTTCACAACTTGTTTCACCAGCCAACCGGTTGTATGCGCAGACGCAGCGGCGACCACCTGGCGGCAATCCATTGCTGTACCACTAAATTATGCCGCCATACTGGTTTTTTCTTTCTCCCTTTTTCCTACATTGCACGCTTAAATATAACTCCATTCATGCGAACTGGCATGCAACAAAACTTGTTCCTTGAGTCTTAAACCTTTTAATAAACTGATTTTTAATTCCGTATTTGTATGGACTTGGGAAAGAGGTCGCTTTTATTGATGTATGCTCGTTAAGAGCTTGTCGATGTTAATTTTATGGTCATTGGGCTTATGGGTTGATTGTCATTATCATAATATAAAATTAGGTATGTAAATGCCGCAACAGATGGCCAGATTTTGGATAAATATTATGTGGAAAATCAATTGGTCAAAGCGTGGAATTCATTGCTTTACCAAGTTTTTGTAAAATTCAATTCAAACTCATAATAGTTTACAAAACATCGAAAAGAAAAATTTGAAATGCTCATCTTATTTCAACTATTACATAATAACTAACTTATTACATAATAGTTGAAATAAGATGAGCATTTCAAATTTTATAATATCTTTTAAAATCAGGACCTTCCTATTTCAAAACTCAACACCGGTCAAAATCAAAATGCCTGTTTCAAACACAAATACGTTCAACCAAATCCTATTCAATCCTCAGCCGAGTTCAGCAAACCAATCAGCACCTAGGTGTATACATAAGATGCCTATAAGCGGTGTCTGCACATAAAAGCCGGCGCGTCTATTGACGAGAGCGTCTGAGTCGTGACTGACGTTTCCGTACAGCTCGAATGCAGATGACAGGAGCCGCCATGTTGATCTGCTTGTAATTAAAATTATTTGCTATCAATGACTTAATGTTCGGAATAAATTAATTTTTAATCAGACTTAATGGATTTTATTGAATGGCTGGTCGAACTGGATTTTATTGAATGGAATTGAATATGTAAGTGGGAAAGTTTCTTGATCGGAGAAAAAGTTTCTTTGAATGTTGCTGAGGATCTAGTATTTAATAGGAACAGGATGGGATGAGGGTTTTGTAATTACTACTAGATAAACGATAACATTACTTAAAAAGAGCCGTAAAACTACAAGGCATCATCATTTTACTGCCTTTGTCCTATATTATATACTTGGGTTCAGTGCAACACGTTTCATCCATTCCGTCCTGTTCACTGTCACGCCATTTCCATTTCTTCACAAACATAAATCCTCCTAATTTACAGCTAGCCTCAAAAGCGAGACTTCGTCAACAAATCTACGACCTTCCTGTCTCCACGCTAATAAGGAGTGTCTATTCGTTCCAGCGCAGTGACAGCCCCGCTTTATAATTAGCGTTAGTTCGCAGCGCACGCGCAGGTCGCCTAACGGAACCGCAGAACTGCAATTATGTTCTATGGTGTGGTAATGAGCAAGTGATAGGCTCATTATAACCCATGGAAATGCATGGTGTGCTGCGATTAAGGAAAGTACTTGTGATAACGGCGCACAGCACGGCTTCGTTTCAATACTCTGTGATTGGTAGGTATGATTTAATGGTTATTGAGGTTATAGGTTAAGGGAATGAGAAAGTGCAGGCTGCAGTGTTATTGGTGGAGTTTAGACTTTAATTATTAATCGTTCCATAAACTGACAAGGTGTAGTTAATATACCAGTACTTCAGTTACACGTGTAGCAAAATCTCGAAGGTTAAAATAACAAATTAACCTTTATCGTACCAAGAATTTCAACTATGGAAGGGCCTTACCTTCGAAGATTGAATGAGGATTTAATCACAAAATTAATAAACCATCCCGCCACCTCCTGACATCCTAAACATCTTCAATAAACATAACAACGCAAACTCCAATTCTTTATTGACATTCTTAAAACGACATTTCAAAATACCTCTCCATTTACCGAGCCAATCGAAAATAAGCTCTCACTAAAACTCTATAGAGATAGCAATCATTCTGCGCCCGGATCCAGGTATTTGAAAGATTTTTCGATTCTGTGTCTGAGACAAGCGAGAGATTGCATCTATTTCGAATTTTATCTAAAAACAAGCCCCGGAAACAAGTTGGCAGGAATAAAACTTGGAATCGTGCAAAGGCAGCGAATATAGTATTCTGTAAAGATCGAGTTCGTTTTGCATGTTAAGGCGCTGTGCGAATCGAATCGGTCACGGAACTGATTTGCGAATTGGGAGCTTTAATTCTGCGAAAAGAATTCGCTTTTTTTGAAATCGTAAGCGAAACAAGGAGTTCGGATACATTATTACCGACGTCTCTTTTATTATGATATTCTTCAGATACCAAAACAATAGGAGGTATTCTGGATCTTTATTGGATAGCTATCCTATAAATCAGATCCACAACAGGTCTCGGAATAAGAAATGAGGATAGTCATGTTATAAATATTTGAATTGGTGATGTCGAACTAGGAATGGTTTTATTTTGATTTAGTGTAGAAGTTTCTGTTTCCGAGAATTTTCTGTAAATAATAATAAGCTTCACGGACGCTTTTTCCGGGCCCTACATGGGTCCGATGTAGATCAGTCAGCGTCCGTAGCCTGGCTGCGTTTCGGTGACCTCTTTGGGGAGACCGAAGGTTTTACCTGTGCAATTATGGACGAAGTTATCATGACGAATAACTACCGGAGATTTATTGTGAAAGATGGCACGGTTGACATCTGTCGGGCATGTCACCGCCCGGGTGAATCGATCCGCCACATTATCTCTGGTTGTTCTCGTCTAGCTAACGAAGAGTACTTGCATAGGCACAACCTTGTAGCCAGGATTATCCACCAGCAACTTGCTCTGAAATACACTCTCGTGGCATCGGAGGTACCGTACTACAGGTATGTGCCCGACCCAGTTCTCGAAAATGGCAATATCACATTGTACTGGGATCGGTCCATCATCACAGACAGGACTATTGTAGCCAATAAGCCTGATATTGTGGTGGTGGACCGAATCGAGAGGCGTGCAATGATTGTTGACATTACCGTCCCGCATGACGGGAACCTCGTGAAAGCCGAGAAAGATAAGCAAATCAAGTATCTTGACTTGGCTCGCGAGGTTGTCGACATGTGGGATGTAGACACAGCGATCATTGTACCGATAGTCGTATCGGCCAATGGCTTAATAGCCACGAGCCTCGACCAACATCTTAGGAGGCTCTCGTTAGGCGGCTGGGTCAAGGGCCTGATCCAGAAAGCAGTATTGCTGGACACGGCTCGTATTGTTAGGAGGTTCCTCTCTCTGGAGCCCTGACCGCCGGTAGCTTGGACCCTGTGCCCGATACCGGTGGGCCTCTATTTTTTATATTTTTAAATGTTTTTTTTTTGTATGTTTTATAAAAATATTTAAAAATGTATTTAAAAAGAAACTAGATAAATAAAAGATAATAATAAAAAAAAAATGTTTATTCATCTCCACAAATTACACATTATGTATGAGGACAATCTTAAAGTAAAATATACAAGTTGACAGTTACTATATATTCTTAGTAAATATATTCTTTATTTCGCTTTGATAATATTTGAGACGTTATTAAATTCCATTAACACTAACAGAGTAAAGTTGACGGCGGAATCATTTTGGCCTTTGACTGGATAAAATTGCTTTACTATTTAGTCTTAATCTTTGTATTCCATCTAATTTCAATCAGTTTTGGTTTAAAAAATATCCATCCCATCAAGTTTCTCGTTCTCCGCTTTGGTTCCCGTGAGGGTTTTAGTTTTTATACCATCACACGGTACAGGAGTCCGTGAATGGTTTAATTGGAACGAACGAATGCTGGTAAAAAATATATAATCTGTAACAGAACGAATTGAATGGTAACTAAATAAATAATACTAAAGATGTTTGGAATGTTCCTTGAGAAAGTTTTGGTACTGGTGAGTTTAGTTAGATTTTTTAAAGATTTAATTAGTGAACCTTAAGAAGTTTTATTTATTGAATACTCTTATAATCGTTAATAACGTACAGAGGCAACTTAATGCCTTAGGCATTTTCTACCAGTCAACCTTTGCGTGATACAGATATAAATAGTGGTAGGTGCAAATTTTATTACTACTTGATGATGATACCATACTTGACACTTGGCACTCTATTTATTTATTTATTATATACTTTATTGTACACCACTTAATAACGACTTACGTACTTTGTGTTAATAATTACAGGACAAACATTTGTAAAGCTAAGTGTACCGCGTATTGCACAAATATTAAATGTTCATTTAACTTGTTTATTTTTTATGCGGACCACTAATACATTTGAAAACATTATTTATTAAAAAAACTAACCACATCCTAACGTTTGGTGAACATTGCATTACTCTTACTTAATTTACTAAACATCCGTTGCCATCAACTCTGAATTAACCACATCCGTAATAATTCTCAAACCCGAAAACAGATTTTTCTTATTACAAAAAGGGCAAAGGAAAAAAGCACAGCCAGTGACATTAGTGAGCGCGAACGTCGCTCTAATCTGTGGTGACGTGCATCAACCGGGTGACAAGGTATTCAGCGGGATTTTCTTCCCATTTCATTAAAGAAGGGTGCCGTTATTACAGACTTCAAATATTTTTTTCGACATTGCATTTGGGCGTTCGTTATTTAAATAGAAGGGGAAAGCGGTAAGTATATTTGGGTTTGAGCTTGTTAATTTAAGCATGGTGGTTTTTGAGATTAAATGGAATGGAATTAGTAGGTTAGGAATTAAAAAAGATTTGGAATTAAAAATATTATATTTTTTTTTGAAATTGTCAAGTATAATTAATCACGCTTGTTAGTGAGTTAATTTAAAAATCTTTAATATTATTCTAAGAACTGCGTACCTTGACAGCCTTGATAAATGTCTGTGTCGCATTGCCAAGTCGACATTATTGTATTATTTCATTAGCCAGTAGATTTTATTCAATTAATCATTCCTTAAAATAGTGCCTAGAGACTGAAAGCAAAATATTCTGTCTTCGTTAATATAATGTCGTTAGTCTGTGAATGTTACCGACTTACCTAAAAGGCGAACATTTTATTACTTTTACGCTTTTTCCGAAGAATTTTATCATAATAAATTGAATACCTGGTTTTAAATCATTTCCTAAGGGTGTTAAAATTACAAATATCTACGGAATTTTAGCTAGGTATTTAATTTTTTGTAATAAAATATCAGTCCTGGAATTCTAGTGTCGAATTTTCAGAGCATTTTTTTCTAAACATTTAACCTTTTTGATTTTTTGCTTTTATCAAAATTTTCTCTATCTTTGTTACAACATACCCACGAAAATCCGCTCAACAAACGAGGCCATCCAGTTATTACAGGCCGCTATTAATAATTATCGCTTAATGTTTCGCGTCGGTCGTGGTAAGCGGATTATATCGCTTGTCGCCGAGGAGAGGCGACAATAATTGAGACCTGCTTAGTCCTGATAGTCCTGAGCCACTTGCCTCGGCTATTGGTAGTGCTTGCTTCATGATATTTATAAGTAGGCACCGTTTAAGATAGGTGGGTAGAGATAAAAACATTTTTGTTGAAATTTAGCTGAGCTGAGCGTTCATTTGTTTTATTTTACAGGAATATTTGTCGAATAATGTACACTAAAAGAAGAAATAACAAGTGAGAAATGAAAACCAGAAGCACTTGTCATGTTGTCATACAGTTGGTAGTAATAAAGTTACAGTCAATACAGGAACATTGTACCATCAGAAATAACGACACACGACAATATAAAATGGTGGTAGTGCACGAACAGAAAGGGCTTTTGAGCATAACATCAACCAACATGGTAATAACCCATTTCCCGTCTCTTTTACAATTTCCGCAAGACAGTAAACATTTAGCACCTACCATAAAACTTTACACCCGGGAAATATAAATAATATAATCTACTATTTTACTATCCCAATTTAAAACATTACAATCTAATTTCACCTTTTATCATAAGCTAGACGCATGAATTATGTGAATTACACAACGTACCATAATCGCGTTCACAAAAGGGAATTATCCCGGTGATAAGGATTAACCGGGCCACCCTACGCGCAGGTGTTGCGGGGAACAAATCCAACATAAATTTATATGATTTGACACTCGCAAACACCGTGCGTAAAATAATTTTGGCCAAACGTAATTTGATAAAAATGTTCCGAATGGTTTTATTGCAAATTATTATGGTTTAAATGACGATAAGCCGGGTCGTATTATGTTGGATTATGGGGTTGATACCATAATTGATGAATGATGGTTGTTTATGCCATTAGCTATTAGATTAATCATCGTCAAACTGATTTATACCATATTAGGATTATTTACACGTAGATAGAAGACATAACCGAGATTGTGGAAACCAACTTTATAGAAAAACCTATGACCAGCAATATACCGAAAATCATCGACAACATGCTGCGTATACGTCGGTTGGCGTGTACACTATTCTAAAGCCATAGTTCTTGTTTCAACACGCTTTATGTTGCTCTGTAGCTGGCAAACACAAGCAAACACGACACAAAGCGATAGAATCGATTACTTGAACAATAAATATATCGAGTTGATAGACACAATATCGCATGGACAAGTTACAAGTTCCTAGTCGCTCGTATACAAGTACCATAAACTCTTAATAACATACACTATGAAGATATATACGCGCTATATCTTTATATATAGCGTTTGTCACAAATTGCTTCAAGCGGTTCTAACTTTATATCAGTTTCTAAACTTCTGCTTGCATGCGTATTAAAAGTTTTGCTACTAGGACGTCCCAAAAAAAGGTACATGCTAATTTAAGATCATTTCAAAGAAAATATACAGCATTCGCCAGTTATCGGAGAAAAACAAGTAAAAAGGGAACGACAAAATTCTTATTCTTTTTAGTAGAACACATTGTGTATCGACTATCGAGTAATTGGACACTACTCCATGTAGCCCAGATGTAGCTGCCTCGAACCCAATTTGTACCGCGCAGTTAAAGAAAATAGGAGCAAATAGGCACGCCGAGGAAGCGATAATCTTATCTAAGGTGTGACGTCAAAAGCGATTGTATTATTAGATTCCCCCATAAATAAAGAATATGAGGGAAAGTTTTAGCGAAAAAACATCAGGCTTCGTACTCTCGTTATATATGGAACAATTGGCGAAGAAGCAAAAAATAACAATATTGGTAGACTCGAAGGTTTTTGGATTCCCGTCGAATACGGTGTCGGGTTCTGCCGACATCCAATTATTATGGGAACACTTCTTGGAAAATACTTTTCTGTATACAGCTTCGACATGCAAAAAGATTGCCAAATTTTCTTGATGGTAATCCGATCAGGGACTGCTCGTTATTTCTGAGCCAATTGCTGTTTGAGTTGAAGTTGTAACAATAACAGTTCGAAGAGACTCCGAGAACACAAAGAACAATAATACTGAACACGAGTTTCCTTTTTGGTGTACAAATTGAAACAACGAAGAAGCTATTTAAAGAGATAATGTGAGATTCATGAATTTTACATACATATTTCCATGAAAAAGATATCCATAATCTACAGATATTCAAAACATTTGTATAATCTTCAATAGTTCAAGCAGAAATAAGTCACGAAATTTATAAATGTTTCCGTTACAAATCTCATTATTATAATTTCAGTTCAAGAAACATTTTCTTAGAAAGGAAAAATAAGTATTTTAATTCTTGGACAAGAACCAAATACTGATACAAAAGAAAATACTTCAACATCAAATATTTAGACGCTATCCGAGTCATGCTCAGAATAATTAAATGGGCGTCTCAGCGAATTTAAAAGAGGAAAAATACGGGATAACAATGGAGCGCCTAACTTTTGACCTATATCTTTCTAGAAGAAGGTTAGCCGTCCATATTCCGCGAGTCATGACGAAAGTATGGGATAATAGGCTATATTGATAAATTATGGGCGTTAAACAAGCTACGTTGTAAGGCAGGTCCTTTATGGAGCTCGGAACGATCTGCAGGATATCCTCGACTTGATGGAGAGTTCTCGAAATAACTTTACTCGATTTAGCGCTGTTTTACGAAAGTCCTGTTTGTAAACATCTTAGATATTACGAGCAGTGAAATTTATGGATTTTGTTCTTATGGTACCGAGAATCTGCGATGTGTTTATTGCTTCCTTTTCTGAAGTCTCTATAATTAGTTTTTAGTCTATTATCCTTTCACTTAATATTCAGGTTTGATTTATGCTGATATGCCTGTCTTTGGACAGGAATTAATTTGAAAAATATTTGCTTTACAAAGGTTACATTTTGTCTGGTTTGTTAATCCCAAATAGTTGTTTTACCTAAATTGATATAATCATAGAATTAAATTTTGCTAGATTACAGACTCAAAAAAAAGCCACAGTATATAAAGCCTCATTTTTACAAAGTGGGTCATATCCTACAAACCCCAAGCATATGGTGACACGACTCATAAAAGACATAACAACAATGCTAGCGCAGTTATTGTGATTTGTAGCGATTCTTTGCAAACAACTCTTGTTTAATGTACTCTCGTCTCGTCTTCAATAGACGAACTTCATTCTCTAGGAGAAGATCAACTTGTTTATTACACTGACCTACATTTGGACAAGCCTTTAAATGTATGCCAAAGATATGTGTGTCAGCACTTAATGGTTTATTTGTGTCTGTCTTTCTTTTGTGAGTGCTGCTGTCACAGTCTGATAATTCAGAAGATTTTTTGGGCTGAACCTTCTAGAATCACATCGTCTTCCTGCTCTTTGACGTGTTACTTGGTTTTGGCGCTACGTTTTCATCTTCCGTTCTAGCTTCATATCATTTATCATTCACTCCTTTTCATAATTTTAATAATTACTTTATAATTCACTCAAATATTGTTTTCTATTGGGTGACTGGAGCCTGATATAATAATTCTAAGTCTAGTTTTTTTCAATAAGCTATAAATAATGTTTGTAGAAAATCTACTTGCTCATGTAGCCCTAGCAACGACGAAATATGAATGGGTTCCAAACCACTACAACCACGAAAACAGAGCAACTTCCTATGACAATATTTTCACGAGAAGTATTATCCTATAGCTATGGTATCTATCAGAAACCCTCGTAACTAAAATCGTGTCAAGTGCTCATTCAGTTAGAATCATTAATAATACACTTAACATTTTCCTAGTATTTTATATTTATGAATAATTTTCTACCATAGGATTAATGCTTGCCTTCCCTTTATGGTTGTTGAGTATATTAGGTTTATGTGCAATGAAACAGTAACGGCTGGTCGCGGAGTACTGTCGGCCCTGACATCAAACGCGACCTTGGCTCTTTTATGATCAGTGGAAATAGAACTTCTGATGTTATGTAATATTCTAGTAGGTTCCTCTAGGAGGCTTTTAGAGTGATTGTTGTATCAAATTTGAAATCAAATTTATATATTTATATTGACAAAATTTATTCGTGGTAAAATGTGGAACTTTTTGATCACTTAAATGTTCTTGGGTGATTATATCATTTTACTTAATGTAATTTACAGTCAATCTGATATTGATCGCGGTGAACGTGTTAATAACTTCACCCAAGTTCTCACCAACAACGTACATCTGAATAGTTTATTTGTCTATATACCTATAGACATATTACATTACCAAACTTATTGTAACTTACAGCTTCACCACCGACTTTGACGTTATCAAGATCTCGCGTATCATTATTAATTGTTAAAAGCTTGAATACCTACTCAACTTCACCTTGTTTACGTTGCAAAACAAGCAAACAAAACTCCCGTACCTTATTAAAATTTCTTTTGAAGCTCTTACCTAATTGCTATGTAAACTAACACGAAGTTGGAGGAACTTAGCTTACATACGAGTAAGCCACTGCAACTCAACTGCTGCCTCGAATCAAATTAATATGAAATTAGCGAAACAATTTAAGTTTTAGTTAACACTTTAAATTTCCCAGCGGAACATTATTTTCTCATAAATCAACCCTTCCGCTGCGCACGGCGGGTCTTTCAGGCCCTATCGGTGAGTCTACGAGCGACCAATCCCAAGTGATTAATTGATTAATCAGACGGCTTCAGAGTAATTTTAATGATTTATTACTTCAGTGTTACACACAGTTCTTTAATTAATAGTAGTTTAGAAGTGATGTGGCACGAAAGTTGCCGGGTTGGGTTTTTGGGTTAGTGTAGGTCTAGGTTAAATTAATTCAAGGTGACTGAAACCTCTCCTTTTCATTTAGGCAGCAGAATATTTACCTGACATAATTGGTGCGCCAAAGTGATTTTCCACAAAGAAAAACCTGGATGAGTAAGCCTGTTTCATAGTTTTAGCTCAGCATTTCATTACCAGGTACAAAGAAAATAAACCTATAATATATATTGAACATTTTTCTACCCCCAAATCACGATACGAAAGCAAATTTACTCAATTCCGAGACAAAAACAACTTATTTAACAGAGACTGTTTATACACTCATTTGTTTGTTGCCTTTAATAATGACTCCAATATAGAAAATCACAAGGAAAAACACGAAAATAAAACAGCATTTTGGGCCGAAGACGTGACATCAAACGGCGATCGAGCGATGCCTAATGTCAATAGAACGTTTACAAAGACCCGTGAATTTCGCTGAATCAATTTCAGAACGTTTAATTGGCCCTCGGCGACTTTGGGTAGGTAAGACTATTGAGTCTGAGGCTTTTTTAGCCTTTTTGATGTCCCTCCCGATCTTTGCGAGGCCACGTTCATTGGAGGGTTAAGCTTCGTTTTTTTATAATTGTTTAGTAGCTTTTGGGCGTTTTAGTCATGGAATAAGTTATTTTGTTCCGTGTATTTAATAAATCTACACTGGAATTTCTTGTAGAACTAGAAATCTGAAGAGGCACTGGTTGTTGAAGGACATGACCGTTAGAGGAGATGAGTACTCGACTTGAGGTCTGTTGATGTGTGTTATAAATACAGAGAGTAAAATTGAAGGACTCTTTACGTAAAAGATAAACTGCTATAAAAAGGTTAGTAGAAAAAATCGTATTTACTCGTAAATTCTACATTTAAATCAAATTTACAGAGTACTTATGCTAAAGCGCCTCATTGTCATGTTTAGACTACATCAAAAACCTGAATTTAGGACAATTTTATAATTTAAAATAAGAATTCGAATTTTAAAAACAAATGTAATTTAATTTAAATTAACATTATAGACCTTTGTTCCAGTGACTGTCTCGTTCCAAGGAGCCTCTAGAAAAAATAATCAAGACAAAAAGTACACCGAAAGAATTTAATTGATAACAAAGAATGTCTTTTAGGAGAGTTTTACAGCAATACTTTGTTTCTATCCGTTTCAAACGTAAATAAAAATGTAAATGTGAAAACTGTATTATTTTAAGGAGATTTAATGTTTTAATATTCTTTTAGCGAGGGTATTTTCTTTAATAAGCATTTCTTATGGTTCAAGGCAGTTCATTTTGTGTTATGACAGAAAGATTGCCGCTAACATAAACTTTCTTAACTGACGCACCCTTCAGGAAACGGATATGATAATATCGGGGTGGAAATTGATACAAATGATTTGACAATTTACATCAACACGCTCCCTCTATATTAAACTCGTTTGTCTCACTCCCGATACGAGACTAACAGCACCGTGTGACTGGTATGCCAAAAGGGACCATTTTTGTAGCCAGGACTAGACTTCATCATACCCACACGGCATGGCGCATTTTACCTCAATCATTGTGTCCGCCGGCCGGTAACTCAGACTATTCGTTTAAAACTTGGAGTGCGGCCGAGGGGACACGTTTAAAACGTCCGTAATCAAATTTGAGTCGAGTCTTTAAGGGTTAAAGCCTTCGACTTTGAGCCGCCCTAATAAATTATATTGCCGACAAAACTGCTCCCGAGTGCGACACAGCTCGTTGGCTCATCTAATTGGTCCAAATTTGAGTCGACCCGGCTTTATAATTGGGTCGAATTCGGGTGCCTTATGCGTCTGGAAATTAGTTGAAATTCGAACATTGGCTGGATTAGGAGTGTGTAGCGACACCGCAGCACTAATGTTTCCCCAGTCAAACATACGTAATAAGTTTCCTCTCGTGAAGTTAATGAAGATACGTACGTGTACGCGAAAACAAATTCGGTGCCCAAGTTTGGTGGGTTTGACTTAAAGTTTGCGTTTGAATACAGTAAATTCTTGCTTAATTAACGCGCCTGCCTCGCGTCGGTTCCGCGCCGGGCCGTCATCGTGCCGTAACTTCGTCTTGTGTGCCTTTCCTTTGCGTATTATTTCCACGTAAACGCGTTTTCTTGCCCAATTATAGGTTCTTCTTGAACACATAGTTCCAAATACACGTTCGTTACTACATATTCCGAGTATAATAAGCAGACATTGTGAATGTGCCAATTTTCTGTTATTTCGCTGGTGGGTTCCGAAACAGGTCGTAAAGTGGAAGACTTTTTTGGCACGTGTCATGTTATTTGCGGAGCTTAGTTCGAAGTATCCGTAACATTAACTTGGCGTTTAACGAGTTTCCGTTTTACCGAATTAGAAGTGTTTACCATCGAACAACGAGAAGGAAAACTTACGAATTATCAACAGAGTCACAGTTTGTTCAGCAAGAATTCCTTGACAAAACGAATTCCTGAAGATTCCCAATTAAAAGCTGAGAGACTCCAGCCGTAGAAGTTGGTACAAAGTTCCAAATCTTGGCGGGGCGTTACTGCGAAAGAATTCCTCACTAATTAGTATAAGTTTATGCATTCGGAGGTGGCGCGCGTTCCCCTCCACTAGTTCCGAAGTTTTAATTACTCGCATGCTGATTGGCCTGTGTTGCGTCAGTCACGATCTTTTTGCTCGACTTTCATGTGATGAACTCCTGCTTTTTGGGGTGGATGTTGATTCTACGTTTTGCTTGTCGTGTTCCGAGTCACAGTGGCTCGTTTTGAAATGTAGGCAACTAGAACGCTTTCCTGCAATGTTTTCTCACTTATTCTTTTTTGATGAAATTCGATGCTTATGTAACAGTCAACAATAATTGTGTTTGCTAACCGAATAACATTCATAACATAATCTAGAAATTATTATAGTAATCTGATGTAACTAGTATAAATGCCTATACAAGTCCTAATGAAACTCAGGCTGACAATAACAATATTACCGAAAATGTAGCAACATTTCATGCTAACAGTTATAACTACTAACATAACTCACGACTGCCGTAACTCCGAAAGGCCTTATCTCCCTAAGTTATACATGCAATTACGGCACATATTATTATAGTTGTACATACAATTATATTAACATTAGCGTGTCCAGATGTGGCCGGGAATAATATTTTTGCGAGGAGTGCTGTAATGAATTTATCGTAGTCCCTGCCTCGCTTATTACATTGTGAGATTGTTTTTGAAGATTTCGGAATGAAGCGAGCACTCTTTTTTTTGTACAATTATTGTTCGTTTCTCTTTCATGTTTTTTTTTTATGGTTATTTTATCAACTGACAAGAATTAATTGTCTTTTGGGTTCGTGCGACTTGATTAAGTGGTATTTGAAGTAAAAATTAATGGCTCTGTAACTTTAAAAGAAAATTTTAGTAGCAACAAAATGGGTAATAATAAACAGTTTCTCCTAGTAAACATCCATGATTAAAATCTGTTTCGTATTCAACGACGTGAAACATTGAGAAGCTGCTTTTAAAAGGCAGGAGCTTAGCGGAAAAGATTTACAATATTGCCAGTTGAATTACACATTCCGTATATTCTAGAAAATTCCGAATTTCTTGCTTCAACTTCAACTAACAACCTCGCAGGCTGTCGTACAATTACTTATCTCTGAAACTCTTAATAAAAGTTGTCTCATTTATTTTACATTTTCAACCTACTATGTACGAGACCTCATTTTATGCAAATCTCAATATCAGGCTAGCGGGGCCTGTACTATCAGACGTCATTCCACTTCCAGTGTCGTTTCGGCCCTTAGAAGACAATTTAGAGTTTAGCGATAAGGTTCGGTTGCTAAAGTGGCTTAGTACGCGCTTAACCCTATCTGGGACAAAAACGCTGGAGATATGCAAAGTTGGGGATGATTAAAAATAATTAGCGCAACCGTGGAAGGCTTCGACATGGTTTTAAGTTAGTTCTTCAGTTTAGTTGCCTATTTTTGCCGGGGAGGGTGTATTGCTGGAAAGTTAGGGAGTCGTTAATTATCCTGGTCTTTGTTATGAATAATGAGTCGGGGTAAAAATAAACGGCCTCTACGAAGTTGTGGTTGGATGTATCTTTGTGAGCCTGCACTTCTTTGACTAAGTTTTACAGTGTTATGATCTCTTTAATCCTTTTTGTCTGTTTGTTTAAGTGTACTCTTATTTGTCTTGTGCAAATATTATAGCCTTTACCAATCGACTCGCCAATATATATTCGCAATACGTGTTCCAAAAAACTCTCTCTTTTACACAAACGATTATTTCTCTGATGCCAATACGAGGCAATTCTAAAAACAAAAGCGACGAGGCAAGCCGAAGTTGGATTGCACTTTTTGTGACACTCCCAAGTCTCAGATTAAATATAAACTTTCCCCCATGTTTGCTTCAGTTACGGCAATATCCGCGAGAGGCGCTGTCAACTTGGCAGACGACAATTTGTCAGTTCCCTGTGGCATGCCGTCGTCGCGTCGTCGTCCCGTCGCCTGTAACGAACATAGTTGAGGCTTTGTCATATTAGTTCACGGTTAGTTAAGATGAGTAGTAGGCAGAATGGGAGAAAATGTTACGTTATGTTGTATTGGGATTTGCGGTTGTGAAGTTCTGTCTGTCTTAATTTTAAGTTGTTGAGAAGCTGGAGGAGTTCGTTATAAAGCTGTATGCATACGACCTACCACAAGATGGAAGTTTGGAGATATCTTGCTATTATAATCCTAATCAAATCATATTTGGCCGGACAGAGTGAATGCGCATGTCGACGGATTTTGTGCATTTTGGTGTGCAGTGCCATCACACCAAATATATATATGCCATCACCAAATATATATAGAGATACAGACCTCTTCCTATGTGTGTTTGGGTCACATTTAGTCTTCAGTTACATTAACAGTCTTATAAAAAAAAAAAACAAAAAAAACCTTAGTTTAAACCTGGCCTATCAAGTCCAGGTTTATCTGCAGAACCATGGTCTAAATTTGTCCATATTACAAAACTTAAAAAAAAACCGTGGTCTTCTTAGTACCGTCATTTGAACCCTTGTCAATATATCAACCACAGATTAATACAAATGTCATTCGTTCACCATAATATCAGTCTATTGCAACGTTCCGTATGCCCAGAAAAGGAAACGTTTTGATAATACGATAAGGATTAAATGATGTTTAGGAGTGTTAAAAATATTGAGACTTTGTTATTTTGCATGGATATGCATTCGTTATTTATCGATTGCAGTTTTGTTTAGATTTAAGCACATTACTTAATGTCGTATTAATTACTAATAATGTATCTACGTACTGCGCGCGAGAATTTTACGTTTCGTTACACGTACGTGTAACGTAACATTCTCGCGTGTTATATGAAACCATAACAATAGACAAAACCATCGCAGGTTGAACAAAGTTCATTAAGCTTTGGATTTTTTAAGATATCCAAGTATATTGTGATGGACCAACAAAAATAACCATCTTAGAATTGGAGTACCCAGGAAAAAGTAATATCCTCAATATCAATTAAAACCCCAATGTTAATATCAATTTTCAGATAAAAACAACACAACAAAATGAAAAAGATACTATAACTTAAAAGGGAAACTTTGACAGATACGATTTAGACCATCGTTAAACAAGGGCCCGCCGAGGTTTAGCGTTAGACCATGAGATGGTCTGTTGTTTATCGCTAAACCTCGATTTGTAATATCATATTTGTCTAAACGACAGTTTATAGAGATTTAAACCTGGGTTTTTAGTTAAACCGCTTTTTGTAATAAGATTGTAACATTGAATTGATTCGAAGTCTCTAAGAATTTAACAACCAAACTCGAACGCCGCATAATTTTAATAATTTCAATTGCTTTAGGGAGTACAAAATACATTATTGATTTTCCTTCAATAAAATATTATTCAGGGGACTTCGAACCCTCCGCGGGATTACGCACTCTGGAGTAATCAACCATTATTGAAGTTAAGAATTTATAACACGAACGTTACCTAATCATATTTCATTCATCAACTCTCTGCAATCAAAAAAAATACTCTCTTCGTTTAGAAACCCTTTTCATTGAAGCGTTTTACTCCGGTCCTTCGTTGGATTGTCATTCTTTAGTAATTAAAGTTTTACAACTTGGGCGTGTGTATTACTTTAGACTTTTGGAGTCTAGATAGAATTCTTGTTTTATGTGGCTTGGACCTAGTACATTAAGTGCAGCAGAGTTTTTACTGTCCAGTTAGTGACTTCTACTGTATTTTCTACTTAATTTTGTCAGTAACTGTCTACTGCAGGACAATGAACTTGGTTTGTGACAATAGTGTTTGGGGATATGACCATTATTATAATCTTGTTAGGAAGATTGGTGAACAATTTGTGATGGAATGGTAGGAGACTGGTTACTACAACTGCCCATTGTTCTAATAATACCCGCTTAGACGAATCTTTCAATAACCATGGTTATATAAGAGGATTATTTTCAACCGGGATTACGGAGCATCCATTTTCCCATAAATTAAATTTAATCAAATATATAGATATCTTAACGAAAGTGTATTTCTAAATTTCCATCGGCCATTTTGATTAAAACCGCCATTGTCTGAGGCTATCAATGAATAAAGGAATAGGATAAAGGAAAACGGATAGCCAGAGGGCGAATTAAAAAAAATACAGCTACCAGCAAATCCACAAAAGAAATATTACCTATTTCTTTTAGCTGGCAACGCGGTAATCACATTTGCTTTGTTCATTTCGGGCCTTTCATTCGCTTAATCGCGTTATTTCGGACTTTTCTAGAACAATCTTTGTGAGCGTTTAATTTATGAGCGGTCGCGTTAGCGGGCGCTTTGGGAAGATTTATATAGCCATGCGTTCTGGATAATTAAAAATGTGGAGAATTTTTCTCATTGTTATTTTGATAACACCACCCTTTATTGTGCATTGTGGATGAGCTATTTTGGCTGTCGGCGGCTGAAGTGCTGTGATCCACATTTTGTGTATTTTCTTTTGACAATATGCTGGAATTAGGGTCATGTACAACGTCGGCCATTAAGCCAAGATCCGAGCATAGTTTTAATGACTATATGAAACGTTTTATGGCGCACATAGCTGGAGTAATTGCACTTGTAATGGAGGGTGTAATTTTAAACGGTAGTGCATTAATGCATAATACATATCTGTGACACAGTGTTACTGAGAAACATAATATTAAAATGACTCTGATCACTTCTCAGGAAAACGGTAAGTTACCTGCGAGACTTGATCATATTATAATCATTATAGTAATTATGAATGCCGTGCAGTGACAGTAATTACAAAGGTTAAGAGAGATCAGGCTTAGTTTGATTATTGCAGTTAAGCAGAGCTGTATGCATAAGTCCTTCCAACAAGCTTGGTGACCTATGGTTATTAACATCCTTTATGCATGCATTCTTGATAATGTTTATATTACTTGAGATATCTAGATAGTTCTGTAGTCCTAATTTATTTTCTCCACAGGAGTCAATTAAATTGACAGTAATAGCTTATTGTATTTTGTTAACAATCATAGTAGGTTTTTTTCAGTTCTCATGGTGACTGACTTGATTGGAGTGAAGAAGTGCTCTTCAATAGAACTAGGATTACAAGCCATGGAGTGGTAATAATAATAGTAATTTAAGATATCTTTTTATTACTTCTTTCAACTCATAACTTAGACCACAGATTCCTGTATGAAGCATTGAAGGAGGAAGGAAACAAATGGAAGACGAAGCAACAAGATAGTTCAGGAAACTGAATATAGGTAATTTACTATTGGTTTCATACAACATAATGTTTCTAAGCCAAAGGGACGGTAAAGTAATAGGACGGTCAAGATTTATTGCAGAGTTCAGAACTGTCTTCTTTGGATTGTATGTTTTGCTTTTGGAATTTCAGACTTATTTAAATCAAGGGTAGTAGCAGCCAATGAGAAACGATAATATCACGACACTTTATGAAAACCATTTTCCCAACAAATTCTAAAAAGGTTTTAGTAGACTGTCGAAAGCCTAAAAGTTTTTTGTAAGATTTGTCTTCTTCTCTCGTATAAGGGTAGAAGGAATGAGGGCTTTCTTTATGTGCACACCAGTTGGCGCCACGTGCGAGTAAGGTCTTTAAATATATTTACATTTTTATGTAATATAGCTGTTAAACGTTGTTATTACGCGCATGGAAGCAAAGTTTTTTTGAATTGAATTAATTGAAAATTGAATTAAAATCATTTCTAACAAATGCCGTACAAATGCGATTCAATATAAAATCGAGTATGCCGCAATTTTGCACAGGCGCTTTTTTTTCGAAAAATAGGAGGATAACATTTTCCGAAACATAAAACTCTATTCAAGCAATGGTTGGTAAAATCAGCACCTATCTTAATCTGCCATATTTGGAAATATGCACAACAATAAAAAAGTAGTGAATAAACTCGCCAAAAAACTCTGAAATTTGACATTTTGAAGACCTCACTCTACACCAGCGTCCCTAGCGGCAAATTCAAATGCAATAGAGGTATTTTGGCTATCGTTAAACTCCTGTCAAAGAGGAATCCTACAGTCTACTACTGTCCTTAGTCCTGAGAGATTATTTTGATTATTAATCCTGGAATTGTTACAGAAAAATTACTAAGTACCTGAGTAAAAGTGGTTTTGCACTCTGTTGAAACAGTTTATCTTTTAATGGCCTAAGCCACAAAAAAACATTTTCGAAGATTTCCAGAAATAAGTAAGTAATAGTTAAAAAAACAAAAAAACACGCTTTAACAGAAACCAAACTTAAAAGCAGAAAATCATTTTCAATAAATTGTGGGATGATTTTTAAGATATTTTCAAAATGACTACTTTTACCAATATCTGTCAATAAAATATAACAATTGACATCAAGCACCCCACGCTTTTACACAATTTTTTTTTTATTTGTCGCACTGTTCTTAATTCAAATTTATTTTCTTCTTTTATGTTTGGTTTTCTGTTAAAGCGTGTTTTTTTTTTTCTATATTTTTTTTTACTTTTTAGTTCAATCTCTAATCCTGAAGATCCTGGTTAGGATAATGGGACAAACTATTTAAATGATCGCATTGTTATTGGTCCTTGATAAGTGTGCAAAGTTTCAAATTAACCGACGTTTTGAAAGGGGTGAAAATCACGTTCAAAGATGCCGTTACATGGATACATAGATACATACATACTAAGCTAATAAAAGCGTGTTAAAAATATGTTATTTAATTAAATACAACCTGGCAAACCATCAAACAATTTATAAGTTAAATAGCTTAGAGGTTTTCTTCCCTTGTTAGAAAAAATGGCGAGCATAAGATTTTACGTATTGTACTCGAGATTTTAAGGGTAAAAGATTTTCTATAACACTGTCGGCTTCATTTAGAATGTTTTCCGGAGTTAATGTGTCGCTAGATGATTCCATTTTAATTCGAAGCCGAAGCACTCAAAATCAGATAGTATCACACTTTATCGTTTCCAAAAATATTGTCAAGCAAAATTAACAAAGTTCCCGCCAAATCACTTTTTTAAATTTCTTTCATTTTTTAATCAGAGTTAGCAGCAATCATTTTTTAAATTTGGAACAAGTAGGATAGAAACGAATAATACGTACGTAAAAAAAAAGTATTGATATCGGCTGGCTGAATAGAGCTAATCCATTGAGATTGGCACCTTTTGGTGCGATTAAAAAATAAACTGTGAAATAATGAAATTTCATACATTTTTATTGCTCTAGAGCATTAAAGACTCGCTTTGTACTGAGTTTTTAGTGTGATTGTGATGAAATTAAAGCATAGTTGGAAAAAAATATTGTAGAATTTTTGTCCAATAGAAACAGATGAAAAATTAAATAACTGGCAATATGCGAGAATTATCCGAGAAAGGATGAAAAATAGCTAGTACGTAAACTTCTCTATCTGACCCCTCAGAGAATTCTGCCGTGACGCTGATATTTAGTTAGCTTTATGCGCTCACACACAAAATTGCGAATTGACGCGATTCGAATTTGCAACACAGAAAACAGCTAAGCAACAACAAGCAACAAGCTCGTAGATTTCTGCGATGCGACTATCTCGGATAAGACACTCTTCAGTTTCAAAAATGGAAACTGAATCCAAGTCTAAACAATGTATTTTCACGTACACATACCCCAGTACAACTATACCTACATACCAGCCGTAGGTATGACGTCACATTCTTAACGTTTACTCCGAGTGCAACGTGACCCGATAGGCAATGCTCCTTTGTTTGTACCATTAAGCGAACTGCACACGTTCTTCTGAGAAATATAACGCATAAACTGAGAATTGTAATGCTGGTAGTAAGTTTGAAGTCAATTGCTACGGGATTTACTGGAGTTTAGCAGTTCGTGAATCATGGATGAAGAATTTTTGGTGCGGGTTTGTTTTGATTTTGGAATGATTTGAATTTTGAATCTATAGTTTGTAAAGCTAGCTCTTTTTTTAAATGGTGCCAGTATCAAAAATTCGACTTAAAATGTCGACGGTAAGAAAACGTCTTTACTATTCCCGATCCCCATTATATTGAATGGTCAAGATTTTATTGTCATTTCGATATAATAATAGAATGTTAATAGAAGACATAAAAATAAAACTACATGGACAGCTGTTTTTAAATTAAAACATTTTAACTAAATCACATTCTTTATAAAAATTCTTAAAACGTTGACGACATAAACTTTTTATTGCCACTTCAAAAAAGGAAGCCAGACAATCGAATTTAAAAAATAAAAAGTCATTCGAACAAACGCTTCCATTTTCAAATTTAAATTGTCTAGAGCCGTCATGAGCCGCCCACCTGGCGATTATGTCATTGGATTAGTGCTGTTCCCTAGTGATTGCGATCGAATTGAACACCGATTCCATCTTGCTATCCGTTATAGCTAGTATTCGAATAGTTTGCGATGCGTTCGCGTGTTAAATGACCACAATTCATTTTGAGTTATGTGACTTTGTCTCGTTTAGTTTTGTTTATAGGCATTCGTGTTGCTTTATTATATAATAATAGGCCTACATATTTTATGATATTGAACTTTTTACCTATTTGGACGTTAATGGGTTGAGCGTATAATAGGATTTAATTGCCAGACGAAATAAATCATTTAGGTAGTGTATTTGACGAAAATAGGCATAGAAATATTGCCTACGTTAGAGTAAACATTTTTTATTTGTTCGTCCATCTGTCTATAAATGTCTGGGACGTATATCTGTTATAAATCTAATATGACATCACCGCAGACGCGACAAATTTTTTGCCGTCTGCCTCGATCTGAGTTGTCATTAAATTGCAATGCGGGCTGGCAAGATTTATAACATAGAATCTATACGAATTTCAACTCTACACAGGAGCCATTTTAAGTTAAAATTGTCTTTTGTATAAATATGCGAATCATTATAAAGCTAGTTTGTGTGACAAATCAAATGGGAATTAGAGCTATGTCGATAAAGATATCGATTGAAAACTTCCGTACATATACTAAGTGCTGTAGAGAGTTTATTTATTGAAATTGAAAATCCTTTTAGAAATAAAAAGGTAACTTTATTTTTAGTGTAGCCCATTTTGGCACTGACAGTGACATATTTATTTGATACTGGAACATTTTCTAGGCAATAGACAACGAAATTGGATTAAGTAAAACAGCTCTATGGCTGTGTGTGAGAAAGGCATTTTTATTTATTTTGTTCACGGACTTTTTTATGATTTCGACGTGGATTGAAAACAATTTCAGATGTTTATTGACATAGTTCAACCCATACTAATATTATGAATGGGAAAGTAATTCTGTCCTATTGTTTGTTTATTAAGTTTTCACGTCTAAACTGCTGTATCGATTTTGATGAACTTTGGTACACTGAGACATTGCACCTTGGATAAGGACATAGGCTACTTTTTATACGGGAGTACGTTCCCTTAGGAGGGTTTTTTATTAAAATCCAATAAAGCAGGCCCCTGAAACACAGGCACGTTACCTAGCTTTGGGGTCAGGGGTTCACTTTTGTAATTTTTTAAAGCTAATAAATAATTCATTTATTTATTCGCGTGCGGAATTTTATGAAAATTAAGAGCAGCCATTTTAAAAACCACAAAGCTCAGTTACAAAATTATCAAAACCTCGGCCCTTAAAAATAAACTAAAAGGAGATTTAATAAAGTCTGTGTTAAGTCTGGCCTGTGGACTGTGGTCAGCGATTCCTTTGTTTCGTCGCTCAAATAAAAAAAAAACCCAGCGTCCGGTCTCGTAAAAATGTAAATTACTGTAAAATCGTGTGCGTGCACTATGCACATGCAGCCGCCATGTTTGTCCTGCGATATTTTTCTCCGCGCAAAATTAACTTTCTTCTTTGCTTACATTGTTGGTCGTGCGTTATTAAAAGTTTCAAAGGCCTTTTTTGTTTCAATTATGGCTTTATTATGAATGTTATTTCTGCTTTCGTGTTTGAATTAACTTTTCTAGAATACTCGTTTTGGATAAATTATTTTTGAATTTGGCGGAAAAAAATTACGTGATACCTCGTAAGAAATTGGGTTATCCTATTTTTGTGAGACAAAATAGGGGCTCCCTGAGAGAATTTTTATGTCCCAGTAGTGGGACCGTTAAAATGCCGTTTTTAATATGTTATGAAATAGGAAATTACTACTAGCAGCAGGCAGTAATCTTTGTTACAAAAATTTAAGTACTAGCTGTGCCGGTTACAAGACATTCCATTGGCTGGCCAAGACAGCCTGTGCACATCTGATCGGCTAACACCTAACACGCTATTTCTACTTTCCTAAATCAGTCAAACAAATGATAAATCTTAAGGTAGTAAACAAAGGGCTAGACTATGACTAGACTTGAGAAAGGTTTCTAATTTCTATTGTAAAGAGGTGACCAACTGACCATAGATTTCAACTGGACTTAACACGTTTCTAATGTATGCGGTTTTGCGATATTATGCGACTCTTACTTTCTGTATAGACAATCGGTTGGAGTATTATTCTAGTCTTTAACTATGATAGTCAACTATTTTCGATCTATTTATCGATAGTGAAGAAAGAAACAAAATAAAGAAAGAAAGAAAAAGTGTTTACAGTTTGTGTGTGAAAAGTGTTTGTTGTGTGTTTAGTGAAACAACAATATCCATAAAATTTTTAGATCTTTTAGATTGACTAAGTACCTACAATTTTTTCCGACCAGTAAGAACGTGGCTACTTGAACAGCATTGAACCCCCTTATCAAACATCTTGCAGGGACTGCCTTGACGCCGAAGAATCAGCCGCCCACGCTATCCTGGAATGCGCGGCCGTGGCTTCTCAATGTTAAGAAATCCTCGGCACAATGAGGTCGCTCCGTGAAGCCTGTGAGGCTCCCAGGAAGCTTCTGTGCTTTTGAGCGGAGCTATGCTGGCTATGTTAGCCAGAACACCCACGCACAGCGGATCGAATGAGAGTCTAAGTGCGGAAAAGGGAAACCCCATCATCATCATTATCAGCGCTTTCTTTTGCCATATTGTTGGGGGCACGCTTGGCGCAGTGCTTGAGCGATTGACTGCTGCGCTGTGTGTCGCGGGTTCGCGATTCCCGCATGGAAAAAATATTTGTCTGACCTACATATAGTCGTTCCGTCTCTGAGTTTATATGTTTTTAAACGCACCCACGACACAGGAAGAAATTCCTAGTGTGAGGCAACGTTCCCTCTACAAAAAAAAATCAGATGCTGGAAGGTACTTGGGCATAATTGGCAGAAAAGTAGGCAGGGCATTTCCGAAAAAGGGCTCCACAGTATTACTGGGGGGTGACCATAAGCTCTTAGAGTAAGGTTATTTTGATATCGCGTAAGTGACAGATGTATCGTCGACAAGTCATATAAATCTGTCCCTTACACACACTCAAAATAACCTTATTCTAAGAGCTTATGGTCACCCCCCAGATATTAACAATCTTTGATACTGTATTTGGTCAGGCTGTTTTTACAGCAAAATTACCTAAATCGATTTCAATTGAAGTAGAAAAAGGCATTTTGTATGTTTTTTTTTGCGATTTTCATTTGAAAGTAAGTGAAGTCGTAGGTATGTATAAACCGATCTCTACGATAAAGTCCACGAAAAGCTAAACACCGAAACACCACTGAATTATCGAGCGTTGCGTAATATAAAAGCCTTTTCACACACCTACCTACTATATTCTCCCGGGCATTTCGCGTCCCTATTCAGCTGGAACAAAGCATGGCTCGACTTTTAGCAGGGTTAATTAAAATGTCAACAGCACTTATTAATCAAAGCGACGACAGTCGCATTCGGACGGCTAAGGTGCGTCCTTTTGTTGCTAACGTTGCCGTTGGTAGCACTGGCTGGATTTAGTGGAGTTTGATTTTGTTCGGTTGGCAGTGCTGTTTGGAATAGTTCGGCTTTCAATTTGATTCGGGAAAATAATTGGCCAGTCATTCTGGGGCAGGTGTTTTTGGCAGTTTGTCTTGATACACACCTTTTCATGCATTAGGTTGGCCAAAACATGTATCACCTGTTTGACAAAAGGTATTAAATGTAATTAATTTTATATATCATTGGATGTGATTATGACTTGTGAATGAAAATTACCGTGTTCGAGGAATATGAAGCAAAAGAAATACTTTTAATGAATGAATGACTAGGATCATCAAAAGGTAAGTGGTAACTTCATTTCTGAAGCTTGAGCTCTCATTGTTTCAGGTCTGTTCAAGGGTCAGAAGGCTGGTTTGCTAGGTCCTATAATCATGGAACGCTTCGCTGTGCTTTTGTCCAGTGTTAAAGAGAATGGCTGAAAAATTAATTAAGCCTCCTACAGCCCTGTATGTCATGTAATGAGTTTTCTAGATTTAGAGTAGGGCCTGTAGAAACGACTACATTAGATCCAAGACTTTTCAAGATATTACTTAAGTATAAAATGGCTAATAAGTAATATAATTATCACCACTTTGTAGTTACCTTTACATAAACTGATATTATAAAGATGTAAAAAAACAAGTTAACAAAAAAATACAAATGCAAAAATAACTTTTCTTTACGGAAGTCGGTGTCTTTTAGTTTTGGTACCTAATAACTCAAAAACTACTAGCCAGATCAATCAATTTAAATAGGACCACACGAGAAGCACCAGCTTGCAAATAAAAAAATAATCATCAAAATCAAAACAAAAAAAAATACATTCGAATTAAGAACGACCTCCTTTTTGAAGTAGGTTATTAATGGATTATATTTTGTTATTGGTAATCTTTGAGAATACAGATCCGATTTTGAAAATTTTTGCACAGATAGAAGTGGGAGCGAAGCCGCGGGAAAAAGCTTCTTATTTGTAGTTCGCTGTTAATTCTTTTATTTCCGCTCTTAATTACTTTCTCATTTGATTGATAGAGATTACCTGCCGTGCGTCTAAAGCAATTTACAAGGGGAGAAAAACAATTATTTTCATTTCCCGTTTGATGCTGTTCCAACTCTCATTTCCGAAAAAACGGATGAAGGGGATTTAAAAAAATGTTTCTGTTAATGAAGAAGCAAAAGTTATCATTTTTTAATTTCGCTTTTCTTTCTCTCTTAGCTCCATATTAAAGATGAATGAGAACATTAATAATAGCAAGAAGACGAAGAAGACGGTTAATATCGCAAATAAATCCTGGCAAAAGCAGCAACACAATATGAGACTCTATTATTAATATTTTCCCTACTGACCCAAAAACGATCATCTTTTATACATTTACACAACAGCTGTTATTAAATAAATGATCGCACCCACATCACTCGTATAGCCCGCAGGATAGCTGTGACGTTGTGGCTACGTCATCAATCACACGGGTCGCGGATGGGGGGAGGTATATAAGCAGGCGACAGAAGGAGTGGGGGGGGGCATTCTTCATTAGTGAATCGCGGAGAGCACACGTCGACGCTAACATATTAATCATAATAGGTCTTCTGCCTTATTGCTCTTGGCGTTTCCTACGTGTCATTGGTTCAGTAATGAGCGTCCTTCAGGGGCGATTGTTATTAATCAAAGATATTGTAATATGGCATGACTGGTTAACTCGGTAAACTAGGACAATATGACTGTGGGCTTCTACAGAAGCACAGCTAAAAAAAAATTATTTCATTCTAAGTAATTTATTTCAGTATTTTTTCATGTCTAGAAACGTGTTTATATTCATTACATTAGTTTTTTTTCGCCTCGCCGACAAACAGGCGTCAAACTTACGTAAGTACGAAACAAATGTGGATCAGCAGCCGCGGTACGTCGACTTGGCTACGGTTGGGCGACGCCCCGCGCTTACGGCTTACGCTGGACCTGGCTGGCGTCAGATTAGAAGACGAGCCGTAAGTGCGGGGAAGACGAGCCGTAAGCGCGGGGATGTCGAGCCGTAAACGTGGGAACGACAAGCCGTTAGCGCGGGCAGTCCAAGTTGGCGCGGGGACGACGAGCCGTAAGCGTTGACCAAGGAACTGCAAGTTGACCAAGCAACGTACCACGAGTTGATACGGTGACGATCCCTTTCCGAGTTGATAAGTGTGCTATGACCTTACGGACCTTACCTTATTATACGGGACCACAGACCCCAAACTGCAACTAAAAAGATCCAATCCATTTTAACCTTGTAAGGCTGACCATTGTATGTGTTTTTAGTTTTAAGTTTCCTTTATAAATGTTACTTATGGGGTTCAATAAAGTATATTATAATAAATAAATAAATACCACCGTGTCATCGATACGACTTGCTTTAAGGCTTCCTCCCCTTTATTGAAAAAGCACATTCAATTAACTTTGAGGTAGAAACCAAAAGTACCTGTCATAAATCATCGTTGAGTCTATAATATCTCTGGCAAAGGATTGTTTTGTCTCTGATTGGTGGGCGTTTCGGTTTGTGGTTATTGGTTTTCAAAGGCTGGCTGTAATGTTATTTTGGTTGTGGTATTTCTGGTATGGCTACCTATTATTTACTTCGTGGGCTTTTGATTTTCTCTTGCATTTAAGTTTTTTGTTTTAAGCATGATTAAAAATAAAAAGCTTTACCTGCTTTTTCTCGAGTCATGGATTGAACTGCTATATTATTTTCATATATATCAGTTTTGCTCCCATAGTTAAAATAAAAAGATACCCAGTTTAATTACTTCAAAATTACACAAACTTATCTCACAGAGAGATTAGAGTAGTGGTGGCCCAGTGGTAACGGCCGCGACTGACAAGTTATCGATCGTGGGTTCAAACCCAGGCAGGCACTTTACTTTGTCTAAATTATTTCATCACCACTGCTCGCAAAACGGTGAAGGAAAACACGACGAAATGCCCTAGAATCGAAAACTCGAAGACATGTGACATCCACAAACCGCACTGGGCCCGCGTGGTGGATTACGGCCCATTCCCTGTCACAGAGTGGAGGCCAATAAAAGGCTGATGATTATGATGATCCCACAGAGTGGAGCTCACTGCCTTAGTTCATCTTCTTTGTAAGTTACTAATAGTTTTATCAGCCTAACTTCCTCATTAAAGTGGAAATCTATCTAAAACTCTAAATACATATTATAATAACGCAAAGTTGGTACAGAAGCTTATATAAAGTAGGGATGTATGAATATGTGTATGTGTATTAGGTTTGATTAAATAAAGCCTTCTAAAGTCAATAAAAGTTCAAAATACTACTCATACCAGTCTATGAATAATTAATCTTCTATACAAATTATTTGAAAATATTGTACAGAGTGCAGATTTATTTAAACTTCACCAAAACTGATTTACTATTTAATATGAAAACTGATTTACTATTAAATATTAAAACTGATTTACTATTAAATATTAAAACTGATTTACTATTTAATATTAAACGTATTAATTTTAATTTACTATTTAACATTTTATTATTTAATATTTACTTAAATAGTAAATATTAAATAATAAAATATTATATATATTATTTACTGTTTAATGTTTACTATTTAATATTAAATTATTTACTATTTAATATTAAAACTGATTTACTATTAAATATTGTACAGAGTGTAGCTTTATTTAAACTTTACGAAAACTGATTTACTTTTTCTGGTATTACAGGAGGACGGGTTATACCGCAACACCTTACGAATGACAAGCATTTCCCATAATCCCATGTAAAACCCATTTCAATCACTTGACCCACAAAACTGTGTACCTACAGGGTGATGAACAGCTAACCTACAATTTTCATCCCCATGACTGCAAACCACCCGGGCATAAAAACGGACGCATTTTTCGATATCACTTGCCGTTTATTTTTTGTGATAGAAAAAAGTTTTCACTAGAAAGCAACAATGTATTAGGCATTTATCGATGTTACAGCAACAGTGCCCCTTTAGAAGTAACTGTGCGAGGGTGATACGAACACCGAAAGAAGTTGGTAGCGCGTGACTTGACTTCTTAATTCACCCTTACTATGAGTTTTTGGGCTATTGGAATTTTATTTGAAAAATAACGAGAGTTTTTTTCAGGGCTGTATTAGGTTCCTCCGAGTATTTTCTCGTTTATCCTGAATGAATCGTGTTTTTTTTTCTGTTTAAAAATAGCCTTTGGAATATAGAAAATGTGCGCAGGAATTTTCGTAATTCAAAGAGGAATGCCAGAGAATACCTCCCATAAACATTTTTACATATTTATAAAAATAGTTTTGATAAAAAATGCAGGTTTATTAAAATAGAAAAAAATCGTATAATTTTTCATAAAATCGTGTAGTTCTAGTTATCTTATAAAAAGCTTTGTTACAATCAATTCTAATTGAACCTACCTGTATTTGGGTAACGTTAATTTTCGAATTGTTTTGTTAAGGTTAAACGTAGGTGTCCACAAAGTGTATGCTGATTGGATAACCATTTAACATATTCGTTTGTATGGCCTTTCAAACAAACAAAAAAAATGAATCACAATTTTCAAAATTATTATTAGTATAGTAGCATTATTCGTCAACACAATTATTTTGACTTGCCCACATACTTGACTTTGTGCTAGGTACGTTTTACTAAAAATCGATTCAGATTTGCCCTAGAAGGACGTACACGGATCTTATTGGTGACATTTTTCAGAAAGGCCATTGGCCATTGCGCAGTTCAGTTCATAACCGTTGTACGTATATCACTTAGATTACTATTATGATCATAAATGAAGCAAAAATAGTATGTAAGTATTGTAGCAGGCGTTCTGCAGTTTCTGCTTCTGCTAACCCCATGGGAAAAAAAAAGCCAACTGGGCAGGTCTGGGACTGTACAACTTGGTCAGATAGGAGTACTCCGATCAGCCACAATGCGACTGTGGAACCACACCGCAAACGATGCCACTTCTGTTGTCCTGCTCTCTATGCACGAACACCTGCACCATGAAGGCCTTATGCGAGGACAGCGCTAGGTTGAGTTCTTGTCGAAGCAATCATCGACACGAGGAATAAGAAGATGTCAGAATTGCCTTAAAATAACGTTTTGTACTCGTATCCTTACAAATAAAATACATACCACTCTTATTCTATTCGATTTTCAAAAGTAGGGGACTCCAACAAAAATTGGCGGGTTCGCGACAATGCAAGCGTAAAGTAGGGTGAGTGAAACGTACTATTTTACTAAAGTAATTCACTTGTTTGAACTTGCTGGAAGGAATTTGCAAAATAAAAGTTCAAAGCATTTGCAGTAAATTGTTTGTTGGGCTCACATTTTATAGGTCGACCTGTATTTTCTTCTTTACAAAGCGGGACAAGATTGGAAAGCATATATTTCTAAATCCGATAAGACTTCTTGAAATTGTAGCTGCGTATTTTTTTATAAGTAGAGTATCTAATCGCTTTAACTAAGGAGTATGACATAACTAGGTACTTGTAAACGCTATACAGCGTGAATCATTTTATTTGTTGGTACCTAATCGTATTTTTCTAACCATAGTTTGCGTGTATGAATAACTTACATGACTAGCAACTTCATTACTCACACTCCAACGCTAATTCTTGTATAACAAACAAAATTGCCAGGAAAAAAAAACATGGCCATAATTTCCTTTAGTAAAACGTTAAAGTCCGTGTGACCTGCTTGTAAACCCGAAGGATATAAAATAAAATATAAAAGGAACATTTCAGTGGGGAGGCTTGCGTGTGATAGGCCGGTGATCGCAGGCGATGATTGTAGGCACGCGAGGCGCAGGCGCAATGGCGACGTAACTGACACTATGACTGATCAGCCCACCGTCAGATTAGTTTAATTTATGGACAAAGATGGCGGCTATTGTTTGTTTTTTATTAACAGCTTAAACACTATTTTTAGCTTTTAAACTGTGTTTTAAACAGTAGACAAGGTGCGAACGGTTTGAGTAAATTATGGAGTTGGTTGTGACTGAAAATTATTTTAATAAGCCTAAGTAGCAGCAGGTATTGAAGCAAGATAGTAAAGAGTTACTAAAGACACAATCTTCGACAACCCTGATATTTACAACTTTAATTTACCCTTGCATTGTACAGAGGAAATTATAGGGTTATCCTGACATGCAAGACAGCTTTAGTTTATGCACATTTCGATTCCCTGGCAACCGAATTCGATTTCCCAATATTACCTGGAATTGCGGCCTTGTCATCAATCATACTTCCTTCAGTGACGCCATATTGCGTGATACGTTTCGACAACACCGTGTATTAATTTAATTAACATAACGTGCTTACCAAAAATAATTAACGATTAAATCCCCAAGTGGCACATTCGATTTTAAAGACACCTGCCGTACTTATTCAGTATAATGTCCACGAGTGAATCGAGAATCGCATAATGATCGATTCTTTTTTTCGCAACACGAAATGACATTTAATTCATGTAAACCTCGCGCGAAGGAACTCGCGATCAATGGACAGAGATTGTGTAATAAATTCTCTTTAACACGTAACGAGACATCGAATACGAGTTTTTGTTCCGTCGAGTTCTCGATTCGGAATGTCAAGTGTCAAGTTGACGTTTATAAAAAGAGTTTCGCGTTTCGTTACAGCATGTCGAGCTTATTAAGACGTTTCGTTTTTTACCCGAATAAAATCAGATTTCGTTGAATCGTTAATTTTTTTCTGCTGAAATATATTTGGTATATTTTTACCAACCAGAATAATTGGTTAAAAAGGTACTACTTGAAAATATACTCTGTATAATATATTATTATCATGTTTAAAACAGACACGCGACCGCAACAATTTCGAAATAAATAATCTCTTTATTGATACTGCATTGGTTCTTTATTTGAATTGTACAAATAAAGGAACGATGTGTTTTATTTATAAAAAAAAATACAGTGAGGATTCTGATACGAACTTATGTTAAAAACTAAGGAGTTTTTAATCTGACACATTTACCTTACAGCTGAAAGAATATACAGCTAAATTAGGTTTGAATGTTCTAAGTAATTAAGAAGTCAGGATAAAAGCTAATTTCAACAAAGATTGTTCTAGCTGTCTGCAAAAGGCGACAAAAGGACTGTCCATAGAGAACCAACTATTTACGGTAGACAAGGGCTTTGTCCAAATACAAATTCAGAAGCAGAACATGGGTCCATCCGTTGACAAATTGCCAAAATGTAAACCCCTGGTTCACAGCCTCGTATAGTCACAGTAGGTAGTGCAGCATTATCACGCTGCCTATTGATTCGGCTGAATAAAAACTATTCCGTTCGTGTAAGTCGACCTCATTTCTAATTTTTTTCTTATTTCGGTTCAAACTTAGAAGTTTGATCATTCCATTGGATGACAGAGAAAATTTTTCTTGTGAATTGGCGACGTATCTACTTGGAAGTAACACGTTTAGTATTTTTTTTAAGAAAGTTTCAAGTGCAAATCGTTGGATTTATATCGCATTGCGTCCATGCAAACCAATATGTTGCATTTAGTTCTGCAGCATTATTGGACATTTCTTTCTGAGAGTGTCAATTGTTCACCAGGAATTTAATTTGTTTCCGAGTTACCGGCGCATAAGGCCGTCTGTTACAAAGAACCGGTATGTATTTAAAACATTTTAAATTTTAACTGTTTGGAAGGTTCTGTTTTGAGTATTGTGGTGTTTATTTCCTTTTATTTTCTCACCATAGATTCGCTCAGAATCGGTTCTTGGAATATATAACAAGCTGTGGACTGATGTTCCGAGTTATTTCAACACCGACTGAGTTCGGGAAGCGTGTGCTTGCGGGGGTGACTCCATAATATACGAGTGAAGACCCCGGGAGGACGTCGTGACATCGCTCCGCGTCAAGTGATCCCAAAATTTTGTTCCTATTCACTTTTTATAATTTGTAGCAATAGCGAAGTATTTATTGAATAGTTTTTTATATGTATCACCTATTCGTGTCAAAAGGTCGTGAAATGAACCGTTTTTAATTTTACATTTATGCACGGTTATATTTTAATCGCGCCTAGGGCCGGATAGCGGTTGCAACCCCTTCTCTCCTATAGGCATTATTTTCCAAAATTACAAATTTTATTCTAGACAATCCATTTCCCAACTTTACCGATAGTCTTCCTTTTCGTCGCCATTCCTTTTTTTCTTTGTATATTTTTTATGTTGAACAATGTTTGTTTTTATTTTATCTTTTATTCGTCAAAATTAAACGTGACACATGTAGTGACAATTTTTTTTTTTACGCTACAAATTGGCGCCCGAACAGGGACGCATGCCTGTTACTAGTCCTTTATCTTCTGAACCATGGCACGTGGTGTTACCAGCTGAAAAGGTTCCAGACGCTATTTGGGAAATTCACAATAGTTTTCCTTCGATACATCCCGGTGTTACTAAAACGTATCTAAAGCTTAGGGAGTTGTTCTACTGGCCAAATATGTTCCGTGACGTTACTTCGACGTTAAGTCAATGTGAGGTTTGTAAAGCCTATAAAATCTCGAACACGCAACCTCGCGGTCAGATGTGCTACCCTAAAGAGGTTTCCTTGCCCTTACAGATGATTTCTATCGATATAATTGGTCCGTTGCCCTGTGCTTATTATGGTTATAAATATATCCTTTCTATGGTAGATGTTTTTTCCAAATATGTTTGGCTAGTTTCTCTGAAAAGGATTGACGCTCTTTCTGTTATAAAAGCGTTAGAGTCTGAAATTTTCTTTAATTTTGGGGTTCCGCGTACTATTCTTTGCGACAACGCTACAGTTTTTCGTAGTAATCAATTCCTTAATTTTCTCAGATCTTTTCATATTCAATCACCTACTTTTACGCCATATTATACACCCCAAGCAAATACGGTTGAGCGATACAACCAAAGTGTTATTACGTGTTTAGGTATTTTGGTTGGTGAAAACCAAAGAAGTTGGGCTAAAATGTTACCTAAAGTTAAGCTTTACCTCAATTCTTGTGTTAATCTAGCTACTGGCTTTACGCCTAACTTTCTTATGTTTGGTAGAGAGGTCCTTATGGATAGCAGTCGTGTAGAAAGTCAGACTCGAAGCTCTAATTTGGCAGACAGTCGGGCTCGTCATGCTTCAAACCTATCCTCTCTCAGCGAAGTTTATGCAAAGGTAGCTGATAATCTTTCTTTAGCTTTCCTCCGTAACTCTCGTGCATATAATTCTAATCGATCAGCTATCACTCTGAATATTGGTGATACTGTATGGAGAAAGAACTTTTCCAAGTCTTCTGGAAATGATTTTTTTTCTGGAAAGCTTGCTCCACGTTTTATTAAGTGCCGTGTAATAAGAGTCATTTCTAGGACCACATATTTGCTCCAGGATTGTGATTCAGTCCACTCCGGACAATATCATATCAAAGATATCTTAAAATAAATTTGATTGAATTCTCTTTGTTCCATTTTAACATTAACATTTGCTTTCTAAACCTTTTTCCTCTTTGGTTTATGGGAATATTTCTTTGCATAAGTTTTTGATTATGTTAAAAACTTCATGAATTATCTGTTAATAATGACATCTATTTATTTCTGTGTTGTGTCAACCTGTGTTCTCAGGTTATTTTATTTCTTTTAGTTTAACACAAATGGTGTGTCATTCTACATTTAATTTGAATTTAAACTTGAGTTTTCTGACTTGAGTTCTCTGATTTGAGTTTTTTTGTCTTGAATTCTTCTTTGACTTAATTGACTTAAGTTTTCTTTCTCAAACTTGTTTTTTTGTTTTTTGTCCAACTTGTCTTTCGTTTCTATAACTAAGGTTGGACTTTACGTGTTGACGTTATTTATTTTTTGGGGATCCCCGGGTTTTTTCTTATTGTTGTTAGGTAATAGTTAAGTCTTATGTTAAGTTAGGCTAGCTTTACTTAGATGTATAGTTCCCTGGTTGTTCTTCATAGTTGTTAGGATGTGGTAGTTGTTGGTGTTTGTCTCTAATTGAACAATATATATTTAGATTTATGAGTTTGTTATTTTCTTTCATATTCTCCATAGATGTAATCGAGATATCGCGAGTTGGCGCGGATAACGTTTAGATGTGGTGGCCACCGTGTTTATTCAGTATCTTTTGCACTTCGATATCGCTTGATTCAGAAATGATTCCTGCTGTTGTCATTGCCTGTTCCAGCTTTATCTTTCTTCTCACTCGTACTTTCGTCCTTTTTTTTTCTTAGAAAGGGGGTATTGCAGCATTATCACGCTGCCTATTGATTCGGCTGAATAAAAACTATTCCGTTCGTGTAAGTCGACCTCATTTCTAATTTTTTTCTTATTTCGGTTCAAACTTAGAAGTTTGATCATTCCATTGGATGACAGAGAAAATTTTTCTTGTGAATTGGCGACGTATCTACTTGGAAGTAACACGTTTAGTATTTTTTTTAAGAAAGTTTCAAGTGCAAATCGTTGGATTTATATCGCATTGCGTCCATGCAAACCAATATGTTGCATTTAGTTCTGCAGCATTATTGGACATTTCTTTCTGAGAGTGTCAATTGTTCACCAGGAATTTAATTTGTTTCCGAGTTACCGGCGCATAAGGCCGTCTGTTACAAAGAACCGGTATGTATTTAAAACATTTTAAATTTTAACTGTTTGGAAGGTTCTGTTTTGAGTATTGTGGTGTTTATTTCCTTTTATTTTCTCACCATAGATTCGCTCAGAATCGGTTCTTGGAATATATAACAAGCTGTGGACTGATGTTCCGAGTTATTTCAACACCGACTGAGTTCGGGAAGCGTGTGCTTGCGGGGGTGACTCCATAATATACGAGTGAAGACCCCGGGAGGACGTCGTGACATCGCTCCGCGTCAAGTGATCCCAAAATTTTGTTCCTATTCACTTTTTATAATTTGTAGCAATAGCGAAGTATTTATTGAATAGTTTTTTATATGTATCACCTATTCGTGTCAAAAGGTCGTGAAATGAACCGTTTTTAATTTTACATTTATGCACGGTTATATTTTAATCGCGCCTAGGGCCGGATAGCGGTTGCAACCCCTTCTCTCCTATAGGCATTATTTTCCAAAATTACAAATTTTATTCTAGACAATCCATTTCCCAACTTTACCGATAGTCTTCCTTTTCGTCGCCATTCCTTTTTTTCTTTGTATATTTTTTATGTTGAACAATGTTTGTTTTTATTTTATCTTTTATTCGTCAAAATTAAACGTGACACATGTAGTGACAATTTTTTTTTTTACGCTACAGTAGGTAAGTATTAAAAACTGTTAGGGTTAAAGGATGGACATCTAAGAAATACCGTTTTAAGAGTTTCAATAGTAACAATTTATTACCCTTTACTTTATACCGGAAGGTGTGTTTCACAAACATTAAGTTAGACGTGTTATACCAACCAAGCCTACTGAAACAGTATTTGTGACCAGCTAAGAATTTCAGCTAAGTGGTGACAAAGGGCTGGGATCAATAAATACAATATTTAATTTAATGATCCAGTTAGACAGAGGAAGACTGTATGTGTTGAAGTAGAAAATATTTGTTTTTGCTATACTCAAACAAAAACAATATCACTCCTTTCGCCTTTGTCATGATCAAATACATACTCACCATTGCTTCCATCACATACTGCAATAAATAGTTCAAAAATTCACATAACAGAGCAGGTAAACAATCCCGTAGCATAAATATTAAAAGGCTCGATGTCACGAGCTATCCGAATTTGTCAACGAGCGGCTAAACAAAGGGCCCAGTGATTGAATCCGGATAGACAAGACAATACTAGCTATTGTTCGGTAACTAGCTGTAGAAAGGTTTGGGTGTGTGAGAAATAGACAGCGGTGTATTCAACCATTTGGTAGTGTTTATCTATCTATATCAATATTATAAAGAGGAATTAATTTTTTGTTTGTTTGTTTGTACCGAATAGGCTCCAAAACTACTGGACCGATTTATAAATTTCTTTCTCCTATGGAAATATACATTATTCCCGAGTAACATAGGCTATAAATAATTTGCAAAAAAATTAGAGATCGTTATGAAAATTGCAATAATGTAACCCAAAGTAGCAAAATTTTGCCTATAAAATTCATTATTTAGTAGTGGCAAGGTCGGTGAGTATGTAGGTGGGTAGGTAGGTAGGATAGGAAGGTAGGGTAGATAGGTAGGTAGATAGCCAGTTGACGGGAGCGAAGCCGCAGGGGTCAGCTAGTGGGTAATAATTTTAGTATTGCTATGAAGTGGGGCTCATTGCTGGAGTCCGTGTTTTTGATGAAAATGGTCTAGGATACATCATGTAGGTACCATACGTTCTTCCAAACTTGCACACTTTTGGAAAGCATTTACCCTGTCAGATCTACAAAAAATTGGCACGAAGAGTCCTATTTTTTTATTATTGTCTATATAGGCTCGCGTTTGACCTCTATCTCACCTGATGGTAAGCGAAGTTATGGTCGACGGTGATACACGCTTGCCTAATTAACCTATTCACTCTCGTTTTAAAGATCCCTAGAATGTAGCTGTCGGTAAACAAAGACTCCGGCAAGGAATTCCAATCCTTAGCTGTACGCATAATAAAAGTGTTCCCAAAACGTTTTGTGTGTATGGGTGGCATGTCTACCATGTACCGATGGCGCCTCGCCGTACGTCTGGTAGTCCGATGATGAAATGGGTTAAGCGAAATTAGATCATTCTATTCCATCGCACACTCCCTGAATGCCCAGAGCCGCATCGCCGATGAGCGTCTTGGTCCGCTTTTCGATTGACTCTAGTGCATCAAGCTGGTATTTGGCAGATCCGTCCCAGAGATGAAACAGTACTCCATGCATGATCGAACTTGCGCTTGATACAAGTTTAACAGCTGTTCCGGCGTGAAGTATCTTCTCAACATTGCAGGGATCCTCAGCTTTTTGGCAGCCAGCTGAGCTTTTGCCTCAGTGTGTGGACCAAAATTGAGAGTCGATGTCAACGTAACGCCAAGAAGCTCATGATGGTCCGTTAATTGCAGCGTGCTGTATTAACCAAAGTAAGACAAAGTAGAACTTTACTTGTTAGAATGTGTTTCGGGAACTGCTTTCCTCGATTTCTAGAGGAAGGATAAGTTTCTACGTATAATAATTCTTTTTGTGCAAAATTTCTCGTACGTTGCAATTTTACTCATTGTTCTGCCAGTACAATATGCTTCAGATTATTGAGGTTGCAAGAGAGCATACAATCAAGACAGAGTTCAATGTTTCTTAAACGCCCCGAAACTAGGCATTCAAAAATCGGAACTTGACAACGTTTGCGAGATCTACCCGAAATTGAGAAAAAATATTTGTCTTCAAATTATACAGCTGATCAATGTAGTATAGTTTCACCTGTTAAAAGTTTGCCAAAGGATTAAAAGTCACCCTGTATTCATTCTCATTCTATGTAACTTCGGCAACATTCAGTGAGTCTCTGTTTATTCCGTCCGGTTATATGTCGACCTAAATAACAACGTATTCGTGGCGAATATTCATGTTAGTCTTACTAACGTTTGTCGTTTGTTCACGGCTGGTTATTCGTTAAAATGTAGGCAGATATGTAAAATAGGTTATGTAAAGAGTGGTCACAGAAAATACCTGGTGAATGATGATTCATTTCGTACCTATACGTTATATAAGTTATGGTGCAAGGAGAGGTCTAAAGGTTCGTGAAATATAAATCATCAAATACATCTACTAGTTCAGAAAAATATGCCGCGAACTTTTGGATCTCCCTATTTCAAAGTAGTGTACGTATAAGACAGAGAAGAGGAAGTAAAGACAATAGCATATTATGCAACTAGTGAATAAAGGACGGATTTAAAGCGAGGGCCATTGATGAATCACGAACAAGTGAAGGATTCTAAAAACTCAATCACGACCGTAGGGAGTGATTCATGATGATTGAATCACGAGCATAGCGAGTGATTCAAGTGTTAGAATCCTGAGCGACGCGATTGATTCATGGTCCTCGATATAAATCCGTTTTATTCAAGAGTTGCATACTATATTTTATACCATGACTACGAGAAAAAGAAAGATTTAAACAAAAAGCACAAGGGATAAAAATAACCATTTATTTAAATGGTTAAATACCTTAAAATTTTAGAAAAAATGAGAAACCTCAGGGTTCCACATTTTTTATAAATTTAAGCTGAGCTAGTGTGTTTCAGACGCCAGTGACCACCTCCGATACGTTACATAATTATAATTAATTAGGCACCAATGCAATTAATATTAGAATTACAATCTAAATAAGTATTCACTAAATATCCTAGACCAAAATCAACATCATTATTAAAATCCTAAATATAAACAAACTCAAAATTAAATCGACAAAGGAGTTTGAAAATCGTAATTCTTTGCACAAGAAGTTTGCATCGAGTATTTTATACGCAAGGAGGTTGTATAGCAATGAGTTGGAGGTAGAATATGTATTGGTGTGTTCTAAATTCAAACACCAAAACAGTGATTAAAAGTGCTTTTTATTCACTGTTTTCAGTGAATAAAATAAGCTTTTTAGAGGGGGAACGGTATAAAATATATTATTGAGACAACAAAAAAATACAAGTAAAAATAACTCGTATGAAATAATTTTTTAGTTTTGTTTTTTTTATTTCACATTCGTTCTAGTTAGTGGTACGCTTTCTATTTTCTTTGGATATCGATTGTTTCACTTTACTATAATAAAAAAATATGTTTAATTGCATTTTCCTGTATCATTAAGCTGTCACAGACAATAAAATCACTTAACAGACACACCGATCAAAAAACCATAACGAAAAATAAAAACAACCCAACCGTAATAATTCCGGAAACTTTTCGACATTGCAAAATAGAATCTGTATTCGAATCCCTGAGGACAGGAAGCGTAATACCAAATTCTGGATTTGCTATTGTCTCCTCAGAAGCGATATGCATCCCCCTGTTTAACAAGTTTGAGGGTGTTTTCCCTGGTATCGCAGAATCTACTACAGTTACCATTACACAATTTGTTGCGCGTCTAGAAATGTTTTCGGACAGGGGACTTTTTCCCCTGTGATATTTCGTCCAGAAATTATTGAGTTATCCAGTCGTAATTGTTCTTTTGTTTGTATCTGTAAAATGAATTGTAGGTACTTGAAATTATGTAGTATCAGTTTTTCAAACGTTTGAAATGTTTTTTGGCTAATAGAAGCTAATTCATCAAAGGCCTCGAAAAGTTTGGATAAATGAAAATTGTTTTGGTATTATTCACATTGAAAAAGAGGATTTCGCAATATGATGTAATTCTGAAGTACGTGTGTACACATAAATCTACTTTGTAGGTACAACGTAGTTAGACAGTCCTAGGAAAAAACTGATTCATTGACAACCATTTATATTAAATTATTCGCGGTTAACGATTGACGTCAGTTGCTTTAGCTAACTATTTAGAATACCTTCGTTTAACAGTTAATCTTTTTGCCATAAAAAAAGATTTTCATAAAAAATATTTCACGATTTGAACATTCAAATCACATCAGACTCCCGTCAATCTTCGAATAAATATCTCGGCACCGCGATCGAAACGGGGGCCATCGCGCGTTTCGATAGCGATCGCGACGAACGCTCGACACTCTAATACCGGTAATGGAAGTCGACACGGGCCGGCTCCGTTCGATTTTCCGAATCGTTTGCGTCGAACGTACGCGAGATAACGAGAAATGTCTCGACTATCGTTTTATGTGCACCGTACGAGATTTTGTAAAGATTATGCACCCTATTACCCTATTATAGGCGTTCTAGTTTTAAATAGGGGGTAAAGTGGAGCGTTTTCTTTGCGATAGGGTTCTTTATCGTGTGACCTAGTTGCTTGTCTGCTTGCTTAAACTTAGGACGTCGGAACAAAGTGTGTTGCAACGATTTTGACACACATTTACTTAGTCTTAATACCCTCATTGGTGGAACGTCTCGCTTCTAAGTTTGGATCGGTTTCTCGATAGGAAAATGCATCTAAGATTGGAATTGATTAAGTTTAGTTCAGATCGATTTTAAATTAAATTTAAGTACTCACCAGGAAAGTTTTCTAAGTAAAGCTACTGTCATCCCCACTAAATCTGTAACAGAAAAAAAAATGTTCGTTAGAAAAATAAAATCAATAAAGTTTTTACAAGACGGTCGAAACAAAAACAAAGAATCCAAAAAAAAGTAGAAACTTATGGTCAATAATTTATTATCAAGGTCCTTAACATCAGATTAAAAGGCAGACTGCCTAATCAAAATATACTACTACCATCAATTTAATCCACAGATTAAAAAGGTCGATAACTTAATAAAAAAAAAGACTAACGTCAATGTCAATAAACGTTGCACAATTATGACGTATCATTCTTATCACCTCGTATAAGCCCTCTGCAGTAACAAAGGTAAATAATCGGTATTTGCTTCTCATATAACAGAACATAGTACTACCCATTATAAATTCCTTGCTCTTCAAGATCACATAAATCTTCGTTAAGTATGAATCAAGTCGGTCTATAATGTTTGTCTATACACAGGGTGACATCATCGGTTCCTAAGTAAACAATGCAGTAGGTATGTATACAAGCTGTCTTCTAAGTGTGCTACTGTAAATAATTCAGAAGTACTAACCTTAAGGTCGTTTGTTCACGAGGCACCGCACGACACGTTTGCGGTCACGATTTTTAACATACGACACATTGCATACGGTCTGTCGTCCGTTCGTTTGTTGACTAGACACGATTCTGCAACGAAACTGCAGTGCACTTGTATTGTTTGACAACCGCGTGAGTGACGAAACACGCGTGAGTCGTGCGGTGCGGTGTGTCGTGTCGTCAACAAGCTCATACCGGTTTTGTTCAGCCGCTAAATCGTCACCGTTAAAAAACTGCGACGACATAGAGGTTTTGACGACATAGCCGAAAAGCCATATGATAATCGTGTCGTGTGTAGTGCAGTGTCATGTAATTAACAAACGGACAAAAATATGGAGCTCTGAATCGTGACCACATTTTAATAAATCGACAGGAGTCGAGAATCATCTTACGTACCTGTATCCTATATCATTTTACTAAGCATTATGCGAGGAATAAAAAAAAATCTGAACCAAGCAAGAAATTAATAAAATGGAGGGCTTATTCAAGCGCGCTCAGCATATCCACAGATTAACTAATAGTACCTCGGGTATATCTACTGCGCTTGTGCAAATAGCTGTCAGGTCGTAACGCAAAAAGGCACGAGCAAAATATACGTTCTTCCAAACATATTTATTGAATATTTAAAATTAATTTATGGATCAAATTTAAATCTAGAGTAATTAAAATCGCCTTTAATGAAGTATTAGTTATAATTTATCTTTTGTATGAATGATAATCTATACTTAACTTAGTTGTAAAACTTTTCTCAAATATTAAAAACTCTATGAGGCTGGCTGACAACCGAGTTAAAAAAATTAAAAAATACAGTAAAGTAAAAAGCACTAGTGAAAAAGTGACACTTGCCGCACAGTTTGGTTGCTTGGAAAAGGCTCTTTTAAAAAAAAATAACAAAAAACCCCGACTGTTTAAAAAGCGCAAAAAAAATACGTAAACAAGAAGAAAATCATGCTGTGCAGTCGGAGGATACATATGCGCAAGCTGGCTGACCAAAACCAGATAGGAACAAACATACATGGACTGATAAACACATTACCCTCCTTCGGCAGTCGGGTAAAAACGCTCTTTTAGTTTGGCTGCTTGGAAACCTAGGACCGTTAATTCTACAAGGACTAGTTTTTGTAGAAAATGCCTCACTCATTTAGGAAAAAATATGGATCATGTCTTTTTTTACGGGGAAAATGTAGGTACTTTCTCACACAATGTTTTCGTTGAACCAGTCTTTGACTTTGTAAGTAAATGGAACTTCTGTTGGAACCTATTCAATCTCGGTCCCAAGTATGTGCTACCCACGGTCCGAAGACAAAAGATTGCTATTAATCACCTTATTGTGCTGTAGGTAAAAAGGTTACCAGGATCGCCTTGAAAGGACTGATTGGCAAAAACAAATGTTGACCAAATAAGACGCCGAAATTAATGGTACAATATTAATGGTTTTTTTACGAAAATCTAATGGCAAAGTTGTTAGAAGCTGGAGTCAGTTTTCCGATAGCTACAAACTTGGTCTTTAAGGCAAAAGTGAATAGATTAGAATCTTACGTATAAAACTGAGGTACCTGTAGGTAACCATGGTCTACCCTTAAATAATAAGTGTACCATAGATCCTAAATACCTATTGGACTATACCAGCTAAAAAATTACTATTTTACATGGATTTCAAAATAGTTTGAGTATACCTGGATGACAAATTATAGATTTTGAGACCATGTTCGTTAATAGTTACGTGCAGTTAAAAAGAATCGTTCAATATTCAACCCCTGAACTGGTCTAATGAAGGGTTGAAGTTTACGTACAAACAGTCGCAGGCAGCAACTAGTCTCATGACAAAATAAACTCAATTACAATGTTAGGTAATAACAACTTTAATAACATGTCATTAAAATTTTACTACTGACATTGTGGAATCATTTTACGATTAAAATGTGCAAAATACCTACTAGCTTATTATGAGGGATATGTTTTTGTCATTTTCACGTAATTGAACACTGAAATGCTCTTGATAAGTGGTTTATAACAAGTAGTCACAATAATTCTAAATTATTTCATCATCATTCTGTCCTGAATATTAGAAGGTGCATATTTAAGAATATTTAAGACGGAGGACTACTTATCTGTTTTTTACTGGGTAACTAACTCATATAACAATAACACCAGAGAAAAATAACATTTTATAATTTCCTATGTGGCAGTGGGACATTGCTCGCAGAACAGATGGCCGCTGGGGCAGAAAAGTTCTGGAATGGCGACCGCGAACCGGAAGATGATGCGTTGGAAGGCCTCCCACTAGGTGTACCTATGACTTGGTGAAGTTTGCGGGGATCCACTGGCTGCGAGAAGCACAGGACCGGTCAATGTGGCGACACTTGGGCGAGGCCTTTGTTCAGCCGTTTTTCGGCTGAAATGATGTTGCGATGATGAATTCCCTATAACCTAGATCTCTTCTGATGGTAAGCAATAGATGAGATCCACGATGGAGCGAGCGAGCCCAGAAGCTGCCTGTTCACTCTTGCTTTGAAGGCTGACGGTTCCACACTTTGTCTGTGCACGTAGGTACACGTGTGAACGCATCAGACTTCAATAAACGCATTATCTTTTTAATGCGTATATTAACTCTTTAATGCGTGCGTTGTATCACTCGACAGCGCAATAAAAAAGTGTTGTGTTTCGCAATACTAAGGAGGTGACAAAGCGTCGACTCGAAGATAAATGAATGATATCATTATTATGATGATATCATTGGACGGCTAAGCTTTAGACGGCAAGCAACGTCGCAGAACGAGGTTGTATGTTGCACACGATTTTGTAATTAGTCTTTGTTTATGTTGCTAATGTATCTTCCTATCGTACGTGTGGAACATTATTTAGCGTCTAAGTATGAATGAGTAAGATACATATAAGTGGCTAGTTTTCTAGAATATTCGCAATGCACGCTGCAAATAACTGCATCAATATCCTGCCATGTATCTGTATTATTTGCTTACTTAGGTGGATTTGATGCAGTGAGACTTTCTTCTTTCTTTATTTCTTTCTTCTATCTTTCACACAGCCTAAAATATTCATCTTTTGGTATGGCAATTTCCTCATCCTCATTATCATTTCAGCCGATAGACATCCACAACTGGACATTTGGTATAGGCCTGCACTAGATGTCGCAACATCAACCGGCCCTGTACTTTTCGTAACCAGCGGACTCAGCGGGTCGTCGGTTTTCTTTTTCTCATTCCCCACAATTTGAACCAATTGGGAGCCTTTATTGGGAGCACCCAAACGCAGACATGTAGCGAGCTGGAAGGTGTTGTCACTCAACATAGTACTTATGTTGGGTGACGGTAGTGCCTGTAGCCAGAGGTTCGACTCCAATTCACCCACAGACAGCAGGTGGGCACGCTCAGCAGTATTGGTGGACGTAGCTATAAGTTTATTCCGTATCAAGCTGCAGAGCGGCTCATCCCACTGTCTCTGGGAAAATGTGTTCTCGGGGAAAATGTGTTTGAGCAAGCCAGTTTCACGGCGTTTACTGCATCGGTCGAGTACAGCAATTCACAGTTATCACTGGTATGGGTACAAGATTTTTGGGGTTAACTTTTCAGCGCTGTGGACCGACTACAAACGGTAGACTTATACAAAAAAATTTGCGGATGCAAAAATAATTATACCATTTTTTCTGAAAACATTATGTTTATCCAACAATAAAAGTTAATTTTCCACAAAAACCAGACCACACGCATCGCTCGCGTTAATTAAGGAAGCATTGCTTGTCATTGCTTGAGCCAACGCAAATGTTAATGCATCGCGCCCAGCATTATGCAGCATTATGCAGGGTCGCGCACGCCACTTACTTATACCAGTATTATGCAATAAAGCACCAGGTGAACAAGCGAGATTCTACTTTGTTGATGAAAGTGATAATGTTGGGGTTGGAGGGCGTTTTATTAATAATTTTGTGAAACTTGTGGACGGGATATAAAGTACACTTCTTGGTCTTTGAATAGTTTAGACGTGGACTTGTTCAATCGTGTGATCTTATCGTAGGTAATTAACATTTGGAAATTAAAGTAGGTTCTAATAATACTAATGTGCGTCACAAAAGCCAGACTGTTTGGTATAATCGAGAGAAAGAGTAAGACGTCAAGGTTGCTACGCAAAAAATAATCCAAACGACTTTTGCATAAGTGGAAAACGTATCAATATTCATGCTTTTGAGTAGGCTTTGACTCACCCCCACTTTTGGAGACCCATAAAGCCTCATAGACGACAACAACAGCCTCAATCAGTGAGATATAGAAAAACATGCAATCTCGCGAATTACCAGGGGTGCATGACAAAACAGGCGACATAGCTTAGTTAATCAAGGCGTTGCTAATCCAACATCCTATTTGTCCAGCTGGCCACGACATTACTCCCGTGTCCGGTCCGCCCCACGGGATTGGCGATCCATCCGGGATCGCCAACTTTATTGTGGCGTTCCAGTTTGCAGGATTAACATTCAGAATATTCTACAAAGGTCAATGGACGGAAGCTTCAACAACAGCGTTTTGTTATTTTCCTTAATCGTTTCAATTATGCGCACGCTGACGCCATTTTGATGATACAAAAACGGACATACGCAGGAAAATAATGTCCAATCTCTTGAAAGTATTAGGGGTGCATAACAAAACAGGCTGACATCAGGCTTAGTTAATCAGGGCGTCGCTAATCCAGCGCTCTATTTGTCCGGCTGCCCACGACATTAGTCCCGTGTCCGATCCCGGGGCCGTTGGGATTCGGGTATTTATTCGAGATCCCGGACAAATTTTGTACAGGATGCCTGATTGGCAATTTGGAATTAACATTTTAAGATTTTTGGTCGGAGGTTTCTGTACTAAGCTTTTAATTTTTAAACACAACCCAGTTTGACTTTAACTAACCCTGGTGATTTTGTGGCGAAATTAAACAAGTTCCCTTCAGGCTTGTACCAATTCCATCTTTGGTCACGCCTCTGTACTTATCAGACTAGTGGATAATGCTGACGGCAGTCACGACATGAGTCTACCAACGTCCCAACGGTCATAAAAATATAAGATGCATTATGAAACCAGTAGTAAAAAGAAGTCGGCAAGTCTCAAGGTCGGACCAACACGTGGCGGTGGCACATGTAACAATAAGTAAAGTAACACACATCACACATGCTCTCAAACGGCTGAATAATTGAGTACATAAGATGTGGCTGTAGCGATATCAGTCTTATTTTGATCTTGGAAAGGTTGATTTTCTTATGTGAGGTTAACTTGTTGGCTTAATACAAAACTTTGTACCGTTTCTAAGAATTGGCTTCAGTATTTCAATTCGGGTACAAAATATCAATATAATTATGATCATACTTGGAAATCAAACGCTCAATCATCCCGCTTACTTCAACACTTGGAAACAAGAAATTATCTATATAAAAGAACCTATAGGTACTAAGTAGTTTTATTTTTCTCAGTATTTCCTCGCTGTACATTTTCTTAACACGGTCGTAACCATTTAATTTAATCGCCCTGCTTACTCTTCTTCCAATTGGAGCGTGGTGTAGATATCGTACTCCTGGGACATTTTCTTATCCTGTGTACAAAACTTGGGGTTCTGTTGTTTTCATTTAGTTTTTTTCTGGAATCATTAACACGCTTACATAAGAGTTTTCATTTTGTTTTTCTACTAACAGTTTTCATTTGAGTTTGTTGAGTGTCTAGTTTAATATATCCTAATGATTTTAAAGAATATATGAGATGATAAGCGCTACAGAAATGTCTCAAGGTCAATTCCTTGATTTTTGACTTTTTGAAAAACGTTATATCGTTGTCTGAATGTCATGTCACTTTGTCCAGAGGCTCCAGGAGAAACTGTAATTTTATAGCAATGAGAGCTACCACGTATGAATTTGCCGCTAGAGGCGCTAGTATTGCATGAGGTCTTCAAAATGTCAGTTTTCATAGTTTTAGCGCGAGTTTATTTACTAAATTTTGTGTTGTGATTTTTTTACAAATATGGCAGATACGGTATACACAGTATATACGGATACAGTACACACGGTATATACGGATACAGTACGGGTTTTAGCAACCACTGCTTCAATAGAGTTTTATGTTTCGGAAAATTGTATCCTCCTTTTTTTCGAAAAAAAGGGCTTCGCGAAACAACAAATTCGATTTTATATTTAATCACACTTCTAAGGCATTAGACATTATTTTAATTCAAACTTTGCTTCCGTGCACGTTATTACAATGTTTAAATAAATTTAAGGACCCTACTCGCCAGAGGCGCCAACTGGTGAGCACAAAAACGTAAGCCCTCATTGTCGAAGTGCCAAAATGTAAGGAGAATCGGTCACTTGAAATTTGGATAGTGCTTGTCAATTACATACATTTCTGATACTTTACCAATGGCTATCACGACGCCTTCGTTGATAGAATTTAATATTGCTTGAGCCTCAGAACCTCTTACCTCTTGTAGCTTCATCACTATTCTCCATCCATGACAAATCATATCAGCCTAGGCCACTTTTTAAGTCATGATGGTAATCCCCCAGTTATACCAGCACAATCATTCTTCTTTAAGTCTACCTCAACAGCGTTCTATTATAATGTTTCGTTTATCAATCTAACTTCTTCTAACTTTTCTGACCTAACCCCTTTATGTCAATACAGGACGGCCTTATTTTCGACCACAAAAGTCTATATATACTACTCGAAGCATACTATGGAAATTAGTTTTAATTATACTAAAACATTAATACAGAAGTTAGTCGAGTTATGTTTTAATACAACTACGGTTGACGGGAACTTCGAATGGCCTAACTTTATGTATGAGAACTGGGTGGTTCATCTTCACGCTATCCTAACTTAACTGCATTGGCAGAGTTCTGGTGTTTATTCATGCTGGGAGTTGTAAATAGAAATACTTGTTTGGACGTATGGTTTAATTATCCGTAACACCTAAACTCTCTGTCTGCTAGGTTTGGTGTTTTTAGCTTCAACGAACTTATTTCTGTTGCGATTTTCTGAAGAAAGTCAAGTACTATCTGAAGAAAGTTCTAGAAAGTGTTTTTAAGCTATGTGACGAGATTCTAAACTCTATATAGTTTGGTGTTTTTAGCTTCAACGTCTTTACGCTGTTTTCATTTTCTGAAGAAATTCTTACTAACTGTAGCAAGTTTTGAAGAGTGTTTTCCAGTTATAAAACGAAAATTACATTTCAATTTATGTCCATCAAATCATCTAATTGACAGTTAAAGTTTGCTATTTATAGATATGAATTGAGCTTTTCCGATGTCATGGTGATTGAGTCGAGTGGAGGTCTTCAAACTGATTTGGAATGTGGGCCCAGGGGTATCTTTCAATATATTGATGAATTCTCTTTTTCGCTAATGTTCTGTCTTTCTCTTTGTTTTGTTGTAAATTCGTGAGGGGTTTCTAATATGTTTCCTACAGTAATTTTTCCACAATTTCCTCCACATTCCTCCACCGATTTATCATTGTTATTTTCTTCGCCATCAACAAAACAGTTAATTGCTTCCTTCCATGAGCGATGAGCCTCTGTATTCCTACAATCGCTTCACAAAGACATCGGTGCGGATGTGCTTAATCTGTGATACGGGTCTTAATGGAGCGAATTAAGCGATATGAGTGCTATCGTGGTTTGTTTCATGTATCATTGAAGACGATTATGTTATCACGTGACTAGCTGTGTTTGCCAATTTCTGGTGAGTGACTTGAAGGTGCTCACATGGGCAATGGAAATTTAGCAGTTATTGGAAAGTTCGCATGATGACTATGTATTTGACCAAACACCATTCCTATATATGGTGTTTGGTCAAATACATCGTTAAGCAAGCAGTTAAATTACCTGTGTTAACGCAATTTTTGGTCATCACTAAATCAGGTTAAGCAGAAGTTTAACTATAGTAAACTCACATAACGCCAGTAATCTGTATCCACGTCAATGCCAACTAAATTGTCGCCTTTTTGTCATGCTGTCACTAACAAGTCGAGTGTCAATATTTTGATCAGTATGAACTTTTAATATAACTTTACATGTGACCACGTTCGCTTTTCGCAACAGTATTTCATCAAGATCATGGTACGAGATTTAGGGGATACGTAGTGATTTATCAGATTCAGTGGATAAAAAAGATTCGATTATTCTGATGCGTCCAGCAGACTGGATTAAAAGACTGTTATCCATACACAAGCTAAATTCTAATGACAGGACCAGGGAAGGGTTCCTTTTTTAAAAACTGGGCCGACTGTACGTATTAATTTTCCTTTCAACCATGGTGCTTATTAAAACGTCTGTTTTATATTTAAGCTGACGTCATAATGATATGTTTCACATAGGCCGAGCCTGTTTAACACAAAAAGAACTGTCCCAAGTGACACTACGGCTAAAGCAGTATTAATATTCATTGTTCACCCCTCATTTAATTATAGAGCTTGGCACCTGACGGTCCCTTCGCGGTATAAATGTCAACAGGGGTAAAACGGGTCAGCCTGGCATTTGTAGGGCAGTAACCTGTTAGTGCTGGTGCATATTTTGACCCGGATACCTTGGTACACGTGGCTTGAAGGACCGACATGCTTAAACAAACTTAGGAGTGGTATGCTTCTTGAGGAGTTTGTCATTAATTTGATACTAATGATTATGCTTAAACACAAACATATAGTTGTGTTGTGTAAGGCGGTTTGAGTATGTATGTCGTTAATTATAAAAGTAGGGGAAGGTGTTATGATAAGACGACTAAAAGACAAGTATTAATTGAGGAAAGGACAAGATTCTTTAGTAGGGATGATAAATAAAAAAATATGTTTTAGTCCGTCAGTTAGATTTCCAAAATATATTAGAAACGCATCTTTTCTTTTGTCACGTTAACAAAAAATGATGACGATACAGTGCGTTAAAATATCGCATGACGTGATGCCTTGGTACACTTTTTACATAGAAGTTACGTCACAAGCCCTCACTTCCGAACTTTGCTGCGTTTTATCTAGGTGAATTTTTATTGATTTGAAAAAGCAAAAGATGCGTGTCCAATATGTTTTGATTTTTTAACCGGCGGACGAAATAGAATTTGCTGTTTCGTAACCCTTCATCATCCGTTAATAATATGCCATCGGAACATGTGTTCCATACCCTGCCGAAATTTGTATCAGGAGCACAAAAGTGCATTGAAGGAAGCATACACATTTGAATTGTTTCAAATTTTTATGTTTAAATTAAGGGTAACGCATTATTTGTTTTTGGTTTAACATCGTCTTGGAATACTGTAAGATGTTGTTCTTATTGGTGTAAAATAAATAAATAAATATTAAAGGGTACGTACTCAAAGTTTAGAGAATGAAAGAGTGCTTTTAAATAAGTTTTTCCCAAAATACTTCAAATATGCCACCAGAAGAAACAAATATTCAGGCACATTGAAAATGCCAATTGACATTTCAAACAATACCATCAATGTTCATCATAAACTAACCCCAGAGCTTTGGCTCGACATTTTTATTAAACTCCAGCCATTTTTGACAGTGCTCTAACTGCATCATTGTCACACAATTTGGAACTTATCCAAACTGAGCTGGGGCGAATTTTTAGCTCCTATTCCATTTCATTGGTGAAGTTTGTCGGGCTAAAAGTATGTTGTATGAAATGATATAGATAGATACCTATTTTTATGCACCTACGAACAGTGTTCTGAAGTTGAAAAACTCTTAGTTAAACAGGTCCATCCGATTCTTGTGATAGCTGCCACCGTGAAAACTTGGATGAAGTGAAATGTCATCCCACCTTAAGCTATGGATTGGCAGTTCAATTTCATGTTCAATTCACCTATAATTTTCACGGTGAGATGTTTCGGAATGGCACTGCAGTACACGCAAGATTTTTTGATTATCAAATTATAATTCTTACCATCCTGAGATCCTATAGGATTTTATAGTTTTTTCTGCCAACAAGTAACACGTGACCTGGTGAAGGTTACAGGGATCCGCTGGATGCGGGACGCACGGGATCGGTCAATGTGGCGACGCTTGGGGCCTATGTCCAGCAGCGGACGTCTTTCGGCTGATATGATGATGATGATGATGAAGTAACACTTATGCACAGTATAAATATGAACGAACAGTACGGGAACTACCTACAAACGCTCGAAACGGCACACTCACACAAAGATGCGCATCGACGAGACCCCTAAGCGGCTCGCACTACCTACTAACAGTATCGCGAAAACTGCTTAGAGGTCTCGTCGATGCGTATGTTTGAGTGAGTGTGCCGTTTCGAGCGTTTGTAGATAATTTCCGTACTTTTTATGCATATTTTTACTGTAACTTATGTTTTCAGGATTTGTTTGTTTTGTTAATAGACTGAGTTTGCCTGAAGGTTGTCATACGATGATGACAAATACAAAACCAAAACATGTTTACTAATTAATTCGTTCTAAGTGTATATTTCCTTCCTTGTATATTTCGATGTTATGATTTCCTCTTTCCTTATTCTATGATGCTAATGTCTTAGGAATAAATAGTTCGTATTTTATTCGATTGTGCCTGTCACGGAGACTTTTTATTGGGGTATCTAGCAGGTATTTCAGCGACTTCTCGTCACGTAGCAGCGGCTCTTGTAGCAAATCCACAAGAAAAAGTTTCGCAGTCAACAACTCAACATCAAAGACAGATAGATCGGCTTCGCAAGAAACCAACCACTTTAATAGCTCAACATAGCTTTCTGATATTATCTCAAATTCAATTGCCATCTCCTACGAAACAAAAAGCAGTCGGCAGTCTTCGATCGCTAAAAATTCCTCGCCTGAGAATTGAACTCAGGAAATCCGTTTGTAATGGACGTACCGTTGCAGCGCTGCGCCTAACGGGACCCCACACACAAACACACAATTATATCACCGGAAAATATACATTGCTTCAATTCCATAATGATTGTGTAACTATCTTACGACCATTATACCTCACACTCGACATGAATCAAAATCAAAGCTTTGACAGCTCAACTCAATTTGGTCGGTATTTGATATACATTTCATACAATGTACGTATATTTTAAGTCATCATTCATACTCTTTGCGCCGTCACGATCTGCCTGGGGCTTAATCTAATTTAAAATTCATCCGGCCAACTTAAAAAGTCTAGTTAATTTGACTGGGGAAAGGGGAGGAGACACATTTCAAATCTGCCGGGTACGTCTTGAGAGCGCGTGAGGGCGCATTGACCGCCCTATTTAGGGGGTTACCTCTTTGAATTTATATTTTTTTATAGTAGATTGCGTTACATGTTGTGTTTAATTCGAAGGTGCTTTAATAAAGGCGGCAATGGGGTATGCCATTAGCGATACCGTTGGAGAAGTCTTCTCTCGTACGGGGTCTCGCTTTGGCCAATACAATTAGCATGCAAGTACATGCTAATCACAAGTAAGAGTTTCTCGGACGAATTCATTAATTAAAGCACTTAATGCTTTAGCGCTTGTTCATATTTACGATTTGCATTTATCATTTTCGCACTAGAAGTTTGAGACTGGAATATGTTTGAAATGTTGGTTAAGCTGAGCGGAAAAGTTATGTGCCCGTAATTAAATGTTACTCTGATTACAGTCAGGTTAATATTGCGTAGATATATAATTAGGAAACAGGAACATTTTAAAATTGAGGAATAATTGAGTTACTTAAAAGTCAACAGATTTTTTGCATTTTTTAAAAGAAACGGTATTTAAGAAATGCGTTGTCTTGTGAGACTTGGCCATGCTTCTTTTATTCCTACTCCATTTTTTTTTCAAAATCATCATACAGAAAACAAGAACAACTTCTTTAGACGCGTTTAGCGGTTTTTGGTAGAGGCAAAACTTGTGGGTTTGCGTCACCAACATGCTAATGTGACCGCAGTCACCGACATGATGCTGTGACGTGTTGCGCCAGTGAAAACCAAAATCCCCATTTTTTTTTTTAATCTGTAGGCTCGCGTTTGACCACTACCTCGCCTAATGTTAAGCGATGAATACCCGATCCTTTTTCTTACGGCAAAAGCATTTTCATCCCTCATATTAAAACTTCAGATTAAGTAGAACAACTTGGCATGCCAATTGCAGTGTTGACGCTTACCATTGGCGCATGATACGGAAAAGATCGCGGTGCCAAAGTGCAAACCGACAATTGTCACTAGTTCGCGTTTTATCGACGTGCCAGTACCGAAATATCGTTCCCAAACTCTCGTTAGCCCGGTAATGGATAGTGCGGTAGACGGATACATCGTTTTTGCTCGGTATATAGTCCCGCATTAAATAGATTGATGCCGGTCTCCCTTCGCTCCTAGCACTTAGTATAATTAAAACCTTTAAAAGATTTTACACTCAATATTTGGTTTCAACTACGATTTTTGCTCTCGAATGCTTTACAGTGGCTTATCAGCCCACCTCGTGTTTTTGAAGCGAAAAATCGGAGGTTTTTCCTTTAAATGAAATGAATTTGAGAATTTGGTTGGCATTCAGTTTTGATTATTTTTGAAGGAGACGGTTTTTTGGGGGAAGTAATCAAGTTAATGTTATTTAATGTATTTTAATATCATTAGAGATCCATTCACAATCAGGATTCTAGCCTTAAATTTAGTTTATCTAGGAAGTATTATTTTGTTATGTAACAGGAACAGAACTGACCTTTTAAAACCCAGTATCAATGCTACAAATAAAAGTACATAATTATTTTGTGCAACGGAAAGACAACCATTCAAAACCCGATACCAATACCTCAAAAACCCAGCCGACAAATTACAACTATGAAGGAACTAAGCAGAGAAATGTGGGAGTGTGACGATGGTCCACTTATCACCATATGATACCATCATCGCCCACTCTCACATATTATAATGGCATTAAATAACGCTTTTGTTCACATCACGTTGTTATAAGGCGTTTACACGCTTCGAGGCGCTAAACGCTCGAATTGATAGTTGGAAACGACAATGCCCGAATTCCCTCGACGTTGATTGGTGTTTTAGTAGATAGGGATTCGAAATTCGAATGGAACAATGCATACTTAATCTTGGTTGAAGCCATATTGTTTAGTGGAATGAATTGGGGAACGATTGGAAAAGAATGCCAAAGTTCAATTATTTAAGTTGATATAGCAGATGATGATGATGATGTTGATATGGAGGATGATGGTAGTGAAAGACCTTAAATTAGTATTAAAATAGCAAGGGCTTAGCTTATAACAATGGAAGTAGTTATGTAAAAACAATACGAGAAAAATATTCGAAAAACTCAAACTACTTTGTACTATAACAAAACACAAAAAAAAACGATCAAACTAAACCCATATCATTAAGCTACATAAAAAGCTGGAGCAACTTTCTAATTGACAAAGCCGTCATCTTTGACATTTCGTCATTGTGTCATCGTCATCTCAAAACCTCAGAGTCGTGTTCACAGCACATTAGAGATTTATTCCTTTTTTAACGGTCTTAGCTGGAAATTACCTTATTACGACATTCTAAATCAAGTGGAAGATGTTAATCTGGTGAGAACGAAGAGACATGATCATAGTTTGTCTTGAACGGTGTTAAATCTGTTATTTCTTCGTTCTTTTGGAAGAAAGATTTTTGGAAGGCTGACTGTTGGATTTTATTTGAAGAAATTATATGTAAAGTGGAAATAAAAAAAACCTGCCTTGATGACGCATACCATAAAAAAAACAAAATGAATAACTATACAATTTGGACCAATATGCATCACATCCGCGCAAAACGGTCATCGCTCAGCATAATGCTAGGACTCGTATGCAAGACACTAGGATTCAAGTTCAAGGGGCAGCGCTAACTTTCGGTATATGAAACTAAAGGGAGCGAATGATAGCATGATGCTTGACGTCGGAAGAATGGAAACGTGTTGGGTCGACCACCAGCAATATAGTACAAGAGCAAGAATGCGATGAGCTATTACTGCTGTGATTCGCAAGAAAAATAAATTAAAAATAACGACAAAGCCGATCGCCAATTTCCGGTCACAATTTAAATTCCAAATCATGATCGATGCCAATCGTTTCCAGTTTAAATTCCATCTCATTATGATCGATGTCAATTCGGTTGCCATCTCAATAAGATTCAGTTCTATGGTCTCTCAAATACTCTCAATCGGAAATTGCGGTTACTATACGAATGAGGTGTTGAAACATTTGATTACTGTCTCTAATTAATGCCTATGATTGTGTATCCACCTTCTAATTAATTACCTCTTCGCGACAAAAAATTACGACAAGTTTTCTCCTGGCTTTGTTCAATACTCACATTTTCGTTCATTGCCCTTCGCAAGTAAGGGTCATCGTACACCGAAACGCGATACTTTGCTACAAAGTGCGTTTGTTTTTAAGTAGCGATAGAATATTTGTAGAAATTGGAACACATTTCAGTAAGAGATATCTAACACGACTAGAGGCGCAGGACCGCACAGCGATGCTTCGCTGGTAGACGCGCTGTGCAAGAGCCCGCTAAATCTTTGGTCTCTTAATCGCAACACACAACGATGCGATATGATGGAAACATAATATTCCTCCTCACCTTATACTGCGACAGAGCAAAAGACTATTCTATACGTACTTCATACAATTATGTATTCGGCACCGCATACCGCAGCGTTGTGCATTCCGATCAAGTGCCCAAAGCTTAAGACCTATAGCTTCACAATGACCTCGTGGCGCCGCACTGCTCGGCGCGAAACAAAATGTCTCCTGTCGTATCGTCGCGTCGCGTCACGTCTCTGTGTAAGCTGTCCCTTAAGTGAGTAAAAAATGGCTGCTCATTTGTCGCACATGTGATGATCTTTCAGATGGTTAGACACGTCAACTTTTATTAGTTTCTAGCGTTTAACTACACTAGTGCCGTTTACGGCTTCGTCTGCGGTTAATCGTGTCGGTTTATTGAACGAAGCGGTTAGGTTTATAGAGTAGTAAATGTTTATGGAATCAGTGTCATTGGTTTGCTGAGCTGTGTTTGGGATTCCATATATGGATGGGCCTATGTATAATGATGATATCGATGGAGAAATTATTTGAAGATATTAATATTAATTGAATTTTTTATTAGAAATGGAACTGGTGGAGAATATTTTAAATTTAGGTCGGAATGAACAGGACTTGAAAAAAATTACTAACAAAACTCGAACGTTTAACCAATAAATGCACCAGTTTCAGGGTACAAGTTATAAAAACGAAGTAATTGCCCATAATTTTCTGGAAAATGATTAATTATTTCGCAATACCCGCTTTATTGCTATCTGAAAGTACATACATAATATTAATTCTAAAATAAACTCCGTTGTGGTCATGCGAGCAATACCTATGAATTATTTATTTTACAAATACTGCCTGAAGTAAGAATACAACGTTGAGAAATTTTTCAACATTTTTCTGAGCAGAAAAGCTTTTCCGCAGAAGTGTACCTCCGTCTGGCGAAAATAAATTGGTGTTTGGTACTTTAAAGTTTCATATAGACCTACCATGGAAGCTTTTGTTGGAAATAAGATGGATTTTTGAAGGACGTTGTAATAACCACTACGTTTTGATTAGTATGGTTGCTGATATTATGATATGAAAATAAACTCAAGCACGTATTTACTATATAAAATGCACTATAATCGTGACAATCTAAGAAGTCCGTTGATGTTTCTCATTTTACATGCCGCGATAACTTACGAAAAACAAATTCATAATCCTAATTAATTACTATGTTACCCACACATTATAACAACGAGTGCCTTTCTTAAGTATCAAGTTGAACTTACCTGTGTAACATATTTTTATAGCTGTTAATTCAGTCTTCTTAGATTGTCACGACTTTACTCTTACCACGGGGTCCTATCGCTAACAATGAAAATTTGGTTCAAATAAACGTCACTAGATGGAACAAAATTATGGAATATTGTGTTCTTAATTCACATTTCAATGATTATTTGAACGGATCATTTAAAACTGATTCCAATAGATGGTGTGCTTTTAAATTACCGAGGCATGCCACTCTATTTTTAAAAATTTGTATTGTAAAACATTTTGGTACAATGAAACTGTAAAAAAGTGCAAAACGATACTATAAAATAAATCGACACTGTATTTAAAGAAAAAAATAGTCACGAACCGAGAAAACCCTATTACCAGCAAGTCGCTGCTAACATGATCTTAGATAGCCGTGGAACCGAATCGAACGCGTTCGAAGTACTTTTAAATCATCTTAATCAGACGAAAAACGCCAGTAACGTCGGCACGGTTTCTTTGTATGGGTTGAGGCATCTGTACGCTAGTATTATCTTATCTGTGGTCTTACATATTTATAATCATATACGTGTATTACTGCGAAAACACTAAGTTCAAATTATGGCAAACGTTATGCATTCAGATGTTTTTGGTTCAAACTCATTAATGGTCCTAAGCTCCAAGACACTACAAAAACCAAAAAGAATATCAATCTGTCTTTAGTTGCCTATCATGATTCTTAAACAAGGGCAGAGAAGCGGCACTTTTTTCTAATTTGAAGACGAAGTGGGACCTTATATTATACATGCCTTGTCCCAAGCCGCAATTGCTATGTAATTAAGTATTTAAACAAAATTCCCATATCATGATAAAGAAATTAAAGAGTGACAAAGCAAGTTCACAATTAAGTGGGTAGTCATTCAATAAAGCTTGGATTGTATGAAGCATCATATTATCCTATTAAAACGACCGTGTGAGTTAATTTGTTCCTGAGAACGAGACGCATCCGTCTTGCAAAGGAAATTTGTTTAACTAGGCAACAGCAATTTCGTATTCTGAGAATATATTATAATTTATAAACTACCTAGAACTCAAGACTAAGTTATACTGTATCAGCGACAACTACTGTCGGTCTTAAATATTTTTTACGTGACATTTGGTAGCACATAACAATTCCGTATACTTTAAATCCTTGTCTCTGATAGATTGTCAGTTTATCAATAGCCTTTCTGCCTATTGGGCTTTCGTGAATAACCCTTTTTTTTTTGGAGATATGCGGAAAAGTGTGTAAAGTGCCGCAAATCTCCGTTGAAAAGGGAGGATTCTCCGACTAGGTGTTGGTCTGGACAACTGCCCGATGATTATTGTCGGACTTTTGCGTGTGTTAAAATCACGCCGAAAACTTTCCTTACTCGATGCAGGAATTGTGTGACGTCATGTCATTAGTTTGTAGATGGCGGAGCTAATGCCGCTACATTTTCAAAGAATGGTAAGAACTTATAACAAGCGCAAGATAAAACCTATTCTTGCCGGCAATCAGGCATATTAATGAATTCCTTACCCTTTTTAAATGCTTGTCACTTCATCATGCTTCTCTTTCTTGCTATCACTTACTTCATGTGTTCTCTATCAGTATCCACCACTGCTGTTTTATTCAATATTTTTCCATAAAAGTCTGCGTAATGGACTAGAACGATACCTGTTTGATTTCAGTTTAAGTCCCAACAACCTCCTATCAGGTCATCTGCATATTTGAACATTAGGAGTAGGTGCATCGAACTTGCCTTTCTGGGTCACCCGCGATCGTCAGAAACTTAAAGGAATTGCCACAAATCTTATAAATAGAAAATCGTTTAGTTGGAAATTACATTACCGGAATAAACATTACTACGTAAAGAAATTGCTATCACGATATTTTCATATACAAATATTATAGTAATTACAGAAGCTTTCACAGTTTCTATACAATAAATTTTCATATTTAATTAAGTAATTAATTAGGGCTCTTGTAATTCTGTACAAGAATCCGAAAATGTCGGTTACATTTTTATCCAAACCCACTGACACACAAAGATAACAAGGAGAGATATTTAAATCTACAGAGTAACGAAGCATAATTGGTATTCAGATCATAAAAATAGCCCTCTTTGTAAATATGACAAAACTCGTGTAAATAAAATCAAACGAGGAACCCAAATTAGTGGATCTCTTATTTTTTACTTTTCCACCCTCATTTAAGGTCTGCAAATATACCCAAATGATTTATATAAAACAGAACAAAGATTTGGCGGAATAACAGAATGAAATGGTTTTTAGTAATACTTGTGGTGTGGAAACTGTAAGAAAGCAGTAAAAGAAACTAGTAAAAATATCTTAAACTATTAGTCGTAAATATATATTTTTTATCTAGAAAGTAGTCCTAGGTGAACAACGAACTTCTGGAGACCCAATATTCTTAGAAGCAAAAAAACAATGCATTGGAGGTACCAGCTAATGTTCTCTAAACTTGGCTAGATTCAATTTGTTCAGCAACTGAAACGCTCTGTAAAGTTGCTAACTATAAATCAAACAATGAGATAAAGCGGTTTAGGATAATGTAAGTCTAAGCTTGAAACTTTCCGAGCTGGGTTTCTGAAGATTACGAAGTTTTTCTAAAATTTCAAGCAGCTTTACTTTGAGTTGAATTTGTTTTAAACTCGTATTTTGACGGTGTTAATTAGGCAACTAACCTAAGATTTATGATTTTATTAAACAGCAAGGTTTTTGAAAAAAGTAGAAGGAATAAATATAAGGATAAAATGTGCGGCCGAGTAAATGAAACGGCAAGTCAGACAAATACAATACTGCCACCGTCAATTCCGTAACGTTTGTCCAAAAAACGAACAACCGACCTAATTCCTACATCTTCGACAGCTAATCCATCCTCAGCCTTTTAAAGTAATTGAACGTCTTTATGTTTGTCATCAACAAATTCTAACGTTTCTTTTTCCTCAATAAAAGGATCGTTTACTGTGGTACCTTCGCTGTCATTCATCACTTGAACCTTATCCAATAAGACAAAGAGCTCATCACAATGAGATCGGAGGGCTTTCCTCGGAGCGACTGTTCACTCCCTAGGGTCCTTTGTAATCTGCATCGACGATTTGTGTTCCGCACAATAGGGGGATCATTAAGTTTCCCCATATTCCTTAGAAAATGTATTTTGGTATAACGTAAAATGCTAAATGTTTGGCGTCGGCATTTGAATTTTAATGTGTGGGGAGTTATGTTTCTTTGATGTAAAATATCTTTGCCATTGCCATATTTTCTTGGGTTTCGTGTTTTGAACGCTAAATTGTTTGTGTTATATCATTGTTTGCCTTTGTTCTGATTAATTTTCATTCTTGTCAAACTACTGTTACATTCACTGCTACGAGTTCTACCAATTCCGGAGTCTCTTTGAAATCAGTAACAAAGCAGTCAGATGATTGTAATTTAAATCAAACAAGTTGACAAAATTAGACAAAGCACAGTCAATCAAAGTCTATCAATCGACTAGAGATCAAATAGAACTCGACTGTCAGAATCGAATTGCCGTTTGCAGGCGGTAGTAGACGAAATATATGATTCAATTTCCATCTCCTTGCTTTAAAGAGATCCAGCATTGTCTAAGGCTGTCAACCTTTAATCTATATCATCAATTTGGAGTCTCTTCTTCCCCGCCTTTAAGACCGCGTTACATTTTGGACGCTTTAATGCACTTAAAATATTCTATAGTGTCATAAAAGGAGAGTAAGTTACGAGGCTCAAGGGAATAGAGCGGTGTTTTAGTGATGTAGCTGGCGTTAGAGACTATATTAAACTATGTTATGTCATGAATGCTTAATATTACAATCACTAAAATGTCTTCAAATATATTTTTCGTGTGAATGTCGACGCGAGAAGAATTTTTATTCGCTATGAATTTTTTTGTGATACAGCTCGTTCGTTCAGTATGATTTGAAATGTCATTTTAGCAGAGTGATTTGAATGAAATATTGCAATTAAGTATAATTCAATATTTAATTCACAAACCAACAGATATTTGCAGAGCTTTAAATAAAACAACAGAAACACTTGTCAAACATTAAAAGCAGTTGTCTCACTAATTCTTATTCACAGCTATATTCAAACTGGAACATCTCGGAACACTTCAAAACTTGGTCTTTGCATCCGCAGTCCCGGGCTCCCGTAGCGTTGCACATCACTACAGCCACACTCCCGGGATTAATAGTGGAACTTGTTTTACTATCTGCTTTATATATACGTTATATTATATGCTTTTCGTTACGCTGCCACTGGTTCTGAGTCCTGCGAGTCGCATTTATTATTATAATGTTCGACATTAATTTCGCTTTGGAAGTTTGATTCTCTTGTTGGTTGTTGAAAGTATTTTGGGTAACGGAAATGGGTAATCTAGGCGGAGTTAGGCAGTTTTCGGCAGTTTAGATGAATTTGATAATGTATAATATTTTTTTTGTTTTCCATTGGAATTTGTTATTAAGTACTCTTTCGATCAAAGTTCAGTGGCTGGCTGCAGCTGCGTTCACTAATGGCAATCACTTGCCATCAACACTTTTTACCAACAGATTTGCATCGCATCAACTATAAAACATCGCATACCGATACAAGCGAAATCGATCATAAAATTCAATCATTACACTAGAGAACGATATAAATTCGTATCGAATCCGACGTCCGCGTTATCGGGCGAATTGAATCGACTTGATAATCGGTTCGGGCATGTTTGATCACGAGTGTTTGCTCGTTTGTGTCCGCTGATTGCAAAACGTCAAATTGAATAATCGTGTCGCAATTATTGCCGTCAACATTTTCAATGTTTACATCCATTTGTTAGTCGTGGAGATTTACATAATTTTCGGAATGGTTATGTGTGGAATAAATTGTTTGCAAAACTTGGTTGGCATCGTTTACCATTGTTTTTGTGCTCTGTACCTTCGGTTTGTGAGCTGTGATATGTTTGATGTCGTTTTGATCATGTGAAAAATACTATTGTTTTGCCTTTTTTGATTAATTTGCGTTTTGTTAGCAATGGTTATTTTATTGTTTCGTAATTTTGTCACTTTTTTGTGTAATTTTTTGTTCTGTTTGGTTTAAAATTAGCTTCCTTCTTCTATCTTATCTATCATTTTCCAAACAGTCAATTTATGCTCTTACTTAGACATGATTTGTATTTTTTTATGTCCTCCGAAGCATCACGTCTTTGACAAATCAATGCTTTTAATGTTTGATTTTCTCTCTTCTCTCTGTACTCTCTCATAATTTGCCGACTCCAATCACACCACATGTTACAACACAAACATTTAATGAACAAAAAACAGCGCGTACAATAAAAGTAACAACAGGTGCGGTTCGTTCCTAATCAGTTATTCAGCGAACGTCACCATTCGGTATTCCGCTCGCGCTCCGTATGTATACGTCAAAATGTAGAGGTCTGTTTGACAAAATTAAGCGGCTCCCGCGTAAGGCAGTCAAGGGTACGCGATTTATTTTAGGCAGCCATTGTTGTTTTTGGGTAAAATTTTAATACGTAACGTGCAAGTAAATAAGTGAAATGTCGGATGGAATACGGTGTTGTGATGTGAATATTAATAATGCGGATGATTTTGGGAAATGAAATTGAAATTACAACTGTTAAATTAATGTGGTAGGTTCATTATTACGTTTTATTGATAAACTAAGCAAAGATCATTGGTGTTGTTTCATTTTCGATGAAAATCCTCATCTTTATTTATATCCTTAACTATGAGGAAAAAGCAGCTATGCATACAAAATGGTTCCGAATTCATTGAATATTTTCTTTCGCCAATAAATTCGACAGGGCTAGGTTTAAAATCGAATTTAACATCATCCAATTTGGATTCGCGGGGTGACCTCATCGCACGCAATCAGCTGTACAAACGCGAAAATATCTTTAGCAAACACAAACAGTAGGAGTGCGTACCGAATTCGGTCGTATCAAGCCGATAGCCGAGTACGAAACGAACTGCCCAATTAGGAACATACCAATAATGAGTTGTCAAAACAAGGGTTTCATTCAGCAAACCTACATTTACAGTATAAATCAATCTTATTACTTCCATATTAAGGTGCAATTTCCTTTGTAGAAATTAAACGGGAGTTTTGTATATTTAATGCTAAAGTTGAATTGTAAAAGTTCGGTTTACGTTGCGTAGGATTTGTTTAAAGTTTTAAAGCAAATCCGGCAATTAGTGTGTGGTTTTTTTTTGGTCGGAAATTATGCTACGTTTCGTTTTATTCCGGTTAAACGGGTTGTTGGGCAAAGTTTTAAAGGCCAAATTTTTGTGTTCAGCAGGTATTTAAATTGGGTATTTCGTTGCAAAAAGCTGACTTTTGAACTTTGTTCAGAGCAAATTTTATCTCTTCGGCGTAAAAAGTTACATAATCAAAAATATAAAGTGTCACCTTAAATCAACCTTAAATGGTCCCATTATTTCACAATCTTCAAAACACCGATTGCTATTCAAAAACCAAAGAGGTCACAAGTCACGACTGGAAGCGCCATCTTTAATAGCTTATTAATCTTCAATATATAATTTCCTCAGAGTGATGGATGGTGAGTGATGACAGCATTTGTGAGAGGTTACGTAGGGAGGGAGGGGATGACAGTGATGAAACTCTGTTACACGTCATTTTTTATTTAGATGGAATATCCAGATTTTGAGAGTTCATTTGATTTGGCTGACTTTTAAAACGACGTGACTTTGGTTGTTTTACATTGTTTTTTTTTAATTTCAAGCGTGATGTTAATATTTGTATTTAATTAAAGAAGCATTTTCTTTAATGGTCAACAGTTTTTAGGGTTCCGTACCCAAAGGGTAAAAACGGGTTCCTATTACTAAGACTCCAGTGTCCGTCTGTCTGTCTGTCAACAGGCTGTATCTCATGAACCGTGATATCTAGACAGTTGAAATTTTCACAGATGATGTATTTTTGTTGCCGCTTTCAACAAAACATAATAAAATAAATATTTAAGTGGGGCTCCCATACAACAAACATGATTTTTGTGCCGTTTTTTGCGATAATGGTACGGAATCCTTCGTGAGCCAATCCGTCTTGCACTTGGTCGGTTTTTCTATTTGATATCTATTCCTATGGTCAGTTGTTCTATCTATCTAACATTCAGAGGTTCACTAATGAGATCTCAAGTAACTTAAGGCTTGTCATCCAACTCTAGCGAGTTATCTTCTTATCAAGTCTATGCAATATAATCCTGTCTCTAGTTATACATGTACATAACAAACATTTTCTTAATGTCCTTCGGCAAACTTCGTGTTTCGTCAGTCGTCGGGTTACTAATTACTATCAGTTCAGTTGCCCTTTGCACTTGGTGCAGATCGGACGCTCTTTGACGCTCTCAATCAACTTGGAAGTATATAGAGTTGTTAATACTTTTTTAACATATTGTAATTCATTTAAAAAATGGGAGGACAACTGCTATTTTTCTCCTCTATATATTTCACAGGGCAGTCAAAACAAAACAACAATAAAGTACTTAGTTCTGAATTGAAATTATTATAGACGATAAATCTAATAATTGACGGACATGTAAATTAGCATTCGTTTGTATTCGGAAATGCGATCATTGCCGAGGGACATAATGAAAATAGGGACACTAAGAAAATAGTTGTACTTATCAGCTTACATTATCTTAGTTAACAGTAAGTATAACTTCTAATTAGAAATGTCCGTTTAAGTCCGTTTGCATTCAGTATTCGTGAACAGTTACGGACTTATAGTACAGGAAACGGTTTTGTAACTTCATTTGCTTACGGCGTGGTACGGCAAAGGCGTTGCTAGACAGGGTAAATTAGACCAACTAGGTATAACAGTTCTCTTACTTTGAGATATAAGGCACCTGTTTCTTCTGTAACTTCAATGTTACAAATGAACATAATGACGCAAGTTTGGCAAATTAAGCGGATTGCGTGACTCAATTCTACGGCTCCTTAAAAACTGAAAAGTAGCCGTTTGCCGCGGTTTCACTCACGTAGCCTATGCCATCGAAATCATAAGTTTTAGGGTTCCGTACCGAAGGGTCCAAACGTATCCCTATTGCTGTCACTCACGTGTCCGTCTGTTCGTCGTTTGTCTCATAGGTTTTACAGCCAAACGGTAAGAGCAACCGACTTCAAATTTTCACAGTATAAGCATCTTGTTAGCTCAAAGCCATACAAATTGTCAAAAAATATTTTTAAATGTTTTTTACGAGGACTCACATACAGCTAACGGGGGGGCGTGAAAAACAATTTTGACCTACCCCATCGAATAGCGTATCGTTGTTTAAACAACGTTGTTTGAACTCGTGGAGTAAATAAATGCAGTATTTTTTGTTTTAAAAAATACTGGAAAACACAGGCATGAGAAGCCACCAAAGTCAGCCTTTTTACAAAATTTTGTTCCGAAGTAATATTTAACTTTCCATTGATCTATGAACTTAAAAGGTGGTAATGTTTATTATTACGTATTTTTTTCTATAACAATCACCTTAATTTTGCGGTTTGGAATGGAACCCCAAACGTGCGAAGTCCGACACGCACATGGCTAGATTTTTACTGCATAAACTGCTAAAATCATAACCCTTCCTTTTGGCTTTGCCGTAATCAATTAAAAAAACAGTCAATGACACTTGTACACTGTAGCTACACAGTTTTAAATAAATTCAGTCCTTCCAGATCTTTTAGAAACAAATAAACAAAAAAAAATACATAACACTCAGAATATTACTCATAACTTGAGTTACAATTATTTGACATTCAGAGTAGGACGAAGGACGAAAAAGTAAAAACCGTATTTGGTTCTGACATAGATAATATAGTATTAGCATAGTTCTTCTATCCTTTAATCAACTAATCTCACTTAGATGTGCAAAAGGTAATTTCAAGAACATAATTAAACGTTCCACTATTAAATTGGGCTACAATAAAGCTTATACAGTTACACACTAATCCCTCTTCGGCTGTACTGAGAAACTGGATTGGATTGAAGCTATTAAGTTTAATTTGAATTGTATTATTCAGTTGGTTTGGGATGAAAAGTTTAATACAAGTAGAGTAGTTATCTAGAATCAAATTTAATAGTTACTAAAGGCAATTACGTACGTCTTGTTTCTAAAAGTTCTACATCTATCCCTTTCAGGGAGTGTAGTTGGTTCAAAGGATTATAACAGCTGGATTTAGGGAACGAGCATATAATATCTACAGGTATAAATAAAATAGGTTGATACGGTCCAACAGGTACAAAAAAAATATTAAAAAAAAATGTTATGTTCCAGGGCCAGGTAGATTGGTTCTGATGCAGTTTTGACCTGAGCCCAATTTTGGGTTGAACATGAGCTAGCTTAGATGAATGTTTCAACAATGTTACGAGAAAATTACATTGTACTTATGTGTTTCTTCCTAATCGCTTTCTCACTGTTGAGATTAGTAACTCCGTTTCAATTGTCAACGGCTTTTCTCCATCTGTTACGTTCAGCGGCCTGGTGGAGTGCAGCGCTGATAGGTATCTCTAATTGCTCGGAAATTTGATCCTTCTTTGGTCTTTTACCTCGATTTTGCCAGTTAACATAAGTCGTTCCATATTGTTGGTTCCTTTGCGGGCAATGTGGCCGAAGTATATCAAGACGCGATGCAGGCAGGTTAAGGACAGTTGTTGTATGTGTTTAAATGATCAATTTAAGGAAAAATCTTAAATTAGACCAATGATATTCAAGTCCGTTAATTCATCATCTGGCTCGCCTTTTCGCAACCATGTCGGGGGTCGGCTTCCAGACCAATCAGATCCGGTTTAATACCACTGTATTACTTGGAGCGAACCTCTTGGAGCAAGGTTATTTCCACTGTGCGTAAAGGAGGTGTATATGAGTATGTAAGTTATGTCAACAAACGACCTAGAAGTACTCCATAAGAAGTGTTCATGGAAGATTTTAGGTTTCAGCAACTTACTACTGTTATACTACAGTAATTCACGACATGGCAACTTACCCGATGTACGGAGTGTCTCGAATGCTCTGCAAGGAGCCGGCTTGTGGCTAAGAAACCTAATCTACGATGTACAAGCCATAGTTACTATGTTATGTCCTAGTCGTATGTGCTCACAATATGGAGGAAGGAGCGGAGTGCTTTTACCAGCAGATTGTTTTACGAAAATTTCACCACACTTTTGGTAACAGTGTTTTTTGCCTGTGGCTGAGGTCAGAGAGGCAGTTACTCAATAAAAACACTGGTGTTCTGTTTCAGCCGGTTACAATGAATGCTGACCCCAACATACTTAGTTAGAAAAATGATGGACAGACTGATTAATTTTTAAAATTATGTTAAGACATTTTATCGTTCACATAAAAAACACAATTATCTTAGTTAGCAAACACGTCATGAACAAGTAATACACAACAAAGAAAATAAAAACTGCAAGCAAACACAACTAAAACATCTAACGAAAAGTATCAACAAGTACTCACGAACAATCTCGACACGGGACGTACCTGCGGACGACAGACATTCATACATTAGTCGATATTCAGACTTTGCTTAGGGAAAAATAAGTGGGTTTTCTATTCAAACCCATTTCTTTATAAAAAAAAAGTTGTAAAGCCCTCCTCGGTCGTGCAAAGAGAGGCTTTCAGGCCCTCGCACGCGAGGTCAAAATATTGGGTGGTGTGAGTGTTAAGAGGGAGCGACAAGGGCCTTTGTACACTTCTTCAGACTGGGGATATACTGAACTATTGTTAAGATATGCTTTGATATTGACTGTTAGCGACCATCATTATATTATTACACCTATAAGCGATATTTATTAAGCAACATTGCAAGTAAGTTCTTAGAAAATACTTGTATGATATCGCATATCCATGCAATTTAAATTGTGTCGCACTTATAATAAGGTCCCTTATCCAGATGTAGCGGAAAAGTTTACTGAATTTGATGTGTCATTTGTTTACGTCAGAATAGTATTTTGATTTGAGCTAAGTTACCGCGAATGACCTTTTTAAACCTGTTTTGGGTAATATATAACTTACTTTTCACATTTTGTAATCATCAATTATCATCTCATGATTTATGGTAAATTACTATAAAATAATTTGAGATAAAACGTTGTTATTTGCCAAATTGTGAACGTTCAAGTTGAACGTTCACAATTTGGCATCTTAATTTTGATCTAATTTATATGACTCTTAAAAAAAACTTGATTGTAATTTAAATGAATCAATTAAAACTTATACGCTTCAATCTTATACCATAAAATTAAATCACGCACAGCATGACCGTCTCGCTAGTGGTTCTGAAAGGGTTAGCAGACTCGTACCATACAACCACAGTAGACTAAACATAACGTTAGATTTTATTCAAATATAACTGTATTTTCATTTCATGAAATCTGCAAAAAAATATTACTCACAGTCCAACAATTTTAATATAGACTTTGTTTTTGAACCATATACTCGTGCCTCGTCCAATACATTTAAACAAATAATGTCGTGTATTTTTTTCTAAGAGTAGATTTTTTATACATTTTGCTTCGCCTTAGAACCGAATTTAAATATAAATGTGGATGGATGGAGCGGGAGAGGAAGGCCAAAGAAAAGATGGATGGACTGTGTGAGGTGCGATATGAAAGCAAAGGGAGTCAGTGATAGAGTGACACAGGTGAATATGGAAGAAGAAAACGTGTTGCGCCGACCCCAAGTAAAATGAGATAAGGGCAGAAAGATGATGATGCTTGCCCTCAGAACCGAATTTAAACGAAACTTTAATCCCCACATTTTATCTTAAAAAATAATTTTCTAACATTTTATTTGACCTAGCAATTAAACGAACATCTAGAAGATGACCAACTGACATCCTAATGATTGTCGAAATGTCCCGGACCTGCCAATTACTGTTTTATTAAATGTGACGAAATAATGTGAATCATATAATTATTTTTATTGTGTGTCAATTAATTATAACTAACACTAGTTTGTAAGCTCGCAATTGTACTAACAAATATGGATGTAATCGTTAGATGAATCTGAAATAAATGATTTATTATTATTATTGGGGATTAATTAGGACCTTACTTATTACAAACAACATCCATGAGGATCGATTTTCGGGATCGAAACGACACGCATTCATTTCCATATTATCTTGGACATTTGTGAAGCCACATTGATAGAATATCACTTATCTTAAACCCAAGTTCCATCAACCACTACTATATAACCGACTTCGCTCTCTCACGAAAGAATATGCAACTAAAAATAGGTATCCATTTACGCGAGACACTCATGGAGGCCCACTGAACTTTTGCAACGGAACTCTATACAGTTTGAGCGAATAAACAGTGGTACTTTGTGGCAGATTTAGTGCCGCTATGTGTGGCTATGTTTTATAGGAGAGCCGTTTGCCTGGTCCACGAGATAGGTAAATTGTTACTGGTGATCGGTAGCGAAATTGGACCCGTTTTTGGACTCTGATATATTGAAATGAATCCTGTAATTCATGATTTGTTGTTCAGGCGTTGGGGAATGTAGTTTCAGCCGTAAATATAGCGATGTTTAATGGTCATACATAGTCATATTTACCTTTGATTTTAGGACCAGTTTTAACCTTAAAGATTATTAACCAACATACATTATCTTAATACAGTATCACGGCTGTATTTATCGAAGGGTAAATCAGAGGTGCCATTATTCTTATTACGTTTTAAAGTGGTTATCCTAAATCTAGATCTAGTCTACAAGTCTATTTAAAGTCCCAGCTGTTTGGCAAGAAAAATCTAAGCGCTTTGTCTTTTAAAAATTGGCACCGGCGACTGCGATATAAAACCTAGGAATTGTTGCGCTCTTTCTAAAACTACTGTATTTAAAAACGTGGTATTTCTCTCAAAGACTCAATTATAAACGTATCCGTGGTCTGTTTATGACTCTTGTATAACAAGTACATAGCATAAGAAAAATCACATAGTTTTCCCACTGCTGGGACACGTACCTAAAACCAAGGAATTGTTGCGCTCTTTCTAAAACTACTATACTTAAAAACGTTGTATTTCTCTCAAAGACTCAATTATAAACGTATCCGTGGTCTTCGGATAGTGGGTTTATGACTTTTGTATAACAAATACATAGCATAAGAAAAATCAGCCTATAGTTTTCCCAATGCTGGGACACGGGCCTACTACTCGTACGCTACCATATTAGTATTCGAAATACGAAGGTAACTCTATTTGTTTGTCACGTTCACACGCCTAAGCTGCTGAACCGATCTTAATGTTATTTAACATAGATATAGCCAAGGCCCTGAGGGTATCCCTATACAAGTGACATTCTATCATCGAAAGCGTGGCGATAGCGATTCTCAAAAAGGCAACATTGTATGGGATTGACAATCGATGTCGAAAAATCACGTGATCAATCCCTTGACATTTCGAATATCGCATTAGTTGACATCGAATGCCACTTGTCTTAAGCCTCTGGAGTGGGACTAAGGGTACTTTTTACCAACGATCCACGCGGGCTATGCGGGTAGAAGCTAGTTTACCATGCAGAGAACAGGAAATCGTTTGTAAATAAGTGAAGTTAGGGCCATTATGTCATTTCAAATCCACAAAAATGCTCGTACGCTATACGCACAAGCGTTATTCAATTGTTTTCATCATACCAAAATATCGTGTTACAGCAATGCGTTTACAAACCATCGCAGATGCGTGCGTACGAGGCGAGAGTCAACTCGCTTGAAGTAACGCGATACGGGGCGTCAGCAGGGAGTGTAGGGACACTGCGGCGCCAATACCCGACCGCACTCTACTTTAATTGTGTGTATAGAGTAAATACGAAATAAGTGCAGACGGGATGCAGTTTAGAGGACCAAATTTAGAAAATAAAGCGGCTTAATTAATTTGTGGTGCAGTAGTGGTCCTAATCGAGGTGATTGGATGCAGTTTAGAGATATTAAGAAAAAAAAGTAAAATTTGGAAAAAAGCCCTATCCAGGTCAATATTTGTGGTTTAAAGTGCTATGACAGATCGAGGTAGTATTTTGTCGACTGTACTTGCACACAACTTCAATGTTGCATCATTACATAAATTTTAGCAAACATGTTTTGTTTTTAAACGCCCGTGTGCATAAAAGGTATTTTTTTTTAAAGAAAACAGTTCCAAATGGTATGTGGCTGTCTAGAAAATACGTACGTAAGATTGTTCTAAGTTTCAAAGAGAAGCTTTAAATAATTTAGTCATTTTGTATTTAAAAATAGAACATGTAAACTGTTTGCATAAAAACGTATTTTCTTCAAAATCACATCAATCACGTCTGAATATCGCAAATCCTTATTTGGAGTACCACAGGGAGGTGTCCTAGCACCATTATTTTTCATTGTATATATTAATGACATGCCTAAAATTATTTCTAATCCGATGATCCTATTTGCTGACGATAGCACAATATTATTTAGAAGCGAAAATGATGAGACTTTCGAAAATGACATAAATAATAACTTAAATGACATAATAAACTGGCTCACTGAAAATAATCTCAAAATAAATCTAGAAAAAAAAACCTACATTTCGTTTGAACAAAGAACTAACAATAAAAAACTAGATATTCGATATGGTGACAAATATATTCAGGAGACTGATAATGCAAAATTCTTAGGTATCTGGATCGATAAAAAGATGAACTGGAAAATACATATTGAAAGTGTATGCAAAAAACTTAGCCAGTGTTCATATGCCCTTTATAACTTAAGGAAAATTTCAAATCAGTCAACATTATTAATTGCGTACCACGGATATGTATTATCTTCTTTGCGATATGGTCTTATATTAAGGGGGAACTCGCCCGATAGAGAAATGGCGTTCAGAGCACAGAAAAAATACATCAGGGCAATATGTGGCATTCAAAGCACAGACAGTTGAAAGCCACATTTCCAAAAGCTCCAGCTACTTACACTTCCGTGTCTTTACATATACGAAGTAGCAAACTATGTTAAGACAAATATACACCTAAACAATCACCCAAAGAGTTTACGTCACAAATATAAAATATGCACAATACCACATAAAAAAGCAATTTTTAATAAAAAAATTCTTGGTATGGCACCCAAAATCTTTAATAAGCTACCTAAACACATAATTGAAATTAAAAATATGGATCAATTTAAAAAAACACTACACGATTTTTTAGCTGCGAAGTGTTACTATCATATTAATGACTATTTAAATGAAAAATGCTAGGCCTACTACATCCGATTTACTATGTTAGGGAAAATTCAATGCTAGTCTTATGAATTATCAATTTATTAATTTTAATTTGATTTGTATTAGTTTTAAATCTGACTGTAATGTATTATTTTGAACAGGCATTTGAATTGGTATTTCAATTGTTTTCGACCTTAATTTATATTTATGTGTAATTTAAATTTCTATTGATTTTGTTTTATTTTTATTATTCTGACATTTAAATATTGCTATAACTATTTCATAAGGCTGACATATTTAATTAAATTTATCTTGTAACTACATACTATTAACTATTTGCATACCCATGTGATGGTCAAACATGGAGAACTTAGCTATATAATAATTGAATTTTAATTGTATTTGTTAGGTATATAGTCATATCTTATTTATTTTAAACTCTCGCTGTATTTTATGAAATTTTTTATATGTGTGAAAACTTTTAATTGGCCGTTTTTTGCACGTTATTTCTGCGTATTTATTGTGTTAGCTGTAAGTTTTCCTAAGATTAATAAAATAAAATAAAATAAATAAATAAACAAAAAACATCAATGTATATTTGTACCCATGTTTGCAAATAAATAAATGATTTTTAATTTTAATCAAAAGAGTTCTAAATGGTATCTGGCTGGCAAGAATATACGTGCGGTACGTAAGTATTCTAAAAACATGTAGAAGATAATTCTTGTTCGGTATATTGTAAAGGTACATCTACAAAAGCTACAGCATAATTTCTCTGAATACTCTTGTTCTGACTTCAAGACATGCGGTATTATTATAATTAAGTAGACTCCAACTTGTCGCTAGGATAACACGGAATAGTTTCACTTCCTACTAGTTATAATATAGACATAGTGCAGAATGTCAGAAGGGACGAGAGAAGCGAACCGCGCTGCTTTCATGTGGTCCTGAGTGCACATAGAGTAGTTTGAGGATGCAGAGGCGACGGAATTAATTTGATTAGGATAAAATGGATTTGAATGGAATATGACATGTAGGATAATCCATTACCGTTGCATACTTGAAGGAAGCAGTTTAACAAGTTTCAAATGAACGAAATTGTTTTACGACCTCTTTATTTTAGTTCAAATACACCCACTGCTGGACATAGGACTCCCAAAGCGTCTCCATATCGACCGAGCCAGTGCTTCATGAATCCAGAGTACTAACTTGTTAGACATACATTCTGACTATTTTGTAGTTATCTATGAACGAATTTTTATGAAAGTTTAAAAACACTTGTAAATAATTGCATAAATTATGAAACTAGGTTGCATAAAGAAACCGGGTTCTGTCAACACACAAATGCTTGGTTTTCATGCGAAAGATTAGATAATAAAGCCTGTCTTATCTATGACCTGTTCTTGTTTCTAGTCTCCTAAAAACAATGCTTTTAATGTCCAATATAAATGGTAATACTGAAGTTAAACGCTGTCTGCTGCTTAAATATAATAATGGCTTAGGTTAAACACTCAATCATTGAAGTTACGATAAAGACTGATGTCACTAGTCTTAGTTAGATCGGCGATCGGGGTACTCCAATGAGCCAAAATGCGATTGCGGAGCTACATCCGAAACAATACCTCTAGTCGTACTTTCTGTGCAACAACACCTGCACTCTGAAAGACCATTACGGGGCAAATTCTAATGCTGTCGACGTGGTGGAATTCTGGCCAAAACATTTTTAATTTTAAAATCATCGATAGGTACGATGAAGAATAACAAGCCTTTAAACCATCTATAACTATACTAAATTATATAAGCGAGAGTTAGGTACTCAATCACACCAGAACGGATCGGGATGAAATTTGGCACAGAATTGAATTGTCTGGAATAGCATATAGGTTTTTACATCCCGATAAACTCGGTATATCCGAAGGGGGTTCCCTTCGGATAATAAAATAATTTTCACGCGGGCAAAGCCACGGGTAGAAGCCAGTAAAACATACAACTTTTCTTTTAGTAATCCCCCTTCAATCGTGAGCACAATTTTTATCCAGTTGCACATGTATGTAGGTACAATTGACACCGCTGGGGCTCTGGGCGTCTCCATATTTCACATCATTGCCGAAGTGTAATATTACATTCTACGCCGCAGATTTCATACGCTCCGCGGAGATTCGCGTAGACGTGTGGCGTCGGGTTACGCGACTAGTCAATAAAAGATGGTCGTGCGGTTCGTGTTGCGAATGAAAAAATGCGAAATGTTTTTCGCTTTTTTTTGTTGCGTCTGTTTATATCGTGGGGTTGTTTTGAGTTGGAAATGTGGTTTTGTGTTTTAAGCGTTAGGAAAATAAACTTTGAGAAGTTAAGCTGAGAATTTGAATTCCTAGGAAAAAATAACTTCAGCAATCGTCATTGCAAGATTTTTTACCAGTAAGGTACCATTTCCACCTCCCCTTTACCTCTAAAACCGCAAAAATATAACACAACTTATTACCTCCACATTCACATTTAACCCTCACGCCGAGTAACTCTTTCTGTGTCCAGCGTAGTTGATAAACCTGCGTCGTTAGCGGGCGAGGGTTAAGACGTGACGTCCATGCCGATGTGGACCAATGATATCGAGAATAACACGAAAGTATCGCCCGAGATACTGGCTGAATGAAAATGGCGGCCGGGCGGGAAAATTAAATTTGGAACGATTTAAATGAAGGGTTTAAAAGAGCTGTTGCTGAAGGTCGTAGGACCATTTAAAAAAGAACTGGATATTGTTTTATTGTTGGAATTTTTTATCGATTTTTCATTTTGTTTTTGTCAGGTATTTGACACAATATATTCTTACTTTTCTCAGTGTTCTTTTTTTTTTAAGTGTAGGTATGTGATGGAGGTAAGTAAGTAAAAGAGCAAAACCGTTACGTTAAATTATAAGTTTGCGAACCATCTCATCTAATTTTGTGGAGGGGCCGAGAAATAACTCGGTCACTTCGACCCATTGGGGTATATTGTGGTCCCCTTTTTCAGAACGTTGCGAAGGACGAAATAAATAAAACTTAATTGAACAAACTATGAAACTAGACGCAAAATTACTAAATAAACTTGCGAGAAAATGAAGAGAAATTTATTTAACTATCAGTCAACGTAAATATTATGAAACACTTTCTACTAAAATCAAGTAAACTTTACTAACTAAAAAACATATCTGTCTGCTATCTCAAATATAATAAAAACGTCCAATTCGTAAAGTTCCTCAGCTGACCTTTATCCTTTTGAAATCAAACTTTCACTAGCATTTGTGGACCATTTCTTAGATGGCGAAGTCTATGTATCTTCGCGTTTTATCAAAAAGGGATTCAGATAATAGCTAGAGATTACTCTCGACTTACTATTACGGTGAAACTATATTCGTCTTGATGTATGACTAGCAAATTGTTACGGTTTTGTTAAATCGATATCGTGTTGTTTTATGTTCCGTGTTTGTAAGACTATTGTGGGTATTATGATCGGTTCAAGATTTCTCTTTAGAGGCAAACCATTGCCTTTTCATTATGTAGAAGTCCTGTTTTGTAGGTAGCTTACAGTACAAGTAGGTACGATTCTATTCTTCTAATATTGATTAAAAATCAAAGTAACTAGCCCGACATTTGTGAAAGCTAAGAACTTTTTATAAAACAAATAATTATTTAGGGTTTGAAAGTTCCTTCTACAGCTAGCCTGCTACACTATTCCCAACTACTGCAACTAGAAACGCCAGTATCAACAGTGGCGACCTCCAGAAAAGTGTAAATAAGATACAATGAAGTTCGACGAATCTCGGAAAAAAAAGATTAAACTGTCTTGGATCCCGCAATATAACTCCTGACATAGCAAAATAAATTCATTTAAAAAAAAGGTATTTTTAGTGCTCGTAGGCTTGTAGTTCTCTGTATTAGAAGAGCCCTTTATCCGGTATTGTATAACTACAGTACCACACCTAGCCAAAAGAACATCACTCACTACAAGTACGCACGCACAAAAATCCATACAGCCACATCCAGCTCCTCTAACGCCGTTATCCAGTCCTCTATAAACAATAAGAGGCTATTGTTTCTTGACGTGCAATCATCATAAACCGCATGCATCCACCGTTTCGCTACCACAGGCCCTTTATAGCTTCATTTTACCATGCCTTATGGGCTATGGGACGGGTTGCCAACTTTTTTAAGAAGAAATAGAGTATATTTCAGAGTGAATAAATGAGTACAGACTTACAAAAAAGAGGACATATACAATATTTTAAAACAGATTTTTTTGCGAAACGTAAGTTTCTTTAGCTGTTCTGAAAATACACGATTGCTAGACATAAATTTCAAGCCATGAATGAAGCCATGTAATTTTTCGCTTCTTTTCGCTTTGTAATAAAATTATGACCGAAAAGACAATACATTTTTAATTTACAGTAAAATATATTCCTTTCTTTCTATTCTCTCTCAGTGTTTATAATTAAAATCAAAATCAGAGTCAAATAAATAGAGTATTTTAACGTACTCTAATACTAATGTAGATTAAAAAGTACAACTAAGCAAAATAGAGTAAAATACTCTATATAAGAGTACAGATGGCAACCCTAGCTATGGGTAAGAACGCCAATGGATGGTATTAAACACCTATACGGTTTGTTTTTGTGGGTTGTTTTAAGATTAGGAACGGCTATGGTGATTTTATGCGGTATTGGTTGTTGTTTATTTTTGTTGGTTTGAATATCTTTGTGTGTATTGTTTTAGCAAGCGATGGGATAAATGAATGATTTATTCTTTAGGTTTTTACTATAAATGTTATGCATTTATAGTAAAAATCTAAAGAAGCAAGCTTGTCTGTCTTAATACAGCTTCTCAAAGCAAAACTGTTATTCGTCTTGTATTGATTTATTGGTAAATAACATTACATTTGGACAAAGATATAACAATAGTGATGCGGGAAATTCTAGTACTAATTACTACACGAGGATATCTCATTAACTGGTCAAAGATCAGCAAGATTTAAATAGACTCTACAAGTGTAATTGTTTGTAAACACGAGCACGGCAGCGTTGCAATTTAAAACTTATGTCAATAACATACAAGTGATTTGTAACGACTATACTTAGTTATACAGTACAACATCCAATTTTCTTAAGGTAGCCGGCCTAACGTACGGTGTGAAGTGAAGTATATTGGTTAGGTGCTAAGACTCTTGTTATCCACTTGAACTGAACTGAATACGTGTACCACAAGTCAGTGGGTTCAGCACAGTTCAAACGTGTTGGATTTCAGCTCGAGACCCATCGCTTATCGATTTTCAGACGACATAGAGGCTGATATAGGGCTGTTGGATGCCTTCTGATGTTAAAGGCGACGAAACCTACAATCCTGTACTAAAAATCCTTTTTCTAAGTGTTATATAAATGTAGTCTGGTTCTGAACGTTTGTTAATTAATCATACCTCAACGCCTAAACGGATTTGGATGAAGCCTGGTTGGTTGGGTCTACCCGTTAGTTTAGACCATAGCCTGAATTAGGTCAAGGAATATCTATCCCAATATTGCTTTCCCTTGCGACAATTTTCTTTCACACGGTAGAAGCCACTGGAACAACCTATCTAGCTCACAAGTAACTGATTGTTTTTAATTCTCATGCAGACAGTCGACTTTGACTGATTCACTTTTTAACCCCCGTCGACGGAAAAAGACCCCTCTTTTTCCGTTATATGATTGACGTGTGTTGTTGTGTATTTGTGTGTCTTTCTGGGGCATCGTAGCTCCTAAACGTATGAAGATTTTGTTTTAGTTTCTTTTTTGATCTAGAGTGTTCTTAGCTATGTTTGATGAAAATCGGTTGAGCCGTTCAAAAGTTATGCGCATTTTATTTTTTGAAGCGGAGTGTTTTCGCAAGATATAGATAGGTGTTATAATTATGTGTTCCAATGGATTGTCGACCGAAGCGTGTCTACTGCTAGATAATTATGTAATTTAAAAAGCATGAGTTAATAACCTCGGGGGTATATTTTTTATGAAGAGAGAAAGATGATATTTTCACCATCTTCAAGGAGAACTCGGAAAGAGAAAGTCTAGTCAATACATTAGAGTTCTAAGATGACTTTCAGGAACATAAAATCGTTATTTTCAATTAGTTTACTATACGAAGAAGAAAGGCAATGAATCGCGACACTTAAGAATATAAAACCGTATGGTAGCAAAGTAAAAAGTGCAATAATTTGTAATAACGACTTGGCATTGTCGCCGCACTAAACGCAGCCGGAGTTCTTGCAAAATTTATATAGTGGTGTAAGGCATAGTCGTTTTGACTGATAGTTTATACATTGAAGCGGGTAAAGAGCTTTTCTATTTTTATATTGATGTCGAAGATGTTACTACAGATACTTTCAAATAAGAAAATATGACATAGATACGGCATATGCTTCATAATTTAAAAATTCTTGGACTTAGAAAAAAAAAAAAAAAAAAACTGTGTGTTATTACATTCTGAGCTCGATACGAGTATTAACAGGATTACCAATATTTGACGAACCACCCCTAGCAATAGTATTTAATTAAAATAGTGACCTAAAACAATCGGAGTCCCATTTTATATGAGTGTAACCACATTTTGGCAGAGCATGTTAATCTCACAAAGTTTGAACTTTTGGAAAACCGTTGTCGCTAATAGAATATCAGTTTGTCTAGAGCGACCATACGCAGTGTCGTTACTGTATACCGTGTTCAAATATGCACTGTCAAAGAAAAATATGTCAGGCGTTTTTTAAACACGCCATGCTATTTCAACTCGTACCACACCCCAAACGTTGGCAAAGTAATATTTGCATACTCGGAATCTTAAGATGTTCCTTCCTTGTATGAATATTTCGCGATGTGTTACTTAACCGTTCTCGCCTCCACCCGCTCGAAATTTCAATTCTGCTTTTAACTTATTTCTTTCAACTATTTACTGTCATGTGACGTCATAAGCTGAAGAATGTTTCGTCTATTTGTCTGTATGTTGATGTTGAAGACTGAAATGTTGGCTAGGTTTTAATGAGTTTTTGGAAGAAGGCAATAGGGTCTCCCTATCCCCTAGAGTTATGTGGGAGTGCTATAGCCATAAGTATACTTCTGCCTAATGCTTTACCCGTCAACGAATACAAACGAGATGTTTTATGGAAGAAACTAGACATTATTTTTTTGTGTCTTTATGTACTTATCTACGTTTTTTTTGTTGACTGTACAAGAAATCGAGGGGATATGTTATAATTTGCCCGTGGACACCTTTTCAATATATATAAAATAGTTTTGATATGTGTGTTATCTTTCAGAACTTTGCTAATCGCGGTGATCATCAGCTTATAACATCGCGAGGAAACCTGGACTTATATAGTTAATGTTAGTCTGAAAAAGCCAAGTCAGAGGCCTGTGAGGCTCCCAGAGGCGGGTATATTAACTCTCCTCCTTAATATCCTCACCAGAGGTGGCCGCATGCTCACACGAAAAGAAGAAGATCAGCTTATAAGCCGGAAGACATCCACAACTTAATGATTAAGCAAAGCCATCTTACAGCCAACCTAATCCTCTTCTACTACACCATTTACAAAACTGTCCAATCAAAAACCCATAACTTATCAGCCATAAACCATTTTATCACCATAATCCTCTATACCAGCTCCACTGATCATGATTGACTTCAACTCTTTGACACACACACCTCCAAACCTGACTCTGCTTTCCCTTTTAACACAGTTCCCAAATTACTTTTCGTATATAAATTGTGACTTTTATCGAGAAGTCGGTAGTGTCGGCTTATGCAAGACGTGAATAGGTTTATAAATGGTTTAATGAATGAGCTGTTATCTTCTTTTGTCATAGGATTTACATAATTAGGTACTGGTACTGACTTTTGAGGTTATATGTGAATAAATGTCGGACTATCTTTATGTGGAAATGATGGTAGAAGGCATGGTTTACGTTTTTATGATTAGAATTTAAATGGTCTTTGTAATCTTAATGAAAAACTTAACTTATATTTGTGGTACAGTCTATCTCCGTTCGGTTAGACTGAAGCTGATAATGCTAGGCTGATTTTTTCATTTACTGTTCGTTCTGTCTGTCTTTGGAATACTCTTCTTCACTCTATACGGGATAGCCCTTCGTTGGAGGTTTTTAAGAAAAGAATAAGGTATAATTTCCTGTCATCATGACCCAAAAATATGTATCTATAAATGTAAGATTTTGGTTATGTATTATATGACTCTATACGGTGTATGCCGAAACAAATTTGACTGCCCCGACTTGGTGAACAGTTTGTGTTACCTAATTCCTCGAACAGTGCAAGGGCGGGAGGTGCGCACCACGCAGCTATTCCCTACTAGCTCTTGCACATCTAATGCTGGTGTGCGCTCACCGCTGCGCCGTTTAGTCGAAACATACAATAAGCTATTTTCTGCAATTGACATATTATTTGTAGATATACCTAGAACTTGCATAATCAAAATTTTGAAGGATCAACAGTAGCTTCTAATGTTTCTATATACCCTGACTACAATAACGTTTGGTAATCAGTTTGTCTCAGTGTAAGTAGTAATCTATGGAAAAGGTTGTGGGTAGTATATTTGTTAAGCCATATATATGATTAAGACACTTTGTATATTTTTAGTATACTACTGTTTGTTTTCCCTATAAATGTAAATAAATAAATATAGTATGTATTATGTTTATGCATTATGTATTATACACCTATTTGTGTAAGTTTATTTAATATGTAAGAATTTTAAATATTAAGTGTTTAAAAAAAATGTTGTGCCCTTGGATGTACTGTCATGATGACAGTACATGCAAATTTCTTAACGCAACTGAGGTTTGCTGTAAGAGAACCCAATTATGGGTTCCCATTGTTTCTGGGTATTCATGTTTTTGTGTACAATAAGAATAAGAATTGATTGAGTCTATCTCCGTATTTACCTCTTTTCTTTTCCAAATATTATCTAGACTAGATACTAGACTGTTTAGCTCAAATCACCTAGAGCGGCAAGGCAACCCGTCGCCTATTTCTACTATTATTTATAACCATTTTGTATACAATAGCGACCAGATATTTCACTCTATTCAACAATATATAATTTCACTTTCTCACACAATATGTCGCAACCGTGTTCGGTCTTATCTTGACAAATATCCCCATACAATGACTTTACAAACGGTGGTATTAGTAGCTATCTAACAACGTCTAATTTATTGTCCAAAACCGGACACCGTACATTCACTGTAACTTGTAACTTCTCGAGGCTATTAATTTGATTGGAAACCCACTAATTGGAGAAATTTCACTGCGTTAAGGCAATAGGTGTCACCACTCTATTCTTGCAGGGCTGGCAGGTTAAACAATGGTTTAATTTGACAGTTTTATTGAAATAGTTTGGGTTTTAAACAGTGGTTAGCGGTTGATTTATCGTTTATATGTTATACTATATAACTTTTTACCATATCGAAACTATCTGCAAAGACTACTGTATTAACTGTCATTAGATTATGATTAACATTATGGCTGTGTAAGCAACATTTACATGAGCCGTGCAGGCAGCCTCGTGATGTCTTCTCGTGATCTTGCAGGAAAGAGCAGGACGCGGTATGCGCCTACGCTCGCAACCGGTAGTGCACCCTATTATTTTGTAAGTTGGTCTTTGGAGGCGATTTTCAGAAGATGTACTTTGTACCTAGTCCTTATGAAAGAGCATAAATAAAGTGTCTTGGTCAATTCAACACATTTTGAGCTTTTTAAAAACTTTATCGCTGACAGAATGACCCTTAAACCTAGATCCATTGAATACATAATATGAAAAACAGAAGACATTGCGTCTGTTCTTAGATATCATCTGAACAATCTATTATAAGATCAGTCGAAGCTGGTAAGATTTACCCAGAACCTACAAAATAGAAATGCGAATGAATGAAATCAGACAATATATTGTATCCAATGTCTACTTAATTTCTTGGAGACCATCTTATGTAACTAGCTACTCATACTTGTTTATAATTTCTCCATACACACGTTTAAGTTACAAATAACAACTTATTATCGATAATAACGTACATTTTTATTTGTAGCTGCGTTAAATGGGTATTTTTAACGTGTTATGAAACATATCGGGTTTGGATTACGATGATAGCCGAAGAATCCCGACTGCGACCGACGGGGGTAATGTGTTTCGGTGTTTATTTCATATAAGCTATGATAATTTGATAATAATGATAGTTTGGAAAAATATTATAGGCGCCGAGGATTTAATTTTTATACCTTTTCGTTTTGGTATCTGAATATCCGAATAACTTTGCGTAAATATTACATAATATGCATAATTTGTAAAGCAATTGATATGCTGTAGGCTTGGATAGACTATAATTATATAGGTAGGTCTGAAGTGGTGTTGACGCTTACTGCTTATATTATTTTTGGGGTTCCAGACTCGCAGACTATTCAAAGCGAACACGAATTCCGAAAAAATCACCAGAATGAGTAGTATTAGAGACGGATATCGCCGACTGTAAATATAGCCGCATAGACGGCTTTCCCGACAAGTATATCTTCAAATATTGGGCCATATTTATAAAAAGCTCGAATATGTACAGAAAACTTTTAATTATACATGCTAATCAGTTGGTAAACAGCGTCGAGATTATTATAAATAAGGGTCCATTAAGGATATCTAGCTAAATTTGACAACAGATAATGATACGGTATGGGGTATTCTATCTATTACAACCAATACAATAAACTCCCACACAACCCAAGAAAAAAAAAACCTGACAAGTTTACTCAAACCTAGATAATAAATGCAGACACAGACACACGACTTACAAAAGGTAAACTCAGTGCTATCGACAGTCGAGATAAAACGGCTTTACATTAGCTAGGTGTTAGACGTAACTTGGGGCCGGGATTAGGGTTATCAATTTTTTTTGAAAGAAATAGAGTAATTACATCTTGACAGGGAGTAAAAACGAGTACAGACTTTTAAAAAAGGAGTACATTTAGTTGACATTCACTTACAGATTGTTTTGCGAAACATTCGCATCTTTTGTTGTTATGAAAATAATTGGACGATTGCTAGACATCAATTTCATTGAAGTCCTTTATAATTTCGCTTTGCAATTACGAACGAATATACAAAAACTCTCTCAGTGAAATGACAGTAATTAATTACATAATTGAAAACAAAATCAGAGTCAAATAATAATAATAAGCGATACAGTATTTAATCGTTTGTACTATATTGCTTTAGTATATAATAAAGCACGCCTAAGCGAAATAGAGTACAATACTCTACATTAAAGTATGATTGGCAACCCTTGCCGGGATACGACTCGTGTGAATCAGATGCACAAATAAAAAGAACTTCTCTTGCATTACCTACAGTGGATGCTTTGTTTAGAATTTGTGAATTTGTTTGAAACAGTAAAATGTAGTCTTGGAAAGTTTTATTATGGAGTGTTTTAGTATGAATAGAAGGTATATCTCTTAGATTGATGATGACATTGAAGACTAATTTTATCGTCTTCTCATGATTTTTGAACCGCCTGCAAACCTAAATATGCAGATTTAACATATATTTGGTAAAGTGAGGATATCTCTGCAAAATGGTTTAAAAACCACCCCATGTGAAATCGCATTGCAGACTATATTTACCCGACTGCCGAAGGAGAATAATGTGTTTATCAGTCTATGTATGTATGTTTATATATATTTGTGTATGTATGTATTTTGTTTTTATGTGGCGTTCTAGGGACCAAACGCGTAGGCCGATTTTGATGATTCTTACGTCAATCGATTCGTCTTAACCCTGCGAGTATCACTGGCTACAATGAAATTGGAAAATAGAAAAATGGCGACTTTTGGGCGCCATATTCTGGGGGCCAAAATTTAATTTTTCTTCCAAACCCATCGTGTGGGGTATCAAAATAAAGGATTTTAAGAGGTGATTACAAAAACATATAACAACTATATGTTTAAATGTCTCTAATTCTAAACAAAAATAACTAAAATTTGTAAATAAAAAAATATATAAAAATAACAAAAAACCCGACTGCTTAAAGAGCGAACTAAAAAGACGGAAACAAGAAGAAAATCATGCTGTGCAGTCGGAGGATACATCTGGTTTTGGTCAGCCAGCTCGCGCATATGTATCCTCCGACTGCGCAGCATGATTTTCTTCTTGTTTCCGTCTTTTTAGTTTGCTTTTTAAGCAGTCGAGTTTTTGTTATTTTAAATATATTTTTTATTTACTAAGTTTCCCGATCTGTGCACTAAAACCGGCAGTCAAAGCGACTTATGCGTTGCCACCGACGCGGCGCCAATGTAGCAAAGAATTGGACCAGCAAAATTTAACTGTCTACCATTAACACGAAGAAGAAGTGAAGAACTTGCATATATCCCATAAACTTAGTATTTATAGATTCTACAAATTGCAATAATCTTTAGACATTCAATTTATTTTTGTAATATTTTACAGAAAGAGAAGCCCAAAATCTAGTTGTTTATTAGCTGTTGCTAACTTAAATTCAAACACGCTAGTCAACTCATTCACGCCTTTCCTACAATATAAGATCAAAGTTCAATAAAGCTAATAATTCACATCCTACACACATGGTCGCTAATTAACGACTTCACACGAAATAAATTAATAATATAATTATTCATGTACATTGAAAATTGCTTAGGTAATTGCTACCACAGAGTAAAGTACCTATAGAAGGCGAACTCTGGTTATTTTGGAAAAGCACTTCTGACAAAAGTGTGAATATCGAAAGAATCACATCCGAATCTATCGAAATAAATCTTTGTTTTAGGGTTCCGTACCCAAAAGTTAAAAACGGGACACTATTACTAAGACTCTGCGGTCCATCTGTATGTCTGACACCAGGCTGTATCTCAAGAACCGTGATAGCTAGGCAGTTGAAATTTTCATAGATGATGTATTTCTGTTGCCGCTATAACAACAAATACTAAAAACAGAATACAATAAATATTTTAGTGGGGCTCCCATACAAAAAACGTGATTTTTTTGCCGTTTTTGCGATAATGGTACGGAACCCTTCGAGCGCGAGTCCGACTCGCACTTGGCCGGTGTTTTTATTTCCTTTCAAAAAAGCAACTAACGGACTAAGCTTCCTGAACGAAAATTATCGCAAAATTTATGTCAATCGCATCGCTTGACTACTTGTGTCACGTCGATAATTTCTTGGCGGAAACCGATTGTAAGACTAGATGATAGGCTAGTTTATAAATTGTTAGATTTTGATCCTTTTTAACTAATATTGGCTTGTTGTGATGTATGTATGTTGTTGTAAATAAAACGAATGATGTAATTGTTATAGTTTGGTTATTTGCTAGGGTTTTTGTTTTATATAAATTCTATATGTTGCCATGGAGGAGATATTTTTTTATGGTAAACAATCAGGAGTTTGTCGAGTGTTTCCAGCGAGGACAAAGAAAGTGGCTTGGGGACACATTCGGTCGATGGTCGCCACCTGAGACGCTTGGTTAAAATATAATGCTCAAAGTCATAGACATCGGTTTAAAATTGTATTCCTTTGTCAACAGTTTTCTCAGATTACAAAACTAAATAACCAGTATGAGTTTGGTTTCATATATCACATCCAAGTAATCGTAGCATGCTTACTACTGCTAAAAAATAAACAACACAATATTGTATGCCAAATGGCTATTGACATTGATAGCGAACTGTCTTTGACGTTGATCAACAGGCCTATAGCAAGCCGTCACGCTGTCTAAAATTCGTAGAAATTACAACAAACACTTTTACCCTGCTGCCAAACTTGGACCTGATTCCACCGAAGCTGCAGATTCACAGAAACGAACATACCACACCATTTCTCGTTCCAACAATTCGGAATCTCTTATCGCAAGCCAGGAGTTAGTATTCTGTACCTTGTTATTTTGTTATTCTCACGTTCTTAATTGCTTATTGTGATTCGCCTCGCGTCCCCAAAATAATACAATTAACTATTATAATAAGAGCCAAGTGTTTTCACCTAAACATTTTATTAAAAGAAATTTTTAGAATCAAGCGCTGTCGGACTGTCTGTTTTGAATGAGACTTCTTTGATAAATAAATGAAGATGTTGCTTAGGGAGTAAAAGTTGTGCATAATTCAAGTAGCTAATATGTTTATATGCTACTTAGTTTGTTGTGGATTTTTGTGCTAATAAGAACGTCTAAAGATAGAGCAAACAATTCTGAAAAGCCTTAGTAAATATATTTTTATATATTTGTTGTCAAATGAACTCAACAACTACAAACAAGACTGGACCATACTTGCTCAAAACGTTGAGCAAGTATTGTCCAGTGTAGTAAAAGAAGGTTTTTGCCCTGCAGTGAGGAAAGACCGACAAAAATCAATAAAATGATAATATAGACTAAAACAGTGGTATCTATATCAACGACAACAGATGGCAAGGGTTGATTGTTGATTCATATTCAAAAGGAAAAATCAATTGAACGAATAATTCATAAACCAGAATCGGTTATGAGCACTTCGGCCCATACGTACTTTACAAACGTTACAATAATTCAAACTATCAAACAGTCTTATCAAACAAGCTTTGAAAAATACCGTGAAACCAGTTGATAATAAAGTACTTTTAGTAACGTAAACTTTCGCAACACTGACACTCATTGTGTGTCCACCGATATCGTCGGTTATATCGGCTAGTATCGGCCGTTATCGGCACATATCGGTCGACGACGTCTACGATTTGTGCCAGTTAGATACAAGCGTTAAATATTGTCGTATATGTGTAGAGTGCATTGATGAAGAGATAGTGAATGCGTCATTTGATTATTTTTATTTGAATATTATCGGTTTGGTGTTGCAAGAGGCGATATGCTTTAATAAAAAGCAGTAGAGTTTTGACTTCCTGCTAACCGTGAAAATAAATTTGGTTTACTCAGTAGTAGACTGGATTTGTTCTTGTTTGATGGCCATATGCTCTCTCCGTTTTACATGCAAAATGGGTATATGTACAAGAGACATACCCCTGCCTAACTTTTCGGGAAATGCAGGCGTGGTGTTGTATTTATAACCGACTTCAAACGGAGGTTCTCAGTTTGACCTGTCTGTTTGTTTGTATGTATGTATGTTTATCCGTGATTTTTAATCAGTTCGTTCGTACGTTTTGGAAACACTTTTACTATGCGTAGGTACAGCTAAGGAGTGGAATTCCCTGCCGGGGTCTGTGTTTTCCGACAGTTACAATCTAGAAGTCTTTAATTCAAGAGTGAATAGCTTATTTTTAGGTAAGCGTGTCTCAGCGTCGACCAAATCATCGCGAGTCTAAAATATATGAAAAAAAAGTTCCTTTTTGTAGTCCCTATTACTACTGCTAATTCTTATTTTGAAGGCATTAAAAGGGCTTATAATATACAACAGAAAATAGTAAGTTTGTATTTTAACTCACGTGTTTCATTGGAAATATTCAATGACGATACAGCCCTGTGAAAAAGTCATTTGTCCCTTTCGCACACTCAAACCATAACCTTGCTCTAAGAGCTTATAGTCACTCCCCTGATGTCCATTCGTTTTATAGATTAAACGACCAGAACCTAAAGGCTAGATCATCCAATATCGAACTAAACAAAACAGCTTATTTACCTAATAATTCATTAAACAAAATCCCAAACAAAAAACAAACATCAACTCGACGAACAAACTCCTATCAAATACCAAAACACCAACTACATTATAAGCTCACAAAACGACACAAAAGTCGCCAGTTTCGGCGTCAAAAAGCGACGATTTTAACAACTAAGTTACTTTAAATAAAACCTGCTTCTCGTCGTGTTCAAAGGCAATGCATTCTCTATAAAATACCGATAATACTGCTTTACAGAGAGCTTTGTGCAGCATTGCATACACGTACGAATACACATATGCAACGCGCGCAGAAAGTACAATGCATAAATCTTTTGCGAAACTGTTTATGTTATTCTTCATAGATGTTTGGCTAAATTTGCTAGATCAAATATCGATGCTGCCTTTGTAAAGGCTTTTGTGACATTGCTTGTGAGAGTCGTTAAATATGTATGGTCAATCATGTTACTTCCGCAAGTCGGGGCAGTTACAAAAGCTGCCAATTTTGAGGGATATTAATGTTGCAAGAGATTTGTGTTTATGGTAGTAACATGACTGGTTTTGACGACAATAATGTTTAAAGCAAAACTGTACTTTACGAAGCGGAAAGTTCAAAGAATAGGTAAGTAATGCCGTTATGCTTCATTTTAGTCTTTCGTTTTGGTGGAGGCAATACCGGGCCCACAAATTTTTTTATAATTATTTATAAATTATTTTTATCTTACTGTTGTAAGGTTGAAAATCACTTGTCTCCATTCAAAGTCCTTCTTCACAAAGGGCGAATTACCTGAAACAAAATAACAATATCCGTTAATCAAAACTGCATAAGGGTTCAATGTAAAACACATTTTTTATCACCGATCCGAAGCCCGACGCTGCCATAGTGTCCAATTTAGGCGAACACGGCTTATGTCACATGCACATCGCTACACGTTATTGGTACACGTAAAATTTACGACTACCCCCCCAATAACTGGTTAGATCCAGTTATAACTGGTTTTATCCGCACGTAACTGGATTAATGTTGGGTGTTATTAGGAATTTGCGGCGTTACGAGTCCTCCTTCCGGAATTTTTAGGATGGAATTTTTGGGAAGGTGCCTGTTTGTTGGTATATTTATGTAATTCTTTGGTTAATTTTACTCAGATTTTTGCGGGAACTATCAAGTTCGTTCGGTTTCATTATTTGATCTGATCGATTCTGTAAAGGTCCTTCCCTAGATACATGTATTATACCGAACGACGCAGCATTGCGATAACGCTTTTTTATAGGAACAATTGTATTTATTGCTCTACAGAGAATTATTTTTCAACGAAGCCGCGTTTCTCGCTCTGTAGCATCGATTGTCTGCGGAATCCTCTCGCGTAAAAATTAACAAAATCCTTGTTGAAAATAAATTGCCAGTCCAATTCTCATTTAACGCTCAGCTCACCCTTCACACGCAGCACTGAACAACAAAGAAATCAATCGTAAATCAAATAAACGCGATTCACAATCACTATGAAGCCCCTCAATATCGATCACATAAGTTATTCGACAGATGGCCGCACTAGTAATTAGCGATGAGTTCAGATTCTCAATAACATAGAGTTATTAATAACATAGAGGCCGTAGACCTATGAGATGGCTCTTGACAAAGTGACATTTGTTGGGACATACATAATTTGGGATTGACCATGAGACATTTCGGTAGTGCATGTCAATCCTAAAAAAAAATAACTTACTAGCAATCATTGTCGCTGAAAGAATGTGACTTTGTCTGAGCAGTTGTCAACGGCAGTTAAAATAAAAATTGACAGACTCAGTATTTTGTTTCGATAAACAATGTTTTTACGTTTGAAAAAGCAAGAGGAGAGTGTATGAGGTGCTTATTTTGCATTTTAATATACCATATGGTTAATTTTTCGGGTAATTTGGGTCCGTAAACATTTGGGCTTTAAAAGTACAGGATTATGTGCACTTCAGGTACTTCAGCTATTTGCAGGTCAAATTCCTGTGTTAAAGTTTTCTTTCGTTCTTTTTTTCTTAGAGGGTGCTCTATCTAACCACTAGAACGTTTCGTAAGACAGAATAAAATTCACAGTTTCAGACGCATATTACTTATTTGCATTACGGCAGTGTCATATCTATATTTGTCTCGCTCTATGTGAAGTAGTTATGCTTTGTTATTTACGACAAATGGCTCGAGTGACAAATGCGATATCAGACTTATATAGGACGTGGAATATGTGTCAATTGCAATCTTTTCGTTTAATATGTATCATTATTTACTTCATTCATTTGTACTGTGGAGAGAAATTGAGGGCATCAAGTTCAAGAGTGAGTTCACTTTTCTATGTATATGTAGCAAAGGTTATCAGGAGTTTTTCTGTGTAATAGAACTATTAAACTAATAGCATAATATGAGTCAATAATAAATAGTAAAAAATTCCGCCAGACTCAATCAGACTAGTATTGTGTAAACTATTTTTAAATAAACGACCTTCCAGTTTGTACGAAATTTGATGTCCTTTGATATTTATATTAAATCGAAATAACTTAAAAAAATTATAATATGTACAACTTAGTTCTTAAAATTCCCCTTTTTTAAATAACATAATAAATTATTTACATTTTTAAGTCGGTACAGTGTATTTTTTTGTCTGTGACATCTAAAGTGACACCATCTTTGTTTATCAAATCTACACTTAACAATTGTACGAACTATACCTACCATAAACACAATACAAGTTGGAATTTAAAAATAGAACCACAGCAAAACTTGTGAGAGATTGCAAACATCTCCGAAGAAAGCGCTCCTGCCGTAAAATGTTGCAACTTATGCCAGATGATAAACAGTCGCCGTCTTTCTTTCTTTTTATTTTTATTTCTTCTCTTACTGGAATTTCCACTTCAATTGCCACTTTTTAGAAATTCTTTTTGTATTATGAAATAATACTAACTGTTAGTATAAGATGGGATTAGGTTGAATCTTCTTTAAAGAAAATATCTCAGTGGGATTTATTTAAAAATTCAAGGGACCTACTCTATCTTGTAAAAACTAACATGGTTTCACTGTGAGGAGCTAAACAGGACGAAGAGAACTATACCTTTTCACTGTGAAATCATGATGGCGTTGACAGGTTATAGTACGGCCCATCTTTAGATAGACAACCATAAGTTTGTACTAGTTTTTACCCGACTGCCGAAGGAGGGTAATGTGTGTATCATTCTATATATGTATGTAAGTTCCTATGTGACGTTCTAGAGACCAAACGCATTGGCCGATTTCGATGATTCATAGTTAATCGATTCGTCTTAAACCTGCGAGTGTCACTGGCTATATTTAATCAGAAAATAGAAAAATGGCGGATTTTGGGCGCCTTATTGTGGGGGCCCAAATTTTTTTTCTTCCGAACCCATCGTGTGGGGTATCAAAATAAAGGGTTTTAAGAGGTGATTACAAGAATATAAAACACAAATGGTAAACAAAAAAAAAACAAAAATCCCGACTGCTTAAATAGCGAACTAAAAATACTTAAACAAGAAGAAAAACATGCTGTGCAGTCGGAGGATACATCTGGTTTTGGTCAGCCAACTCGCGCATTTGTATCCTCCGACTGCACATCATGATTTTCTTCTTGTTTACGTTTTTTTAGTTCGCTTTTTAAGCAGTCGGGTTTTTATTATTTTTTAATATTTTAGATAACTATTTCGTTGCTGGAAATACTAATGAAGACTTCCAGACTTAAAGAGACAGACTCAACCAAAAACACAAAATCAGATTTCTTTTTTGTCTCAAGATTTTTAGTAAAAATTAGGTACATTATTAACACCCGATATTTCGTGACGGAGTGTTATTACAGGTACTAAATAAAGGCAGAAAAAGCGATAAAAACACAGCTAATGTGTAGAAAATAACAATTTCGACGATAAAATTGGAATTCTTTATATATAAGGTTATGAAAAACGGTAACGGGTGGAGTGGAATAAATTAAATTTATTCTCCTGGAGTACTGTGACGTGATCGGAATATCTCGCGAATATCTAATAATAAGTTGGAAGTACTCTTTACAAGTATCTGACAAATGTCTTTGATTTCACATTTTCAGTCATACTTGTTAGTAAAGTAAAGGATTATATTTTTTATATTTTGTTTGATATATTTTCGATTATTGTTTATCTATTCTGGATTCTGTAAATATTTTTACTACGCACGTTTTGTTCCGTTACGTAGGGAGGTTTGGTATTCAATAGTAGTATTGTTTTGTCCAGTATATTATTTACCTACTGACAATTTCTCGGAAAACCATCCGAGAAAACCATTCGACTAACATGATTCACAAAATAAATCAGAAATGTAAATCCCATTTATTCGTCAAACTCACACTTGACCATATCAAGCGGAATCACCAAAAATCTGCTATTTATGTCCACAGGATTTTATCCGGAAAATTTCCGCGAAAACATCGATCAGGCGGCAGAATTTCTCTCAAACGGACCAACCCTTCCGCTGCTCGCCGGTCGAAACGATGCCCATTTTTCACCGGTACCCGTTTGATCGACCCGAGGTATCGTAATTGGTCTTGGTACGATGAAATTGTTGTTAAAACGTGGTCACTCGAACCGAAGCTTTGTGCTTTGCTTGACACACACAGGTTAACATTTCCGTTACAGTGCTTAAAAAACCGAACGAATATTGCTTTCACGTTAGCAATTTTGACAGTTTGTCGTACGATGAAAATGCCGTGAATTTTGTGACTACCGCTCATATTGAAAGCTACTAGAGTGACGTTTTTGACGTCAGTAATAGGGCGATGTTTTCATGGCATTCTATTTTGACGTGAATTGATTCACTCGACGACTAAATGTTTACTACGCATAGAACAGTACCTAAATATAATTATTTTGATAGAGGCACTTAATTTATTCCTACCAAAACACTACATGACAACAGTATCAAAATTAGTAAAAACAATTTTCTGTTCCTATTATACGATCGTATCATCAAATTACTAACATTTACTTTCAGGGTTGGTAACATTACAAAAATCGATACCAATTATACCAATCAAACGCAAACAAAAATCACAATCAAACCTGCAACAGCTAATAAACTTTTAATATAATTCGATATCAATTTGAAATTTCCAGTATCGACAACGTAACATACTCGTGGGTAATTGGTATCGTGTTCGGATCCGATGTTCTATTATTGAAAGGTCGCTCTATTGTTTTCTGTTTAGCCTGCATCGTACGGGTTGATCGGATTGACTGTGTGTTGTCAGCTGTTGTAGTTCCTACGTGTTTTGATGTATAACTGTTTCGCCGTGGCCCGTCCCAGTCCCAATAGCCAGCAATAATAATTTTAATGTTGATTTATTTTTAATAGGACTCGTGTTGTGTTTAGTTTTCAAAGGCGAAGTGGTAAAACAAATATTATGTCGATCTAATTTCATATGCAAATATGTTATTTTAGTGTTGTTTTAATAATGCAGCAATGTTAACTCATTTGTTTTTGCGCTGATGCGCAAATAGGCAAAACAAATTGTGCAAAATCATGTGTTTTAAATTGAATGTCTCGCCCGGGGAGTTTGTAACAGATAGCGTTATTAACAAAAAACTTTGCGATTTGCGATAAAAATATTGTACACATCTTTTTAGGGCTCGTCAAAACTTTCTCGGATATTAAGATCGTGACGATCGCCTCTAAATATTCGGGCCGACATCGCTCATCAAACTCATAAAAACTACACAGGGTTGTAAAAAGACATCTAATAAAAAAGTTTCGCATTTTAAAAGCGTCACAATATACGTCGTTGATAATAAGCGACCACAATAGCATCAGCCCTAACGATATCAAACTAGGGTTGTCACCCTTTGTAGAAAAAATGTATAATAACAATTCACACAACGAGATAAGTAAAAATACGAGCTTGTTAAACCGTAAAAAGTAATAATGGGGAGAGTAAAGTCAACAACGGTTGCATTTGTGTCACAAAATTATTCACGCGCGTTAGATTTTGTCGCCATTTTTGGGACACCCGGCGTGTAGGACAGTAGGTTTCACTTAGGGGGAGCGATAGCGGTGTGAAAAGTATAATAGAAAGCCATAATGGATAAAAGAGATTTTTAAAATATTAAAAAGGTGATTTTCCGGTAGTGCTTCTTACTTGATATGAAAAGGGTGACTGATTTTTGCTTTGAATTTAATGCAATTATTTGCGACCCTATCTAGATAATGTTCTTAATATACACTTGTACTCTCTCAGGTATCAGCTTTACTTTAGGTCAAAAATGCTAGAGTATCTATCTCGTTTATCTATGGCGTTGTTTTCTCTTTACTTAGGCGTTCGTTAATTCAAAGCACTGGACTTGAAAGTCTCGATTTTCGTTCGATTTTGTTTTGATTTTATTGGATGAAACTAAAATCCGTTTTGGCAACCCTCCACGCTAAAACGTGTACCTAGTACATGTTTATTTAGAAAAACATGGTCTTCCAATTAACAGAACCTTTGTGTTATGAGATAAAAACAAACTCCCTGTCCTTATTTCTATTAGAAATCCTTTTGTTCTTGCCTTGATATACTGAAACTAAAACAAAAATCGGTTTTTAACGAAATCTTTTTTTTTCTGTTAGGCTCTAGACAGACGGACTGCATTTTAATTGCACTCCAACTGCAAATTTGCAGTTTGAATGCAGTCTTTTTGCAGTTGGCATACATAACAAATCTGAAGAACTGCATCGAAACTGCTTACCGACTGCGCAGTCCACTCAAATGCAGTCCGTCTGTCTAGAGCCTTACGCTTACGATTTTACTTCTGTTTTTTTTTGTATTTATATCTCTCAAATTTAAAACCCTTTACTTAAATTCAATTTAAAACATGATATTTTAGTAAAGAATAGCTTAACAAAAAATCAAAACACAATCAAATAGCAAGTCAGCAAAATTGCGATTATTCTATAAGCTTTGACATTTGCGGCAGATGTACGTTAAAATTGGATCACAGTATTGTGTCAGAGCAGCTGACGCGTCTATCTCACTGTGTCAGATTCTGCGTCGAATATTGCAATTGGTCTCCGAGACCGCGCGTGCACGGGAGAGTTAATAATGACAATCGAATTTCAAATTACGATTATAATTTAAATAACGATCTTGATTTGCAGTAACAGATTTTTATTTTGAATGACGGTAGGTATTATTAAATACAATTTAAATTGTTACGTGCTTGATATTTTTTAAACGTGATATAATTTATTTAAGGGCCTCGCAACGCCAAATGATTAATATTTTTACACCCCAATATTCAAATATTATGTCTTAATTTGCTCAAACAATTTGTAAATAAATTATTCATGTTAATTTATGTTTGAAAAGATGTATCATTCGTATGACGTTTATTTACCTTTTATATGAAATGATTTATTATCTAAATACAAGGTACCATACCTACGTCATGTTTTTGAAGGCGTTAATGAGACATAACAATTAATTAATTAAAAGCGAACAGCGTAATATTGCTGGCTTATTTTGCATGCATAAACTCAGGCCCTTTTTCCATATGACAGAAACTACAGAACGGAACATGTTAGGTACTAACATACTTCTTTTGCTTCGACCACGTTCACGCATGCCCATTATGATTATTGTCTGATTATTCTGAAATGAACCACAATTATTTAACGCTACATACTTTGCAACAGCGCAAAACAACGGCCCAATATTTGTACAAGTAGAGGGTGTCCCAACAAAAAATAACTTTATCTTATCACCTCCCATGTCCATCGGTCAAGCAACTTGGTCGTTCACCTCGCCATGTGCGCTCTACATTCAATTAAATACTTAATCGCGACGCGCGGCTCCCCGCAGAGGGCAGCATTGTACCATTCACAACGCGATTAACACAGATTCGTGCGATTGTACCTATTATTCTCTATTCAAATCCGTTTCCAATTTGAAATTATGTCCAGTTTAACAAATATCAACTTCATGTTAGTGTAAATTAAATTGATTTCAGACTGACAAGTATTAATGAAAAAGTCATAAAAGTTGTGAAGTTGTAATGCAAGTTGAATTTTATCTATGGGTGTTAAAGTTGTGTTTCCCAAAACACGTTTTTGTTTATATGTTTACCTACATTTCGAAAACGCGAATACAGTATATACTAGGTACCGGACAACCGACGAATTATCGCTTCCTGCGCTGACGCATAGATCAAGAGTGCAGAGGTGCTAAATTTAGCACTGAATCATACTGAATCATAGCCATTTATGTAGTAAGGTTAATTCTAAACTAATTGAAGTAAGCCAATTAACACTGTTAATAGTTTCGTGCCTTTGAATCCAATTTTCTCACTTAAGGTTACACTAGTCGATTATTCTCCCGTACAAACGTAGTCTGGCGATTACTCTACTGTTTGAGGTTGTACGTTCAAAATAAAAATGACATCAATTTGTCTCATCATTATCTAGCCCGGTATGGAAACAAAAAAGTAAAATAAACAATTATTTGAAAGTTATGAGCGTCGAAAGTTCCATATTGCAACACTAATTTTAACGCATCTTTGGGCGGAAATAAATACCATAAGAAGAAGGAAAATTGCAAATCGGCCACCATACAGGGATAGATTAGTAGTTCAAATAATTTTGTTTTGTAAATATACATTTAATAGTTTTTTCATGATATTTACACTCCCCAAGGTCTATTTATAAAATTTCAGGCGCTTGTTTTCGTCCTAAATCATCATGCATTTCGCTACAAACTTGCAAAAGTGCTAATTCGTACGCGAACTAGCTTTTTAATGCTCATCACAGCATCCATCTCTTAATCATGTGTTGTCGGATGAGATAGCATGCATTTTAACCCCGCGCGTAAAATAGGTCGTGCCGTTGACTAGGGCAACCTTAATAGAATTTTGTATACTTAAAAGACTTTTACAAAACAACAAACAAATATGCCAAGTACTTTCTGAGGCAAACAAGAAAACTGCATTTCTCGAGATTTAATGTTAGTTGAAGTAACTCACTTAATACTTAAAGATGTTTTTGAAAAAAATTATTAGCCTCTAGGAAGGCGAGTGTTTTATTATGAGAAAAGTAAGTAAGAGACGCGTACTTAAAGAGAATATTGTAAACTATCTAAAGTACATTAAGCTCGGAATGGTTCGTGTTCTTCCGACATGACACGAAGAAACGCCGACGATGACCGAACTAAATTAAAAAGTAATGAATACTATCATCCTAATCATACATTACGTCATCTCTTTTTATTCTATGGTCTTAGAGAATGCATCATCAAATCGTACCCTGTCATTACGCCGGAACTGACCAAGAATCATGAGTAATTACGAAGTAAGAGGCCTCTGATTGAACCTTCCCTGGGCGTGACCATTCTACGTTTGAGTGACAGCTCTTTGTTCACTCCTTTTTGAATATGGAATGGAATGTTTTGTTTTCTTAACGGATTTCGAACGTTTTTTTTTAATTGACCGTTTGGTGCGTCCATGTTTTTTTACCGGTTTGGATTGATAAGTGAATCTAATATTGAAATATTTAAAGATGGGTTGATCAGATTATCTTTTCTGTATTATCCATCGGTGGACACTTCTTCTTGCAACACCCTACCTACCGCATAAATGAAATAAAGACTGTACTAGCAGTTAATCTAAATTAGTACAATTCCAATGTTAATAACCCAATTCCATCTCCATTTTCTTAAGATATCAAATCAGAATTAAATTCTTCGACTTAATAGAACCAAAAATGTGAAAGAATTCAATACTTATAGATAAACCGAATCTCGTATCAAAAATTAACACTAATAGAAGAACAGAAGTTTTCAAAGCTTTCAACGTTGCGTAATAATTAATTGTTGAAATGAATAAACATAATTCGGGTACTGGGCGTAAACTTAATTAAAAGTTATCAGGCGGTGTATCATAATCAACTTTTATCTTTGCCCGGAGTCTCGTAACTAAATAATTATTTTATAATACAATCGGGAACGTAGAATACGGATGATTGAGATTTTAACCGGTGTGAATGACTTTTTATAGAGAGAAAGATTAATAGGTTCGTAGGTGGGGTAGAGACACTTTTTTACGATATATTTTTGTATTGAAGAACTAAGTAGGTCTTGGGTGGACATTTGAAGAGGAATAGGCATCAATCTTCGCGAATTGACGCAACTTATAAAAGCTAGTATTTTGTCTATTGCCAAAACTATCTTAGCTTTTCGATTTATCAGTACCTAAAGAAAATAAATCTATTAAGAGTCGCAAAATTCTATCTTAGGTGGTTTTTTACAAAAAAAAATGTATATTATAATTGTTTGTTTGTGTTTTCGAGCGTATGGCACTCGTGGGCTGCAGCTGAAAATCAGCGTCAGGTGGAATACCCTGTATTTCCATTTGGCATTATGCTGAGCTGAGGCCCTTTTGGCATTTATAGTTTAAGAAATATTTTGTTTAATTTTAAGGTGTTTTTGTTTTGCAATGCCAAAAAACTCATTTTTTTTCTTTCTTTCTTTATTGGTTACAAAATTACAGGAAGTCTTCATTCAATATCCTTTCCCTAAATGAAACACCGCTAAAGATTACGGATTTGCGGAAGAATAGCCAATTTCATTTGAAAATCTTCGCCATAATCTTGCCTAAGCTAAGGTCCACAGAATCCTTAATTTCATTAAACCTGTAATAATGAAAGCTCCTAAAATCTATGTTAAAATTTCTTCAGTAATTAATCTTCATCAGGATCGTCGTTTTATTGGAAGTGACTTTCAACTTTATGATTAAAAGATAGTTTGATACTTTCAAATTAATTTTCGGACTGAGTTGGGGAGTAATTTTCTGTGGTACGCCAGAGATGCGAAAAATTGAATATGGAATTATTAGGTTACTGAAGTTTCGCCTCATTCCTGAATGAATTGGTTTAAAAATAATGGTTTGGTTTTTTATCGTTTTTATAAGGTTATAATTCGTTGAAAATAAATTCAAGAATAAATAGTTAATTCTAGGTAAGTGTGCTTCGTCCACCGCCGCATATCATCAGGTCAGGGCTAATTGGTCAGAGAATTACCTGGCTGAAGAAACTGAAGGAACACCGGTGAGTTTTAGTCAGTAGAAGTCTGACACGCTCTCCCGCTTCACCAAGTGCGGGAGAAGTCATTGGATGACTTACCACACCAAAAAACAGCACTAATGGTCAAACGCAAACCTGTGGTAATAAAAAGAACTGATTGTAATGATCTACAAACTGTCTGTAGTGACTCGTTCTTCTAAATTTTTCTCTTAAGCTTACAGAAACGTAATTTATATGTTTTCTACATAAAATCCTGCTACTCTATCTACCACCACCTCTTTCACCACACCACATCATAAAATCTCACTCGAAATAACACCTCAACCTGGGAACATCACAGCCGTCAACTCCCACCGGAAAAGACCTTATTACATATTAGTCTTATTACCCAACTCGGACTAACGAATCAGAGATAAAACCAGTTGTAATTAAAATTTAACTGCACCAGTAATAAAACTATAGAAATAATTATGTTAATTATATTTTGGGAGCTATCGTACGCATTTATCATGCTGTCAGTTTGGTGAGGATGTTTCGGTTGATAGTTTAAATAGTGGTTTTGTTTTAATAAATCTTTGGGCTGTAGCTAGAGATCTAGTAATTGTTTTGGTGAACTTGTAAATGGAAGGTTAGTTGAGTTAAATATAGAATCGGAGATCCCGTATTTTTACTGAACGTTCGCATTCAGATTTTTGTTGTTTTTTTTTTGTTTTGATTGTTTGTTGATTTTGGGTCGCGCGGGTGTGCATCGAGTACGCGTTTTGTTGCCTCAAGGTCGTTGGCGACTGTCGTTGTCTTAAGTACGAAAATTAGTTTTTTGGTTTGAGTTCTCAAAAGCGAGCGATACCTAATTATTGTTGAATGATTTTAATTGTTAACAATTCATCAGAATCGGTTTTGTGTATAGCAATTAGCAAAATACAATGTCTTCAGGTAATCTAATGTGTCTTAGAAAATCTAACAGGAAACTTATTCTAAGCTATATAGGTACATCGCCTTTGATTTAAATCTATCAAGTCAATTTATAATCACAGAAATAAACCCAAATCAAAAATCTATCCCCACAGTTATTAATAAACGAAACTTATAAAGTACAAGCTAATTAAAACTAAGTAATCTTTACTAATATTATAAAGCTGAAGAGTTTGTTTGTTTGAACGCGCTAATCTCAGGAACTACTGGTTGGAATTGAAAAATTATTTATGTGTTGGATAGTCCATTTATCGAGAAAGGTTATAGGCTATATAACATCACGCTAAGACCAATAGGAGCGGAGCATAAATGAAAAATGTTGCAAGACGGGCAAAATTATTCCTTTTTGAGAGCTTCCGTTGTGTGCGCTGCGTAAACGGTTTAAGTTACAGTAACAATCATGTATGTAGGTAGGGTAGGGTACCTACCCTATTACCTACTACCAACCTATCCATCTACCCTACGGTAGATGGATAAGTAAGACGGGAGCGAAGCCGCGTGGGACAGCTAGTATTGAATATTAAGAAGTAAAAACAAGGTTTTAAACTACCATCGTTACCCAAATCTGTCAACCGACTTAAAAGAAAAGGGAAATAGATAAAAGATTGACACTTCTAATGCGTTTCTCTCTTTCATAGATTAAAGGAGCTAATTATACGAATGGAATATTAATTGAGAGCTGTTTTATTAAAAGTAATCAGGAAGCTTATTAAAATGCGACAGTTATCGCACTTATTATTTATTCTGAAACACACATCAAAATGTTATCCAAATACATCCGGTATTTGGATAACATTTTGATGTGTGTTTTGTACGTCTAATTATTTTGGTCGTTGATGTATTCGTATCTACTAATTTTATGCAAGAGTGCAGTGGTGGCTTAGTGTTATCCGCCGCGACTTATGAGTTGTAGGTCGTGGGTTCAAAAACCCAGGCAGGCGCTTTACTTAGTGTAAATTATTTCACCACCACTGCTCTCAAAACGGTGAAGGAAAACAGCATGAGGAAACCATGTCCTAGAAACAAAAAATCGAATAAATGTGACATCAACCAACCCGCATTGGGCCCGCGTGGTGGATTACGGCCCATTGCGTCTCACAGAGAGGAGACCTGTGTCCCAGCAGTGGGAACATTAAAAAAGACTGATAATGATGATGATGATGATCTACTAATTTACTCCTCTCTTTACTACCTATTTCACTTTTATTTTCTATCCCAGAAGGCAAAATCTATGTAATCCTACATTGTTTTAACTACCAAGTCCAGTTTCTGTTCAGTTCCAGAACTTAGATTTATTGGCATTTAATCGAAAACTGGCTTCAACAAAATTAACTGCTGTCACTCCTTTTATACCAGAAAAATGAGCGGTGCCTTTGTGACAGGGCACAGGCGAAGCCACGGAAAAAACTAGTAAATTATAAGTACTCAATAGCTACTGCAGGGGCTGGCTCGAGGTGGCTCAAGAATAAAATACTTCGACGGATTTGGGGAAGGTCTTGGTCCAGCAGTGGCAGTGTAGGTGTGTAATATCAAAAAACCGGCCAAGTGCGAGTAGGATTCGCGCAGGAAGGATTCCGTACCACTATCGCAAAAAGCGACAAAAAAATCACGTTTGTTGTATGGGAGCCCCACTTAAATATTTATTTTATTCTGTTTTTAGTATTTGTTGTTATAGCGTCAATAGAAATACTTCATCTGTGAAAATTTCAACTGTCTAGTTATCACGGTTCATGAGATACAGCCTGGTGACAGACGGACAGACAGACAGACAGACAGACGGAGCGCGGAGTCTTATTAATAATAGGGTCCCGTTTTTACCCTTTGAGTACGGAACACTAAAAGGAAAAAATGCTACTTCTATTTTCAAACACATCAACCGAAAAAAGGGAACGTCACCCATAAGTACAAAAGACAGCGTTTAATCCTTTTACTGTCAACATTACGGAATAGACGAGGAAATAGACCAGTAAATAAGCCAGTAAATACGGCTTCTGAGCCTCTCCGTATCCTTTCCCGATACTCGATTGAAATTATAAGCTCCAGTCGGGGGAGATTCGACACTTTGGAGCCAATAGATATTTTTATACGTCATTGTCGAGATATGAAGGTTTGGAAGCCAGGGAGTTACGTAACTTATATCTATTTGGGGAGATATTGATCGAATAATATATGTGGTAGATTAGTTTAGGTACGTTTTATGTGTCTTAGCTTTTGTACTTATCTACCAGGTTTTTATTTTAATGATGATACAACCTGGTAGCTAAAATAGGCATTCAATTTCCCCGACCTAAATGTGTAAAATTGGGGAGCCATTTCAAAGTTTTGTTTCAAATTCTACTACAGACTGTATTTCCATTCTATTGGAAATCTTTGTAACTTTACCAAAACTAAAAATACCAGTCATAAAACACAAATGAAGAACGAAGTCATTTAATATCAACAGCTTAACAATCCTTTCAATAATTCAACACTGACTGAATGACATTTCCGCATCGCACGCAAGAAAACCATTTCCAGGATTGGTATCCTAAAATCCTTCTACATAAAAAGACATTTTATTATTCTTACTCCCAACAATATGGATAAAATAAACATCTAAGCTTGTCGCCTATAAAATGCAGGAAAAACAGAAAAAAAAGAACATGTTCTTCCATTCGTTCATGAATGTAATTACGTCGTGTCCTAGTGAATGAACTTAAGGAACTTATTGTAATGAATTTTAATGTCATGCGGTCCTTATGCAAATCTTGTCCTCATTCCATTCGGTCTTTTAATTCTTTGATTATTACTTAATGAATAATACAGTTAATTTGTTTTTGTTATGGACTTTGTGAGTGACAGTCTTTATAGTCTACACTCGTATATCTGACTCACTGTTGATTAAGTTAGATTTCAATAGCAAAGAAATTGATGAAATTTAATCATGTTTTATCACTTCTAAGTATTCTTAAGTACAGTGTATGTGAACCAATATGATATTCTGGCTCTATTTATCGAAAAATGGACTCAAATTCTGTAAAAGAATTCGGCAGAAGCAGTTAAGAAAAAAAAACAGAAAACCGATATCATGGCATCTAAGTAAAAAGCATGTCGCACTTGCAATGCCAATTGATTGTGTTATTAACGAATTTTACCTTAAAACATATTATTAGGAATTTATTTTAAATATTGTGGTGCTGATTTTCCTAATTTTCAAGACATACTCTTTATGTGATATCGGCCAACAGTTGAAACACTTAAGCTTAAAGCTCCAACAAAGTCACACCTCGATTCCCGCCATTTTTTCCGCCATCTTCTTTTATAATCCAGGTCACGCGCACCATATTGATAAGTTGTCGCAACGTGTGCCCGATATTTGCATGGCCCGAGTTCGATTAGTGCCTACTTTTGCTCCTTGTTCCCTCACATATGGAGTTGAAGAGTTTTGTTCAAGTTCCTTTTTTTTCGCTGTGAAATTTTTGGCGTGAGAATATCGGGTGTTACCGTGTTACGGGAATTGGAAGGGTGTATGCGTACTTTCTTTTTTAAGTTTGGGGACTGTATGTTCTATGGTGTGTTTGATTGTATATTTGGAATATCTGATACGTTTCTGCAGTAATTGACAGATTTTTCTCATTTGTGTTTTTCTTTAATTGACTTTAAGGCCGTTTGTAATTTGATTCGCCAGGCTTTCGTGTGCAATTGAACTGTGCAAACATGTTTTTATTTTGTGCTTCAGGTAAGTGTTCAGTATGTGTGTTATAATCAAATTCAATTGAACTTTTATGTAGTTGTAGCGCTTTTATCGGTTGATGATTTACAATATTGTGGAGCAAATACATAGTCTCCAAATACTCAAGTGGACTTTGTGATATTCAAAGATAGTCGTTAACTTAGACATCCATTAGCGCCGACATACCAACATTATAACACAGATGATGCATCTTCAAAGCCTCTACATGTTACTTACCCGAAGCAATCTCCAATGCATTTACAATGTAACACCCAACTTCACGATTACCTCACACAAGTACTATAGTATCTAATAAGTAATAACCAATATTGACATCAATCAGTTCTATGAATTAGCGTCTTCGTGTGACATTACATTGAACACTACCCGTCTCTATCTAACTTTATGATGATGAGGGAGACTGAGGTATCCTGCAGGTGTGTTTGACATGAAGACATGATTGAGCTGTGAGTGTGACATTTAACGGATCTCTTTGTGCCAGTGATTGGAAGCAAGGATGTGAAATGTTTTTAGAAAGCTGGTTTGATGGTAGGTAGTTGTTTTAGGAAATGGGTGTCTCATCCGTAAATGGATGTGCATTGGTAGTTGACCTTATTACTTATCTCGAATCTTATCTAATTACGTTTCCAGCTTCTCTGTAAAATAGACGCAATGGCAATAGTTTTCGTGAGCCTCTATTTATCTGAAGGAAATCGTAATCCCTGCATTATTTTTTGGATATACCAAGGTAAACAAAAATAACTTACCCATTTAATAATTCTCTCTTCAATTGCGTAAAACAATAGTCAAATTAAATCATCAAAAAAGACAATTTCTTTAACCAGCATTTGTTAAACAAAATATCAGTCTTACTTAGCCTAGACTTACGAGGTTTCCTAAGCCGCATTTTCGACTGAATGACAGTTGAAGCCCTGTATCCCGCAGAAAGGCAACAGCCCTAGAGATAAAGTTTTTTACGGTTCAGCCTAAAAGATGAATTTAGTACTATTTGAGTGATGTAAACCGATGTATGTCGCTAAAGAAATGTTGAAGGGATTTCAAAAGCTTTTGTACTGATCATGACTTGAGTTTTTGCAGGATAAGGTTTTTCTCGTGGTATCTAGAGGATTGGGATATAACATTTATGAAGACGTGGTAAGTAAAACCTTGATTTAAGTCCTACTCTATTAAATCTGTTCATTACCGTTCCAGACATTGTAAAGTGGTTGAAATGGAAATATTTTTTATGATCCCTAAACAATCTTCTTCAAAAACTCTTTACGATCCAAAATTTCAAATAAAGAACGAAATTTGAGCACACGACCAGCATTTAAACCTAACCTTAACCCAAACTCACAAAGCTCATAATAAAATTCATATGTTTATTATAAATTTAGAACTGACATCGCTATGACAGCTGTCAGGCCGCCATTGCTGTTAAAAAAGCGCGCCTAACAGTCAATGAAGCGTTGAAACGATTCAGCCATGTTTAACAATATTATATTATGTGTTTTTTTAATAATTATGTTACGTGTGTTTAGTTACGGACTGTTAATTTGTTTGTTAGGCTACCGTCCTGTATCGGTAAGTAATAAATTGAGCATGAAATAGATTAGGGTGTGTTCAGAGAGGTAATGGATGACGTCAGTATCGAGGCCGTTCATTCGGAGCGACATTTGGGATTGAAAAGTGTTCATAAACTGAGATAAATTCATTGCGTATAAAATAAAATTCATGTTGTTATTTTGATATTTTATGAAAAGGTTTTTATTCGCGAATAAACTTTGTTGTACATGACGTTTATTTTATTTCGCTTAAAATAAAAATAACGCTCTATTGCCTATATTAAATTCAAACAAACTACATATTTCATAAAGGTATAAATGTCTGTACACTTAGATAACTGATGGTTATTAAAACTGCACTCAACTTAGGTTTACTTCAACCAAACTTTCCTTCAACCAAAGCCGCATCTCTACTTTTTCTCTTAAAAACCCTTAAAAAGCAAGTTAAACACGCTAAGAGCATTCACATTATTTCAAATAGTCACTCGTATATTTCAAGGCGAGCTGTTACCGTCAGCTGTATTTGGAAACACCTTTTAAGTTTAAACCCATGGCCGCCAATGTTTACCCGCACCTAGCACGTGTTAATACAAAAAACCTATAAAACACCGAGCAAGAAAGAAAAAAAAGAAGTATAGTCTATGATCTCTCGTGACGCTCAATTTGAAGTCTCTGTTGTGGTTTTAAATGTTTTTCTTGAGCACCTGCCGTTAGACGGTTAACATCGATAAAAATTGTATCTAATAAAATGTTCGGTATTTTTTTTAATATTAACGATTGTTAAAAAAACATTAGTAAAGGTAGCCGTATGTTACACGGTTCCGTACCCATAGCTTTTTTTTCTGGAACTGTTTCCTGTGTTTAAATTATGGGTGGGTTCACATTTTTATTGTTCGTTGATCACATGCATTCAATAAAACTTGATTAATAACGTTTGTTTTTTAACATTTTTATTTATCCATCTGATATTTAATAATCTACTGTATAACATGGAACTATGAAACAAGCGTTAAATATAGGTACCTATTTAAAAAAAGGCTTCACCAGCTAGATATTCGAAAATTATCCCTCGGGAATATATTACTGGTATAACACGTATCCTTCATTTTAATCCACTCCAAGGTCTACCAATATTCCAAAATTTATCCAAATTCATTCAGTTGTTTGATGCGTGTTGTAATGAATAACAAAGATCTAAATTTACAGATTTCTACTGATAATATTACTAGATATCTAAGTTTTTTAGATATACACAATGTTTTCTTTCGCTACTGCTTGCTACTCATATATATCGTTCATATAGCTTATGCTTTCCATTCCCGGAGTAAACAGTTGATATTGACACCGAGGGCGTTAATAGCACTTAGGGCATTGCTTATCAAACATTGTATTAAGTTTCAAGATTGCAATCACAAGTTACACTTAGTATGGCAGCCTGCTGGGCAACCATATTTTACACCAGCAACCCTACTAGGGACTATAAATATGTATGTGTCAGAGATTGTATTGACTATTACCAATAATTAGGGAATTTGTCAAAATTTTGCAATGATGACGGCATGACTGTCTGTTTGAATGCTTATAAATGAAACACGCCTTAAAGGCTGAGCCGATTTTGACGAAATTTGGCACACGGATAGACCATGATTTGGATTAGAACACAGAATTTTTATCCCGGATAAATCCCCTGTGGCACTTCACGAAGGCTAATAAAATTAACCATGAAAGTGTTTTATTTAAACTTTTAATTAGTGCTATCATAAAATGAGGAACCCTAAATTAACAGTTACAACAATATGCGGGATAATTATGTATATGAATTACTGTTTAATTGTTTCCCATCAAGAATGACTTGCTTATTTGTAACTGTTTTTATTAGCTTAGAATTAGGCTATTGTATAATTGATATAGGTATGTAATTTTCATTACCAAATTAGATCATTTATATTGCATACTATCCTGAGTATTCTGGTGGTTCAAGACAAAATTCTAAACCTTGAATTAAGAACAAGTAAGAGAACTTGTCAAACTTTAATATTCCAGATTTTGAGACATTCTTAACTTCAAATTCTCAATTCACAAACGGGATGATACGTGTAGAAAGCTCCTACCTACATTTCAGTTTATATTTAAGTTCACTATCTACCCTCCAAGATATTTTACGCATAATACCTACCTAAGAACTTTTACTCAATATCTCATTAGATATACGATAAGCTAGGATAATACTCGAAAACTAAATCGCATCCCGTATTCCTTCTACAAGTACAGCGATATCTCTAATACTAGAGATACTCAAATTATGTTTGTAGATACTTGAAGCTACAGATTGTGATAATGAATGCTACTTCAAATTTTTTCTAGATCATAAATTACGAAAGAATAGATAGTGTTTTGTCGAAACAGCGTTTGAAATGGTGCTCCCACACTGCTGTTTAAAAACGTTAACAAACAGTAAACATTTTCAAAACAAACATTTTCCTAAAATTTGTTAGTAAATGCATTAATAAGTGTTATTAGTGTTAGAAAATGTTTGTAAAAATTTTTAAACAGCGGGGTGGGAGCACCAAAAAGAAAAATAAAGTTAAACTTCAAATTAAAAGTACAACAAAATGAGAGACACTTCTAAAATGTTTGGAGTCATTGAAAACATATGTTTTATTATTTCATTAACAATCTCCATCAGGGAATTGTATGTAAATCAATAAAACGAATCAATACATAATGAGTAAAATACCTACATTATTATATAAACAATTACCTACTACTATCTAAACAATACATACGATTACTACGTATCAATAAAAACCATTCAAGTTATTACACTCTACTTAAAGAATAAGTTTAAAATTCATTCAACAGTATGAATAAAACCATTTATAAACTTCACATAAAGACTGAATAAAAATCTATTTCAATGTTAGGCTAGAATTAATTCATAATGAATATACAAATTCTTTCGAGGTTCCATAATAATTTGCATAACAGTTGACCAATACTGGCCTTCGGAAGTACTTAATGTTTACAAACTTCTATAGTCTACGCTGTTGAGTTTGTTAAGCTTTAAACTTGACAGTCGACAAAACTTTCTTTTGTCTATCTTTTGCCCCTTAATTTTGTTTGGATCGATATTTTTAATGAAATTTCTGAGACTCTAAATAGCTTTGTATTCAACAATGTTTTCGATTTACGAATACGAAGGTAACGAATATATCAAATTGAAAAACCCCGGTTAAGATTATTTTTAAAACTACTTAGATGATGAAATGCATTCTATTGATAAGCTGTCGATAAGTAACTCAACAAAATTTCTAAGTTTTAATAGCAAGTAACAAGTCCAGGCGGAGCTGGCGCGATGAGCTGAAATCTTTAGAAAAAAACTTGTCTCTAAATAGCTCAAGACAAAGGGACGTGGAGGAAAAGTGGCTAATTATCTATTGGCACTGTAAGGCAAAGACTAGGCTTTTGTCTTACAGTGGAAATATACGGGATTGTAACTAAGTTATTCATTTTCATACAAAATATCCATACAATTTTCAATCTCTCAAACATCCCATGAGTTCTAACCTATCGCACTGTGTGAGAAACATGTTCATATTCGCTCGTTAATTTTTTATAGCCACGTTATTGCTGTAATGAAGCTAATAATAGACTAAAAGAAACCGCCCGTTCTAATAAGTGGGGGAATGAGTAAGGACTTGTTATAAAAAATGCATTAAATCGTTAAAGCATAGTGTTTTTTTCTGCATGTATAGTCTTTACTGTACGTGCAAAACTAAAATTAACTAGGTATGAAAATAATTTATTTAGAATGATAATGTGCTAAGAAATTCTACTCGTAATTGGAATCTATGAATGAATTGTATTTCTAGCGGCATAAATTAAATCGATAAATCTAATAGTTTGTCCGGGGAAGTCTTTAGAACCGAAAATAACTATAAAAACAAAGTGCCATAATTATTTTATTATAATATGTTATGGACACCAACACCAAGCGAGTCGGTCTACTTGATTCCAACCCAAAGACAATGCTGAAATGTCCCATCTGCATCTTAAAATATATTATTCTAATTTCTGCATGATTATATTCGTCTCTTTAAAATATTTTACTGACATACACAAACCGAGTGATTTCCTAGGCATCTGCTATCTCCCTAGATCGATATTTCACGATCCGACCACATGTATTTCAACTTCAAACTCAATTATGCTAGATCCACTGAGGTCCGATCGAGTAATATTTCATCCAGGATCCCTAGGGAGCCTAGCAGAGTTAGGAAGTTCCTTGCGGCTTCTGCCGCGATACCTCTGTTCAATGTCATCGTCTTATGTAGCTCTGTTTTAAATCGGTGGACTAAAAACATTTAAATTGTTATCGTTTGCATTTATTTTTAAGATTTAAACGTATTTTCAAGTTAAGGTTAACGTGTTCTGTTTTATTCTGGCACTTTTATCAGTATTTTGTTTCGGTCTTCTCGAGTTCTTTCATTTTCCTTTCTTTTGTAATGTCAATATCTAACATCTCACATTCACTTTCTATGCTTCTGAATACTTTGCAGAAAGATTCTGCAAAAATAATTACTTCCCAAACTACAAATTCTTCAAAATCTTAAGCATAATTTAATCCGTTCTCCGAAATTTGGCGTATAAAGTGTAAGGCTTAGGAGGCAAAATGTGCTAATTTAACCACACATAACAGACGTTAGGACATTAAAACTTAAATAGGCACAAGCTTGGTCTTATAATAATATGAATTTTCAAGAGGATAATTATGCTTTGACTTTGATATCTAGACAAAAGTAATGTTTAACTTCAAATATGATCTGTAAGATTAACAATAATATTCGACATAGAACATGACATATTTGCCGTTATAGAAACAGAAATAGTGATTCATTAATAAAAGAGGAAATCACTGATTCATAAAACTTATTGGACTTACATTGACCTGAGATAAACTGCTACGATGGGTTCGGCATATATAGCTCAGCAGGTTATCTAAGAGTAATTATAAGTTAAATTTTAGAGTATGTAACATCCGCAAATAACATTGATTAGTTCGAAGTAAATTATAGCTGTTGCCCATTATTCTAACCCGAGTCTGATTAACTCTAAAATAACTTTACTTTTAACACGAAAGCTAGACTGAATGAATGAAAACTGTAAATGCAATAAAAACTTAGATTCCAGAGAATCTTGTTAAGTCAACGTCTGTTTAAGTCAACTTTAAAGTTAAAACTAACATAAACATTTTAGTAACTTTGATAGAGTCAAATTAATGCAAAGTGCACTCACAGACTTCAGTCATTGTCTTATTAATGAATAGAGCGGCAGTTTTATCTTATCTACTTATCTTTTATAATAATAGTTTAAGTCTTAAGTGTAATCATTACAAGTTTGAAGTGGAACCTGTTGGGATAAGCAAAACCAGCAGTTTCTTTAAGACGTAAGTTTTTAATGTTCAAATCGGTCGTGAAATTATATTTGTCTTATTAGATTCCAAGAATTTACTATTAGAATACATATAATATATATATTCATGTTATATGATATTCAGATACCTACTACCTATATATAATTTTATTGACAGACTGCTACGAAATTCTAAATCAGGCAAAAGAACCTTATACATATTAAACTAAAGAGAAAGAAATTACAAAATAAAATAACAGCGAAAGAAATAAAACTACAAGATTGTTATTACAAGTAATTGCACGTAAAAACATGTGAAATAATAACAGTAATGAAGACGTTGTGTAATCTGTACAAAGTACACGACTCGCATACTTATGAGAGATGTAACACAACCTTGAACAACTTGTGTTCAAGACTGCAGACATTTTTATGTTTGTGACAAATCACGATTAGGACAAGCAAAACAAATTTTAACAAAAAAAATTTTCATCATCACTTTTGTCTAAACGAAGATTTTATTTTTATCAGCGACGCGGTAATTAAGTCTACAGCAAAGTTTGTTATTCGTAAAGCCAAAAAATTACTGATATCGGCACCAAAACCCACATAAGTTTTAAATATCAGAGTATATTATATTTGGATATCATTTTTATGGCTCCAAAAGAATGTTTGCTAAATAAAACGTGAACGGGCATATCTTTGTGCGTATCATCTTTCTTATTTCAAACATATCAAGCAAGTTTCCATATAAATCTAAAATAAGCGTTAATCGACCTACTGTTTGATTAAAACCATTCATAATGGCTGCCTAAAATACTATGGTTGGTAGTACTGACTCAATTCTGAGTAAGGCACTTGATAATGATGATGATTCAACATTCAACAGAACTAAAACAAATTGTATATAAATAGTACTAGAAATCCTATTGACTTTTTCGTTAAAAGATATCGAAATCGATGATAGTGTATTTGGCAAAATATATTTGATACAAAATTTCTGCCGAAAGTCTTTATTTGCTTTTCGGGAACTCCCACAGATCGCGTTGCGTCACATTTTCTTGGAAACAATTTATGCTAGTTTCTATAAAAGAGATTATTTTTGACGTAATTTTTTTTTTTAAATAAGGATCTTGTGGTCAAAGCAAAACTGAAAAAAAAGAGTTTTTTTTTGTTAAAACATTTTATTACATTGCTGTGCTGTGAAAGACTGTGAGATTGAAGTTAATTTTATATGAATCTACGAATATTATAGTTTCTGGGGCAGGAAACACAAGGTGATACTTCATCTATCTATATCACATAGAATATTTATCGCGCTCTTGTTTTCTAGTTTGAAGTCCTCCGTTTAAATCCCTGGTACAACAGTATTATTGTATTTTGCAATAACTGCATTTTCGGTAATAGCATTCCGGACTTTGGAATCGCAGTGAATGTCAACAGTTTTGCCAACTATTGCATGTGACTGCATTCCATTCGAGGTATGTACAGTACGTACGAGAATACAGAATAGAGTCGTTTCATTCGTATTATATATTCGTATGGCACAACAAACTGCATCAAAGTTACCATTAGTTTGTTTGTCCTCCAACTAGAAATTGAATGGATTCTGCAAATGCACAAACGAGGTAATTGTGTAATTGTATTTGGGTCACCGAAGACTAGACTCGAGAATCTAGGCTGGGTTGTATATGTCTAACTATATTGCTTTTGTGTTCTTGTTGCTCGTTACTTTATACAAATGTTAATTGGGGTAACAATACTAAAGTTTAGAAGTAATGAATTTCAGGTTTAAATAGAGATCGAGAGATTAGTTTGACGTTTTGCTGCTTTTTGGTATTGAAATATCTTAAAGAACAGCAAAATCATAATTATCTTGGCGTTGAATTCAGAAAAAATCAAAGGTCTCTAAATAAATCCGTAGCACTGACGTTGATGACAATGAGCTTAGAAAATATCAAAGCATTTTTATAAAGAAATTCGAATATTAATTCACAACCCTTTTAATCCCCGTTGAGAGAAACTTTTAGAATTATAAAAATGGATTAAAAATTTAAAGAACGAAAATTGTAGTGCTTAAAAAGAACCACGATTTGATTTTATGAGAGAGTAAACAATTGTGGATTTGACTAAACTCCTAAATAAAACGGCTGAAGTTTTTATGGTAAACTCGTGTGTTCCTTTTATTTGTTATTTGATACCTTTGTTTCTTGGAAAGGGCTTCTTGTTTTTAGGAAATATTTCTCTTCGCTAATTTGAAAAGAAATCCAATACGACTCGCGAAATCAGAAAAGTGATTTCGAATAAGAATATTCTGAATCAAACATTGCGGATAAACCAGCTAAACATGAAGTGCATTTGTATTCTCCTAATTTTGCTACTATTGATACTTAAGTAAAACTACAATTAGAAAAACAAAGCACATACCGATTACAGTTTTATTTATACTTGCTAAAATTATTTTTCTTGATATTTTCTTCACATATACAACCTCATTGAAATACATTATTCATATACACATCACAACACACACATTTATAATCCTGTCTCAAACGAGGCCTTAGATTACAATTGCGCAAGTGTGGCATGTTTACATTTATCGCATTTCAGTTAATGAATACGCCGCTCGGTCGCATTGACACTGCGTTCTTAGAAACAGTATGATAAACAAACACACGGACCGACCGGTGTACTATTACATGTGTTTACACAATAGTTTCTACTAAACGTCCACACAGATAGACTCTTTTAGAGGAACAGTCCCGATTCACAAATGTTTATTTTATCAAATAGGTACGCTCAACGCATCGATAAGTCGACGATAGAAATATTATTCATTGATTGACTAAACGTTTCATAAATACTGATGGAGATTGAGAGTTCAAATAAACAGAAAATGATATTGTAGATAAGCTTGTCGAAAAGGAAAATAAAACTCACGAGATAAATGCTACAGTATCAAGCATCGATAAAAGTAATCACACTGCTAAAACGATATCGCTCTCTAAAAAGAAGAAACAAAAATAAATTCGGCAAAGTTTATCTTTGTCCAAAATCTTATTTTCTCCGTAAAGTGAAATGGCCAACAATTTAAATTACTTCAGATAAAAGAGAACGTAATTAATACGGGTACTCAAAATACAAAAGAGGGAAGCTTAGCAATTTTGAGTTCTTGAAGATGCAATAATGGCATTAGCAAATCCTTGAACATGGAAGTGGTAAGTATAGTATACAAGTTACCACCAGCAATCCAATATTGTTGGGTCTGAGCCAAACTGATAGAAATCAGAATGTATATCGTTATTTATTTCATATCCCAATTCTTATTGACCATTTCTTTGAGCAGTCCACGATGCAATTGACCTTCATTTGCGAAATGAAGCACGATATCAATTCTTTGCGAGATTTTTCTTTGTTGTCTTGTCTCTCAACATCGTTTTATTAAGTTTGCCCAAAAGCAATTTTAACATTTCCTCATTTCTTCGAAATAATTTTGCATCATGTTATCATCATCCAGGTTATTTGCTCTATGAGTTTGAATGTTCTCAGAACCGGTCTAATCTTATAACTGTATTAGGCTCCGTTGATTCGCGCTGATATTTACCAAAATGTACATTCGATATTAGAATGAATTCGTGTTTGTATACCTCACCTTGACTTTATTAGTCACTCTTTGCATAAACACCTACACTATAATCTTATCTGAACATAGCAGTGCGCAAGTAATAGTGTTGCTTGAATGTTTTTACCAACCTCAATTAAAAAATCCGGTTGCGAAGAACGGAGATTATGAGTTTCCAATTTTAAAAGCACATTACATCCATGTAGTTCACTTTGAGGCAACGTTACACAGGACGGTACGCTCGTTGAGCACACATAACATCACATTTTGCACTTGCCAACTAAAAACAATAAACGTTGTAAAACCGACGTGTATCCAGTTAGCTAAAGCCGTATTTCCCTTTACGAGAGAACGTTACGTGAACACAGACCAGTCACAGTTTATTTTATTTTTGTTGGTTATTACGACGATTACGTGTAGAGAGAAATTCGTTACGCGCAGTACGTCCGCTCGCGACGCAGGCGGTCGACCGACTGAGGGAATGGTACGTACGGGAGACGAGCGATGAACGAATGGCCGTCTAGCTTGAGCGAACGCATAGGGCGCATCCGAGCCGGACCGACGTGATCCTGGCAAACCCTCTCGTAGCCCGAAATAAGTGTTATTAATCACGCTGCTGCTGTTTTTGGTTTTATTTTGCATTTAAATCGGTCCTGTTTCTGTCCTTAAATATAATCCTACGGCAAACTATTGGGGCAGTTTGAATTCAACTGGTTTGACGACTTGGGTGTCTCTTTACCTGCTGTCGGCGAGCCCATTGACTATGTGTAGGGACTCTTTGTTATGGTCTAGTGGCGGAATGACATCAAAGCGGTATTTGTTTAGAACTGCAGTTGATGAAAGCTTACAACTTTTGTGGGTATTAACGACAATTTAGAACCCAACATTATTTTGTGGTGGTGTGTGGTAGAGTTTGCATAAGTAGTAACACTAAATATTATTGTTTATGTTATTGGTCTTTATTTAGTTGTGAATCTTATTGAACTAAAATCAGCTTTTTTTTGCAAATATTCCAAAATAGATTTTGTCTGGCAAATGCAATTTTTTTCTGAATGTTGAGAAACGTTATTTGCCCAAAGCCATATTTTACGGTCGGCTCGGTTTTACGATGACGGGCTACGTAAGATTATGGGGTAAGCAGCACTACAAGTGGGATGGATGTGGGTCATGTGGTGTATTGACAAAATGGAAGATAAAATAGAAGATTATCTTTTGCAGTATAAGACAGAAATACATGCAAAAAAAAAGAACACAATTGAAAATAAGAATATGTTTTGGGTGTGAAATGAATATGGATGAGTATAAGAGCTACTTAAAAAGACACGGAAGGACAAGGTAGAGCTCTAAGAGATTAGAGAAAAGGCTTAAAAAAAGCAACTGCTGTCTGAGAACTAAAAGCAACTACCATCTGTCTTAACAAGATAAAGATGAAAATCAAAATGTAAATCACAACAGCAATTTAGGTAAATTTCACAGTTACTCTAAAATTCTTGACTCGAGTTACCCAAAGATTTTTTACGGCATATCCCTTACCAGATTAATCAGCTGGAGAAAAACAAATGAGCCAACATTAACAATTATTGCCAAAACAAGTAAACATCATAAAAACGATATGTACAATATCAGTGAACCTCTTGTCTCGAATCAACTTGACCAAGTGAGCCGTTATTTATTTTTCACGATTCATTTATCAATATTTGTAAGTACGTCGTTTTGATATATGGTCGTGTAAAGTAGTATCATGATGCGAAAGTGAGAAATGATCGGCTGTTATTCTTGCTTACCGTTTTTTAGTAATCGAATTTCTGTATATATTTTTGTGAAGTCTTTTGTTGGCTTGGGTGTGTCGGAGATCTTTATTGTGATTTTTTTTTAGTTTCGAATTTAAAGATTGGATTGTTTAACAAAACTTATTACAACAATATGTAGTTTAGAAACTTAAAAATATACTTCATATAAAAGCATTACCTACATCCATACATTCATCACTGATATTCTTGTAGTTCATACTTAGTTACACTTCTGTCTTCTGTTTGTTTCTGTTTCCTATCTAAACTGCGAATTTAAGGTAGAGACAATCATGTAGATAAAAGAGACAATCAGTGACGAAACTCGTAGGAGCCGAATTTAAACTAAATGAGTCAGTATTAACAACGTTTATCCTACATCAATATTATACTTTCATAACGCAAACTATTTATTACCAATCGTCAAAACTAGCCAGTTGCTCAACAATGCACATTTAGCCCCCATCAATAAATTTTTGTCCATATTTTATTATTAATTTATTACATCCATCCTTTCTCTATTGTCCCCAAAACTTTTTGTCTACCGGATACGTCCACATCAAGATTGCTAGCGGGCGCACTCAACCAATTTTTATTATGCACGTTTCAATAAAAAGTTCAGTGGCAATTTGTCACCAAGCGTGAAATGGCTTACAGATTCATCACTGTTGGACCAAAACTGGAATTAAGGATGATATGGAATGCACGATACGCAGACTATCTCTACTAATACTCGGATACTCTAAGGAAGATAGTTTCGGAAAAAAGTTTTTTTTTTACTTTTTCCCACACTAGGAATTTCTCCTGTATCGTGGGTGCATTTACAAACATGTAAACTCACATACACAAACACCCAGACCCCGAACAACTATCTGTAGGTCATACAAATATCAGTACCGTGCAGGAATCGAACCCGCGACACGCAGCACAGCAGTCAATCGCTCAACCACTGCGCCAACAGTGCGCTCAATTGAAATTGCTGTGGTAAATGTAATATTTTACTGTAGCACTAGTAAGTGAGAAAAATGGAATCAGAAAATATAAGTAGGTATCAATATGTGATTTATTCCGTTCTAATACCAAAACAAATACCACTAGTATTTGTTTAAAATCATATTTCTTTTGTATTCCGAACGGATACCATGGTTTAAACTAATACCAAAACAAGTACAAAGATATAAGGTGCAATCAGTAAAAATGCTTTGTATGTAATTATAAGACCATTAATTGAAAAAAAAAACAGTTGAATCTAAAATAATAAAATTAAGTTAGCAAACGACTACTTCAATAATAAAATATGACAACATAATAACACAATGTTAGTTGCTCCTTGTATCTTAATAATATTTTTGCAACTACATCAAAATAAGAACACACAGTCAAAAAAAAATCAAAATATCTCAGAAAATCAACTCTTAATTTATATTAACAGGTTCACTGTTCACATAAAAATATCAGAAAACCATTTGATTAGGTTTGACTGTGCTAACTGAATTCAAGTTGTTGGTATTCGTTCGCACATTAAATTTAATTATTTAAAGAGTGGTATCCGTTCGTTAAAAATAAATATGAGTTGAAACAAATACCAGTATTGGTTATATATTACCAGTTATGGTATTAGTTTTTTAGTATTAGAATGGAATAAATCCAATATGCAAAATCACTCTGCTTGACTCGCAACTTTGCTGAATCATAGGCTTATGAACTTCTTGAAGGATAGCCTCATAAATCCGAAATCATGCGTAACATTTATAACTTTATACAAGATCTGTGCAATCATTTGAGGAGAAGAACTCTCACTAAAATCCAAACAATTAAGCATTACCAAAATTAAACCAAAATTTGTCTGGCTGGTAATATTGACACACCGGTCCATACTAGAATTGAAATTCATAAACGCCTTGTGTAAATTTGCTCAGGTTACTTAAATTTAGATTAGGTTAGGTCAGAGTGAACTTACGTACCATATTGTTTGTCATAGACCGTGAAATGAATTTCAGGTTCAATGGTGCTGAGTTCAGGGACTGAAATGATACATACATAGTTTGAATGGCTTTGACAGTTGACAATAGAGGCGTATAATGTGCATTATGCGTATTTGTGTTACTACTGACTGTAATAACATTATTGGTGAAGTTAAAATGTTTGTGCAATCTATAATTATTATTATCGATTAGAAACTCACCTATACTTTAATAAGTAGTGGATATGTTAAGTACTACTTATAAATTAATTGCAATATTACAAATCTAGAAATCGTGACAAGTAAAAGTTCGTTTGAACAGTTTATACAAATCATACAGTCACATTTCTTTACCTTATTTCTAACTCCATATTGTATTGTCTGTTTCCTTATCTTTCTGAACTCTATTTCGCGCTAGCACATCTATCTTTGACACTTCTATCGGATACCTACATAGTAATTCACCATATCCCTGTGCACTATATCTGTCTATTTGGTTCCAGATCTCCCATATACAATAACAACATCATACACCACGGTCCTAAAATTTGTATGATCCAGACACCTCGTGTAGACTATTATATTTTCCCAACTTCCAACAATAGCGTGGCGGTGGTGAGGTTTGGAATTCATCAGTGTAGTTCCGGCATCTTCCGATCGCGATTGTGTCCACAGCACCGTGAGTGATTTATTGGCCGCCATTGTTGTTCACGTCATATTATATTTACAAACACAACACATTTGCTTTTCGATATATCAGAAATCGAGGCTGGATTTTTTGATGAAATATTTTTTTTATTTTTTCGTCGGGTGAAAGGGATCGTTTGGTCAGTAATCGCTTCACACTACAAATCCCTATATCGAGGATTGGCGTCCGCACAAATCAAATACGACTCAGATTGTGTGGGCAATATACACATTTGTGTTGCTTGTGTAAACAAATAATTTCATACTGAAGCTAAAGGCAAGAAGTCAACAACATAAACAACAATTCTGCTAATACGAAACAGATTGCAGACTCACGAGGCGAAAATCTTTTCAGACAAAAAATGATCATTGTGAAATTATTGCCGTTGCTTACGGTCGGTATTTTTGTTTCTTTCGAGTCATCTAAAAACCATCACGAAAAGAGGAGCTGCAAATTTTTGGAAGGGCCGTGCAATTATTTGCTAATGCACTTCTTTCTACATTTTTGATGAGGTTGGATGAGTCATTAACAACTTTCCAGAATCTGATTCACTGAATGCGAATGATATTAAACGCAGATTTAACTAAGAGCATGAGCAACATTCACGTAATAATGACCGAATCAGGTTTTTGCTCCAGTTCACTATCCAGAGTTAATCTCAAACTACGCGAGTGCAAGCTTTAATAGCCATAGAACTAGTAATTTTGATATGAATATTCAGTGAAGTTGAGATGAAGATAGTGCTGGCATATTTTGAGTTCTCAACTATGAGTAAGACGTCGACAATTCATGAATCGCAATTTATGCGACCACAGATAAAGCAAATAAGAAATCTAATGCCGAATGACTGTCACATCTATTTGATGATATCTAAAGAGAATGATAAAGGTCGCGTTCAAGAGAACCAATTATAAAGCTTTGTTGTTTCACGACAAAGAAACCATAACAGTAAATGGCAAAACATTCAAACTAACAACGTCATCCAACAGAAGACGCGATAAAAGAGAGGCTGTATCAGCATAGACCTTTATGTTAACTTTTATACGTACCGTCAAAAATATATCATAACAATCTGTATCTGATCTCACATGCCCTATATCCGTAACAAGTTAATTCTCGTTCACCATAAAAATGTTCATTTTTCGCGGCTCTACGAATCCCCAGGTTATCGTTCGATAGAATTATTATGCCAAACACACAACTTGAAGCGATTTGTTCTTTTACAACAGTTACTGTTTGAATTTCTGCTGGAGACAGTTTATTTTTGAGAGATCGTTTTGTATGATGAGTCCCTGATAATTTGGTTTCTGATTTATGTACTTTTTATGTTATTGGGTGTACAGGAGACTGTGCAGGGTTTTCCTTAATAGGTTTACGACACTGCCACCTATGGGATTTCTATTACCAAGAGCGTTGTAGATGAATTGTTATGCCTAAGACAAAGCTGAAACGGTTCATGGCTGGCTGGGCCTGTAATTACACCGGAACCCTTACCGGAATTAGCAACACCTTGCCATAAATACCTACATATTCTTTTACCCACCCCTCTGAAATTACTTCTCCTCCATATCTTTCGCAACGTACAGCTTAAGGTCATATCAATGTAAAGTCTTATCAAGTTACAGTATTAAATTCGAAGACTGCGATGGTATATATTTTGTGAGCACTTCGTTCAAAGTATGCGAGCATGACGTGACCCATTTTTCTGAGCTGACCCATACATACATTTTGTTTAAGATGTTATGCAACTGATGTAGTCAGTCTTGTCTTAACTTAAGTGCTCTTAGAACAAACGGTTCGATGTCTAGTCTCTTGAAAGTGTTCATATAATATGACGTTTGTTTTTGAATCTTTAACATGAATTTCAGAATGTAAACCATTATTTCAATTTTGGTTTAGTCCAAAATTGGAATAATGCAATTCGCCCCAAGCAAATTCTGTCCACTGATATAGCCATATTTATTTTATATTTTTACATGACTACTAATATTATTTTTTCTTAACCGATAGATTCTTTAATTTTAAATTCTTACTTACCCTTAAGCGAACCCAACACTGAATAGAAAGAACTCGGATCAATGGCTCCATTCCGTTTGATCGGCTTTAATATAGGTAAATGTTTTGATAAACTTTTAAAAGCTAAATGAATTTTATTTTGAACGCCCAAAGGGCGAAACATGATCCAAGCGTTTTCTAGGAAACAATATAGTTTTTTATTTTTGTAAATGTGTTAATATATAAAATGGAGCTATTTTTTTGATAAAACAACGTTTACTTATTGTTCTATGTTGATATACCGGGCTAAAAGCCAAATTCTTGATATAAAAAAAATAAACTTATTGGTTTTACTGTTAAACCCAGTATAAAAAATCAACGGAACAGTAATGGTAGAGAGGTAAGTAGAGGTTAAATTATAAAATTGAAAAAAAAGCATACTCAAACAAGGAACAAATTGCCTACATATCCATGGCCCGCATCGTACAACATTTTAATGGGACATTACGGAAATGTTTAGATCCGTGGCGATAGCAAGGAAAGCGTCATACTTACATTTATGTCGTACGATTTCAATAAACGGTCTCCCTTCGAGCATAAATAATGCATGTCGAATTGTTGGGCCCCGTATACCAAGATAAAGATCAATAATAATGCTACATCTGAAAGATGCTTTTGTGTGCCCCCACAGATCATGATGTCGTCAAAATAAACGTAACGGAAAATAAACTTAACAACACAAAATATAAAAGCGATATTAGCGTACAGATTTTTTACAATAACTACTTGCTGATTGACCAAGCGCCTGTTTGTAATAAATAAGTTGATTCAGAAAGCCAGTGACGTATCTAGGACAGTGCTTTTGATTATCGTTAAGCGTAAGTCCGTGTTTACTGGTTAAACTTTATCGGTTAATGCAACTTGATTGATTTCATACGAATTAAAGGAAATTAATCTTTTAATGTTGCTCTTTAAATTACAAGTGGGTTGATCTCGTGGCATGAATTACTTACGAAATATCGTATTGCTAATTATAAGCTTGCCGAGTTAATGTGTTGTAATGAGCATGTACGATTAAGTTTGAGTAAGAACGGGATGTACGAATCAAATTAAAATATTTCAGAAGGTTTAAATTGGTTCAAAGAAAAGTGCCTACCTTTATAAGGTGTTGTTAAAGAATTACGTAGTTTTAGAACGCCTACATTTGGGTAGTAGAATCCCTCCTTTAGGTTCAGCTTCTGTGGGTCATTATCATAAAACCTTTTACACTAACTCGAGCACTAGATTTTTCTACCACGGAACAATGCTAATTCAAACCGACTTCCAATAGTACTCGACCGGTTTACAGCCATCTTTTTTTACATACTCGTTCCGATTGATAAGGAGTCTTCGCTCACTGTTACTGTAAAAGTATTTTAATCAAAGAGAACAATTTCTGTTCGCTCGTGTAATGTACTTTCTCTTTCAATTTCTTTCGAGGCTAGTTCGATTGCTTTTACTTTTGCTCCGAGCTAAAGAAGTTGTATTGTTTTTACTTTTTCGATTATTCTTAAATAATTTGTTGCAGCAAAAAAATGTCTTTTGGAACGAAGCGGTGATCGATTTGTTATGCTAATTATTTTGTTGTTTTTATTTAACAGGTGAAAGTGGAATTTTGGAATGTAGGTGTAAAACATTCCCAGAATTTGGCAGGGTCAACTGATTGAACGCTTGTACAAAGCAATCGAAAAATCAGCCGAACAGAGTTCTGTTTTTTGAGATGTTTAAAATCACTTTGAGCCAAAGCGAGTCAAAATCGATAACGACCACGGTACGGCAATGCACGGTCCACGACCAATCTATCAACAGTAAAAAGACAGGAAAACACACACACTACATTTTGATTGGTTGAATTTCGCTGGAAGATAAGAGAAAAAGAGAAGATAAAGAGCCTGAAAGTCTATGTTCTTAATACAAATACAATAATAGACATAAATGATGTTAAGGTTCCGTTAATCATTTGGCGAACACACAGGTCAAAAGCCTACTGAGTTCAAAATACCCGGTCCAGGAGTAGGTCTGGGCCGGATAAATAGTAATATACTTGAATCATTTTCAAATCTAATGCAGCTTTTACCATTGAACTCTAGTGCGCCATAGTACACTTGGCTGCAAGTTTTGTGACTCCAGGCATAAAGGCGTGACGATCTGATATAAATCTTACAAATTGTTACTGTTTGGACCTCAGCATTGTGTTTCTGACTGTTCTTAGTTTAGCTTGAAGCTAGATTGTTTGTTGCAGGTCCAGACCAAGGCTCTAGATGTGTATCTAAAGCTTTGAACTGAAGTAGAAATGTCAATTGATTTATTTGACTGAATGCTTTAGTGGAATTTGTGTTGATTGTTATTGGTTCTACTGTTCTTCTTCTTCTTTTTCATGTCGATGATTCCTTCACGAAATTTTTGTCGACCAGTTTTTCAAGTACTACTGTTTTCAACTACTATTTTGCTTTAATTATTTGCAATTTACAGACATACATAAACGCTCGTCTTTTTTACAAGTTGGTGGCTGAAACTATAGCACGACAACTGCTACGAATCTTAAACACTCCTTTTGCATCGTTTACGCATCCACTGGTCATACACACACGCTGGTTGTGAGTACCTGTGAGTACTAGACATTCATGCACCTGGTCTTTCTCTAAAGAACATCACCAATTAAGATCTTTGTATGTTCTTCTAGGGTGCACAATATTGATGGTAAATGTCTTTAATGTGAAGGTTGTAACGTTACGTTTAGCTCAGATGAGCTAAACGTAAGCTACGTTATTAAAATAAAAAGAAAAGTAAGAAAAGGTAAAAATAAGAAAATGGTTGACATGATGCGGTGGGACGGCTGATGGAGTGCGATGTGGACGCTGGAGGAGCGCTACCGCGAGTTGTGGGCGCTCCTCTTCAGCGTGCGCAACCTGCGTGTACTGCTGGCGGGCGCGCTGTAGCTGCGGCTCTTGCACCACGTCGGGTTGGTAGGTAGTAAGGCAGGTAACCAGGAGAGATGAGGGCGCTCGCGCAAAACGACGCGCCGTTAAGGACCTGTCTGCAGCAGCTCATGCCAATTCCACATGCCAGTCTGGCACGTCCCATTGTGAAGACAGTAAAAGTTCACTTCAGAGTATAAATTGTTATTTAATAGAAGTCTCCAGGGATGTATAACACTCATTCACGAACTGAATTCAATACATTTTAAATGTACATAGTGGATAAGTATAAACTTTGTAATTTAAGGCTTAAATATGTTTCCAATTTCGCAGTCAAAACCAAACTGAAATCCGACGCCCGTTTTTCTTTCGTTCTGTGTCATCTGTTCCGAATTTCAAATTCAAAATATCAAGTATATGACCAGAACGAATAAAAACGGTTTACAGAGGTGGCAGTCTACGCTGCCCTTATTATAATGTACAACTAGCTTAAGGAAGGTCTAGTCCATGGTATATTATGTCTATGGCTTAAGAAAAATAAATTGGAGAGACAGATGTCAATTAAGATAAACATGTCAGAGTATAAAAAATTACAAGATTTTAGAAATTAGCGATATAAATAAGTTATGGAATATTAAAACAATCAGAGGTAACTAAAAGTATGCTTTTCAGATGTTAACAGTAACAAAGAATACATAAAAATGAGACATGAGTTGATACAAAATCAAAAGATATAAAGGTATGTTTTGTAAAGTATTTATTAAAATGTAAATAGACTTAAAAACGTGTAGGTCTGCACAGCAGAACACCACAAGGTTTCGAACCTTTGTTATTATAATCATCATAATTTAAACGCTTTTCATATTCAACTTCTACTTGATATTTATTCTTCCTTAATTGCTCGTCATTGATTTCATGCCCGCTTTAATTGAACAATCAAATAGTAAGTGGAAACTATTATAATTCTGCCATTATAAATCATTGATTACTACGTATTTATAATTGACCGTCGTGGTGATTGATTGATGCTCACTGTATTAATTTTACCGTTTAAAGTTGAAAATTCTCGTTAACTCACACACTCTGCGGCAATGGTAAAAAATGTATGTAAATCAATTTGCATTCCAATTACATACTAGTTAATAGCTTCATTTAAACATACTTGATATATAAATAAGCAACTGAAACCCGAATAGCTTCCTCGTTTGAAACGCGATCAATCTTCGAAGCTAAACAAACAAAACACTATAAAATTTACAAAAAAATACATTCTATAAATCGAAAGACCCTTCAAGACAATGGCCCAGACGAAATTAATCTCGCTCCCTGCATTTGAGAATTCAATATTTTTATTGCTATTTGAAGGCTACGGAGAAATAATCGTTCACGTGCACCGGATGTCAAAATCAAAGGGAACCAACCATTCAGCGACCCTTTTGAGTCAAAATAGCGGTTTAATGCCAAAACAAGACTTATTGTTGATCGACCAACTTGTAACTTCGCTTCAATTTATCATAATATTCTGTGCTGCTTTAAAATAAAGTCCAATATTGTCTGACTCTAATTTTTGATGGATATACGAACAATTTACATCCCGCTCATTGACGCCGAGCGGCTCTCGGACGGAACTCGTAAAATCGAAACAGAACGCTTATATAAAAGGAAAGGCAGATGAATATCGAGATGAGAAAACCGCTATTATGCATGAGATATACCGGCTGGGCGTTCGGTGAACCAGAACGATGAACATTTAACGATCTCTTGAGCATACTTAGATTTCAGTAAATGTACATATACGAGTATGTTCAAAAGAATGAGCTATATCGATATCGTTATCGATAAAGGACTCCGATAGAAACTTTACTTGGAAAACCTTATCGATTACAGGATTTACTTCATTGATATTTTATCAAAGCAAGACTGTCTGTATGAATTTGTATCATCTTTATTATAATGATGTCATTGTTGCTTTTCTGAGCTGAATCTAGTTTTGCTAATGGTAAAGTAACTATCTCAGCATACTCTGTAAGTCTACGTTTGTTACCATCTTTTCCAGTCACATATTTGGCAGACATGTCATGTTACAATTCTTGAATTTATCTAGCTGAGAGTAGTTATCTATTTCAATGTTATCATTTCAGCCTTCAATCACCCATTACTATATTGATACATGACTCCCCTTTTTAGGGTTCCGTATCCAAAGGGTAAAAACGGGATCCTATTACTAAAACTCCGCGGTCCGTCTGTCTGTCTGTCACCAGGCTGTATCTCATGAACCATGATAGCTAGACAGTTGAAATTTTCACAGATGATGTATTTCTGTTGCCGCTATAACAGCAAATACTAAAAACTACAACAAACGTGATATGTTGACCGTTTTTTGCGATAACGGTTCGGAATCCTTCGTGCGCGAGTCCGACTCGCACTAGGCTAGTTTTTCAGGGTTCCGTACCCGAATGGTCCAAACGGGGCTCTATTGCTCTAACACACGTGTCTGTCTGCTACACAGGCTAACCGGTTGGAGCTACAGTCTACAAATTTTTATAACATCTTGTTGACCCAAAGCCAAACAAATTGTCAAATAATTAATTTTAATGTTTTTTAGGGGGCATCATTGTTTAGAGCTCATTCAGGAGATAAAAACTGTATTCATTCTTTTAATAAATATAGGAAAACAAAGACCACCAAAGACAGTTTTTTTTACATAATTTTGTTCCGAAGAATTTTGTAACATCCCATTGAATGATGACTTAACCACAAATTTGGTGATAATGTTTATTATTACGTATATTTTACTAAAAAATACAAATATTTTAATAAATTAGATTTTCTTCGAAATTCCCTATTTCTCCTATTACAACCAACTTGATTTTGCGGTTTGGTACGGACCCTAAATGTACGAAGTCCGACACGCACTTGGCCGTTTTTCTATTATACTTCGAGTGTAGCGTGCGTTGCATCCAGATGCTTCCCGCGAATTTGACGATCATCAATCGGCTTTTGGAATCCCTAGATTTCTTACTTACTTTTGAACTTAATTTGCTTATATAACTTTGCGTATTCACAGTAGAGGTACAGAGCACATAACAAATTAATTTTAAACACAAACTACTCAATAATTTTCGTGGCACTTCGCCAGTAGCAGCACTCCAGTAATAATTGTTAGAGTATGCCGCGTAACCAGAAAATTTATTTATAACCTGTGTGACTAATGCGTGTAAAATATTGTTACAGTACACTATTAAAATGGCCGCTGCAACATTCTTTGGTTCATTATTTAATATTAGCCGCCCATGAAACATTGGTTGGCAGATGTATAGGAAATGACAAACAAATGGTTGTTGCTGATCTTTGCAGATTGGTTCTTTTTCTATTTCATCGGTACACTCTTGGCAGAGCGGTCGTGTTTATCATGTGTGCAAAGAGACTTCAGGTACGGCTTCCCATTTTTTCTTCTTTTACTGAATAAATAGATGTTCTAAAATATTCAGTACAACGAAAATGAATACAAGCTAAAGGCTTCCAGCCAAATGGTTATTTAACATCACAGCTCAAATACCCTTAAGTGCTAGGACGGGGTCTTCGGACGCTAACCCATTTCCAAGCAAAGTAACTACCGTCATTACTTCCCTTTTTAGGGATTACTTATATCCAGTAGCAAATTGATAGGCCGATGACTAAACTGGGTAATAAAAATTTCAATTACCCTATCAGAGCTTTATGTCCGCCATACTAAACTACCGTGTGTAGTCACCACAAAAGAGCAGCGAGACACCAGTTTTATTCTCAAAAAAGAGAATCGCACAATTTCATTCTGTTCTTGGTTCCCTTGTGAAAATTTATTTCAAAAGTACATTTCGCTCATTCGGAGTTTAAGAAAGGATTCGACTAAGTTCCAGCGCATCTTTAGCGTGCTATTAATTTGTTCGTCTTTGTACAGGGCACTCAACTTCAAGGACGTGCCAAGAGAGGGCAAGGAGATGCCTTCAAGACAATTACCATTGAGAGGATTTCCTAAAGTTTTATAGATTTCATTTTATTCGATCTGACTGAACGTTGTTAGCTTCTTTTACATTTTAAAGTTCTTTCGAATTCTTTTGCGTGCGAAATGGATTTATCGTGGAATTTCGATTTGCTTTATTTTGCCACTAAGCTGTGTTATCGGTCTTATTCGAGAAAAATCAGCGTCTGAAATAATTCCATGTCTCTTTATGCTATATAATATTTACATATTGTTTAAATTTTCTACAGGTTCCAAGTTTGTACGTTATGACGCGATGTATTTTTGTAGCTTTATTGTGCACAGATGAAAGTTATCAGGTGTTTTACCTAAGGTAAAAGCAATTATTTTAAGAGGTAATGTAATATGTTATCGTTGGTTACTCATAATAAATTATAATTATTACCTATTACTTGGAAAAGAGCGGAAGCTATAAAATATAAGATTTATTGCATATTGCAGCAGCTTTTAAATGCTTACAGTTTTCTTAGGAACACAGATTGTGTTTAATTTTAATTCCTTCTTTATAGTTTTTTAGTCTAATCCCACTGGAGTGGATTGTTGGGTTTCTAGATAAAAGTGTGGCTTTAAATTGTAAAGAGCTACTTAGAAATACTTTTTTACCGTTTTAGCTACTTCTTTTATGATGTCTAGTTTGTCAATTTTGCTTAAAAAAACTTAGAGATTATCTTGTTCTAAAAGGGTGTTTTTTTTTCCTTTTAACGAATTTAGAGATTTGCGTTGAAAATAGAAGGTGGTTGATTGAGATTTTATTTCATTTGCCGTGTTACGAGTACATTGCAACTTGCAACGTACTCATACCTACGTATTTTCCTAACGTACGCGTTCTATTTCATAAGGAAAGGCACTAATATGTACTATTCTTTTTAGCAGGCACTTCGGATACACTAGGCTTAGCATCGGTTTTTCAGTGCTCTCAAAAAATATTCGACCACCATATTTTACTGAAACACGAAACCCATTCCACTTTGGATTACTATAGCAAAAAATGCGAAGATATAACATGGAACCTCCAACCGGGAAATCCATTACGCCGCTACGATTTTGCGTTTATTATTTGTATTTTTTTAAGTATGGCTGAAGGAAACTTGGTTTTTCACGTTGTTATGAAAGATCGTGGAATGATGAATTGTTTGTTGATCTCTCTCTGACATTAGATGTCCGGAACTCCTTCTGTTGTTGCTGTTAAGTTGTCTGTTATGTACTTCAGAGTTTTTCGGGAAGTAAAAATAATTATGTAGGTGGATATTCTGTGTTATGACCTCTTTGTTGAGTTGAATACACAGGTACAGGTATGAAGGTTGGCTTGAAGGTATTTTTAAGGAGTAATGTAAAATAGACAACGCCTACAGTGCAACTGTTTTTAAGTTTGAAGTGTTTGATATAATCGGGTTATTAGGTACTGAAAGTTTTTGCAATAATTAATTGCGATATACGTTGTTCAGGAAAGTTATTAAAGAAAATTATTTAACAAAGAAAAGACTATAAAATCAAGCTTTTTCTAAGAAGCCATATTTAGTGCCGACAGTTTATCACCAGTCACAATATTGTTTTACCAACACAGCTTTTCTCCAATCCTTCATATACGTTGACATTCTGTAATCAGCCAGCAATAATGAACCAGCAAGTACGTCCTACCTAGATTGCACAAAGCACTAACGAACAAACAAACTTGCAACCAGAACAATGCGGAATTGTTCATTAAACTGGTTATCGGTACCTGTAGGAAAGTACTGAAGTGTAGAGGAAAGTACGAGTTATGATTTATATTGTTTTTCTTCAGAGCTATTCATTCTGTGGCCTGATAGCGAAGTTTTGTTTGGGCAGGCATGGTTTTGTTTATTCTTTTTTCGTTGGTAAAGAGTTAGGCGTAGAAGTTTTACATTATTCTTTTCTAGACACAAAGTGCAGGATACTAGCTGTTCCCCGCGGCTTCGCTCACACAACTGGTCACCTACCTACCCTACCCTACCTACCTACCAACTCTCTTCCCTACCTATTTACCTACCTACCTCTCAACCATACTACCAACCTACCTACCCACCTACACACTTACCTACCCACCTACCCACGTACCGTACTTATCCTACCCTACTCTACCCTAATTTGCATACCTACCTACCCTACCCTACTCTACCTTACCCTAGGGTACTACCTACGTTTTTTTTCATTCCTAAAGTAGCCTATGTCCTTTCTCAAGATGCCATCTATCTCCTTGCCAAATTTCATTGAATTCCGTTCAGTGGTTTAGGCTTGAAAAGGTAACAGGCAGACAGATAGACAGACAGAGTTACTTTCGAATTTAAAATATTAATATAGCAAGGCGCGGATCGGTGATGGTTTGGTGTGAGATTTACGCAGCCATTTTAGCCAACTTCAGCCAAGAAGTTTGTCGAGAATCATAATATAGCTCATGCCATTGAAAAAAGTTGTGAAAATAATAACATCATCCTAATACTTAATTCTTTATTGTACATCAAAACAATACATTTACAGAAACTGAAATCAATATTCATGTACAAAGGCGAGCTTAACTCCAAAATGGAGTTTTCTTCCAGCAAACCTTTGAGTGATAGAGATCATAATAATTGAGGGCAGTAATCCAGTGTACAATTTTGCAGTAAGATACTAACTAAATATATAATAATAATACATACATAAAAGAACTACGTTCATTAATACAAATATACATATATATATACGTATATATCTACTAATATGCCCAAATTTCCCAAAGAGCAAGGATACATACGTATCCATAGTAGAAACGCCCATATTTCATATTGACTCAACCGGGCACAAATCCATTTTCTGGGCTACTATTGAAAAATTCCTGGTAGGAAATCCCAAAAAAACTTCGACCCAGATATTGAAATCAAGACCTCAGTGGCTTGTCTCCATCAACACGTCACGCGACGTAGTCAACGTGGAACAGTGCGGTATCGCAGCGCGGTGCTTTGAAGTGACTTGCTAATGCACGGTACGGCAACGTCGACGCAGAACGACGCGACGTACGTCGTAGGAAGCGGTACGTGACGAAGTGCTCGCCCAGTTGATGTTTAAATGTCTTAGCGGTTAGTTGTGCAAAAAAGATGTCAGAAATGCTGCAACTTTCAGAAATTACAAGAAACGAAACTAAACGTTGTTTCGTTCTGTCAGAAATGCTGAAAAAGGTACCTGAGTTCTTTAAGGCACGACAACGTGTTACATTGCTGCATCTTCCTTTAACGGCACGGTAACCTAAGATTAGCACGTCACGCCAACGTCTCACGTTGACGACGTCGTGACGTGGTGATGGGGACAAGCCCTCACGCTCAGCAGTAACGCTTACGACTTCTAGACCAACCGAGCAGCGGCCGGACGAGAAGGTTATTTCAACCTTGTGCATGTCACCTAAGCCATCAAAATCTCGTCTCCCAACAGGAAATGGTTAAACGATATCCACCAACAAACATTAACGCCATTTACATAAAGATATAGACACACAAACTGACACAGAGATAATAATTATGTATGAGTAATGAGTCCGTGTGTATTCCTACTAGGTACGTATACGTACGTATGTGTACATATGTATTACTATGCAAATAGTCGTGTTTAGGTTATTCATGCGATGTGGTATCTTAACATACATAATGGAGTAGGTTGCGGTGTCGGGAAAGAACTATATGTACCGACCTATAGACGAGGACTCGGTTTCCTGGTTTGAAGTAAGATAATTTCTAGAAGAATCAAGTGGTAACAGTGATGATGCAGCCCATTAATGTTGCCACTGCTGGGACAAATGCCTCCTCTCTGTGAGAGAGGGAGTGGGCCTTAATCCACCACGCGGGCCCAGTGCGGTTTAGTGGATGTCACATTTCTTCGAATTTTTGGTTCTAGGAAATAGATTTCCACACAAAGTTTTCCTTTACCGTTTTTAGATAGGATTTGGATAGCTTTCCAAGGAGTATCGTGTTACCGTGTTACTGGGTTGATGATTTTTTCCTTGTTAGTTTGTGGCCATGTCTTGTGTCAGAGTTAATATAGCCGCCTCTAGGAACCCCACAGGCGGGCGAGCACGGTCTACTATGACAGGCTTGAGTCACACATTTTAATCACAGTTTGGGAGCAAAAGCCGTGATAAAATACATGATCAGAGAGCCTGTGCTCACCCGGCTGGCCTCTGCTTGGCTATTTCAGACTTTTATAAACTATATAATTCCGGTTTCCTCACGATGTTTTTCTTCACCGTTGCTTGTGATGTCCAAGGTAAACTTATAAAGTACATTATGAATTTGAAAAAATCACATTGGTACTTGCCCGGGTTTGGACCCATGACCTCAAGCACGAGAGGCGAGGTCTTAACCGCTGGGTCACCACAACATAATGTGTAATACTTGTTTCCTAATTCTATTGTTTGGGGATCGCTATGAAACTGTCTCAAACTTTTTTATCTTAGCTAATTTAGAAACGCTGTTTCAAAGTTAAATGGTATTCAATCTTCGATTTATTTTGCGTTGGACCCCCGGGGGTCGCGCAACAATAGCTCACAATTGTAACTCATTAGTCAGGGTTTGATAAATTACGAGCGTTTTGCAGGTAGCAGTTACCTTAAGTAATTCTTGATATATCCAAGGGATGTTATTGAAAAGTACAAGCGAAACCAATCCTTTTTACCCGAATGCAAGGCAAAGCTTATGTTTTTGCGCGTATCTTGTATGTATGCATGTATGTAATATTCTTTATTACTTCATATCTGTCAAACCACTTAATTAAGACATCGTTAGAGGTCTTCACCGACCAAGTGTTCTTATTCAAGTGACGTTAAAAAAAAACAAATACGCCGTGTTTTTGGCGCCATATTGTGGAGTCACAATTGTTTTTTCTTTCAACCCATCGAGTGGAGTATCAAAATAAAGGGTTTTAAAAATCAAAAACCCGACAGCTTATGAAGCGAACTAAAAAGATGTAAACAAGAAGAAAATCATCAAAAATCAAAATAAATGGTTTGGTCAGCCAGCTCGCTAATATGCATCCTGCGACTGCACATCATGATTTTCTTCTTGTTGACATCTTTTTGGTTCGCTTCATAAGCAGTCGGGTTTATTGATTTAATTAACTTTTTTAGACTTTTAAGCTAATTTTCCAAATCAGTTTGGAGGAACTCCACTCGACTTAGTCGCTATGACAACGGGAAAATAACCCTCGATTACTGTCAATAAATAAAAAGCTATAACTGTCAATTTGATTGATTCGAGTGGAGTTGGAGGTCGTTAATTAGATATAGGGGTTAGAGTCGGATATTTCTTAAGACCAATGATGTCCTAAATCTTTGTATAAACAAGAGTAAATACGTACCTACATAAGTATTCTTTTGTTGCAAGACTGTGACATTAATGGAGGCAGTACTTGAATGCTCCCATTACCGCTATGTAGGACGCCATCTTGGATGATGACGTCATGCTTGCTTCAATTCATATGGGGGTAATGTCAGACTTTCTTTTTAAATGGTTGCGTTATATTCAAAGAGTTGGATTGTGTTGCATTGGTGGCTGGAAATTGTGTTTTGTAGGTTAATTGACTAAAGAGACATGTAAGCATTCAAGTAGAAAACTTTATCAACGTTTTAGTAGACTTTTAAGCCACACATACTTTATTGGTGATGTTCTTTAGTACTATGAAAGAAAGAAAAGTTGTAAAAATATTGTGACTTTCAGATGAAAAAGCCACAACCTGCTAAAGCAATCATTGCTTCGAAGTAAGAGAGAGAAAAAGCTATGCAGGACGAAAAACACTAGGCCAATTTAACAACGGCCATTATGATGACTTTGACATCTCGGTATGGTGGTCAGATGTATCGTATGAAAGTAGCGGCGGGCTCACGGATGAGTGATAAAGCATGTCCGTGTTCCCGCCATAAGCGGCACAGGAGGATACCGTGGCATTTTAGTGGGTTGGAATCCCACATACACAGTGGCGCTCAGTAGATTCTACTTACTATCATTGCAAAAAATTATCGTGAATATCATGCATCATCTACTTTTGAGCTCGCGAATATGTATCCTCTGACTGCACAGCATGATTTTCTTCTTGTTTACGTCTTTTTGGTTCGCTTCTTAAGCAGTCGGGTTTTTAGATATTTTTTTATTTATAACTTTTTAGTAAAACATTTTTTTTTTCGTATTAGGTACATTTAAACATATAAGTATTACAGTCCATCAAATCTAAGAGGTACCGTTTGACGTTTCATATTTTTCAAACCGAAACAACTTTGTTCATACGTACATTATTCAGTTTCGATAACCTTTTTCATAAAACCATGAATTTAGAAAGATTTCATTATTGTATCTAAAAATGTACAATTCTTAATATCTAAATGTAATTGAAAACTTTCAAACAAAGCAAAATAACACATATTTACACAGTAAATAATTTCTAATAGTTATATTCTTGACCTCATTACAAAGTTACGTAGTTAGGTCACTGCACGTAGTGTTGCGACTCTTCGGATACACTTGTATGCAAAAAAATCGTTTACATATACGAAAAATCGAATGTATTATTTACAAATTACACTTGACAACCAAACAAATATTTTTTCATGTGAATGGGATTTATCTCACATATTACGATTACATAACTAAATAGTTATGTAATCGTAAAATATGAGATAAAACCCATTCACCAAAAATACGTATTTATAAATCAAATATATTTGCTTCTTTAAAAAGTTGTCGAAAGCGATTTGTCGATTTTTGATTTTCGCGCCCAAATAAGTCGGGGTTTCTCGCGCTAACGCTGTCGAAATAGTAAATGGAGTCAGGGATAGTGTTTTTTACATTTATTTTTGTGTATGATAGTATGGGTTTGCATATTACAGAGAAATAAACAAATTTTTAACAAGCACATCCATTGATTTTACAATTACAATTTTTTCTTCTAAGTCTTATTTCTACGTCTAAAACTAATAAAAATAAGGTATGTAGAACCCATTCACAAAAATGTTGTTGCCTGATGTTATAAATTAACGACGTTACTGCGCGACCGCATAATGCACTGAATACACAGATACCCTAAAATAAATTAATTTAATTATTTTTAGGTCAATAGGCAAAATCGCAGGTGTCCAAGTCTCTACAATTTTTTTTTTCTGGCAACACTGCCAACTACAAGCGCACGCGGTCCGCTCGGTCGGTTCGGCGTCAGCAGTCTCTCGCCATCTTGGAAGCTGACTGTGCGCGTACTTGCTTTCTCGTTTGTGTTTTACAATTTGTGACTTGGCTATTACTTTTCTGGACTGATCATTCTTTATCCGTTTACCTTGGCAATATTTATACTGGACTCCGAACTAAGCAAGTGTTTATTAATAATGTCGAAAAGAGGACGTACTTTGAACAGCCAGGCTCGTGAATTGGTGGTGAAATTACACGAGTATTTTGAGCGTGAATCTCAAAATGGTGGACTTCTACTGCCAGTTACACAAGTTCGGGATCGCGTCGGTGAAGCTCTCGGTATTGGTAGCCGCACCGTTGGCAAAATATTAAGTGAAAAATATGGGCCTTCGGGGAGTGACAGTAACGTACTTCACACACCGAAAAAACGAAAAAGAAATAAACCTGTGACAGGCATCGATGAATTCGATAGTCATGCTATTAGAAACCATATATACGGGTATTTTACAAGAGGCGAATTTCCAACATTGGCAAAGTTATGTGCAACTTTAAAAGATGTCGGGCTGTATAAGGGAAGCATAGAGTCGTTGAGAACGGTAATAACAGGAATTGGCTTCAGATACAAAAAAGTTGACAAACGAAAAATTGTTATGGAGCGACATGACATAATTATGCAGCGACTAACATTCCTGCGCGAAGTTAAACAAATTATAAACTGGGATAATGTAATATTTTTGGACGAAACCTGGCTAAATTCCAACCATTCTGTGCCAAAAACATGGACTGATGATTCTGAAGCTTCGTGCTCGAAGGTGCCGATAGGAAAAGGTGGACGCCTCATAATATGCCATGCTGGGTCAGCGTCTACAGGCTTCGTGGAAAACTCTTTATTAGCTTTCCAATCCAAAAGCACTAAAGAGTATCATGAAGAAATGGACGCAGTAAGGTTCCGAGAGTGGTTCTTAAATTTATTACAGAATATCCCTCCTAACAGCACAATTATAATGGATAATGCCCCATACCACTCTGTGCAAATTGATAAAGCACCTACGTCAGCCAATAAGAAAGCAGATTTGGTGGCATGGCTGCAAAGAAAAGGAGTGGATGCCGACATGTCACTATTAAAAGCTGAATTATTACAGTTAGTGAAATTGCATAAACCACCAAAACCGACATATGTAATTGACCAATTGGCCGAAGAGCACGGGCACAAAGTCATACGACTTCCTCCGTACCATTGCCAATATAATGCCATTGAACTGATTTGGGCCCAAGTTAAAGGTAATATTTTATAATATTATAATAATAACACGAGTACTTCTAACATTTATAATTTAAACAATGGTTTTCGTCTGCTATCAAATAGTTACATTATTGTTTTACAGGTTATGCAGCAAGACACAACACAAAACCACCCTTCAGTGTCAAGAAAATGGAAGGTTTATTAAAGGAAGCATGTGCCCAAGTTACACAGGAAGATTGGAGTAAAGTAGTACAAAAAACAAAGAAAATAATAATGGACGACTTCGAAAGAGACGTACACTTTGATAATGTAATGGACAATCAACTGGTCATTAATTTAAATGACGATGATGACGAAGACGACGATACTAGTACTAGTAGTGAATAAAAAAATATCCTAAACATTTCTTTTATTTAATTATAACAATTGATTTCTTAAAATTCGGATATTATAGTAATCGATCTCTTAAAGTTCGGATATTATAGTAATCGATTTTTTCATCCCATCCCTATCATTCAATTGTCAGAACTGTCAAACGGTACTTCTTAGATTTGACGGACTGTACATATTTTTGAAATCACCTCTTAAAACCCTTTATTTTGATAACCCACACGATGGGTTTGGAAGAAAAAAAAATGGGTAACCACAATATGGCTCCCAAAAGCCGCCATTTTTCTATTTTCCAGTCATCAAAATCGGACAACGCGTTTGGTCTCTAGAACGCCACAAAGGAACAAACACACATACATATATAGACTCATAAACACATTGCCCTCCTTCAGCAGTCGGGTTAAAAGGCTTAAGCTTGAGTCTTTAGCTAGACCAAAAACATACCTCCAACTCTATTTATAGCGTATTAAAGCTCCATCCACAACCCTTTCTGAGAAATACGGCTAAACAGCCTCCCACAGTTTAACTAAAAATAACTGATTTTCTTTTACCTGCCACCACAAAGAGCGATAACATTGAGTTTTGGGTGTGAATGTGCATATTTCAACACCATTGTATTCTTTTGTTAATCCTTAATAACGACTACTATAAGTAAGCATTATTGTTATTGTGGTTTTCAAGACAAATTGCGTTTTAGAATCTACATCCCAAACAATGCCTGACTTCTTGACGTACTTTTTATGCCTCAACACATCCACTCCGAAAGTTATCTACGAGGTAAATGCTAACTTCTAACGCTATCGACGTGGCTGAATTCTGATCAAAACACATTTAATTAATTTGCAATCATTAATACAAAGAAGAAGTCAAAACCAAATTGTTTCTGATATAAAACTATCGACTGGTAATCCTACGATTGAAATACTTTTTTTTTTTTTTTCGAGTTATTTGCATTTAGCGAAATACGAGTAATTATGGAAATCCTCATCCGTTAACATAGTTCAGCATAATCAAGTTGTACCTAAACATTAGGTCTAGCATAATGTTTAGGTACAACTTGATTAAGCTGAACTATGTAAAATAATTATTTACTTTAGCAGATCCATCAGTGGCAATTCTATATTAAATAACAGAAGCTAAAAATCAGGAATATATTCCATAAGCCCCTCAAAACAATCCACATCCAAGAAATTCTAAATCAAAGTCGGGAATTCCCAAACACGAATGCTTCGAAACACCCTACCATTTCCTAGCAACAAAAAAAGGTATAGAACTGCGAACAAACAGGCTTCTTTACCTGTATACGCAAAACAGATAAATACAGAAGGTGAAGTCTAGACAACGAACTAAATCGCACGCACACATAGACACGCATTACATACAGCGAGTGCAAGCGCACTGACTCGCTTTCGACTGTCATTTGTTTGAGATTACCATACGTACACGTTTATGCATAAAGCACGGATTCACCAGAGGAGAAACCACGGAGATACGGTACATGTATCTACCTAATAGTACTCGTGTCTGCGCAAATTCTGCTAAGCACAACTTTCAGCTGTCATAATCTTAGTCAGAATTGTCACGAGACGTCAATTTCTAAGAGTAAACTGTGACACTGTCTTACACGTTTGGTTTATATGAAAAATTGTGACAACGCCGACACTAACAAAGGCCTATCGGTGCTCTAAGACTCTAAAAAAGTAACATTATATCAGCGAAGGCGATGACCAAAACGCCAATATGTAAGGAATTGATCACGAGAAATTTCTATAGCTCATGACATTCCTAAACATTTTTGAAAATATTCCAATCACTATCGCAACGTTTTCGGTGAAGTAATACTACTTATCTCGGTCCTCAGCGTTGTATGGAGCTTAACTTCTGTGTCTATTTGTTTGATGCCATCTACCTGTATGTAACAATAGCGCCTTTCAGCTCCATCCTCTTTCTAACACAAAGGAACACGTGTACAAAACAGACTTTAATTCAAGAACTTAGCAATTGATAAGGATGTCCTGTTATCAGGAAGTTTACACGTGCCTCGTTTATATTGAATTAGTTTCACTTATCTCATGGTTCGTGTTCCGGTGGTACGTTCCGGTTTGTACGTTGATGGCAAAATGTAAAAATACACAATCTTAGGCTACAATCGACATTCTTCTGCAATAAGTGGTTATAGCAATTGTCGAAAACATCAAAAGATGAATTGACAGGAGCTACCGAATCTCATATATCGCTGATGGACTGGCGGGTTATCAAGAACTTGTGGTTATTTTAAAGTATTCTCGATAGGATTTCCCATCGGCAAAAATGACTAACTTTCATCCTCTATTTAAAGTTTTGGGCGCACGGTTGGCGCAGTGGTTGAGCGATTGACTGCTGCGCTGCGTGTCGCGGGTTCGATTCCCGCACGGAACAAATATTTGTATGACCTACAGATAGTTGTTCCGGCTCTGGGTGTTGTGTGTGTGAGTTTGTATGTTTGTAAACGCACCCACGATACAGGAAGAACTTCCTAGTGTGGGGCAACGTATTAAAAAAAAAAGTCCTATTTATATAAGGGAAACTTGTGCACAGTTATTTACTGCTAGACCCATCGATTTAGGCTACGCGTTGTTCAAGAATGAATTAAAGAAGATCTATTTGTCAATTTTATCACTTTCTCAACGATGATGAAGTCTTAAGTGATCGGAAAATATCACATAAAATTACAACTCAAAATCGATGTTAATAAATTCATTAACAATCAAGATAAAAACCAATTCAATTCTTATCACTTTCATCACACTTTTACAACTAACAAAAGAAAACCTTGTTTAGACATTACACCTTCCTTATCACAAAAACGAGCAGTGTGAAAGCCACCCTCTAATACCCTGATAAGATCTCTGCTGATATTCTTTTGACTAATTCAAAAGCGTGTTATAAAACTCCTATAGACCGTGACGATAAAAGATAGAATTGTCGTCGAACAAAAAATGGCTACCTGCGAGATTGAAAATAATGGCATTGATTTCTTACTGAACTAAAGAATTTAATAGTAAAAGGTTTTATCTCATAGGAGATTAAATAGAAGTGACTGATTTATTTATTAAACGCTGATTTGATTGGTTAGGAATAAGAAAGATTGGTTTTGTTCGCTTAATAATTTTTCAATTCGCAAAATTTGTGCACGTGCAGTAGCAACTAGCAATATTGCGAGAGTTTGCAGCTGAATTCTGTAGATTTTCCTAAATTAAACGTTGGTTAGCTTTTTGGTCATTTTCTTTGCATTTGTTTCTATTTATTATTTGTAAAATTAAGGGTACAACAAACGCAGTCACAGTTTGATGATGCAATAAATAAAATTAAAATTGAATGTGTGCTCCAGGTCATCAGACAAAGATGCGAAAAATCGTTTGCATAGAAATGATTCTATTCGATTTTATAAAATTGGTTGTCGCATCATTGACGCATTTTTGAGTCGCGCCTCTTGCAGTAAGCATATAAAGTTAGCATAACAATGAAGACCATGTTCATCACAAATGTTTATAGAACTCCAAAATTGTTAACCCCCGAAAATAGCCTGAAAATCACATACGGGAAAGAAATTTACACACGGCCACTACTCTGTTCGTCGGTCGGATTGAAACGGAAAAATCGCGTGAATTCCCTTCATACATTTTGTATGAATCATTGAGCATCTTTCTCGTTTGAAAAGGTTCAGCTTGGAACAGATTGTGGAAGCAGCGGTAGATTTACATTATGTCTTGTAATATTAGTTGTACGCGAGCGTTAAGCCATTGAATCGTCTTGGCTAAGAAAGTTTAGTTAGGTAGAAAATATTGAGTAAAAATGTGGAAATTAAAGTGATATAAAAAAGGATTAGGTACCTACTTGCTTAGAATTTCTTATGACTTAGGAATATGTATGTTCCAAGTAAGTTTGAAGGACCGCTATGATAACGGAAAATAATCTCGTTTAATAACAATAAAAGTACCTATCTGTCAATTTAATGATTCGAGGAGGAGTCTAGTTGGAGGACTTACGTGGAATATAAGGAGTAACTGAAATTACTCTTATAAGTTTACATTCAAATTAGAAAATAAAACCCAAATAAGTTCCCACGTGGTGATTCCATTCAAAGGTTGTCTGGTAGATATCGCTGTCGGCGATAAAACCACCTTTGTACCCATAGTATTGAGTTGTTGTAAAGGAGATGTGTAACTTTCTTGGTGTGAAACAAATTATATTCTATTGGATGAGATCCTGAGCTGAAAACGATGATGATGATAAAAGCTATTGAACTGATGAATCGTTAAACGCAAGGTGGGGTGCCCTCAGGTTTGTTGTATCGATCTTCGCGGGAATCCCTCTCTTGGCATAAATAGGCATAATAATGTTTGGCATAACGTTTTTGCATAACTTTTATCAGCATAATAATACTCCGGCATAATAATACTTTAGCATAATGCAAAAGTTTGCGTAACTGTCATTTAGTATAATTTATTTTGTCATAATATTGAGTTGCATACATTTTTAAGGTGTCATATTTATTCGTCATAATAATTTTGTGTTAATGATTTTATTCTGTTTTGTGTGTTGTTGTGTTGGTTATTAGGCTTATATCCACTAATGGACTATTGTCAGTTGATAATGATGATGATAAAGGCTCTACCTGATGCATGATGCACAGCACGCAATGAAATATAACAAAGCTCTGAACATAACAGAAACTTTTACCAATACACTAAAAACCTGAGCCAAGAAATAAAGAGCCCATTGTCCTAATCAATCTCTTTAGGAAACTTTCGTTGTACACTTCAGTTCAAATTATTAGAAGTTATAATCGTGAGGTAATCCCTTTAGCACGAGTTTTCGCTGCCGTGTTGGGGATTTTAAAACGCAATTATTTAAGGGAATGCTTGCTTATAAAGAAGTAATATTTTATAGAATTGATGATTGTTTTTATTTATTTTATTTTATAAATAACATAAGGGTTTGCTTCATTACCGATGTATCTGTATTTTTATCCGACTGCCGAAGGAGGGTAATGTGTTTATCAGTCTATGTATGTATATATGTATGTTTGTTCCTATGTGGCGTTATAGAGACCAAACGCGTTGGCCGATTTTGATGATTCTTACGTCAATCAATTCGTCTTAACCCTGCAAGTGTCACTGGCTGCATTAAAATTGGATAATAGAAAAATGGCGGATTTTGGGCGCCATTTTTTGGGGGACCAATTTTTTTTTTCTTCCTAACCTATCGTGTGGGGTATCAAAATAAAGGGTTTTAAGATTTGATTTCAAAAATATATATCACTTATATGTTTAAATGTACCTAATTCTAAAAAAAAAATAACTAAAAAGTTGTAAATAAAAAAAGTTAATTCTATAAATCTAAAAATCTTCGGTTCTATAAATTCTATAAATCTTCGGTTTTTATGCAGTCGGGCTGCATAAAAACCGAACTAAAAAGACGTAAACAAGAAGAAAAGTATGCTGTGCAGTTATTTAGATTTTTTGAATTAACTTTTTCTATTAGGCATTCTGTTTTCTTACTCATGTGGTTTTACACAGTTAGACTAGATTTAACTTTATTCAATGCAACTCCTTTTTTGTAAGTCGTTTTCTCCACTAGACTCAATCAAATCGAAGTCATACCGAACTTGTTATTTAATGACATTAATCGAGGTTTTACAGTTGCCTTGGTGACTGAGTCGAGTTCGAGTCTTCAAAAGGACATACAACCAGTATATGAATGGAGAATTTGGGGTTGAGAACGTGTCAAATTCTACTTCAATCCAAAAGAGACACAGATTTTTAGGCTTAAGTAGAGTTTCATTTACCGGCCATTTCAATATATCAGCCATTGGGTACTACGTCTGTAAAAACAAATATGAATGATGTAGAAACGTTACGTGTTGTATGCACGTAGTTTATACCACATTTAGTTATTATTTTCCTAAGAAATAATCTTTACGGATGATATTTATTATTTTGTGTCATGCATGAATGACGCTCCTTAACATTTCAAATCGCAGGTATTCAAGTTAACTACACTTACATAGTTGAGTTATTGTCGCTACATAAACTACATTTTAACTTTTATGAGGGTATGTGCAAGATTTTCTTTTACATTGTTTGCAGTTTGAAAGGCCCTAAAGAAAGTTACGGTTATGCATTAAATAAAACAGGCATTCTTAACTTTTCTTTTATTAAAATATAGGCATTATTTTTTTCTAGCTTTTTACGGGCAATTATTAACCGGGCTAAAAATATACTGAATGGCAGATTGTTATACTAATTAAGTTACTATTTATCCAGTTTTAGTAATACCTTTTAGGAGGTTTTTGTGAGCTGCAGTAATATGTTGTTACATACGTTAATCGTATTTGGGGTTTTATTTTTCTATTTTAATATATTATTGTTTTGAAAATAGCAGAACAACCGACGAAGCGACATCGCCGCGCAGCGCAGGCGTTCTGGTGCATTCGTGTTTTTAACGAATTAGTCCAAGAGCGAGCGAAGCGAGCTCGGGAACTTAGGTTAGGTTCGAAGGGGATGAACTCAGCTTCCGTCATCTCCTTCATGTTAGGATATATATACATTTAGACCCTGCAGACAGAAACAGATTTTTTTTCCTGTCGCTGTTTTTAACATTTGTATTCGCCCACTGTTTGTCAACCATTTAGTATTTCAGTAAGGTATAATCAATATTTTTGACACCTTTAGTTTTAATTTATTTTTGCTCGTTTAAATATAATCCGCTTAAATACAATACAATCGTTATTATTTAGCTACGACCTTCTCCATCTTACGTTTCGTAGGTCGTGTGTTCAAACCCAGGCAGGCGCTTTACTTTGTGTAAATTATTTCATCACCACTGCTAAAACCGGTGAAGGAAAACATTGTGAGGAAACCGGCATGTCCTAGAACCAAAAATTCGAAGAAATGTGCATCCACCAACCCGCACTGGGCCCGCGTGGTGGATTAGCGACGTGTGTTCCAGCAGTGAAGGGTTATAAGGGTTAAAAGGCTGATGATGAATGATCTTCTCCAATGAAAAAATATTTTAATAAAAAAATAACCGATTTCCAAAAAAAACACTACATAGCGAAAAATAAATTTAGTGTTCAAAAGTCGGTGTCTACGGTACCTATTGTTTACCGTTTTCGACACCGACTTTGGAAAAGTAAGTTATTTTTTCCATTTGTAGTGTTTTGAAGTCGATTTATTTTTTTTGTTAAAAAGTTTTGGTATTTGCCTCAAATTGAAATGAAAATCATATATAGACAAAATACATCCCATAACAATTCCAATAAGCCCAAACATGACTAGGATACATTGTTTTATTTCGGAGTCCCAGTGCCTACCTTCCGGCATCATCATCAGACCAGTTCTATGGTACCATTTTCATCAGTAGGTACCATTTTTTATACGTACCTATATGCTTCATCATAGTCGGTTAACTATTCGAGATATCTTATACCCGTGACTTACTTTTCAATTAGGAGTTCCAGTGGCCTTCTTCATAAGTTCCAGTTCACAAAATCATACGTTCTGAGTGCAAATATTATTATTAATATTGCATTGTTGATGAAAATACCAAAATCATTATATGTATGCCTATAATATATGAGGAGTTCTCTCGATTTCAACACCACACAAACCACTGACTGACAAAGTGACCACTTCGGCAGTATACCATTTCAAACACAAAAAGAATTTTGAAAATCTGTCCACAATTGGCGGAGTAATCACGTAACAAACATACAAAAAAACGTACAGTCAAATTGAGAACCAATGAAGAATAAGGGAAGCAATACAATTTTTAGGGAAGCAATGAAGTTAACAGAGTTTATATTTTTGTGTTGAATAAAAGAATAAAATCCCAGACATAACATAATCTAGGTATACCCAGGTATCAAATCACCCTAACCCTAAGTTTTCCCCCACATCCAAAAGCGAAAGGTCACAATATTGTACGGGCAGGATTATCATCAATTTAGGGGTCGCATATTTGCATAGGGCAGGCGTGCCGGGCCTCGGGACGCGGGTTCCGCCGCCGGCGACAATGCGATGTGACGCTACCCGCTATGGGTAGGGAGTGTGTCCACTAACGTACGGTACTTGGACGTTATGAAAAATTTTGGTTTTGAAAGATTGTCATAACGGTATGAGTGACAAAGACGTCGCTCAACAAGGCCGGTATTTTAAATAAAAAAAAACATTTCATGCAGTTTGCTTTTTACCCGACTGCCGAAGGAGGTCAATGTGTTTATCAGTCTATTATGTATGTATGTTTGCTCTTATGTGGCATTCTAGAGGCCAAACGCGATGGACGATTTTGATGATTCTTACGTGAATTAAATTGTCTTAATCTTGCGAGTGTCACTGGGTACATTAAAATTGGAAAATGGTGGATTTCGGGCGCCATTTTGTGGAGGCCCAATTATTTTTTCTCCCGTGCGCCTAGTGTGGTGTATCAAAATAAAGGGATTTAAGAGGTGATTTTCATCTCGATTGGCATTAATGCAAGCTAAAAAAAAAACTCGACAATATGTATCTTTCAACATGGTTTTCTTCTTGTTTACGTCTTTTTAGTTCGCTTCTTAAGCAGCCGGCTTTTTTTCTTTTTTTAATTAAACTTTTTTATTGATGTATTGCCTGCTTGACTGCCTCTTTATTGCAATTCTAAACACAAGCTTTGGGATAGATCCAGGTGGTAATAATTGTTATTGAGTTGGTATTTCATAAATTTGAGCTTCGAGATCTGGTGTAGTGCCAGATTAACAGGGATGTCCTCTATAACAGAAAGGTAGGAAAATCAGGGTGTGTCCGTGGTTACCACTATGTATGAACTTTGTAGTTTTAAATGATCTCAAGACCTGCAGCTTAATTTTGTAAGTGAATTCGCCGACGGAAATCCACATTGCGCCTTTCATCTCACATGTGATTGGTCAATTGATGAGGTCAAAACTCTTTGCCTTGCATTCACTTACGCAATTAGGCTGCTGTTTCCTTTTAACCGCTATATTTTATCCTAACACAATGGATACCGTTTCCCATCTCTCGCTCAAGCCCGCGGCGATCGTGTAGCCCCAATAACGCCCTGCATCGTCCCTTGAAGTCGCGCATTTGTTCATCACGACACCACATCTCGAAAACTGCTAGACGCAAAACTATCAGATTTATGCAACATCGAAACTAATTCCGTTGGTCGCCTCGGGGAATACTTGATAGTCGTGAGTTGCGATTTCTTGTAAACTTAGATTGATAGTGCTGTTATGAAACTGTTCATATTTTCCGTATTGTGTAGTAAACGGCATTATTTTAAAGCTTGGCACTAGAAAGTTCCCCACCCAATGTTTTTCAACACTACACTTTGCCAGATCAAAGAAGATATGTATACCTATCTTACACCAATATTATAAAGAAGAAAGATTTGTTTAATAGAAAAATTCAAAAAACCACTTAACAGTTTTTGAAAATTTTGTCACCAGCAGAAAGCAACATTATTCCTGAGTAACATAGGCTAATTTTTTAACCCGAAAATGGGTCATATGAGGCCAGCCACCGGAGCAAAGCCGCGGGGAAAAGCTAGTTATTAATATTACAAATGTGAAAGTTGTGATTGATGGATAGGTGGATGTTTGTTACTCAATCACGCCAGAACGGCTGAACAGATCTGGATGAAATTTGGTACAGAGATAGATTATAGTCTGGAATACTTTTCATCGCGGTATAATGTTCCCTAGGGATAAAAAAAAATCTTATGTGGGCGAAGGCGCGGGCAGAATCTTTTCACTAATATATTATCTGTCGAGCTTATTCCCAAATATGTCAGCTTCCAGTCTAACCAGATTCAGCTGAGTACCAGTGTTTTACATGGAGCAATTGCCTATCTGAACTCCACAACCCAATAACTAGGTACCACGATAGTCCTTGGTAACACTCGTGTCAAATTTTAATGACTGTCAAAGATCTTCAAATGACAGCCGGGTACAACGGCTTAACGTGCTTGCTGAGGTACGAATGAATCTCGCTATGTAAAGATGGTCACCACAGACATAAATCTAACTAGATAACGCAAGTCCCTCCATCTGTATGAAAACCAAGCGTGCCACTTTTTCACAAACAATTTAAAAACAAATTTACTTACCAATGAAAAAAAACATTTCCAATGCACTTTTTTTAAACATTCTTTACAGCTCAATATGGCATAAAAAGGCATTTTTCTAGATTTCGGTGGATTTTCGGTGCCGATAATGCTAAATGAAAGCTCAGATTACGACCATTGGTCGTACTTTAGTCCGTTTTTTGGCACGCGAAGTACATACAGTCGCGTCACCTAAGTAGATTTATATCCGTGGTGGTCGCCCATTCATAGACCGATCTCGGCAAGCGTTGCTTAACCTTTAAGATCCATCCTTGGTGCTGTTATAATTAACCACTATATATAATTAATGCAAATGCGTAATCCAATCATAAAATCTCAAAAATTTAATAAAAACGTCCAGACAAATATAACAATAATATTCAATTTATCTAACTAATCGGGTTCGGAGTAAGCGATTCTGAGCATTTTCAATTTGTGCATAAAACGGCGGTAGAATCACATCTTCATTAGCTATACAACCGAGTTGGGGGCGAATGGGATATTCGCGGAGTTCCCAGACTTCGTAGACCCAAGAAGTTGAATGGCGAATTCGCCAAAGATTTATAAATTGCAGAGGGAGTTTGGAAGCAACATGGGAAGTTTCTATTATTGAATGGTACCAGTATTAATTGCGGTGAAATTGTAATTAAACTTTACGCGCTATCGAGCGCTGCAGTCTGCAAGTCTATGTCGGGGTTTGCGAGCGATAATGTTATAACTGTTCGGAGACTGTTTCTTTTTATACTGTGAGAAATGTTAAGGTGTTCTTATGCTTTAAATAAAGTTTTAGTATACCAGTGATAGAGCTGGTTTCTAAATTTAGTATTTGTAGTTAAGAATGTATCAAAAGTAGAGGTTAAGTATTTGCAATTCCAAATTTTTTATTAAGCTATCATGGAGTAGTCATTGTCGAGAGTGTCATTCTGAATTTCAACAGTCAATTATATCGATACGATCCCAATTTCGAAAAACACTAGTTTGACTCATTGCTTCGACAGAACATATAACATACACTTGTTGTATGAAGGGTGCATTTCCTTGGGGTTGATTGGGGACTCATGTTATAATTGAGTAATAACGTTAAAATTTCGTTAGCGGATGTCAGTTCTATACGTTTTTGACTATTCGACAATTGGCCCATTTATTATGCGTACAGTGAGTCTGTGTTTCTCGACAGCTACAATCTAGGAGTCTTTAAGTCAAGAGTGAATAGGTTATTTCTAGCAAGCGTGTTTCACCTTCGACCACACCATCGCTTACCATCAGGTGAGATAGTGGTCAAGCGCGAGCCTATATAAAATTAAAATAAATTTTTCGCTGACAGAATGACATTCTGTTGAATGACAGTTGAGTATATATAGCATTCGTTTATTGTTGTAATCGTTTTAAGACACAAATCAATACTAAGCAGGTTTTACTCGTTTGGCTTCTCAAATAAGACGACAGCTAGAATAAGCATTATGTAAAACTTACTCAAATTATGGATGTTTCTTTGGTTAGGTGCGTGTTTCTTCAGTTAAGTTCAGAAACTGCGATATAAAAAGCAAAATTTTCAAATTCAAATTCCACATTCCTAGTTCCGTCCTACAAGTTGTATGCATCGGAATCGATTACCTTAAAGTCTAGATTGAAAACTTCAAAATCGATCAATTTCAAATTCAATTCTGACGTATCTATTTCTGTACGATCTGTGGCTCGAATAAATGAATATTTTACTCTCTCGTCTACTGGATTAGGCAGTGATAATGAGATGTGCTCCGCAGTTTGCTTTTCATTTCCCAGAGCACCTGCATGATCGTCTGGCTTTGGATCCTCGATTGAATTTCTATACTTACCCATACTTACCATGTTTCTTTTTTAAACATTTCGTCGGCATCGAGTGCGTGTTTTCGTAATTTGGTTTCGATTTGAGCCGTCTTCGCTAGATTAAAGTTTTTGTTGATATTTTTCAGTAGAAGCTCCTTGTAGGGAGTAAAAGAAATAATAAAAAATTCAGATACTTCATCATCATTCTAAATAGTGTAAATTATTTCATCACAACTGCTCTAAAAACGGTGAAGGAAAACATTGTGAGGAAATCGGCATGTCTTAAAATAAACAATTCGAAGACATGTGACGTCCACCAATACGCACTGGGCCCTCGTGGTGGATTATGGCCCATTCTCTTTCTCACAGAGATGAGGCCTGTGTCCCACCAGTGGGACCATTTGTCGTGGTGACCCAGTGGCTAAGACCTCGCCTCCTGGCAAGTACCAATATGAATCTTCAATACTGCTGACAACGGTGAAGGAAAACATCGTGAGGAAACCTGAACTCTAATAGTTAGTTCATTATAAGATTGTGCTCCATTGGTGTAATTGCTGCAAGGCGTTCCAGTACGAGGATAAACTAATAATAAATAATTAACAATGCTGGTGATGATCATCATCATCATTCTCTCTTGTCCTCATTTTAATTTATTTGTGGTGGAATATGTATTCTTCTTCCATACCTCTCTATAAGTAACCATAGTTAGTACTAATCTCAATTCTAGCCATATTTCTTGTTTGAGTTTTTAAAATATAATTAGCATTGCTTTTGCCCAAAAATATTGTGCAGCAAGCAGTTGAATTTTTGAGATACAGTTAGACAAAATTTAGATACCAACAGTTGCTCCTATTCAGAATTACAAATAGAATAGAGTTTTCAATTTCCAAATGAGTAAATAAACCATTTTCATAGAAGAATTTTGTGTCACGAGTTTATTAAAGTTTATATTGAACATGTCTATTTTAAACCGTTAATTTGATGTCCAAAATTTTCGCTCGGCATAATTATTTCCGTGAGGTTAAAAATACCATAGGGTGGGTTGTAGGTACCAACTATGGTAAATAAATACATTTTTGAGAGCTATTAAGGTTGTACATAACTGCTGTGATTACAAACATCATGGCATTTTGGCTTTGAAATAAGTATCATTATTGTTTTTTTATAGACCTAACACCTACCCACCCACCTTCAATATTCTAAGTTATTTCCTCCACACAACTCAATCTCAACTCAGCCTCATCAATTGATTGTTTTGGCTTGTTGTCTGTTCATATTATGCCCTCGACCCGAGGTTTTTGCCGTTGTTATGACCATTGAGTCGAGTGGGGCACGTTACTCCAAAAGGGTTTAGAAACTGGGTATAACCCTTTCTCTAAGTGTTTCCGTTATTTGGTAATTCGTCATATTGTTTATAATATAACCTTGATCTATTTAGCTTACTTCAAAAACAAGCTTCCGAAACAAACATTCAACTCTGAACCACGTCGAATCCCAATAACTCACTATGCGCACAAACTTCAAGACTATTCGAAACACGAAATAAGACCTTATAAAATAGCGGCGGATATAAATTCGCTTGTCATAACCGAACAGCACTAAGTTTCGCCAGATATAGCGGCAGGGTCAGGCGGGGACGTGTGGGACTTATGCGATGAACCTGCGTTCCTAGGGAAGTTTGTACCTACTCGTGTGATATTGTAGTTGTGTGTTGACGTAATTTTGTCGTTGTGGTCTCAAAAGCGAATGGGTGTATTTTGCGAGAAATTACAAACTCAAAGTATTTATCTGAATAAGATCATTTATGGGCACTTTTTAACTGTCATGGAGCTGGTCAATCAGAAAGACATAAAAGAATGGAGAGGTGAGTAATAGCGTGAAGGTTGACACGGGGAAATGGAAGAATAAAGCGTGTTCTGCCGATCCCAAGTAACATGGGACAAGGGCAGAAAGATGAATGTTAAAAAAAGTGATATTATGTTCTTGTTTAGAGAACCTTGCTTCTGAAAACAAAGCGTGCCTTCCTGTAGACAGCCAAGCTGTTTCCGAAAAAGCGGAAAACCGGACATTGTGGCGCAATTTCAGATGGGGCCGTATCCAGCAGTGGACCACTTTAGGGGCTTAATTGAGACAGCACATGACCCCAGCTTATGACAGAAGTGCTGTGTATCATCAAGACAGTGTACGATATATACCTTTACAATCGCATGCCACTCAACTCGTTCATCGGTCGCTCGGATCAAGCTGCTACCAGCCACACTGCACCTTCGATCAACAATAACCACCTAGATCACGTACAAAACCAATGCTAAATTCTCTCCGCGTGAATATATTCTTCCTACCAAACCAATACCTACTTACTATGACAAACTGAACAAAATAAGAGCTCACGTCTCAAGTGAGCTGTTATTTACCGAGAGGTATTTCTTGCACCGACCCTACATCTATTTGTTATTGTTGATCGAAGCACTGCGTAAATCATACAATCTTTCCTTAGCCCCATTACGTTTTCCGATTTCACCAACCGGTGATAAAGGTATCAGATGATGCCCAGTATCAGACCATTGTCGCTCTGTGTTAGGCAGATAATATCAGCAAGTAAAGCCTGATCGAATGATAGATATAACAGACATGGGTAATCAAACGAGACACTGAATAAACACATAATTTCTATACACAAACAGCATCGGTAAACAACATTAATTGAAATCTCAAACAAGTGCGGTCTCTAGTTAAATGGCACATCGGATTTGTATCAGCAACGAATTATTATGGCAGAATCGATTTAAATATGTCCCAACCGCAATCGGCGATTTCATATTTCATTAATTTCGCTTCTGCGCTATCCATATTCAGCACTTGCTTTTTCCAGCGGCTTCGCCCGTGCGAATGTTGGAAATTTTCACAGGAACAGGATGAAAAATATCTAGTAATCCAGGCCATTGACTACTTGTGTTCCAATTTCATCCAAACGAGATGCTGTGGTTTTATTGATTCGAAAATATCCTAACATACAGAGCTGACTTAATATTGCTTCGCCCGCGGCTTTTCCCGCGTGTTATGTTATGTATGTCAATATCTCACCTGATGGTAAGTGATGATGCGGCCGTTGGTGAAACACCCTAGCCTAGAAGTAACCTATTCACTCTTGACCTAAAGACGATGTTGATAAAAGGTATCCTGTGTCCTTCTCAAGGTCTTAAGCTAATCTAAGATAAACATTAAGACCAGTCAAGCGACAACAAACAACAGACAGAGTTACTCTAGCATTTATATTGATATGGATGGATAGTAGGATATTTATGTTGTGTTTTAATTGTATGGTGAATTAACAGAAGGGAATCCTTTTGTAGTCTAGCCGGAGATTTAATTGGGAATCGGTTTAATCTGTATACTTTCACGGACTTTACTGAATTCTCTTTGAATTGATCAAGTCAGTGGCAGTATTGAAATGTGTCTTTATTACGATGTGTGTGGTTAAATGCATTACTATAATTGTTTCATTGTTTAACTAGGAATTGCATTTTCTTCTTTGGTAGCTCTTTTTATTTTTTCCATTCATAGTAGACCGGTCCATTTGAGTGGCTATTGATGGCCGCTCCTCCGATCAACTGGGTGTAACGGGGTCCCTCATGGGTCGTTACTGTCAGCAACATTGTTCTTGCTGCACATAAACGGTCTACTAAAACCCTTTGGGTATGTGGACGACAGCACTGTTGCTGAGAGATACGTGTCCGACGCGCGCACTACTGGACCTCAGATCCGGTCTCTCCGGGAGGCCATGGTTGGGCACTTAAATCTGTCCTTGAAGGCAGTCTCCGAATGGGGCGATGCCAATTTGGTCAGGTTCAATGCTGCTAAGACCGAGGCGTGTTTTTTTTTTCCGTTAAAAGGAGCCAATTCCACCCAGCTCCTTCTTTCTTAGGTATGACCGTCCTGATAACGGACCATCTTGAGGTTCTTGGTATTACGTTAACATTGACGCTCAATTTTGGTCCATTCATTGATGAACAGTGAATTAACTTGTATTTAGCGCAAGTTCGATCATGCATGGAGTACTGCTCTCATCTCTGGGACGGATCTGCCAAGTTCCCGTTGGATGCATTTGAGTCGATCGAAAAACGGCCCAAGAGGCTCATCGGCAATGAAGTACTGGTCGAATCTAGGCTCCAGAACCTTGAACATCGGCGCTGAGTTGCCAGCCTGTCGGTTTTTATCGGTTACATTTCGGGGAATGTGCGTTGGAATTGCATGAACTAATTCCTCCTAGCCTGTTCTATCATCGGACTACAAGACGTACGGCGATGTGTCATTGGTACAAGGTTGACATCCCACCCATACAAACCAAAAGTTTTGGGAATACTTTTATTATGCGCGTTCTTTGCTGCAGCACAGAAGTGGAATTCCCTGCCGGAGCCTGTGTTACGAGTACCTGATAGTTACAACCTGGGAGTCTATAAATCAATAGTTAATAGGTTTCTTCTAGGCAAGCGTGCTTCATCGCCGACCACATTATCGCTTACTATCAGGTGAGATATTGATCAAACGCAAGCCTATCAACAATAAAAAAAAACATCACATCCATACGCGCAAAATGTTTTAGGCATAGTATATTCATTGTAGCTTAGGAGTGGAATTCTCTTCCGGAGTCAGTTTTCTAAAAGCAGGATCTTTTAAGTATTAATCAAGAGTGAAGGAGGGGAATCTGCGCCTTAAGTCCAATGTAAAAAAAAGACTTTTGTCAGGTGACGATAATCCAATAACAAAATAATAATTTCACACAACGGATTGCTACTGAAAAACAATTTAAAGGAATTCGTTTCTTCTATAAATAATTTGGCCGTAATTTCTATTTCTCGTCCAAAAAACGGATCAAACAATCTGCAAATACTCCGAACAACTTCAACAACTGCATCGTTGCCGATAGTATCCGGTTTTAACGTACGTTTTAACTTCCAAAGATAAAAGCAACTAACAGGCAATTTAAGTTTTTCAAGGAAACTATCGAGCTTGCTTATTGGACGGTTTTTAGTTGCAGGTCAGTTCTGTGAATTAGTGAAGTTAGAGTGTTTATAGTAGTATTAATATTAGGTAGGTAAATATTATTTAGATTGAATTTTGAGGACCAAACAAAAGTTAATTCAAATAATCTAAAAACCCGATTGCTTAAATAGCGAACTAAAAAGACGTAAACAAGATGAAAATCTTGCTGTGCAGTCGCAGGATACATATTCACGCACAGCAAGATTTTCATCTTTTTTTATTTACAATGTTTTAGTTCTTTTTTTTTAGAATTAGGTGCATTTACACATATAAGTGTTTTATACTTTAGAAAACACCTCTTAAAAGCTTTTACTTTGATACCCCAAACGATAGGACGGGATAAAAAAAAAAAAATTGGTCCCCCACAATATGTCGCCCAAAATCAGCCATTTTTCTATTATCCAATCTTAATGCAGCCAGTGACACTCGCAGGGTTAAGAGAAATCTATTGACGTAAGAATCATCAAAATCGGCCAACGCGTTTGGTCTCTAGAACGCCACATAGGAACAAACAAACATACATAGACTGATAAACACATTAACCTCCTTCGGCAGTCGGGTATAAAGAAATTATGTTAAGAAAAGTATTATGCTATGGAGGCATCTACTACTGGACTATACAGGAGCCCTAAAGTGAATATGTGAGTACCTAAATAATTCTAAGACTGTTTTCCATGAATTCTCGGCAGGTCAAAGTCACAAACACAGTACGAATATCTTGCTTCTTACTTTAAACACTAAAATTTCCCACCGGCATTTCTAGCTAAGTGGGTCAGGTCTACTTATGAACCCACTCCATGTATCAACTGAGGAGGTTTAACTTGTCAAAGTTAAATTCATGCAGATACCCACCAACTTACAATTGACACCGCTAAGTCAAAACCCATTGAGACACCAATCTTGTCACCCTGACTTAAGAGTCACTGATCTGTTTGTCAGCTGCAAAGTTACGCTGGTTTCTTGCATGGCCGAATCCCATGGGCTTTCGAGGTGTCAATTGCTCGACACAGTTGCACAGTGTTGTTATTTGGTAATACGTCGTAATTTAAACCTTATCTGCACGCAATAAGGGTGGTCTGTTTCCGTTTTATTTTGAAGTTGACAAATATTGTCTTGTCGCAGCTTCGTAGATTTGGAGGATTCTCCGGTATCAAAATATTATTATGACGATTTGTTTATTTTCTCATGGCTGTTATAAATTGATCGGAAGTGCTATATTTCATGAGGTAACCTACAGCAGTGCCATTGAAGCACACTAGAAGAACAAAAGACAACATCGATCATCACAATGGGTGGTTCCCATTTCAAACGCGTTTGCTTACTAGCTGAGACATTTGGTAATCTCTTACTGACTCAATAAAAAACCCAATGACCCATTTGCACTAAAAACATAACCCTGAGTTAGTTGCTAACACGAGGTTAAATAAAAAATATGTTATACATGGGTAATTGTTCGTTTAACTAACACCCTGGGTTTTCTCACTAACTCGAAGTCGGAGTCTTAGTAAGGTAACCCAGGGTGGCGCAAGCGGGCCTTAGGCACTTTTTTGTAAAGAAAGCTGAGAACCAGAGAGTTCTATTTCTTTCTTTCTTTTTTTTCTAGAAGGCTCTTCTAACCGTGAAGACTCACATAGATAGACGCTGATGCGATAAAGCGACAACGCGTTTTCAAAGAAACTGTTCTACAGATTTTTTTTTTTGAGAATTTTCTCACTGAGGTCCCATGTCTTAAAAAATCTAACTATTTGGTTAGATTTTATAGGACAAGAGACCATTTATACGAGTATGTTATAGTAAATCAATAGCCGTTAGTTTATTTTAGGTATTGGGCATAAGAGCCTCTAACAGCATCTCAATAAGTCTTGGGTATTCCCCTATTCGTCTGACCGGCTTGTTGCCTCGTATCACAAAGGAATGTGCTGATATTCACCGCTCTATGGGCAGACTCCCGAACTTCTAACGCTCGTAGTCAAACTTCACTGTAGATTCCAAGTTATTGTACTACACCTAGTGCTGTTTTTAGGTAACTACATATAGACTTATTGATATAGTTTGCAAAAGAGATTTACCTACCAACTTCACTACAATTTTATGTTGCACTTTTTTACCAGTATGTGACAAGTTGGTTTGTTAATTGTAGGGATTGCTTATCTAAATATATTTAGGACATAGCACAAGCATAAGACACCACTCCTTCTCTATTACTGCAGTGCATCTCTGGAACTCTCTTCCACACTCCCTACGCGATAGATCTCGATGTCTTCAAGAGGAAATTTAAGGAGCATTTCCTATCAACGCAATTAATTACATATATTATGTATTTGTCTTTATAAACTTAGATAGATCTTTTATATATTATTGTGTAACTAGTCTACTATCTTACTATATAGGTAGATATTGTACCCTGGATCACTGTCCTCTATTATGATCTCTATCACTCAAAGACTTGCTGGAAGAAAACTCCACTTGGAGTTAAGCTCGCCTTTGTAAATTAATTTTATTATCAATTTGTTTAAATGTAATGTCTTGGTGTAGGTACAATAAAGAATAAAGAATACAGAACTAGGGCAAACGATTTTACTTTTTTAAATATAAGCACCTACCTTTAGAAATGAAGAAAAGCCAGCTACAGGCAGTGCATAGGTAAGCATGACTACTTCAACACGATTTCATAACTGACGTAATGTTTGTGTACTTCATAGATTCATTTCTGCGCAACCCATCTAGGAATACATGTGTCATTTAATGTTATGACTTCTTAAATTAGTAATCATCAACAGCACTGTGACAAACCTACACATCTGCGACAACCACAATAAAAATCTACGATCATCAATTAACCGCCTTCTTCAATGTCCTACTCACCGCACTGACTTCATTCACTGTTCTTTCTTCGTTCAGTCTATTTCTCTGTGGAATACTCTCCCTCACGAAATCAGGATGGCAACCAACCGATTAACCTTCAAAGTCAAAGTTCGCGAACACATTGGTAAGAAGTTGGCAGTAGTATCGTCACAGCGCAATTTTTTCCCTATTGTCTATTTCAACCAATTGTTTTTTTTTAAAAAAAGAAAGTTGTCCCGCACTACGATTTTCTTCCGGTATTGTGGGTGCGTTTACAAACATTTAAACTCACATACAGAACACCCAGAGCCGGAACAACTATCTGTAGGTCATACAAATATTTGTTCCGTGCGGGAATCGAACCCGCGACACAGAGCGCAGCAGTCAATCGCTCAACCACTGCGCCACCCGTGCGCCCGTTAAATAGTAACTGTATTTAGTTTATTTGTTTTAGTATTTTTTGTATAATTAAATTGTATTTATTTATCTCCTTGTATTCAAATCCATTTTACTATCATAATTGCACCACTATTTGTATCTCCATCACTCAAAGGTTGACTGGTAGAAAATGCCTAAGGCATTAAGTCCGCTTTGTACGTATATGTGCTTTATGTCTTAAATAAATAAATCCTACATTTGAATGACAATGAACGCTTCTCATCTATTCTAACCTTATAGTATCTACGTATACCTTTACTAATCTGGCTGGGGGCAAAACGGATGATTCATTTCATACCGATGTCCAGTATAGGCCAAACGACACATAAAAATAAAAACAAAACACAAAACTACACAACATTGCCCCAATTATACCGAACCAGGGAAATAAAAGCCAAAACTCGATTTTTATGCAACTTAAAGTGGAGTTTTTTCGCGAGCCGAATTGAATTGCTATTACAATTGTATGAAAAAGCGCGAATATTGTAGGCTCTGGATAAAAAACGACGCTCAACCGGAAAAACTGAACATTTTGCAATGAAATTGTTTATCTGAATGTCGTTGTTTGTTGCCGGAATAATGGAAATGGAGCGGTTTTTGTGCTGTCTGTAATGCGCGGAAATGGGTTGAAGATTTTTATAAATGGATGAGATTCTTGAGATACTTAGCGCTGTTTCAAATATAAAAATTCTGTTTTGAAAAACTTTGTTAAATTTATTTCACAACCACAGCTATCAAAACGGTGAAATAAAACGTCGTGTGGAAACCGGAATTTCCTAGAACTAAAAACAAATTATTATAAAAACAAAAACCCGACTGCTAAAAAATAATTAAATGAAAAAGAAAACAGGTAAAAGGTATAATTAAATGGTTTTGTGACATATTTATTCAAGGAGATAATGAAGTTATTATATTAAAATAGACATTAAATATATATGAGCTGCTGCAAGCGGTAAAAAGGATGTTGTGGTAGATTTTTATAGAGTTTATTTTGTCCCCGCCTGGTCCTTCAGCAGTCAGGTAAAATTCAAAGACATTTGTGACATCTACTAACCCGCCATTCCTTTCTCATTCCCTCTTACAGAGAAGAGGCCTGTTTCCCAACAGTGGTAACATTACCTATAGGCTGATTTTGCTTATAGGAACTTTTATAGGATAGGAACTTTGAAAAGACATACTTCTATTTTGTGAACTGAGAATTTGTTAAGACCTTGTCAAACTAATCAATACTTTAAAACTTAAGTTTGACTTATTGTAATCCTAAAGTATCTAGAGATTGACAATCTAGAGGTTGATGTCTTAATTCTCATTTTAGTAACCGTGGGAACACCTTCTTATAAGTAAATAAATAATACCAAAATTGAATCACCATTGTTATAGTACTATTAGGTGTAACTCTACCTAACCTTTCGGGGAATACCAGTGTAATCTAATGTTATTTGTTGTTATTTTAAAAGTAGTAGTGATGCAAACATGCGAATTGATGCAAACGAGAAAAACTTTTTATCAAAAAAAAAAAATCTACTTCTATAGCTAAACACTGCAAAGCGAAAAATAACTTTGTTTTCCTAAGTCGTAAATTATGACTTCCACTCAATAAATAATACTTTCTGAGTGCAAATGCTTGCTATGTTATTGAAAATACCAAAATCGCTATATGTCTGTCTATAATATTTGAGAAGTTCTCTCGATTTCCATGGAATCCCATGGAAACCTCATCAGATTATGATTTTGGTTTTTACTTCATGACAATGGTAGCACCTGGAAATCCGTCTATATATGACGGAGTTATGCCTGAACAAACATAAAAAAATAGAAACATCCGAATTGAGAACCTCTTCCTTTTTGGGAAGTCGTTTAAAAATAACAAAGAAGCCTAAATGCCTAAATTTCCATGAATATAATAAAAACCTCACACTGTATCAAATGGTGAACTTACAACTCTGCCAGTGACATTTATATCCTTACAATATTGCCGTTGTAAACCTTAGTGACGAAACGTTTGCGAAATCGGTTTATGTGTCCAAAACCTTTTGAAACCGTACTAAAAAACATGAATTTGCATTTCTGACCTTTTTTACTGACCTTAATGTGGAACGGATGACTGTTGTTGACGCTGACTGTACCTGGAAAAGAAATAAAGGTTGTTAGTCAGTATGTTCTGTGGAGAAAGGAAAGTAGGTAGTTAAAAAAGATGAGAGAGAAGAAGAAAAAAGTCTGAATTCGTCATGGTGAGATAAATATTGTGAAGCTAATCCTGACTTTAAGAACTTTAACTCATTTGGTATTTAACATAACAAAACTTCTCGTCTATATTAACCGGAGGCAGAGTATTTGTACCAACCTAAATATACATCTACACATAATATTTTATTTTATTTTTATTTATTTTATTCATTAATTATTATAACACCTTTACAGAAACATCCAAGGCGATGTTATAACATCCATATAAAACATTAAAATACATCTATTGTTACAATAAGACATTCAAATACATTAATCATTATTTAAATGGTCAGACCTTTTTCAATTAGATATTGCGCTACTTTGACAAATTTCGGCAGGTTTTGAAAAAATATATCTTCCGATAACGTTACAGCATTTATCAGACGTATGACTCGCGTCATAGGGATAATATCGCGTCAATAATAATAAGAAATAATAATATAAGCCTTTATTCAGACGCATTTACATTTTGACACATTTTTATTTTACTTAAATATGACTTGGTCAAACAGCCAATATTTAGCAAAGGCCTCCTCCAATTATTTCCATTCTCTTCTATCCAATGCCATCCTGGTCCACGCTTTCCATGCTGTTGCTGCTATGTAGTCGTCCCATCTTCGAAACTGTCTCCCGCGTTTCCTGGGATACCAAAAAACCAAGGTTTAATCCGTTTTTCAATACCTCTTATTATCTGGTCTGTCCATTTCCACTTGAGTTTACGAATCCTGGTTATGACACCGTCTACTTTCGCGCGCTTTCTTATTGTCTCATTTCTTATGCTGTAGCTTTTCCTGATATTGAGCATGCTCCTTTCCATCGTCGCTGGCAGGTCCTTATTTTGGCGTTTTGCGTTTTTGTGAGGGCCCAATTCTGACAGCCATAAGTGAGGACTGGTAGTACACATGTATTGTATAACTTTTCCATGACTTCTACTTTCAATTTTTTAAATAAAAAAGGCAATCAAGGGGTCTGTTGACAGAAGTGAAAACACACATGCAACATCATACAAATACACCTTACACGACTACGCACACCCACACACACACTCCCGCAAGTCACCCACTCCCCTCTCATACACCACACCACACTACTTCACACCCCATCCCACTCACACAACGATCCCCCCTTGTACACACTGTAGCGTAAAAAAAAAAAAAAATTGTCACTACATGTGTCACGTTTAATTTTGACGAATAAAAGATAAAATAAAAACAAACATTGTTCAACATAAAAAATATACAAAGAAAAAAAGGAATGGCGACGTAAAAAAAGACTATCGGTAAAGTTGGGAAATGGATTGTCTAGAATAAAATTTGTAATTTTGGAAAATAATGCCTATAGGTGAGAAGGGGTTGCAACCGCTATCCGGCCCTAGGCGCGATTAAAATATAACCGTGCATAAATGTAAAATTAAAAACGGTTCATTTCACGACCTTTTGACACGAATAGGTGATACATATAAAAAACTATTCAATAAATACTTCGCTATTGCTACAAATTATAAAAAGTGAATAGGAACAAAATTTTGGGATCACTTGACGCGGAGCGATGTCACGACGTCCTCCCGGGGTCTTCGCTCGTATATTATGGAGTCACCCCCGCAAGCACACGCTTCCCGAACTCAGTCGGTGTTGAAATAACTCGGAACATCAGTCCACAGCTTGTTATATATTCCAAGAACCGATTCTGAGCGAATCTATGGTGAGAAAATAAAAGGAAATAAACACCACAATACTCAAAACAGAACCTTCCAAGCAGTTAAAATTTAAAATGTTTTAAATACATACCGGTTCTTTGTAACAGACGGCCTTATGCGCCGGTAACTCGGAAACAAATTAAATTCCTGGTGAACAATTGACACTCTCAGAAAGAAATGTCCAATAATGCTGCAGAACTAAATGCAACATATTGGTTTGCATGGACGCAATGCGATATAAATCCAACGATTTGCACTTGAAATTTTCTTAAAAAAAATACTAAACGTGTTACTTCCAAGTAGATACGTCGCCAATTCACCAGAAAAATTTTCTCTGTCATCCAATGGAATGATCAAACTTCTAAGTTTGAACCGAAATAAGAAAAAATTAGAAATGAGGTCGACTTACACGAACGGAATAGTTTTTATTCAGCCGAATCAATAAGCAGCGTGATAATGCTGCAATACCCCCTTTCTAAGAAAAAAAAGGACGAAAGTACGAGTGAGAAGAAAGATAAAGCTGGAACAGGCAATGACAACAGCAGGAATCATTTCTGAATCAAACGATATCGAAGTGCAAAAGATACTGAATAAACACGGTGGCCACCACATCTAAACGTTATCCGCGCGAACTCGCGATATCTCGATTACATCTATGGAGAATATGAAAGAAAATAACAAACTCATAAATCTAAATATATATTGTTCAATTAGAGACAAACACCAACAACTACCACATCCTAACAACTATGAAGAACAACCAGGGAACTATACATCTAAGTAAAGCTAGCCTAACTTAACATAAGACTTAACTATTACCTAACAACAATAAGAAAAAACCCGGGGATCCCCAAAAAATAAATAACGTCAACACGTAAAGTCCAACCTTAGTTATAGAAACGAAAGACAAGTTGGACAAAAAACAAAAAAACAAGTTTGAGAAAGAAAACTTAAGTCAATTAAGTCAAAGAAGAATTCAAGACAAAAAACTCAAATCAGAGAACTCAAGTCAGAAAACTCAAGTTTAAATTCAAATTAAATGTAGAATGACACACCATTTGTGTTAAACTAAAAGAAATAAAATAACCTGAGAACACAGGTTGACACAACACCGAAATAAATAGATGTCATTATTAACAGATAATTCATGAAGTTTTTAACATAATCAAAAACTTATGCAAAGAAATATTCCCATAAACCAAAGAGGAAAAAGGTTTAGAAAGCAAATGTTAATGTTAAAATGGAACAAAGAGAATTCAATCAAATTCATTTTAAGATATCTTTGATATGATATTGTCCGGAGTGGACTGAATCACAATCCTGGAGCAAATATGTGGTCCTAGAAATGACTCTTATTACACGGCACTTAATAAAACGTGGAGCAAGCTTTCCAGAAAAAAAATCATTTCCAGAAGACTTGGAAAAGTTCTTTCTCCATACAGTATCACCAATATTCAGAGTGATAGCTGATCGATTAGAATTATATGCACGAGAGTTACGGAGGAAAGCTAAAGAAAGATTATCAGCTACCTTTGCATAAACTTCGCTGAAAGAGGATAGGTTTGAAGCATGACGAGCCCGACTGTCTGCCAAATTAGAGCTTCGAGTCTGACTATCTACACGACTGCTATCCATAAGGACCTCTCTACCAAACATAAGAAAGTTAGGCGTAAAGCCAGTAGCTAGATTAACACAAGAATTGAGGTAAAGCTTAACTTTAGGTAACATTTTAGCCCAACTTCTTTGGTTTTCACCAACCAAAATACCTAAACACGTAATAACACTTTGGTTGTATCGCTCAACCGTATTTGCTTGGGGTGTATAATATGGCGTAAAAGTAGGTGATTGAATATGAAAAGATCTGAGAAAATTAAGGAATTGATTACTACGAAAAACTGTAGCGTTGTCGCAAAGAATAGTACGCGGAACCCCAAAATTAAAGAAAATTTCAGACTCTAACGCTTTTATAACAGAAAGAGCGTCAATCCTTTTCAGAGAAATTAGCCAAACATATTTGAAAAAAACATCTACCATAGAAAGGATATATTTATAACCATAATAAGCACAGGGCAACGGACCAATTATATCGATAGAAATCATCTGTAAGGGCAAGGAAACCTCTTTAGGGTAGCACATCTGACCGCGAGGTTGCGTGTTCGAGATTTTATAGGCTTTACAAACCTCACATTGACTTAACGTCGAAGTAACGTCACGGAACATATTTGGCCAGTAGAACAACTCCCTAAGCTTTAGATACGTTTTAGTAACACCGGGATGTATCGAAGGAAAACTATTGTGAATTTCCCAAATAGCGTCTGGAACCTTTTCAGCTGGTAACACCACGTGCCATGGTTCAGAAGATAAAGGACTAGTAACAGGCATGCGTCTCATAAGGATACCGTTATTTATAGCGTATGCTGGGAACATTTGTGGCGTGTCTCGAGCACCTATATACACCTTCTTATACCAACGGTCATTAGTATGTTCAGGACCCTGGTCAAACGACACAGGATTAGCATAGATCCTGGATAGAACATCGGGGACTATATGTTGCGAACCTTTACGATGCACAATATCAAAAGTATATTGGGAGATAATAGTAGCCCAACGAGCTAAACGACCAGATGGGTTGTTAAGAGTGAGGAGCCACTTAAGGGCCATATGGTCTGTTATGACTGAAAACTTCATCCCATCTAAATAACATCGAAAATGTTTAATTGAATCCAAAACTGACAAGAGTTCACGTTCTGTAGTACTATAATTGCGTTCAGTTTGAGTGAATAAACGCGAATAATAGGCGATTGGGTGCTCAACATCGTCTATCTTTTGTGTCAGTACCGAACCAAGACCAACAGCTGATGCATCACACTGCAGGATGAACGGCTTGGAGAAATCAGGACATGCCATAACAGGCGTATCGATTAGCGCTTGTTTCAACTTAGTGAAAGCCTGATCGGCTGCATCATTCCAACTTATTGGATCATTACCCTTTCTCTTACCGATAAGGGCAGTAAGCGGAGCAATTATAGAAGAAAACCCTTTAACGAAACGCCTATAATAGGAACACATACCAATGAAACCGCGTAATGACTTAGCTGAAGTGGGAGTAGGATAATCTTTAATAGCATCAAGTTTGCCGGGATCGGTTTGAAGTCCCTTTTCATTAACTATATAACCCAAATATTTTAGTTCGCTTTTGCAAAACTCGCATTTTTTCAAATTTATAGATAAGCCTGCTTCTTTAAGTCGAGCAAGCACCTTCCTGAGCAGCGCCATATGACTAAAGAAATCTTTAGATACGATTATCAAGTCGTCGACGTACCCAAAAATACAGTCGTCACTGGTAGAAGTAAACTCGAAATTAACGATCATATCAGTAAGGCGTTGCATCTCCGAAGCAGCGTTCGTTAGACCAAAAGGCATCCTAACAAACTCAAAGAGACCACGTTGTGGGACAATAAATGCTGTTTTCTCACAACTTTCTCTATCAGCAAGTGGAATTTGCCAGAAAGCACTTCTAAAATCCAATGAGCTAATATATCTAGCACCACGAAGGTTGTCGAGGATATCGTGAATACGGGGAAGAGGATAAGAATCTCTGATTGTCACACTATTCAGTTTTCTACTGTCGACACAAAACCGAACAGAACCATCCTTTTTTGTCACCATTACCACAGGACTAGCCCATGGAGAACGAGAAGGACGAATAACACCCATATCTAACATTTTGTCAATCTCTTCATTGAGAATCTTCAACTTGACTGGGGATAAGGGATAATATCTTTGACGGATAGGGTATCCCGTAGTATTAATTTTATGGGACAACCAAGATGTCTTTCCAAGACCAACTTTTTCCGAAGAGATAACTTCATACTCCTTAATAACTTGTTGAAGACAAGACTCTTGATCCGGCGATAGGATGTTACGAGGATGAATATAACGAACCTCACTAACAGAGGAAACTTGAGGGGGAGAGTGCTGAACAGAAGGGATAAACATATTACCATCAATATTTTTATCGAAAGCCTGACTAAAAATAGACGTCAAACCGAATTTATTCCAAAATTCGATACCTAAAATAACAGAAGATGACATCGAACTTGCCACTAAAAACTCATGAATAAAAGTTGTACCGTTAAATTTAACTGGAAGATGTACAGAACCAAGAATATCAATCGGTGAATTATTAGCCGATATAACACGGGGACAAGCGTCTTTTGATGTCAAAGAAATACCAAGTTGCTGAATAAAATTATCGTTAACAAGCGAAATCTGAGCACCAGTGTCAAGCAATGCTTTAACAACTCTACCACATAATAATACCTCTATAAACGGTCGGTTATCAAATGAATCTGTAGTAAACACTGGGGATACTGTACGAAAAGAAGCGTATCGCCAGTGGTCTATGCATTTTTTGGATTACATTTCGGACATTCTCTAGTAATAAATCCAGGAGTGCGACACTTAAAACAAATCATGCCTGTGATCTCTGGGCAAGAGCGGTAAGAATGACCAACTTTGTTACATTTTAAGCAAAGCTGAGACTGACTACAACTAGGACAAGTCCGAGGCTTACTAGTTGTTGGTTGATGGGAAGTTTTGTTCGGCCTGGGTTTTGGTGAGTTAACAGCCTGAGAAGTCGACTGGTCGGCAACACAATCGAAACTGGCTACCGCCTTTGGAGGTTTTAGAAAGGACTCGAAATGAGTAACAGCTTCGATTAAATTATCGATGTCATGAAATTTTTGGATGGACAAGCAAGGAGTGTACTTTGGCAACATGTTGTGAGTGATGATCCGCAACAACTCCGATTCTTCAATAGGCTTGCTCAGTTTAGCATTTAAGTAAGAAACCTCGATAATAAATTCTCTTATTAGCTGTTCCGGTCTCTGCTTGAGGTTACGGACCTCCTGGCTTATCTTAAATTCAAAATCGGTCGTACCGAATGTCCTAAAAAAGGCTTCTTTGATCTCAAAGAAGGAAAGATCCGGACGACGGATTGACCTAAAATATTGAAGTGCGACACCTGACAAGACTTCATGGAATCGCCTAACTAAGTAACCATCAGACAAATTGTCGGCCTCCCTGCACTCTTCTAGACTCGTGAAAAATTCCCGTACGCAGGTCTTTCCATCGAAAACAATCTTCCACTTAGTAAGAGAGAACTGCCTGGTAAATTGTGGGCATTCATCAGATCTTATTGGAGAAGGAACAACACTTTGTGAGGAAGCGCGAGAAGCTCTTGGCTGAATGGGACGAGGTGGTGGTCGCGAAATGATGGGACTATCACAACGTGGAGTCTCACCAATAGGGAACTCCTCTTCTGACATGATGTAACTAGTATAGACCTAATAACGAATGAAAGAACAGACAAAGGACGATTGAATCCTAGCGAAAAAATAAGCACGGCATGAACAGCTGGACAAAAATAATCCAGCAACCAGCAGTCAGCGAACGCCAAGCTAGTAAACAAAGATCTAGGCTAAATAAGGAGTAAAAATCAGGAAACCTATCGTTATATTTGCTGCCATAAGTGGATAAAATAAAAGACGGTTATGTGTACTATAGTTCACAAAATTAAATTCCATTAAAAAACATTACATTTCATGAAAAAAATATGTCAAGGAAAATAACAGCTTCACAGATCTGTACTGGTGGTATAAATCCTAGAATACCTTTCTTGAATGGAAGAATATCAGCGTCCTGAAACAAATAAGCTTAAGAATCATTAGCTCCCAGAGGGAGTGACCATCCTCAATAAAGCAAAAAAAATAAATTATGTCGAATCATTTAAATTTCAAAGTTATTAGGTAAAAACACTTACTTTAGTTGTTCGGGCGCCAATTTGTAGCGTAAAAAAAAAAAAAAATTGTCACTACATGTGTCACGTTTAATTTTGACGAATAAAAGATAAAATAAAACAAACATTGTTCAACATAAAAAATATACAAAGAAAAAAAGGAATGGCGACGTAAAAAAAGACTATCGGTAAAGTTGGGAAATGGATTGTCTAGAATAAAATTTGTAATTTTGGAAAATAATGCCTATAGGTGAGAAGGGGTTGCAACCGCTATCCGGCCCTAGGCGCGATTAAAATATAACCGTGCATAAATGTAAAATTAAAAACGGTTCATTTCACGACCTTTTGACACGAATAGGTGATACATATAAAAAACTATTCAATAAATACTTCGCTATTGCTACAAATTATAAAAAGTGAATAGGAACAAAATTTTGGGATCACTTGACGCGGAGCGATGTCACGACGTCCTCCCGGGGTCTTCGCTCGTATATTATGGAGTCACCCCCGCAAGCACACGCTTCCCGAACTCAGTCGGTGTTGAAATAACTCGGAACATCAGTCCACAGCTTGTTATATATTCCAAGAACCGATTCTGAGCGAATCTATGGTGAGAAAATAAAAGGAAATAAACACCACAATACTCAAAACAGAACCTTCCAAGCAGTTAAAATTTAAAATGTTTTAAATACATACCGGTTCTTTGTAACAGACGGCCTTATGCGCCGGTAACTCGGAAACAAATTAAATTCCTGGTGAACAATTGACACTCTCAGAAAGAAATGTCCAATAATGCTGCAGAACTAAATGCAACATATTGGTTTGCATGGACGCAATGCGATATAAATCCAACGATTTGCACTTGAAATTTTCTTAAAAAAAATACTAAACGTGTTACTTCCAAGTAGATACGTCGCCAATTCACCAGAAAAATTTTCTCTGTCATCCAATGGAATGATCAAACTTCTAAGTTTGAACCGAAATAAGAAAAAATTAGAAATGAGGTCGACTTACACGAACGGAATAGTTTTTATTCAGCCGAATCAATAAGCAGCGTGATAATGCTGCAACACCTACTCACATATTCATAAACATAGTTAAATCAGGATATTATGGGTTATTAACACACATACATAAAGGTTTATTTTATACACGAAGTTACAGTAGAACACTGACTCCTAGGTCACAGGGTTCCCTTAGTTTAGGAGGCAGAGCTTTTCACAATTTGTGCGCCCTTTTCCAAAAATCCAATGTAACTATGTGAAATGTACTGGTGTTGTATACAAATGTATTTTGTGTCAATAAAGTTGTTTTATTTATTTATTTATTTATTTATTTTATTTATTTATTTTAGTACATGGAGGACTTACAGCTAATAAATACAGACAAAAAAGGAAACTATAGTCAACAGAAAGCCAATTACAAATCCTCACGTATAGACTTATAATAGTAATGGTGTGAGCACAAAAACAAAAAACTCACCGCTTTAATTAAATTAACAAGCAAATACTTAGTATGCAATTATATGACCGATGACAAAGAAAATAATAAGTGAATAAAAACAGAAACAAACAATATAACATACAGCCACTTGAAAAATTTGAGGCTTAAGCACCTTCTGGCCGAATTCACACTGGTTGTGAATGGATCCAAATCGTATTCCTTGCATACATCATTGAAATGTCTGCTTGCGCGCACAATGTAACTGTTCTGCCTATAATTCGAAGAAGATTGAGGTACACGTATGGGTGGATTAAACCGAAATGTTTTACATGGCACATTGAAACAAAATTTTGACAATAACTCGGGGCTATCAATGTTATTATTGAGAATTTTCAGCAAGAATAAACAATCAGCAATCTTACGTCGATCTATCAGTGGTAGCAGATGATACTTCTTACAGAGTCCAAGATAACTGGTTGATTGATGTGGAATCTTTTGATGAAAACAAAGATATTTTATGAAGCGTCTTTGGATGTTTTCAATGCGGTCTATGTATTTATGATAACGTGGATTCCATACCTGAGACGCATACTCTAGCTGACTTCTTACAAAAGTGCAATACAATATTTTAAGTGTTTTAGCATCTTTAAAATTCTTAGAGAGACGCATTATAAACCCAAGAAGTTTAGAAGCTTTTTTGACAATTGCATCAATGTGTGTGTCAAAAATTAACTTACTGTCTTGATGGACGCCCAAGTCACGAATAGTATTGCACCTTGGCAAGATCTGGCCCGCCAAAGTATAATTAGTGGTTAGGACTGCACGCTTTCTAGTGTATGTGATGACCGAGCACTTGGATGGGTTTAGATCAAGTTTATTAGCCCGACAGTACTCCTCAAGCCGATACAAATCGGCCTGAAGTGCTAGTTTATCTTCGAGCGTTGAAATAGTGGTAAAGATTTTCATGTCATCGGCAAAGCATAGTAGTTTGGATGAATGGATGCACTGATCGATGTCGTTCACACAGACTACAAACAATAAAGGACCGAGCAACGAGCCCTGAGGCACTCCGCTGGGCACGTTTACCCAACTAGACATATAATTATTGAGCACTACTGCTTGTGTTCTGTTATCAACGTAAGAAGAGAACCACCTCAAGAGGTCTCCACGGATGCCCATGTAGCTTAGCTTCTTTATCAGGGTATCGTGATCGATCCGATCAAACGCCTTGCTATAATCTGTGTAAACCACATCGACCTGCTTACCGTTATCCATAGCATCCGCAATGAAATCATTAAACAAAATCAAATTAGAAGTGGTAGAACGTCCTTTTAAAAATCCATGCTGAAAAGAGTTGAACGAGCCAGCAAGGGCGGGATATAACTGATTATAGACAATTCTCTCAAATATTTTAGCTATAATGCACAGCTTGGATATAGGCCTATAATTAGTAATCTCTGTTTTAGCCCCCTTTTTATGTACGGGCGTAATAAAAACAGATTTCCATACTTTGGGGACAACACCCTGAGTCAAAGACTTAGAAAACAAAATTGAGATAGGTAGGGCAATGGAAGGCGCGCATTTAATCAGAAATTTAGACGATATGTTATCAGGGCCAGCACCCTTGGTCGGATCCAAGTTACGAAGTAAACCGGTCACAGTATCAACATTCACTTCTATATGACAAATGTCAGATGAAGTTCTATTGGTATCGAAAGGGAAAGCAGGAGGTTGACTGGGAGTATTAGATGAAGTGGGGTTGAGAAAAGTCGACATGATTTATTTATTTATTTACTCTAGTATGTAGCTGATACGAACACACAAGTTTTGCTCCTACCAAAAATCTCTCAACGCGAAAAAAGAAGTTTACACTTCAAAAAAAATGTCCCGTATGCTAGGATTTCTTCTATTTTTATATACTCAAAAACAAAGACGCCTATGACTTTTTTTTTGTTGTAGGCTCGCGCTTGACCATTATCTCACCAGATGGTAAACGATGATGTCATCCGTAAGCTATACAAATAATTGTTCCGTAAGCTAATTACAATACATAATCAAGCACAATAACGGTTTACCAAATTTCACCCCTGACCTACTGTTCATTTTCAGTTTCATAAGCGAAGCCAAATAAAAACAAAATCATACACTTTCGAACGTCCGTAGCACCGCGGGTTTAATTCATCGGTTATGGCTCGTATTTCCCGATATTATTTCAGAATATTTTCGGGTTTTTTCGTTCTATATCCTACTTCGGACGCTCGTAAAACCCGGGATGATCCCAGTCCATCGATGCTACGGCCCGATATGAGAGATTCCCGCAGCGGGTTTACGGTTTGGTGAAAGATGTAGGCGAAAGAGCGGGACGCAGGGTGAAAAGTTCTTTGTGGATTATTCACATTGCGATTTGCTATTTCGAAGCAAAAGAATACATATTCAACTGTTGACATTTTAACCCAGATTCTATTCGCAATAGAATGGCTAGTTGACAGTTCGACTCAAAAAAATATGTCAAGTGGTTTGTCAAGTGGTTGTTCTTATTTCAGTCAGCAAACATTTAAGTATCTATTCATTTTCCTGTAAGTATTGGCTTTCCAGAAACAGTCTGTTAGATTGCTAGACATACTGAATTTATAATTTCGTAAAAGTTTCACGCATTACAAAATTGGAAGGAAGGAATAATATATTCAAATTCAAAACGTTAATTGCGAATTTAGTGTATAATGTTGGTGTGATCTTATGTTAGTACTTCTTACTTACCAGCCTTTTAGAAGCATTGCAGTTATCATTCGCCAGTAATTTAATAACGGATTTGGATTGTGCATGCTGGCAGACCATGACCTCGATAAGGATTACTACGTAGAATACGCAAAGCTTCACTAGCAAGGTATACACGTCACTGGTGAAATATGAGTTTCTCTTTAGCTACAAAAGAATTATGAATTATGAATGAATGATTTTAACCTCTTTAGTGCCCAAAACGTGGATCCACGCGAGACACAATGGCTCATTCATTGTTTCGGTAATAAGGGCATTCAACCAGATAAAGAACATGTGAATTGTTATCAATTGCATTTTTGCTTTACATAAACATATGTCTTTATAGTTATTTCCGGACAAAACTAACAAAACTAGCATTTTCCTTGTATACGCGACCTTCTATACCTCGCGCCACCTCCCTATTCGCAGAGCTGAGTAATATTTCAAAATTTTTAAAGTTCAGCCTGATGGCTGCACGTGAGACGTTGATTGAAAGTTATATATTTTGGAATTTAATCTGCAACGTGTTTACGTTGCCAATAAATTGCAGCAGCGTTGCACGTTGCGCGTTGCATGTTCCATGGCGGGTGATGCTTTGATATTGGAGTTAGATAATATGCGACTTGATAGATGGGTGTGCGAAATGTAGCGAGGGTTCTGGCTCGAGTTAAATTTTGGTATTATAGCTGGTTAGACTGATGGGGTATATATAACTTTAACTGAAAGCAGTGGAATTTGGTTTAGATTTATATAAACTTAATGGTATAAGTGTTAAAGGAGTATGGATCAGAATGTTGGGCTGTGAAAAAGATGGATGAAAAGAGATCGCATGTAGCAAAGATGAGAATGTTGGGTTGGATGTGCGGACTGACGGGAATGGAAAAAGTGAGAAATGAATATATTAGAGGAAGTTTGAAAGTGGCGCCAGTGATAAAAAAGTTGAAAGGAAACCGTTTGTACTGGTATGGTCATGTGATGAGGAGGGATGAAACGAATATTACTAAAAGAGTTATGAATATAAATGTGGATGGATGGAGAGGGAAGGGACGACCAAAGAAAAGATGGATGGACTGTGCGAGGAGTCGTATGAAAGAAAAGGGAGTCAGTGATAGCGTGACGGTGGACAGGACAGTATGGAAGAAGATAACGTGTTTCGCCGACCCCTGGTAACATGGGACAAGAGCAGGCAGATGATGGTATAGGATTAAAGGCTTGGTGCGCAGTATTCATAGTTGGCGTGTGTGTATGACTAGATGAGCGCAAAAAGGAGTATGTAAGATTCGTAGTAGGTAGCGTTCTGTTGGTTCTGCCTACCTACTCTCAAGAGTAAAAGGCGTGAGACATATGTGTATATGTATTGGATTCAATATTTATACCAATAAATCCTATAAATGACTCTCTTCTCGATCTTTTGTAGGTCTTTAATAGCAGAATCTTTTACGCAATTGTAACTCGAACACATATGTAAGAACATCAACTGTAATGTGTTTTTCTTTAGTTAATTACTGGAGTACAAAAACTTGTCTAGACGAGGTCTCGAAACAAAAACACGTTAAGAAAACTGACTTTATTTTAGTTGTATTACTGTACCCTAATTGAGTAACACACTCAGAATGACACTCCTACATTCTACACTCACATGTTCGTTTGGGCACAGTATGAATATGGACGAACAGTACGGAAACTACCTACAAACGCTCGAAACCGTCTCGTCAATGCGCATGTTTGTGTGAGCGTTTGTAGGTAGTTTCCGTTTTGTTTGTTCATATGTATACTGTGCTTTGGGTGTATGTACCATCAAACCAGCATTACAAGTAATAATAAGCAAAAGATTTTTTTCTTTTTCTGTACAACTATTGATCTGGTTGGCTTTGCAGATGTAGGAAACGACCTTGGGTTTTCTTGTCTAGACTTAGGTACCAATAAAAAAAAGGCTATAGGAATACTCTGGTCAGTTTGTTCTTTCCAGTCTATGCTTTGTAACGGAAATGGGTAGGAAGACATATTTAAAAAACTGCTTGTTTCAGTCACAGCCTATATAAAAGCTCTAATAAAATTTTCAAGGTTATTCACCCAGTAACTCAAGACTTTTCCGATTCCCAGATCAGCATTACTCCTAGCCGTCATCTGCCATAATATTTTACAGCGGCCAACAGTCACAGAGCAGCTATTTGTTACGAGCTGTCTGGCTCCGTATGGGAACACGTACGCTTTTGATAGGGTACCGTGCGCGCGTTCCCAAGAGAGGACGGTCTGAAAACTGAGGTCGAGTTTTTGAGGTGAGGTGTGTACGTTACGGCGGGTGTATAAAGGGTTGGGCAGAGGTGTTGTGTGGTTATAATTTGCCGATAGACATTAGATATTAGGGAAAGCTATTTAATTTTTTGTTCTTTTTGTTGCTCCCATATTGTTGAGCATCGCGTCTACATAGGACAAGTCTCAAAGTTTTGCGGTCTCCTGCAGTATGGTTCGCTCGGTTATGCTGCCTCCAACTGCTTTCTTCATTGCGTCCGACCATTTTGCCGGTGATTTTTCTTCCACCCAGCTCATTATCATCAGCTTTTCCAGACCATGCTCAGGTAAACGCATATTATGTCTCAAAAGGTGAGGCAGGGTAGACAAAAGTCGGCAGCTATTGTTAGAAGCCCCGTCTATGCCTTTTTTTTGTTAACGAGGGCTAATCTTCAAAAGGCACCTGGTTTTTGGGGAAATACCAGGGAGTGTGGGATTTTTACCTCACAAAAACCACCCTAGTGATTGCCATCAGCACGTAGAAGAAGTCCTGTGATCTATTCACCACGAAAGACCACCCCGGCGCCCCCTCTGTGCAACGCCTGTTAGGGCACATCTTTGGGAGACAATTGGAACCTAGCAACAAGAAAATTTCATAATGTATGTTCTCAACCTAACTTTGGGTTAAAAAAAATAAACGCCATTTTTTCCTTCATTTCAATTAACAATCATTTTTGAGTCATGTTTTAATGCAAATTATTATTAATATGGCAGGACTGCAGGCACTTTCTCCCTGTTAATAAGCAGCCTCACAAAATACCTTTACTTTGTGCGAAAAAAGGAAGGGTTTACTTATTGTACCTCACCGGAATCACCTGTTGTAATTACCATCTTGTATTTACTGCTAATAAATAAAAAATATTAGAAACATGTACTTTATTCGCTTTGAATAAGGTCTTTAATGTAACTGGTGACAGTTTGCGAACTGCAGAAATAAAGTTGCATATTTTTGTTCGTAAATTAATGTGTTTTAGATTTGAAATTGACTCTTAAAGCTTTGCAGATATGGTTGAAAATGCTTTGTCATTAACATTAAAGGTACATATTTATATTTGCTTACGTTTTGTTTAGCACCATTGTGGAAATGAAATCTGATGCTGTTTTGAATGGTTTACTTCAAAATTATTTGATACAGAAAAGTAATCGTGAATTCGGTTTTGACCTGCAATTTTTTGTACTAAATACTGTTCTGTCGGCACCGAGCGATGGTTAAGTAACTCCTTCCGAGGTTGGTCCGTGGATGGGTAATGATGGGTAACCATCTTTACATAGCGAGATTCCTCTGCACCTCGATAAGCTCCCGGATGTAATATGAAGATCTTTGGCAGACGTTCAGGATAGTCAGAAGCCAGGAAATCTGACTCAACTCTTGCCAAGAGCTATGGTGTTACCCAGTTACTGGGTTGTGGAGGTCAGATAAGCATTTGCTCCATGTAAAATATTGGTACTCAGCTGCTTATTATAATTTAGGGCAATTGATTGTGGACTCGTCGCGTAAAGATGTGAACGTCATCAATGAACTAAAAATAATATAAATTAACTTTGTTGCATAAATAGTGACCCAGTTTTAGTGTATTAACGTGTTAATTTAATTTAAGTTCTTCATATACAAGTTATACTCATTGTTAATTTATTTATTATATACTTTTACATTTTTAAATATTATTACATATAAAAAAAAAACCTATAAAATAGTAACCCACCGGCATCGGGAGCAGGGTCTAAGCTAACGGTGGCCAGGGCTCCTGAGAGAGGAACCTCCAGCCTATACGCGCTGTGTCCAGGAGTACCGCTTTCTGGATCAAGCCCTTGATCCAGCTGTCCAACGAGAGCCTCCTCAGATGTTCGTCGAGGCTCTTGGCTATTATACCATTGGCCGTCACGACTATCGGCACAATGACTGCTGTATTCACATCCCACATGTCGACAACCTCGCGAGCCAGATCATGATAATTTCTTTTTTATCTCTCACAGCCTTTTTTATTATTATTATTTATTTAGTATATAAGTATAAATAACCCATATTATTGACGAGATTGAAAAAAAGATCACATCCTCTAATAATACATTAGCAGAAACCTATTACAAATTCGAAACATACTCGGAAACAATCGGCGAACATCTATCAGTGCCTTCAAACACGCTTTTAATACACTACTTAGGTATCTATACAAAGAAATCGAACGGTCTGTCCGTTTGTACTGCTAATAGAAACTATCGCAAAATCTATTCCTACCTTAATACTATGCTAATTTCGCCAAAGGAAGTTGAACAATGATATTAACATTGGTTTCGAAAATATGACATCATTCTATGATCACGAATTGTGTTTTGTTTTTCTAATTTTAGATGTTTGACCTTCTATCTTGACTTTGAAGAGGGACAAAATTATTAAAATTAAGAATTACTTACTTAGAGGTTCGTAAGATTTGAAGCCAGACTATGTATCTTGTATTTTTGTTTGCGTTTTGTGTGTTTGTCTTGGACAGCACTGACTTACAATGCAAGAAGATTTATGAAAGCCTAATCAAAGAAAAAATAAGGTGCCTTAAGGTCATAGCACACATATCAACTCGGAAAGGGATCGTCACCGATCGCCTTTCGCCTCGCCGTCAAATAGGCGTCAACCTAACGTAAGCACGTAACCAAAGCGGATCAACAGCTCCGGTGCGTCGAATCGGCTACGGCTAGGCGACGACGTTGCGCTTATGGCTGGCCGACCGCTGGTTGACCTGGCTGGCATCAGATCAGCACGGAGAGACGTAAGCGAGGGGACGACGGACGAGCCGTAAGCGCGGGATCTGCAAGTTGACCACGCACCGCACCGCGGTTCGTGGAATATTTCTATCTAATATTTCGATATTTTTAATTTAATTCCAATATTTTTCTTCAGCTTCCTGCCGAATTTAATTGAATTCAAACACTTTTCTTTCCAACTGTACCTTCCATTATTTAAGGCGATATATACGCCCAATGTAAACGCAGTACTGGCCATGCGCCCGCTCGATGCCAAAATACCAATATTGAACGTCCTTTTGAACAGTTTTGTTTGCAAAATATTATTTGATTTACATATGCTATGTCAGTTATGAAGAAATTCCAGCCATCAATTTTTCTGTGTAAAAATATTTTTAAACAACCAAGTCGTTTTGGAGGAGTATCCAAAAGTTGCGAAAAATATCGTGTTGCTAATTATTTTTTTAAAGGAAAACTATTTGTTATACGTAATAACCATGTTTAAAAAAAATTTACATGGAACAATAATAAATATATATTTTTTTCAAACCTTTTAACCTAGCCGTTACTATGGAGTATGCTTTAGAAAGTTACCGTTTTGCGGCACTAAAGTGGAAGTAGGTCCTTAAGTAGAATCGAAGAATTGCGTGCATAGCGAAACTTTTTAGTTGGTATTTTACGAGTCGAGTAGCGGGACTAGAGCTTCGTTAATAATCGTCTCAGAAATCGGATGCTTGTGTTTCTATAATTAATAAAAGGTCAATATTTACGTTAAATACTTTAGTCAGCATTTTCACATGTCTGACAAAAGACAATACTGACCTCAGATTAGTTAAATGTTTTATACTTGGCCGGTCATTTGTACCCGTCATTAAGCATGGGATGGTTATGGGGTCAGATTGACCCCGCATTATGCATCGTCGCATTTTAGGGGTAGTTCCGTTAATGGGAAGGTGATAGTTAGTGGGATGGTGATAGTATGGTAAAAGGGTTGTACAATAACAGTAATCTCAACTAATATAATAAAGAGGCAATATTGTAATGTTTGTTTATAATTTTGTAAACATTTATATCTGAAAGTTATGATACAATTTTACTCATACGAAGCTACACTATTGCTGAGAGTTATAATAAGGGTTTGGGAGATTCGACAGTTACAAAGTCACTGGACGTTCCGGAAGTTCCCTGGGATTTTTTGTTGATAAGAAGTATCTATCAATATTTAGCAATTTTTACAAATTTTAGAGTTTTAGACTACTTTAAACCCGAAAAAAATACATTGTTCCTAGATATATGCCATAATGTAGCCGCGGGAAAAATCTGCTGAAGATATTTGTCTACTACTGATTGTAATTAATTTGATCGATACTGAAATGTTTTCACATTGTTTTTTTCTACTAAACCAGCTGGCATTTACAAAGAACTTTTCCAGCGCATTTTCTAAGCTAGATTCACAAGACACTTATCCAACCACAAATAATTATGTAAATAACGATAGTGTGTAATAAAGGGGTCGGCAGAGGCGGAGGTCTAACGATGCTTTTAACCTTATGGCCTGGAAGGCGCATTGTTAATATCTAATGCCTCTATAAGCCATGTTTTGGGATTAGTAAAGGGGTATTTTAATTGAGTATGCTGAATAATTTGTTTTATATTGTAAAAGGTTATGTTATGTTAGGGAAACGCTCGGCTTGTGACTATTTCACTGTCTTTGAGGAAGATAGTATGTTTTATAGTAACGTATAAGGAATCGAGGCCTGGAGCTTCGATTTCGGACATGGGTTTTTTTCATGGCTGCCCGGAGTCTAGTTTATGCACGGTTAGAGGTAATAGATCCCCGAATGTCTTCTTATTTTTATCGATTGACTAACTGCTCAAATTTTATCTGACCAGTAGGTACCTGGATAGTTTTATCACGTTTTTGAGATGTGGTGCTGGAGAAAGATGTTAATAATCCCTTGAACAGCCTTTCGCACCAATGACCTATATCCACCACGAGCTGAACATAAAGATCAGACTGTCCGATCTGCCTTCGTAGATATGAAACGTCCTAGAGGCCGCAGTCCAATCAGATGGTCAGACCTAGTCCGCACATCGTTGAACACAAAACTGCACGATGCTCTCCACGACGCAAAAGACAGGCATAAATGGTGAAGGAAAAGTTGTATCCACGACGCGGGAAACAAGACCCTCAGTAATAAGGACACGATGCGAGGTGGAGGTAGAATTTAATATTATCCAATGAATTGCAATCAAGGCATATGAAAATTGATTTTCTTATTTGTTATTTTTACCTTTTTATTTGTACTAACTCAACAAGTGATTAATTTAATTAAATGAAATGTATAAAATAAATAAAGCGATATTTATTTATATTGTTAAACTATCGATGCCTACCTCAAAGAATTTATAACAAGGCAAGGCGATCGTATTGTTAAATCACAAAAACACTTACAACACTATAACAAAGTTACGCCTATGTCATAATATCCAGCCTAGTCCCGATCCAGCGGCATGATTTATAGATAATTTCCCTACAATCGGCGGCACCTCAAGCGCGAGTAACGTTACCTTCGTCAACCCTCGCTTGAATGCCTAATTGGTTAATTTAACTTAGTTTTCTAAGTGTCGTTAATTATATAAGTGTTAGTTTGGCAGTGGTTTTGTGGGGAAATGTCGCGAATGTGGAGTTGGTGTTACTATGTCGGGTGTTTAGAGTAAGAAGGCTAAAATTGAATATGTTATTAAGGCCCTAAAAGAGGATCCGTACCATGAAGGCTTGATCGAGATGATATGGAAGTAGAGTACGTGGGCGAACTTGGAGACCTTTGCCCACTAGTTTGACTGGATCAGCAATGGCTAGATAAAAAAATCAAAGTTATGCACAGGGCACAAGGTGAAGCTTGGCGTTGACCTCTAGGTCTTTCGGCCAAAGTAATGATGATGATCTTCTTCTCCATTTAGTATCGATGAACTCAAATATTGTCTGACCAGTATGTACCTGAGGGTCTAGACAAGTGGCATTCGTTGTCAGCGAAGGCGATAGTCGAAAATTCAAAATGTAAGGTATTGATCACGTGATTTTTCGATATCACTTGTCAATCCCAAACAAGTTTGCCTTTTTGACATCCGCTATCGTCACGCTTTCGACGATAGAATTTCACTTGTCTCGGGCCTCTGGATAGCACTGTCATTCACCACTTTCAGATCGCGAAAGGTGTAGGCGGCTGGGCACGATGGCAGATAAGGAGTAAGGCGTAAGGACGAAGGCAGGACGCATATCCTGCGAAAGGGCTCCATACCGGCACTGTGTTTGAGATGTCTACGAGACTTCATCTTGTCAGGTTTCTTCTACAGCGACCGACTTGGGCCCACAATCAGTTTAGAGATTACCAGATTGGCCAATGAAGTTTGTGTCCAGGGGGCGATGCTCTGGCGGTGTGATGAAGCATGGAGGGTTGGGTGCATGAAAGGTGGCGCTTACAGTATCATATTGCGATTCTAAATGCCCGGAGCATCCTGGATTTCACCGTGTAACTCAGAGTCTAGGTGACTAATCCTTTCACCAAAATGACTCAAATATAAATTATCATGATGATTCTACGCTCATCATCATCATTTCAGCCGAAAGACGTCTGCTGGACATAGGCATCCCCCAAGTGTCGCCAACTCGGTTGGTCCTGTGCGTCTCGCATCCAGCGGATTCCCGTAGCCCTGACAAGGTCATCGCTGCACCTAGATGGAGTCCTTCCAACGCTGCGTCTTCCATATGCGGTCGCCACTCTAGAACTTTTCGGCCCCATCGACCATCTGCGCTACTGACTATTATTTATAATGTGTCTATGTATCTATCGTGAAATAGATAGCTACATACAACACATGTGTAGAAGCTAGGATGATGTATGGTCATAAATCTCGTATGAATAGTCTTTGTGCGCCATATTGGATACTGTTACGTATTGTGCTAGTTTAGATTATAACGGAGCCCTATTGAAGAACAGGCTTCTTGATTTATTTGAAAGTAACAAAACTCATAGTGCTAGTAACAAACTATGTTAGTCTTTTTCATCACTACTGCAATGTTACAGACCGAGCCGAATCTTTGCAGCAGTGCACAGTGGCTCAAATGTCCACAAACGGATAGTCTAGCCTCCTTGCTAGCTTGTCCACGCAGGTCTGTGAAGATGGCGATGTATAAGAAAACATCGCCATCTTCACAGACCCCTGCTTTCGAACCCAGGACATGCTATGCGCTAATGCTGAGCAGGAGAATGCAGATCAGGATTAGCGCAATACTTTACAGTACAATGGCATGTCAATTAGTCGCGCCTTTCTGGTCTTTCCTTTTTCATAAGTATAGGAACGTATGAAAGAGGGAAGATCCTACCTACCTACTACTTGCAAACTGTTTTTTTTTTGGGTTTGTTTGTCATCCAATTACTTCTCCCGATCTGGGTGAACCGGGAGGGCGTGTCAGACTTTTACTGACTACCCACCCGTGTTTCTTCAGTTGTCGTCAAATTTACTCGCGACCCAGACAGGCATCGGCCCTAGCGGGTCCCGACAATTTTTCTGTCATCTCTTTAAGGCGCGCGTATGATGTCACTGCTTCCCCGTCGTGAGGACTCGCACGCGCATGATGACGTCCATCGTAGTGCCAACGTCAACCTAGAACGCGAGGCCGTGCCTTCTCAATGTGCAGAAATCCTCAGAACAGTGAGGTCACTCCGCAAAGGAAGGTAGGAAGGTTCTGTGCTTTTGGGAGGTGGTAGGCTGGCTATGTTAGCCAGAACTCTCACGCACAATGATCTAAATGAGAGTCTAAGTGCGGCAAAGACAGTCCCTCTATCTATTTATCTAGTTGCCTACTTATATCGTGAATCGTCGCACCATAAAACCGTAATCCTTCTAAAAGAAAACGACATAAAAATGCGCATTTTTACCAACAATACCATCCCTATGATAATCACACTGTACGATATTAAGGTACGCCCACACTCAAGCGCGGCCAAACGTAGATGGCGCGATATTTATTTAATAGCCGCGTTTTGCTTTAATAAGCCGATAAACCAGGCTCGGGGTGACGAAAAATGACGTCATTAAACTTCTAAATTTTCGCCGTGGAACGTAATCCAGCGAGGATGTGTCAGCAGCCTTTTATGGCTCGCTGTTTGGTAGTTATTGTAATGCGATTTTGGAATTAAGAATGGAAGGGTGTATGACTCTACATATATGTAAATGAAGCCAGAGGTGTTATTATAGAAGATCGTAAAAGGTTGGTTTTAGAGTTTCTGCCTGGCTACTATCCCCATGGAAAAAAGGCGTGACTTTATGTAAGTATGTGTATCACCGACTAAGTTTGCTCTCTGAGTCCCTGTGGGGTCTCTGTTACCAATAGGCCCTCATCCCCGTACTTAAGAGCCGAAGATTGGTATGTTAATCTGTCTTTCAATCTGTTGATGGTAGCTGAGAAGAAATTGCGACTTAAAATTTAATGTTTTTTAAGTACGAGAATTGGCCCTAAAGATACCTAGCATTAAAGTCTTGAAGTCATAAGTTAGTATGGTCACGGGAATCCAGCGCTAACAAAGAAAATTTGGTTCAAATAAATGTCACTAGATGACGCGTAATGTATCGAATTGCTTTTGAACTATGTGTAAAATTAATGTTTTCTAGAATTGATCATATAAATTGTATATTCTTTTTATCAACTATCCTAAGCAGAAAATTATGAGGATCATTTAAAATTTATGCCAATAGATGGCGCGGTTTACAATGTCTGAGGCATTTCACTCGGCTGTTAAAAATTGTGCTGTAACACATTTTGGTGCAATGAAAATGTAAAACGAACAAAACAATACTATAAAACAAATCTCATGTTGATATATTTAAACAATAAAATATTCATGCACCGAGTAAATCCTTTTACTTGCAAGTCGCTGCTAACACCATCTATCTATCGCTATGGAACGGAACCGAACGCGAACGATGTACAAAAAATAATCGGTTTAATCAGAAGAAAAACGCTAGTTACGTCGGCACGGTTCTTTGTATGGGATGAGGCATCTGTATGCTAGTATTATAACATCGGTGGTATGATACTTCTAGTCAAGAATGCATCATCGTTGACTACGTCATAGCTTACCAGTAGGTGAAATAGTGATTCATTTCGAATATTGCCGAATCTCTGGGCAGCATACTGATAGTTCGGATATGTGGTTGGAAGTCTCGTCAGGCTTTGTCACCCGAGTGACCGATCGGACTTGCACGGCGATTAGGTTATCATATCGGATACCTGCATGATGTTTGGTTAACAGGTTGCTGTCCTACCTACTAACTACTTCTTTAGTAACTTTGTAAGTACTACGTATTGATAGATTTTAGTAAAGGTGTAAAAATAAAAATTCAAACGATTTAGATAGATGTTTTTAACCGACTTCAAAATAAAAAACCGGCCAAGTGCGACTCGGACGCGCGCACGAAAGGTTCCGTACGTGGTAAATTGCGGTTTACGATTTATGACGTATTAAAAAAAAACTACTTACTGATCTCGTTCAAACCAATTTACGGTGGAAGTTTACATAATAATGTATACCATATATTTTTTTTTAGTTTTATCATTCTCTTATTTTAGAAGTTACAAGGGGGGTGGACACACATTTTACCACTTTGGAAGTGTCTCTCGCGCAAACTATTCAGTTTAGAAAAAAATGATACTAGAAATCTCAATATTATTTTTGAAGACCTATCCATAGATATCCCACACGTATGGGTTTGATGAAAAAAAAAATTGAGTTTCAGTTCTAAGTATGGGAACCCCCAAAATTTACTGTTTTTTTTCTATTTTTGTGTGAAAATCTTAATGCGGTTCAAAGAATACATCTACTTAACAAGTTTCAACAGCATAGTTCTTATAGTTTCGGAAAAAAGTGGCTGTGACATACGGACGGACAGACAGACAGATATGAAGAATCCGTAAGGGTTCCGTTTTTTGCCATTTGGGTACGGAACCCTAAAAAGGAGGTTATTAATAATGCAATCCGAACACTGTAACAGTTGTTTAAAATTATTTTATCCTCTATAAAATAACTTCATGGTTTCCCGCAATATAAAATGTTTCTGCGAAGTTTCTGCAAATCATGCAACTTTTCTTAAACATGAATAGGATACATGACAAAAAACAAACTATTATCCGTCAGTTGGATTACCTTAAAATATTGGACACGTATTTTCTCTTTTGTCACGTAAAAAAATGACGACGATACAGTGCGTTGAAATATCGTTTGACATCACGCTGTGCTATACTTTTACTGACAAAGCGACATCACAAGCCCCCACTCCTGAACTTTGATGCGCTTTATCTATATAAATTTTTATTAGTTTGCTAAAGCAAAAAATACATGACCAACATTATTTGATAATCTCACTGACGGACTTATAACCATTTTTCTTCCCAGGAAACATCCCCATTGAGTTTTACATATTGCCAGCAACAAAAGAATGTTTCTCATTAATCTGAGGGTTTAATAACCCAACATAGCATTACATTACGCCTATGGAACTTACACCCACGATTCTTAAGTTATGTTTCAGCCCCATGAAGGAGGCTAACGAGGAGGTCGACTCCCTAAGCAAGTCCGTAGTTTCGGCTTTCGTTACGGGCGCCTCCTACTCCGTATGACATCCGAGCACATGATTCGTTCGGGACCCGACCTACTAATGAATGACAACTCAATTTTACCTACTCCCGATATGTTTTTACCCGTCCGAAAAATTGAATCATTACGGATTAGGGTTCACTCCGAAGTGTCGGAGTACCTTCAGACGAGCCCGTAACTTCGTTGACTGACTCAAGTCCAGACTCCAGGCTCCTCACAAAGAAATTTCGATGGCAAATCCCAAAAACTCTTTGCCAGACCTTGAAATCAAACCTGGACCTAAAACTCAGCAGTAATGCGTACTAGACCAAAGAGACAGAATTTTCTACAAAATTGATATAAAACACAGCAATTCACTTAAATATTGAATCCCTTACTAAAATTCCGTCTCAGATCATTGTTTTTTCAATACAGTCACTTTAGGGGCTCAGGTGTGTCTCCACACCCTTCAGCGCTCCTCTAACGAGGTGCCCTTGAAGCTTCTATTAGCAGTAACAATATTCCAACACGTTTTTGCGTGTGGCAAAACTGGGAACCCTTCTTCATTGGGAGGGATTATGTCATTTGGTCTTAAGGGAAATTTGAAATATGCTTGTTGACGAAAGTAAATGTTAAATTATGTTTTTTTCAGCACGCAATGGCTTTGAACTGTTTTTTAACCGACTTCAAAAAAAAAAGGTACTCAATTCGCCTGTATTTGTTTTATATTATAAGTTACCTCAAAACTTTTTACTAGGTCAGCCGATTTTGATGATCCTTTTATATATGAAATCTGGTGTTTTTCGTGTGGTACCATTTAAATTAAATCAATATCTGATGAAAAACTTCGGATATATACAACAGAACTCATCAATAAACAAAGGCAAATCTTTCGGGATTGCTGTAATCGCATATTTGTTTATTGTTTACGCCATTTCATAATATAACATCACGCCGGTACGCTCTAAAGGGGTACGCAGATGATTACAGTTCACGTGGTACACTCTAATTTTATCGGTTATGTTCAAGTTTTATGTTATTCGGGTAAATTATGCCCTAACTTTGTGCATTATAGGCACCTTAATATAGAACTTGCTCATTATGTACCACAGCTAAAAATTGAACAGCAAAAACTTTTATACAAAAAAATACAACCAACTGCCAAAAAAACACTATAAAGTGAAAAAGAACTTCAATTTCGGCAGTTGGTGTCAAAAAACGAAGAACGTTTGTGCCTTCTAGAGACTCATTCTAGAGACCAAACGCGTTGGCCGATTTTGATGATTCTTACGTCAATCGATTCATCTTAACCTTGCGAGTGTCACTGGTTACATTAAAATTGGAAAATAGAAAAATGGCGGCTTTTGGGCGCCATATTGTTGGGACTAATATTTTTACTAACCCATCAAGGGGGTATCAAAATAAAGGGTTTAAAGAGGTGATTTCAAAAATATGTAACCCTAACATATTTCAATGTAACTTAACTAATTCAAAAAAAGAAATATTAAATATAAAGCTATGAATAAAAAAAGTTAATTCAAAAAATCAAATACCCGAATACTTTAAGTACCGAACTAAAAACATCTGGTTTCGTTCAGCCAGCTCGCGAATATGTATCCTCCGACTGCACAACATGATTTTCTTCTTGTTTATGTCTTTTTAGTTCGCTTCTTAAGCATTCAGGGGCGTGACCATAGGCTCTTAGAGCAAGATTATTTTGAGTGTGAGTAAGGGACAGATGTATGCGACTTGTATACATCTATCCCTTTTTTACATTCGAACTATGATAGTTTTGTCACGTCAGGGTACGAGGGCAGGTTTTTGATTTTCTGAATTATCTTTTTTATTCACTTTGTAGTGTTTTCTTTTAATTTTGGAAGTCGCTTGTATTATTTCGTAAAAAGATTTTTATTTGTTGAATACAATACCTTTTCTTTCCATCAAATTATTTTTGTAACAAGTAACGAATCAAGAAAACAATAACTTGAAAAATTCTAATCTTAGCTCATGCTAGGATTAGAATTTTTCAATGAAATTTTTTGATTAAAAAATTTGAGATAGAAAAACCCAATAACACTACCCGCATTCAAGATCTCATGATCTTGAGTGTGGGTAGTGTGTTATTGGGTTTTTCTATCTCAAATTTTTCAGTAATACGCTCGCCTGGGATGGGACATGTAGTCCCATGTCCTGAATTTAATTTAATTTATTTAACAATTATGGACGACTTACAGCTAAAACAAACAGAAAAAAAATAGTAAATGAGGCTGACAGCCAATTAAAAATCATCACTCCTAAAAATAGATTGTTAATAAAGAGTGTGAACAACACAACACAGCTACCAAAAAAGAAAAATAAAAACAGTGTAACATTCAAGCTTAAACTAAATCAACATTTCATATTTAATACAAAATCTCAATGAAAAACATACAAAATCCTAATTAAAAAAGCTAAGGCTCAGGCACATTCTGGCCGAGGACACACCTGTTATGAAAGGATCAAAATCATGCCGCTTACATATGTCATTAAAGTTTCTACTTGCGCGCACCAAAATGAATTGTATTTAGTTGTACTTTAAGTACATCTCTGGCTAAGCCTTTTGCTAATACTGATAGTAAGATTGTTTTGAGTCAGGTTTACCGTTTGTTTTCGGTGCCGGAAAAATAAAATAAAATCACAGAAAATTCTGTCTTCCAAAATTTTTAGGGCCCCCGTCAGCCAGTAGGATTCAATCAGGTAAAAAACGTTTGCCTCCGTTTTGTTATATCACTAAAATCTTTATGAGCCACGCCGGTTAAATTTTTCCCTTAGGTTGCTTATAGGAAACTCATCATATGCCTGATGCAGGGCTACCAACTTTGCGGAGCTAATCTGCTTTGACAGGGTTGCTTGGACCTGGGACAAATTGGATGAGGAAGGCGAAGAACCCGGTTTTATAACTTGGAAATGGCGTATGTCCAGCTGTAGACTGCAGGAGGGTGAGTAGATTGATATATGTGTGATTTTTATATCGTGGCGGCCCAGTGGTGAAGACTTCGACTCTCGTGCTTGAGGTCGAAAGTTCATATCCGGGCAAGTGCCAATGTGACTTTTTCAATTCATGCCATCGTTGATCGAATTAATGACACTATTTCTAGAGACTTTGGTCATTTTATTAGTACCTCGTGTACTTCAATATTTGTACTGTAAGTTTAAATTAATTAAATTACAGAAGTCTTGCGTTAGTTTTTCATCCAATATTTCTCCCTGAATTCGCTTATATGTAAGTGTTGCATGTTAGTGTCAGCCCTACAGCCTTGCTGTGTGTACGCAGTATCTTGATATCGCTGAAAGTAATCTTGCAGAAAGGCTTTGCTCTGTGAGTGACACACTTTTCGGTTGGGGCCATAACGTACGGCGTGTTATTGTCTAAAAATGTTATTGGTAATTTATGTAGGCTTTGTCATGCTTGTGTTCCCCGATGGGTAGAGTTAGAGAGGGTAAACAGAGTGCGTTCACATTTCGCCAAATATTTATGTTTTAGTCCGATGCAACTGGGGCGAGGCGTCTATCGCTGTAATCAAACTCCGTATTGCTACTAAGACATGCTTTATACGTACAATTTAAAACAGCCACTACATTATTTTATTCATGCTTTTTAAACTACATAATTTATCTAGTAGTAGACATGCTTCAATCAACAAATTATCGAACACATAATTATGACACGACATCTTGCGAAAATACCCCGATTAAAACAGTAAAATGCCCATATCTTTTGAACGGCTAAACTGATTTTCATCAAACATTGCTAAAAACACTCTCAATAATGTCTTCTTTCACACAAATATTGCTCCAAAATTGGTGCACCCGTTTAGGAGCTATGATGCCATAGACAGATATACAAATACATAAACACACAGATACACACGCCAAACTTATCACACTCCTCTTTTTCCGTTGGGGGTTAAAAAAGCAATAAAGCTCTGGATTAGGAATCGAACGTTAGACCAGCAGTCACGCTTGCTATGATCAGTCCAACAAGATTGTCGAATTTATCAAGTTTTTCTAATACAAGCGGTAAACGTGAACATACGACATAAAAAATCGTACATTTCGTGGCCTATTTTACAGCTATTTTGTACAAAGACGACGAAAACAACACACCTGAAAAACTCGCACTCATAATAATGCAAGCCATTTACAAAAATTATCTTTGCGTACTTTACGCATTGACGCAGATACAATTAATGGTAGGGCCAAAATTGTAAAAAAGGGGCAATTATTTTGAATCTAGAAATAAAACATACATTACGCTATAAACTTTTAAATTAGTATATAAATGTAAAGAAAGAAAGAAAAGGTCCAGTTCAGCAAAATGTCAGACAACTAGCAGTTGCCTGACGCTGCTTTTAACTAAACCTTTCGTTGAAGTGTACGGATGAGAATCAGGTTTTACGGTGTTTTCGTTTTTACGGTAAAACCCGAATTACGGTAAAACCTAGGATTTACCGGTAAATCCCAAGATTTACCAGGTCTTACTGGTAAAAGTCCGAAATTATCCAAGATAATCGCTAATTTCGGTCTTTTATAGATAAATAAAAATAAAGTAAAAAAATAAAACTGTTTATTTTCAGACAACTTAATAGTCCATGGAAAAGTTAGTAAAAAGCTTTTACTTGCAAACCACACGGCAAATCTCAGGATTTACACACTATAATACGAAATGATGAGAACAATTAATTACTTATGATTAGCTTCACATATTCCTTAATTAACAGTGAAATACTGATATGATTTTAAACCATTTTCGAATAGTTTTTAGCACGAATGTTATAAATTCATTTTGGTATTTTTTAAATTATGTGTGAAAATGAAATGACAGACATAACAAGTCTCTTAGAGAAGTCCTAAGGGATCCTGAGGGTAAACGGTCGATATAGGATTTACCGGTTAATATTAGGTTTTACCGTATATAGGGCTTTTACAGTCACAGTTATATAAGTAATTACAACCTGAGAAATGCATCAACCAAAGATAGGGCTCAAAAAACCCTTCAACATAAAGGTTAAAACCTTTTCAAAAGAAACCCACATAAATAAAAACAGGGAGGAACCCTAAGGCACCCAATTTAACCATCAGTCAAACAGCTATTAGCATTCCTTCTATTAATCTACCTTCAAAAACTGCCCGTTACCAAATTAGCGCCTTTTAATTCTAAATCAGTCGGCTATTACCTGCAATGGGTCGTAAGGGTGGTTCAACAAAAACACATTTTTTTGTTTTGTACAAAATAAGAGAAACGTGCATTTTTTATCGGGTATATGTGGCAATAAAGAATGGTATTTTATTTGCTTTTTCTACTGCTTACCTTATCTTTTTAACTCACGCAACGGTAGACTGCAATAGGTTATTGTTTATCCGTCTAAAGGGCTGAACGGATTTAAAAGAAACTCGGCACACGGGAAGATGTGTTGGAAGGCCATCCACCAGGTGGACCGATGAACTGATTCTTTAATCACCTTGTTACCCGAAAGTATGTGTCCTGATGGGATATTTTACCCCGAAAGTATGTGCCCTGATGGGATATTTTACCCCAAAAGTACGGCCCCGATGGGATATTTTACCCCTGAAGTATGTGCCCTGATGGGGTATTTTACCCCAAAAGTATGTGCATTGATGGGATATTTTTCGACTTTCAAGCCGGAAAATCCGATGGCAGAGGCTTGGTTTTAAAATAATTTGTTGCATTCAAAAATTAGAATTAATATCAAACAGACACCGTAATAATGTCCTATATTTTGTCTATCTTATTATTATATATAAATAAAAAGACAAATCCTGACTGACTGACTCATCAACGCCCAGCCCAAATCCTTGGATCTGAAAACCTGAAATTTTGCACAAAGGTTCCCTTTATCATGTAGACAAGGAATAAGGAAGGAATTTTCGAAATTCAACCTCTAAGGGAGTTAAATACGGGATGAAAGTTTGTATGAAACTCTGTCATTTTTTATTTGAAATGAATGAGATATGGTATTTAGCCTCTAAATATAAATTAAAAAAATAGCTTTTTAAGGATTTTTTGAATTTCATCCCCTAAAGGGGTAAAAAGGGGTGGTAAAATTTGTAAGAAAAATAAATTATTTGTCATCAAAATAACTTGAAACTTAGTATTTCTGCACATCAATACAATTAAATGAAAAAGTATTTAAGTATTATTTGATTTTCATCCCTTAAAAGGGTAAAAAGGGGTGTTAAAGTTTGTAAGAAAAATTCATTGTTTATCATCAAATTTTTTTGAAACTTAGTATTTCTGCTCTTCAATACAATTAAAAGACGCAGGCGAAGCTGCAGGCGGAAAGCTAGTGTTAAGAATAAATTACAAAAGAAAAGCAAACGTCAGTCTATTGCGACAATTTCTTTTTTCATCAACTTGTTTCTTAGCTATAAATTAACAAGTTTATCTGAGTCCTTTTTGTCTTTCAGATGAGGTGGAGTTAGGGTCACCATGATTTGGTAACTTTCTGATATTTTTTTTTTTTTGTGACCCTATGTTATTGGGATTTATTAAAAAGGAATAAGTAGATACACCTTAATAAATAAAGGACAAACAATTATAAAACAAGTGAGCAATAGGCGGTCTTATCGCAGAGGGCAATCACTTACAACCAACCTTTGGATGGACTGAACGAAAGGGAATAGATTTATAACTGTTTAAGGCTTGTTACCAACCAGCCTCAATTCCATACTCCAGGCTTTGACTAAGAAATTCCAGATGGAAGAACCCAGGACCTCATGCTCGGCGGTATCACGCGAGGTTATTATATCAGAATTTGTCTGTAGAATATCAGAATGTTGGCATCACTACCTGCCTAGTGTTGTTTGCATTTGTTTTCAAAAACTTTCATGAGCCTGCTAAGTTATTTACGACAGTTCTCGGCAGTCACTGCTGTTTTATCTTCGTGACTTTTGTTTTGAATGCAACGACATTACTTTGTATTCATTACAGTTGACGCTTTGACAGATCTACTTCTCGATAAACATGGCTGGCGGAATGTGGATGTACAATAGATGCTCCTGAACCTGCTGTTGAACCTTTAATTGAAAACAGACCTGATGTTATGTTAAATCTTCTTCAATCCCCAGTAGTTGGCCACGTGTCTTGTATCGTCAGAGGTGTTTTATAGTTGTAATCTTCTGTAAAAATCTCACCGCGATGACTTAGTTTAAGAAAGCAGTCAATCTTTAGATCACTTTATTGAAGTAATCGCGGTGAAATGTCGAAAGAATCGACCGGCGGGTTATCTAGGTGCAAGTGAATGGATATTTGGGACAGTCCAGCAAATAGGAGACAGCTGTTACAGGATTGAATTTTATTCAAAAGTAGTACTTCTTCCCGAAATGTTTTCGGGCACTCCAAATCTGAATTATACTATGTCATTAAAGAGACTTCGCTACTTTTATACTAATATGTACGGGCTGTATAACGTTCATAAAACATCGATATCGTTGTCCAACATCAAGTTAGTGTTGACCTATAGTGAAAAGAACACATTGGCACTAAACTCTATTTGAAATAACTTTAGAAAAGTTTCCAAATCTTTTTACAGTCCGTTCAACCGATTTTGAGTTCTATCCCGTAAACATAAGGATGACATAAAAAACATAAACCCGTTACCAAAACCAACTTTTTACTACAGCTACCATTTGTCGTATCACCAACACAATAGAAGTCAAAATCGGTTGAACGGGCTGTAAAATGCACTAATTTAAACGTCTGATGTTTTCGCAAATGGAGTATAGTCAGGTTTCTAATCCAGATCTACCACGACGTTACATGGTGATCCGTGATTGATCCTCTTGATTTTTATAAATTTATGTAGGGCAACCCACACTAGGCATTTCTCCTATATTATAGTGGGTGCATTTACAAACATAAAAACTCACATACACAGACAGTCAGACCGGAACAACTCTCTTTGGGCCATACACATATTTATTTTATGCGGTAATCAAGACACGCAGTGCAGCAGCCGATCGCAGACGGAGAACTAACTCGTCGTCGTGTCAATTCTAGATTCTACACATAGATAACTCCACTCGCTTATTATTCCTGCTACTGTATAAACGAACTTTACTCCTATAGCGGTATAGATCCAAACGGAAACCATAAGATTCTCAATTCCCTTTTTATCATGGTCATAATTCATGTCGAAGCGGTGACAATGAAGCATGTCGTGTTACGTGAGAAATATATTGTTTGCTGAGGTTGGTATAAGGTTCCATAAGTGTCGGAGTTTCTTTACTTTATGTGTTTTATTTCACCAACAATGTCTACCTCGTAGGTTTAGTGGTCGCAGGCGGTACTGGTGTCAATGATATCTTAGGTTCGATTCCCGAAGTGTTATTGGGTTTTTGCATCTAGGCTAGTCTAATTTAACTAATCTTTTGGGAAAAACAGGGTCTTACGTAATGTTATGAGACAAGACCGCTTTGAAAAAATGTGAGGAAACCAGCATGTTCTAGTAGAAGTAGTAATATTCGGATGAATGTGACATCCGCCAAATAGGCTCGCGTGGTGGAAAGTTGCCTACTCTCACTGTCTGTCTGGTCTGTGTCCTAGCAGTGTGAACATTACAGTCTGACTAAGTTCATCATCATCATCAGCTTTTTGACGTTCCTACTACTGGGGGACACAGGCCCCCTCTCTGTGAGAAAGGGAATGGGCCTTCATCCACCACGCCGGCCCAGTGCGTTTGATGAATGTCACATATTGTCGATTTTTTGGTTCTAGGACATGCTGGTTTCCTCACAATGATTTCCTTCACCGATTTTAGAGCAGTGGTTATGCAAATAATTTACACAAAGTAATGCGTCTGCCTCGGTTCTAACCCACGACCTACGACACGTAACTCGGGGCCGTTACCACTGAGCCAACACTGCTCTTATCACGGGCTGGCTGACTAGGTTATAACACCCAAATTATCAAAGCATATTTCAATTTGGATTCAATTATTTATTATTAGCTGCCGCCCGCGTGGAATTTTCACGTACTTAATAATATATTTATAATCATGCCATGTGATATCTATACCAATATTATAAAGAGGAAAGATTTTTTGTTTGTGTGTTTGTTTGTACCGAATAGGCTCCGAAACTCCAGGACCGATTTTAAAAATTCTTTCACTGACGGAAAGCTACATTATTCGTGAGTAACATAGGCTAAAATTATTTAAAAAAAAGAGATCCTTAAGAAAATTGCAATAATGTAACCCAAAGTAGCAAAATTTTGCCTATAAAATTCACTATTTGGTAATGGTAAGGTTGGTGGGTAGGTAGGTAGGGTAGATAGGTAGGTAGATAGCCAGATTACGGGAGCGAAGCCGTGGAGGTCAGCTAATATTATATAAATTAGAGTTTCATCAAAAGCCGTAGTTTTTCATAAAAGAGTAACAGTCATCCATCCACAGAAACTTTCTAATTTATAAAATTTGTAAAATTAAATTAAATTTTGCAAGGACTCGCTTTTAGATACTGAAAACCCGACTTAACTAATCAAAGTACCATATCAACGAAAGTCCAAAAAAATTAACCGAGCCAAACTTTTTCCTCTGAAAACACAAACTCAAACATACGATTGTTTCATACTCAAAAAGCCGTAACTTTAATACGATAAAATTTTAGCAGCCGGGAGTTTCCACTTCCAAAACAGCAATTCAGAAATGCCTTTTACTCAAAGTTTATTACTTATAGCTTTGGTATAAGAGCGTTTTAAGGAGTCTCAAGGTACAGTGGGTATTCAGTGCATCCGAGAGCCCGGCTCAAAGGGCCTCTCTGTGGCAGGGGAGGCCTGTGTACGAGGGTCCTGAGTTGTGAATTCCGGGGATAATTTTTTTAAACTGATTCTTACTCTAGTCTGTATCAAATTCAATAACATTACAATAATAACTAAGCCGTGTCTGTAAAAGTGTGACAAATTAATTGAATTAACCCTATAAATATCAAAAATGTGAAAGGTTTATATATATTTGTGTTTCAATCGCGCAAAAAATGCTAAAAGGATTTGGATGAAGTTGCACATAGTTTATAACCTGGATTAATACATAGGATAGTTTTTATTCCAATAAACTGGGTATGATGATCCTTAGGTATAATAAACCATTTATAACGCGGTTGAAGCCCCGGGCAAAAGCTAGTAAATAATAATAAAATACTCTTTTAGATTGGTTTTGGATGGCAAGGACAAACAAATGTTCAAATAATTCATTTTGTAGGTATAGTATGGGTATCGTCGAAGAAATATTAGAAAAATCAAGAATCAAGAATAAATAAAACCATACTAAATAATAAGTTAATACCTTAAAGATAAAAAAATAATGTGTTCCCACAATGAGATAATTATGGAGCATATTTGAGTCCGATGTATTAATGGTGAGACATTTTTTATTTTTGTTTATTTTGTACATATATTTTCTAAAATATTGTTGACTATGTTTTGACTGTATTAAAATCGGACATTACTTGCTTATTAATTATTACTATGACATATACACTGACATTTTTCTCTCTGCCATTATTTATTTATAAATTTCAAATTATGACATTATATAATCTTTAATAATAATTTTGCATGCCTTAATTGGTCATCGCATTCACTTATATAAATGTACTGTGTTGAGCAATAAAGTTTTGAATAACTTTGACCTGTAAAGTATCAGTGACCTACGACTACCAGCAATAGCGATGTTCAAAATGCCAAAATTTAAGAAATTTATTACGTTATATTTCGATAGCGCTTAACAATCCCATACATTTTTACGCAACTGCCGAAGAGGGTAATGTGTTTATCAGTCATGATTTTCTTCTTGTTTGTGTCTTTTTAGTTCGCTTCTTAAGCAGTCGGGTTTTTTGATTTTTTCAATTAACTTTTTTAACAAAATTATTTCCAATCACTACCGTGACGGTTCCGCTGATAAAATGTCTCTTGTAGCTTCTAACTTCTTTTACCATTGATACCAGTGAGAATCATTCTTTTTCTAGTCTGTCCTACTCTCTTCAAAATGTCTTTGCATCTCAAAATTATGGCCACAGCAGTTTAAAAGGAATTTAGTGTTTAATGACTAGCCGTTGCGGCACGAGATGCTTGGCTAAGCGGATTTCAAGATCCTGGATTTAATTCCACTACCGATGTTACCTAGGGCATCACTTTGATGAACAACAAGCGTTTTATTTAAGGAAACTGTCTGTGGGAAGCTTTTCCGTTTTTCATTTACTTTTATCTACATTCCTTGTGATCTTGTTATGTTTTACTAAGTGGTGTTTTGGTTTTGTAGACCACGCTCTTGGGAAAAATGCGTGTATATTATGTAACGAAAGTATTGTCCGTTCGGTAAGTATTATACTGATCTAGTGGTCCCAAGTGCATCTGCTGATTTTATCCATTGTTCATCCCACAAGGCAAATAGCGTGATAATTGTTAGCCTATATGTTGCTCTATCTGTAAGAATGGATGCGCAACATTTTAATAGAATCTGTTCAATAGTTTTGGCGCCAATTGATTGTTTTTAACCCCCCGACGGAAAAAGAGGGGTGTTATAAGTTTGACGTGAGTTGCTGTGTATCTGTGTGTACCTGTCTGTGGCATCATAGCTCCTAAACGGATGCATCGATTTTGATTGATTTTTTTTTTTGACAGATGACTTTGTCGAGAGTGTTCTTAGCTATGTTTGAATAAAATCGGTTCAACTGTTCAAAAGTTATCTGCATTTTACTCTTTGAATCAGATTGTTTTCGCAAGATATCGTTTCATTTTTACTTGTTTCGATAGATTGTCGATTGAAGCGTGTCTACTACTAGGTATTATATGTAGTTTAAAAAGCATGAAATAAAAATTAAATTACAAATTTAAAAAAAACCCGTCACAAAAGCCTCTAAAAAGCAAAAAAATAAACCTCGTACTCGGGGAACCATTATGTAAATAAAAGAATCTGCTGTGAGCGTTGGCGGATTTGTGTCGGGGTTTTTTTAAATTAATCATTTATTTTTTTATTTATGTAATTTGGTTTCGATTCTCAGGTTAGGCATTATTATGAATAGTTCCATAAGGGATTTTCCAGTAACAGTCCTAAGTCTGTATTCAACCCTGGTTGATGGCAAAAGACTCGCATTTCACATCGGACATAAAAATTAATATAGCGAGATTTTCCTTTCTTTTTTGAAATGTGTTTGTACCACATTGTTCACGCACATATGTGCGTGACTCACATCAGCTGATGCAGGGAAGGCAAGCAGAGCAGCGCGGGTCGAGGCGCGTGCGACCGCCCACCAGCGAGAATATAAAACCGGTGGACCCGCAGACCAGGGGCTTCTTTTTTCTGATCGACAGCACTTTAAAAAACCTACCTAGTCGCATTGTACCTACCGGATTTTCTTATATATTGTAATCCATAATAAAATAAATATTAAGTTGTTAAGTTCAAATAAATATAAATCATTGTAGAAATCCCTGTTGAATTCCTGGTCCAGTACATCCGAACATACAAACATCAAAAACACACATACTAAAATAATAATAATATCGTTTATTTTATAACATAAGGCACGATTTACAATAAAAATATAAAAAAAACATAGTTGTTTATTTTCCTGAACTAGGTTGTACCTGTGTTTTTAGATTAGAAAGTGCTTTTGTCTTGTAATAATAATATGTAAAATTACTCATACCAAAATCTTTTTTTAATACAAGCTTTTTCCGTATTCTTCTCAGCAAACCATTTCATTCGATACCCATATCATGGCAGTGCACAACAAATAACTAGTCCGCCATCTTTGGCCGTCCGCCATATTGGATTTAGAATCACATCGCTTAGTTTATCATGCATTGTCATCCAAATTAAACGTGTAAACAAAATTTAATTTAAATCGGTGGAGGATAACTTCTTTAGAAATTAGTTGCAAGATTTGACCACATACTTACATACATTATATACATACATATATTGCAAGTTAAATAAAAGCTTGTAATTAACAATGGGTATAACTTGTATATGAAGAACTTAAATTAAATCTTTTAGAATTATTTTTTTCAGCTAAAATAATTTAAATTATACATATTTAATCTATTAACAAAGTCTTATTTTGAGGATGCATTAGAATCGCAGACAATATCATGTCGTCACTTATTATTTGTATTTACGGCGTTATACAAAGCATGGTATGTTGTTTTAATACCAAGTGCATCATGAAAAGCTGGCGAACAGTCGGCACATTTATTTATTTTTAATTTGTGATGGGTTTGCTCTTGACTCTAGTCTAGGATCAGAGGATCAGAGGTGACAGAGACAGAATCGACGATGGAGTGAGCTTACCCAGAAGAAGCCAGTTTACTCAATTGCAAGATTTGCAAAGCAGATCAGTGGGGTAGAGAAAAATATGGTAATTGACTACTTTTAAAATTGCTCTCTGAGCTCTTTCTGGCAGTAAATGCGTTTTTGGTGCTCCAACCCATGAGCTGATACGTTATTGAATTACCGATTGACCTAGGGCCGAATAGACTTGTTTGAATAATTTTGAATCTGCAATCGTTCTCAACTTTTTAAAGACATCAATTAATTTGCGTACTCTAATAACTAGGCTTTCTGTATGTGGTCTAAAGAAGAGTGTTTCATTTATTATTAACCCTAGATATTTTATGTTGCTTGTTTTGAGGATAAAAGGATAAATTACACATGCTACCTGCGTGGAATCCACATTTATCCATACCAGTATTATAAACGCGAAAGTAACTCTGCCTGTCAGTCTGTTACCATTTTACGCCTAAACCACCGAACCGATTTAGATGAAATTTGGATTGAAGATAGTTTGAAACCATGGGAAGGACATAGAATAGTTTTTATCCCGGCAATCATCCTTAAGAGGATGAAGAGGGGGTTGAAGTTTGTATGGTGAACTAATAATTTCTCAAGTAAGGTGGCCCACAACGAATACAATATTATGCCGAAATATAAAAAATAAGTTATTTGAAGTACTAATGCTGCGCAGACGAAGTCACGGGCAACAGCTAGTGGGAATATAGATGAGAGTCAGTAAAATGTACATCTCTGCCTAATCTGCAGCCTTATAGCGTTAGTGAATTCGGCAAGGCAAGGGTATGAACAATCGACCAATCACATAGACGGTAATCCACATCGCGTCTATCATCTGGCATGTGATTGGTCAATTTGCCATACTCTTTGCCTTGCCGAATTCACTTACGCAACAAGGCTGCTGAAAGTATTATGGCAAAAAAACTTAGGAAGCTACTGTGTTTTGGCGCAATTAGATAATAACTAGTCGGATAGGTACATCTGAGGAGAAAACGTGAACGAACATGTCATAAATAATATTTTTTATGTAAGGAGTAAATTGTAATAAGCGTAAAACATTTATAATTGCTAATTAACGTGAAATCGCGAAATTCATTGCCCTACATAATGTCGACACGTCTATACTTTACGGTGTTGCTATTACTCAGCTTGACTGGAACTATTTATGTAATCTTGTCTACGATCATCATCATCAACCCACTGCTGGACATAGGCCTCACTCAAGCGTTGCCGCGTCGCCGTATTGATCAAATCTCGCGTCTCACAAGTATCGGAACCCCACTGCCTTGACCAGCAGTCTTATTGTGTAACTGAATTCGGCAAGGCAAAGAGTATGAAAAATCGACCAATTACATAGACAAAAATCCACATCGCGTTTTCAACTCGCCTGAGATTGGTCGATTTTTCATACTCTTTGCTCTTTGCCTTGATGAATTCATTACGCAATAAGGCTGCTGGCCGTCGGACCACCTAGATTGAGGCCTTCCAACGTTGCGTCTTCCGGTTCGACACTCCAGATCTACAAAATCACACACACACTTTTATTATACGTACAGCTAAGGAGTGGAATTCACTGCCGGAGTCTCTGTTTCCCGACAGCTACAATCTAGGAGTCTAAGTCAAGAGTGAATAGGTTATTTCTAGGCAAGCGTGTTTCACCGTCGACCACATCATCGCTTACCAACAGGTAAAATAGTGGTCAACCGCGGGCCATAATATGAAAAATAATAAAAACTTATCACCACCTAACCTAGTGTTTCCAGCCTTTTACAATGTAAAACCCAACACCTTTCTTCAAAACTCACTACGCTCCTTGCACTATTACGATGCAGTACACGTTTATTAAATATGCCTTAGTCGCTTCTAGGATACACCAATTAATTTAACTACTAATTTCTACAAAAGCAAGTAGGTATATCCTGAAATCTGGTTTAGCTGTTATAATTTTTTTCGTTTTCGTCGCACTAGAACACTTTGGAGCAATTACACCAATAGAGCACAAACTTATGAACTAACTATAAATTCAGGTTTCATCACGATGTTTTTCTTTACCGTTGTCAGCGATGTCCAAAATAAACTTAAAAAGTACATATGAATTGGAAATTACACATTGGTACTATATTGATTCTTCATCATCTTTCTGCCCTTCACCCATGTTACTTTGGGTTGGTGCAACACATTTTCTTCTTCCATACCGTCTTGTCCGCCGTCACGCTATCACTGACTCCCTTTTCTTTCATATTACTCCCCACACAGTCCATCCATCTTTTCATTGGCCTTCCTCTCCCTCTCCATCCATCCACATTTACATTCATAACTCTTTTAGTAACAAGCGTTTCATCCCGTCTCATCACATGACCATACCAGGAGAAATGGTTTCAAACTGCCTCTAATATACTCATTTCTCACTTTATCCATTCTCGTCACGCCGCACATCCATCTCATCATTATCATCTCTGCTACATGCAATCTCTTTTAATCCATCTTTTTCACAACACAACATTCTGATCCATGATGATATTACAAGTCTTATCACGGACTTGTAGATTTTACCCTTTACTTTGAGAGGCAATCCGTGGGTTGCAAGTTTTTCCAGTGATCTGTTGCCATTTCATCCATCCTGAGTCGATCCGGTGCGTTACGTCTCGGTCCACCTCGCCATCCCCTTGGACAAGCGTCCCTAGTTACTGTGAGGACTCTGCCCATTTAAAGGCAAACTCCTTGCCTATATTGAGACTGGCAACAGATAACACTGTCTTGAAAGGTAACTGAAATTCGAAAAGTAAAATAAATGAAGATATTTTTGCTATGCTTTTTCCGTATATATAGAGGCTCCTCTGTGCTTTGATGGGCAATTCGATAGAAGCCGCCTACGGGCAGGCATGTGAATTAATACAAATTTAAAAGAAATTTCTGCGTTTTAATACGTAGCTTCCTGGTTAGGTCCCTTACAGTACTGTAAGTCGGAGTAGATCGGTATGGGCGTTCCAGCCAGAGCTATGGGCACGGTATTGCAGACACCACCAAAATCGTAAAACAAGTATTCAGTTTTGCTTCTGCTCTATTTCAGGCCAACACTCGCCAGTTTGTGCCGCCACACTTCCAATCTGCTCTAGACCTCTAGGCCACTCTCGGCAACCAGCACAATGTCATCGGCAAACAGCATACACCTCTTTTCCTTTATGTCCGCCGTCAAAGCGTCTATTATCATCAGGACGAGGTAAGGACTGAGGTTTATTGGCACTATATTGGTTGGTTATACATATTTGAAATCGGTTACTGTATTAACTATCTTAATTGTTGATAGATTACTTTGTCTGGAATCCCAGGGGAGCCCAGCAATCGTGTTTATGATGAAAAAACCAACGAGGCTCAGATATCTACGATAAAGGCTACAACTGAACTACATCACAACACTTTCATCGATACTAAGCTCCACACTACATTTCTACCGTCTCGATTACTCCAGAAAGTTGTACAGAACTTAATACAGAAGTTTAATACACTGGTTCATTCACACAAAAGAATTGGCGAACCGGCAGCTGCCGGCGATGGTAACTGCGGTTTGGCAGGTCGCAAATTACACTTTTTGTACATATTTGAAACTTGGCAAAGTACGTTAGTCGACGCTGAAATTGGTATGTTATTGTCGATGTTGGCTGTTAAAGTATTTTTACCCGACAGCAAGGAAAGGGTAATGTTTTTTTCGTGCGAATCTTGTTTGTATCTTTCAAACCGCTGGACAGATTTGCATAATTAAGACATCGTTAGATACATCTTGACCGCTGAAGTGTTCTCAGATAAGTGACGTTAAAAAAAACAAACATAGCGGATTTTGGGCGCCATATTGTGGGGGTACCAAATTCTTTTCTTCTTCCAAACCCATTGAGTGGGCTATGAAAATGAAGAGTTTTAAGAGGGGATTACAAAAATACATAGCACTTATATGTTTAAAAGTAATTCGAAAACACAAAGATAACTAAAAAGTTGGAAATAAAATATTGATTAAAAAAACACAAAATGCCCAACTGCTTAAGAAGTGAACTAAAAATATGCTAACAAGAAAAAATACATGCTATGCAGTTTGAGGATACAGTCATGTTTGCCGACCAAAAGAAAAGCTACGACCAAAAGCATATGTATCCTCCGAATATACAGCAAGATTTTCATAATTATCTAGTTTACGTCTTTTTAATTCGCTTCTTAAGCAGTGGGGTTTTTTGTGTTTTTATATTAATTTTCTTTTTATGTCAGTGTTTGAGCATGACCATAAAGGAACTTTCTGATGGATGGGTGCACAAGTTTTATTATATCATGACATGTACGCAATGAGATGCAATTCTTCTGATTCGCACTGGAAATTTGCTTAGAAAATACGTGTGCGATATCGCCTTTCGCGTTGAAATTTTAATTGTGAATTGATATTAATCAAAAGTTACTTAATTATTATATACTACTAGCTTCTGCCAGCGGCTTCGGCCGCGTGGTTAGGTTGAGTATGTTATTAGCAATTTAGAATTAAATAGATATTATGATATGGGTAAAGTTGAAGTTGTCAATAAACATATGAATGATTTACGTGTGGATCCTTTGTTTGCTCAAGATACTTTTGATATTTGTACTTATATTGTAAGTAATCATGGTTCTTTTGGTACTCCAGAATTGTCTGGTTCATATGAAAATGTAAAGAGGACATCTTTGAAAAAAGATGCATTTATTCGTTGGGTATATTATCCTAGATGTAAAAAGCGTGTTGAAACTAGTCTTTTAAATTCTAAAACTAGAATTGGTGAGTTAGTTGTTGCTATGGGTACTCCAGACATTGTTAATGGATCACATGCTGGTAAAGCTTATATTGGTTTTGATGCATTGAATTTACCTGTTAGTAGTGATGATAATTATTATTATGAGTATTCTTTGCGTTATAATATTAGTTATAAGGTTCATTTTACTTTTACTACATTAAATCCCGATAATTTTAAAATTTTTATTTATATTTCCTTGCCCCTGCATAGGGTCGCCCACCGCAACGCATGGGTGGCGCGAATTGCGAATTGTCCATGCATGATGGATGATGATTTAGTACGTAAACGAGCGCGCGACATTTTATAAACAGATCTTTGGGAGTCTAGATATCATGAAAAAACGACTAAATGTATATTTCCAAAATAAAATTATTTTCGTTGTTGAATTACTAATTTAACCCTGCATGGAGGCCGTTTTGCAATTTTTCATCTTCATACAGTATTTATTTCCACCCATAGATGCGTTAAAATTAGTATTGAAATATGGATCTTTCGAGCTCAAAACTTTCAAATACATATTTTTTTACATTTTTGTTTCCATACAGGGGTACATAATGATGAGGTCAACTGATACCATGTTTTATTTTGAACGTACGTCGTCAAACAGTGGAGTAATCGCCAGACTACGTTTGTGACTAGTGTAACCTTAAGGTCCTACAGCACAAGTAAAGGGAAGTAAAACTACTAATATCAGTAACTGATATCGACATATACATTATTTTATGCCAACATCCTTAACTACTTTTTATAAATTGTCGTTGAATCTGAAGATTTATATCTCTGATATTACAACTCAATATCCGTATTCATTTAATTACGAGCAGCCGTATCCTCAGGCCATACGGGTGCGAGCAGCACTGAGTGTAACGAGTTTCAAACGGAGGATTTGCAGATATTTTCTGTTTCCTGCGGAGACAGAACTGGTACCACCACTTTGTGCACAGCGCAATGATAATGATGTACTTGTTTATGTTGATTTTGACAGATTGGAATTGGGAATTATCCCGATGGTCTAAGGCGGCTTTTATATTTAAAACTATTTAAGTCTTATATGGTACGTAAACTGTCTCGTTTCGGTTGCAAGTGCCACTGCTGAGGCCCGGGTTTAATGCCCAGTTCGGAAAAAAAGTCATATTGAACTTTCCCCTTAGAAATTCTCAGTAGTAACCTAGATTTTGGAAGTTGGCGGTGTGACACCCCCGTGCCTCGGCAAGCGTTGGTCCTACGCATGATCTCCCTCTGTTGGTGTCGGATTGGCGGATCAGACAACAAAGATTGCTCCTGTATTTGCGCACTCGCTTGGGCACATTAATATGTAGGTATCTCTAGCGCCGATGGCGAATCTCCACTGAAACTGGACGCCGTGACCGAAATTCGGTCTGGGATCTATTATTAATAATATATGGTCAACTCAACCTTGTGGTCACTCTGTTATGACCAAAATGTATACCGTGTAGTATAAGGTCTCTAGTTCACCTAAGGAGACCGAAACTTAATCTATACTAATATTATAAAGTTGAAGAGTTTGTTTGTTTGAACGCGCTAATCTCAGGAACTACTAGTTGGAATTGATTTTTTTTTGTGTTGGATAGTCCATTTATCGAGGAAGGTGATAGGCTTTATAATATCACGCTACGACCAATAGAAGCGGAGTATAAATGAAAAATGTTGCAAAAACGGGAAAAATTATTCCTTTTTGAGAGCTTCCGTTGCGTGCGCAGCGTAAGCGGTTGAAGTTACGCAACAATCATGTATGTAGGATAATTAGGGTAGATGGGTAGGTAGGTAGCCAGTAGAGAAGCTGCGTGGGACAGCTAGAATAATATAAGTGTTGGAAAAACACTTTGTCTGCACGAATAAAATGCACAAGCAAGTGTGACGTGTGTGTGTTAAATTTACAATGGAATCTTGCTTTTCTAGTTTTCCCGTACATACCTGTTTCTTTGCAGTTATAATTATCACGAATAGTAAGTAATTTTGTTCTACAAAATACTTGTCGGCTTGAGAAAATTCACAGCGTAATCAAGCTAGCGTTCGCCCGCGGCAGTTCCTACGCAGCGGTGCATAAACTTACGGAAATTTACATTTTCTATCCAGATAGTCTTATTTCAAAGCATGCACTATGAACACTAGACTATTAATTCGCCCCAGGGACAAACGGACAGACAACATTTTGTTACAATCGCGAAACTTTAAAAGATATGAATTCAGTCCGTATGTGGTTCAAATAAGAACGCAGGTTTTTTGGTCGCAGAACTTCATTTGTTTTCTGATTATTCGAAAACCAAATTTTGATTACAGTCACTAAAATAGGTTACATACAATTTACAGCCCTAAAATCTTGTACGTAAGGTTTCGATTACATTTTAGCAGCTGCAAAATAGTTGTTGGACTAACGGTGACGCATTTGCATCTCAGTTGATTGCCGACGATAAATTGTTTGAAGTCTAATCGCGTCGTGAACGGATTGTCTAATAGATACATATTTTTCCTTGTCGAGTATGAGACGAACACTAATGTGCTTATCTGCTAATCGTCGCACACTGCGCAAGAGAGGATATTGGCATAATTACTGGTCTCGTAGATGGATGAGTAGAGTCCATTTTAATCTTTTCCCAACTATGTTGCAGTCCAACCGGACGCAGCTGAGTACCAGTATTATACATGGCGCGATACCTATCTGACCTCCAAAACCCAGTAACTAGGCAATACATCCCTTCTGGCAAAACTGCTGTCAGATTTTCTGATTATTAGTAACGACTAACTAAGATTTTGACAGCCGGAACCAACGATTAAGGATGAATTATGCTAGACCGTAGCGGGTGCGAGCTGAACCCCGTGCGAGAAACGGACGAGGCACGCTGGCACGCCGCACGGTATACCACAAAAAGCATCATATAAAATATTCGTGAAGTTTTGAATTTCGCCTCGCGCCCGTAACGGTCTAGCATAATTCATTCATTCCACGTGTTTTCCGAGGCACGAATCTTGGTATGTTAAGATAGTCATCCATACACGGAACCACCTCGGTAAGCGTAGCTTAAGTTTGAAGACCGACCTGTGTGGCGGTGCACTAAGGTGTTCCGCCTGCACAGGTTGGTGATTGCTTAAACATTTAAGCAATCACCAACCTGTGCGGGCTTAGCATGTAATTAATATAAAATAGATTTATGTTATTCACGCTTTAGTAGACTGAAAACACCACTGCTCTTTACTAAATTAATCATCTTTTTTCTCTGAATTCCAAGTCAAATGTTGATACTGGAGCCAAGCCGTGACTGATAAATGTAATTAATAAAAATTATCGTGTGACAAAGACAAAAACAAGAAACCATCATGCTTAGCCAAAGCATATGCTAATTTAATTTGTTGGAAATGTTACCGTCTATGTTTTCCTGTATAAAAGCCTTATATATGTTATGGTTCATACGGCATTATTCATAATGCCCGGTAAATATGAAAAATGCCCAGTAAGAGTAGGCAATATAATAAAAACAAATGAAATAATTAAATTGACCGGGCATTCTGAATAATGCTCAACACTTATTGGGCCGGGTACTAAAAAGATGTTTTATTTTTAATTATTTTAATGTTGACATTAGTGTTAATATAGAATATCTATCTCCCAACATCTCTTACGAACCTAACCTATCCGAGTCAGCCGAGCCCGCTTCGTTCGCCCTGGGACTAATTCATTGACCATCACTATCGAATCGCCCAACCGTTACATTATATTCATACTAGCTGACCCGGCGAACTTCGTTCCGCCTACCAAATTTGTAAAATAGAAGATTTTTTCTAAAATAAACGTCGCCTAAGTTACACCTTATTACATCAGCTACCTGCCAATAACAGTCCCGTCAAAATCGGTCCAGCCATTTCAGAGATTAACCGGAACAAACAGACAGACAGACAGACAAAAATTAAAAAAAAAATGTTATTTGGGTGTATGTAGTAAAAAACGGTTATTTCGATATTAAAAACAGACACTCCAATTTTATTTATATGTATAGATGTATAGATTACATCATATCATATGACCAGACAATGTGATAAATATAGAAGTTTAATACAGTATACATTATATTGCCCGTTTTGACTTGAATAGATTCATAATGCCCGAGCATTATACATTATGCCCTGATAAATCACTTGTTCCATGACATATGCACTAGGCAACATTTGACGTTCAACACGTAACTCTCAACACGTTCGGCAACAATGCATTGGTCATGCAAGGACAGACAACGTTACTAAACAAAACTTTCTGGTTGTCGTTCAACATGACAATTTCCGCGTCAAATGTAGCCGAGTGGCTACAAGTGAGTGGGGTTTACTCCAACCCCATCTTTAGAAGACTTCAACTTGTACCGACGGCAGCTGGTTCAATTTGAGGGTACCTCACCAGACCACGTTATTAATTGGTTGTAGTGAAAGCAGACAACAGTAAAAACAGACTGGAGAATATTTATTTATCGCACAAAATTATTAGAAGAATACATACAGTACAGTATTGACACACAGCGTTATTTAAAAGATTATAAAAAAAATTATAAGACGATGGTTATAGTCACAGACAGTGACTAGCCACGGCGGGCTCTAAAGATGAAGTGACTTGGGGGAATGAGGGTGCATGGAAAAGAGAATGTGGCGTTCTGAATTTGAATTGAAAATCGAATGATAATGTGAAAAGTAAATGATGATGTGGCCTGCTATAAAAAGGTTGCCAGTAATAAGTGATCGGAAGAGTATGCAAGGAAGGACCTCGTCACAAACTTACTTTTAAGTGCGAAGTTATGCTAAACAGATTAACTATTTAAAATAGACCCTAAGCATACCTAACTTAATCCTACCATGTTGGTACTGAGTCCATAACAAAACAGATGGCATAATCTATAATTTGAATCAATTCCTCGTACAGTTTATTGCATATTGTTAATCCTATCGTTTCCAGCTGGTCACGGATGCCTTGCATTATGAGCTGGAGTTATCTGATCTATATGCGAAATTCATAGCTCCCTGGCCAACCCCCTCGCAATAAGGAAGCAGTGAATGCATACAAGGATTCGTGTATTGTTGTCTTATTTTCAGGAGTACTGTATTGCTCGACGGCACCTTTGGCGTAGTGGCTTAGCGATTGACTGCTTTGCTGTGTGTCGCGGGTTTGATACTCGCACGTAATAAATCTTTTTTTTATGGTCTACAGATAGTTGTTTACAAATTTACAAAGGACGTTTAATCCCTTGAGTGCCTATAACCTGGATCCACGCAAGTGTCAATGGCTTTTTATACGTTTCGGTAATTACGGCACATAACCGGTTGATATTCGTTAAGAAACAAAATATACAGAAACTAACGTTAAGGGTGCCCTAGTCGGTCATCCTTCCATACAAATGTAGTATGGCGATTACTCCACTGTTTGACGGTGTACGTTCAAAATAGAAAATTATATCAATTTTTCTCATTATTATCTAGCGCTATATGGAAACAAAAAGTAAAAAAAAAATTTCTATTGGAAAGTTATGAGCGTCGAAAGTTCTCATATTTCAACACTAATTACATCGCATCTTTAGGCGGCAATAAATACCATAACAAGAAGAAAAATTGCAAAATAGTCACCATACAGGGATAGATTAGTAGTTCCAAAATGTTCATAATTTCATTTTGAACAGATACATTCTGTAGTTTTTTCATGATATCCACTTTCACAAAGGTCTGTTAATGAAATTTCGCGCGCATAGATCTCATCCAAATACTTTGAGCATGGGGGTGACCATAAGCTCTTAGAGTACGGTTATTTTGAGTGTGTGTAAGGGACAGATGTATATGACTTGTATATGTCTGTCACTTACGCGATCTGGTCCTTTCATTTATAAGCCTATTTTTAATATTGTTAAAAGCCTTCTTATTTTAGTCTATTTGCAAGGGTCGTTCTAGTTTTCTTCTAATCACAGGTTAACAAACCCTGCACCAAGTTAACAAAGAAAGAAAAATTGTACTTTCTAAAACGTAAAACATTCCTCTTTCTAAACATACATACAAGTGTCTCATTTGTAAACAGTCGCCGAGTTTTGTTTTACATTGCTTTGTCTGCTTACCTCTCATTAGCTCAAGCGCTCGTCTCTGACGTCACAGAGGACGCCATATTGTTTCACACGTACGCCTACTTGAAATAGTTACGTTCATACATACATTCATAATATCACGACCCTTATTTGCCATGCAGGTAAGCAGAAACTATAGGACGCCACCTTCTAATATCCTTACGTACTCCTTTTGCTTCAATGCGCTCGACGATTATGCCGATTCTAAGTATTTACGTGTTCAGATTTTTGTTTTTTTCACAGAAAATGATTTGTGATTTAAATTATTTTGTAATATAGAATTGTGAATCTTAACTGAAACTGACGTTAATCAATTTAAATATCAAATTTAATATATTTTTATGGCACTATGGAGCCCCTCTATGCGAGAGGAGCACCAAAGAGTTATTAACACAAGAATGAAAGGCATAAGATATTTTTCATAATATGTATGGTTTTTTAATGTGAATATCAGTAGCACATATCACTGCAATAAACTGTTGGTGAATTTTTAAGAAAAACAGTTTTCCCAACTCTACTTACCCATCAAATTAATTTGCTCGCTAGACAGAATTACGACAAAAATATCAATTTTCTCAAAGTTAAAAGCTTAAAAATGAATCCAGCAACTGTCACGAACATCTGTTCACCGATTTACATTTCCAACTTATTATTTTGTGTTTCGACCCATCAAACGCAGACTTAGGGTTAAAACAAACAGACAGGAATGACTTCTTAGTGTTTTATTTTTACCAGACCAGAAGGCAGGACATCAATTTGAGGAGCTCGTAGCTAAATAATAACTGCCGCAGGGGTCGATCTTTAAAGTTAAGCAATGCTTGCCGAGGTCGGTCCGTGGATGGGTGAGCATTTTTGTATTGCGCATACTCTGTATTTGTATTTTAAGTTTTCCTTGTTATGGTATGCGTCGTGCCTGGCACAAATAAACGTTTTTCTTTCTTTCTTTCATTTTTACATACCGAGTTTCCTCCGTGTCTCGGAAAACACGTTAAGCCGTTGCACATACGGGTATTTTAATTATCTACGCGGCCAAAAGTCAGAATAACAAAGTTAAAGAAATGCTACTGCATTCGACTACCTGAGGCAGGGGACACTCCAACGAACAATAGGCCGCCGTCCCCGCCCCTCTCCCGTTGCGCGTTACCCGGCAAACTCACTCGGTACTTGATCATCGAACTTTGTGTACGTGTCAGTTATCGGCGATTTTTAGAAAGCGTTAACATTGTGAGCTAAACAGCAGTTTTTTGTGTTAACCTGGTGCAAAGAAGCAATGGATTCGGAGACTACAGGTATGTGGCAATCTAAATGTAATATATTTACTAAAATTTGATCCCGTTTAATGTGATTTTACCAATAGAGACGTCATACACATTATAAAGAAATAAAAACATGGCGATATTTACTTAAGCTACCTACATAGGATCTATGGAACTTGGAACTTTATTTTTATCACTGAGTAGGATAAAATACCACAGAGATATAAATAGGACCCCGTTGTCAGAAAGAGATGAACATACTGTTCAAACGTACGTTCGTGTCTGGGCCAGACGCATGACGGACTGAGTTCACTCAAGCTGATCAGCTTGTGTTTGTATTGCCGCGCAGACCTGGGTTAAACGTATCTACCTCAGTGTATATATAACATCATTGCGTTTAATATATTTTTAGTGATCGAGTAGTAATGTCTAAAATGAGAAGATTTTTTTAAAGACATTTATCTTTGAAGATGTATTTGTTTTAGTATCGGGGTAGATCCGGCTTTTTTTGTCATTCATGTTTAAAATGTAGATTCTTAAGTAACGAATGCTATGTAAATTAGCCGCGGAATAGCGCGGATACACTAAGCAGAGTACTTTGATCTTTTACAGTCGAAATTAGTGAAATATTAATTTATGTTTAAATTTTGTTTTAGGTTCAGGGGGTACCTCTGGAGTGAGAATAGTGACTCGTAAATCACTCTTCGATAAGATGAAGAATGAAAATTTACGTAATTTAGAAGAAAAGCTATGTTTTTTGGGAAATCACCTTTTCACTCAAGACAACCTTACTGAAAGTCAGTTAAATAAACTAAAACACAATTTCGCACATTTCAAATCAGAAATGAAGCAAAGATGGATTAAATCGCACAAAAAAGAAGAGGTTTTCTTAAAAAACAACCATCTTTGGCTGAAAGGTACTTTCGAAATTCCAGTCACAACAACAAATCGTCAAGGTCGCCCTCGTAAATCATTTGGTGAATCTAGCGAAAGGAGCAAAAGAAGAAAAACTGAAGAGATCCGTTCCAATGTAGAAGATGGTGTTATAGTTCACGCAGCTCAAGTTGAATTAAGAAAATCGGGAAGACGTGATGCTTCCCGCGTACTCCAAGATATAACAAGCTCTCCGACCCGTGCAACGAAGTACAAAAAAGCTTTCGATGCCTCTAAGTGTGGGAAATCATCGCGTCTAACTCCCATGGAAGCTTTAAAAATGTTTATAGATGCAGATTTAACACGAGGACAGTATGAAGTAATAAGAAACACGAACAAGAAGTTTTTGCCGTGTTATAGCGTAATTCAAGAAGCCAAAAAGAAATGTTATCCTCCTCCAGAAACGGTCATGGTAACGAGTACCTGCGCGGAAACCCAACTACAACCATTAATTGAAATTACTGTTAAGCGCTTATTGAAATTTTTAGAAGAAGTCTTATTGACAATAAAAGAGCAAGAGCGGAACACTTTGAAGTTGATATGTAAATGGGGCTGCGACGGATCCCAACAAGCACAGTACAAACAAAAACTTGACAATGAGGCTGACTGTGATGCAAATATTTTTCAAAGCTGCTTTGTACCTGTGCGACTTATTTGCGGCAGGGACAATCAAAAGGTGTTATGGGAAAATCCAACACCTTCATCTGCCCGATTTTGTCGTCCAATAAGATTTCGCTTCGTCAAAGAGACAACTGATATAACAAACGAAGAGATCAATTATGTTAAAAATTCCATTGATAATTTGGTTGCGACTGAGGTAGATATTGACGGAAAAAAGTTTTTGGTGCATTCCCAATTTGTAATGACAATGGTAGATGGAAAAGTTTGCAACGCAGCTACTGGAACAACATCCACAAGTCGTTGCTATATTTGTGGGAAAACTTCCAAAGAATTCAACAATTTAAAGGACAAAAGGAGAATTTCAAAGGATGCTAATGAATTCGGTCTTTCTATTTTAATGCAAGAATACGATTTTTTTAAAGCATTCTACACTTAGCGTATAAATTGCCTGTGAAAAAGTACCGGCAGAGAAAATCAGAAGTGGAAAAACAAATGGAGATAAATAAGAAAATCGAAATACAGACCAGGTTTCGCAATGAAACTGGCTTATTAGTTGACATGCCGAAAGCAAACTTCGGAAACACTAATGACGGCAACACCAGCAGGAGATTTTTTGAAGATCCGAAACTATCCTCAGATATTACAGGAATAGATTACGAGTTAATATATAGATTAAAAGTGATTTTGGAAACGATTTCGAGCGGATACGAGATAAATTTAGAAAAATATGAAAAATATGCAGAAGAAACTGCTTGCTTGTACGTGAAACTTTACCCGTGGCACTCAATGACACCCACACTGCACAAAGTACTTGTGCACGGATCAGAAATAATAAAAAATGCATTGTTACCCATAGGGCAACTATCTGAAGAAGCAGCAGAGGCACGCAACAAGCATTTTAGGTCATACAGACAGGATTACTCAAGAAAATTTTCTAGAGAGTCCTGTAACAGAGATATTTTGAATAGGCTACTTTTAAGCTCAGATCCCTTTTTTAGTGCCTCAAGGGTAATACAGAAAAATAAGAAGTCTTCTTTTCTTCCTGAAACATTGAATATGCTTGTATTTGCAACACCAAACCCAACGGACACACTTCAATCAGAAAGTGAGGATGAGATAAACTGATTATTGACTGATTTAATATATACTTATAGTTAGTAACATAAAATTGTATGTGTCATAATCATCATTATGTAATATTAGTGTAGACATGTGACCGAATCATATTTTTTTATTTTTTTTTCTCTATTTATGGAAATTATAAAAAATAAACATTATTTATTACTGTTTTTAATGCGCTTGTTTTATTTCCGTCATTAGCAACTCAAAAACCCAAACAAATGTTTTTGGCCAGCTAAATTAACTAAATACCCCTATGTGCGTTGGTTCCAGCTGTCATTTGAAGATCTTTGACAGTCGTTACGAGTAGTCAGAAGACTGAGATCTGACACTAGTCTTGACAAGGGGTATCGTATTGTTACTGGGTTGTGGAGGTCAGACAGGCAGTCGTTCAATAAAACAATGGTACTCAGCTTAATCCAGTTGAACCGGAAGCCGACACCAAAATAGTTGGGAAAAGACCAGGCATATTGAGAAGGCAAGATATAAAAGGTGGGTCAAGATTATGTTCTTTTGTCCGTACCTCCGTTTTGTATCAGCGTGCGTCGCGATTCAAGAACGTTCGTTTGGATGCCCGTTTGGTACGGTACGGTTGAACGGCGTCTGAATACGAATACAGGGGGTCTGCTGCCTATCTCTGTCAACTGAGTTACGGGCCCCGTCCGAAAGTACTCCCTTAGCACGAAGTCCGTAGTTTCGGCTTTCGTTACTGGCGTTTCCTACTCCGTATCACCTACGGATGGAAGAGCCGTTCGAGGCCCAAACTAAGAATGAATGACAACTCAATTTGATAGTTGTACCTCCGAAAAATTTTTTCACTCCGAAGTTTCGGAGTACTTTCGGACGGGGCCCGTAACTTCGTTGACGGATATAGGGAGTAGGCCCCAAATGAACACGCTATGATCGCAGCGACGTTACGGAGATACGTGCTAATTTACTTTGCGTCCAGAGTTCTTGGATCAGAAAATGAGCAAGGCCTTTACCCAACAGTGGTGAATCGCTATGGTGACGCTTTCGTCACAGTATAAATATGGACAAACAGTATGGAAACTACCTACAAACGCTCGAAACAGAACACTCACACAAACATGCCATCGACGAGACCTAAGCGGCTCGCACTACTGACAGTACCGCGAGAAAAGCTGAGAGGTCTCGTCAATGCGCATATCTGTGTGAGTGTGCCGTTTCGAGCGTTTGTAGGTAGTTTCTATACTGTTAGTCCATATTTATACTGTGGTTTCGTTGATAGAATGTCACTTTTCTATGGCTTCATGTTTTTTTTTTGGGTGGGTAATCATCCAATGACTTCTCCCGCTCTGGGTGAAGCGGAAGTGCGTGCCAGATTTTTACTGACTAAAACCCATCCGTGTTCCTTCAGTTTCTTGTGCCGGGCGGCGGTAACTCTCTTGCAAATTTATCCGCGACCCAGACAGGCATCTGCCTTAGCGGACCCCGTCAGTTTTTGCTGACTTTTTGGCCTCTGGAGTGGCAACTGCTTGGGGATGGGATAGGTAACGAAAAATAAATGTGTGCTCTTAAACTCAAATAATTCTTCGAACAGTTAAAATATAGTTTCTCTTTTATTGCGCAATTCAACCTGATTGTGCTATAGTTGTAATTTTAAGACAGTCTTTACTTTTAATAGTTACTGTTCTTTATTATCAAACTTAATTTTATATAGTAGTATATTATAGCTCATGTTGTTTTATGTGATTGTTAAGTACAGGTATAATTGGATGTATGAAACACAACTCACTTAAAGAAAGGAATAAAAAAGTAAATACATTCATTCAATCTTAACAGCTGGGTCTATAAGCATGAAATTTTCCTTTTATATCAAAGTGACTACAGAAGAATTTTTGAACATTTATTCCCTTAGGGAGTAAAATAAGGGATAGGATAGATGGATCCCCTTTTCCGCACTAAGACTCGCATTTGGTCCGTTGTGCGTGCTGGTCTCTCTGTGAGTGGGAATTGTCCGTCCACCACGCCCAGTGCGGATTGGTGGATATCACGTCTTTCGAAATGTTGGTTCTAAGACACGGCATGTCTTGCTTCATCCTTTTTTTCATTAATTCGTTCCCTCACGATGTTTTGCTTCATCGTTTTGAGTGCAGTGGTGATGAAATAATTTACACAAAATAAAGTGCCTGCCTGGGTTCGAACCCATGGTCTACGGCTTGTAAGTCACGGCCATTACCAATGGGTCACGACTGCTCCTCAAAATAAGGGGTTTAAGTTCGTCAGTTTTGCGTGCCCGATGAGACAGTCCAGATAGAAAACCGCAATAACATTTTACCCATCCCAGGAATCGAATCCAGGACCTCATGCTAAGCTAGTACTTCTTAACTTATACCTTCTTTTTCGTAATAGGTAAATCAATGACAAACAATACCAAATAAATACACTTTTTTCAAAATGATTTTCACAGCACTGTGGTCACAAATATTTTACGCATGGCCAAACTTTTTTTTTATTTTCACTTTTTAACGAATGCTTGCTAAAACAATGTTTCAGACTAAAACGGTTTCGAGACCACAGACCGGAAAATTGGTGGCCATTAAGAGGCTCTAAGCTTTATTTTTTCATCCCCCCTCCACCCCTCACTTTGGTAATTAAATGACAATTACCGGTATCTCAAAGAGGAAAAGTGGGCGTTTTTTAGTCATTGCCTTTTTTAATGTTTCGATTAATTCTGCTTAAACATAAACAATGTTTAATAAGAAACATTCATTTATTTTTGTACCTATTGTTGTAACAGCAGTGATTTTCTGAAAAAAAAACAACGTTGAAGAGCTCAAGCTCAAGTTTTCGCGGTGAGACTTTTTTCATCTTTCATTAATAAGTTGTATAAGTCACAAATAAACCTCTACTATATCTAACTGCTTGGCTATGACATAAAAGCTATAACAGGAAGCGAATGAAGAAAAGAAGCAATGGACTGAGGGGCCTGCAACAAGCTGGAGGAGGCGTATTATACAACCGAGAAGGAGTTCAGGAGAATGAACACGGTAACAATGGCGATTAAAATGGAATTTGAGCGAAAAAAGCAGATACAATTAAATTTTTAATTTAACATTTTATTTTAAGTTTAATTAATATTTTATTTAATTTTTTATGAATGTACAATTTTATTAAAATTTTAAGAATGTTAGTATAATTTAATTAATATTTTATTTTACGTTTAGGAATGTATTATACACTTAATATTTAATAATTTTAACATTTATTATAATTTATAATGCATGTAATAATTGATGATTGGAAATAAATGGGTTTATTATTGTTATATCTAGCTGCAGTCCGAATTTGGTTCTTATGGTAGGTTTACTAGTTACCTGTAGATACTTATCTCTTACAAAGCACTAATATCAACAAACAAACCAAAAACAAAGGAAAGAATAATGCCACATTTTGACATCAAAAATGTTTTCGAGTTATATTTATTGACGAAGCATTTCCTATAGCAAAAATCTGTGCACGTTAAACCGATTCGAATCGGTTTAGTTAAAAAAAAACAACAGTATGCTTTTACAGAAACGTTTTGCTTTTTCACCATTTTTTGTTAACAATGTTTTTGTTGTTTGTTCTATTTTAAAAAGATAACAGTAGCTAAAAGTGGGTCGATGCGCATTCAAATGCTGCTCTATTTACTGAAAAATATTTTTTCTTACCAACAACTTTTCAGGTGACTTAAAACTTGGTATTAATGCACGTTTTCAGGTCCATCAATAGAAAAAGCCTTAAAGATGAAATACGGAATTAAGTTGTAGACTGCAAAGAAAATATACTTACCGTATAGATTTGTTTCATAGAGATTAAGGGATTTAAAGAAATGTAAAAAAATAACCGACAGACAGGGATGGCGTTGTATCGTGATGCAAATTATGGCAGCCCGAAGTCTCACTGCATTATGATGACCTCGACCGTTCTGCCAAGAGCGTACAGACGAAGAAGAAATATTAATAAAACACGAATTTCCGCAAAGCACACACAACAAATCTCCCATGCAAATACCAAGCTATTTGTTCATAGTATCTTCTGTTAAGAACAAAAGAATGTTGCCAAAGTTTTGCCAGCAATGACCGTTAAAACATCCAAACTATTGCAGTCCTACACGAATTAGAACAAAAGGAACAATTCAAGTTTTCAGAGATACCTGTAAAAGTGCTCCTCTCGAAAGAGACGAAGAACCAGACAATCTCTTCGGCTATTGTTTTGTTTTTACCGAGTTTGCGAATGTTCTAACTATACTTTTTAATATCGATGCAAAGAAAGTGAAAAATGTAATTTCTATGTATAGAAAACTGTATTTCTCTTGAGCGTGCTTATGTTATGAAGTTACTAACTAGGTTTTCGGCTTCGTCCGAATTAAGTTACTAGCTTTTGAGGAACGGAAAGGTGAAGAAAAGTGTCAAAATTACAAACTTTCTTAAGACCGCGTGTATATTTATGATATAAAAATACTAGCGACATTATTAATAGTTGAACATTCCATAGAGATATTTTGAAAAAATGTTGATTAAACAACATTATAATTTCATTCTAGATTCTAGATAGATTTCATTCTAATAAAATGAGAGTTAGTTTTCATGGTTTATAAATGAGTAATGTCTCAGCATTATAAATGTTGACGTGGCAGTCATTTCAAATTAAAAGTCGCTTCAATTGTACGTACCTACATGTGATTAACTGATCCGTCGCACAGGACAACTTAATCACAAAGTCGACTTCGAGGCGAGTAGGGTAGGTCTACCATAACAGAGAGCGACGTACGTTGACAATTAATACAGATATTAATAGACTTGCAAATTCTTCTCCATTGAGACCTAAGAGGCACTTTTGAATTTGGAACTAGAGTTATCTTTTTTTTTTATTTGAAAATTCAAAAGTATCTCTACGGTTTATTTGAAATAAACTATTTGAAAGGGATCAGTCAGGAGCCAATGAAGTACGAATTTACACAGATGGCTCAAAAACAAATAACGGTTCAGGTGCTGGCGTACACTCCCTTGACCTCGACATTAACTTTCACATACTGCTAGGCACACACAGTTCGATATTTCAATGTGAATGTGTCGCCTTAACACAAGCCACAAAAACCGTAAAGCGTTTAGGTATCCAGAACTACGGTATCAGATTCCTATCTGATAGTCTGGCTGTGCTCAAAGCTTTAGACAGCAAATTAACTAACAACAAACTTATCTTTGAGTGCCACCTCACCTTGGAGATATATCGAAATCCAATCGAATCACTCTCCAGTGGATCAGGGGCATAGGGAATCCTTAGGCAATGATGCCGCAGATGAACTTGCGAAAAGGGGCTCCGAGATGTTAGTGCTATGTGCCCGAACCCACTTATCTCCTTGCCTTTCTCGCTATTTCCTGCGTGGATTCGTCAAAGGTCAACAGAACTACACAATAACACTTGGTCACGGGCAACAGACTGTAGACAGTCAAAAATGGCTTTGCCAAACACACGCGTCTCACTAAAAAACTCCACAGCCTGAGTAGAAATAATCTCAAAATAATTATAGGGACAATAACGGGCCACACCCTTCTTAACAAACATCTATTCAACATAGGCACCACGGACAGCCCAATTTACAGGGGCTGTTTTAACGCCGAAGAATCAGCCGCCCACGTAATCCTGGAATGCGGTGCCGTACATCTCCACGCGAAGAAATCCTCGGAACGGTGAGGTCGCTCCGTGAAACCTGTGACGCTCCCAGGAAGCTTCTGTGCTTTTGGACGGAGCTAGGCTGGCTATGTTAGTCCCTACTACTGCTACTACTACTAGCAGATGGCATTCTGTAGTAACTGCCTATCCTCATGGATTTTTATATGTAGAATCGTAGATTTTCAGGAACAACTGAGTTCTCAAAAATATAGTCATAACTAACATAAGTACATGTTTTACAGCCTCGAAATAAATAGATTTGGCAAAAAAAAACGAATCAGGACAACCTATTTTTTAGTTGTTGGTCGAAGGTCTTCATCGACACAAAGCATAGTTTTATTAAATTTTATAAACTTATTTTGTATTCGAACGAAATATACATGAAAATTCTCAAACAAATGCTCAAATGCTCAGAAAAACCATTTTGCGTACTAAACAAATTGATCGCACTCAAATTGAACTCCATTTATCTTACAGTGGCACCATACCTTCAAACCGGAAATACAGGCATTACATTAAAACAGGGCATTTCAACTTGTGATACGGCAAAACAGACATCAAACTGTAATTATAGGGCCCGAGGCGTTTCCATTTGACATACCACAATTTTCTGTTTTACTTTTTCCATTTCAAAGAACTTTGCTCCACTGGGCGGTGTCAAGAACGATACCTTTATGAAAATTTAATTAGTTTATATTTGACTTCACGTGAAGTGGCGACTTATTTAGAATTCGAATTATAAATTATTATACGACTATTTATTAGATTTTCATATAAATTGTAACGGTATTATCACAATTAATATAATTAACTATGTTTGATCTTTTACCAAAGAGTGAAACTGTTTCAGAGAAAAACGGAATTTTAAACATAGTGAAACAATTAATGCAAGCAAAGAACGCGTGCGCCATTCTTTGAAGTTACGCAATCAGGGCGTAGAAATGAACATGAAGTGAGCTGTCAATATGTCCAATCAAGGTGAAATGACGCTTGGGGGAGGCCTATGTCCAGCAATGGACGTCTTTCGGATGATATGATGATGACAGAGGGGAAATGATAGTTCACTTCAATCTCACTTTATCCAAGGTTTCATTTTCACGGTGAGCTGTTTATAGAAGACACTGGCAGGTATCTCTTTCTGGGCCTGCCCCGTAGTTCATCATCATCAGCCTTTTAACGGTCCCACTGCTAGGACACAGGTCTCGGCCATAATCTATCACGCGGGCCCAGTGCAGGTTGGCGGATGTCACATGTCTTTGAGTATTTGGTTCTAGGACATACCGGTTTCCTCACGATGTTTTCTTTCACCGATTTAAGAGCAGTTGTGATGAAATAATTTATACAAAGTATTGCGCCTGCCTGGGTTCGAACCCACGACCTACGAAACGTAAGTCGGGGACCGTTACCACATGGACACCACTGCTTACACCGTAGTTGTTTCCTCCTATTATGGATCCACTGAACTCCGAACATTAACAATTGCCAACCCTTACTCCATCAACTTTCTGAACCCCTGGATGCAATTTTATTATTTCTAGTATTTTAAATAGAGCGACTGAATATTTGTCCTCTAAAACTCGACTACTGGGTAACGAGATCCTTCGGTAGTATCTGATGTTTACCAATGACTCAGGCACCAATAATTTTTTCGCGGTAAATAAGGCATCTTCGAACCCTAATTTATCAGAGTTGTAGATTTATAGCTAAATAGAAATTAGTGGTTAGGGTACTAAAAGTTAGTCACTTAACATCGATTTCTTTTTTTAAGGCCATAAATAGTGATGTTTCGTGGTTGTAAATATTGCGTCGATATGTCTAAGTAAGCCGAAGTTGTCGATGAGTAATTCCCCGTTCCATTCATGTTTGTGTTCGATTTTTAAACGACTTTCAAAGTGGAGGATCTATGTTTGACTGTTTGTATGTTTTTTACACGATTTTTTTTTTTTTTTTTTTGGGTTTCACCGATTTCTCCGTCAATTGTGGAGCGATTTTGAATGTTCTCTATGTTTAAAAAGCAAGTCAAAGAACACTGTCTTTCATCTATCCGGGATCTTATACACCCTGAAATTTAATTGGTTGTTTTCCCGCGGCAGAACGACTTGCCTTAAAGAGTACTTTCGAAGTATAGAGTTAAAGTAAATAAATAACGATGTTTCTGTTTTAAAATAATTAAAAAAATATTCATCAACTCGAAAAAGTGAGTAACAATAGTAACTCTAGACGTAACTTGTAGGTACTAGGTACTACTCGTGTCACCACCTACAAAGAAAACCGATGCACAAAATAATGTCAAACCAAAATAAACTCTCGCACGTAGTGATAAGGCATAAAATGTTTGCACGGAACAATACAAAAAATCACCGCGATACCGACAAAGAAAAGACCGATTTAGAAATGTTCAAAGTAAGATTAGCTCTCGCATGTAGTGATACGGCATAAACTAGCCTGCGCGCAACAATTTCAAACGAAGCCGCCGGCGCCTATTTTACCCGTACGGCACGCGCGGCTGTCAGCTGTGACCCTGACCTACTTAGTTTTCCCGCGAATGTCGTACGCGCAGCACGCGCCACTGTAAACTGCAATGGATCGACATTACAATTACACCAATGTGGATTATGTCGCTATGGTGCAGCTGTATGCTAGGGCTGATTATGACTCCCATGCTGCCCGGCGACTTTGGCAACACTTGGAGTCGCTCCGTCTTCGCGGGGTTCTGAACCCCCAAGTCCCATCTCCACGGACGATCGTAGCGGCGACACAGCGGCTACTAGATCATGGACAGTTCCATACACCGGCACATGCACAGGGCAGAGGTCGACCAGCCGTTATTTTGCCAGCGCTCGACGAGGAGATCATCGAGTACTTCGAACGGGATCCGCGTCGCAGTACGCGCCAGGCCGAGGCTAGGTTTGGCGTAAGCCAGTACCACGTCTGGAAACTACTCAACTCTGAAGGACAGCATCCTTATCATTTTCGCGGTGTTCACGCTCTCCACGAAAATGACCCCCAGAACAGAATTGCGTTTTGTCAGTGGTTGATCGCCAACCAAGATAAGAACATATTGTGGACGGATGAATCAACTTTTACGCGAGTTGGTATTTTCAACCAGCGTAACGAACATTTTTGGGCAATAAATAACCCACACGTTATTCGCGAGTGTGCGCATCAAGTGCGTTTTAGTGTCAAGTGCGTTTTAGTGTCAAATGCGTTTTAGTGTCAAATTTGAATAACATGTTGGATAACAGCTGATTGAAAAGCACGTGGGTCAATGGCCTCGCGGCCTTTAATAGTAACACTAGACGTAACATGTATTGTTGTAGGTAATACTGGCGTCGCACGCGCCGGCGCCAATGTTAAATATGCCAGTTTTTGTTTCTAATATTTTATATAACTACGAAACGATTGTATTACATAGACAAAACCATTTCGCTGCGGGAAAACAACCATTTAAATTTCACGGTGTATATTATACGTATTTATTTATTTTATGGTAGTTATGTATTTTATTTTTATATATAATTATCTTTTGGCAGTTTTTGTAATATTTTTTTTATATACTATGTTTATATTAGTTAAGTTTTACGCTGTATTAGTTTTCCTATTACTTCTACACACTGTGTCTATGTCTCTTATCCAACTCTCCTATCGCAGGTCTGTTGGAAGAAATTTCTTTAGAAATAAGCAGCACCTTTGTGCTCTTCTATCTTTATATGTATTTTCTCTTTTAAGTGTTTTGTGTGTACATAAATAAAATAAATGATCCCATCAAATCGTTAATTGAAGGATCTCCAATACTTTATAGGCATACACATAGCGATGTTGGTATTTTATTTTAGTCAATAAACAAAAAATCTGTTATATATCATTTGTTGAAATGAAACTGATGAAGAACACCACAGATGGCCACTGGAACTTCTCAATAATAAGTATGTTATGGGTAAAAGATATCTCGATTAGATAAACAAAATTTCACGTATTTCACACAACCGTCGTCGCAAAGAAGAAAAGGAATGGACCTAAATTTTACAGGTACTACGTACCGATTTTTTTTGCTCACGATACCGATCCGAAAGAGGAAGCCGACACACCCACTAAATACACCTATCGACAAGGTTGTTCCTCGAGACGTCTATCGCAGAACATTATTTGTAAGTTGTTACTTTGTGATTGTGTACTGAGCCCGCGGAACCTCTTTGTTGCCAAGGGATATAGTTATATGTAATATTCACTATTTTCGTAGTTGTTTGTGACCGTATTGGACGGATCATGTACATACCTTGGTTTTCTTTGAACAGGGTAAACGTGCGTTTATTTAGTACGCAGGCAAGCTCACGGACTGAAGACGACCAACTTAGGCAGTCTATTCTGTCAAAATCATCCTGTGATGTCATAGGGTCAAGCCATGATATAATAATATGCTCCGCCAGGTATTCTCTTCTCACGATGGCCTAAAACGGCGTCACGATAAGTGTTAATATTGATTGTTCTTCTCAGTAAATTTAGGTACGTTCTCATTAAGTTAATGTTAATAAAATAAATTAATAACTAGCTTACTTATTTAGTAACTCGTGTGATTCATATATTTAGTTTTAAATTAATTTATATATTGAATTATTAGCGCACCGCAACTGATGACGCATTCTTTGGCCAATCTCGTGAGCCAGCTGTCACGGGAAGAGAATACTATTATAACATTGGTGAAACGAGCTAGTAACCGCAATCAGTCGGAATGACAGCTTGCTTGAGATATCTTCAAAATCGACACAGCACATATGCACCCTGATTGCGTACGTTCAAAGATTAGCTTACATTATTGCTTCAAATGTTCCATCTACTCGACAGCGTACTACATGCAATGAATACTGTTAAGTTGTTAAAATGAGAGGGAGCGCGTGTGCTTCATCAAGAATAATAAAAAAAAAAGAATAATTTATTAAAAAGTAAGAACGTTCACAAAAATGTACATAAGATTCAGTAGTATAATGTCTAAGTCATTGGTATAAATAGTGCTTATAATAATGTAAACTATACCTAAAATATTTTAATACAACTGCAAGATTACAAACAATAATTTCTTCACATTGACCGAGCCCGTGCGCCTTCCAAAGCATCGTCTGCCGGTTTGCGATCGCCATTCCAGAACTTTTCGGCTCCATCGGCCATCCGTTCTGCGAGCAATGTGCCCTGCCCACTGCCACTTAAGTTTCGCAATTCGGGCTATGTCGGTACCTATTAGTGTACTTTTTACATCTTGTACATTTTTATCACTTCTGGTATGAGTCATACTTGGCGCAAATTAACTCTTTTTTAACCAAATTTCTTAAAAGGAGGAGGTTTGTCTTTTTTTATGTATGTTCGGGTAAAACTCCGTCATATATAGACAGACGGGTATGCAAAATTCTGTATGTAGTGCAGTATTTTTATACCGAAATTGAGCCATTTAAATTTGGTGAAGATCTGATGAAGAACTTCGGAGATATACAACCGAAGTATAAAAGACAGCGACCAGGGTTGAAAATTTATGCGGGTCGGTGCTTGCAAGCTCTGCCAGGTCGGCACGGCGGCACCAGGTGCTTCCTACTTGAATGCTAAGGCTATTGTACAAGGTCTTTGAGGTACACCATGCAATATTAACAGATCGATGTTCAGCTTCACGATGGTCCCTGACCTCCAAATATCAAGTAGTCACTTATCAAGCCTACAGATTAAATTATAATGTAACAGTTTTAGCTGCTTAACGTGAACAATAAGCACTAGTACCAAGCAAGGCTGTTAATAAAATTGGAAACTATTACTTATTTAATTATTATTCCTTTGATAAATTGGAGTTATCTTTACGACCCATTTCCTCACTTGGATTCTGTTTTTTTCATGCAACAAGATTCAAACATGATTTTATGTTTAAATCTTGTTGCATTATTTAGCATTTTCACTCCTCGACGTTAATCTAACGTAAATTAATTAATGTTTCTATACAAGCTAAATATATATATATATATTGTTTGACCTAAGCCTGACAGGAGTGAATGTAAATTGATTTATATCCATTACCTCACACATCAGGTCTAGCTGAAAACCAGCGTAAGGCACTATCTGTCTGGCATTTTTGCTGAACTGTGCCTTTTTGGCGCAGCCGTGAGGCACTTTCCTGCTAATTTCTTACACCGGACTTTACACTTCTATTTTTATTTTTTATCTGATGTACACAAAGCAAATCAGATAGGTTTGCAGAGTACACCAAAATTGATGTTTCGTGTACGTAAAATCAACGGGTGTATTACTTCGCCTATTTATTAGTGTTTGCTTCACAATATTACATTGTCCATACACACACTTGCAATTTCTTGTCACTTTGATGTTGCGTGGTATATGAAGCATACATTTAGCTAATATAACAATCATCTCCGTTGCGCATTAGTCGAGCGTGCGGTATATAATATCTTACGCCCTAGCGCCGTAAGATCGAATCCGACTGCCGACCGACGGCTAATGTTTTTTTATGTTATAATAAAATCTCTAATCTAATCTCTTATCGGCAATGATGTGCTGGTCGACTCAAAGCTCCAGAGCCTTGAACACCGACGACGAGTTGCCAGCCTGTCGGTTTTCTATCGGTTACATTTCGGGGAGTGTGCGATGGAACTGCACAATTTGATTCCGCCTAGCCCTTTCCATCATCGGACTACAAGACGTACGGCATTGCGCCATCGTTACATGGTTGATATCCCACCCATACGCACAAAGCGTTTCGAAAATACTTTCATTGTGCGAACAGCTAAGGAGTGGAATTCTCTGCCGGCGTCTTTGTTTCCTGATAGCTACAACCTAGGGGTCTTCAAGTCAAGAGTGAATAGGTTACTTCTGGGCAAGCGTGCTGCACCTTCGATCACATCGTCACTTAACATCAGGCGAGATAGTGGTCAAACGCGAGCCTAAAACAAATAAAAAAAATAAAAAAAATACATTTGTTTCTTCAATTCATTGCTAAACTTCAAAAGCAAGTCTTCTTTAAATTCGAGTAGGAATATATTAATTGTCTACCCTCTAAAAATGAAAAATCATATATAAAGAAGTAGTTGTTCATCATCATAATGGTATTGATTATCGGGCTTTCGTTATGTTTTTAGCCATTATACCCTACTAGTTTTGAGAAGTGCTTTTATTTGTGAATCACTTTACTATACTTAAAAGCTGAAATTTTAATTTTGAGCAAAACGTTTTAATTAGTGAAATTGCGAGGCGTTTAATGATATCGCTATCGACTGCTCAGCATAATTTTCTTCTTGTTTACTTCTTTTTAGTTCGCTTTTTAAGCAGTCGGAATTTTTGTTTTTTTTTTTAATTAACCTTTTTTTTATTTATAACTTTTTAGTATTTATTTTTGAATTAGGTACATTTAAACATACTCACGAAGGGTTTGGGTGGAAAAAATATTTGGTCCCCCACAATATGGTGCCCAAAATCCGCCATTTCTTTATTTTCCAATTTTAATGTAGCCAGTGACACTCGCAGGGTTAAGAGGAATTTATTAACGTAAGAATCATCAAAATCGGCCAACGCGTTTGATTTCTAGAACGCTACATAGGAACAAACATACATAAAGAGACTGATAAACACATTTCCCTCCTTCGGCAGTCGGGTAAAAGACAGCCGAGACCAACATATACAACTATTAGAACAAAGTAAAGCAAAAGAAAAAAACAGTACAATAAAAATTAAGTCATGAATGATTCATATAATATCATGCCAAACATTGTTTGATTCAAACAGAGTTTTTTTTTTCATTGTCTGTAGGCTCACGCTTGGCCACTATCTCACCTGAACTGCACGTAACATAATAAAAAACCAGACAACACCTTCAGAGGCCCGAAAATACTACCCGAGTGTAATACTGACGAGAGCTTAACGTGCTTGCCGAGGCCTCGACCCTTGCGGCTGTAATTATTTGGCTGCGAGCTCCTCCTGTACTAAAGAAGATGCTGATTTTTTGCTATTTCTAGGTTGGACAAACTCGTAAAAATTGTTCTTAATTATAAGTAAAGTAGGTGGGTTAATCGGCAGCTGAAATCAATCACCACTCTGTTTGCTTATCACTCTTCGATCACAATCAAATTTTTTTTAAAGAAATTGAATTCATATGTTTCAAAAATTCTATTCTTGACAACGTAAACAACGCGTTGAATGTAGTTGAATTTGTCAAAATTTAAAGGCCATTGGATGCGTGGACTCGATCATCCACAGAGCTCTTAACCCTTAGCATTTATTTTGTCGTGCAATTTTCTACAAAAGATCGACGGAAACCCTTCGGGTTGGCGACTAACCATTAGCTTGTAGAAGGGTCAACTCATTCGAGACAACATACAGATATAAAAAAAGTTTTATGGACTCTGTCGTGAAATCTGGGGCATAGTGAAATAAATGTAGCGTATAGTGTGTTAACATTTTCACTGGATAATGTTTTAAGAGTTTTCGAGAAATGAATCGAATAGTAAGCATGAGGTAAAAATTAAAAATTAGTATCATCCAACCTCTAAAACTTTTTTTCAACATTTACCAATCTCTGATGTAAATCCTAATAAGCGATCATTATACATCATTTCCGACTTTTACTAGTATGACTTGGTAAATCAAAGTCAAAGTCAAAGTCAAAGTCAAAGTCAAAGTCAAAATATATTTATTCAACTAGGCCAAAAAGCGGCACTTTTGAACGTCAGAATCTTAGATTTTACCGTTGTTCGGGGTTTTTACAGTAACATTAGTAATGATAATGCCCCTTATTCTGAATTGTTTCTTTGTTTTCTATGTGCTGTAACTGTATGTTTCTCAATTCATCGTGTCTTCTTGCAAAGGCCTCCACTAACTCCTTCAACTGATTTCTGTCACGAGCTACTCTCCTCCAGTTAGAACTTTACCCCACTTTTCTATATTTGATCTCATCATGTGACCTGTCCATTTCCATTTTTGTTGGTCAATTCTGGTCAAGATGGCCGGTAGCATTTAATTTCTTAAATGGCTTACGATGCGCAACAACATCATCCTTTTAATGTTCCCACTGCTGGGGCACAGGCGTCATCTCTGCGAGAGAGGGAACATCAAGGGATGCGCAATGCGCAACATGGGCACTCACAAAATAATACAGAAACAATTTGCAATACTGCCAAAGAGCCATGGAACGAAGCATGACAAAGATGTATATATCATACTACTAGCTGTCCCACGCGGCTTCGCTCCCGTCAACTGGCTCCCTATCTGCCCTACGAACATGAATGTTGCGTAACTTTAACCACTTACACAGCGTACGCAACGAAAGCTCTCAAAAATGAATAATTTTGCCCGTTTTTGCAACATTTTTCATTTATGCTCCGCTCCTATTGGCCGTAGCGTGATGTTATATAGCCTATAACCTTCCTCGATAAATGGACTCTCAAACCCAAAAAAAAATTTCAATTCCAACCAGTTGTTCCTGAGATTAGCGCGTTCAAACAAACAAACAAACAAACTCTTCAGCTTTATAATTTGTTATTATAGTATAGATTAGTATAGATTAATACTGCCTCTATACTCATATAAATATGAGCAGCGAAATAACACTGAGAAAAGACAGCAGATCTTATACTAGAGCTGTGACATCATTTACATAATATAAAAATAGGACAAAGCCATCCTGCCGCTGACTGAACCCTTGTCAAAAGGCAGATGCTACAGATACCCTCTGCTTATGAAACAATGAACTTGGAAATTTTAATCTTCCTGTCTAAGATATGGATCGGTGTAAGTAACAGTTGTATGTAAAACAATACTTATATTTTTTAACAATAGATCAAAATTACTTCGTGTAAATGCAGCTATAATGATATATATTCTGGGCCAGATGATTAATCAGAGATGGAGCACTATTTAAAATACCCGGGCAATATGAATAATAACAAATTATATCGAGCTAATTAATACTAATTTTATATTTATTATTTATCACATTGTCTGGTCATTATGAATATTGCTACGCAAGTGTTGTGCTGTATGATATCTATAGTAGTTAAAGGTTGATGTGTAGTCTCTTAGCGGAATATTTGGTTTATCTTGCCAAACGCCTTTCGGCTAACCCCAAGATAGATTCCAATTACTGCCTTTGACTGATGCACCTATTTTAAGACAAACCTTTAAGTTCCTAATTTTTTTTTTTTTTTATCAGTCAACAGTTGAAATCCAAATAACTTATTTCGGACTTTGCGTAATCTATCCTAGAAGCGATTAGGGCAAATTAATCAAACGTCAATCTGTACTTACTACGTCGTAAGTAAGATAAGTCGACGGAGGCTGTGCGGCTCCTAATTCTGTCTGCAAGTTTAAAAGGAACCTGTTTGCCTTGAGTGCCCGAGCTCGCATCGCTCGCTCTTTGACTAATAAGTTCGGGAGCTGTTGGGGTCAAGTTATGGCAGTATCAACGCCTGATTTTATTATAATAATATATGTTATGACGTTTGTTCCGGGCGACCAATTAGCGTCTATAGCCTAGCTGCGTTTCGGTGACCTCTTCGGGGCAACCGAAGATTTTACCCATGCAATTATGGACGAAGTTATCATGCTAAATAACTACTGGATGTCATTGTGAAGGATAGCACGGTTGATATCTGTGGGGCATGTCACCGTCCGAATGAATCAATCCGCAACTTTATCAGTCGATGTTCTCGTCTAGCTAACGAAGAGTACTTGCATAGGCCCAACCTTGTAGCCAGGATTATCCATCAGCAACTTTCACCAAATTTGTGGCATCGGAGGTGCCATACTATAGGTACGTGCCCGACCCAGTTCGCGAGAATGGCAATATCTCATTGTACTGGGATCAGTCCATCATCACTGACAGGATTATTATGGCTAATAAACCTGATGAGACCACTATGGTGGTGGGCTGAATCGAAAGGCGTGCAATGATTGTTGAAATAATCGTCCCGCAGGACGGGAACCATGTGAATGCCATGTTGTCGATATGTGGGATAAGATCTCATAGATCAGTGTCGAGCCTCGACCAACACCCTAGGAGGCTCTCGTAGGCATCTAGGTCAAGGGCTTGGTTCTGGGGCAGCGGTGTACGACAACGTCACATGCCAAGTCATCAAAGGGGAAATGACGGGGTCGTATATGGCAGCCTACAGCGCGAGGAGTGGTTTTGTGGCCCTGGACAAGGAGGAGACGGAGCGCTCAGGCAAACTTAAGTTCAGCGTGCCAAATGACGATCCGATAGTGGTTACCGCCAAATGTACCAAAATCATGCCGGATGATAAGATCCTGGAAATGGCACAGTCCATTTCGGGAACCTCAGATATCCCGGCATCGCAGGAAAGCTGGGCGGTACCCAATATCAGATGGATTAACGGAGTTCCGGGTTGCGGTAAGACAACCTGGCTGGTAAAGCACTTCGACGAGGACAGGGACGTGATAGCCACTACGACAACAGAAGCTGCCAAAGATCTTAGGGAAAAGCTTGCGCGCCGCTTAGGAGACCGAGCAAAGACCAAGGTGCGCACTATGGCCTCAATCCTAGCAAACGGTTTCAAGAGTCAAGACAAATGCTACCGTCTTACGGTAGACGAGGCTCTTATGAACCACTTTGGGGCCATAGTCATGGCAGTAAAGTTGTCTGGAGCAAGCGAGCTTGTCCTCGTCGGAGACGTTAACCAGCTTCCATTTTTGGACAGAGAGAACCTTTTCGAGCTTAGGTATACCCGTCCAGACCTGGTGGCTGGCATCACCCGGGAGTTTCTCTGCACACACCGCAATCCAATGGACGTGGCGTTTGTACTGAGTGAGATATACCCCGGTATATACTCCTCCAAGTCGTCGCTGTCGCGGGTCCACTCCCTGAAGGTGAAAGGTTACACAGGGGCGCAATTACCGAGCACTGCCCAAAACACCCTGTTCCTGGTTCATACGCAGGGGGAGAAAGCTTCTCTTGCGAGCCAGGGATTTGGATCCGGCGAAGGGTCGCGCCTGCTAACCATACACGAGGCTCAGGGGCTGACCTACGAAAGTGTCATCATCGTCAACACCAAGTCCAGAAGGCTTCAGGTCCACGACAGCATCTCCCACGCGGTAGTGGCGGTGTCCAGACATTCAGTTAGTTGCGTCTATTACACCGACGACGCCGATGACGCCACAGGCCGCTTTGCTAAGAGGGCGATGGATGCGCCAACTAAAACGGTCGTCAACTACAATCTTAAGACGGCCATGCAGCATCGAGACGTGGTCGTCATAGAGGCCTTGCTCACGCTGGTGAAGTCCCTGGTCAGCAGACATCACCAAAACGCCACCTAACAAATTCTATCCAACAACTCTAACCCAAACACCTCCCCAAACCCAAACCATCATCCTGCCTAAATCCTGTAATGAAAATATACATGTAAAGCTGCATGGTGGAACGAGTCAGTCATACTCAGCTTAACGTCCTAACGACGGGGTTCTAAAACGGGGACCGTCGGCCGGGACTGGTCTGCTCGCACTGCCATGCATCTCCCCCGAAAGTGTACAAATAGAAATAAGTAGACAAAATAGTAAATAACATAGTACATAGCATTGTATCAATAGAAACCAGTAAACAAAATAGTTAATAATATAAAGATAAGTAGAAAATAGAAATATAAAATTGTAATGCCAGTGAGTAATAAAAAAAAAAAAAAAAAAAGAACCCATAGTATTTAATGAAAGATGAACTCACGTAGACTTAAGTTAGTTAAGTAAGACTAGAAATAATGTCCGACGTAGGAGTCCAATAACTGAAATATTATGAAAATTTATTAAACAAATAAATACTGTAAAAAAGGGCGCGGACGTCTATGTCCGCGGTAGAATATATGAATAAAAAAAAAAAAAAAAAAAAGGGCTTGGTTCTAATCTATGTTTTTTTTTTAAATTTCTTTTTATTAATTATTGACCGATCTTGAAAATTCTTTTCATGATTAAAAGGGTAAACTCTCGGGTCGGTTCCATTGCCACCATGTCAGGATCTGATGAGGGGATTCCATGGAAATCGAGGGAACTCCTCAAATTTTATATAGCGATTTTGGTAGTTTCATTAACATGGCAAACATTGGCATTCAGAAAGTATCATTTGGAAGTGAAGTGGAACTGTTGAAGAAGACCACACAGGGCCGCTGGAATTTCTCAGTGTTAAGTATGTTTTGGGTATCCCGAATAGTTAAATGACTGTGATGAAGCAAATAAAAAATGGTACCATCGAACTGCTCTGGTGATGAAGCCGGAAGATAGGCACCGGAACTCCGTAATAAAACAATGTATCCCAGTCGTGTTTAGGCTTGTTGGAATTGTTATGAAAAGCCCTCTGGTTATAAATGATAATCATGTTATTATAAGGTACCAAGACTAAAATATAAAAAAAAACCTTTTAGCAACAAAACTAAACCGACTTCCAAACAAAACACTATAAAGCCAAAAATAACTTTTGCTTCGGCTGTCGGTGGCAAAAACGAAAAAAAAGGGGTCCAAAAGACACCGACTTCCGAAAATAAAGTTATTTTTTGCTTTGTAGTGTTTTGTTTTGGAAGTTAGTTTAGTCTTTTTGTTAAAAAGTTTCTATTATTTATGTAATGTTTTTTTAAGAATATTTAAAAATGAATGAAACAAGAACAAGTAAAATAAAGGAAGTATAATAATGTATGTCAATTTAACAATATTTTAATATAACACATTTTATTACTCTGTCCATTAAATGACTGATATTATTTATTCCCTGAACTTATGTAACAGAGATTAAAGAAAATACAAATTAAGACGAAAACACTATGATGCAATAGGAAATTACAATAAGTATTCATAAATTTACATTATTTTTCAGTCGAGCGGAAAGCAATTATAGTTTTATCTTAACGAAGTGTTATTTAATGAGAAATGTACCTACTTATTTAGTTCTGAAACGTTGAGATGGCAGCATTCGCGGCTCTCCTGGTCACTGCCTTCTATGCAGGACTGGTTCACACGAGTAAGTTCCATTTGAATGTTAGATAAAGTTCGATTTATTATTTTGACATCTTTTTCTTATAAATAGCCCAGTAAAAATCGGCATTAAAATCGCAAAGCTTGATGTAGTCCTGGATTATTAGTAGGTATGTTGTATGGGCCGGTTAGGGTAGTGTTAATCCAAATTTTCAACTTCAAATAAGTGCTCGCTGTACACCACGCCAAACTTTTTGCTCTAACACCCGGTTTCCCAGCTCTCGATTATCGGGCTGTTAACGTTATCAAAGAATAATCGCCGGTTAATTCTACTTTCAGTTTCTCAACACCAAGTGTGACAAGCGGTTGACAATTTGTCACATTTGAGAAAATCTCGAATTAACCACAAGTTACAGCAATTTTGGGTTTCTGAGAACCTTTTCAATGTTACTCCCTTGTCAACGAGTCTAATTTATAATTGTTAGATATTGGTCGATTATTCGCAGATTAGATTTAATAATATGATTTTAAATGATTAGGATAAAAACATAATAGGGGTCTGCGAAATCTTTGGTATCGGTTCAGTTGTAAAAAACATGTTAATTAGATCAATTATTGTTGATTACCAAGATTTAAAAAAAATTTAGGTTATAACAAACTTTTTAAATTAATTAAATTATAAAAACTTGACACAATTATTATCAAAGATTGTTTTTTGTATGTAAAAAAAAATAAAAAGCAAAACTGTTACTGATCTGGGAACCGAAAATTCCTCACATGCATTAATGTTGATTGTACCTTGTACTTAGTACTTGCTACCAAAATGATTGTACCAAAAAAAGTGGTCACCCATCCAAACACTGACCTCTGTTAGTGTTGCTTTCCCTGGCGGGTTCACCCATCCAAAAACAAGCAAACCAAAAAAAATAGTAACCATCCCCAGAGGCTGACCTTGGTAAGTGTTGCTTACCCTGACGGGGTTAGCCATCCAAAAACAAACGAAACAAAAAAAAGTGGTCACCTATCCAAAAACAAATAAGCCAAAAAAAACGTGTTTATCCATCCAAAAACCGTCCTTGGTGAGGAAATAAAATAAACTAACACAGAAAATAGAAAACACAGAAAATAAAAAAATGCTAACTAATATGAGCATAGGTATTTGATAAAAAGGCCGCATAAATCGGATGTATACTATATTTTTAGGGTTCCGTTCTTCAAAAGTATAAAAGGAAGCCTTATAGGATCACTTCGTTGTCAGTCTGTCTGTCTGTCCTTCTAACAAGACCCTTTCATCAGGAATGCGTAGAGGTTTCAAGTTGAAATTAATATCAATTACTCAGGTCTGCAAACCCTTGGAGATGTCAAACTCAAACTTCTAAATCAACACAATCCAAAGATATGGTTGTTAGTGCCGAATTATTGACTTGCGCAAAGAATTCAAAACCTAGGTACTTCCCGTTGACTTTGACTTACTCTGTAAGTTTTTACCTACAAACGTTTAAATTTTTACCTACATCACAAAAAATATGATTATAAACGAATAACTTATTTGCAGAGGGAACTGACCGAGACCTATGTCAATGCATGGCAACAGCTTGTAAATTTTGTACCACAAACCAGTTAATCGTTTCGTTAGAGCAACGTTCAGTGGTTTCATAAGTATGTTTTTGAATTTCATTAATGTTAACAAATTATTGTAGTGTGTGTAGCTGTTTGCACGGAACCCTCGGTGTGCGAGTCCGACTCGACTTTTTAAATAAACAAAAAGACAAAGATATTTTCCATGATTAAATTATATTGGTTTCGCAATGTTGCAAGGTAAATAACATTAGCAAATCTCCACATTTTCGATGCTTTGAACCCGAAAGCCTTTTTGTTGTTTTTTATTAAATTTTGTATATTTTTCTGGTATAACACATGATAGTATAAATGATTGACCACGATACGTTTCTTTAGATAACACAATATAAAAAACTTCGAGCGAGTTCAGGAGTTAATTAATGTTTGCGATTAACTGTCTAAAAAAGGTTGTTCTCAAACTTCCACTTGATCATGATGAAAGAAAGCTGTTTTTGTATGAGATATACTACTGCGCAGCCGTTGTAGCGAACTTCAGGGCGGCCCAGAAGTTTGGCGAGAACTATACAGAGTACGCGTCACAATCACGCAAAACGGTCATCGCTCTGCATAATGCTGGAACTCGCGTGCGAGACAGTGCCACAGCGCTAGTTTTCAGCGATTGCCAGTATCGAATGTCACCGAACCAATGAAACCTTAGGGGCAAGTGACGGAGCGAACAGTAGTAAATGTGTAAACATAAATAAGTGTCCTAAGCTCAACAGATTGATTTGATGAAACTACAAAATGCAATTATCTACACGGTAGCGATCACCAGTCAGCTATGTGGGTATTTTACAGAAGAAAGGTGCAATTACACCACCTAATAAATAAGCTGATTGAATGATAAAATCAATCCGAACTTCATAACACAATTATTGAAATTTTATGAACTACTTATCTAAAACAAATTGTGGTTGTTTAACTAATATAAACATTTTAGCAGAAAATTAAACCACTGAAAATGAAAGGAACTGAAAATTTGGCATTTGCGAGTCCAAGATTAAATCAGTCAAAACACTGTATCAGCTATGTGCTACAATTACTAGAAATTAACGTCGTGACGTCACACGGGCTCGGGTTTGTCCGGGAACTGTCAGCGTGTTTTCGGTACTGAATTCTAAAAAAATATTTTCAATTTGATATAACTTTGTAATTATATCAAAACATTAAAAACTAAAAATAGTTTTGTACAAAAACATTTATATGATATTTCCATTAATTAAAAAAAAAAGTTGGTTCAACAAACCAATTGCGCGAATTGACTTTTGCGCTAAAGACGCATGAGCGAATCTCCTTGAGCAGAAGACTGCGCGGATCTACTCGCGCATAAGACAATTCGGTTCTTTGCTAGAATAAACTGCTATCTTGAAAAATGCAACTTTACATGAAGCGAATTTGAAAGAGACAACGTGTGAACACTTTAATATGTAGTCTAGTTCATTTCACTCATAGAAATATCACCCAAAATTCAACCAACTTCCAATTAAAAATAGCACATAGTGAAAAATAACTTCAATTTTGGAAGCCGGTGTCAAAAAACGAAAAATCTAACCTACCACTACCACTCGCCACTGACACCGCAATCGGGGTGGCCTCCTACTGGGCCCAAAATTTATAAAGAGTTTCCCATCAACTCAAAAAAAAAGAAGAAGAAGAACCTGCCATTGTTAAGTTAATCAATCAGTCCTTAATTATTCTCATCAATTTGTATCAAAGACATTACAATTTTTCAACATTTACCATCCTTTATTAAGATAATCCGAAATTGACGATTATCATAGATAAATAAAAAGACAAGTCCTGACTGACTGACTGACTCATCAACGCCCAGCCTAAATCCTTGGACCTAGAAAGCTGAAATTTTGCACAGAGCTTCCCTTTATAATGTAGACAAGGAATAAGGAAGGATGTTTCGAAATTCAACCCCTAAGGGAGTTTAATAAGGGATGAAAGTTTGTATGAAACTCTGTTATTTTTTAATTGAAATGAATGAAATATGGTATTTAGCCTTTAGATACAAATAATAAAAACACTTCTTAAAGGATTTTTTGAATTTCATCCCTTAAAGGGTTAAAAAGGGGTGTTAAAGTTTGTATCAAAAATAAATTGTTTATAATCAAAATTACTTAAAGTTAGTATTTCTGCTCTTCAATACAATTAAAGAAACAAATGTTGAAGGTTTTTTTTGAATTTCATTCCTTATAGGGGCAAAAAGGAGTGTTAAAGTTTGTAAGAAAAATAAATTGTTTATCATCAAAATTACTTGAAACTTAGTATTTCTCTTCTTCACTACAATTAAAAAAACACGTGTTTAAGGTTTTTTTTTCATCCCTTAAAGGGGTGTTAATGTTTGAAAGAAAATTAAATATTGTGTATTAACAAAATTACTCGAAACTTAGTATTTCTGCTCTTAAATACAATTAAAACACGCAGGCGAAGCTGCGGGCGGAAAGCTAGTCATAGATAATTTCGGACTTTTACCAGAAGAAGAAGGAAATAAGAAGGAGTAAGACTACATCTTAGGTTTGACCGGTAAATCCTAGGTATCACCATATTTTGGGCTTTTGCAGTAACATAATTATACACCCTAAATATGAGTGTGTGTATTTGCGCTTAAACACTCTTGCGACCTATTTGGACGAGTTTCACTGACAGATGGCTGGTGTTATAAGGAGTATCTTAGGCTAGAACAAGCAAAACTTAGAATTAAAAAAAAAACCCCGATTGATTTTTATTTCATGCTACATAATTTATCTAGAACTCGTAACCAATCTATTGAACTCGTAATTATGACTCAATATCTTGTAAAAACACCCCGATTCAAACAGTAAAGCGCTCGTAACTTTAAAACAGCTGAACCGATTTTCATCAAACATAGCTAAGAACACTTGATAAAGTCACTTTTCAAACAAAAAAAAAAGGATATCAAATTCAGTTCATCCGTTTAGGAGCTATGATGCCAGAGACAGAGACACAAATACACAAACACGCAGGTACACACGTCAAACTGATAACACCCCTCTTTTTCCGTCGGTTAAAATGAATTCGACGGAACGGTTCTGCCAAATACCAACTTGATGCACTAGATTCGATCGAAAAGCGGGCCAAGAGACTCATCGGCGATGAGGCACTGGTTAAGCCAAAGCTCCAGAGCCTTGAACACCGTCGCCGAGTTGCCAGCTTGTCGGTTTTTTATCGGTTACATTTCGGGGAGTGTGCGATGGAATTGCATGATCTAATTCCGCCCAGCCCGTTTCATCATCAGACTACCAGACGTACGGCGATGCGCCATCGGTACATGGTACTTTTATTATGCGTACAGCTAAAGAGTGGAATTCCCTGCCGGAGTCGTGTTTCCCAATAGCTACAATCTAGGGTTCTTTAAGTCAAGAGTGAATAGGTTACTTCTAGGCAAGCGTGCTCCACCGTCGACCACATCATCGCTTACCATCAGGTGAGATAGTGTTCAAGTGCGAGCCTATAACAAATAAAAAAAAAATTGAATTCCACGAAATAAAAAATACCTGTTTTCATTTTAGTTTGATGCGGACGAAGTCACCGGCAATACCTAGTTTTAAGAATGCAGATTTTGTCCGCCTTTATGCATTTGCAGATGCAATTTGGCAGCAGACTAGAATATGTAGTGTAGGTACAGGGTGGCCAGATGTCTTCAAGGAGCCAGTGGCAGCAGAAGTCTTGTACCGCTACACGTTCACCGTATTCACAAAATATTTTCACTAGCACTTTTTATCGAGATTTTTAGCTCTCCGAGAATTCTGAAAAATCTGGTATTATTTCTATTCTAGATAGTAGTGAGAACCTCAGTTTCAGTTTTCTAAGTGAAAGGGTTTGACTTCGGACGTTGATGAGTCAGTTTCAGTAGTTCACTTTTCATTTAAAATGTATTGATTTTGGAAGGAGGCCTTGCCCGGCAGCGAAACAGTTCGTGCTATTAATTTTAATATCCAACTTTATTTTTGCTCCAGTTCTACCACCACAATGCATCGCAAACTTTAGATGGGATGACTGCGGGAAACCACCTCAACCAGTCATATATTACTGGAAAAAGGGATCAAGATGCGAAGTTGGAATCTGGCGTGGCTGTCTCCCTAACATTAATATGTTTAAAGACGAGTACGAATGCGTTTCTACATGCACATTCACGGTAAGAGCTGCAGCTCAGGACTTTCACCAGCTCAATAATGTTGAAGAAGATATTACAAATGGTTATGATGAGAAAATAAAGCCTGACGAAGAAGAAAAACAAACGCCTATTGAAGAAGAAAAAGCAACGCCTATTGAAGAAGAAACAACAACGTCTATCGAAGGAGAAAAAGCAACGCCTATTGAAGACGAAACAACAACGTCTATCGAAGGAGAAAAAGCAACGCCTATTGAAGACGAAACAACAACGCCTATTGAAGAAGAAACAACACCGTCTACCGAAGAAGAAAAAACACCGTCTGTCGAAGAAAACACAACAACGTCTATCGAAAATGAAACAAAACCGCCTACCGTAGAAGAAACAACAACGTCTATCGAAGATAACACAACAACGTCTGACGAAAATAAAACAGCAACGCAAATCGAATGAAAAGAAGATAAGCGGAACAGAAAAAAATCCAAGTCCAAACAAATCAGAATAAACGATTTATTTATTTTATTATTTTATTTAGAAAACGCGAAAAGTGATACTGGGAACACAGTGTAAGGAGAATAAAAAAACCGGCTAAGTGCGAGTCTGACTCGCGCACAGAGTGTTCCGTATAAACAGCGACATTCACCAAAATAAATAGGTAACATTACTAACAATGAAAGCACCGAATATTGCTCTAACGGAAGGACAAAATTAACTTTGCTTTGCTGAAAAACTCTTCACGTGTACAGGAAGTACCAAAAAAAAAATATTTTCTTTATTTTATTTTACCACCATGTCGGCGTGATTAATATATACTCGTATATCCATGTCAAATTATAGCTTTCTAGTACTATGAGTCTCTGAGCTAAGCTGCGGACGGACAGACGGATATGGCGAAATTATAAGGATTCCTTGTTGACTACGAAACCCTAAAAATACAGAACTTCAGGAATAACGGCAATGATGAGAGCGGTAATAATAAGATATATAAGGGCGACTGGTGTCTTAATAAAACGATTTCAGTTCATGCCGCGATAATAGTAATTTAAGCAATGGTCATATAATAGGGGTTATTGAAACACGAGCGTGGGTTTAGCACAAGAGGCGAAGCCGAACGTGATAATGATATCACACGAGTGTTTTAATATCTAATTATATGCCGTTTCATACACTACTTTATCTTCACTCATACAGTTGAAATAAAACAAAAGTGGCAACGGAAAAATATGTGGTAGGTATGGCGGGCAATTTAGATTCTCACTAGGCATGACGGCGCAGTGCGCGCATCCATAGACAATTACACTATTTTTCTACATTAAGTCAATGAGCCCATACGCGCCAGTAAATTAAAAAGTAAAAGTGTGCTATAAAAATTAAAAAGTTATTTTATGATGCAGGTGTTTGAAAATAGAAGGAAAATGGTGCACTTAAATGGTTTTCTTTTTTAAATTTTACCTATACACGAATAAAAAGTACCTACGTGATTATTATTATACATGATTTTTTTAAATTCATATTAGAAACATTACGTTGTGAGAGTAGATAAAACAATTTTATTTACAACAACACTTTTAAGGTACATGAATGTTCTTACGCGCTAACAATAGTATATCACTTAAACTACTTGTATAACCATAACTTAAAGCTAATAGAACTACTAGCTACTAGAGCCGTAAATAACCGATCTATCTAGCGTGCGCGACTCGAATCGAATGTCTACTACCACTGGCCAGCGGTTCAGCGGGGGCGGGGCGCATGCCGCACATCTGGTAGCCATCTGTTAACGTGGTCTCTCTACCTGCGGCTACCCTAACCGTAAGCTTACATATATTTATTTTCTTGATATAAAAGTGACACATTACTCTGTCTATTAATTATTATTAGGTATAAGGCTCTTAAATTCTTAGTACACTATTATTTTAAAACTATTACATTGTAAACATAAGAGCAGTGGTGGCCCAGTGGTACCGGCCGCGACTTACATGTCGTATGCCGTGAGTTCGAACCCAGGCAGGCGCTTTACTTTGAGTAAATTATTTCATCACCACTGCTCTTAAAACGGTGAAGAAAAACATTGTGAGGCATTTTCTAGAACCAGAAATTGTACCACTGGTACCGCGCGGTGAATTACGGCCCATTCTCTCCCACATAGAGGACGCCTGTTTCCCAGCAGTGGGAATACTAAAAGGCTAATTATGAAACATAAGTCTAATTGTATCCTGTTTTGCCAAAAGATTTAGACAAGGTCATTCTATTAACGTAAGTGTAGATGTCGCTACCGGCGCAATGGCTGCTGTCAAATCGTTTTTGCTTTGTTTACATCAGGTTTTTTGTTATTTTTGTGTTAAAACCGGTCTTCCATTGTTATTGATAATATGTATTGTACCTGGAAGCTTAAGGAATTGAAGACGAACTAAGAAAACCGACTAAGTGCGTGTCGGACTTTGCACATTTAGTGTTCCATACCAAACCGCAAAATTAAGTTGGTTGTAGGTAATTAAGATTTTTCTTTGATATTTCCTCAATTTTCTAAAATTGAGGAAATATCAAAGAATAATCTGTATTATCAATATATTGGTTGAATAAACATTATCACCAAATTCCAAGTTCATAAAAAGTATCCATCTATACCAATGGAACAGAGCTATATCCCTTGCTAAAGCAAACACAGGCCAACTTCCAACTACCTAAGTTTAAATAACTAAATACAGAGGTTGTGCGCCCGCTTTCAAAAGCAGTCGACGATGTTAGACCAAAGTCTTTGGACCTATCTAGGAGAACTCACGAATGTCTGTGAGATTTTGAATTCGCTGTAATAGTTAGAGGGTGTTTGGGATAATGGATCGCCAGATTTTAGGTCGGTTTCGCATAAGATTTTTCAGGAAATAAAGCTGAGGTATCAGGTCATTGTTTGACGGGCCCCCGACGTATGATAGGCTAGCTTTTACCCGCGGCTTCGCTCGCAGTGAAGCCATTACTTTCTTTTTTAATAAAAAGTATCCTATGTTACTTCTAATACCTCCAAGAATATATGTACAAAGTTTCATGATGATCGGTTCAGTAGTTTTTGCGTGAAAGCGTAAGAAACAAACTTACATTCACATTTATAATATTAGTATAGATGTAGGAACTATGGGGTTTTGCTCGGTATCTGTCATAACCCTCTGTTTCCCAGACAGAAGGTATCCATCAGGATTTTCCCACACAAAGAAAAGGTACAATATTTTTTATTAAGTAATAATTTAAATCCATACTAATATTATAAATGCAACTCTTCTTGTCTGTCTGTTACCTTTTAACACTTTAACAGCAGAACCGATTTAAATGAAATTTGGTATGGAGATAGTTTGAGAACCTGTGAAGGCCATATGATATTTTATCCCGGCAAACTTAATTAGTTCTTAAAGGGGTAGAAGTTTGCATGGAAAACCTACAATATTATTGCGCTATATAAAAATAGGCTATGCGAAGTACTCCTACTAAAGCTATGCAGACGAAGTAGCGGGCAACAGCTAGTCACGTATAAAATAGACTTTAGAATTCAGCTTATGCATCATAATGCGTGCTTCATCGTCGACCACATCATCGCTTCCAATCAGGTGAGATAGTGGTCAACCGCAAGCCTATCGTCAATAAAAAAAAAGATGATTCCTTGTGACGTGTGTTCGTACACCCGTGTATTTTTAACCGACTTCAAAAACGAAGAGGTTATGCGTTTGGCGAGTTTTTTAGGGTTCTTTACCCAAAGGGTAAACACGGGACCCTTTTACTGAGACTTCGCGGTCCGTCTGTCTATCTGTCTGTCTTTCACCAGGCTGTATCTCATGAACCGTGATATTTAAGTGGGGCTCCCATACAACAAACGTGTCGTTTTTTGCGATAATCGTACGGAACCCTTCGTGCGCGAGTCCGAATCGCACTTGTCCTCTATACTTCAGCGTATTACTAGTCAGTCTGCCCTTTCCCCCAAAATAATGTATTGTATAACTTAGGCCCACTTGCGCCAAAGATTTAACAGAGTTAGTTGTTAACACGACGTTAAATAATAAATATGTCATACATAACTGGCCGAGTTAACTACTAATTAGGAGTTAATTAGATAACCCAGGGTCACGCCAGTGGACCTTTATCTGATTTCAATCGACAACCGGTAATTTAAGTTGAAGAAAAATTTCGCATAGTTTTAGTTCCAAACCAAATTAAAAATCAAAACCAAATAGTTTATTTCAAATAAACCTTAGAGGTACCTTTGAATTGTCAAACAAAAAAAAATTAAAATATGACTCAAGTTGCAAATTCGCAAGCGTCAGTAGATTTCAATGGAGAAGACTCTTTTCCATCAGTTTCAATTACAAGTTTATGGTTACATCGTTCTTGTTGAAAAAAATACATATATGTGAGAACGATGCAAAAAGACGTGCACGTGAAAGCGTCTAGAGTAACAAACAATTTTAACAAAAAATGTAATTTACCTACCATCATACCTACCAGTTTACTATATTTATGTACCCAAAATTATTTTTTATTTACTATTAACACTTTGGATCTTGTCTTAAACTATTTTCAGGGTTCCGTTCTTTAAATGAACCCTTATAGGATCATTTCGTTTTCTGTCTGTCCGTCTGTCTGTCTGTGTGTAAAGACCATTTTCCCTGGAACGCCAGGAGGTATCAACTTGGAATTAATAATCACATAGATACAAGTCTACAATCCCTTAAAATAAAATAAATTAAACTAAATAAAAAACTGGGGTACATACATACTTATTCGCGAGCTGACTGATCAAAACCATCTTTTTTTATTTATGTATTTACTGGTCATGAAATCCATAACGTTAAACCAACTATTCCTCTTTTTAATGAAGAGAAATTTTCTTGAACCAATGTAGTAAACTAGTTCTGAGCAGTCCTGTTCATTTTATTTGATGAACGCCTTTATCTTAGCACTCCGCACTTTGTTGTTCACGGATCGTGTCCGATAGGAACTAGAAACTTGGACATATTCCTGAGGCTAGCCTAACTTGGAACATAGATCTCTAACCAACTGCTCACGAGTTGCCGTAGTTAATAAATTGTTGGGAGACAAGCACACTTAGCCGGAGAAGTGACTGAAGAACTAGAGGTAACAGATGGATTAAAGGGATCAGTTTTTATACTCACTCGATCGCGTTAACGTTTGGGTTTTTATTGTACAATTAAATTGTATTTATTTACAGTTCTAAATAATTTTTGGTTCTAGAAAAAAGAAGAAGAAAGAAAGAAAAAGTGTTTAATTGACACAAAACGACATGCTAAACCCTTAACAATAGTATTTGTACCAGGCAGACGTGATCGCTTGAGGTAGTAGGTATCTGGAGATTGTAAGGCTCCTGCTCAAACCGCGTTGACGCCCTGTACCTATAGGTCTTCAGGAGTTCTGAAGCCTGGGTGGTTGATTGATGGCTGCTAGATGTTGGTAGGTGAAAGGTTGATGTCCAGGAAATAAAAAACTTAAATCTTCATGACTACTTGCGATGTTTTGCAGGGTCATCGTTACACAAAGTTGCACAGATTTGACTAATACACGATAATGGCTACAAAACGGTCGATGCGCATGCGCGCTATCCTACAACGACACTTTACCGTAACGAGGACCTTGATTTTGCGTATGCGCAGATTTATTATTTACAAAATTTTTCATTACATACTTATGCTATAAATCGACAGAACTTCCTTATCCCTAAAGGGATCAGAGAATGATATGTATGGTTGGATGCACCCTGAGGTGGCCCATTGAATGAACCTGGTTCCTAACTATATCCCCTGGAGAGATTCTCTAGTAAAAACAGGAATGAAGGAAAATTCTGTCGATTTTTGGACTTAGAAGCAATTTCCTTCTAAATCTATACAATTTAATACTAGGATACTATATGGGTCTTGAAGCCCTTCTATAAGGCTATAGAAATACACTATTTCTATAGCCACATCTATATCTTCCAGGCGTGTAACTGCCTGGAAATATCGGACCGAACAAAATGTACAAATTTTTGTTGGTTGTTTTGTATCCAGACTATCTGAGCGATCTCCACCCACTAAGCATCATCCGGTAGCAATCCCGACAGGCTACCCTGTGGTAGTATTTTGGTGGGCGTAGCTTCAACCCTCAAAGTAGAATTCACCCTGGAGTGGTCAGCTGGAAAAACCATGGAACCTCACAGCCTGTTACAAAGGTTATCTCCCCAACCACCAGAGCTAGGCTCCTTACAGAAGTGTGGCTGGGGAGGCAGAGATATGGGCTATCGAATGTTGGTACCTTGATGGGTGTAGCACCAGCCCTTCTGGTGATTTAGGTACCAGGAAGCGGATGAAGTAGGAAAGAATTTTGTTTTGTTCCACAGTTTTGTGATTGTGTTTGCCCAAGTGAAAACCACTAGTGGCCATGTATAATGTCAGGATCCAGAGAATAAATTAGATATTAAAATGTATAAAACAATATTAAACAAATAATATATTATTATTTTTTTACCTACATTCTTGTCTTACCTACATTTTATATAAAACAAAAAAGAAAAAGGGTGAAAAAGAAGACAGGCAGATGCATGTCGTGATTGTGCCAAAAAGGCCAACCCGGTTTCCTCACGATGTTTTCTTTCACCGCTTTTGAGAGCAGAACCCACGACCTATAACTTGTACCTATGTCACGGCCAATACCACTGGGCCACCACTGCTTGGTATAGGTATTTATTGTAGTAAATATATAATATGTATGTTTATTTTAACTATAAATATTTTTAAACAATTTTACTACAATGATTATTTCTATTTTTTATGCACCTGCCATGTTACCTCCCTACCACCTTTTTTTTTTTTTTTTTCCGTGGTGGAAAATCCTCATTGGATGTCCTCCGCCCTGGGGAGGGGCGGAGGGGTCTGTCAGACTTATACTGACTAAAAACCACCCCGGTGTTCCATATCACACCTACGCCGGGGGTCGCGGGAACAACGATACTTCCGCAACCCCCGGCTAGTGCCGGCCCGCCTCCGGGCCTCAATCTCGGGTTGGGGGGAGTGAGGTGTTTAACTCCCCTCGCAACGTCTAAGAGGGGCGCGCGTGGAACACTACGCGCCACCACCTCGGGTCTGATGAGTGGGGGACGACGGACGTCCCCGAGTCCGCCGCCCCTGGACCCTTTTAGGGGGGCCGGAAGAGGGCGTTGTCCGCCCTCCGCCGACGTCCGGCGCGTCTGCTGCGGTTCGGGTGAGTAGATGAAATCTCCCTCTCCCTCTCCGCAGCCTCCTTCTGCGAGACGACTGTTTCGCAGAAGGATACCACCGCGTCCCAGGACTCCTCGCTGCCGACCATAGACTCGACTACGGCCGGCAACGACAGGTCACTGCCTACTTTAGAAATGAGGGCACGGCGTGGCTCCTCCCAAGCGGCACACTCTGCCAGCGTATGCCGCGCCGTGTCCTCCCGGCAGTCGACGCAGTGGTGACACCGGGCGTCCGGCTCCCTGTTTATGCGACACAGGTACTTCCCGAAGCAACCATGCCCCGAGAGCACCTGCGTCATCCGCAACGACAGGGAGCCGTGCCTCCTCCCAAGCCAGCGCTCGAGCACTGGCCGGATCGCCTCGATGGTAATGAGGCCGGCGGTAGGGCGTGTAAGTCTGTTCCGCCATTCCGCCACCAGGACCTCGCGAAGCTGAGACTGACGCAACAGCATATGTCGCTGCATCAGCCCCTCACCCAGCGCCCGCGCTTCCTCGCGCCACCGATACAGTGACGCGAGTACCTTCGCCTCCAGGTCCCAGGGTGGAGATCCAGCCAGTGCACAAGCCGCCTCGTAGGAGATCGTGCGATACCCCCTGATGACTCTGACGGCCATCGCTCTCTGCGGCTTTCGCAGAACAGCGATGCTGCCGGCCGTCAGGTCAGCCGCCCAGATCGGGGCTCCATACAGGGCCATCGATCGCACGATCCCCACGTAGAGCCGCCTACAGGCAGCGCTCGGGCCCCCCAGATTGGGCAGCAGCGTTGACAGCGCCCCAGCCGCGCCCAACAACTTGGGCGTCAGCCTCCGGAAGTGGGGGGCGAAATCCCACCGGCTGTCGAGCACTAATCCCAGGTACTTCATGGTTGACTCGACAGCGATTCGAGCCCCCCCGACGACGATGTGGGCATCAGGCGGCGGCGCCCGCCGGGGGCCATGAAAGACCATGGCCTCCGACTTGTTGAGGACCACCTCCAGGCCAAGGCGCCGTATGCGGCTCACCACCTGTGAGACCGCAGCCGTCGCCAGCAATGCTGCCTCCCTGTACGAACTCCCCCGGGCGGTGACCAGCGTATCGTCCGCGTAACACGTCAGGTCTACGCCCGGTTGGAGTTCGCCTCTCAGCACCCAGTCGTAACCGATGTTCCACAGGGGCGAGCCCAGAACCGAGCCCTGTGGAACACCGCACGATATGCGGTGCTGGTTTCCGACGCCATCACGTCCCACGTAGGTGACACACCTCTCCGCCAAATAAGCCCCGACGATGCGGCGGAGGTAGGGAGGCACTCGATGATACCGCAATGCCTCCCGAACACAACTCCAGGGCAGGGTGTTGAAGGCGTTGGAAATGTCCAAGGACACCGCCAACATCACCCCACCCCGGGACACCGCTTCCTCCGCCAGGACTCTCACCCGCGATATCGCGTGGATGGTGGAGCGCCCATGCCGAAGGCCGAATTGCCTTTCGTCCAGGTCCGGCCCCTCTCTATACAAGTGGCTGACAAGGCGGGCAGCGATTATACGCTCGAAAAGCTTACCCACCTCGTCTAGCAGCACTATGGGCCGGTACGCGGACGGCGAGTCCGCCGGGCGCCCCGCCTTCCTGGGCAGGACCAGACGCCCAGATTTCCATAGAGTGGGAAACTGGCCCCGCTCAAGGCACGCTGTGAAGAGTCCTCTCAGCCAGGGCTCTAGCTCCTTCAAAGCGAGGGCTAGCACGTTGCCATGGATTCTGTCGGGCCCCGGAGCCACGTTCTTGGCCCGGAGCCGCATTACGGCCGCCCCCATCTCTGCCTGTGTCACCTCTGGGACGCTGATGGCGTCCTCCTCTGTAGACTCTGTGGCCGTGGGCAAAGCCATCGGCGGCGGGATATGCTCCGCTCTCACCGGGAAGAGGGCTGCGACTACCTCCTCCAGCAGCTCGGGTTGGAGACTCACCGTAATTGGAGGCGCGGCGGCTCGAAGTTTCCCTCGAACAGCTCGATAAGGGTGCCCCCAAGGATCCCCGTTTAGAGTCTCCAACATCTCCTCCCTGGCTCGCTTCTTCGCCTCGCCAATGGCCAGCCACAGAGTCTCCGTCGCCGCGCGGTACACCCCATAACGCGCGGCTTCCTCGTCAGGGACCCGACGACGTCTCCTCCGGTATCGGGTGTATTGGCGTCTGGCCGCTACGCACGCAACACGCAACTGTGCGATCTCGGCGGACCACCAATACACCTGGCGCCTTGCTGACTGTGCGTGGACCCGGGGCATGGACGCGTCGCTGATTTGCGTCATCGCCCCGCGGAACCATAGCGCCTCCTGTTCGACGTCGACGGGTCCGGTCGTTGCCGACTCCCGGATCCAGGCCTGGACAATGGTGGCCTCCTCGAGAAGTTCCCTGTCGATGCGCTTGCGCGCCCAGCGTGGACCATTCACTCGCGGGGCCGGCGTACCACGGCCGCCGGCGGTCTGGGTGGAGACGTTGAAACGAATGTATCGGTGATCCGATAACGTCTCCACCTCCACGGCGACATGCCAATCGGCTCCACGGCTCGCGACAGCAGGGCTAGCGAACGAGACGTCCACCACTGACCCGCCCCGCTGTCGCACGCACGTGTAAACCGAGCCCCGGTTTAAGATGACCAGGCTGGTGGTTACAACCCACTCCTCCAGCGCCTCACCCCTAGCATCGGTTACCGGAGATCCCCACGCCGAAAACTTGGCTCTGAGATCCCCTAGTAACAGCACAGGGTAAGGGTGGAGTCGGCCTACGACGGCGCCCAACGCGACAAGGAAATTCTCGAAGTCGGCGAGACTCTTGTTGCGCGAAAAATACACACCAACTATGCCAACGCCGTCCGCGAGGGCGGCCACCCAGCCGCGACCTCGGGACGGTCTGACAAGAGCCCCGCCAATAATGGCCACCAAACCGTCTAGGTCTCCAACCCAGTTATCTCTGGGTGGGACGAAATACGGCTCGGCGACCACAGCCACGTGAATCGACCACTCTGCCATGCTCTGGAGCAAGAGATCCTGAGCTCTGGCAGAGTGGTTGATATTGCCCTGGAGGAAATGGTAGAGCGCCATTATGCGCAATCCATTCCCTCCACTCCATTCCTAGGCCGGGAGTCGGCCGAAGAGCAGCCAGACTGACGGGGGGGTACAGAGTCCCCCGGAAACTTGCCCCTCCTTCTCCTCTTCTGCTGCTGCGCGGGTGCGCCACAGGCCTTTCCACCCGCTCTGTGCCCAGCGGGCCTCCCTGCAGCTGTACAGAGGCTACAGTTTGGCGCCGTGGAGCACTGGGCCGCCTTGTGGCCGGGCTGACCGCAGCGATAGCATTGCTCGCTGCGGTCTGTTTCGGCGGTGCATCGTGCCCTGACATGCCCAATGTCAAGGCAACGATAGCACCGCAATGCCCTGGGTTGCAGTAGCTTCACCCTTGTTGAAACCCACCCCATCAACAGTCGCCCACCTTCAGCGACCTTGTTCGCCACCGCCACCTTGCACCGCACCCAAATCATGCCGAGTCCGGTAGCGTCGGCGCGGATCTCGCCCGTCCGCACATCATCGGACGGACATCCACCGGCTCGGGTAATGGCCGCCACGACCTCAGCTGGGGTCGTTGAGTCGTCCAAACCGTCGATACGCAGCTCAGCTGTCTTCGTCGGCCTGGATACCCGGACTTCCTCAGGGTTGAGGACCTCCCGCAGCTTGGCGGCCAAAATGTCCGCCTTTTCGGCGCTAGAGGCACCCGACACCTCGAGCAGCAGCGCCCCCGTTATTGCCGGCCTCATTTTTAGCCGCGCCCCCGTTATTGCCGCCTGCGCGCAAAAATAATATGAGTATGCAAAGGTCGAAGAACTCCTGATACCCATAACTTGTTACTTCGCTTCTCCATTGGAATACAAATCGGAAGTTCTAGAATGGTTTTTAAGCCACCATCACCAGCAACAAAAGCGAAACATCATGAGTACTTAGTCCAATAAATCGTTTCAGGAACTAGAACACAGAATACTTATACTGTATTCGATGCTGGCTTTGTGAGCCCCGAGTTGGAGATAGTTGGGTAGAGTTGTAGCCAGAGTTATCGACTTCAATACCGTGCTTCGCGTTACGATAGCTGCGCTTAGAATTATGCTCGGCTATGCAAAGTTCATGGCTAGGCGTTGACATTATTCTGAGGAACATTTTTTTTTGCAATCCAAATCAAACACTATCAAGATAGCCATAACTTATATACAAAGAGATAAAATTGTTATTTTATTATCAGCCTCTTAAAGTTCCCACTCCTGGGACACAGGCCTCCTGTCTCTGTGAGAGGGAGGAAGTGGACCGTAATCTACCACACGGGTCCAGTGCGGGTTGATGGTTATGGGATATCACATGTCTGATTTCAAGACATACGGGTTCCTCACGATTTTTTCCGTCACCGTTTTGAGATGAGGCCTTACCATGACGTGTCAAAACTATTATGGTTCTACTGTGTAAAAGGGACAGTGCTATTTGTCTTGTATAGCTCCGTCTCTGTCTCGCGGTGGAACGCTGATAGTTTTACAAGTCATGGTACGTGTTGGTACGCCCCTGTTGTGTGTAATCTGTGGAAATACTATCGCTGACTACTTTTGTCTAGGCAAATGGCCCGGTTCCCGTCAGACTTACCATAGAAGTACAAATTAAAATTTAAATACAACTAAAAATTGTAAATAAAAAATGTTAATAAAATCAAAAAACCCGACTGCTTAAGAAGCGAACTAAAAAGATGCAACCCAGAAGAAAATCATGCTGTGCAGCCTTAAGCAGTCGGGTTTTTTGACTTTACTAAAAAAATTATTTACAATTTTTAGCTGTCCTTTTTTTCGAATTACTTTAAACCATGTCTGTGGAATATATTTTTGTAATCACCACTAAAAACCTTTCATTTTGATACCCCACTCGATGGGTTTGGAAGAAAATCTCTACAATATTGAGGCCAAATTTTTTTACCCCTTTTATCTAAGAATTTTCAAGACATATCTTACGATGTCTTTATTATTTACATCCGTCCCGTCGTTTCAAAGATATGAGATAATAAATAATATTATATACATACAAATATACAAGGTAAACACATAACCATACCGCACAAAAATATTTACCTACATCCGATACGACTAACAGCCGATTCAGTTAAAGTTAGGAAACACAAGAAAATAACTACGTAGACCGGGTTGATGACCATAACGAAATTGCCATTTTGAGTAATTTTAAAATAACAAGCCAAATAATATATCTAATAACACATACAAACAATTACCTTCCAAATAAACCTGTACAACCCGTACAGTATTATTTAGATAGTATAACTTAAAACAAACTTAAAATAAATATACACATTCAATTATAAAGAGTACCTTCACTACATTAATTTAATTCATAATTCATTTCATATAGTCCTTGTTTTTCGAGCCCGAAGCATACGCGAACAATTTTTATAAGGTTATTATTTTAGCGAGAAAACAATGGAGAGTGTAGGGGCGAAATAGGCAGGTTCGTTGCAACTGCTAAATGGTTATCTTGGAGTCCGGAGGCATTTGGGCGCTTGGTACAAAGGACGAGAGAACAGCTTTGAATTGGTAACTTCTAAACAAGCATTCTTCACAGTAGACCACATTATCGCTTACCAACAGGCTAAATAGTGGTCAAACGCGAGCCAACCGTAAAATAAAGCTTTTTTAATAAAACTTTTGTTGACCAACGTCCCAGAAAAGTGGTGTTTCAGAAAGAAAACAGTAAGAACAATCATTCATAGTAAAAAGACAGAATTTTCTAAAGCTCTTATGTTTAAAAATTAGATTGTCATGAGACACAAACGTGTGTGCAAAATTTCAGATCAATCGGGCACTGGCACGGGATTGACAAGCGATATCGAAAAATCACGTGATCAATCCCTTACAGATTGACATTGCGACTATCGCCTTCGCTGACATCGAATGCCGCTTGTCTAGAGCCGCAGGTCATCAGTCCACCTAGAGGGAGGTCTTCCAACATTGCGTCATCCGGTTCGCGGTCGATACTCCAGAACTTTTCGGCTCCATCGACCATCCATTTAACGAGCAATGTGCCGTGCCCACTGACACTTTAGTTTGCCAAACGAAGTTGGGGAAGGCCTATGTTCAGCAGCCTTTCAGCTGAAATAATGAAGATAATGATGAAATATTTGAGATTTATCCTCGTATGGTGTTCATTTTGAACTTACAAAGGTTAACTTTGTATGTAAGATGATCGATGTTTAAGGTTGTGAGCAGCTCACTTTAGCAATTCACATAACGTTATCTTGTCTGTTAGGTTTCATAAAACTAACACCCAAAGTCCCATGCAATAGCGAAAAAACTCGCCCACTGCCAAAACTGCGAACAAATCCAGTAACAGTATTTTTTCCCAGTTAGCATTTCTGATTTAAATAAAAATATCTTGCCACCTTACTCTCTTTAAGCTTGTAACTTGTGCCACAACTGCATTTACGTCTGGTCGGCTACTTGCCGCTTCTATTGTCGATTCATGCCAGTGCAACTCGCCTTCCTGTGTACTACATAAACTATAGATGCACCATACTTTGTACCTATTCTTATGTTTTGTCCAGTTAACCGTATTCATGGACAAAGTATAGTACGTACTATTTACGTACGTTGACGTACGTTGTCGGTAATCATTTATATGAAATACAGGGTTGAATTGGTTATTTGTTGGTATAATCATAATCAATTTTTATTTGTGTAACATAGGTATTAAACACAGGGGGGTGACCATAAGCTCTTAGAGTAAGGTTATTTTGAGTGTGTGTAAGGGACAGATGTATATAAACTTGTATACATTTGTCACTTACGCGATCTCAAAATAACCTTACTCTAAGAGCTTATGGTCACCCCCTAGTTATTAAATTAAATTTCGTAGGTCGCTATGTTACGCCAAGAAGCGTACAAATACTATGGTTACATGCGAAATACAAAAAAAAAAAAATACAAATTATTTGGTAGGTATGTCAAAATTAATAGAATATGTTAAATAAATAACAACAAAATTATAAATGTCACAAAATGGAGTAATTTCTACAGTTAAAAAATCTAGGTAGTTATCTTAAAATTTATTCAATACTGCAATGGTGTCCTGCGACTAGCTCGTCGTGTTGTTTGCGCGTCAATTTTGACATCTAAAATACACCTAAATACGTAACATCTAAATAACATATTTATCCTTTTTAGGAATCCGTACCCAAAGGATAAAAACGGGACCCTATTACTAAGACTTCACGATCCGTCTGTCTGTCTGCCCGTCTGTCACCAGGCTGTATCTCAAGAACCGTGATAGCTAAACAGTTTAAATTTTGTAAAAATTATGTATTTTTGTTGGCGCTATAACAACAAATACTAAAAACAGAATAAAATAAATATTTAAGTGTGGCTTCCATACAAAAATCGTGATTTTGGAGCCGTTTTTTGCGATAATGGTATGGAACCCTTCGTGCGCGAGTCCGACTCGCACTTGGTCGGTTTTTTTATGCCACTTTCCTAAATACCGGTCCAGTGGTTGGGTTAGCTATCTTATGTATACTCATATATAAATAGAGCAGAGTAATCATTGCCTAAAAATATGTTTTGCGCATGTTAATTCCCTAATAAGATACCTATCGAACTCTAGACATAGTTCTGCTTTGTACTGTAACTACACAAAAAACCACAATAGCCTCTGAAATAAATTGCGCACCGGGTTCGAACCCGCACCTATAATTTACTCCGAACAATGATTACACGATGTCTGTTTGATCTACGGGCATCGGGCAAGCTTTCACGATAGCTACAGGCTACTAGTTGGTTGTTATCGAAATATTTGACTTTAGAAAATTACAGTGATAGAAGAAAGGGTATTAAATGACATACTTATGAAGATTTTGTAGGTCAAGATAAGTTGGTTTCTTCTGTGCAATTTTGGTTTACATACAATATGAATTTGAAACCAGTGTAGCCCAGAACCAAAACTTGTGAAAGATACTGGTCAAGCACGTGCCTACATATAACAAAAATAAATATAAATAAAGTAAATATTAATAATAATATTTTAAATCATGACATTTGCAACAGGTTTGCGAATGTTACAATAAAGGGCCAGCTTTATAGATTCCTACCCAGTCTTTCCCTTAGGCTGACTAACCAATATCTCAGCTGTGGTTATTTTGAAGACAGATTATGTTCAGAATCAAAAGTTAGATATAAAGTATAAAAAGGCTGAGTAGTGATTGTAATTTTTTTACAATTCTTCTCTGTTACTTCTGAACTGATTGTTGCTGTTATGTAGTGTTGTGACTGCGTCGAATAAATGTTTTTTTTTCTTTTTTTTTAGTAACAGTCATATAATTTTGAAAGTAAAAATTTCATAAGACAGTCCCAAATATGCCTACCCGTCAGCACTACCAAGCTGGGAAAAAGAAATGGCGCAACGAATTCCCCAGCAACAAATCTGTTGTACCTACCATATGACTGGCTAAAACATTGATTTCAATGCAATATCTAACTCACAACAAACTTTAGTACTTAATTTAAACATCATTCAATAAACCTATTCTTATTTTAAACCTATTCTTATTTTAACCAATCAAATCACACCTAAAGACAGACTCAACCGCATCTCACACAACTATCGCCCTTACGTCCATATTCCCCAGACTATTCGCCAGCTGGTATCCAATGCAGCTGTCAGTGAGCGTCACCCGTCACACTAGAAGACATGGCTGGATAGGCTCAATGGTCATTAATGTCATCGGACGGGCTTAGTGCGTCAAGAGACGTGGTCGAGGACCCACGTCTGTTAAGGTATTAGGGACGGTTCTTGGTGACGTGGTTATGGTAAAGTTTTGCTTCTGATAGTATTTATCGCGCCTGTATTTCCTGTAGGGGCTGGCAGACGTAGTACTGTAGAACTTGCCTCATAAAGGGAAACAAAAAATTGGTTCTGGCTGATTTTTAGCATTGATAAGAATTGAGAATCGGTTTGAATTTGTGGCTGTTTGATGTCAGGACGATTTCAGACGAGCATATATCAGCTATATATTTTATTGGAACTGATAACTGATAACATTATATTATGAAATGGTGTAAACAAGAAACAGACATGCGATTGCATTGACCCCGACTGATTTGCCGTCATTTAATGAAGAGTTCTGTTGTATTTCTCCGATTTGCTTCATCAAATCTTGATGAAAATTATCATGATTAAATGGGACCACATGACAAGCACCAGCTTTCAAATAAAATAAGAATCATCAAAATCGGTTCACCCAATAAAAAGTTCTGAGGTAACAAACACAAAAAAAATACAGTCGAATTGATAACCTCCTCCTGTTTGCGAAATCCCGTCGACCCGTTGCTATATGGAATTTGGCATCTTAAAGAACTCACACATTTCACCATTGTATCCAATGTAATAAGGGAATAACTATCGACTTCTGGTCTGCTACTAAAAATTTCCTTATGATAAAACCCGAACGTTTTCTGACCGAAGAACCCAGAATACAATGCACAACAATAGTTTTTGGCACAACCAACGAAGCACGTTTCATTATTTCTTTGAATAAAAAAAAAACTAAGCAAGTAGGTACTCGTCTTACTGCTCACGTCCCACTTGTATGTAAAAACGTGAAATATTACCAGCAAGTACCTTGTAGCACTTTCAAAAGTGGGTCAATTGGCTTTGTGTTACGCCCTAGCAAATTATAGGCCCCTCATGGCTATAGGGAAATCGATGTACTGAGTATGTGAGCATACACTGCAACAACGTTCTGGAAAGAAGGAAAAAAGAAATTGAATTTTGAATTTGGAACCAGTAGATCACCTATTGATCAATCAGTCTGCGTAGAATCAACCTAGCTATGTTGGGGTCTTCCAGTCAAACCCGATTTAGCTTAGTACCAGTATTTGTGACATGGATCAACTGCCTATCTGACCTCCACAACCCAGTAACTGAGTAGCACGATACCTCTTGGCCAGACTGGTGTCAGATTCCAGGCTGCCGACCATCCGTCGTGACTGTCAAAGATCTTCAAATGACAGCCGGGACCAACGGCTTAACGTGCTTGCCGAGTCACGGAGGAAACTCGCTATGTTAAGATGATCACCCATCCATGGGCTGACCTCGGTAAGCGTTGCTTAACTTTGAAGAAATACTCATGCGGTTGTTATTATAGGAAATAAATGATGGAATAAGTATTTAAACGTTGCTAGGATTTGGATATCCTTTCTGTGAGAAGGAGGGGGCCATAATCCATCTAGTGGCCCTAGATTGCTTTACAAAATCAGCCTATACTGCTGGGAGTCTAGGACTGAGCATCTGGGAGGGGGCAGTGGCTTTCACCTTTGTAACCCTACAAAGGAACCTCATAGTAACTGTTTCATTGACACTGGTGGGAGTAAGGCGTTCTCTCTTTGGGCAGCTCTTGAGCGAATTTGTTTTTTTTTTTAGTATACATTGCTCTACACTAGAAATTTTAGCTGTACCGTGGATGCATTTACAAACATATCTGTAGGCCGTACAAATAAATGTTCCGTGCGGGAAACGGACCCACGGACACCCAGTGCTGCTTGATCGCTCCACTGCGGCAATCGTTTCCTCAATTGGTAGTAACTTACGATATGAACAAGCCATCATACCTAGCAGCGTTTTTAATCACCAAAAAACAAAAATTAAACGTTGTATTTAACCATTTTAAAACAGATGCCATCCAAATAATATCAAATATCTTAATAGACAAAATACCACATTATATCACATCTAAGACTAAGCCATCTTAATCTAAAAGAAGCAAAGGTTAAGCAAAAAATGCCGTAACATAACACAATCTAATTGTTTGATGAATTATGTTCGGGTCCTCCACTAGAGATTCGAATGTTTAGCCACACAACAAGATAGCATTTAAACATGAAAATCATAATACAATAACGATAACTTCAACAATCGTTTTATGCCCAAGAATATAAACGTTTACTTTGCCTCCTTTCGTGCTTCTACTATTTAACTAACTAACCATTCAAACGATCGCATTATACAAAACTAGATGGGCCAAATAATGCTTCAGCAGTAATAAAATCACCGCGATTTCCTTTAGTGGCTGCGACACGCCATTTCACACTATTGTCCAATTATTTAAAATTTACAATTGCACCCTCCACTACATTTAATCACTGATCATTTTCTCGATTCATTCATTCAACGTACTTTAAATACATTGCTCGTTTTGTTATGGGTATTATTCAAGCGATGCTGTTTAATCAGCAGTGTATTCTAAACAAGCAGGGTTTCAGTTTACCGAACGGGTCTCTCAAGCACTCATTGTTTGCATATTCCAAAGGCGATGATATCTTGAAGTTCGTTGGCACCAGTCTTATTAGATATCTGTTTGTGATTCTATGCGTTTTATAATAGGAACATCGGAGATCTAATTAACTGGTCTTGTATAGACTGTATCTATTCGACAAGTGCTTTGTATTTTAAAGTTCAAGTTTTAATGAAATAACCAATTTTGTCGTAATGACCTGGAGGAAGCAGGAAATGTATTTTTAGCTTGTTTAAAACTGTGCAGTCTTGCCTTAAGCTAAATATTACATATCCAACAATTTGCTTTTGATGAGGCAGAAGAGGCATTCAGGAGGTATACAGATATACATAACGTCCAATCCAAAAACAATATGTTTATATTGAGTATACTAATAACTTTTTACATCAAACCTAAGGTAGGTCTATGATGATGCAACGCAAATTGCGTTGATAGGCAATAATGCGCAAGTATTTTAAGTGTATAGTAAGAAAATTTCAAGTGTAAATCGGTTGGACTACATCGCATTGCGTCCATGTAAACGTACGTTCACTTAGTAAATTTCGCTTATCGGTGTTCTATTAAATGGAATCGCGTCAACCCATCAGGAAGATCGACTTCGCAAACACTTATTCGAGAAATAATCCACAGACAACTATCTAAAGGAATTACAAGAAGCGATCTTTAATACTCGCTCTTTCCCGAATATTTCGTATCTTCTATTTACATGACTTCCGAGTCCCTAAGTCCTTAATATGTCACTGTCACACACAATTATCTTAGTTACTTTCAGCTCCAATATTAATATTCGGTAAAAGATTATCTACAGCCATGTTATCTTAGTTAGAGGAATTATTATTATAATAATAATAATTCCTCTACTTAGATCATCATTTGTCCGGACTTTTCAATTTACATCTAGGTAGCACACATGTCATCTGCCCTAACCTTTTTAATCGATTTCCCAAAGAGGTTATCAATTCGACTGTATTTTTTTAATGTGTGTTACCTCAGTATTTTTTTCTAGGTGAACCGATTTTGAAGCTTGTCATGTGGTCTCTTTAAATTTTATCAAGATTTGATGAAGAACTTCGGATATACATCAGAACTCTTCAATAAATTACGGCAAATCACTCGGGATAGCTGCATTCGCATATCTGATTATTGATTACACCATATCATAACATAACATCACACTGGTATGCTCTAAAGGGGTTAAATGGGGGGGTCTTTCTTTTCTTTACCAGTGCACCCTGGTACTCTCATTCCACCGGTTTTGTTTAAATGCCATGTTATTGGGTTAATCGATTCTGGCATCACTATGGGCATTATAGGTACCTAGCCTATAGAACTGGTCCATTATGTACCACAACTAAAAAGTGAAAATTAAAAATCTTTTTTACAGCAAAACACAACCGGCTTCCAAATACAAACACTAAAATGTGAAAAATAGCTTCGATTTCGGAAGACGGTGGCAAAAACCGTAGAAACGAAAACAGGAACACCGACTTCCGAAATTGAAGTTATTTTTAACTTTGTAGTGTTTTTATTTGGAAGGGATTATTTTTTTGTCAGAACAATGTTTGGATCCGCTTACAGCCAAACCAAGTGTAGTTTTGATACTAAGTTATCTCCATGGAGCGGCTATCTATCTGACCTCCACAACCCAATTACTGGGTAAGACTACAATCGTCGGTAAGACTGGTTTACAAACTTTCATTATTCTCCAATATGAATGACGGCCAGGACTAACGGCTAAGCATGCTTTCTAAGGCATAAAACATGGCCGTATCATTTTCATTAAAGTTATCTCGTATCTTTCGTTTTTTATTGGCGAATGAACCTTAAATTATTATATCTCACTCATTTTATTCGCCAAAGTTTTGGTAACTTCCTCAGAATTAGCATTAGCTTCTAAATTATATGAGATAAACTTCTTATTTTTGCCAATAATTTTCCGGATTGTGGTTTCTTTGCGTGCGTATATTTTTATTAAGATAAGGTTGCTGATTTGTGAATTGATGGTAAATTGGGTTCGGGTCTGAGGAAAATAAGAATCGGTGCTAAATGGATTTGGGTAACAACGTTTAATGTGGCTGTTAAGCTTTCAATCGGTACTATTGTGATTATTTTAAATGTATCTTGACCTCGACAAATTAAAGTCCTGTCAGAGATACCGACCGAATATTCATAAATGATTGTCAATAACTGGATATTATATTTGATTGACCACTCGAGTTGTTATTTCTACGACGGTGGGACGGTCCGTCCCATACATCTTGGATCTTTTGACAATCGCAATCGCTAAAAGAACGTAATTTTTAACCGACTTCAAAAAAAGGAGGACATTATCAATTCGTCGGAATAATTTCTTTTTGTCTAGGCTTCTTCTGGGTAAGCTCACTCCATCGTCGACTCTGTCTCTGTCATTGACCTAGACTAGAGTCAAGAGCAAACCCATAAAAGTAAAAAAAAAAAAAAAGGTCTTTTTGTTAAGAAAAACCTACATTCTAGTCTTTATACGGGATGGCGATATTTGGAGATAATTTGGGCGTAAAAATTTTGGTACTTTAAGTTTTTTTTTGTTGATTGGCTTGCGCTTGACCACTATCTCACCGATGGTAAGTGATGATGTGGTTGAAGGTGTAGCACGCTTGCCTAGAAGTAACCTATTCACTCTTGACTTAAAGACCCCGAGATTGTAGCTATCGGGAAACAAAGACTCTGACAGGGAATGCCACTCCTTAGTTAGAAAGTATTTCCAAATTGTTAAGTGCTTATGGGTGGGATGTCCATCATGTACCGATGGCGCATCGTTACGGCCGTCTTTTAGTCCGCTGATGAAAAGGGGGAGGGAATAAAATCATGCAATTCCATCGCACAATCTCCGAAATGTAACCGATAAAATATCGATAAGCTGGTAACTCGGCGACGATGTTTAAGGCCGATGAGGCTCTTGGCCCGGTTTTCGATCAACTCTAGTGCATCAAGCTGATATTTGGCAGATCCGTCCCAGAGATGAGAACTGTACTCCATGCAAGATCGAACTTGCGCTTGATACAACTTAAGCAGCTGTTCTGGCGTGAAGTACCGTCTCACCTCCGCAAGGATCCCCCACTTTTTGAAAATTTATTAAGATTTACTGGCATCTTACTACTCGTCATGAAATGTAACGGGACAGCAAAATAAATAAACCAAAAAGTGTTCCGTTGAGCAACATCTAACTTGGAAACATCGTTGTTATTAAAATGAAATAAATTAATTTAAATGTTAATGAGTACAGGGTACAGTTGCAGTGATGTAGCACGCCCCCGGGATTCGCACGAATGAGTGACGACGATCTCCGAATACTGAACGAAGAACGTCGAATGAAATAGCTGTATTGTAAAGATGTAATTGTTGTAAGACAAATAAGCCACTTTTTAACCGACTTACCAAATAGAAGGAGGTTCCTCAATCCGATCGTATATATAATTTATTTTTTTTGCGTTCGCGGATAACTTCGACGTTTATGAACCTATTTGGATGATTATTTTTTTATTGGAAAGGAAATATCCCAAAGGTGTTACCAGGATAAGGAAACCAGGATCTGATGATGGAATCCTAGAGAAATCGAGGGAACTCCTGAAATATATAGGCATACATATAGCGATATTGGTATTTTCAACAATAATGCAATCATTTGCACTCAAAAAGTATCATTTGGTGAAGTGGAAGAAGACCACAATTCCACTGGAACTCCGAAATAACAAAAAATGTATCCTAGTCGTATTTTGATTTGAGATCTTGTCTATAAATTATTTTCATGTTAATTGGAGGTACCTACATTAACTAAAAAGAGGAAATTAACAAACTTTTTAACAAAAAATCAAACCGACTTTCAGAATAAAACACTACAAAGCGAGAAATAACTTTCTTTTCCGAAGTCGGTGTCAAATAACGGAAATCAATGGGTACAAAAGACACCGAATTCGGAAAAGAAAGTAATTTTTCGTTTCGTAGTGTTTTGTTCTGAAAGTCGGTTTGTTTTTTTTTAAAGTCTTTTTAAGTTGCATGTAATATAGAGCAACCCTATTGCCAACAATCGGGCTACTGCCTTCCAGATGGAAAAACCTAATAACATATTACCCGACCTGGAAATCGAACCTTGGACGTCATGCTCAGTGCTAACGTTTGTGACCACTAGACCATCGAGTGGGACCACCAGTTTCAAGTCCCATTTATTAAGGCGATATATATATATTGAACGAATCCTGTTTCTGGGTTGCTATTCAAACGTTTCTAGTGGAAAAAACTTTGCCTGGGTCATAATTATTTAAAATATTAATATAACCCCCACTGTTATTAAATATTTCAGTTTTAGGCTGTCATCATCAGCATAATTTCAGCCAAAAAACGTCCACTGCTGGACATAGGCCTTCCCCAAGCGTCGCCACACTGATCGGCCCTGTGCGTCTTGCATCCAAAAAAAGAAAAACATTATTTTGTTCATTTGAGGGTTTTTTTTTTTTTTTTGTAATCTTATACCATCTTGGCATTATCGCCATTCTAATGAAACCGGTTTGGGGCACATCGTTTTGATAGTGCATAACGGACATAGGTAAAAACATTTTCGTGTTTAATATATTAGGATAACTATCTGCCAGAACGTACCTTTCAAATGGTGAAAGATTTTTTCAATTAGGTGTAGTGGTTCCTACGATTACGTCTGAAAAATCTCACAAATTTCGGGCTCTCTCTTTACTAGTTAAAATTAAAACCTGACCTGCGGTTCCATATCAAGATCTCCAGCATTTATTCGTGCGTTAACTTGACCAACGAGACTATAAAATATTTTTCGTTATTATAAAAAAAAAAAAACGATTTTTAAATAAGGATTTTAGCTTACCATGCAATGTCATCCAAATCAAACGTGTATGCATAATTTCAGCTCAATTGGTTTAGGGATACTTTTTTTAAAATTCAGTTGCAAGATTTGACCCACACGTACTAACGAACGAAATAACAGGGCAAGTTAAAATAAAACTTAAAATTATCTAATCATTTAGTAAAACTTGATTTAAATACTGAAAAGAAAACAGCTGCGTAACTGGTCATAACAAAATCTATTTCGGTGAGAACTCAATTCAACAATTCGGTCACTAAAATCTAGGAAAAATCACAGACAGCTTCAAAAAATAACACGACTGATTGTAAATCTATGTTCATTGGTTTCATGAAAAGTATTCGCCCCAACCTTTATTAGTGTGGAGAATAGTGAAGCAACTTGGAGAATCGTCGAGAACTTCAATTAATATTACACGGAGGTCCTGTTGACAGCTTAGGAGTGTGTGTAATGAAATTAATCAACCTACACAGTCTCCCTTATAAAGGAATAGTTTAGAAGTGCTAGAATTCTTCACTTAAGGGTTAGCTTCTATTAGCAATAATGTGAAGATTGACGAAGAACGTGTTGTAGGTGAAGCAGTAATCAGTATTTCAAGTCAAAAGTCACAGAAGTAACGTGACTTTTGAAGTAAAATTTAATTTTTTGAGGATGATGATCGAAGTCATATCACTTTTTAAGCAAGTTTTTATATAGTTGCATCCGTCCCAATGTATGTGAAAATAAAGTTTGCAAGTTAAATTAGACCCACTTTTCGGTGTTCCATTGAGCTTTGAGCTTGAATCATTTTTCAAAGTAAAAAATATATTATTTTTACATGATTTTTCAGTGACTTGCTGACTGCTTATTTGCTTACTCTTTAAGAATTAGTGCGTGTCTTATTGAATTTAATTTTGCCTTTTCTGTATTTTAATGTTATATCTATCATCCAATTAATACGATAACTTTTTTTGTAGTCACTGTTTGATATAAACATATTACACAATCATTGTGAAAATATTAATTAACCGCAAATATGTCTGAAATAAACGTCAAGAAGTTATGTCACAAGTCAAGAAATTATCTTACGCCGCCGTGCTATCGTTTTAGACCAAATGGCTTTATCACCCAAACTATGATAAAAAATGTGACTCAAGCCATGCCACAGTAGGCCGTGCTCGCCGGGTAGAGCTGGAACAACTATCTGTAGGTCATACAAATATTTGTTCCGTGCGGGAATCGAACACGCCACACGCCGCGCAGCAGTCAATCGATCAACCACTGCGCCAACCGTGCGCCGCTTTGACAGTACAAAATAATTGTTTATACCTACTGAATAAAAGTAGCACAAAAAATATAGGTATATGAAAAGTGAATATGTAAGGGTCGTAGCAGGTGGTGTTCTGTAGTTTCTGCACCGTTTTTCCCACAGCATCCGTAAAAAAAAAGCCTTGAGTTTATTGTAGGTAAAAATAAAACATATAATTTCCCCACACTTTTCCCATAAACAGAACAGCACACTTCCCCTTAAACAGGGATAGTTTGTCTTCCAGAGAGAATTATGCGCGTCGACCCCTCTACGTACTGACTTTTATACTCTACCATAGAGCAGGTAGAGGGACGTGCTAGGATTTCACACCTCTATCTAGTTTATTTATGTGGAGATACTGCTCTACGATTTGTTGGAGACGATAGATATGGTCGCTCAAATGTTTTAAGATAAAGGAGATATGTGGGTATTATAATGTTTTTTATTATTATTTAGTGCATTTTATCATGCCAATATCGGTCAATAGCCCACTTAGCCGTATTAACAAATTCTAGTACAAAAATGGAAATAAATTCCCTTAAATTTCTGATACTGAATCAATTGTAATAGTAATTCTTAAAAAAATCAAGAGGATTTATAAATGTTGGTAAAAAGCGGGATGGCGATTTAAAACTTATATTACTTAACTATATGTCTAGGTTTCCTTACAATGTTTTACTTCACCGAATGTCCAAGATAAACTTAGAAAGTACATATGAATTGAAAAAGTTACATTGGTTCATGCCCAGATTTGCACCCACAACATCAAGCACGAGACGTGAGGTCTTAGCCCTTGGGTCACCACGAAATCACAATAAGGTTTTTTATTGAGTTCAAAATATCTTTGATTTGCTTGACCCCAGTAGGACGGAATTGACATAACAATAACTCTGTAAACTTCATATGAAAATCTCCTGTGACCAATACATTACATAAGTGCCTTGTTAAAGAATTCTCGTCGGTACAGTAACAGACAATAGCCACAAACAAATCTTCTAGACGCGGTAGAATACTTTCCATCAGTATTTGCGACAGAGAAACACTGGCAAATACTTTGTTTGCTGGGAAACATTTGAATACACTTTACTAAGTAAAGTCGATATGAATGTGGATGGATTTTTTTGTATTATTTGTTTGTGTAGTAGTTTGCAAGTAGGTTATAATATTATAATAAAATGCCCTTTATTCTGAATTGTTTCTTTCACATTCACTTTATATACTTTTTATTATTGTTTATTATATACTTTCTATTTTGTTTCATATTATCTATTTTACGTATTTTTATTATTTATTAGTTGAGCACGTACATATTTACACTGGCTGTCCCACGCGGCTTCGCTCCTTCAACTGGCTACCTACCTATCCTACCTTACCTACCCTACATACATTTATGTTGCGTAACTTTAACCACTCACGCAGCGCACGCAACGGAAGCTTTCAAAAAAGAATATTTTTGCCCGTTTTTGCAACATTTTTCATTTATGCTCCGCTCCTATTGGTCGTAGCGTGATGTTATATAGCCTATAACCTTCCTCGATAAATGGACTATACAAGGCAAAAAAATATTATCAATTCCAACCAGTAGTTCCCGAGATTAGCGCGTTCAAACAAACAAACAGACTCTTCAGCTTTATAATATTATTATAATATTAGTATAGATTATATTTAGTATCTATTTTATTTACCCACGTCCGTATGTCACTTGCGGGATGCCACCTGAAAATCAGCGCTGGGTGTCTGACGCCCAGCAAATGCTGGTTTGGTAAACCTTTCGGGCAGCTCTTCTTGAGCCTTGTTTGTACTTTTTTACTGTTCTTTCCTGTTACTGTGTAACAGGGTAGTTGAAAAAAATTATCTAATTTTCATTTGCCGCGTGAACAAAAAATTATGACGATACATTGCGTTGAAATATCCTGTGACGTCACGGTGTGTCACACTTTATACTGTCAAAATGACGTCACAAGCCTCCACTCCTGAACTTTGAAGCGCTTTACTTTGTCAATTTTTATTTATTTGATAAAGCAAAAATACGGGTCCAATATTATTTGATAATCTCACTGACGGACTAAATAGAATAATCATTTTTCTACGCAGGCAACATTCCTATTGTTGCTGTTGTCTTTTGTCTGTGTCGAATAAATGTTTGCTATTCTATTCTATTCTTTGTTTTCTATGAATTGTTACAGTATGTCCCTGTTTCTATTTAAACCCTGTTTCTAATTCAATTTTCCTTTTGGCAAAGGCCCTTTCTGCTCTATCCGCTGATTTCTACCACGAGTCACCCGTCTCTAGTTAAGTCCCGCTGTTTGTTTTACCTCTTCCTCCCATATTCTTATCTGTTTTCCTTTGCTGCGTTTACTGTCCCTTGGTTACCAATCAGTCAGTTTTATTAATTTTCGGTTGTGCAATGAGCTCCGTTAAAAAAAAAGACTTTCTCTAGGAAAAACATTGATTTATTCTTCTTAGATTTATGAACGAAAGATGAGGGATGAAAGGGTGTATTACATAACATTACCCCAATATTCCTTAAAAGATTAGGCAGAGGTATATAGTACACCCGCGTTTTGCAAATTATGTTTACTTGTCCCATGTAATTAGAGAGCGAGCCTGCTGCCAACAACGGGGCACAATTCCAGAATCTGAGCTACTACTGAGAAATTCTAAATGGAACCTATCTCACCAAGTTTTTTTTAATTCCTATAGTCAAAGTCGGGTGTGGAAGGACTACTTTGAAAAACTGATCAATGAGGAAAATAACTGGAGTGGTATGTTAGAAAATAAACCTGTGAATGAGGGGTTACTGAGAATGGTTAGTATAGAGGAAGTAAGAATAGCAGTTAATGGAATGAAGAATGGTGAGGCAGTTGGTCCGGACGGAATACCAGTTGAAGTGTGGAAGATATTGCGCGTCGATGGATGGACGTAGTTGGCTTTATTCTTCAATAAGTTGATACGGGAAGAAGCAATACCTGATCAATGGTGCTATAGTTCGTTTGTGATGTGCTGGAGTGCAACAACTACAGAGGAATAACGCTAATGTCTTAGAAAGCTCAGGAAAAGTTATTGAAAGGTGGCTGAAAGAAGAGAGTGAAATATCGCAGTAGCAATTCGCTTTTATGCCTGGGTACAACGGATGCCATTTTCGCAATCCGCCAGTTGTGCGAGAAGTACAGAAGTGCACAAAACTTGCACATGGTGTTCATTGACCTCGAGAAGGCATACGACCGGCCGGGTGCCCCGTAAGGTTTTGTGGTGGGCCCTTATGAAGAAAGGTGTGCCTGGGAAGTGTGTATAGTTGATCCGAGCGAGGTACATTCGATGTAGTACCCAAATCCGGCCAAATTTCAGTCGGCTTGCACCAAGGGTCGGCTCTCAGTCCTTACCTCTTCCTGATGATAATGAAAGTTCTGACGTCGGACATACAGGAAGAGGTATCGTGGTGTATGCTGTTTGCCGATGAAATTGTGCTGGTTGCCGAGAGTGGCTTAGAGGTCCAGAGCAGATTGAAGAGTGTTGGCTTGAAATTGAGCAGAACTAAAACAGAATACTTGTTCTGCGATTTTGGCGGTCTCTCCAGTTGCGTGCCTGTAGCTCTCGCTGGAACACCCATACCGATCTGCTCCGACTTCCGGTACCTAGGGTCGCTTGCCAAGGGGAAGGCGAGGTACACCGAGAAGTAACGCACTGGATCAACTCGGGATGGATAAAATGGTGACAGGTCACTGGAACAACTTGTGACCACGGATGCCCCTCAAGTGAAAGGGGAAAAATTTAATTTAATTTTTAGAGGAAGTTTGAAAGTGGCGCCAGTGATAGAAAAGTTGAAAGAAAACCGTTTGTCCTGGAAGGGTCATGTGATGAGGAGGGATGAAACGGATGTTACTAAAAGAGTTATGAATATAAATTTGGATGGATGGAGAGAGAGAAGACGGCGACGGAGGAGTGATATGAAAGAAAAGGGAGTGAGTGATGGCTTGACTGGGAACAGGACGGTATGGGAAAAGAAAACGTGTTGCGCAGTCCCAAAGTAACATGGGAAAAGGGCAGGAAGATGATTATGAGTCAAAGTCTGAGGTAGTCACAGCATGCAATGTGTTCTGATGCGTCGGTGTTGGGGAGTACCCCACCACCGGCGCATCAGAACATTGTGGGTGGTGGGGAGTACCCCAGAGGACGTGCACCACCGGACGGTGACGGACAGCCGCGGCGGGTCCACGGACGAGTGCTAATGCGTGCCCGTATTCCCGCCATAAGCTGCACAGGACACCGTTGAGTTTTAGTGGGTTTGAGTCCCACATATTTGCGCTATCTCCCCGTGGCAAGCATGAGCATTTCTTCACGCAAAAAACAAAAAAGGTCTACATAGAATAGAAAAATAAGAATAGATTTTGTTAGGACTATAATATTTTCAATGAAAAAACTGTTAGTATTGAAAATTCTGCGAAGTTTTAACAAGCATGTTAGTTACAGTTCTGCTTTTGATATCTTAAGTTAGTTTGTGTGCAGAAAACTCTGAATGTCCAGTTAGTTTAATATTATTTGTATGTAAAAATCATTGTTGGTTGAGTCTTTTGTATTCTGGGATCTGGCACTCATAAAATCAGTTGAGACAAGAAGGAGACCAGCCACTCCAAACAAATTACGAACAAGACGATATCCTTACCATCTTTGTCTTGGGCTTTTTTATCCTTTTTGCTAGGCACTGGTTACTACTCATAAGCTAAAAGTCATTGCCAGATGGTGATTTGTCTAGACCAGAGGACCGGACCGGACGGTTGAAGAAGGAGGTCTCTTGGGTTGGTCACAAATAAATATTTTTGCATTCTTTATTTCTTTCAAATCAAATCAACCATTTATTTCTTTGCAAACATGAGTACAATTACCAATGTACATAGATGTTCCTTTGTACCCACGACGGAACGGAGACGGTATATGCGTTTGGGGTGAGAGGATGTTTACATAATAAAGTCCTCCATATTCTACCGTCGTCGCATGGGCATGCAAATAATACTAAATTCTAAAAAGTAAATCAAATTAAAAAATATAATACGAATAAAGATAAATGTCAAATCATAAAAATTATAAATTTCAAATTTAGTTATATAAATGTTATGTATAAAAAGGTAAAAGTAAAAATTATGACAATGATGTCAAAACAAAATAATAAGTATGTCAATGAGAATAAAAGTATGTCAAGGCCGCCCATTGTGTCACCCAGTGTAATGTTTACTTCTTCTATACTTTCTGTAACTTTTATGGTGTACATAATAAAGAGTATTCTATTCTATTCTATTCTATCAGGATACTTGGTAGCAGCTATAACAATAATAAAATACGTCAATCACACAGCGATTCATCGTTAGTGAAATCGTCAATTTTGTAATATATCACGTGACACTTCGATAGCGCTTGGCAATCCCATTAATTTTTGCCATTTTGTCAATCGCTATCGAGACGCTTTCATTTATAGAATTGCACTTATCTAGAGCATCAAGTTGGGTTGTCATATAATCGCAATATCATTGTCATTCGATTTTCTTTCTAAGCAATCGTTGCAACTATTAACTGTCACTTTAACCTGTCTTTCACATCATCTGCCACCTACCCCTGGTCCTAAAAAAATCGACCTTGCCTTCCATTCAAACACATCCGTGGTTCAAAATACTTTCTTATAATGAATTCCAGCTACATTGCTTCCCCAAGTCCCCCCTCAAAGTCTGCGAAAGCCAATAAATCAGCGCGCAGCTTGTGAACATTCTCCGACACGTCCAAACTTGGAGAAGTATATTTTGAGTTTACGTGTTTTCTCTTTGATTATGGTAGATTATAATAATATGGGATGCTTATTTTTTTGCGCAAGTCCTAGATTACATGGAAAGGTGTTTTTTGCGCAAGTCCTTCTTGACTGAAGAATTTTTCGCGGCATTGTGACTGCTTTGTTGGTCTAGAGAATGAATTTTTCGATACAGAAAACAGCTGAGCAAATGAGGTGGTTTAGTGTGATGAGCCATTATTTCATCTTGATCTTGTGTGACGGAAAGCATTAACGTACGCTCTAGGTATTGTGAATGTGATTTTTTCAATTGATATTCATATGCAATTCTTATTTTATTTTGGACATCGCGACAACTGTAAAGTAAAATCCTCGTGAGGAAACATGAACTTACAGTTAATATAAGTAAGAAATCGCCGACCAGTCTAGATCAAACGTGGTGACTGAAGCCTTCTGTTTTTTTTTTGGATTATCCCACCGCGCTATTCCCAAACTACTGCAAGTCCTGAAAGCCAGGATCAACAGTGGCTACCAACAGAAAAGCGCCGAGGCAATAAAGCTCGACGAAGTCCCGGAGAATGAATTGAACTATGAGTATCTTGGATCACGCAACGAAATTAATCAAAAAAGAATAACGGAGGTGTAGAAAAAATAATAATTCCTAATTGCACTTCCCTCCATATCAAGTAGGAGACAGAACAAACAAGGCCAATAGGAACAAAGGGTAGTTTACAACTGGGATAAGCCTAGTGCCTAGCCCCACGGATAAAAATTAGCATTAATATTAATGGGTTCTAACATTGTTAGCTGTTATATTTGATTCCAATAATAAAATGGCAAAAACGCTTGAACGCACGGAAATTTGTTCTAGTTTTCACAAGGTCCGTAGAATAAATAACTCCGGATGCAGCAAGTACATTATTCAAAATAATTTTGCGCTTTCTCTTAATGAAAAGAGGCCCCACAGTGGGACAGTAAGAGGCTGTATAATTATAGGAATTTACAGCATCCATACAAGTTTTTGGTTGTTATCTGCCATAGCTGTAGAGAATAATTCTACCTGTAAAACTGAACAATCTATGAAACTCGTTTCTGATAAGCTTTTTATCAAAAGCTCAGCTTAAAATCATTATGCACCCATAAAGTTCTGTTAATGCAATCATTATCTTCGGTTAGATTAGCAGTATAAATGCTAATAGGACAACGTAATACCGTCAATGTTTGAATTACAGAAACGATGTCTAAAGCGACCGTCCTGACGGCTCGACGTGATGCGATTTATATTACACTGATAGGCGATTAATATTGGAAATACGTTCAAGTGAATGTAATGTGACGCAATTCGCCGGTTTCTAAGGGACCTTTCTGGTGATACGACGGGATGCGATTTATATCATACTGATAGGCGATTTAAATTACAAGTATGTTCACACGGACTCAATGTGATGCAATTCTAGCGATTTGAACTAGGAATTTTCATAGCAAAAAATGTGTGTGTGTCAGCTTCAACGATCGACTGGAGTTTACTCCTTAAGTACGATTTCTCTTGAATATGTAAGAAGCCAAGAGGGTAAATAAACGCATCTCTTATAACTATATGAAAGCATGCATGCATTTCCATTCCTTTCACATTTTTTTAAATTAATTCAGTAAAAAGTAAACCTCATGGTTCCTGTTGATACTATACGTAATTTCAAAGCGAAAGGTGCGCAGAAAACATAACTCTTGTTTGAATTTCACTCCTCATAAAATTTTCATACCAGGGGCCTTAGATGTGAAAACCGATTCTTAAGGAGTAAACTCCAAAATATATGTGCACGCAGTACCATAATATAGCGATATCCACATAAAATTAATTTGCGTCGCACCATCAGTAAGGTCCCTTAATCATACTGGCATAATTATTGTTTTGCCAATGGAATATTCGGAACTAATACTGGGTTTAGCGTTTCATGCAATAATCTGCTTTTATTTGGTAATAATTCAACGCACTGATACGTTTTACAAATCTAATGTGTTGCTTAACATCTGAGTATTAGCTTTTCTATGTGAATAGGCTTACATATTGTGAGCTGAAGCTGTTTATTGGGAGTTTCAGATTTAGCTGTCGACATTTTAGGGGTTGAAAAATAAGTGATATATAATATTTTTTTTAATTTTGAAATTACGGTAATACTTACTTTTTTGGTTCTAGAGACCATAAAAAACTTCGAAAGATGAAATATACAATTTTGAATTTTCACTTCGTTTTATACGAAGGCATACTTTCAAAATGATCCTATAAAGGTCAGTAAATAAAGTATATTGAAATTAGAGTTCTGTTTCATAGGCGTCTAAGGAAGTTTCCTTAGACGCCTATGCATAAGTCTTCCACTTAATCAAATTTAACGTTGTGGTGTCGTAACAATAGCCACGTAAACTCATGTACCCTTGCTAAACAAAAATTCAACATCGTTGTCCAACTTTTGTTTGCCATGAATACGAGCCCTAAATCAGTACAACTTAATCCGCAAAGTTAAACACAACACCAGTTTACCCAACCACGTTAATCAACTCGTCTACTCTATGAAAAAATTAATCTTAAAATAACTCTATTAAACCGTTATGAAAGCACGCTTCAATTACCCCCTCTAGCATTCGCAGGGTTATCTAAATCGCGTTCGAATTGCGACTTCATTTCGATAGAGGTAGGGTGTAATATTGTACGGCTATTTACGTGTAAAAAGGGGTAAGTAATGAGTCACTTTAGTTTCAAATTGACTCCGGTAGGGCGCGCAATGGCAACGTTCCCCATTTGTTTTTAAAAATGAACGGAAATTCTGATTGGATTTTTTGATTAATTAGTCGAGAGGTGTTTTCATAAGAGGAGACTGTGGTTGCAGTGTTAATTAATAATTTAATTTTTAGGTGTGTTTACATTCATACATTTATGTTCATACATTATTACGGCATAATTAATATTTTTTGTTAGGTGATGTTGCATAGATGTTCATTAAAAAAGAAATAGAAAAAGTTTTAAAGATCAATAGATGTGCAATCTTCATAAAGTATTAAACATAATGTTATCAATAGTAAAAAAGAGCATCAAATTGGAGGAAAAATATTGGTAAAAAATAAATCAAATAAATAACAATTTCTTTATTAATTCCATACATGCATTTAATTTCCTTAGACTAATCACTTGTTGACTTGGTAAAATAAAAAATAATAATAAAATCAATCTTCATGTGCCTTGATTGTAATTAATAAGATAATATTAAATAATTTAAACATTCAAATATTGCTATGAAATCAAGAAATATTGAATCTAATTTAGAACTTAAATCTAGAAGTATCAAATCAAAATTGAACACTAAATCCTATAATCTAAACATATTATCTTCATAAAAAAACATATAAATCATCTTATCATGAGATTAAATTGATTATTGAATTACAATAGATAAATAAGACATTAGAATTGATTGTTAAATTAAATACATTTAAATTAATTACTAAATTAGATGAAAATTTATTATCAAATTAGATATTAGAATTGATTATTAGATTAGATTTTGAAGTTGATTATTAAATTAGATATTATGATTGGATATAAATTAGATATTAAATATTATAGTGGATACTTAATACTTATTTGAATAAACGTTCTCTCTGTTCGGCTTCATAACGCAATATATTCTTCCTTCTCAAAAAACACAACATACCTAATTATATTGCCAACGACCCCTCAATTACTTACGCTACTAAACAAGCATCATGCACTCAAAACCCACCATAGGGTACTAATTCAAATTCAATCCTACCATTAACGGACATATTTACAAAGAGCAACCAAAACAATAGAGAGCCCACTTAAACGGACCTCCGGACCTCATTCAACTTGTCGATTTAAAGGGTCCAGAAACCAGAATAATTTTCCGAAATCTACATAAGATAAAACAAAGGTCCAATGTGAATGATACCGGAATACGTCTATTTCCTATTAGACGGAGGGACTGGGCCGCAAAATTTTGAAATGGTCCCATTTGCATGTTAACACGGGAGAGACAATGCAATAATTGAATACTACGGGTACAACGGTTTTCAATGTAATCTATTCTCGTGTTTCGATCCTTCGTCTGTTTTAAATATGTTCTGGGTACTGTGTGTATAGGTATGTAAAGGTAGGCCCGTTCCTATCTGCCTCGGGCGGTCGGCCGCTACAGTACAAGTTGCGTGTGATGAGGTTTCTACTCTGATTCAGGTATAAAATACTGAGTCCATTATATGTTTCTTTTTGTAAGTTTTGTCCTGGATGATCATAACATTTCCGATTTTTAGCTAGAGGTTTTGTGCTGTTAAACTTTATTTCTTAATTAGCATTGCGCTTATTCATTTCTAAAACGGTTCAACATCATCTTCATTTCAGCCGAAAGACGTCCACAGCTGGACATAGGCCTTTCTCAGGCGTAACCACATTGACCGAACCCGTGCGTCTCGCATCCAGCGGATTCCCGCAACCTTAACCAGGTCATCGGTCCACCTAGTGGGAGGCCTTCCAATGCATCATCTTCTGGTTCCCAGTTGCCATTCCAGAACTTTTCGGCCTCATCGGCCATCCGTTCTGCGACCAATGTGCCCTGCCCACTGCCACTTAAGTTTTGTAATTCTTCGGGTTATGTCGGTAACTTTGGTTCTTTTTTTTTATTTGTTATAGGCTCGTGCTTGACCACTATCTGTTGCGGATATCCTCATTTCTCATGTGATCACGCAAGGAAACTCCGAGCAAAGCCCTCTCCATTGCCCTTTGGGTGACTTTAATCTTTCTGTTGAGGCCCATTGCGAGCGATCACGTCTCGTCTAAATCGGTTGAATGCCGTAATTACCGAAAAAAATAGTGCCTAAGCCATTGCGTGTCGCGTGGATACACGTTTCGAGCACTCCAGGCGTTAATCTTAGCCAACCTATCAAGATATTGATACATATAAAACAGATACAGACAAATACAAGCCTCAAATACGGGATAAACCAATTAAAACATCGGATTAAGTTTAACTAACACGGGAACAAAGTTATAGTTAGGGCCATGTAATAAAATTATCCCTTGCAGTACTTTGGTAGTTACTCTTTATAGTATCGGGGTTGTTGGAGGAAGTCTGGCAGTCGGGGGAACTCTGTCATTTCTTGCGTTTACGTGTATTTGCTACAGTTTAATTTAGTTTTTAGGGGTCCTCTTCCCGAGGGACGCCAATGGAACACACGAAGTCTACGTTGGTCGGCCTTTTGTGTGGACTTAGTGGGTCTTTAGTTCAGGATGGCTGGTAGCAGCTGAATGAGAGTTGCCGAAAATCTAAACTAATGGTGTGCAATTGAAGAGGCTTATTAATGCTGGCTGATGATGATATCAGCTGAAAGACGTCCACTGCTGGACATATGCCTCCCTAATATTCGCCACATTGACCAGTTCCGTGCGTCCCGCATCCAGCGGATCTCCACAACCTTCACCAGGTCATCGGTCCACCTGGTGAGAGGCCTTCCCACCCAAAGTCTTCCAGTTCGCGGTCGCCACTCCAGAACTTTTCAGCCCCATCGGCCATCCGTTCTGCAAGCAATTTGCCCTGCCCACTGCCACATAAGTTTGGCAATTCTTCGGGATATGTCGGTAACCCTGGTTATCTTGCAGATCTCTACATTTCTGATTCGTTAACGCAAGGAAACTCCAAGTATAGTACTCTCCATTGCCCTTTGGGTGACTGTAAGCTTTTTGATGAGGCCCTTTGTGAGTGACCACGTCTCAGAGATGATCTCGCTGATGATGATATCTGTCCATCCGAGAAGATCATACCTATTCTTAGAATCACAATAGCCAGTGGTAAGCCTTAGTGTAAATAAAAAGCCTTTTTATAAATAAACATGTTTTTTAACGAGCTAAAGCAAGCAGCCCTTTACCTTAGCCAAGTGGCTAATTTATACTCATAATTACGCAATAAAAATTGCTCCCCTAATTATTAATGAGGAACAATAACTTTTCATACGGCAATTTTGACGACGGGCTGCGTAAAGTATGCCTGTAAATATATCTGTAAAATTTTTATCACTGTGATTAAAGTCGACGGCTTAGCGTTTTATTATGGTTGGGGTTATTTATACCCCGTGCGGTAGGGACGGGTTAAGGGGATAGTATGCCGAAATTTTGTAATATGCAATGTATTGAAATGAGCTGTTAAAAACTATAATATGTAGTTGGTATTCTGAGTAATCTGAGATGGTATAAAGTTTTGCTTATGTAATAAGTAGAAAAAGAAAAATCGATAAGACTGTGTGAAGAGTGAAATGAAAGAAAAGAGAGTCAGTGATAGCGTGACGTATAACAAGTCGTTATGGAAGAAGAAAACGTGCTGTGCCGAAGGAACATAGGACATAGACAGGAAGATGATGAATAAGTAGTAAAAAATAACTCCATTTTTTACAAGTTTTTTGATAATAATTACAAAGATTTTTTCCAGACGGTTAATTAGCTTTCACGTAGACGTATGGCATCCTGATTCTGATAATAAAAATCGTTTTCATCTATCAGCATTAGTTTTGGAGATATGACATGTATGTAATTTTGAAGATAAATACAACAAATTAATACCATAAAAAATATTTAATTTTCGAAAGCAGCCAAAAATTATCTTTTTAAAGATTTTTTTTGCATGAGATGCTTGTGGTAGGTCTCGTTTCAAACTCCAGCAATAATCTGCCATCAAATGCACATCCCATCTGCCCTTATATCGTTCCTCCATGGTGTGAATTTCTCGATGAAATCTTTCTCCTTGTTCATCACTAAAGATCATGGGAAGCTGATAGATAGAAACGGCTGGTAGATTTAAATGCACTGTATCAAAAGATAAAAGAAAAGTGAAAAAAACCTCCGGAAGATATTAAAAATTAAAATTTTGTAAACATGTGATTAACCATTTGCCACATCACACAACGCAACGACAAAACTAATAAAAACTCAAAATGTCAACGTCGAACTGCCCGTCTTTCAATATGACAAGAAAAAATACATCACACCAATAACACGAACCATGCCCGAAAATAAAACGAAAAAGTATTCAGTTTATAAAACAATTTCGAAAATGGAACGACTAGGGTATCGACCACAAAAAAGTGACAGTTCATTGACGAATGACGTCACCTTTTCTGTCACGCCCTCTGCGTATATTTTATTCGGCTCGTACATCACGTTTGACGTGTGACACGGTGTGCCAATTCGGTGCGACATGACAACAACTGGTGCATGTAACCTGTGACATTGTAGTGAATACTGCGGTTTGCTCCTTCGAATTGGGTAACTTTTTTATAGTTTAGCTCCAATAACTTGTTTCGTTTTTTGGATGATCAACTTTTAAAATTTACATGAATTATTTAATAAAGGTAGTATCAAACAGAGCAGACGCGACAATGTGATAAAGACGCGAAAATTATACGGTTTGCGCAGGGGTTCAGCGATCGGCTACTGTGCTGCATGTCGCGGGTTCATTTCCCGCACGGAATAAATATTTGTATGGCCTACAGGTATTTGTTCCAAGTCTGGATGTTTGTGTAACTGAGTTTAAACGTCTGTGAATGTACCCACGATACAAGAGAAATTCCTAGTGTGGGAAAACGCTTTTACGACAAAAAATACATATTTTCATAGATTTTTACCCATAGATAAATTCCTATGAAAACTCATTGGAGCTCTCCTTAAAATGATAAGCACAAGGACTCCAAGACGTCGATGCGCATGTTTGTGTGAGTGTGCCATTTCGAGTGTTTGTAGTTAGTTTCTGTACTGTTTGTCCATATTTATACTGTGCCCAAGACGGGCGTTTAAACCTAAAAAGGCCACCAAAATAAAATTCCCGATACTTTTACGATCCTGCTGTTTATTTTACGTAATTATGAGCGAGGAACTTAAAATTAGGCCAATAAGAGAATATTATTTACTTCAATAATGATGAAACTCTATACTTTCTGAGATTTGGCTATATAACGAAGTCTCTGACCGATATTTTATAAATAAGTAATATTGTTTAATGGGGTTCTATTGTTTAGTGAGGTAAAATCCCGTCTACATACATATCTACATTTCTAACATTGAAAAGTCAGAAATATTAACAAAAACTTTTTTCTGTCCGTCAGTAGTTTTTTTTTTATGAAGAACTAGTTAGGTAGGTATATCAAGTATTTGATAATTCTGTTTCCGTGGAAATTTCATGAACATTATAACACACATAAGAAGTCATCTTCAATTGTATAGTTAAATGAAAGAAGTTAAACATTTACCAGTATCCAATCTGCTCGTACTGAGATGCTTCAGCGTCACTCTGAAAAAAATAAATTTACAGGTTAATAACCTTAAATAACCTTAAAGGTGGTAAAATAGATTGTTTTTTATTTCTTTGTTAAAGGTAATATCCCGATAACGCTAGTAGAAAACGAAAAAATGTATGGGAATGAGACTTCTGATTGCTAAGTCACGTGGTCAGACAATGCAAATAGAAAGTGTTATCGATTGTGGAAAGAGATTCGATACGAAACGTTTGTAACTTGGCTTGGTTAGCTTGGCTAGGGGCTGGTCCGATTACGAAATTTTTTTCACATTTAGAGAGGTAGACTTTTAATAAAATAGTGTATTTTTATAGGTTACTTTTAACAAAATAGTGTTTTTATAGGTTACATTTAGCAAAATAGTATATTTTTATAGGTTACTTTTAAAAGAATAGTGTTTTTACAGCATACTTTTAGCCAAAAAGTGTGTTTTTATAGCCTACTTTAAACAACATAGTGTGTTTTTATAGGTTACTTTTAACAAAATAGTATTTATGTAGCCTCCTTTTAACAAAATAGTGTTTTTGTAAAGGTTACTTTTAAGAAAATAGTGTTTTTATAGCCCACTTTTAACAAAATAGTGTTCTTTTATAGGATGTTTTTAACAGAATAGCGTATTTTATTGGTTACTTTTAACAGAATAGTGTTTTAATAGCCTTCTTTAACAAAATAGTGTTTTTATAGCCTGCTTTTAACAAAATAGTGTGTTTTTATAGGCTACTTTTAACACCGGAAAAAGGTACGGTTCCTGTGAGATAGGCTACGAAAGTCAGGAACAACTAGTTTTCAATAGAAGCTTTGCTTGCTTTTATGAAGTTTCATGCTATTGCAGAAAGTGGACTATTTGTTAACAAGAGCGTAGAAAATCTGGCCAGAAGCAGAGTAGAATGCAGGACTAACAGCCCTTTGAAAAAGAGTTACTGCAGCCCTGGCTCAAGTAACTGAAGGAATACGGGTGGCGTTAGTCAGTAAAAGTCTGACAAGCCCTCCCGCTTCACCCAGAACGGGAGAAATCTTTGGATGAATTCCCACTCCCTATCACAGAGAGGAGGTTTGTGTCCCAATAGTAGGATTATAATATGTAAATGTTTATGCTTGGCAAGAGTCCAGTTGTTTAAAGAATACATTCAACAATATTTTTTGCAAATTTAACGATACACATCATCAACTGTTATAATCCTTTTTCTCGAAAACGGTTTCCCCCCATAGATTAAAATTTCCATGAAAATCTCATAACGTTTTCCTCGGTCAGATATTCAGATGGGCAGTGGAAGTGCGAACGAGACTCTTGGGGCCAATCATTGGACATTGGCGTTGGTAATCGGGTTACTGGACAGACAGACATGCAGGTTACATAAACCCTGCTGTTAACTTGTGCTGCCAATTTCGGACAAACTTGATTTCCGAGGAAGTGTGTCATTGGGTTTTAATTACGACAGTTATGATGCATTTGATCTTTCACATACTTTTTTTTTCATATATATTACACATATACACACGACATATTTTTTTTCTTTGGACATGGCGTCTCTGAGACCCCTGTAGTTTATGGTTGAAATATATTTTGGAAAAAGAGAAAAAAGACATATTTTAATTTTAATAAATAGGCTTTTATCCGTTTAGTGCTTAAAACGTGGATCAAAAGCGAGACAGAATTGATTTCAATTGTTTCGGTAATTACGGCATCCAGCCGGTTAAACGAAACCAAACAAAATGCGAGTGAGATAATTTTACATTTAATTTTAGATACTTTATATTAATATTACTTATTAACGAATTGTCGCTGTTATTGAAAGATCCCGTGACGCCAAAGACAATTTGCCTAAGTCTTTGGCGACAGGTCAAAAAAAAAGAAAAACGAAAAAAAAAAATGATGGGGTAGATTTTCAGTCATCATAGTAGTTCTTTCTTTCTTTCTTTTTCTTTTATTTTAATTACCTATCAATCTTGGAAAAGGCCTGCCCAAAGCTAATATTTGTTGCCTCCGCTGTTTTCTTAATCGCCAGTATTTTAAAGGCTTCACCTAATTAGGTTACTCTGACTCAGAGCAGGATTATCTCACTACCTACTTTATCTATAATATGTAGGTCAGGACATGTTTGTACTACTATTCTTGAAGGAGTAGTAGAGAATTTAACTTTGCCAGCGTTTTAGCTGGTGCCTAAAAAGCCATTGAGACCTTTCACAAAAAAAAAAATATTTACTAAAAATACTACCGACTTCCAAATAAAAAACTACAAATGGAAAAATAACTTTTTTTTTGGAAGTCGGTGTCTTTGGAAGGTACTATTTTTTTGCGTGAAGGACACCAACTTCCAAAAAGAAAATTAATTTTCACTTCGTACTTTTTTTATTTGAAAGTCGGTAATATATTTTTTCACATAACCGTTGAAATGAGATTATACCAAGGTGAGCTGTACATATCTGCATACCACTTTAGAGATAGACAGATTTAGAGATTTCTCTTTACTTTTAGAGCGTACTGGCGTGATGTTATGTTATAAAATGGTATAATCAATAAACAGACATGCGATTGCAGCAATCCCGAGAGATTTGCCGTTATTTATTGAAGAATTCTGTTTGATATCTTTGAAATTCTTCATCAGATCTTCACCAAATTGGACCAATTTCGGCAAATAAACTTAAAAAAAAAATTCTAAATCGGTCCACAATTTGCGGAGATATCGGTGAATATAAAAAAAAAGAAAACAAGTGCGAGTCGGACTCGCGCACGAAGGGTTCCGAACCATAATCGCAAAAAACTGCAAAAAATCACGTTTGTTGTATAAGGGGGCTCTTACCCTTATATATTTATTTTATTCTGTTTTTAGTATTTCTTTGTTATAACGGCAACAGAAATAATTTCATCTGTGAAAATTTCAACTGTCTTGCTATCACGGTTCATGAGATATAGCCTGGAGACAGACAGACACACAGACAGACGGACCGCGGAGTCTTAGTAATAGGGTCCCATTTTTACCCTTTGGGTACGGAATCCTAAAAAGTAACGTTGTTACTACGAAATGCCAATAAAAAAACAATAACACAAGCTCAGGAGTAGCTTTTGCGAAAACTAGATTAAGGCCCAGTTTTTAACCGACTTCAAAAAAGGAGGAGGTTCTCAATTCATCGGAACCCTTTTTTTATGTATGTCCCCGATTACTCAAAGACGCCTGAACCGATTTGGAAAGGGTATACTTCCCAGGTGGTCCCATGGTCATCAGGTCAGGATCTGGTGATGGGATCTTAGAGAAATCGAAGGAGCTCCTCAAATATTACAGGCATACAGCGATTTTTTTATTCTATTGTTATCCTCGCAAGTAGTGAAGTTAGATATTTCACCATTTGTTAGACTAACAATTGATGAATATACACGTTTTACCGAAAATTTAAACCACTGGATAGCATATTTAACCATTGGTTGAGTTAACTACGGATCAAAAAACTGGGCCTAACGAGGTTATAATTATTATCAGGAACAAGTCCGAAGCTTTGACCGGAGAACGCAAAAGATAAAGGGAACTGGAAAAATATGGAGAAATTTTTGCCCATTAGTAAGACAACATAGGTCAAACAATAAAAAATAACTGAACAATCATAGCGAAAGTAGTGTCTTAATCCAAATAAAATTACAAGGAAAAGTTTATAGTCACAAACATACACTTAAAAAAAAACAAACAAAATGTCAAAAATTCCGTCGGTGCTTCATATCCACGGAACAATTTCATAAAATCTAATTAATTAGCAATACCACCCCACCGTTGATTGCTGCTGCCATCTAGTGACAGATTGTGTAGACACACTCAATTACTCGCAAATTAACAATAATGAAATTTTGATTAGAACTCATTCAAGTTTGTTCGACATCAAACGGTTTGCGTTTTAATTTTGATACCAGTAGGTATAATTATGATGATGTTATTGCAATTTTAATGTTTTACCTGCCACTTTGTTTTTATATAATAATACAAGGTTTTGCACGCGACTTCGTCTGCGTAGTATTAATTCATCGAAAAGCTTATTTGTTTTCGCCGAGCTTTCTTTAATCTCCATTATATTTAAATAATCTATACTAATATTATAAAGCTGAAGAGTTTGTTTGTTTGAACGCGCTAATCTCAGGAACTACTGGTTGGAATTGAAAAATTATTTTAGTGTTGGATAGTTCATTTATCGAGAAAGGTTATAGGCTATATAACATCACGCTAGGGCCAATAGGAGCGGAGCATACATGAAAAATGTTACAAAAACGGTAAAAATTATTCCGTTTTGAGAGTTTCCTTTGCGTGCGCTGCGTGAGCGGTTAAAGTTACGCAACATAAATGTATTTAGGGTAGGTAGAGTAGGGTAGGTAGGTAGCCAGTTGACGGGAGCGAAGCCGCGTGGGACAGCTAGTAATAAAAAAAAACTAAAGATAAATTTAGAAGAGTGGGCTGGCTTACTTGAGAAATTATTGGTTCACCATACAAACGTTCACCCCCTTTTCCACCCCCTAAAGATGATATCTAGAATAGAAACAACCTTTCCAGGGTCTCAATTATCACTATATAAATTTTCATCTGAATCAGTTCAGCTGTTTAGTCGTGAAAAGGTAACAAACAAAGTTACTTTGACATTTTAATATTAGTATGGATGGATAATATAGGTAATCATTTTATTTAATTACGAAAAATATACGTAACGGTGAAGAAAAACATCGTGAAGAAACCGGCATGTCCTAGAACCAACGATTCAGACATGTGGCTCCATCAACCCGCACAGGGCCCGCGTGGTGGATTAAGACCTATTCCCACTCACAGAGAGGAGGCCTGTGTCCCAGCAGTGGGAACGTTAAAAGGCTGGTGATGAAGATGATGAAAAATGTTACTAAGTTTTTACGTTGGCCACAAACTAAGTAAGCCTTTATCTTTGGTACAAAAAGAAGTATACAAATTAGCAGCATCATTTTGTGGAGCTATTAAACTTAGACGGTAAAAAAAGCTCCATCATCCTAGCCTTTTCCCAAAAATGTTAGGATGGTTAAATCCCGTATTCCAGGGCAGTTTGAAGGACCTCCACTCGATATAGTCGCCATAACAATGGATAAATCTGTCAATTAGTTTCAATACCTCAAACAAGATACTAACTGATAATGTGATGCTTCGAGATGGAGTTGATTTGGTGAACATGACTTGGAATCTAAGGGTTAATGTCTCACCAGATACAAATGAATACCAGTGGTTTCATAAAGTGACTGCCTATCTGAGCCCCTAGAACCCAGTAGCTGGGCACCACGATATCTCATGGCAAGGTATTAAAAAAAACAAGGTACATAATATTGTGGACCTGGCTCCCTGGCTGTATCTCTTCACCATCCGTGGTTGACCAGTAGAGAACGCTTGAGGCAGTAATCCGCCTTTGTACCCTTTGTGATGTATGAAGTTTAAAAAACTAAACATTTACAAAACCTGCCTCAAACAAAATAAAATTATGCAGATATCAGAAATATAATTTTATCTTAATATTTATTTTTCACAAAATAATTCAAAACATTGATTCAGTTATTCTTTGAATTATTCAAAAAACTTGTTTACGTCTTATGAATAATTTGGAATAATGGCTCCGTTGTGTGGAAACATAAACCTTTGAGGTAAACTTAGCAAAAAGGATAGATATTCAAATAACTGGAGAATAACTTACGCATTCATCTGTAGGTTTAATAAATTGCGTTCAATTAAATTGTAACATACTTGTCATTTCTAAAAATATTTAAAGAATGTATGAACAACTTATATAAGTTAAAATGTGTATGTAACAATCTTACCAGGTGGCATTCGGTAGTTTCTGCCTACACCCATTGGATAAAAGGCGTGAGTTTATGTATGTATGTATATGTTGTTTTTGTTAAGTAAATTTAACTTTAACCTACCCTACAATTATCCGCGTCACCCTGTAAAACTATTGCGTCCTCCATTCCGCAAAACTGTATCGGGATCCATTTCCCCCATCCCCAGACTTTGCAGGCTGCTAAATAATTGCGATGAATCAATAGATATTTATTCAACAACACTTCAAAAATTCAAGCGCCAAGTCCATCAAAAGTAACTACCATATATATATTTTTTCTTGTCATCTTTGTACCTATTGTGTTTCTAAAACTACCCACTAGTTGTTGTAAGTGTTATTTCTGCACTATTATTGTAATTTTATGAATGTTATAATATTGTTTTTGCATGCTGTGTCTATCGCATCATATTGTATACTATGCTTGTATCATATTGCTTTTATTATTAGAATAAACAGTGTAACAATTGTAGATAGGCCAATAAATAAATAAATAAATAAAAAAACCGGCCAAGTGCGTGTCGGACTTCGCATATTTAGGTTTCCGTACCAAAGAAAAAAATATGATTTATCAATATATTGGTGTTTGTTATTAAAGTATTTTTAATCATAAATTTTATAACCAAATTTCAAAGGTCAAAGGGAAGTTAAAAAATTCTACGGAACAAAATTGTGTGACAGACGACGGACAGACAGACATGAGAATGACAGCAATAAAAAACTATATATAAAAACTATAAAGGAAAGCTATTATTTACTGTTTATTAAAGGTAGATAAGGTTAATTATTCTTTAAAAAACTTCATCATTAAAAGTATAATTCTTAAACAAATATTTAGAGGGGCCAAGTCATCGAATAACAGATAAAAATCAACAACATTCGATGCATTTTTCGTCTGTTTTTCGGTTTTCAAAACTCATCATATAATCACAAGGAATCTATAAAAACGTTCGGTATGTCGGTAAATTAATAAATTGACAGATAAAAATAATACAAGGTAGCTATCCATCTTAAAAAGAAAATAAAAAAAGGATTTTCTAGCCAAACTTAATTTTAAATTGCACATCAATTTTCACAAGGTCATTGACATCCTTGCGTGGGAAGTTATCTGAACAGAATATTAAGTTCCCTACCGTTCAAAATAAGTTCTCTTTGTAACTATATTCTTTAAGAAAATCGTTTGTTCTTTCTACTAAAAACTGCGATATAATAAAGTTTTCAAAACATAATCGAACATTTGATTTTGTATCTATTAACATTTCTTATTACTTGGGATCTGTTTTTTTTTCATTATTACTAATAGAGGAGGCATCCAAAATTTCAGCTTTATTTCTAAAATATTCCAAATCCTGCATTTCCTAAGACTCGTAAAAACTAATTAAACAAAACGCAATCTCTACTCAAATCAAATTAGCATTTAAGTACATACATTCAAATTCTTCTCATAATAATCAGTCCACACACAGCACAACACTCAAATTCAAACTATGGTCAAAACGTAAACGTTTACGTTACACGTTACGTTGAGGCCGTCCCCGCCTAACGTGCGCACTGTTGGGCGGGCGGGCATAGACTGACGGTACAGCCTTGCAATTGCAAATTGCAGAAATGAAAAGTGCTAAAAGCGATTGCTTTTAGTTATTTTCCGGCCAGGTAAAGTCGTAACTGGTTTGAACTGGATTGAACCGGTTATGTACGGTAAAGTTCGGTTTGAACGAGATTTATTTGAATCAAGTTTTTATGCGTGAACAAATAACTAAAATGTATTTTGCTCGATGTTGCTCGGCAGTTTCTGGGGATTTTTTTATCGTGTATAAATGGTAATTTAGAATGTTAATTAGCTTAATGACATTGCATGAAATGCGAAAGTAACTCAGTCTGTCCTATTGTTTCCAACCTTTTCCCGCTTTTGTGGCTGAACGGATTTAATTGGTACTTGACATATGGATGACCCATGTCCTTTCTGGATTAGGACTTACAGTACTTTTTATCATATCAGCATGTTCCCTTGGGATGATATCCAACATTCACGCGAGCAACGCCAGAGGCAAAAGCTAGTATTAATAAATATTGGATTTTTGGATAAAGAGTACCTATTTAAGATCGCAGCAGGTGGTATTCCGCAGTTTTACCTCGGCCATTGTGTTTGCAAAAAGAATAAAATGATTTAAAAAATACACCTTACAATCCTAATTATTTTCTATGGGATCTAGATAAAATTTACGAAAAAAGATCAGAGTATTTTTGGTTAATAAAAATTAACTGTCTGTCTGTGTGTTAGCTTTTCACGCTTAAACTACTGAACTAATTTAGATGAAAATTGGTATGGAAATAGTTTGAGACCCTGGGAAGGACACAAGATAGTTTTTATCCCGGATATCATCCTTAAGAGGATGAAAAAAGAAGTGGAAGTTTGTATGGTGAACTAATAATTTTTCAAGTAACGCGGCCCACACACCTATAATATTATTGCGTGATATAAAAAAGTAGGCTATTCGAAGTACTAACGCTACGCAGACGAAGTCGCAGGCAATAGCTAGTAGATATCTATTAATTACAAACCGACTTCCAAAACAAAACACTACAAAACGAAAAATTTACTTTATTTTCCGAAGTCGGTGTCTTTTTTACCCATTGTTTTCCTTTAGTCGACACCGACTTCGGAAAAGAAAGTTTATTTTTCGTTTTGTAGTGTTTTGTTTTGGAAGTCGCCCCACACTAGGAATTTCTTCCTGTATCGTGGGTGCGTTTACAAACATATAAACTCACATACACAACACCCAGAGCCGGAAAAACTATCTGTAGGTCATACAAATATTTGTTCCGTTCGGGAATCGAACCCGCGACACGCAGCGCATCAGTCAATCGCTCAACCACTGCGCCAACCGTGTGCCCAAATCATTTATAGCCAAAGTACATCTCATGACGATTCCAATAAGCCCAAACATGACTAGGATACATTGTTTTATTTTGGAGTTCCAGAGCCTACCTTCCAGCTTCATCATCAGATCAGTTCGTTGGTAATGTTTTCATCAGTATCATTTATTTATAAGAATTTGCTTCATCATAATCGGTTAACTATTCGAGATTGTGGTATTTCGCTATTCTAAACCACATATTTTAGTTATTTCACTGAGTGAGCTGGAGTGTTCTCACCTAATTCACACTTAGGTCTCATAATACTTACTTACTCACACTGTATTCATATTATTCCATGCCAAAACATTTTACATCGCATCGCATCTATTATCCGTTTTGTTGGTTTATGCATTACTATTCTGCGAATCGGTCTAAAACGATTCGTTTTCTTATAAAATATCTAAAATAAAATAAATAATTATCATATTTTTCAATGTTATGACACCTACGTCAGGTTGTCAAGCTGTCAATACTTTTCCTTTTAAATTTTCTGTCATAGAGTTTCTCACTAGCTTAGCCTATGAAGATTACTTTTGATTTATATAATTTAAATTCTTTTTATCAATATGTTAGCTCAAATATTGTATTTTATAACTTAAATTAATTTACACGCTCTCAGAATTCATCGAAGAGGTTTTGGATTGAATATTACTGGCTGTTTTGAATACTGGCAAGTTGCATTTTTGTATGACAACAAGATGTCATTCTAATAAAGAAGAAAAAGGACAGGCGGCAGATATAAAAGACGGAAATTTCGAGGGCTTGAGGAGTCTTCAATCTGGTCTGAAACCGAAGAGTCGCCTAATCGCTAAGCTCTAAAATTCAAGGTGCTCCAACTTTATTGTGCGTGTTATACTACACTACTGCCTACCTGTCCGACCTGTTCCCTGGTTGGCTGCCCACGAGGAGTTCCTGACAGTTGTGCTGCCTGCCTAACCTACCAGCTACCTACACTGCTACCTCCCTGCCCGACCTGTTCCCTGGTTGGCTGCCCACGAAGAGTTCCTGACAGTTGTGCTGCCTGCCTATACTACACTACTGCCTACACTACGACCTGCCTGCCCGACCTGTTCCCCGGTTGGCTGCCCACGTCGTGCGAAGCCGGACCTTGATTTCATTCATAATTTTTAGTTTATAATTGTTTTTTTATTTGTATTAACGTGGCTTATGTGTGGCTCAGCCCACCTGAGCGACGCGTAACGCTACAAGATATCTTATGGCCTTGACATACTTAGCATTAATGAGTTCCAGTGGCCATACTGATGTCTCGTCAGGAAGTCTTCTTCATCAGTACCACTTCATCAAATGATACTTCCTGAGTGCAAATGATTGCATTGTTGATACAATACCAAAATCGCTATATGTATGTCTATGATATTTGAGCAGTTCCCTCGATCTCTAGGATCCCATCATCAGATCGTGACCTGATGACCATGGGACCACCTTTGAAGAATACCCTTTCAAACAAAAGAAGAATTTATCAAATCGGTCCAGGCGTCTTTGAGTAATCGGGGGTCTTACATTAAAAAAAAAACATTCCGACGAGTTGAGAACCTCCTCCTTTAATGAAAGTCTGTTAAAAATACACTACAACAAACAACCTTAACACTACATTCCAATATCTACTAACATCCCACCAAGTATTTGCACAACCAATATCCTCCATTCTTCTTCCTTTCCTTGTCCCATTATTTGGGGTCGGGTCTCCTCACTTTCCTGCACCAAGTACCGATATCCTCCATTATCAATACATAAAATAAATCTGTAGAAAATCATTTTTGTACATCGAAAATAACAGAAAATAGCCAGAACAGAAAATAACCAACAACCCATTTTTTATATATGTTACGGCTAATACCCGAAGTGCGGCTACACCTAGTATTAGCCGGTTGGAGCTTAGCTACACCTAGTTTTAGCCGGTTAGAACTAGGTGTAGCCACAAAACATAGTCGACGGAGCCCCGCCGGGGCTCCTATTTCCGTCCGCAGGGTTTAAAGTAACCTAACCTGTCCGTGTCGGGGTGCCCTAAGCTCCGGCTAATACTAGGTGTAGCCGCACTTCGGGTATTAGCCGTAACATATACATTACCGACATTTTTGCAATTTTTATCTGCATTCTGTTTCGTTGTGCACGCGTCAAGTAAAATGTAGAAAACTTTTATAAATAAAAAAAGCTTTTTTACAAAAAACTACTACCGACGTACAAATAAAAATAAATACAAAGTGAAAAATAACTTTATTTTTATTTGGAAGTCGGTAGTATTTTTTTGTAAAAACGTTTGTTTTTTTTTTATTTTTAGCTGTACCTAATAGGCAAGTTCTTTAGTAAGGTATCTATAATGCCAGAATAGATTACCCGAATATCATGAAACTTGAATTAGAGTGTACCAAGGTGAACTGTATACATCTGCGTACCCCTTTAGAACATACTGGCGTAATGTTATGTTATGAAATGGTATAAACAATAAACAGACATGTGATTGCAGCAATCCCGAGAGATTTGCTATCATTTATTGAAGAGTTCTGATATATATCTCCGAAGTTCTTCATCGGATCTTCACCAAAATAAAATGGGATCAATTTGGGAACATACATTACCAAACAAAAAACAATTTTTAAAATCAGTCCATAATTGACGGAGAAATCGGTGAACATACACAAAAAAAAAACTAACATAATGTCGAACATAGAGCCTCCTCCTTTTTGGAAAGTCGATTTAAAATTGTGTGTAACTTGTAAGATTACTTAGTTTTTTTTTTCATCGCAATCTCATTCTATCAAAAGTAGTGTTCAAGAAGTAAAATATCACTAATCACACGCAATTCAGATACTCGGACAGTTGATCTCGAACTGGTCGATAGATGTCGTCATTTTCTGAATGTTTTTTTGCTTTAGTGTTAAGATCCTCCGCGGAAGAATGACACTAGAAAATATTGGTAGGTTAAAAGGCAAGCAGGGTAGGTAGTAGGTAGGTAAGTAGGGTAGGGTAAGCTTTACTAATAAAAAAAACTAATATCGTCTACCAGTAAACACAAACTACTTTCGAAGGAGTACAACAAAAAGGCTAAACAAAAGCGACCCACTATTTCATTTCTGAACGTAAGTACGGAACGGATCCGCAGTATCGTTCCATTAGTGGCCTGTCACCAGCCGTTCAAAAGAAAGAATGAAAGAAATAGAACCGCGAAAGAATGGCGCCGAAAAAAGTTTGGCTAACTGATATACATCAGGTTGGGTTCTCGCTTCAGCTAGTTAATGGAGAGTTTTCGTAGTTCGATTGTATTTTAATGGGGAAATTATTGGTGATTATTTTTAGTGATTGCTACGAAATTGATAGGAACCTTATTTAGGATCGATGTTTTGTGTTTAAATATCAGAATAGATAGATTAGAAACATATTTAATCGTTTATCTACACCCATGCCATAAATCCTCTATGAAAGTTTCTGAAACAGTTAGGTTATTGCCAACCTTAAAACAACTAGTTTCATAGTAACCATAATATTTTCCAAACGAGTGTTATAATGTTGTACTAAATTTCCTTTGCTTTTTCGATCCCTTCCTTACACATCAAACAGCCACATTCTCACTACTCAATTCGTAGTATCCAATTTCAAAATAAGAACATTGTCACACGCGTTTCATTACCACAGCGTCGTGAACCATGGGTGTAGATAAAGTTTTGTATTCAACTGTACATAACTAGGTATTAACACTCATGTGATAAACCCACATTCGTGTTTTAATACCCCTTATTATACAACAGTTGCATGAATAACTACAAGACGTCTACAATATTAAAATCGTCCTGCCTATAACAAAAATATTGCAGACTGATGCAGTCTATGTATGGCATTTCCACTAGTGGGACCAGGGATACAGGCCTTCTCTCTGTGAAAATATTAAACTGCCCATAACCTAATTTATTTGGGGTCAGCGCAGCATGGCTCCATCCATCAATACCATACATCTACATCGTCTTGCGTTTGCTGGTTTCGATATCCCTTGACTTTTGTCATTCAATCTGAAAATAATTGATAGACACCTCTATGTTGTCACCTCTAAGTTTGGCACTCATAATGAAACTAATAATAACATATTTTAACAGTTATGTTTAAATTCCCTGTAATAGGGGGGCGAGACTATTTATTTATAAATACTTTATTGTACACCAGAGTATAAAAAAGAATGTAGCAAGTAAAATATATACAACGGGCGGCCTTGTCACATTCAGCGACCTCTTCCAGGCAACCTGGAATGGAAAGAAATTGCCTGAACATAAAATGGGGTTGTCATTATACTATTTGTCATCAATATCTTATATCCAAGATGCTAATGAAAAATAACAACCAATGACCAAACTTAAAATTCCCGTTGTGCTGAAGATGAATAACTCAATCTCAAGAAAAATGAAAACATTTTACCTTCTGGTATGCGGAACCGCGGTAGCACTACCTTTCGCTTTTGTAAGCGTTTTTATCTTTCAGTCCACAAACCCACAAAACAGGTACTCCTAATCAGTCCTCCTTGTCGATGCCTAACAAATGTGTGGGGTATCTTATCCTAATGCTGCATGGCTCCAATCAGGGTTGGCAGGATTTACGACTGGCGTCCTGAATAAAATACAACCAACCATTTATTACATAAAGAAGGATTTGCATGTCTAAAGCGGTTTAGATCTTAGAAATAATTGGTGAGAAAAAGTAATAAGAGGAATGGCGGAATTTGGAAGATGGTGGCTTTGGACGTTAAGTAATTTGGTTATTAGGTGGTAGTGGGCTTTATATTTTTGTTTTTTTGGAATATGCACCTAGGTACTTGTATATCAGTGTACACTGAAAATAATAATTTGGCCTTGCGAACATTTTTCATACTACTCGTAGCAACAGTCTTGTATTATTTTATTCAAGTTTATTTTCTTAGTAACTAAATTTTGCAAAAATTTACGAAATTACAGTTTTTTAAACATTTTACAAAATTTAAGCAGAATTTTATTGCAGAAACTTAAATGATTGTGTTGTGTTGTTTTTTGATGATTCTATTTGTAATTTTAATAGGTAGTTAATTTACCTATAAATTAAAAATTGTAGATTTTGGTTACATGGTTTTTAGTCCAGCGCAGTGTTATTTAAGGCATACGGGGTTGATTTTCCAATACTCAGGTAACTTATATCGAAATAATATGTTTTTTATCTGTCAATTGAAAAATTGGCCCTTGAAAAAGATTAAATAATCAGTACTATCTAGTTACCTTTGTTACTTACTCGTAGTTCGTAGTGTACCTACCTAAACTGTCCATTCAAAACGACCTACTTTAAAAGACTTCAAAAATCCCCTACTACCTTAAAATTTCACAGAATCGATACACGGTATGTACGGCCAAGCAACGTTAGATATTAAATTCTTCGGGGACATGTCTCATATGTCTTGAGATTCGAGACTCATAACCCATCTTTTGGTGGCTGCTACAAAATTTGGTGCGGCTTGCAGCGACATGGCGGAGAAAATCCTAGCACTGGCTTACAAGGCCATTTTAATATATTTTTTCGAGATGTGAAATGGGCTAAATGTGCATATAGGTAGTGAGAGGATACAATACACCACTGTCTATTATATTCCTTAGGAGAATACAGACGTAATATTATTTTATTTTATGTTACGTTTTTCTGAAAATGTGTTTGTATTTTTTTACACAAATGCATACATAACATCAAGCATGTGGTCCCCGTAAGGTTTTGCAGATATGCAACAAACCTATAGAAATAATAAAAAATAAAAAAGCTTATGCGGTTAAAGGGCATGCAATTTATATTTGTATTAATAAAATAAATTTAATTTAAGAATAATTTAAAATTTAATAATATTTCTTTCTTGCCTTTCTTTTTTTTTATTAAGGACCTCTCTATAGAGTAAATGCCTCCTCCATTTTTCTCCACATACGAGTCGTTCTGTCCCTCGCTTTACCAGGCCAATCCATTCCGCTGCTTTCAAAATTTCATCGAGCCATCTCTCTGCCGGTCTGCCTCTGGTTCTCTTGCCTGCAGGTCCCTTCTACGGTGTAATCTTTTTGGCTCACCTGTTAAAGACAAAGAAAAATAATCTTTATTTCAACTAGGCCATTAAGCGGCATTTTTAAACGTCAAAAATATAAATTTAAAAGTTAATAATAATTGATTCTACCGTTCATTCGGAAAAGTAGCTTGTTATGGAGAAGAACGGACAAGAAACTTCATACCAAACCTTAAAAAAAGTGTTTACAACATTTACATGAATACCTAAATTCATATACGTGAGGACGATGCACACAGCTCTACTATACTACGTATAGGTATAAAGTATTACAAGCACTAACAGGTGTCTTCGTTCATACTTGCAATATCAACAACATTGCACGTATGGAAGACAGGTAGGTACCTATAGTACTTACACATTAAAACACATTCATATAGTATTTAGTTAGCTTTATACATATATTTTAGAGTACTTATACGCAATATTTTGGCTGATACCAACATAAAATTACGCTTGCCTGTATTTTCAGAAGGCCATCCATTTATAGATGTTCAAAGAATTCTGCGTGTTTTGTTATAACTTGCTCCTGTGTGTACTCGGGGTTAAATTGTTTGAAATCGCTTTAATACCTAGGCATTTTTTCCTTGATTGTTTTTTAAATTGTTTTAGGTACCTAAAATACCTTTTCAGTTATCTTGCAGTTTCTAAAAACAAAAGTTTCAGAAAGTTTTGTAAATAAATATTTATTCTTCTTCAATAAATCAATATATTTTGTAAAGTTACTTGTTCTGTACAATTCAAGTAGATATGAACTTCATATACCTATCAAAAAACCCAATTTATAACATAGTCTCTCAAACAAATACACTGGCAAACACCGACGTCTACACGTAGGAAAACACATAAATCTGCAAGAGGCATGTCATGGAGAAATAGCCTGTATGACACTAGAATGTGAATAAGATATTGTATGGAGCAGAAGCGATATTTCTTACATTCTGCCTTCCTATAGCTAGAGTGCCGCTATCTGACAATCCACCGAATTTAGTTTTTTGATGCCACCGTGACCTGCAAAAAAACTTTATCGCTCTGTCCAAGCAGTATTTTTCCACTACCATAAATTCTACATAAAACATAAAACCCTCGCAAATTGCTATATTTACAAACCTATTTTAGATAAGATTAAGTCATTGTTTTAAACTAAAAATGTGCCTATTCTATTATTAATGCGCCTTCGCAGATTAGCGCAAATAAGATCTATTTTTGACACCGGAAACTCTCGCATGCTTTGCAGCGTCGACTTTTTCATTCTTTTTTTTCATTCAGCCTATATTTTCCCACGACTGGGAAAATGTCCCACACACGTATGATTCCTGCCTTATCTGGCCTGCCCAGCAGGTACCAGTCCAGATCATCACGCCAGCGTTTTTAGGCCTGCCTCGGCTATGACGTCCGTCTTCAGGTCCTCACTGCTTGGCGATTCTGGCGCATCTGTCCCCAAGTATCCTGCAAAATTTTGTTTATCGTCTATAACTCAAAATAATAATATGATTTTGTCAGATAGCGGCACTCTAACTAAAGGACGGCAGCATTTCTGTCTATTGCGTCTGTGACGAAAAATGATACGAAATAAATAAGGCGACGTTGTATTGGTTCACGTATTATTTAAGGATGAAATTGATGGAGGGAATAGTGGTTGGTTCATATGGGTAAGGCACCTACGAGGAAGTATTTTGTTTTTTTTTTTCAAAAGCTAGCTGCATGGTTTTGGAAACGATTTAAAAAGAACCGATACTTTTTTTTCTAATTACCTCGTTGGTCTAGTGGTCGCAAGCGCTACTGCTGAGCTTGAGGTCCTGGGTTCGATGCCCGGGCCGTGCAAAATATTACTGAGTTTTTCCATCTAAAATTCTAAGTAGCAGTAGTCTTGATTTGTGAACACCATCATCATTATCATCATATAAGCCGAAAGACGTCCACTGCTGGACAAAGTCCTCCCCCAAGCGTCGCCACATTGAAGAGTCCCGTGCGTCCCGCATCTAATGACACACGGACGTTGGTAAATAAAATAGATACTTAAAATAATGGCATAATATCAGTCATAGTGTCAGTGGATATGTGTGCTTAACTTATAAATTGAAAAAATGTGTAAAATAGATAATTTAAAGTTATATAAAAATATATAATGTGATGGTTAAAATTGTCTCAAAAAGCCCAAATGACAATGTGGCATAGACGCAACCTCGGCCTATCACATCCAGCCAATCTCTTCCCGACTCATTTCCTAGTAATAGGCACACCACTTGATGGATTAAAATAAGCTAACAAGGGACTTATTTATTTATTTATTTAATTATGGCACTCCAATGACTTATTCACTAATACATTCTTTGGGGTACTATAACAGATTAAACTTAATTCTAGAGTGAACTTGTCACTTACAGGTGTGCGCAACACTTACATATTTCAAGTTTTATAATGTTACGTAGTACTAATAGGCTAGCACGGAGTACATATAGACTAAAAAAAAAGACTTATGGATGATAAACCCAACACCACCCTGGGACTGCCGGTCACCCTCTCGGAAATAGAGCAGCTTACCGGATTCTAGGATTATCGAGACCATCCTTATCTTCGGACTTCAGATAAGCCTATTATACTCCATCGTAACCTGCTCAATTCTTCCTCGAATTCGGCCATCTTCTCGTCGTTCCGGAGTGTTCGCGTGTTATACGTTGCCAGGTCCAGTCGTCGGTGATTATTGGGGCAGCCGGGCTCACTCCGGGGATTCTTTGCACCCCTTGCCACGCCATCGCTGCATCGCCTCGACCGCTACCGTAGTCGAGGTTAGACGGGCTGCCGGGCATTCGAAGCCGATTTTTCTTGTGTTTTCCATTTTGGTTTGCCTTAATCGCCACGCTTGGCAGGTGGGTTGGCAATCACAGATTGTTGTTAAAGTGCACAGAGAACGCTGCTGCCCATTCTCTGGTGTGTCCCTTAGTCGTCTTTTACGACACCCACGGGAAGTTATGGGATGGTGAGATTCTTTACGTCTGACACCATACGGAACATTCACACACAGCACAACCAGGATTTGTGCACAGTAGATGGTAATAGGCTCATCCCTATTACATGGAACTTTGACATAACTGGCGAAATGTGTCATTTCAATCTATTGCGTCTGTGACGAAAAATGATACAAAATAAATAAGTCGACGCTGTATTGGTACACGTATTATTTAAGGATGGAATTGATGGATGGAATAGTGATAATACGAGGAAGTATTTTGTGCTTTTATGTAAAAGCGAGCCCATTTTGGGAAACGATATATTTTTTTTTTATTATGGAAGTCATTTTGTCGACATCACTGATGTTATTTCTTATAACTCGTATATTTCCGCATATATACATTAGAACATAAACTCACGCATTTTTTCTTGAGGTAAGCAGAAACCGCCCACACCTCTTCTCTTAAAGAGAAAGCGTTAGCATTAAGACGTGGATCCACGCGATACACACTGGCTTTTTAGTCGTTGCCGGTAATTACGGCAAACTACCGGTTCACCACACTTGCTGATTCAGGTTTCATTACGATATTTTCCTTCATCATTGATAGCGATGTCAAAGATAAGTAGAATAGAGAGGAAGACAGCAAAAGTACAAACGGCGTCCCCCAAGGAAGCGTATTGGGACCTACATTGTTCCTTATCTAAGTGAATGAACCTTGTAACATGAATGTTTTAAACGCACAAGTTTTCTCTTACGCGGATGATACAGCTGTGTTCTTCACTGGTGATACTTGGCAGAATGTTAAACTTAGTACTGAGACAGGCTTGGCTAAAATCGCCAAGTGGTTAACAATTAATATGCTTATATTAAATATCACAAAAACAAATTAAATTTGCTTCAGTGTCTGCCAACGTACACAACCAAAGGAAATTTTAATGTTACAATGTATACTTGCAATAACTGTAATCGCAATAGTTGTGGCTGCTCAAATATCAACAAAGTACCTCATGTACCTAGATTTTATCGTGGACCAAAGACTATCATGGTACCCACGCATTGAACAGGTTGCCAATAGAGTCAGGACATTAAGCTGGATGTTCTGGACTCTCAGATACGTCGTTCCCAGGACTGCCAGTAATCATTCAGGCCATCAAAAAGATTTCCTTAAGATTATTTATATTGCGCTAGTCCAGTCAGTATTGTATTGTATACCTGCTGGGTGGTGCCGCCAAAACTAAATTTCTAACGGTGGAAAGGGCACAACGTGCTCTTATCAAGTGTATGTCATGTACTTTAAAAAAAGAAATATCCTACTGAAAACCTATTCTGACTTAGCTCTCAGTCAGGAAACTTTATATTACACAAATTATATTTAAAAAAACATAAGTATCTTTCCTATGATGCTGTAATACTAAAAAAATAAGAAAATACTTGATATTAAATATTCCTAGGATAAGGAATTTGCTTGCCAGAATGCAATTTAGCAAAAGATCTGCTGAACTATATAATAAAATCAATAATCACATATATATTTACCCCAAAAACTACTATGAAAGTAATAAAATAATAATAGAATGGATATTAACGCTTACCTACAATGATATCAAAACACTTCTGAAACCTTGACACATACAAACCCTCACACTCATTTACTCTCACTCACAACTACAGGCTGCACTCTCACTGACATATACTTACACATATACTTACACCCACTTATAAACACATTTGATTTTATTTAAGTTAACGTTAATTTATATAGTTTAAGAAAAAAATGTTTATAATACGTTTTGCTTTTTGTATTATACGTCTTGCTATGGAAGAGCAGACACTCTTAATACAGGCACTATCTGCCTAAAAGGAGGAATCATCAAAAAATGTTATTTACATATGTTACATATGAATTAAAACATATTATTACTTGATAGCAGTATTATATTTAATGACATATCCAGTCAACAACGGTAACCAAGTAACACGTAATTAGTCTATGACATCAGGAATCAGAGGCGCCGGGAGCAGCTGGTCGGGGTGGCGCATCCATGTGCGTCCCCTGTCGATTTCTGTCTCATAGTGGAGGTTTCCCAGTCGGCGGGTCACTGTGCCAAACTCCCACTTCCTTCCTGATACAGAGTAATTACGAGCTTACACTCTGCTTCCGACTGCAAACTCTCTCACCCCTTCTCTTCTGCCCCTATGTAGTGGCTCTGGTGGAGCTCTAATCTTGGCTACCAATCACGTTCTCACCTCTCTTCCAAACATTAGCATATAGGGCGAGTCGCCTGAGATGACTGGCGTAGCCCGGAGGAGACTACTAACTGTACGAACCTTGTGCAGTATCTCACCACTCTCCCCCTCTAATTTGTGCAGTGATTTCTTAACCGTCTGAACAAATCTTTCAGCTTGTCCATTAGTTGCGGGATGGTAAGGTGCGATCGTTTTATGAACAATACCATTGCTAGTTAAGAACTTCTGGAATTCTTGAGAGACAAATTGTCTTCCATTATCCGACACCAGCGTGTAGGGTAATCCAAAGGTGTCAAATAAATCGTCTAGTTTCTGAATACAGAATGCGCTCGTCGTAGTTTTTGTAGGGATTATTTCTACCCATTTGGAAAATGCATCTGATCTACGACAATTAGAAGATGATAGCCCGAAATCGGACCTGCAAAATCGATGTGTATTCTTTGCCACGGGCCAGTAGGATCTTCCCAGTGATGCAGAGGGGCTTTTGGCGGTTCATTCTGGTTTGATCGACAAGTTCTGCACGATTTTACTTTGTTTTCGATATCTTTATCAATGTTCTTCCAGTATACGAAACAGAAAATAGCTGTCACCTCTTTATCGATTTGACTGTATTTCTTTTCGCTGCTGGTCAAGGATCTAGAAGCAAATGCTATTAGTCTTTCTGACCCATCAGGCAGTTTGTGACTTAGGACGGCACCAAGTCCTGTGGGTGAAGCGTCTGTGGCCAGTATAAGTGGTTTATTCTGATCGAAGTGTATTAGAATTCTTTCGCTTAGTATTTCTTTTTTTATTTCTTTCAGGCTTTCTTCACATTTTGTAGACCATATAAATTTTGCTCCTTTCTTCAAGAGTTCATTTAAGGGGGCAGTGATGGATGCTAGATTGGGTATGAATTTGTTGTAATAATTTGCCATGCCTAGTAACGTTCTTAGTTCATTTACATTAGTTGGGCGTTGTGCATTTAAAATTGCTTTTATTTTGTCCTGATTTTTAAGTAAACCCTCTTTGTCTATCGTGTGTCCCAAGTAATTGATACTTCTTTTGAAGAATTGGCACTTTCTTTATTAACACGAAGGTTGCTGTCTTGAAGTTTAAGCAAAACTTGTTTCAATCTGGATAATAATTGTTTTTCTGTCGATCCTTGAATTATTATATCATCGAAGAAGCACTTGACACCGTCAAGGCCCGGTAGTAATTGGTCCATGTATTTTTGCCAGAGACTTGGGGTTACTTTGACTCCAAACATGAGTCGGTTCACTTTAAAAGTACCTTTGTGTGTACTCAATGTTTGAAGCAGGGCGCTTTCTTCATCCATTACCATGTTCAGGTAGGCTTGCGTGATGTCTAAGGTGCAGAAAAATTGTCCGCCGTTCATTTCAGCTAGAATATCTTCAATTATTGGTATTGGATATTGTTCGTCTTCTATCATTTTGTTTAAGGTAATTTTGTAGTCGGCGCACAGTCTGATGCTTCCGTTAGGTTTTACTATGGGGACGACGGGAGTAGCCCAATCGGAGTGATCAATCTTTGTAATAATGCGCAGTTTTTCAAGTCGGTCGATTTCTTCATCTACTTTAGATCGTAGCGCATATGGAATTCGCCGAGGTTTAATAAAGATTGGTTGCGCATTATCTTTAAGAGTCAGGTGGCCTCGAACGTTTGGAATTTCACCTAGGTTTGTAGTGCAGACGGTGGGTTCGAACTCTTTAAGCAATTGTTCAAGATTTTGTGTCATCTTGCATGTATCAACCAAATTTAATTCAGCTAGTTTAATATTAAACTCCTTCATCCAACTTCTACCCAAGATGGGTTTCACGTCTTTGTTAATCACGTATAGTTTTCCATAGAATAGTTGGTTTTTATATTTGCATCGAACAAACGTGACACCGATGGGCTTAAAAACTTCGCCTGTATAAGTTCTTAGTTTGATGCTCGTGTGAAATAGTCTTTTGTGAATGTTAAGCTTCATAAAATCCTTTAGTGAGATGGTAGAGAGTGTTGCACCCGTGTCAAATTCCATTCTTATTTTCTTTCCTTCAATTTCGATAGTTATATTGTATTTGTCTGTGATTTCACTCTTTACGAAGTTGATTTCTGCGATGCTGTCGGTACTGGCGCTGCTTGCAGAGTCGTCAATCAGCAAGTTCGTTTCATTGCGTTTGTGTCCTTGAAGGCAGACTCGCGCTAGGTGTCCTTCCTTTTGACACTTTCGGCATGTACTTTTAATGGCCCCACACATTCATTTGCTTTGTGGTCGTCTTTTCCACAGCGATAGCATTTACCTTTAAGCTCTCTTATAGAAGTTGGTCTTTTAATTGAACGTGCTTTATTCGGTGCGTGTTGTATTTCATTATGTACTTTTGAAACTATATTGATCGCATCCAATGGTGGTGGCCGAATAGATGTAGACATGGTCGAATTTTCATTTTTTCCCATTTCCATAGTTGTGGCCGTGCGAACTAATTCTGAAAATGGCGCTGTTTGTTTTGCTTGTAGAATTTTCGTGCGAATTTGTCCATCTTTTAACCCTCGTATAAATTGTAACGATAAAAATTAATCGAGATTGGGTTTCAGACAATGTGAGCACTTAAAGTTACATTTTGATGACAGTCTTTTTAGTTCTGACGCGTAAAGAGTAATCGATTCATCCGCTTGTTGTAGCCTTGATATGAAGGTGTGCTGTGAGGCCCATATGCTACGTTTTGGATCGATGAAATTGTCCAAGATATCAGTAAGTTCTTCATACGTCTTCTTGATCGGATCGTCGGGTAAACACAGGTCGTAAATTCTTTCATGAATGTCAGGTGGTAAAGTGGACAGCAGGGTGTAGACCTTCGTTGTGGGATCCGTAATATTGCTGAGAATCATGTAAACAGACAGTCTTTTTATAAAGTTTTTAAACGATTCGTTTGCTTGAAATGGTTGGAAATTCAGTTTGGGATGTACGTCTCGATGAATGCTCGTGAATTCGTGCGCATGTTGTGTAGAAGGTACGCTGGGTAACGGCTCAAGAGGTTTGAAAGTGTTCATTAGTCGAATCATTTTTGTACGTAAATTTGTATAAAGTTCGTCCACTTCGTACCTGTAATCGGTTTCGGACTCGAGGTATTCGTCTTCGGTCTCCTGTTCTATCTGTAATTGTATGTTTTGCAGTCCTTGGTAAGTATTTTGAAGTGTCAGTAATCGTGTTTTAATTTCTTCATAAGTGTATACATTTTGTTCTGCTTGAAATGCGTTATTAGTTTTCGTTAGCAAACCGCGTAGGATGGCTCGCGAACGTTTTGCTTTCTTTGCATCGAACGGCATCGTCGCCAGATGTTACATATGAATTAAAACATATTATTACTTGATAGCAGTATTATATTCAATGACATATCCAGTCAACAACGGTAACCAAGTAACACGTAATTAGTCTATGACAACATCTAAACTAGTTTTATTAACACTCCTAATATAGGTACTATCTGCCTAAAAGGAGGATTCATCAAAAAATGTTTTTTACATCTAAACTTATTTCATTAATTTTAGCAAAAAAGAAATATAATACGTTTTGCTTTTTGTATTATACGTCTTGCTATGGAAGAGCGGACCCTCCTAATACAGGCACTATCTGCCTAAAAGGAGGATCCATAAAAAATGTTGTTTATATCTAAACTTGTTTTACCAATAAACTATTTTCATTTTTCACATCTGAATTGAAAAAGTCGAGGCGGAGAGTAGAGGCGAGGTCATAGCCACTGGTCACCCCAATTTCTCTCTCTTTTAACGCCAAACGGTTCGAGCTATAGTCTTCAAATATTCGTAGTTTATGCATCTTGTTGAACCAATGCTACGTAAATTGTCAAAAAAACTATATCCATAGAGCTAAAGGGTGTCGTGTTTTTTTTTTTTTACCTTCTCCCTCTTGTGGGTTATTGTTGGTTAAAGCTCGTTGGGTAGATAAATACTGTTTTTGTTTTTAATTTAAAGAATATTGGAAATCAAAAGATTAAGAAGGCACCAAAGTCAGTTTTTTCACAAAATTTTTGTTCCCAAGATTTTTTGTTCCCGTTGACATATGTATAGACTTGAAATTTGATGATAGTGTTTATTATAACGTATAATTTACCAAAATTACCAATAATTTGCTAAATCTGATTTTTTTTTAAAGTCCCTCATATTTCCTATTACAACCAACTTGATTTTGCAGTTTGGTACGGAACTCTAAATGTGCGAAGTCCGAAAGGCACTTGGTGGGTTTTTTTTAGATCTTTATTTTACTTAGATACACAGAATATTCAAACAACATTTATACCATTTAGCATTTACTTAAGTATAACCGACCGACCGGTTATTAAACCGTTGGGTAAACAAAACAGATTCATCTTTCATATCACAGGGCGCGATATCTTCAAGCCAGCAAAACGTCTGACAGCCGACAGTGAGCTAGCCTGCGGGGATGTCTTCCTAATCTGTCATCTGTCAAGTCGAGTAAAATGCCTGGTAGGTATGGTTGAAGATACAAGTTTCTTGCTGAGGCTTTGCCCTAGAAGGTATTAATATAAATTGTTGTTTGTTGTGCTGAATAATTGTTCTATAGTTAAGGATTTTAGTTCACACCTAAGCATGTCAGTTTCTGTGACAATAAATAATTTCTCGTTATTTTCTTTCTTCTGTGTTAAACGGTAGCTATAACATCACGCTATTACTCCGTAAAGGATTAGGCAGGGGTATAAGGTTCCCTGAAGTACCGCCCCATCAGCTTATTATGTGTATGTCCCATGTGATTCATTCGAGCCTACTGTCATAGAACAGGGTCGCACATCACATCACATCATCAGCCTATTAATGTTCCCACTGCTGGGACAATGGCCTCTACTCTGTGAGAGGGAATGGGCCGTTATCCACCACGCGGGCCCAATGCGGGTTGGTGGATGTCACATGTCTTCGAATTTTTGGTTCTAGGACATGCCGGTTTCCTCACGATGTTTTCCTATACCGTTTTGAGAGCGGTGGTGATGAAATAATTTACAGAAAGTAAAGCGCCTGCCTGGGCTCAAACCCACGACCTATAACTTGTAAGTCGCGGCCGATACCACTGGGCCTCCAGACACAGTGTAAACAGAGTCTATAAAAAATAAAAACACAACAGTCACCAGCATCTTTTCAGCTTTTATGTAAAGTATCTACATCTCATGTTTTCAAATCTCCTTTCGCACGCCTCTTTGTGCCTATTTTACTGTACCCTCTTCTTTACTAGTGTCTCAAAAATTAATAAAATAAGAAAATTATATCCGTCGCTTGGCTGGAAATATGACTTAAAAACTTCTACCATAGCACTCAAGCAAAATGAGATAACTGCCCACTAAAAACACAAAGACTATAAAACACAAAGCATCGTAAAATATCATAATTTAGTAGTAGCTCAAAATGCCCGGGGCTCTCGATAAGGTAACGCGGGAATTTAGCTACAAGGCTGAAATGGCCGCTCTAATTTATTACAGATTATTTTTCTTAGTAGCCATCTTGAGGCAATTCTGTATGACTGATTGGTGTTATAATTAAGTTGAAAATGGAGGAATGATGCAGTTTTCTTGAACGTCTTCCTCACCTGCAGTGTTTGCACCATACTGAAGGAAAATAATGCTGTTGTCAGCTGCAGATGCTGGGACTAATATACTGCTTACCGAGTTTGATAAAGAATAACAGGGCGAAGAAGGTAAGTTCTTGGCTTTAATTTGGTTGACCGGTTTTGACTGCGAAACAGAATAGCAAATACCTTATACTATTAGATGTGTAGACATGTACCGTATTTGTTTATTTAACTTATTTCGGGGCGAGTTTATTGTTATGAGGGGGGCACAAATCTGGACTAGACTTTGCTACATATGGAAAAACGCAATAATATATTCCTCGAACAGGGAATAAGTGTCTCATACCTACTGACACATTTTTTCTAAACCATATCAACTTCTTCCAACATTTTTCTTCATTAACTATCACAATATCCTGGCAAACCAGTCCAATCTGCCACGACTTACTGTTTGGAGTCTAGCGCTCTTGACGCTCAAGTCGCTTAGACTTCTGCTCACGTCCCCACGGCAAAACGAGGGTGAAGTGAGAAAGTTTAAAGCGGGTTGAGACAACTTCATTTACTCAATTGTAATCCTAGCAGTGGCTCATCAATTTGTCCCCGATACGGGATCCGAACCCGAATACGTGACTTGAGAAGACCGATGTTTTGAGTGTCTGTATTAATTAGGACATATTTATGCGGAAACTAGCTTCTGCCAGCGGCTTTGCCCGCTTGGATTTCGGAACGCACTTTCAGGATAGAATATATTGTGTCCTTTTCCAAGTACTATAAACCAAATTCGTCGAAATTGGTTTAGCGGTTTAGGCATCAAAACGTGTCAAACCGACAGACAGAGCTACTTTTGCATTCATAATATTAGTATGGATTTGCAAATAAATTATTCCTAGAACATTAAGGGCGGTTACGCACTACATCCGATCCGTGTCCGTGAAATTTCGGTTCCGAAGTACTTCTTGTAGGGAATCTTAAGCACTACATCCGAACTCTATCCTTCATAGTCTATCATAATTCAGAACATTAGGAACTTGGAACTCAAATCACGGAAACGGATTAAAGACACGGACGTGTAGTGCGTAATCGCCCATAGTTAAAACATTTTACTGAAGGCGCTTGGAATCTGCTGGATACGAGCCGCATAGGACAGGTCGATGTGATGCACTTTGGGAAGCCTGTCCCCAGCTCTGGATGTCTTTCTTCTGAAATTATTATAAAAAAATACTCTGTTAATAAAATAAATAAATGATGATGATTGATAGCCTTCTCCAGCCGGGCCTGTTAGCGGGTCTCAGAAACTGATAGAAATATTTATTCGTTTTATTTTACACTAGAGAAAAAACAATTTTTCAATTAATACACCTGACTTCCAAATAGAAACACTACTTAGTGAAAAATAACTACTTTTTCGGAAGTCTTTGACAAGACTTCCGAAAAAGTAGTTACTTTTCACTCTGTCTCTTTTCATCGTTTTTGACACCGAATGCCGAAAAAGAAGGTACTTTTCACTTAGTAGTGTTTTTATTTGGAAGTCGGTTGTTTCTTTTTGTAAAAGAGTTTTTTTTTCTCAAGTGTTTAAAAAAACGTATAAATTCTTTATATTTTTGAAATTGTTCTATTTTATTGTAAAAAAGTTTAAATTTTAAATTTTTTAGTTGTGGTACCTAATAGGCAAGTTCTATAGTAAGGTACTTATAATGCCAGAATAGATTACCCTAATATCATGAAACTTCAATACATCCGGTGAAATGAGAGTGTACCAAGGTGATCTGTACACATCTGCGTTCCGCTTTTGAGCGTACTGGCGTAATATTATGTTATGAAATGGTATAAACAATAAACATAAATACTATTGCAGCAATCCCGAGAGATTTGCTATCATTTATCGAAGAGTTCTACTGTATGTCTCCGAAGTTACTCACTAGATCTTCAACAAATTTAAATAGGATCAATTTAAGAACATGCTCATTCAAACCAAACCAAACAAGAATTTGCAAAACGGTCGACATTTGACGGAGAAATCGGTGAACATACACAACAAAAACAAAGAATAAAGTGGAACATAAAACCTTCTCCCTTTTGGTAAGTCGGTTAAAAACATTGATCTGTTAGGTAACACTGTGATGAAAAAAAAATCTAATAGTTTCCTGGTGCAAACAACAACACCCTAAGAATTGCATAATTTTTGGCAACGGTGCCGCTAAACTATAAAGCCAATTTGCATAGCAGCAACCCCTTCTGTCAACCAGACCAGAACGAATATTCCTCACGCACCGAGCTCTGTATCTCGAGGAGCATGTTAAATCAATGTTCCTGCACACGAATATCTATAACAGTCGTTAAAGGCTCTTAGAAGCCTGTAAGTCTAACGACCCGTGTAACTATAAGATACTGGTACTCCGTACTGAATTGAATTGTGTGGGCTTCGGCTAAAATATTGATATTCTACTGCGTCTTAGACAGGATATACATATATATAGTTGGGGAAAGTATAGACTGAAGATAAGATTTAGGAGTGCAACTCTGTGCAACCAATTTGGTTAAGAACCGAATCGAAGTAAATGAGCCGGTGTCAACTATTCAGCCAGTGTCATCTAGGCAGCATGGCGGGGATGGACGTCGAACTTTGCACATTGTTGTTGTAACGACATCCATTTGTAATTTTTTTGGAAGTTAGGAAATGTACCAGCACCCTGGGCAGTTAGACCCATGGAGACCTTGCTGATATCAACACTAAAATTATTTAATAAAACATGTATTTTATTACCCTGCCGAATAAGTGTTGGACGTTATTCAGAAAGCCCGGTCAATTTAATTATTTCAATAGTTTTTAGCATATTGCCTTCTAATATAGGGCATTTCTCAAATTAAAGTATTACGTATAATGTCCTATTAATCACTTAGCCCATAACCCATATTTTGTTGACATGAATGAAAGTCAAAGTAAAATTTAATTTAGTTAAGCGGCACTTAAGAACGTCAAAAATTTAAATGTAAAGTAATAATAATTGATTCAATCATCCATTCAGAAAATAGCTAGTTATGGAGAAAAACGGACTAGAATAAAACAAAAAGAAAAAGTTTTACAAATCATACATATATTAATGCATATATGTGAGGACGATGCACCCAGTATAACACTACTATACTACAGTATAGGTTTAAACTATAACAAGCTAACAGGTAAATTCATTCATTTGATAAATAGGAACATGGTTCTCACATAGGTAGGTACTTACATATATTGCAAACATTGGTGAGTCTGAGTGAGCCAAAAGATGTATCATTAAAGACTCCACATAAAGATACATATTAGCACCCATATTCTAATGCTAGAAAATAATTCTGACACCAGTCTTGCCAAGAGATACCGTGTTACCCAGTTACTGGGTTTTGGAGGTCAGAGAGGCAGTCGATATATGTAAAATACTGGTACTCAGCTGAATGTGGTTAGACTGGAAACCAACATAATAGGGAAAAGCTACGCAAATTGATTGATTGATTCTAAGTCATTTCCTCCACTCGAATTAACTCTCCAGTTAAATTGATTCGACTCAGCCTCCCTCAGCTTGCTATTTATTAGAATTAACGTTCCCGACTAATTTTTTTTTTACAAGCTTGTATTTAACTTGCAATGTATGTGTGAATTTTAAAGTACCTCTACCGATTAAGATAAATTTTTTACAATGCATGGTTAGCTAAGTGACGTCATCCTAATCCAATATGGCGGACGGCCCAAGATGGCGAACTAGTTATTTGTTATGCACTGCCAAGATATGGGTATCAAATGAAAGGGTTTGATGAGAAGAATGCAAAAAAAGCTTGTCAAAGTCAAAGTTAAATATATTTATTCAACTAAGCCAAAAAGCAGCACTTTTGAACGTCAAAGAATTAAAATTAACAAGTCATAAAATAAAAATTGATTCTACCGTGCATTCGGAAAAGTAGCTTGTTATGGAGAAGAACGCACAAGAAACTCCATACTTACTCTTTTAAAAAAAAAAAGTGTTTTAGAATATTTACATAAGTACATACATTAAAAAAATCATATATGTGAGGACGATGCACCCAGAATAGCACTATACACTATACTACGTACAGGTATAAAGTATGAAAAGCATTAACAGGTAAATTTATTAATTTGATAAATAGGAACATGGTTCTCACATACTTACAAATATTGCAAACATAGGTAAAATACCTAATTCAACACCAACGGAACAGTGTGTGAGTCAAATTCTTAAAAAAAAAAGCAATAACTATGAACAGGAATTTAACAAATTTGATTTTGTCCACGCTAAAGATTGCTCTATGGAGCAGGACCAGCATGTTTCCAAGCATTCTTATCTTGAATATAATCATCTACTTTGTAATATGCTTGTTTACAAAGTGTGCTTTTAACTAAAGTTTTAAATTTACCTTCATTTAGTTTTATATCACAAGGTATTTTGTTATAGAATTTAACACAGTACCCCATGAAAGATGAGTTTACTTTAGCTAGTCTATAAGATGGTTGATCTGACTTATCTTTATTTCTCGTATTACAATTGTGTCTATCACTGACTTTACTAAAGAGATGTATATTTTTCCTTACATACATAATATTTTCATAAATGAATTGACAAGAAACTGTCATAATATAAATATTTTTAAATAGTTCCCTAAGAGATTCTCGATGGTGGGTTTGTGTTGTGCTGGGATTAACACGGACGGCTGTCAGTCGTGCTGGAGAGATAATTTTTTTCCAAATTTGCGTTTTTTAGAAAGTTATCAGTTAGAATTTTTTTTATTTCTTCGCAGATTTCAGTGTTTTTTCTTTGGCCTTTCATTTAAAGTGATGGACCATCCTCTTCCTCCTCCTGTTCCTCCTGACCCTCCTGACGCTGTTTCATCTTTAAACTCAGCGGTTGGTAAGCGACGCCATATAATCGACTCGGAAACAATTGAGGTTGTTTCCAAAAAAACTATTATTAATAAAGAGATGGCTGTTGCCGCCATCCAAACCTTGTTCATTCACCCTTCTCTGGAAGTGGGCATAAAATCATTTAGTAATTTAGACAAAGGTCCCTTTTTAGTCCATGTTTCCCGATCCGAACCAGACCCTTCTGCTGGGACATCGATTCGTCCAATTAAGTTTGGGCAACTTTTAATTAAAAATAAAATAAAAAATATTTGTAGGGACGGAATTAAAAAAGTGGGCAGAAATAAAATCTCTGTGGAATTCACCTCTGGTGAGGCGGCCAACAAGTTCCTTTCCAATCCGGTCTTGGAATCTAAATATTTAGTTACTATCCCATCTTATATTATCACCAAAATGGGTATCGTCCGTCAAGTGCCAGTCGATATGTCTATGGACGAATTTGTAGAATCTGTTATTCTTCCTGATGGGTGTGGAGTCATTTTGAAAGCACGTAGGTTAAACCGTAAAAGTATACAGGAGGGCAAGACCTCCTGGATTCCCTCACAAACAATAGTTGTCACATTCAAGGGACAGATACTCCCTCAAAGGGTATTTTTATATCATACATCCCTGCCAGTGGAGGTATATCAGTACCCCACTATCCAATGTAAAAATTGCTGCCGTTTTGGGCACGTTAAAGCACAGTGTCGGTCCAAAGCAAGGTGCTTTAAATGCTCACAACCTCACCCTGGTGACAGTTGTGACGTATTAGAAGCCAAGTCCACTTGCATCCATTGTTTGGGCCGTCACTTTGCTTTTTACAGTAGCTGTCCTGAGCAAGGGAGACAAAAATCCATTAAGTTGTTAATGTCTCAGGAAAATTTTTCATACGAAGAGGCTTCTCGATCAATTCCAAATGTTAAAAAATTATATTCTGAAGTCACCCAAAATTTTCCAACCCAATCTTCTTTCTCCTCTTCCCAATCTATTAGCCTTACTCCTCCTACCTCTTATAAAAAAACTGTATTTTCCTCCCCTAAGCCTAGAGCCCCTCTAGGCAAATCTTATGATAAAGCTGCCCATAGATCCATCGTTGCTGAGGTCCCTTCATCCTTTCCCAATGGCTTCTCTCTTTCTCAAAATTCTTCATCCCCAAAGTACCCTCAAGAGGATAACCTCTTAGATATTCTTTTGTCTTTAATTATTAGTTTAGTTTCCCGTGAAAATTCCTCTTTACCGCCCCACGTTGCCCATAAACTTTCCCAGCTTCTATCTAATAATTATGGATCTAGTCTCCTCACTTCAGTGGAACATTCAGAGCATTCGGCCGAAGAAGCCTGAACTTTTATTTTTAATAAATAAATTTCACCCCTCAGTCATCGCCATTTCGGAGACTTGGTTAGTGCCTGGTTCTCACTTTCGGGTCTCAGGTTACTCCTGTCTTCGGAATGATAGGGCTGATGGGTATGCAGGTAGTGCCCTTCTTGTTAGGCGCTCGCTTCCTTTCTCTCTTTTATCTCTTCCCCCTACTTCTCCTGACATTAACATCGTTGCGGTTAGGGCTTTTAACATTACTTTCCTCTCGGCATACATTCCTCATCCTCATTCTAGGTTAATTCCAGACCTTCTATGTATATTTGCCTCAGTTCCCTCTCCAATCATTTTTATGGGTGATTTAAATGCGCATCATCGCTCATGGGGTTCGAGCCATGATGATAACTTTGGTCGTGCCCTCCTCGAAATTTTTGATGAAGTTGATCTATGTGTTGTTAACAACGGTTCTCCCACTAGGAGAGTTCGCCCTTCTCAAAATCCTAACTCGGCTGTAGATATAACAGCATGCTCTGCCTCTCTTGCTTCCATTCTTTCCTGGAATATCTTGCCTCATTCTTATGGTAGTGATCACTTTCCCATTATTGTCTCTATCTCTGATAGAGTAGTACCTTCGCGTAATTTTAATCCCTCTCTTAAATATAGATTAAACGATGCAAGCTGGTCTTCTTACTCAGATTCTCTTGAAAATAAGTTACTATCTCTTCCCCCTCCCGACAGAAACAATCTTGTTGACTGCTATTCTAAATTTGTAGACTCCATTATTTCCAGTGCTGATGACAATTTTCCCCTTAAAAAACCATACAGATTCAAAGTCTCAACTCCTTGGTGGAGTTCGGAATGCACTTTAGCTGTCAAAGAAAGAAAAATAGCAGAGGTTCTCTATTCGAATTCTATGACTCTTCAAAATTTCTTAGTGTATCAAAGAAGAGCAGCCATTGCTAAGAGACTTCTTTCTAAAAAGAAAAAAGAGGGTTGGCTCCGCTATTGTCAAAACTTATCTCCCTGTGCCCCTTCTTCCCTAGTATGGAAGCAAATCAAAAGATACAGAGGTTCATGCAATTCTGTTGATATTTCAGCGAATGATCCTTCTTCCTGGATTGAACCCTTCTCGGATAAACTGGCTCCTCCTTCAGTTCCAAGTTTGGACTCTTTTCCTTCTACTCCAGGTTTTCTTTCTTCCGAAAATAATTTCGACGCCCCATTCTCTTTTTCTTAACTTTGTCTGGCTCTTGACGGTCTTGTTGATTCCTCTCCTGGTGCAGATGGGATCCCTTACTCATTCTTAAAAAACGCCTCAAGTAGTACAAAGCAATACTACCTTGATCTTGTTAATAACTTTTTTGAGTACGGTTTGGTTCCACAGCCGTGGAAACATCAAACAATCATTCCGGTCATTAAACCTGGCAAAAACCCGTCAGACCCAAATAGCTACAGGCCTATTGCTTTGTCGTCTGTTTTGTGCAAGGTTGCCGAGCATATGATGAAGCATCGACTTGAGTGGTTTGTGGAAAATAAGAACTTGTTGCCCGTATCCCAGTTTGGGTTCAGAAAAGGTATGAGCACAATGGATAGTCTTAGTATATTAATTTCTGATATTCGTATCTCTTTATTAAAGAAGCAGTTTTTAGTAGGAGCTTTTTTGGATATTGCCTCAGCGTATGATAATGTTCTTCTCCCGGTGCTCAAGGATAAACTTGTGCATCAGTTAAATATTCCTATAAAACTGGTTCGTTTCATTTGTAACTTACTGATGGAGAGAACCATCTCCATTAAAACTCAAGACTCCTCTTTGCCTCCTAAGACTATCTGGAAAGGCTTACCACAAGGTTCAGTTTTAAGCCCTCTCTTATTCAGCCTTTATACTTATGATTTACATTTTTCTACTGATTCATTTTGTCAAATATTGCAGTATGCTGATGATTTAGCTTTATACTTTTCTGGGAAATCTCTAGATGAGGCTAGTAACCGTCTAAATTCCGCCCTTGGATATCTATCTGACTGGCTTCTACCACACGGTTTGTCCTTATCAGCCTCTAAGAGCTCTGTAGTTGTGTTTACAAGAAAAAATATTGTTCCTCCTGTTGATATTAAAGTTAACGGTGAAAATATCTGTCAAGTGAACAAGGTTAAATTTTTAGGACTTTGGTTAGATGCAAAATTATCAGGTATTGCACACACAGACTTTGTTTCTCAAAAATGCGAAAGAAACGTTAATGTTCTTCGCTCTCTTTCTGGTGTTTGGTGGGGTGCTCACCCATATACTCAAAAACTGATCTACAATGCAATAGTTCGTAGTCACTTTGATTATGGTATGTTCCTATTAGATCCTTGTAACAAATCTGGCCTTCAAAAACTCGATAAAATCCAATCAAAGTGTTTACGGATTATTCTTGGGGCGATGAAGTCGTCCCCAATTAATGCCATGCAAGTTGAGTGTGTTGAACCTCCCTTAACGATTCGAAGACAATTTCTGGCAAATAGATTTATTTTTAAACTTGTACAGAATTCTGAACATCCCCTTCTTGGTAAGCTGGACCAATTATCATCCATCTTTGACTCTTGCAGTTGTCGTTCTAATATTGAACTTCCTTGTCTTCTACGTGCCTACCTTCAATTCACTCGTCTTTCTTGCCCACTTTTTCAAAACCCTATTTTATATTTATACTCGGTGCCTTATAATGCCCTGGTATTCCAACCGGAGATCATTTTGGACTTTGGAATTCACAAAAATACCTTAGAACCGCACAAGATTTTTGTCCAAAAAATTTCCTCTGAATATAATAATTGGACTACTATATTCACTGATGCTTCCAAAGTCTCCGATGATAGCCCTGTAGGAGTTGCTGTTTGGATTCCTCATACAAAAATTATTTTAAATTATAAGTGCCCTTCTGTTACATCCGTTTTTACAGGTGAATCAATTGCCATTTTTGAAGCTATTTCATTTGTTTTGTCTCATAAGTTAAATAACTCCATAATTTTCTCTGACTCAAAAAGTTGCCTTCAAGCCATTCTATCTAATCCTTTCAGATCTAAGTCAAGGTTCCCTATAATCTTAAAAATTAGAGATTTACTATTTCAATGTCATGAACTTGGTATTAATGTTGTCATAGTTTGGATTCCTGGCCATGTCGGTATTCTTGGTAATGAGTCAGCTGATTCATGCGCCAAAAATGCTGTTCTCACTGGCTCTCTTGCCCACTCTGAAATTTATTCCCATGATATTTGTGCCACTCTACCTCTAAATTTGTTTAAATCTTGGGCCAAGGAATGGCAAATCTCTAAGTCCATAAAGGGTAAATATTATGGAGATATTCAACCCGAGATTCCCCACAAGCCTTGGTTTTTCAAATACCAATTAGGAAAAAAAAACACTACCTCTACTATTTGTCGCTTACGATTAAATCATTGTTGCACCCCTCATTTCTTGGCCAAACTTAGGATTAAGGATAATTCTCTTTGTGAATGTGGTTTGGATGAAGGAAACGTGGACCATTTATTTTTCTCCTGTCCTAGATTGCGCTTCTCCTTTCATGATATCATTCCTCCTCATATCCCTCGTCCAACTTCGGTTAAATGCCTTCTTTCTTTAGTATTTACTCGATTTATATTTAAACTATGCAAATTCATTGAAATTAATAATATTAAGTTGTAACTATTGTAATTATTCTTTTTTTTTTTTTTTTTTTTTTTTTTTTTCTTTTTTCTCTTTCGGTTTACGTTTGTCATCATCTGTCCTGTTCATATAACATACTCTGTGGTGGTCCTACTGTCGGATTACGTCTGCGAAGAAATGCTAAACTTTTATTTTGATAAATATTTTTATTTTACTGTTAAATCTCGCTAAATACTCTCCAGCGTTTGATGGTCTATTAACAGTTCGCACGTGTTATTGGCAAAATTGTGGTGTCCCTTCCACAAATGCCATTTAATAAGAGTTGAAGTTGAAGTTGAAGTTGAGATTCTCGATGACTTAACTTATATATTGCTCTGACAGCTGTCTTTTGCAATATAAATATGGATTCAATGTCAGCCACTCGACCCCACAGTAAAATACCGTATGACATAATGCTGTGAAAGTAACTAAAATAGACCAAACGCGCGGTTTCTACATCCGTTAACTGTCTTATCTTTCTAACAGCATAAGCGGCTGAGCTTAGCCGACCCGCAAGAGATGTTATGTGAGGACCCTATTGCAGTTTGTCGTCTAGAGTGATTCCCAGGAAAACTGTTTGATTTACAAAGTCCAGCTTATCGCCATTCAATATGATGTCGCATTCGGTAGTTGTTTGTTTATTGTAAGCTACGTTATTGAAATAAAAGAGTTATTAAAAAGAAAAGGGATATTGAGAAAAGAAATTCTAAGGGCTGGCTTCACATGTCAAGGGTTGATTGTGGTCGACAGCTAAGCAGGCAGCCGACGGTCAGAAACTCTTCAAGTCGTGGAATGCTCGAAGTAGGCAGGTGGTTAGCAAACACCACGATGGACAAGCAGGCAAAACGGGCAGGTAGCCAGATAAGCAAGTTGTCCAGTAGACAGGAAGGCAGGCAGCAAGATATTAGTATGAGCTGGGCTGTGGCGTCTCAGGCAGACGGACACATAGGTGGGTTTAGGAACTGCGCGTGCTGCTGGCAGGCGCGCTGTGGCAGCGCGCGACGCTGTTGACCTGACTGATGCATCTCATGCACCACGTACCGGACTGGCACATCGATTTTTTTGTTAGTAGTAAAAGTACACTTATGAGTTCAAAAGCTATTTATTTATTGTTTTAGAGATTTTTGTCACTCATTCACAAGCTGAATATAACAGTTTAGAGAGTTTTCAGATAAGATAGTATATACTTAGTAATTTTCAGTAATAAAACCAACTTTCGGCGTTCACCGCCCGAATCCAACTCAAAAAGCTGACGCCCGTTTTTTCCTTGTTCTGTCATATCTTCAGAATTTCAAATTCAAATTTCAATTAAGAAATCAAGACCAAAAGGAATACAAAACGGTTTATGGAGGTCTGCCGCTGCCCTTATTATAATATACACCTAGCTTAAGGAAGATCTAGTCCATGGTATGTTATGTGGGTGCCATGGCTTAAGAAAATAAAATAGACAGACAGACGTCAGGTCAGATGAAAATGTCAGAGTATAAAATATTCCAAGATTTTACAAATTAGCAATGTAAATTAAGTTGAAGATATTAAATCAATCAGAGATAACTAAAAAAACGCTTTTCAGGTGTTAATAGTGTCAAAGAATACATAAAAATGAGTCACATGAGTTGATACAATATCAAAAGATATGAAGGTGTGGTTTTGTATAGTATTATAAAACGTAAATAGACTAAAAGATGTTGATCTGTACAGCAGAACACCACATTATATAAAGATTATTTGATGAATAATTATTTTTTGTGGTTTTGGCGACGAAGTCGACTGAAGAGGAGGTTAAGTAAGACTCTAGGTCTTACTTAACCTCCTCTTCAGTCAGATACATGTGTTAATCCATGGTTACATTACAAAGCAATCCCGTAAATATAGTCAACACGAAAAAAGGTTAACAAGACATCACAGAAACAGCCTTAACAAATACAAAGCACCCGTCAAAACCCCATGAAAAAATAAACACTTTCATTCACACGTAAACATTTCAGAACCTCATAACCTTCTCTCCCGAATACCGACATATAACAGAAAATAAAGTAATATTTTATCGTTACTTACGCGGTTTACATACAACATAGGACGTGATCTAATTTAAGGCACCTCCTGTCTGTCTGAGGCCTAATCTTCGCCATGTCAGTGCCGATAAACAGTGAGACGACGGGTTATTCTGTTCCTTTCCATCATAGTGTTCTGACGATGATTTATCTTTGTCTAATTGGGTTGTGAATTGTTGTGATGCTCTAATTGGTGTTTTAGGGGCTAAATACGTGTTTTATGTCCTACCTGATGTTTAGGCAAAATATGTAAGTCTAATTTGTAACATTTAGTGCTAAACGAAATTAAAACATCGCTCTGTTTATGTCAATAGCTTCAAAACAGCGCAAAACGCATTTATGCAATCGGGCCTCAGTTATGTTTTGAGGAGTGTTCTTACCTTCCGTGCTTTTAATTTAGTCATGAATGAATGAAATCTGAAAAAAATGTTCTCATTACAAAAATAAACCGGCCAAGTGCGAGTCGGACTTGCGCATGAAGGGTTCCGTACCATTATCGCAAAAAACGGCAAAAAAATCACGTCTGTTGTATGGGAGCCCCACTTAAATATTTATTTTACTCCGATTTTTGTATTTTAGTTATAGCGGCAATAGAAATACATCACCTGTGAGAATTTCAATTGTCTAGCTATCTCGGTTCATGAGATACAGCCTGGTGACAGACAGACGGCAGAGTCTTAGTAATAGAGTCCCATTTTTACCCTTTGGGTAAAAAATAAAAAGTTTAAATCATGAACATTCTAAAACTACTGCAAATGTATGCAATGTAAATGTTTAGTTTGCACGTCTAATTTCATTAATCTTCCAGTCTTCCAAAATTACCATGCCTTAATTTTATCAAAAACCTAAAAAGACCATAGAACACAGACACACAACTTCAAACAACACGCAACACAACTATTCAAGGCGCAACCATAAAACTTTGAGAGCCACAGTATAGTTTACCCATCTTTCTTTTGTCCCTGGACACTTAGCCCACTGCCGTCGCCTGCGTCCTCCAAAGAGGAACATAAATTAACCCCACCCACTAATTATACCATAAATAATTCAATTTTAATTTTTCACGACGTTTTTGAATATTTCACGGTTAAAAACGATTTTATTATAGACTTTAAGAATCGTTATTTACGATCCAATATCCGTTTTAATTCTTTGGGTGCGACTTCCGAAAATTAAGAATGACTTTGACGATGGATTTTATTGTAACCGTTATTTTCTATTTGGTTTGCTTTCTTTATGTGGTATTTTTATAAGAAGTCTGAATTAATTAAAGACCACACCATAGAATCGATTCTTAGATCTGTTAAAGTCTTTAGGATTTAAACTCACTTTTAACAAACGGAAAATGATAATGGATGCTGTCGAAGACCTCTGTCTTCCACTTCGATTAATACCGCAGTGACTAACCGTTAATTTAAAAATTTGTTACTATTTGTGAACTCAGAAACAGGACATCATTAACACAAATTTCATATTAAATTCTACGTCATTAAAACCATAATTGGACTCGCTCTCAAAAGGGAAAGCGAGGCACTAGTGTGAAAACGAACATTAGCATCAAATATGCACAGACCAAACTCATATGGCGGCACTAACAGCACTCGAAGTCTCCATTACGCACAAACTTCCATGTGGACGAAATTTTAATGAAAGCCTAATAATACCCTTCATAAATACAAAGCAACTATCAAAGTTTCCCTTTACAAATTCAAAGGTTTATGAAATATTCAGCTGGAGAGCCTATGCGTGATGCGACACATTTCAATTGTAGTAAATACGTTTAGATGAGGTTAAACTATTTTTTTCATACTTACACACCTTAGGGTTGCGACACATCTGCGGAACGTACTGCGCCGACACTTCAGCGACTGAATTATCGGTCATTGTATTCGGTTGGCATGACACATAAAACGCGGCGAACAGTCGGAAAAGCAACGGCGCGGCGCCGTGATGCACCGAACGTAAAACTACGCGCGCCGAACATTCGGTCGCTTAACGCGTCGCCGAACTTTAGAATAGAATTTACTTATTTATTATTGTACACCATAAAAATATTTTATTATTGTACACCATAAAAGTGATTCACATTACTTTACTTGAAAAACACTGCAATGCTACTCTTAGCAATGTTATTTTGTAAACATCTTACTATAAAAACATAGGCGAAGTGAGCATCTTTTTCTCGATCTAAATCGAATTGCAAACCACTTCACTTAAGTTTTCACGGTGATATTTTTACAGAATAGACCAACTGATATGCTGGAAGAAGACATGAAAAAAATCGTATTTTTGTTTTGTCTACTTAAATGTAACTTTGAAATGATTGATTACTTAAATTAAATTGTTGCTTCAAAAAACTAAATTTCCTTTTATGTCTTTGCAATAGTAGGACCGAGAGTACGGTAATCTTTTGCCTTCGTAGATTTACGTCTTCAAAAAATAAATTTGATTTCCCAAATATTTTTATGATCAATTACATCGCGAACAAAGCCAATACAGCCACCACGCACCGTACGCTTGATTCCCCAAATACCTTGATTTCGTAGCATACAAATACCTACTTACATAATGCGCTGTTGTGTGTATCAGATTATCTAATTGTACAAGCCTGAACATGGTGTCTGCTGCCGCCATTATGCGGTTGATCTTAGACCACAAGACACGCCGGTCGCATCGTGAATGGGTCGCCTTAACAATGCCGTAAACAGGCTTAGACGACGTACGTTATTTGGTACAATAAACGTGTATTGTATATTATGTGGGTATTGCTCATGGTTTCCTGAATACAGGACACAGGTCCAAATGGCATTATCCTGTATTAATTACTGTCTGAAAACCTACATAGTTTGTGGGACCGATAGTTGTTTATTGTCTGGAATAAGTCAGCCAGGTTTAAAGGTACCTAGGTACTACTTCTCAACCGACTTTCCAAAAAGAAGGAGTTTCTATGTTAGCTTCACGGATTTCCCTGTCAATTTTGAACCGATTTTGAAAATCCTTTTTGTGTTTGAAAGAGTATGTGCCCGAATTGACCCCATTTAAAATTAGTGAAGATCTGATGAAGAACTTCGGAGATATACAACAGAACTCTTTAATAAATGACTGTCTCTGAATCTCTCGAGTTTGCTGCAATCGCATGTCTGTTTATTGTTTACACCATTTCGTAACATAACATCACGCAAGTACGCTCTAAAGGGGTACTCAGATCAGATGTGTACAGTACACCCTAGTACACTTTCATTTCACCGGTTATGTTCGTTTCATGTTATTCGGGTAATCTATTCTGGCATCACTTTGGGCATTATAGGTACCTTACTATAGAACTTGTCCATTATGTACCATAACTAGAAAGTGTGAATAAAAACTACAAAATAGTGAAAAATAACTTCAATTTCGGAAGTCGTTGTCAATAAAAAGAAACACTGACTGCCGAAATTGAAGTTATTTTTCACTTTGTTGTGTATTTTTTTGTAAAAAAGATTTTTTTTAAACAAATCTTTTTCTATTCCACTTCCTTCTCAAATATTTATGTGAGGCATGTATATTAGGGTGTTCTATCACGCGGGTAAACCGCAGGCCAAAGCCAGTATAGAAGAAAGAGCTAGGATCGAAAACTAGACAAATCTAGGTACATTCAATCCTGAAATGTGTGTTCCATTCCTTTTAGAAGATTTATATGGATACAATCGGTACAAAATAAGGTACTTTATTTGCACAGTTTCCAGACAAACCACATATACATGTATGTACTGAGATAGTATTTACTTAGGTACTGTATGTAAATTTTGGGTAAGAACTAGACATAAACAGAGTAAAAGAATGAATTGGAGTAGAAACTTGAATACGGTTAGCAAACGGATGAGGTACAAAACACGTCACATTAAGTAAACGCGTTTACTAAATATAAGTATAGACTAAAAGAGATGTTGAATGATTGTAACGAAATAAGTAATGAGTTTTGTAGAAATTGATACTAAAACAATTATTGTACCGAATTTGGGATTCATACAAACCCACGCGTTCTCTTTTTCTGAAGTGTCTAATTGTAATTTTGTTGTTCACGATTTTAAGTAAGGAGGATCGACTGTCCTATATTAGGTGTTATTTTGAAAAATAAACTTGTAATGAAATAGACAAGAAAATCCATAACATAGGTATAATTTTTACCAACACAAATAATTTGTATTACTTACTAGTTTTTTTCAACCTATATTGTCCCACTGCTGGGCAAAAGTCTCCCCCATAACTTTCAACTCTGACCGATTTTCTGCCATCTCCGGCTAATATCCCATAAATGCCTCTAAGTCGTCTTACCAGCTTTTCCTAGGCCTCCCACGGCGACGACGCCTATCTTCTGGCTTCTACTGCTTGACGATTCTAGCCCATCTATCATTATGAATTCTCATAATATGAACCACCCAAACCCACTTCAGCCCAGCAGACTTGATGCCCACATCGGAGATTCCTGTTTTGGAGTGTATCGTAGTATTACGTTTTTGGTCGCCGAGCATAATACCTAATACGCTACGCTCCATCATCTGGCATATCTTGAGTTTGGACTTTTGAGACTCAGTCAAAGACCAAGTTTGAGCTCCGCAGGTTAGAACGAGCAGGATGAAAATGTGGATGAGCTTGCTCTTCAGGGTAGGTCTCCTTTCATTAGTGACTACATGGACCAATAGCTCTTCGCACACTGTTCCGTTGTTGTTGAATTAGATAATTTACCTAAGTTTACAATATTTGTAAGTATGTGAGAACCATGTTCCTATTTATCAAGTGAAGGAATTTACCTGTTAGTGCTTGTAATAATTATATGCAGTATAGTAGTGCTAGGTGCATCGTCCTCACGTATATGAATTTATTAACGTATGAACTCTAATATTGTAAAAACTATTTTTTTTAAAAGAGTAAGTATAGAGTTTCTTGTGCTTTCTTCTCCATAACAATTTACTTTTCCGAATGCACGGTAGAATCAACTTTTATTACTTGTTAATTTTAATTGTTAACGTTCAAAAGTGGCGCTTAATGGCCTAGTCGAAACAAAAACATTTGACTTTGACTTCCAGGCTAATATAAATAATTAAGAGATCGAGAGTGTAAGATATTTCAGAATAAATAAATAGTAATCCCCAAGGATACGTATAAAGCTTATTTAAAGCTACATATTAATACACACATCAAACTTCAAGCATCATTATTTAGTTGTAAACCAAAATAGGATAAGGCAAGTTACAAACATCCCGATCTATATAAATGTGTAGTCGACTCGTAATTCACTGAGTGTTAAGTAAGTTAAATAAGTGTTTAAGTGCCCTTAAGTTTGTATTTGACATGGAACCACTAATGAAATAGTTTGGATGCGTCATCGGCAAATGGGTGTATGTGGCTTGGAACATTTTTCTAGTGATTACTGAAACTTTCGCTGAAAATAAATCTGAGATTTAAGGACTGGTTTTTGAATCTAGTATTACTTTTTGAAGAATTTAATAGCGGTCTTGAAGTCCATGTCTGAATTAAGTTGCTTGGCCATACTTTGGCATCAAAAATTACAACTTGGTATATGAATTATCTTTTCTTAAATTAGTACTTAAATTTTAATTCTCTGAAAACCGGGACATAAAATAAATAGTTTAATCTTTATTTTTAGACAAATCTTAACATTTAGACTTAAAGTTTTGAATTTGAGTTTAGTTTGCCAGAAACCACTAGTAAATATACCAGTAACAATAAGACAGTTTTCACAAAGTTTATGGAACAACGGGATATTAAAAAACCGGGCAAGTTCGAATCGACTCGCTCACGAAGGGTGGACACCATTATCGCAAAAAGATCACGTTTGTTGTATGGGAGCCCCACTTAAATATTTATTTAATTCTTAATATTAGTTGTTATAGCGGCAACAGAAATACATAATCTGTGAAAATTTCAACTGTCTAGGCTATCACGGTTCATGAGATACAGCCTGGTGACAGACAGACGGACAGTGGAGTCTTAGTAATAGAGTTCCATTTTTACCCTTTAGGTATGGAACCCTAAAAACATAGTCCACTGAACATAAGAGTAGAGACTAAACAATCTTCGATTCATATAAAGACCGCATTAAACTACCTCATCCAAACCATCCATATTCCTGCTAATCCTAATACTGACTTTGATTAATAGCATAGCATAAGACGAGGGTCGTTCACAGACGACAGCTATATTGCGACAACTCTTTGTCTCTGGTCGCTTACAATCTATTTTTAACCGACTTCAAAAAAAGGAGGAGGTTATTAATTCGTCGGAATCTTTTTTTTTTTTTATGTTCTTTCCCCGATTACTCAAAGAATTTTTGTTTGAGGGGTAGGGAAAGGGTATACTACCCAGTTGGTCCCATAGTCATAAGGTCAGGATCTGATGATGGGATCTTGGAGAAATCGAGGGAACTCCTCAAATATTATAGGCATACATATAGCGATTTTGGTATTTTCATCTACAATGCAATCATTTGCACTCAGAAAGTATTATTTGGTGAATAATTGACAGTATAACTGGTGAAGAAGATCACAGATGGCGAATGGAACTCCTTAATGCTACATATGTCAGGGGTTTAAGATATCTCGAATAGTTAAACGACGGTTAAGAAGCAAATACTTATAAATACATAGTACTGATGAAAATGGTACCATCAAAATGATCTGATGATGAAGCTGGTAGGTAGTCACTGGAACTTCGAATTAAAACAATGTGTCCCATTCGTGTTTGGGCTTATTGGAATCGTCATGAGATATACTTTGGCTATATGTGATTTTTATGGTAATTGTAGGCATCTAACAAAACTAAAAAGAGATAAATAAAAAACTTTTTAACAAAAAAACAAACCGATTTCCAAAAAAAACACTGTAAAGCGAAAAATAATTTTCTTTGCCGAAGTCGGAGACAAAACATGGAAAACAATAGGTACCAAAGACACCATTGTTTTTTGTTAAAAGTTTTTTCATGGTACTCATTAACCAATGGGGAAATGGAAGCATTGGCTAGTGTAAACTAGGAAGTTTTGTTTTAAACTAAATGGATCTTGAAGCTAAGTAATGCAGCCGCACGTACTCTTGGTTAAGCAAAGCTTGCTAAAGTCAGTCAGAGGATAGTACCATCTATAGAGAAGTGAGAATCCAGAAGAGCAGTGGTGGCCCAGTGGTAACGGCCGCGACTTACAAGTTGTAGGTGGTGGGTTCAAACCCAGGCAGGCGCGTTACGTAATTTTTTCATTACCTGCTCTGAAAATGGTGAGGAAAAACATCGTGAAAAAACCAGCATATATTAGATTTTTTATTATTATTGGTAGTCTCGCGCTTGAACACTCTCTAACGTGATGGTATGCGACGATGTAGTCGACGATGTAGCACGCTCGCCGTACAGAAACCTATTCACTCTTGACATAAAGACTCCCAGGTTGTAGCTATCAGGAAATACAGACTCCGGCAGGGAATTCCACTCCTTAGTTGTACGCATAATAAGTATTCCCAAAACGTTAAAAGCGTATGGGTTTGATGTCCACCATATACCGAAGACGCATCGCCTTACGTCTTGTAGTCCGATGATGGAACGGGCTAGGAGGAATAATTTCATGCAATTCCATCGCACACTCCCCGAATTGTAACCGATAAAAACGGACAAGCTGGCAACTCGGTGCCGATGTTCAAGGCTCTGGAGCCTAGACTCGACCAGTATTTCATTGCCGATGAGCCTCTTGGCCCGTTTTTCGATCGACTCAAATGCATCCAGCTGGTACTTGGTAGATCCGCTCCAGAGATGAGAGCAGTACTCCATGCAAGACCGAACTTGCCCCTCATAAATTGAGCAACTGTTTTGGCATGAAGTACCGTCTTACCTTTGCAAGGATCCCTTACATTTTCGCAGCTAGTTGAGGTTTTGCCTCAGTGATTTTACCAAAATTGAGGGTGAACGTCAACGTAATGTCAAGAAGCTCAAGATGGTCCGTTATCGGCACGGTCACACTCGAAGACATGTGACATCCAACAACCCGCATTGTGCTCGCTTCGTGAATTACGGCCCATAACATCTCACAGAGAGAAGGCCTGCACGCACAACAGACCAAATGGGAGTCTAAGTGCGCAAAAGGTGCCCATCTATCCTATCCTATATTGGTACCATCGATTACATAAAAAGACTCCTCCGTGCCTAGGAAAGCACGTTAAGCAGCCTGACTGTAATATCTAGATCTTTGACAGTCGTCACATCGGACAAATTTTCGGAGGATAGAAATAAATCATCATTTCATTTCACATTTCATCATCGATTTTATACATTGATCGATTTTATCATTTTTGCTTTTATTATTGTCTTTCAATTTATTTTAGTCCAGCGACCTGGGGAAGTTCGCTGGACGTTTTAATGACGTAATACAATTTAATTTTCTTTTCCATTTTATTTATTTGTTCTCTTTTGTTAATGGACACATAGAACTTTTATTTTTGTTTTATTATAATTAAGAGTCGCAAAATGTTATCTTAGGTGGTTTTTACAAAAAAATATTATAATATATAAATGTTTGTTTGTGTTTTCGAGCGTATGGCACTCGTGGGCTGCAGCTGAAAATCAGCATCAGGTGGAATACCCTGTATTTCGATTTGTCATTATGCTGAGCTGAGGCCCTTTTGGCATTAATAGTTTAAAAAATATTTTGTTTAATTTTAAGGTCTTTTGTTTTGTAATGCCAATAAACTCATTTTTCTTTCTTTCTTTCTATTTCAGCCAAAAGACGTCCACTGCTGGACATAGGCCTCTCCCAATCGTCACCACACTGATCAAACCTGTGATTCTCGCATCCACCGGACACCCGCAGCCTTGACTAGGTCTTCGCCGTGCTCCACCTAGAGGTAGGCCAACCCACGCTGCGTCTTTCGGTACGCGGTCGCCACTTTAGAACTTTTCGTCCCCAACGGCCATCAGTTCGGCGAGCAATGTGCAATGCCCACTGCCACTTAAGTTTGGCAATATTTCTATCTATGACGTATACGGTACTATTCTTTTGCGGATATCCTTGATATATGATAAAAAAAATGTACAACCGACTTCCGAATAAAAATACTACAAAGTAAAAAATAACTTCTGACACCGACTTCCGAAAAGTAAGTACCTATATTTTTTCATTTTGTTTTTTTTTATTTGTTATAGGCTCGCGCTTGACCACTATCTCACCTGATGGTAAGCGATGATGTGGTCGACGGTGGAGCACTCTTGCCTAGAAGTAACCAGACCCCTAGACTGTAGCTATCGGGAAACAAAGACTCTGGCTTTGTTGTGTTTTTATTTGTAGATTTTGTAAAAAAAAAGTCTTTCACTTTTTTATTGCGGTACCTAATAGGTACGTAAAAAGACTAAGCAGATTGATTTTATTTGAACTCAATTACTTTGGTTTGGTGATGATAAGGCAGATCCTTCAGTTTGGCTAACAAATATTTTGATAGGCGAAAATATTAGAAGTAAGATAAAAAGTTGGCTGAATAAGATTAATTTGATAAGTATCTTTTTAGTAACACAGCTGCTTCTACTCAGAAGCTGTTTTACTTAAAATGCAGTGGATAGGTTATAATTTACTAAGAATTTTTACGAATTATAACAAAACTTCCAGTCTTAATAAATCACTTACAAAATGATATCTTCCACTAACAACCATCATAGTCGTTCCTACTTAATTTCACACCGGACGATTCCAAATGAAAATGTTCTAACAAGAATATTAGACAGAAAAATTAAAATTCTCCTGTAGCAGAGTGAAGACGATTTTTATTAAAGCAAAAAATGCCGAAAAGCGCGCCGTGGAAGGCTATATCGCCCTGCGGGAGGCTTTTATAAGGCGAGCTATAAATCAAGGACGGGGAAATATTTAAAAGCTTGCCGCACCAAGATTCTTTGGTGTTGTCCGTTTAGGACTAAAGGATTTGGGCTAGATTTATTTTCTTAGGTTACGGTAAAATGTGACGGCCTTTTCATCTAAAGTAGTTTGTAGATTAACTGAATTCTGTAAATCTGTGCATTAACTAACATGGCTTGTTCTTATGTAAAAAAAACTGGATCAATTCTTTGGTTACTGTACCGTAACCTAGTAAGCAACGATTATACGGGTGTTTGATGGCTACATTCATAAATTAACAATACATGTCTTTTTCTAAAGACCTGGGGCCCTACCATGACTTGTCACGCTATTTGTCTTGTATAGCTGTGAGAGAGACACAAGGGTTTTTTGTCTTGTATAGCTCACAGTGGAACCATGATAGTTTTGGCACGTCATGGTAAGGCACCCAGTAGAGGATTAACCTTATATTGGATATTTTGATCTGAATAGTTGTGTTGGTTTTTTCTAGTTTCTTTGTGATTGTTGCTGCTGTGTTGAGTCCGTGACAAATAAATGATTTCTGTTTCTAATACTATTTTCAGAAATAACAAACCATCACGCAGTATATTCCCCGAAGGCTAAAACAACATAAGTGGCGAAGTGTGCGTGTAAGTTGTACACCACCTGTAACACGCCCACATTTCGGCAGTAATGTTTCTCAATTTTCATGTCTAATAATCCAATGGAAACAGACATTTTATATACCCAGACAAAAGCAGAACACACCAAAGCCTGTGGGCGGCACGGTGTGGCAGGAACATGCCTCGTTTCCTGCTCATGAAATACATCTTCACGCTATTCATACATCCAACTAACGCTGTATAGCCCAAATATGTTCCGGAAAAAATGGATGGGAGTCTGGCAGACCTCCCCGAGGTTTTAGCGAGTCGCGATTAGGAAGGCCGGCGTTTAGAAACACTTTTTTGGGAGTCACGCCTTTAGTAATGATAGGGGAAAATGGGTGATGGTGTTTCTTTTAGAAATTTATTAGATGTAAGAAGTCTGCATTTTTACAAGCTTGGCAGTCTGCATTTTTACAAGCAAGGTAATCAACCTTGTTTTCGTAAGTTTCCGGCAACTAGTTATTGATTTTCCGAGCAGTTCCTGGCATTTATTTATTTTGATTTATTAAATACTTCTTGCACACCAACTTACAGAGGTAAACTTAATGCCTTAGGCATTTTCTACCAGTCGACTTTGGGGTGATGCAGAGATAAATAGTGGTAGATGCAATATTTTGAGTTAAGCAAATCGCGTTTATTTAAAACGTATACCTATACTTTTAATACAATATATACTCAATTAATAAACTAAATACATAAATATACCTGAACAATAAATAGAAATAGATAAATAATTGAAAAATATTGGCGCTGTGACGATACTACTGCCAACTTCTTACGAATATGCTCGCGAACTTTAACTTTGAAGGTTAATCAGTTGGTTGCTATTCTGATTTCTGGGGAAGCGCATTATACAGAGAAATAAACTGAACGAAGAAAGAACAGTGAATAAAGTCAGTGCGGTGAGTGGGACATTTAAGAAGGCGGTTTAGTGATGATCGTAAATTTTTATTGTGGTTGGCGCAAATGTATTGAAAGTGAGTGGGCTAGATAACTAGGGGATTTGGAAGAGTCGAGAAATGAGAACAAGGTAGTTAGTGCCCTTTGCTCTCTGCGTTGGCGTATGGGCAACCACTTTAGAAGCGATCGATTGCGCAGAACGAATCGAATGCAGTAATTTAAAAGACGGTCAAGTTCGTTGAGGAGATCTGCATTCAGGTCATAGTAGCACACGTCACAATTATCGATGATTGTAAAAATAAGGGTCTGCACAAGCATTGCCTTCGTGTTCTATGGTAATAAAATTTTCAAACGATACAGAGCCAGCAGCGTTCCAGTGATCCCCACTCTATGCCGCGGCGCCTGTTATCATAGATGCGAAGCATAATTCCATCAAGAACGACTAGGAAGAATACATGTTTTATGCTCCTAAGGTTGGGGTTGAGGGCATTGTAGAAGTCGTCCTTGGTATCCTCTGTTGATGCATTGTTTGGGGCTTAGCACTGGATAATGGAGATCTTCCGGGCTCTAGTGTTGAAACGGGCACACATGATCCGGTCTGAGATCGGTGTCCACCCCAAAAATCTATTTTAGCTGCATTAGAAAGGAGGAGCCCACGCCATACTCGCGCACATCTTCCACACTTTCGTTTACCTGAGTACAGCAAAGTCAAGCCCCCGGACGTTCTCAGCTCACCAAAATCGTTTCTCCTCAGTTCGCTTAGACCGAGTATCTAAAAGTTATAGCTAAGCATTACTGCTTCTGCTTGGGCTAGCCGGCTGTCATCGCTAATCGTACGTACGTTCCAATAAGCAATTCGTGTCCGTTTTTTCATGCCAAAAGTCGTCGGTAAAAGATCGGTCCGGTTTCTATCTGTTTCGGTTTCGGGAATCAATTATTGTCGGGCAAGCGGGTGATTAGCCCACTATGCATTAATTCGATAGCGGGGCTGCCGCCTTAGAGGCTTCGGATGTGCTCGGCTTTATTTCGGGTATCCTCCCTAGTGAGACGATTCTGTTTTAAGGCGCAGAATATTCGCCCTTCGCCCTGCATCCGTTAGCTCAGCTGCAACTCGGGGTGACGGACGCGCGGCGGCGCGGTTGCATCAGGTCCCAGGAAGAACGATGAGGACGTGGATGACTCGGATTGTTTAGGGCTCTGCTTTATACGGTACTCCGCCACGGGTACAGCAGAAGTTATTTTTGGCATTATATAGTTAAAGCTGTTCTCACCAACAGCGATTCCCACCAAAACATACCCTAGCTTCTCTCCGAAGCGTGTTTACTACTAGAAAAATTATGTAGCATGAAATAAAAATTTGTCGGGGGTTTTTTAAATTTTACTTGTATTATTGAGTGTTTTGTTTAGCGTCAAATAAATGATGTTTATATATTTTAATCTAAGAACTAAATCACATAAGTAGCGCCCGTCCAATATAATTAATCTGTTAAATGTTAATTGTACGAAGTGGGTACCGAAACAAGTTTCCACTGGGATGTTGCTGACAACTTGTGTAAACTTGTACTGGCGATAAGCAAGTTAGTTTCAGAATGCGATCCATGTTAATCGTAAGACCAAGCTGTGTAGTACGAATTTTCTACACCACAGCACTTTATATTATCGTTAAAACTTCGGATTAGGTTTGTGGAGTATGTTTGTGTGTGGTCGTGATATTCGGCCAGATATTTAAGTCGATAGGATGGGTAGATTGTGTGCGGAATGATATAAAAACCGACCAAGAGCGTGTCGGACTTCGCAGATTTTAGGGTTCCGTACCAAACCGCAAAAACAAGACAAGAAACAAGTCGGTTTTAATAGAAATTAGGAAATTTCAAAGGAAAATCTGATTCAATATATTTGTATTTGTTAGTAAAATATACGTTATAATAATAATTATCACCAAATTTGTAGTGGAAAATGGGAAGTAAAATAATTCTTGTTAACAAAATTTTGTAAAAAAATGCTGACTTTGGTGGCTTCTCATTCCTTTCTCATCCAATAATTTAAAAAAAAAAAGCATTTATCTACTCAACGAGCTCTAAATAAGAATATTCGATAGAGCCATGGCCAATTAGTATTTTTGCCCCCCCCCCCTCTCCCCCCTCTTTAGCTGTATGGGAGCCCCCCTTAAAAACCATTTAAATATTTTTATAATTTTTTATGGCTTTGGGTCAACAAGATACTTATACTTTGAAAATTTGAAGACTGTAGCTCCAATCGTTTGGCTGTAAAACCTGTGCGAGAGACATCTGACCGACAGCAATAGGGCTCCGTTTGGACCCTTCAGGTACGGAACCCTATAAAAAGCGAGTGATGAAATAATTTACACATAGTAAAGCATCAGCCTGGGATCCAACCCACGACCAGTTGTAAGTCGCGGTCGTTACCACTGGGTCAAAAATGCTCGAAAAACAAAAAAAAAACACTGCTACTTTAGTCTGTGCCATACAATGAGATTTTACCAATAGAGACGTTATACTCATTATAAAGAAGAAAAACATGGCGATATTAAAGTAACTTGGAATTTTATTTCTATCACTGAGTACTTAGGTTAAAAGATCACAGAAATATAAATAGGACCCCGTTGTCAGAAAGAGATAAACATACTGTTCAAACGTACGTTCGTGTCTCGGCCAGGCACAGGACGGACTGAGTTCACTCAAGCTAGTCAGCTTGTGTTTGTATTGTCGCGCAGACGTTGGTAAAACGTATCTTTCTTTTTATATATAACATCTGTTCGCGTCACCTATAGGTGCGCTTATTGTTAGTTACCCACATTTCTCTTAATATTTTATCTACCCATTCTTGTCAATTTTCGCTGCATTAAACTATATGTTCGATTCTCGAACAGTCTACGTTCGGCTCTCGTCGAGGGTAGCCTCACCGCTCGTGATAGTCAACCGCCTGGCTATTCACACTGGATTCCTCACCCGCTGTGAGATCCCACCGCTATATAACCGCTTTATAAAACCGCACCGTCTGCGATCGACTATCGTCGCCGTCGGATTCGAAGTGTTCACCTCCGATCATCACCTAGAGCCAGTGTCACGTGGCTCGCTGCTCTAACGCGCCGCATACAGTCCACTCTCGCGTTAGCAAATTGTGCCAGTACCCAGGGAACTTCAGATCAAGACGTCCAGTGGAACACAGAAGGAGCGCTGCCAGGATTAACCAGAACGAGCAGGAGGAAACCCGCCTCTGAGGTTAATCGTAGCTTTGTTTAATGCAGCATCTCTCTCAGCATACCGACCCGTCAGATTCCCAAGGTCTAGCCTATCTGCTACTTTGAGCCTAGCGCACCGCACGTGGTTGGCATGCTCAGTGCTATTATTGCGCTGCCGCGCCAACATCTTTGGTGCCATATAAATTAAAAATTTTCTTTCTTCCGTTATTGATACAGATTCCAGAAATATTGCAGAATACCGGTTGAAATTTCTAATTTGTTATCGAATATCATGTCAACAATTAATTACGGTTGATTGGACATTTCTTTACTGCAATGGGTTAACAAATCGCAGTACAGAATTGATTAATTAAATAGCTGTAACTGTAAGTACAGCAAGCCATTGATACTAAATAAATAAATAATAATAGCTAACGTGAGATTTGATAGGATTTTTAATATTTTCGGTAAATTTGTACAGCTACAAAGCTATGAAACCTCAGCGTTTAGTAAATTCATACTCGTTTTCTCTTAAAAGTTTCAGAAAGAAATTGTGGCGTGCCACGTGTAACCACGTCACAATTCCTTTCACACATTTTTTATCATATTTACATGAGAGTGTATCCACTTTCGGGTAACACCAATCTCCCCGAAAAACAATAAAAAGACAAAACTATAGAGATGCGCATAATATTTCCTTGGATCTCGCGGATTTTATACAAAAATTCTGAAGCCGAAATAAGATTCTGAACGTATCTTCACAGATTTGCTGTTCATGAATACCAATCGAAAACTCAACACATACCATGATAACGTTTGGTGAAAAAAACAAAGGATTTTTTGGACAAATATTCGTTGCATTTGTTTGAATTGATAGAGGGACAAGTCTATTTGTTTTCCTGTTAAGCTAACAATTATACTATTAATTATATAATAACATTATTGGGAAAGGACAAGTTATAGCAATTAATAGAAGTAATAATAATTACGGAAATGAAAATAAATAAAAAGAATCTCCATGATAGGTTAGTAAACAAGTGCTACTACTCTATAAAAGACTTCCTATCCGACAAATCACTGCTCCAATACAGCCTCCCTCAGTCATGATGTTTTCGGTGGCCCACTGATGTGTACCTGCCGAAATTCGTTCCGTTTTATTTTTTATATGTTATGTGTAATTTTAATCTTTTGTATCAATAATAACATCGGACTACAAGACGTACGGCGATGCGACATCGGTACATGGTGGACATCCCACCCATACGCACCAAACGTTTTGGGAATACTTTCATTATCCGTATAGCTAAGGAGTGGAATTCCCTGCCGGAGTCTGTATTTCCTGATAGCTACAACCTGGGAGTCTTTAAGTCAAGAGTGAATAGGTTTCTTTTAGGTAAGCGTGCTACATCGTCGACCACATCATCGCTTACCATCAGGTGAGATAGTGGTCAACCGCGAAACTATCAATAATAAAAAAATTGTAAATTTATTTTAATTGCTATGTAACTATTGTATGCCCGAAGGGCGGGACATAACTGATCATAATTTAATTATTTAAGACCTGTATTATGTACCTACCTATGATCCGCAATAAAGATATTGATTGATTGATTGAATAGTCTAAGATCCCACTGCAGAAATTTGCAGGTAGATTAAACTTAATTTTGATGAATGATACTTGTTAGTAGATTAGATTTCGTCAGGGTTGCTTGAAAGTTACGGGCTGGTCTTTGAAAAGTCACGGGGTTCTACGTGCATGGTGACCATCGGGTTAGTTTTTATGAGGTAAAAATCGTACACTCCCTGGTCTTTTCCACAAAAGTCCAGGCGCCTTTTGACGGTTTCCCCACGTCAGCAAAAAAAAGACTGCCGGGACATATCTAGACGCAATTATTTTAATTAAGTAAGTTTAAATTTGTGATTAATAGGTAACCCCAAATATATAAGTTTTTCAAGTGAATTCAACGTCATTTAAAAGAAAGTGGTGTAGAAAATAGGAAGCAATAAGGTTGCCAGGTTTCAATTAACCGCAATCTGTTGTTAGTTTACCTGCTCAACCTGGTAACTCATAAATGGTGGCTCACTGAGAGCTAGATGATGTTGCCTACACACCCATGAAACAAGAGAAATGTCGTTGATTAAAAAATAAACTAGTTGCGACTATGTAGATGTGGCAAAGCATCTCTGCTTTGCTGCATTCTGCTATCAAGAATCATTCATAAAAATCGAGTTTTATCAAAAACAAAATACATGCAGGTTTTTGCAGTCGGATCTATAAATTTAAATGAAGATATTCTTCTTTTGATAGTATGGGCAGGGCTGGTTCGAGGTGGCTCAGGAAAAGATTTAGGATTTGGGGGAAGTTTTTGCTCAGTAGTGAGATAGTGTAATGTAAGAAAAAAAATGGACAGAGCAAGAAAAAGTTTATTCATTTACTTTCTATTCCCAACCACTTCTAACTTATCTATCTTAAAAGCAGAGTGAACAAGCACCTTCTGGGCTCACCCGGCCCATTGTAGAATCTCATCCAACGCTCAGACCAGATTCAGGATCATTACAAAAAAAGTGACTTCACACAGCCACAATATTAATCTTTTCAGCACTGAATTTGGATATCAAGTTGATACCAGATGCGCTACTTTAGGCCATTCAGTTTCGCCAAACGAAACATGAAAATGGTACAACAAAACATAAAAGCAAACGGATATTTGGCAATCAAAAAATACATCGACATCTCTAAAACATCTCTTAACCGAATTATATCGAACGACAATCCTGCGAACACGAGTCTTTTACACACTTAACTACGTTTGCTACATCAAAATTTACAAACACACAAACAAACACAATTCACACCCAATCACCCCAACATAAAGTTCAATTTTCGTTACAACTACCCCCAAATTCGTATCGCAAAACAGCATATCAAAATCAAACTTTAACAACTGTCAGATAAGGTTTAAAATTGGTTGTGTACAAACAGTGTTGCACTACTGTCGATTCGATCAATTCATTCAGCGATTCCATTCGAATTACTCCTTTGATTCGATTTTGGTACACTCGCGGGCTTAACTGGAACGTTTTTGGTTTTTAATTAATAATAGACACAGAGCCGGGGAGCACTTTTGTTAGTGACAGTATAGAGGATACTGCCAGTGTTGTTTGCAAAAAGTTGCGGAGCTTAGGGCTGGCTAAGGATTTAAATAAATAAAATACTGGATAGAATCATCTAGTGAAAATGTACTGGTAAGACTGAAAATTAACATGTACAGTACCTTTAGCAGTCTTTATTGTAATTGCGACAAAATAGTATAGTTTCTAATTAATTAACTATATTCACTTCAGAAATTGTAGTTTATCATCATATTTTATTGAGATCAGATAACCGATGCTTATGAATTTGAATTAAGCGACCTAAAAAATATACTATTATTGGACTTGGACTCTCCTTCTTCGTCGGTACAATCTTAGCAAAGCGATCGTGGTCACCATGTTGCAGTGACTGTTGATGTTGTATTCCGGGCTGCTATGATTTGCCTCTCGGTGCGACGCCATCCCTCTCTGTCGGCTAAGACTTAGTGCTTTTAAAATCTACAATAAATAAATAAAAAAAACTTGCAAAAACCGCCATGTGACAACCCTTAGCGAGTCGTAGCTTTTAAATGTCATAAAAGCAGTTAATTTGATTTCGTTCTGCTGTCCACTGTTTCACTTTGATTGATGGAAACCTTTGATTAATGCTGATATGGCATCGAGACACTGTGGAAAATAAAAATATATTTAATTAAATTTAATATCATCATCTTCCTGTCCTTGTCCAGTGATATATGAGGTTGGCGTAACACACACAGAATTTCATTAATTACTTTTTACTTTCATTGTGCTACAGTTAAGGAATGGAATTCTCTGCCGAATTCTCTGCCTCTGACTGTTTTCCCTGACAGTTTCAGCATGGAGAACTTTAATTCAAGATTACATAGGTTACTTCTAGGCAAGCGTGCTCCATCGTCGACAACATCAACATTTACCATGCACGATTGATTTTCTAAAACACGGGGATATCAACAATAGATAAAATCTAAATCAAAATGAGAATTAATAAATTAGTCTTTTCTCAAAATTTAAAAACGGGAATTTAACGCGATGATTTCGATTGTTTATTTACCTATTTCACCCGACGTTTCGGCCGTTTTGCAACGACCGTGGTCCCGGATAGACTGGTGTCTCGGTGTACCGGCTCCGTTGGGGCAGAAACTTCTTCCTCTACCCTCATATTTCTACACACTACACTGACCGTGTCCTTATTCTGTAAGTTCGCCGACTGCACAAAGCGAGGTAGTGTGATGTGTGTGTTCCCGTGATATTTTTTTTTTTTTTTTTTTTTTTTATTTGTTATAGGCTCGCGTTTGACCACCATCTCGCCTGATGTCAAGTGATGATGTGGTCGAAGGTGAAGCACGCTTGCCTAGAAGTAACCTATTCACTCTTGACTTGAAGACCCCTAGGTTGTAGCTATCGGGAAACAAAGACGCCGGCAGGGAATTCCACTCCTTAGCTGTACGCACAATGAAAGTATTTTCGAAACGCTTTGTGCGTATGGGTGGGATATCAACCATGTAACGATGGCGCATTGCCGTACGTCTTGTAGTCCGATGATGGAAAGGGCTAGGCGGAATCAAATTGTGCAGTTCCATCGCACACTCCCCGAAATGCAACCGATAGAAAACCGACAGGCTGGCAACTCGTCTTCGGTGTTCAAGGCTCTGGAGCTTTGAGTCGACCAGCGCATCATTGCCGATAAGTTTCCTGGCCCGTCTGTCAATCGACTCAAGTGCGTCAAGTTGGTACCTGGCAGATCCGTCCCAGAGGTGAGAGCAGTACTCCATGCATGACCGAACTTGCGCTTTATACAAGTTGAGCAGCTGTTCAGGCGTGAAGTACCATCTCACCTTCGCAAGGATCCCTAACTTTTTTGCAGCTAATTGAGCCTTTGCCTCAATGAAAGGACCAAAATTGAGGGTCGATGTCAACGTAACACCAAGAAGGTCGAGATGGTCCGTTATCGGCACGGTTACACCACGGAAGGATGGAGCCGGGTGGAATTGGCTCTTTTTTGCGGAAAAAAGACACGCCTGGGTCTTAGCAGCATTGAAACTGACTAGATTGGCATTGCCCCATTCGGAGACTGCCTCCAAAGACAGGTTCAAGCGCTCAACCATGGCCTCCCGAAGAGACCGGACTTGAGGCCCAGTAGCCCGTGCGCCAGACACGTATCTCTCAGCAACAGTGCTGTCGTCTGCATACCCAAAGGTTCCGGGTTTTAGCAGATCATTAATGTGCAGCAAGAACAATGTTGCCGAGAGCACTGACCCCTGAGGGACTCCGGCGTTAATACCTAACTGACCGGACGAGCAGCCATCGATAACCACTCGGATGGACCGATCCCTCAGGAAGTCTGTAATCCAGTCACACAGACCACTAGGCAGACCGAAGGAAGGAAGCTTACCAATAAGGCTCTCGTGCCAGACCCTGTCAAAGGCCTTCGATATGTCAAGGGAGACAGCAAGCGCCTCCCCGTGGTTCTCGATGGCCTCACTCCAGATGTGAATGGCATACGCTAGAAGATCCCCAGTTGACCGGTTTCGGCGGAAGCCGTATTGGCGGTCACTAAGAAGGTCGTTGTCTTCTAGGTATGCCAGGAGCTTATTATTCAGTACACGTTCCATACTCTTACAGAGGATGGACGTTACTGATATGGGTCTGTAGTTGGCCGGGTCAGCTCGACTACCCTTCTTGGGCACGGGCTGAACGTTAGCTTGCTTCCAAGCCTTCGGCACTTTTCCAGTCACCATCGAAAGGCGATATAGGCGTGTCAAGATTGGAGACAATTCAGGCGCACAAGTTTTAAGTACAATTGCCGGGATCCCGTCCGGGCCACTAGCCTTGTTCACGTCAAGGTTACGCAGCACCCTACAGACCTCCCTCTGATGGATGCGAATATCCGACATACTCGTCTCACATCGAACAGCAGAAGGAGGGGGCCGCGTGCCATCAGTATTCAGACGCGAAGATTCCGCAAAGAGGGAGGCAAACAAGTTTGCCTTGTCCTCAGCGGAGTGGGCCAGCGACCCGTCAGGTCTCAGCAGTGGTGGTAGTGAGGGGCGACAGAAGTTTGATTCAACCGATTTAGCCAGGGACCAAAACGCCTTGCTACCTGCGGGGTGTGAAGCAAGTTTGTCCCCGATTCTGCTAATATGGTCAAACCGTGCCCTTCGCATCGCCTTTTTGCAGGACTTGGCAGCCCTGTTGAAAGCTCTCTTCTTCTGACTCACGTCATTTGCCTTGCGCACACGAGCGTCGACCCATGCTAGGTACGCCTTGTGTTTAACCGCGTTTGCGCGGTCACACTCGGCGCCAAACCATGGACGGCCAACGCTGGACACCGTTACGTCAGAGAACGGAATGTAGTACTCCATCCCCCGACGCAACACATCTGTCACTGCGTCAGCGCATGACGATGGGTCCACCGAAGAGAAGCAAGTGGGCCGCCAAGGATAGCATGCGAAGAAAGAACGCATACCATCCCAATCTGCTGACTTGTACCGCCAAACCCGCCGGGTGCCTCTTGGGCTGGGATCGGGCGGGGAGTAGACGGATACAGACTTCACCAGACAGTGGTCGGAACTACCCAAAGGTGATGAAATCGACACTGAGTATCGGTCTGGATCAGTTGTCAGCAGAAGGTCCAGGCAATTGGCTGTATGTGAATCAACATCCGGCACCCTAGTAGCCCCTTGGACCAGCTGGGTGAGATTTAGCGCAATCGAAAGATTTCGCATCTCTCGTCCAGCATGGTCAGTGCACTGGTATGGGAAGAGCCACTCCTGGTGGTGGGCATTAAAGTCCCCCAGTAACACTAGTTGGGCGGAGGGATACCGTAGCTGAGCCACATCTGCCGCCTCACTCAGGTACTGTGCGAGCCTGGTTGTCTCCAGATCACCGCTATGCGATCGGTAGACACAGGCATAGATGATCTTATCCAGACCTGTGTCCACCAGGGCCCATAGCACTGAATAGCTTGAGTCTTCAAGGTCACGGAGACGCCGACAGCAGATATCGTCCCGGGCGTACATGCATACACCAGAGCGTGGCTTGAACATGTGCTCCAGGGTATACCCCGGGTAAGATAGGTACGCCACGTCTGACGGGCATCCAATCTGCGTCTCCGTAAGGAACAAAAGTGCTGGTTTCTCAGTCTCAAGGTGGTGATGGACTGCGACAAGGTTAGAGTGCAGACCTCGGATGTTGCTGAGGTGCACCTTATGTGAGAGTGAGTGCTGCCGCTGTTCAGCTTTTTTTCTCTTGTTCCTTTGCATTATTGCTGTGAGTGAAGAGGAGGGAGAGGAGAAGGAAGTGAGATGAGGTTCCACGCTTGCAACCTACAGACACGCGCCGATAGGACGCCATCATTGGGGGACTGGTCTGGAGACTGCGGGGACGCCCGAGCCCCCCCAGGAATGTCCATCGGGCACTCTCGTCTGGTCGCCAACCAGCACGATGGCGCATTCCGGGATTTTTCGACAGTTGGCGGGGCAGCCTTTCATGTGGGGCTGGCACACTACTTGGGCCCCCAACTACCTGCGGTCGGCCAGCGGCGCACCGTGCCTCGGATCCCGCTACCCTCCGCGACCAGTCTTCCGATACGTCCATAACAGCGCGAGTCAGGCCGGCCTGCCTGCTGTGGAACAACTACCTCGACCCAACTCCTCTAGTGGCTGCACCGAGCATCATACCGGAACACGACTAGGCCGCTTGGCGGTACGTCTTTGCCCGGTGGGTGGTCGCAAGCCTTCGGCCGAAGCCTACCACCAGTTTGTCACCTGATTTGCACCACCCGGGGACCACGTGTAGGGAATCGAAAGGGGTACATTCCTACGGACGCGGGTGACCCAGCCCCCAAAAATGATATATTGTTATGATATATTGTTATTCAATTATGAAAAGCGAAACTCTTCCCAAAATGTCAAGTGTCACAACAAAGTTAGTTTTGTCCAATTTCTATTGCAAAAACACTTACTAGGAGTTGATGTTTAAGGTGTCAAAGAGATATTTGACCATTATTTCAGTTCCTGAAAACAGTGAAGGTTATCAACGCAGAAGATCATTTTATTGTTTTTCAAAACTGACATAACATACTCGGAGCTTGCATTCTTCATTAAGAGTAAGAATAAGTTTTTTTTAATCTTTTTTTTTTTGGTTGGTGAAGGCTTAGAAACTATGAATAAAAAAAAACCGGTTAAGTGCGAGTCGGACTCGGGCATTAAGGGTTGCGTACCATTATCGCAAAAAACGGCAAATAAATCACGTTTGTTGTATGGGAGTTCCACTTAAATTAATTTAATTATTTATTTAATTCTGTTTTTAGTATTTTTTGTTATAGCGGCAATAAAAATACATTATCTGTGAAAATTTCTACTGTCTAGCTTAATAGCTAGACAGTTGAAGCTGTTCATGAAATACAGCCTGGTGCAAGACAGATAGACAGACAGACAGACGAACCACGGCGTCTTATTAATAGAGCCACGTTTTTACCCTTTGGGTACGGAACTCTAAAAACGTTGGATTCACAATGATATGAAGATATTTCTCAAATTTTATTTAAAAAAAAGCTCTCTTAACATTGCCACAGCATAAAGCTTCCGACATCCCCAGACAATCTAATCAAAATATTGATATAGATAAAATAAACAAAACAATCAAGCAATCAAATTACCCACTTCGTAAACCCCGTTGCCCTCATCTCTCAAACGTTCCCCGTTCCTCAAAGAGACTCCTTAAACGATGTTCAGTTGCAATCAGGCGCTGCAGACATAATCCAATGGCCGCCCGAAACAACCATAAGCATATTTCCAATCAAACCGCACACAAACCGACATACACATTCACCATTCTTAATATAATGCGTTGGTAAATTTTGGGTAGAATCAATTATGACAAAAGTCCTAGTACAGGATCATGGTAAAATGGACCGTGATTTGTAAAATTTAAAGTTCAACTTCGATTGGATGTGCTCAGGACTTGTGGTGAGACAAGGTTGTGGGAAGGGTAATATCGGAAAGCGTCTAGTAGGGAACACAGACGTATAAATAAAGTTGCACAATAAACTTGAGCTAAATCAAGGAGCATTGTTGAAGGGGGTCTTGTTAGCCACCCGAGACTGCTGATTTTTTATTTGATATCTCAATAAGCCCAGCGTTTGAGGGTTACAAACCGGTTCGAAACGCTTCACGAATATTTTTTCTAAGGATTTCTCTTTTTTTAAACCCGTTCGATTGTCGGGTGTTTGATTTATAAATCTATTTAGAGGTCGGTTTGGTTAGGCCGCGTTATAAAGTTTATGGTGAATAAAATTTTAAATGCTCCCCACAAAGTTTTGTGTGTGTCAGGGAAATTTATCTGTTCGCAGCTTGTGAACAATTTTTTTTAAACACACGAACTTCGTGCATTACCCCCGTGCCGCCTTGTTTTAATGTGGAAAAGTTTTTTGAATTACGCACTATGAAAATAAAGTTATTGAATATTACTTTTAGCACAGCGATTAACTTGAGATTATACTGTCTCTTGAAGCAGTTTTATGTAATTTTTAGTGTTAATAAATTTTGAAATTGCAGTCCCGATATTCATTAGAGGAATAGAAGTGCCAATAAAGAGAGGGTAGTAAAAATGCTTCTTATGACATGATCGTTTGATAACTCATGGAGTTAATGAGCCAATTTACACCCCCGCGTCAGCTGAACATCTAATAGTTACGTTTCTTACTGCGTTTATTTAATAAAATGCGAGGAGCTTAGTTATTGTCAAAATAAATTTGTTAAGGTTTTTAGGGTTCCGTAGTCAACAAGAAACCCTTATAGGGTCGCCATATCCGTCTGTCCGTCCGCAGCTTAGCTCAGAGACTCTTAGTACTAAAAAGCTATAATTTGACATGGATATATTATATTAATCACGCCGATAAAGTGGTAAAATAAAAACATGTTTTTTTTATGTTACCTCCTTTTCACGTAAAGGTATAGTTGGATAGGCCATGCAAAAATATTATGGGTCTGTGAAAACCATTTTTCGATTCAGAGATCCGTCTGCGTAAAATTAAGCTTTAAATGGCAAATTTTTGTTAGAGTCAAGTGTGTGTCGGGGTGCCAGCGAAATGGTTGCTTATGGATTTATGAAATTAAAAGGAAAACTATCACAGCTTATTAGGCTTTACAAGTTTACGAGTAATAGTCGACCAACTTATAAAACGTACCTCGATATTTCGAACGGCAAAGTTAATTTTGTTCCTTCGTTAGAACAATGTTCGGTGCTATCATTGTTTATGAACGTTAGTAATGTTAAAACTGTGAATGAAGCTGTTTATACGGAACCCTCTGTGCGCGAGTGAGACTCGCACTTGGCCAGTTTTTTTTTCCACATTGTCGTGCGCAAACGTGAAACCATTTTGCTCTATTTTTACTAGCTTTTTCTTAAATTCGTTGTAAAGATTACACTTATGTTTATCCAATTACAAATTAATCACCATTTTTCAAAGACTTTCTAGCATCCGAGTTGTTTCTTATTTTATTCAGTAGTTTACATCGACAGGTGACATTGATGGAAGAAGACTCCTATGGGTATTGGACCTAATGTTGACACCCTTTATTTTATGAGGTAACTAGCTTATATCTACCTGCGAATTTGCCCCCATGGCCAATCCTGCAGGAAATATGCATTTTCCAAAAAAAAAGTAGCCCAAGTATGTAAACCCTGGTTGAATCAGTGCTTCCGTTTATAAACATTCAATTTTCCTTCTGTATCATTTTATTAAAAAAAAAAAAATTAGATAATTCCACCTAAAACTAACCTCCCATGTGACCTCTGGTGCTGCACCACGCCTACTTTCGCTGAACATCGATATTTCGATAATCGAGAAGCGGAATCGAGAAGTATCGGGTAAATAAGTGCAATAGACATGGCGGTCACGTCTCACCGCAGTCCTTTGCAGTGCAGCCGAATGCGGGCAAGCCGTGGAGGTGACAATGTGTTGTTGTTCGAAGATGTCCGAAGATTTTTGGCTATGGTTTGAATGAAAGGAATTTAAATAATTCAGTGCGGACGGATAAGGTGTAAATTGTGAGGAAATACTAAGTGAATGTGGATGATTTTATCTTGTAGAATGCCTGAATAATCGATAGATTCTGAAAAAGAGAATAGTAAGAGCGGTTACGCACTACACGTCCGTGTCCATGATTTGAGTTTGGAGTTCAAAATGTTCTCAATTATGACAGATAATGACGGATAGAGTTCGGATGTATTGCCTAGGCTTCCCTGCAAGAAGTACTACGGCTAGTTCAGATCCGAAATTTCATGGACACGGGTCGGATGTAAATCGTAACCGTTCTAAGAAAGGAGTATTTATTTATTTATTTATTTATTATATGCTTTATTGTACACCTTAAAATACAATATTATAAGAAGAAACTTAAAATTAATACATATACAATGGGCGGCCTTATCGCAATCCGCGATCTCTTCCAGGTAACCTGGTATGGACAGTAATAGTCTGGACATGAAGTGGGGTTGTCATCGGTGTGACAATAATTTTTCAAAATACTATATTATAATAGATACACAGATAAATATATATGCTATATAATATATACATAAATACATACATACTAAATATATTGGCAATAAAAATAAATTATGAATGACTCTATTGATAACCACAATCACAGTGTCAGCTTGAAATCAACACGCTAAGACGAAGACAGCGACAGGTAAAATTCCTTTACAAGTCTTTTGAACACAGGCAATGATTGAGCACGTTTGATTGGATCTGGCAAAGCATTCCACAGACGAGTAGCCTGGACAGTAAAGGATTTATCCAAAAAAGTCGTGCAATGTGTTGGAATTTGAAGTCGCAAGTTATCTGATGACCTAAGCAATTTTGTGTGGGAATCGCGGAGAAACTGAAAACGTTTCTTAAGGTAAAAAGGGGCGGAAGGAGTAAAGAGCACATTATATAAAATGCAAAGAATATGAGCATTCCGGCGAAGGCGAATTGGCAACCACTTGAGCTTCACACGAAATTCAGAAACATGGTCATATTTGCGCAACCCGAATATAAACCTTATACAAACATTTTGAAGCCGCTCAAGTTTATCGAGTTGTTCTTGAGTAAGGTCAAGATAGCTGGCATCAGCATAATCGAGTATGGGTAAAAGAAGAGATTGTGCAAGCACAATCCTGGTGGCAGTCGGAAGAAAATTACGCAGTCTCCTCAAAGATGCAGCAGATGCAAATAGCTTGCGGCCAACCTCCAGCAGTATAGTATCTACTGAGATGACTGCTTAAACACGACATACACACTTATTATGGAAGAAGAATATTTCTAAGCTGACCCCAATAAATTGAAAATAAGGGCAGGATGATGATGAATGAAGAAACCAATTTAAAAAAAAAACCTTTTTATTAAAACAAGCTTTTATTGGACTTAAAAGTACAAAATGTAATTTCGATTGTCAATACATATCCAATGAGCCCTAACACGATGGTGCTATCATGTCTGATTGAAAAGTTGTTATAGATAGTACCGTATTGTTTCAATCTTTCCAAAGTTACATAAGTACGCCAAGTTTCAGCGTAATAGGATACCAGAAAGTGCTTGAAAAATCAGCTACTAGTTCCCGGACAAGCAGACGAAAGCAATGTAATTATACGTTCTTAAAAATAGCACTTGTGTTTGATTTTCAAAACGACGACGGCCCAATGAGACCACAAAATAGTGTCTTAAGAAAAAAACCGAAAATTGGTTCACCTTGACATCGTAAAAACTGGCTTTTACTGCATTGAGCAGTTGTGGCTCAGTAGTAACGACTGCAACTAACAAGGTGTAGATTGTGGGTTCGAACTCAGCCAGGCGCTTAACTTTGTGTAAATTATTGCATAACCACTGCTCTCAAAACAGTGAAGGAAAACATCGTGAGGAAACCGGCATGTCTTAGAACCAAAAATTCGAAGACATGTGACATCCACCAAACCGCAATGGGCCCGTGTGGTGAATTACGGCCCATTCTCTCTCTCACAGAGAGGAGGCCTGTGTCCCAGCAGTGGGCAAATTAAAAGGCTGATGATGATAATGATGATGAGTAGAAGCGAATGGATAATTCGGAAGTCAGAACATTATAGCTAGACCAACTAGGTGGAATAAAATACAAAACTTTTATGAAGAGCCCAACTTATACATACATACCGCATCCACTCCACCTCTCTCCCTGTCCAAAGCGCACGATCGCAACCCCGTAGCGAATAGATTCAGGACGTACCGATGTACTACCAACTGTTAGGTAAAAATAGTGTCGCCGGCTAGGTGTGCTACACCACACATCTTGAGGCACGTGAGTCGGTTGCTGATGTTGGTTAAGAAGTTCTTATAGAGTAGGGAAGAGAGGTGCTTTCTTTGCATAGAAGTTGTTTGTCTGTGTTTCTGAGCTGTGTCCTATGTTTTTAGAACGTTGGGTTATTGAAAGTAATATACCAAAAGGTTGCTGAATAGAGAAGTCTAGATAACATACACAAGCTGCCTTTTAATATAATGACCAAGTAGGTCAATCCTAAAAGATATTTCAAGCCTGTGTTTTTCCACAAGGCAAAGGCCTTCCTAAAATTGCGAAAAATTATCAGCTGTTCCAATGTCGATTTATATTATATGCGAACAGAAATAATAATGGAAGCCGTTTTTTTTTAAATTATATTAGATATGAATTAATGAAATTAAATTATAGTGAATGAATTTAAAAAAATATATAACTAGATTTAATAATAATAATATTTTAATGTATGTAATGCATGTTTTCCTAAGAAAAAAATATAATGCATGAAATAAAGGCTTTTTTATTTATTTATTTTGAGCTACTTTTAGCTTTTTGCTTATCGATAGTACTCCCACATTTGGTTAGTTATCTTCACACATTGAAACACTAGGAAACTGCTGAGTAATTCTATAATTAAAAAAAACAGCCAAGTGCGCGTCTGACCCGCGCACAGTTGGTCCCGTATAAAAAGCTACATTCACATCACATCATCAGCCTATTAATGTTCCCACTGCTGGGACACAGGCCTCCTCTCTGTGAGAGGGAATGGGCCATAATCCACCACGCTAGCCCAGTGCGAGTTGGTGATTGTCACATGCCTTCGAATTTTTGGTTCTAGGATATGCCGGTTTCCTCACGATGTTTTCCTTCACTGTTTTGAGAGCAGTGGTGATAAAATAATTTACAAAAAGTAAAGTGCTTGCCTGGGCTCGAACCCACGACATACAACTTGTAAGTCGCCGCCGATACCACTGGGCCACCACTGCTCTGCTACATTCACCAAAATAAAAATGTAGCATTACTAACGTTCATAAACAATGACAGCACCGTATATTACTCTAACGAAGGGACAAAAATAACTTTGCCGTTCGAAAACTTTTGTCCCCATACATCAATATACGAAATGTTTACTTTTCCTAGTACATTTTATAAGTTGTTCAACTGTTACTCGTAAACTATTAAAGCCTACTGAGCTGTGATAATTTTCCTTTTAATTTCGTTATATATACTACTGCCGTGAATTTGTTCACATATGCAAAAGCAATCATTTAGCACACTTTTTTTTTTTGTGTTGTAAATCATCCAATGACTTCTCCCGCTCTGGGTGAAGCGGGAGGGCGTGTCAGACTTTTACTGACTAAAACCCACCCGTGTTCCTTCAGTTACTTGTGCCGCGGTAACTCTCTTTCAAATTTATCCGCGACCCAGACAGGCATCGGCCCTAGCGGACCCCATCAATTTTTGCTGACATCTCTTTGAGGCGCGCGTGGAACACTAAGCGCCGTCGACTCGGGCCTGGTCCGGACGGCAAACTACCAATTATTCGCCGTCCGCAAGCCCGCAACTACGGTGGCCGGGAATCGGCTTGCGACTCCCGAAGCCTGGGACGTCTCCTGCGGTGGCTAGGGGCGTGAGGGCGTCTCCGTTGTGTTCCGCCTCCTCCTTCGCGAGCATTACTGCTTCGCTGAAGGAGGTGACAGCTTCCCATGCCATCTCGCTCCGTACCATTTGCTGAACCAGGGCTGGACGCGAGAGGTCGCCACCGCTGATCGCCTCCACGAGGACATGGCGGTGCTCCGCCCAGGCGGGGCAGACCTCCACCGTATGCTCCACCGTGTCCTCCGGGCGATCCACACAATGCTGACACCCAGGCGTTTCCTCCCGCCTTATCCTGAACCTTTCAAACCTTTCGAAGCAGCCGTGTCCGGTGAGGGTCTGCGTCAGGCGGAAGGTGAGGGCGCCGTGACGCCTCTCAAGCCACTCCTCAAAGAGGGGCCTTACCGCTGCAATTGTGGCGTGCCCATAGCACACTTGACTCTAACAAAAATTATCAATGTAAAGCTTAATTTTACGCCCTGAATCTAAAAATGGTTTACACAAACCCGTAATATTTTTGGATGGTCTATCCAATGATACCCCACACCATGGGATAGACGAAAAAAAAAACATACCCACTTTACGTGTACAGGAGGTAATTTATTTTACCACTTTGTCGGCTTGAGTAATATGTATATTCATGTCAATTTATAGCTTTCTTGTACTAAGATTTTCTGAGCTAAGCTGCGGACGGACATATGGACAGACGGACATGGCGAAATTATCCTTGTTGACTGTGGAACCCTAAAAACAACGCTGTACCCTCTGAACTTTGCTTTCTTCAATGTTTACTAAATACCCGAACAAACATACGAGTACACATGACACGCGACGAAAAACCAACCTTTCAAGCGCATTTGCGATCAAGATAACTCACGCACACAACTGTCATAGAAGTTGAACGCACAGATTATACCCGTGTCATGAGCCGTATCATAAATCAAAACGAACTCTGGCACGAATTATTTAAATGCCATAATGAGTCACGGTTAAAAGTTAAGGGAAGCACCCCGTATTTATCACGGTGGACACGGGATCTGGTAGGGTTAATAAATGCCGGTTGCAAGCGGCCATTTTGTTTTTATCAGCGTTCGAAATTCGAATTATGAACGGCGATTCGTCTTTGTGGCCGGGGTTTTTCATTTAGATTTCGAATATTTTTGATGATCAATTGCGGTTATGTGTGGTCTAGTTTAGAGACTTGGAGGTATATAACTTGTTTATCTGTCTATCTAAGATTTTATCATGCCTCATCCGTTCCTAAATACGCATAGCTTATAGTAGAATTTTACTCGTAGACAAATCGCTTGTTACAGCGACCAGTGCTATAAACAATTAAACTTTGCAATTGAAAACCTGTTTATTTATTTATTATATTGAAGTAACCAAGTTGGGGATCCTTGTAAAGGTGAGAAGGTGCTTCACGCCGGAACAGGTGCTCAACTTGTATCAAGCGCAAGTTCGATCATGCATGGAGTACTGTTCTCATCTCTGGGACGGATCTGCCCAATACCAGCTTGATGCACTTGAGTCGATCGTAAATCAGGCCAAGATGCTCATCGGCAATGAGGCACTGGTCTAGTCAAAGCTCCAGAGCCTTGAACATCGTCGCCGAGTTGCCAACTTGTCAGTTTTTTATCGGTTATATTTCGGGGAATGTGCGATGGAATTGCATGATCTAATTCCGCCTAGCCTGTTTCATCATCGGACTACCAGACGTACGGCGTTGCCCTATCGGTACATGGTGGACATCCCACCCATACGCACCAAACGTTTTGGGAATTATTTTATTATGTGTAAAGCTCAGGAATAGAATTCCTTGCCGGAGTCTGTGTTTCCCGATAGCAACAATTTATTTATTTATTATATTCTTTATTGTACTCCACAAAAATATATACACAGGACAAAAATCATAAAAGCAAGTGTACAATGGGCGGTCTTATCGCACAGGGCAATCTCTTACTGACAACCTTTGGATGGACTGAACGAAAGGAGAAAAATTTAGGGTTGTCAGTGTACAACTTATCTTAAATAATAATACTTAGACATCATCATCAGCCTATTAATGTTCCCATTGCTGGGACACAGGCCTCCTCTCTGTGTGAGGGAATGGGCCGTAATCCACCACGCGGGCCCAGTGCGGGTTGGTGGATGTCACATATCTTCGATTTTTTAGTTCTAGGACATGCCGGTTTCCTCACGATGTTTTCCTTCACCGTTTTGAGAGCAGTGGTGATGAAATAATTTACTCAAAGTAAAGCGCCTGCCTGGGCTCGAACCCACGACCTACAACTTGTAAGTCGCGGCCGATACCACTGGGCCACCACTGCTCTTGACTTAGACATAAAAAACATAAAATACATTATGTAATATACATACATACATACAATAACACATAATATACTTATAAATAACAAATATATCATAGAGAAAGGAGAAGACTAATTATAGTGAAAGGAAATGCTCCTTCACCACAATCATCTTCCTTCACAATCTTCCTTCACAATCTAGGGGTCTTCAAGTCAAGAGTGAATAGGATACTTCTAAAAAAAATTGTTCATAAAGCAAATCCATTCGTAGGCTATTCTGTACGAAAATACGGATTATATTCTGAGTTCTTTTAGTCTTTATTTTACAGGAACACAATGATATTTCAAACGTCAACACTACAAGGTAAGGGTGGGAAAGCAGATGGTGTGGGTGGACGTTTGTTATATTTCACCGGTCACACCACGATGCGGTCTGACTTCAAAGTCTAATGTTTTATTTGGGTGCCAAATAGACCTTTAATTATTTTTTCCTTTATTAATTATTTTTCCTATTATTTACATTTTAAAGATTTTTACAAAACAAATAAAAATAACAATAAAAAAATATTAATGTAGTCCAACCTACCGGCGGTCAGGGTTCCAGAGAGAGGAACCTCCTAACAATACGAGCCGTGGCCAGCAGTACTGCTTTCTGGATCAGGCCCTTGACCCAGCCGCCTAACGAGAGCCTCCTGAGGTGTTGGTCGAGGCTCGTGGTTATAAAGCCATTGGCTGACACGACTATCTGTACAATGATCGCTGTGTCCACATCCCATATGTCGACAACCTCGCGAACCATATCAAGATACTTGACTTGCTTATCTTTCTCGGCTCTCAAGAGGTTCCCGTCATGCGGGACGGTAATGTCAACAATCATTGCACGCCTCTCCATTCTGTCCACTACCTCAATGTTAGGCTTATTGGCTACAATAGTCCTGTCAGAGATGATGGACCGATTCCAGTACAATGTGATATAGCCATTTTCGAGAACTGGGTCGGGCATATACCTGTAGTACGGTACCTCCGATGCCACAAGATTGTATTTCAGAGCAAGTTGCTGATGGATAAACCTGGCTACAAGGTTGAGCCTATGCAAGTACTCTTCGTTAGCTAGACGAGAACAACGATTGATTCACCCGGACGGTGACATGCCCGGCAGATATCAACCGTGCCATCCTTCAGTAATTGCACAGACAAAACCTTTGGTTTCTCCAAAGAGGTCACCGAAACGCAGCCGGACTACGAACACTGATTGGTTTACATCGGACCCATGTAGGGCCCGGAAAAAGCGTCCGTGAAGCTCCTTACTCTGCTATACCTCCCTGCGGTCGTTATTGTCAAGCACTTCAGGCTTGCGCCAGTTCTCATTCACCAAGGAGAGCGGGGTAAGTCCCTTGTCCACTGCTCACTCTAAAAAGTCTCGGCCTCCACACTTCCGCGGGATATACAACATAGCCGTGGGATATCTCATGACCGACGGTCGTGGGTGATGCATTCAATATTTAGTCAGCAGTGTACGGCCTATCCTGGGCTTCAAGTTCCGTTTGAATCCATTTGAGTATGCCGAAAGAATAGATCAATACCGGCATGACCCAACCGTTGAAGGCGCGTACCGCCCGAAAGAGGGCTATTGAATACCTTCTTTAGGCGGCCAAAAAAATGTTCCCTCAACGATTCCCTCTTCGTTTATTTATTTTATTATAAATGTACACACAGAAATTACATTCAGAAAACACACCATGACAAAGGAGTACAAAGGTACTGTTTATTTCTTGAGAAATTTCTACCAACAGACCCACAAAAAGGAGATGAGATCGTGGATATGTTTTTTGAGATGATAATATATAAAAAATAAATTTCCAATAAAATTAAAAAAAAAAAAATTGGGAAAAGTAAGTTAATTAAAGCCATTCTAATTTCTGCAAATGTATAGGCAAACCAATGTCTAAGTATGTTTAGATGCTTGGAGGGTTGCCAATAAATCACGCCTCAAAAGCTGAACATGTTTAGTTTAAGCATACATCGTTTTGTGGCAAATAAATATTTTATCTTTCTTTCTTTTATATCTAGACGGAATAGGACATGGACAAACCATGGCCAGGGTTAGAATATAGGTTACTTTATATCCCAATAATACGTACATATCCTTGGGATAACTCTCGTCTATCACGCGCGCGAAGACACTGACAAAAGATAGTCCACAATATTTTATTCCAACCAATTTCTCTAAGTCCTTAAGGAATTCAGCGATCCCCAGAAACAAGTAAATAGATCGCAAACAATACTTAAATAATTTGCAACAATATCCTCACATATCATTTTACCAATTACTAAGGGTATTTGTATAATTATCGTCCCATCCCAATTATCGGAGAATGTAGCAAAAAAACAAAGGAGCCGTCAAGCACGGTCGCTCGCTCCCACCGGGCAAAGGACAATTATTGGTATAATTACCCTAATTCGTGTTCCATAAATAGACGGTTACAGAAGGTTGATTGTAGAACAAAGTCGTGTTTAAGGGCAAGTGCGAGAAACCGTGCATTATTAATATTTATTATTAATTATTTCTAGCCATCGTGCTCCATTTTCGACCACATAATCGCTAACCGTCAGGTGAGGTATTCGTCAATCGCTAGACAGCAATAATAAATTAAAAGGTACGTTATGGATACTGGTAAAGTTAATATGATGGTATACATATTTAATACCTGGCCGCAGAAAGTCCCGCGCAGCGCTCCGCATTCGCCTCGTCCATTCGTCGGACCACAGAGTGACGTCATGACGTCATTGACAAACTTTCCGCGGCCGGGTTGTAGCTTCTTTACGGCCCTTTTCAAAAACTATTACTAGACTGCTGAAAATAGCGGGAGTGAATAGGTTACTTTTAGCAGATGTTCCTACTCCATCGTCGAACACATCTTCGCTTAGCATTAGGTAGATATTGGCGACCAGTGTAATCGGATGCATCCAAAAACCCATTTTTTATAAGGAGCGACTGCCTATCAGACCTCCACAACCTATAAGAACTACAATCAATCAATCAATCAATCATTTATTTGTCTGAATGTGGTACATTATGGTCTTAAGATTAATAAAAGGTATCATCACATTCTGCCAAGTGTGGCGTGCAAATATAGGTACATACATTATAGGACACATATTATTAGGCCAGTATTAGCATTGTTAATTGCATTATCACGAACAAGAAATACACGTTACAATCCAACAGACCAGACTTTGAGGTATATCAAACAAAAATAACATCAAAAATACACACAATTTGTTTAGTATGTCAAGGTATCATTCAACGCCAGAGTATCAAAGAGTAACATGTCAAAGTATTAAATATTAAAATTCAATTTACACACACACACAACCTATAAGAACTGCAGTCAGGACTGAGGGCTGGCCAGTCTAGTGTGGGAATCCAGACTTCTTCCAGGTACTGTAAAGTATAAGTATTAATTTCTGTCGTCTCCCTCTTAAGTCCTGCGGCGATCCTTAAGGGCTAATTCCCATAGGCGTGCCGTCTACGCTATGCAATGCCAGCCAGTTATTATTTGCCAATGATTTATGTTACCATTTTTAAAATAGCATCATTGGAAGTCTTTAAGTATTGCGTGAAGAATTCATATACCTTAGGGTGTGGGACTTTGATGGAATTGAGAATGATAAAATGCGGGATAAAAATAAGGGTTGAAGATATTCATGCTATAATTTCCAGCATATTTTGTGTATTTTGATTCTATGAAACTGTAATACAATGCATTTATTAAAATACTTTCTAATGTTTTGTGAAGTTGATTCACATTTTATCAAGTAGAATCAATTCTTATGGTAGCTCGGCATTCGCCGCGAGTCACTGCGCAGCTCCGATCAATAATACTCTATTGATCGAAACTGCGCAGCGAAAAGAGGATCTTACAGGCATCCTTAACTTGGAACCGACAGATATCTTTTAATCGAATGTATTTAATAAAGAGGTGAAAATCTTTTTGTGTAAGCAGTAGTCTTTTGATTTCAAGAAGTTCTTTCACTCATAGGTAGCTACAATCTTCCTGAGTGCCTTGTTAGTTTTTAACTCGGCCAAAATGACGTTTTCTGTGATAAAGGCCATGTTAGCGAAGCATCGAGAAAAAGCTTAGTCAAAATTGTATTCAGCACCGATATTCTAGGAAGTAAACGAATACCACCAGGGCATAAACAACTAAAAATAAACTAAACACCCCCAATACATCACTACCATGTGACAGCGATCACCTACTTACGGACTACCCTCGCTTCCACAAAATCACATTTTATTCAGTACACTAACGGTCCTCCTGAGCGCGATAATGTACGCCTAAGGTCGGGACGAGTCTCCCAGGACTTCGGATGACCATAAAGTAGTACTGGTTGTTGGGGATTTGAAGCCGAGGTATTTTATTGTGTGCTGAGGGTAAAAAGTGTGTCAGTGTTCTTGGCCTGCAGGATGTAGTTTCTGTGTAGTGTATGTTTACAATGTATTGTCGGCGTACTTTCAAATTAGACACAGTTCTTTGTTTTCCTGAAATGTTTAATAAGTTACTTTAGAACAAACCTCTAATGACAATACACGCTTAAAAGTACGACATTTTTCTACGTTGACTAGAATTCAAATGTTTCAGTGTTGCTTACACAATTAATCGATTAAAATGAATAGTCGGCCATGCGCCATCGGTACATGGTGGACATCCCTCCCACACAAAGCGTTTTGCTAATACTTTCATTGTGCGTATAGCTAAGGAGTGGAACTCCCTGCCGGAGTCTTTATTCCCTGATAGTTACAACCTTGGGGTCTTTAAGTCAAGAGTGAATAGGTTTTATCTAGGAAAGTGTGTTTCACCGTACACCACCATCGCTTACCATCAGGCGAGATAGTGGTCAAACGCGAGCCTACCGATAAAAAAATAAAATCCAAATTAAATGGAATAAATCGAGTTATTATTAACAAATGTATATTTTAAATAACTCTTTCATAATGGTAGAGTTTATTTGTTTCCAGTCTGTTTAGTGCCTCTGCAGGGCAAAGGCATGGTCATTTGCTACAAAATCGGAAGAAATGGGCTTCTTTTGGTTCCGCCCGGTTTTGGGCAAATTTTTTGTTTTTTTTTAATGGGTTTGCTCTTGACTCTAGTCTAGGTCAGAGGTGACAGAGACAAAGTCGACGATGGATTGGACCAATCCTGTCAAGCTCGTCTCACCACATCCGCCTGGATTTGCCGCGATGTCGCCGGATATTTCCGTAGACCAGGACGCAAATATAGTGCTTGATTAAGCCTATGAACCCTTCAACATGCGGGAGACGTGTCCAGCCCAGTCCCATTTTAGCTTAGCAGCTTTTTGGGTGACGTCGCTGATTTGTGTTCTAGACTGGATTCTCATTTACCTACGTACCAGCCATGACAGTCCTTCGGTGAAGGACATGCCCTGTTGAATGGTTAGTCCCCTAGCTCTCAGTGCCTTGGATGCTGATCGGTTGGACACTGTTGCTCACTATTGACTAGTCAGTAATGGGCGTCAAATTCAGTAATGTATTGGTTCCATGAATCGAGACTTCAAAACACTCATCGTTATTGAGGCAAAATTATGGTCAAAAAGGTGCATACAATTAACAGCAGTCATGAAAGTATTAACTCTACGTGATGTATTGTTTAACCCTTTATTTAAGTTAACCAACAACTATTACGTCCCTCGGTATTTCATAGCTCAAACCACTAACGATTAATAGTCCAAAGTCTTAACAAAGCAAAGGTTTTATAGTCGAAACGTTTAGTGTTGCAGTAAATGTTATTTATTGTTTAATGATTATATTGCACAGATTTGTGTGATGTAGTCCTAATCGATTTTTATTGCTAAGTTTTACGACTTTATTTGAAACTATTATTTTATTTGAAAGGGTGGAGACATGGAACAGCTGGTATTTTTTCTGTTAAATTGACTTTTACATCCTAGCTGTTTTAATTAGTGCTGGCATTAGTTTTTTATAGCGAATAGTCGAATACTCGCCATTATTACTTGACATAAAAAAGAAAAATATTTTTATTTATTAATTCTCAAATATTTTTTTTTTTTTTAACTTTAGCTCCACACAAGGAATTTCTCCTGTATCGTGGGTGCGTTTACAAATATATAAACTCACATACTCAAACAACTTGTAGTAGGAAGTCTTGTAGTAGCCTCTTGAACTTACAGTACAAAAATCCAGTTTTTTGCAACACTATCTGCCCCTTTTGGGCTTTAAATTTTAAGTTATTCATTACAAAGCCTAACTAATAAACTTTATCTTGACAGATTTTTGCCCTTTTATATTATTGAGTTTGTTTGTTTGTTTGAACGCGCTAATCTCAGGAAGTACTGGTTGCAATTGAAAAATTATGTTTGTGTTGGATAGTCCATTTATCGAGGAAGGTTATAGGCAATATAACATCACACGGTTAATGCGAAAACATTTGAGCTACCACACAAATTGAGCTAGTCACGAAATCTGCTCCTGTTGTTTATTTGATTATTTTACTGATCTTACAACTAATTTTGTTGCGGAAACCCAAGGACTGTTCGAACAAAGTCAGTGCTTTTATAATTGGTTAACTTCTAACTGTGACAATGTGTTAGAAAATAAATAGAAACAAAATAACGAAAAGTGATAAAAGTGTTAATCATTCGGACTCAAATTTGTGTGCAACGGATACTCGCCGTTATAGTGCAGAACTTAACTATTAACTCGGCGTGCATAACTCGCTTGCTGTTCTACCGACTCTCCGCGGAGAATTTTGACGTTTGCGTTCCAGTTCAAAATATTGTAATAACAACATTTCGAGCATTTTGTTATTTTTATTTTGGTAAACATCGTAATCGTTATTACTAAAATGCATCGTACCACACCTACGTCCCCGAAGACTCCTAAACCTGGACAATCACAGTCTGTTCCTGACATAGCTTCAGCCTCCAGTTCCAAGGAGAACAATCACCTACAGAGGGAAGCGGCCGCGCGTTGATGACTCACCCAACCACCTGATGATCCATTCTTCTTGTGCATGCGGGGAACCGAAAGGTGAAGTTATGGAAATATTGACCTCATGGAAGGCCGACTATAAAATAAAATAAAATAAAATAGTTTATTTGCACCTTCAAGTAAAAAACACACAATGTTATGGTTTACAATAAAAAAGATAAGCCAAAGGTAAGTAGAGTTGTAAGTAAAAATGCAGCCAATACCTAAACTAAGATAACTTAATATCTTGTAATTATAGGTATCAGCGCCTACCCTCGTTCACAAATTGTAGCTGTTGATCAATAACATTTAAAACATGTATTTGTCGGGTTTAGTCAATAGTACGGACGTCAAAACAAATCACGAGCACGCCACCTGTCGGCAAATCAAGAACAACTACGCTGTGGCGCGCTTTCTCTAACGACCTGTGTGGTGGGGACACAGAATATAAGAGTTGAGTACTGACCGCCCTAGAGCTAAGACGTTGTAGAATCGGTATCGATCAGTAATATTAGTGAGCAAGATTGTAACTGTGAACTATTTAAATAAACCCAGTGTATCGAATAATTTATGTTATTTCATTTTCACGACTGTACCCACCGACCTGCCCATACACGATGTCTTAACCTAAGGGAATACATCCTGACTTCCCGATGGTTTGCATCTATCGGCCAGCCATGATGCGACATATTTTATTTACAGAAATAGTTTCATGATTACTATGATTAGTTAAATTACAAAGCTAAAGAATTAGGCACTATTAGGTGCAAATCTAGAATTAAAATTAACAAACAAAAAAAAAAAAAAAAAAGTGGTGTCAGCTGGTGAGTGTAGGGGTGTGTGAGTGTATGTGTGTGTGTTGGGTGTGTGGGAGTGTACTGTTTGTGTGTGGGAGTGTAATGTTTTTGTGTGGGAGTGTAATGTTTGTGTGTGCGTGTCATGTTTATGTGAGTGTGTGTGTACCAGAGAAAACTTAGGATATAGATTATTTCAAGTAGAATAACGTAGGTGCTGTGCTCATGAATCAGTGTAAAATCGTCCACTTAATTCTGCCATTCAAGACATAAATCTATACTAATATTATAAATGTGAATGTAAGTTTGTTTGTCACGCTTTCACGCAAAAACTACTGAACTGATCATCATGAAACTTTGTACAGATATTCTTGGAGGTATTAGAATTAACATAGGATACTATTTATTAAAAAATAAAAAATACACATATATTTTTTATTAAATAAAGAAATTATGCAAGTATGCTGAATAGTTTTTCAGTTTCATCATAGTTTAAGGATAGAAGCCAAGTGATCACATTCTGTTTGCACTCTCTTTTTTTCATGTGGAGAATGTGCAAATGTTTATTAGCAATGTTGAATAGTCTTGGGCCTAGGAACATGTTGAATTTTTGAGCAAAAGATGTTCTGCAGGGCACAGATTTTAAAAGATCGAAACGTCTTCTCCCTGTAATTTCTTTTTCAGTCAGGGTACTTGGCTGGACACAGGAATGCTGTCTCATAATTAACGCTAGTACAAACAGTTTACGTACAGTAAGCACCTCACATTCCCTGTACAGTTCAGTGGTAGAAAAATACCTGGGCTTGAAGTAACTAACCTTTAATAAGGCTCTTTGAGCTCTTTCAGCAATTAAATTATGCATTTTAGCGGCACCGCCCCAACAAGTAATACAGTAGGTTATAACCGCTTGACACGGAGTAGTAAATCATTTTCATAATCTTAGCATTGGCTGAATGCCTTATTTGTTTAAACACATATATGAGTTTTCTTATTCTGTTAGAGAGATTAATTATATGATTTTTAAAATTAAGATTCTTGTCAAATATTAGTCCCAAATATTTAATATATTCAACTGGGGAGAGAGACGGACAGGAACAATTGACAGTTTCATTATGGCAGTTGTGGGACGTTATACAATATTTTGATTGTAGCGCTTCACTAGGGTTGCGAATAGAGAATGCGATATATTTAGTTTTCTCGGTATTAAGAGAGAGATCATTTTGAGCAAGCCATTTTCTGACCGTGTTAAAGCCATGTTGTGCGTTTTGGTATGTTTCACTCCAAGCGTCACCATGGAATGTTAGGGTAGTATCATCTGCATACGAAATTATTTTGCAGTTTTTTTTATATTAAGTAGTGTAAGATCATTGATGTAAACTAGGAACAACGTTGGACCTAAGATACTACCCTGTGGCACTCCATGCGTAACAGGTAAGCTATCACTAGTAAAATTGCCAATTTTCACCTTTTGTGTTCTTCCAAATAAATAATTAAACAGTAATTTAAGTTGATTTCCACGGATACCAAGTTGATATAGCTTGTTAACTAGGGTAGGAATAGAAACAGTGTCAAAAGCCTTCGCCAGATCGAGAAATATAGTAAGGCATTTCTTTAAGGCATTTATTTTTTTTTGTTGTCTATAGTTTTGACAATATGTTCAGTAAATTCATTTAACGCATCTTCCGTGGACTTGCCTGTACGGAAACCAAATTGATTTTTCGAAAGTAGGTTGTATTTTTCTAAATAATTTGTAAGTCTTTTATTAATTAACCTTTCCAAGATTTTTGATAAAGAAGTCAGAATAGAAGTAGGGCGATAGTTAATGACACGGTTTCTATCTCCACCCTTAAAAATAGGTCTAACTATAGACCGTTTAAGTGAGTCAGGAAAAATACCCATCTGCAGGCACATATTAAAGATATGCTTGAGCGGGGCTATTATATTATTTTTTAACAGTTTGAGTATGTCAGATGAGATTCCATCGTCACCTGCAGCACAGTTTCCTTTCAAACCAGTGATTAATCTCTCAATTTCATCTTCATCAGTGTCAAGAAGAACAAATGAATTTCCAGTTAAGGACGTATGTCTTTGCGGCAACACCTCTGTTAAGTGATGTAACCCTGTTGGAGAGGTGATTTTACTTGCTAAATTTTCTCCAACAGTGGCAAAGAACTCATTTGTAGCATTGACAGATAGCTTTGGTGTTGACCCCGTAGAAAGAAGATCTAACGAATTATCTTTTTTAATGTTTCTATTAGTAATATTATTTATAGCTTTCCATATGCTTTTATTATTATTACCTGCTTCTCTTAGCAAGCCTTTTTCGTATTCACGCTTTAATTTACTAGTGATCCTATTATAGAAGTTCCTGTAACGTTTGTACGTGATTTCGAGCACAGCTTTATCCGGATTTTGTTTAAGTTTTTTGTGCATCCGATCCCTGTTACGACTACACCTAAGAAGTCCAAGTGTCATCCAAGGTTTTAGTATTCTATATTTATTAATTACAGTTAAATTTTTGTATTTATTTGCATAACGTGAGTAATTTTAGATATAAATATATCCATAGCAGAGTTTGGGTTAGTCGCATTAAAAATAGATGTAAAATCAAGCTGATCACCAGCCAGCTTAAGTGCCTCAAAATCAAGTTTCGAAATTTGTCATTTTAAATGTTTATTAACGTTTTTAATTTTCGCACAGCAAAGTATGGGTGCGTGATCAGTAATAAGGGATTCAATTATAAACATAGTTATTGGTATTTTTGTCTTCAAGATTAGGTCTAGACAGCTCTTTGCACGAGTCGCTGTGTTAAATGCTGGCAAAAGTCCACTAAGGGATAGAAAATCAAGATAATCCGACATGTAGCCATCAGAGCTATTGGTAGCAATATTTATGTTAATGTCACCCACCATAATAATGTTTTTGAAGGATGACAAACTATCTATTATTTTTTGTAGAGACATTAAGAAGTTATTTATGGTTTTAAAACAAAATGGCCGGTATATCGCTAAGATAGCCACTTCATTATTAATTTTAATTACTAAGCAGTTTGCCTCTTGTATTATGGGTTCTTCTAGAGAGGCTTTAATACTACTTTTTATATATACTACCACACCATCATTCAGGTTATAGTGGGAAGATGTAGACATACTTAGATATCCATCTAATACAGGGAGATTTCGAACGCATGACATCCAGCACTCGGAAAGAACTATAACATCACTATCAAATTGCAATCTTTGCAGAAATACATTAAGTTTATCACAGTTAGCATTGAGGCTACGAATATTTTGCGACAAGATTTTTAAGTAGCAGTTAGGGTTTTCAAGAAAAGAAGCGCAACATTCAGGTTCACAGCTAATCGTGTCTGATATTGAATAGTTATCAATATCACATAATACATCGTTATCGAATTTTAATATTAAATTTCACAATGGTGTACAACATTGATACGTGATGTTTGTTTGTAAATATTATCAAACAGATAAGTTGTATGATACATTTTAGTAAAGTCATTAGAAAAGTCATGTTAAAGTAAACATGAATTATTTTGAAAAGTTTTGTATTAGTCAGATTTTTATGCATAACTGTGATAAGTGGGGTAGTTAAATCCTTAGTTTTCAGTAGGTGTGTGGTATGAGTAGACAGTGTTTTGTGGGTACGTATGTATGTTTGTTGTGTTGTGTTTTTGTAATTAAATTTGTGAGTGGTTTGGTCTAAGTTTGCCGTTTTACATGCAAAATAAACAATATAGAATCTTTGATATAAAAATAGCAGCATTTTTAACGATAAAAGCCAAAAGGTATAGCGATAGAAAAAAAATACAATTAAATTAGTAGCCAGTTTAGCAGGAATGCAAAAGTTTGTGTGGTAGCAGTATGACCTCATTGACCTCGTTATAAGTCATATCTTCGTATCAATCAGTTTAACAAGTTGTTCTTCGGTTTTAATATGGATAGTAGGATCCAGCTCGCCTTTTTTAACCAAAATCTTTCCATTAGTAGTCCAACAGTATTTCAGTTGATTGTTTTTAACATGCTTTCTTGAGATAAAGTGCAGTTTCCTTGCATTCGGAGTAAGGTATTCAGAGATATACACGGGGGATGACACCCCTGCTCCCAGGTCGGCACCGTTCAACTGGACCTGGTTCTTAGACTGATTATAGGCTTTAACCGCCCTCAGCACAGTATTTTTTGAAGCATTATTGCCAAATTCAATAAGTATAGAAGGGTGGCTGTCCTTCTTACTTGGCAATCGAAAAACGTCTCTTATACCTGAAACAGATACACTGGCATTAATAGTTTTAAACAGGTTACCCATGCATCTGTCTAGGTCGCTCCTCGACTCGCCTTGCTTCCTCGGTAAGTTCCTCTTTTCCAGAAAATTTATATTTGAGATCCTCTGCTTTTCCTCAATTTTATCTTCTAACGACAAAAGAAGTGCCCGGTGTTCCTTACGCTCCCTTTCCAAGCGGTCACTCTTGTGCTTCATTACATCATATTGCTGTGTAGTAAATGATATGGACTTATCTATTTCCTGGTTAGACTTCTCAATTAACATAAGGGAATCTTCAATTTTTATAAGTCTTGCATCAGTATCCACCTTAAAAGACGAGAATTGTGCCCTAATTTCGTTCATCGTGTCAGTTTGCAGTTTAATAAACATTTGCTTAATATCATCCTTAAAGCCCAAAAACTCATCTCTGAAAGAAATATCTCCTGACGAACTTCTAAAACGCTTCAATGCCCTGCTCTTTGATACATAATTAGTGGGCGTATCGGTTATTCCAATTGTAGATAAATTAGGTTCCGAGTTGTTGTCAGGTGTTTTAAACATTATTATCAGCAGCAGGTACACGACAGTAAATATCTCAAAGAATGTATCGCAGCCACAAATATCACTCCACAAGTGGGTACTTCACAATAAAAAAATCCACAAAAGTTCAATACTAATGTCAACAATGTCACATTGGTGGTTTTGCGTTACCTTCATTCATGCGGAGCGCGAACAAACTTCGAATAAGCCTCACACATTCGATGTTTTGAAGTATCCGTGCAGCAAACTCGTCTTGCGCTCACACACCGATGACTACGACGCACGCCGGAACGCACGGCCGAAATATATCACCTGTCTCCCTCCGTCTCGTCGCTGCTCGTCACACAAAGGCCGCACAGTGATGAACGTTACTTGCTAACAAAGTATGGGCGCCTGGTACTACGCGCGATTAAAAACTTTATTTTTCGCAGCCAAAAATTATTTATTTTTACAAACTTTTCGAAACATAAAATTACGGAGGACACGTCTGCACGCAATCGCGGTCCGAGGGGAAGGGACTATGAGCTCAGGTTGTCGGCGTGGAAGGATGAGCATGATATAATGCTATCTTTCCTGGTCAAAGAAGTCACCGAACTCAAAAACCAGTGTGTGGCCATTCAAAAAACCACCACTGAGCTTATGGTTATGGTGCCTCCAACTGGTGGGCCAACGAGGGCGAGAGGTAAGGATTTAGTGAACCGGCAACGGGAACGGCCTAATCCAAATCGCCAATCGTACTCAGCAGCTGCACAGCTGCTTGCTGCTCCGCCAAACGAAGGTGAGAAAGTCTCCGTACCCAAACCAATTGCGTCAAAGGGTAAACCGGAACCAGCTACCCACGATAACCCCATACCTCGTGACATCGTGCCGGTGCCGGCTGAGGTCACGAACATTACGATGGATGTCACAGAAAGGGATGGATGGACGGAAGTACGACACAAGCGCTCCCGACGTTCGCTAGGCAATGTTCTACGAGGGACAGCAGCACCAGGTACCACCAAGTTGGAAGCTTCGGAAAGATGGAGATACCTGCATCTCTTCTATGTCAAGCAGGGCACATCTGATAGCCAGGTACGTGACCACCTAAATACCATCTGTGGAAATAATGTGTGCACGGTAGAAGTACTTAAATCTCGAGGCAAATATGCATCCTTCAAGTTGGGTGTGCCCTCGAAACTGGCTGAACTAGTTATGGCTACTGACAACTGGGCAGAGGATATTTGCGTCAAACCCTGGCGCCGTAATTTTCGTGCCCAAAGTAATGAGACCCAGTAAGCCCTTCAACATTCTCGCTGCACACGTCCCTGCTGACCGCAATGTCTGCGCCTACTGTACCAGAATGTACGGGGGCTCAAAACTAAGTTACCCACATGGAGGTCAAGCTTGTTACTCTCCGAACATGACTTAATAGCCGTAACAGAAACAAATTTGGACAACTCAGTAGAGGACTCGGAACTGTCAAGTGGAGATTGGCGTGTTCTACGTAGAGACAGAGTGGCTCTGGGTGGCGGCGTGTTACTGGCTGCACGCCCCGGTGTCACCATGAATAGGAGACATGACCTCGAGACGCCCTGTGGCGAAGATTTGTGGACTATGGTCACAATTTGTGGCCTTAATATATGTCTGTGCTGTGTACATCAAGCCCACTGCAACTGACCACGATTACATGTCGTGGTTCTGCAAAGTCGAGAGCATCATCTCTAGTTTGAACACACACACACACTTTTAAACAACCTTGTTCGCTCTGCTCCATGGCAAGATGTTCTGCGTTGCCATGACGCAACCGCCGCTGTGGGTAAGTTTTACGAAATAATCTATGACTTATTTGATTCCTTGATACCAAAAAAGAAGAGAAAGTCCTTCGGTGATAGGCGGTATCCAGTCTGGTTTACTCGAGATATCGTGAGCGATACTCAGCGTAAAACCGGACTCCATCGTAAATGGAAACATTCGCGGTGTGATCTTTTATATGCTGAGTTCAGCGCCTTGCGATCGGATCTGAAAGTGAGAACCCGGAATGCTTACAGATTATATTGTGCCGCTGTAGAAAATAACATAGGCAAAAATCCTAAGCAGTTCTGGCAGCACATTTCAAGCCTGCGATCAAAGGGCGGGTTCGAACCAAACGTGGTTCTTGATGGTGCGACTAGTTCGGGTGTCAAGGTGGCTGAAGCGTTTGCACAGTACTTTGCCAGCGTGTTCCTGCCCGAAACATCTAAATTGGACCCGAGAATTGTAGATGTGAATAGTGAGAGTGACAATATTCCTATACCCTCTTTAACCCTTTCGGATGTGGTGAAAGGGATTGCTAAACTCAAACCGTGTGATTCGGTTGGCCCTGACAACATTCCAGCATTTGTACTTAAAGGATGTTGCGATACCTTGGCGGCTCCTCTATGTCATGTTTTTAATTTGAGCCTCCAGTCCGGTGTATATCCTGAGCCGTGGAAAACTTCACGTGTCACACCCATCCCTAAAACCAGCGACAAAACGTCCGTAGAGGAACACAGACCCATCGCCATCCTGCCCACCGTTGCAAAGGTCTTTGAGCATATTCTCCACGCTGCTATTTACAAACGCATAAATATGACGCTCTCTGATGCCCAGCACGGTTTTCGGCCAGGTCGCTCCGTAAACTCGAATTTGCTTACTCATGTCGACTTCATATCCAGTACCTTGGACATCGGTGGGCAGGTTGACGCACTGTATTTCGATTTCCGGAAAGCGTTCGACAAAGTTGACAACGATGTGCTCCTGACAAAGCTGGGTACCATCGGTTTCTCGTCCGGCTTTCTTAACTTGTTTGCCGACTACCTAAGGGATCGCAAGCAGTTTGTCCGACATGGTTGCTTTGAGTCCAAGCCTTATTATACTCGCTCGGGCGTGAGTCAGGGATCCGTGTTGGGGCCGCCTCTGTTCCTGATTATGATCAATGATCTTCTATCCAAGATTAGGTTTGCAAAATGTTTTCTTTATGCCGACGACCTAAAACTGGTTGCGCAAATCAGAACAGATAAGGATTGCGAACTCCTACAAATGGATGTTAACGCCATCTGCAAGTGGAGCATTGCGAACAGGTTATTTTTTAATACCGGCAAGTGCTACGTCATGACGTTCGGTCGGGGTTTGCGATCTATCAACTACGACTACAGATTGGGTGGTGCAGTTATCACTCGTGTCACCACCATAAAGGACTTAGGAGTGACCTTCGACCCCTGCCTGACCTTTAAAGATCACGTCGTTAACCTTGCGAAGGAATCTTTCAGGCGCCTGAGATTTGTTTTGAGAAACGCTCGTGACTTCCGCAATCCCAGTGTTATTAGGCTTTTGTTCACCACTCTGGTTCGAAGTAAACTCGAGTCCAGTGCTTGTGTCTGGCATCCATATACCGCGACGCAGACGTTGATGCTTGAAAAAGTACAAAAAACTTTCCTAAGATTCCTATACCAAAGGGTATACCATTTCTTCCCTTATATGTACCCCACGAACAACCTTTTAGGAACCTTGGGTTTTAACTCGTTGGAGGTGAGAAGAGGCAATGATCAGCTCGCAGTAGCATGTAAGGTCCTAAGCGGACGGATTGACTGCCCTGAACTCCATGGCCTTTTCTGCCGACTGTTTGTGCCTAGCAAATACGTTGGGCATCGTCAGAGTCGCCGTCACGACCTGTTCGCACCACCACCATCCAGAACTGTCGCAAGGGCGTGACACAATTGTCAACATTGTTTTACACTATTTCTATGTTAATTATTGTAATTGGTCTTTGTATCGTTGTAATTAACTATAAATAAAATAAATAAATAATAAATAATCACGCTACGGCCAATAGAAGCGGGGCATAAATGAAAAATGTTGCAAAAACAGGAAAAAATATTCCTTTTTGAGAGCTTTTGTTGCGTGCGCTGTGTAAGTGGTTAACGTTACGCAACATTCATGTATGTAGGGTAGGTAGATTAGGGTAGGTAGGTGGCTACCTACGCGGCTTCGCTCCCGTCAACTGGCTAGTAGACGGGAGCGAAGCCGCGTGGGACTGCTAGTTAATGATAATAATGCTAAGTGTGTTTTGTTTTTAAAGACTAATAAATGTTTATTTATTTTTAAGTCTATAGTTTTTTCTGTTTATTTAGTTATTAAGTTTATTAACAAATCTATTCGCTGAATGTCGAATAATAGACACTATTCGGTATTCGACGAATACCAAAAAAAAATCTAATAATGTGGAATACCGAATAATAGCGAGTATTAAAGGCATCTCTAGTTTTAATAACTTCACACCTGTATCTCCTGTTGAGTTAGGCAGAGGTGCACATGTAGTACATTCATACTTCTCCAGTTATGTTTAAGTTCCTTATTATAATAGAGGGCGAGCTTATTGCTGTCTACCAGGCACAAAGTCGGAGTAGTGGTGGCCTAGTGGTAGAGCAATGGTGGCCCAGTGGTAGAGTAGTGGTGGCCCAGTGGTAGAGCAGTTGTGGCCCAGTGGTAACGGCCCCGACTTACGTATCGTAGGTCGTGAGTTCGAACCCAGGCAGGCGCTTTACTTTGTGTAAATTATTTCATCACCACTGCTCTTAAAACGATGAAGGAAAACATCGTGAGGCAACCAGTATGTACTAGAACCAAAAATTAGAAGACGTGTGACATTCACCAACCCGCACTGGGCCCGCGTTGTGGATTAAGGCCTCTAACTGAGAGGATGCCTGTGTCCCAGCAGTGGGAACATTACAAGGCAGATGATGATGGGCAAAAAGACCAGACATCGGGCTGTTATTGAGAATTTCCGAAAACAAAAAACAAAACCGCTACTCGACCCTGGCATCGAATCTAGGAGCTTATACTCAGCAGTAGTGCTTATGACCACTGAACTAACGAGGATAACTTCATGTGCGTAAAATTAAATAAACTTAAATTAAAAAAATACACAGAATAAGTACCAAGTATTACTTCCACAATCATTTCAAAAGGAACAAAACCATAATTATTAAAAACACATTTTATTTCATACAAAGACACACAACACGGAATGACATAAAAGTAACAATCACCACAAAAGTCTTAACCCTTCCAACCAGTCTTAAACCTTCTTTATTACCAAACCACATATTACCTTAAATATCAAAAACAAAATAGATTTGAGACGACAAAAGATGTAATTTGGACCACAAAAACAAAACAAAAATAACTCATTCAAAGAGACTCGATTATAAAAGAGACCAAGACCGATACTCATGCAAATGAGTCAGTGAAATGCAAAGCGTTCGGTGACTTTTTTGCCAGGACAGATGGCTGGCGCTTTAAGTTAGGGTGGAGGTACATCGGATACGTATGTGAGGTTGGTACATCTCTTGCTAATGAGAGAGGTAATTTGGACCTGCCAGTTGGGTTTATGAGGAAATATGAAGTTTTATCTTTTTTTTTCGCAAAACGTCAAATCATAAGTCGAAAATAAGATTAAATTAGATTTCATAGACACAATTTTCTATGTTTTATTTTTTTGACTTATTATCATATTGTTCTACTTTTTATTTGAGTTGGGTTTGCTCTACTTGTTTTGAGCTAAAAGACGTCCACTGCTGGACATAGGCATCTCCAAACTTCGCTTCATTGACCGGCCCTGTGCGTCTCGCATCCAATCGACTCCCTCGACCATCACCAGATCTTCAGTTTACCCTTTGATAGGCCTTTCAAGGCTGCGACTTTAATTTTTTACTGAATAATGCATAGTTTAGATTTACTGAGTATGCAAATAATAAATAATATTTGACTATTCAACTATCTACTAAAAACACAATCACACAATCTATACCAATTTGATTTAATTTATTGTTATTTAATTTATTCTAATTTAATTTGAATTATTCTAATTTGATTTAATTTATTCTAATTTAATTTAATCTATGTTACTTAATTTAATTTTCTGCAATAAATTTAGCTTTTAATAGATTTTTATTGTTTTTAATTGATAAATTCTGTATTTACCTCCGCATAATTTAGTGCATTCTGTGCTTTTCTTTAAGTGATGAGGCGCTTAGACTTAAGTTTGAAATGTACAAATTTATAAAGTAACAGTGTACTCAGTGTTGAAAAGCTTAGTAATAAATAAATAAATCACAAACAGGAGGACTAAAGCTCTAGCATTGGCTTACAATGTTATTAGACTGCAGATAACTGTATTCAGCACAATACGGCACTTCGTACAATTCATACAACGCTAAACACAATCATCTGCCATTCGAATTAACCTTCTCACTGCGACAGGTGCGCAAACGCAACTGTTCGGTTTCGAATGTTTTAAAACCGCAAATTGTACCCTGTTCGAGGAGCGTGTAATATTATAAGGGGGACAGCAGGAATGGTAAATTATGAGCCATTGTGTCAACAATTGTTGCAGAAGTTGTTTTATTTTGTACTAAATTGCTTTATAAACTGTTGGAGACAATCTGGTGCGATTTTGTAGATTTAAGAAAAAATTGTCAGCTATATTGTTTGGTATGATTAAATTATTATGTCTTTGAATTAAAAAAATATTTAAAAAAATCGGTTTCTTGTTTTATGTCGACTAGTTTCACGTTTTACTTTATTTTTTATTATAGATAGGCTTGACGCTTGACCACTATCTCACCTGATGGTTGGGGATGATTTGTGGTCGACGGTGTAGCACGCTTGCCTAGAAGTAACCTATTCACTCTTGACCTTTTTTGTAATGATAAAAATAAACCTGAAATGAATGATGAAAATAAATCCTGACAATAAAACAAATCCAACACTAAATTGTGATAGTAGGTTACCATCTTTACATACCCAAACCAACACATAAAATTAATAAGTACTACAAAACATAAAATCTAATTACATTAGCAGATAAAATCTTCCAGTGACAACCAATTACGTACCAAAACCCGTACCCCGCGGTCGTGGGTCTAAACGTCCCCACCAATTAAATAAAATGACGTCTTAAAACAAAAAAAGGACACACGATGCGTCCGTCAGACACGTCTACTTTAATTAAATTAATTACTCTTAGCCGTATATTGCTCTTCTCCGTATTTTTTTAGGGTTCCGTTCCTCAAAAAGAAAAACAGAACCCATAAAAATCACTTCGTTTGTCTGTCTGTCAAGACACTTTTTCTCAGGAAAGGGTTGCACGTGGAGATATCAAGTTGAAATTAATATCATATACTCAGGTATGCAATCCCTTGGCGCTCGGAAAAAAAACAAACTTCCAAGGTAATGCAATCTCCTTGTATAAAGCCGTCTATGCTGCATATTTTGACACTCACTAGGGAATCAAAACCTTTATGGACTATCATGATTTTTTTCAAGAAGCAATGTCTTATAGTATAACTAAAAGATAAATTCCGAAAACCGGAAATAACATTTTAAAGTTATTTACGCTTGATAAATTGCTTGCGAATTATGTCAGTGTTTATACAACAGTTTTCCAACAGCATATTTAATTTTGTCCCTCGAAACCCTCGGTGCGCAAGCCCGACTCGCACTTGCCCGTAGTTTTTTTTATTTTAACGTTTGCGAGGGAAACGTAACTACGTTTTAACATTCGAAGTACGAATTAAAAAGCGAGGCGGCAGTGGAAGGGTTAATGTTTGTTCGGTTTTTTTTTATGTTGTATTTATTTTTAAGTTCAGGTTGGTAGGTAATTTAATGCCTATCCGCCTTCCACAATCCAGTAACTGGGTAATTGGGTACCCATTGGTAAGATTGGTGTCTGATTTTCTGGCTTATGACTGTCAAAGATCTATAAATGACTGCTGGGACTTATGACCTAATGTACTTTCCGAAGCACGGCGAAGTCTCGATAATTAAAGAATGGCCACCCATCCACAGACTGACCTCGGAAAGAGTTGCTTAACCTCGAAGATCGTCTTTTTGGGCTGTCAATATTTACATTTTATATGATGAAATGAAACATGTGAAAGCTTGATAAACCCATGATTGAGCAGATCTAATATTTATAAAAGGGTTTCAACCTAAAATTCTGGTAAACAAAACAAAAGTACGAAAAACCCAGCATTATATTAAACCTGTAGTATTTGTTATATTTTCTTTAACACTAACAAATTATAGTGATCCATCTAGCAACATCTGGATCTAAAAAATATTATTTTTCACACTAAAAAAATTTTAGGCATTGCGAACTGTTTTCTTAATTGAAAAAAAATTACTTTGTATTATTTTATTAATTTACTTACAAAAATTTTGTAAGTAAATTAATAAAAAGTTTTGTATCTTTAAATTTATGCAAACTTTTAATTATTACAAAATTTTCTTTAATAAAAAATATACAAATAGTCTTGTTGAGTAGTAAGAAAAAAAATTCGCAAGTCCTTGTAATTTTTACAGTTCAGAATACTTAATTTATGTATATTAGGCACGGTATTCCGTTTAAGAAAGTATAGGTAAAAAAAATTAACTAAAACCTCTACTTTTTTGCTTTAGAAAATGGTTAAAAATAAAAGTTTCAGATAGAGTGGACGTGCTGTGAATAGAGCTAGTGTCGAGGTGTCGTAACACTTAATATCACTATGATAAAATTGAATTACGTCGACTCTTCGCGTGTATAAGTACAGATAGACGAACATTATTAATTTTAGAACATTTTTTAAAAGATTTTTTTAGTGCCGCAGTTTAAGGTTGAAAATTTTCTACGATACGAAGATAGATGAAAAAGTGATTTGGTTTGTTTATAAATGAATCGATCGAAATTGTACAAGTTTGTCTTTTTGGTTTTTCATACCGGGTTCAAAAAAGCTCGTTTTGTTTCTTGAAATTTGTTTTATTGTAATTTATATTAAACTAAGATATCAGAACCCATTGGTTAGACCATAGATTTAGAATTTTTTTGCTACGGGTTAGACAAACAAGAAGTAGTACGGATTTCATAAAAAGATTTCTGTAGTATTCATTCAAATCTGAACAGACTATAAAAATCCTAACGGGTCCTTCATAACTGATTTAAAAAAAAAGATCTAACGCATAACCTTTTCATCCGAATTCGGTCAAAAGCAAAGTTTTTACGTCAACGCTACATTAAACGGGTAAGCTTTCGATTCAGTGCCGGTCCTTTAACAGTATTTTAAATTAACTTGAAATATTGATTTATGTGACGGTCCAGGTAACTCCTTGGAAGCCCGCCTCACTTATTCTTCAGTGTGAATTCAACGAGGATTCTGGCTTTGCTAAGAGTTTTTAAATGTGACATGGACTTTTAAAAATGTTTTAGTACCTATAGTTAAATTTACGTTGGAAGGTAACAGAGCAGTCGAGAGTGTGAGCATGAGCAACTCGTGAAGTTGCAAGGAAGTTTTAAATTTTGGTTCAAGTAGTCTTAAAGAGTTGTCTTTTAGGTTTTGAAGCAACGCGTGAAAGTAAACAAAGCAAAAGTTTTACGCAAGGGTTGGAGTAGAACGACAACAACACGACAGTAACAATATAAGTGCATTATGTGAATTTTTTGCATAATCATTTACCTCCACTTAAAACACACAAACTCTATAAAATAGCACCAACACTCACACTTTTAAAATAGCAAACATAAACAGCACTCTACACTTTCTTCAGTGCTTGAGAAGACGATCACTGCTGAACATAGACCTCCCCAAAGGGTCGCCACATAGACCTGTTCTGTGATTTTTGCATCCAGTAGACTCCCGCAGCCCTAACTAGGTCCATAGGTCTACCTTGTGGCAGGCCTTCTAACACAATCTTCTGGATAAGTTCGGTATCGAATAATTTTGTACCAATTTGAAAATATTAATGCCGAAAGGTTACCCACACTTATTAAAATTCTACAAAAAAGGAGTTAATTCCCCAACTAGCTCCAAAACCCACACTTTTAAAAGACGCCCACATAAACAGCGCTCCACGCTTTCTCCAGCGCTTGAAAATATGTCCACTGCTGGACATATTCGCGAGCTGGCTGTCCAAGATCAGATGTATCCTCAGAATGCACTGCATGATTTTCTAATAGTTTACGTCTTCTTAGTTCGCTTCTTAAGCAGTCGGGTTTTTTGATTTCTTTAATTAACTCTTTTTATTCATAAATTTTTTAGCTAACATTTTTCCGAAAACATATGTGTTACTTATATATTTTTGAAATCACATCTTAAAATCTTTTATTTTGATACTCCACATGATGAGTTTGGAAGAAAAAAAAGATTGGCCCCCCACAATATGGCGCCCAAAAGCCGTCATTTTTCCATTTTCATGTAGCCAGTGACATTTGCATGGTTAGGACGTAGGCGATTGACATAAGAATCATCAAAATCGGTCTACGCGTTTGGTATCTAGAACACACCATAGGAACAAACATACATATATATATACATACATACATAGACTAATAAACACATTTCCCCCTCTCCAGCAGTTGGGTAAAAAGAAGTTTATTCCTCTAGCACCAACACCCACACTTTTAAAAGAGCCAACATAAACAGCGCTCCACACTTTCTTCAGCGCTTGAAACTTTTTTAATCATTCAACTGGAGATGGGCGACAATTGTCGCAGCGGGGGAGACAAAAAGTTTAATTGCAATGGCGAAGAGGCACAATTACATGGTTTTTGCTCATCGGACTCTTTGTTTCAGTTGCTATTTAGAAGAGTTGCTCTGGACCTTTTAGAGTGGAATTGTCATGTGAGATGACTGTAATTGTGGGGTGCTTTTGAGTTGAGTGGGTAATTGAAGAAACGGTTTTGTGGCGCAGTTAATTTAACTGATAATTGAGCGTAACGTAAACTGAAAAAGGTATTGTCATAATCAAGATATTACCATCAGCAACGATAAACTGGTCAAACCTAAATATTAAATAAAAACCGGCCAAGTGTGAGTCGGACTCGCGCACCGATGGTTCCGTACAAACCTCAGCTTAAAGGTATTATAGACCGGAGTATTTGATATGAGTTTCAATTTAATATCTCTACGCGTTCATGAGGAAAGGGGTAGTAAGTTTAAAATTATTAAAAATATTTTTATATTATGATGTAACTAAAAATTTACGGTTTTCGCAATTTTCCTTTTATCTGTGCTATAATACGTTGCTTCGTACCAAATTTCAAGATCTTGACTTCACGGGAAGTACCATGTAGGTTTTGATTCCCTTGCGAGTGTCGAAAATTTGCGGCATAAACGGCTGTATCTTTTGATTGCGTTGGCTTAGCATTGCAGCTTTAAGGGACAGTAGATCAGGTCTACTGTCCCTTAAAGCTGCAAACTTGATATATATTTTTATATCAAATACAGTATATATAACTTGATATATACTGTGTTTGATACAAATTTCAGCTTGATACCTCCACGCGTTCCTGAGAAAAAGGGTCTTGACAGATAGACAGACGGACAACAAAGTGATCCTATAAAGTTTCCGTTTTTTCCTTTCGAGGTACGGAATCCCTAAAAATCGGGGTGTACCTACGTTTATCTGTATACTTTTGATGGGATATCTTATTTAGATATGCTTCTGCATTTGTAAGTTGATTAGATTTTAACATACACAATCGGACGAGAAGAAAAGTAATGGAATATCGGAAAACTACATCCGTTTGCTAGGGCAGTCATATTATAAGGTTTTACCTTTGTGAATGATGTATTTTTAGCAAAGAAGCCTTAGATTTGAATTCATCTTACAAACATTTGTAATTTTTTAATTCGAGCCAAATCAATACTTATTCCCGATACCCATTAACATAATTTCTGATAAATGCTACCCTTGACAATTAACTCCACATAGCCAAGAACACCATCTAATCAGGGGCTATATAAAATTTAAATTGCCCGGCGGATATAATATCAAGCCCTTCTAAAACAGTGTGCATATTGTACCTAAGGGTCGCCCATGTTTGCTTTTTAAATAAGTATTAAATTTTTATGAGATGGAGTGGAATACGAAGAATCGAGGACTGGAATAACGTCATGCGAGCGGGGTCCGAAAAGGGGTTTGTTTTGGTCATCCTAAAGCAATTGCGGCTGCCTTGGTTATATCGGGAATCCTATATTTGCGGTTTTGGCGCCTGTCGCAAATATTATGTCGAACCCTAAAACCATTTATGTTAGAAAAATCATTTTTGAAATAAAATGCCTAAAGTTTCCCTCTGCAGGACAGGAATATATTTCCCTTTCGTTGACGCATTGTCACTTAACGCCTCTCTACGGGAGCCATTAGTCATCACGCAGTCGCTTATAACCTACATTTGCCATCATACATATACATTTACATACATCATACATATACATATACCTTTTGGTAATACTAGCTCTTGCTAGTAGCCTATGTGCTAAACCAGACTAAAAAATCTATATATGTGCCAAATTTTATGCAGATCCGTTCAGCGGTTCTGCCGTGATTGAGTCGCAAATATCCATCCAATCTTTCGCATTTATAATACTAGCTGCCACCCGCGGCTTCACCCGCGTGGTACTGCTTCTCCCAATATCTTTAAATATTATAGCCTATATGTTATTCTGATATATAAGCTATATTTCGGTATAGTTTCATCAAAATCCGTTCAGTAGTTTTTGCATTAAAGAGTAACAAACATCCATCCATCCTCATTTGTCGTGTACCATCTAACAATATAGCCGGTTGCAGCCCAAAAGCTAAGGGGTGTTTCAGTTATGCGAGCTTGTAATGTTAAAGGCCGTAACATGATGAAAAGCGTTGTCACTAATGGGTTGCATAGAAAAAAAGAAGCGGATTATGATTTATGTTCATTATTGTTATAAGACCAAGTTTAAAAAAGTCAAAAGGTATGGTAAGTTTACCGATTATCATTTGCACCGAAATTTTCTAATACTTACCTAAGTATTTTGGAAACAACCAATTTTCAGAAATGTAAACGACATTACGTATCCCAACCTTTCCAAACTAACCTTTTAGTTTTTGCCGAATGCTATCGCCTTAAACTAAGATAGCCTAGATCTTGGTCTACAGCTAGTACCATCCATCAACATACTAAAAATTCAGCTGCCCGAAAGTTTTACACTAAGGTTTGTAAAACCATCCGCGACCACGTACGAGCCACTTCTACCACACAAAGAATAAAACTCCTGAGCACCTTACAACGAACATAAAACGTAGAAGAAGGCGAGAATGTCTATTTAACATTCACGAATCGTCCGGAAGATAAGTGTTCTCTCATATTCCTGGTCCTGTACTTACGTGATGCTGTACCAAGTAATTTACAGTAAATTATTGTGGGTATAAAATCGTAATGATTTTTTTGTGAGGGACTTTCGGTGGGTGTTTGCCGTTCTGCTGTAGAGTAATATTCTGTCTATTTTAATACCATCAGATATAAGGGACTTGGATGGATTTTTACTTTAGCTTTATATTGTTCAATAATAAACTAATATACTAGGGCCTTACCATGAGCTCTTAGAGCAAGGTTTTTTCCATTGTGCGTAAGGGACAGAAGTATACAAGTCATAGTCAAAAGCAAGACTTGTAAGTATGGGTTTTGGTAGGTTTCAGTTTAAACATAGGGTCAATAGTTTGTGGGTATTTCCAAAGGGAATTTAACAGTAGCAGGTAGGAGCTTAATCTATTTGAAATTTATTGTATTTTAAATTTGCATTGATATGAATGTACTTATTAATATTTACTTTATTAGTAATGTGAAAGTTTACATAATTCTTCCAGTTTGTGATATTATGAAGTAAAAAAAAATTACAATGTTAATTAAATTTATTTGTACGCCTCTGTGCAAAACATTGAGAATATACCATAGTATATTTCTATGGAATATACCTATCAGTAACATCTCTGTTGTAATTTGACCTATGTTTACAAATATAGCATTCTGATTCTGATGTCGAATTTAAAAGTCGCTTCCCTAAAAGAATATGGGAGCTAACCATATCTAACTTTCTTCTTTCAGTGCCTCGCCAATTAATGAAGGTCGTCCATCAGCTAATTAACTTACTATTGTTTTTTTCTGTTTGTTTTTTCATTAAGTTGAACGGGCCATGTTTTGTCTCTGCACCACCCTAAGGTCAACTGCTGTATGATTTTAAAGTTGTGCATAAAGTTTATTTCTTCTGTTTAATCATAAAGGCATAAAGGCTTATAATATATAAGTTTTTCATGAAAACCACCTAGACAACCATTATCAATTATTATAATAATTCAATTTAAATGGTTCTTTAAATCCGTCATTGGCCAGCGACACAAAACTGAATCCCATCAATTGTCCGACCGAAATGGCGGCAAATATCAGAATTAATTAATTTCATAAATACAATAATTGGCTGGTAATGAAATGACGATCTGTATACAGCCTCGAGCCACGCACATCGGGGATTTATCAAATTAATGCAATTTATAATAATTAATTACAAAAAACAATAGATCTCATTATTTTTCTTTGTTCGTTAAACTGTTTGATGGACGAAACTAAAATCCAACCCAACTCTTCTGAGTTGGGTTGGTTTTTAGTTTTATGAAAGACAGTTCTTCAAATAATTTGATGATTTTGACGGTGACTGATTTTCGCTATAGTAAATTAACTAAATATGTCATAATTCACTCTCAGAATGTCTATCATTTCAAAGTAATTCTTCAAATTTCTTACTCTGTTGGAAGTCGATGATCAATTATTATTTTTGATTGACTTTTGTTTTACTAATATAATACATTGTTACAGAAAATTATTTGGTCAGTCACAGTAGATAGAAAAATCATATCGGATCGTAATCGATTGCACGGGTTGATTTTTCGATAGTAATTATATACTGTACTGAAAAATTACCAAAACTTTCGAGATTTTACGTGTACCACGCAGTCAGCACAAGTTGGTTTTACTTTGTTTGTATCTATTCAACACTCATATTAAAACACTCCAAAAATCAATAAACAGTAACGGTATTCTAACAACATGTTTTAAATGACTTACATAATTATATGTGTATTTTTTGAAAAACAAAGATGATCTCTCATTTCATTACATATTTAATTTTACGAACTTTTACGCAACAGTTTGCTTTATATACACTCTGCATAGATAGGTCCGTCAAACCCTAAGTTCTAATAAACTATACTACACGCACGCTCCATCAAACCCTAACCAACAAATCCACCGAACTATTTAGATTTATGTCAATTTTCTCATGACCAGGGCTGAGAGCTCCCGATCTTACATAAGTAGACTGATACTCCTGGGAGCAATCCTTCGTGACCTTTGGAAACCAGGTTATGATGTTATAGGAAAAGTGGATTCTGGAACAGATTCATGGGATTTTATAGCCGTTTGCAACTTATTTTACAGATATGTTGTAGATTTTTTTACATTCTTGACGAACTTTCCAAATTCTTTTGAGTTAATTTTTCAATAGTCACATTTATTTTAACTGAAAAATAATTGAATCAGCCTTCTTGACATATTTTCTATACAAAAGTTGTTAAACCGCCATTTTTATTCCACAGGTCACTATTAAAAAATCGGCCTTTAAACACGATAATAATAAATTATGTGAAATATAACATACAATAATATTATAAAGAGGAAATAATTATTTGTTTATAAGTTTGTTTGTAATGGATAAACTCAAAAAATACTTACTTTTCCGATTTTGAAAATTCTTTCATCAGTAGAAAGCTACATTATTTTTGATAACTTATGCTATTTTTATCCCGAAAACGGGCATGGGAGATGCACCACGGGAGCGTAAAAGCTTGTATTTTTTAGATAATTGTTCCTAATTCTTGTTACACAGAAAAAGACTAAACAAAATTCCTTGCCCTTGCAAGTCCGTCTGTGTGACCGCATTGTTCTTTCTACACTTTGCAATGGTATTGGTGCTGTTTTCACTATCGTTCACATAATTTATAATACAAGTTTTTTGTACAATATATTATATAATATATTAATTAATATAAAACTAACATAAAGAACTTTCTATGTTCTATTAAGTCGTAAAAATCGTGCGAAGCAAGGGCGGATTGCTAGTTAATAAATAAATACAGCAACACATCGCGTGCATCACATATTATACCCAAACTATATTTGGGTTGATGTCAGAACCGTCTGAGGACAAGGGCAGAGCACACTGCGCAAATAGATCCGGTCTCTAGGGAGCCATCCGTTTCGGACGAATGGCAGCGGTTAGGGCGGACCATAGCCCCTCGAAATGCCTCAGCGGCCATAACTAGTGACGGGCTTTTAAAAACTTTACATACAAATCAAGCGTGTCAGTGTGTGTCTCGGTTAGGTAACTCATAGTTATACTTCTGAGCAAGGCGTCTCCGGTGTCCATGCAGCGACACTGACACGGCGATAGACTGACAAACACTCATCTCGAGTGTACCCCACTTGGCTGTTTCCTCTAGGTAAAACAATAAACGATCGTTCACCAGCGGGGTCGTCCATATTGGTCACGCTTGGCGCCTAGCATAGTCACTTCAGTATGGACGCAAACGCCGGTACCATTATGTTTTTGATACTACGCGCTACTCCAAGCTTCTTGTCCTGACCGGGGCCTTAGACATTGACGGCCGGTGACAGTTCTTACTATGGCTATGACAGCTAGAACTTGACCTTGGCGCATATAGCGCCGGTGAGAATATTATTAACAATAGCGTTTCTAATCGGTGCCGGAGCGAGATTTCGTGCTCTGTGGGGGAACGCACACGGGACAACTGTGTTTAATTGAGTCGTTCGGCCACAACTTTAGTTATATTGTGTTTTGAATTTCTAATGTGGTTGTTTATAGGTACAGTTTCAATTTGTTGTCTTTGTTGGAGTTCTGTTATTCTGAAGACTTTTGGAAAAGATCAAAGAAAAGTTGACGTCAGAAGTTGCCAACCTGGCAATAGGTAGGTTAGTGGTTAATTAGTTCGGGAGTAGACCGCATATAGACGAGTAAATACCACCCTGTAACTGTCCCACTGCAGGGCAATGGCATCTTCTCATACAGAGAAGGGACGAGGATTAATCACCACGTTTGCCCAAGATGGGTTGGCGATTTCAAACATATATTACTCGTTACTATAAGTCCAGGTTTCCTTCACCGATGTCAGCGATGTCCAAGATAAACTTAGAGAACATGTGAATTGAAAAAGTCACATTGCTAAATGCCTATAATAATGTTAATCTAACAAGAAAACTGGTGTGTCAAACAATGCAAACTGAAGACTAATGAACAGATTGCAAAAACCATATTAAATGTAAAAATAACAGTTACGACGGCTCAAACAAATCCCGTCAAAATTAATTTCCGCTACAATCAACAAAACGAAAAACACATACAATTAAAAAGGAACGTATCAACACAAAATCAATTTAACAATAATACCATTATTCCGGGCACATGCAATTTTTACTAAAATCACATTTGCCGAACAAAATCGAATGTTTTCAACAAAACGAAATACCCTGCCTTGTTCATAGCGAAATGGTTTTTCAACCAATTGCTTTATATTTGTCCACGCAGTCGATGCTAGTGAAAAAAACCTTCGGATACCGAGAGTTGAGTAAAAATTTAATTGCTATCAAGTGTACTGTACGAACGGTAACGAATCGAAGCGATACGGTACGATACGCGTGCTCGGTATAGTTTGAGGGTAGTTCAAACCTTTTTTGACTGGTTTAATGGATGAAAATATATTTTGAGCACTTTGAATATAGAGCGTGTGACGAATATTGAGTATACGGTGTACTGAGTACGGGTACGGAGTATGTGTCACTTTATCGATCATAGTAGAATACATATGTAATTTTTGCCCGATACATGTGCAGAAGCTTATAATCATATGTCATTAGATTACGGCAGTTGTGATCAAGTGGTAACGATCACTACTTAGAATTCACAGGTCGCTGGTGCAGACTTAGACATGCTTTTAATTTCATTGCAAAACGTTTTGGGGACACTTTTATTATGCGTACAGCTAAGGAGTGGAATTCCCTGCCGGAGTCTGTGTTTCCCGATAGCTACAATCTAGGGGTCTTTAAGTCAAGAGTGAATAGGTTACTTCTAGGCAAGCGTGCTTCACCGTCGACCACATCATCGCTTACCATCAGGTGAGATAGTGGTCAAGCGCAAGCCTATTAACAATAAAAAAAAAAAAAAAAAAATTACTACTAGGTACTACTTTTAAAACCACAGATATAAATTTAAATAGATAATGCAAGTCCCTCCATCTGTATGAAAACCAAGCGTGCCACTTTTTCACAAACAATTTAAAAACAAATTTACTTACCAATGAAAGACAATATTTCCAATGCCCGAGCCAACGTTTTCTATACATTCTTTACAGCTCCATTTGGCATAAAAAGGCATTTTTCTAGATTGTGGTGGATTTCCCGTGCCGATAGTGCTAAATGACCGTTTTTTGGCACGCGAAGTACATACAATCGCGTCATCTAGTTAGATTTATTTCTTTGCTTAAAACGGTGGCGGTAAGCATCATGAAGAAAGCAGTATGTTCTAGAACCAAAATTTTTACAACATGTGAGTTCCAGCAGTAGTGGTTATTTTTATTACTAGCGGCTACCACCGGCTTCGCCCGCGTCAATGTCGAAAATTAGTCCAAGGGAACATATCGTCCCTGGTATAACACATATAGTTAGCATATAAAGTGAATGGGTGTCATTCTGAATATATTCCCAGGATAAAAAGTATCCTAATATGTGCTTTTCCAGATAGTAAATTTCCTATAATCTATCTCTGTTCCAAATTTAATCCAGATCCGTTCAGTAGTTTACGCGTGACACTTACAAACTTTCGTCTTTATAATATTAGTGTTATGTGATTCATTAAGTGTTTATAATGTATGGTAACAAATATTATTGAAGGAACATCCGCAGCAAATCCCCTTCTGGATCTAAAACAAACAGTTTCGTTTAAAGAAAATAAAAAAGTGAAACAGCTAATCCCTTTCAGTGAATATCTAACATTTATAACACTACTATACACTGAAAACGACCGAACTTATCAGAGTTAAATTTTAATCTTATAGAAATCAATCGTAAACTTAGCATATACTTCACCAAATTACACATACATAGTTGGCAAGAAAGACAGCCATAAAAAAAAGGCTCAAGATCTTAAATTCCTATTACACGTTAATCCCCAATAAAAGCGCCGTCAACAATCTTTTCATAACATCTTTAAAGAGCGTAAAGTCATTAACATGGTCACAATGTAACTTTATGTGTAACAAGTTACAAAGTCTGTGTTACCGTCAATGTGGTTTTGGGAGACATGCAGTAAATAGATGTACAGAGGCAAAGCTTCTAAAGAACAAACAAAATTTATGTTTTGAAAGAGTTGTCACTATCCTAGCGGGATAAGACAAACCTAAGATTAAGTCACGTGGCACAGGTGTATATTTAACCAGTTAAGTTTTAAGGATTAATTATGCTAGACCGTGGCGGGCGCGAGCCGTGTCCGAGTCGTCCGAGCCCCGTACGTCGGTGTAGCATGGACCGTATCATATACAATTTTCGTGAACCCGTCTGTGCCTCGCACGGCGCTCGGCTCGCACCCGTCACGGTCTAGCATAATTCATCCTTTAATTTTATGAAATAGGAGGCAAATAAATTGCACACGCATGTCATGATGCGACCGTTGCATTAATATTGAGTTTTAGTCTATGTTACAATTTGTTTAAACCATTTCAGACCTAGCGTGCACAATTGAAGACATAATATTTCTTATTTTACCGAACTTTACGGTATTTTTATGAAAATATTAGGTCCGTGTGAATCAATCTCAAAATGGTTCAAAGTAAAAGTCAAATATATTTATTCAACTGGGCCAAAAAGCGGCACTTTTGAACGTCAGAATTAAAAGTAACAAATCATAAAATAAAAATTGATTCTACCGTGCATTCGGAAAAGTAGCTTGTTATGGAGAAGAATGCACAAGAAACTCCATACTTACTCTTTAAAAAAAAAAGTGTTTTACAATATTTACATAAGTACATACATTAAAAAATTCATATATGTGAGGACGATGCACCCAGAATAGCACTATACGCTATACTACGTACAGGTATAAAGTATTAAAAGCATTAACAGGTAAATTTATTAATGTGATAAATAAGAACATGGTTCTCACATACTTACAAATATTGCAAACATAGGTAAAATACCTAATTCAACACCAACGGAACAACGTGTGAGTCAAAAATCCTAAAAAAAAAAAAAAAGCAATAACTATGAATAGGAATATAAATTAACAAATTTGATTTTGTCCACGCTAAATATTGCCCTATGGAGCAGGACCGCAACTTTTAATATGAAGTTTAGGTTTTTTGCCGTTAATGGACTTCTATCGCGAATTTTTCACTGCGGAGCTCACAGAAACGTGTCTGGGCGAGTTAGCGGTTCCTCCAGGACTCCCCGAAACAGTGTTCATGTAGGTTTGGTCTCTGCTCAAATATCTACTCCTTGAATTTCTAAGCGTAAACTGTCCTTAGGAGCTTTATGGTGGCAATAAAAACCTGTAACGACTGAGTATGTGGAATATATTCTTTTCTGTTGTCTGTTGTGTGGTTGCAGTAATGTTGAAGTCAGTATTGTAGACTGAATGCGGAGTTATAATGGTTGTAGAAGTTATGTTAGCAAGAGGATATATTGTTCATTCAAAATGTAATTTCACACGATTGATTTAAGAATACATTCCTGAGTTGGTTATGAAAAAAAACGCTTCGAATTTTGAATTAACACATCAATTTACAACAAATATTTGTATGGCCCACAGATAGTTGTTTCGGATCTGGGTGTCTTGTGTATGTGAGTTTTTTTTTTTTGTAATTTGTAAATGCACCCACGATACAGGAAGAAATTCCTAGTGAGTGGCAAAAAGAAAAATCAGCCAAGTCCGAGTCGGACTCGCGCACGAAGGGTTCCGTACCATTATCGCAAAATATGCCAAAAATATTAAGTTTGTTGTATGGGAGCCCCACTTGAATATTTATTTTATTCTGTTTTTAATATTCGTTGTTTTAGCGGCAACAGAAATACATTATCTGTAGAAATTTCAACTGTCTAGCTGTCGCGGTTCATGACATACAGCCTGGCGACAGATAGACAGACAGATGAAATTTAGTAATAGGGTTCCGTTTTTATCCCTTGGGTACAGAACCCTAAAAAGGAAAGAAATAATGAATTTCATCATCGTTATCTGACTAATCTTCAACCAACTATGCTTAGTTTGGCTCCCAGTCTAACCTAATGCAACTAAATAAGATTATTTTACATGGAACAACTACCTTCATAACCTCCGCAATGCAGTTACTGGGTGCGTCTTGTTTTCAGTATTTTAAGCTATTGTGGCATATATCTGTAGAATGCCCCGATTAAATGAAAACCCACAATAGAAATGAAAATGTATTCAAATGAATATCTCTAAATAGTATAAAACAGAGTTGTCGTCTGCGTCTGCCCGTATCTCCGCCTAATTCTTCCAAACCATACGACAGATATTGATACGGTTTTCACTAAAGAAAGAGTGATAATAGAGGATGGACTATCTATATAAAAAAATGCTGCGAAGCTGGAGCGGGTCGCTAGTACTAAATAAATAGTCCTAATCGCTAAAATTTCATACAAGTCGATGCAGCATTTGATCAGTAACAAATAAACAAAATACACTTATTTTCTTTTTCATTCCCATATCAATTTAAAATTCAACAAAAAAAAAAAATCCGACTTGATTCTCGACTCGAATCCTGTATCGATACCTTTCATTCAACTTTTTTTTGTGGCACTAATGTGGATTACAAATGATGCTGGCCGTTAATACATGGTGTATTATCATAGCTCTTCGGTTAACACGATATTGATAGGCTATGACTAAGTATGGATGACAGTGGTACTCGTAGTCGTATAGAGCTGTTGTTACCGCATAAATCAAACTGTTAAAATTTTATAGTTAGTGGATTCGTAAAGCTGAGGCCTTATTAGTGCGTTGTGTTGCGTCGTCGCAACGTACCAACGCAATTGTATGCATATATACGATTTTTATTATTTATGGCAGATATAAAAAAATCCACCATAGCAAACACTGCACAAGATGTTTTCAATTTCACCTTCTAAAAGGCGACCTTGTAACTATGCTGTACGAATCAACAAACAAGTCCATGTCGATCTGGCTCTCTTAAAAATAATCTAGTAACTTTACCCAGTTTTTTTTTAATATCAAGAAGGGCTATCTAACCCCTCTACCTGATCCACAATATCCACTAAAATCAGTTCCACATTAAAAAGTCATCCCGCGCATGTGTCCGCGGCTTAATTTATTCACAGATATACATCTGGTAGTAGACTGATGCGCCGTAAATAAGGCGCAGGGCACAACGGGGCGCCAGGAGCTAACCGTGTCTGTTTCTAAAATTAGGAATGTTGAATTTATCTAGCATATGATTACGGCGAAACGGTTACGGGAAGTAACTGTTTATCGTCTTAATTCGTGACTCAAAATGTCCGGTATTCAGATTTATGCAAAGGACAATGAAATGGAATTTCGTTCAAATTCACAGTAGTCCTCTTTAGCTATAACCATTTCATTACGAAGAAGCAAACAAGATTCTGAATATTAACATTTCTGCGGACGTAAGTGAAGTGACTACAGTGCAGAACAAGCTTTACTCTAAAAATAAGACACACTTTACATAAATTCTATAGATTTCACACTAGAAACAACATTATTATCATACTTTGCATCATCAATCATATTGGTTATTATATTGTTGGAGTTCTTTGGCAGAAACGTCTGTTGATGGGCAGATATTTTGTGCATTTTCTGTATTAACTGTCATAATAAGTACTTTTCATTTGGTCGAATTTTAAAGTTCAAACTGCTTTTGTAGACTCAGGACTAGTTAAAATTTTAAGTATCATGTTTTTATCCTTATAGTAAACATAATATGCTCTAGCTTCAACCTGTCAACGTGTCTTCTTCATCATCAAATATTAATCATTCATTGTTATTTTCAACATTTTAGGGCGTTGCTTAGTTAATCTTTCAACGCTTGGCTTCTTTCTTAAAACGGTCTCTCACTTACTTCCTATGGGCGGAGTCAACAGCATCATTAAATTTGTAGCAAATACTTGGAAGACAGGTTGAAATATATTCCAGTCTAGTTTATGGTTGGTAAAAGAACGGATTGATTTTATGAAGCCGGCATTATATTCATCAAAACTGCCAGAGCCATTTGAAAGCTAGTAGTTTTTGGATAATCTCTTACAATTATCAATTCAGCTACACCCTGGGCTCAATAGTCACATGGGTGTTTTCTATGTGAATACTACGTAGATTAAATAGGTGTCAAATAAATGTATTTTATTTCTTTCTTTGAATGAATGGACAGTAGTATCAATTATTAATAATAATGATTAACTGTAAATATTAACTTTCAAACGTGTCTTATTGAAATACATAATTTGATTTCGTAACCAAAATCCTTAAAAACATCAGTAGCCCCAAACACTACAATTACAACACCATAACACCAAAACAGCCGTATCATCAACATCATCAATCTTCTACTTACAAGCGGACAGTAGTCAACGTATGAAGAACCCTTTGCTAGCTAATTAAATTGGTTGAGACAGATAACTTGGGTGACAAGCGGTTCCTGCTTCAAACAGCTTTGATTTATTTCAAATGGGTGCCGCGTGACAAAATTGTTGATAAATAGTATTCTTCTAATATTATAATTGTGGAAGTCTGGATGTTTGTTTTTTTGTTAAACAATGATGATGAAACTTGGAATACTGGTAATCATTGTCTTGGATTAGGAAAAAGACGCTTTTACTCCCGGTAGTACGTGTTCATGGGATATTTTTTACATTGAGGTGAGCGGCTAGCGATAGTTAGAAATAAATAACACTAATACAGATAAAACACAAAAAAGTGCAATAATTTTGTAAGCATTTTAGGTTATGCGACTAAAATCCGTTAGTATAACTCAACCTTTGTGTTAATATTATAATGTATTTTAAAAGCTCAAGATTTTAAACTTGCCTTTTTTTTTTTTTTTTTTTTCCGAGGTGGAAAATCCTCATTGGATGTCCTCCGCCCTGGGGGAGGCGGAGGGGTCTGTCAGACTCGTACTGACCAAAAACCACCCCGGTGTTCCATCTCACACCTACGCCGGGGGTCGCGGGAACATACGATACTTCCGTAACCCCCGGCTGGTGCCGGCCCGCCTCTGCGGGCCTCGATCTCGGGTTTGGGGGGGAGTGAGGTGTTTGGCTCCCCCCGCATCGTTTAAGAGGGGCGCGCGTGGAACACTACGCGCCACCACCTCAGGTCCTGATGTGTTGGGGGCGACGGACGTCCCCGAGTCCGTCGCCCCTGGACCCATTTAGGGGGGCCGGAAGAGGGCGTTGTCCGCCCTCCGCCCGACGCCCGGCTCGTCTGCTGCGGATCGGGTGAGTGGATGAAATCTCCCTCTCCCTCTCCGCAGCCTCCTTCTGCGAGACGACTGTTTCACAGAAGGATACCACCGCGTCCCAGGACTCCTCGCTGCCGTCCATAGACTCGACTACGGCCGGCAGCGACAGGTCACTGCCTACTTCTGAGATGAGGGCATGGCGCGGCTCCTCCCAAGCGGCACACTCTGCCAGCGTATGCCGCGCCGTGTCCTCCCGGCAGTCGACGCAGTGGTGACACCGGGCGTCTGGCTCCCTGTTTATGCGGCACAGGTACTTCCCGAAGCAACCATGCCCCGAGAGCACCTGCGTCACCCGAAACGACAGGGAGCCGTGCCTCCTCCCGAGCCAGCGCTCGAGCACTGGCCGAATCGCCTCGATGGTGACGAGGCCGGCGGTAGGGCGTGAAAGCCTGTCCTGCCATTCCGCCACTAGGACCTCGCGGAGTTGAGACCGACGCAAGTCCATATGGCGCTGCATCGGCCCTTCGCCCCGCGCCCGCGCTTCCTCGCGCCACCGATACAGTGACGCGAGTACTTTCGCCTCCAGGTCCCAGGGCGGGGATTCGGCCAGTACGCAAGCCGCCACGTAGGAGATCGTGCGATACCCCCTGATGACTCTGACGGCCATCGCTCTCTGCGGCTTTCGCAGAACAGCGATGCTGCCGGCCGTCAGGTCAGCCGCCCAGATCGGGGCCCCATACAGGGCCATCGATCGCACGATCCCCACGTAGAGCCGCCTACAGGCAGAGCTCGGGCCCCCCAAATTAGGAAGCAGCGTTGACAGCGCCCCAGCCGCACCCAACAACTTGGGCGCCAGCCGCCGGAAGTGGGGGCCGAATTCCCACCGGCTGTCGAGCACCAATCCCAGGTACTTCATAGTTGACTCGACAGCGATACGAGCCCCTCCGACGACGATGTGGGCATCGGGTGGTGGCGCCCGCCGGGGGCCATGAAAGACCATGGCCTCCGACTTGTTGAGGGCCACCTCCAGGCCAAGGCGCCGTATGCGGCTCACCACCTGTGAGACCGCAGCCGTCGCCAGCAACGCTGCCTCCCTGTACGAACTCCCCCGGGCGGTGACCAGCGTATCGTCCGCGTAACACGTCAGGTCTACGCCCGGTTGGAGTTCGCCCCTCAGCACCCAGTTGTACCCGATGTTCCACAGGGGTGGGCCCAAGACCGAGCCCTGTGGAACACCGCACGAAATGCGGTGCTGGTTTTCGACGCCATCACGTCCCACGTAGGTGACACACCTTTCCGCCAAATAAGCCCCGCCGATGCGGCGGATGTAGGAAGGCACTCCATGATACCGCAGTGCCTCCCGAACACAACTCCAGGGCAAGGTGTTGAAGGCGTTGGAAATGTCCAAGGACACCGCCAACATCACCCCACCCCGGGAAACCGCTTCCTCCGCCAGGACTCTCACCCGCGATATCGCGTGGATGGTGGAGCGCCCATGCCGAAAGCCAGACTGGCTTTCGTCCAGGTCCGGCCCCTCATTGTACAAGTGGCTGACGAGGCGGGCAGCGATTATCCGCTCGAACAGCTTACCCACCTCGTCTAGCAGCACTATAGGCCGGTACGCGGACGGCGAGTCCGCAGGGCGCCCCGCCTTCCTGAGCAGGACCAGACGACCAGATTTCCACAAAGTTGGAAACTGGCCCCGCTCAAAGCACGCTGTGAAGAGTCCTCTCAGCCAGGGCTCTAGCTCCTTCAGAGCGAGGGCTAGCACGTGGCCGTGGATCCCGTCGGGCCCCGGAGCCACATTTTTGGCCCGGAGCCGCATCACGGCCGCCCCCATCTCTGCCTGTGTCACCTCTGGGACGCTGATGGCGTCCTCCTCTGTAGACCCTGCGGCCGTGGGCAAAGCCATCGGTGGCGGGATATACTCCGCTCTCGCCGGAAAGAGGGCTGCAACTACCTCCTCCAGCAGCTCGGGTTGGAGACTCTCCGTAAGTGGAGGCGCGGCGGCTCGAAGTTTACCTCGAACCGCTCGATAAGGGCGCCCCCATGGATCCCCGTCTAGAGTCTCCAACATCTCCTCCCTGGCTCGCTTCTTCGCCTCGCCGATGGCCAGCCGCAGAGTCTCCGTCGCCGCGCGGTACACCCCATACCGCGCGGCTTCTTCGTCAGGGACCCGACGACGTCTCCTCCGGTATCGGGTGTACTGGCGCCTGGCCGCTACGCACGCGACACGCAATTGTGCTATCTCGGCGGACCACCAGTACACCTGGCGCCTTGCTGACTGTGCGTGGACCCGAGGCATGGACGCGTCGCTGATCTGCGTCATCGCCCCACGGAACCACAGCGCCTCCTGTTCGACGTCGACGGGTCCGGTCGTTGCCGACTCCCGGATCCAGGCCTGGACAATAGTGGCCTCCTCGAGAAGTTCCCTGTCGATGCGCTTGCGCGCCCAGCGTGGGCCATCCGTTCGCGGGGCCGGCGTACCGCGGCCGCCGGCGGTCTGGGTGGAGACGTCGAAACTGATATATCGGTGATCCGATAACGTCTCCACCTCCACGGCGACATGCCAGTCGAGGACACGGCTCGCGACAGCAGGGCTAGCGAACGAGACGTCCACTACTGACCCGCCCCGCTGTCGCACGCACGTGTTAACCGAGCCCCGGTTTAAGATGACCAGGCCGGTGGTTACTGCCCACTCCTCCAGCACCTCACCCCTAGCATCGGTTACCGGAGATCCCCACGCCGAAGACTTGGCGTTGAGGTCCCCTAGCAACAGCACAGGGCGAGGGTGGAGTCGGCCTACGACGGCGCCCAACTCGACAAGGAAGCTCTCGAAGTCGGCGAGACTCTTGTTGGGCGAAAAATACGCACCAACAATGCCAACGCCGTCAGCGAGGGCGGCCACCCAGCCGCGACCTCGGGACGGGCTGACAAGAGCCCCGCCAATAATGGCCACCAAACCATCTAGGTCTCCAACCCAGTTATCCCTGGGTGGGACGAAATACGGCTCAGCGACCACAGCCACGTGAATCGACCACTCTGCCATGCTCTGGAGCAAGAGATCCTGAGCTCTGGCAGAGTGGTTGATATTACCCTGGAGGAAATGGTAGAGCGCCATTATACGCAATCCATTCCCTCCACTCCATTCCTAGGCCCGGAGTCGACTGAAGAGCAGCCAGGCTGACGGGGGGGTAAAGAGCCCCCGGCAACCTTGGCTCTCCTTCTCCTCTTCTGCTGCTGCGCGGGTGCGCCACAGGCCTTTCCGCCCGCTCTGTGCCCAGCGGGCCTCCCTGCAGCTGTACAGAGGCTGCAGTTTGGCGCCGCGGAGCACTGGGCCGCCTTGTGGCCGGGCTGACCGCAGCGATAGCACTGCTCGCTGCGGTCTGTTTCGGCGGTGCATCGTGCCCTGACATGCCCAATGTCCAGGCAACGATAGCACCGCAATGCCCTGGGTTGCAGCAGCTTGGCCCTCGCTGCAACCCACCCCACCAGCAGTCGTCCAGCATCAGCGACTTTTTTCGCTGCCGCCACCGGGCACCGCACCCAGATCATGCCGAGCCCGGTAGTGTCGGCGCGGATCTCGCCCGTCCGCACATCCTCGGGTGGGCATCCACCGGCTTGGGCGATGGCCGCCACGACCTCAGCTGGGGCCGTCGAGTCATCCAGACCGTCGATGCGCAGCTCAGCCGTCTTCATCGGCCTGTACACTCGGACGTCCTCAGGGTTGAGGACCTCCCGCAGCTTGGCGGCCAAAATGTCCGCTTTTTCGGCGCTAGAGACACCCGACACCTCGAGCAACCGCGCCCCCGTAATCGCCGACCTCAAACGGAAGCCGGACGGTGTGCCAAGTTCGGGGAACGCGACTTTAGCCTTCGCCTCTGACAAGACCGCCTTGTACGAGACGCCCCTTTCGACGGCTCCGGGCTGCAGTGTGATCACTACAGCCGCGGAGCGTGGGGCTCTGACCTTAGGCGGTCCTACGGCCTTACCTGATGCCGGTGTGGGTGCTCCAGCGGGTATCGACGGCGTCGTCCCCTTCTTCCGACGGCGGCCTCTCTTTACCACCGTCGTCCAGGCCTCCGTGAGGGGGCCAGGTGGTGTCGGCACGGTCGCAGCCACCGACTTGGAAGTGGGTGCGGACCTACCTTCAGCGGGCTTACTGGGCCCCTCCGTGGGCTTTGTGGCCCCCTTCCCGGCATTACTCCGCTGAGCCACTGCCGGCTTAGCGGTGCCCTCTTGTCTCCGCCTATCCCCAGCGAGCGGTGGGCGGAGGGTTTCGGTTGGCAGTCTCGCCTTTATGGCCTCCAGCCAGGCACCCACCATTTGATCGCACTGCATCATGCAGATTCGCGCAATCTTTTCAATCTCCGCATCCGCAAGTGCTGGGGCCGATGATGGGGCCGGCGATGGAGCCGATGATGGGGCCGGCGCCAGCGGTGGGCTCGTGATATTAGAAGCTACCGTCTGGGCGGCAAACTGCCGCTTGAGGTCCTCCAACTCGGATCGGAGACGGCTGTTCTCCTCCCACAACTTCGCCGTCTCTTCCGTGGTTGTGCGAGTACTGAGGTCCTCAACCGCATCCTGGATGCTTTCCACCGCGTCCTTCAAGGCACGCGTGAACGTGCCCTTCAGGTTGCCCGATTTGGTGACAACCTTCAGGACGACATCCAGGCTGTCTGTCACTTGGCGACTGAGCGCCACCACCGATGCGTCCGCCGTCCGAGCCGAGCGCCGCTCTCGGGCCTGACGGGCCAACTCACTGACCTCGTCTAGTGCAACAGCCCGTTGCTGTGCCCGTTTTGCGGCATTCGCCTCCGCCTTGTTTGCCCCTAGTAGGGACGTAGTGGAGCCACCGCTCTGGTCCGCACTCATGTGCCCAGGGTCGCTCTGCACGCACTCTGAAGGGGCATGCGTGTCGGGCCGAGGCAAGAAGCGACCCCGCACGTCGCGCTCCGGCACCCGAGCGGTGGCCCCTACCGCGCGACCCCGCCCTCTCCGCCCCGTTGATACCTTCGCGGCCCGCAAGTTCTCCTCACTCGAGGAGAGACCCAATGACCCCGAGTCCTTGCTGCGCGGACGCTTCCTCCAAAATTTGGAGGTGACGCGCGAGTCCTGGTCAGACAAGTTGTCTCCAGGACCTGAGCCTCCTCGGCTCTTGTTGCCATCGGCGACGGCAAGTGGTACGTCCACATGAGGACTTGAGCATCCTCGGCTCATGTTACCGTCGGCGACGGCAAGCGGTGCATCCACGTCACGCAGTTGCTCCAAGTGACCCTGGAGCTCCTTTTCTCGTTCGTGGCGCAGGTCGGCGGTGGTCTGCCGGCCCACGAGACTATTGGTGCCCCCCTCAGATACGATGGGGCTGCCCTCTAGGAGATACCTAGAGGGGCGGGATTCACCCTTGCGTTGCGCAAGGGAACCCGCCTGAGGATTTTTTTCCATTAGTCCTGGTTCCATTGTTTTTCCTTTTTAAGGGTGTGGTCCCTCTCTCAGCGCTAGGGACCGGATACAATCCCTCCGGCCATTCATCCCCTCGGCACGCTCGATCTTGGGATTAGGTTCCATCTTACTCCACGCCCACTCGACCTTCCCTCTGTCAGCAGAGGGGGGGAGTAGGCGTTAGATGGCCACCGCAGCGACAGACTAGCCGTCCCGCCTCTAGCCCGGTTCCCTTCACAGACCATCATGGATGATGATCTGTGTTTGGAACCGTGACCTTTCCTCGTGTGTTGAAATTAGCCGCCCGCCCCAGCTGTCCACCCAACGCGGGTGGGCAGTTGGAGCCGACGTTGCCCAGGGTGCGCCGCGTGGAGGCTTTCAACTTGCACCCCAACCTTGCCTGCCCTATACATATATGAGGTCGCTACGATCGTAAAAATCAAAGGGGTAAAGTTTGCTAACCTCACTCCCGTCGAATTGTCGAGAAAATAGCAAATATTCTGACCTCAAAAACAGCCCTTCTTTCTAAAAGTTTCTTTGGAATGTCTTCACGAACTTATAATAAGCTTCCTAAACAAATAAGAGAAATTGAAAACATTAAACTTTTTAAGAAAAAATTAAATGTCAATATTATACAGTACATGAATTTTTGTCCGACAGATTCGTGAAGAGTTAGTGCCTAATTGTTTTTATGTTTTGATGCAAAATAAGTCTCTATTTCAATTGAAATGTCTATTCTATTAAATTAGCACATTTCACATCAACTTATGTTTAAGATAACAAATTGTTCAAACTGTTGTATGCCTAACATGGTGAAGCAGTGTAAAAGCACACAAAAATAACTCAATAACAACTCTTTAACCACTGTCTCACAATAAAGATTCTTTGACTTTGACTTATATGAGAAGCGACTTTAGACAAACTCGTCTTCCTGTGCTGCATGATGCGCAAAGAAGATTCCACATTTTCTAGTACTACCTAATACTTATAAAATATGGAAACATACATCAATATGTGCCTGAACCTAAATAGCAAAAAAGAAAGGAAATTAAAGCTTACTTAGTTATCAATAATTTAAATGCAATCACACTAATGAATTTTTTACCAAAACCGGTCAAAGCAGAAATATTATCCACTCCTTAATAAAATAAAAGACAAAGACACTGAAGCCTTTGTCAAAAACTATCTTGTGTACATTAAATATTATTCGTGTTCATCAACACTGCAGCGCTAATTAGTACGACAGGGTATCTCCGCTATTTGTCGGTATCTAATTTGAGATGTTGACAACATGGCTGAGTACTGAGAATGTGGAGCTCAGACAATTTCGTTAATTTCGACGTATTCTTTATATCCCAGTTGCTTATGATGAAATACTAAAAATTATAGGTACTTAACTATATAATAATAATTATCACATAATTATTCATATATAATGCATAATACAACACAACTTAAACAAAAGTGGCAAAATGTGGATGTACCTTTAATTTAACTTTACGATTTATTTTTTCCACTGGATTAAAAACTTTAATTTGTTTATTAACCAAAAAAAAGGTGTATGAAAAGAGATTGCTTTTGAGATGGATGTGTAGAGTGACGAGAACGGATGAAGTGAGACAGAAAAGATGAAAGGAAACCGTTCGTCCTGGTATGGTCATGTGACGAGGAGGGATGAAACGCGTGTTACTAAAATAGTTTTGAACATTAATGTGGAAGGATGGAGAGAGAGGGGACAGCCAAAGAAAAGATGGATGGACTATGTGAGGAGTGATATGAAAGAACAGATAGTCTGATAGCGTGGCGGGGTACAGGACGGTATGGAAGAAGAAAACGTGTCGCGCCGACCCCAAGTAACATTGGACAAGGGCAGGAAGATGATGATGAATTAATTAATTTATCAAAAGGAATTGCACAGCATAAACCTGGGTCTGGAAGCACAGAAGATCCTTAAGTTTGAAAGGGAAATAGAAAAGAAGTTTTGAAAATTCGTCCCTTTGTTAAATGGGTGCCGAAAGTTTATGTGAAAACTCGTTATTATTACTGATGTGAAATCACGCTTGCGAAATGTAATATGCTTTGGTAAATAAAATATTAAGCTAATCCTCAATAACATTTTTATTATGTTCTAGATTAATTTATTTGATTTTTTTTGTGGACTAAACGTATGTCATTTGACTTAATTAGATGGAGAGCATCTCATTTAGCACCAGCAAGAAAAAATTTTCAAATACAAATAACCTTATTTTCAGAAATTAATATTAATTCAATTCATAAATAGAACTTTATTGCATAAATTATGTTATATTTAAAGCTTTTACCAAAATGTCAGCCACTTAATTTATTTCAAACCTTTCTCCAAAACTTTTTATTTCGTTTACTAATATTTTCTTTAAAGAAAACATTTTTTATTTAAGTGCATTATGTTGTAAGTGCGATAAATCTCTTGGATATCTTTTTGTCCTGAAAAATTATACCAACGAATTGATGCAAAAAATAAAATGTTTTTTACTACAATATTCTGACAATGTTTTAGTTTTATTTAGAAACTCATACTATTTAAAAATATTTACATTTGTATTAATGTAATATTTTACGATGCATAAAATATCTCTTGTATTCTCTTAATATAATCAGAAAATCAGAACAAAATCGATGTTATACATTATTTGCATGAAAGAAAATTCCTAGTATCAGTACACACATGCATACTACCGGTGTTTTTATGTTCAACGCCTAATTAACACCACATGGGAGCATACACGACAAAGGAGGGGTATCATTCATATTTCTCTATCTATTTATGTCATTAGTTCCCAGAAAATATCATTGTTGTTGTTGCACCTATTTTAATAATAACGCGGTTATTATTTTAACCTTAATTATTTAGTAAAGGTGCCATAAAATATCCTTAGTTTTTAATTACAATACATTACTACTATTTACACTTTAACTTTACTATGACCTGGCTCTCAAAAATTAAAAAGGATCACACGGCAATTTCTTATTCCTAAAATCACAAAGAATCTCGACTTGAAATCGCAAAACATTAATAACGAGTTATTTCTCAAAATAAAGAAAAACCTGCTTCACCTCATTAAAGTACACACTTAAATAAAACGTACAAATTACATACAATAAAAAAGAATGGGGTGCACGCTTAAAATTTTAGACCAATTTATAAAACCGACGAGCCCGTGTCCGGTCTAAAAGGAATTTTATTATGTGTCATTACTCCATATTTTCACATTAAAAAACAGGGGTCCGAGAAGAGAGCCCTGCGGGACACCGGACCGTACGGTGGGACTTTTTACATATACGCACGTAAATAGCCTCGTTATAGCCCAGCTGTGAATGAAATTGGTATCGTGTTGCGCCCGTAATGAATTTGTTACTGAGGTTTTTTTGTATGTCCTTTTTTGTTTATACTCACGTTATCGAAAGCTTAAGCGATAATCAGATGTTTAGTCCAGCATGTTTAGGCGTGTGTAATTGGTGTTGTATATTGGTGTTATGATATATTTTTGGGTTGTAATAGAGGTATGGAAATTAGGATTTCTTACCTCAATGATCATTGAATGTTTCTGTATGATTAGATTGAATATTTTAATAGTAATGTGAAGATAAGAGTTGTTTAGGATTAACGGTTTTTATGTATCTTGGCCGCCTTTCTACCAAGAGTTAATGGTGCGTTAGGAGCCTTAATCCCACAATCTAATTACATAGTTTCCGGTTTTAGGATTTAGGCTCAACCAAAATATTAGTTTTTCCTAACAGGAAAAATATGTGTTAGGTATTGCCGAATACTAAAGAATAAAAAGAAGTTGATTATTATAATCTAGAAATAGTGCAAATTATGTTGCACATATTTAAATTGGTAAGATGAGGTAAATCAGTAGATTTTGACGGAGTTTTTAATGCTAAAAAAATATATCCGAGCAATTTGTGGAGTTCACTTTTTAGACAGCTGTTAGCCACTATTTCAATACTCTTAACATGATTACATATATTTGAAATATGTACTTTTGTTAAGAAAAACTACAATTTACTTGAAACTACCACTGACAGGCTACACAGCCGAACACGGCATAAAGATAGACTTCGGCTGTCACCAATAAAACTATAATTATTTTAGGAAAAAGGAAAAACTGCATGCCGATTATTATTTACAATCATTTACTAAATAGTTTTCAAAACTAACCACTGAAAATGTTTAAAAAAAAATACTTTTCAAACTATGTATTACTATTTAAAGGATATTATACCATTCTGGACTATTTAGAGTACAAGTCAATAGATTCTGTAATATGTAAGTTAGATTAATTGACATCGCTGTTTTGAAATACTTTTGCACGCAAAGTTATTGCAAAAGTGCTGAAAAAAATACTGTAACACCTTATATGCCATATTCCAGCAAATAAATATACTTTTTAGGGTTCCGTACCCAAAGGGTAAAAATGGGACCTTATTACTAAGACTCCACTGTCCGTCTGTCTGTCTGTCCGTCTGCCACCAGGCTGTATCTCATGAACCGTAATAGCTAGACAGTTGAAATTTTCACAGATTATGTATTTCTATTGCTGCTATAATAGTATATACTAAAAATAGAATAAAATAAATATTTAAGTGGGGCTCCCATACAACAAACGTGTTTTTTTGCCGTTTTTTGCGATAATGGTACGGAACCCTACGTGCGCGATTCCAACTCACACTAGGCCGGTTTTTAAATTCAATTGTGTCAATTTCAAGGCAGTCGTTAGTAAACCAATCGTAATCTGAGAATGAATACGTACTGTGACTGTGAGTGTGTAAGTACTACGATAAAATCAAACCCATCCACCTACGTCTTTATAACGCCATAGCAAAACACCTTCACATTACATCATAGCAAGCCACTGTCTACACTATCAAGATTTCTCCGTTTAATCTCGTCGGCACCCAAAAAAAGCTCACGTTTGACAATCTCGCAGAGCAACACGTCCAATGTAATATAATATAAGGTACAAGTATATGATATCGTCCCTCACTTCAGTTTAATCTTGAATCAAATGAATTTTCTAAACGAGATGTACGTGAAATAATTTGAAATTGTCGTCATATTTTTGGTGTTGGATAAGCTTAGAATTTTATGCTATGAATTTTTAGTTTAATTGTGAAGAATATTTCTCGCAACTAATTAGGTACTTTAGCAAACTTTTTTAATAGTTAGCCTTTGAGGTGTACTATTAAAATTATTTTATAGTAATCTGAATTTTATTACCCATACTATGGGCCCTATTTTTATTTTATTTTTATAATTGATAGGCTCGCATATGAACACTATCTCACCTGATGGTATGATGTGGTCGACAATGAGGCACGCGTACCCACAAATAACCTATTCACTCTTGACTTTTGACTTGGAGACTCCCAGGTTATGATTTATAAAAAAATACGAACGGTATAACAATTAATTAACAGATTCAATGTTCAAAATTTCTTCAGAAAATTAAGAACTGCTAATCAAACCTATCTTGTAATTTGAGAAGGAGAAAGTAAGTAAGTTTGGTAGTAATGATTTCATACTTTTTGGTCATGCAAGAATAGATGAAATATAAAGGAAATAGTGCTTAATCTTTTAAAGAAACGTTTATTTTATTAGAACACGTCTATGACAGAACAGAGAAAAAAACGCTATCGTTTTGTTTTAGAGATAAACAGACAATATAAACTTCTTACTTCTGTCTCACTCACACCTTATTACATTGAAACTTTAAATCAATATTACAACATCCCCTCTCAATGTAATAATATACTTTTAAACTAAACACAAAATAAAATAAAAGAAACGATTTAACTATTTAGTTATTTAAGCCACACATGCTTACAAATTTAAATAACATATTATTATTCAAAGGTTTTGTAAACATGTCAGCGATTTGTTCCCCTGTTTGGACATATTTAACACATAACTTTTCTTTTTCTATGAGTTCCCTAATAAAATGATGTTTTATATCTATGTGTTTCAATCTCTTAACACTATTAGTGTTAGCAATCACTATGGCAGACTGATTATCACAGAATAAGATGGCTGGAGTTACATTTCTAACATTAAAATCACACAATATATTGCTCAGCCAACATGCCTCACTTCCTGCCATACTCATTGCTACATATTCAGCCTCGGTAGATGAGATACTTACAGTACTTTGCTTTTTCGAGCACCAAGATATCAGACAATTAGCATACATAAAACAATAACCCGTGGTAGATTTTCTATCCTTAAAGTCACCCCCCCAGTCAGCATCACAAAACCCTACCAACTTATCATCTTTACACTCATAGGTTAACTTATATTCTAATGTATGTTTAATGTATCGCAGAACTCTCTTCAAAGCTACTAATAACATGTTACTAGCACTATCTTGATATCTACTCAATATTGACAAAGAAACAGAAATGTCAGGTCTGGTACCGGCAGCTGCATACATTAAACACCCAATTATCTGTCTACATACATTTTTAGTTTCATTGGTACACTTATTATTTTCAAGTTCCTTAGTATTAAAATTCTGATCCATTGGAGTGCTAATTGGTTTGCAATCATACATGTTAAATCTCTTAAGTACATTTTCCAAATACTTCTTTTGACACAATACAGTAACACCACTTTCTAAGTTTTGTTTAACATTAATTCCCAAAAAATTTGAGACTAAACCCAAATCTTTCATTTCAAATTCCTTTTTTAAAATTGTCTTTAAATGGGATATGTATTTCTCATTACTACCAAAAATTAAAATGTCATCAACATATATGAGTACATACATTTTCTTATTTCCTTCACATTTAAAATACAAACATGAGTCACATTTAGATCTTTGATACCCTTCTCTAACTAGAACAGAGTTGAATTTGTCGTTCCAATATTTTGGAGACTTTTTAAGCCCATACAAAGCTTTATTAAGTTTTACAATACACTTGTTGTTATCACAAGCACCATCAGGTAAACAGATATACACATTTTCGTTTATTTCCCCATATAGAAAGGCCCCCTTTACATCCATTTGGTAAACAGGCATGTTTATGTTTTGTTGCAATAGCTAAAAACAATCTAAAAGTAGATAACTTTGCTACAGGTGCATATATTTCGCTATAACTCAATTCATTATCCTGTTCAAATCCTCGAGCTACCAGCCTAGCTTTATATTGAAATTCACTATTATTTTGTTTTATTCTAAACACCCATTTAGTACTAATAACTTTCTCATTATCTGGTGGTGGATCACAGAGTTTCCATGTATTATTATCTTTTAGTGTCTGTAGTTCCCTCTGGATTGCCTTCTTCCATTTAGAGGCATCTGGACTTCTCATAGCCTCCTCATATGTTTTAGGTTCATTTTCCTCTACCAAAACATTATTGCACTTGTAGAAATCAGTCTGTTTCCTGACACGTTTATTATCAGAGTTTATAGAAGGTATTTCAGTGTTTTCAGCCTCATTCCACTCATCACTGTCACTTGGTTCATAGAGACTACCTTCCGACTCACTCTGTATAATGCCCAAAGTGTCAACACATTCAGCAGCTTGATCTTGCACCTGCTTTTCAGCATCAGCTGTGGTTTGAACCTCGGTGCACTCCTCAATTTGATTGTCTGTTATACACGGCACCATTGTTGACTCTGGTTTTTGTCCTGTATTTTCTTTCACAAAAACAATATCCCTTTTGATTTCCACATCATTTTTATGTGGTAAAAACACCCTGTATCCCTTTGTTGTCTCTCCATATCCTACCAAAATACCCTTTTCACCTTTTGGGTCCCACTTGTGTCTCTTTTCCTTCGGTATGTGGACATATACTGGAGTACCAAATACTTTCAGGTTATTAATATCAAATATTTTACTTGACCACAATTCATAGGGAGTTTTTCCCTCAACTGAGCTTTTCCCGGTCCTGTTAATTACATAGGCTGCAGTATTTATACTCTCTGCCCACAGTTTGATTGGCAAGTCTTTAGCACATAACATTGTTCTGGCTGCTTCTACTAAAATTCTATTTTCTCGTTCGGCTCGACCATTTTGCTCCGGGGTAAAAGTCACTGATGTTTGATGCACTATTCCCTTTGCCTGGAACATTTCTCTTACCTCCTTATTTACAAATTCAGTTCCATTATCACTACGAAAAATCTTTACCCGGTTTCCTGTTTCATTTTCAGCCTGAGCAATGAAATTCTTAATACAGTATTTAATTTCATGTTTTCCCTTTACAAAGAACACTTTCCTGTATTTCGAAAAGTCGTCCTTAAATACGACGAAGTATCTGGAGCCTCCAATTGACGTCTCCTCCATTGGCCCACATGTATCTGCATGAATTATTTCACAGGTCTTTGAGCCGACATGTTCACTTCTATGATAAGGTAGACGGTGAATTTTACCTTTCATGCAACTCTCGCATGTCGATGCGTCGAACAATTGAGATTTATTTATGTCAACATTATTTTTCTTCAGCACGTCTTTCACTTGTACCATGTTTTGATGAGCCATCTTTTCATGCCATTTATGCAAATCTGAACACTTTACATTTACAACGTTAGCTTTGCATGTATTAAAATAACGAAATTCCAAATAATACATACTTCCATTACGCTCAGCAATAGCCATCACTTTATTTTCTTTATAAAACTTGCATAATTTCCCAGTTGTCACAATGACATAACCTTTACTTGTAGCACAGTTCACAGAGAACAAATTTGTTTTCAACTCGGGAACATGAAGAACATTATCTATGGTAGTGTCAATCCAATCACTGCCGTTCCAAACTTGCACTGCCACCTGTCCACAACCCTTGACACTAATTTGCATTCCGTTGCCTACAATTACCGACTTATCTTTCACGACAGAATATGAAGTAAACAGTCCGTAATCACAACACATATGCTCGCTTGCACCCGAATCAACCAACCATTTAGTTTGATTGAAATATACGCCGGATTCACTGTTCTCGTCCATAACTACAAACGCATTACTTTCTTTGTCCTTTTTAAAGCGGCACTGACTTTTTAAATGTCCTGGTTTATTACAATAATAACATCTCACACCCGGACGATGATCCTTGTTACGAAGATTGTCCGTATTACTCGTATTATACCTACACTCACTTTGGTAATGACCAAGTTTATTACACTTAAAGCACTTAACAGTTTTCTTGTTCAGATTTTTAGCCACAAACGCTGCTGACGACTGCGCATTCCCGCCTTTTTCTTTAATTCTTTCTTCTTCTATTAACAATCTAGCGACTAAGTTGTCGAAGGTCTGTTTATTGTCTGGAGCAGATTCCCATGCTGAGACGAAGTGTTTATAATTCTCTGGTAATGACATCAGAATCTTTGTAATAACAAACTTGTCAGATATTGCTTCGCCGAGCTGTTTCAACTGATTCTGCATCTCCTGTATTTTTGATAAAAACGTAGACATATCTGAACCTTCATCGTACTTAAATTGAAAAAAGCGTTGTTGAACAATATGAATGCTTGTTTCAGATTTCTGTTCATAAACACTTAGCAACTTTCGCCACATACTTGCAGAAGTGTCACATGAGATGACGTGCAACATTACTTCTTCCGACATTCTTGTAACCAAGAAAGTTTGAGCTCTCGCATCTTGAGCTTCCCAATGACTGCTTTGTGCTTTATCCTCAGGTTTAACCGTGGTTCCATCCACTATTTGGTAAAGACCTTGACCCCGCAGTATCACGGACGTTTGAAATTTCCATATATTCCAATTCCTGGAACCTTCCAGTTTCATAACTTGACTGTTCTGTGTGGACTCCATATTTTACTATAGTCTTCCTTCCTGTAGGCTTTCCTGCCTTGTTCAAATATTTCGAACAAGTAAGTTTCTTCCCGACTTAGCCTTAAAATGGCTTCCACCACGTACGCCGGTTTTTATTTCCTTTTTGCACTACAGTATTTCCTTAAGCACATATTTATTTTCTCATACTGATTAGTGACCTGGGCCCATAACCAGATGAAATATAAAGGAAATAGTGCTTAATCTTTTAAAGAAACGTTTATTTTACTAGAACACGTCTATGACAGAACAGAGAAAAAAACGCTATCGTTTTGTTTTAGAGATAAACAGACAATATAAACTTCTTACTTCTGTCTCACTCACACCTTATTACATTGAAACTTTAAATCAATATTACAACAAGAATCTTATTCAGTAACAGAAAACAAAAGTTTTAACCTCAACTTCATATATCGTATGTGTCTCTCTATTTTACCGTCACAGAAAGCACTGGTAATTTAACTTAACATTTTATTTCCATTCCTAAACCAGTGCACGTGAAAGTCGTCTTTATCAATCGTAAGTAATTCATCATGAGGGAAAACGTTAACTCCAAGTCCCTAGGGGCCAGTTTTGTGTGTGTCTGTTATAGTTTGGTCGCTTTCGAAGGTTGGATAGGAAGTCTTGTTCAAATAATTTCGTAAGAATTTCGCGAAGGGCTTTCCCGGCCCTGAGGGCGCCAACTTATCGAGAGCCGCGATGAAAACAGATTCCAAGGCAAAGATGCGGCGTTGGGTAAAAACTTCCTTTTGAGTTTCATTTTTAATTTTATTTCTAATCTTTAGAACAACTTCTCTGGTTTTAAGATTTTCGTGATCTGTTTTGAATTGGATTCCATTTATTTTCTTTCTGTATTTGGTATTTTTTTTGAGACACGAAAAGAGTATATAATTGGCATACACAGGGAAGAGTGGAAGGTCTCCCACCTTTTCACAGCAGTGGGACAATATAGCTTGATTAAAAAATAGCATCATCATATCAGCCGAAAGACGTCGACTGCTGGACATAGGCCTCCCCAAAGCGTCGCCGCATTAACTGGTCCCGTGCCTCCCGCATCCATTGAATAACCGCAACCATCACCAGGTCATCCGTTCTACTGGTGAGAGGCCTTCCAACGCAAAGTCTTTCGGTTCGCGGTCGCCACTCCAGAACTTTTCTGCCCCATCGGCCATCCGTTCTGCGAGCAATGTGCCCTGCCTACTGCCACTTAAGTTTGGCAGTTCTTCGGGCTATGTCGGTAACCCTCCCTTTGGGTGACTGTAAGCTTTCTGATAAGGCCCATTGTGAGCGACCACGTCTCAGAGCCAGAGGACATTACTGGCAACACACACTGGTCATACACTTTCGTCTTGAGACAATGTGGTAAATACCGCGCAACTTCCCGAACGCTGTCCAGCAGGGTCGGACTCGAGGGTTGACCTCTTACAAAAATAGCATACAAAATTATTAATCTGAATTTCATTAAAATTTTCTTGTTACTAATGTGGTGTTATCCAAAGATAACCAAAAATTATTTTTCATATTCCAAATTTCCCAAATGAATCAGCCCACACGATATCGCTGTCCCATCTACGACTATGCTCAATAAATCTTGTCTTTGTCGCATCCAGGCTATTGGACAAGGTGACACGGCCAAGCCCGCGGGATGAATACCAAATGTCTCCCGACCCGGTTCACTTTGCTGATGACAGTTGCGGAGTTTGATTTTTTAACAGTGAGAATGGAAAGTTATGCAGGATTTTGTTGAAAGGGAAAAGCCTAGAATTTTGGGTAGCTTTTTACTAGGTTTGAAAAGGTAGTTTCTTAAGTGTCTTCACACAGTTTTTAATGTGCTAGTAGATCATCAGGGCATTAGTATCCACGATATTTTATGTATAACGAGTGGTCCGCCCCGGCTTTGCCTGGGTCATAATAATTTATAGCCTATAACATCTGGAGTAATGTTTCAGATGCTGACAGATTTTTCAAATAGGTGTAGTGGTTTTAGAGATTACCCTACGCCTCTGAACAAACTCACAACATGTGGGCTCTCTCTTGATTTAGTTAAGACGTCTTTACTAGCTGTAATCATATTCTTTGTTCTGAAGATACTGTATAGGATTGGATAGGCATTTCAAGGGACAAAGTATGTTGGAATGAAGTTTTTTTCTAATTAGGAGGAGACTATTACTATGAGGGTAAGTTGAGATGTATTAACGAAGAATTGACACTAAAAGATTTGAGATTAGGTCAAGTTAAGGATGAGGAATCAATAAAAATTAAACTGAATATAACTCACTCAATAATATCGTAACAAAAGAAAATCAGAAATCGTAAAAGAACAAAGAAAATTTATTTATTAATGACCCGCACAGGAGACCCGAGATATAAACAAAAAGACAAAAAAAAATAACAATAATAAAAACAAAGAAATACCCTGTGCGAGACCAAAAAGCTCCTACTGCAGCACGTGCAGCGGTATTTTAAAAGAATAAATAACACCGCGCTGATATTCTGGTAAGGCCCACTGTTGATGCCACGGACATACTTACGAAAACGGATGAAAAAAAACACAAGGTAAAAAGTATGTTTAAGTATAAAATCTAACAACACACATATCTATAAGTGATATATATAGATACACAGTTGTCAATACATATATAGACATCTGCAACACCAAGCATTCTCCTTTCACCAGCCCAGACATGAATTCATTACCCCCTCGCTCTAGATTCAGCCATCCTTTTAGAGTTAACCAGAAACCGTTGCTTAATTTGAATAACTCTTAATAAAACAGTATACTGTGTAGATCAGCCGATATTATTGTTGTTCAGGCAAATGCAAATGAATGCAATGCCTTAGTGCCGTGAGAATAAGATCGGTTAAACCGTTCCCACGTAGCGTTTCGGTTAACCCCGAGTTAACCCAGCGATGGTGCGAAATCGATGGCCTGTTTGACCTCAGTGGACAATTTGGTAGCTTCGATGCTGAAATCTATGCGCGACGGGTTAGGATTTTTGAATGATTTTCTTGGATGGTATTTTTATGGAAATATGGGGCAAGAACTCGTGACTGCAAGTGTTAGCTATGCATATTGCGAAAATAAGAAGCAAAATCACAGTTTAATAAATATGCCATTGAATAATAAAGCAATAAATTGCAAAAAAATGCACTTTAAAATCTTTTTTATACACAATCAAGCATCTCATTAAGTAATTCTTCCACGGATTTTAATCTCATATACAACTCTTTAGCCGAAATAACAAAAACTGCATTCTTATTATACGTTTCAAAGGATAAACAAGCCTATGGTTCACAGTTTCAGACCTAAAAGGCGCTCTACCAGATTGTGTACTTTTGTTCCGTTTAAAAAATACAAGTTTTTCCACTGTTTTTAATCTGCATGCCTTCACAACGTAGCTCCTTTCAGCTCCGGGCCATTTTAATCTATTTTCCGGTATACACAAACGGACAAACAAAAAATCTCACTGTTGCTCCAAAGTCGTTTAGCGAGAAATTATCGAGTTCTCCTTTTTTCTCAGCTGTAATTCCAATTTCAACTTTCGAACACTTTTCTCCAGATTTTGTTTTTGATGAATCGTTCCCTGTTTGGTGAAGTTAGAAATAATTGTTTTTGGAACAGTGTGAAGTGAAATGTAAAATGAATTAACTGTCTGTCGTACTGTAAATTGTGAATTGCAAATGGATAACTGCGATATTGATAATGATAATTAATTGTTAACACGTTTTTGGGTATCTTAAACACCAGCTGCTTCTGATATTTTTTTTTTATCATCAGCAAAGGTATTTAGCCAAAACGGACGAACAGTCTCATTCTGTGCACCTGTCTTGATGATGTTGAAAAGCATACTCGTAGTTATTCTACTACACATTAATTATGATACAAAAATTGAGATTACTTAGCTGCAACATGCAAACTTGTTCAATGATCATTCACACGCTCCAGAGAAAAAGCCTATTTTTTAAGTACTGCCTCGAATTGACTCAGACGCCATGACGACAGAAAAAAACCTCGACCAATTTCAAAAAATTGACAAGCTGTAACCGTCAATTTGATTAAATTTAGTGAAGGAAATGACTTAACAATAAGCCAAGCTTAAACCATTGGACTTAAACCAACTTCAATCCACAAATCAAAGCAAAATATATCAGAACCAAAGCTAATAAATCAAATATTCTAAATCCGAACAATTCTAACAACGCGATGTGAACGTTTGAACATTTTATCGATCGTTATAGACAACACAAATTCCTTTAAGCCGTGTTGTATTATGCGCCGGCGACACAGCGTTGCCGCGTTGTCCGCAAAAGCGATGCCTCAGGCTAACACGCGAGCGACATGGGCCAGATCCTAAACAGAAACATAAAGCCGTATTCTGGGAAATTGACGGTAGAAAAAGGCTGTTACTAACAAATGTGATTATATTTTTTAGTAGTTTGCTAGAGGTCTTAAAATAAAGGTCAACAGGAAATTACTTTTCTACGGAATACCTTCGTGTAACAATTATTGTGACAATGTCGTCATCGCGTCGCACTTGTCTGCGGCAGACGTAAATCCAATTTCTGTGGTTTCTATTTCTATTGTTTGCAGATTTGAGTTGCTGATGATTTGCTTCGAGAATAAATGCAAATGGAAGAACATTTTACAAATCACTTTTAGCATAATTTTAACATTTTTTTTCCGAGACGATCCTATACCAAAAATTGTGCCTATTCATGACTATTTTTACCCACTGCCATATTTTCAATGAATATAAAGTCACACAGTATAATGATCAACTAACAAATAAACGCCCCAACCCGACCAGAATAAGCCGGTAACTGCACAAGCACTATTGTGGATTTTGACGAGCAATAACTATGTAGTACGCGGATATTTCGGGACAATGGAGGCAGTCTCTATCATTTGATAGCCCAACAATACCGGCTTTTTGATCTATGGCTTTTGAAGTTAATGTCGTAATTATGACGTTCAGTTTAGAAATGGTTGAGTTTTTTTAATGTAGGGTGACGTTTAATTTATTTGAGTGAAAATATTTATATTATAAACAACTGTCACTTTAAGATAAACCTATGAATAATAAATTACTCCAAAAATTTGCTTAGTTTTTGGTGTCATTCGGTGTGGGCTTTGAGGTCACTAATTACGAAAATGGGCTCAGAATTAGAGTACAAGATAGTGCCCTCGAAAATTTTGTCCCTTTAACTATTTGGGGACAATAGAGATAGTCTCTATCATTGATAATCCAACAATACCGTTTTTTCGATCTATGTCTTTTCAAGGTAATGATGTATGTATGACGTCAAGTTTTGAGTGACTTTTAGAAATGAGTTAGAGAGTAACTTTTAGTTTATATTAGTGGGTAAAATTTCTAATGAATAATTAATTATAAAAAAAAACTTTCACTATGGGATAAACTTACGAAAAATTTGCTAATTATTCGTCATGGGTGTCATTGTCATGGCACGAACGAACTCATTATTCTTCATGGATGTTTTAATATTTGGCACCCGAAAACCAAACCGACAAGGATTAAGTCACCCTACATTGCACCGACTCATTTTAGAACCTAGATAAAGTAAATTATTTGCATTACAAAACTTGAAGGAATAAGACTAGTAAAGCTCGCATCCTTTATTTAGGGTAAATCTTCGAATCAACATTGAAATAATCTCTAATATTAATATTCATAAACGCCAATCATCACGCCCCTTCTGTCACGGGAAAAGCAGTAATGAAAGATTATTCGCAGTCATTGTGCGCCATTAATCATGAACAATTCTATGGTGTAGCTTACTTAATATGAATCTTTCTTTTTTCTTTGCTTTGAGTTGAATATGAAATACGGAAGAAACATACTGAAGAGTATTTAAATTGAGAAAGTATCAGTTGATTTTTGCCTGTTTCGTTTCTAAAGAGACATTTCAGAACAAAAATGATGAAGTGTAGGAAATATCTCTTTTTTTTTCAAACTGAACATTGTTTACAATATTTATGAGTACTAAACTTTCACTCCCCGAAAGATTGACAAAGAATTAAAAGTCACCTTTCTACTTCTTTTTCGTACCGATGGTACACTTCAATACTGGCCCAATACTTCGCAACATCGATGGCGTCATCGGTAGCATCTATTTTGGATCGCTTCGGCTGCAGGTTTTCGTCGGCCGCTTCGGCTCTAGGTACAGCAGGAAAGGAGATGGAACATATTCTGCAATGCAAAGTCGCACTTTATTATTTACGTGTACTTAAGTGAACGGTTGGCCGATGGGTTAGAAAAGTTCTGGAGTGGCGACCGCGAATCAGAAGACGTTGCGTTGGAAGGCCTCCCACCAGGTGGACCGATGACCTGGTGAAGGTTGACTGTTCAATGTGGCGACGCTTGGGAGAGGCCTATGTCCAGCAGTGGGCGTCTTTTGGCTGATATGATGATGATGATGATGATGACTTAACTCATTTACTAAAATTTACCTTGATTTTTGATAACCGGTGATAAATCTTGTAAAACCAGCAAGATTGAATTATTTTAATCCAAAAACCAACAACAAGGCAGTACCCTTGGTAGGTAGGTAATGAGAAGAGAAGAAGAAATAGATAAAAAATAAATTTATGTATATAATTTAGGTTGTTATAGCATCTCAGATTTTCTTGAAGGTTCCACCTTGTTAGTCCGTGAAAATAGTTATATAAAACTACCTTAAGCCGAGTCATATTATATCTTTATGTATAGCTAATATTTTGTAAATTATTAACCAAGTATACAATAAACAGCTCGCACAGGAGAACACCCATCCCTCTTACAAACAAGTAACAACTTACTACATTTATTAGCCAACACAAACACGTTCTCAAACAGGGATGGCGAATCTATGGTTGTACCGGTGGGCCACCACTGTGGGCCCAAATTATTTTGCCGCGTGCCAACGCGTCAAAATAATTGGGCACGCCAATATAAGATTTATTAGCATATAGGTTAATTGTGTAACAACACACATCACACTGCTGCCTCTCTTATCTTTTTGAAATTGTCACGCTCCCGTGCCACCCTTATCCAGGTTTTGCCCGCGATGCCAACAATGCAAATGTCAATGTCTGTCAAACTTACTGCCGGACGATCAAAATCCCTTCCGCCTGTGCTTGGTCGCCAACTGTCACTGCCTTACCTGTACCACCGCACCTTGCCATGTGTCCGACCCAACTCAATTTGAGTCCATTACACGTTTTTCGATATCTAAGAAATCGCACTAACTTTTACTTTTATTTACACAAACATAAAACTGTAAACATTACAGTTGCTGTGCGAATTTCAGGTTGTAAATAAAAAGTTACTACAGTTGCATCAATTTTTTTGTCTATTAAATCACCAAGTCTAGATTAGTTGGTGACACAGCAATATTTTTATTATAAAATATTCACGAATGGTCACCAATAAAGGTTCGCCATCCCTGGCCTAAAACGTCGCATGCTAAACACGCCAACTAGCACGCATTAATATTAGAAATAATTTATAATGATTTATTGCGAGGGATCGCAAAATTTCTAACTGCAATAGTTGGTGAAGGGATGAAGTTTTAGAGGAGGTTGTGTGGTTTTTGAAAGTGTTACGTCACTTTATATTATACACAGTAGAAACAAAAGAAAAAATAGAAAATTGTGTATTGTTTTCCCATCAGGGATTTCTCTGTAGCAGCTCGGAATTTGAATTTGTGCTGCCTGCTTTTACTACAAAACAAGTCTTAAACATAACTGGCGCAATCAGACAATTCTAAATACTTTATGCTTTTCTTAGAAGATAAATAACCCTGTTTTCAATACAATATAGGCCTAACATATAACATATAAGCGGGATATTTACCATGTTTACTGTTTGTTGCGAGTTTCCGATATTTCGGTGCTGTTTGAACATGGTGTTTAAAACTAATATAGGCCTATTCTATAAACATCTCGCCATGACCACTATACGTTGAGAGAACTAGAAGCGAGCTGCCAATCCCTGGCATTAGAAGCTTAATTAAATTTAGTTAAATTTTTAGAGTATAGACCAGCTGGTGTCATTTCATGGATTCAATCAACTTATCAGTCTAATTACCCAATTGCTAACTTATGCATACCAATGATTTGATTTTTGTAGCAAAAGATGACTCAGGCCCAGTTTTTTGATCCCTAGCTAACTCAACCAATGGGCGAATATGCTAACCAACGGATTTTAGGCGAAAAGAAGGTAGCTACATTATATTTTGTTTTCAGAAACCTTCTATATCTAGTCCAAGCAATACATTCAAACATAACCTCTTCAGAAAAATCCTAGAATAATTCCAAAGATCTCAACGAAACCTCGCAAAAGAACCTAAGAATATTTTAATTTAGAACCAATAGTTCCAAATTCAAAATGTTCAACGTCAATTCAAAATAAAACGGAAAGCGCTTTAACATTTACAGCGCAATCCGTATCAAATAAAATAAAGAGCGGAGTAGGAAGCCTGCTTTCATTGGGGATTATGCAGCTTCAAGCGCTTTAGTCACATTGTGGCTTGGCCGAGCAACAATGGGGTTGTCGTGTATTTACCACTTGGCAATGTTTGTTTTAATAAAAGATGTTTTGGGGTGGCTGAGATACGACGTTGATACGTTTGATATACGTATCAACGTCGGCATATATTGAGTTTTCTTGTCTACGTGTTTTAACATAAATTGATGTCTCGATTGTAATCGAGGTAATAATTTATGATATATTTATTTTTATTAAAAAATAAATTGTTATCATAATATACTTCATTTTACATTTCATATTAAGAAATACATGTTAGGTAAATCAAATTAGTAATATTAGTATTGTATTTAAATTTTAATATATGAAGCTCACTGCTTAAAATATTCTATTGAGAAAAATATTTATTTATTTATTTAAATTAGGACTAAAATAAGAGTAAAATATTTAAAATTACGGGGCGTCAAAAAATTCATCCACATCGCTGTCAACAGGCAAAGTGCCCAGAAGGCTGGCAGCATTGCCACGTTGGATGGCAATACTGATTCTTTGGGCAAAAAAAAGGTCAGCCCTCTGGTCTCGTGAAGAGTCGACAAACCGTTTGGCGATATCCCGAAATAATAGGTGTGCACTCGGACCCCATCGCCCTAATGTTTCAACCCCAAACGGCTCAAACACATAATTACCAATTAAGTTGTTGTACTTGAGAAAAATTGGATTATCAACTGTACGTAATGTAAATTTTTAGAGTTCCGTAACAAAATGGTCAGTATGTTAAACTATGAAATCTTAAAACACCGTTTAGAACGCTTATTGCAAAAGGGTTTCATAACAAAGTACTATAGAGTGTCTCTGTAATTATTTCAAACTCGTTTTATTGACTGTTAAATAAAGAGCAGTTTTTATATTTTATTTATGAAAAACAGAAAAATTGTTTGTAAATGCGTACCCGTACTTCCTGACACTCATTTAGCATGCAACTAAAAATCTTCATTCACTCGTTAGAGCGTCCTCAGCAAAGGCTAAAAATTTCTTAATTTAATATGGTATGGTCCAAATAATTTAACGCCTGCTGATGTTTTCCTATAGGGCTACTTAAAAAGTAAAGTTTCCCAAAGTCCCATTGACACCCAACCTGAATATTTTATAGCAAGCAAAGACTCACAGACGAAATCAAAGCGATTCCAAGAGTGAGCAGTGATCCACAGCGAGTGATTGAAAATTTTAGTTCCAGGCTAAATTTGTGTCACGAAGTGGAGAGTGCGGATTGCCTAACTATTTTTTGTAGCAGAGATGAGAATGTTGAGATGGATGTGTGGCGTGACGAGTTTGGATAAAGTGAGAAATGAGTATATTAGAGACAGTTTGAAAAGTTGAAAGGAAACTGTTTGTCCTGGTATGGTCATGTGATGAGGAGGAATGAAACGCATGTTAAAAGAGTTATGAATATAAATGTGGATGGATGGAGAGAGAGAGGAAGGCCAAATAAAATATAGATGGACTGTGTGAGGAGTGATATGAAAGAAAGGGAGTCAGTGATAGCGTGACAGAGGACAGGACGGACCCCATGGAACATGGGATAAGGACAGAAAGATGATGATATGTATTTCATTTAAAAAAAACAAAATCTGGTATTTAATTTAATAGTAAATAAAGCGAAAAATAATTCTAGTATTTTTTAAGTATTTAAAATGAAAAACATTCTGAGGCACCCTATAGGTTTATTACAGTCGATTTAACTGCAAAATTAATCATACCAACAATTCTTTTAATTAAAACAAATGAAAACGTAACCGTAATCAAGTGCACAAGGCACATTTTTTCACCCTACCCAAATTTTTTAATCAAAAAGCAAATGTTTTAGCTTCCAATCAAGGAGTCATCTACCAAGTTAAAAGAATTTGATTACTCACGGAGTCAATTAACAGGGTCTAGTGGGGTATAGGACCTTATCAGTAACTGTATCTCACTTTTATCTCATAGGGGATCTTAAACAACTCATTTGGAGGGTTTAAAAAGTCATGTAGGATATGACATGGATATATTTTTTAAATTTAAAGGGGTTGTGTTATTCTTTTGCATGATTTTTATTAGTTGGAATGTGATTTGCATAACTTCGTCGTATCTAAATTACTTACGTTCATTCAAAGCTGTGAAAGATGTGTTTTAATTAAGGTTTCATGTTTTTCTGATATATTATGCTTAGTCTAAAGAAGACGCAATATGTATACACATAAAAAAATAGTAGATAAAAAATATTTAGAAATTCTAGAGCAGTGGTGGTTGTGGGTTCGAACACAGGCAGGCGTTTACTTTGTGTAAATTATTTCATCACCACTGTTCTTAAAAATGGTGAAGGAAAACATCGTGAGGAAACCGGCATGTCCTAGAACCAAAAATTCGAAGACATGTGACATCCACCAATCCGCACTGAGCCCGCGTGGTGGATTACTGCCCATTCCCTCTCACAGAGGGGAGGCCTGTGTCCCAGCAGTTGGAACATTAAAAGGCTGATGATGATGATGCAGTAAATATTTACGGTAAATGCCTAACTAAGAAGTTAAGAAATTTATTTTTCAATCCATTTCGGGGTCTTTTTCTTTCTCAGATATCCCAAACCAAATAAATCCCATAGATATAAGAAACATATTTTGAATTGACTATAACTATCGTAAAAACCACCATATTTCAAATCACGTGATTGCTTAACATCAGTACTATCAAGTACTCTATTAGCACAATCTTGAAGGTCGTCAGCCATCAAACCAAAGAGATCAAACCTCTAATGAAAACATAATGATGCAGCAGAATTAAAGTCGAGATCGCATCTTGAACATCCCTTACCTACATGAATTTACCATTTGATTGAACTTTGAGAGCACCTTGGATAAGAGTCAATCGTTAAGGCCTTTAGGAAATACTTGTTGACTATTAATTTGGAAGATAAATCATTCATTAATAAATAAGTAATAAGTGTTATTATGCTACTAACACTAGGTAATAAGTTTTTATATGTCTCTAACACTAGGTAATAAGGTTTCATATGTTACTAACTCTATGGATATTTGCGTCCGAAATAAAGATATTCTATTCTATTCTATAAGACCAGATTTCTAAAACCAAATACATCGACGCGTCTCAAATTAAATGCTAGTCGAGTGTTGTGATTGGCTTTTGATAATTCACTCATCCAATCACATTAGCTAACACACGTTTGGTAATTTGTTACATTAATTTACAAGAATTTTCGTTTCAAAAACCGGAGTTTAGAAATTTTGTTATTTTTATTTCTCAATAAATTTTAAGATCAGGTTAAAAACTCTTATTTATCCCTTAAAATAAAATGATTCTTTGTGTTTATTTATTTCTTCAGCGCACATTTTTTTATATTTTCCTTCATTCCATATCTTTAAATAACCTTCCTCCCTACATTAATTTATCCACGCATACGCGAATAAATTAATCATACGGAACCCTATTAAAATAAAATGTCAGCCCACCCCGTCTCGGGACATCAAGATGTCACACGACAATGACTTTCATCATTTTAATATCATTTATCTTTACCCTGCTTAGCTGGTGGGGTGGGCAGATTACGTCACTTAAGTACCTACCTACTGATGGTAGATATACTTTATCACATTGATTTGCATTTATTTTAATGGCTTTTGAAACATTAATAATGGAACCCTAAAATAACAAAGAAATGGAGTAAATCTACAATTTTTTTGTGAATCCTGCTTAGGTACGTTTGTTTTTACTTACACGTATTCATTAGTATCCCTTGCGTCAGAAGCTCATAATTACTTTTGAAATTTTGTTGATAAGCTTTTATCGTCATTTATTCTCACATACGAGTAATTAATGAAAAAGTTAGCTAATTATTATTTAAATAGTTTAAAAAACAACTATGTACCTACTCGTATTGTGTCTAACTAAATAAACTTACTCCGCCACAAACAAAAACTTTTGATTTATATTGATCTAAAATAATTTGACATGTATAACGAAAGTCGTGTGCCGACAAAGAAACGCAGCATCATTCAACTATCATTGTTTATAGAGACATCGTTATTCATATCATAATTTAGATCTAATATCGTCAAGTTTGTTACAAACATTCGGAGCACTATTAAATGCACCTGTTCGAGCCAGCATCTATTTATATAAGAATGAAGAATAAAAGAAAATAAAATATCGAAGACACAGATAGATTGCAGATCAATGTATCAAGAATCGCTTAGTATTTAATTAATTGAATATTCTAGATATTTATTTATTATTACTGGCCAACCAAAAGTCGTACCTACATACTGATACATTTTTATTTCTAAGGTAAAAACAAAAAAAATAAATCAATTAAATTAACATTAAAAATAATATAACAACCTTTACTCGAATCAGTCGCCATCAAAGCGAAAAAAATCTCCGGTCGAAAACGAATGTCAATAAATAACAAGATAAAACTGGCAATTTGACTAAGGCATACTGAGCCAATCTCGAATCAGCCTCGAAATGAGAATATGGGTGATAGCACCTTGTATTTTATTACTCTGTAATGTACACAGACATAAATCTTACTAGATGACTCGATTGTATGTACTTCGCGTGCCAAAAATCAGACTATGGCTACGACAAATGATCGTAATCTGAGCTTTTCATTTAGCATTATTGACACCGGAAATCCACCGAAATCTAGAAAATTGTCTTTATATGCCATATTGAGCAGTAAGATTGTATAGAAAAAGTTGGCCGAGGCATTGGAAATGTTTTCTGTCATTGGTAAATAAATTTGTCTAAATAGTTTGTGAAAAAGTGGCACGTTTGTTTTTCATACAGATGGAGGGACTTGCGTTATCTGTTTAAAATTATGTCTGTGGTAATGTAATCTAAACATAAGTTCCCAGTGTCGTTATTTCATGTGCCTGCAGTTTCAAATCCTAATACAGCAGTTCCCCTTGGCTGCAGAAAAATAAATTTTAGAAGGCGAAATAAAAGAAATGGTAGGAAAAGTTCCCTAGGTGAAGATTTATGCTATACTCCTAATTAGTTCATTATGAATAGCTTCATAAGTTCTTTGAAACTCCAAAGATTCACTAGAACACCAACTTCAAAAGGCAATATTGAATGAATATCAAAGTACGCTTAAGAGAAACGATTACTATTATATCTGATTCGTTCGGATAACATCGAAAAGCGAAAAGTTTTCCAATAAGGATCGTCCGAACTATCCGTACGGAATCGTACCGAATCGCACGGAATCGTACCGAGGACCCAAGTTCACTGGCATACTTCAAATGTTACTTCTGAATTTTCATTGGGGAACAATCTTTTTAACTGTTTTAGTACTCCGATTGTTTGAATTTTCAGAGTTAAGGACGAAACAGATTCATATGCAATGGGGTAGTTGACTGAAAATTAGTTTTTTGTCCGTCAGGTAGATTAATAAAAAATATTGGACACGTATTCTTTCTTTTGACACGTAAACATAAAGTGATGCGTTGAAATGACACGAAACGTCACGCTGTTAGTACATTTTATGCTGCCTTAGTGATGTCACAAGCCCACTCCTATACTTTACTTATTTATTTAAACTTCATGTACAATGGTGATACATAGGCGGACTTAATGCGGCTTTGATACGAATGATATCTTCATCTTCATCATTTCAGCCGAAAGACGTCCACTGCTGAACATTCGGCTCCCTCAAGTGTCTCTAAGTTTACCATTCTTGTGCGTATCGCATCCAGAGGATCCCGCAGCCTTAATCAGGTCATCGGTCCACCTAATGGGAGACTTTCAACGTAGCGCCTTTCGGTACGCGGTTGCTTTACCAGAAGTTTTTAACCCTACTATATTATTAGACACTATAGATATTGCTGACAGAAAGGATGGTCCGTTCTGTCAGCAATATCTCCTACCCACTGCCACTTAAGTTAATAGTAATATTGTTCAAACTTAATAACGACGCTTTAGCTTGTGTAAACATTTTATCATTATCAGACGGGCATGGGCCTCTCCAATCGCACGTCATTCCTCTTGATTCCCGGCAACTCTCATCCAGCTGCTACCAGCAAATCTGCGAAGATTAAGATACGTATATTGTAAAATTATGTTTATTTTACCCTCCAATTTTATTTAGTAGGTTAAGTAAAGTATTGATCAAAGGCTCATTTAAACACTCTTAATTTTGTTTTCAGTTCACTAAAATGATAACATAATTTGTGGAAAATATTTGAAAAAGATTGTAACATGTAAATGAGTTTAAAAATGTTTGCAATTTGAAGTCATAAATGCTCAGAGTCTCAAAGTACCAAAGTTAAACTCAAACATAAAACTGAAATGAATATTATTTGCATAAAAATAGTACGTAAACCACTTTTACTTAAAACTCCAAAAAAGCTAGCTATAAACTATAATTATAAGTTTTATCAAACATTTTACAGAAGAATAAAAATATTTCACCCAATCAGTTCAAAATCTCTGCAATTTTATATTTTACGACAGCAAAAGTCATTAATTTTAATATCGCAACGAAAAGTTTCTCAAAATTATTATCTTTAACTGAGAATAACTTAATTTTGCCAACAATATTTCCTATTACGCTTCTAAAGATTTAGAGGGAAGGCAGTACAATAGGAGGTTCTACAAAGGTGTTATCGTTGTGAGCGAGGTGCCTTAATAACATTTTCTTCAGGTGTAAATAAGAGCTTACAAAGGAAAATTTTGAAAGGCTACCGGATTTTAATTAAGCGTAATCATTTTGTTTTAATCAGTTACAATCATTTACTAAATTGTTTTGCTTTGTACTATACTTTGTACTTGTTTTGATTTACGAATATTGCGTAAGATTAGCAAGTTTCTTTTTTCAAATGATTAATTTTTTATTTAAACTATGAGTTACGAGAAATCGTCCTATAGAGTAGGGAAGTTTTAGAAGAAACTTAATTAATATTTCTTTCATTAATTTACTTCCCCAATTCATCTACAAAACTACATGTAATATAGATAGGTACTCACCTATCTAATAAAAAAATTAAATCAATGGATATTAATCAGTGTAAATTCTATAAAAATCACAAACAATCCTATCTTTACCAAAAGAACCCTCCAAAAATATCCAGAAAAAAATAAAGTAAAAAAGGAGTTCTTTTTTCAATCGCGGCCAATAACGAAAAGTTTAGTGATCTGACATCCAAAGAGGCCGATAATCATTTGGCGATGACTGGCCGTTTCATGGCTTTAGGCAGTGACGTAAAATGGACTGAGCGTTCTCTAATCAGGTATGAAGTGAATACAGACTGTAAAGTGTGAGCGAGGTGAATTGTTCGAACAAATTATCAACTAACAATGATTGTTAATGTTATTTTGATTATTTAGGAATTGTGAAGTTTTTGTTGATTGTGTAATGTTTTTTTTTATGATAATTAAATAACATTAGAATAAAAAACATTAGAAAAGAGACAAGCATTAATCGCACAGTTGCTTTGTCCCTTTCTTCAGAGAAGTCTTCTGTTACGGTACTGCTCAGTCGATTCCTCTTTGTCTATATCTTTAGGCCCCGTCACCTGTCATAACGCGATTGGCCTCAAACGGGACTGTAATATATATCCCCTTTTTTATTATTGTTCATATTTATTTTATCGGACGTCTGAGGAAAGAATGGCCTTAATCGGGTGAAGGATGCCTTGTTTGTATAGTGACGGTCTTATTGTGTCTCAAGTTTTGGTTTCGAGGCTTTGAAATGTAAGTTTGTGTAAGGCCGATTTTGTTCTTTTTTAAGGGAATTTTAGGAATATAATATAACATCACGCTTACACAGATAATATAATACTAGGATACAGATGCCTCATTCTATACAAAGAAACCGTGCCGACGTAACTAGTGTTTTTCGTCTAATTAAACTGATTATTTTTTGTCCATCAATCGCGTTCGGTTGCGTTCCACGGCGATAGATAGATGATGTTAGCAGCATCTTGCAAGTAAAAGGGTTTACTCGGTTCATGAGTACATTTTTTGCTCGTTTTTACAGTTTATTTGCACCAAAATTTGTTACAATGCAAATTTAAACAATCGAGTGGAATGAATCAGAAACTTAAATCCGCGCCATCTACTGGCAACAATTTTAAATGATCCGTTCAAATATTCTTTGAAATGTGAATTATGAGCCCAATATTCCACAACTTTTTCCTTAAGAGAGTTTATTAAACAAGAACACACAATTTTTATGTTCAATTTCACAAAATGTTAATTTTACACACATTCAATAACAGATAGGTGCATATCGCGCCATCTAGTGAGATTTAAGTGTACCAAATTTTCTTTCTTAGCGCTGAGACCCCGTGGCGCTTGTTTTCTCCAAATATGAGATAAAGTGATGAAGTCCCATGTAACAGTGGGAGAGCCTATTACAAATAGAAAATATCTACATCCATCAGAGGCTTTAGAATATATAACATTCTATAAACGAAGATTTGTAATAGTGATTGGGAAAATGTCATAAATGTATTTATTTATTAGTTTTTCCTCGCACTGGAACGCCTTGCAGCAATGGAGCACAATCTTATGAACTCACTATAAGTCTAGGTATCCTCACGATGTTTTCCTTCACCGTTGTCAGCAATCCAATCCAAAATAAACTTGGAAAGTACATATGAATTTGAAAAAGTCACATTGGTACTTGCCCGGATTCGAACCTACGAACTCAAGCATGAGAGGCGAGGTCTTAGCCACTGGGCCATCACGATCATAAATAAGGAATGTATAGGAATGCTAAGCGCTATCGGAATTTCAAGTGAACAAACCCTTAAATTTTATTTGATTACATTCTGTGGATCAAAGTCAACATATCGTTATTGAGACTAGTATCGACATAATGGCCTATAATTTCTTGTGATTGCACCAACACCTGAGTTGAATTTATTTCAAGAAATAGCTAGCTACAACCTCGGGGTCTTTAATTCAAGAGTGAACAGGTTACTTCTGGACAAGCGTGCTACACCTTCGACCACATCATCGCTTACCGTCAGGTGAGATAGTGGTCAAGCGCGAGCGTATCCATAATAAATGAAAAAAAAAAAAACAAAATTCACAGAAGCTGTTTTGGTCAAACAACAAATACGAGAGCAGACCAAAATCGAAATATCTTGTTGCAAATATTCAAAGCTTATTTAAGGCGATGTATACGCCCCAATGTTAACGCAGTACTGGCCGTGCGCCCGCTCGGAGCCAAAATATCAATATTGAACCTCCGTTCGAACAGTTTTATTTGTAAAATATTATTTAATTTACATATGCTATTTCAGTTATGAAGAAATTCCAGCCCTCAATTTTTCTGTGTAAAAATATTTTTAAACATCCAAGTCGTTTTGGAGGAGTATCCAAAAGTTGCGAAAAAATATTGTTTCGTTAATTTTTTTTTTGAAGCAAAACTATTAGTTACACGAATAAAACCTTGTTTCAAAAATAATGTACATGAATCAAAAATAAATATATATTTTTTTCAAACCTTTTAACCTAGCCGTTACTAAGGAGTATGCTTTAGAAAGTAACCGTTTTACTTTTACGGCACTAAAGCGGTGGAAGGCCCATAAAATAAAATATTGCTTTAACTTTTGTAGCGAATTAAAAATAAATAACAAATGATCCCTAGAAATGACAGATATAATTCTAATTACACTACAACTATTTTATTAATGTCCGTCGGCAATCATCGCATTTCCGAATATAAACGAATGCTAATTTTCATCATTTATTAGATTTATCGTGTATAATAATTTGAATTCAGAACTAAGTACTTTATTGTTGTTTTGTTTTGATTTCCGTGTGATCCAAATAAAGCTGTAAAACTATTTTCCTATTCTCTTTTAGCAGCTTTCCATCCTTTATACTTCATCTCTTTATACTTCAAAGTCGATTGAGAGCGTCCGGTCTGCACCAAGTGCAAAGGGCAATTAATAGAAAGCCGACGACTAAATAATAATATATAAACTACTATATATACTAAATTTTTAGACTTACTATGCATGTACTCAAGTGGTTGGATTGTTAAAACAGCTATTTTCATACGAATTTTAAAATAATAAATCTGTAAGTCGGGATTAGAGTCCCTGCACAATAGCGTTTGTCCAGCGTAGGCCGAACGTCTGAATGTACATATGCGCAGAGCAGACAGCGCGACAACGCGACGCGTGCATCGCGTTTTCGCGGCGTTTCCTATGCATTTAATTGTACGCTGCGTTAGCGCTGGTGCAATCAGGTCAAACGATCAAAGTGGTTAAGCCCTTTTTTTGGGTCTCCTGAACAATTTTCTAATCACGAGCTAAAATGTTTTAATTTTGAACAGCCGAAGGCTTTGGACTCAAATATTTTCTGTTATTCTTTTACCTGTAAAAAGAACGAACGGACGCTTAACAGACTGGCAACATTACTTATTGGTCTAAAAGCAGTCTTAAATCAAATTAACTACGAAAACTATTTTAAAACTTTTATGTCAAGATCCAGCTTTCTGAAATCGCACCACAGAGTTTAAAAAGGTAATCAAAACAAAACTCAGAACTTCCCAAACTAGAAGTAACTGCAAGTCAAATTGAAATCCAACTCATGCATTACGTGGGTTAGTGCTCCATAAACTTGTATGGGAACGTCAAAAACTGGAAAATCATAGAGGTCTGGAGTGAACGGATTTGAGAGGATTCGAACTACTTTATTGGGACCAACGGAAGCTGACTATAACTCAGCGAAGTTGGGAGCAATCCAAGTTTGGAGCCGGTTTGATTGCCTACCTTCTTGCTCAATTTGCGATATTTGTTTGAACATATTTTTGCGGTTTACATAAGAATTCGTGTGATCGATGGGCTCGAGTTTATAAAGAAGGTACTGAATTTTAACTTTGGTATATTACTTAGGGGTGAAATTGTTTATTTGTTTGTAAAAAATAATCTTTGGAAGAACTGAGAAGCGATTCATGATATTTAAGAACATTTTAAAGTCGCAATCTGACAAATCTGACTCCATTTTGACATGGTTTTGAAATTTACTGTCACCGAAATGATAATACGACTTGAATATGAACTTTTTTCAAATTCAAGAATTAGTCTTCTGGTCCAATTAATTATTTAAATTATTTCAGTGACAGAAGTTAACCTACACTTGCACTGAATATCAACTATACACTTTTTAATTTATATTTTTTATTTAAAAAATTGCATAGTTCCATGCGGATAGTCGATGGGAGCGAACCCGTGAACAAAGCTGTGTGTATCTGTATTTTAGTAAGTGACTGGCAACTTCGAACTTTTACGTAAATTAAAAAAAGAATGCGTGTAATGATCCCGCACTAATCGTTAAATTGAACTTAGGGTGGGTGACACGATAATTTGATTTCGATCTAGTCTAAGTAATGATACTTTTAAAGATAAAGAGAGTTTAAATTGAGATTTTAATTTAATCTTTAAAGCGGCTAAGAAGTTTTGATATAATACCTACCTAGCTTTTAAGAGGTTTTCGCCCGGTTTTGGAAAGCTTCGCAAATTAAACGCAATTCATTAGCTGAGCAACCGATGCGTGTTTGACAAATTTGTCACATTAATTTTGTGATTAATCTTGTTCTAGAAACTTGCTTGTTTCGGTAATATATACTTTATTGTACACCAAAAAAATAAATAACTCATATATTTTACAACAACTTAATACTATGGGTACAAAGGTCATCGCTGACAGCGTTATCTACCAGACAACTTTTGGATGGAATTAAAGAACTTAAAATAAAACAGTAATTCAAAAACAAACAGCACACAAAAAGCATGCAACACAGTAACTACAACATTCAACTGGTTAATGCTTAGTTCTATGTTTTTTCTGCTATTCTGATTCCATTTACCCGAAGTATTATCATTCTGTACATCCAAACTTTAAGATTATAAATGCGAAAGTAACTCTTCCTTTCTTTCGTTTTTTCTTTCTGTCTATCTGTTGTTACATTTTCATGCCTCAATGCCTGGACGGATTTGGATGAAATTACCACTGTATGCCCCTTGGGATGATTTCCGACTTCAACGCAGGCGAAGCCACTGGCAGACGCTATTTATTTATTATAAACAATATTACCATCGATAGAATATCTAAAATTTCTTTACTTAAAATTTTGTATTTCTCATAATAATAAATACATCACGAGATACATAATTACATAGGTAGATACTACTAATACCTTTTCATCCTCAAACCCTTCAGTCTAAACAGTCAGATCCTAGAGCTTGAATAAATACAAATATGAATCAACGATCAACGTGGGTGTCTCAGATAAATCAACGGGGAATGATTTGCGCAAATCACAGGTAAGGAGAGGACTTGGAATGGTTGGGGGAGGATACGAAGGGTCGAATTTGAGAGATGATTCATAATTGTGTATGTGACCATTATATACAGTAATAATTTTGTTTTTTACCCGACTGCCGAAGGAGAGTAATGTATTTACGAGTCTAAGTATGTATGTATATATGTATATACTTATGTATGTTTGTTCCTAGAGGCATTATAGAGACCAAACACTTTGACACATTTTGATGATTCTTCAATCGATTCGTCTTAACCTTGCGAGTGTCACCGGCTACATTTAAATTCGAAAATAGAAAAATGGCGGCTTTTGGGCGCCATATTGTGGGGGCATAATATTTTTTTTCTTCCAAACCCATCGTGTGGGGTATCAAAATAAAGGGTTAAAAAAGGCGATTTCAAAAGTATATAGCACTTATATTTAAAAAAAAACCTGATTCGAAAAAAAACCTAAAATAAATTAAATAAAAAAATCCGCCTGCTTAAGAAGCGAACTAAAACGATGTAATTAAGAAAAAAATCGTGCTGTGCAGTCGGAGGATACATCTGGTTTTGTTCAGCCAGCTCGCGAATATGTATTGCGCTGTATTCATCAATTGGAGTTTTACTGTCAAACAAAAGTTATAACCTAGATACAATTTACACACTAAAAGAAGGAAAGTCAGAGAACACTAATCAAATCCAATAAACTAGTCAAATCCCGTATGGATATATTAGTGGCCTAATAAAGAATAGGCATATTGAGTGTTCTTTGTAATGTGAATGTTGTGACGCATCACATTGATACAATGATTGAGTTAACCACAATGTTTCTAATATTAAATTCACATCACTCTTCAAGCCTGCTGATATTACGGAATTTAACCAAATAGCACAAAAAAAACATGTTACTTATCACTATTCTTGTATTGGTATTTAAAACATACTAATTTATTACGGGTGAGATTCATCAGTGACCTAATCGGTTAGGCATTTAGAAACGAAAAAAAGTAATCATAAATATTCATCTTCATCTGAGAATTGGCATAAAAATCTCATAGATCCACCGTCCGATCCAGCACAAAAAATCCAAGCGAAATCTTTTACAAGGTGCTTACTCACAGATGATTTAGAGGCTCATTCACGAAGCAATAAATAATTTGGACAGTCATTGGTCCTTTATGGTCCACGAACATTCAGAATGTATGAGGCATAGTGAAAATAGTGAACACTGATTCATAAAGATCAGTTTAGATTTATTGTTTAATTGTTAGGTATGCTAATGTGAGAACAGAAATCTTCTACAGATACGGCAATTCGGCGAATTTGAACTGGGGTTATTAAGGAGTAAAGTGGAGGAAAATAACTCGAATACTGAGGTAAACTTAACTTCAAAAAGGTTTAGAATATATCTGACATTGAACCTTGACGGCTGAAAGAGGCTGCGCAGCATAGATCTATACGTATAGAATAATTCGTTTATAAATTTCTCATAAGTGGGACATTTAAGCCTCTTTTATGTAAGGCCATAAACCAACAACGCGGTACCAGTGCATATTGATACTTACCAATAAATACTGGTACCGCGTTACCATCATACATCTACTTAGATGTATGATAGAAGATTTTTTGTTTCTTTGATATTTATACCGATGTGTCCGTCCCCATTACCATTTTGAAAATAGAACTTAGCGATTAAATAAATGACTGCACTGATCCTAAAGTTGGAAGAGGATGAGGACGATTTTAGAAAAGGTGTTCTAGCAAAATGATCAAATTATAAAACCCAAAAATTCAGAGCTAGAACTGTGAGATACATAATTAAGCTGATCCAACCGAGCTGTCATGGTTGCAGGGGTGCCCAGAAATGATCATCTTCACTTACTTAAAAAGAGAATGCTACCTACTGTAGTGATGGCCCAAGATCGTAATATTTCATCATTGATTCCCACAATACCAAATATTAGTTTAAATTAATTACAAGATAATTATGTCTCAATAAAACACACATATCATGCACAACAGTTGCACCGGTGTTAAATTTTACTACCCACATTAAAACTTTATAATTAGTGGGTAGGTAGTGGCGACACTCTGCCGTTAACTAATTAATTATATATAAACAGCTGTTGTCAGCAGCTTTAGACGTTTTAAAGTTGGTAACTTCTGATTTTCTACTGTTGCCAGTTTTAGTGGTTAGATATTTCAATATGCAACTGTTTTTATAGCTTACTAGCTGTGCCCGCGGCTTCGCTCACGTTATCAGGAACGTGATCCACTGGATTTTGATTTTGTTAATGGAAACTAAAAAGCCGACGATTAATAAAGTGAGACAATAAATGCAAAATACTTTAAAACATAAAAAATAAGCAAGTATGTGGCAAAGTATGTGGTACCTTCCATCGCTTTATTTAGTGCCGTAAAACGGTTACATTCTAAAGCATACTCCTTTAGTAACGGCTAGGTTGAAAGGTTTGAAAAAAATATACTTATACACCCTGAAATTTAATTGGTTGTTTTCCCGCGGCAGAACGACTTGCCTTAAGGAGTACTTTCGAAGTATAGAGTTAAAGTAAATAAATAACGATGTTTCTGTTTTAAAATAATTAAAAAAATATTCATCAACTGGAAAAAGTGAGTAACAATAGTAACTCTGGACGTAACTTGTAGGTACTAGGTACTACTCGTGTCACCACCTACAAAGAAAACCGATGCACAAAATAATGTCAAACCAAAATAAACTCTCGCACGTGGTGATACGGCATAAAAGTTTGCACGCAAAACAAATGAGCGAGCCACAAGCCGACAAAGCAAAGACCGATTTATTAAATGTTTAAAGTAAAATAAGCTCTCGCGTGTAATTATACGGCATAATCTAGCCCGCGCGTAACATGATCAAACGGAGCCGCCTTCGAACCTAATCCTTTCGACGGTGACCTAGCACCCGGGTCAACGGCCTGCTGTCGTTCGGCCGTAGATATCGGGAGGTATACTATTGGTTCGTGATCGCTTTCGAGTTTAGTTTTTCACAATGTTAAATATGCCAGTTTTTGTTTCTAATATTTTATATAACTACGAAACGATTGTATTACATAGACAAAACCATTTCGCTGCGGGAAAACAACCATTTAAATTTCACGGTGTATTTATTATTTATGCATGTACATTATTTGTGGTTTTTCGTGTAACTAATAGTTTTGCTTTAAAAAAAAAATATCAACACGATATTCTTTCGGTACTTTTGGATCCTCCAAAACGACTTGGATTTTTTAAATATTTTTACACAGAGAAATTGATGGCTAGAATTTCTTCATAACTGAATTAGCATATGTAAATCAGAGTATACTTTGCAAACAAATCTGTCCAAAAGGAGGTTCAGTATTGATATTCTGGCTCCAATTGGTCGCATAAACCAAAAATTCCCAAATATTCGTTAAAATTGAGGTTGCAAACGCGATTGCTGAAAGTTGTCAAGTTGGATGATTTTTGGCTTTCCAATTGAGAATTTCTCAGATGCCCCAGACCGGTAACCTATTGATAATAGGGTTGCCGCGGTACTTACCTGGAACTAAATCATAATTAATATCTAGTAGATACAAGCCATATGCACCTACCTTAATGCATATGCCTCTGCTCAATCGACTCATTTTCCTTTTTTTTTCTCAAACCGAAAAATCGAAACTTCAATTTTTATTTGTAGTAACTTGCAGGCGACAATGAGCAGGGCAAAGTTAGTCACAAATATAAATATAAATAATAATTAAATGTAATATAATATCTCATCTGGTTAGAACGATTACCGATTTAAGAAGAACAAAGTACTTATTGACATAGTTATTTACAAAGAAATTACGATACAAAATAATATATAACTACAGTACTGACAAATTATTTAATAAAATATTCATATTATATACTAATATTACAAAGAATAAAGTTTGTGAGGTTATAGGGGGTAATCTCTGGATCAACTGAACCGATTAAGATGAAATTTGGCATGGAGGTAGCTTGTATTCTCTTGGGATGATTTTTACGCGGGCGAAACCGCGGGCAGAAGCTAGTTATCTTATAAAAGGATGTCCTTCTGGAGTCTTAGAGAGATACGGAAAGTGATAGAAGATATGTTGAAAGACTGATAAATGTATAATACTAGCTGACCCCCGGGGCTTCGCTCCCGTCAATTGGCTACTTACCTACCTACACTACCTACCCTACCCTACCTACCCTATCCTACCTACCCTACCCTACCTACCCAACCCTACCTAACCTATCCTACCTACCCTACCCTACCTTCCCTATCCTAGGGGTATGAAAAATAGATAGTAGCCGATTCTCAGACCTACTGAATATGCATATAAAATTTGGTAAAAATCAGTAAAGCCGTTTCGGAGGAGTACGGTAACTAACATTGTGACACGAGAATTTTATTTATAAGATTTACAAGGCGATGAAGGCGTACCAACTACCGTGTTACCCAGTATGAAATTATATCTGGGTTGCGAAGGTCAAAATAGGAAATCAGTCCATGTCAAATACTGATGTTATTGCTTATCTATACCTACTTCTACATCCAAACTTAATATTATAAAGAGGAAAAAATTGTATTTTTATATGTAACGAATAAACTTAAAAAATACTGGTTGATTTAAAAAGTTCTTTCACCATTGGGAAGTTACACTATCCCCGGGTGACATAGGCTACTTTTTATCCCTTTATTTCCACGGGAACGGGAACAACGCGGGTGAAACCGCGAGGCGTCCGCTAGTATATAATATAATTAATCGTATATTGATTTAACACATTCAATGTATTCGAAGTCATTAAATACCAACTGCTTAAAGAGTTTCTGATAAATACAAATAAAAAAATAAAAATTATTAGCGTATACAGCACACAACTGGGCAAAGGCCTCCACTAAGTCCTACCTGGAGTTATTTTCATATTTTGTAAGTAATAAAACACATATAAATATGATTATGAATGATTGTGACCATTTCAATTTGTGACTAGACTCCGACCGATGACGTCACGATTACCGGTCACCTATATAACAGCTATAGATATTGCACGTCTATTTCGCTCGACTCATCATCGCCTCCGTGGCGCAATTGGCTAGCGCGTTCGGCTGTTAACCGAAAGGTTGGTGGTTCGAGCCCACCCGGGGGCGTTTCTTTTTGTAATTTTTCTTAGTACATCCAGTGTTACTTAATTGAAGTATTTTTATAATGTTGTTTTTTTTTTCATTATTTCATTTTTTTTTGTGAATAATAAGATTTTATTTTTTATTCTTATTCAATGTCTAGTCATACCTACTTACATTTTTAAATATTTCTTTAAAAAAACAAACACTTTAAAATAAAATCCAAATATAAAACATTTACATTTTAACATTTATTTATATTTTTTATGAGCCCGTAGTTTCCCACTTCAGGGCAACGACCTTTCCGTCTTTCTATTTTTGTTTATCTTGAGCAATCTGCGCACAATCCTTTTAGTAAGAACCCAATCAATTTGAATACATTAAAATTCATAATTCTCTGTAATTTCCAGATCATTAGGTAATCGCTAAAAAAATAAGGAAAATCTTAATACTTTTCAAGATCACTGAATCCGAACCACGAGGAGCTCGTAGTTAAATCATAACAGCCGCACGGGTACATCTTTATAGTTTAGCAACTTTTACCAAGGTCGTGGATGGTTTTATTATTATTTATTTATTTATATTCACATGACGTTCTATTATTTTTTATTCTAACATCTCTTCATGCTGACAATATGGTACTCATGTTTGAGCAAATAAAATGATTTGATTTGATAATGGTAAGTAAGTAACTTATAAACTCAGCCCCACTTCTTCTTCTTCTTCGTGTCGATGATTCCTTCACTAAATTTAGCATTAGCGCTGGCCTCCTAAAGGTCTTGCACTGTGCAGGTGTTTTCACAAAATAAGCAGGACGGGAGATGGGGCATCGTCTGTGGGGTGGTTCCGCAGTCACACTGTGGCTGATTGGAGTACCCCCATCTGACTAAGTTATGCGTACAGCGGCCCACTTGGCTTCGTAACCGGTGTAGGGTTTTTCAGGTTTGCCCATGGCTGTTTATGGCACGCTGGGAATTTTCTGCAAGCTCACAATAGTCAGTTGGAGAGCGTTATTTGAGGAGCCACAGTTTCTTGCGAGAAATTAAAGACAACAGCTGTTGTCTTAAATTATTTTAGTCGACCTTGCGACTTTTTAATCGCCGTCTCCTTGGTTGCTCCATGTTGTACATTAGGTGTCGTTTGTCGGTCTCGTAGCCCCACAAAACCGTAGTAGTGGTTTGACAGTGGTGTCTCTATACACTCATTCTTAAATTTCGTATATAAAACTAATTATTATTTAAAGGTAGCACGTTAATCATCCATCATCAGCCTATTAATGTTTCCACTGCTGAGACATAGGCCTCATCTCTGTGAGAAGGAATGGGCACTTTAACACGTTGCTACATAATATATTTTCAATTTATTTTCAAAGCTGCTTTTTTTTCGTCTCACTCTTTATGTCTTCCGGCAGACCGTTCAATAGATATGGTACTTATTCGTTTTTTTTAGGGTTCTGAGCACTAGTTAAAAAAAGTGACGCTTTCCGCAAAGTTTGGCTGCTTAGAAAACGCTCTTTTCGAGGACATGCATTGTAAAGTAATTTTTCGCTGTAGTGTTTAGTTTTGGAAGACGGATTTAATTTTTTTGTTAAAATATTTTTTAATTTCATCTCAAGTGTGTTGGGGTCGGGCTGAACCTGAACCACATGTAATTCGAACCATTCTCCAAGGAGGGTTTCCCTAAACTTTCAGTGCATTCACGAATAGGTTCCATTACGTGTTTTGTAAGGATCGCATGTAAAATCTGGTTTGTTATTAAAATTATAGCTAAAATACTAATTGAACTTATTTGACATCGCAAGAAAAGAGTTTATCAGTTATTTTGTCGTGTTGCAGCATACATTGTAGTGAAATAAGTAACATGCTAAATATAATAAGTAACAATCAAGGAAAATATAATTATGTGGTACATCTACCAGCAGAAAACGATGTAGAAATAGACCTCAGTCAATAGTCAGTCAAAAAAAATGGCATTACGGAATCAGCGACAGACTAACCAATTAACAGAAAGAATCTGTTTCTGGTACACTGTATCCCCGTGACAGATTTAAGAGGAAATGCGGTCACAGACATCCGACTGAGTTTTCTAAGTAAAAAGTCATAATTCTCAATAGGTTCTCGCCTATTTCCTCCTTCAATATTGGACAAATTTAAAAGATATTCCATAAACTGAAAAATAAAGATAAACTGTGTCCCTATCCTTTTTAAGCCCCGACGGGAAAAGATGTGATTTTGATTTGTATTTTTTTTTGTTTAACGGTGACTTTATCGAGTGTTCATAAAGTTATGGGTGTTTGTATCTGGGTGTTTTCGAAAGATATCGTGTCATAATTACGTGTTCAATAGATTGTCGATCGAAGTTAGTGTACTACTAGATAAATTATGCAGCATGAAATAAAATTTAATCTGGGGTCATTTAATTTTTAGTTGATGATAGGAACATTATCTTTAGAAGCACTAAAACCTTCAAAAGATGTTGAAAAGTGAGCTTTGTTAGCGGCCTAGTGTACAAATTTGACAAATAAATGGAAAAAGGGTAATTTAATATTAGGGGTTCACTATATATCTTTCTTTTTCAGTTTTTGAAATATTTTTTAAATTAGTTAAATATTGGAGGAGAAAATAGGCGAGAGCCAAACCTCGAATTATGACATTTTACTTAGGATATTCAGTCGGATGTCTACGACCGCAAAGAAGAAAAAAATAATGCGTAGTTGAGCTCACGTTGAAGAAGAAAATCTAAAAAAAGCACCTTACAATAATAATATTAACAATAAACACAACTTTCTACCTTTCCTAAAAGCCTTAGGTTTATCCGCAACATTATAATCTTAACAAAAATAGTTATTTCTCTTGTAATATAAATGGTGAAAACTAGGTGGGGTTGCGAACCTTTTGAATGGGTTCATTAACGCTTTCACGGGAACTAGGTCTCGCTCGCCTTACGCTGTATATTTTGTAAAAATGTTACTTACCGCTGCCGTTAAAGCTGGAAAATAATTTTCTGAAATTATATTATTTGGACTCTTTTGATCAAACCTACATTGTGAGTGGAGTTGAATTTGTGGCTATTTTTAGAGTTGGTATATGGTTGGTATATTGTCAAAGATTTTATAGTGTTATGTGACAGGGGAATAACTGCCAATTTTTTTTTAGAAACGGACCTGCTAAAGTTAGATAGATTCGTTCTATTTAATTAGATACTAGCTTCTGTCAGCAGCTTCGCCCGCGTTGAAGTCGAAAATTTTCCCGAGTGAACATATTCCCGGGATCAAAAGTCCTATGTGTTAATCCAGGATGTTAGCTACCTCCATACCAAATATCATTCAAATTGGTCCAGCCGTTTGAACGTGAAGAAGTAACAAACATACAAACACACACATTCACGAACTTACGCCTTTATAATATTGTGTGTGTTTTTTTTTTGCAAAGATCTTCATTCGCAGATTTTTTTAATACTGGACTTCAGCTATTTGTTATTGGTCCATTTATATCGTTCTTATTTTCGTTTTCGGATCAGTTCGGATTTTCACCTCTTTGAAATAATATCATAAAACATTTTTAATTTTGATATTTGAAACTCGGTGATGGTTTCAAAGCTATTATTATACTGAGTGATGTGATTTACACATTTATTACAAGCTTTTATTTAACATGCAATGTATGTTAGTATGTATGTAAGTGTGTTCGGGTCAAATCTTCCAACTGAATTTTAAAGCAGTTACCCTCCACCGATTAAGATGAAATTTTGCATACATGGATGCATTAGTTTGGATGACAATGCATGGTTAGCTAAGTGACGTAATTCTAAATCCAATATGGCAGACGGTCCGAGATGGCGGACTAGTTATTTTTTGTGCATTGCCATGATATGGGTATCAAATGAAAGGGTTTGATGAGAAGAATACGAAGAAAGCTTGTTTTAAAAAAATCTTTTTAATGAATATTTATTTTAAACTGAGTGATGGGATGTACAACCTATGATGAGAACATTAGCATCCTTAAAGTAAAGTCTTGTAACCAAAACTGACCGTAAAGATAACATTATTTTTTAATTAATTATGATAATAGCCTAACAGAGATAAAACAAATAATTTATAGCTCTACTAAAAACAATACGGCGTCTTAAACGACTTCCAATTACTTAAGCTACCGACTTTTGAGGCCCAGGAACATATAGCCGTCCTTGTCTTCTTCTAAGAAAAGGAAAAAGATGGCAATAGTTTATAGAGTTACTACTTGGACCACCCGTTGATACGGTACTTAATTAACTACTTTCTTATTTTTAAGATCAAGATTAAGGTTTTACTGATTAATTTAAATTGACGTACGTAAATCTGAATGTGTCTGGAAGATACTTGTTTTGTTTTTTACTGCTTTCTTTGGGAGTATTTCGAAAGAGAACTTCATTTGTTTTTCTTTCTTTTTTGGCAATGTTGGTCTGAAATAAAATGGAATGAGGAATGGCGTGACGGTTGACAGGGTAGAATTAAAGAAGGTAACGTGTTGCCCAAACCTCTAGCAATGTGGGCCAAGAACAGGATTGCGATGAGCGAAGCTGGCCTTAAGTCATGAAAGAATTCAATTTTATTAACCCCCGACGGAAAAAGAGTTACAAGTTTGAAGTGTGTAGCTGTGTGATTGTGTATATGTGAATTTTGTGTCTTTCTTTGGCATCATAGCTCCTGTGTCTTTCTGTGGCATCATAGCTCCTAAACGGATGAACTGATTTTGATATAGTATTTTTGTTTGAAAGGTGATTTTGTTGGTTGAACTACTGTTTGAATCGGCGTATTTTCGCAAGATATCGTGTCGTAATTACGTGATCGATAGATTGTTGATCGAAGCTTGTCTACTACTAGATAAATTATGTATTATAAAAATAATGAACAAAAATCTTGGGGCTATGGAAATTTATAATTTTTACTTGTCAATGAACAAAATAAAATACATTTGTAGTTCAACACAGATTTCCTTTGAAATAAATTTTGAGGTTTAGGCCCGTATTATAAGTCTTTTTGAAGGAAACTTCCTCCACTCGTCTCGGACGTCATCCATGACAACGGTAAAAAACCACGATTAATCTCAATAAATAACCAGTTATACTTCTATACCTACTTAAATGTGAATTTGACGAGTTAAGCTTGTGTCGAGTGGAAGAAATGACTTTGAATATCTCACAAAACCAACCAACTGCACCAAAAACCAGACTAAAACCAAAAACTAAAGCAGCCGTAGCAGTCCATAAAGACAGGTGGCACAAAAAGCGGACGCTCTTTGTTACAAAGTTATAGCGGTAAAAACCTGGACACGAACGCCATCTGCACGTGACAATGGTAAGATTTATCGTCTACTTTCGCCGTAGGAGCGTCTGTGTTGGGAGGCTTGTGGTATGAGAGGTAGCGGGCAACTACGTGCCGCGATTTGAGTAGAATTTTGGTTCGCATCTTATTCCTTACCCAGTAAAACTTTTGTAGGGTAATCCAATTACCTAATTCAAAAGAGTATGCTCAAAAAATACCAAAGATAAAATACCAAATAAAATGTAGGTACTCGTATGTCTGATTATTATTGCCGGGTCTGGGCTTTTTTCCTACACCAACATCGAGAAAATTGACTTCTTTTTTTGGCTTATGTTACGAATTTAAAGTCGAACACGAATACTTCGTCAATTCTTGATTGATTATCATTTACTTTTCTTGCTTTCACCTGTGTTGTCGAATGAAATAGATACTATACTAAACGCTGTATCCACTCTTAGATAAAAGGTTATCTTCTGTATTATTGGTAGTGGTTCTAAATACCCAGGGTGTGAAACCAGGACGTAAGTACCTACGTACTTAGGTATAATTATTCGTGGAGTCTGAACCTTAATCAGAGTTAACCTGCCTCCAAAAGCCTGAGAATCAGGCCAAACCCTTACAGCTGTCTTGTAGATTAAAATCCGCAGCATGTACCAATGAAGTCTTCTCACAATATACATATATAATATATCTGCACTGTAGATTTAAGTACATTAAACAAGTAATTCTACTTACTTTTTCACCTAAATTTCGAAGTTAAAATATCCATCTGATGTGTTTTAGCCCTGAGGCAAATAATTAAAATAAATAAAATGTCTAAAATAATAATATTTTAAGCAGCCGAGCTTGCATAAAGAATTAGATTTTATTAAACAAGAAACCGCTATGCGTATGCAAATATTAAATTATAATTAAAAATAAGACAATGGAGTAGGTAGTGTACCTACCAGTATGTTATCTTTAATTTGATTGAGCAAAATAAAAAAAACGTTGCTGAAATTAAAATAAACTAAACTAACTACTAATTAAATTATTAAATTTTTGTTGCCACATTTAAAACAATCCACCTGCCATGTTGTCTCTCCACCGCCCTTGGTTGACTGGTAGAGAATGCCTAGGGTATTAACCGCCATTGTACCTTTGTGCATGAAGTTTAAATAAATAAATATGAAATAAATAAATTAAACTATGTTAAGTGTTTGAATTAAGTTTTTTAGTTTATAAGTGTTGTATGTGTAATATTGGCTTGCTGTACGCTTTGTTGTGAACTGTAAGGACAACAATAAATTGTTATTAAATAAATATATATTGTAAGAAAATACTGACTTCTATTACATTTTCAAATTATTATTAAAATATTTTAAATTAAAACTACATTAATGAAATCTAGCGAGTAATTATTTTTATCCACTAAACCTAGCATGCATTTCAAAACAAAAATACCTACACCTGGTACCTACCAATACGTCCATGTTTTAATCCTTAAAAAAGTTAATTCCAAATAAATATGGAATACACGCAACATACCATAAAAAGATCATCATAAAATTAACGTCTAATTAATAAACTAACTTTAATTCACTCTTTACAAAAAACCTTTAATACCGCATGACATTTACACGATCCTCATCCGATCCTGCCACAGATAACGAAATATTCCCAAAACGTAAATTATTTTCAATTTAAAAAAAGTAAAAAGCATAAACAGCGGGCGACATCCCTTTTATAGTTTCACCTTTATTAATGCGTGTTTTCAAAGAATTTATGTTTGACATTTGTGGCTGCATACGCCGGCTACCATTAGTTAAAAAAAAACTACTGGGTGCATGCTCTATGACTTTTTTATGCAAAGGATGGCACGGGACGTGTGTGCCGTTTTTGAAAACAGTGTTTTTATTTTTTTTGGTTTATAATTTGTTTTGAATATTTTTCTTTTACTTACTTTTTTTTTTCAAAAGCCGGCGTTGTATATACTTTGATTAACGGTTTCAATATGAGCTGGAACATGTAAGTATCTAACTGGTTTTTGAGAGGAGCCGGCAACAGTTTATTGAGCGTGGTATATCTACCTAAAAAACGAAACTAAGTAATACATTTTATCACCATCCTTTCGAGACAATATTCACCAACATCGTTATCCGCCTTTTAATGTTCCCACTGCTGGGACAACATTAATAGATAAGTTTAAATTATTTAATCTGCACACACGTACGGCGCACGGTTGGCGCAGTGGTTGAGCGATTGACTGCTGCGCTGTGTGTCGCGGGTTCGATTCCCGCACGGAACAAATATTTGTATGACCTACAGATAGTTGTTCCGGCTCTGGGTGTTGTTTATGTGAGTTTATATGTTTGTAAACGCACCCAAGATACAGCAAGAAATTCCTAGTGTGGGGCAAAGTTAAAAAAAAAAAAACTATTCTTTATCTTGAACCGTTTCTCTATAAATGTTTCAATTGTTTCATACCTCAATATTTGTCTGGCTGCCAGTAATTTTAAGCGATTTTAAAGTTAGTAGAAACCAATTTAATTCGGAAAGGTGTTTTGTTGGCAGTCCAGACTGGATTCAGAAATTTGTCAAGAAATTTGGACCGTCTTTACATATTTTATTAAAAACAAGTTTACTTTATTATGAAGCTCTTGGAAAATTGTCATTCCCTTAGCAATGGCGATAATCAAAAACCCAAAATGTATCGAATAGATCATTGAAATTTCGATACCGTCTGGCAATCAACGTTTTTCTAATCGTTAAACTTTAAGACTAGCTTTACTCCAGCGGCCCATCCTTCAGGAACCATGCATATCTTCCGGAGAAAAAGCGGATCATTACTGCCAGAGATTTTTTTCAAGCGGCTAATAAATTATAATTCTTTATAACATTATTTAGTTGTTGTTATATTAGTTACTAAGATAATTATTAATAACAAAGATACACCTAGCGCCATCTGTTGTAATTCTCATACACTAACACAACTAACATGAAGAAAATTAAATCCTGCGCATTGCAATGAAATAAACAGGTAGATAATATTATCTGGTCGTGTTGGTAACTTGTACAGACTCCAGACTATAAAAATCATGCTGTTTTGTATAAAATTCCATAGTCTGACGCATCTTTACCAAATACCCGTATAATGACCACTTTAGCCCCGGGGGCTACTGGCTCTGGCTATTTCGATAATTCCCTTCAATTATCTTAACACAGTAATTTACTCAATCATTTAAACTATTTTTTGTACCTTATGATTGCCTTAGTGTATGGAATCTATAATCGTGGTATCTTAATCATTTTTTATTCTTATAAAATCGTTTATACTCCAATTTCTAAAGATAGTATTAAAATTTGTATGAAATAACATCTTTGTAAGCTTGTAAAGGTCCCTTGACATTCTTTCAAGTTTAATTTAACTTGCTTTGGCAAATTTAATAAATGGGCCAAAGTTTCCAAGTGAATTTGAAAACAGTAATTATCCCGAACTACGGTAAAACGTAGGATTGACCGGTGAATCCTAAGATTTACCAAGTGTTACTGGTTAAATTTCGAACGGATACCGGGACCGGGACCTCGAAGTCCCGAGATGGTTAAAGACATAATAATAATAACTCTTTATTTTCAGGCAACTAAGGCCCATAGATAAAATACCCAAATTAAATATACAATAATAAACTAGTACATAATTCTTAATAAGATAACATAAATCTATATATTACGTTGAGTGGGTCGGCGACGTATTGCGCTTAGTCTTGGTGGCATGTAGCCTGCCGCGGAAAGGCCAATACATGACACCCGTCGGCCAAAATTCTTTCGTCATGAAGGTCTCTAGATGAGGATTCGGAACCCGCACCACAAAAGATTTGAAATTGATCTTGTGATGCGTCTCCAACTACTCGACTCTGAGGGAGAATTTGGTCTTAGTCTTTATGATTGCACTGACAGTTTTGAAGCTTATAAAGATAGGTAGTTATTTTTATCCAAACTGACTCTGAGAAAACAGCTGTCCTATAAAAAATAACAAGCTTTCATAATAAAAAATAAAAATTTATAAACACGCACTTTATGTTTTAAAATTGAATTGTCGTGCGTGCAAAATTTCAGCTCTATCGGACACTAAAAAGTGGGCCTAACTTACGAGTATCTTGCAAGATTTGATTACACACCGGGCCAAGTGAAAGTAAATAAAATCTTGTAATTAAATAATCGAGTCCTTGCAACTACTGAGACAACTTCAGTCTCTACTCACCTCACATACAATAAATCAAAGACAGAACATACTAACACACCCCGCAGTGCAATTTACTAAATCTCTTAAAAGCGCGCCTACACTGACGCAAAGTTAATAATGAGCGTTGCAATTAAAGCGCGTTACACACCTGCGGGTTTGCTCTGAATTCATTTTTATTACTCTGTATTAAAATGCTCACGACGTGATATCTGAATAGCAATTTATCTACAGGTTGAGTTTTAACTTATTGAAACGAGGTCATCAAAAAAACCAAAAATGGGTAAAGTTTCGTCTAGATATTGTAAGAAAAATCAAATGACAATCAAATATGGTAGGCTATGGCTCATATATAAACAAATTCCCGTCCTTTTCGACGGACTTGACTTGGATAGAGGGAAGTGTCAAATTGGAGGCAATGGCTGGCTGCGTGTTGGTTGATACACTTCCTTTGGCGGATTGCATATTGACTATCGTTGTTTCCCGTTACTTTAGCACTTTTTGAGAAGATAAAATTACTAATGAAATTAAATAGCCCTACCCACTACTTAGTCTTACAGTCTTAGTCGTACTTAGTCTTTTTTATCTATGTTTTTATTTTTGGAAATCATCCAATGACTTCTCCGACTTCTCCCGCTCTGGGTGAAGCGGGAGGGCGTCTCAGACTTTAACTGACTAAAACCCACCCGTGTACCTTCAGTTGTTTGAGCCAGGGCCGTGGTAACTCTTTTTCAAATTTATCCGCAACCCTGACAGGCATCGACTCTAGCGGACCTATCAGTTTTGCTGACATGTCTTTGGGGCACGCGCGGACCACTACGCGCCGTCGGGCGGCCTCGGCCTGGGCCTTATCGGACGGCGAGCTACCCATTACTCGCTGTTCGCAAGCCAGCGTCTACGGTGGCCGGGAATCGGATTGCGACTGGCGTGAGTTCGTCTTCGTTGCGTCTCCCTCAAACGTTCAGCCTCCTCCTTTGCGAGCGTTATTGCTTCGCAGATGGAGGTGTCAGCTTCCAATGCCCTCTGACCCCGTACCATGGCCTGAACCAGGGCCGGAGGCGAGAGGTCGCCACTACCGATCGCTTCCACGAGGACACGGCATTGACACACTACTAGTCTACTAGACGTACTAGTCGCAGTAAAAGCTTCTCTGGCAGCATCTATGTTCCCTGACTTAAGACCCGTTACCGTACAAAGCAAGAGTAGAGCTGATCCATCGTTTACCATTATCTATTTTGCATGCCCTAAAGTAATAGGTATCGGGGCTCACTAAAAAAGTATTTATTCGCATACCTATCATCTTAAGCAAATAATAAATTATTTCTATCAGGTGAGAAAACACTATTGTATCAAAAGTCACCCTGTAGAGTACCTGTATAATAATAATATGTTTAATTTTGAATAGAATATTTAAGGGTGATCTTGAATCAAGTTGTAAATCTTTTCAAAGTAACACGTGTAATTTTCTTTAATTATTGCGTGAGTTAGTATGCAAATTAAGTTTTTGAATTCTGAACAGAGCATAATATTCTTCGGGGAATAATTAGAGTTTGGGTGTTGAAAATGTTTTTTGAAAAATATGTTCTAGATTTTGAGCCCTACTAACGAATAATGACATTAGGTTATATTGTATAAAAAAAGTTTTTCTTTTGCAAACGTTGATTATTTCGACAAATTTGGCGTTACCTTTAAGGTACTTGAGCTTGTGGGATCTATCTAGCATCGATAAGTGATAGACACAATTGTAATACTAGAAACAAAGATAAGTTAGATCAACCATCTTATAGATTAGCTAAAGTACACATCTCTTTCATGGGGTACGGTGTTAAATACTATAACAATTTACCTTGTGATATAATAAAACGAAATGAAAAAAAAAACTTTTGTTAAAAGAACACTGTGTAAACGAGCATATTACAAATTAGATGATTATATTCAAGATAAGGATGCTTGGAAACATGCTGGTCCTGCTCCGTATGGCTATCTTAAGTGTAGACAAAATGAAACTGGTAAATCTATAACATAATTATAGTATTTTTTAAGAAATTGACTCGCTCACTGTTCCGTTATTACTCAATTAGGTAATTTACCTATGATTGTAAGTATGTGAGAACCATGTTCCTATTTATCATATGGATGAATTAACCTGTTAGTGTTTGTAGTACTTTATATCTGTACGTAGTACAGCAGTGTTAGTCTGGGTACATCGTCCTCACGTATATGAATTAATATATGTATGTAAATATTGTGAAACTCTTTTTTGAGACCTGGCTGACAAAAACTAGATGTATCCTTCGGCTGCACAGCATGATTTTCTTCTTGTTTACGTCTTTTTAGGTTGCTTCTTAAGCAGTCGGGTTTTTTGATTTTTGAACTAACTTTTTTTATTTATGACTTTTTAGTTAACCTTTTTTTCGAATTAGGTACATTTAAACATAATTATAAGTATTACATATTTTTGAAATCACCTTTTAAAACCCTTTATTTTTATACCGCACACGATGGGTGCAGAAATAAAAACTTGGCCACCCACAATATGGCGCCGAAAATCCATTTTCCTATTTTCCAATTTTAATCAAATCAAATCAAATAATTTATTTCAATAAATACGGAGAAAATTTTCCAATTTTAATGTAGCCAGTGACACTCACAAGCTTGAGACGAATCGATTGACGTAAGTATGATTAGTATCGGGCAACACGTTTGGTCTCAAGAACGCCACATAGGAACAAACACAGCACATGTTCCGTGGCAACAAACATACATACATAGACTGATAAACACATTACCCTCCTTCAGAGTCGGGTAAAAAGGGATAGTGGTCTCTATCCTGTATAACTCCGTCTTTCTCTCAAAATGGAACTATTATACTTAAGAGTATGGCCCCTGGACAAAACATTTTCTATCTACCAAAGCAGAAATGTGTGAGGAGACAAAACAAAAATGTAGCCATTTGTCATTTTCTAGAATGCTTCTTGTTCGCATCACATCATAGGTAGCCAGTGTCACCTTTGTCACCAACAAAAAAGAGAGTACTAATAGTCGCATGCCGCACAATATTCGTGTTGTCACTTTCTACAGATTAGTCAATGTGTGACGCAAATGCTCAAGTTAGGTTTTTAGGTCTATACCTTATAATTTTTACAGTATCCAAGTCTGAACATCAATATAAAATTGTTAGTATGACGTAGTGTAATATTAAATGTAAACTCGGACGTGAACACAAGAGGTGCATATTTTAGCAGTCACTTGCTGTATTTTTAAATAAACATAAGTTTAATTGTAAGACTAATAGTGGCATAACTCAAGCTGATGCAGGATTTACGGGAGTTTTGTCTTTTTTATGGAAGATTAGGGATTAAATAATTAGGTGCAGTAAAATACCGAAGTATGTTTGTTCTTTTGGATTTCAGGCATGGATGACTGAATAAATCTTCTTTGTTTATTTTAAGAAAACTATGTCCCACACAAGAAATTTCTTACTGTATCGTGGGTGCGATTACAAACATTTAAACTACAAGACACACAGAGCCGGAACAACTATCTGTAGGCCATACAAATATTTGTTCCGTGCGGGAATCGAACCCGCGACACGCTGTTTACCGTCATCATCATCATAATCTGCTTAGTGTTTTAGATTTAGGCATCTATTCGGTTACAAAACAGATGAATACCAGAATTTTACATGAAGTGACTGCTTAACTGATGTCCAAAACCCAGTAACACAATACCTGGCAAGACTGAAAGAAATAATAAAAAGTAAAAATATAATTAAAACACAGCTTTTAAAGGACTCATAAATACGAAATACAATATCGCTTGTCAACACATATACAATGAGCGCAAATATGATGGCGCTATCTTATTTAATTGAGGAGTTGATATTACCACCATCCTTTACCATCATGAAACCAGCTCCAAAATGCCATATTAATTCAATGTTTTCAAAGTTATATAAGTCCGCCAAGTTTCACTTTAATCGGATGCCAGGAAGTTCTTGAAACATCGATTACTACTTGCTGGACACACATAAGAAGACAAGGTAACATTACTAAAGGTACAATATTTTTAAAAGAAGCTTTTAATTAACTGAAGAGCTATCTTGTTATAAATGTAGTACTGGTCGAATCTAGGCTCCAGAACCTCGAACATCGGCGCCGAGTTGCCAGCCTGTCGGTTTTTTATCGGTTACATTTCGGGGAGTGTGCGTTGGAATTGCATGAACTAATTCCTCCTAGCCCGTTCCATCATCGGACTACAAGACGTACGACGATGCGTCATCGGTACATGGTGGACATCCCACCCATACGCACCAAACGTTTTGGGAATACTTTCATTATGCGTACAGCAAAGAAGTGGAATTCCCTGCCGGAGTCTGTATTTCCTGATAGCTACAACCTGGAGTCTTCAAATCAAGAGTGAATAGGTTTCTTCGACCTCATCATCGCTTACCATCAGGTGAGATAGTGGTCAAGCGCAAGCCTATAATAAATAAAAAAAAAAAAACATGGTTTTATGGAGACCAACTCCATAAAACCATATTATTTCTATGTTTCCAAAGTTACATAATTGTACGCCAAGTTTACTAATTAGAAATCGATTAGGTACTAGTTGCCGAACACGCATACAAAAGCAAGGTAGGAGAGATAGATGATATATGGATGGACTCCTTAGCCGCACTTAGACTCTCATTTGGTCCATTGTGCGCGCTGTTCTCCTCTCTGTGAGAGGTAATGGGCCGTAATCAACCATACTGGCCCAGTACGGGTTGGTGGATGTCTTAGAATTTTCGGTTCTAAGACTTGCCGGTTTCCTCACGATGTTTTCCTAAACCGTTTTGAGAGCAGTGATGAAATAATTTTCACATAGTAAACCGCCTGCCTGCGTTCGAACCCACGCCTTACAACTTGTAAGTCGCGGCCGTTACCACTGGGCCAACACTGCTCTCTTCAAGGTAGGAAATATAATTAAGCTTGTAATAAAAAGGACGAAAAGAAAGAAACTGACTGACAGGTGGTCAGACTTTCGGTCTTTCAACTAACTGGCGCTGTTTGTAGAAATACTTAGCCTTGTCAATTCTCAGTCAAATACAACGATTCACGACAAGCACACTATTTCAGCTACCAAACTGCACCAATTTACTATCCCTTGCAGTCTACATCAAAACCTTTAAATGCCAAACGTAATCAATAACTACAATTCCTCGAAACAGATGTCGATGAGAAATCCAAAATCTATAGAAGTCGAACAAAGCGATGCATACTTTGACAAAACAAACCGGGAGCCCCTTTTAAAAACCATTATCGTTCAAACGGAGCCACTCTGCGGGAAACTCTAGAGCTATGAGTTGGGGTGCTAGTAGCAGCGGACTTGTGAAGTAAAAGATACGCTCTCTGGCTTTCCAAATCCAGCAATCATCACTTAGCAATGGATGGTAAAGCTGGTCTAAGTGAGTGTATAATGTAAGGGACAAAGAATCAAGAAAAAAATTCTATGGATAACCATCACTTAAAAGGCTCGAATGATATTATGATGACATAGAAAAATCAAATGAAGACCAGAGCAGGGTTCAGGCGGCAAAAGTTTGTGTAAGATAATGTAAATTGAGGAAATGATTATTATGACACCAGAGACGATAGGGAAAAAGGGAGAAAACGTGAACCAAGAGAGAAAGAAGATCAAGAAGAACAATAGGAAGCCTGGAAAATTGTATTTTGATGTTTGAGGTGTGGAAGATCAAACAAGAAGCCGCATTACTATGTGGTTTCGAGACGCCTTATGACGCAGTGTTAGCCAATGGAAACTCGTTGTGATATGACGTAGGCATGAACAGATTCGTTTCATTGATATATCACGCGACACGACATAGTATTGCACCGTAGCCAGAGACTTTTCTGAGAAGATTAATTCCTACCTTTTCCGTTATTAAAAATCCAGATTCATATGATGAGTCACCAACTCTAATTTCTGGCAAGAACACGCTGTGACCGGTCAGTGAAGACACAGATGCTCGTAGGCAACGACAATAGGCACACAAAACGCCGTCAGGTAAGGTGAGTGTATATGCAGCAGTTTGTTTTTTTTGCTTTAATTATAAGACCAACGTCGTGGGCCCACTTATATAAAAGGTCGAAGTTACCCTGCATAACTCTCTGTGCCTCGCTTATGTCCCTGTGTGCAGCAACCAAACATGAGTCGTCAGCAAACTGGTACACGGAGCCCTCCGTGAAAATGTTACACATGTCGTTCACGTAAAGTAAATATTCGGTCGGCCCGAGAATCGAACCTTGTAATGGGTACAGTGAATGGTAGATTTACAGTGGCAACATAGTACTCTCACATATCAAATTCAAATTAAATTTATTGCATCCATAATGTTCATACAGGAGGTAAATATAATGTTCATACAGGAGGTAAATATAAATAACAGAAACAATTATGGACCCTGTCGGGCACAGCAACATTCTAGATACCTACAGTCAGTGTCTAGGAGAGAGGAATAGCGTTTAATATTTTTCCTATATAATTAACATTTCAGTTATATAATACTAAAATAAATTGACTTTATACAATACTAATATATTCATACAGTCTTCAGCAGGTCCAACAATACTTCAAAACTTTTCTGATTATCACTTGTTCTTGCGCCCTAGTGGTAGGTGATATTAAAGTCCTTAAACAGTTCCCTGACAGAATCGCGCGGCGAAGATTGTTTATCGCTCTGATGGCTCGTTTTTCAGAATAGAAATTGACTCAATGTCTGCAGCCCTTAGAAAGATACCGTAAGACATTATACTATGAAAGTAACTAAAATAGACTAACCTCGCGGTATCTACAGAAGTACAGTGACGAATTTTTCTAACAGTATAATCTGCCGAACTTCCCTGCAAGTGATATTAAATGAGGACCCCATTGTAACCTTGAGTCTAATGTGTTCCTCAGGAAAACTGTTTTATCAACGAATTCTAGCTTCTTCTTGTTTAATATAATGTCACAATCTGTACTTTTGAAAATGAAATTATTCGCTATGAACCAATTTTGGACCTGTCGCAAGACGTTATTTACGTCGTCAACGTTAATCGTACGTCTTAAAAATCAAAGAAGTGTCATCAGTAAATAACACCATGTTTTTATTTTTGCTATTGTTATGTTTAGATTGTTTTTCAATAGATGGGGTAACGCTGGTTGGCCTAGCACGTAATGCTCAAGTTTCAAAAGTAATGTTTCAAGTGTTTCAAGTGATTAACGCAATCAAACGCTTTCGACAAGTCGCAGAAGACACCTATAGCATCTTGTGCCTCTTTCCACGCATCAAAGATGTGTTTTAATAAGGTGACACCAGCGTCGGTCGTACAACGTCCTTTGGTAAACCATACTGTTTATCGTGTAGGATGTTATCCGTATTAAAATGAATCTTTTAAAATATCTTGCTGAAAACCGGCAGCACCGATACTGGTCTATAATTACTGTCCCCGGATCTAAAAAGTGGTTATAACCTTACTATGTTTCATTAGATCCAGGAAGACTCCTTGATCTACACACAAATTAAAAATTAAAGCTTAGTACGGTGCTATAGTCTGAATACCGGTACAAACTTTGATGGACATTCCACATAGATCTTCGGTCATTTTAATCTTGATTTGCTTAAGAGCTTGTATTATTGTTATTGGGTTTATATGTGAAAAGTTAAATTCAGTCGAGCATTCTGAAACGTTAGTGTTTAATAAACCAGAAGCAAGCGAGGGCGAAGAATTTTAAATTTCAGTCGTTTTGATTGGGATGTTGGTAAAGAAATATACAAATTCTTGAACAATTTTTTTGTTATCTCTAATAAGTCCATGTGAAGTTTCAAGCGTGTAATCAGTATTATTTATCTTGTCCCTGTTCGTTTCATTATTTACAATTTTTTTAACTGTTTTGGTTAGATTTTTTGCGGTTTTAACCTTATCGCCAATGTATAAAGCCTTAGCTACATTACACGTATTTCTAAAAAAAATATTCTAAAAATAATATATTTGAATATGTAGCAACATACTTATTAAAAGTTTCAGTGTTAATATAAGGCTTAAGGCCATACAGCTCGTGAAGTCTTTCCCTACTTTTCTTGAGTCCTTCAGTCGCCCAGTCACTAAATAAAAATTTAGGGCATATAGTTTTAGTTGATTATGAAATCATAAAACGTCACATTATCAAGTCAGTGATACGAACACAAGATTTGGCCGTACGAAAGTCGCTCAACGCGGCTAAAGTAGTTACCTCTTCAAATCAAACTCTAATCCAGCCCGCTCCGCTTATAACCCATCGCTCGCACCAAAACCAACATCAAATTAATAGCAAAGAGCAATTCAATAATGCTTCAATGATTTTTAATATTCGAACAATTCGCAGCCTCGATGTATTGTCCATTCACCGAGACCATTTTTGGTTGAAACTGCCCTATAAAGCAAATCAAACTCTAACTGCCTTTTCAAAAAGTTCAAATTTCTTGATACCTTGAATTTTAAAGCTCATCCAGACATATGTGGATAATAATTACAGGGTTGCCGTAGACCAATATTTCATGGTTGATCAACCAACATCATAAGATGGGATAGAATTTTTCAATAAAGCGATTTTAAATCGGTTCACACTGGCTGCACAGTGCACTTGCAAAATTCTTTTTTTTAATTTTATTTTTTTACTATAGTACGAAAATCGAACAGTTTAAAATTATGATACACAATGATTTTAGAGTAATTTTAATGTGGTTTGGGGTATCCGACAGATGTGAATGGCTCTGTGGTCAGGTTAGAATGGCTGTCCGTATGAATTCAGACATGAATTCATATTATTTTTTTCTTTCAACTACGTAGTAATATTAGTAATTTTAATTAATCACTACAAAACCGATCACAAAGGACGTATTTTTTGCTTAGGACCAAAACAGAGTAGAAATTTTATATGTAATCTCATTGTTGCACAGTTTTTCATTAATGTACTGTTTTTATTTAGATATAATTTTACCACAAAGGTTTAATGTCTCCCAATAAGATAACATAAAATGTATGCATTAGATCAAAAAGATACTGGCTGAAAATAAAATCGCCTGAATAAAATAGATTTGATGAAAAAATAACAAATGGGTTGCATTTTGTGCCATTGTAAAACTTTGATACTTCATATTTAGCAAGAAAAGTTAAAAAAAAATGGAAATAGACCGCGATAGCGATATGAATTCAACTCCAGAAAGTATAAATACAACTGCAAATTAAATTGCTAATAACCTTTTGCCGAAAAAGTCGCGGGATAAATATTTTTCATTAACTTGAGTTTTTATTTTGAGTAGGTATATTTTATTACGGTAAGTAGATTGGTAGTTGAAAAAAAAGTTGATTACGCACCTCGTTGTCAACCACCAATTAATGTATCTACTCGTGTTAATTTAGTGCCCTCGCATGCGCTCGATGCAACAATCTACAATTACTGTTTGTTCAACAATCACACTTCTTATTATTACCGACTTCAAAAAACGGAGGTAATCAATTCAACACGTATGTATCTTATAATGTTGGAATTGCACAATATTCACATATTTCACATATGCATATGCCCACGCATTTCTCCGAAAGCGCTTATCGGATCGTGACCATTTTTTTTTTTGGATTAGTATCTGTCAACTTAGGGAATTGTGTTATTTTCATCAAAATCGGATCAGCAGTTTTCAAGGGAAGGAACATACAACCGAACTCCTTAGCGACAAATAGCACGAATGTATAGATTGGGTTATTATGGGTATTTTGTTAATCCTTTAGGTACCTTACTATAAAACTTGCTCACTTTTAGTTTTAGTGTACTAAAACTAAAACTTTTACACAAAAATCAACAGTCTTCAAAAGCAATATACTAAAAAGTGCATAATAACTTTCGTTTCGGGAATCGGTGTCGAAAAACGATAAAAAATAAGTACCAAAGACAGAAGCTTCCGTAACGACAATTACTTTATTTAAATAAAATTACTTACTAAGTTTATTTTTTTGTGAAATTTTTTTATGTACCATTTAATTGCTTGTCGAATCTATCTAATACCTTTAAACGAGCAATTCTTGTATATATTTATATATAATCTGAATCTCGGAAACGGCTCCAACGATTTTCATGAAATTTTGTATGCAGGAGGCGATAAATCGATCTAGCTAGGTTTCATTTTTAGGAAACGTCGTTTCCTCTATTTTGACCCGAGCACAGCTCGGTCGCCCAGGTATTAATAAAAGTAGAAAAAATAAGTAAAGTAAGTAGTAGTAGTTAAATATAAGTAGAAAAATTCTGACACAAAGTCACATTCTTCAGCGTTTCAGATATTAGCGTTTGATAAGCGTTTGATTGTCACATTTAACAAAGTCTAGAGCTCCTGAGCTCGTATTTGTACGAAATTCATATTCCAATTTTAATCCGACAATCTGGATTGCAACATCACAGAGCTTCGACCAATTTGTGTTTACATACAAAGCGTTTTGTTTCATTTATATTCGCTTTTCAATAAAATATCCCAACATTTTCCCAGCAAGCAGATCTGCAGTTAGAACGCCATATATGTTACAATCCTTACACCCTTCTTTTCTTGTTCATTCGTGCATCTTTCCATAAGTGTACCTATAGAATAATATGTACGCCTGGTACAAGTATATTCCGAATCACATTTTAGAACAAAGGTTTTTTTTTTTAATTGCTTATATATAGTCAAAACTCACTGTTATTAGCGGTAGTTCCTACTAAATAAGGCTTAAGTACGTAAGTACTTAGTAAATCCATCAAAGTAGTTTTACAACTCTCTATGTTAGGACCTACATCGAAGATACTATTTTAAAACCGACTTCAAAAAGAGGAGCTTCTAAATACGATTGTATTTTTTTATGTTTGTTACCTCAAAACGTTTTACTAGGTGAACCGATTTCGACGATCGTTTTTTTATTTGAAAGCTGGTAGAAGGTTCTCTCCCATCTCAATATGGTCCCATTTAAATTTGGTCAAGATCTGATGAAGCACTTAGGAGATGAAAATATAGGTACATTCAACAGAACTCTTCAATAAATGACGGCAAATCTCTCGGGATTGCTGCAATTGCATGTATTTTTATTTTTATTGTATTATTCACCATTTCATAACAGCATCACGCCGTTACGCACTAGAAGGCTACGCAGATGTGTACAGTTCTCCCTGGTACACTGTAATTTCACTGGTTGTGTTCAAGTTTCATGTCATTCGGGTAATCTATTCTGGCATAACTGATTTTAGATATTTACCACCAAGAAAAAGTGAAAATAAAAACTTTTTCTCAAAATAATAAACCGAATTCCAAAGAAAAACACTACAAAGTAAAAAATTACTTCAGTTTCGGAAGTCGGTGTCATAAAACCGAGGAAACAAAAACAAGAACACCGACTGCCGAAATTGAAGTATTTTTTTTACTTTGTAGTGTTTTTGTTTGGAATTCGGTTGTATATTTTTTAAATATCTGATTAGCGATAACAATAATAAATTTGTCAAAATGACAAAAGTGATTGACGTCGCGACATTCCGGTAGCGCATGTAATGGCGTTTCAACAATAATTTTGGACTTTTCAACAATCGTTGATTGTAACGATTGTCTAGATTTAACCCCAACTATTAGACAGTCTGTAGGCATAACTGAAGCATCGCCACACGTTTCAAATTTAAAGACCAAACTGAAAAAGTCTCATATGACTATAAAACTTAGGTACATACAACGATTGGTGATTATGCCAGAAAACGGATACCTACAGTAACTTTTTCATGAAAAAACTCTGCTGTAGTCGTTCCTCCTTAGAATTCAACACGCCATATACTTCCATAATTCTCTGGTCACCTGAAAACGATCAAATTCCTCTGCAGTATATATATGCTAAGCATATTGCAGATGCATTCTTGACCTAGATGTCGTGCTTACCCCCGGGAGTACTATGCCGTCAGTTTGACGGAGCAAATGCTAAGCGAAGCTATTGAGGATAGATCGAGTTGAAAGGAAAGCAAATAAAATTGTGATTGGAAGATAGACGATTTTGGTATTAAATATAAATATATGAGCAACATTCTGCTAGCAAGCAGATCTGCAGTTAGAACGCCATATGTTACAATCCTTAAGGTGGAAGTTCGCACAGCGACAGTGACCGGAGACTGAGACGTGAGACCGAGACGGGAGACTCGCAACACTACTTGTCATTAAGCTTTGTATGGGAGCCAGCTCGCGAGCGAGACTGAGGCAAGAGACATAGACGCGAGACAGAAGACTGCGAGACGCTCTATCTATACTAAGCATATTGCAGATACATTCTTGATCTACATGTGTTTCATTCTACCCTTGGGAGTACTATGCCGTCAGTTTGACGAAGCAAATGCTAAGTGCAAGCTATTGAAGATAGATCGACAATCGACAAAATTGTGATTTGAAGATATAAAATGAAGAAAAATATAAAATTATGACATAAAATTGAAATTTTGGTTGCAAGTAGGTAAATGATGCAATTTTATACACCACTAGGTTTTCCCTGGAGGCTTTAAATTTTCAGACCATCACAGGAAAGTCATGTTAAGCAGTCGACAACCTTATTGGATGGACTGCGAGACGACACCACCAAAAATACCTCTATCATTGCGTTACGTTAACGTTACTAACATAGTTTATAAGTAATGTGTACATACTAACAACTCATGGATATTTCTATGGATGGAGCCGAAAGACGTCCACTGCTGAACATACGGCTACCCCAAGTGTTGCAATATCGACCGGTCCTGTGCATCACACATTGAGCGGGATCCCGCAACCTTAACCAGGCCATCGGTCCACCTAATGGGAGGCCTTCCAACGCAGCGTCTCTCGGTCGCCAATCCAGAACTTTAAAATAAAAAGGTACTCAACTACAGAGCTATCCAGGTGGCCAAATTCTGGTAGAAAATAAAAATAATTTCATAAACTAAAACCCGCCTATTGTAAAATCACGCTCTAAAAAGTATGAAACCAGAAAATATTTTTATCAGAAATTGTTATGTACACACTTTTTGATTGTATCGGGTATTAAATAAACAACTTACATGTAATAAATATTTTATTGTATTTCATACATTTTCGTAGTAATGTTCAGAGATAACCTTGGTCGTATGCCACCTACAATACAGTCTGCAAAGTAGCCAACACTGATCAACAAACAATTTGCGACGAGTTGAGTAAAAATAGTTTTTATGACTTTGACGAGATATATCTCGCTAACGGTACGCTTGAATATGATATACCAAACTCTGCCTTCATTTTAAAATCCTTGTTCAATGATACCACACATGACGGAGTGGGCGAAAACAATTTTTTTGTTCTTGACTTCAGGCTCCCTAGAGGGCGCCATATACAATGTAATGTGGCGTCTAATAACCTTTAACCAGCGGACAAACAAGACGCTTCCAACGACACCTCATTTGTGAAATTATGAATAGCAGTTAAGAAGTTATGAGGGAACAGATGAACATACAAACATACACACATACCAGTCAAAAACATAAACCTCTCTTTTGCTTCGCCGTAGTCGAGTAATATAAATCAATTACAATCGACACACAAAGAAGACCTAATTTACCAAGTAGAAACTCAGTCTTAATACAAGAACAAAAGCCTGTTCATTATAAAAAAGTAACACCAATTATCCAAGCCACGACTCTTAAACCCCTAACAAATTAAACTATTTTTTCATAAAAGTTTTCTTAGCATTCTTTGAACGGTTACAGCGTCCACAAAGTCCTTCGAACGCAGGACGGTTCCCGACCAACTTCTCTTGTAAAATAATGCAATTAAATATTTCCGGTCTCAATATTTTTTAAGAGTGCCGACGCAAAGATATTGTTTGGCCGATAGTTCAGAACTGCCTTTGTAAGCTCCATTTTTTACTGAGAAAAAACTTTGCCACTACCTTTTGTAAATTCATAAATAGATTAAAAACATTTTTGCTTGAGCAAAATTAGTGGTGCGGATTTTATAAACTTGTTTACTTTTAACCCGTTAAAGCAGAGTAAGTTTCGGGATGGAAATTAAGTTTGTGAAAAGTTTAACTTGCCTTTAGATGTTGTTTTGAATTTTAATTAGAATGTCTGAAAATAAAATCATGTTCATCTAAACGTTATGAATATCTAAATTTTGTATATATAAATCATTGACACGTCGTTAGCTTTCAATGATTTTCATATTAATAAATTCAACTTTCAATTACCTACTTCAATATGTAAGCAGTTTTGAAGTATGAAGCGATCACACTTCAAAACTGCTTACATCTACAAAAGAATACCTTCACACTCACCTTTACACAGATTTTTTTTATGAACCTCCTGTCATTTCATTTAACATTTAAAAAAAGAAAACCAACACATAAAACCTATAACAAAGCGGCAATAAAACCCTTACTATAAAAAGATCTACTAAAAAAATAACGTTCGTAGCGAAAGCAATTACTCTTTCTACAATATAGTACCTTTAAAAAAAATTACTCTTAATATTTCAGCGTAGTGCGCCATCTCAAAGGGTGACGCTACAAAATCATGTTAAAGTTAATGAACAAACTTAGAGATTCTGTGTTAAATTAGACACTAGCTTTGCCACCCTACTCGGGGACGTGAAAGCGTTGAAAACTACCGTCGTATTAATAATGCTGTCGAATATTATGTTCGCGTAGTTTTGTGTGCTTGTCAGCTTGTGTGCTTTATAAGATAGTTTGAACGACTACTCAGCAGTTTATGTAAATATTATAGAAATACCTATTGATACTTAGTTGCATTACAGAAAGTAGACCACGTAGGAGATGGCAGAACAAACTAGACATCGAAAAGTTGAAAAATAAGTTTATCTCATCATTTCGGTCGAAAAACGTCCACTGCTGGACATAGGCCTCCCCCAGGCGTCGCCACATTGACCGATCCCGAGCGTCTCGCATCCAGCGCCTTCCCGCAACCTTAACCAGGTCATCGGTCCACCTAGTGGGAGGCCTTCCAACGTGTCGTCTTCCGGTTCGCGGTCTCCATTCCAGAACTTTTCGGCGCCATCGGCCATCCGTTCTGCGAGCAATGTGCCCTGCCCGCAATTCTCTGGGCTATGTCGGTAACTTTGCAAAATATTACATATTTTGTTTTAATAAATAAATTAAAAATGTGTTTAAACTTTTAATTTATTTATTAAAACTTTATGCATAAGTACATAGGCGGACTTAATGCCTTAGGCATTTTCTAAGAGTCGACCTTAGGGTGGTGCAGAGATAAAACAAGGCAGCTGCAACTAAATGATAGGATGAATAGAGAAAAGATACGAAGAAAAGGAATAATAAATATATACGAGTACTTAGATACATACATACCTATAAACAATGTTATATAGAATCCGAAACGAACAAATCAATTTTGTGATGATTCTGCCAACTTCTTGCGAATGTGCTCACGTGCCTTCAATTTGAAAGAAAGCCGACTGGTTGCCATCCTGATGTTCTGAGGGAGCAGAATCATGGCCGATGGAAGGAATGGAGGAAGCCAATCAGCTAGTTATAATATAAAAAAATACAATACAATAAAAAAGATTTGATTTTTAATCTTCGTACATCATACAGTAGTAATTATATTTTTTTATAAAAATCACTGAGTACCTATTATTTGATTCTGCAGCTATTCCAATGATGTCAAAACTGTTTTCCTTAGCGTTCAAAACTGCTCACATACTGACTTATTATGCTATAAGACAAAAATGACTTCAAAAACTTATCAATATATTACACTACGTTAAATACACCATAACAGGTATTATCAATAAAGAACGCCTAAACAAATGTTTAAAGTTAAATTCTCGATGGCACAGAATGTTTGCTCTCGGTGCTTTTAACTTGAACACCAGTGCACTTCCTGTTTGAACTGTGCAAGAAGCACGTGTTATCGTTTATATTGGGTCATGTGAATGAACTGGATATTCAAAAGGACGATGTACGGTCAGAGAAAATTTTTGTTTATCATCATAAGTTGTGTGTCACTTTTACGACATAAAATGACAAGAGGGTCTAGAAACGGAGGCAATGGACGAAAAACTAAAATCTAATGGATTGGGTTTATGACATTTTGATCGTCCTTGACAATCGCTTTAAGAGGCTCTAAGGTCGTAGCCAACTTATACGACACCGTTTCCACCCAGCAAAATAATGTTCATTGAAATGTGAGCTTCAGGGCGTCCTCTGTAGACATACTTTACATTGACAACACCAACCATCAGACAAGCGAGATTACCGCCATCGTACCACTCGGCACCTGATGTGTCGCTTACCGCATGCTTACCACGCGCTTCAAGCGGGTGGGCCGCGCGGTGTTCGCACGCAGACTGCTCGCTTGAAGCACGTTATTAGCTTTTCGAAATAGAAAAGGCGAAAGCGGTCGTCGCGTAGACAGCTAGTTGACGGTTAGCTGTAAGCGCATGGACAGCTGGTTGCCGGCTAGCTGTCGTCATATTGAAAGCAAGCAGTCATCTCGTTTAAGGCGGTGTTGTGCGGGAGCAGGCAGTGTTGTCAACCGCTATCGAATTGTCATGTGATTAATCCCTTGCATTTTGGCAATTCAACCATCGCCATCATAGAAATATACTTAACTAGAGCCCCAGGATGCTTTCGTTGATAAAATGTCATTGTCTAGAGCCTCAGAATTGAGTTGCTGGTTTTGGTTGCTTAATAACATTGTTTATATGTATGTTTATATCTAAGTATATGTCGGGTTTAGTCAATAGTACGGACGTCAAAACAAATCACGAGCACGCCACCTGTCGGCAAATCAAGAACAACTACGCTGTGGCGCGCTTCTTCTAACGACCTGTGTGGTGGGGACACAGAATATAAGAGTTGAGTATTGACCGCCTTAGAGCTAAGACGTTGTAGAATCAGTATCGATCAGTAATATTAGTGAGCAAGATTGTAACTGTGAACTATTTAAATAAACCCAGTGTATCGAATAATTTATGTTATTTCATTTGCACGACTGTACCCACCGACCTGCCCATACATGATGTCTTAACCTAAGGCAATACATCCTGACTTCCCGATGGTTTGCATCTATCGGCCAGCCATGATGCGACATATATATACCTATAATATTTTTTTAATATATTTAGCTCGTGGCTAAATAATAACAGCCACACTGGTCGATCAAGGTTAAGCAACGCTTGACGAGGTCAATCCGTGGATGGGTGACCATTTCAACATACCGAGTTTCTTCCGTGCCTCGGCAAGCACGTTAAGCCGTTGGTCCCGGCTGTCATTTGGAGATCTTTGATAGTAGTTACGGGTAGTCAGAAACTTGAGATCTGACACCAGTCTTGCCAAGAGATACCTTGTTACCCAGTTACTGGGTTGTGGAGGTCAGATAGTAGATAGAATCTGGTTAGACTGGAAGCCGACCCCAAAAAAAATGGGCAAAGGCTAGGCAGATTGATTGATTCTTTTAATATATATATATATTTTTTCTATTCATCCTATTATTTAGTTGCACCTGACTAGTTTTATCTCTGCACCACCCTAACGACGTCGACGACGACGTCGACTGGTAGAAAATGCCTAAAGGTGCTCCCTCGCAGTAGTTTATATCTTACTAATATTAGATAATGTGAAAGTTTGGCACAGATTATAGTCTGGAATATAACATATGATGTTTTTTATCTCTGGATCATATTCCCTTGGGATTATATTCGACTATCACGCGGACAAAGTTGCTGGCAGAAGCTAGTAACGTTATAAATCATTGTGTATTACGATAACATTACAAAAAAACTAACAAAAAGTCCGCCTTTGCACTTGTGCGTAAAGTTGTCATTAATAAATAAATTTGCGCTATGGCAATGTCACGTGGTCAATACACAACATTTTGAGCTATTGACAATAGTTGCAGTTGATAGAAAGAGAAAGTCTTTTTTTATCTAGGCCCTAAGATTCATTTGTCTACGTGGAAGTTAGAGTTTTGATTCAACCTCAGTGAAGTTCAAATTTACTGTTAGTTAGTAAAAGTGGTAAGCCATTTATTTCCCCGACTGTACCCACATTGCCCTTCGGATTTATCTGATCTTTTAAATTTTAATATTGGGTAAATACTTATTCGAATTGATAACATTGATAAAAGTAAAGAATCTACTGCGTCGAAGCCATAGATGTGGTCGAAGCAATTACCTCATACAGAGAAGAAATTATGATTTGTGTTTTAATTTCCAATTCGAAGCATACTTTCAAACACCCATGGTGTGAATAGTATGCCTTCTTAGCATACAGTACACAAAGCAGGACACAAGCATTTAATCTCATCATATAAAGTAATTCGATATTGAACATGCCTTCACCCGCAGCTTTATGTCAATTTTAAACTGTGATAAATATTTATATTATCAAATTTTTTGAGTTGGTAATTGTTCAATGTAAAAAGTTGTGTGTATCTTGGTGTAAGTGTACATTATTTTATAAAACTAAACTATAAATGGCGAAATATTGAACGTATGCTTATGTATTGTGTAGGTACTACAATTACCCGTGAGGCTATCTACTAAATAATACGCGTTATTGTGATATATATAAGTAGGATTTATTCCTAATCATATAATATATATTACATTAATTATCAAATCACTCGCGCCTCGCGCTCTCTGACAACCTGGCAATCAATTCATCATCAGCCTTATTATATTCCCACTGCTGGGACAAAGACATCCTCTCTGCGAGAGAGGTAACGGGCTTTAATCCACCACACGGGCCCAGTACGGCTTTGTGAATGTCACATGTGCCGGTTGCCTCACGATGTTTTCGTTCACCGTTTCAAGAGCAGTGGTGATGAAATAATTTACACAAAGTAAAGCGCCTGCCTGGGTTCGAAATCACGACCTACGTCACGTAAGTCGGAGCTGTTACCCCTGGGCCACCACTGCTCTCCAATCAATTGATTACAATCAATTATTTGTTTTATTTTGTAATAGATATATATACTGAATATTTAACACAATGATGTTTCTAAAAGTTCATTTCATATTTTGCTATAATTGACCCTTCTAGTAACTAAAAGATACTTAGAGACACGAAGCATTCAATTATAGGCATCCACTTAGCATAAACAATCTCAAGATTAAGAAATCTCATCCAATTTTCTATTTTAAAATAAAACCTTAATCGAAATAACTCTCATTTAAAAATTCATCATCATTTCATTTATATTTTTCAATTTGCTTTAAAAAAGCACTATCAGTGTTCTGCAAATATTTTAATCAGGGGTTGATTGGATTTGTTCCAAGGTTGGGAGGGTATGCCTGACTAGAACAAATATAATGCCACAGGGCTGTGGATACATAAATGTTATTAGTAAGGGTAAGTTTTGGTCCAGTGCAAGATATGTAGGTGCTATCTTTTTGTAGGTACACTCCAGTTCACTAAAACCTAATATTGTAATATTGTGTCAAAATACTAATATATCAGAATCAATCCATAATAATACTTAGAGCTGTGTTTAAAACAAAGGCAAATAGAAAGCTTCAACTTGCCGGCTAACTAGCCGACTCCTTGGAAATTCAAAAGTGATTGAAAATAATTTAGGTGAAGTAAATGGTATGAGTTGGAAGAGAAAATAAAATTTAATTAAAGCAATTCAGAATCTATCATTTATCTAGGTATATATATGTACATGAAAAGTACAAAACCTTAGTTTACGTAACCTACGTTCGAGGTTTTTGATTTAAAGTGGCAGTGGATAGGTGTACGTTACTCCAGCCAGAAAATATCTCCTAGATATATATGAGTAGAACGTATAGTTGGTGCCTTATCTGCTGTAAATGTGCCCCCACATTAAAAATGTGTGCCCCCTGTCGTTTTGAAAAAAAATCGGAAAACGATTCTTGCTGGGGTAACGTTTTTCTAGCAGGAAAATTCTAAACGAGTGATCGGAGAGAGAAAAATTGTGCATGGCCAGAGAGCTTATATGTGTGCCACTATGTGCCCCCAAAAATAAAATCTGTGCCCCTTCAGATTTTCGAGATATTGCGTTTCCTGCTGCAGTAACGTTTTGATGAATCGTATATCTCTAAAACCATTGCATGTGCCCCTGTAGAATAAACATCGACGAGTAGCTCTTAATGTGTGCCCCCTGTGTGCCCCAATTAGATTTAAGAAAATATTTATAGTTTCAAGTTATCGCGGTTTTATGAAAATCCGAAAAAACATCGCAGCGCCTAAATGAGACAAGGCATAAGTTTGCTGAAAACTGTATTCGGTCCTTCTTGACGCTAATAATAACCATACAAAGTTTTAAAACGCTTCATGCATGCGTTTTTGAATAATCTTGCTAAAAGTCAAAACGATGGTGTCATAACTTTGACGGCAAAATACAAGGAAGTGGCTAAATCTCAGATGTGTAGGTGTAAACCAAAATCATGTGCCTTTAGTCAAAAATATATGGTGAAAATATTGAGCTTGGAATGTTTCGCATTAAGTAAATATAAACAAAAAACCAAATTAAGTAAACAACGGCTGGTTATCCGACCAAATTTGAATGACTACTAAAAAGCGACGGATTCATACATATCGATGACCTTCTTTATTGGACGTATTATACCTAAGCTGTTGTCCGTACAGTTGCGTTCAAAAGTTTTGGGGGCTAATTAAAAAATATATTAAATGCACCTTGTGACTATATTAATGAAACAGCTTGTTGATGTGGCAATTATTATTTTTCTTCCCTTAATTTTAATTCTTAAAGTAATTATTGCATCAAATCACAGATCAAATTTCCTACGTACAAATATTAGAAATAATTTGCACGTTGTGTCATTATTATTTAAATCACAGATCAGTTTTTCATCTAAGTCTAACTTATAATTAGTAAATTCGCATCACAAAAAAATCACAGATCAGTATTAAGAATAAGTTTAGTATTGTGTAAAAAAATATTAAATTTGAAATCACAGATAAATAATTCTCTTACGAGTAATTTGCTTATACAAAGATTCAGATAAAGTGTGTTAGTATAGTAAACCGCATAAAGATATAAATGTAAACATCGAATATGTACAAATTACCTGATGGTATCTGGCTATAAATAAACATATTTATCCCATATATGTTACAACATTATCACCTGACTGTGGAATGACACATATATATTTAAAACATCATCAAATCAAAATTATGTGACACTACATTAGCTTTAATATAATCGTTGGTTAATAATTATAAATTCCTCATAGGTACGTAATACGACATACAAAATGGAAACACGTTGTTGCAACACAGATCATTGTAATCAGAGCGTAACATATATATATAAAGACAAATACGAGCTTTTTATTTATATACAAAAAGAGCCACCTCTTTTTAGTAGTAGTAGGTATTCATCATACATTTCATGAACTATATTTTTTTTAAACATCGGGACCAATAAAATTTTTGGTCAAAGACCTAGCAAATGGCAAATATCTGGATGTATTTCTTTCGTTCACACATATATTACTGGATGTAATTTAATGAAATTTAGAATGGAGAAGATAGCTTACCTTGGAATAGCGCTTAGTCTATTATTTATAATGTACTTAATCATGTGTAAGGTCATAGAAACGGCTAGTAGAACATAATCCAATAACAACTTTATTTTATTATTTATTACTTTTCTACTTCAGTGTACTCAGGCACAACACGTGTGAACCGGTTAATGAGTAAAATAAAGAAGGTCATCGATATGTATGAATCCGTCGCTTTTTAGTAGTCATTCAAATTTGGTCGGATAACCAGCCGTTGTTTGGTTTTTTGTTTATATTTACTTCATGCGAAACATTCCAAGCTCAATATTTTCACCATATATTTTTGACTAAAGGCACATGATTTTGGTTTACACCTACACATCTGAGATTTAGCCAGTTCCTTGTATTTTGCCGTCAAAATTATGACACCATCGTTTTGACTTTTAGCAAGATTATTCAAAAACGCATGCATGAAGCGTTTTGAAACTTTGTATGGTTATTATTAGCGTCAAGAAGGACCGAATACAGTTTTCAGCGAACTTATGCCTTGTCTCATTTAGGCGCTGCGATGTTTTTTCGGATTTTCATAAAACCGCGATAACTTGAAAACTATAAATATTTTCTTAAATCTAATTGGGGCACACAGGGGCACACATTAAGAGCTACTCGTGTATGTTTATTCTACAGGGGCACATGCAATGGTTTTAGAGATATACGATTCATCAAAACGTTACTGCAGCAGGAAACGCAATATCTCGAAAATCTGAAGGGGCACACATTTTATTTTTGGGGGCACATAGTGGCACACATATAAGCTCTCTGGCCATGCACAATTTTTCTCTCTCCGATCACTCGTTTAGAATTTTCCTGCTAGAAAAACGTTACACACATTTACAGCAGATAAGGCACCAACTATACGTTCTACTCATATATATCTAGGAGATATTTTCTGGCTGGAGTAACGTACACAGTGGATAGGGCACATTGTTCACAGAACAGATAGTCGATGGAGCTGAAAAGTTCTGGTGTGGCGACCGAGAACCAGAAGACGCAACGTGGGAAGGCCTCTCTCTAGGTGGACTAATGACCTCGCTAAGGCTGCGGTAATCCGGTGGATGCGAGACGCGTAGGATCGATCAGTGTGCCAACGCTTGGGGGAGGCCTATATCCAGCAGCGGACCTCTTTCGGCTGAATTCAATATGAGAAATCATGAGGAGTTTTTTCCGAGGGTAGATATACGATGACGAGCTAAACTCCTACATAAAGAACTGTCACTCCACACGCATAAAACGGTAAGAGAAGGAAAGCCTTAGCCTTGCAGTTGGACAGCTTTTGCCTTAAATGATAAATGATTTTATTTCTGTAAGTTGGTTTGTACAAACACTTTTACATGTCGATCATATTTTTTTAAACTAGATGAAGTCGGCGTTTCCTATCTGACTACTCTGAGAAGAAAGGCCGAAACAAACTCAGAGGTCACAGTCTCTTTAAAGTCCAGACAAAATCTTGGTTAGATCATGTGAAGACCATGTAGACAGAAGTTTGAAATGGTCTTTTGAGGAAAGAACCAGCCAGATTGAGTGGACCTATCCAGTCAGTGCACGCATTTGTCAATAACCGTGCAGCTCAACTCAGAATTTAAGGAGCTCAACTTTTATGTTATCTATCGCTACGACATAATATTATAGCTTGCAATGGATCTTCGCCCTCAAAGCGTGGGAAAATAAATGTTAAAAGTGAACCGTTTTAATTTATATAAACTTAATTTTATGAATCCCTTAGGAATATAACGATCTTGAATTATAATCAAACGTAAACAAATCCTCCAGCAAACACAACCTAGGTTTTTTGAAAGGTTTAACTTTTCAGGATTATAATTTTTTGATTATTAATGGCAGCTTTGGGAAATGGAAAAATAAATGAGAATAAATAGTTTAGGGGTTTTTCTATAAAAATGATAATTTCAGCACCCAAAAGTGGGCGATACTGAATTTCAATTTACCCCTTTAATTTTGTGTCTAAAAATGAATAGTTAGATAAGCTCATTTCTCAACCTATATATATAAAATTCGTGTCTAAACTATACAATAAGAAATTCCCTTTGTCACTAAAATAAGTCTAAATAAAGGTGCATTACAAATTACATTTTTGGTCCATTTAGGTGTTGCCCGGTATTAGTGAAAATTACCATAAGTTTGTGGTGCTGGTGGTTTCTCCTAAAAATCCAAATCAAAGTTTTGTCTCCATTCACCCCTGCACTCCTATTCACCTTAATTGTAGGTACAATATGACGGTAAACAGGAAGAAAAAAAGAAGAAAGGTAATAATGTTTAATTGTCACAAAACGACATACAGTATAAGTACATTCTTATGCTAACCCCTTAACAGTAGTATTAGTAGTTCTTAAATTAAATTAGTAAAGACGATTAACATATACCACCTACATTTTGTATAAAATAGAAAAGAAATAGGGTGAAAAAGATGCCTTCCACTCAGCATAATGCTGTACCGTGGGGGACTCAGTGTACGGCGCTGATTTTCAGTGGTCGCCTAGGACATGACGTACGGAAACCAAATTTGATATGTATGTAAATATTGATACAAAGAACTTAAAATAAATGCAGTAAGATAAAAATAAGCTACTTAAAATTATGATGTGACTAAAACCAAAAGCACGAGTATCTTGAATTCTTGACGAAAACATAAAACTAATAGCCGCAAAACACAGGAACACTCCATGTTTTGTATAGTATAGATAGACCAAGACGATGCACTCGAAAACCCTGAAGACTGTTTGCACTGTCATCGACCTCAAATATTTGATCATGTTGAGTGTGATAATGTTTGGTAAACTGAGAAAGAATTGGGGGATTATACTTGAAAATTTAAATTATAAAAATAGTCTAGAAATTACGCAGATAGATTCTGAGATTCTATTGTATAGACACAGCATTTAGGTAGGGAAAATAAATACAGTAAAATAGGGTGAATAGGAAAAAAGCTTTGAAGAGAACTTTCACGTTATTTAAAAATTATTGGCTACATTTTAGTAGATACTCCAAAATATTAAATAATTATTAAAAAAAAAACGGCCAAGTGCGTGTCGGGCCACCCGCAGTAATAGGGTTCCGAAGAGCAATAATAATGCTGACTAAGAAGAGGGTTTTTGTTTTCACATGAACATTAAAACGGTTTCAGTGGCTCACAAAGTCTAAAAACGGGCCCACATAGGACGATGATAACCGAAGAAGGAGTTATAAAATCCAACTTCACAAGTGAAGTTACAATTTTTTTATTTATCTATTTGAGTACCACCGCGGGTAGAGTTGCCTCTGTAATTTAGATTAAGAAGAAGAAGTATTGCCGTTACGGAGATAGTCTTCGTTAAAATCTTCAAATATTTACAAACCGAAATTAAATATTTTAGTATGATTATTTTCAAACAACCTACTCAACTACCAAAAAGTAAAATCAAATTATTCAATGATAGGAACAAACAACCAACCAACGGACTGGTACTGCCAACGACTCCGCCCAACCCACGTTATTCGATCTTAAACATGATTAATTTAAAAATCATTATATTTGAGGATGTTATGATTTTACATTTGTATATTACAGGGTTCATAAGCATATATTTTTTCTATGTGTTTTAAACAACTAATTTTTCAACTGTACAAAATTTTAGTGTTCCAAGTACATTTTATAAGTTGGTCGTTATTATTCGTAAACTTGTAAAGCCTACTTAGCTGTAATAGTTTTCCTTTTAATTTCGTTATATATACTATTGGCGTGATTTTTTCCACATAGCCAAAAGCAACCATTACGCTGGCTGGATGGACACTTGCCTCTAACAAAAAATTGCAAATTAAAGCTTAATTTTACCCAAACGAATCTCTGAATCGAAAAATGGTTTTGACAGACCCGTAATATTTTGAATGGCCTGTCCAACGCTATCCCACACCATGGGATACACTAGAAAATAAACCATCCCGACTTTACGTCTATAGGAGGAAACCGAAAAAAAAAACTTGATTTTGTTTTACCACTTTGTCGGAATTGTTAATAGATATGTATATCCAAGCCAAATTATAACTTTCTAGTATTAAGAGTCTCTGAGCTAAGCTGCAGACGGACAGACGGACATAGCGAAACAATAAGGGTTCCTTGTTGACTTCGGAACCCTAAAAACGATGTTTTGTTTGAAACTATAAAGTGGTATCAAAGTTAAAATCAAATAAATAATAATAATCAAAGTTTTTTCCCATTCACCCCTGCATTCCTATACACCTCGTTTTACCCGGTAACTTTTATGGAAACCAGAACATAATATTTAGATTGGAATAACAAATATACGTTACGTAAGATCAGAGAAATGAATTGTCTACTAATTCTTCTATAACTCCTTTTCAATTGAAACTTCAGTTAGGTTGAAACTATTTAACAGTCACAAATGCCAATAACCTGCCAATACCCAAAGCTTGTCGTTTAAAAAAATAAATAATTTATATATATTTTGTAGTAATAGAGAGATTGGACTATAATCACAAGAAAGTACAATTTAACAATTGAACAAAATATGTATATACTTAAACACTATACAAAACTAATTTAACATTAGTTAGATTAGATTAAACACTGAATAGAGGTTGAACTTAAACTTGAGATCACTATTCCAAGGTCGATATTGATACCAATATAACAAAAATATAAGTATTCTTTTTCTTCGAAGTTTTCTCTTCGTAACAGTAAGCAAAACTTTTCAGTAAAGGCTTCCAAACAAAAAAGTATTGGGAAAATATCAGCTGATACTTTTGTTTTGGGAATACGTACAAAGGGACTTTGGCTCAATTTCGACTCAAAGTCGTTTGATGTACCTACCAACATGTATAAAGTAATGGAGTAGGTACGAAAAATGCTGACCAATTGTATTCATGAAAGAAGATTTATGTAATGATTTGATAAAATTAAGAATACTTACGTAGGCTCAAGAATACTTATAGCCACACGTATAGCCGCTGAATGTTGCGTAAAGATCAAAGAAAAATAGTCCAGGGCCATCGGAAGGGAGGTTCCTGTTCAGGATAAGGCAAACCCCCGGGAGGAAACGCCCGGGTGTCACCATTGTGTGGATCGCCCGGGGGACACGGTGGAGCATGCGGTGGAGGTCTGCCCCGCTTAGGCGGAGCACCGCCTCATGGAGGCGATCAGCGGTGGCGACCTCTCGCGTTCGGCCCTGGTTCAGGCTATGGTACGGAGCGAGAGGGCATGGGAAGCTGTCACCTCCTTCTGCGAAGCAACAATGCTCGCAAAAGAGGAGACAGAACGCGAGAAGGAGACGCAACGGAGACGCCCTAACGCCCGTAGCCCTGCGCCCTGGGCGTCGGGAGTTGCAAGCCGATTCCCGGCCACCGTTGGCGCGGGCTTGCAGACGGCGAGTAATGGATAGCTCACCGTCCGATAAGGACCAGGCCCAAGTCGACGGCGTGTAGTGTTCCACGCGCGCCTCATAGAGATGTCGGCAGTGCTGCTGGTCCGTTAGGGCCGATGACTGTCTGGGTCACGGATAATGAGAGTTACCGCGGCCCTGGCACAAGCAACTGAAGGAATACGGGTGGATTTCAGTCAGTCAAAGTCTAACACGCCCTTCAGTTTCACCCAGAGCGGGAGAAGTCATTGAATGAACTCCAACCCAAAAAAAAAGCCGCCATCGGAAAAACGACATTAAATAAATACATTTTTAGGTTTCAAAAATATGTATTTTCAAATTTAGCAACGTGCCAGACAAAACGGTCATGTCATCATCATCAGCCTTTTAATGTTCCTACTGCTGGGACACATGCCTCCTCTCTGTGAGAGAGGGAATGGGCCATAATCCACCACGCGGGCCCAGTGCGTGTTGCTAGATGTTTTCTCCGTTTCCTCCCGAAGTTTTTCTTCACCATTTTTAGAGCAGTGGTGATGAAATAAGTGCGTGTTGCTAGATGTTACATGTCTTCGAAATTTTTGCCGTTTCCTCCCGAAGTTTTTCTTCACAATTTTTAGAGCAGTGGTGATGAAATAATTAACACAAAGTAATGCGCAGGCGCATTACTTTGTGTTAAAACTCTGGATTCAAACCCATGACCTACGACACGTAAGTCGGGGCCGTTACCACTGAGCCACCACTGCTCTTCATCGATCGGAAGGCTCATGTAATTACATGAAAAAACCATGAAAGCTTTTTCATGAAATTACTTGAAAGCTCAAGTAATTTCCGTGATTCCGGAAAAAAAATTGTAATCTCAAAAAATGTTACAACCTACCTATGTAATTTCATAACTCGACTAATTTCCCCATACCCACGTAAAAAGTTAAACGTTGATCAATCCCAAGACTTTTAATAGGTTTTTTTTTCAACTACCCACTCTCTCCACATATAGCTTAAGTTACCTCACTTTATAATGATAGTCGCTACTTTTTCTATACCGCAAAAGTTTGAATAAGAAATATGAAATAAGTTTTTGCATAAAATATAACTTTCGCGAAGCTGTCGGCCGTCAAAAAGAATGGGTATTTAGATACGTGTATAATGTTGTTTTTTCTGTCTGTTTTTGTATAACATAAGGCACGTAATTAGATTGATTATTAAGGGTTAGAATGAAAAGGTGAGTAAGTAGCACTTTTGAACAGACTACAACATATAAAATCGTCAGCAATTCACCGATTTTTGGTATGAAATTCTTGCCATACCTATTATATCAATAGAATTTTTCTAATTTGTTTTCATACTTATGTATTTAGCTATGCTATGCCAGCGGCTTCGCCCGCTTGAAAGTCGAAAATTATACCGAGGGAACATATTTAGCATGAATCCGAAATAGCTATGTATAATCTATCTCTGTGCCAAATTTCATCCAAATCCGTCCAGTCGTAGGAGCGTGAAGAAGTAACAAACATACAAACTCACTCACAAACTTTCGCTTTTATAATGTTAAGTAGGATATAGTGTGATTTAATACTGCATGCACACAAACGTACAGAGGTGAACCAATGCCTTTGCTAATATTCGACCTTTGGGTGATGCAGAGACAACTAGTGTTAGGTGCATTATTGAAAGTTCAACGAATCAGGTTTATGTAAATATACATATTAACTATCACCATTACTTCATCCGTAAGACTTCTTCCGTAGGTCTCTCCTACAAGCGTCATCACATCGACTCACGTTGTGATTCTCGTATTCAGAGGACCCCCGCAGCCTTCACCAGGACAGTTCACCTTGTAGGCGCCTTTTAACTCTGCCTCTGCCGGTACGAGACCGAACTCTAAAAACTTTTAGCTCCATCGGCAGGCTTTTTACGTATGAAACAGCTGCAATCAGCAATAATTGCGAAGAGATCGTGCAATCACCGCGCGATTATTGCTTTATGTCAAAAATTCAGGCAGGCTTATTTTTGCGAAATAATTGCTGAAAAAAAGGTGAAAAAATTGCGATTACTTATTTTCTTGTTGTTCGTCAATTGTCAATCACTTGATGGCTGAGTGCAGAAGTTTTGGAGTATTGGGCGAAATTTTTTCGTGTGATATTCTGCGGTTACTTTAATTATCCGCAAATTAATTCCTAGTGGATTTTAATGAAAAATTGGTTTAGTTTTGTGTCTTAAATGTATGAGCAACTGGACACTTTGTTGAACCATGGAAACAGAGGTGATCTCTGTAAAGTGGACCAGAAAATTTTACTGTAGTGCTACCTCAACGAAGCTTGCCAAAAATATTGACACGCTATGTTTACTGCCAACTACTTCAAACCCCATAAGAATATGTTATGTCCGCATTATGCATCTTCTATTATAGTAAATTGGAAAACAAGTGTGTCCAACGATCTGTTTTACATTTCATAGCTCAAATACTAGGTGATGATGTCCATTTATTGAGGTCCAAATGCATTATCTAATCGATTTTCTATAACAATCCACTTCATTTACGAAAAAATTTTAATCGATTTTACACTTTGCAATTTAGTTTATTCCAATTTTTAAAACAAATTCAATGATTTTTGAAAATTATTATTGTATTAAGTAAATAAAGTGAAAATAATCAATATTTACACAAATACTTTACCTCTGCAAATAATAATTTATCAGAATATTGAAGGTAAGTAGTTGTTCGGAACCAAACGTTTCGTTCCGCTTTTTGTTATATTGTTGCAACACTGTATCAACTCGCTGTCATCGAGATTTGACAGTTTTGGTTGAGTTGACAGTTGACACTAGACTGCAAAAATGTGATTTGGCATGGCTAGACGTAATACGGTGGTTTTGCTTTGATTTTATTTTAATTGTAGAATAATCAACCCATCGTTATTGGGAATTACGTTTGCCATTCGCGATTGGTATTGTGCTCCGCCCGTGCAGTTGTATTTTTGCATATTTCGCGGACAGGTATACTTACAGAAATTTCGAGACTTATACCTACTCTATACGTCTTAAAAATGGCAGATGTTGAAACCAAAATGAATGCCTGACTGAAAAAACAGAACTCACGGAAAGCATTATAAGATAATTGTGCACTTTTACCTATCACCGATCAGAAGCGATTACTTCGTTAAAGATCGTAAAAGGTCGGAACGTGTCGGAACCTTATTACCGGCGGAACGTCGAATGGGACCGTTCGGAATGACTTCGGAACTCGACTTCTGGCGTTGCAATTTAAAACAAAGTTTCGAAAATGGAACGCTACGAGACTCTTAATTGAAATAGTTGAATTTTTCGTACAAAGATTTCTGGGACTCTTGTGTTTTTTTCTCGAACTTCGGAAGCAACTGTTCTAAATTCCAATGTAGATTTGTTTTTATGGAGCGGATTTAGAAACTTTAGTTTTGTATTTAAAAGATTAATGTCTTTTGTGCTGGCTTTGATCGAACTGACGTGGATTTCTTCTTAAACAGATGTCTTTTTGAACAAATTGGATCTGCTAATTCATTTACTAAAATAATAATTAAACTCGAATTGACGTCAAACACAGCACTTCATCATAACACAAGAAGTAATTAAACGAAAATATGGACGAAACTCCTCAAACAGCGAAAATAAGCAGCTATTTCCGCATTTTACGAGCGGCTACAACTTTTTAACAACTCGGTAACTCGCAGGAAATTTTCCTGTAACCTTTAAAAGGAGTGCGGCTTTAAGTTAGCCTTCCCTAATCCTGGACGACACACGGAATTGTTTAAAAGGGTAGAAAAAGAGAAAAAAATCGAAGGATGTTTTCCACGCTGGCCTCTAGTAAATAATTCTTGAAGTGGGCCTGTCTTCATACATCTTTTATGCGGTGTTATTTATGTGTTTCTGCGGTGTACATCTGGCCTTATTCTTTCGAATGCGCAAAGAAAAATGAAACAAGTTTCGGAATAAATAAAAGTTTTACTGCGGACCGTGATGACGCGGTAACGTTTTCGCGCATTGGTCTGATGAGATGAGATTTTTTTTTTGCAAATTCTGGGCCTTTTATTGTTGAAGATTTTTTGCAGTAATGAGAATCTCAAAGGCTTAGCAATATGTAAAGTATACCAACCAAGTTGTTTCATTTTAGCATGGCAAAAGCGGTAATTGCCCTTGGGAACCCAAACAAAAAAAAATATGTCATATTTCATCGTGAAAAAATTTTGAGGTTAACCGCTATAGATGTCAATTCAGGAGGACTTTGTCTGAATTTCCGTTTTTGAAAAAAGCAGAATGCTGATAAGAATAAAAGAAGGTCAATGACTGCTATTGTCGTGCTAAAACCCAGCATCTATAGCATTCATTTAAAAAAATCTTGCCAAGTGTGAGTCGGACTCGCGCACTGAGGGTTCTTACAAACAGCTACATTCACCAAAATAATTAAACAACATTACTGAATTTCATTAACTATGAGGGCACCGAACATTGCTCTAACGATGTTTATGTTAACAGAATTGAGGGACAATATTAACTTTTCCGTTGGAAAACTGTAGTACCTATACATCGACATAAGTCGCGGTCAGTTTACCAACTGCAAATAAATTGATATTCTTTTTTTATGTAGTTACAAATTTACGGTTTTATCCTTTACTTGTGCTATAAGACATTGCTTCTTGCCAAATTTCATGATTCTAGGTCAACGGGAAGTACCTTGTAGATTTTAATATCCTTGCGAGTGTAATTTATTTATTTTTTATTGTCGGTAGGCTCGCGTTTGATATACGTCATTAACGGCTGTACTCGTATCTCTTGATTGCGTTGATTTAGAAGTTTGAAATTTTCACAGCTGCAAGAGGTTGCAAATTTGAACATACGATATTAGTTTCAACTCGATACCCCCACGCGTTCCTGAGATAAAGGGTCTGGACAGACAAACATACGGACAACAAAGTGATCCTATACTGTTGCCTTTTTTCCTTTTGGGGTATGGAACCCTAAAAATCAAAATCTGAATGATAAAAAGGGAGTGCTAGAATTCGTCAACTAACTATTCAAAAATTGAGGACATTCAACGGTAATTATCGTGTAGGTACCCACTACCCTCAATAAAAAATACTCGAAAAAAGAAAATGTTTATTATCTGCATAAACCCTTTAACCACGTCTAACCTTCCATAATCCTTCGGCCATCCTCGCTGACCTTCGGGCCACTTCGTATCCCTATGTCACCGGCACAAAATGGCGGGAGAGACGATAAAAACTTTGTCCTCTGCATTATGAATACGACCGCAACTTAGGCGCGGACATGTAACAATTTGTTCCTATATCTAGGTAGTATGGCCTCATTTGTTCAGGTGTAGTAAAAGAAAGGATATTACTGTATCAAGACTAGGCTATATTTTAGAACGCGGGTCAAGGTTGAATCTTGATTTGGGTTTCGATGAATTTAACTTTATGCTTGCTTGTCTGTTGTTTCAAAGTACTGGTTTTAGTGTATAGGAAGATACTGGCGACGTAAATTTCCACTTTTTCCCCATAGATACACCCAGAAACTATAGAAAGCCTTTTTTTTTTTAAGGGCATCTCGCAGTTTAAACGGAAGGTTTGTCTACTGCTTAAGAGGGCGATCCTGCAGTAGCCAAACCCACAGAAAGCTGCCTGCTAAGATCCTTGTATACTTCTTTTGCTTCGTTTATCACACTTAACACATCACACTAATATTAAGACGAAAGTTTGTGAGTGTGCGTGTGTGTTTTTATGTTTGTTACTTCTTCACGTTCAAACTGCTCGACGGATCTGGATGTTTGGCACAGGGATAATGTTTCCTTGCGATAAGAAAACACTTTTCAAGCGGACAAAGCCGCTGGCAGAAGCTAGTAGTATGTTCATAAATCTAATCACACACACACGGCGGTTATCAGTAAATAATTTAACGTATAAGCGCTTGAATAGAAGTTTATTCCTGTAAACATTTCTTCTCCTATTCAAATGAGTGAACAAAATCAGCCAGAACAATTTTTCGGCTAGCCTGCATGTTGTAAGGTCTCTTTTAGCAGGCAATATTAACAAGATGCTTTAAGACTTTGAAAACCCATGAGCTCTCTTTTTGAAAATTATGTAAAAAGAAATTGCGAATTCTGCAAAATAATTTTGTTTGATGATGACAGTAATCTGAATCTCATATAGAATTAATGTACTTTACTGAGGATCTTTAAGTCTAAAGGGATCAGGTTACTTCTAGGCAAGTGCTGCATCGTCGACCACATCATCGCTTACCATCTGGTAAGATGATAACCAAACGAGAGCATGTCAATAATCCTCGCAAGAAATCTTTAAGAATGACCTGGGGGGTGACCATAAGCTCTTAGAGTAAGGTTATTTTGAGTGTGTGTAAGGGACAGATGTATATGACTTGTATACATCTGTCACTTAAGCGTTCTCAAAATAACCTTTCTCTAAGAGCTTATGGTCACCCCCCTGTACGAGACCAGACGTCCAGAAGAATTAAATTATAAACTTTGCCAAAGAAAAAGGTAATTTCTTAAACTAACTAGTTAATAATTCACAGTTCGCTCATAATATTTCAAACATTATCACTTAATTACTTTAAATTGAAATAACTTGCCCTTATTAAAAGCCAGTAGAGAATTATGAATTGAAATGAATTAATAAAAGCAGTATAACTGTATAACAGGATTAGAACTTTAATGATAAAATATGTTTCAGCGTTTCATTGTGTCGTTTTTGAACATAATTATTTTTGGAACTTAAATTAATTTTTGAAATGTTAACTTAGGACTTTTTGGGCTTTTGTTTTAATTTGAAAGTGTAATGTTTTGATAGTATTTAAACGTTTAATTGTAATTACCTACCTAACTAAGAGAGCAGTGGTGGCTCAGTAGTAACGCCCGTGGCTTACAAGTTGTAGGTCGTGGATTCGAACCCAGGTAGGCGCTTTACTTTGTGTAAATTATTTCATCTCCACTGCTCTCAAAAACGGTGAAGAAAAACATCGTGAGGCAACCGGCTTAACTTAGAACCAAAAATTTGAAGTGATGTGACATCCACCAACCCGCACTAGACATGCGTGGTGAATTACACGCACCACGGACCAAATGGGATTCTAAATGCGGAAAAGGGGTCCATCTATCCGGATAGGATACGTAACTAAATTAATATGAAGGGTTTATTTTCATTCAAAGATTAGCTTCTGCCAACGGCCAAGGGAACATATTCCCGGAATAAAAAGTATTCTATGTGCTATTCCTGACCATAATCAATCTAGAGTCTGTCAAGCGAGTCTAGTCCCATGAAAAAAGCGGCAAATTCAAAAATCTTTCAGGTGTCAACACTGACAACAATCTTTATAGTAGTTTTCACATACAGATGCCTCAGTAAGTTTCACGGTCATGAACACGACGTCTGGATCTAAACCAAAATGGAAATCGTGATCACATCACAGTAAAATAAAAAAAGTCAGATAAGTTTATTGTGCTGAAAGTATCAATATGTTGTTGCCAACCTACCTGATGTTGAAACGATTTCATCCAAAAGTCGTCGTTTTTGCGATAACACGTCGTCAGATTCACTCTGTACATGATTATATTTATTAATCATTGTAAACAACAAGCTCCTGACACTACTTTTAATAGGTTTCGGCATTATAACATTAAAAAACTCAACAAAAACCGGATTATTACGAGGTTATAACAGAATTTGTGACAATCTGTTTGACAGATCATAGTATTGCCATTATAAGAAATCAGTAAAAGGGTTGTGGACACGACTCGCTTGACAGACTCTACGTGCTAAATTTCATCCAGATCCGTCCTACCGTTTAAGCCGTTATATAGTTAATGTAAGTCTGAAATAGCCAAGCGCTGACTTGTCTGTTTCATTGTCACACAGTCAGGCCTGTGTGGTTCCCAGAGGCTTAATTAACTCTGACACATCCTCACACGAAAAAGAAGAAGAAGCGTGAAGAAGTAACAAACATACAAACACACACACACACAAACACTCACAAACTTTCGCCTTTATAATATTAGTTTGAAGTGGGATAGTATTAACCACACACTTCCACACTTAGTATCTAACTACATCACTAACACACATAATATGCTTTAAGATTCCTATATGACTCTTTCCATGCACAAGAATTTGAAAAAAAAAAAAATTGTTGTGACCCGCAAGCAAGAGATAAGCAAAACACAAACATTGATAAAAAATAGATAACCCCGTCCGAGACCAAAAAGGCTCCTATCACAGCATGTGCATTTGACAGCCAAACATGTCTTGTAAGAACACTATACCCTAGAAAGTATAGGTTAGTACTGCAAAGGAGCTTGCATGATGAAAGCTAACTTCTGAGCCGCTTTAGAGCGATATCTATAATATTAAAGACAAGAAGATGCTGTCTGTCATCTTGATTTTTTTTTTATTGTTGGTAGGCTCGCGCTTGACCACTATGTCACCTGATGATAAGCGATGATGTGGTTGACGGTGGAGCACGCTTGCCCAGAAGTAACCTATTCACTCTTGACTTAAAGACCCCTAGATTGTAGCTATCGGGAAACACAGACTCCGGCAAGGAATTCCACTCTTTAGCTGTACGCATAAAAAGAGTGTCCCCAAAATGTTTTGTGTTTTATTCATACCCAAAGATCCACATCTACCAATGTCACTATAATCACAAAAGCTTCACTTAAATACCTGCTCATCCCATTCAATACATTAAGCAAAAAGCTTGTTGTATTTAATAGGATGAGCAGGCTTCAATACCCTTCAGACGAAGCCTGTAAAACATTTAATACCTTTAAAATGGTCACATAACCCATCATATAATTTTATGCGACTGTAGAAGACAATAACATTGCAGTTTTATAACGCATGTAGGACCCTAGAATTTTATGTTTATTTGGTCGGGACATAACAGTAAAAATGTTTGAAATAATTGTGTCTTTTTTTGGTGCGTAAATTTTGATTCGCTTTTTCGTATATTTTTCGTGGAGAGTCTGTATTAATAACGTCTACATCGGGTCTGTGGTGTGATTAGTGGATATCTAATCATTATCATCATCATTTCAACCGAATGACGACCACTGTTGGACATAGTCCTCACCCAATCGTCGCCATACTGATCGGTCCTGTGCGTCACGCATCCATCAAATTCCAGCAGCTTTATCCATGTCATCGGTAAACCTAGAAGGGACGCCAACGCGACAACGCGCGTCTTCCAGTTCACGGTCGCCATTCCAGATCTTATCATCCTATCGACCATCACTATTCACTGTAGACTGTAGAGCTTCAGAGCATACAGTTTTCGTAGTGTTTATCGATGAGTTGAATAAACAAAGTTTTACACTACGAAGAAGTTCGTATGATCAGGACAAGATGAGAGTGTCAGTTTATGCGTCCAAAATCAAGAAAATGTAGCCAGAGTGATCTTGAAAGCAGGATTAATGTAGAAATCCTGGAAAGAAGACGTAGGCGTAGGCAGATGTACAGGAGAAACTTTATCATGTTAATATTCGTCATAATTATATCAGCCACGAGCTCCTTGCAAACGGACTCCTCACCCCGCATAATACGGCAGGCAGTGACAAGCAAGAAATACTTAAGCCTTACTTCGAGAGAATTAAAATTTAAAACACCAAGTAGGAATTTGGTAGGGTACAGGAAGGGGTAATATAATTATTGTGCAGCAACGAAACCCCATTATGCGCCTGGCCCGATACGCACTTCGCCGATTTTTTTTGTTTAACCATTGTTTTGAGCATTAACACTCGTGATGATAAACAATAATGTGGTCAACGACGGAGTAAGCAGAATGTGAGAAGAAACGAAGTAACTTTGAATAAGTTAGGTACTTTTAGAATTCAAAGTAATGTAAGATTATCTTCTTGTGGTTTGTCCTTTTCGAAGTTTTTCTCAACCAATTTTCAATCAATATCTACTAAATGCGAGGCACTCTGTAAACCGTAAACCTAACATAACACAATTAAGAAGCTTTACGTAAATGAAAGTATAGTACTAGAAATATAAAGTGCATTCGTAAACAGCCGAACTTGCCCGAGCGTTCGCGAGCTCTCCCGAAACTTTACGCATACCATTCGGAGCTTTCGCAATTAAAGTGACGAAACAGTTTTACTGGATCTTTATTAACTTAGTCGAGGAGTTGATTCGTTTACTCTTGCTTTGGATACAGAAATATAGGGTACTTGAGTTGCTGCATGTGAGAAATCAGGCTTGGTTTGGTTAAAGATGGAAATGTTTGCCTGGATTAAGACAAAAACAGGGCAATTAACGCCTTCCAACATTAGTACAGTCTTGAACACTGAAATTCTTTCGTCATGTCTCAAGGCAGGGACCATTGAGCGCCCGATGGTGCAGGGCAGAGTGGATGGTAACAGGCCACGCGGAAAGTTACCGATGAGGTGGACCGATCAGATTAAATCTGCCGTTGGAGATTCTGATAATGAATATCAATGAAATTGCTTTAAATTTTGAAAGCGTGTTATGAAGTAGCTGAAATATACTCTCCAAGAACAGTCTGTCTGTAGGTGCATGTGGAGATAATTACTCTATCTAATTAACTGCTAGCTAGCTGAACCTATTTTGACGAATATTGGTATAAAGACAGATTGGACCTTGGAAAAGGTCAGATTTTTATCGCAGGAGTAAGTTCCCTATAGGGATTATATCCGAGAGCCGCGGGCGAAGCCGCTAGCAAAGTTTCGACTTAGACAATATAATGTAGAAACTCCTGTATTATCAGATTCCTGCACTAGATGCACATCTCCAAGGCAAACTGCAACATGTCTGCAATTAAACTACGGAAGTGTGACAGATGGTACTGTACTAACTACTCAAATAATCTCCAGCGAGACAGGAAATTATTAAATTAGTATGTTGTAGATGGGTAAATAGAATAATAAGTACTGCAGTAGGTATGTAGATAGTTAATTTTGGTAGCTATGCACAAATAAACAGTGTGGTGAAATAAGCTTGAAGTGTGTAATATACCACAGACAATATAATAGTAGCATACACATGCCTCATCCCATACAATGAAACCGTGCTGTTAACTAGTCTTACTAGACTTTTCGTCTGATTAAGATGATTATTTTTATAAGTACTACGCGATCGTTCGGTTCCGTTCCACGGCTATAGATGGTGTTAGTAGCAACTTGCAAGTAAACGGGTTTCTCGGTTCCTGAATATATTTTACTTTAAATACAGTGATGATTTATTTTATAATATTTTTTTGCAAATTTTGCAGTTCCATTGTACCAAAATGTGTTACAATACAAATTTAAAAAATCGAATGGCATGCCTGAGAAATTTATAACCGCGCCATCTATTGGAACTAATTTTAAATGATCCGTTCAGATAATCTTTGAAATGTGAATGAAGAGCCCAATATGCCCTAATTTTGTGCTTAGGAGAGTCGATTAAAAAAGAACATACAATTTTTATGATCAATTCTAGAAAATGTAAATTTTATACACAATTCAATAACGAACCAATGCATATAGCGCCATCTAGTGACATTTACTTGAACCAAATGTTTTTTGTTAGTACTGGGACCTCGGTTGGATCGCGATCTCGGTTGTTCAGTCCAAAATCCATTCTATCATGAAAAATAAAGCTACCAGAACATCTTTCTTGGAATTCGCGAGCAGGATGCAAGTCGTGACAAAAGGTTCTACACTATACACCCACTTACGTACACCCCTACATCTGCATCCACACAAACACAACACACCGTGAGTGCAGAAATGTCACCACGGATACACCCGGCCTCGGCGATGGTTGAATGGGGCGAGTCAACAAAAATATTTATATATACATTGATGGACTCATTTTCACTTTTATAACCAGTGTGTCGCACTCCAGAGCCACCACTTGCACGTGGAGCTCAGAGTTGTCAACAAACTGCAATTAAACAAGGGCACGGACGCTTATGTTAGTGGTTCTGTCTGTGAGGCAGGAGGGGTTTTAGTCGGTTGGAGTCCAACACTACTCAGGCTGGCCACTATTCTATATTTTTATATGGCACGCCAAAATGTCGATGTTTTAAATAAATAGACAGCAAATTACGCAACAAAATATCTAAAATCATGACCTAGTTACTAGGTCATGATATAAGATAGTTTATAGATACTAGGACCTAGTTACTAGGTCCTAGTATCTATAAACAGTTTTAAAACACTTCAAATAAAGAAGTTAACACGCGATCAAAACGCGATAGCTCGAAATGAAAACAGGTGCTGCGTGGCAAAGTGCCAATCATACGTTAAATAGCATTAAAATTGCTGATGCCAAGTTTGGTGCTAATTCTGTTTATCTTGACAGCTTAAACTAGCTGGGCGAAGAGCTGGGCGCCATTTGGCTAGGCATAGTTCAGGTAAAAGTATCTTTGTTGAGATGTATGTCAACTGTTTTACTAAGTTTTCAAAGGACAATAATATGACAGTAAAAGACGTGCACCTTTATTTATATGCAGTTTCCTCCTAAGCAGCCCTCAATATCCCACTGATAGCTTTGGTTTAAGATGAATTTGTCCAAGATTGACGGACATAATTAAGAGAATTGTTAGAGGCAGCACATATTGAGTGGTCCACATTGCAGAGGTTCGTATGACTTGGAGGCGCGTATCTGGATGAAATTTGGCACAGAGATCAATATATATAGTCTGGAATAGCACAAAAGCTAATTTTTATCCCGGAAAAAATGGACGGTTAATTTCGGAATTATCCCACGACAATTCCGACATTAACGCGGGCGAAGCCGCTGGCAAAAGCTAGTACCCAATAATTTTGACAATTCAGAAGCCTAATCGAGCTGTCAGAATAGTTTTTTTTTTCGTTATACTGAACCAAGACACATTCAGCTGTCTTGACCATTACCAAAAGTCAATACCCAACCCTTCCTTCCATTACCATATAATCATCGGTTACATCATAATGCAGATGGGACATAAAGACCTCAAATAAGGGTGTTTGCACACGATCAAGCTGCAGGCTTGCAGGTGGCGGGACGGCGGGATTGTGGCAAATTGCCAATAACATGCAACCGCGGACAAGCTTTATCACATTACCCGACCGCTCACAATCGTTCGTGTATTGATGTCATTTTAAAATTGTTAGATATGAAGCTTCAGTTTTGTTTGATAGTGGTAGTTTCATTATGGTCTTATCGTGGCCTCGTGTTATTATGACCTTATCTTCGCTTTTTTAGATTTTTAGTTTGTGAGATCTTTGAGAAATAATCAAGATAAAGAGCATTGATTACAGTCATATTAAGAAGCATTTGCAATCAATGCATGCTTTTTCAATAGTAGGATAATAGATAATGAGTACTACACATATGCATGCTGTTGGTTATTCCCTAAACTGCAGTATTCATAATTTATGTATTCATAATTAAGTAAAGAGACAAAAATGGATGGGTGAGAGTGCAAACAGTTGAGTGTATGATAGGGGGGCCGTTTAAAAAAAATCTTTATCGCCGAGATATTGGTAATTATAGGATTAAAAGAGTGAGATTCAGGCAGGGCAGACTAACATACTTAGCCATTAGGTATCCCAAAGCACTGTCTTATTTCATATTACATATACCCTTCGATCAAAATTAACCAACGAGATAACGGGTCATGTACAAAATTAATGCTAAATTCTTTATTCTTTCCGCGTGTTACTGTTACTATGACAAACTGAACAAAATAAGAGCTGATGTCTCAAGCTGTCATACGTATTTTTTGCGCCATATAATTGGTATTGTTGATCGAAGCATATCCCCCATATACAAGTAATTCTAAAGTTAATAATATCCTACCAAACTTAGCAGCATTCTGACCAAACCTACTGTTAATATTTACCCGTCATTTTTCATGCGGACACGAGTTAGCGATGATACGAGCTCGCCACGACTTGAGCGATGATAAACGACGCTAGATAGTGGGTTATTTGGCTAGGATAAGGATTTAGGGAGGTTTTAATATGTTGGATGACGTAGAACTTAGTTATAAGATGTTGATTGTTGACTATTAAATTGTAAGACATAGATATATAAAATATTTTCTCTAAACTCACAACGTACGTCGTTTTGGAACATCCAAATATGAATTCAAAAAATATTGTATAAACACGTACTTTATATTCGTGGATAGGTAAAATTAAAAAAAAGACCATTTCGGTGCAACATTTTCCTTCGATTTTCAAACAACTGAATAATAAGATAAACTTTTTAATTTTTATAGGACACTTTTTAATTTAGTGGCACTTATGGGCTCATTTACTTAATGTAGAAAAGTAGTGCCATTGTCTATAGATGCGCGCGCTGCGCAGTCATGGGCAATGATAAAATAAATTGCCCGCCATACCACATATTTTTCCCGTTTCCACTTTTGTTTTATTTCAACTGTATGAGTGAAGATAAAATAGTGTATACAACGGCATATATGTATAACTACATTCGGCTTCGCCTCATGTGATATACCTACGCAAGTGTTTTAATAACCCCTATATATGAACATTGCATAAACTACTAATACTGTTCTTTCTGCGATATCATTAAAGCATGATAAAAAGAATTACTCTATGATACGAGCAATTTAATATTAAATATTGTTGCTTATTCTTCTTGATGGAAATCAAATTTAAAATACGCCCGACACATTTTTATTTCATACTACATAATTTATCTAGTAGTAGACACGTTTCTATAGACAATTTATTGAAAACGTTATTACACGATATCTTGAGAACACGAACCGCCCAAAACTTTAGAACAGCCCAAAACGATTTTTATCAAACTTAGCTAAGAATACTCTCAATAAAGTCAGTTTTCAAACAAAGTCAAAATCGGTTCATCCATTTAAGAGCTATGATGCCACAGACAGATAAACAAATACACAAACACACACAAGTACACAAGTCAAACTTATAACACTCCTCTATTTCCATCGGCGGTTAAAAATAAAAAATGACTTGCTTAATACTAAAATGTCTATAATTATGTTCTTCTTCTTCATAGTCTACGCTTTTCAGCGTATTTATTAGAACATACTAACTGAATTTTAGCCACAGTACTTGTGGCCTGTATCACAACCTCCAAACAAGTTGCCCCGCATTATTTATCGGTTCGATATAATTTCAGACAAATTCGGTCTCATTTCCCAAATATAACGGGAACGTAGTGATTCTCCTCCTTGCGTCGTATTCCTCAGTATTGAGGGTCGTGAACTCCCGTCTGTATCACCTTCTTTCGAACGATCTTTCTCCATCTGTTTCTGTCTCTGGCAGTGTGGCGGGCGTTGTAAACTGTAGGTCTGGTTAGACCAAAATATTGGACTGCGTTCACGGGGCCTTTTTCCATCTACTTTTTTATATTCTATTCTATTCCTCTTTTCCTCTCGTGGTTGCCACCGTCTTTCCTTGCAATGTGGTCGAAGTATTCTAGAACTCTGCGCAGACACTCGGATGATAGCCGCGAAAAATTTTTGAGTTATCGCAATATGACGTTATTCCAAAATGCTGTCCAGGAGATACGGAGCATCTTTCTCCAGCACCACATCTTAAAGGCATCGATGCGTTTGCGGTCTGTATAGATTTTTTCAAGCTGAGACATGACGCTCTAGCCATGCCAATTATCCTGGGCACTTCTTTCTCGCATGAACCATCGTTACTAATGCTGGAACCCGGCAGGTAAAGTTGTCAGTGATATAGTCAAAGTCAAATGTTTTTATTTCGACTAGGCCATTAAGCGGCACTTTCGAACGTTAACAATTAAAATTAACAAGCAATAAAATTTGATTCTACCGTGCATTCGGAAAAGTAGATTTATTTATTTATTATATACTTTATTGTACACCACAAAAATATGTACAGGACAAACATTCACCAAACAAGTGTACAATGGGCGGTCTTATCGCACAGGGCAATCTCTTACAGACAACCTGAAGAATGCACAAGAAACTCCATATTTACTCTTTTAAAAAAAATAAGCTTTTACAATATTAAAGTACATGCATTAATAAATTCATATACGTGAGGACGATGCACCTAGCACTACTATACTAAATATAAGTATTACAAGCACTAACAGGTAAATTCCTTCATTTGAAAAATAGGAACATGGTTCTCACATACTTACAAATATTGCAAACATAGGTAAATTATCTAATTCAACAACAACAAACGCCAACAACGAACAGTGTGCGAGTCATATGTTTTTTTAAAACAAAAAGAATAGATAAATATAAAATAATATTAATCTTTTTAAATAGGTCCCTAAGAGATTCTCGGTGATTTAAATTATATATGGCCCTGACAGCTCTCTTTTGCAATATAAATATTGTTTCAATGTCAGCCCCCCGGCCCCACAGTAAATTACCGTATGACAAAATGCTGTGAAAGTAACTAAAATCGACCAAACGCGCGGTTTTTATATCCGTTAATTGTCTTATTTTATATCAGCCGACCCGCAAGAGATGTTATGTGAGGCCCCGATTGTAATTTGTTATCTAGAGTGATTCCTAGGAAAACTGTTTGATTTAAATATTCCAGCTTTTCTCCATTCAAAATGATGTCGCATTCGCTTCTTCTGACATTCGGCAATGTGAATCTAATACATTTGTTTTTTTCTTTTCATTTAGTACCAAATTGTTTGCCGTGAACCAAGTTTGGACCTGAAGAATAGACTATACGGAGCCTATTCCACGGTACACCACTTATTAGTGTATGCTTTTTTTTGTTTTTGTCAAACGTTTGCAGTGAACACTAATCCTAATCTAATCCTCCCAAAAAATTTAAACACAAAATATCTTCAAAAAACGTCCAAACAAATTAAAATTTAAACCTCGTTATAGCAACACGGTGACACAGTAGGAGTAGAGTGGCGAATAAATAACGAAGGCGTCACTTCCGGTTGCGTTGGAACAACTTCAGGTTTAACTGAATTAAAACCCTGCGAGAGTTGCGTCTTACTAACGAACGTACGTTACTTGGAGGCTGTTAGGTGTAGATAGAGATCGAGATGAGTTCTGGGATGTTAAGAAGGGAATTTGTGTTTGTAAGATAAATGAAAACTGTTGTGTCAGAGTTTATCTATGCTCATGATTGGTAAGATGTAAACTTTTCATGCTTATTTTGGTTCCACGCACAACGGATCGAATACGTGTGGAAGATAGAGTCTCATATAAATACAAAATACTTAGTACTTATTTTGGTTTTACTTGTACAAAATCCAAATTCAAGGCAAACACAGTAATAGTTAAATAGATGACGATGAAGTACGAGAAATGCAGACTTAATAATCTATGTATTCATAAGCATCAGGCATGGGTTTCTTTCTAAGATTCCAACATCTTCGTCTTTAACTCGAATTTTGCGCTTTTGTCAGCATAAATACTACATAAATTACTAGATAGGTACTATAAAATTATATAGTCAAAAAGTCACGAATCGTGAACGAATTTCTCAAACCGCTAAATTCCACCCTTCCTTCATAACCCTTTACCAACCCAGGATTTATTTTTCAATCAAATTTAGGCTGCCGCCCGCGGCTCCGCCTGCGTAAGGTTACTACTTCCCTCAATATCTTTATAAATTATAGCCTACTTAGCTTCTGCCCGCAGCTTGTCCGCATTCAAAGTTCAAAAAAAAAATCCGATCGTCACCAAACTGGATTACAGGATTATCAGCTGGGTCAATCTAAATATTGTCTGAAAATTTCATTAAAATCGGTCCAGCTGTTTCGGATCTATAAGGAACATAAATAAATACATACTTTCTCTTTTATATATATAGATGTGTTATTCTTATGTCGATGCTATATTACAGTGAAGTTTCACCAAAAAAAAATCGTCAAAGAATAACAAACATCTATCCATCCGTGCTCACAAACTTCCACGTTTAGTAGAAGATCTGGACTTAGATGGAAACTGTCCAAACCACAAGTAATTCCACACTAACTGAGACAAGCCTATCGAGAAAGTTACACTACATTCAGTTCATTCCACTTAAACTCCGTTTTAAGTTCCGATACAAACATTAGACATGTAAAAGCTTTCATGTTAAAGAAATTGTTACAGAAGATCTAGTCGAAACAACATTATGAGAAGGTGCAAAGGAACAATTAAGCCATCAGTTTTTACAGCAGGTTTGTTCGTTGCTCGGGAGCCGTTAAAGTAACTCTTTTCAGAGCATTTTGTACGTCCCTGTACACGGCCAGTCTGTGGGTTTCATATACCCAGAAGCAGTACAACGCTCTCCGTGTTCAGTATAATAATGCGTTCAGGGTGCTGTTGGGGCTGCCCCGGCACTGCAGCGCGTCGGGGATCTCGGCCGACGCCCGTGTTGACTGTTTCTACACGATGATGAGAAAGCGGTGCACATCACTGGGACGCAGGCTCCGGACCACCTCCAACACCATCCTGACCGTATTTGCAAACAGGTTTGATTGTCAGTACATTAACCATTGTTATATAATTAATGCAATGACAAACAAACAAATTACTCAGAGGCAGGCGTATTATTAATAATTGTATTTCTATTTTTTTATTTGATTTTCTAATTGAAATTTAAAATACCTCGTCATGAGGTGCAATAAAAAACAGTTATTGAACCAATTTGAACCATTGTTTGGTAAGTATTCGAATGAATACATGCGGCTTAGTAGTGAATAAGTCAAATTCAGAAAAGTCAATCAATTTATTTCAGGACTTAGTGCATCTTATAAAAACGAATTCTGTCAGTAAATTGTAAAACAGCGTCCCCCGCTGTTTTACAATTTACTGACAGAATTCGTCGTTAGGAAAAAGAAAGGGTATTCTAGCGGATCTGGTAGCGGCGCGTAAATTAACCTTAGAATTAAAATGAAGTATATTTATTCTCCTGAGCTTACATGAACCTTCTGGACTTACCTGGTTTGTGGCTTCAAAACATCTCCACCACGTTGCAGAGACGTCTCTATTTTCAATTATACCAACTAGGAATTTGATTACGAATCCTTTTTGGAGTTTGCGAGTTGGTTCTTTGTTTCCCCTTGCGTTCAAATTGAGTTTCAAGGTGGCTGAAATGGATGCGTCTTTGCGTTTGTCAGCTTATGTAGTTGTGTGCTATAAATTTCAGGGTTGGATAGAGCGATATTAAAAAACCTGTTAGCTGTTTCGTTTTATAATGGTAATAACGATATTAGGCGGAAGCGCGGTCTTGCAAAATGTGGAAGGAGAAGAGGAAGGTTTCTGCCGAGGCGTAGGAAAAAACAGATTTCTAAAAAAGGTCTTAAAACTAAATCGATCATGATCTTCAAAACATTTTACTAATGAGAACCGACACTTAACTTATTATTCGATAGTTTCTATCAAGAGATTATGTATACTCATTATAATTCTTTATTGTACACCAAAAACAATATTCAATACAATGTGATAATAAAGTACGAGTACATGTACAAAGGCGAGCTTAACTCAGTGTTATCTTACAGCAAACCCTAGAGAGTGACAGAGAATGATGACAAAAGACTGTAGGATCCAGTGTACAATTTTAAAATAACATAATTATAATCATAAAAATAAATCATAAATATAGAACAGAATTCAATACAATAGAATACTCTTTATTATGTACACCTCAGTTACAGAAAGTATAGAAGAAGTAAACATTACACTGGGTGACACAATGGGCGGCCTTATCGCTAAAAGCGATCTCTTCAAGACAACCTTTGGATGGATAAGTACATGAAATATATAATATATATATATATACTAACATTGCGCCACTGTTGATTCTGGCTTTCAGGAGTTGCAGTGGTTTGGGAATAGTGCGGTGGGATTGTCCCAAAAAAAAATTACTAACATTGCGTTGCGTTATAAATACTTTTCGCTTATTTCGTTTTACGACAGGCGCTTTACTTTGTGTAAATTATTACATCACCATCGCTCTCAAAACGGTGGAGGAAAACATCGTGAGGAAAACGGCATGTCCTGTAAACAAAAAGTCAAGGACATGTGACATCCACCAACCCGCACGCCCAGTGCGTGGTGGATTACGGCCCACTCCCTCTCACGGAGAGGAGGCCTGTGTCCCCGCAGTGGAAACATTTAGGATTTAGTTTTATGATGGTTTGTGGTTATGTTTGCGAGGTAGAAACCATTTCTTATAAAATTTCTGGTCAGAGGTGTCAAGTGGATTTTTTTTAAACGTTTTATAAAATAAAATTAAAAATCTTTTATTTCAGACAAAGTCCATAGGATTAGTAACAATTTACTTAAAAAACTAGTGTTAGTAGGTACAGATATAAAACTAATACTAAAAAAAAAAAAACGTATAGCTACACTTCAGCGTGGAGCTGCATCCACCTCTGCATCATCGGAGAATCCCACCGATCTGCGAACACACTGAGAATAGTGTTGGTACCGCCGCGAACACGCGTCATCAGAGAGGCACATCTTTTTCTAATAATGGCGGCGAAACCATCAATGTTTGTGTCCGCAAACATCCCTGACGCACTGCAACGCCACGGCAGCCTCAACAGTACTCTCAGTGCATTATTCTTTTGGACGCGCAGGTCGCTGTATGCCCGCTGAGTGAAACTGACTCACAGGCGGCACGTGTAGAAGGACGAAAAAAGAAAAGCGTTACTTTTACTGGCTTCGTACATCGCGCAAACCTGCGGGCCCGCATGTTACAACGAACAACCAGCGACCTAAGTTCCCTCTCAATGTCACAATTATCTTTAAGATCTTCGGTGATCCAGTGGCCTAGGTATTTAAACTTGTCTATCCTTCGTAGGGGTTCTCCACACAGTGCGACATTCGGAATACTAGAATATGTCAAACCACCTGCTTTGAAAACCATTAGTTCGCTCTTTGTGACATTATATTTGAGGCCAAGACTCAGCGCGTAAGATTCGCATATAGCGATCAGTCGTCTCAAAATACCGATCGATGGGCTCAGCAACACCATATCATCAGCATAACTAATATTATTAATACACACCCCGTCAACATGACATCCGATATTGATGATGCTGAGCTCAACGATCAGTTGGTTCATGTATAGGTTGAAGAGTCGGGGTGAGCTTAGTCCCCACCACCAAACCCACTTCACACTATTACTTTGACTACTATACCAGTACTTAAATATTGACACTATCTCAGGTGGTAAAATAGTATCTCATTGTAGTTTACGCCATAGAACATTGTAACATACGAGATCGAATGCCCTTGACAGATCCAGAAAACAGGCAAAAATGGGCGTTTTCCTGTCTATGTAGTATTGAACAGTCTGCTTGAGGCACAAGATTGCACTCTCAGTTGACAGCCCAGGCCTAAAGTCGAACTGGGCATCATGCAGTTCTAGATGTTTTGCTAATTGTTTATCAAGCAGACTGTCCAAAACTTTTATATGACAGTGGCCAGAGAAATGGGCCTGTAATTGGAAATGTCAGAGGGATCCCCTGTCTTATTTTTCACAATAGGCTCTACCATTGTATACATAAGATCATCCGGTTTACCATAAAACAACCACGTTTGGTAACAAAGTCGAGCGTCTCTGTGAGCGTCACGAACATACTTATTCCAACCAGTAATGTATCTTGTGCTACTATGACGCATTTTAGATAACAGCTAAATTTTTAGAAGATTTGTTGCAACACTTCAAACTTTACAAGTTGTACTAAAGGTAGCTTTAGTTATTCAGTACCGCGTTAAGTTGCATCAGATAATAAAACTACTATGTTGCCTAAAATACTGGATGCTACAGATGTGGCAGTAATCACTCTCAACAATGTTGTAGTATTAATGTTACATAAACACTTTTTACCAAGTTTCACGCTAACCTGGGAAGTACCTATCTATCACAGATATAAATCTAACTAGATGACGCGATTGCATGTACTTCGCGTGTCAAAAAACGGAGCAAAATCACGATCGATGATCGTAATTTGAGTTTTTCATTTAGCATAATCAGCACCGGGAATCCACTAAAATCTAGAAAAATGCCTAATTATGCCATATTGAGCTGTAAATAATGTATAGAAAGTTGGCCGAGGCATTGGAAATGTTTTCTTTTATTGGTTAGTAAATTTGTTTTCAAACAGATGGAGGAACTTGCGTTATCTAGTTAGATTTATGTCTGTGGTCGTTAGACTTCTAAAATAAATAACTGTGAGAAAACCTATACCAACTTCATGTTCTTCAGACACCAACTAGATTGTTTCCGAAAGTCGTTGGGCCGAAACGTTGACGGCTGGTTCAAGCACCTGAAACAAAGAGAGCATTCGAACACGGTACGCGGTCAGGTTGTTTCCTCCCTCTGTAGCCCCAAAGTATGCGTGCATGACGTTTTCATTAATGGATTGCGTCCATCGCATGCGCTGCACAAATCCACCGGTAGCGGGGACCCTGTCAGAGGCCGATGAGCCTCGAGGCCCCAAGCTGTCCGGCGGCCGGCGTCCTCCCCGTCGTGGTCCTCTGGTATCGCAGATGACCATATTTAATAGGCACTCAAAAGTAAAGAGGTGGACATAATGCCTTAGGCATTCTCTACCAGTCAACCTTTAGAAAAATAGTGGCAGGTGCAGAGGCATCATTCGTTGGTTGCCAGCTTATATGCCAGTCAATAACAATAAAAGTTAAAAAGGTATAGAAACACGAGAATAGCCAAGGCCACGGCAAAAATAGTCACCTTCTTGCAGCAACATTAACCTATTTCTCGTCTGTTGATTTTTATAACTAGCCCCGAGTTGCAGCTGACACATTTCTCTAATTGAGACCAACAGCGGAAAATGGGCTGTATTTAGAACGAATGTTGCTTGTAATGGTCTGTTTACACTTTAACTTCTTATAGTAGTTAAGATCCAGCAATACAAGTTATGCATTAAGATTTAATTTAAAAGTCGACTACAACTGCATAAGGTTAAAAAAATCCTAAGATACTATTTCTGTGTACTGTGCGTTTTTAGGTTTCCGTACTCGAGGGGTCCAAACGGAGCCCTATTGCTGTCACTCACGTATCCGTCTGTCTGTCTGTCATCTGTCACATAAGTATTACAGCCAAATGGTTGGACATACAGTCTTCAAATTTTCACAGTATAAGCATCTTGTTGACCCAAAGTCATACAAATTTTCTAGAAATATTTTAAAGATACCCATAAAGAAAAAGAGGGGCGCAAAAACATCTACCTTATCGAACGGGGTATCAGTGCTTAGAGCTCGTTGAGTAGATAATTGCTGCATTTTTTTTTTGAAAAAATATTGAAAAACAAGGAAATGAGAAGCTAAGCCAAATTCAGCTTTTTTTACAATTTTTTTTTTAAGTTTTTTTTTACGTCCCATTGATGTATGAACTTCAAAATTGCTGATAATGTTTATTGTTACGTATACTCGTAGTTCCAACTTGTTTTTGCGGTTTGGTACGGAACTCTAAATGTGTGAAGTCCGCAGGCACTTGGCCGGTTTTTCGTTATAATTATACTGTTGGGTGGTGTGGGTGTTCTATTGGTGCACAGACCTCCTTTTGACCCTTCGTTGTGTGATGCTATGTTATACAGTGACCATATTTTTTATCTTTGCATTCTTTTTCTTATATTTCCACTAAAAATAACCTTGAAGGCTCTAATCGACGATAAACGAAATTTTTTAGATAATTTATCTAGCAAATTGATGTAGCAGTCAGCAGCTGACATTGATTCAATTTAATTTTTTAGAGTCAATCTTCACTTTACTTGCGGTTAGTTTGTGTCATGTCGATTATTGATTTTCAGAATTCGGGTGATAGTACAGAAATTAGGATTGTTTTTACCAAACGTGAAATATTAAAAATAAATAGTAAATATTTCTCTGCCCGTACATTAAGAAAGAAAGATCACATAGCTACATTCACCAACGTAGTTAGGTAAAAATACTGAAGTTCTAAAGATAATATGAAAGCACTGAACATTGCTCTAAAGAAATATACATTATAAGTTGATCGACTATTACTCGTAAACTTGTAAAGCCTACTAGCTGTGATAGTTTTCCTTCAATGTCGTTAAATATGTTATGGACCAAGTGACGGACGGACATGGTGAAACTGTAACCGTCATATTAATAAACGTTGACTAAGGTAGGATTAACTTTATTCCAAGGATTAGGTTGGTACTAACAAATTTCCGTATTAATAAACACGGAATAAGGAGAGATTATACTAATCTGACACTAGTCTCGGACTAAAAGTTAAACCATGGTGCTATCTAGTTTAAGGTCGGAATAAGGGTAGTGTAACTATGGCAACCACAATTTTTTTCCTTCGCCCTACTCGGGCAGGCTAAGGTCTTGGACCATACCGCCTCGTCTTCAGTACATAATATCCTTCTTGAATTCTTTAGTATGCATTAGAATGCGGATGTATCAAATTCGAATGTTTTTTTGGAGTATTTGGCAGCAAATTGTATCGAGTCAGCCTTCAACTTTGCAGAGGTAGTCAATACTACAATAAAATTCTCCGCTCCACTATCCCGAGATTGCTTCTGTCAATGATTTCACATATTGTCCAGTTGCGTAGACAGTTGAGACACAAAACTACACCAATTTTATATCACAATATCCACTAGGAATCAATTTGCAAATAATTTTAACAACCGCTGAACTACGCTCGAAAAAATCCCGCCAAAAACTCTCGCAACCACAATTATTACATAGACTCTGAATTTTTATTTAGCTAATGTGAAACATTAAAAAAAATAAGGTCATTGGCAGCTGTTTAGCTTTAGACAACGAAATTACAAATCACGGATATTTGCAATACATAGGCAAGATCTATTTGTGGATGTAGATGCACAAGATGATGGCAATGTACTAGTGACACACACAATAAATAATAATATTAGAGGTAATGCGTCACGGGCAGCATTTATTAATGAAAATTATATATATACATATCTTTATTAATTTGTTTACATATGTACATTATTTGTAGACTAGAGTTAGGAGTAAAATAAGAGTAAAATATTTAAAATTACGGGGCGTCAAAAAAATCATCCACATCGCTGTCAACAGGAAAAGTGCCCAGAAGGCTGGCAGCATTGCCACGTTGGATGGCAATACTGATTCTTTGGGCAAAAAAAAGGCCAGCCCTCTGGTCTCGTGAAGAGTCGACCAACCGTTTGGCGATATCCCGAAATAATAGGTGTGCACTCGGACCCCATGGCCCTAATGTTTCAACCCCAAACGGCTCAAACACATAATTACCAATTAAGTTGTTGTACTTGCGCCGTTTGAGGTTTTCAGCACCTGCAGCAGCCGCCCCAGCGCAGCCCACCGTACTAGGAAGATGCGATGGTGCAAGGGTGTCGACGCAAGTTGCATCCCACACCAAAGACCTACCCAACTTCCATGGCATTATGGTCATACCATCAGGTCTCTTCCCATCAACGCGTGCCAGGCCATTGGGTTCTAAGACAGCTGGCACACCGGCGGTGGCAAAAGCACGACGGATGAGATCATTAATGCTAGCATGCCGCGCAATCCGACCTGCACTCTTACTGCATGCAAGACCATGGTGTCCGAGGCAGTCGACTGCTTCACCGCATTGACAGCGATGTGGAGCACCACAAGGAGCGCCCAATCGCAGGCATGTAGCGAGTCGGAAGGTTGTGTCACCTAGCATAGTGCCTATGTTAGGTGACGGTAGTGCCTGAAACCAAGAGGCCTGACTCCCACTCACCCACAGCCAGCAGGCGGGCACGCTCAGCAGTATTGGTAGACGTATCAATAAGGTTATTCCGTACCAACCTGCAGAGCGGCTCATCCCACTGTCTCTGGGAGAATGGGTTCTCGGGCCGATCCGTATCCGGGCAAGCCACTTTCCAAGCGTCCTCTGCATCGGTCAAGCACGGCACTTCCGAGTCAACCAAGGAAAGAGCTAAAATTCTCCTGGTTAGCTTTTCAGTGCTGTGGACAGAAGACAGGAACGCTGGTAAGCTTACACTAGAAATTTTGCGGACGCCGAGGCCACCAAAACGAATTGGTAGGGTGGCTTGCAGCCACGCTCGGTCATCCAAGGCCACATTTAGAATGGATGTTAATGTGTTACGAATAATTTGGTCAATTTTGTCCAAAAGTTGTGGTTTCTTCCAAAGAGGAGAAGAACGGAGAAAATACATAAAATAAATAATGATAATATGATATGATATACATATTATATCATATCATATTATATCGTGTTCATCATTATAAGTAATTTTTAAGTTTAAAGCTATTAAGATAATTTAAAATTCCCTCCTTCGCCTTTACTGTCAAATCTCTAAGGCAGATGTCATTTTTAGTTTTTTTTTTCTACATAATGTCTTCAACTTGCTTATTTTCATTCACTAGTTCATTCTTTTTACTTTTAAATTCAACCGGGTTGCCAGAGTTTACGTGTAAGTCCAAGACTAAGAAATGAATAGTTAGTCCGAGGTTATTCCATGTTTATTAATAACATTGCTAGATCTATGTTAATCCTTAGTTACTCCGGGATTAGCTAGTCCAAGAGTAACTTCGGAGTAAGCTGGGAATACGCCATTTTTATTAATAAGACGGTAAGGGTTCCGTGTTGACTACGGAACTGTACAAAACCAAGGAAAATTTTTGGCACAAAGCCCGTTCATTCCATTCTAGGAATTAATTACAAAGACTTCGGCAATTAACTGCAAAGGAACTACAAACGTGTAAACACGCCTTTACTAAAAGCAACAACGTCTTCTACAACACAACGTTCGTACGTTTCTTTTCTAATCTTTTCTCGTTTTCCTGGGGCATGTTCTGTCTTGTGTCATATTATTTAATTATGGAAGAACACAGCCTCAGGCGTTCGTTAGATAAAGCGAATCATGGCGTCTGTGGGGACATCTCGTTGTTTTCATAAAATATATATCGTTGTGTACGATTGGTGTTTTCTGTTGGCAAAATAGAGGAATAGTGTTTTCTTTTTGAAAATGTAAGGAAAAATATTGAACTACAATTCATCATGTCTTTTTTTTTATACGACAAGTTTGATTTTTGTACGATAGCAGGCTGGTTGGCGAGAAGCCTAACCCTCTACGCACCCTAATAATTACATAATGTAAAAGAAATAGATTTATTTATTTATAACAGCTTAAACTATCATTACAGGTTTTACCCTAATGTGACAGCTAAGAACTTCAAACTAATAACCTAAATTATATATGTACTTACAACTAAAAGCATGCCACGCACTTTTGAGCACGATTGTAGATAAGAAAAAAACAAAATTGCATTTTGAACCTAAAAGTGATATGTGAGTTTTTCGAATGTGTTTATAAAAAAATGTAGATCTGGTCAATATTCATAGGAATTTCTTCAGTTTTAAATTAAAGCCACCAGACTTCATGGTAATTAGAGGAGAAACACATAAAAGTTCTATTTAATAGATATAAAAATGCATGACAAAATATAAAGCACTCAATTTTTATCATACTCAACGAAAGTTAGTCAATTACATTCAAAAAGATTCCAACTGTCTCATCTCGCAACTTTGTATACCTAGGCAATTTTAATTCTGTATTTGCTGCTAATAAAAGCGAAGCAAACCAAAGCGAAGCAAACGTGACACCGAAGCATACAAGAGGAAATTATGTAACACGGAGTCAGCCAGGAAGCATGGTCCTGACCATGCTTCCTGGCTCAGCCACATTTTGCAGCTTGAGCAAAAATTTTGTTATTTTCATCCAGAATATTTTCTAAAGAGAAAATTAGAATTGAGGAAATTCACTGCAGTTTAAAAATAGTCTAGTCTAGAAAATATGTGCAGTGGTGATACAACTTTAATTACAAGTATATAACAAATAAAATGTATATAGGCCAAAATATGCATGTGAATGAGTATAAAAAAACTCAAATAAACTATGAAAGTGCTGTGTTTTAGTTGCCGCAATTCTGTAGTAGGTAAGTGTAGAAGTAGCGAGAAGATCTAGACACTTAATGTAAGGGCTGGTTCTAGGTGGCTCAAGAAAAGAAAACCTGAAAGTATTTGGAGAGACTTTTGTTCAGTCTGTTAAAGAAAAAATCAAGACTCACAAATAACATATCGTCTAGTTTTCCTTATCATCCGTACCAAGCAATTATTCCCGTTTTTTCACCCCTTAAACGCAAACAAACGTTCAGATAATCTTCACACCTCTGTTTCCAAACAATCATAATCCCCCATTCAAAATTCAAATTTAAATCGTCGAACGCTCGCGACGTCTGCACCAATCACAGAGCATGGAATACGAAAGACGCCATTGCTTATAACGGTCAAGGCACACACTGGCAAAGCGATAATCTAAACATTTATGATAATTTACATATCTCTGTAATGCATCCGTTTCTATCGAGATAAACCGATTTTAGAATTCGCGCGAAAGCTTGACGTTTCGACTGTAAGAACGATAAAAAAGCAAATATATGTTTCAGTAGTTAAAATAAATAAATATTTGTGGCCGATTGCACTGAGCTGGCTGGCTATCATAGCCTAAATCTACGGTCACGGTAGAGTACTAACAATTTATTATAATTTGTTAGTAATCTTAGTTAGTATTATACCGTTAAGGTTACACTAGTCGATCATTCTTCCGTACAAACGTGGTCTAGCGATTACTCCACTGTTTGACGATGTACGTTCAAAATTAAAAATGATATAATTTGTCTCATCATTATCTAGCCTTCTATGGAAGAAAAAAGTAAAAATATGAAATATTTGTAAGTTATGAGCGTCGAAAGTTCCATATTTCAACACTAATTTTAACGCATCTTTGGGTGGAAATAAATATCATAAGAAGAAGGAAAATTACAAAACGGCCTCCATACAGGGATAGATGAGTAATTCAACAATGCAAATAATTTTATTTTGAAAATATATATTTAGTCGTTTTTTCATGATATCTAGACTCCCAAATGTCTGTTTAAAAAATTTCGCGCGCTCGCTTTCATCCTAAATTATCATCAATTTCGATACAAATTTGCAAAAGTGCTAATTCGTATGCGAACTAGCTTCTTACTGATCATCACAGCATCTATACCTTCCGCACGTGTGTCGGATTAGATAGCATGCATTTTAACCTCGCGCACAAAATAGTTCGTGCCGTCGACTAGGGGAACCTTAACTCTACCCGTATACACCAGGCTATAGCCAGAAATATCACGGTCCGTAATTTGTATAAGTCAACGCCCAACGGTGACAGTCAGGCACTATCAGAACGCTAGAAACTGGCCGCACGATTTTACCTCTCTCATACTTTTCTGCCGGTATTGACTTCGTACCTGTATTTGATAACAGGGAACACTCAGTTCATTTTCTGTATTTGTCACTGTTTTCTTTTCTTGATTTGTATGTAAAGTTCTGAAAATGCCATCTATAGCAATGGCCGTAGAGTTGTCTCGATACTCTGTGGCACCAATCGAAAATTAATAACGCCCATGCCCTTTGTTTATTGGACGCACTAATCGGATCGTCGGCTTTCGGCCGTCGGCATTCGGCTTTCGGCGAATAAGCGATGTCCCGCACTGTTTTTGTTTTAATTGACATCACGCTTACATTTGCGATTTTAATTCGATACAGAGGATTATGAAGATTTCAATTGTTTTATTATAATTTTGTTTGTTGTAGTTAGTAAATCTGTTTGGGACATGCATCTTATTCGCATCTATCTTGTTTAAATAATGAAACTTTCAAGAAAAATTGTGAACGTTGAACGAAAAATAAATATACAGGTAAATTTTAATGGTCATGTTAGGTCGGTAAAAACAAACAAAAACTACGAGAAATAACGAAAAGTATGAATAAACTAGAATATTATTTTGATGTACCTACCTGCAAACGTAAATAAAGATCTATTCTATTCTATGGAACACGTAAAAAATTACAACCTTGTTGATTGATTGAAATTGACGATTGTCAACAATAGTTTTTTTAAGATTTTATTTCATTATTTTTAAACTAAATAATTTATCTAGTAGTAGACACGCTTCGATCAACAATCTACCGAACACGTAATTATGACACAATATCTTGCAATAACACCCCGATTCAAACAGTAAAACACCCATAACTTTTGAACTGCTGAACCGGTTTTCATCCATCATAGCTAAGACCACTCACCTTTCAAATAAAAAAAAAACGAAGTTAATATCGGTTCATTCGTTTATGGGCTGAACTTATAATACCCCTCTTTTTTGGTCGGGGGTTAAAAAGACATGTCGCCGTGACGCTAGAATTAAAAAACAAAGAGAAAAATCTAAATAAAAATTGGGAAAATATTTGAATAAAAAAAATGTAAAAACTACAGAGGTACGGCTATGTTACATACCTTTACTAGGATTATCCTGTACCATAGGTGGCAGGAGCTAAATATCGAATACTTTGCGATTTTTCATCTGGAATTTCTCAATAGCAACCCGAACGGAGTCTGGACATAGAATAGAATAGAATACTCTTTATTATGTACACCATAAAAGTTACAGAAAGTATAGTAGAAGTAAACATTACACTGGGTGACACAATGGGCGGCCTTATCGCTAAAAGCGATCTTTTCAAGACAACCTTTGGATGGATTTTAAAAATGAAAGGAAAAACAGTACTGTAGGTAGTCTTTGGTGTACTATTTATATATAAATAAATAGATATACATATATATTATATAGACAAATATATACAGTAATAAGTATGGAACAAAAACAGAGAAATCAAGAAAAACAACTATTAAAGAGAGAGGTAGTGATTCTTTACCATAGTTTTAAAAATGGGCAGAGATTGAGCACGCCTTATTGACACGGGCAAAGCATTCCACAACCGCACCGCTTGAACCGTAAAAGATTTGTCATAAAAGCTGGTGGAATGCATCGGCATCTCTAGTCTCAAGTTTTCCGATGACCTCAGATATCTATTATGTGTGTCATGAAGGAACTTGAAACGTTCTTTGAGATAAGAGGGGGTTGTAGGATTGTATAGAATACTGTAAAGAAGAAATAAAATATGAGAATCCCGGCGAAGACGTATGGGAAGCCACTTGAGCTTTGTCCGAAATTCAGAAATGTGATCATATTTGCGCAGGCCAAATATAAATCTTATGCAAAGGTTTTGAAGACGCTCAAGTTTAACTAGTTGTGCCTGGGTGAGATCGAGATAACTGACATCAGCATAGTCAAGGATAGGAAGCAGAAGGGACTGTGCCAGCGCAATTTTAGTGGCAGTGGGAAGAAAGTTTCGCAATCGTCTAAGGGACCTGGCAGATGCAAAAATTTTGCGGCTTACGTCCTGAAGCTGCGGACCCCAAGACAGATATCTGTCGATCCAAACCCCAAGGTACTTAACCTTCTCATATATTGGAATAGTAGTTCCGTTAAATTGTACCAGAGGAAGTTGTGTCCAATTTACTTTTGGAATCATCCCAGAGCTGCCAACAACTATGACCTGAGTCTTCGACGGATTTACCTGAAGCCCATTCGCCTGATTGATACCAATATTCTCGCCCCGTATTAAATGGGAATTCAACATAAGTGGCGGCATTTGGATGTACAAAAGGTCATATCACAGGCTCAAATGAGTTAATTATCTATACTTATAATATTATAAAGCTGAAGAATTTGTTTGTTTTAACGCGCTAATTTCAGGAACTACTAGTTGAAATTGAAACATTATTTTTGTGTTGGATAGTCCATTTATTGAGGAAGGTTATAGGCTATATAGCATCACGCTACGACCAATAGCAGCGGAGCATAAATGAAAAATGTTACAAAAACGGGCAAAATGATTCCTTTTTGAGAGCTTCCGTTGCGTGCGCTGCGTAAGCGGTTAAAGTTACGCAACATTCATGTATGTAGGGTAGGTAGGTAGCCAGTTGACGGGAGCGAAGCCGCGTGAGACAGCTAGTCATTTAATATCATAGTTAATAATTATCTAAAATCAAAATAATAAACGTTTTTCTTCTTCTTCTTCTTTAAAATTAAAACAATTTAGGTTTAATTTAATAATCATTTAAATTTAATAGTTAATAATTTAGTTCAATAATCATTTAATATAATATGATAGTTAATAATCATATAATAGTTATTAATTTAATTTAATGATAATTGAAATTTAATAGTTAATAATCATCTCAATAGCAGCCCGAACGTAGTCTGGACTTATGCCTGATTGATACTAATAAGCTTGCCCCCTATAACATGGGACTTAAACATAACTGGCAGAATGTGGATGTATAACGGTCACCTCACAGATTCAAATAAGTTAATAATATTTTTTTTTTTGTAGGTTTATTTCCGGTTTTCGGTTGCTAAAAGATATTGCTTCCAGACAAATTTCATGATTCTAGGTCAACGGGAAGTACGCAGGTATATATAGGTTTTGGTTCCCTCGCGAATTGCAAATATGTAGCGCAAACGGTCTTATGGTTGCATTAATTTTGAAGTTTGACAGCTCCAAGGGGTTGCAGATCTGAGTTTATGGTATTCATTTCAACTTGACACCACCAGGCGTTTCAGAGAAAGGTCTTTATTGATACACGGACTGGCAGAAAGAAGTGATCCTATAAGGGTTTCCTTTTTTTCTTTAAAAAATGTCAAAAACGCCATAAAGACATTTAAAAACCAGTTTCGCTAACTTTTGTCTCCTAAAACCCTTCCCCGCTCTTTCAACCCTTGAAAATCAGCACACACATCACCAATGACGGCTCAATCAAGTTAACCGGCCGGGGCCTGACTGTACCCGAACTTACCCGATCGTACCCGATCTTATGGACTTCATTAACCTTCTCTCACTACATTTGAGTTCGGTTAATCGTTCGGAACACTGAGTTATAGACGGTGTGAGGACGATTGGACCCGTCGAATGTGTAGGTGACAGCGGGTTCGGTGAAAACTTTTTGGAAAATTTATTAGCGTGTTTAAAGAAGCTCATAAATTAAACACCAAGTCTTGGAACCAATCATGTAACTGTTTATTTCTGCCACAGATAAATAATAGAATACACTTTCGACTTTTCAGACTAACACATGGTTGACCAGTGGAATTCCTTGCCAAAGTCCGTGTTTTCCGACAGTTATTGCTGTATTTTTTTTAATCAATAGTAAATAGATCACTTTTAGAAAACGTGTCCAACCCATCATCACGTACAACCAGGTAAGGCAATGGTTAAGCAATAAAAACACCGGCCAAGTGCATGTCGGGCTGCGCTCATTTAGGGTTCCGTACCAAACTGCAAAAATAAGTAAAAATGTAATAGGAAAAATGAGAAAATGTCAAAGAAAAATCTGACTTATCAATATATTGGTATTTGTTAGCAAAATATACGTAATAATAAACATAATCACCAAATTTGAAGTTCTCATAGGTCAATGGGAAGTTAAAAAAATCTTCGGAACAAAATTTTAGTAAATTTTAGTAATACAGTGTGGTATTTCGCTATTCTAAACCACATATTTTAGTTATTTCACTGAGTGAGCTGAAGTGTTCTCACCTAATTCACACTTAGGTCTCATAATACTTACTTACTCACACTGTATTCATATCATTCCATGCCAAAACATTTTACATCGCATCGCATCTATACGTTTTGTTGGCTTTTGCATTACTATTCTGCGAATCGGTCTAAAACGATTCGTTTTCTTATAAAATATCTAAAATAAAATAAATAATTATCATATTTTTCAATGTTATGACACCTGTCAAGCTGTCAATACTTTTCCTTTTAAATTTTCTGTCATAGAGTTTCTCACTAGCTTAGCCTATGAAGATTACTTTTGATTTATATAATTTAAATTCTTTTTTATCAATATTTACACGCTCTCAGAATTTATCGAAGAGGTTTTGCATTGAATATTACTGGCTGTTTTGAATACTGGCAAGTTGCATTTTTTTATGACAACAAGATGTCATTCTAATAAAGAAGAAAAAGGACAGGCGGCAGATATAAAAGACGGAAATTTCGAGGGCTTCAGGAGTCTTCAATCTGGTCTGAAACCGACGAGTCGCCTAATCACTAAGCTCTAAAACCACGAGGAGTTCCTGACAGTTGTGCTGCCTGCCTAACCTACCAGCTACCTACACTGCTACCTCCCTGCCCGTCCTGTTCCCTGGTTGACTGCCCAGGAAGAGTTCCTGACAGTTGTGCTGCCTGCCTAACCTACCAGCTACCTACACTGCTACCTCCCTGCCCGTCCTGTTCCCTGGTTGGCTGCCCAGGAAGAGTTCCTGACAGTTGTGCTGCCTGCCTAACCTACCAGCTGCCTACACTACGACCTGCCTGCCCAACCTGTTCCCCGGTTGGCTGCCCACGTCGTGCGAAGCCGGACCTTGATCTTCATACATAATTTTTAGTTTATAATTGTTTTTTTATTTTGTATTAACGTGGCTTATGTGTGGCTCAGCCCACCTGAGCGACCCGTAACGCTACAGTCTGGCGCCCAACGTAAAATCAGCTTCCTTTTCAAAATTCTAAAAAAAACTACCACTAGCATTTTCTTTTGGACTCTTATTTGGCTTAGTCTCTTCATATTCATTTATTTGTTTATTTACCTAATTCACTTTTTTTCTTCTTCTTTCTTCTACTCAACACATCTTCATACCTACTTACACTACTACCCTACACACATCCCTTTTACCCTCTGGTAATTGGCACCCATTCTTCACTTGGAAGTGTTCTTAAAACCATTCGTGGTCACTCACAAGCTGGAGTTTGGTTTACTCTACGACGCACTGTAGGAGAATATCCTATAGTCGTTACCATAACGTTCCATAACAAACTCTCTAATACTCCACCTACCCCACACACATCCCTTTTACCCTCTGGTAATTGGCACCCATTCTTCACTTGCAAGTGTTCTTAAAACCATTCGTGGTCACTCACAAGCTGGGGTTTGGTTTACTCTACGACGCACTGTAGGAGAATATCCTATAGTCGTTACAATAACGTTCCATAACACATAACTCTCTAATACTCCACTATCCTACACACACCTCTTAAACACTCTAGGAAGACCTCCTAAACACTCTAGGAAGTCCTCCTTAAACTTAAGTTTTCTGTAACTCTTGACCTCAACTCCTTGAAATGGGTTCAAAACTGACTTTTCTAAAGATTTTTCATATTTATATAGACTCTAGTCGCCTTAGGACGCATTCACCCTCACCCTCACCCACTTCAGTCTCACTCACCTTCAGTCCCTTTTCGACTTTCAGTCTTTATTTTCCCTGAATAAGGCTATAATGCATTATTCCCTTTTTTTTGAGCGGTAGCAACTCATTAAATAAGCCCCTAATGCATTATCTTTTCTTAGAGGTATTCTTAAAACCCTCTAAACCTTAAACCCAAGTTCCTCTTGAGCTCTCTTAAAACTCAGGTGTCTAACTAGGGGTTTTTCTTAAACTTTAAACTTTTCGAGCGGATAAGCAACTCGTTAAATAAGCCCTAATGCTCTCGAGCGGATAAGCAACTCGTTAAATAAGCCCTAATGCTCTCTTCTAAATTGGGTTTTCAAACAGGTGCGGGTTACGACACCTAATTAAAAAAAAAAGCCTTCGTAATTACAATATAAATATTTCTTTGTTGGAGTATGCGTCATTGAATGTGAACCATATCTCCTATGTGTGAATGAATGAATGTTTGATGGAAGCATGGAAGGATGTTGTGTGTTGGAACAAGGACTTATTTTAACCTTCAAAATTTTCAATGGAGTTGAAAATTTTCCGGGGTTGTTGGGGAAAAGTGGTATTTCGCTATTCTAAACCACATATTTTAGTTATTTCACTGAGTGAGCTGAAGTGTTCTCACCTAATTCACACTTAGGTCTCATAATACTTACTTACTCACACTGTATTCATATCATTCCATGCCAAAACATTTTACATCGCATCGCATCTATACGTTTTGTTGGCTTTTGCATTACTATTCTGCGAATCGGTCTAAAACGATTCGTTTTCTTATAAAATATCTAAAATAAAATAAATAATTATCATATTTTTCAATGTTATGACACCTGTCAAGCTGTCAATACTTTTCCTTTTAAATTTTCTGTCATAGAGTTTCTCACTAGCTTAGCCTATGAAGATTACTTTTGATTTATATAATTTAAATTCTTTTTTATCAATATTTACACGCTCTCAGAATTTATCGAAGAGGTTTTGGATTGAATATTACTGGCTGTTTTGAATACTGGCAAGTTGCATTTTTTTATGACAACAAGATGTCATTCTAATAAAGAAGAAAAAGGACAGGCGGCAGATATAAAAGACGGAAATTTCGAGGGCTTCAGGAGTCTTCAATCTGGTCTGAAACCGACGAGTCGCCTAATCACTAAGCTCTAAAACCACGAGGAGTTCCTGACAGTTGTGCTGCCTGCCTAACCTACCAGCTACCTACACTGCTACCTCCCTGCCCGTCCTGTTCCCTGGTTGGCTGCCCAGGAAGAGTTCCTGACAGTTGTGCTGCCTGCCTAACCTACCAGCTACCTACACTGCTACCTCCCTGCCCGTCCTGTTCCCTGGTTGGCTGCCCAGGAAGAGTTCCTGACAGTTGTGCTGCCTGCCTAACCTACCAGCTGCCTACACTACGACCTGCCTGCCCAACCTGTTCCCCGGTTGGCTGCCCACGTCGTGCGAAGCCGGACCTTGATCTTCATACATAATTTTTAGTTTATAATTGTTTTTTTTTATTTGTATTAACGTGGCTTATGTGTGGCTCAGCCCACCTGAGCGACCCGTAACGCTACAACAGTAGGACAAAAAATACAGTATTTATCTACTGAACTCTAAACATCGATAGATGGACCATTCGATGTAGGTCAACAATTTTTTTCGCTTTCCCTTTTATTTGTTTGGGGGGAGGGGCTTAGAGACATTTAAAAATATACTTTACAATTTGTATGGCTTTGGTTCAACAAGATGCTTGAAAATTTGAAGACTGTAGCACCAACTGTTTGGCTGTAAAACCTGTGTGACAGACGAAGGACAGACGGACAGACCAACGGACGCCTGAGAGACAGCAATAGAACTTCGTTTGGATCCTTCGGGTACGGATCTCTAAAAATTTAAATTTTAATCTAAAATCTAAGAATATTTTCTTGGTTTCGTTACTCGCCTTTCGCTTGTACCAACATTGAAACAAAATTAGGAATAACCAATGACATGGCAAAAATTTTATGGTTTTGCCATAGCCCCAGTGTGTGTGACACACGACTCGGTGAGTTAGGGTTTCCTATGACGGCAGAACCCTAATGTGAGTAATGTTCAATTGCTGTAAAGGGAATTCTCTGTAAACAAGTTATAATCATAATTTTCCAGATTTTCTTTGGTAGAATAGACATTTTCTTGGTTATTGGCATTGTTGACGTTTTACTAAATCATTTTGGATTTGCAAAAAAATATGTTAGTGGATTGATTTAAGTTAGAAACGTGGTAACTGGATGTTCTGTAAGAAAAAGTTAGTTGTATCATCGTTTGTTGGTAACTCATGGTAAGTCTCCTGAAGAAAAGAAGTTTCCAATATCAAAAACCATCAAGCAAATGGCTGATTTGGCCGATTTTTGAACTAAGAATTTGAAGTTAAGTACTTTTAAAACTCTAACTGTAAGTATCCACTCAAAAGTACCTATAAAATTAGCTTTCATGAAACTAGCAACAACCGTCAAGCTACCAAGCGACTTTTCCATAAAAATGCCATTTTACTACAAAAAGAAAAAAAAGCCACTCGAGGACGCTGCAGCGCTTTAATTAATCAATTATCTTGATGGCTTCGAGCTACGAAAGTTATAGTCACCACTTTACGTACACCTTCTCCCCTTCCCTCGCCTCTACTAAATTCAGAAGAAGGAAGGGAAATGGGGGAGAGAACAGAGGTCTAGCTAATTGGACGATTTAATGACACGCCTTCTGATTGTTTTAACTATCTAGTTTTTTATAACGTCGTCGGAATAGTGAATGGGTTCTGTAATAAGTTTTGTGACGAGTCCTACTTTCTGCATAGTTTAGGTTGGGTAATTAAGGTGGAAGGCAGTAGGACAAAGGGTAATAAAAGAATGTGCAAGTTAAAATAGGTTCATGAATTATGCATTTAATTGTCATAAAAAGTTCTCCTCAATATGGACCGATGACATGGTGATCGTCACAGGAATGAAGGCTACCGCGTTTGAATTTTCCGCTAGGGGCGCTGATGTAGAGTGGTCTTCAAAATGTCAAATTTTATAGCTTTTTATCTTTTATCGTGAGTTTATTTACAAATGTTTCATTGTTATGAATATCCAAATATGGCAGATTAATCTTATGGATTTTACCAACCGCTGCTTTCATAGAGTTTTATGTTTCGGAAAATTATATCCGCCTAGTTACGGAAAAAAAAGGTTTATAATAATCGCCACAACCGGCCAGTGGCGCTAACTGGTAAGCACAGAAACGGAAGCCCTCATTCGTTGGTAGCAAGAAGCATAGAGCCAGCCGTACTATATAATAATAATACTGATACGCGTCTACCGGATGATGACGCCATTCGTCTGTTCTGACGCAATATCTGGTCGGTGCCTGTTAGTCACACCGAGGGTGACTGGACTCGGGAGGTCGAGCAAGCGTGCGATCCGATACCACAAATGGGGGCAATTGCCATAAGCCCCCAAGATGTAGCTCGTGCAGTCCGTCCATTGCACAACTGGAAATCTCCAGGGCCAGACGGACTGCAAAACTTTTGGATTAAATGATTCCAAAGATCGCACGCTCGTTTGGCATCTCAGTTTTAGTCTGCCTTAGATTCAGGTCCGTTGTCCCAGTTCCTAACGACAGGAATAACCCACCTGCTCTATAAATAGGGTAGTACTGCAGATCCTAAAAATTATAGACCGATAACGGGTTTACCCACGGTCTATAAAGTTCTTATATCCATTCTGAGAACGAACATTAATCAACATATTGACAATAATTCCATCAGAATTGCTTCTCAGAATGGATGTAGGAACGGGTCCCGCTGTACTAAGGAGCTACTCCTCATAGCCATTGCCATTAGCCAAAAGGATCACTGTTCCCGCAAGGATCTGGCGACATGTTGGAAAGATTACAAGAAGGCCTATGACTCCGTGGTCAGCTCATGAGGGTGGAATTGTATGAAACTGATGCACCTGAACTGATGCACTCTGCGCCCCTTCTTGTTATCATGTATGGGGCAGTGGAAGACGGTCCTTCACTATCCAGGATGTCCACAGATTCAAGAAAACGGCGAATCTATAAGGATCGAGCGCAGAATATTTCAGGGTGACAGTCTGAGTCCTCTGTGGTTTTAATTAGCCCTGAACCCTATCAGTAAACTGCTGGCGGGTTCGAGCCTGGGCTATCGGTATGTGCATCTGGACTGAGGGCCCATTTTTCAAATCCTTGCGTAACGTAATCGTTGAGTAGAGGTGATCAGGTCATATCACACCTCCTTTACATGGATGACCTAAAGCTCTTTGCTCCCAACAACTTGCAACTGATGAAGCTACTGAAGGTAACAGAAACCTTCAGTGACGCCATCAGGATGGAATTTGGTATGGAAAAATGTGCAGTCATGCATGTAAAGCGACGTGAGATTATGGCAAAGGTTGACTGGTAGAAAATGCCTAAGGCATTAAGTCCGCCTCTGTACGTTTTTGTGCATGAAGTATTAAATAAATAAATTACGGAATCCACGGGAATATAACATACCTTACACCTTAGATCCCTTTCCTCAATCGAAACTTACAAGTACTCGTATTTGGGTATGTCGGAAGCATCTATGCTAGTGACGTAAAACAGTCGTTGAAGGAAAGCTTCTTTGGCCGCCTGAATAAAGTATTAGTCTTTAATCAGGCGGAAACAAGGTGCGCGCCATCAACGGCTGGGTCATGCCAGTATTAATGTAGTCTTTCGGCTTATACAAATAGACTGAGACGGAACTTGACACTCTGGATAGGCAGATCCGTACACTGCTTACCGCAAATCGTATGCATCACCCACGGTCATCGGTGATGAGACTGTATATCCCGCGGAAGTGCGGGGGTCGTGGTTTTTTAAATGCTAAGACCCTTCACAACCGCGAGGTGTGCAGTCTTAGGGAATATACCAGAAAGCCGACCTGGATATGCATCGAGATATGGTAACGGTAGACAAGGGCCTTATACCGCTCTCCTTGGCTAACGAGAAATGGCGCAAACCAATAGCATTGGATACTAATGATCGCTGGGAGCTAAGGCAGAGCAAGGAGCTTCACGGTCGCTTCTAACGAGTCCTACATGGTAGATATTTTAGCGTCCGTGGCCTGGGTGCGCTTTTTGTGACCAAGTTATGATGGCAAACAATTACCGGAAATACATTTTGCACCATTGACATATGTCGAGCATGTTAATGGCCGGAATCAATCCGTCACATTATCTCCGGTTGTTCTGGTCTAGCACACGAGAGCAAGAACAGTGGTGGCACAGAGGTAACGGTCGCGATTTAGAAGTTGTAAGTCGTGGGTTCGTATCCAGGCAGGCGCTTCACTTTGTGTAAATTAATTCATCACCACTGCTCTCAAAACGGTGAAGGAAAACATCGTGAGGAAATGTCTTAGAACCAAAAATTTGAATACATGTGACAGCTCAAGTAAATACAGCCGCACGGGTCGATCTTCAAAGTTAAGCAACGCTTGCCGAAGTCCTTTCGTGAATGGGTGACCATCTTTACATGGCGAGTTTCTTCCGTGCCTCGGAAAGCACTTTAAGCCGTTGGTCCCGGCTGTCATTTGAAAATCTTTAACAGTCTTTACGGGTAGTCGAGAAGACTGAGATCTGAGACCAGTCTAGCCAAAAGGTATCGTGTTACCCAGTTACTGGGTTGTGGAGGTCAGATAGGCAGTCGCTCCACGTAAAACACTAGGACTCAGCTGATTCCGGTTAGACTCTTCCAGTCTAATCGGAATCAGCTCAGAGAGCCTACCCCAACATAGTTGGAAAAAAGACTAGGCAGATGATGAGTCTTATGAAATTATATAGTCAAACGACATTTTTTGATCTCGTTCAGGTGTACAGAAATCCAGTTTTTAAATACGGGACCAGCTATGTTCCACGAGACAGCCCTCAATATACTATCACTGGAACGTCTCAAACTTAGCCAAAAATATGCAATTCTCGACCTCATGATTGCGTAGAAGTCCGGGACCCTCGCCTCGGCAAACAGGCCCGAAGCACTGCATTATCTCGGTAGTTTCATAAGAGCTCGTTAAGCGTTATTATACTGTACGTCTTTTTTGTGAAGTTGCACCAAAGTTGGCAAGTGTACATCGACAGGCAATAAGCTTTGAAAAGAGTGTTCTTGACATCATTGGTGCACCTCACAAGTCTGCGTGTGAGCATATTACTCCTTACTGAGAGGGCCCTCCTTCTCCCTCGTTCTATCTCACAGTCATCCTGCAGTCTGTCCGTCAGTATATGCCCTGAATACTTAAACTGCCTTACGAGTTTTATGGTCGCCCCGTTCAAATAAAGACAGCGGATGTTCTCCGGACCAACCCCAGACCTGAAAACTACGGTTTCAGTTTTGAGAACGTTATATTTCAATCCATGAGCATAAGCATAATGCTCACAGACTGACGACAATCTTCTCAATCCTTTGATCGAGGGACTCAGAAGAACCATGTCAACAGCGTAGCTCAAGCTATTTACACAGACATTGCCTAAATGGCAGCCGACTCTGGTTCCTCTGAATTCCGCGATCATATCATTCACATACTGGTTAAATAGGTGTAGAGAAGTCAGCCCTCCTTGGCAAATACCACAATCTAGCCTGAAGCTACTAGATAAAATGTCACCCACTCTCCCTTGATTTGTTTGGCAACCGTACCAGTATCAACTATGTAACTGCACAGAAATTACGTGACAAGTAATTACCATTGTGAAAACTAAATATTTTATCGACAATCATTCGTAATTGATTTGGTTCGTTAATGAAATTTCCAAATCAACTGAAAATCGTAAAATCTCTTTGAAAAAGTAAAGCAAATCAAAGCCTTTAAAAATTTAATTGCTGTATTGGCAACTACGTAGCCTTTTCCATTCCTATTAAATCTCAACGAGACACAACAAAAGTCTAATCTCTTTAAAGCGGCTGCAAAAAATGAAGTCGAAGTCGGAAATTAAAGCCGCCGACTTCCGCCGGGAGACAGGCTCGATTTGTTTCAGAAAACGAAGATGGCTACCGTCTGAGGCCCGAGATCGGAGCATTGTGATTTTAAATGAATTCTTAATAGATGCAAATGAGGATTAGTTTTTCATTTGCTACGACAGAGGGCGCCGTTTTCTTCGGATGACTACACTTGAAATGGAAAACTAGTTGAATCTTTTGTCTTTTTAAATTGGAGTGTAATAAGGATTTGAGGACCATCTTAAGCTGTGAAAAGGCTTTGTGGGACCGATTGGCAAACTGGCCGACGATCCTTCAATATCGCATTTACATAATACGATTTGATTTAGTTTCATTCATTTATATCATTGTAAGATTGATATTATTACTATTTATGTGGTTAATTTTAGTTAAAAAGGTTAAATGCTTAATGTTTCGTACATATTTCTACCTTAGGGGTGTCACAATAAGGCTGCGTTTCCACCAGAGATGTGTGAGTATTCGTAGCGAGGGATGTATTCGTTAAGAACCAATAGAATCATTTCATTAACCTAGCTGTTTTAAGCGCAGCTCTAGTGGAAACAGCTCGCGCGAGCTTCTTGTACATACAAAACCGTTCTAGCGACTTTGTCGTTAGTTCTAACCGATTTCATGATTGGTTAGCCCGAGCGATTTAAGCAAATGAGTTAGCGACAAAAAATAATACAATGACTTCTAGCGACTTTTGAACCATAGGGTAAAGCAAGGCTAAAAGCAGCTCAACGATCAATATTTATCTATAATTTATATATGGCACGCGCGCTCCACTCCCACCACACTGTATCAGAAACGAGCTAACTACACATCCTCGCACCGCTCGTCTGCGCACTGTTTCACAGCGTCGCTACGCATCCTCGCACCACTCAGCGGCCTAGCACTCTGGTGGAAACACTCACATCGTTCCACAGCCTCAATACGCATCCTCGCACCACCCAGCCACCTTGCACGTCTCTTGTGGAAACGCAGCCTAAGAGTCGTGTTTGAGCGAGGCCATAAGTGTACATCTATCTACCTAATTAGTAACAGTACCTTGCCAATTGCTCATTTCATTTTTCTTATATTTTTGTTTTTTCTTTACCTTCATTGCTACAATGCCAAATGCCAACTGCACCATTCTGTGGAAACTAGGACCAAATTGATTTAAAGCCGGTTTTTCTGAGTACCTCTATCCTATTACAGTTTGACAAATACTAAACTTTAAATTCCTAATTCAGAAATCGAGGACAAGGCGATATAATCAATAGGGTTGGTTAAAACGAGTTAAAAATGGCTTTACCTATTCAAAACTTCAGCAAACTCGCCAGATTAATGGATGCATTTATCATTTAGTCACCCTCCGTTTGTGTCAGGTAATCACGATCGATCAAAGTTATAAGCTATTAGTAATTCCCTACCGGGAAACGTAAACGGTAACCAAAATACCGCTTCTATCGGCCGTCAAACGTGATTAAATACCGAAACTCGGAACAACTCAGATGTAAACAACGCCATCTATTAGCGGAAATGAAAAACTAGAGTTGACAGTTGAGATAACGTTACGGTGTAAGGAAGTTATGGGATTTGCAGAAGGATTATTTAACTGAAACTACATGCTATATTGATCATCATTTCTGTCGAGATTAATCTGGCCCTCACACTTCAATTACTGGGTACCACAAGCCCCTTGGTAATATCGTTTGTCAGACTTTCAGGCTACATTGTATAATTCAGTTTTTTGAGCACTATTTGTCAACATAAACGGCCCCTTTCTGAAATCAGTTTAAAATGCCCCCACTATATTTGAGACTCAGGCCTCCAATCAAAAGTTCGCTCAGGTGAATCTCTAAAAGTAGAGAATTACCTGAGTTTATTTTAATTGAACCTCTGCAAATCGTACGCCGCGTTGAATACACCTTCTGCCTCTATTATTCAACATTTTAACGCCCAGAACCACCGCGGGTCATTTAGACCGATAGCGCAGATTTATACGAAGTGATTTTTAACCCGGTATAATGCGAAAGCTAACGGGTTGGGTGGTTGGGTCGTATGACGGATGGCATTTGGACCGAATTTCCTAAATTCGTGTGTTTCGTCAGTTTTTTATCAGTGTTGTGCTGTTTGTTCTTTTTGATTGATTGTCCGGTATTGATAGGTTAATATATTCATTTATAGCCTGCCGATTTAATACTGGTTTGCGTGCACCAATTCGGAGGATGGCAGCATCATATAATGAGGCCTTTGAACATATAGCCATATTTACGTGCTCCCAGGCTAAAGGAGATGTTTGATATTGGATCACCTACATACATTTAAATAATAAAAAATAGGGGCATTCCATAAAAATACTAAGAAATTAATTTGAAGCAGGGTACAGGTGTACAAAAATTGTAAATTGAAAAGTTTTTTAATAAGATAACCCTATTTTTGGGGCAGCCATGATAGTTGTGTTTGACATGACTTTGACAGTTTTAAGAAGTGACATCTTGAGTCTTTCTTTACTTTGACGTTGAATTGGATATGTTTCGGAGTTTTTAGTGATTGTTTTAGTTTTGCAACCCAGTATATTACTACGGTCATTGATTGATGGCTTCTGTGTTGCAATTGAATTCGAGTTGTTCTTTTTTGCGTGGATATTACGATCACACGTCAATCAAATGTCATTGTCAAAATTATATTTTTCGCATACTGCTGATCTGATCCACCATGTTTAATTTTATGTTGTGTTGCTCTACTTGACAAAGTTAATTTGAGTTTACATTGAAACGAAGTGAAATTAAAGAAAATTAACAATAAAAAACGTAGTGCTGGCCTAGGCTCCATACATTTCTGGAACGTCTCCTTTCGGAGACTTCTATATGAGATTTTGTTAAAAAAAATTGATTTATTGAGATGTTTTTCGTTAATATGAAAGTTTATTTTTATTTTTATATCTAGATCAATATTATAAAGCTGAAGAGTTTGTTCGTTTGTTTGAACGCGCTAATCTCAGGAAAGAAAAGAATTTTTCAATTCCAACCAGGACGGTTGGAATTGAAAAATTCTTTTTATGTTGGATAGTCCATTTATCGAAGAAAGTTATAGGCTATATAACATCACGCTACGACTAATAGGAGCGGAGTATAAATGAAAACTGTTGCAAAAACGGGAAAAATATTCCGTTTTGAGAGCTTCCGTTGCGTGCGCTGCGTAAACGGTTTAAGTTACGCAAATATCACGTATTATGGAATTGTTCCTATTAAATTTCAAAAAAAGTTCGCGACAGCATATGCCTATCTTTTAAGATTGTCTCTCTATATGCGAATATGCGAAGGAGTTTTAACAACATCTATACTAATATTAAGAAGCTGAAGAGATTTTTTGTTTGTAGGGTAAGTAGGGTAGGCAGGGTGGGCAGGGTAGACGGGGTAAGCAGGGTAGGCAGGGTAGACAGGCGAGGTAGGGTAGGCAGGGTAGGTAGTGGTAGGTAGATAGCCAGTTGACGGGAGCGAAGCCGCGGGGGTCAGCTAGTAATTTCATACGAGTATGAGACGCACATCCCCATGGGAGGTGTTGTGGCTGAGGTGAGTGTATTTGCGATAATGCGTTTTATTTAAGTCAATGTCATGTAAAAATTATCTATCTATCTATCTATATAAATAAAAAGACAAGTCCTGACTGACTGACTGACTCATCAACGCCCAGCTCAAATCCTTGATCTTAGAAAGAAAATTTTGCAAGGAGGCTTCCTTTATTATGTAGACAAGGAACAAGGAAGGATTTTTCGAAATTCAGCCCCTAAGGGAGGGAATAAGGGATGAAAGTTTGTATGAAACTCTGACATTTTTAATTTGAAATAAATGAAATTTGGTATTTAGCCTCTAAATATAAATAAAAAAATACTTCTTTAAGGATTTTTTGAATTTCATCCCTTAAAGGGATAAGAAAAAAAAACAACTTATTTGAGGATTTTTTAAACTTTTGAATTTCATCCCTTAAAGGTTAAACAAAGTTTGAAAGAAAAATAAATTGTTTATTAATAATTTTATATTGGTTAAGAAAAGTTTGAAAGAAAAATAAATTGTTTATCATCAAAATGACTTGAAACTTAGTATTTCTGCTCTTCAATACAATTAAAGAAAAACACACTTAAGCATTTTTTAATTTCATCCCTTAGACGGGAAAAAAGGGTGTTCAAATTTGTATGAATGATTACCTACTGGTTGAGCTTGGGAGGAATCAGTTTCATACCTCGAATATCACTGATACCCCCTGACTGTCTTTCCGTTTTAACGATTACAATTCCCCCTTAAGGTCTGCTTTGCAATGACCATAAATAAATCTCAGGGTTAGTCGTTAAGGGTGGCATGCATAGATTTAAGGGATTATTGCATCTCACACGGGCAATTCTACGTTGCCTGTTCCAGAGTTAAAATGGTCATTTCGGCACCAGACAGAAAAACCACCAATGTGGTATACAAAAAAATGCATGATTAAATTCTAACTTTCTGATGACGACTTTGTTAGCGTAAACTAATTGGAGTACCCATACCGAAATCCAAGTCTAAACTGTACAGAATATCGCAAAACTCATCACTCTAACGGAAGATGCTATAATTTTTTCTTCGACAATTCTGCTTCGACATTTGTGAAGTAAACAGATACAAAATATAGCTGGTAACCTCCAAGCGCGTGTAACCTACACTACATCAACCCATCCTAAATCACGACCATGAGTTGGACAATAAAGTTCAGCAAATTTTGTAGTCTACGCGAACAAAGACGCGGGCGGAAAGCTATGTTTGGATAATAATTTGCAATATCCCAACAGAACTGCAAAAAACGAAACGGCCAAAATCGTGTAGTCCACGCAGGCGAAGCTGTGGGCGGAAAACTAGTCTTGAATATAATCATCTAATTTGTAATATGCTTATTTACAAAGTGTACTTTCAACAAAATTTTAAAATTTACTTTCATTTAGTTTTAATATATCACAAGGTATTTTGATATAGATTTTAACACACTACCCCCTGAAAGATGAGTTTACTTTAGCTAGTCTATAAGATGGTTGATCTAACTTATCTTTATTTCTCGTATTACAATTGTGTCTATACTGACTTTACTAAAGAGATGTCTATTCTTCCTTACATAATATTTTCATAAATGAATTGGTGAGAAACTGTCATAATATTAATATTTTTAAATAGTTTCCTAAGAGATTATCGGTGGCTTAACTTATATATGGTTCTGACAGCTCTCCTTTGCAATATATATGGATTCAATGTCAGCCTCTCGACCCCACAGTAAAATACCTCATGACATAATGCTGTGAAAGTAACTAAAATAGACCAAACGCGCGGTTTCTACATTCGTTAACTATCTTATCTTTCTAACTGCATAAGCGGCTGAGCTTAGCCAACCCGCAAGAGATATTATGTGAACCAATTTTGGACCTGATGAATAGAGTTATTCACATCATCAAGATATTGTTACCGCTGATCTAGTTTAAATATTTGTATCATCAGCAAAAAACACCATCTTCGGTTGATTAAGAAACCAATATTTGGGGTAAATCGTTAATGTAAACTATAAAGAGGAATAGACCCATTATCAAGCCTTGAGGAACGCCCATTGTCATTTCAGATCCTAGTGAGTTTACGCCGTTTACCTGAACTTTAACTTGATCGGGTTTTTATTATGATCTGAGTAACTCAAGGGCTGTATGTCTAATTCCATAGTTCTCGAACTTCAACAATAGTGTCTTATGGTTAATGCAATCGAACACCTTCGAGAGATCGCAAAAGATTCCAATGGCGTCTTGTGCTTCCTCCTAGGCGTTAAAAATGTCCTTTATTAGGGTGACACCGGCGTCAGATGTGCAACGCCCTTTGGTAAAACTACTGTTGATCATAAAAGATGGAATGTTTGTTTAAATGACGCAACAATTAGTTTAGCATTAACTTTTCGAAGATCTTACTGAGAACCGGCAGAATTGACACTGGCCTATAATTATTGGCTTCTTTGCTATCCCCGGATTTAAATAATGGAACTACTTTACTGTGTTTCATGACGTCCGGAAAAACTCCTTGATCGACACTAGTTTTAAATATGCAAGGTAAATAGGGTGCAATAGTTTCAATGATTGGTTTACACACTTTTACAGATAGTCCCCAAAGATCTTCTGTTGATTTAGTTTTAAAATATTTAAAAGCCTTTAAAAAATCCTGGGAGTTGTTGAAACTTGGACTCCGAAGGGCACGTATTTACGTTCTTTCTAAGTAAGGCATCAGAGAGTGTGGGTGAGGAGTTTAAGGCTGCTGTAGTTTTAAGAGGAATATAATATAAAAAAAAACATATTCCTGAGCTTCCTCTATATCTGAGTATATGGGGCCATGTGCAGTCCCTAAATTAAATTCAGTATTACGCTGTTTTTTTTACCTGTTTAATTATTTTCCAGGTAGTTTTTATTTTATCGTCTGCTGATTTTATTTTATTGCTAATACACAGCGCTTTAGCTATATTGCATGCAGATTGCATAAAGGTTTTTGAATATTTCGCAACATATTTATCAAAACTTGTATTATTCATATGTTGCTTTAGGCCATAAAGTTCATATAGCATTTACCTGCTTTTACGAATGCCTGGAGTCACCCAATCGCTAAATACGAACTTGGTGTAAATTCTTTTCGCTTTCTGTGGAAAAGTGTCATTAAATTGCGTGTTGTTTCCTAAAAAAAACTCGGCATAGAACTCATTTGGGTCATCTATGTTAATAAAGTTTTGAACACATAGTATACTAATCAAGCTTTTATTATTTTTTTCTAAATTTTACATGTAATTGGTCTATATTTTATTTGCGTTTTTCAAAAGTATGTAGATGCTAAACGTTATTGCTTGTCCACCGTGATCAGATATTAATTTATTTACAATTTTTTTATTTAGATAATCGCAATTACAAAAAATGTTATATTTGGCTCCATAAAAAAATTTGCTAAAAATTAAATGATTTAAAAAGAGCCAATATCCTGATACTGTTAGAGTTATTTTCTAATTAGTTAATGTTAAAATCGCCACATATGATGATTGATTTACTACTATTACTAACTTTTTCAACTTTTTCTTCCATTATAGAGACAAACACAGATAGATTCTGGTAACTTGGAGGTCTGTAGACACATACTGCAACATGCTTACCAAGCTCAACACAGGACAGTTCAATGGTGTGTTTAACCGACAGTCTAACACTGTCTTTTCTTTCTTTAGATTTAATAGAATTTTTTATAAGTATTAATGATCCGCCATGTAGCATACGTTTTCTGCTGTAATGGCTCACTACACAATAATTTTCATAACTAATGGACCTTACTTGGTGATCTTTCAACCAATGTTCTGTTAGACAAATAATATCGGTTTTTTCCTAGAAATAGTTCAATTTCTAATAATTTGGAAGAGCAACCTTGAATGTTCTGATTTTATAATTTTAAAGAGTATTGCTCTCTTCTCAGCTTTGCACCACTAAATGGATTGCCAGAAGATACCTTCATACTATTTACTAATAATGCTACGAGTGAACCAGGACCATTTCATACTTCTGTCCAAATCTGAATTGATTTGTGATCTGTGCAGCGTGTTGTATTCTAGCGAACATCTAGCTCTGCTGAGGAGTCATTTCAGTATTCATCCCTATTATAACTTTCACCCAATCAATCATTGTTTCTTTGGTCTTCCTCTGAGAGGCCCAGTTACCTTATCTAGACTTATGAAATAACCATAAGGTAGTAAGCAAGAGAAGAGATGATGCTTGCTCCCTCTATTAGATAATAAACCGTCACTTTGCTGAAAGCAGTCTTTGCATCCTTTACATAATATTTATTCATCCTATTTAAAATTCCCAATGACTCATATTGTAACTTTTACAACCAGTTGTAAAACAGTTGCGTGACGGGCACGGAGTAAGGGCGTCCCTATGCCCGGGGGACCGATAAATAGAACAAGTTTATGGCACACGCTGCTTTTCACTGTGCGTGCTATACGGTATTAGGAACATGTCAATTATTTTTTTTACTGGTGACGTCATAGTAAATAATTGTCAAAAATATTTGAAATTTCACTTCTCTTTCGAATCGATGGCACATCTTTATGTTATTGGCTTGTTATAAATTAATATCAAATAAAACGTCAACCATTTTAGGATGAGAATCCAATTTTTTATGAATTCGTCAGAATCTTTCTTTAATATTTTTTTTATGTATGTATGTGCCCCGATTACTCAAAGACGTCTCGACCAATTTGGAAAATTCTTATTTTGTTTGAAAGTATATTGCCCAAGTGGTCCCATGGTCAGGTTAGTTTCTGATGATGGGATCCTGGAGAAATCGAGGTAACTTCTCAAATATTAAAGGCATACATATAGCGATTTTCATCATGAATACTTGCTCTCATTTGGTGAAATGGAACTGACGAAGAAGACCTCAGATGACCACTGGAACTTCTTAATGCTAAGTATGTCACGAGTATAAGATAATATTTGAAAAGCTAACCAACCATGATAAAGCAAATACATAGAAATAAATGGTACTGATGAAAATGGTAGATACCATCGAACCGATCTGATGATGAAGCCGGAAGGTGGGCATTGGAACTCCTAAATAAAACATGTCCTAGTCTTGTTTGGGCTTATTGGAATCGTCATGAGATTTACTTTGGTTATGAATGATTGTCATGAAAATTGGAGGTACCTACCAAAACTAAAAAGAGATAAATAAAATCTTTTAACAAAAAAAACAAACCGACATCCAAAACAAAACACTACAAAGCGAAAAATAACTTTCTTTTCCAAAGTCGGTGTCGAAAAACGGCAAACAATAGATTTAAAAAGAAATTTTACTTTTCGCTTTGTAGTGTCTTGTTTTGCAAATCAGTTTGATCATTTTTTGAAGATCAAAATATACATAAAGACAGTTCTCCAAAACGCCTGCCCGTCACCTATTCCTAGTATTTTAGATGGGATGAAGCAGTGTCGCAACAATCTCCCCGGCAAGATACCTATATGTCTTCTTCTTCTTCGCCACTTCCACGGCATCGTCGGTGGCAGCCTATTAATAGCTAAACCTATCCTAATAATATTAGAATGTTTGTTTTGTTAATCAATCTCCCCTCAAAGGCTCAAAGGATCCGTTCGGCTTTGGATGTAATTTGAAACACTACTTTTCATTACGTCAGTATGGCGCTGTGGAATTATTTTCGACTATCACACGACGGAAGCCGCTGGCAAAACCTTACAAATATGAATAAATCAAATAATAAACATAATAATTCAATAATTACGCTTAAATAATCCTGGCCCAATGATACGAAAGAACAAATATCCTGTATCGTAAATTCGCTGTTGGAATAAATATATTTTGGGAAAATAAAATAATAAATGGGATAATTCTACAGGTACTGAGTGATTCACTAAACAAAAGTTGCGTAATTTCTGAATATAACTCGAAGACAGTATCTATCATCATGAAAGCAGGTCTAATAAATATTTATTCCATCACTTTCGTATTCCCAAACAAATCAGACGCAGTCTTGTTACTTTCAAAATACCCTGCAAAGGGGACATCGCATTTTTAATTCTAAAACGACGCACCATCCATTTTCCTAAATCGAACACGTCATCAATTAAATTACTTACCCTTATTGTGACGTAGCGAACATGTACCCTAAAAACCAACTCGACGAAAACATAGGTCATTAGAAAATCAATCTTAAGACTGAGAGATAGAGTCGACAAAGAGTGTATGTGTAAGTTTGTGAGGGGAGACTAGAGTAAGTTGGTACAGTGAGAAAATTTCTCCCGAATTTTCTCTTAAGGGAAGCTCTTTATGTGGTCTCTTGGGAACCATACTGTATGCAACTTGTAGTCTGCAGCGTCTGTGTTTGTCTATGACAAGGGGAAGTTTTTGTTTGGACCATAAACATGTTGGAACGATATTGATAAGGCATGTTGATGGTGTAGTCACGGTTTCTATGTTTATGGAAGATGTAATCGGAAGTTTAGTAACTATGAGTTTCCAAATCCTACTGAAAATGTGAAAGTCTGTATGTTTGGATGTTTGTTTATCAATCTTGCTTTAACTGAACATGGATAGACCCTGACCTGGATTAGGATAAAGGATTTCATTCCATAACTTCCAGTTCGTTCCCATGGGATAATTTGACTTAAACGCGAGCGAAGCCGCTGACAAATGCTAGTCGATTGTAATTCAGTTAAAAAAAGATGATGACTTTTGTATTTCTCATATTAAAACATATGTATTAAAAATTATTAAGTAAAATAAAGGACTAATAAAAAAATCTAATTCATAAACAATAAGTGTTATAATCTAACGAAAACAAAAAGTTAACAACTTCCATAAACGCTCTACAATTAAATAATGTACGACAACGACAAAAGTTGAAAACAAAACATTTCCAAACAAACTAACATTATAACTACCCGCCTTTTCTTCAACACAATAAGAAAAAAATACTACCCACACGAAACTTTGTCTTTCAAACAACTATTAATAACTTGAGGATATCCGTGTTGATCAACTAACTTCGTGTTCTATTTAATGAAGTGGTCGCAAGGACAACTGTTGTACATAGGTAGATTTTATATCAGGAATTTGTTACCACCGTTGCCAATAAACTTTTGCATTAAAAACCTTTGGTACTTCAGATGCGTTTTCATCATCTCACGTATTGTTACTACACTGATATTGATACCTTCCATTCAAATCGCAACACAGCAGCACTGCTGGTATGGTACAGTACTTTCGCGTAGACATACATTTGCTTCATGTAAAACAGTACAAAAAAAAAACAAAATAATACTGGTATTCAGCTGCTTCCAGCTTGACTAGAAATCGAAACTAACGTGTTTGGGGAAATACTAGGATGGTTGATTGAATTACTTTCCCGTACGACCTAATTCACAAAGAACTTTACAACTTAAGAATCAATAATAGGTTTCTGATGAACAAAACTTCCTATCAGACTATAAATCAACAATTACTCAATTTAACTTAAATAAAATCATTAAGGGGAATTGCGGGCAGAGAGTTCTGACTGAATTTCCTTAGTAAATTAGTAAAAAGTCATAATTCGAAGTATTAAGTAGAAGTATTAATATCTTTCAAATTGGTCTAATATTGGAGGAGGAAATAGGCGAGAGACAAACCTCGAATTATGACTTTTTACTTAGGAAATTGAGTCGGATGTCAGCGATCGCATTTCCTCTTAAACGATATGGTTTACCGTCATCTACGTTAATACACGTATCTTACCAGACAACACGAAACAAACTCGGCACGCAACCTCATCAAACAGAACTCAGCATTGCTATGTGGTGGTTGAAAAATAGGTAGGTACAAAATATGGTTGACCAAGCAATTCCTAAGATGAGTCCTTTACAGAGATATTTATTTATTAATACCTAAGGCATTCTCTACCAGTCAATCAATATCTACCCAGATATCAACCTACTCATTCAAGGTCTATGAGGAACAAATAAAACATCAGACTATCACTCAATAAATCAACAATTATTTAATTCAAACAATTGTCTACACATCGTACCAAACAAACGGAGTATGTAACAGACTGATTCGTCCAAAATGTCAGAATTATACTGGTTCATTTCTTTCTGTCAACTCACTCCACTCGAGGGGCGTTTATTGATAGTTTACTCAAAGTTGAGCGGTGATAAGTCTCTTATTGAGGAGGGCCGGACTTGAATGAAACATATGGTTGAAAAATAAGTGTATATTTTAAACTTTGAAAACGATCTTATCAAATCAAATCAAATCAAAATATTTATTTGCTAGAAATACATTGTTCAGAAGGTAAATATTAGTTAGCCCTAGATGAGAAAGGAATTCTTTGAGACTAAAAAACATATTATTAAAATACAATACATCCGACTGCTTAAAAGAATTACCTGAAAAGAGAAAAAAACAAACGGACAAACGAAGTTTTCATAAGTTTTCTATGATTTTTGTTTGTCCCCACCTGCAGCACCTCATAATATTTAATGTAGAAATTATACCAAGTACATGTTTTTCTCTTTTCAGTTAATTATTTTTAGCAGTCGGGTGTTTTGTTTTTATAATACTTTCTCGCAAACTAATAATCCCGTAATTTCAGAATTTTCAGTTTTGAAAGAGTTCTCCAAATAAGTAATATGGTAAAACATTATTTATTTTGCTATCAATGTTTTTTTTTTATTAATAATAGGCTTAAGTAAGTAAATAAGTTAAGTTTACTTAAGTTACGCTTAACTTGAATTTGAGCCAAAGTAGTAACATAAAAGTGTTTTGATAAATTATTTTTGGAATGTCTATTTAGTAGTTAATACCCATATTGTTATAACAACGAAAAAAAATGTCTCACCTCTTTTTTTAAGAAGTGGGGCGCCATGATCAAAAATTATTTAATTTAAGTCACTCCCACAATTGAGAAGAATCCAACGACACCTCATAAGTCATAATCCGTCAAGCTATTTGGGATGTAGAGCGTATTATATAGAAATGGACATACATACATACATACGCTCGAAAAATATTACCCTGCCGCAGTTGGGTCATTAAAAGTTAAAGTGAAGATAACGTCTAGAATTATAATTTCTTTTACTGCAATTATCTTCACTAAACCGATGAATACAAAGATTCAGAAAAATCATTACAACGCATGTTTTTAACCTACTAAAAAAAGGAGGAGGTTCTCCATTAGATATGTATATTTTTATGTATGACCATGCATAACTTTTTATAGGGTGGTCCGATTTCAAAAATTATACTTCAAAATTGGTCCACTACACACAAAATAAAATTCACCTCTAAAGGTAGAAAAACGGATTAAGATAACTATAAGATAGAAGATTTAGAGAACAGATTTGGAGAATAAAAAAAAAACCTTTAGTCTAGCATTTTAAGGCGGCGCCAAACAAACCATCAACGAAGATCAACCTAGCTACAATCATTTTACGGTTTAGGTAATTCATTTGTTTGTTTGTTTGGCACCATCTCAAAACTTCCACTTTGTCTGTACTTTCCGAATTGCCTTTACCTAATTTCCCACTATTTAATTTAAATTCTGTCTCTGATGACGGTGCCAAAAAATCACTCCTTGCTATTTCCTCATCTGTTTTTGCGAATGATAATTCATATTCTCCCGCAACTCCTGCCCATTTTCACTCATATTGTTAACTACTCTTTATTCTCTGGCATATTTCCTTCAACCTGGAAACAGGCACACTTCCAAAAATAAGTAAACCTTCTTCTTGTGTAGATCCCGGCTTAAATTTCATTGCAAGGCGAATAAAAACGATCGCGCAGGTAGCCAGGGTAAGGATACATAATATGCGAGTGTTCCTGCGAAGACGGATCGGGAGCCACTTGAGATCCTTGCGGAACTGAGAGACATGATCGTATTTCCTCAGACCAAAAACAAAACGAATGCACAAGTTTTGCAGGCGCTCAAGCTTATTTAAGAGCTCCTCGGTGGCATCCAGACAGTAGGCATCAGCGTAATCTATGATCGGCTGAATCAAAGTTTGAGATAAGTAAATTTTATTTTTAAAGGGTAGGAAAGTTTGAAGGGTTTTTAATGAGTGAAAGGAAAAATGCACCTTACGAATAACTTCATCGACTTGTACTCGCCTAGAAAGATTGCTGTCAATTAAGACACCGAGATTCTTAACCGTTTCGGTGTAAGGAATGGTCAAGCCATTAAGGGAAAATGGTGTCAAGATAGAAATGTCAAGCGCTGTGCGATAACATCGACTGCATATGATCATGGCCTGGGATTTGGAATGGTTAATCTGTAAGCCATAAGACTAAGCCCATTCACTGATTCTCTCCAGGTCATGATTCATGGCATCAATCGCTAAGTCCACGTCTGCAAGCAGAAAATGTCTATAAAGTTGCAAATCGTCTACGTAAAGATGGAAGCTGGAGGTGATCACCTTGGTTCCAATGTTTATGAAAATAGAGAAAAGAAGAGGAGAGAGAACGCCACCCTGAGGAACACCAGCAGTGAGATCACACCAATCAGAGAAAACTCTTCAAGACGAACACACTGAGAGCGACCCCGAAGATAAGAGTCAAACCAGGCTAGTGCAGAGGAAGAGAAGTTAGTAGACTGAAGGACCCCAAGCAGGATGTCAAAATCCACTAAGTTAAACGCAAAACTGAAGTCAAGCAGGACTAACAAGGTGAGAAATTTATTCTCCATAGTCCAGCAGATGTCGTTAGTGACCTTCAGAAGTGCGGTAATGGTACTTTGACCTGCCCGGAATCCAGATTGGAAAGGACAGATAAGAGTATTAGACGAAAGGAATCTGGAAATTTGACCATGAACAATGTGCTCGAGAACTTAAGAGAGGAAAGGAAGCATGGATATGGGTCTGAAGTGGAAATTGCATCTTAATTTGCCATCCCATAAAACTCATTTCTATTCCCACTCCTTGTCTGTCCATGCAGTACGATCGTGGAACTCACTTCAAAATGTATCTCTGTTCAAAAAACAAGTCAAAGAACATTATCTCTCTACCATATTGTAATTTTGTATATTATATGTTTGTATTTTTATTTTCTATACTTATATTTAGTTAAGGTACATGTGTAATTTATATATGATTAGGGAAGTTATTATAGTCTATTTTAGGATTTTCTTTCTACACACTGCACTGTGTCTCCGTCTATCATCCAACTATCCTGTCGCAGGTCTGCTGGAAGAAATTTCTAATAAAATACGCAGCACCTTTGTGCTTTTCTATCTGTATTCTTTCTTTTCTCTGTGTTTTGTGTGTACATAAATAAATAAACAAAATGCTAGACTATAAGTATTTTTGTCTGTTCCATATTTCGTTGTTTTTTTTTTTTTTTAATGTTTATGGGTACTTAATCTAAAATATGAACATGTAGTGGGTTATAACAAATCTGTGGGTGTGGTTCTGTTCTCCCAGCTAAGTTGCAATGCAACCTGTGTTTAGGAGAAACAGTGCTTGCCCCATAATTAAATATCAAAAAAGGTTAATTATGCTTTGCATGTATTTCCACATTTTAGCTAAGTATTCGTCAACGTCCATACAACGTTGAATACACTGGTTCACGTCCGATCACCGAAACTAAGCAACATTGGGCGCGGTCAGCACTTGGATCAGTGACCGCCTGAGAACACCTCGTGACGTATAATTATGTATTTTAAAATTAAATTTTGTTAAATGCCGCGTCTTTTAATTTTATTATTTACTATTTAAAACATGTGTTTTGGAATTGCCTGTCATCGCCAAGCAATATAGCATTTTAACTGTAAGGTACCCCAATTTAATGAATATTGTAATTTATATAAATTAATAATGCATTCTGCTGTTGTAATATTTAAACAAATTAAACATGCCTCTAATCTGGCATTCAAATTCTGCAGGACCTCAAGCTGTGACTTTTGAATTATAAATAGGTGTGTATTTTGTTTTAAATAAAAGAGGTTTCGTAGAAACTGCGACTAAGCAAGCAGCATCATGCGTAAATTATACAAGTAAAATTTAAAAACCTCCGGTACATTTCTATATCGTGCTGCATAATTTATCTAGATGTAGACACTCTTCAATCGACAATCTATTGATCACGTCATTAAGTCACGATGTGTTGCGAAAACATCCCGATTCAAACAGTAAAACGCCCATAACTTTTGAACGGATGAACCCATTTTCATCAAACTTTAAATGTAGCTAAAAACACTCTCGATAAAGTCACATTTAAAACAAAAAAAAAATACCAAAATCGGTAATCCTTTTAGGAGCCATGATGCCGAAACTGATACACAATTTACAAATTTTTGTCAGTTTAGCCAAAAACAGTCAGCCGTCAATTATATTCCAAGAATAAGCAATGAATTCATCCCTTATAATATTACCAGCCAAAAATTAACACCGACAAATGATACAAAAACCAAATCCTTACCACATGAGTAGATAAATCCTTACTCTCACACACACTCGATTCTACTAAACTTTTTGCCACAACGAGTACATCTCTGCTTGCCCCCTTTTGACACTGAGTTATCTGCCGTGAATAGCCCTATAAGTTGCACTGGACACTTTGAGGGCCCGGCACCAATTGGCAAGCTTACAAATAGATTTTTTATCCATATAATCCAATATGGGGCGAATGCCTGATGTCTGAAGCCTTTTGTGATTGAGTGCGTTGGCGCTTTTTTTTTCGCTGGTTTTTGGTACGTAATTGGCTACGTTTGTGAGGGCTATTGTACAGTTAGGTAAAATAGGGATGTTTCCTGGATAAAAAAAAATGATAATTCTATTTAGTCCGTCAGTGAGATTATCAAATAATATTGGACCTGTATTTTTTGCTTTATCAGTAAAATAAAAATTGACAAAGATAAAGCGCATTAAAGTTCAGGAGTGCGGGCTTATGACGTCACTTTGTCAGTATATAGTATAGCACAGCGTGACGTCACACGATATTTCAACGCACTGTAACGTCGTATTTTTTTATTTACGTGGCAAACAAAAAAAACGTGTCCAATATTCTTAGATAATGTAACTGCCGACTAAATAGATATTTTTTGTCAACTACTCTATAAGGGAGATCGGATGTGTCACGTGAATCATCTGAATGAAACTAATTTCTGAAATCTAAGCTGTAAAAATTTACTGCACCAATACTCAATTTTGGGCTGCGATTTTTACAGCTAAGGTATACATAAAATATTTATATTATTTTTCCAGAGAATTTTGAAATATGAGATTCATATTTTTCCTTAGAAAATACAACTTCGAGTGCGTGTACCTATGTTCGTATAACTCGTTAAAATATTTTTGCGATTACAGATTTGATACCATTGTGAAAGTTATTCATATTCAAGAGTGATTTCAACCTTTTGAAAAATTGCTCACGTCACCCCGTATTTTGTCTCATCTGAGAATCATATTTATTTAAGTATTTAGACTTCATGTACAAAAGGTACAAAGGCGGACTTAATGCTCTACCAGTCAACCAAGGGTGGTAAAGAGATAATAATAATAATAATTTATTCATTCAAAGCCAAATACACATTGAGAGAATTGACAACAGAAATACAATAAGTAGGCTAAATTAGTACATGCAAAAAATAGAAACTTATGACACCCAAACTAGGACATGTCCTGTATCTCAGGTGTCAGGGTTCCTTCCTGGCTGGTCACAATATATATATAAATTATTTATTCGTAATTTAATTTATCAGTAAATTATTTTGATAATTAATAAAATTTAATTTAATATTTTCAATTTCAAATTTAATTGAGATTAATATTCTAATAACAAATTATATTATTATATTATTGACGCTAACAGTAAAGTTTAATGAATAAAAATAAATAAATAGAATTATTTTTGAGTTCTCTGCATTATTGCATATGTGTGTGTGAAATGTAGTAGTGTGTTTATGTGTGTGAATATGTAATGTGTAGGGTATTGTAGAATGATGAGACGGGATTTACCGAGCGATGTCTGCCAACAAGTCCTCTGTTTCCTGGTAGGTAAGATGAAAAAGCCAATCCCTCACCTTCATTTTACAATTTATTCTGGCAAGGTGAAATAAATTCAAATGTCTATTTGCCCGGTTGTACAGTTTTACACTAAGAATAAAGTAGTGTTTACCTGCAAAAAATGTTCTGGTCCGATCTGATTTGAATATTCTGTAACTAATTCTACCACGGGGCTCCTGCAGTGGACGCGACTTGTGTTTATGGGTTATGGTCTTAAGAATGTAAAGCTGCCTTACCGTGAGAACCTCACAGTCAGCGTAAAGCTGAGCTGTAGGGTACCTGAACGGTCTCTTCGTCATCACCTTCAGAACAGCTCGCTGGGCGATCTCAAGCCGCAGGAGTGTAGACTTCGAGGCTCCATCCCATACTGTCAAGCAGTAGGTAAGCAGAGACTGGCATAGAGCCAGATACACCAACCTCAAGGTTTTAGTGTCCGCAGACTGACGAAGTCTTTTAAATATAAATATGAGCCTACGAGCTCGAGTTGTGACAATTTCATTTCACATGGTAGGTGCATGATTGTATAATGATAAAAAAACTTGTATTTAGGTTAGTTGACTGCTCGCGTGACCAGGGGGCTGGCCTTTTCTTCGGCCATAGAATCAGCATTGCCATTCAACGTGGCAATGCTGCCAGCGTTCTGGACACGTTTCCCATTGACATCGATAGGGACGAATTTTTTGATGCGCATTGAGCCTTTTCCCCTCTCCCCTTTGTAATTTATGTATATAAATTGGTTTCAAATAAATACAAGTTTTTTTATCATTATACAATCATGCACCTACCATGTGAATTGAAATTGTCACAACTCGAGCTCGTAGGCTCATATTTATATTTAAAAGACTTCGTCAGTCTGCGGACACTAAAACCTTGAGGTTGGTGTATCTGGCTCTATGCCAGTCTCTGCTTACCTACTGCTTGACAGTATGGGATGGAGCCTCGAAGTCTACAGCGGCTTGAGATCGCCCAGCGAGCTGTTCTGAAGGTGATGACGAAGAGACCGTTCAGGTACCCTACAGCTCAGCTTTACGCTGACTGTGAGGTTCTCACGGTAAGGCAGCTTTACATTCTTAAGACCATAACCCATAAACACAAGTCGCGTCCACTGCAGGAGCCCCGTGGTAGAATTAGTTACAGAATATTCAAATCAGATCGGACCAGAACATTTTTTGCAGGTAAACACTACTTTATTCTTAGTGTAAAACTGTACAACCGGGCAAATAGACATTTGAATTTATTTCACCTTGGCAGAATAAATTGTAAAATGAAGGTGAGGGATTGGCTTTTTCATCTTACCTACCAGGAAACAGAGGACTTGTTGGCACTCATCTACACAAAATACGTCTTTTCATTTTACCTCCATCAAAATGTGTCCTTTCATCTTAGTTAAAGTATAAATGATAATGGAAATGAGCCCTTCTTCACTGTGGTAAATCCGAAACTAAATGAGATAAAAAAAAGTATCAGTAGATTCGTCTTTTTTACCCGACTCCGAAAAAAGAAGGAGGTTCTCAATTAGTCTGAATCTTTTTTCCTCATTCCGGCAATATATATAACAGAATTTTAGAAAAAAAATAGATATATGTTCTTTTTACTATCGGGGGCAGAAATTTAGTCACACATAAACTCCGAAAAATATTTTGAAGAAAATGAAAGTTGCCTTAACATTACTTGAATTATAACCAAAACTATTCATTTGAACAAAATAATCACTACTCAAGATTGATGATCCTATCCCACATATTCCTTGCTATCTCAATAACAGTGTACAATTCCCCTTAGCTCGCAAGTGGTAAGACATGGGTACAGGGTACCCCTAAGTTGGTTGAAATTGTTGCCGACCACATAATACCAAGTTTTGGGCGATATGATAAATGGGTAGGGGACGTTTTGATAAGCGGTGTGAGACGAGGTATTTTGAATTAAAATTGTTAACGTTAGCCGACATATTTTGGAGATGTTTGTGTTGTGGGTGTGAATGGGATTGGTACGTCTTTTGGTTATAATGAAATATTTCTAAAGGGTTGATCATAAAATAATGTGTGTGGTTTTAGGTAGATCATTGATATTACCGTGACGATAAAACATATTTCAGGCTGATGGTGGTGTAGAAAAACACCGTGCTTGTGGTGGATGATAACTAATGGTGGTTTGGAATCGCGAGTATTACCGTTTTTTTTTTGTGATATTATTTTTTGGCCTTTATTGATTTTGGTCACCATACAAATGTTTCCAAGCAAAAAGTAGGAATCATTGTTTTATCCCTAGATACGATTTATGAAAAAAGTTACTCTTTTCAAAAAAATTATACACTGTGTTACGGAACTTTTTATTAAACACAATAATGCGCGACTGTACCTAAGGGGCAAGAGACGTATGAGCGCGGTGAGACGGGGGAAGGCGAAACTGGTTGACCAATAAGTCGCCGGCGCCAGCCGCATCACCGTTGCTCCTCTCTGCCCCGCCAAACAGACCCAAAACTCGACTTCTGCGTATTCAAGGTCAGCGCTCTTAAGCCGCGACGATGCCTGCACTGATGATGCATCCCCGTAAGTCTTGTAGTACGATGATGGAACGGTCTAGGAGGAATTCTATCGCACACACGATTACACATTTTCTTGAAAGACAGTTCCAGCACACACCTTCTGTGCAGGCTCTTTACCTGACTTGTTTAATTTTTACTCTACTATATCGGGGTTGGCTTTCAGTCCAGCCCAACCCAGTAACTGTGTGACACGATACCCTTAGGCAGCTTTCAGATTACTTGACTTCTGTCTATCCGTAACGACTGCCAGAGATCTACAAAAGTCAGCAGTAATTAACAGCTTAAGGCGTATATATTCCCCAATGTTATGCAGTATTAGCCATACGCCCGCTCGGAGACAGAAAATCAATACTGAACCTCTTTTGGACAGTTTTGTTTGCAACGTACTCTTTGATTAACATATGCTCTTGATATTTTAGTTGCCTAGTTTTAACATTTTAGTTATTTTTGAATTTTATGAATTTATTTACTTTTGAAATTTTGATTAAGTACTTTATGAATTTTAATTGTATGCTGAATTATAATTTACTTTGAATTTTGATTAAGAATTTTTTAGTTTTTATCTCTATTTTTTTTAAATGCTTTTTTGTTTTTCAATTTTGATCATTTAGCTTTGTTTATTTAAATTACTCTCAGCCTCAGTCGTGTGCATTGGTAAAATTATTTAGTTAAAATGTGGATAACGTCGTGGGCAACACATATGTTACTTATGTTTTTTTTTTTTAATTTTTGTCTTTTTACTGTTTGTTTTCCCGAAATAAATAAATAAATATGCTATTTCAGTTATGAAGAAATTCTAGTCATCAATTTTTCTGTGTACTAATATTTTTAAATATCCAAATCGTGCGGAGGAGTATCCAAAAGTAGCGAAAAAATAAGTCGCGTTGTTAATTATATTTTTAAAGCAAAACTATTAGTTTCACGAAAAAAAACATGTTACATGTAAATTAATTAATAATAAATATATATTTTATTCAAAACTTTTAACCTAGCCGTTAATAAGGAGTATGCTATGAAAAGTAATCGTTTTACGGCACTAAAGCGGTGGAAGACCATTATTAACGTGCTTTGCGAGACAGGAAGGAATCTCGGTATGTAAATATGGTCACCCATCCAAGAACAGACCTCGGCAAGCCTTGTTTAACCTTAAATCGACCCCTGCGATTGTTATTATTTAGCCACGAGCTGCCGGGTTAAATTTAATGATAAACCTTAATTAGCATGACAAAATACAATGCATATTAATGCATATACTTGGCCACTCGATTACCCTTCCTACCCTAAAGCCCATAAGACACAAACAAAACATAAATAATACAGTTAATTAATACACAAAGACATTCAAACAAAGACTTTGAATTCAAACGACCCTCGCGGAACCCTAATTCGCGTAAATCTTTAATTCTAGTATTCACCCCTCTCTATCGAGAATTACTTATTCTGTTATGTCAGAGGTTGTGAATCTGTGGTACACTTTAAAGTGAAAACTGTATTTAAACTTTCGTGGCGATATTTTTTTAAACTGTAGGTAAATCGTGACACTGCCTGGAACTGAAGCTTCTGTGCCGGTTTCTAAATTGGGATGAAGGTAAAAACTTGTTGAACTATTCCTTAATGCAAAAAATATAGGTTATCATGCCATAGTAGATAGTTTGATAAGGTCCCAACTTCTTAATTATCAATTTAGAAACCGGGAAATAGTATATTTATTTATTATTATTTAGCTACCGCCAAATCAAGTTAACAGCTCAATTGAAACAATAATTTATTAAATAATGGAACATGCTTTAGTAGACATTCAAACACGGTACTTAGTAAAATAACGCATTGTACAAATATAGAAATAAGTATACTTAGTATCTTAATTATATAGGAACTAAAAAAGCACTGCAGCTTACTCCATAACGGAACCAAAAAATCTTAAGTGCCCAAATTTTAAAACGCACAATCACTATCCCCAAAAGGTTTTCCACCCCTGTACCCTCAAGGTGGCTATTAAGGTATACAAGTGGCGTACAAAACATTCGGAATAGTTCGCCAGCATGCTCAGAACTTGTGCCTGTTACTCTGCATCCGAATCACCTGAGGGAATAACCGCCACATGGAGGTCGAAGATATGGGGAAACGGAGGTGGCCTGGTTGGTGTGGAGAAGTTTGAAGTAGTGTTAGGATTGATGACAGATGTTGATTTGATAAATAATAAATCTCAGTTTCTGGGGGGTAACCATAAGGTCTCAGAGTAAGGTTATTTCAGTCGCACCATGATAGTTTTGACACGGTCATGGTACGGGAGCGGAACTGAAAATTATCTGAAAGCTTGTTTAATTCTAGTTTATAATGCTAAAGTTGACAAGTCTTCATGCTAAAGAAGAGGATGAAAAGTTTTCATCTTTGAGCTTTCAATTCTGAAACCGGATATCGGTATTCTTTATACCCGGCTGGGCAAGAAGAACAGGTTCTCAGAAGATAGTTTTCGAAAAGTAAAAAGTGTGCAAAATTAAAGAAGATTTGCTTGGATCCTAAGATCTAACTTTAGCTTACATAAATGATGTTTTCAACTCTTCGCAAATGGCACTTTAAGAAATGGTTCAGCTAGCTTGACTATTATTTCTTATTTATTTTAAATCATCATCATCACATCAGCCGAAAAACGTCCACTGCTGGATATAGGCTTCACCCAAGCGTCGCCAGATTGATCGATAAATTATTATTTATCTATTTTAAATAATACGAATAAATTTTTAAATAAATATTTTTATTATAACGCATCCAGCCCCAATCTTACATTCGTGAGCATAACTCGAGGAGCACAAAAGCCCACATACGCATTATCTAATTTAGTATTGTTTCAAACGAAACTAATTTCTTTGATCATAAATTCAGAAGTAGCAGCACCGTAGTTTATAATAAAGTTAAAATTCTATCTTCTGAAGAAAAGCAAGAGTGGAGCAATGCAGTTTGAGAGAATCTTTGCTATTCATAAATTGTTAGGCGCTTTATCTAATTTTATAAGGAGAAAAATTATTTGCTACGTTTTAACCTCCACGGTGGAGGTTTTTTCGGATTATCTAGGTGGAGGCTCCACCTAGATAATTTTCAACGTTCACTCTATATTGAAAGCGTTCGATCACCGAAGTTAAGCAACATCAGGCGGGACAATGCAAGACATTGGCTTTTATATTGATTTATTTTGACTCCTAAATTCATGAAGCGTTGTACTAAACCGTGCATTTTTATGAGATGTAAATCAGTGAAATCGGAATAGTATTTAAATACAGAATTTATCTTTGACAAATACATAAAATAACAATTGGACTACCACAATATTAGTTTAAATAACGCCACAAAGCAATACAAAACCTAGCATTTCGCATACTATTACATCTAAAAAGATTCCGTACATCTTTCAACCACGCGGCATTTCCTTCAATTGAAACATTAATTTCCCGAACACTTTGTGTCTGGCCTATGGACCTTTTTAACCATTTTTAGGGTCATTAAACTAAACGCATTAGAAAGGGCGCAGAACTGATCAAGTGTAAATATCTAATGTTTTTATTTGCGCCATTTCGGAGGGTCATACGCGGGAATGGAGAATGCTGGAATAGAACTTTATAATTATAGGGTAATTTTTTTTGGCTTGTGTTTAAACACCGCCCAAAAAAGTACCTATTTTACTACCAAAAAAATTCTAAACGGTTACCAAAATGGATAAATGGTCACCAAATAACGTTTCCTAAAATATTATGAAATAAATCCATTTTTTCGTATTATTGACTGCCAAAAAAATATATGGACGCCTTTAAAGTCGACGGAGCCCCGCTGCGCGGGGCTCCTATTTCCGTCCGCAGGGTCTAAAGTAACCTAACACGAACGAGATGACGGGAGCCGAGTTCGCTCGCTTTGCTCGCTCACTTCGGCTCCCGTCATCTCGTTCGAACCTAACCTGTCCGTGTCGGGGTGCCCTAAGCTCCTGAGCTCGCTTCGCTCGCTCTTGGACTAATTCGTTAAAAACACGAATACACCCGGTATATTAATCTTTGAGTTGGATAGAATTTGGTGACCGTTGATCCATTTTGGGAACCAATTATTTTATTTGGTGCCTAAGCTTAGAGTCTTAAAAATATTTTTGATGACCGTCTAAATTATACCCATTTTTTTTTACTTTACAACTTAGAGTAAGGGTTTTTTAAAAATTAATACTTGTTGGATTAAGTTCTTAAATAAATAATTAGAACTATACGTATCTATACTTCAAATTAAAATGTATTTTTTCGTGACGCACAGGTAAATTTTATAAAAAAATGTTACTTACAAAAAATATTATTTCACGGTGTGTTGCCATGCTGGGCTTGGTAGCAAAGCTATAAAATAAAATAAAAAACTCTTAAATCAATGTGTAAATAAAAAATAATAGGCAATCAACCAGAGAAAAAAGAACTAAAACTAAAAAAATACAAAAATATTGCAACTTGTAGGTCTAAATTAATAAACAAAAATAAGAGAAACACTAAAAACAAAGCAAAAAGCCAACGTCACGCGGTGTTCCCAGGCGGTCACCCATCCAAGTACTGACCGCGCCCGATGTTGCTTAACTTCGGTGATCGGACGAGAACCGGTGTATTCAACGTAGTATGGACGTTGGCGAATGAAGAGCTGAAATGCAATAATGTACTTAACCGAGATTACATATCTTATTCGTTGCTTTAATTATTATTGAACTTTTTCATTTGGGCCATTACTGTAGAAACGAGTATTTGTATGAAGTGTAAGCAAACTCAGACTGTGTGCGCAAAAAAATAAACTGAAATATACATTTATTTTGGCAAATTTGCTGTTATAAAAAACTATACCTTCCTATCTGCCAAATCATGCCTCACTTTTTAGGGTTCTGTACCCAAAGGGTAAAAACGGGACCATATTACTAAGACTCCACTGTCCGTCTGTCTGTCAGTCTGTCTGTCATCAGGCTGTATCTCATGAACCGTGATAGCTAGACAGTTGAAATTTCCATAGATGATGTATTTTTGTTGCCGCTATAACAAAAAATACTAAAAACAAAACAAAATAAATGTTTAAGTGAGACGTGATTTATTGCCGTTTTTTGCGATATTGGTACGGGACCCTGCTTGCGCGAGTCCGACTCACACTTGGCCGGTTTTTTTATCAGACAAGCCTTACCCATTATGTGTGATCAACTCTACACTGCCAATTCTTATCCAATTTCTAAAATCCAATCTCCCAGCAGGGTTTAGAGTTGGGCCGCATTAATTTGGCAAAATCGAGCGCCATTTTGCGACATTTTGGCAGATGTTAGCTTTAAATCGTTAAAGTAATTGATTGGAGCAAGAGTCTAGGCTTTTTGTTTTATTTTTTTGTTTAAATCATGGCTGAATCTGTTTGTGTAATGGCCTGGGCGGCACTTGAGGTGTCAGCTTTAATGGTGCTGGTACAAGATAGATGGTGTGCGGTCTTTGAGTGGTTTATTGTCGAAGTGTGTGAAATAATTAGGCTAAGTAGGTGTACCTAGATATTGAGATCAGAGACTTTGAGTAATGCTATTAAGGGCACCATTCTGTGTTTTAAATACTAAGTTTTCTAAATATGTAAGTAGGTATTCAATTTGAGTCAGTTATCTTACTTTTTGAGAGAAGATTAACTAAGTGGGTGATTCTATTAAAGGCTTATATTTAAAAAGTAGTCTAATATCACTCTCTCACTCTTAGTCTGTCTTTAATATGTGAGGTACGTAAATACCGATACCTAAGTATATATTTCTGTCTGTATTCTCTCTCTGCTTACTCAAAGGACAATTAAATTCGTGCTTACCGATGTAAGCACGAATTTAATTGTCCTTTTACCTACCTAATGCTATTTTTCTTCTATTAACTACTTACAACCATTATTATACGAAAAAAGTCAAGCTCAACAAAGGCTCTGCGAAAAACTCTGCATTTAAATAAATTAAACAGAATCACAATACACAATTGCTTGCCAGACCGACCCGCTGGCTTAGTACGTAAGAAACAGCAATTGGCAATTATCGCGCGATCAAACGCTATATGTCATAAAAGTCGGAATAAAATTAGCTACCGAATAGTTAAGTTTGGTGCACTAAGCATGAACTATCGGTTAACCCCTCGAAAACGGAACTAATAATGTTTACAAACAAAAGAGTTCTAGGACCCCATAGACTCCCTAAACTTTTCAACACAGAACTAACTCTTAAAGACGAGGTCAAGTACTTGGGGGTGATCCTTGATAGCAAATTGCTCTGGAACAAGCATCTTGACTACAAACTTAACAAAAGTACAATCGCACTTTATCAATGTAAAAAAATGTTAGGAAAAAAATGGGGGCTTTCTCCGAAGATCACGCTATGGCTATACACAGCAGTGATCAGGCCAATGCTGGCTTATGGCGCTCTGGTTTGGTGGACAAGGACAGAATTGTCTACCACCAGTGCCAGACTCCAAAAGTTCCAGAGACTGGCCTGCTCAGCTATCACCGGCTGCATGAGGACCACACCGACAGCAGCCATGGAGATAGCCCTACAACTAACTCCCCTTGACCTATACATACAGCAGGAGGCAGCGCTAGCTGCCATCAGGCTGTTGCATCTGGGCATATGGGGTAAAAATCTCACCAGCCCACACGCTGTAATCCTGGACCGGGCGATTCAGTACCAACCCCTCATCGCCGCCCCGTGTGATAGAACACCAAACCAACCTATGTTCAACAAAAACTATAGCATACAAACTGTAGAGGAAGACAGGGATCAGTCTGGAGCCAATGAAGTACGCATTTACACAGATGGCTCAAAAACAGACAACGGTTCAGGTGCTGGCGTACATTCCCTTGACCTCAACATTAACTTTCACCTACCTCTTGGCTCACACAGTTCAATCTTTCAATGTGAATGTGTTGCCCTAACACAGGCCGCTACTGCTGTAAAGCGTTTAGGTATCCATAACTATGGAATCAGATTCCTATCCGATAGTCTGGCAGTGCTCAAAGCCCTAGAAAACAAACAAACCAACAGCAAATTAATCTTTGAATGCCACCTTGCCCTGGAGAGTATATCGACATCCAATCGAATCACCCTACAGTGGATCAAGGGACATAGTGGGTCTTTAGGCAACGATGCCGCGGATGAACTTGCAAGGAGGGGTTCTGAGATGATAGTGCTAGGCCCGTACCCACTACTCCCCCTGCCTTTCTCACAAATTCATGCATGGATCTGCCAAAGATCGATCGAACTGCATAACAACAGATGGTCACGGGCTACAGACTGTAGACAGTCAAGAACAGCCCTACCGAATGTAAACCCGCGATTAACCAAAAAACTTCTTAGCTTAAGTAGAAATAACATCAGAACAATCATAGGGACAATTACGGGTCATACCCCTCTTAACAAACATCTTTTTAACATAGGCGCCACAGACAGCCCACTTTGCAGGGGCTGTTTTAACGCCGAGGAATCAGCTGCCCATGTCATCCTGGACTGCGAGGCCGTGGTTTCCCAACGTGAAGAAATCCTCGGAACGGTGAGGTCGCTCCGCGAAGCCTGTGAAGCCCCCAGGAGGCTTCTGTGCTTCTGGACGGAGCTAGGCTGGCTACTTTAGCCGGTAACCCCACGCACAACGGACCAAATGGGAGTCTAAGTGCGGAAAAGGGAGTCCCTCTTCTATTCTATTCTATTCTAGTTATGGTAGATCAACCGTTTGCTAATCACTCGCTGTTTGTCAAATGTACTTATTTATACAAAAAAACGTCAAAAACTCTAAAAGTTCTGTATTGAAGAGCAATTATTGCGCAAAAATCGCTATCGTTTTGCTCTTGCAAAATACGTACGTACGTAATAAGCCTGCCGAGCCTGCACCCTAACCTTTATTAAATAAACAATTAAATTAAAAGAAAAAATCTCACACAAAAAACATCAACATTGGATCATTCTGCTGTACTATTGCTAGAGTGTCAGTATATGACATTTGGCTGATTTTGAGTTTTGTATACCTTCATAATCAGCAAACAATTCTGTATCGATTTGTGTACTCTTTTACTATCAATATATTCCGGACAAAAAATTCAAATGCTCCAAATTGTTATGTTTAAAAACCTATTTTTGGTAAGTATTATATGCCGATACCAAAGTGCGCAATTAGATCTATTTTTCTCTATCGCATATGATTTATAGTTGATAAACAGCATTGATTTTTATGATTTCGCGGTAAGTATTTTGCTTTTCGTGTACCTATATCTCAAAATATGATTTGGTCAGATAGCGGCACTTTAGCTACAGGACGGTATAAATTCAACTCTAACACAACTGTATTTTATATCCTAATAATAAAATGCAACCAATTACTTTAAAACGAAAGTCGGGCTTCTGTAGTTGAATGCAAATATAAAAAGGACCCCGATAACCCCCGCTGCTCTCAAATACCCCCGTTTGCTACCCACGTCGTCCCCTGGGCAAACATGGGGGATGAATTAAAATTATAACGAGTATCCCCACTTATTTATGTATGAAAAGTATTTGGTTTCTTGTAAATTAAAATGATGTGAGATGGATATTTATGATTGACCGTCTTTTGGTGAATTATGGATGTTACTTGCGGATTGATTTGCTGGCTAAAAGATAAATTCTATTTTATCGTTGGTGCTGCGATCCTGATGTTTATATTCAGGCGGTCCAGTTATTTTTAGGAGAAAAATCTAGGCAAATACGAATAACGTTTTCTGCTGCATTAGTTTACGCATTGGATCGCAGCGCGGGTTCGAGTCTAATAATGAGAGAGATTGTGCAGTTAGTTTCATCAGTCTGACCGAATTCTTGATAGGTCAAAACCTGTGTGCTGTAAATGATTTAATTGAAATGCTTTGAGTTTGAGTAGGGATATAACATTTTGAATAGGAATTTCTTATGATTGCTAGATAATTGTTTCGTGTCTAAAATGTCTGTAGACGAATTTAAAATACGAGAGAATAAAAATATTTAAATAAGGCTTCTTTTGGATTGCTAAGATGTCCCTGATCGTTTGCCACTAAAAGTCTGCAAGCCCGTCTACAAAGACATCAAAAAATGACAGCAGCTGAATTCTAAGCAGCAAGCAACCATCAACAATGTATACTTTATCGACATGTGGCATATTTGCATGCCTTGTGCACCTGTTGTCTCCAGGGAACGCGGGAAAAAGCACATGTGTGCAAACGTGTATTTTTCCCCACACTTTTTATGTGAAGGGGTGAGGTGAAACTCAATTCTGAGAATTGTGAAAGGTTTTTTACACTTAGCAGTGTGATTGTCACTTTTAGTTTCGGTCTTTGATATATTTGGAAATTTTCTGCATCTGTCATTGAGATGGGTGAAAAGAATGAAAAAAAAATACATTTTATGTGTGGCTAGATATGTGTGGCTAGAGGTGGCTGTGATAACAACTACTATTAGATAATTATGGAAGAGGAAAACTTACATTGCTACGCTGCAAACCGTTTAGAATGAGCATTAAAAGATGAGCTTTCATCTTTGCACTGCATATTATGCTGGTATTATATTATCTGTGCCCATATTAAGCACTCATAACCGAACTTATTTTTATTGTTCTGTACCTCAAAAAGAAAAACGGAAATCTTATACTCCTTATAGAGTCACTTTGTTGTCCGTCTGCTGTCAAGACCCTTTATCTCGAGAACGCGTGGAGGTATTGAGTTCAAATGAATATTCTATACTCAAGTTTGCAACCCCTTGCAGTTGCAGCAGTGAAAAATTAAACTTCTAGACCAACGCAATCAAGAGATACAGCCATTAATGACACATATTTTAATCTCGCCAGGGAATCAAAATCTACAAGGTAGACAGTAGTTAGCAGGGTACCTACTTCCCATTGACCTAAAATCATGAAATTTGGTAAGAAGCAATGTCTTATAGCACAAATAAAAGAAAAACCGTAAATTTATACTTAAATAAAAAAAAATATTATTAACTTATTTGCAGTTGGTAAACTGACCGCGACTTATGTCGATGCATGGGGACTACAGTTTGCCAAAGGCAAAGTTAATTTTGGTCCCTCAATTCTGTTTATCTTATCGTTAGAGCAATCTTCGGTGCCCTCATAGCTTATGAACTTCAGTAATGTTATTTAATTATTTTAGTGAATGTAGCTGTTTGTACAGAACCCTCAGTGCGCGAGTCCGAATCGCACTTGGCTAGTTCCTTTATTGTTTTATTTGTATGGAACCGTGGACTATTTCGTCTGATTGACTATACGTGTCAGCAGTTAACTATGACTTATTACATAATCACAATAGAGAAATATGATGGAATAGACCATTTCCTATGACAGCCAACTCAATGCCTCAATCCCAAACCATGACAATCACGAAACGCATTTATTTAATACATTCCTCATTATTTTCAATTAAAACAAAACGTGCTCGTTAATTCAAATAAACGACCTTAATTGTCGACATTATGAATAAGGACATGAAATGTCGACACTCCCTAGAAAGTTAGAAACAAACATTTATAGAGGAAATATAAAAAGTTCGCGTGATAGATATGTATTGTACCTAAGGGTTAGCTCACACCGAGACGCGACGCGACGGAACGATGCTTGAAGAGGCCAGGAGACTTATTACAACATCCTAAGCGATCATAATGATTCCGTTTTCAAAAACATAGCCCTCCTTCGGCAATCGGTTAAAAAGGTATAGTGCTATTTGTCCTGTGTTGCTCCGCAGGCTTATTAAGTAACTTGCAAGAGCAAAATGATAGCGATTTTCGCGCTATAATTGCTCTTGAATACAGAAGTTATAGAGTTTCTGGCGTTTGTTTTAAATAAGTGCATTTGACAAACAGCGAGCGAGAATGATCTATACTGTAGGTAATTCCGATTTTATGACATAAAGTGTTTGATCGCGCGATGATTGCCGATTGCTGTTTCTTGTGTCTGCCTGCCGTCTCTTTCTTTCAGGCTAGAAACATGACATCTTTAAGGGCTACAATACACTTGCCTGTAACTTGCATACAGTATCCAAGTCGCATGCTGTTGTGACAATCACTAATCGGAATGCATTATAAGGCTTTTATTTACAGGCATATTGTGTATAATATATGTTGTACCATTTGTGCCGTGCTGCACATAGCAGCAGCACAATAAGCATAAATTGAAAACAAAAGAAAACGCACCCGTTTGCATCGCGTTGCATTTCGAGGCACTTCTAGGAGCAGCGCGAAACCGCAGGTCGTATAAATTCTTTTGTTTTAATTAACTTAATATCTGTAGGTAATGTTTATCTTTTTGTGCAGTAAATAAAGTTCTTTATTGTATCGCTATCTGAAAAAGTGCGTGCAGCGTGGCGTCTCGGTGTGAGCTGACCCTAAGTTAAAAGGGAATTGAACGGAAAGGGCGTAATATACGGAAACGATTATTTTTATAACAAGAGGGTCGGGTTAGGCAATAGACAAATAAATTTTGAAATGCTGACAACATTATTTGAAGCGATCAATTATTAATTATGTCCGTACCAATTTGATGAATCATTCTCTAGTTGAATTTGAAATGAATTTACTGGAAATTTTAGACTATTAAACAGAGAATAGAAAGGTCAATTAATTAAAAGAAGTTATATGATAAGCCGTGTCCACAATGGGATTAACAATGGGCAAAAATTACGAACTTTCATGCAAACTTTCATTCTCTTTGTAAGATGAGTTTCCAAAAATCCTTCCACCTCCATCATCATCATCATATCAGCCGAAAGACGTCCACTGCTGGAGGTAGGCCTCCCCCAAGCATCGTCACATTGATCGATCCCGTGCGTCTCGCATCCAGCGGATCCTCGCAACCTTCACCAAGTCATCGGTCCACCTGGTTCTTCCACCTTCGCTAAAAATTAAATTCTTAGCCGTAATTTCACGCTTCAGACATTGGACAGCCTAAACTACTGGGTCTAGAAAAAATATTCATCGTCGATTTAAGAAAATATGAATTATTTACTTTTAAATATATTACACTTCAACATGTGTTGCTATTGTGTGGGTTGATAAAGCCAACATCTCTGATTTCCCAACCCTCAATATTGCCAAAGCAAGCTGCTCTACCTGTTTGTCAGATTAAACAAGACTGACAAACGCCAGTTTCCAAGAAACATCCACCTTCGAATAAAATCGTCGATAACCACATAACCAACAGTCACAGAAGCCCATAACTCCTGCTGTAATCCGACTGGATACAAGCTGAGTGGGGGATCTAATGGCTCGTCTAAAACACAGCGAAAGTTTTAAATTAGTAGCGAATCTCGGGGTTATCGCGCGGAAAATTGATGTGCCTGAGGAAAAAACGGCCCCAAAATATGTACGTCTTGATGGTGAATTTGTGGGGTTTTGCTGACATAACATTAAAAATTATGTGGTTGCAATTTGAGGGGCAATTAATTGAAAGCTGAAGAGGGAAAGGTAATCACACTGTCCTGTGATTTGGGACTCCTGAAAGTCGAATTGATACTGGGAAAAAAGAATCTTTCAAAATGCCATGGGCCATACAAATATGCAAAGTAAGAAAATGTTACCACTTAAAAGCCAGAAACAGACGTTGCTCTGTTTAAAATAAAATAATATATATAAAATACTGGTATAAATACCCGGGTCTGGTCACACTAGAAGTCTGATCTCGAGACAAGAATATGAACACATAATATTGGAGATGATTTTATTTTAAAAGTTCCTTTATCACACTAATATTATGTTAAATACAAATATAAATGAATTACCGAACAAAAATCTAAGTATATTGGACTAAAAATACTAAAAAAAAATCGTCAGATAGCTTGTATGAAGCCCAGCTTCTTATAAAAGATCAGTTCCCATCGCTTAAGCTTCCGTATAGGTGCATCGTTGTCTACCTTCTTCTTGCTTTTTTTGTATTTTCTGAAAAAATCCGCATCGACCTGGGCAAAGATTATTAGTTTTAATCATTTTCTTTGGTTTCAGTTTTATTTTAACCTATATTTACGCAAAGCTGGGCAAAAGTCACCTTCATAGTATTCCACTTTCCCGGGGTGTCGCCTTCTGCGGTCAATCTCACTTAAATACCTCGTAAGTTTTAGATTATATCATCGAGAATTTTGTAAAAAAATATACCTAAGATCAATAGCAGCTCAATAAGGTAACAACATGCTTTCCTCAATTACACCTGTAGGTAAAGTACCAATAGCTTAGCATATTCTATCTTATATCTATGAAGTAAGACACAAACTGATAACAAGTAATATTGACCTACGTGGTCGCAGATGTATAACGCCAAGATTCCTTAATTAAGTATGATGAACGATGCCCGTTCTACATCTGTCTGGATATGTTTTTATTTTGTTTTTGCTTGTCTCACCTTGATTCTCTGATCAACGTTATCCCTGGTCCCTGCTACGGGACCAGCAGTGGATTCAGCCGGGTTCTTGACCCTGGGATAGAACAGCCACCTCTTGGACCCGAATCCATCAGTCTTGAGGAGCTCTTGAATCCGATCCTGCCGCTTCTTCGTCGCCAAGAATTTTGATGGGTGCTTCTGTTTGCTTGCTGTGAAATAAATTGATATATTGTAGCATATATGAGTGTCTTTAATCTTGGCAAAAAAAACCTATTATTTTTGTTAGAAATATTTAACATCCCAATAAAAAGGAATGGATTATGAACGGCTTTGATGTCTCCTTATAACAAACAGAGAACCGAGCATTACAGTGCGAAACATGATGATACGATATGTAATATTTTGACACAACTTGTAACATCAACGACCACTTCGTCTGATGTTGGAATCAACTCTTCAGCCAACTCGCCACTTCCCGTCGCCTTCTTTCCACTTTGTTCCGCTGATAAGCATCGTCAGTAGATAGACCGCACTTCTTCAAGTCCTTCTGGACACCTTCGTCATCTAGATGTTAGCGGTCTACTTCGATCTCTCTTTTGTCTTCTTACAGCCGAATGCTCGTCAGTCAGGGCGGCAGTATTGTAATGTAATGCTCAAAATCGAATCTGCAATGTTACATTACAGGCGATCGCTCCAGGTGAGGGAGCTCCTTTAAAGCAACAGCAAGGAAGCGCTGGAGAATAATTAATAAAAAGACTTGCTTGGGAGAAACCTTGTCCCAACAGAGAGACAGTTTAAGCTATAAAAAAGCAACAGCTATACATTGGAACATTCCCAGTTAAATATGACCCGACATGTTATAGCAAAGTACGTTAATGCCTTCTTATACACCGTACGTCTTCAATGACTATCCTAACAATAAGAAATGCAAGATTTAGAATCAGATAGACATAGATTAAGGAGTCATAAACAGAAGTTATTGGACTTACGAGTAAGATACAGAACTCTAAAAGCATCAAGAAATCCGGGTTCCTTATAATTTAGTTCGCGAGGGCCTGCAGAGGGCGTGCGACTTCGACTTCGCGTCCTAGAGCGTGATCTCGACCGCGACCGAGTCCTGGAAGTTGTTCTCGACCGTGACCGCGACTTTGAACGTGACTTCGATCGCGTTCTGGACCTAGATCGCGATTTGCCCCGTTGACTGATACTTCGGGAGCGTGATCGTTTTGTATCTTTGCGTTTTCGCAATCTTTGTTGTGATCTACTCCGTCTGGAATATAAAGAAGATTATGTGTGCTAATCAAAATTTATTCTTTAAATATTTAAACAACTTTTTCTTGAAAAAGAAGAGTGACATGTAACCTTATCGTATCTATAATTGTAACAGTATTTTTTAAATGATAACACAATTATTTTGAAACAGAGCTTGGTTCAATAAACCAGTTCATCATTCAATGACATGTTATGACAATAAATTATCTCTTTAAATTGCCCAAGTGCTCTAGCACTGTACGTCTTTTGGCTGAATGATGATAGCAAAGAATCCAATCCAGACACCTCTACCAAATTATAGAAGCACAATTTCCAGCTCAAAAAAAAGTCAATCCAATTCAATTCTTGATTAATGGCTTTTGTGGAAGAGTAACCACAATTCTGCCAATATCCCGTACTTATAATGATAGACCATCAAACGAAGGAGATTGTACAGTGATGAAATAATTCATTCTTTCTCAATGCCTACGAGTTTTTGGCTCATTCTCATTTCAAACAAGTGTCTGTTGTAAGGTCTTCAATGTTTTGGAAACTCCAAGCGTTAAAATAGTAAGCTTTCAAGCCGGTTCCATACCTGGATCCTTCCCGGCCCTCATTCAAAGGTCCAAGCGAATAATATTCCCCAAAACCATCTCCATGATCAGGGTACTCTCCTTCGGGGGGTCGCATCGACGAGAACGGTGGTGGATATGGGTACCCATAGCCTTCCATCAACGGTTAACAACTCAACACCATGTAATACAAAAAATCACGAATAATTTTTAATAAATATCCTTGGGACGCTGTCACTGTCAAATTTTGTCTTCTTTTAGTTTGGAACCATTGATGTTTAAAACTCTTTTGTTTTGGTGGGGGTCGGTGATTTTTTTTTGATCGCAGAGGTTTCTCATCGCTTCAGTCTATATTTTTTTATGTTAATCGGCTGAATGTATTACTTCATAATTTCTAAAAACAATGTCATAGATTTGTTTTCGTTTTTTTTTTCTGTAGCTAACAAGATTTGCACGCAAACGGGAATTCTTTTACCAGTTAACAAAGAACCAGAATGTTACTGTTCTTGATTCATAGCTCATAGTCCCCTAATCCTTTATCATTAACACGGACTCATTTGACAATCTCCAAAACCCAATTAATTTTTGAACAAGTCAAAACCCTTTGAATTTTTAAAAACTTTACCCGTAAAGTCATTAAATCACACCATCAATACGATAAAAAACATGAAAAATTTCTAAGACATTATTTCTAAGACTTACGACATTTTGTGAGTTTCAAATCGATTGTAATCGTGTAAAAAACTTCTGAAGTAACTTATCGATTTGGAAAGAAAGAACAATTAAAGAAGTAAGATAAATTAGGATTCGATGAATGCTTAATGGTTCCCTCCATTAGAGGGTTTTGAGTTGGTGGAGCGGTTTTTTAAAGAAAATTTTAACTACTCCCCTTTAAAGTTTGAGGGAGGACACGGATGTATACAAAATGGTTGTGCTGTTATGTAATAGGATGGAAAATGAAAAAATTGAATAGGTATTTCAAAATTAAATAATATTTTAACTGATATCCTTCTGAAAATACAGTCCAGGAAAAAGCCGTGTCTACTAAGACTACTCGTATTTACCGCTTACAAAAACCATATCTTTACAGGCAGAATTCGATACCTGGCTAATCTCGCAAGATTTTGTTGGTGAGACAGAAATACAGGATTCAAATTACGGAGTCATTCTCTGCCATACAGGAGAATCATAGGAGGTATGTTCCTATTATGTATCTTTTTTTTCTTGTTGTTTTTGTTAGTTACCCATTAACCATAGTTCTTAGAGTTTCACGTCGGCCACTGACATCAAAACCTCCAAGCCGCTTCCATCAGTCCTAACTCTTTACCCCAGCCAAGGCAGTACAGTGTTCTTTAACTCCGCTGCTCAAGCCGCGGTCTATTCTTCACTTACTTTTTAATATTCCACAAGTTTTCAGCTCATTTAGATTTTATACTAAGTGTACTTTGTTATAACAAGCCAGCAGACCAGCTTGGCCGTTAGTGGGTTTTTAAAGTGCGCCCAATAAGTGGAATTTATTTTTCATGAAATGCAAAAGTGGGGTAAAGTTATTGGTAGTAGTGAAGGATTAAAATCTGCTGTTTTTGTGGATGGGGTTTCGGGGTTTAGAAATGGATCCAAGCGAGGCCCAATGGCATTTCTATTTTTTCGGTAATTACGGACATATGATCTATTATGCACTAGTTTACAATCATCTTCCTCTTTAGCCAGAGAGCTTTGTTCTGGGTTGTCTGTTTGCTCAGGTTTTCTCTCGGGACCTGTACTGCATACAACATGCAAATATGTTTTGCCATTTCAAGACACAATTCAATATCAACACCTTCACTCAAGACGACATGTTGAAAAGGGTGTCAACGTTTGAGTGCTCAAAATGGTTGACTATAGAAGAGAAACTGTGCTATTCTTCTGCATAGAAGAAGAATGTTTTGTGCGGTAAGTTCTTATATAATTAGGTAGTCTAGATCTCATTAATTCTTAATGTCTTCTTCTTCTTGGATTGGTTCCTGATTGCTGAGGATCGTGATCACTAAACCTCTTTATGCCGACAATCTGTCTCTATCGGCTCCTGTCCAAACTTGCCATCACCATCTTCTTATTTTCTTATTTCTCTTGGTCAGACCATAGAGTTGGCGACCGGCCTTGAGCTATTTCCCTTCGGTAATGCCAACAATTACTAGTTTTTCCAAACTGGTGCCTCTCCTTCGCATTATGTGGCAGAAATATTTCAAAATACGCTGTAGGCATACTGTAGGCAATCTGGTCTTGTCGTCGAGTTGGGAAAGGATACACATATTTTTGTGTTTGGCTGTCCATGATATTCGGAGCATCCGCCTCCAGCAGCACCATGTGTTAAGTTACTCGAAATAGAAAATTTCATTTTGATTTTGGATTGCATGATACATGTTTTGACAAGATTTTGAAATATGTAGTAAGTAATTATTCGTTACTTATTTATGAACTACCAGTATTTCGTGCACAGTTGGATTCTTCCCTTTATCTGTCAGATAATATAGCCCATTACTCACCTTTTACAAAACCCAGGGGAAGGGTTTTTCCTTATCTTGGCCATGGTCCTAATGGTCTGTATCTCGTAAATTAATTAAGGTTTTAATGCTAGCTTTTCCTTATTTACATTTTAAAATAAACACTTTCAGTTCATTGAAATAATGACGCCTAAATGTGGTATTCCTTTTATAACACTAAATAAAACACACCTTCACACTTTCGTCAAACGCTCTTATTCAATCACACATAGGGGATATGCGCTTACTTCCGACATTTTGTACTATAGTTATTTATGTAAATACCTATTCCTGCAACCTAGGGTCTTTAAGTCAAGAGGTCTAGGCAAGCGTGCCTCACGGTCGACCACATACCACATTATCGCTTACCATCAAGTTAGAAAGTGTTCAAACGGCTGTTAGGCTCGCCTATTTCGTGAAGCGTGTCAGCTCTAGATCTCAATATTGCCTGATGGATAGCGATGGATTTTCAGGGTTTTGCTGATGAGACGATGGCAGAGTTCAACACTTGGGCTGTTCTCGTAATCAATTATTGCGCGTACTCACGTAAAAAATATATTATTCCGTGGGATTAGTTGTTGTGTGTTGTGTCGATTTTGGTTTTTTCCTCCTTACCTACTATTCTACCATAATGGAAACAACTAAAACGGCTCCCGCAACGGCATAGTGTCATAACGTTTCCCGAAAAAATCATATGAATCGCTCCGTTTGTTACTTGCGTTCCTATTCTCATCGGAACAACTTACCCCCGGCACTTTTAGTCCCGCTCTCCCCTACACCCACATTTTGTCAGAAAACACATTAACAGTTTGTCTTAACTAATTCCTGGGTTGCGCTATTGCTGTAGCGTTTGTGATCACTGGACAGGTAGGGAGAGCGGCGCACGGCAATACCGCACTCATCGCCCGCTGCGGCTTTCAACCCTCAGCCGTGATCATATCGTATGGTTATAGGAGGCCGCATACGATATTGCGGCCCGCTTTGGTTGTGATGTCCCCCAAGCGGCACCGCAACCTACTTTTTGGCCGCTACGTCGTTAGCTTAATCAGCAAAAGCCCTGTCGAGCGGCCCTTCCTCGGGTTCCTCTTCGCTTCACCGTGGGTGACCTAGCCATGGCCCCCCGCGCCTCGACAGTGCGGGCACCCACCGGGAGGGAGACACTGATACCTACAGACTCTACTGGGCGGCTATCCAGAAAAGCAAAGTGTGCTAAGTGGAGTAAATATCCATGAACCACATTCGCTCAAACCTCATTCAACTTCAATTTCTTTAAAGTAGTAACAGTTTTAATAGAACGTGAAAGTTACAGCAAAAAAATAACAACATAGGTAGGTGGATTTATACCGAGTTTTAAAGTAAATAAGCCGCGTTTCCAACATCGCTCATTCCCAGTCAAAGCTTGGCAGTTTTTTTTTTAGAGGCAGCAAAAAAAATTGAAAATCGTACTAATTAACTGAAAATAGTCGGTACCTGTCGGGGTAACTTACTTCTGGGGTTGTAGGGCTACCTGAAACTCTCAAAACTTGAATGCTAAATTTTGAACTGCTTGTTTTAAAGTTAAGCTTTTTCAAGTTGTAGTAAGCATGTGTATTCTGAAGCTATATTATTTTAATTTATTTTCACCCTTATTATAAGACTAGCTTCTGCCAGCGGCTTCGCCCGCATGAAAATCGAAATTTATCCCGAAGGAACCTATTCCCAGGATATAAAGTACCCTATGTGCTATTTCTGACTATAATCTATCTCTATTCCAAATTTAATCCAGATCCGTCCAGCCGTTTGAGCGTGAAGAAATAACAAACATACAAACACACACACACATAATCACAAACTTTTGCCTTTACAGTGTGATGTATTATTCCAACGTGTATTTTTCTGTAAAGTTTCATCTAGATCCGTTCAGTAATTGTTGCGTGAAAGAGTTACAAACATTCAGCCATCCATCCTCACAAACTTTCGAATTTATAATAGTCGTTATATATTAGGATTACTCATGAAACTAAAGCTATATTAGTCATGTTCTTCAGATAGGTCAGGTGCGTAGTATTCAGAACCGGCGACCGTGTCTAACCATAGATCAGTGAGTATGTAACGTAAACACAACAAAAGGATCTATGTAAAGCCTCCTCTAAACGTCGACAGATTCATCAGCAGATGTCATCTGTGAATACGTCCGCCGACGTGTGGACGGGGAAATTTGCTCGTCTGTGGTAGGTATGTAACGTTGGCAGATTCATCTGCCACTAATCCGTTTGTTGTCGGTTTTTGTGGCACGCAACAAAGGGTAATCGCAGTAAAGGTACGTCTGACGACGCAGTGTTATCAGAGTTGTATAGGCAGCACCCACTACCTTCTAGTTCTCCATTTCTTTTTAATAACTTAACGGCGATGCAGACTCAAGTAGTAGTTCAACACGTCAACATCATCAGCCTTTTAATTGTCCCACTGCTGGGACACAGGCCTCCTCTCCGTGATAGGGAATGGCCCGTAATCCATCACGTCGGCCGGTGCGGGTTGATGGATGTTATATGTCTTCGAATCTTTGGTTCTAGGACATGCCGGTTTCCTCACGATGTTTTCCTTTACCGTTTTGAGAACAGTGGTAATGAAATAATTTACAAAAAGTTAGGCGCGTGCCAGGGTTCGAACCCTCGACCTACACTTGTAAGTCACGGCCGTTACCACTGAGCCACCACTGCTGCAAGTAGTAGTAATTTAAGTTACCTTTTATTTGTACCTACATTTTGTGTATCTGTGTGTGCCAAATAGTTTTCTGTATTTCTTTCTTTTCATAAAAATAAATAAGTAGCTGCGCCAGCTACGGTCTAAAAATCTATTTTTTTATGTTGCGGGCGTGAGAGTTGCTTCTGTCGATAATTAACAAAGACTGAAAGACTTACAGACGTGTGGTCGGCTCGTGGTAATACATCTGCTGATGCATCTGTCGACGACCGCGGACGCGGCTGTTGACGTGTAGAGGTGGCTTTAGGATCGTAACAGATGGCGTTCTGAATAGTTTCAGTCTGCCCCAAAGGAAAAAACCCATGAGTATGTTAAACATAGGTTGGTCTTTGCTTATTATTATACTCTAACAGGAAAAATCACAAACAAAACATACACACGAACACACATAACACATTCATAGCTCGCGAAAACATATTCGCGAGCTGGCTGACCAAAACCAGATGTATCCTCCGACTGCACAGCATGATTTTCTTCTTGTTTACGTCTTTTTAGTTCGCTTCTTAAGCAGTCGGGTTGTTTGATTTTTTGAATTAACTTTATTTATGACCTTTTAGTTAACATTTTTTTTTTTCGAATTAGTTACATTGAAACATATAAGTGTTGTATTTTTTTGTAATCACAACTTAAAACCCTTTTATTTTGATACACCACAAGATGGGTTTGGAAGAAAAAAAAAGGGGGTCCCCCACAAGATGGCGCCCAAAAGTCGCCATTTTTCTATTTTCCATTTTAATGTAGCCAGTGACACTCGCAAGGTTAAGGGGAATCGAATGTCGTAAGAATCATCATAATCGGCTTACGCGTTTGGTCTCTAGAACGCCACATAGGAACAAACATATATGCATACATAGATTGATAAACACATTATCCTCCTTCGGCAGTCGGGTAAAATAACAAACTGTTTCTTAGCGTAGTCGGAATATTATATTTACGAAATTTTCTTCATGAAGGAATTTTTCACTATGTGTTGTAGTATTTTTTGCTAAGTCAAATTTTTGTCAGGGTTCTCTTTTCAGTAATAATCTGAAAACATCATATATTGATGTGCAACACTATGTAACTATAAATAATAACTATAAGCTGCTCAACCCTTCGGCGAATTCAAGTGTCATGTTAAATTTTATATTATATACTATAAACAGACTATATAAGGTGTTAATAAATTAACTCTAACAATTGTAAGGAGTTATGTAATATAATATTTAAAGAACAAACACGTATAAAAAAAGGGAATCAATCATTCCAAAGATATGCAATTATTTGTATTACGCGTAAATGACTGAATTTGCGCACTATACAACGCCGAGCGAGCACGGCCTCTGTGATAGGCACGCAATTTATCACGGTTTTTGCTCCCAAACTGTCATAAAAATGTGTAACTGAAGCCTATCATAGTAGGCCGTGCTCGCCCGGCAGGCAGTCAGCCAGTCTGGCGGTCAGCGACCCAAGCCACATAGTGCAGTTATAAGTACTGGAAAACGTAGGTAATCTTTGTAGGTAGGTAGGTTTTTTTTGTAATCGTTTTGTTTATCGATACCAAGCATCCTCATGAAATTCTTAGAGCTAATTTTTTAACATCTTCAATAAAATTTCAAAAAAAAATCGTCCACATCGCTTTCAATATGAAAAGTGTTCAGAACGCTGGCAGCATTGCACGTTGAAAGGCGGTGTTGATTTTTGAACCATGTGCTTAATCTGAGTTTTTAACGTACTCACTAGTGATAACGTAAACGATCTCTAAATCCAAAATGTATCCAAAAAAAGCGGGTAAGTGCGAATCGGACTCGCGTACGAAGGGTTCCGTACCATTATCGCAAAAATTGTTGTTATAGCGGCAACGGAAATACATCATCTGTGAACATTTAAACTGTTAGCTGTCACGGTTCCTGAGTTACAGCCTGGTAACAGACAATCGGACAGCGGAATCTTAGTTATTGGGTCCTGTTTTTACCCTTTCGGTACGGAACCCAAAAAAAGAGCGCAGAGCATGGTGGAGCGCTTGAACCTGTCCTTGCAGGCAGTCTCCGATTGGGGCGATGCCAATCTGGTCAGGTTTAATGCTGCTAAAACTCAGGCGTGTCTTTTTTCCGATAAAAAGAGACAATTTCATCCGGCTCCAACTATCCGGGATGTGACTGTGCCAATAACTAACCATCTTGAGCTTCTTGGCGTAACGTTGACATCGACTCTAAATTTTGGCCCATACATTGAGGCAAAGGCTAAACTGGCTGCCAAAAAGCTGGGAATCCTTGCAAAGGTGAGAAGGTACTTCACGCCAGAACAGCTACTCAGCTTGTATCAAGCTCAAGTTCGATCATGCATGGAGTACTGTTCTCATCTCTGGGATGGAACTGCCAAATACCAGATTGTTGCCCTAGAGTCCCGAGAGATTTGCTGTCATTTATTGAAGAGTTCTATTATATATCTCCGAAGTTCTTAATCAGATTTTCACCAAATTAAAATGGAACCGATTTGGGCATATACTCTATCAAACAAAAAAAACTCAAAATCGGTCCACAATTGACGGAAAAATCGATGAACATATACAAAAAAAAATCTAACAAACAAAGTCGAACATAGAACCTCCTCCTTTTTGGAAAGGCGGTTACTAATATAGTGAGTACAGATAAAATAAATCGTACATGGTTAAGTTACAACTTTTTATCGTTCAATCAAGTTCGAAAATCGAACACCGCCACAAGAAAAATATCAGGCGATTTTAAATTAAAATATTAGAGCTTCAGAACTCATATTCTCAGTAATTTCGCAGATGGCAGCCCTAGATTTTTCCTATTTGAACATAATTTGTGCAGTAGACGCTGCTCAATGGAAAATCAACTCTAGCATCTCCATTGCAAGGTCGATTTTTTAATGTTTATTTTCTCATACTTTACAGTTCTCCATAAGTATTTGCCTGAAATCCCGCGTCATAATATCGCCGGCAGGCACGTGACGTCACTGACAGGAGTGACGTCACTTCGGAGTGTTGGCTCTATTTTGATATTTTCCTGCAATACCGCTCAGTTGCCATAATTTCGCGTTCTGTAGAGAAACTTAATTTTGTTTGTGGTTTGGCATCGTTTTTGATGACCGGTGTGCGACGCCTCGTGGCTTTGCGGTGTAAATGTAATTTTCAAAAAGCTTATGGTTGTATTTGCCCGTTTCATGCTTGATTCCTTGCGGGTAGGTTCATAAATATAGGTCAAAAATGGACAAAAATTTCCCTATCCATGTATGAAGTGTAAACGGACAAAATATTGAAGTGTTTGTAACGCTACACGCTTACACACACGTTTATTTAGTACAAATGCTGTACACATGCAGGCATGCTTTGATTTCTCGTAGAGAAGGATGATGCTGTGGTGCTGAGCGGTCTTGTACGCTGTGGCCCACAGAGGCTCTAAAGGAAACGGGAACTAGGAAGGTGTTGTGGTGTTCAAAGTGGTTCTGAAAACTTATATTCGAGATTCGTTTTGTCTTTTCCATGAATTCTATACTGAACAAACGTCAATACGAAAGCGACTTTGTCTCTTTTTACAAAATGGTCTAATTTGAAAAATGCGCTTCTCAATATTGTCCATTTTGCAAAAAGTGTCAATAAATCTTCATGGGTAGGTAGGTCTCATGATTTGTGTCATCTATACAATTAACACAAACATTATTTACGCATTAGCTGATTAGATTGGCCATGAATATCGCCACGCGCGACGTAAGGCTTAAAGGCTTATCGAATATAAGAATTTCAACAGCTTAACATCTGAGAATCTTGTGAATGGTAAGAGATCATATACTAAGAATAAGTATAAACCAAGCAGTTACAGTGTTCACAGAAAAAAATGACAATTCAGCAACTTTTTCTCGGACAGCCAACAAAATTCCTTTATTTATTTATTTATTATATACTTTATTGTACACCACAAAAATATGTACAGGACAAACATTCACCAAACAAGTGTACAATGGGCGGTCTTATCATATCTTATATTCTAATAATACAAGTACCTAAAATTCTCTCCGTGATTCTTTGGTTTACCCCTGTAAATTAGTTTCGCTAGTACACGCCCGCGGGTTGTCTTGCATAAAATTTAGATTTTCCCTCAGCGTCTCAAGGGGACCATATCAAGTTTTTCCGAGATGAAAATGCTTGAAAAGCTTAAGACTACGGCTTTGTCATATCTATGGTCTACATGAAAGGAATTTTGATAGAGTTTTTGGTGTTTTGTGAAATATATTTTGACGAGATGGAAACTGCTCTCAAAACGTTGAAGGAAAACATCGTATGGAAACCAGCATGTCTTAGAACCAAAATTTCGAAAACATGAGACATCCACCAACTCGCACTGGGTCCCAGCAGTGGGAACATTGAAAGGCTGATGATGATGATAAACTGTCACAAAAAATAAAATTAAAATGTTACATGTTTTTTTAAAGACCAGATTATTACTTTATCTTAAACTTTCGACAAAGTGAATATTTAAAAAAACCTTTTTACAATGAATACTGCCAATTTCCAAATAAGAAAACAACAAAGTGAAAAATAACTTTATTTTTGCAAGTCGGTGTCTTTCGTAGGTACCATTTCTTTTGCGTTATGGACATCGATTTCCAAAAATAAAGTTGTTTTTCACTTTGTAGTTTTCTTATTTGGAAGTCGGTAGTATTTTTTTGTAAAATAGTTTTTTATTTTTCACTGTTTAGTTGTTCTTACCTAACAGGCAATTTGTTTAGTAAGTTACCTTAACGCCAGAATAGGTTACCCGAATATTATGAAACTTGAACATAACCGGTGAAATGAGAGATTTGCGTACCCCTTAAGAGCGTACTGGCGTGATGATATGTTATGTAATGGTATAATCAATAAATACATGCGATTGCAGCAATCCCGAGAGATTTGCCGTTCTTTATTGAAGAGTTCTGTTGTATATCTTCGAAGTTCTTCATCAGATCTTTACCAAATTAAAATCGGACCAATTTCGAAACATACTTTTTCAAACAAAAAAGAATTTTAAAAATCAGTCCACAATTGACGGAGATATCGGTGAACATACACAAAAAAAAGCAAAAAACAAACTTGAAGTCGAATATAAAATCTCTTCCTTTTTGGTAAGTCGGTTAAAAATGTGCTATAAAACTGTCACGTAATCAATCCCACTTATTTAGGACATTTGACAATAGTTATTCTTGATAGCCACCATGTTTGGAACATCTCGGCAAAAGTAAGTAAAAATACGATTATAAATAAGCAATTATTTATTTTTGCAAAAAGATTAGCCTCATCAGTGTTGTTATTACAAAAATGGACATGGCCAGTACACATAAGTAAACAATGCCTAATTTAGTTCTCCAGTTGATTTTCGAATCACTTTTATCTATACGGGTAAATTCTTGGTTTACTGCTCTGCACTTATAGGCTCCAATATTTATTTTATGATCGCAATCGCAAAAAATAAATTCTTATAGATATTATTTTAACAAGATTTCCTTCAACCCTCTTATTGGTTTACACCTCACCCAATTTCTTTGATACATAAACTTGATATTGATAACAGTGAAATCAGGATCGATGACGCCGCATCAAACGATCTTCACGTAGAGGTGTTTCTTTGAATTTCGAATGTAAATAGTGATGTGCTGGATTCGTATCCGCAGTGGGATTCATTCGGGGAATATATTTTAAGAGAATATTAATTCTGCTTTCTATTAAATGTCTTGTTGTCACATTATCATCACTATACTATAATAGTTTATATGTATATTTAAATAAACCTGATTCGTTTTTTGTTTCAATATTGCACCTACCACTATTTGTATCTACATCAGCCAAAGGTAGAAGTGCCTAAGGCATTAAGTCCGCCTCTGTAATTTTGTGTGCATGAAGTTTTAAATAAATAAATAACCTGATATTACTTTGCTATTATCTTGGTACATAATATAATAGGTACCTACACCTTCGTGTCCCAATAAATTAGGCAATGCACAGACGTTAACAGCAAAAACGAGGCATTTTATTTAAAAATAAAGTAAAATATTAAAATAAAGCCTTTACTAAAAGATCATCCGTACTTGACCGGGTGGTACTTGGTACTGGATAAAAGATACAAGAGTTGTTGGATATTTTCCATGCCTAAAGTAAAGTGAAAAGTATCCGCACATAATTGCAGATATCACTGCACATCACTGTCGCGAAATCGTTTGAATCGAGTGTGAGACCAAACGGAACAGGCAAGATCGACGCTCTTGAAACTGTTCGAGGGCTTTTTTAAAACGAGACGAACCTTCAATGGTACTTAGTACCCCAGTTAGATTCGGTGTCGCACGAAAGGTGCTTGGCGAAAATATTTTTCGAGAAAAAAGAAAAAGATATAATGTTTTTTAATGAAAAAAGATATAATATTCTTTTTTCGTTTTGAAAATTAGATGTAAAAACCGATGTAGGTATGTTAAGTTTGTACTTGGATATTTTGGTGAAGTGATGATTATATTTTGTAGAAGGATAATTTGAAGAGGCTTGTGAATTTAATGATGAGAAAAAAGTCAAGTTGCGTCATCAATGTCTATTAAAAATGCTTACCTATAACCACTGTAAGGAAGATTATTTATTATCTTAATGAATTCAGTAAGAATCTCAGATTTTTGTAGGCTAAGTGTGTAACTTGCTTTATTGTATGCATAGAGACATAACAATTTCAGCAGTTGACAGCCTATTGTCTATGCTACATCCGAACGGAATGAAGCCATTAGAACATCCCAGCTATCTTCCATTGTTGCATACAAATTGGAGCTTTGGTACTATTCGTTAACTAGAACAAACATACAAAAACTCCTGCAATAAACATAGCCTAAAACCCAACCGTTGAAGTTTAAATATTCGAATGTGAAATCCCTTTTCGAAAAGTATTCGATATTTGAAACTGTCGAGTAGCCTGTAACACCCGAAATCAAGCCGTTCCAAATTCGCGAAATTCCTCGGCGAAAGTATTCGAAACTCGAATGCGCAGAGTACCCGGTAAGCTCAGCAACTTGCCACTTAGCCACACTCAAGCGCGCACTCCCTAATGACGCGACTCGCATTGTACCAACTTTTTCATCCGGACTTGCATGAATATGGACTCGGACGCCTTTGTAAGAGTCCCTCCTTCCTCGCAAATCTGCCAACTAAACCGCACAACTCGAAAACTCTAACACATTCAAATTTGGACTCTATTAATCTAGTTTGTAGGTCGTCGCCTGATTGAAGATGTTGTATTTACAAGTTTGTTAGTAAGTATTTTTTATTTATGTTTTACGTTATTTTTACACGAGGCCTGGTCCTTTCAGTGAGGTCCATTCACGCTTCGGAGTACATAAAGAATCCGGTTCTAATTGAATCTTCATTACAGCTTGAAAAGATTTTTTATTTCTATTTCGTTTTTCAGATTTAGAATTTGGGTTAGTGTTTTTTTTTCGGCGTTTGTTTAAATTTTTTCGCTCGTATAATTAATTAAGGTTTATTTTTGTATTATTTTTTGGTACTTTACCTGGTAGAACTGTTAGATATATTTAGTTTTGGGTCGAGTAGCATCAAAGCAAACTGCCCTTTGTTGCTAAACTGTAGCTTTGGTTCACTCTAGACAATTAGTTTTGACTATTTAATTGCTGAATATATCTGAAGACGGTCTGCTGAAAATTTATCTTCTAGACGACGAATCGATTCCGATCGAAACCGAACGTGGACGATTGCATTTGAGGAATAACAGAATTGCTTTGCTCGGTTTCAATATTGAGAATTTGAGTTCAAAACTTGACTCATGAGTCATGCATGATATATAGCACGGCGCACAACAAACATGCACGGCGTGTTAGTCAAATCTCAAGTTCAAATTCTAAACTCGGAAACAGGATGTGAAAACCAATTATACGTATTAAGAGAACGGTACTAATTCTAGTGAGAACATGAGAAAAATCCGTAAGGATGTGCTTAAAATGGTTGATGCCCATATTGCACACCTTTCCTCTCCTTGGTCCAAATGCCAACAATGCCACATTTAAAAAAAACTTCATTTTGAGATAAATCCACGTATATTTAATGCAAATCAAACCGCGTGTACCAACTAGTATAGTTGTCGCGACGGTCCATATGTCATGCGTTACTCAGGTGAGTCTGAAAAAGCGATGTAATGTGTTCAAAGTGTATTGTTGCGCGGTAGGTATCACCTGAGGCCTTTATTAGAGAGTTTTATGTATAGCTGTATCTTAGATAGAATACCTACGTAAGTAGGTATTAGTTTTTCTTTTGTACGGATCTTGAAAAACTGATATTCCCAAGCTGGATGATCAAAACTATAAATATCCTCCAACTGCACAGCATGATTTTCTTCTTGTTTACATCGTTTTAGTTCGCGTATGAAGTCGGGTTTTTTGATTTCATTATTTTTTTTTATTTACATCTTTTAGGTTATAATTATTTTACGAAATTTTTGGAATCAACTCTAAAAGCCCTTCATTTTAATACCCCACATAATGAATTTGGAAGATAAAAAAATGGAAACCCGCAATATGGCGCTCAAAATCCGCCATGTTTCTTTTTTTAAACGCCACTTACCCAGCACTACCACCCACTTGGGCGGTCAAGACCTATCTAAGGATGACTTAATTATCTATATCAATAATCCGTTTAGTGATTTGAAAGATATGAGGTAATAAAAAATATTACATAAAAACACTTTCCTTGCGGTAAAAAAAACAAGAAATAAAATAAATAAAAATAAAACCTTGCTTGCTTGATATGGCCACAGTTACACACAATTTGTAGTTACTTATATTAAAATTTTCAAAAGAACACAGTATTTTTTTGTATTCCTTTCTTCTACTTATTATGTAGAGGCATTATAAATAGAAGGTAGGCTTTCAAACTGGTGGTAAATAAAGTTGCCTGAAAATGCCCCGTTGGTCCACTGGTTGTTAGTGCTATTGCTGCGCACAAAATCCTAAGGTCGATTCCCGACTCGGACAATTCATTGTCATCAGGTTTTTCAGTAACAACTCGCCCCGGAGTCTGGATTATATGCTCGCCACATATGAATGTAACTGAAAAAGCACTAGCGTAATGTTTTATTTTTATTATATATATTTTGTACTTATGCATGTAGGTATATTTAAGATTTATTTTATATTATTCTAAAATTGTACACTGGACTACTTCTCTTCTTCTTTTTGTCAACTCTCTCTATCACTCTAAGCTAGTAGAAAGTGGTGGAAGTAGTGGTTTGCTAGTAGAAAACTCTTCTTTGAGTAAAGCTCGCCTTTGTACATGAACTTTATAATCACTCATGTTGTATGTGTATTTTTTTGTCTATACCAATATTATAAAGAGGAAAGATTTTTTGTTTGTTTGTACCGAATAGTCTCCGGAACTACTGGATCGATTTAAAAAATTCTTTCACCTATAGAAAGCTACATTATTCCCAAGTAAGATAGGCTATAATTTATTTTAAAAAAAATTGAGATCCTTATGAAAATTGCAATAATGTAACCCAAAGTAGCAATAGTTTGCTTTCATTTTTTGGCGTGTGCTGAGAAAACTATTGATGATACATAAAAATTATGTACTACATGATTAAAGTACTCATTATTAACAACAAAAAAGGCTGCGCCAGAATATATCTCACTATCATAGATGTGTCACAATAGCAGAATTTGTGTTCTAACATATAAATAGGTCCCCGGTAGAAACAAAATTTGTATTACATTCGTATTATAGTATTAACACTTATTCAAATAAATAGTTTAACAAATTGGTGGGTAGGTAGGTAGGGTAGGGTAGGGTAGGTAGGGTAGGTGGGTAGGTAAGCAGGTAGGGTAGGTAGGCTGATCGGTCGATCCAATAAACTCTGAATACCTACGATTTTTTATTGATTTAATAATAGCTAATTTTTGGTCGCCTTCATTAACTGCACATAAGAACATCATTTATAGGATAAACGAAATCACGCGAACGAAGTCGCAGTGTTAGTGTACAATAAAGATCTAAGAATAGGCTCGCACTTGACCACTATCTCACCTGATGGTAAGTGATGATGTGGTCGGTGTAGCAATCTCGCCTAGAAAAAAACCTATTCACTCTTGACTTAAAGACCCCGAACATGTACTAATACAGATGTCATTTTATGTTAAGTAGTATATTTAACTAACTAGACATACTTGTAACTCTTCATACTAATAATTTCCCTAATAAAGCCAGCGCGTTTCTCCGTAACGCTCGTCCCCTTGTTAGTCTACCCTATTATAAACGCCATGATATATCATTAGCCGAAAACCTCACAAATCGTAACTCAGCTTACCTACGCTTAGGGTTATTATGTAAATGGAGATTGCTACTGGTTGCTTTGACGATACTTGCTTCTAGTACAATTTTGACGTTAATTACAAACAAACGCGCGTTTCTGAATTGAGGATTAGGAATTTAGAACTTATCTAGCACAAATTCAAATTCTTATTTCAGAAACCTGGTGTTTATAAATTGTCTTGTTTTCAGTTATTATCGTTAATTTTGAAATTTTAAGAAGAAGAAAGAATTTTTCAAATTAAATATAAATTTCTCTTTAGGGAAAATTCTATAACAAGTAACTGTGCCAATGTAGCTCATGTTACCTAATGTTTAATCAAACTAATCATATCTTGATAATTGTATTGACCTATATTACGGAGACTGTAATGAGATGCTACACGGCATACCTATTCGATTTCAAGTAAATACAGTTTGCCACAATTTTCTTGATTGCCAGCTATTTTAACCCACAGCAACCGTCGCACAACCATTGTACAACCACCCCTCACTGCAATCCACTCATAGCTTCCTAGCTCCGGATTTGAATACCAACCAATATGTTTGTTGGTTCATACGATGATGACGTCACAACCCGCGTCACACTAACAAGCCTCCGTGATACGACAAATTGTAAACGTCTTTTATCTAATCCACCATTTTACATATACTAAATCTCTGAAAAACGTATTCAAAAATAAACCTAACCGTGTCGAGTTAAGGTTCACGAAATTATGGAATTACAGTATATGCATGGTGGTAGTAAGTATTTTGTTGTTTGACACGGGATGGAGTCGCGAATCTGAACAAATAGCATGGGTTTATGGTATTTGCTTAATGTGTAAGGATTGATATCTCAATGTATATTTTGTGTATTTTATTTTCATGTGTGATTGTAAAGGATTTAATATTATGGCTGCCATATGAAATACCTTGACGTTATGTAAATTCTCGTAACTGCTATTGTGGTAAAGGCAGGAATATTTGCAAAGGAAATAACCATAGGTACTCTTCTTTTTTTATTATTGATAGGCTTGCGCTTGACCATTATCTCACCTGATGGTAAGCGTTAATGTGGTCGACGATGAAGCACGCTTGCCTAGAAGAAACCTATTCACTCTTGATTTGAAGATTTCCAGGTTGTAGCTATCAGGAAATACAGACTCCGGCACGGAATTCCACTCCTTTGCTGTACGCATAATAAAAGTATTCCCAATACGTTTGGTGCGTATGGGTGGGATGTCCACCATGTACCGATGACGCATCGCCGTACGTCTTGTAGTCCGATGATGGAACGGGCTAGTTCATGCAAATCCAACGCACACTCGCCGAAATGTAACCGATAAAAAACAGATAGGCTGGCAACTCGGCACCGATGTTCGAGGTTCTGGAGACTAGATTTGATAAATAGTTCATTGCCGATGAGCCTCTTGGCGCGTCTTTCGATCGACTCAAGTGCATCCAGATGGTACTTGGCAGATCCATCCCAGAGATGAGAGCAGTACTCCATGCATGATCGAACTTGCGCTTGATACAAGTTGAGCAATTGTGCTGGCGTGAAGTACCGACCCACCTTCGCGAGGATCCCCAATTTTTTGGCAGCCAGCTGAGCTTTTGCCTCAATGAATAGACCAAAATTGAGAGTCGATGTTAACGTAATGCCAAGAACCTCAAAATGGTCAGTTATCGGCACGGTCACACCTCGGAAAGAAGGAGTTGGGTGGAATTGCTCCTTTTAGCGGAAAGATGACACGCCTGGGTCTTAGCAGCATTGAACCTGACCAGATTGGCATCGCCCTATTCGGAGACTGCTTTCAAGGACAGATTCAACCGCCCAACCATGGCCTCCCGGAGAGACCGGATCTGAGACCCAGTAGCGCGCGCTTCAGACACGTATGTCTCAGCAACAGTTCTTCTCTTTTGTAAAAGTTATTTATTACTTTCAACAACAAAAACCGGCTAAGTGCGAGTCGCACTCGCGCACCGAGGGTTCCGTACAAACCTCAGCTTAAAGGTATTATAGACCTGAATATTTGATACGAATTTCATTTTAATACCTCTCAGCGTTCATGAGGAAAGGGGTAGTAAGTTTAAAATTATTAAAAATATTTTTATTACATGATGTTACTAAAATTTACGGTTTTCGCAATTATGCCTTTATCTGTGCTATAAGGCGTTGCTTCGTACCAAATCTCAATATTCTGAGTTCATGGGAATTACCCTGTATCTTTTGATTCCCTTACGAGCGTCGAACATTTTGGGAAATTTGCGGCATAAACGGCTGTATCTTTTGATTGCGTTGGCTTAGAATTTTGATTTTTTTCACAGCTTTAAGGGACAGTAGACCTAAGTATTTGATATAAATTTAAGCTTCATACCTCCACACGTTCCTGAGAAAAAGGTACTTGACAGACAGACAGACGGACGGACGGACAACAAAGTGTGCCTATAAGGGTACCGTTTTTCCTTTCGAGGTACGGAACCCTAAAAGTTAGTTGAAACCCTTGTCTGGTTAAAAAAAAAGTACATAGACATTCAGAAAGGAAAATTAGCATTTATTTAACACAGTTAAGATTTTGAGACACAATATTCATAATTATAGATTTGACTCCTAAGTCACAGGAACAGAACAGGTACACCAGGAGCCAGAGTATTTAAAAATTATCAACTTTTTTTAGAGAAATTTAGTTCTATGTAATTGTAAAACAGATTTTTGGTGAAATTAGATGTGAATAATTATTTAGATGTGACAAATACTCAGTTCCAAATTCTTAATTCAGAAACCGGTGTTATGCTACAGCTTACTCCTGCAGCCCTTACAACATGGGATCTCCATGGTCAACTAGGATAACTTAAAACATATGAATTCAATGAATTTCTACCAGATTAGCCTGCTTCCAGAGTGTTTTATCCATGGGACCTTATAATAACAAAAGGCTTGATCCTTTTCGATGGTTGTCTTCATGCACATTGCGTGCTTACTTATTAATTAGGGGTGTTTGGGTACATCAAAAGCAATTATTTCGGACACGCAACGGGTCTCGTGTTTATTATGATGTTTTTCGTGTTGTATTTATATTTTATATTGCAGATAGACAAGAAAATCTTGTATAGGATTATTTTAAGGCGACACACGTGCTTTTTTATAAGTTCCTAGGTAACTTGGGAGTCTTTTCATTCGTGACAATCTAAGAAGTATGATGACGTTTCTCATTTTAAATGCCGCGATAACTTTATATGAACGTCTACAAAAACTCAAATTCATAATCCTTATTAATTACTATGTTACCCCATACACTATAATAACGAGTATCATTCGTCATCGTCAATCATCAAGCATCAAGTTAAAAATATAAATTGAAAAATATAGATTATTTTTAAATATCTATTCAACGATTCACCACTTGACATAGTTCGTATTTTTTTTTTCATTTTGAGAATATGGCGTCTGGTGGTCACTGTGGTATATTTTGATTACTGTCATGTCTTTAGTGTCATTCGCAAGCATAAACTTATATACAGAACGCCTCGCGGTTTCACCCGCGTAGTTCCCGTTCCCGTGTGAGTATAGGGATAAAAAGTAGCTTAAGTCACACGGGGATAGTGTAGCTTCCCAACGGTGAAAGAATTTTTAATTCGGTCCAGTAGTTTCGGAGTCTATAAGGAACATACATACATACTTTCTCTTTTATAAATATATCGATTTTTATAGCTATCAAATACGACGAGTAAATACGAGCACATAGTCGACTTCTAGACAAGTGTGCTTCATTGTCGACCACACCATCGCTCACCATCAGGTGAGAAAGTGGATGAACGCGAGTCTATCAAATTATACATTTAAAAAAGTGGTTTAAGTTCCTTTTTGGATTAACCTAGAAACTCAGTAAGTTACTGCGTAAAATCCCTCCTCGACTTTTAAAAAAATTACTTCATCCCCCAAATTCTTCGTTTCTTTTCTTCCAGGATTAACTTACATGATCCACGCGTTAATTATCGCCTGACGAAACAATTGTTTGCAATAACAATAAATTAATCGGTAATACGATTAATCATGGCAACAATGATGTAATTTATATTAATTAAGGAAACAGCGCGAGTAGTGCGACCAAGTTAATGAGAATTATTGAGATTATCCCGGGATTATTAATGTCTATGAATTTTGGAATATTCCACTGTTACTTTTGGAAATGGGTCATGTAACGATTCTAATATTGTCGAATGATTTATAATATCAGATGCTCAGTAGGTACTCTTTCTCTATTTTAAACTGTGCGTTATTTTAACCGATTTTTTTGTATCAGTCAGGTAGATTAATAAAAAATATTAGACACGTATCTTTCCTTTTGACACGTAAACCTAAAGTGACGGCAATATAATGCGTTAAAATATTGTGTGACGTCACGCTGTTAGTACACTTCATACTGACATAGTGACGTCACAAGCCCTAACTCCTGAAATTTGATGCGCTATATCTTTGTAAATTTCTATTAATTTAGTAAAGCAAAAATAGGTATATGTCCAATATTATTTGATAATCTCACTTATGGAGTAAATAGAATTATCGTTTTTCTACCAAGGAAACATCCCTCTTAAGAGAAATAAAAATTTGCGATTATGAATAAAAAAGGTATCGCCCTTCGTCGTGGGTGCCATGGTGTCTTGACAGAAGTCAAGAGGGTAAGCACATCCGAAATCTGTCATCCCTATTCTGATATGTTTACATACAGATACAGAACAGAAACGTTTGTGCTGGTATTTTTAACCGACATCGCAAAAAGGAGCAGGTTATCAATTTGACTGTATTTTTTTTTGTTACCTCAGAACTTTTTATTGGGTAAACCGATTTTGATGATTCTTTTGTTATTTGAAAGCTGGTGCTTGTCATGTGGTCAAATACTTCATCAAGATCTGATGAAGAACTTCGGAGAAATACATCAGAACTCTTCAATAAATGAGGCTAATTGCTCGGGATAGATGCAATCGCATGTCTGTTTATTGTTTACAACATTTCTTAAAAAAACATCACACTGGTACGCTCTAAAGGGGTACACAGGTGTGAATAGTTCACCCTGGTATACTCTCATCGCATTGGTTTTGTTTAAGTTTCATCTTATTGGGTTAATCTATTCTAGATTCACTTTGGGCTCTATACGCGTAGGTACCTAGCCTATAGAACTGGCCCAATATGTACCACAACTAAAAAGTGAAAAATAAAAAACTTTAAAAAAAAATTACCACCGACTTTAAAAACAAAAACACTACAAAGTGAATAATAACATCAATTTCGGAAATCGTTGTCCAGGAAGTCGGTTGTAATTTTTGTAAAAAAAGTTTTTTATAATGACTTCTAGGTGCAGTCAAGGGTCAAAAGTGCAGTTGCACCAAAGTTGAAGTCTCTAAATTATTTTCGTAAGGCTTCCTTTACCTCAATGGTTGCTATAAAGTAAAGTTTAAACTAATCGTGGACCACTAACGTTAACATTATAAGCGAGATATTTACCATGTTTACTGTTTGTTGCGAGTTTCCGATATTTCGGTGCTTTCAGCACGCGACAAACAGTAAACATGGTAAATATCCCGCTTGTGACCATGACAGTTTAAAAACTTAATCGCGGACCGTTGAACTTCTACTACAAAGTTTTTTTTATTAATTTGCTTTTTAGTTTTTTTTTTCAGTTTTATTTGGTTACATTGGATGACGAGCCAGCATACTTGGGAAAGAACTAGGCCGACGACTAGGTACCACTGCATAAATTGAAATAAAATATATCTACTAGATATTAATTCGAGACAAATTATTTATCTTTTTTTTTATTGTAAATAGGCTCGACCTTGACCACTATCTCACCTGATGGTAAGCGATGATCTACTGATCAAAACTGTATTTTTAACCGACTTAAAAAAGGAGGGTCTTAATCCGGCTGTATTTTTTTAATGTGTTTACTAGGTGAGCTGATTTTGATGTTTTTTTTTATTTGAAAGCTGGTGCTTCTCATGGGTCCCATTTAAATTTGGTTAAATCTTATGAAAAACTTCGGAGCAACAAAACTCGTTGTTAAACAACGGCAAATCTCTCGGGACTGCTGCAATCGCTTGTCTGTTAATTGTGCCATTTCATAACATAACATCACGCCGGTACGCTCTAAAGGGGTACGCAAATGTGTACAGATGAACTGATTTCGACCCCTCGTAATCAGTTTAGGTCGCCTTTACGCTTAGGCGCCAGCAATGTCCACCCGTGAAAATTGGTCCTATTTAACTCCCGCAAAGCGACTGCGTCAGGTACCTAGGTATGCACCTGGATCAGCGACTAACATGGAAAAAGCACGTTGAATCAAAACGAAAAGAACTCGACATTAGATACAAAGGCATGTACTGGCTCCTGGGTAGAAACTCCAAATTGTCCGTAGACAATAAAGTCTTGATTTATAAGACCATCCTAAAACTTATCTGGACCTTCGATATTCAACTGTGGGGCACCGCGTGTGACTCAAATTTCAGCATAATTCAGAGAACTCTAAACAACATCTTAAAACAGATTTCAAGTGCTCCATGGTTTATTAAGAACGCTGAAGTACAGGAACACAGTCAAGGAAGAAATAAGGTTGTTTTCTCAAAAATACAAGTCCAGACTGGAGAGATACCCTAACCAATTGGCCGCTCAACTCACAATACCAGATTGGGTCAGCAGACTTAAAAGACGCAACATCCTACGACTAGATAATATGTAGTAGACAGTTGTATTACTAATAAGAGAGTTGCTCCTGATGGGGAATAGCTCTTACCTGCTAAATCCTCCTTCAACTCATTTGCTCGTCGTTTTAAACTGGTTGCAAGATAAGCAAAGAAAAATGAATCTGCAATCGGTGTCAAAAAACGAAGAAACAAAAACACGAACGCCGACTTCCTTAATTAAAGTTATTTTTCACGTTGTGGTGTTTTTTTTTCGATGTCGGTTGTATTTTTTTGTAAAAAGGTTTTTTGTCCACCTGCATACAGTATACCATCAACCCAGCATCCATATAGACTCCTGCACCCATAACCAACAATTCACCAACAATTATTCAAGCTCAAAACCCCTCACCCTATCCAAGAAGTCACCGTAAATCCCAAATACACTAATCTGAAACTTGGTCACAGTACCAACGATGATGGATAGCTACATTTGCAGCCCGAAGGTCCGGGTCCACAATAAATCATTACGGATCCTACGGATCCGCCTCGAAGGGCCTACCAACCCGACGGTCCGTAAAAAAAGTAATTCCTTCATCACGCCATTTTTTTCCCGCTTTTCTTCTCGCCGAGTTTAAGTAAGAATTAATTAACGAACAGCAACAGGTCCATCTGGCGGATATTTTTGGTAATAAAATGGTTAATCTCTTACGTGGTGATTTTGGTCGCCGGATTACGTTGTCTGTAAGATTTGGGCAATTTTCTGTAAAATATTCGTTCGGATTTATTTGAAACTAGCTTCTGCCATCGGCTTCGCCCGCGTGAAATGTGGTTTCTTATCCCAAGGGAACATTATACTGGGATGAAAAGTAGCCTAAGTGCTATTCCAGACTATAATCTATATCTGTGTCAAATTTCATCCAGGTCGGTTCAGCCGTTCTGGCGTGATTGAGTAACATACATCCACACTTTCACACACACATCCATCCAAACTGTTACATTTATAATATTACTACCTTCAGCCAGCGGCTTCGCCCGCGTAAGAGTCGAAAATTATCCCGAGGGAACGTATTCCCGGTATAAAAATCCTATGTGCTATTCCTGACTATAATCTATCTCTGTGCCAAATTTCACCCAGATCCGGTCCAGCCGTTTGAGCGTGAAGAAGTAACAAACATACAAACACACACACTCACACTCACAAACTTTCGCTTTCATAATATTAGTGTGAAGTTTGATTAAGATTGGTAACCTGACGCCCGCAATGTGAAATTGCTTCGTAATTATAATTCGTGGTTGGCTTCCTCAAAATGAAGATTTAGTAACTAACTGGTAGTATTTAATTTTTTTTCTTTCGCTAATCAGGCTATCAGCCTTGGTGTGATCCAATTCCAACCCGTGTAAACCAACAGTCCACAAGCCACTTTTCACTATTTCCAACTGAAAAGCATCAGAAAAATCTTTCGCTTGTCCACAAACAGTAACCATTCACTGTCTACTTGACTTAGTAATAAGCGCTACTGCTAAGCCACTAGGTTTAAATCCTGGATCATTCGAATTGTTAACGGGTTTTTCATGTGGAGTGTCTTAGTACCAGCTCGGAATCTAGACATTAGTGCCCAGTTGACGTCAACAGGTTTCCATTACGTGGGACTTAACATAATTTATACATCTATAATGTATTAGCTGACCCGGCGAACTTCGTTCCGCCTAACAAATTTCTAAAATAAAAGATTTTTTCTAAAATAAACGTAGCCTAAGTCACTCCTTATTACATCAGCTACCTGCCAATAAAAGTCCCTTCAAAATCGGTCCAGCCATTTCAGAGATTAGCCGGAACAAACAGACAGCCAGACAAAAATTGTAAAAAGTGGTGTATGTACCATATATATATTCTATTACAAAGAGACGCTCCAATTTTATTTATATTTATAGATAAACTAAAGGTAAATAGAATAGAATAGAAAACATTTATTCGACATAGACACAACACAACAACAACAAGCACAAAGGTAAAAAAAAGTACAAACAAAGTTTAAGAATTATTGCGTCGGGCGTGCCCATACCGAAAGGGTTACCAACTCAGCATTTGCTGGGCGTCAGACACCCAGCGCTAATTTTCAGTTGAAAAATATAATATAAAGTAATAGAAAAAATATATAATTTAAAACAATATAAAGTGCTACAATATGATGGTTAAATCTCTACCTAACACTTCGAGGCATGCAGGCGTGATGTTATGATAACCAATTCACCATAAAACACCAACAACTTCCCATGGACTATTTCACCATGTTTTCCCCATGAATCCTCATTTTCATAACGGTCATCCTGATCATTTCCATCGTTGTCTCATAATTCCCGAAATTGCCCTTTAAAGCAATTTATAATGTAAATTATTTTAATAAACTCAATCTCACTGATTTATGGTCACAAGTTGTAAAATAAACATGTTAATTTAAAAACTGAAAAGTGAATTTGAATGCTTTATATTAAACTAACTGTTGCCTGCGACTTCGCCCGCGGCAAACTAGTAACACAAAAAAAATATATTTTAGCTTAACTTTTTCTAAAATATAAGAAGTCCGATCTACTCCTTATAATATCAGTAACCTGCCAGTGAAAGTCCCGATGTATAGCCAAAACAAACAGGCAGACAGATAGACAACTTTTTTTAAAAGTATATACTTAAGCATTAAACAAAAAGCTGTTATTTTGACATTACAAACGGATACTTCAATTTGATTTATTTGTATAGGTTACAGATTAATGTAGTTTTAAATATTCAAAAGGTAATAAGATATAGTATGTTAAAATCTATACTAATATTATAAAGCTTAAATTATAAAATTATAAACAACAATAAAAAAGAGAGACAACAATATAAATATAATATGCCCAGTCGTCTAAGAACACGTTTAGGATGGATGAAAGTGTGTTGTTTATAATTTGGTCTACTTTTTCTAAAAGTTGTGGGTGTTTCCATAAATGAGAGGAGCGTAGGCAATAAGTAAATTTTGGTCCAAAGCAACAATATCGGATAAGACGTGTGTAGGCCGAATGCGTGTTAATTTTGAAAAGGCTTTCCGAGACATCGTTAAAATTTTGTATTTTCTGTTCAATGAAATTTCGAAAGGATTCATCAAAAATAGATGAGGTGAAGGGAATTTCTCTGAATAATTTTAATATTAGGTGCTATGGCGTTGAATTTTGTCTGTTGGTCAGTCGTTTTGGGACATAATTGAAATTTAATTAAATTTCCTAGATTGCATTTCATTTTAAGACTGGTAATTTGTACCCGGTAGCGAGTATTAATTTCTGTAAATACCTAGCGAGTGTCGCCGGGTTAGTCACGTGGAATGCCACAAAAATATATCCATACTAATATTTTAGAAATTCTGTCTAACTGACATGTTCCTTTTTCGCCCCTTAACATCTAAATCAATTTTGATGATTTTTGTTGTAGATAAATTAGTCATTGGAGAGGAAGCATACTCGTATCATACTTTTTTCCCAAGTAGACATTCTCTTAAGATAATTTCCGACTTTCACGCGGGTGAAAACGCTGCCAGAAAGTACTAGTGTTGGCGACAAGCAACAAACCTTTTTTGTATACGCAATTGTTTCCTTTTTATTTTATTCTTTTTTTTTTGGTTTTACAAAGAGAAATGTGGTTTGCCAGTTGTGCTAAAAATATTCGTCATAAAACTTTCTGTGATCAATGAAAACGAGTTTTCATCTACAAGCCCTTCCTCATCTTCAACAACTAGCTAATATATATTTTTTTATTTCAAAAAGGGTTTATTTTTGTAAAAAAAAATATAATTATCTTATTTCTATTATCAGTAAAGTTATTGCTGATTTTACTATTAATCTGAAAAATAAAAACAATAAAATCGTAAAAAAAAGTCTGACCTCAAAAACTTGCACAATTCACTCCAAGTACATAAGTACAGTACCTAACAAGATTACGTTGAATAAAAAGGTCGCCGGACGAACATTCCGTCTGTCTTATAAATCACGTTACATCTCTCCTTGCAAACTTTTCAATTACAAGCTTTGAGTGGAAATCTGCGGTGGATGTAGCAACAGTGGATGCGGCACTTTTGGCCGGGTACAAGTGGCTGTTAAGGGGTTGGAGTGAGCTGTGGTTTTTTGAAAGTGACTGGGGTAACGAAAAATATTTGAGAGCACTTTAATTCTCATTTACTTGTATTTAGGAAGAAAGGTGTAGTATACATGATACAAAACTTTATTAGTGGAAAAGCTGAGCTAACCAACTGTTTACGCAACAAGTAGATACCTAGTGCATATTAATTAGTTAGTGGGGGATGCTTAAGTGTCTAATTCAATGTCCGATGATCCATATAATTATGTGGCCCACTGGAAAGGTAATATTGTTTTGACAAATATTAACAATTGTTTCGTACAGACTAGATTATATTTCGGTACCAATTTGTCTGAAAGAATCATTCAGTCGGCTAAGCAGCTTTTAGCTAGGTGAACAAAAACACAAGCATAAAATATAACCATTTTTTCACAGAATTTAATGTATCACCCGTACAAATTCTTAGGAAAACATATTGTCGCATTGGCGTATCGCGCCTGTATGTAGTAGCCTTTAAGTTTTTAATCCATGACCCTTTAACCGCATCCAGCCACCAAACTTCGCAACTCCCCAGTAACAAGACTGGGCCCGTGGCAATCTCCAGAAACATAGCGAGCCGGTGCCTTAATAGAAATTTGAATAAAATCAATTTATTTTAGCGCGGCCCCCGCTTATCGTACCCTTAATAGATTGCTGTTCGGGAAAAATAAATGAATTTAACTCCATATAAGTACTTATTTCGAGTTTTTGACATGATTTATTGAGCGTGTATGTTGGCGTTCAGTTAACGAGAAAACAGTGTATTTTGGAGGAAAATCGACTGTTTTTGAGATGTTGGTTTAAGAGACTTGAGTTATTCTTTTAAATTTACATGGCTTTAAAATCTACTATTTGATGATGGACCCTTTGTGACTATATATAGTATCAGTCACAAAGGGTATACTATATAAATAATCTGCACTATTGCAATTCTTTGGCGAAAGGAGACTGGGGCAATCCCATTTTTAAAACTTATGCAATCGGATCGTTTATCACAATTCAATTTGTTGCCAGGCATTAAGGTGTCAATAACAAATATTAGAATTCGAAAAAAAATACAGTTTAGAACATTTTCGTTCGCATAACTCTGCAAAATGTATGGAAAAACAATAATATACAAAGTATATTTTTTGTATAATTTTTCAATTATACAAATTAAATACTCTAAACGCCTTGAGCCTGTGATTTACAAACCCAATCATCGACCATAAAGCTACAGGTATCAATAAAAAAACTCTTTTGGGTTACTTTTTGACTCTGTTGCGTAATGCTTCAACAATTCTCCTAATTATTCTGGCAGACAGCCAAATCCGTAACAATCAGCAATACCTCATTTCTTGATGAAGTCTCCCAAGTTCCAAGTTTGAATAATAATCGTCATACACGTCCTGTTTTCTTACGATTCCCATAAAAGATAATCAAAATAACTCCTAGCAAAGTTGCTAAGCAATCTTTGGCTAGATAGTTTTTCTCGTTTTTCATGTGCCAAGTCTAAGAGCCAAGGTCAAGAGCAATGAGGCGATCTATAACAGTATATCAAAGTCTGTAACTAATTCAAAACATGTCTTAGCGTGTGTTGGGTATATTTCAGTTGGAAGCACTGCTTTGTCTATGGTGTTGTGACTTGTAAAATGTGTGTTTCATTTTATTTGAAGTTTTTGGGATTAAATCTTTTGCAATCTTGTTGGCTGGATAAGCTAGGTGCTTATGCCGTGCTGCAATCATCCAAATTATTTTGATAACACTGCTCTGTCCCACTCTTGTCTGTCTGCTCTTGTCTGCTCAGTCCTTCCATCTTTTGTGAGTCCGTGTCCGTCTTGTTCCACTTATCAGATTTAAAACCTACAAATTGTTTGCCAAAAAATCTCTAAATATCTACCGACGCCTACGGTAATAAGACAGAACCACGAGACATCTTCATCTTGGTGTAAAATATCGTATAAATTACAACAGATGTTTCGGAAACTTGCCTTCCCACAGAACGAGTGGCTTGCCCATTCACTACGGAACCCTAATTGAGTTTCGACAGCTATTTATTTACGCAAACGATTATCTAAATTGCGTTAACAGCATCTGTTACTTTTCGCACCCGGGCTCTTGGACTGTCTCAAGGTCGGGGCACAGAGTAGTTAATGATTGGAAAATGAGTTATCATGCTTTCCAATTCCCTACTTACAACTAATTTATTTTTAAATTGGACTTTATAAAAAATCTCTTGCATGAAAAGGATTTCTCTACAACTTTTCAGGCAGTTTGCTAGTTTGTTAATTACTGGAGCTGGACAGGCAGAAGCCCATTCAGAAGCATCTAGCGAGATGAGCCACTTATATGTTTTCCTTAGTAAATAGTATAGTTATACTTCTAAAAAATCAGCATCTGATCTATTTTGTCTCATTGCAGAGCAAGGTCAACCGTCTCCCTCTTTCACACACTTCTGTCCTCTACTAACGCGGACAATCCCACAGAATTCCATAATCCCAAAGCACTTTAAGAAACCCCCTAAAAACGAAAAAAAAAGACAATTAAACGCAAAACAATCCAATTCCTAAACAATTTCCCTACTCCCTAGAGCGCCATTAATATCACAATCCATACCCATCGCCTCTGTGTCACACTACTCTATGCTAGACCAGGAGCAGTAAATTGTACCGGAGCATTAGAACTGCAATTTGTGTATTGTTCAAGTAAGGGGCTTGAACCCCACGACAAAGTTATGGATTTTAGAGGACCCTTACGTAGTGAGGTCACACGATGAGTGTGTGTGTTTGAGATGCAATTTTATGGCTGTTATAAGTGTAATGTATTGTGGAGCTGTATATTTTGGGCGGTGTGTTTGTGCAATATGTTGATGGTGGATTGTGTTTATCTCAACTAATATTATAGAGATGTGAAATTGTTTGCATCTAGGAGATTATCTCGGCAAGTTTCTGATTCGATTACAAAAATTATTTCACAGATAAAAATCTGCACTATTGCTGAGTGCATTGGGTCTGTTTTTAACCGACTTCCCAAAAAGGAGGAGCTTCTATGTTCGACATTTTGTATGTCTTTTTTATGTATTTTCATCGATATCTCCGTCAATTTTGGACCGATTTTGAAATTCTTTTTTTTGTTTGAAAGCGTATGTTCCGAAATTGGTCCCATTTTAATTTGGTGAAGATCTGATAAAGAACTTCGCAGATATACAACATAACTCTTCAATAAATAACGGCAAACCTCTCGGGATTGCTGCAATCGCATGCCTGTTTAATGTTTATAACATTTCATAACATAACATCACGCCAGTTCGTTCTTAAGGGGTACGCAGATCTCTCATTTCACCTGTTATGTTCATGTTTCATGATATTCGGGTAATCTATTCTGGCGTTATAGGTACCTTTCTAAACAACTTGCCTATTAGGCTGGTACAACTAAAAAGTGAAAAATAACTTTATTTTTGGAAGTCGGTGTCCATAAAGCAATAAATTGGTACCTATGAAATACACATACTTCCAAAAATTAAGTTTTTTATCACTTTGTAGTTTTTTTTGTTTTGGAAGTCGGTAGTATTGTTTTGTAAAAAGATTTTTTTATGCCAGAAATTCACGTTTCTTTAAGAATAGGCCACGGAAACGGAGTCATGGCAAAAGTAGTCGTTGTTATTATTTTGTGAGATGAAATATGTTTGAAGTTTTGTTTAATTCTTTTAGCAAATGAAAGACAAAATAAGCTATAGATATCAATGACATAAATAAGTAAAAATCTTGAACCCCACGATAAAGTTATGGAGGACCCTTACGTTGATGGTGGATTATTGTTATTATTAGGAGACGTTTCATTTGCGTGTGGTTCCGGCCATAAGATGTATCTTTTAGGAAAGGTGGGAAACTAATCCTGAATAGAATAAAGTTATTTTTTTTCCATTGTGACATTTTTTTTTATGCGCGTAATTAATTAAAAACTGTTAGCGTTTATCGTAAGAGTTATGACAGCCATGATTGTGGAGATGACGTTTGTAACTTAGAAATCAGAGAAATAATAAACAAAATGTCATTTTGAATTAATCATTCAAAAGTACCCTTCAGAAAAGTAGAATAAATATTTGTTTAACGATTAAATCGTCACACTTATAATTAGTTGAAAAAGATGTTTATGAGAATATTAATAACTGTTAATAATACAACAACACTTACCTTTCATATTTAACGTCTTAGTTATTTATGCTTTGATGCGACATGATTTCAGAACGAAAGCAGACTATGCAAAAGAAATGAACTATGAGACACCATTTTGAATAGAATATGGCAATAATTGAAAAACTCTTACTTTTTGTTCACAAGAAATCAGGCTCAAATTCACGAAAGAATATTTTTCGTCAATTCGTGGCATTTTTTCCTCTTTTTCGATAAATGTACATCTCATGGCCGAAAATTAAACATCTCCTTTGTGAAGATTGCGCGAGCCAAGAGGGTAAAACCCGTATTTTTATTGAACATTGGTATTATAATCTAAGCGACTTTAAAATGGGTCCACGCGAATCGATTTCTATCACATCGATAGGCGAATAAAGTTGTATTGTTCACGTGGACCCAGTGCAATGCATTGCGACGGATTTGCACTCGAAATTTTCTTAAAAAATACATGTATTCGATATCCGGCCGATTGGATTGCAACTTCAATTAAGTTACCAAGACTCCACCTGTTAAAAAAATATTGAATTTAACTACATTTACATTTTTTTATATCGATGGTCAGCAAGATGGGATTAGGAGCGGAGCATAAATGAAAAATGTTGCAAAAACGGGCAAAATTATTCCTTTTTGAGAGCTTCCGTTGCGTACGCCGCGTAAGCGATTAAAGTTACGCAACAATCATATTATTGTAGTTTAGACATGGTAGGATAGGTAAGGTAAATGGGAGGTAGGTAGCCAGGTTGACGGGAGCGAAGTCGCGTGGCAAGGCTAGTCTGATATAATAAAAAAAAAATGTGTTAATTAAATTGGTTATTAAAGTTTTACGTAACTACTCGAAAGAGAGTAGTTTCAATAAAACCGTTTATTTAATATTGACGTATACTACCCAGACGACCTCATATCCAACTTCAAGTAAATTGCTTGAAGTATCATAAAAGAAACACAAGGAAAATCTTTCTAAATAAAATATAGTTTAGCACACTAACATTTGTAGGACCATTATTATTTTATCATAGTCTTTTATTTATGTTACGAATTATTGGACACAATTTGGGAAACTGTACCAATACAATATGTTACATATTTTTATATGTTACCCAATTTGGCGCTGCATCCTATGTTTCTTTGTTAGGGTTACCACTGTTCTATAGAAATCTAAAAAAATATATTCAAGTATTATTTTAGTATGCGGCAATTAACTTAAAATAATATTGGATTAATATCTCGACAAAATTGTCAGTACATCATTTAATTATTCTTAAACTACCATAAGATAGATTGTATTGCATTAATTGACCTTACAAATTTTTAGTACATAATTTAATTATTCTGAACAGGATACCCTATATATAAAAATATAGGGTAGTCAGAGAATTCCCATAAACCATCTTCTTGTCCAATACTCCCGTTTCTCCCCACACAGCCCTACACTGCCGAGCAATATTACTAATACACATATAAGCGATATCCACTTATTTGTCTCGACGCGATCACGTGCCAATTTTATAGCATCGCCACTCGTAAATTGAAATTGCGGCCCGTTCTCTCTCTCGACAGTGTACGGACAACGTTGCTGATGTAGTGTCCGAATTTTTTGGGCCACCAGTGTAGGTTTTGGCTTCCGTGTTATTTATTTTGTTGTACCATTGTACCATATTTTCCTTAGTCCGTTTAAAATAATTAATTTTATTAGATGGTGGTCTAACGCGAGCAAATAAATTATAAAAAAAAGTTCACAGAATCAAAAAACCCGACTGCTTAATCGAACTAAAAAGATGTAAACATGAAGAAAATCATGCTGTCAAGTCGGAGGATACGTATTCGGGAGCTGGCTGACTAAAACCTTAAACATCCTCCGACTGAACAGAATGATTTTCTTCATGTTTATATCTTTTTAGTTCGCTTAAGCAGCCGGGTTTTTTATTTTTTAACTCTTTTTATTTATAACTTTTTGTAATCAACTTTAAAAATCCTTTATTTTGATACCCCACTTGATGGGTTTGGAAGAAAACAATATTGGTACAATATGGCGCCCAAAATCCGCCATGTTTTTTTTTTAACGACACTTATCTAAGAACACTTGGGCAGTCAAGAGGTATCTGTAGATGTCTTAATTTTTAAAATACGTCTAGCGGTTTGAAAGATATGAGTTAATAAAGAATATTACTTACATATATAAATACAACCATACATACATACAATATACGCGTGAAAAACATAACTCTTTTCTTACAGCCGGAAAAAAAATAATCTAAGAATTGCTCATATTCCTATTAAAGAGACAATCTAACCGAAATACATCAGATAGTTATTTTACCAGAAACACTTGTATGATAACTTTTTTTCGTCTGTCTGTCTGTTTTATAATAAAAATGTTCATACTAAAGTTACAAAAATTTATGTTTAAGAAAAGATGAAGGATAAATACTTGAAAATTAAATTCCTACCCAGCAGACTATGAAAAAGCCGAGTAAAGCGGAAAGCCTGCAGCAGGTGACGCAAACTGTCGCCTTCTTCAAGACATTACACACGTCCCAGATTATTACGAACGCATGGTTTAACCACGCTAGCTGCCGGCGACAGCTGCCCCTCATGAAGAACTGGATAAAGAATTATTCAAAGATACCTAAAGATTATGAGACGTATGTAACCAATATGAGACAAAAAATGTTTCGTCTCAACTTTTCATTGATAAAGTTTTTTTTCTTTATTTGCCGAAAGAATAGCCAAATAATTAGGCAAATGCGGATCAAATCAAAGAAAACCACAAATAAAATGGTAAACATTATCCAACGAAAAAAAAAATACAGTTATTGTTGGTGGAACAAGCTGTCGCGTTCCTCAAGACATTTCACAATATTTACACATGTGGGTTATTATGAACGCATGCTTATGACAATGCTGTTAGCGCCTTCTGCCACTAGTGAAAAAAACTAGAAAAGACATAAATAGGTCAAGATTTTGGGCGGTATGTAAAGTTTTAATTTACACACCTCCCAAATTTTACCTCGTACGCCAAATCTAATTTAAAAAGGAAACTGGCCAAGTGCGTTTCGGACTTCGCACATGTAGGGTTCCATACCAATTTATTGGTATTTGTTAGTAAAATATACAAAGACGCAGGTTATAGTGGTGGGCAGTTCTAGGATGGTTACAAGAATCGACTGGACGACTCTTCCCCAGGTTTTTTTCGATAACTCATTGATTCCGTTCTGCAAAAACGTTAAAAACCTGGGGATATTCATTGATGGGAACTTCTCTTGGACCACCCAACTGCAGAAGGTTAGCCGCAAACTATTTGCATCTCTTGCATCTTTGAGGAGACTGCGTAATTTTCTTCCGATTGCCACCAGGATTGCGCTTGCACAATCTCTTCTTCTTCCCATCCTTGATTATGCTGATGCCAGCTATCTTGACCTTACTCAAGAACAACTTGATAAGCTTGAGCGGCTTCAAAATGTTTGTATAAGGTTCATATTTGGTTTGCGCAAATATGACCATGTTTCCGAATTCCGTGTGAAGCTCAAGTGGTTGCCCATTCGCCTTCGCCGGAATGCTCATATTCTTTCCCTTTTATATAATGTACTCTTTACTCCTTACACCCCTTTTTACCTCAAGAATCGTTTCCAGTTTCTCCGCGATTCCCACACGAGATTTCTTAGGTCATCAGAGAACTTACGACTTCAAATGCCAGCGCATTGCACGACTTTTTTGGATAAATCATTTACTGTACAGGCTACTCGTCTATGGAGTGCATTGCCAGATCCAATCAAACGTGCTCAATCATTGCCTGTGTTCAAAAGACTTGTAAAGGAACATTATCTGTCGCTGTCTTCTTCTTAGCTTGTCAATTTCAAACTGAACTGTCATTATCAACAGATTGTCGTCATTTTTTTTTTTTTGTATTTCTTTTTATTTGCCTTTATATTAAGTGGGTATGTATGTATTTATGTATCTATTACATAGCTTATGTATTTATCTGTGTATCTATTGCAGTATATCATTTTAGCACTCTTATTGTTACACCAATGACCGCCCCATGTCATGTCCAAGCAATTACTGTCCATACCAGGTTGCCTGGAAGAGATCGCGGTATGCGATAAGGCCGCCCATTGTATGTGTATTAGACTTAAGTTTCTTTTTATTAATGTTTTTTATGGTGTACAATAAAGCGTATAATAAATAAATAAATAAATAAATATACGTAAGGTCAATGTAAAAAAAAATTGGAACAAATTGTGTGACATATGACGGACAGACTGATACGTGAGTGACACCAATAGGGCTCCGTTTGTACTCTTCTGATACGGAATCATAAAAACGATAAACAATTGCCCTTTGGCGTCTTACAACATGGCTAAAGCCTTTTCTCAGAAAAAGATGGCAAAAAAATGACTAAGTATATTAAAACCATAATCATTGAGAAGCATGAAAATATTATTGACTAAAATTACTATCGGAAATTTTTCCGTTAGCTAAATCAGTGTTTTGAAAAATCTATTCCTGAACAGAACCTACAGATAACTTACTAAGTTCACACGCATTGTGTATGTGTCCAGATTACATGATTATATCGCATATCTAGATTTCTATGACTCTCTTGCTGTATTTACAGGCGGATCATCGACATCTTTTTTTTAACTGTCAAACTCATTGTTTTTACAAGGTTTTTATTAACTTTCAATGTAAGTATTTTCGGATCAAATCCTGCAACTGAATTTTAAAGCAGTTTTCCTCAACCGATTAAGACGATATTTTGCATCCATGTTTGATTTGGATGACAATGCCATTAGAATCAATTTTTATTACTTGTAAATTTTATTTTTTGACGTTCATAAGTGCTTCTTAATGTCCTAGTTGAAATAAATATATCTGACTTTGAATTAAGCTTGTATAAAAAAAGTTTTTTTTAGTTAAAAAATTAAAAGTCAATACCGTAGTCATGTAAAACAGAATTGTTCAAAATAAAGTTACGTCTTTTTCAAAGCTAAAGATATAAAAAAGCAACAACAGAAAAATGGGGCTAAAAACATAGACATTTTGCCATTTCAACAAAATTTGAAGAAAAAGTAATATTAAAATTCTCGCAACTTGTATGTTGTCGAACTAAAATAAAATCCTGAAATCTATAACTAACCACATGTCCAACTCCCTCATACAGACTCCCCTAGCTTGTGGTTAAACTAACCTAGTGTTTAAAAACGATTTAAACTAACATCATTTAGAGCTTAGAAGCAACATATTGGCACAAATTTATTCACCCTGGCCGCCAAACGGTGGTTTAATTCGGCGTTAAGTTTCTTCTGTGGAACCGGCTGTTAGGCGTGTTTACACCCTCAGTGTATGGATTTGAAATAGGTGTGTAATATTAATTTTGTAAATTGATGTGGTCATGACAGTATTGTGTTTAGTTTTGAAATTATGTAAAGGGTTTTTTCTGAAGCTTTATGTTAGGTAAGTTTGCTATAATAGGTAGCAATGATATCCGGCTCTGGTGTAGCATTTTACCAGTTGAATAATTTACCAGTTTCGTAATTGGTTCAACAATTTTACTCTTTATAATGTTAAATCAGAAGTTTAGCTTGATGAAAATTGAGTAAGCTACAAAAATATGCCCAGACCCATGTCATTCATCATATCAGCCGAAAGACGTACACTGCTGGACATTGGCCTTCCCCAAGCGTCGCCACACTGATTGGTACTGTGCGTCTCGCATCCACCGGACGCTCGCAACCTTGACCAGGTCGTCGCTCCACCCAGAGGGAGGCCTTCCAACGCTTCGTCTCCCGGTACGCGGTCGCCACTCTAGAACTTTTCGGCCCCATCAGCCATCCGTTTTGCGAGCAATGTGCTCTGCCCATGGCAATTCTTCGGGCTATGTCAGTAACCTTGGTTCTCTTGCGGATGTCTTCATTTCTGTTTCGATCAAGCAAAGAAACGCCGAGCATAACCCTCTCCATTGCTCTTTGGGGGACTTTAAGCCTTCTGATGAGGCCCATTGTGAGTGACGTCTCACGCAATACGTATGTATCACACTTTATCATGATGCCTACCAGTTACCATATTAATAAAGACCTACGATGAAATAAACCAAGATTTATCTAAACTCGACTTTGTTCAAGTCTTTCAGCTTAGCCATCAACCATCCAGTCATCCAAAACCAGATCAGCCTTTCTCCTTCCTTCATTCCATCCTTTATTAAACCTATGAAAATATTATTAACCTGACAAATATACCAAATTACATATTAAATCGTTTTCTTATATTAAAGGTCGAAAATCACCTCAGTGTGGCGTTCGAAGGAAAATTTATAGTCAAATGTCACCCCGAATTTTATCGTGGAAAAATACATCTTTTTCACCCCGAACGGTTTGTCAACGTCCCACGGCGATTCAGTGGGAATGGCCGCCATTTTATATAAACTCAACGTTGTTAGTGTGGGCGAAATGTATTTGGAGACTAAGTGCTTATTGTGTGGTTTTGGATCAAGGATGCCCGCAATTTGCTTGGAAGGTAGGTTATAATTATGATTACGAAGGAGTTCGTGGCTAAATGGTGATAACGGCACGAGTCGATCTTCGAAGTTAAGTAACTCTTGATGAGGCCAGTCAGTGGATTGTTCGAGCTTCGGCAAGCAGGTTAAGTGGTCCCGGCTGTCATTTGAAGACCTTTGGCAGTTACAACGGGTAGTCAGACGGAATGCAGAAAATCTGACACCAGAGTTGCTAGTCCAGTGACACGAATAGACACGAAAGGTACCCCCTTTCGTGTCTATTCGTGTCTCTGGGTTTTAGAAGTTATAATAATAATATCGTTTAATTATAACTTAAGGCACATTTTACAATAAAATATCTTTAAAATATAAAAGAACACAGTCGCTTATTTTCCTGAACTATGTTGACCCTGTGTTTCAAGCTACAAAGCGCTTAAAACTTATAATAAAAATTAACTATTAATGGGTATAACTTGTACATGGTTACTTAAATTAAATTGTACATAGCGAAATTATTATTTAGTTACAACCAAGAAATTTTCTGTCTCTCTGTAAGAGATGCTCAGTAGGCAGATGTTTTTGAATAATCTTTTGACAGCTAAGATAATTTAATTTATAGATATTTAATTTTCTATTTAATCTCTTGTAAAGAAATGGACCTATGAATGTAAAGGCTCTATTTACAAATACATATTTTGATGATGCATTAGATTCGCCGACAATATCATTTCGTCTCATAATATTTGCGTTTTCGGTGTTATAGCAAAGCACGATGTGTTGTTTTAATACCAAGTGCATTATGAAAGCTGGCGAACAGTTAGCACGATGCAGGATTTGTAAATAAAAGAAAAGAAAGAAAGTAAAACGATATTTGCACCAGCCACGACGCATACCATAAAAAAAAAAAACTAAAATACAAATAGAGAGTATGCGTCACAACCACGCAAAACGATAATCGCTCAGCATAATGCTGGTATTCACGTGCGAGACAGAGCTACAGTGCTGGTTTTCAGTGATAGCCGGTGCAGATCAGTGGGGTAGAGAAAAGGATGGAAATTGGCGACTTTTAAAATTAGGTCGGCCAAAAATACAGCTATCCTGAAATCCTGTAATCTGTTCCTCCCAAAAGACTATCTTTTGCCGCTGGCTAATATTGACGGGCAGACCAGAATGTAATGCTTGTTGTGGGCCTAGGGTTGGGCAACCTTGTTTTAGACTGATAGATTCAGTCTGTTGTGTCTGGGAAAATAAGATAGCACGTGTTCCATTAATCATTAGAGGGCCTTGTCGTTCGTTGTAGCTGTCGAAAATAGACAATTCGTCTCTTGGGTGTCGTCGATCGTAAACAAGGTTATGTAAAAAACAGCAGCGCCCTTCGTGTTCTTAATAACAAGTGACCGTGACCAACGAATAATTTTATAAGACACATTCTTCAAAACTTTCAAAATATTATTAATAGAAATAGTTTTTGTGCTCACCAGTTGGCGCCACTGGCGAGTAAGGTGCTTAAATATAGTTGTTAAAAGTTGTCATTGCACGCGCGGAATCAAAGTTTGAATTTAAATTATTTTTAATGCCGTAAAAGAGCGGTTTAAACATAAAATCGAGTAAGCCGCGGTTTTGCGCAGCCCCTTTTTTTCGATGAAACTTTCCGAAACATAAAACTTTTTTTTTTTTTTTTTTTTCCTTTATTTATCAATTACACAAAATAGTACACAATTATTTGTATTAAATAGCAACTAAAAACCACTAAGGTTTAAACTTGTGCTATCATGAGTCTATCAAATGAAATAAAAAACGCTAAAATCAAACTACATAGTACTATCGTTACAGCATTCCCTAAGCAATAAAGATAACGGAAAACTATACAATAATAAACGTATTGTCCCGGTAATCATAATCTGCCATATTTGGAAAATATTCCTAACAATAATAAGAAGTAAATAAACTTGCGCTACTGGCCAAAAAACTATGAAATTTGACGTTTGAGGACCTCACACTACACTAGCGCCCCTTGCGGCAAATTCAAACGCGATAGCCCTCATTCGATCAGCCTATTCTTTTTAATATAATTTCACTACACTAAACAATAAACATTGTTATGAATGCAAAAAAACTCCTAACTTAATGAACTGAAGCACTTGCAGGAGACGTAACAATTCCATCATCTGTACTCCACATGCACTCTTACTCATAAACTTACGTGGAACACCTTCTCGTTGCAAATAAACGCAGTAGGTACTTGGATAATCATCGTTATTCATGCGACGATAGATGAGATAGCCAGTAATATTTGGTTCCCTAACTAAATACTTAAAAATATTATGTCGTCATAGGCCTTTTAATGTTCCCACTTCTGGGACACACACTCTCTGTGAGAGAAGGAATGGGTCATAATCCACCACGCGGACCCAGTGTGAGTTGGATGATGTGGTTCTTCGAATTTTTGGTTCTAGGACATGCCGGTTTCCTAACGATGTTTTTCTTCACCGTTTTTAGAGCAGTGGTGATGAAATAATTTACACAAACGCACGTAAGTTGGGACCGTTACCACTGCTCTTCATAAACACACATATATTATGTAAGTATATATTGTATAGTAGCAACAACTTTCATATTAATCCACTGACTAACCAAGTGTGTCAGTTGAGATGCAATCTTGTGTCCCCTTCAGCTTTCTCTTACGACCCCCATGGGGTTACGTTTGTTCTTCAGTCGTGTTCGTGTAAGTACCGTGCACACAAAGCTAAATTAAACATAAAACAACTTTTTCACAAAAAAATAAACCGACTTCACGGTTTATTTTTTTGTGAATAAGTTTTTAATCCTCTATTTTTAGTTTTAGTACACCATCACTAAAAATGAGCAAGTTCCATAGTAAGATAACTAAAAGATTGACAAAATACACATATTAACTCAATTTACTCTCGGTGTTCCTGTTTTCGTTTCTGTTTTTTGACACCGACTTCCGAAATTGAAGGTATTTATCACTTTTTAGTGTTTTTATTTGGAAGTCGGTAATGTTTTTTTGTATAAAAGTTTATTATTTTTTACTTTTTAGTTTTGGTACATAATGGACCAGTCCTATAAGCTAGGTACCTATAATGACCAAATTGATGCCAGAATAGATTAACCCAATGACATGAAACTTAAACAAAACCGGCGGAATTAGAGTATACCAGGGTGAACGATTGCAGCTATCCCGAGTGATTAGCCGTCTTTATTGAAGAGTTCTTGTATCTCCGAAGTCTTCATCAGATCTTGACAAGCCAGCCACAAGACCAGCTCTCAAATAAAAGAAGAATCATCAAAATCAGTTCACGTAGTAAAAAGTTCTGAGGAATAAAAAAATACAGTGGAACTGATAACCTCCTCCTTGTCCTCCTCCTCCTTGTCCTCCTCCTCCTCCTCCTCCTCCTCCTCCTCCTTGGGAAGTTGGTCAAAAAGCCTCATAGTTTGTAGGTTTTCTGATAGCTCAGTTTTTTGCACCTTACTGTTCCAAAAATGCTAAATATATAGCCAAATTTGATAATAAACATCCACTGACGGTCAATTACCTACTAAGCCAATAAACAATAGTACGCAAAACATTCAAACTAGTTTCTAATAAAACACATGACGTCGTCTCCAGTATTAGCTCCCCAGTCAATTTCCTTAAGCGACCTATAAATCTCTTAGACGCGGCGGTCTCATCTTCGCGCGGAAATGCAGACCCGACCCGCAGAGTTATAGTGTGTTTTAACAAGGGAAATGCCGTAGTTTTTCACTTGTCTCGTGTTCTTCCTATACTGGTCTATTTTCAATGTAGATTTTGTGGTCTGTGAGAATGAAGTAATTTTGTGTTCTGGAAAGTGATGAGGGTTTTAGTCGGGTTTGTATATATTTTGGTTTGAATTAGTGAGAATTATTAAGCTTACTATATTGGGTCAAATCAAATTATTTAGTGAAACTTTACAGATGTAATGGGTCGATATCCAGTGCCGATAAAACAAAAAAAAAACAATAAAATAATTATAGCGAATGTCTACAGGGTCGAAGGATAGCTATCTACATAATGTAGTACTTAAAATATTTATTTTGAAAAATCCTTTTTGTTTTTATTTTAGGTATTAAAAAACTTCACCTATTTTAAAAATTAAAAAACGAACCGATTAAACTATGGATTAAACTACTCATGCCAGAAAAAAGCACAACCTATTTTGAATTGAAAAACGCTTTACCATTTTTCCAAATAAACTTTTCCCTCAAAAATAAACCGTCCGCAGTAAATAATAATATTTACTATGCAAGTGACAGGCTACACTGCATGCGGCCGGTTTCTATTTCACGCGCAAACGGTCTGATTCTCTGAGCGCAGTCGGATATATGCGCGGCGTGCGATGACGGGCTGTCGCGTCGCCTCTGTTAGATGCATGGCCCTGTGATATTTTACAGCGGGGATATTATTTCATGTGACAGTATTAGCTTTTATGTTCCATACTTGTAGCTTCTTATGTAAAACAATTTTAATATTGCAGCTAGCAATTTTGTTACGGGAAGTAACGGGAAAGTATGTCAACCAGTTGTATACCCAGAAATATCTATAGACAACCATTTAAACTGAAAGCTGACTCCATCAGCTCGACATAATTAAGGAAAGCCTAAGTAGATGATCCAATGTCGTTTTGGTAATGGTTTTCCTTAAAGAAAAAAAAATATTTAAAAATAACAAAAAGCCCAGACAACTTAAAAAGCGAACTAAAAAGACGTAAACAAGATGAAAATCACATTGTGCAGTCGGAGTATACATATGCGCGAGCTGACTGGGCAAAACCAGATGTATCCTTTTTAAGCAGTCAGGTTTTTTGTTATTTTTAAATATTTTTTTTATTTACAACTTATTAGTTAACTATTTTTTTGAATTAGGGACATTTAAACATATAAGTGTTATATATTTTTGAAATCACCTCTTAAAACCCTTTATTTTTATTCCCACACGATGGGTTTGGCAGAAAAAAAAAATCGGTCTCCCACAATATGGCGCCCAAAATTCGCCATCTTTCTATTTTCCAATTTTAATGTAGTCAGTGACACTCGCAGGGTTAAGACGAATCGATTGAAGTAAGAATCATCAAAATCGGCCTACGCGTTTGGTCTCTAGAACGCCACATAGGAACAAACATGGAACAAACATACATACATACATTGACACAAACACATTAGCCTCCTAAGGCAGTCGGGTAAAAAGACTTCTGTTGGACGGTGTGCCCGTCCAGCAGAAGTCAACCTCCAATCAACATACCATTAAACTCGAACCTCGGATGCTCACATCCAGCCATCCTGTAAAGGTCGTCGACACACTTAGCTTGAACGCTAGCTTGTATGATTGTCTATCTAACCATCTTTTATGAAAGAAAGTACATTATTTTAACACAAACTAAAAGACACGGAATATACCAGATGCCTATAAATCAGATAAAAACAAACAAATACAGATAAAAAATCAAAAGTATAAAGTCCGATGTAAGAAATTAGCAGGAAATAGGCATAATGTCGCGGTGCAAAATGTATAGCAGTGGTGGCCCAGTGGTATCGACCGTGACTTGCAAGTTGTAGGTCGTGGGTTCGAACTCAGGCAGGCGCTTTACTATAAGTTAATTAATCACCATTGCTCTAAAAAAGGTGAAGGAAAACATCGTGAGGAAACCGGCATTTCCTAGAACCAAAAACTCAAAGTTATGTGACATCCACCAACCCGCACTGGGCCCGTGTGGTGGCCTGTGTCCCAGCAGTGGGAACATTAAACAAAAAGGCTGACGATGAACGAAAACTACTGGTTGGAATTGAAAAATCTTTTTTTTTCATGTATTGAGGAAGGTTATAGGCTATATAACATCACGCTACGACCAATAAGAGCGGAGCATAAATGAAAAATTTTGCATAAACGGGCAAAATTATTTCTTTCTGAGATCTTCCGTTGCGTGCGCTGCGTAAGCGGTTAAAGTTACGCAACAATCATGTACTCGTATGTAGTATAGGTACGGTAGGGTAGGTAGGGTAAATGAGTAGGTAGGTAGCCAGTTGACGGGAGCGAAGCCGCGTGGGACAGCTAGTAGTTAATATAAGTCTGAAATAAAAAAATCCGCATTGAGCAAGCGAGGTGATCAATGTTTGTGCCTTGTCTTTATGTGGCCTTTGCCCTGCAATGGGACAGTTACATGCTGGTATTATTATTATTCACAACCTCTTTCGCAGGAACCATGTATATTTCTAAGATAAAAGAAGTCTATGACATTCAGCACTTGTAGCTCTAGTCTAGTCTAGTCTTGTTAATAATCTATAATCGATAAAGCTAGTAGAAAACTAATCAATGTATGGAAATGACACATTGAATGTTAAGTCACATCAGACCAAACAAATAGAAGGCTTAAACTATTGTAGAAAAAGATTCGATACGAAACGTTTGTAACTTGGCTAGGGGAGCAGGGCAGTGCAGCATTCGGATAAGTTGAGAGATTAAGTTTAGATAACCATACCAACTTACGAAAAAAAAACATCCATCTACCAAAGTCCTTACCGAAACAGTTCCACCTTACTAGACCCGTGACATATTGAGACTGACAACTTATGAATTGTTTGCGAAAACTTATCAGAGATACCGAAAATATGCCGCTCAAGACAATATTTTCGCTTATCTAGTATAATTTATGCGAAAACTTAGCGAAACTTGGTCACTTAGGGAGACGACGATTCGAGACGTCGATCGAGATAAAATCATACTTTTGTAGTAATACCGTTTCTACCGAGTTTCTGTTCTGTTTGTCGTTTTGTAATGTTATTATTCAAATTGTTGAATGTTTTGTTCGACGTTTCCAGTTCTGCGTAAATTGTTGTTTCGGGAACAGATAAGGAGTATTGTAGATTTGAGCGGTTTTCGTCAAGGTCAATTTCCGTTTTGTATTTTTCGGTAGCTGCTCTATTTGATTATTTTTGCAGTAATAATTTGTGAAGGCGCTGTCCTATAGGTCCATCTAGATCAGGAGACAGAAGTTTCATAAGCGGCATATCGCTCACAATAATATTGCTGTGAGCGATAGGTCTATAAAATTTAATGTGAGTGCGGTGCTCTTGTGCAGAGCATGGCTCACATGCTGGAGTGCCCCAAGTACCCATTCATCTACACTTTTGAAGATCTCATGAACGCCACTGACGCTGCAAATAACGTAGCCACCTACTGGACCCAAACCATCAAAAATGTTAACCATTGACTCTAAACGAAGAAGACATGTATATCGATGCTATTTCGGCAACAATCAAATTAGGAAATATTTTCTCATAAGGTATGTATTTATTTTCATAACCTACTCTTCTTTAGCTTCCATATGCAAAAGTGACACAATAAATGTATGTATTAGATTAGCTATATCCTTATGTTTAAGATGAAACTAGATATGTTCAAAATACTCAGATTCCTACAAAACCTTACCTTTTCACAACAAAATGCTCATCGCTTTTTGGTATTTTTTAAAGGGACAGATTCTCAAATCAAAGCCGTTTCTAGATTCATAAGGAAGACGACTCTCTATTATAATTGGGTTATAAATTACTCAATTAAAGGGCCCGGAGATTGAGTGGAAATTGACAATTTACGGCTTTACGATCCAACTTAAGATGTTGGAGTTGCTGTAGTATACATCGTCGGTAGTTACGATTTTATGACCCAGCTTTGAAATTAGTAAATTGGCTGTTAAGCTATTTCATATATCAAATAAATCAATCTGACTAGCTGAAGTTGAAATAAACTTCCAATCTAACCATATACTTACGGAATACAATACGACCGAGCATTTATAAAATACAACTGCGTTCGTAGACGTCTTGGGTGGACTTGTAAAGTCTACAATTTTTTTTTATAATTATTGTAAAAGAATAAATATTTTTAATTTGACCTCCGCAACTCACGAGAAACTCGAAAACCCATGGCAAGTCTAGTTGTCAGATATTCGGACTGTTGTCAACCTGTGAAAACATTCGCAAACCTACAAATAAGTCGGTGCCAATGGCTTAACGTGCTTTCCAAGACGTTTTGATGTTTTCTTTCTTTTACAAGCTTTTATTTAACTTGCAATGTATGTTTGTGTGTACGTACGAGTATGTAAGTGTGTTCGGGTCAAATCTTGCAACTGATATTTAAAGCAGTTATCCTCCACCGATTAAGATGAAATTTTCCATACACGTTCAGTTTGGATGACAATGCATGGTTAGCTAAGTGACGTTATTCTAAATGCAATATGGTGGACGGCCCAAGATGGCGGATTAGTTATTTTTTGTGCACTGCCATGATATTGGTATCAAATGAAAGGGTTTCCTGAGAAACATACGCAAAAAGCATCTTTAAAAAAAATTAAAAAAATCTTAGATCAAATTATCAAGTAAATGTATTTTTAAAAAAATACGAATGGCCGTTTTAGACGTGATTCTCATTTGAAAATCAGCTACTGAGGGGTATCTGCGCCCCTTGAAGAACCGTAAGGCTGTTTTCATTTAGCCATAAACCCCATCGATAAATCATAATGCCTTTAACTGCAAAAGCCATCACATTTATGGTAGTTATTGTCTGGAGACAATTCTAAAATTAAAATGTCTTTCCCATCCCTTTCTCGTCTCACAAAAGTTGTTAGTCTCAGGAAATGGGTTACTGACGTTACTGTGGTGAAATAGGGAAGGCTATGGAAATTTTACAATGCCGTCTAGGGCCCTTTATAGCCCTTCTGGTCATGGGTTGAGTGATAAAGATGGCAACACTATGTTAGGGGAGGGCCTGGAATGTAAACACGAAAGTGAATTTGGTGTTGGATTGAAATCTTTTTGTAAAAAATATTTTGTTGTTGTAGTGTATGGGTCTTCATGATTGATATGGAAGAAAGTTTTATGTGATAACTCTTGAATGGTATTGACGGCAAGATTGTTCTTTACTTCAGATAATAATTTGGCTTTTCACTGCTTTAAAGATAAGTACTTTTGTTTCTTGAGAAGCAAATCATAATATCTCGGATTGAATCTCTCAAATCTCCAAACAAAGATCAATTAAGCACAAAATCGAATGGCATAAAATTGCCTACATACGCCGATTGAAATATTCATATTGAAGAGGCTTAAGTGCTTAATACACCTAAGCCTTTATAGGTTATCAATTGTCAGTAAATACAAAAATAGGCTTTATAAACATCACCATCTTCGAGGACTGTGGTTCGCTTTAGTAACATTTTTCAATGACAATATGCCATCATACCTACAATACCACCAAATTATTTAAGTGTCCTTGCTGCAGACTCCTCAATTGTAAAATCGTCATAAATTCGTCATCATAACCGCCTGCCTGTCACCGAACTGTAACTGTTATGATGATGTAGTAGATACCTATCAAATTTATCAAAACTTGTCTCCTACAACTTCCTCCACTTTGATCGTCTAAGAAATAAGTGAGAATCGTGCGCGTACCGACATACTTACCACATACCACAGGGGTGTTCCCCTCTTAATTTAATATAAATAACGTTAAGTTTCTCTCGCCATTTTTATAAATATGATGCAACGAGGGTGGCTGGCTATTTTTGTATCGATATAGAGTTGTTGTTACCGTGTAGTGTGATAGTACAGAAAGAATAAAAACTAGTTTATCAGTGTGTGCCAAACAGATACACAAAGAAAAGGAAACTTAATTTTAAAACGATTATATACATAGTGTGCCCCGCAGCAGCGCTGAAAAGGTCCGGTTCAGCAAAATGGCAGACAACTGGGAGATGCCTGACGCTGGTTTTCAATTGAACGTTGCGTTGAAGTGGACAGATGTGAATAAGTTTTTACGGTGTTAAATATACAGGTAAATAGATATTTGTTACTGTGTTAAAACAATATATATGTATAATAATTTGGTGTGAGCCATTATGCCTTGGGCAGCTGAGCGAAATAGACGGATTGCAAGTAGCGTAAGTTGTTTTTATACTCGGTAGTTTGAGAAATACATTATTTGCATTTTAACCGGCCAAGTGCGTGTCGGACTTCGCACATTTAGAGTTCCGTACCAAACCGCAAATTAAGTTGGTTGTAATAGGAAAAAAACTTCAAAGAAAAATCGGAATGTTCAATATATTGATAGTTCATAGGTCAATGGTAAGTTAAAATTCTTGGAATTCTTTTTTGTAAAAAAAAGCTGACTTTGGTGGCTTCTCATTCCTTATTCGCGTAATAACGATTTCCCACTCAATGGGGCAAGTCAATTTTTTTTTCGCGCCCCCCCCCCCCCCCCCCTTTTGCCGTATGGCTCCTCCGAATGTTTTTTTAATTATTTTTTGACAATTTGTTTGACTTTGGGTTAACAAGATGCTTTTACTGTGAACACTTGAAGTCTGTAGCTCCAACCGTTTGGCTGTAAAACCCGTGTGAAAAACGATAGACAGAGGGACGGACACGTGAGTGACAGCAATAGGGTTCCGTTTGGACCCTTCGGGTACGAAACCCTAAAAATGGCAAAGTACAAGATATTGTTACATTAGGATCAGATAAAGCATGCAACCTTAAACACATATTAACAGCCCTCATGTCTAATATTCCTGATAATAAAAGAATAACCAGCTTCAATAATCAAAAGACATGTTTAGGTTGTCAATCAAATATTAATCTACTCTATAACCATTTTTTTTTCATAATATAATAGAAAGCATTTCTTTGAAACCTGAAATCAATAAGACGGAATTAATAAATAAAAAAATTCTGTTTGTAGATATTGAATTTTGTTGATATTCCATTTATTTATTTTTAGTTTGCCTGATAACAACAGTTGTATCTAACTAATTAATTTTATTGATTGCTAAGTTTTGTTAACTTTCAACTACTTAAACAAGTAATCAAAACACAAACACATCAAAATAATACCCAGTCACACACCCACCAAACTCTACAAACATCTCACAACCCTCACGCTACCACAAGCCAGGGGGTGACAAACATCATAGCTCCGTTCATAATCGTTGGAAGCAGACACGTTAAACACAGGAGGCTATAAAAATTGTGCAAAAACCATAAATTTTCGTTCACATTCAATTATTTGAGACGGCGAGACACGTGGCGACCTCTGGAGGGAGAAGAAGTAATTATGGCGTAATGTGTGGTACCCACTTGTAGTTTTGTAATAAATTGTAGAGGCACGTGGTAGGAATATGTGGGAACGAGATCAATTGGTTGTGGTTGTAATTTCGTGTGTTGTTGCCTGTTGTTTTATAAGAGGGTCTAGACTCTAGAGAAAGTGACGTTCCATCAGTGGTGATTGATAATAAGCTGGAAATGAAATGCGCTTCTTAATTATCACGTGGTAAATCTCAATCATGACGCACGTTTTTCTTTGTACTGGGAAATAATTCAATGACTTTTACTAATTAAAACCCACCCGTGTTCCATCAGTTGTTTGTACCAGGGCCGCGGTAACTCTCTTTCAAATCTTTCCGCGACCCAGACAGGCATCGGCCCTGTGCTTGTGTCAGTTTTGCTGTTGTCTCTTTGAGGCGCGCGTGCAACGCTACGCGCCGTAGAGTCGGGCCTGGTCCTTATCGGACGGTGAACTACCCATTACTCACCGTCCGCACTGGCTGGAAGTCATCTTGCGACTCCCGACGCCCGGGGCGTCTCCTGCGGTAGCTGGGAGCGTGATAGTGGTCTCCATTGCAATCATGATGCTTGTGACAGTGATTAATATGGTTATCGCTAATGAAAGTGATGAGTGAGGTTAAATGCTTAGTGACAAATGCTTGTGTTTGATTGATTTGGAGAAAACAAAAGAAGAATTTTCTCGGGTAACATGCATTTAAAAAAAGATGCCGACGAATTGAGAATCTCCTCCTTTTTTGAAGTCGGTTAAAAATGTGTAAACAAATCAATACATATAATAAATCTGTAGAAAAGACGTTTTTGAACATCGAAAATATTCAACCTTACCATAGAAACTACTATTGCGTCCAATAATAACTATACGAATTAATTGCAAAATAAAATCTATTATTTTCTCAGATATTTCCAAAACTTCGTTATTGCCAACTAATACCGGTTTCTTATAATAAAAAACTGTGTACCAAGTTTTGGTTTTAAAAAGAGGTAGATTGCTTTAATAATAATAATAATAATAATAAAATTGTTTATTCACCAACAAAAGCTACAGATATACATATAACAATACAAATGTTGCAAAATCTGTACAATAATTTATATAACCCTGCCTCTTAAACTAGGATCACCTGTATTTTAAGAGGCAGTGTTCGGCCGAGCAGTTCCTTAAACATAATTTATTACAATAGGTGGATAGTACAGGTAAATCAAGATTTTTGTTATACTTTTTTTTGTGAGAAGTGTGTTCAAAGGTTATCAAAGGATATTCAAACTCATAGAAAATCAAGTACATTCTCATAAAACAAAAAACAAAATCCATATGCCATCGATTTACCCCTCGAATAGCCGTCACAATACTTCTACACGTCCGGCTCACGTATCGGTCACGCGCCGGTCACGCCATGGTCACGGCGCGTGGTCGTAGTGCGGCCGCATTTGTCACGCAGCTCAACCGCACTCGCTGCCATCCGTCATACGCTCTTGACTACATCGGTTATGGCATAGATTAAGGGAGCGCAGATGGGATGGTTTTTAATTCAATTAAAATGCTTGAAAGGCGAATCAATCACAAATATCCTACAGGCACAAATTCTTTTTAACCGAGTTAAAAAAAAGACAAGGTTTCCTATTCGGCTGAATGAGTACGTGAAATTTATTTTGTGCAAAAAAAAAACACCACTGATGAACGTAACAATCTATTTCTTTGATGACAATGCTCCAATGTACTCGTGGCTAAACTAATTTTACTAAAACAAATGACGGCGTTCTATGAAAATTAGCTACTTCCTCATATTTCTTTCTCTTTTCGAGCCCCTAAATATTTTTGAAAGAAAATAAAAAAACGTGTTTATTGGTTATAAAGTCGTGCATATAACTAACTAGCACTCCGCCCGCAACTTCGTTCGGGTGATTTCGTATTTAATACTACAAATGACTTTCTTATGTGCAGTTAGTGAAGTATTTATTAGTTTGAGACGATTCGTTATTTGACTTTTAGAATAATAAATTTTAGGTTACCGCCACAAAATATAAAATCCTCCTCTAAAAAGTTAGTCACCCCATTTTTCCCCGTTGACGGCCGAGTTTTTTTAGCCCAAATATTATGTTATTCACTCTTTTTTTTTTTTATTTGTCGTTTATGTTAGTCCGATTGCGCAGTAAGATTCCTTAAAAAAACTTTTACACCCCATAACCCTTTCTAGGAGTAATTTAAAAAACGTCATATAATGTCAATTTTGATTACTTATTTTATCCCCAAGGAATTAGAGTTTTTCATAAAAACAAATTTCTTCCTTTTCACCCCCTCTAAGATTGAAAGTTTATTTACCAAAGAAATGGAATCAGGTACAGGAGCGAGAATGTAAAAGGTTACAAATGTAGCAACAATAGATCCCAATGGGTCGAAGTGTCCGAGTTATTTCTCGGCCCCTCTACAAGATAAGATAAGACACTCAAGAAATAAGATTCTTCAATGAAACATTAAAACTCCTTAAATTGTCTTTTAGGGGTAGTTTCAGAATACAAATAATGAATACCTTTATTCATTACTTAGATTGGTATTTATACCAAGTTCCAAGTTTGTCAATCAAAAATTAATATTCACCAAAAAACTTTAACACTCCCTAAATCGTCTTTTGGGGGTAGTTTCAGAAAACTAATAATGACAACCTTTATTGTATATGACAAGTTTCAAGTTTATTAAACCAAAAAATAATGTTCTACAAAACTAGTTTAACATCCCCTAAATCGTTTTTGGGGGTAGTTTCAAAAAGCTAATAATGACAACGTTTATTGTTTACTTAGGTTAGTATTTATGCCAAGTTTCAATTTTATTAATACAAAAAATAAGATTCTACAATGAAACTTTAACACCCCGAAATCGTCTTTTGGGGGTAGTTTCGAAAAACTAATAATGACAAAGTTTATTGTTTACTTAGGTTGGTATTTATGTTAAGTTTCAAGTTTATTAACCCAAGAAATTAAATTCTTTTAAACAACTTTAACACCCTTTAATCATCTTTCGCGGGTAGTTTCGAAAAACTAATGATGTTAACTTTAACATTTACTTAGATTACTATTTGTGCCAAGTTTCAAGAATTTTTTCAAAATTAGTTTTTTCACAGACACTTTCAAACCTTTTTTTACCCCCTTAGGGGTTGAATTTCCAAAAATCCTTTCTTAGTGCTCACTTACGTCACTTGAGGAAACTTTCTGTTAAATTTCATGCTTCTAGTCTTAGCGGTTTTGGCTGTGCGTTTATCGATCAGTCAGTCAGTCAGTTTCTTCTTTTATATATATAGAATATAATATAATTATAGATAAGCTTATTACAAAAAATTCTTAATTATAGCACCGAGAATGGAAACAGACACTACCGAGATAAAAACACTGGTCTATCGGTATCAACTTAGTCTATGGCACCCCTCAAGCAGGCATCTGTTAGGTATCGGTTTATTGCCCGACCAACCGCAAGTGTCCCGTTAAAATATTACCCGGTATTACCGGTTATAACCGGGTATTACCGACGCCTGGCGAATATTACACGTCATTACAGTGGTCATAACTTGAGAGGCCGTGGTAATAAGTGGACTGGTAAGGTTTATGGTGTCATTTTGACCCTAGTTCTGCGGTTATGTCAAAGGTCTTGGAATGGTGGTGATAAGTGGGTAGGAGACGCGTGGTGCAGTTTTTGGAATATTTTTTTTATATTTACTGAATTAAATATTTCCCAAATTAAAAATTGCTGAACGACGGGAACGAATTTTAGAGCACAAATGCTAGTCGGTTTCAGAAATAAATAATAATTAAAAGTAAGTATCATCGATAGAAAGGCAGACAGTATCGTAGATCTGGGAAGATGACATCAAAAAGGTGGCAGGGATGACTTGGAGGCCTATGCTGAAAAACAAGACAGTCGAGAAACCGGTGTCGATTAAGAAAAAGAATATTATATAAAAGAAAAATAACACTGCTGTAGTATTATATAGAAATAAGTTTAAATGTTAACTGTAAGATTGTAAATAAAGGCGTTTATTATTATTATTATGTTATTATATCATCGATAGATATATATTTAGACCTGTGTTCTTATTCTTTTTGAAAGAAACTTCCAGCACCTTAATTGACTCAGTCGTTTATGCGATATCGTTTTAAAAAAAAAACAAAACCGAATAGCTTGAGTCGAGTAGAAGCAATAACTACAAAATGGTCAAAAAAAGTCTTTTAAAATATTGCTAATTCTTTGGTAATAAAAAGACGGTGTTATATTGATAGCAATAATATTGTGAATTATTTAGTGATCTATTTTTCCAGCATCTTTGAATCTCTTCTCTTCTCTCATCGTCATCATCATAAACATTTTAATGTTCTCACTGTTGGAACATAGGCCTGATCCTCTCTGTGAGAGGGGATAGACCGTAATCCACCACGCGGGCACAGTGCGGTTTGGTGGGTGTCACATATATTCGAATGTTTGGTTCTAGGACGGTCGTGGCCTTTACCCCACTGGGCTGCCATTGCTCTTTTCTTCTCTATCTCAAAATAATTAAAAATAAAGTTGCAATCATTTAGAGATTTCTCCAGAATCAGCATTCACCAGAAGCCAGGGTGAGTCGCTAGTGTTTTAATAAACAACAAAGCAATTAGCATTACCAGACAACATCCCATATTAAACATAACTTCTCCCTTCCCCACCATAACACCTCCATAACCAACGGCCACAGAAAGGAGAAACTCCCATAATCATACAAACTTGACATAAGGATTAGTGCTATATGATGGTTATTAGTAAACACAGGTGGATATGGCCGCCATCCTTGTGGCTAATCCCTTACTGGCTGCTTACGCCACCGTATATGGGATGATGTTACAGTTGAGTGTCGTGTCATTATCGTAAAGTCTTCAAATCTATGGGGTTATGGTGGACTGGAAGTATTTAGTTAATTTGAACTTGATAAGTATATATATATGATTTCCCTATGATCCAGTTCCTTCCGACAAGAGACGGAAATACCTGATGTACACAATACAAATCAAACAAGCTAACGTTTCGGCAGTAGGTATCGCAAATTCGCAATACAAGCAAAACACAAGGTTTGAAAGACAGGTCAACTTCCGAAAGTTATTTTGCTGTTTTTAGTGTTTTGTATTTTTTTTGCGGAAAAGTTATCTGTACAATAGACTCAGCAAGTTACTCGATATCTTTCGCTATATTTTAACATATAAGAAATGTGCCTTTATCATATATTATTTATGTAGTTAATGTAGCAATTTTGTATATTTTAATAACTTAATCCATTTACTTAACAATTTTTTTACAAATTTTAATTTTTGCTTATTTTATTAATTGTATAATTTTTTGTAAACAATTTTTAATACATTTTACCAATTTTATTAATGTTATCGATTTTCTGTACTCAATCACTTGAATTAATATAAGCGCTTATGATTATGTAAGTTAAGCTTTTAGATTCTTCATTTGTGAATGTGGTGTTTGCCTCTAAGTATTTGTTGCACTGTAAGATTAGTTTAAGCAAGTATTTTTTGTTATAATTAAATGTAAAAAATTGTTGGTGAACCTAATCAAATAAATAAATAAAATAAAATAAAACATCATATTATTTTGGGACAATCAATTACAGAGACACAGAAGAACTTCTAGAAATTGTTTTTTTATTATGATATCTCCTCCTATCATTTTATTTTTATTTTATTTCATGTAAGTACTCATTAAGTAATAAATTTTATTTACATAGACAAAAGTATATACAGTGTATAAAATACTCATATCTATATGCACTTATTAAAATAAGCTAGTTTATTGTGTTTGTACCAATTTATATATTTTTAATAAGTTAAAGTTAAAGTTTGTACCAATTTATATATTTTTAATAAGTTAAGGCGAAGCCGCTGGCAGAAGCTAGTTTAAGTATAATATTGACTGCTTGTGAAAAGTATGTAGGTGAACCAAATAATCGTACATACCTACCTACTTATGGATGTTGTGGTGGCCCAGTGGCTAAGACCTCGCCTCTCGTGCTTGAGGTCGTGGATTCAAATCCGGGCAAGTACCAATGTGACTTTTTCAATTCATATGTACTTTCTAAGTTTATCTTGGACATCGCCGACAACGGTGAAGGAAAACATCGTGAGGAAACCTGGACTTATAGTTAGTATTTGTAAGTTTGTGCTCCATTGGCGTAATTGCTGCAAGACGTTCCAGTGCGAGGATTTATAAACAAATAAATAATAATACTACTTATTATAAATAATTTAAATCCTTACAACAAATATGAGAAGACGAATTTAAAACATACCAAACACTGAAAAGAGGACTTCATAAAAGCTATCTCTTAATAAATTTGAGGGGAAAACTGACAAGCACGAGTTTGTCAGTATTGTTCCTAAAAACGTGTAATGTGACACATGAAACTACAACCACTAACACTTAACAATTAGTCCTGTAAACATAATCGTAATTAACACTAGGCGTACAGTACCGTACAGTCAGCATCAAAAGTAGCTAAGCATTTTGTTACATAATACAATTTTGGATTACTAAAATCATTTATACAGCAAAAGCTTTCAGATTTTTGTAAGCTCTCAGTGTTTTAATAAAATGACAAATGGTATTTATTTTGAATATTCTTGAAAATCCTTTTCGCCAATTTAAACCAGATGAGACCTGTTGTTTAAATGCAAGTCTAGTAAAAAACTCTATAAATATAAATAACTTTGTATGAAAAACCCATTTTTTTATGGAATTGAAATGACTTCCATGAAGAAAGTTGTTTATTTACATGAGCAGAGGCTGTTTTTAAAATATGATCGCACTATGCCGTTACACAGTGTATGTTTAAACAAGCCGCAGCAAAGTTAGCTGGAAAAATTTGCTCAGAGTGCTGTGGTGATGTTGATGCATAGGATGAATAATTCTGTGATTGTCTTAGGAGTTTAGAATGTAGAAGCTAGTTAATTAAACACATGGATGGTGTGCTCCTATGATATCTGTTGTTGAGTGTACAGGTAGAGAACAATACAGTGTACAGGTAACGCAATCATCCGCTTTAATGACGTCGTTAACTTGCATGCGATGTGCGATGTTGTCGTACTTGCGTTCTGGCGTGTCTGGCATGTGGACGCAAGTGCCAATTGGTGTGCAAATTCTAACACACAAAACTTTTTTATAAGATTTTTTTATAAGATTCTAATGATATTGTAATTAACATATTAAACGTTATGTCTAAATTGACGGGGCAATACTCTGATAATTAGTGTTATTTTAAATAATGAAGAATGATTTTATTTCTGTAAGTTGGTTTGTACAAACTTTGACATGCCGATCATATTTTTAAAACAAGATGAGGTCGGCGTTTCCTATCCGACTACTCTGAGAAGAAAGGCCGAAACCAGACAAAATCTTGGTTAGATCATGTGAAGACCATGTAGATTGATATCTAAAATTCAGTGACAACAGTCAACAGACTGATTCAGTGAACCTGTCCAGTCAGTACACGCATTTGGCAATAATCGTGCAGGTCAACACAAAATTTAAGGGCTCAACGATTCGAAGAACAATACCAAAGAAAGAACATTCGGGTAGGCCGCATAAATTACTCAAACTGTCAGAATGAAACTTTTTAGCGCAACCGTAAGGCACTCACTTTGACTATAGCATACCATTTTTTTTACATAGCGTGTTTTATTTGTTGTTGATAAATATATAATATTGTATTGTTTCGTTATTAATGCATCTAGTAGGTAATTCTCAAAGAATGTTTGCTGAACACGCACTTCCACCCTTATACCGCTCCACCGCGGCTACTAAAAGGGGTCGCGCGTGTCTAACTACTGAGTACCATCAGACTCGTTGTGTTATTACCATGTAAATGTGACGTCACTGTGTGTTTGTTTGTCACGCGGCGGCCGAATTTACTGCTAAATATGATGCGGCAGATATGACGGAAACAATGTTACATTACTACCTGCGCTATAATTGAAGAGTTGTAAAAGTGATAAATGTATACATATAAGGCGGCATCACATTGATTTTTTATTCCATTGTGTTGTGTGAGATAAATCCTATAGTAGCAATCTGTATTCATTCTAACAAAATATTGCCTTGAATTAAAATAAAAACTTTTGAATTTTTTTTTTTAAGGGGCGTAGTTGATTCAAATATAAATACATAATTGAGTTATATGCTATAATAATCTTCAAATAATTGATATTTATGTCAAAAAAAGGGAAGAGTGCTCATAGAGCATCAAATAAAGCCGATAGATATGTCACGCATACCTATATTTTTACTCAGCATTCGCCAACGTCCACACTACGTTGAATACACCGGCAGCCGAATTGCGCAAGTGAATTCGGCAAGGCGAAGGGTTTGATCGCTATCAAATCGTTGCCGTATTTACTTACGCAATATTGCTGCGGTTCTCGGGTCTCAACAACGGGCGCGGTCAGTAGTTGGATGGGTAACCGCCTGGGAACGCCGCTTGATGACGGCTTTTGTTAAAATATCCTTTCATATTAGATATTCTTTATAAGAGCACTGTAATGATATATAGGTCATTTAACTATGTGTATGTGAGTTTATATCTTTGTAAACGCACCCACGATACAGGAAGAAATTCCTAGTGTGGGGCAAAGTTTCTTTAAAAAGAAACAATTTTTTATTGTGGGTAGGATCTCCTTGCAAAAAAAAAAACACCTGTAGGTGTTTTTTTTTTGCAAGGAGAAGATTCTCATTTCGACTGTGTGTTTTTTTTTGTATATCTGTTACGCGATTACTCCACCAATTGTGGTCCGATTTTGTTCATTATTTTTTGGTTTGAAAGGGTATACTGCCGAGTTGGTCCCATTGTCACCAAGTCAGAATCTGATTATGGGATCCTTGGGAAATCGAGGGAAATTAGACATAGCTATTTTTGTATTTTCATCAACAAGGCAATAATTTGTACTAAGATTGTATCATTTTGTGAAGTGGAACTGATGAAGAAGGCTTCAGATGGCCACTAGAACTCTTTAATGATAAGTTCGTCACGGGTATAAGACATCTCAAATAGTAAACCGACTATGATGAAACTATACTAATGAATATTTAATTATTTTATTTGATTCTGATGAAAATATAGTAGGTAGGAAGATAGGCATCGGAACTCCGAAATAAAACAATGTACCCTAATCGTGTTTGGGAAACAAAATTTAACCAACTTAAAAAAATAAACCTCAACCAAATCGTCAGTGCCGAATAACGAATAAAAAACTTTTTTACAAAAATTACAACCGACTTCCAAACAAAAACACTAGGTACATAGTAAAAAAATAACTTCAATTTCGGAAGTCGGTGTTTCTGTTTTCGTTTCTTCGTTTTTTGACACCGACTTCCGAAATTGAAGTTATTTTTTTTACTTTTTAGTGTTTTTGTTTGGAAGTCGGTTGTAATTTTTGTAAAAAAGTTTTTTATTTTTCACTTTTTAGTTGTGGTACATAATGGACCAGTTCTATAGGCTAGGTACCTACGCGTATAGCGCCCAAAGTGAAGCAAGAATAGATTAACCCAATAACATGAAACTTAAACGAAACCAGTGCAATGAGAGTATGCCAGGGTGAACTGTTCACACCTGACGAGTGTGATGTTATGTTATGAAATGGTGTAAACAATAAACAGACATGCGATTGGACCTATCCAGAGTGATTTGCCGTCATTTATTGAAGAGTTCTGATGTTTTTCTCCGAAGTTCTTTATCAGATCTTGATGAAAATAAAAAATAAATGGGACCACATGACAAGCACCCGCTTTCAAATTAAAAAAAAATCATCAAAATCGGTTCGCCCAATAAAAAGTTCTGAGGTAACAAACGTAAAAAACAAATATACAGTCGAATTGATAACCTCCTTCTTTTTGCGAAGTCGGTTAAAAACAATAGCTACCAAAGAAGTCGGTGAGTTCGGAAAAGAAAGTAATTTTTCACTTTGTAGTGTAATGGTTAGCAGAGCTTTTCCTAAAATCAAGATAATTTATTTTTCTAACATATTTTCTATTACATACCTGTATACCCAACTCAACAGCAGTCTGTACTTAATACATTGAGATAGCGTATATAAATATCTAACTCTACCTATCAAACTACCCAGCGATTTAATACAACCATATTGTAAACCATTACATAAGCCAGTTTGCATTGCAGATTCCCGTTAGTGCAATGCAAATACTAATAGATGCTCGCCATTGTACACTGCGGGACAAAAACATGTCGTCCATGGAAAATTGAATTTCCATGGATACGTGTCTGTGACCGAGCCGGGATGGGTTTACAATGGAACCTAATTCTCTTTGTGTTTACCAAATGGTATTGTACCGGAACGTCACTTAAATTATTAGCGGGTAGATTTTGTGGTGTGAAGTGTAATATGGATGTTGCTATACCAACTGTACCTTGGCAAATGAAGCAAATGCTTCGTTTGCCAAAGGTTTACTCAATAATGTTAAAGAAAATATATTGGAATTGATCTTTTCCTTTTTTGAAGTTGGTTAAAAAGAGAAGAGTCATATTTTTTATAACAATAAAAAATATACATAAACGGTTTTTTTTGAACCTAGAAAACAAGCCAACGTCACGCGGTGTTCCCAGGCGGTCACTCATCCAAGTACTGACCGCGCCCGATGTTGCTTAACTTCGGTGATCTGACGAGAACCCGTGTATTCAATGTAGTATGGATGTTGGCGTACGTGGTGTCAAAATATCGGTTCACAAGATTTACTTATTACACTACCTATAAAGAGTATTACCAATATTGCAAGTAGATATAAATCAGTACTAAATAATAAAAAGATAATGGTTTCAGTATCATAAATAACAAAAAGATTCAAAAAGTCAACGTCACGTGGTGTTGCCATGCGGTCACCATCCAAGTACTGACCGCGCCCGATGTTACTTAACTTCAGTGGTCGGACGAGAACTGGTGTATTCAACGTAGTATGGATGAATGTTGTTTCAAACTGTTGATTCAGAAGATTAAGGTCCACTTGCACTAAAACTTAACTTAGAGTTTGTTGCTAACACAAGGTTATATTGAGAAACTTTCAATTTATTCTCATATTAGCAACGAACTCCGAGTTAAAGTTTTCGTGCATGTGGGCCTTAATTTAACAGATTACACTTTCTGTCATAAATAATGACCAATATTTCAGATTCCACTTTTTTGAAGAAACGGCATCAGTTTCGAAGCACTTATATTGTTTATTTTTGTCTCCTAAGAAATTGTTTTTGAGTTAACTTTTTAAATATATTAATAATTTTTAAATATTATAAAAAAACAGTTCCTGTTTGTACAAACTTTATTAACTTACAAATATTTCAAATTGAAAGTAATAAGCACCAAATGGAATACAGAATGCCGAACTGCCGACCGCATCAAACCTCCATTACACACTCCTCTGAATCCCAATCATAAGTTTAAAACGCAAACACATTTTAACCAATTCACTTAGTCATAACTTTAAAATAATTACGCCGGCACCCCAGGGAGTCTGGCAGAGGGAGAGGTATTCAAACAGAACTTTCTGCGATCGAATTATTTGCAATATTAATCATGTTCGGATTGCCATAAGGGCACCGTAGTTAGGGAGTACTGCCACATATTTAAAACATGAGACAAAAATTAAGTGTTTACTTGATTAATTGGGATTTTAATTTAATTTACATGATTAGTAAAACTATGCATGCATGTATTTTAACATATAAAATCCCGTGTTACCCTCATATTCTAAGAGCCTGCGACGATCTGACCTTCGTCAATTTATAAAAGCTGTTAATTTTTAAGATTACAAAACATCTTTTCTTTTCTATTTCAAAAACAGATAAATTGCCAGCCCCTTTAATCTGGCACCATAACAAAAAAATCATCTACATAATATCATCTTGATATCCCAAAATTGACATACAGAAATTGAATTGATATCACTTCGGCGCCGAGCCGAACATATACAATGGCCTCACATTATTTGCATTTTCATACAACTGGCCAATCTGCATTGCAAACTTCCACTACAGATATGCTAACTTGGGCCAAAATAAATCTAGTGACCATCCATTGGATACTACACTTAATGTTTAAGAACATAGGGTTTTATTTTCAGTGGGGGAAAGTTTGGCATGATATATACAGGTTGGTATTTGCTATACGTCGGCTTGTCATGGGTTGGCTTTGACGTGTCGGACAAACAATTGCTCAAACATTGTTTGGACGATGGCTCGTTTGTCAGAATTTGCCGTTTAATTCTCATGTAATCGGATACATGTAGTTGATATGTTTATTTTAGAAATCAGCTGTGACAGCGATTTTAATCAGAGGTTGACGTAGGTTAAACTAGAGCATTGCGTTAATCAGGGATTTCATTTGTCTTCAAACATTAGGCAAAGGCTGTTGGGATTTGAACCCAACAATCGCGGCCAGCGCGTGCCGTCTGCACTTCGCCACGGTAAAGATAACAGTATTATGACTCGGCCCTGTCCTTGAAATAAGTGCCTACAAGCCCGCGTCACGTAAACACAATTTAGGGCCGCCCGCCTCTACCTACTTGAGTTTCTTTCTAGTTTTGTGATTGTAAATATCACAGATTTTTTACCCTAATTTGAGGTATTACCTATAAAATTTTTATTATACTTATTTTAATCCTTCAAATCAAATTATTTATTTTTGCAGAAAACACTGTAACAATGGTCTTTTAAATGTACATGTTTCAAGTGATTCGACCGTAAGGCATGCAAAAAGTTTTTAATCATGGTTCATTAAATTCAAGATTGACATTGAAACATATAAAATTAGATAAACATATTTTAAGATATTAAATTAATGTAATGTCCTCCTTAAAATTATATTAGTATAGATTATTCAATAATCATTTATTTAATTCATTCAATAATAATCAAATTATTTCAATGCCATTCCTAGTATTATCCATTAACATATACATTATTTGAACATACATGCAAAATTGTTCTATTACTTGATGTCACTATGTGGTCTTGAGTTTTGAAAATTTGTCGTTTAAGTAGTCATTCAAATTATAGTTACATTTATCAACTAAAAGTCTCTTTAGATTTTTCATAAATAAGGCAGTATTCATTGCCCTTATTTCTTTAGGTAGTTTATTGAAGATTTCAGGAACCATCCAAAACACGCTTTTGTGCATAAATGTGGTACGGGTTTGTCGCACACAGAGGTAAAGTTCCGTGAAGCACTTGTTGCCTGTTATTGACTTCTGAGGCCAATGTAAATAAGTTATGATTGACCTTAACAAACATTGAAATCTCATAAATATATAGGCTTGGCAGAGTAAGAATTTTGTACTCCTGGAAATACGGTTTACAGCACTCAACTATTTTATGTCCAAACATAGCCCTTATGTGTTTTAAAAATTAGGTCAATGTCAGTCGAATTTCTCCAAAAATATACATCATACCTCATGACTGGAGCAACCAAACCATGATTTGCAGGTAACAAGGTGTTGATATTTGAAATCTGTTTTAATTCATTTAGCGCATATATTGATTCATTAATTCTCTTGCATAGTGTTTCAATCGGGGCTTTCCATTTTAATTTGTTATCTACATCAAGACGAAGAAATTTTGTTGTTTGTACTTCAGATACAGGTTCACCCTTATAGTTAATCTGAGGCATAATTGCTTTCCTCCAGATTATTAATGTCTAGCCATTGAATGATTGCATTTAGGGTAATGCTTATATCATGCTCATAAGACGCTCTGTTATTACACTTAATTGCAACGCAGCTGTCGTCTGCAAAAAGTGTTATTGGGTTAGAGTTCGCATTTGGAAGGTCGTTAATGTATATTAAAAATAATTGTGGTCCCAATACACTTCCTCGCGGGACAACATATTGTATTTTACGTCCCTTTGATAAGTATGTATCCTCCATCCTAGTTCTAATGTTAAGTCTGTAATCTTACTAGGTAGGTACCTACCATTTATAACTCTCATATGTAATCATTTCATAATGATATTTCGTCTAATTCAATAAAATTATGTAAGTAGCTAGGTACATAAGTAAGTAGATAGCCTAGCCTAGAAAACAACCTACTAGATTTTTTAACACGAGCGTAGACACTCGTGTGTCACTTTATCGTCCTATCCATTTATTTATTTATTAATCCAGGTATTTTACTCGGTGGTAAAAGCGAAATACAAAAAAAATATATGAATGGTTGCATTTTTTATAAGAAAATTTCACTTTTCACTGCACTTCATACTTGACGAAAACATGTAAATGTATTATTGTATAGCAGCTGTCCACGCGGACGCATCGCTCACTCAAGAAGGAGAGAGACAGATGTCGAACGCTGCCGAACGCGGAGGCCGATTGTGCCTCTTTGTCGCTCGTTCCGCGCTCTCGCTTGCACTTCAAGCCTTAAATGGAACGCCTCAGAGCGAGGTAACGCCTCATGAGTCATGTTTTTTCGTGCGTGCAGCCGGCTCCATCGAATTATAAGACGTTGTCACGTCAAAAAAGAAACAAATAACGTACTTGTAAGTTAGATATATAATTTTTTATAGTCGTGCCTTTCGGAGTTTCCAGGTAAAATAGAAACGCGAAACTGGGCAAACGAGACGAGGATGAGCTGCAAGTGGGGCAATTTGGAGTTGGACGTTGGAACCACCGGAGTCACCTACTGGCCAGTTTTATGGAGAAGGAGGGCCTCTATATGATGAACTCCTTCTTCAAAATGCGTGAACACAGGAAGTGGACCTGGCAGAGCCCCGATGGTGCAACAAAAAATGAGATTGACTTCATCATGTCAACCAAGAAGCAAATGTTCAATGATGTCTCTGTGATCAATTCGGTAAAAACCGGGAGCGATCACCGCATGGTAAGAGGCACATTGAACATTAATATTAAGCTTGAAAGGTCTCGACTGATGAAGTCCACGCTCCGTCCAGCACAGATCCAGGTCCAAAACCCCGAGCTTTCAGCTCGAACTCCAGAATCGTTTCGAGTGCCTTGTTAGCTCAGTGGACGAATATAGCGACGGGTTCGTGGAAGCTGTCCATACGGTCGGGTCTAAGTTTTTCAAGACCCGTCGTACAGATAGAAACAAAAAGATCTCTGATCCTACCCTCAAGCTCATGAAGGAGAGGCGTGAGATGATCCTGCAGTCTTCAGATGAGGCGTGAAAATACCAGCAGCTCAATAGACAGATCTCTAAATCCTTGAAAAGAGACCTCCGCCGCTTTAATACCGAGCGTATTAAAACCGCGATTGAGCGAAATAAAGGCTCCAAGGTTTTTTCAAGGGATCTGGCTATTGGGCAGAGCCAGCTCACGAAACTGAAGACCGACGATGGCAGGACCGTATCCGCCAAACCGGAGCTTCTGAGGGCGATCGAGACATTCTATGGGCAGTTGTACACATCAGTCAGCAAGCCCGTTGCGAGTCTAGCAAACGACCCAAGAGCTAGATTGACCCGTCACTATACCGAAGATATCCCGGATGTCAGCCTGTACGAGATTAGGATGGCTCTAAAACAGCTTAAAAACAACAAGGCGCCGGGTGATGACGGAATCACGGCTGAACTCCTGAAGGCTGGTGGAAAACCGGTCCTTAAGGCCCTTCAGAAGCTGTTTGATTCCATCATACTCGAGGGCAAAACGCCACAGGCATGGTGCAGGGGTGTGGTGGTACTTTTCTTCAAGAAGGGCGACAATGCCCGGCTGAAGAACTATAGGCCCATCTCACTTCTTAGCCATGTCTACAAGTTGTTTTCAAGAGTCATCACGAATCGTCTCGCACGCAGGTTTGATGATTTCCAGCCTCCCGAACAAGCCGGATTCCGAAAAGGCTTTAGCACCGTAGACCACATACATACGCTGCGGCAGGTTATACAGAAGACCGAAGAGTATAACCTGCCTCTCTGTTTAGCGTTTGTGGACTACGAGAAAGCCTTCGATTCGATCGAGACTTGGGCTGTACTGCAGTCTCTCCAACGGTGCCAGATCGACTACCGGTACATTGAGGTGTTGAAGTGTTTGTACAAAAACGCCACCATGTCAGTCCGTCTTCAGGATCAGACCTCGAAACCAATCCTTCTCCAGCGTGGCGTGAGACAGGGAGACGTCATTTCTCCGAAACTGTTCACTGCTGCGCTGGAGGATGTATTCAAGGTTCTGGACTGGAGGGGCCTAGGCATCAACGTTAATGACGAGTACATCACTCACCTTCGGTTTGCCGACGACATAGTGGTCATGGCTGAGACCATGGAAAGCCTCAGTAAAATGCTCGATGACCTCAGTAAAGCTTCCGAAAGAGTGGGTCTTAAAATTAACATGGACAAAACCAAGATTATGGTGAACGCCCATGTAGCACCCACTCCTATCAAGATCGGAGACTCTACACTCGAAGTTGTAGACGATTGTGTCTACCTGGGACAAACGATCCAGTTGGGTAGGTCCAACTTCGAGAAAGAGGTCAACCGTCGAATCCGACTCGCCTGGGCGGCGTTCGGGAAGTTGCGTGGTATCTTCTCGTCCAATTTACCGCAGTGTCTCAAGACAAAAGTCTTTGACCAGTGTGTGTTGCCAGTGATCACCTATGGGACCGAGACATGGTCGCTCACAATGGGCCTTATCAGAAAGCTTAAAGTCACCCAAAGGGCAATGGAGAGGGCTATGCTTGGAATTTCCTTGCGTGATCACGTCAGAAATGATGATATCCGCAGGAGAACTAAAGTTACCGACATAGCCCAGAGAATTGCTAAACTTAAGTGGCAGTGGACAGGGCACATTGCTCGCAGAACGGATGGCCGATGGGGCCGAAAAGTTCTGGAATGGCGACCGCGAACCGGAAGACGATACGTTGAAAGGCCTCCCACTAGGTGGACCGATGACCTGGTTAAGGTTGCGGGAAGGCGCTGGATGCGAGACGCAAGGGATCGGTCAATGTGGCGACGCCTGGGGGAGGCCTATGTCCAGCAGTGGACGTCTTTCGGCTGAAATGATGAGGTAAAATAAAAAAAATATTTCTGGTTGCTTTATAGAAGAATTCAAGCAACCGAAAACAGCACAATCTATACTAATATTACAAAGCTGTAGAGTTTGTTTGTTTGTTTGTTTGAACGCGCTTATCTCAGGAACTACTGGTTGGAATTGAAAAATTCTTTTTGTGTTGGAAAGTCAATTTATCGAGGAAGGTTATAGGCTACAGAACATCACGCTACGACCAATAGGAGCGGAGCATAAATGAAAAATGTTGCAAAAACGGGCAAAAATTATTCCTTTTTGAGAGCTTCCGTTGCGTCCGCTGCGTAAGCGGTTAAAGTTACGCAACAAATATGTATGTAGTGTAGTTAGGTAATGGTAGGTACGTAGCCAGCTGACGGGAGCGAAGCCGCGTGGGACAGCTAGTATAATAAATAATTGCTCTCTGCCATATTAAGTAAGTAAGTGCTTGTACGTATTTCAATCAAATATTCACAAATCGCTCGCTTACTGCTTACAAAACCATCACACCGATCGTGACTGTTTGCGACTGTAGTGTATCGAGTGTTGGCTGAACACGAGACGCGTAGGTATGACTCGCGTTCCGAACGTTTGTATGAAGATAGAATACTGTTATCTAATAATAATTTAATAAGTTTAATAGTTGATATCTTTACCGTGACTTTGCACACTTGCGCGCGGCCCACGCGGCCTTGGTGTGTGGATGAGCGGTGCGACATCAACGCAGCGCAGCGCGGGTCGAGGGAAACTCGCTATAGTTCTCGCCAAACTTCTGGGTCGCCCTGAAGTTGGCTTTCCGATTCGCACAAAACAGTGTTGCTTTTGTATGAGATTTACTGCTGCACAGCCATTGTAGCCAACTTCAAGGCGGCCCAGAAGTTTGGCGAGAACTATACCACGGACTCAACCGCGCCAGTCGTTGCTCTTCCTAAACTCTCATTTGTTTGTCCGGGACAGTTTAAATTTGTAATTATAACGGCATTAAACCATTCGCCTAAAAAATACAGTCCACTCATTTCATCCACGATTTAACAAAAGCGTATTTATTTATAGTACCTAAACCCACATTTCGCCAGTTATGTTGGGCAGTTATGTTGTTACTTTGCAGATCGAAAAACCTAATAACACTTTGTCCCACCCGGGCATCGAACCCTATGCAAGTGTCATTCTATCATCGAAAACGCGGTAGCGATTGGAAAAATGTCAAATTGTATGGGTATGTCAAACTCTATCGACGTGTCACGTGATTAATTCCTTCCATTTTAGCATTTGCTTCATCGCCATCACTGGCTTTGAATGACACTTGTTTAGAGCCTCAGTTATGTTTAAATCCCATGTAATAGGGGGTGAGCTCTCTCAGCCGGGCTCAATCCAGACTCTGGGCTGGTTTCCAGATGGAAAAACTCAATTGTATTTTGCCCAACCCAGGAATCGAACCCAGGACGTCCTACTCAGTAGTAGCGCTTACGACTACTAGACCAATGAGGTATTTGTGTTCTGGAATGCTAAAATGGACAACAGCTACGCTTTTGGAAGCTGTTCATGAATTCAAAGCCTACTTTTGCTACTCAAGTTTGTAGGTACCTACTTACAAGGTGACCTTGACTCTGCTCAGCACACGCTTAAGGAGTGCTCTGCGTAGGCCTCTGAGAGGTAGGTCTTGGTCGCCAGGATCGGGCGAGAGCTGTCTTTGCCAGCAGTTGTGAGGAACATGCTGGCAGAGACAAAAACTGGAGGGAAATGGCCTCCTTCTGTGAGACCGAGATGGTCCAGAAGGAGGCCGCCGAGTGTGATCGCGACAGAGCCAATCCCGCTTGGAGAAGAAGGCGTCGGGGAGGCAATCGCCTCGATGACTAAAACGCCGAAATCCCGCCTGCATCTAAAGTGGTCAAACTGGGGACTCTATCCGCCTACCTAGTAACTCCAGAAAAGACGTTGGCACAGTGATCACGTGCTGCCGTGCACAGCGAGGCCCAGGGGAGGCGCTGTTTCATTCTCCCCAGGGATGTGCCCTAACAGGCGTTGCACAGAGGGGGCTCCGGAGTGGTCTTTTGAGAGGTCACGGGGCACCTTCTACGTCCTGATGGTGATCATCGGAGTGGTTTTATTGAGGTAAATCCCGCACTCCCTGGTCTCTTTTCCAAAAGTCCAGGCGTCTTTTGGAGGTATCCTGAAAACAAAAAAAAAATGTAGATACAATGCAAACTATAATATTTTGTAAACGTAATTGATTTTCCTTCCCAGAAGGAGAAAAATGCAGAGCTTTGTTTCCTTCATGGAAGATCCTCCATCCGATTTCAAATCGTCGCCTTATTCATAAACATTAGACATTGGCAATAGGAACCGCTTTCTTAGAAAGGCAAACCACTTTTAACGTTCTTGCAAAATAGAAATATGGCTTTGATAAATTATCTCCTAAGTACTTGTCTGTCCTAAGCTTTTATGTAGGAGTAACACCCTGTATACAATCAATACAACAATAAATTTTATTACACTTCATGGAATTTTAAACCACCCATCAAATTTACACTTAGTGCCAAAACATTGGTACACTCGTCACGTCATCGATCGATTACAGTGCTCGCTCGTAAACTTGGCACTTTCAATTGCTAGACAGTGTTAAGATTAGATTCTTTGCTTGCCTACATTTTGAAGAAATATCGTCCTTATTGCTTCGTAATAAGTAAGATTTTAGATGCAAAAAATAGCATGTTTTTCAAATTTTATGGCCAACGTCTAGGGAGCTTTTCAAATTTTTAGGGTCTTCATTTACGATTAGTTCGAGTAGATATAATTTTCATTGTGATTTTAATGGTATTTTGATCGTATCTCGATCGTACGAATTGTGTTTTAGTACTTGGACTAAAAGAAGGGAATAAAAAAAATCCTATATGTAATGCGTCTAGCAGATGTCTGCCTATTTTATTACTGTTATAAATCGATCTCTTCGTTTTTCTAAATCGTCTTCTACTTGCGTTTTTCTTTCAAATAGTCGAGGTCTGCAATACAAACTTTCATGAACAAAAATAGTGAGACCCAATTAAATATCTGGCATGAATATTAGAATAGAATAAACTTTATTGTACACCATAAAGGTTGCACATATCTTTTGTAAGAAAAACTTAATTATTAGGCACAAAGGCGATCTTATCACTCACACAGCGATATCTGCCAGACAACCTTTGGATGAACTGAAAGAACTTAGAATGTAAAAGGGGGTAGTCTGCTGTGTTCTGCTATTACATTAAAACATAAATATTTACAAGACTTTATTGTTATTTGTTTGTTTGAACGCGCTAATCTCAGGAACTACTGGTTGGAATTGAAAAATTATTTCGTTGTTGCGTGCTCTGCGTAAGCGGTTAAAGTTACGCAACAATCATGTATGTAGTATAGGTAGGGTATGGTAGGTAGCCAGTTGACGGGAGCCGCGTGGGACAGCTAGTAATAAATACTATCCATAAACATATATAAACACATATACTTATTTTCATATATTCTTATATATATACATACATAATATTACATGTTAACAAATTCATAGAAAGGAGAGAGAAAAAAATGAAAAAAAAAGCGTTAAATAAAGATGAAAGAAATTAGATCTAATTCGAGATTAGATATTGATATAAGAAAAGAATTTATATTTTACATAAATATAACATCATAAATGTGTTCCCCGAAGGGTTGGATAGAGAAAAACCGAACCTAGGATCGCGCGCTCGGTAGCCCAACTAGCACAGCTAAACCTACAAAACACTACATCCATATTGACCGGATATTGAATAATATATGAACACAGCCCGGTTATGCAAACAAACGAAAATTCACATATTTGTTCCGTTATAAAAATCATACAAACCATTTTAAAATCCAATATTTGAGTGTGATAGAGAAAAGCTATTTATTTGCTCGAAAAACAATTTTATTTAAACTGTCTGCCAGTCTGTTTTTAGTGGACTATTAATTTGTTTGGGTAGTGTATCGATATACATATATAACTTTCACTCCATGATTGTACATGTACAATCATGGAGTGAAAGTTTTAATCACCACACGGTTATCTTTCACAAATTATAATAATATTATCAGCCTGATATTGTCCCACTGCAGGGCAGAGATCTTTTTAACCGACTTCCCAAAACGGAGCAGGTTTTTCAATTCAATCATATATTTTTTTTTTTATGTGTGTTCGCGGATAACTTCGTCGTTTATGAACCGATTTTGATTATTCTTTTTATATTGGAAAGGAGATATCCCAAGAGTGGTAACATGATAAAGAAACCAGGATCTGATGATGGGATCCTAGAGAAATCAAGAGAACTTCACAAATATTACAGGCATACATATAGGGATTTTGGTATTTTCATCAATAATGCAATCATTTGCACTCAGAAAGTGTCATTTCGTGAAGTGGAACTGATGAAGAAGACCACAATGACCACTGGAATTCCGAAATAAAACAATGTATCCTAGTCGTGTTTGGGCTTATTGGAATCGTCATGAGATGAACTTAGGCTATAAATGATTCTCATGTTAATTGGAGGTACCTACCAAAACTAAAAAGAGGTTTTTTTTTTAATTTATTTTACACCGAGAAGGCACTTGCTCATGATGAGTTAACCTTGACTTTAAAATACCAATTCCAGGATTCGTCACGATGTTTTCCTTCGCGGATGTGAGTTTTCAATTTGTTCCTTATTATTGCCCGACCAGTGCCAGCATTTTGAATAAATATTACAGATCGAACAGTTGACATGGTCATGATCATGATTTCGCCCAGGAAAGTCCTATTCGTAGTCGTTAGGCTTTCATTCTCTCCTTCTCCTTAGTATTAGGGAGAAGCTGACACGAACCAAGTCGGGTAACTATTAACGAATCATCACCTGAATTGCCTTTTGACAATCCTGTTAGGGTCGGCGCCAGTCGTACCAGATGCAGCTGATATCAAAGATTTTTCCTGAAGGGACTGCATATCTGGCTTCCAAATACAGTAACTGCCGATAACTGCCCCATAAAAATACAGAATAAATAATACTTAAGCGACCTCCATAGCCAAATACGGCAGTATAGAACATAGACTTTACACTGCAGTGCAATTTAACGTAGGCAACGTCTAACAGAACCGCTGAGTTTGTAGTTCGCATAATTTCGCATTAGGCATTCGCATACAATTAGAAGATGATCAGGCGGCTGCCTGAGCAAACTGGATAGATTAACGAACTCCGTGTAAACAAGCTATGCTATTGGAGGCTCGAGCGATTCGTCTGTCTGTGTGTTTGTGTGATTGCATACGGTATGAATATGGTGAGCGGGAGATGGTTATGGATGAGGTGTGAAAATACTGATTTGAAAATGATTGTGTATTATAGAAAGCTAGCATATGGAATCATATTAAGTTGCACCTCTTCTCAAATAAATATAACCCTAGTCATTACAGAAACTGCCCCAAAACCGTTTCATTTTTGATGCAACTAAAATTACTCTTCAAAAAGAAAAAAATACAATCTGCCCAGGCCTTCCTCATCTATAACGGGGTCTTCTTACAGTTCATCTGGATGCAGCTGGATAAAAGTATAACATAGAGCGACTGCCTATTTCTGACCCCGACAGCCTAGCAATTAGGCAATACGATACTTTGTCTTAACGAATAAGAAGACAGCATAAATATCTATGAAATTGACACACTGCGCTTACAAAATTATATTCAGGTACTTGAGGACAAACTGGGTTCCCTTTACAATTATTATGTTAGCTCCCAGTTACAAATTTAGGAACACATTGTGGCCGCAAATGAGTTGGTGATGTGTCAATGTAACTGTCAGATAGTCTCAAACCTGAAGGCTGTCCAGCATGGGGCAACGGAGGACCCAGTCCAGGCCGAGTGGGTGTCTCAGAACGGTGTCTTTGACCAAGACCAAGACGTGACTGATATTTCATAGGAAGTGTCTCAAGTAGACTCTACCTTCCCAACTAATAATAGTCATTATGGGTTTCATTCGGTTATGTTTGCAGATGGTATTGGAAGAGGTTTAGGGAAAAAATAAAAATATTTTCAATAGGCTCACGCTTGACCACTATCTCACCTGATGGTAAGCGATGATGTGGACGACGGTGAAGCACGCTTGCCTAGAAGTAACCTATTCACTCTTGACTTAATGACCCCTAGATTGAAGCTAGCGGGAAACACAGACTCCGGCAGGGAATTCCACTCCTTAGCTGTACGCATAATAAAAGTGCCCCCAAAAAGTTTTGTGCGTATGGGTGGGATGTCTACCATGTACTGATCGCCATCGCCGTGCGTCTGGTTGTCCGATGATGGATGATGGGAAATAGTAATTAGAGTTATTCGACTTTGAATTATTGTATGCCTGGATCATCTTACAAGCATGTCATTGAATCTGTATCAAATAATGTATATAAATCAGATACCAATGTAACTATCTTTATAGGTAACAGTTTGGGTGTAAAAAAGATGACATCACTGAGTGTGTAACGGAGTTGATAAAGCTAAAAAGTAATAAAATCATATTGTGTGCTATTCCAAATTTAAAAAAAAAAATTGTAGACAAAATAATTATATACACGTGCTGAATAAGCATGTTCATTTCCTTGTCAGCCTTTACAGCGACAATTTTTTTTTTTTGACATCAACATTTTTGTTGATAAATAAGAAACGACAGGATATACAGTGTATCTGACTATTAGGGTAAGACGTCAAATAGCGAGGCTATTATCTTTTACTATAAACTCAGACATAAATAGTATGTCGAAGACATGTACTGTACTTGTTATTAGTAGTATTACTAATTTACAGGTGATCAATAAGTTCAATAACGTTAGCATTCTGCTATTAATATTTATAGTTTAAACTAGTTTGTAGGACAAAGGAGGGTACCAACAACGAAATAGTTAGCAGTACATCCACCGTTAAGAAGGTACCTTCTTGCTCTCACTTAGTTAATTTAATGAAAAAGGCAAGGGAATCTACAATATCTTTACGAGGTTTTGATTTAATACCATTTTTAATTAATATGAGTGAACCTCCACGAAACATAATATTTCGGTTAAAACAACTGCCCAAGGTATAATTTTCATAATTAATTAGCATTGCCTGATCTTTTAGCCAATGTTCAGAAAAACAAACAATTTCAAACATTGTTTTTTTCTAAAAATAATTATATTTCCAATTACTCCGCAGAAAAACCTTGAATATTTTGATGGAATTATTTTAGGGAATTCTACTTAGCCCCTTTTTAAATAAACTAAGTGAGAGCAAGAAGGTACCTTCTTGACGGTGGATGTACTTTTAACTATTTCGTTGTTGGTACCCTACCTTGTCCTACAGACTAGTTTAAACTATAAATATTAATAGCAGAAGTGCTAACGTTATTAAACTTATTGACCACCTGTAAATTAGTATACGACATACTATTTATGTATGAGTTTAAAGTAAAAGATAATAGCCTCGCTGTTTGACGTCTTACCCTAATAGGCAGATAGACTGTATTGCCTGTCGTTTTTAATTTACCAACAAAAATGTTGTTGTCAAAAACAAACTAATTTGTCGCTGTAATGGCTGACAAGGAAAGGCAGCTTATGCTGTTAGAAAAATTCGTCAGTTTACTGATGTAGATACTTTGAGGCTGTTCTATTTTAGTTACTTTCATAGTATAATGTCTTACGGTATCGTACTATGGGGAAGGGCTGCAGACATTGAGTCAATTATTATTCTGCAAAAAAGACGCGATTCTCCAAGGGAACTGTTTAAAAACACTAACGTCATGACGGTACCTTGTCAATATATTTATTTAATTTATAAAATGTTACAATAAAATACTTCCCTACGTTCTAAAACTGAATGAGACGAAATTTTACCTTGTATAAAACGTTGCAGGCAACACAATATGCAGGCAAACCTATTAGAAGTTGGTGGATTACATCGCTGATAAAAATGCTTGGCTCAATGCTGGTCCTGCTTCGCAGCCACTAGGGCGCCCAAACAAGTGATATGCAGAAAAGTTTTGAAGTATTGTTGGACCTGCTGAAGACTGTATGAATATATTTGTATTGTATAAGCTTATTTTCTTTAAGTACTATATAACTGCACAGCACATGTGTGAATGTCATGTTCCGACTGTAAATCTACCATTCACTATACCTATGTATCGTTCGTTCTGTGTACCCTGGCAGTTGAGTATGTCATGCTCTCTCTAATGTCTCTCTGATGGTGACACATGTGTTGGATCATTCGGTTCCCTTCATGATGGTTAAGCTTAGTGGTGCCGATCCCTGCGTCATGTTCGTGAACGGGCGCCATCAGTTGGGATTGGTCATAACTTAGCTGCCTCGGCCTGTTATTGTATTTTTTTTTTAATTGTTTGTTACTCTGGACGCTTTTACGTGCATGTATTTTTACATCGTTCTCACATATATTTTTTTTTTTCAACAAGAATGATTTTTCTCTATTTTTTTTACAAGCCTTTTAATCCACAGATTATGCCAGGCTAACAAGAATGATGTAACCAAAAACTTGGAATTATAACTGATGGAAAAGAGTGTCCGTGGAGTTTCTTGCAAATTCGTTTTTCATTTCTTTTTATTTCTCAATTCAAAAGTACCTCTACGGTTTATTTGAAATAAACTGATTGATTTTTTTATTTTAACCCAAGACCAAACTGAAAAAAAATACCAGAAAAAGGTAATCTCACCGCACTATTCCCAAACCACTGCCACTCCTGAAAGTCAGAATCTACAGTGGCGACCACCAGAAAAGCGCCGAGGCAATGAAGCTCAACGAAGTCCCGACGAATGAATTTAACTGGCTTGGATCCCGAAATGAATTAATCAGAAAAGAATAAAGCAGGAGTAGGAAAACAAAAACATTATTTCCACTTTCCTCAAACAAGGCCAATAGGCACAAAGGTTCGTTTACAACTGAGATAGGCCCAGTTGCCTAGCACCACGGATAAAAATTACCATTAATATTGATGGGTCCAAACATAATGAGCTTTTTATATTTCCAATAATAGGTATGGCAGAAACGCTTGAACGTACGGAAATTTGGTCTAGTTGCCACAAGGTCCGTATAATAAATAACTCCGGATACAGCCTGTTCATTATCCAACATAATATTGCGTTCATTCTGCCAAAGAATACAGTCCCATAAGATATGATATGCAGATTTTACATATTCGCAGTCAGATGTAAAACTTTGACATAAAGGCGAGGCAACGAGCTTAAAGAATAATTATTTACTTTTAAAGTTCCTGTGAGAAATTTGGCAACACAGTGATCCACCTCCAGCCACGTCCTGGCCATCCACTCACGAACGGATGGAAAAAAGTGATGGAGGTGTCGGCCCTTAATGGAAGTATTCCACCTACATTGCCATTCGGATAAAAGTTCCTCCAGGAAAAGGTAAATTGTAATTCACTTAAAATTACTGTCACTACAATATGCAATGACCAAAATATAAACATCCTATATTTAATTTAGACCATCATTTCCCAATGTTATTCTAACCTATACTCATATCCTATACTCTATTCCAACCTCCTCTCTCATCTCTTTAATCATGATTATGACTCGTTCCGCGCGGGCTCGCCTAGAAGAGACCAAACTCAGTCAGGCTTTGAGCGAATTAAAGGCGTCTCAAGAGCTCTGTGACCAACTAATTAGGGAAAAAGATGAAAATGAAATAGAGTTCCTTAGTGTCCTTGACAGGAATAGCAAATTAAAAACAGAAATGGCTCAGTTATATATTCAACACACTGATGCTATAGCAGCCCGGGACAGGCTCCAAGTTATTGTGGATGGGTTCAGCCAGTGTAGCAGTGAGTATGAACAAGCTCTTAGTCACAAATACTTGTTACAAAATCAGCTACATGAGGCTCAAAGTCATATTGAACAACTTGAAACTGCAAATCTTAACATCACTGCCTCGTTGAACCAAAGTCTATTCAGTGAATTGGTGCCTGTTGCCCCATCAATGGTTACAGCAATAAATCCCTCTTACACAATAGATTTAACAGGTCATGATGATTCAAAATCAATTAAATCATTGAGGGTAGTTACTAGTAAAAATAAAATAAAAAAATACATAAAAATTAACAAATACATAGTTAAAACAAAGAAAATGGTCAAGAAACAAAGGTTCTTCATCAAAAATGTTAAACTCAATAGAGAAAGGTTGCATTTACTTAAACAATTAGATATGTATTCATTTAACTTAGAAAAAAGTACTAGGAAATACCAAACTGACACAGAAGACTTGCAGTATGAACTTGACCAACTACAGGAGAAACTAACTTCTATGACTATCAAATATACAGCCTCTGAAAACCAAATGAGGGAATATGTATTGGCAATGAATGAGCTGGTAAGCTCACAAACTAACAAATGTGCTCATTGTCAACCACCATCTGTTGTACCCACACCGGACCATTCATTGACAATATGTGATGTCACCATACCGCAGTCTAGTGCCAGTTTGCCATTAGAAATTACTAACTGTTTGCCTAAAAAGAGTGTAAATACAGAAATAGTATTATTTTGTGATGAAATTGGAAAGGATCTAGGCCACTTGTTAACAAATAAATATCCAGGACACTCAATAATGAACTATTGTATGCCAGGTTGTTCTTTATTTGACATAATGAAAAAAGTTATAAAATGCAATTTTAACCAGGAAACTACATTGTTAATGTTTATTGGTAATAGGGGTAACATGAACAAAGGAGAATTACTCCAACATTATAGATCATTGTGCAACCTTAGTTTAAAAAAAATTGTGATGTTCACATTCCCTTACAGCCAAAGTTTGCCACAGGAAGAAAACAATCTTAGATATGATTTGAATAGGACATTACATAATTTAACATATAGTAATAATTTATTCCATTTAATTGACACTAACAATTATGTTGGTAACCACTTTTGCTTGACAAAAGATAGATTTTTCATTGATAGGTACTTTCTTTCAAAGTATTGTAAACGACAGATAGCTGTGTCGCTATCATATTATTTTTCTATTACAGCCAAGAATTTGGCTAAACAACTTGCTTCTATTGAGCAATGCCAAGACATGTTATTTAATTCAGCCAATAATTTGGTATCAGAAATTGACATTGATAATAATTTAAATTAGAAATTAAGACAATAGAGACAACCTCTTGCAAAAGTTTACAGAATAAAAATTGCAAAATAAAATCACATAAAAGTTTAAAATCAGTAAATAGTATTAACCTGGTGCATCAAAATATTCAAGGATTTATGAACAAAGATTTAGAAGTAGAATTATTTATGAACTTTAACAGTATTGATATTCTTTGTATAACAGAACATTGGCTTAAAAGCCACCAGTTATTGTTCAATTTTAATAACCACCAGGTTGGTAGTTCATTCAGCAGAGTTAATGCTATACATGGTGGCTCATTGATTTTAGTAAGTAACCAGCTTAAATTTAAAGACCGTAAGGATATTGTGAGCCTATCTGTTGAGCGGACAGTCGAAATAGCTTGTATAGAATTGGAGCAGTTTATTGTATTAAGTGTATACAGACCCCCTTCAGGATTGTATGACTGCTTTGAAAAGGTAATGGATGAAGTGTTACACAAGATTTGTAACTCAAATAAATCCATTATCACTTGTGGTGATTTTAATGTCAATTTATTAGAGGACTCAGGTTCTTGTAGTAAAATAATAAGTCTGTTTCAGTCCTACAATCTTGTAAACCTATTTTTGGAGCCCACAAGAATAACCCCTACTAGTGCCACATGTTTAGATAATATTTATACTAATGTTATACCAGTCCACAAAGAAATTATAAATTTACTAGATTCTGATCACTGCGGGCAGAGGATTACTATACCTAACCAAAACAACAAAGTGGCCAAAAAGGATATCACTGTTAACCCAAAAACTGCAAGTCGCTTGGCAGCGTTTAAAGTTAAACTCATTAAAAAATTACCAATTTTGTCAACTCATGCTGATCCAAATCATCTATATGATGATTTTTTTAATATGTTTTGTAAACAATTTAATTCTACCTTTATTCCCAAGACTATCTCGGTTAAAGATAATGCATCATTCAGTGATTGGGCCACCATTGGTATTCATAAAAGTAGGAAACGGCTTTATGAGTTGTACAATGAAAGGACTTATGTCAACACTGCTGAATTTAATTTATATGTTAGAAATTATTCAAAATTATTTAAAAAAGTTTGTTGTTTGGCCAAGTCGCGTTATTTGAGTTCAAAGATTAAAAACAGTAGTAACGTTATAAAAACGACTTGGAATATTATTAATAGTGAAACGGGAAGATCTGGTAACCGAAATATTGACTACAGCCTGTCAATTAATGACAAAATCATAAAATCAGACTCACAAGTTGCAGTGGCCTTTGAAAATTTCTTTTCGGATATTCCCATTTCAACTACTAAATCCCTAAACTCATCACCTTCTGTTGCTGAGTCTTTGCTAAAAGAAAATGTTAATGATTGCGATTCGGAATTTCTTTTTGAACATATTACTTGTAGAGACATAATTAAAACCTTTCACACTTTAAATGTTAAAAAGACTGCAGATCTGTGGGGTCATTCTGTAGAAGTTGCTAAATCTATTATTGATATTGTCGCACCTAGTTTAGCTATTATCTTTAATAATTGTATCGACTGTGGGGAGTTTCCTGACCTTATGAAAAATAGTAAAATAATACCATTGTTTAAATCAGGTAGTACATCAGACCCTACTAATTATAGACCTATTTCAGTACTACCTATGTTTAGTAAAATATTTGAGAAATTAATTTTAGAGCAATTGCAAAGATTTTTTAATAAACATAAATTATTACATAGCAAACAGTTCGGTTTTACAAGGGGTCGTTCAACTACTGATGCCGGTGTTGAGCTTTTAGGACATATTTATAATGCATGGGAAGATAAGTGCGATGCCTTGGGAATCTTTTGTGATTTGTCCAAGGCATTTGATTGTGTTATTCATGAAACGCTAATCAGGAAACTCCGCCACTACGGAATCCGGAACAGCGCTCTGGATCTTCTTACTTCATACTTAAGTAATAGGATTCAGAGCGTTGACGTTAATGGAAAAAGATCTCCTGGATCTATAGTAACGATGGGCGTCCCGCAGGGCTCGATTCTTGGTCCTTTCTTGTTTCTTATTTATATTAATGACTTGCCATACCTCATAAAGGATAACCATGATATAGTATTGTTTGCGGATGATACTTCACTTTTGTTTAAACTTAAACGTCAGCAGCTGGTTACTGACGATGTAAATAGCGCGATCTCAAAAGTAGTTCACTGGTTCAATGTTAATAATTTACTACTTAATGGAAAAAAAACCAAATGCATTAAGTTTACCCTACCTCACGTTAGGCAGGTGAAAACTGATGTGTTGGTAAAAGGCGAAGAATTGAATCCTGAAAATAGCACAGTATTCTTAGGCTTAACTTTGGATGCTAAGCTTCAGTGGGGCCCACATATAGATAAATTGTCAAAAAAGCTAAGCTCAGCAGCATATGCTGTTAGGAAAATTCGTAATTTAACTGACATAGAGACAGCCCGTTTAGTATATTTTAGCTATTTTCATAGTGTAATGTCGTACGGTATTCTGTTGTGGGGAAATGCCGCCGACATCCAGACTATCTTTGTTTTGCAGAAAAGAGCTGTCCGATCAATTTATAAATTAAGCCCGAGACACTCTCTCAGAGAGAAATTTAAGGAGATTAATGTAATGACTGTGCCTTCTCAGTATATTTATGAAAATCTTTTATATGCCCATAAAAATATAAAATTGTTTAAAAAATACAGTGATATCCATAACATAAATACTAGGAACAAACACAAATTTGTAGTACCTGCAACAAGGCTCACGAAAATAGGTGGCTCGTTTAGATGTCAATGTGTACGCTTTTATAATAAGCTTCCAAGCCACGTACAAGATCTAAGTCTTAATAAATTCAAAACATTCATTAAACGTAAGTTGTGCCAGAAAGCGTTTTATACAATTAAAGATTACGTTGAGGACAAACAGGCTTGGGATTGAGCTGCTCCAATAAATTTTGTTTTTTTTTTTTATATATTTTTCACCGTGAATTTTGTTTTTTTTTTGTTTTCTTGCAATGACAAGAATATTTACTTTTTAAAGTATTATATTATTTTATTTTAATTTCTTTTCTAATTGTTGTGAATGTGAAGACTATGTGGATCATACTTTTTGTTTGTTTTTAATTTTTTATCTAAGTTAGTTTTAATCATGGTCTGGCAGTTTGAGTAGTTTGTGCGGCCTACCCGAATGTCCTTTCTTTAGTATTGTTCGTCGAATCGTTGAGCTCCTTAATTTCTGAGTTGAGCTGCACGGTTATTGACAAATGCGTGCACTGACTGGACAGGTCCACTCAATCTGGCTGGTTCTTTCCTCAAAAGACCATTTCAGACTTCAGTCTACATGGTCTTCACATGATCTAACCAAGATTTTGTCTGGACTTTAAAAGAGACTGTGACCTCTGAGTTTGTTTCGGCCTTTCTTCTCAGAGTAGTCAGATAGGAAACGCCGAATTCATCTAGTTTTAAAAAATATGATCGACATGTAAAAGTGTTTGTACAAACCTACTTACAGAAATAAAATCATTTATCATTTATCATTTATCATTTATCATTTAACCACAAAATAATGTTGAGCCATCATACAGTATAAACAAACCAGTCACTGACGGAATACGTAACGAGATTGCTCCATGCAAATTCTAGCTGCACACTTATTGAGCGAATCGGTCATAGATAAAATGGAATGGCATGACGTATGCTATTCCATTTATTTAGGACGTTTTCGCGCTAATAGAGATATACTGTATAGGCATATTACGCAACAGCATAAAAATTGCAATTATACAAACACCACTTCACATTTCCATATGATCATCTCAAAACGGATTCAACTTTCAGACTCTGACTAATTCTTTGGCAGTTCAAATGTTCCTGTAAATGGTTAAGTTGAAATAAATGCTTTGATTTCACATTTATCCTTGGGTTTTAGACGAAGTTTTATTCTATCGGCGATTACGTTTGTCAATGAAATGTTTAGTATTGTACCAAGTGACTTTTCGGTAGCACTATGCATTTTTGTAATTGTGACAATCGTCATCGCTGGTTCAACGTCAATGCCACTTTTTCGAGGTCCTCTTATACTTTAAAATAATGGCTTACTGTAACTGTTCTATAGCGACCTAAATAATGAGTATACCTTAACAGAGACTAATAAGAGTTTCACAGTTTTTTTTCTACTTTTGTAGATTTTTATGGTTCCGTAGTCAACAAAGAACTCTTGTAGTTTCGCCATGTCCATCTGTCCGTCCGTCCGTAGCTTAGCACAAAGACTCTTAGTACTAGAACGTTATAATTCGGCATGAATATAGATATTAATCACGCCGATAAAGTGGGTAAAATAAAATCAGGAAAAAAAAAATGTTTACCTCCTACACGTAAAGTGAGGATGTTTTCTCGTCCTATCCCATGGCGTGGAGAATTGTTGGATATGCCATTCTAAAATATTACGTGTCTGTGAAAAACATTTTTCGATTCAGGGATCCGTTTACATAAAATTAAGCTTTACTTTGCTAATTTTTCTTATAGTCCAGTCCCCTCCTACCAGCTAAATAGTTGCTTTTTTGCCGTGAAAAAATTCACGGCGTCAGTGTATATAACGAAATTAAAAGGAAAACTATCACAGCTAGGTAGGCTTTACAAGTTTACGAGTAATAGTCGACCAACTTATAAAATGTACTTGGAAAAGTAAACATTCTGTAAATTAATATACGGGGACAACAGTTTTTGAATAGTAAAGTTAATTTTGTCCCTTCGTTAGAGTAATGTTCGGTGCTTTCATTGTTTATAAACGTTAATAATTTTACTTATTTATTATGGTGAATGTAGCTGTTTATACGGAACCCTCTGTGCGCGAATCAGATTCGCACTTGACCAATGTTATACCTATGTTAAATTATGGCAATATTTATGTTGAAGAACTCTCAATGGTGTAATGACTTATATCCTCCTTATAGGTAGATTCTTCTGTCCTAATAGGTAGGTTCCTAATACCATATTCAAAACAACAAACAAATACCAACCCACCAAGGGTCACAAACCACCCACCTAAATAACCAAACATAGCGCACCACTGTCAAAGCTTACAAATACATAAGAGAAATAGCGGGCCTAACAACAAACCCTTAAATCCGTGGCGTCACGAGTAATGATAACAAATGAATGGCGTCGTAAGCAGGGGCTCCCAGGACTCAGGGATCCCGGTGGTTAAAGACAGGTAGGTGAGACACACTGCTGGAAAGAACGGCAAGCAGGTTGGTCAACAAGTCAAAAAAATATATTGGTTGAAAGGTTTATTTTATGTGATAAGTTTTTATTTCTCCCTTTTTAGTTTTAGTACTCTATCACTAAAAAATTAGCAAAGTCTAAGTAGTAAGGTAACAAAAGGATTGAAAAAATACCCATAATAATCTAATTTACACATTTGTGCTGTTTGTCGCTAAGGAGTTCGGTTGTATGTTCCATATCTTGAAAACTGCTGAACCGATTTCGATGGAACTTTTACTGTTCCATAAGTTTAAAGATACCTAATCCATAATAATGATCACGACCCGATTACTTGTTTCACATATAATGCGTGGACAAACATACATACTTACGGAATTTGGCACATGTGTTTAGAAGTCTATAAAGAGTAGCATATGCGAATATTATGCAATTCCAACAATATTTCATACATACGTGTCGAGTTGATTGCCTCCTGTTATCCCTCCGAATAGGAGGTAGATGTTACATTTCTAAATTATAACTTTAATCAAAATGTGGAAGTAAATAAATAGAAGACGAACGGAAGACTCAACGTTGTAAGGCCTCTCACTAGGTGGACCTATGACGGCGTTAAAGCTGCGGGAACCTACTGGATGGGAGACGGAGACGCACAGTACTGATCAATGTGGTAACATTTAGGGGAGGCAAATGTGAAGCAGTGGGCGTTTATCGGCTGAAATAATGATGATAATGAAAAAGATCGAAAAACAATAATTAATGTGCTTAACATTTTTATTCCTTGGCTGTGTGAAGACTGGCGAGCAACCAACACGGAGTTAGTGTGGTAACACTGATAAGTTACTAATATAATCCTTACATGCTCCATTGTGAGAAAATTTACATGATTTTCATAAAAGAAAAAACAGTATTTGTATCTTTTATAACACTATTGAATCACGATGGATTTAACACGATGACAATGGTGATAGAGAACCAGAGCAGATTTTGAACCAGGTTGTGTTTTAACATGGCTATGCTGTGGTAAACCTCACTAAAATACCTTCTAGGCACGCGTGCTTCACCGTCGACCACATCATCGCTTACCATCAGGTGAGATAGTGGTAAAACGCGAGACCATCAATAATACAAAAAAAAACTTAATTCATACGCGAGCTAGCTGACCAAAACCAGATGTATCCCCCGACTGCACAGCATGAATTTCTTCTGTTTGTTTCTGTTGTCAGTCTGGTTTTTTGATTTTTGAGTTAAGTTTTTTTATTTATAACTTATTCTTATTCTTTATTGCACACAAAATAAAAAATTAAGATAAAAATACAATGAACAGCTTATGTACAAAGGCGAGCTAAACCCATAATTGGGTTCTCTAACAGCAAACCTCAGTTGTATACTAAGTGCGTGTACTTTCTTACATTCAAGTAATATCAAAGATTTTTTTATAATAAAAATAATTTTAATATCCAAAAACTTCATACAACAATGGCAAAGTGGCAGCAATTTCAATTTGGACAAAGAGATTAGCGTCTGTAGTCGAACTAGACATAGCCTGTATTTCGGCTATCAGTACCATTCCCCTCGAGTTTTTACAATACAAGAATAAGTGCAAAGCAATGATTCAGCTAAGCACTAGTGTTTTACGCGGAGCGACTGCCTATCTGCCCTCCACAACCCAGTAACTGGGTAACATGGTACCCCTTGCCAAGACTGGTGTCAGATCTCAAGCTTCTGACTACCCGTTACGACTGTCAAAGATCTTCAAATGACAGCCGGGACCAACGGCTTAACGTGCTTTCCGAGGCACGGAGGAAACTCGGTATGTTGAAAATGGTCCCCCATCCACGGACCGACCTCGTCAAGCATTGCTTAACCTTGAAGATCGACCCGTGTGGCTGTTATTATTTAGCCACGAGCTCCTCCTCAATAAGTGCCAAGCAATGGAAGCATAATACAATTAAGTGAATACTACAGAAAATTATTATTGAGCATCTGTAGTCTATAAAACACAATTACTCTTTATTGAATAGAAGTAGTGCTACGAATATTCAAGTTAGACCCTAAAAACTTACGTTTTCTGCTATATAAATCGACTTCTAATAAATACACGAAGTTTCGTTTTCGATTCAATATATTTAAACAATAAATTCCAACATTCAATTAACTTTATTGTCCGTGTGTCAGTTATAAAGACAAATTGGCTCCTTTACATAATAATCGCGGCAACTCTTGGTACAATGGTAAACGGCGCTGTCTGATAGGCATTATTGTTGCTTTGTTCCGTACTTTACAATATTAGTGATTGTTAATATTGCAATTTGTTAATTTTGTAGCATCTTTGAGCGATAATTAAGATCTACTCTTTCTTCTACAGAGATGACGAAATGTGTCTGTCAGTCTGTTACGTTTTCATCTTAAAGGATTTTGTTAAAACCAAACATATTTGCACAAAGATAAATAAGTACTATATTAGGACATGAATACTTTTCATCCCTTTTAATAAGTGCTTGGTTTAAAATATAGCTTCGTGGTGACCCACTGGCTCCTCACCTCTCGTGCTTGAAGTCGTGGGTTTAAATCCGGACAAGTTTCAATGTGACTCTTTCAAATTCATATATTATGTACTTTCTAAGTTTATCTTGGACATCGCTGACAATGGCGAAGAAAAACATTGCAAGGAAACCTGGACTTAATTATAGTTAATATATTATGTTAGTGTCTCTGTTTTAGTTAGTGGCTCAGTTAAGTACAACAAGAACTGAAGTTTTAGATAACTTGAATGAATTTCTTATATTTTGTTTTTGTACGAATGTGGTTCAATTTTGGTGTTTATTGTTTTTATTGTTGCTTGAATTTTAATTATTTGAATTTCTTTTTTTAATTTTTGTCCCGTTTTTATTTTTTGCTTAATGATTTTTTAGATTTTAAATACTTTTGACATTTAAATTGTATTCGAATTTTAATTACTTTTGCCATTATAGTTGCCTAATTTTGACATTACAGTTGCCTAATTTCGACATTTTAGTAACTTTTAATTTTTAATATTTTATGAATGTAATAACTTTTCAAATTTTAATTAAGAAGGTACTTTATGAATTTTAATTATCTGCTGAATTATAATTTACATTGAATTTTGATTAAGAATTTTTTTACATAATATCTCTATTTTTTTAAATGATTTAATTTTTTCAATTGTGATCACTTAACTTTGTTTATTTATGTTACTCTCAGCCTCAGTCGTGGGCATTGGTAATATTATTTAATTAAGATGTGGATAACGTCGTGGGCTACACATATGTTACTTTTGTTTTTGTTTTAAAAATTTTGTTTTTGTATCATTTTGTGTAACTGTTTGTTTTCCCAGAAATAAATAAATAAATTAAGTTTGATATCGACAACACGTCTTGAGCAAGCGTGGCGTGGTGATCAATGCTCGCGCCTTCTCTGTATAAGAAGAGGCATATGTTAGTAGAAGAGGCAGTGGGATTGTTACAGGCTGGTATTATTATTATTAACTAGGTTCTGTCTGCGGCTCCACCCTCGTGAAAGTCGAAATTTATCCGAAGTGAACATATTTCCGGGATAAAAAGTATCCTATTTGCTATTCCAGACTATAAACTATCTCTGTGCTAAATTTCATCCAGATACGTCCAGCCGTTTGAGCGTGAAGAATTAACAAACATACAAACACACACACACTCACAAACTTTCGCCTTTATATTATATTATAAGTGTGTATAAGTTTTCTTGACGGTACGGTTCTGGAGTGGCGACCGCGAACTGGAAGACGTTGCGTTGGAAGACCTCCCACCAGGTGGACCGATGACATGGTGAAGGTTGCGGGGATCCGCTGGATGCGGGACGCATGGGCCTATCAATGTGGCGACGCTTGGGGTAGGCCTATGTCCAGCAGTGGACGTCTTTCGGCTGATATGATAATGGTGATGAAGTTCTCTATAGACAGAATGTCACTTTTCCAATATACCCATGCCACAAGCACACAAAATGAACAAGGTCAGATAGGTCCCTCCCTCTCAATCTTTACCATGGCATTGTGTATAGATATTGCGTGGATGAACCTACGTATATGAAAACGCAAATCTCGCATATAAACATACACCCAAACCCGGATCAACTATCTGTAAGCCATACATAGCGGCATCATTTGTTTTACTCAATTTATCTGAGTTTCTGAAATACGGAATTTTGTGTTCTTATCGTTGACTTAATAATATGAATTCTGCGATTTGAAACTTTCAAGTCACCAATCTGCATTTCTGCAAAACACAACTTAATAAAAATTAAAAAAAAACAACGGACTTAATAGTTATTTTTCACTTTTTATTGTTTTTATTTGGAAGTAAGATGTTTTTTTTTAAGATTTTTTCACTTTTAGTTGTGGGCGAGTTCAATATTAGGGTACATATAATGCCCAAAGTTATGCCTGAATAGATTACCCGAATAACATAAAACTAACATAACCGATGAAATGAGAGTGTACCTGGGTGTACTGTACATATCTGCGTACCCCTTTAGAGCGTACCGACGTGATGTTGTGCTGTTATGAAATGGCGTAAACAATAAACAGACATGCGATTGCAGCAATCCCGAGAGAATTGCCTTGTTTGTTGAAGAGTTCTATTTTAAATCGCCGAAGTTCTTCATCATATCTTCACCGAATTTAAATGGGATCACATGAGAAGTACCAGATTTCAAATAAAAAAGATTCATCAAAATCGGTTCACCTATACTCCATTTGCGATAACATTAGACGTTTCAACTAACCCATTTTACAGCCCGTTCAACCGATTTTGACTTCTATTGCGTTGGTAATACGACAAATGGTAGCTGTAGTAAACAGTTGGTTTTGGTAACAGGTTTATGCTTTTTATGTCATCCTTATGTTTACAGGATAGAACTCAAAATCGGTTGAACGGACTGTAAAAAGTTTTGTAAACCTGTCTAATGATATTTCAAATGGAGTTTAGTGAAGAATTCTGAGGTGACTAACATAAAAAATATACAGTCGAATTGAGAACGTCATGCTTTTTGAAGTTGGTTAAAAATGGGGTTTTATAGATATCTGAAATCAAATGTTAATGCCCTGTTTTATACTGGAGAGTCTCAAGCACACATACACCTGTAGTTTTGAGGACCTAGTCAACGCTACTGATGCTGTTATTATCGTGACAACCTTCTGGGCCCAAATTATAGAATTATAAATTGCTAGCTATTCCCCGCGGCTTCGCTCCCGTGGACCACTCCACATGACCCGTTTTCGGGTTTAAAAAATAGCCTATGTCACTCAGGAATAATGTAGCTTTCTACTGGTGAAAGAATTTTTTAAATCGGTCTAGTAGTTTCGGAGCCTATTCGGTACAAACAAACAAACAAAAAATCTTTCCTCTTTATAATAATGTTAGTATAGATAATATAGCTTTTGCCCGCGACTTCGCCCGAGTGAAAAGTGTTTTATTTCTGTTCAAGTGCTGGCGTACACTCCCTTGACCTCAACTTTAACTTTCACATACCGTTAGGTACACACAGTTCCGTTCAGTGAAAGTGTTACCTTAAAACAAGCCGCAAGAGCCATAAAGCGCATCCAGAACTACGGTATTAGATTCCTATCTGACAGTCTGCATGTGTTCAAATCTTTAGAAAACAAACTAACAACAAACTAATCTTTGAATGCCATCTCGCACTGGAGAGTCTATCTAATATATAACTTCCAATCGTATCACCCTCCAGTGGATCAAAGGGCGTAGTGGATACTTGGGCAATAATGCCGCAGATGAACTTGCGAAGAGAGGCTCCGATATGATAGTGCTAGGCCCGTACCCCTTTTCCCCCTGCTTTTCTCGCAATTTCGTGCGTGGATTCGCCAAATAACAATTGAAGTTCATAACAATGGTTAGTCACGGGCAACAGACTGTATTCAGTCAAAAATGGCTTTACCGATTGTATGCCCGCGATTAGCTAAAAATTTTTCAGCCTGAGTAGAAATAACCTTAGAAGAATTATAGGAACAATTACGGACCATAACCCCCTCAACAAATATCTTTTTAACATAGGCGCCACGGACACCCACGTCATCCTGGAATACGAGGCCGTGGCTTCTCAAAGTGAAGAAATCCTCAGAACAGTGAGGTCGCTCCGCAAAGCCTGTGAAGCCCCCATGAAGCTTAGCCCCACGTACAACGGACAAAATGGGAGTCTCAGTGCGGAAAAGAGAGTCCCTATCATCATCATCATCAAGTGTTTTATTGGTGTTCAATGGTGTTCCAATCCAGGTCATGGTCCATCCGCGCGCTTATTTTTATATCGATACATTCACCCGTTAAGGTTCCCCTAGTCGACGGCACGAACTGTTTTGTGCGTGAGGTTAAAATGCATGCTATCTCATTCGGCAGCACGTGTGAAAGAGATAGATGCTGTGATGAGCAGTAAAAAGCTAGTTCGCGTACGAATTAGCACTTTTTCAAATTTGTATCGAAATGGATGAAGATTTAGGACGAAAACGAGCCCCCGAAATTTTATCAGATCTTTGGGAGTCTACATATCATGAAAAAACGACTAAAAGTTTATTCACAAAATAAAATTATTTGCATTGTTCAATTACTAATCTATCCCTGTATGGTGGCCGTTTTGCAATTTTCCTTCTTCTTATGGTATTTATTTCCGCTCAAAGATGCGTTAAAATGAGTGTTGAAATATGGAACTTTCGACGCTCATAACTTTCAAATATTTTTTTTTACTTTTTTGTTTCCATACAGGGCTAGATAAAGATAAGACAAATTGATATCATTTTTTATTTTGAACGTACATCGTCAAACAGTGGAGTAATCACCAGACTACGTTTGTATGGAAGAATGATAGACTAGTGTAACCTTATGGCGTGAAAGGCAACGCATGAACAGCGTTATTATATTTTTAATGTTAATTTTTGAATTATAGCAAAACTAACCTGCTAAATAAAAACTTTTAAGTACGATATAAAACCACTTTCCGTCCATGAACATATAATAACTACAAGCACTATATACTCATTAATATGTATGTCTTTTAGTTCTAATATATGTTATGTTTATGCATTTTGTGCTGTACGCAAATTTGTGTAGTCTATTTAGTTAAAAAATCAAATTAAAAAATATTACTTAATTTTAAGTAGTCCTTTATGCAAAGAATTGAAATTTTCAACTGTTTTGTTAACTGTTCTAATTGTGTAAATCTATTTTTAACACTGAGGTTTGCTGTCAGAGAACCCAATTATAGTTTGTGTGTGTAAGTTTTCCTTCTGTATGTATACGTAAGTTTGTTTTGTGTACAGTAAATAATCATCACACTAATATTGTAAAGACGAAACTTTGTGAGTGTGTAGGTGTGTTTGTGTTTTTGTTTCTCTTTCACACAAACACTACTGAACCGATCTGTATGAAATTTGGCACAGATATAGATTATAGTCTGGAATAGCAGATACTTTCTGTGCCGGGAATATGCTCCCTTGGGATCATTATCGACATTCACGCGGGCGAAGCCGCTGGCAGAAGCTAGTATGAATATTACGACAAAAACATTACTTCCTCAAAAAAACTAAAACTTAGCACTTAAGCTATTACTACCTAGCTTTAAACTATAAAGGGGACAACACATTTACATTTAAAACGCACGAGCGGTCTGTTTGCGGTGTGTACGCGTAAAACTAATGCACCAAAACTTTTGTGGTCAAAACAAGAACTCTAAAACGAAACAGTCGTGTTTGAAATTAGCACTAATAGAGGTGGTCTGGAACTTTTGTTTGGTATAGTTAATACAGGCGTATTATATAACTACGGTATAACTTTTTGAGATAGGAGTTATTTCAATGTGAAGGGGAAAGTAAATGTTTCCGGAGCAGTATTCATCTACTCATAAGCAAAATAATAATTAATTTATCCTGACTTAAAACCTGATGTCTATTAAGCCAAAGGGCGTCCAGAAGTATTCCAGGCGAGCGGTGGTGGCCCGTTGGTAACGGCCGTGACTTACAAGTTGTAGGTCGTGGGTTCAAACTCAGGTAGGTGTTTTACTTTTTGTAAATTATTTCATCGCCACTCCTAACAAAACGGTGAAGGTAAACATCGTGAGGAAACCGCCAAGTCCTAGAACCAAAAGTTCGAAGATATGTGACATCCACCAACCCGCACTGGGCCCCCGTGGTGGATTATTCCCTTTCACAGAGAGGAGGCCTGCATGCACAACTGACCAAATGGAAGTCTATGTGCGGAAAAGAGTGTTTATCTATCCTATCCTAAGTATTCTATCGCGAACGGTGTCGAGCTTCACGTTTTATCTCGCTCCATGTAATGACATTTGTTCGGTGCTTCTGCAAACACAGTGCGACGCCATCGCCAGAATTTTCAATTTTTTATTTTTTCAAAATAGTTTATTTCAAATAAACCTTAAAGGTACTTTTGAATTGTCAAACAACAAAAACATATGACTCTAGTTGCAAATTCGCAAACGTCAGTAGATCTCAATGGAGAAGAATTTGCAAGAAACTCCACGGACACTCTTTTCCATCAGTTTCAATTACAAGTTTTTGGTTACATCATTCTTGTTAAAAAAAAAATACATATATGTGAGAACGATGCAAAAAGACGTGCACGTAAAAGCGTCTAGAGTAACAAACAATTTCAACATAAAAATGCAATGACAGGCCGAGGCAGCTAAGTTATGACCAATCCCAACTGATGGCGCCCGTTCACGAACATGACGCATGGATCGGCACCACTCAGCTCAACCATTATGGAGGGAACCGAATGATCCAACACATGTGCCACCATCAGAGAGAAATTAGAGAGAGCATGACACACTCAAATGCCAGGGCACACAGAAGTCAACCAACGACACATAGGTAGATTTACAGTCGGAACATAGTACTCACACATGTGCTGTGCAGTTATATAATACTAAAAGAAATTGAGTTTATACAATACAATTATATTCATACAGTCTTCAGCAGCTCCAACAATACTGCAACACTTTTCTGCCCATCACTAATTGTTTTTGCGCCCTAATGGCTGCGGAGCGGGACCAGCATTTAGCCAAGCATTTTTATCAGCGATGTAATCCCCCAACTTATAATATGCTTGCCTGCATAGTGTGCGTTTTATACAAGTTTTAAATTTCGTCTCATTCAGTTCTAGAATGTGGGGAGGTATTTTATTGTAACATTTTATACAGTACCCCATAAAAGATGATGCTACTTTAGCCAGCCTGAAACCTGGCTGGATTAATTGGTTCCTATTTCTAGTAACATAATTATGTCTGTCGCCGTTTTTACTGAAAAGATGTAAATTTTTTCTAACGTACATGATGTTTTCATAAATATATTGACAAGGTACCGTCATGATGTTAATGTCCTTAAACAGTTCCCTTAGAGAATCGCGCCGGCGAAGATTGTATATCGCTCTGATGGCTCGTTTTTGCAGAATAAAAATTGACTCAATGTCTGCAGCCCTTCCCCATAGTAAGATACCGCAAGACATTATACTATGAAAGTAGCTAAAATAGACTAGCCTCGCGGTATCTACATCAGTAAACTGACGAATTTTTCTAACAGCATAAGCTACCGAACTTAGCCGCCCTGCAAGTGATATTAAATGTGAAGGACCCCATTGCAACCCTGAGTCTAGCGTGATCCCCAGGAATACCGTTTTATCGACAAATTCTAGCTTCTCCCTACCCAAGATAATGTCACAATCAGTACTTTTGACATTCGGCAAGGCAAATTTTACGCACTTAGTCTTTTTAGCATTTAAAACTAAATTATTAGCCGTGAACCAATTTTGAACCTGTCGCAAGACGTCATTTACGTCGTCAACGTTACTCGTACGTCTATTTATCTTAAAAATCAACGAAGTGTCATCAGCAAATAACACCATGTTTAAATTGTTATTCAATAGATGGGGTAAATCGTTAATGTAGACTAGGAATAAGAAAGGACCCAAAATTGAACCCTGGGGTACCCCCATTTTCACGGTTAACCCGGACGAATTGACACCGTTTATTTGAACTAATTGCTGTCTATCATTTAAATAAGATTTTACTAAACTCAACGCTGATTGGCCTAGCCCGTAATGCTCAAGTTTCATAAGTAATGTTACATGATTAACGCAATCAAACGCTTTCGACAGGTCGCAGAAAACACCTATAGCATCTTGTGCCTCTTCCCACGCATCAAAGATGTGTTTTAATAAGGTGACACCAGCGTCGGTCGTACAACGTCCTTTGGTAAAACCATACTGTTTATCGTGTAGGATGTTATTCGTATTAAAATGAATGAGCATTTGATTTAGCATTATCTTTTCAAATATCTTGCTGAAAACCGGCAGCACCGATACTGGTCTATAATTATTCGTGTCTTTACTGTCCCCGGATTTAAAAAGTGGTATAACCTTACTATGTTTCATTAGATCCGGGAAGACTCCTTGGTCTACACACAAATTAAAAATTAAAGCTAGGTACGGCGCTATAGTCTGAATAATGGAGGTACAAACTTTGATGGACATCCCCCATAGATCTTCGGTCAGTTTGATCTTGATTTGCTTAAAAGCTTTTATTACTGATATTGGGTTTATATGTGAAAAGTAAAATTCAGTCGGGCAGGCTGAAACGTTAGCGTTTAATAAACCAGAAGCAAGCGAGGGCGAAGAATTTAAGGTTTCAGTAGTTTTAATTGGGATACTGGTAAAGAAATTTACAAATTCTTGAGCAACTTTTTTGTTATCTCTTATAAGTCCATGTGTAGTTTCAAGCGTGTAATCAGTATTATTTCTTTTGTTCCTATTCGTTTCATTGTTTATAATTTTCCAAACTGTCTTGATTTTATTTTCTGCGGTTTTAACCTTATTGCCAATGTATAAAGCCTTAGCTACTTTACACGTATTTCTAAAAATTCTTGAATATGTAGCAACATACTTATTAAAAGTTTCAGTGTTAATATAAGGCTTAAGGCCATACAGCTCGTAAAGTCTTTCCCTACTTTTCCTGAGTCCTTTAGTCGCCCAGTCACTGAATAAAAACTTAGGACTTATAGTTTTAGTTTTCTTCTTAAAAGTATTATTGAACTCTGTTTGAACTACTGAGAAAACTTTTTTATATAAAATATTACCATCATTCACTGTGAGGTCTTGATCACTTAACTTACTAATTAAAATGCTGTTAAATTTATTTAATTTACCAGATGTTATTGGTCTGGATTGAATCTGCACTTGTTGTATTGATATGTAGGCCTCAAAGGTTACCAGTAGCCCACTATGATCCGAAGGCAGACAATTTATAATGGCTTTGTCTAAGTAGTCGCAACAACAAAAAACATTATCAATACATGTAGCAGTAGTCACAGTTGTTCGGGTTGGTTCCATAAACACATGTGACAAATTAAATGATTTGAAGAGATTTGATAATCTACTGCTCTCTGAATTATTTTCTAAAATATTTATATTAAAGTCACCACAGATTATGACTAGTTTATTACCAGTTGCAAGTTTTGCCAATGAATTGTCTTTGATACTTCCTTTTTCTTAGTGGATTCTAATTCATAGCATTTATGTTTATGATTGGAATACAACCGAAGTATGTAATCACTTACGTCGGTGGCGGCCAGTCAGTAATCCATTCTTTCATACTAAAATTCAACAAAACATGACTGAAACTGCCGAAACTCAGCACGGCTTTCCAAGACACCCTTTCTAACCCACAGGTCTTACATACCCAGAAACAAACGCAGCGATTTCACCCCGAATCTACATTCTCCCTAACATTTTAGGGCACAACCACAATGTCACTTACTATGATAAACGGCTGAACTAAACTTGCGTCGTAAACTGAAAATTTAAACAGTAATGTTATACCTACCCATTTAACATTTTGTCTTTTCTATAGTGAACGAAATGCGATCTTTTTCTAATATCGAAATGACATCGTGACATGTTATATTTCGAGTACGAAGTGTTTTATTTAAATTACTTTCAGAAACTGTGCAACAGTGTGACAAAATACAAATTATACAAGGTTAAGTACATTCAAATAAATAATAATAATTCACCTACGTCCAGCAGTAGACGTCGACGGCTGATAAGATGATGATGATGAAGTACATTCAAATAACTGAAAATCTCGTATTGGTCATGTACAAAATTCAAAATTCAAAATTCTTTATTGGTGTGATTTTTGGTACATTTTACATGAGATCTTAATAATAAATATTCGTTCCTCAAAAATCTACCATAAAAGTGTACACTCTTTCGCATTATTAGTAATTATTATTAAACAGAATAAACACAACATATTGTGACTACACGCCATGTATCTCTATATTTTGGTTACCGAATATTATTTTATATTTCAAACTGCGCGTGGCCGCCATATGTGCGGAACACATTGAAGCACGGACGCTTGGGTTTAAAGATCGGTTTGACAGGCAACGTCATAAACTATGAGACAGATATACATTTCTAAAACAAAACCCTTTTAAAGAAACTCGTAAATTGCCTCTTGATGTAAAAACTGTCAAGACAAAAGTAGTATTCCAACGAAATTCTAAAGAGACTTTGAATATCCGATTTCTAACACGAACCCGAACCCCATAAATTAACATTTGGGACAAAGTGGCTGCAAGCCGTGCAACAGAGGACGTGGTGAGTCGGAGAGACGGTTACGGCAGGTAGCGAATTCAAGGAGGTTGGAGTGGACACTTAGCTTTAGGCAGGGAAACAGGACGGACTGATTTTGAGAGATCAAGAGAAGTCGAGTTATAGGGTATTACTTTGGAACCAATAATTGAAAGTCGTGTCGTTGTAAATATCGTGGTAACGAGTTTAACTATTAAGTTAAATTATAATTTAGTCTTATTTCGTAATAGTATTGTGTGAGTAAGTGCCTGAATGATTGGGTAAGTTTTAATCTTTATATAACGTAGGTAGGGACAAATCACTAATGTACACTTTATTCTAGCATGGCGAGAACTTGTATTTATCTCCTAATCCTCACCTTGACAGATATTTGTCACTAGCATTTGGTCTAGGGAAGCGGTGAAGTCTTCCTTAACACTTACAAGCGCTAATTTCATCAATTGTTACACTCTACAATTACCAATTTGATTATGGGCCATTATTGAGAGTTAACTGACATAACACACATGGAAAACGGAACCGCTAATCTTCACTATTTGTATAAAATAGGCTAAATGGCCTCCTTTAAATGGGTACGTAGGACAACCAATTGTTGACAAATACTGATTCCTATAGAAGGTCTGGCTCAGAACACTTTGCGTAATACTTGCTGTCGCTCAGATCCAGGGAGGGGGGTAGGCTTCACACGGTAGGCTTCACAAAGAACCCCAAACTACATCGTCTAAAGACGTTTAGGGAACGTGTCTCGTTAAAACCACACCACGCCTTTTTGTAGGCAGCTCAAAATCGTCACTATTTAGCGAGACACGAAATTGGATGGGTACTGCTCCTTAGCGGTCTCGAAAATCCACGCAATGGGCAGATTAAAGAAATGAGAAGCGACGACTAAATCCGCTCCGACGTACGGCAAGTTTTGGCAATGAATTCTGCACCAGACCAGAGTCTACGGTACGCTTGCATTATTTTGTATTGTCTTTGTAATGGGTGTTTAGGTCGATAGGGAGAGCTATTTACCATAGCGCGCGTCCAGTAAATCTGGTAGCATGTCTCGCCCAAATTGCAGGGGCAAATAGGCACAAAACTGACCACTGTCTTAGGACTGGGCAAGCCATACTAAAGCTTAGGAAACTTGTATTTTTGGGGCCGCCGCAGATTCTCTCTAGAACCTGCATTCTAGGCCCCATAGTACATGTGCGACGTGCTTGCTGCTGTTAGCGGTTGCTCGTCACGTGGGTGGGAAATCTAGACTATTATCAATGAACTCACTAACGTAAATCAAGTAAACGTATTTAACAGCGCAAGCGTAGCGTTCCTATCCATTTCCTTCCGTTAGGCAAATAATGCATTTTGCAACCTTTTATCTAATTAACTTCATACATCATTATTGTTTTACCTATAAAGCCCTTAAGGCTAACAGACAGAAATGTGTGCTGGGAGTTTGTTTCATCATTTCTTCTCCCCAGCTATTGCACATAGGAAATGATGGTGGGTTGGGCGCTTTTTGGGACTGTCTTTAGGAGAGTTGATCTAATCAACTCCAGTTACTTCTAGAGTTAAAACTCTCTGACAAATTATTTAATTGTATTTGTATTAATTCTTGAATGTATATTCACTACTCGTGACCACTTTTCGGTCTTTGATTTAATACTCTATACATTAGTGTAAAGGGTTTCTCAAACAAGATTCAGTTAATTATAAGAATTTAGTTTATATCCCTTAGGTTACATTTTATCCTTCTAAACCACTTCCAAGTTATAAATTTATAACCGTGAATTCCAAAACAAAACAAAACATAATTTGGTTTTCACTATAGTCGGAAGAGAACCGTCCAGTCAATGGTGCGAGGTTCATTAGACAGCGCGGTATGGTGGGGCGCTGTCTCTCTTTCATCAAAAGAGCCGACCTTAACTCTAAATCTAGGGCACGTTTAGGAAAAACGAAATTTTTATCACCCTAGGGTCGTTTAGGAACAGTCACAATATCTAAAGACAGAAAAGACAAGCAAAACATTAACAATTGACTATACATAAAAATAATAAATGAAATGGAATTCCAAAATTAAATAAATATCAATGTCAAATAACTTACAATTTATCATTAAAAAATTCATCAATAGTATAATAGCATTTTTCCAATAATAGCTTTCTTAATTTGTTTTTAAATTGAATAACATCATTAGGATCAACTTTTATGTTTGGAGCAATACTGAAATCATGAAAAAAATCTAATTTTAGGTTCGCAAAACTCATGCAATACCTATCTCGACAAAACTAGGAATGATGCTCGCGATTTCAGGGAAACTCGCATGGTAAACATTGTTCAAGATGACGAGTATAATGTAAAGGTAGTTATTTACTTATTAGAGGTTTTCAATCATTTCAATAACACCTCGCAGTCGTAAAAGGAAAACTTATGAACTCGATATTACAAAAACTTTTAGGTAAAAGAAAGGTCTTCAAATTGAACTAAAATAATACAAGATTCCAGTCATCTCCCTTCACAAATAGTAACTTTCTTCTCCCAGACTTACCGTGGTACCTACGTCTTGAGAGAATTGCGTCTAATTTGCCCCTGTCGCGCGAACTCGGGGTGCTAATTTCTAATGACAACAACACTTGATTGGCAGCCGAGTGTGGTGTGATGCTGTTAGTGTTTGGTACCTGCATGCAGTAATGATGTGGCGGTAAAGACTTTAAAGATTATTTTGTGTGTTGTAGTAAAGTAGTGTTAGCGATATTTACATTTAATTGAACTCGCCAAGTGATTTTTCTATGTTGATAATAATTCATTTGATATTTTTACGCTTGCAACAAAGATGGACTGCTACTTGTCAGGCTGATAAACGATAGGCTTGGACTTCTTGTTTCCCTCCCATTCCAAGGTCCCACTCTGTAAACTGTATTCTATAAACTGTTTATTTGATATGAGAATACACCTGGGTGAGTAAACCCTTATAAGCATTTTTATTTACATCGCCATCCCCGCTGAAATACCTATACAAGGTTTTAGTATTTTTATTAAAAGAGTAGTAAGAGTCTCAATATCTGCCTAACCTTGTCTAACTATGTTGGGTCACGGGGTCCCAGTGTTAACAAAGGAAATTTGGTTCAAATAAATGTCACTAGATGGCGCGATATGCATGGATTCGTTATTGAACCGTGTGTAAAATTAACATTTTCTAGAATTGATCACAAAAATTTTATGTTCTTTTTAATTAACTCTCCTAAGCACAAAATTATGGAATATTGGGCTCATAGTTCCCATTTCAAAGATTATTTGAACGTCGATCATTTAAAATTTATTGCAATAGATGGCGCAGTTTTAAATCTCTCAGGCATGTCACCACATTTTGGTACAATGAAACTGTAAAAACGTGCAAAAAATACTATAAAACAAATCACTGTAATTGGAGAAAAAAATAGTCACGAACTGAGAAAACCCTTTTACTTGAAAGTCGCTGCTAACACCATCAATAGCCGGGGAACGGAACCGAACGCGATCGAAGTACTTATAAAAATAATCATTGCTAGTTACGTCGGCACGGTTTCTTTGTATGGGATGAGGCATCTGTATGCTAGTATTATATTATCTGCTCAGGCCATGAACCTACCTTACATGCGATGCTTAACCCTTGAAAACTCGTACGGCTGTAATAACTTGGATCATACACTTTAAAATAGAAATGAATCGATACGATGGATGAAAAAAAGTGGACTATCCGAACAATAAGGCGTTTACAGCTGTTCCCGAAATAACAAAAATCGTACTCATTACAACACACGTAATGAGTACGATTACAAACACACGTCAAAAGCATAGCATCTCATTTTAAAGCCCAAAAACAAGCAAACAGGAACCTCCTAAAAATCCCTATTAACTTAAAACACTGTAAAATAAAACAACTGTTTATCATACGTTGCTTTTAACATTACATTTTTAATATACTTAAGTGCAAGTTTGCTGTAGCGCCGTCCTATGACTAAAGCGTCACTATATGACATTTTTTCGATTTTGAGTATTTAATTCCTCCGTAATTATCAAAAAAATCTCTATCGAACTTTCTAAGCACTAATTTTCTACTATCAATAGATTCAGATTAAAAGAATAAAAAAGCCCCAAATTCCTGTTTACAAATCTATTTTTTATAAGATTGAAAGTACTATGTAATTAGATATATATTTTACACCGGAATCTCTTCATATGACAAAGTTAATAAACAGCATCGATTCTTGGAACACGGAGTGCTTTTTCGTATGTTATAGTTCTAATTTGTTTGCGGGCCGAGGGGCTACACCGAATAAAGTTTAACAATGACAAGATGACACCAAAAACAGACAGTTCTGTGATTTTTGGCACTGCCCGATCACCTCGGAAACTAAAACGTTACTCAATCGATTCAGCATGCCATCAATTTTGAGAATATGCAAAAATATTTATAATTTTAACGTTCAAATACCCTTTTCTCAAACATGCATCGAATTTACGGACAAAGAAAATTAAATCCATTGAAGGAGCGTTTTTTGAATTTGGAACATTACAACGCTCCAGCAATGTTGTATAAACGGCATGCTGGGGTTATTAAATACTCTTTGATTATATCTCTTTTATCATTCTTGGCATACTAAAGTAAGTCTCTTTGCTTAGTACAAATTGCGTTCACGTGGGTGTATAGCCATAAATGCGTTTGCCTATCGGCACAGATGATAAATAGAAAATTGGCGGCAAAGCTCAAAATTCGTAATGATTTGTTATTTACTTACATTTAATAAAATATTATAATCATTGTTCAGCGAACACAAAATCAGATAGGTTTTTCTCAACTTTCAGAAAGTGCACGAAGCAGCTAGAAGACACAAAATACATAGCTAAAATACCTAAAGAAATAGCAACTTATTTAAACTTGACAAATCCTGAATGTTACACTGGACATTGTTTCCGTAGGTCTTCAGCCACTCTTCTGGCTGATTCTGGAGCGAATTTGACGACTCTGAATATACACGGAGGCTGGAAGTCCGAAAAAGTGGCTGAAGGGTACATTGAGAACTCAATTGAAAACAAAACTAATATAAATAATAAAATAAATCAAAAGATCACATTGCAACCTATTCGGAAACAGAATCTCACCCGCTGGCCAAAACAGCATAATTCACCATTTACCACTACATCCAATGCCCACCTGCAAACCTCATCCGAAGTTCAACAAATAAACATAAATGTACCGGGGAAATCAATAACATTTTCTTTTAGTAATTGCCCCAATATGACTAATGTAACTTTTAATATTTATTAAATGAAATTTATAATAAAGAAGTATGTTTGATTTCCCTGCATTCTTATGAGAAAAGCACTGTATATGCCTCGGCAGAAATGATAATTGCCTGTCTCGTATTAAAGTCATACTCGACCTGCAATTGCCTATTTCACGGCCTTTGCAATTTTTATTAATATAAATAAATATAAATAATCATTTTTGCGTGACAAATTGTGCGAGGCACAGCGTGCTGCATGCAGGATAGTACAAGTGAAGACCCGCACAAAAGAGAGACGCCGAGGAAAGAGTCGGAGGTGCACGAAAAAACCGAAGACGTACGAGCGCGCGCTGACTAGAGACATACAGTACCTAAGCTAGCAGCCGCTATTATGTGTTAACACTGAGCATCAGCTGTGTTTTTGTTATTTCAGTCTCATCATATTTTACGAAACTGAAAGACTGTAAATTTAATGAATCGATCACCGTTCCAAACGGGTGACCATAAGACACCTCTCTCTTTTTTATTATTTCGCGGTGTTTTTTTGTTTTTCATCTATAATTCAAAATATGATTTTGTCAGATAGTGACACTAGCTATAGGACGGCAACGTAAAATGTTTCGGGAACATAGAGCGAGCAAAGAGGCTTTAATATCGTGTAAGTTTAGAATACCCACATGTAGATTTTTAATATGTAAAAAGGCCATTATAAAAGGGAGGGTTTTTGTAAGTTTACAGGGCTGCTGATATTTAAGATGAGGAATTAAAATCTGAGGGTAAAGAAGCATTTCTTGCCAGTAACTAAATTGAAAAATAATTAAAAACCTTAATAAAATAACCTTATAAATACGAAGTCTGTCTGAAATTTAAAATGGGTTTGTGCCTCTCCATTTTAGATTTCATCCCTCAGAGAAACTTTTAAGCCGGCAAAAAAAAAAGTGTGAGCAGAAATGCATACAGAATAAGTAAACTGAACTAGAGATGGATCGGCAATACTTGCTGAAGAACCGATGCTGCAATGATGCGATGTGATTGTGATTATAATACTGCTAATGATTAATTTAATTAATTAATAAATTGATTGTTGGGGTATATGTTTGCTTGAGCTCTAGACAAAGTGGCCTTTTTTTTAGAAAAAAACTGGCCTCTGCCAGAGGCTTCGCTCTCATGAATGTCGAAAATTATCCCTAGAGAACATATTCCCGGGATAAAAAGTATCCTATGTACTACTCCTGACTAAAATCTATCTCTGTGTTTTTTACCAGACATTTAATTAATGCATTAGCGTGCCCGGTGTTAGCCAATGTTGCTAGTTATTATTATATTTTTACGCCTATGTTTTGCTGGATTTATATTTTAAGTTCCTAGTATCTTTAAGCTTTTTCCATTGTTGTTTCAACAGAAATAATAATATAATATCACGCTTGTATTATCTGAAGGATTAAGCGGTAGTGTACTCACATATTTCCATTTATGTTTATTTTATTTATTTTTATTTTCAACACGTCCTGCCTACTTCAGGGCTAAGGCCTTTCTGCCTTCCAATCCTGTCGATAGGCACCAAGCTCGTCCCGCCATTTTTTCCTTGGTCTGCCGCAATGTCGCTGGACCCACATTGTGGTAGTCTTTGGTCAGCTGGATCCGCTTGGTTTAGCCCATGATCCGTTTGACATGTGGCAGATGTGTCTCGTCCATTTTAACTTGGCTGCTTTTGGGTGACGTCGGCGATTTGTGTTTTGGACCGCAGCACTGTGTTCCGCACACGGTCTGTTAATCAGACTCCTAGAATGCTGCGCTAAATGACTCGCTGGAAACTTAAAGCTTGAACCTCTGCTGCGATATCCAAGAAGTTTGAGCGCCATGTTTAAGTTCCACAAAATAGAGGACGACCCTATTGCCTTGAAGCGGCCATATGACAGAATCTACTGCTACTGAGAAATAGTAGATGGTAAACCAAATAACACTCAGTCTGAGCCGGGAATCGAATCCAGCACCTCATAAGTACCGCTTGCGACCACTGGATCTAAGTAACCGTCACAGTAAGACAAAAAAAGGAACCTAGGTTTTTTTTTACTGTATGTTATACCTACTATCAAATACTATATACCTAGACTAGACTACATAGATTAATGTATAGAAAAAAAACTTAATTACTTATTTAGCACTAGCTTTTGCCCGCGACTTCCTCTGTGTAGCAATAGTACTTCAAATAGTCTACTTTTCATATAATAGGCTACCTTACTTGATGAGTTATTGTTTCACCATTCAAACTTCCACCCCTTTAAGAATGATTGCCGGGATAAAAGCTATCCTATGTCCTTTCCAGGGTCTCAAACTGTATACATACCAAATTGCACCTTAATCCGTTTAGCAGTTTATGCGTGAAAAGGTAACAGACTGACACAGAGAGACAGACAGAGTAACGTACCTAATATGGAAGTATGTAATGCTACGGAGCACTGTGTCGTAGCACGATGCCGGAGGCGGCGTAGACAGACATTTCGTAGCGGTATTGTAGCACCGTAGGTAGCTACGTAGACTTGTCGTAGCAGAGTCTAAGCTCGATTTTCAAGTTTTCTAATTTTTACGTATATTATTTTGTTTTATGCGGTGCGGTATACTGTATTTTAATATAATAAACGCGAAGTCTGGATGACTGTTAATCAATCACGCGTTAACGGCTGAGCGGATTTGGATGAAACTTGGCACACAAATAGACTATTTTTTAAGTTTTACACAACCTAGATTTTTTTTCCTTCGATTATATAATCACATACACAAACACCGAGAGCCGGAACAACAATCAAACAAATATTTGTTCCGTGCAGGATCGAACCCGGGACACGCAGCGCAGCAGTAAATTGCTCAACCACAGCGCCGACCGTATGTCCGCACTATTTTCTGGATTCACTTATCAAGTTGCATGTATTTCCGCTAAAATAAAATTATGAACTAAAACATAACTAAAATTAATGTATGGAAAGGAGTCATTGGGCGTCAAAAAGGAAAAATAAAAAACTTATTTATTTGCCACAAACGTTAATAGTCTCCCACATCCACTTCGTTGTCGACGGGTAACGTGCAACAATATCATTGCCACGTAGGATAGCAATGCTGATTCTCTGGCCGAAGCAAAACCCAGTGTTTCGTATCTACATAGCCTTAAAAACCAAAGAACATTAGTCAAATACGACTTGATCAAAATATAAAGCGGCCAACAATGATTGATACATCAAAAATTATGACTTACTAGCGGACGCCTCGCGGTGTCACCCACGTAGTTCCCGTTCCCGTGAGAATACAGGGATAAAAAGTAGCCTATGTCATCCGGGGATAGTGTAGCTTCCCAACGGTGAAAGAATTTTTGAAATCGGTCCAATAGTTTCGGAGTCTATAAGGAACATACATACATACTTTTTCTTTTATGTATATAGATAAATACTTATTTCTTTTATGAATATGAATAAAATTACGAGCTTATTTTATTGAAGCCGATAAAATAATTTAGGTTTATAATAAAACCTTATTTCTTTACTACTTTTTATAGGTTTTGAACGCATCTAATCCCGACCCGTTTTAATCTGTGGTACACGTTGCATCTTAGCACTATACTTCATAAAAGATAGCTTGATATCTGCGATACTCGTAGCTGTCAGTATCAATACAGTAACAATAGCGCTTGACAGGCACGTAACAATAACGTATACGTCAGTTTGACATATGTCGTAGAGATCAAGCTATCTTTTATGAAGTATACCAATAAGCATTTTAATAAAATACTAGATTTATTGTGGAATTATTATTATTTTTGAAGTGTGTTGTAGTTTTTGTAGTGTAACACAATAACATCAAGTTAATTCGTTCTCCTAAGCACAATAACATCATGTGCTTAGGAGAACGAATTAATATAAACGTCATGCATGTTCGCGACATCTTTAGACGGGTCACAGCAAGTATGGACCGTGACCGATGTTCATTTGAAGTTTAAGTCTCATAGCAGCATACATGTATTGTTATTTTACGACCATACCCTAGAAAATCTTCAAAAATATCCAAATAACACACGACAGGTACGATGTTTTTGTGTTGAGCCACAAAAGTTAATCTTTAAACATTTCTCCTGTTTTGTTGCAATTTTAGTGACTAACACATGCCTGTTGTGGGTTTCTTTTTCAGTCTTTGAGTTGTTCATCATACTGGCATAACAATCACAGCTCTAAGCCAATTGTTTTTAATTTTGAAAGAGAAAAAAGAAAGAAAAGAAAGAAAAATTGTTTTTACTGTTGCCTTAAAAGAACCCCAGTGCATTTTTGCTTCATAACTATCAAAAAAATTGGTAAACGCAAAAAAGCGTGTAGTGATTAAATCTCTTATGTGGAGTGTTTTTATTTATAAAAGTAAGTGTATATAGCGACCTTAAAGTTTCATTACTACACTCCCGGAAACATTGAATTAAAATCTTGAATTGTCTAAAACAACACAAAATATGAGTCTAGTTGCACATTTGCAAGCGTCAGTAAGTCTCTATGGAGAAGAATGTGCTAGAAACTCCACGGACACACTTTTCCATCTGTTTTAATTACAATTATTTGTTTACATCATTCTTGTTAAGAAATATTTAAGGATCGTAGCAGGTGGCGTTATGTAGTGTCTGCCTATCCCCCTGGGGAAAAATGCGTGAGTTTATGTATATAACATTCTTGTTGAAAAAATACATATTTGAGAACTATGTACAAATACCTGCATGTGAAAGCGTCTAGAGCAAAACAAACAAATCAAAACACAATAAGTACAAAATTAAACAGCAGGCCGAGGCAGCTAAGTTATGACCAATCGCAGCTGATGGCGCCCGTTCACGAAAATGACGCATGGATTGGTACCACTCAGCTGAGCCATCATGAAGAGAACAGAATGATCCAACACATGTGCCACCATCAGAGAGACATTAGAGTGAGCATGACACACTCTTAACTGCCAGGGCACACAAAAGTCAACGAACGACACATAGGTACTGTAAGTGGTAGATTTACACTTTGTACTTATTTCTCACATATGTGCTGTGCAGATATCACACTATCACATCACACTTCACACTAATATTATAAAGCCGAAAGTTTGTGTGTGTGTGTGTCTTTGTATGTTTGTTAATTCTTCACGCTATTAACGGCTTGACTGATCTGGATGAAATTTGGCAGAGAGATAGATTATAGTCTGGAATAGCACATAGGATACTTTTTATCCCGGTAATATGTTCTCTTGGGATGAATTTCGACTTTCAAGAACCTAGTATCATACTAAAATAAATCGAATTTATACATTACAAATATATTCATACAGTCGACAGCAGATCCAACAATACTTCAAAACAATAATGTTCTGCACATCACTTGTTTTTGCGCCCTAGTGGTTGTGAAGCAGGACTAGCATTGAACCATACATTCTTAACATCGATGTAATCCTCCAACTTATAACATGCCTGCCTGGAATAATCAACTTACTACAGTAATTAATCTAATTTTGAGTGTACCACAAATAAACTGTGATAAGGGAAAGACAATAAAGATGACTTTTCAAAAAATACTATAGAACTCTCACTTACCTAATTCATATTTTTTATCAACAACAATACAATTTTAAATCCCAAACTTATTCTATAAAACTTAGCAAAACTTTAATTATATCGATATGAAAATATTCTAACTTTACCCATTTTTTGTGAGCAGCAACCCTGAATAATACAGGGTTGAAAGTAGAGCTAATTAAAAGTTCGATGCCTCGGGAGCGCCAACCCTAACTAGTTACCTTACATTTTCAATTTATTTACATATTACATAGTGTGGTAGTTATTTTTAATAGAGATAAGAAAATACTGCGTAATTATGTTATCAAAATCTGCCGGCAGCCAGAATACTTAAATTACCACAATTTATAAGTAGGCAAGGACTTATTTAAGTCGCCAAGTAGCAATGTGGATTGAAGAGTACAGAACAATGCGGGAACAATTTCTCTGTGATAAATAGCTCTTTTTGTATTCAGACTGTGATAAATAACACTTCTTGCACATTTCAGCGACAAACCGCACTTTCTGCTTTTTGTGTATTAATTTAACCTATTTTTTTATTTTATTTTGATCAATAAACATTGTACACTGATCTTTATAATGTTTTGTCCTGTAATTATTTAAGTGGTGTACAATAAAGTATATAATAATAATAAATAAATATGCCCATAAATATTTGAGTTTACACAGAATAGGCACCTACTTCGTTGGCGCCTTTTCTGTGCAAATGTAAGGCAGGAGGGATTTTAGTCAGTTGGATCCTGACACTATCCAGACTGGCTCACTTTTTAAGGCAGTTTTCAGTCCGACCGGATTTCTCCTCCTGCCACTTTAAAAAAAAAGGAATTAAAAGCAATAACAGATTAATTCATTAATTTGATAAATAGGAATATGGTTCTCACATACTTAAAAATATTGCAAACATAGGTAAAATACTTAATTCAACGGAACAGTGTGTGACTCAAACTCTTAAACAAAAAAAAAAGAAATACAGTAACTATAAATAGGTATATAAATTAAGAAATATGATTTTGTCTACACTAAAGATTGCCATATGGAGCAGGACCAGCATAAAATATTCCTCACAAACCAAAAAAGAGGCCCTAGACAAATGACTTTCTAACATCGAAAGCGTGTCTATAGCGATTGTCAAAAAGGTAAAATTGTATGAGATTGACTAGCGATATCAAAAAATCACGTGATCAATCCATCATTTTGACATTTTGACTATTGCCTTCGCTGACAACCAATGCCACTTGTCTAGAGCCTCATATCAGAAAGCTAACAATATCACATACATATTCATAGACAAATAATATGTAAATCAATAATGGTATAGTTTAAACACAGTTACAGGAGCTCGTGGATAAAAAATCACCTTTTAAAACCTTTTATTTTGATACTCAACACAATTCGTATGGAAGAAATAAAAATTGGGCCCCACAATATGGCACCAAAAATCCGCCATTTTTTTCTACTATCAAAAATGACACTCGCAAGGTTAAGGCGAATCGATTGACGTAAGAACCATCAAAATCAGCCAACGCGTTTGGTCTCTAGAACGCCATATAGGAACAAACATACATATTACATAGACTGATGAACGGAAAGTGCTGCTTCGGCAGTCGGGTAATAATAACACACGCCGCACACAGGTCCATCTTCAAGGTTAAGCAACAATTGCCGAGATCGGTCCATCAATGGCTGACCAACTTTACACAACGAGATTCCTCCGTGTCGCAAAGAGCACGTTAAGCCGTTAGTCCCGGCTGTCATTTGAAGATCTTTACAGTCGTTACGGGTAGTCAGAAGCCAGAAAAGTACACCAGTCTTGCCAAGGGGTATCGTGTTACCCAGTTACTGGGTTGTGGAGGACAGATATGCAGTCGTTCCATGAAAAATATTGGTATTGAGCTGCATACGGTTAGAATGGACGTCGTAACCAGTATTGTTGGGAAAAGACAGGTTGCTGCAAAACCAAATAATTTCTTATTCTTTTAAATAAAATTATTTATTAGAAATCTTTTTAAAACAATTTCTTTTTTTTTGTATTATTCTCAGCAAACCCTTTCATTTGATACCCATATCATGGCAGTCCATAAAAAATAACTAGCCCGCCATCTTGGGCCGTCCGCCATATTGGATTTAAAATAACGTCAATTAACTAACCGTGCATTGTCATCCAAACTAAACGTGTTTGCAAAATTTCATCTTAATCGGTGGAGGATAACTAGTTTAAAATTCAGTTGCAAGATTTGACCCATCCACACTTAGATACATACATACATTGCAAGTTAAATAAAAGTTTGTAAAATTTCTTTCACATTTTCTCGTCGAAATATTCCCAACAAACCAAACGGCCTGATCAGAAAGCTAACACCACAAACATACATATTCATGTACAAATAATATGTTAATCAATAATGGTATAGTTTAAACACAGCCTGTAAGCCGACGGCGGCGACAACCCATAAATTTGAATGGTCAAGTGAGCCCCGACAGGACAGGGGTGCATAACATTTGGATTATTGAGGCCTTTTGTTTTTGGTGGTCGAAAGTGGTATTGTGGTTAAAATAAGGAAAGTTTTGTTTTGGGACATAAATTAAAATTAATTAAGGTTGTTTAGTCCGGAAAAGAAAGGAGATCGAGAATACTGATCTAATTTTGACAAATGAAGCCTCTATTCATTAATCTTCAAAATATTCTAAGCGAATGCGAATGGATGTTTGCTATACTCGCCACTAAATAAAAATATAGCACTTATTTATGTTAAGAAAACATTATTCTTATTATTTATTGAACACCAAAACACCAAAAGGTCCCCTCTATATATGTTACTGGCCAAACCCAATTTCAGGCTTAACTAGATGGTCCTAGGCTAAACTAATATATCCTACCACGCTGATAAACTGGTTTGGCCTACAAAAAACTAGTTTAGTTTGAAATCGCTTTGACTGGTAACATAGGTATATAGTTACAGCTTATGTAAGTACAAAAGCGAGCTTTCCTCGAAGAAATTTGTAACTCAAAACATTTACTCAACGTAACTTCATGCACTACATTAGTAGCATCGTCTTCACTCTAAATAAAATAATGATAAACTCGAGAATTATAAACAGTTTTTTGTCAAAAACGAGCCGTATTTTAATAACTGCACTCAATATTCGTGGCTGCGCTGTACATTCTGTTCAGTCGACAATCTCGCTGCCGGCGGTAATATCATACGAGTCGAGACATCTCTCAATATAAAACCGTGGGTATGTATGTTTATTTGTATGGCGTTCTGTATGGAAGGAAGATGGAAAATTGTGCTTTGATAATCTGATGGTTAAAGAATGTTTAAGAATGGAGGCTGGCGTTTACTGAGTATTGTTAATTAAGTAATTAATAACAATGACAAAAAAACGTAAATAAAAAAAAACACTTTTTTTTATCCTTTTTTAAGCATACAGATTTTAGGTAACTCTTCTTGATACCAAAATCATAATACTTACGATATTTAGCTCCTGGTGGTAATATCTTACGAGCGTAGACATCTCAATATAAAACCGTGGGTCTGTGTGTTTATTTGTATGGATTTTTATTCTTTAACAGTTGGACGAAGGATGGAAGGATCATAATCCTACGATGGCGTTTTAGAAACACGAAGTAACGAAGAAAAGAATAAAAAATAAACTGAAGGTGCATTTTTGTTTACTTCAAAGCTTGAAATATAGCAATGTATCAACTTCTTTATCAAAACTTTATACACGACCAAAAACAAAACTTACTTTAAATGAACTACTAAATTTCTTCTAATTAAAGAGCCTTTCAAAATGTTTAACTATCTATTGTTCTAATTTGAAGTTTAAAGTTTGTAACTTTATCTGAATGATTTTATTCAGTTTGCACTTGTTCATACTCTCGTATTATTATTAAATTTACTAAAACAGTACAAAAAAATGTTCTCCACCCCTAACTCAGTCAGTCTGCGGTGTCCAGAGCTGTTATATGATGCACAAGTCAATTCACACCCCCGAGCATAAATAGATATAGAGCGCCATCACGCCATGCCATGCCGCTGGACAAGCCATGCATGGAATATCGCTTACCACCCCTTTGTCTAGGGGATCTGTTTATAGTGTGGGTACTGGTCATGTGTAATCTGTTTCGAACGATTTGGAGAGCGATCAGTCGTTTGTGAAGGAATGATGTATAACAGCTTTCTTTGTTCAGACTAAGTTCTTAGACATTACAATTAATAGCACATGTTGAAGAACTATGTAAGAAACTTAGCAAATCTCTTTTTCAACTCTCAAAGAAAGTTAACAGTCAAGCTCTTTTCTTTTCTTGAGTTTTTTTTTTACAATGAGACTTATTTAGCGAATAAATGTCAAAGATTTTATTTTTTTTAATTATAGATAAATGGCTCAAGTAATAGGAAGATTTTATTTACAATAGTCGTTTTTGGAGAATGCTTGGCAATTGCATGAAGTTGCCTTCTGCGTTTGGAGATAATCTCTGGATTGTACTTGAGGTCCTTATTTTGTTTAAGTACAATATTTAACAAAAACATTTGGCGCACATTAAGGACTTCGCAAGACTGATAAAGCGCGTTTGTGGGGAATAGAATGGTCTGAAAGTGGCCACTTTAAGGATAGCCCGTTGAGCTATCTCTAAGCTCTTGAGAGTAGTCTTGGCAGCACCTCCCCAAGAAGATATACAGTAATTGAGTATTGATTGGCAAAGCGAGTTGTATACACTTTAAATTAATGCAGGAGCAATAACCTGTCTGAGGTTTTTAAATATACAAATAAATTCACGCACTCTGCCACAGACAAGTTTAATGTGTTCTTTGAAATCAAGATTCTGATCCGAAGTGACACCGACATATCTTATATGCTTGACTTGCTCAAGTGGTTTACAGGAGCAGATTCCAGTCGATGAGCTTTCATGCGGAATAATGTTTAATTGAGTGTTGGTAACAGTAGATTGACGAATAGAAAAGGTAATGTTCTCTACTGCACCTTGTTAGTATTAAGCGTGAGGACGTAGTTACGTAGCCATTCCCTTACTGAATTAAAACCATTTTGGGCAACATTAAATATTCCATCCCAGGTATCAACAGAGAAGATGAGAGCAGTACCATCTGCGTATGATATGATTTCGCCTCTGGGTAAGTTTAGGTCTGTTCGTTCGTTAATATATACGAGAAATAAGATGGGTCCCAAAATACTACCCTGAGGCACACCGTAGGTTACACGAAGGTATGAACTTGTGCTGTTACCAAACCCCACGCACTGGAACCGCTCTGAGAGACAACTTTCGAAAAGTTTTATTTGTGTTCCTCTAACAGCTAATCGCTCAAGCTTCTGCAGAAGAATGGAGATCATGTCAGCTTTGACTAGATCAAGGAAAATGGAGAGACATTTATTACGATTATCAAGGTTAGTAGATAATTTGTCAGTTTATGTACCACGCCATCCGTACTTCTGGTTCTACGAAAACCAAATTAATTTTCGAAGAACAAACCAACACCACAAAACTTTTTGACAGTGCAGGCAGGATTTAAATAGGCCTGTAGTTAATGACACGATCCCTATCCCCTCCCTTATGTATGGGACGAATTTCTGATCTCTTTAGATCATTTGTGAAAACACCTCGTTTGAAGGACTTATTAAATATACAATTGTCAATGGTTGAACCAGAAAGGCTTTGTAGGTTTTAAGAAACTTGTTGGGAATGTTTTTTACCACAACTGATTCACTATTTTAAATCGTTAATTTATTAACTTTGGCTTGTTTTTAAATAATGGCAACGGCTCTATTTGTGAAATATAATCCTCATCTATATACTACTACTATATTGAAATTTAAAAGGGCGCTTAAAGAACTTTTAATTATGAAAACTTATAACACGATTGACGATTTTATTAATGATTATTCACTAACTGATTGAAATAATTATTGTGATCCTCTCACTGACTTATTTTATTTTTTATTGCTGTGACCACACTGATATTTTTTAATTTAAATATATATTGTAATTCCAATGATCTGACACTTAATTTTGATATACTTATTATTTACAATTGTAAACCTTTGCATGCCCATGTGACGGTAAAATATGGAGAATTTTAGTATAGAAACACCTATGTACTATACCCATGTTTGCAAAGAAATAAATAGTTTGATTTGATTTGTGATAATTTTGCAATAAAAAATAGTAAAAAAAACACTTTTATGTTATACCATCACTATTCTAACTCATCAAAAAACCCCGACTATCGCTTTCATTATAATATACACGGACACAAAAGTGAGGACACAGAGCGTCAAATTAATATCAGCAAATGGGCATATGCCTACAATAATAGATGTTTCACAGACACCTATTTCGTGTTCTGACAGTCCTGTTGCCTGTTCGTTACAGGAACTGATCAATGCTATGCTGACAAATAGCGTCAAACTCGTGGCGTGTTATGAGCTGACTCCGATTACCATCGACACACTGAGAAGAAGTTGTATGAAATTGAGTCTTAACTGAACAACAACAAAAAAACACAGTGAAACATCATTATTCTGACTCGTCAAAGAGCCGCTGCCGTGCCACCAAAAAACCTCGACTGTCGCTTACATGCACGGACATATAAGTTATGACACAGATCCGCAAGTGAATGACAAATGTTAATCTACAACAAAGTGCTTTACGTAATCTATGAGTAGCTAACTACGAAACCATAAGAAAACTTTTGGGATCTTTTGGTCCCGAAAGTTTTTCAGCATCTAAATGCATGGATACACCGACACATAAGTTAGTTCACGGATTTACTAATTTAATCCAAAGAAGGGACTAATTCATTCCACGGAACTAAAGTTATAAAAAAGTAATGTAAAAATGCAGCGAAAACCTCACTATTTGTCATCAAAGAGCCAACGTTTCACCGAAAAACCTCGCCCATCGCTTACATAAGCACGGACACATAAGTTAGGACACAGATCCGCAAATGAATGACAGCGAAGAAGAGTGCCGCCAAATTGCATAGTCACTCACGGGGGGACAAAGCGAAACGATGGTTGTCATCCATTTTAAAATCTGTCGTCTGTCGGGGTGAGTGCGGAGAGTTTGGACTTTTCAAAAATCGAGGCTCTATTTGTATTACATTTTCATGACGGTATCGTGATAGGTTCCTACCAAAATTGTAGGAACCATTATGCCACTACCATATGGGCGTTATACATCGAGTACTATGCTCTCCTTTAAAGCAAGATAAATCTTTCAGTTATTTTTTATCTTGATTTTAAAAAATCTGCAAGATCAGCATCTAGCTTTTGTTATACAGGATTAATATTCCTAGTACACGAGCCAGAGTTACACTGGTATTTGTGTACCAAAATGTTTTTATTTTAATAAGTAAAGATTAAGTACCTACGAGTACCATTTCTCTGTTATCCTTAAAATTTCTTTTGAGACCAAACTAATATATTTTCTCTTTATTATTACAGGACTTTCAATATTCAAAAATAGCTGGGAATCGGAGATGCAAGAAGTCTTAAAATGATAACTTAGGTCTAAAAGTTACACGAAAGTGATGATCTGTTTGCAGAAGAAAATCATACTTAATATTATAAATGTGAATGTAAGTTTGTTTGTTACGCTTTCACGCAAAAACTACTGAACCGATCATCATGAAACTTTGTACATATATTCTAGGAGGTATTAGAAGTAACATAGGATACATTTTTTTTATTGCTTCACTGCGAGCGAAGTCGCGGGTAAAAGCTAGTCTTTTATAAATAATGCCAAAACGAATAGGTATAGCAATGACCATGTTGTTTGGCCATAACTTAATAGAAATATGCTGAACTTCCTTATAATACCACGAAACAGGAGCTATGGTCAACAAAACAACTGCATCATAACCTCACATGAAAATCTATCACTCGCCCCCCCTTCCTCCCTTATCCCATATTTCCCTAAGTCCCCAACATCCGTAGTGCTGCGCTATGATTTATGGAACGAAGCAAATGGGTTACGGTGACAGCGGACGTGTGGAGTCACAACACTACAATTATGCACATTGCATTACGCTTTGAAAGCGACTCAAGCGCTTTTTTGCACAGTTCTGCCAGATCTAGGCCACGGGCTTACATTGATATGTTTTAATGATGGATTGTTGTTGTTTCTTTATGAATTTAGTGTGGCTTCTGCCGAATCTAAGCTTGGTTCATGGTGTTAAAGACTGGTCTTGTGTTACCTGGTGTGTATCTAACAAAACTTGCAGGCTAATAATCTGACGAGAAAATGTGGCAGTTGTCGTTTGTTTTACAGATACATGTCAGTTATATTAAATAAGCCCTTGTACGATATTACTACTGTGCTTTTAATATTTCTGATAAAGTTTTTACTCATTTGAGGTTCGCAAGTATGTGCTATATGTCATTGCATAAACAAACATTCAAAGGCAACTGTAAAATGATCACCTACACTCAAAAAATTATAAATCTCGTCAATCCAGATATCTTCATCCCTTTGAGCCTAACAGGAGGGAAGGAAAATGGAAAAGTTATAACTTTCAATTTAACAAATATTGCGCACGAATGAATAAACTTCAATTTGGCGGACCAGCAAAAAATAAAAGAAAATTCCAAATTAAAAAATGATGGCTCATTTAAAGCTAAACGTAAGTGCACTAACGCCGCAAATGAAGAACATACAGAAGGCCTACATCTGACAAAATATATGTGGGAGAAATAACTTTTTTTTTTTTTAATAATATTTGAGTAGTTTTTGTGGTACTTCCTGTTTAAAAAGTTTGTGTATTAACTACGCGCTCCCTACCACTGACAAGCAAGCCGCATTATAAAAGAGTGCGCAAGAGGCTTGATCGTTCAATTTTGGTTTGACTCGGACTTGAACGGTCAGGTATGTTTTGAGTGCTCTTGATTTATTATTAATGTGATAATTGTGATTATGTTGTGTACTGATGATTTTCATTATTAATGTGCGTGTAGTTTTTACGCAATAATATTGTGGCAAGTATTTTATTGAAGTTATGCTGCTTTGATTAAAGTATGATCTAATTTATGCATTGGTTTTATTCCATTAAGTTTTACCCTCACATTTACTTATAACCTCACATTTTATTGTTTACACCTTCACATATAGTTGGATATGTTACTCGTACTAACTGTCGTAACTTGGTATGGAATGCTAAAATTATACTTCCTATGGGCGTCCAAATACCACAAACAGAGTCAAGATCATCAAGCACCGTTATGTATTAAATGACACGAAAGTATTTCGCATTATGCATCAGTCTTGCATCGACTGAATATCCAATAAAATTTAAGAGTTATGTGAACTTGGGCCTCTACTTAGTTTTATTACACGGCAGTACGTAATATGCCATGCCATGCCATATTTTGGAACGTAAGTTCCAGGCCTGAAATAACCCTAGATTTCTGGTATTCTCGATATTTCTTTACGGCTCCGAATCTTGGTCAATTCGCACAGCGGATCAGAAAAATATCTAATAGAGGCTTTTGAAATGTGGTGCTGGAGAAGAATGTTGCGCATACCAGGGCCAGCCAAGCGCACGAATAAGTCCATTCTCGAACAGTTCAACATCAAAACCAGACTCTCCACGATCGGCTACCGGCAGTCAGACAACATGGTAAAACTGGTTGTAGTGGGCAAGTTGGATGAAAAAAGATCACGCGGACGTTTACTTACTCGCTGGACAGATCAGGGTCATTACAGGAATCACGGTGACCACTTCTCTGAGAAGAGCCGAAGACAGGTTTGCTTGGAGGCAGCTCGTCGTTGACTCCATCAAACCTTTTCAAAACAGGCACGACCTTCAGAAATGAAGACTATGAATAAGAAGAAAAGAAGAAACTTTTGCCTAAAAACCTGTCAAACTTTGGCTTTCAGAAACCAGCCAGGAACCTCTGTGGTCAAGTGCTACTTTAAGGGGTACCCGCTGTGAGCAATACATATGTCCTAGGACATTTAATTTATTACTGAATGCCTTGATCTCCCTTAAAAATATTATGGTTTCTGGTTAACTTATAGTGAGACACAGATAATTTTTTTGTTGGCTGCTTTTCAAAAAAACGTTTGCTTCTTCTACAAAATTTATGTGAGGAAATGATATACTCTGAGGGGTTCCTATGGGACTTCTAATTCCTACCTGCAGAGTACCACGGCAACGCGTTACCGCAAGCTAATATGGTGTGCTAGCTTTTAGCAGGCGGCTTTTAGCAAAAATCATTTTCTACCGCCTGTATTTAGAGCTAAATCATTTTCTACTCTAATTGTGAATATGAGGGTAGTCGGAATTTGTTTTTTAGTGTTGCTGTGTTTTTAGTGTGTAGCTAGAATATTTTGCTAATGGTATCATTAAGAGAGGTTTTAAAACTTTTTATTGTATTTCCCTTGGTTTTTTACCAAGAAAGGATAAGCTACTTTGTATACCGAAAAAGTAGCTAACGAGTAGTAGTATTATTATTATTATTATTATTATTACAGCTAGTATTTTTTTCTATATCAAAGAAATATTCAGATCTTTATAATATTAGTGGCCTTGCATAAGTGTAACAATATAAAGATTAATTATGGATTTGTGATGTTTGCTTGAGATTGATTGATGCCATAATAGTAATTTATGAAACTGCTGCATCATAAGGGGTATTAAAACATGAGTGTGTGTATCATACGAATGTTATCATACCTACTTATGTGCAGTTTCATACACTTCTTTATCTACACTCATACATTGGGATTGAACCTACTAAGTAGAAGAAAAAAAATCAAAAGAATTAGAACAATTCAGAGCAAAACTTATGAATGGCGCCAAAATCCAGCACATCACCGCATTAACTACGCATGCGCTTAATCAGGCGTTGCCACAGACAAGTAAAAATAGGAATCAAAACTTTTTATAATGGGTACTATTAAAAAACCATTTCCCTCCCGCAGTCGGGTAAAAATTAGCTTTTCATTACAAAAAAATAATTGATGGAAACTCCTTGGTGATATTAGTAACTTCTTGGGTTTGCCCTGCATCGTAATAGAAATAAAAATGTTTCTTAGCATTATTTTATTACAGAAAAAGTGTTATGATAAGATTCTATTTTTAAATTTCGGTATTGTGTTTATAAAGTATGTCAATATAAACCGTTTTGAAATTTATAATTCGAATATTACGATATGAGAGTAGATAAAATATGATAAGCGAGAAAGTTTTAGAAAAAAAAACATGAAGGGTAAGATTACCAACTATTGGCACTTTAAGAGAGTGCCTCCCCTAGTTTCGTAATCAAATGCCCAGAAAATCGTATTGAAATGCACTAGCATACATAAATTATAATATCATCGAAGGAAATATTCTAATATTTATTTTAAGAATGGTTTCATCCAGTGACATAGTACATATATTTTTACTAAATTAAAAAAGCTATCCTATTACTGCCATGGAAATTCCAACATTTCGTAGTCTATGGTTTTCTTATTTCTAGCCTGTAAAATCAAAAGTGCCAATAAATAGAGGAGTGCTAGCGATAGGGTGGTTTACCCTACCTAAATTAACATATAAAATATGAATATAACAGGTATTTGATTAAACACTATTGACACAACTATATTTTTAAAGAAAATGGGCACTCAGAACATGAAAAATAATTTCAACTAAACTAAATTCTTTCGCAACATTTTAAGTCTCTAACTTAGAGTTGATTCGAATCTTTTCACACTGGATCCCCCTCTTGGGACAAGGCGTGAAGATAAGGCCACATACTTATGACGACCAATGCCATTAGCCACTGTGGCTAGAAACGGCGAGAGAATACAAAAGAAGCCTTAGTTGAGGGTGTGTTTCACTGTTACGACTTTAGACAGAACGGAATGAAGTACTGTCTGAACTTTTGCTTTAATTCTCTTGCACTCTTGACAATAAATGCGACTGTCCCTGACATCCGGAAAAATAAAAATTTACTCTTGAATCGTAGGATACCTTCATCATTTCAGCCGATAGACGTCCACTGCTGGACATAGGTCGGCTCCAAGTGTCGCCTCATCCATCGGTTCTGTGTATCATACATGGATGAGACCAGTAGATTCTCGAAACCGAAAGAGACAACCCGAAAAGCGTCACGGAAATAGCTTATAAGTCATTAATAAATGTACACAATCTGCATTTCAACAACAGATTTTCCCTAACGTAAGACGTCACAATATTATGTACCTACCAACCATATATATGAAAATACTACAAAATATTACGTGTAGGTGTCGCAGTGTCAGTAAAATTTTAAACAGTTGACTAAGAACTTTGACTATCAAAATGACGATGTTACCGAACCCACCTCTTACTAAGTCCAAGTAAAATTCACGAAACGTCACTCCTGAGGTATTCCCTTTTCGGACAGAGTTTGTGGGATTACTCTTTGAGAAGAACGGTCACCGATTCCTCTATGGGATAGAAAAGGACTGATATTAATAGTCTAAGCTTTAAAAATTACTTTTTTGGGATATTTTTGCACGTTCTGTGATACTAGGTCAAGAAGAAATTGTCGTGACTGCTGGCGTTCTGTAGTCTGACTCGTGGGAAAAAAGCGTGAGTTTTTTATGTGCAGTTTTTTTTTTTTTTCAAATTTAAGGCACAGTTAGGTGGACATTCGAGTGACAATCTTCACTGGGTAGTAGCAGCTGGAAGAGAGTTGCTGATGATGGTATGGCAGTATGGCATACGAGTATATATCGATAATCGGGCAACTAAAAAAAATCAAAATAAGAATGCTTTTATTGATTCCTTACAACAAAAGATATTAATTAATTTTTCTTTATTTCAGACGAAAGTCTTACATTTTTACAGATATAGATATAGCGTTAGTAGTCTTGTTATATACACGCAAACTCGGTTTAAATTATGTTTATCATACGAGTATATATCGATAATCGGGCAACTAAAAAAAATCAAAATAAGAATGCTTTTATTGATTCCTTACAACAAAAGATATTAATTAATTTTTCTTTATTTCAGACGAAAGTCTTACATTTTTACAGATATAGATATAGCGTTAGTAGTCTTGTTATATACACGCAAACTCGGTTTAAATTATGTTAGTAAAACACATAAAAACTTAATATTTGTTAGTGTTGTATGTTAATATTTCCGTTGTCCGTGATTTCCGTGTAAGGACCGCCTGTGACGGTAAAAACCTCCCCAAACGCTTCCATTCTTCTCTAAATCTGGCTGTTCTGGCCCAAAGGTAACTTGACAAATACTAGGCACTAAATAGGTACAAGAACAAAAAAAAATGCTTTCGAAACGATAAAACTAGCCTAACGCGATACTTCAGATTTTTCGTGGATAGAACCAGTCCTTCCGATCATTTTTGTTAACCTATATTGTACTATTGCTAAGCAAGAGGTCCCCAATAGCCATTCACTCTGTGTTGTCTTCTGCAGACGATTCCCGATCCCTTAAACGCCTTTAATTTATCACGCCAACGATTCCGATCTGCAAAATAAAAAGTATTTGTACGGACAAAATTGAAAATTCTCTGTATTTTACTTACACCATTGCTACCAATACTTTCCCCCTCATATCATCACCATAGAATATACCCCATAATCTGCAATAAAAGGCGGCAATTACCCATAAAAACAGCACCTCAGCCATTTCTAATAGGGATTATTCACACTCCCTTTAAAGCGGCTTTCCTTTGACAATTTAATAGGCATTTACCTCAGATTGTGGAAATAAATCAGATATGCTATTAAGATAAAGTGTTCGGAAGTAAAGTCAATATCAATATAAGCTAAAAGCGTGTGAAAGTTTGAAGCCATTGTAACCAAGTGGAACCGTGCACCTAATTTCACTTCCAACTAAAAAACAAATTATTATAAAAACACAAAACCCGACTGCTATCTAATAATTTACTATACTCTGATTTTTAATTTCGTAGACTAAACTGACATTGACATTAGGGTTGTCACTTTATCGTTAAATAAAAATAGTGTCGTATCCTGACTATCCTGAGTGATCGAAAGTTGATCGAAAATCGAAATAGATCGAAAATTGAACTATTTCACGGCAAAAAAAATACATTTGATACGAAACTACCGTCCCTTCTTTAGTTTCTACTCATTTATGTCCGACATCATTTTATCGATCGTATTTATTTTATTGTTGATTTCATATTTAACACCATAAATTTGTATGCAGTTTGCGTATGAATACTGTTATATTTAAATATATTACCTTTATATTCATAAAACATTTATTTACACCAATTAGTCAAATTAAAATAAGGAGTCACATCGATTCGATGAATCACTTATGATTGAGCCTTACCTACAACACTATGCCCCGCGATTGCAACATTTAAAAAAAATTAGGTCATCAAGTAAAAAAAAAACTAAGTACTAGGTAGGACATTAAATATTATTCGGGGTGCTACCAGCGATGACAAACGAAGTTGTGATAGATTTTTCTATAAATTTTGGTTTTCTTCGACTGCTGTACCAGGAGCAGCAGCGAGATGGATGAATGCTGCTATTTCACGCAAAAATGTATAACTGGTTTTTTATTAAACTTTATCTCAACATAGGCTAGAAATAGAAAAAAAAACACAAATCATTTTTTTTTTCTAATTTGTAAACATATTGTGCGATATTGGAAAAAAGGGTGGAATCACTAATGTCACGCAAGTAAATAATTAATTTTAATTTACTTTAATACTACAGTGACATACTTATTTAAGAAAAGACTTCCCTTTGCCCAGGTAAATGTGTAGTAAGTTGTAGGTTGCAAGTTAGTATTGGTAACTTACAACATCTTTAACAAAATCTGGTTGTGACAGAATAGTTATATATCCATTTGCTGTTTGCGACAGAATAAGGCACTTGTCCCACCGCCGACGAGTAAACGATTAACTATCGACTACTTTCTCGCTGAAGAAATGTACAAAATATATAAGATCCCGTGTCAATAAAAGAGACACATAAATAGTAATAGTTGATCGCTGGCTGTTCATGCTGCCGGCGAGTACTCTCTCACTACAAGTTTGTCGCAGCGACAAGAGCTACCAAAGTTATACTCGCTCAGCGATACTCACTCGACGATGTTCGCTTGCTCGCTTGGCAGTCAGAACTCCTCCCCGAGCGAGTGGTGCGAGTAATCGCCCGTGGCACATAGCCGAGCGGTAAAACTATCGGAACTACACACTCGCTACTCGCTGCTTGCCAACTTGTTTTTAGTTTCTAGCTTTACCTGCTACTCGCTGATCGTCGACGGTAGGAAAGGTGCCTTAAACTTCATCTGTACTATTCTGTAAAACAAACCTCTGAGATAAACTTTCTGTATTCACATTGAAAACAAAGTTACGACAATTGAACGAAAAATACGATGTCAACAAACTCACAGTGTCGATACAAAGTGTGTTTAAAAGTGAGTTTATTTCAACATTTCTAGCAAAGGCGTTTCAACCAGTTTTATATTTCAGTTATGTTACATAACTGTAAAGTCATGCCTATATTTCCCGGAAAGTTAGGCAGACGTATGATAAGTAAACACCCACACACCCACACACCTACCACCTACACACTCACATTTTCCAGTAATGTTTGAATTCCATGTAATAGGAGGCATAACCATGAACCTAACCAAAACTGCTACTGAGAATTTGCTGATGGTAAAATCGAATAACACTTTTCTAAACCAGTGATTTGAACCCAGAACCTCATGCTGAACAGCAGCGCCGAACCAAGAACAAAAACACAGTTGTTTATTACTACTTTAATTTAACCATTATTAAACTGTCTTCATTTCCAAAAACAGCACATCTCCATTGTTTCCAAGATCAAAATCCTGAGGTATTTACGTAATCCTCGGTTTAAACTCAGTTTTAATGCTTGCCTTTGTACAAGTCTTGGAAGAACCCTGAACGAACAAGTCATGAAATCTTAAGATTAAGTGAGAGCTCCATTTTATCTTATAGGGGCAGCGGACACCGGATTTAACCGGTTTTTACCGGATTCCACCAGTTCACACCAGTTTGTTGGGGCTTAAGTTTAGGAATTGTGGGCAGTTGGTGTCAGTTTGAACTTTAAAAATCCTTGGTATTTAATTTTATCAGGTTACTTGAGTAAAATATGTGTTTATCAAAGGTTGTTTGTGAAAAACTGTAGTTACTAAAACGTTACTATTCGTATCTATTTGTATAGGTTTTCTATTGTACCCAAAACACGTTGTTTTAGTACGGTGGCCAAATAAACATTGTAGGCAAGTAAAGTATCCTGTTTTTGGGTGGGTTCTTAAAGGGTTAAATGGCTTCTTCTTCCAATATAACATTCTTTCAGACCTTTTTTGTTTCTTATTTTATACTCGCCGTGTGTTATTTGTAAATACATACTAATAGGTATCATGCTCCCAATGTTATGTTTCCCTTAAAACTAAATCCGTTGTCTCGGCAATACTTTTTATTTATTTATTTAACAATTAATGCACACTAAAAATAAACAGACAAGTAGATGATATAGATAAATAGTGTAAGTTGTAGAAGGGAAAAAGAAATACCTAAAAGACATTTTTTTGTTTATACATACATATTTATACTAATATTATAAATTCGGAACTAACTCTTTCTGTTACCTTTACGCGCCTAAACCACTGGCCGCATTTTAATAAAATTTGGCAAGGAGAAAGATGGCATCCTGGGGAAGGACAAAGGCTACCATAAGATCCAAAAAAAAAATTTGATTGTGGGATAGATTGGGCAGGTAGATTAGTAGGTAGGGTAGGTGGATTGATAGGTAGAGTAGGGTAGATAGGCAGGGTAGGTAGGTTAGTAGGTGGGATTGACAAGGTTAGATAGATAGGATTGGGAAGGGTAGGTAGGTAGGTAGCCAGGTGACGGGAGTGAAGCCGCGGCAGATAGCTTGTATAGTTATATAAACTCAAGCCTTTTTTCTCATGGGTTCAGGGAAAAAGCGACAAAATGCCACCTGCTTCGATTCTTACATACCTATTCTTTTTGCTTCATTTCATCATCATTATCCGCAGCTCATATTCGCCCATTGCTGGGCATAGAGTATCTTTTTAACCGACTGCCGAAGGAGGGTAATGAGTTGTTCGTATGTGGCGTTCTAGAGACCAAACGCGTTGGTCAATTTTGATAATTCTTACGTCAATCGTTTCGTCTTAACCTTACAACTGGCTAAATTAAAATTGGAAAATAGTAAAACCGACCAAGTGCGAGTCGGACTCGCGCTCGAAGGGTTCCGTACCATTATCGCAAAAAACTGCAAAAAAATCACGTGTGTTGTATGAGGGCCCAACTTAAATATTAATTTTATTCAGATTTTAGTATTTGTAATTATAGCAACAACAGAAATACATCATCGGTGAAAATTTGATCTGTCTAGCTATCTATCACGGTTCATGAAATACAGCCTGACAGACAGACAGATAGACGGACCGCGGAGTCTTAGTAATAGGATCCCGTTCTTACCCTTTGGGTACGGAACCCTAAAAATGGCGGGTTTCGGGCGCCATATTGTGAAATCCCATTTTTTTTTCCAAACCTCTCTTGTGGATATCAAAATAAAGGGGGTTAAGAGTTGATTTCAAAAATATATAACACTTATGTGTTTAAATGTATACCTAAATCGAAAAAAAAGATGTTAACTAAAAAGTTATAAATAAGCAGTCGGGTTTTTTATTTTTTTTTTCTTGTGCCAATCTCCACGCTCCTGTGCTTCATTAACGATCAAATAAATAAAATACACGCACGCCGGTTATGTATTTTTGTGTTTACTTTGTTACAAAAAATATTTCCGAAGGCTCCAATGTGAGTGCCTCCCAAAATCATTGTTAAGACTGGCCGCAGACGATGTTTTGAATTAATGAACAGATCGCTGGCGCGCGGCTATCCTTAATTAATAGCTAATGAAGCTCCTATAGGGAGTTGTTTTAGAAAAAACCCCGATACTTCACTTTTTTATACAGAGTGCTCTCTTTTTGAGGAAGATTTCTGTGCGTAGAAATATTGAGCGTCAATCTGTTGGCTTGGATTGGTTGCGGCCTTTCTGCTTGTAGGTTTTGAATAGATATTATTAACCAGTTTTTGAAATATTCAGGTGTTTTTTAATTTGCGTTCTGTCTTACCGGATGTTTATCCGACACGAAGACCTGCATCCGCTGCTGCTGATTACAACCACACCGTCAAAAAGTATACAATCAGTGATGATAACCTGTTGCGCACACAATCTGCTACAAGTTTAATTGAGCGTTCTTCAAATTCAAAAGAGACTACCAAACCAACAGCTATAAACAATGAAAACAGTAGTGATGATGCCGAATCACTATTGGGCATCACAGTTAACAAGAATTTTTTGGGTACAAACACTCAAAGTACAATAAAACAAACTAAAAGTGTTTTGAAAAACTCTTCTTCAGCATCGTCTTTGAATAAAAAGAAGGTTCTTTTTGATATGGATGCAATTCAAATGAAATCGGTGAGTGCTTCTCCATCACAAAGCATAACGGAGAAAAGCGATGGTAATGAAAAATATGAATTAGGTTTAGTAAACCTCGACGGAGAAGAATGGGATATATCCAGGTATGTTGTTTATAAATTCTTACATACATACATAAATGCACGCCTTTTTCCCATTGGGGTAGGCAGAAACTACATAATGCCACCTGCTGCGATCCTTACATACTTACTTCTTATGCTTCACTCACGCTCTACATTTAGTCTTACACGCACGCTGGTTTTGAGTACTGCGCACCTGGCCTTTCTGAAGAACATCACCAATAAGGTCTATGTATGTCTTTATAGGGCGTCCCCTTTCCGCGTTTCCATTCACGTCTGCCTTGTAAATACCTTTAGTCGTCTTTCATTCATCCTCTCAACATGGCCAAACCATCTTGGGATACTCTTTTCAATTTTAGTTACTACATCTTCTTTTAAACCACTATGTTATCTTATTACATCATTCCTCAATCTATCATTTAAAGTTACACCACACATAAACGCATTTCTACTGCATTAATACTACTTTTGTGTCTTTTTTGCCATATCCAACTTTCACTTCCATACATAAGTGTAGGCACCAGCACGCACATCGACTGCTGCTGCTGCGGCTGGTCACAACCGCACCATTTACTTTATTTCCTGCATTCACTCTCCTTTCCACATCCTCTCCAATCTTTCCATCTCTTGTGAACATACTTTCCAAATATACAAACTCGTTCACCCTGATGATTAGTTTCAAGTAAACATCATGATTGTTTTTGATTCATTTACAAATGTATCTATTGTTTGATTACAGCATTGAAAATGAACCGACTGCTTATCTGTCCTCCACAACCCAGTAACTGGGTAACACGACATCCCTTGCAAGACTGGTGCCAGATTTACTGACTTCTGACTACCCGTTACGTCTGTCAATGAAGTACAATTTATTGACAGCCGGGATCTACGACTTGCGTGCTTGCCGAGGCTAGGAGGTGGAGTATGTAATGTATGGTCACCCATCCACGTACTGACCTCGGCAAACGTTGCTTAACCTCGAAGATCAACCTTTGCGGCTATTATTATTTATCCACAAGCTCCTTCGTAAGAATAGTTGAACAGAGGAATAAATAAACAAGTAAACATTTACGTAAACTTAAACCACAGAAGTTTACTAGTAATAGTTTATACCGCAAACTATGGAAACTTGACAAAGGCCATTTATACTTTCCTAGAACTAGAATCCAGCCGGGGGCGAGACAGAACGTCTAAGAGGGGATGAGATACCGCCAACGCTTTCAGAGATGTAACATTTAAAATGTGTTCATAGTGAGAATACTGGGCATTTTCACTCAGGTCTTGAAGTAAAGTTTGAAATTGAGCTGTAGCATTTAGCATTTTGAAGGACATTATCAAATTCGACGTGCCATATTCTACAGATATACAAAAATAACTATTTCCACTACCTTATCTATTATGTTACACATTGCCTAAGAAATTCGTTTCGAAATATGAACATTTAGACACAAGACTATAAAAAAAAAAACAAAATTACATAATAACAGTTACGAAATGACTTTTGTATGGAGTTTTGAGTTTTTATTTTTCTTAACTGAATAGGCTACTGTTGCGCAATACGCATTCTGCTGCTACGCCCGCGCTTTTTCGACCGCCCCATCCGGCATAATGATACTGAATCTGTTACCTCTCGAAAAAGCGCGCGTTGATTGTGTGTATATAGTCTGTGGTTTTTAGTCTGAACGTTTCTAGTAAATTGTTGTTGAACCTTATTTGCATTTTATTATGTAAGATCATCAGGTAGTGGAAAAAGAATCGTTAGCGTCTGGCATGAAAAGGCTTTATTTTAACACTCGCATGTAGCTTTCGACGTTCGCCGGCTACATCGCTCGTTATAAAATTTCGACTTTTTATGCTCGATACGAAATTTACTATTCACGCACGGCTTATTTTTTTTTTTATTCGCCCCGGCTTCACATGGGTGTACTAGAAGAAAATGAAACTCTTTTTCTTTTTTTTTTCTTTAAATGAAAACAACAATAATCTGACAATCTGTCTAAAGTGATATATTAACATACATTCGACAATTTTATTTATGTAAATTGAATATATTGTTATTGTTCTTTCAGGCATTTAGAATTTTGGAATCATCGATACGACGAAGAAGAAGAAGCAGCCACGCCGGCAAACCTAATCTTAAAGTGAAAATGCTGAAATTGTACCTAACATAATAAAACCTAAGAAAAATAATCGGCCAGCTACCTGCATCTTGCCCAACGTATTTTATACATCAGGTACCTACTAAAATCCGGTATTACGTAGCAAGATAGAGCGATATCCGGCTCGGACACGTTTTCACTGTAATTTTACAAGACCGGCGGAGAACCGTGTGCTAGCTCATTTATAGCGGCGGATGGTCTTAGGAAATCTTCGGTACACAAATTTTAAAATACACGTTCTTGCTTTTTAACCGACTTCAAAAAGGAGAGGTGTTTGATGTTGGTTGGTCGTTGATGATTCTTTTTTTATTTGAAAGCTGGTGCTTCCCATGTGGTACCATTTCAAGTTGGTAAAGATGTGATGATGAACTTCGGAGATATACAACAGTACCATTCAATAAACAACGGAAAACTCTCGGGATTGCTGCAATTATGTGTCTGTTTATTGTTTACGCCATTTCATTGCATAATATCACGCTGGTACGCTCTAAAGGGGTACACAGATGGGTACAGTTCATCCTGGCACACTATCATTTCACCGGTTATTTTCAAGTATTATGTTATTCATGTAATCTCTGTTCATTAATTTGTGCATTAAGTATAGGTACCTTACTATAGAACTTGCTCATTATGTACCGCACCTAAAAAGTCAATAATAAAAGTTTTTTGTATACGTATTTTTGTGTTTGTCAGTCTGTTTTTTCTCAAGAACCTGATGAAGAATATTTTTGATAATTTGGTTTTATAACATAAAGATACTGAGCATGACTTTCTCGGTTCAATTCCAGGGTATGGAGTTAACGGGTTTCCATCAGGAATTTCTTAATAGTAGCCTGTAATCTGGATTTGTGTTCGGTGGGTGGCAATAAGTTCTCCTCCTATTCATCATCATCATCATCATTATATCAGCCGAAAGACGTCCACTGCTGAACACAGGCCTCCCTCCACATTGACCGGTCGCATGCTTCCCGCATCCAGCGGATCCCCGCAACCTTCACCAGGTCATCGGTCCACTTGGTGGGAGGCCTGCCAACGCAACGTCTTCCTGTTCGCGGTCGCCACTCCACTTTTCTGCCCAATCGGCCATCCGCTCTGCGAGCAATGTGCCCGGCCCACTGCCACTTAAGTTTGGCAATTCTTCGGGCTATGTCGGTAACCCTGGTTCTCTTGCGGATCTCTACATTTCTGATTCGATCACGCAAGGAAACTCCGAGCATAGCCCTCTTCATTGCCCTTTGGGTGACTGTAAGCTTTCTGATGAGGCCCATTGTGAGCGACCACGAATGACGCGGAGCTTCTCCTAGTACATTAGTGACGACCATTACACCTTTAAATTGCCTACCACTTCATGAAATGCAGTTGTTTTTGCTCTTTATTTATTTGGGACTTGCAACCTATAACAGGTTATGTCAGCCCCAATCGTATATGTTATTACACTATCATACAATTTCATTTTTTTTTGTCTTCTGTATTTCATCATACGACCAATGAAAAGTCTTCAATGCAATTTATTTTATACCATTCACCCTCTGAAAAGCTTATAAAGAATAAAAAGCACTTTTAATCACTGTTTTGTTGTTTGAATTTAGAACACATCAATACATATTCTACCTCCATCTCAATGCTATACAACCTCCTTGCGCATAAAATACTCGATGCAAACTTCTTGTGCAAAGAATATTCGATTTTCAAACTCTTTCGTCAATTTAATTTTGAGTTTGTTTATATTTAGGAGTTTAATAATGATGTTGATTTTGGTCTAGGATATTTAGTGAATACTTATCTGGATTGTAATTCTAATATTAATTGCATTGGTGCTTAATTAATTATAATTAGGTACCGGAGCTGCGGAGGTGGTCACTGGCGTCTGAAACACACCTAGCTCAGCTTAAATTTACAAAAAAATGTGGAACCCTGAGGTTTCTCATTTTTTTGTAAATTTTGAAGGTAATTAACCATTTATTTAATTATTGCTGTCCCTTGTGCTTTTTGCATAAATCTTTCTTTTTCTCGTAGCCATGGTATAAAATATAGCATGCAACTCTTGAATAAAACGGATTTACATCGAGGACCATGAATCACTCGCGTCGCTCAGGATTCTAACACTTGAATCATCAATGGCCCTCGCTTTAAATCCATCCTTTATTCACTAGTTGCATAATATACTATTTATGTCTTTAACAATATCGGGATTCTGAGGTGCCGGTCCTTTGAAAGGCGAGCCAGGGGCCGAAGCCAACTCGCAGAGGTCTTGTTAGACAGGTATCATGATATGTTATTTTTTTTATTATTATCGATAGGCTCGCGCTTGACCACTATCTCATTTGATGGTAAGCGATGATGAGGTCGACGGTGAAGCACGCTTGCCTAGAAGTCAACTATTCACTCTTGACTTAAAGACTAGGTTGTAGCTATCGGGGAGCACAGATTCCGGTAGGGAATTCCACCGTGTATGGGTGGGATGTCCACCACATGGTGGACATCCCACCCATACACCGATGGCGCATCGTCAGACGTCTTGACTCGTAACTGTATCTAAAACCATACTGGTGGCACCTTTGGAAATGCAGATGGTATGTTACACCAATTCCATATTTTCTTTATCATTAAATCCTCTTCAATACTGCATCATTGTTGACTAATGAAAACTTTACCTTTATGTATACCATCCTCTGCCCGAACTCTAAACCCACTCTAACAAACTACATCAAAAACTAGCAAATACCTTTTCTACAGCCAAAACTGAGCAAATAACCACGCCATTCGCCTGAGTAGCGAAGTTGTTCTGAGCTCTGCGCGGCCATATTTTGTGCATCACGATATTAGGGTGGTGGCACGCGGAGCAACAGAGAGGAGTGTGGCGCAACGTTATGTGGGCTACTTGAGAAGTATCTTGAAAATGGTTTGTGTGTTTTCTTTAAAAGTTTCCTGTACGATGGAGTGATTTTTGGTGTGGTTGTGATTGGTATGTGTTATTGTATATCCTTTAATAAGATAAATAAACATAAGGAGGATAGATACATTTATACTGCTATATGTTACACGCTACCATTAAACTTGTATCAAGAAGACTCTAAGGCATATGAGGTTGTTTGTAATCATGCTGATTGCTAATCAACAAATTATTGGGACCATCTATCCCGAATTTCTTAGTAGCATCCCGATATATGAATCTGTGCCTGGTTGCCGGTGATAGGCCCGTCACCTCTTACATTTGACATCATAGCCATGGTATAAATATGGATGAACAGTACGGAAACAACCAAGAAACGCTCGAAATGGCACACTTACACAAGCATGCGCATCGACGAGACCCCTAAGCGGCTCGCACTACTGACAACACCGCGGACGCTGCTTAGGGGTCTCGTCGGTGTGCATGTTAGTGTGAGTGTGCCGTTTCGAGAGTTTGTAGGTAGTTTCCATATGTTTGTATATTTATACTGTGTCATTGCTCACGAAATGTGGGTGTACTCATGGTACTCGTAATTATTGGGTTTACCAAAAGAACAATAATTTTATAAAAACCAAAATCCTAAACATGAATCAATGTTGATATCCTGTAAAGGAAATCAACCAAACTGGTACCGAGTACATTCATTTGTGCATTCTTAGATTTATTTAAGCAATTAAAACAAATTCATCTCTGTCGACAAAAAATTGGTTCTGCAGATTGATCTAAATCATAGTTGACATAAAATTATGTTAAGTTGTTCCCAATAAGTAACGAAATGCATTTTGACTAGATATTAAATTAAAAAAGCCGTTTTATATCAATATTTGAATCAAGTTATCTAGACAATCCCACTAGTTATCAAAAGCAAGTTAATTCTATGAGTGTTTATTAAGGTTTTTAGTGACGTTTTCGAAGTTGTGTTGCTTTACGAAGAAATTAACGTCGCTCCTAAGAAAGTGGTTGATATCTATTGGCACTTTCGAGCAGTATGCAAACGGCATAAAAAGTGTCCCACTCTGCAACCAGCCGTATTTCCCACACCGTACTGATTGTGAGCATTCCATCCTCTTGTGTAAAGTTAAAACTTCAGATGTGATGAAACACATTTGCATACGAATAACACTTTCGTATTATTTATAATTTTACTTTCAAACGTCTAGACGGGAACGTTAGGAATATTAAAGAAAATTTTATTACTACGAACGGTTGGAACTTTGGTAGATAAAATCGCTTAGAGATATTACAAAGAATTCTGTATGGAAGTTAAGATAAGACTGAAGAACCCAATTTTGGTAATGTTGTGGCACTTTTTTAGAGAAGCTCGTGGCTAAATAAAAACAGCCGCACGGGTCGATCTCAAGGTTAAGCGACACTTGCCGAAGTCAGTCCATGGATGGGTGACCAGCTTAACATAACCGAGATACCTTACGTATATAAGTTGTTGGTCCCGGCTGTCATTTTTAGGTTCTTGACAAGATGTCACAAATCTCTTTTAACGCGGAGTGACCATGAGAAAATCTCTAGATTAATTAAACCACATATTGACGTCTGGGAGGAACTTTTATCCGAATAGCAATGTAGGTGGGATAATTCCATAAAGGGCCGACACCTCCACCGATTCTTTCCGTCCGTTCGCGTGCGGCTGGCCAGGACGTGGCTGCAGGTGGATCACTGTGTTACCTAATTTCTCACAGGTCATGGTAACTTTAAAAGTAAATAATTTTCCTTCAAGCTCGTTTTTCTGGCCTTTATGTCAGTGTTCTACATCGGCTGTTCGATTCTTATTATCGAATTGAGGGTAGTTGGTAAATCATCACTAAGCTCGCCCTCGACCTACGTCGCGGTTCGATATATCCGTGGCGTGAAGTACGAATTAGAGCCCTGAGCTGGATGAACGTTTCTTCCTCTCTTGTTGTGATCGTGTCTCAAGCTAAACGTTTTAGCATCTGTAGTGTTTGTGGACTCACTACCGTGTTGTGTGCGATCTTCAAGACCTTTGAACCCAGAGTACGTCTAGACTGCCTATTTGTGAAGTGCCGTGCACGCTGCAGGTCTTCTGCTGACCCGGGAGTTGAGACGAGGTAGGTGGTGTTCAATTGCCTTCTTGGAGATAGTAGGTACGAACGATTTCCACCCACAAATACTTTACATACACATTCTTAGGTTCACAAGCCGCCAGCAAATATTTTCTTAAAAAAGGTTGCTCAAAAACCGAACAGATATGATATGTACAATCTGCACATCATATCTTATGGGAGTATTCTTTGGCAGAATGAACGCAATACTATGTTGAATAATGTACAGGCTGGTTCAGGAGTTGTTTACTATACCGATCTTGTGGAAACTAGAACAAATTTCCGACCGTTCAAGCGTTTCTGTCACACCTATTATTGGAATCAAATATAACAGCTCACAATGTTAGGACCCATTAATATTACCTAATGATAATTTTATCCGTGGTGCTAGGCTACTGGGCTTATTCCAGTTGTAAACGACCCTTTGTGCCTATTGGCTTTGTTTGTTCTCCTCTTTGATATGGAGGGAAGTGGAAATTTGAAAACTTTTCTGATTAATTTCGTTGCGGAATCCAAGACAGCTTAATACATTCTCCGGGATTTCGTCGAGCTTCATTGCCTCGACGATTTTCTGGTGGTCACCACTGTTGATTCTAGATTTCAGAAGTTGCAGTAGTTTGGAAATAGTGCGATGGGATTGTCCCAAAAAAAAGCCAAGAAACCTGATACCAGTCTTGCTAAAGAGTATCTTGTAACCCTGTCACTGGATTAGTCTTCTTTTCGTGACTGAATAAGTGACTGATAATAATAACTTCATTTGCTAAAACGCACATAGTATATAATCTCTTAACAACAATCCATATTTCTCCAATCTCACTACGGAAAACTAAATTCCATTTCTCTACTTAAATAAACAATTGGTGTTCTTTAGTTTTTGTGTATTGCAATACATTTGCTGTGGGCCATAAAACAAGCGTGGGGTCAGCTTAATGTTACGGAAAATTCGCATTCGCGAAGGAACTGTAGAACTGTCGAGAGAATGAATGCGTCGGTACGTGGATGAGTATAAAACAATGGTTTTATGGACCAACATGCTCCTTTCTTGAGGTGTAAGAAGTGTTTTACGGTTAGTAAAAAAGGTTGTATGATTCTTGGTACAGTAAAGGATAGACTATTTTCTGTCATCGTTCTTCGCGTTGGTTGCATAAATGGGATCATCATCATCATCAGCCGAAAGACGTCCACTGCTGGACATAGGGCTCCCTCAAGCGTCGCCACACTGATCGGTCCTGTGCGTTTCGCATCCAGAATTCCCGCAGTCTTGACCTGGTCGTCGCTCCACCTAGAGGGAGGTTTTCTAACGCTGCTGGTTGCCATTCCAGAACTTTTCGGCCCCAACGGCCATCCGTTCTGCATGCAATGTGACCTACCACATTGAAAATTGTGAAACTGAAATGCCACAATTCTTCGGGCTATGTCGGTAACCTTGGTTCTCTTGCGGATGATTTTATTACTTATTCGATCAAGCAAGGAAGCTCTCTCCATTGCCCTTTGGTTGACTTTAAGCCTTCTGATGAGGCCCATTGTGAGCGACCACGTCTCTGTCCCGTAAGAAATATGGCAACACACATTGGTCATAGACTATCATCTTAAGACCCTGGTAAGTACGAAGAGAAAATACCGCACAACTTCCCGAACGGTACCCAGCCGAGTCGGATTCGACGGTTGACCTCTTGCTCGAAATTGGACCTATATAACTAGACCGTTCGTCCCGTTTGAGTGGGTGCAACATGGGCGTTCAAAATCACCTTGGTTTTGTCCATGTTCATTTTTGAGCCACTCTCTCGGAAAGTCTACTGAGGTCATCGAGCATTCTACATTATCAGCCCTGACATATTTCGTCGGCAAACCGAATTACTCGCCATTGACGTTAATGGCTAGCCTTCTCCAGTCCAGAACCATGAAGTTCATCAGTGCAGTGGTGAACAGTTTCGGAGATATGACGTCTCCCTGCCGCAGCATATGTATGTGGCCCACGGTGCTAAAGCCTTTTCGAAAATCGGTTTGTTCGGGCGGCTGGAAATTGTCAAACTGCGCGCGAGACGATTCGTAATGACTTCTCTCATCTTGAAAACAACCTGTAGACATGGCTAAGAAGTGACGTGGGCCTAAAATTCCTCAACCGCTGCATCGTCTTGAATAAGAGATGTGACAAATGGGATGGCATATCCCAAAAATAAAAATAGCACGTCCCTTAAGTTTCGTGAAAGCCATGTTTTGTAGTGAGGAACCATGCTGTATGAGATTCTATTTTCTGTATCCATTTAATACAAATATAGCTTGATAGTAGTAGTAGGTAATATTGCTTGAATAGTCTAGGTATAGAGACTATTCTAGAATCGAAATACAGCGGATTACAGTATTTGTCGGATTACCGAGTGGCTGATTAGCGAAGAGCACTCTAATTTAACTAGCTTCTGCCCGCGGCTTCGCCCACGTGAAATGTGTAGTATTATCCGTTCATCTATTCTTGCGTGGTTAGTAAACAAACATCCATCCATCACTCAAAATTTCGTTTTTATAATATTAATAAGATTTTAGGCGGTCAATAACAATTTTAAATTCCTGTTTTCCTTAAATATTTTTTTTAATTTTTCTTACCTGCAGTCCATCTGTTAAAATAGCATCATCTACAATGTTCACAATAGAACACTATGATATCACTTCTAACAGTCATCTGTACTATGTTGCTTCTTAAGGGTGTAAAATAGAAAATGTCTACGTTAAACTGTAGAGTTTCCCGAACAGCTGCCGAGGTGTTCCGAAGCCAGTGGAGCGAGAAGTGCACGTGCCGACAGACATAGACGATGAGACATAGACGACGAACAGTGCGACGTATGTGTATGTGGATATAAACGTAAATATACTCAAAGACTTGAAAATTATTATTAGAGCATATTTTTAAGGAAAATGACCCGTTATTATTCTTATGAAGGCATATAATTATAAAGAAGTAGATAGAATATTCACGCTTATATGTAAAAATCTCTGAACTGTTTAATATATGATGAGCAGATTCAAAATTCTAGAATATTATTTATTAAAATCTTGAGGTTGTTTAGCTATTGATTTGCAAAATTCATTCAAAATGCATTTAAATCTATAGAGAATTAGAACCGTATTTATAATTTCGACAATATGTATTTCAGATTAGCAGATGTTTGATTGAAAACTGTACAAAAAATTAATTTATATGAGGGTGATAATACCGATATAAGGAATTGGTAACTCGAAATAATAAAGAAGCTATCCATTAACCTCACAAAAGAAACTAAAGTCAAAATAAACCCTTTTCAACACGTACAACTTAAACAACTTAGCACTAGCAATCGTAAGTAATCACCCATTTGTACTCTCAACCCACACAGCGCTACAGCGCTGGACGGCTACAATACACGAAAGCGTTTAAGCGAAACAGCCAACTCTTCTCCAAATAGTTGCACTGCTGTGCATTTGACCACGGGGTGCAGTACTGTTGGCTAACAAGAGTTTCTCGAATTGGAATGCAGTGGGTTTTGAGTGAATTTTCGAGAGATTTGATGTGCGTAGCCTGCTATGAGTTTAGAGCCTGGTATACCTTACAGAAGTTATCGTATGACTTTTAAGAAAATGTCATCTCTGGAAACACTTCAATCTGTATTGAGAGACCGTCACTTTTGCAGCAAGATCGTAACTAGAACTATATCATATTATAATTTTATTAGCCTGTATTTCTCACAAAGTTAAGCAGTGTACTTACCTATGGTATAAAACACCTACCGCCAGTTATGTTTAAATCGTAGTCATACATATAATATACAGTCTTAAAAGCTTTTATTTAACTTGCAATGTATGTATGTCAGTGTATTCGGATCAAATCTTGCAACTGAATTTTAAACCAGTTATCTTCCACCGATTAAGATGAAATTTTGCATACACGTTTAGTTTGGATGACAATGCATGGTAAGCTTAGTGACATCATTCTAAATACAATGTGGCGGACGGCCCAAGATGGCGGACTACTTATTTTTTGTGAACTGCCATGATATCATGGGTTTCAAATGAAATTTTGGGTTGCTGAGAAGAATACGAAAAAAGCTTGTTTTGAAAAAACATTTTTAATGAATAATTTTATTTTTCTGATACAAACAGACACATTGTAGCTCAATTTTTTTTTTTATTTTAATATCAATAGGCTCGCGCTTGACCACTATCTCACCTGATGTTAAGCGATGATGTGGTCGATGGTGAAGCACGCTTGCCTAGAAGTAAACTATTCACTATACAGCTATTCTTCAATTATTTCTTTGTTCATTATTTATTTACGCATTTTACACAACCTTATATCGTATCACTCATGAAATTAGGTATCTACTATATTTTATTTACTTATTATATACTTTATTGTACACCATAAGTTACATTTATAAAGGAAACTTAAAACTAAAAATACATGCAATGGGCGGCCTTATCGCATTCCGCGATCTCTTCCAGGCAACCAGGTATGGACAATAATTGCTGGACACGAAGTGGGGCTGTTATTGGTGTGACAATACCTGTGTTTAAAAAAAAAATATATTATAAAAGATATGCAGATACATACATATGCTATGTAATATTTACATAAATACATACATATTAAAATATAAAGGCAATAAATAAAAGGCAACAAATCAATTCATAATCACGAGTCTTTTGAACACAGGCAACGATTGGGCGCGTTTGATTGGGTCTGGCAACGCATTCCACAGACGAGTAGCCTGGACAGTAAAGGATTTATTTTATTTTTATTTTGTTATCCACGTCCGTGTGTTGTCGGGTGCTAACTAAAAATCAACGCTGGGTATCTGACGCCCAGCAAATACTGAGTTTGTAACCCTTTCGGTATGGACAAGTTCAGCGCAATTTGTCTTTACACTTCTTTACTGTCCTTTAACAAAAAGAACAACTATCTGTAGGTCATACAAATATTTGTTCCGTGCGGGAATCGAACCCGCGACACACAGCGCAGCAGTCAATCGCTCAACTACTGCGCCAACCGTGCACACAAACCGTTAAATCAACGAACCATGACAGCTGCTTCATTTTATTTCTAGAACTACAAATGCTCTATCAGTTCCAATTTAATCTTTGAAAGAATTGTTTCCATTGTAAAAGGTAATTTGAATAAAACCGCCCTTAGAATACACGAATATCAATCGGCAATTTAGAAAATAAACATTTCACTCTTAGATTTCTTTTAGAATCTTCTACTAATCGAGTAATCGTAGTAGCACCCACGATATTAGAAGCAACATTAGTCGCCAGGGCAAGTTTAATGCTCGTCGCCATAAATATACGCTCAGCTGATGTATTTACAGCCTTACAAATTGTACATTTATAACTGCTCAGCGGGTTGGGATCACCTGCTAGCATTGCGCTTAATGTGGGTGATATAAGATTATTGTTCCTGGCTGCCATCGTGAGGTCTATGTAATATCTTGTAGAATTGCGAGGCTTAACTATCTATTTCTAAACTAATATTTTCAAGAGGTAAAGTTTGCAAAGTTTTGATTCGGATGATGATGAACAGTTAAATGACATTATTCTAAATCCTTTGACTTATACAATTATTTTTATGCACTTCCATGACACGGATATCAAATGAAATGAATAAAACAATCTTGTTTTTGATTAAACATCATTATCATATAAAATTTTTGATTATAAAGAATAATAAGAATTGGCTAGTCTTAAAATTTACATAGTATAAAATTAATGAACCATAACTACCTATATATACACTTAAATAAAAAATAAAATAAAACTACGAACGCGTATAAAAGGACAGGGGTCATGGGCGTCAAAAAAATCGTCCACATCGCTGTCAACGTGAAAAGTGCCCAGAACGCTGGCAGCATTGCCCACAGAGTACATTTTTATATAGTTGCCATTGCATTGCATTTCCTAAATATATCACACGATTCTCTAGACGCGAGTAATAAGTATAGTGATGTATTTACGGTCTCACAAATTGTATCTTTATAAATGTTTAGCGGGCTGAGAAAAAAAACATCTAAACGTGAAGACGTTCAAAGGATCCCAGCTAACGATTTCACATAATAAAAAATTGACTTAGTTATCATTCATTCAAGATAGAGCTCTGACTCAAGAGGCACTAACTACCCTCCAGAGACTATGTTCATAGGTACATGAAACGGGTGTGGTTAGATAATACTAGTTCTAAGAATTGGAGGATGCTTTTACAGACGCAATGCGAGGATGCAAGTCTCAGTAGGTCGTGTTTGCGAATTAGGTTTGCCTTTTAAGATGAAATTAACGTTGCGTTGTGTGCGTCAGATCTTATGATGTAGCTATGCAAGAGGTTGGCATTTCAAAGGCAAGAACTAAAGTGACTTTTTGAATTCATATGTACTTTACATCTTGGACATCGGTCAAGGAAAACATCGTGAAAAAAGTTATGAATAAAATGTCTGAACTGAATCTGAAATCATCAACAATTTTAACAATACCTAGTTGATTATATTCGTCTCCTCATAATGAGAAGACACAAATATTATGGCCACGAAAAAAACGCCTTACTGTGGGACAGATATAGGCTGGTACCTTGTATCATCATTTTGGATACCTCGGGACCCTGTGGTCCCGGACCTTTAAAAGGCGTGCGATGGACCGAAGCCAACTCGCAGAGGCCTTTTATGCATGTATCAGGAAATGTCACACCAACCGACGATTATCCCTGTATGCAAGTGCACCCAAGGGCATTGCCTCGTTTGGACTATTGCAAAATATGGAGAAAAAGTTGTATTGGGCTATGGGTTTGGTAGGGTTTAGTGGACCGATTGCCTAAAACTATAGGAGGATTACTGGCCTCTGCCTGACCACTGTTGAACTACACGGCTATAAAATGGCAGTGGGTGACTCGCACACTCAATTAATGGGCTCCCATAAAGGGTCGCTAGCACTTTAGTGACGTAGCGCCAACGTATCCGGAGATGCTTGAGAGGTGGAGAGGTAAACAACGGCTATCAGGACAATCTCGGAAGTACGGTCAAGATCCCAACCAGTATCTTACTGGGTCAACTTCCTTCCTCCGAGCACGATTGCTCTTGCTAATCTCCACTCAAACCAGCCAATTAAGGCAAGAGAGAGGTGAGAGCTCTGGTCCCCGTCAGTTTTCACTCCGACCGGTCAATAAAGACAAGTCAGAGATGAGGAACAAGGGTATATATAATCATTATTATTATTCCTACAATATTTCTTTAATTACAAGACTGCCTTGTTGGTGGGTAATGCCTGCGATACTGCTGAGTATGAAGTTTAGTCATGCAAAGTGTCATTGGATTTTTCGATCTGGAATTTCTCAGTAGCTGCCCGGAATTTGGCTTTATGTGCGGTTGCTGGCTATACGCTCGCCTCTTGAGTGGGACTTAAGTGGATGTACCCACTAATGTAGGTAAACCTCTGCCTAAATCTGCAATTAATACGAGCATGATGTTATGCTATGATAGTTCTTCAACATTTTTTTTAAATGTAGAAATCCTCATGGCCAAGGGGTCTGTCAGATTCATGCCTCATGACTAAAACTACGACGTTTCTCATCGTCACTTCTTGATAGGGTACGGGGACACAAATGCATTCGCCACAATCACCACAACAGTGACGGTTTGCGCTAGCAAACCCCTTCTCGGGTCACGGGAAGGAGTGACCTGCTCCTCACCCTTTCTTCACGTGTGAGAGTCACGCGGAAACTTCACACGACACCGATTCGGAATACTTCTTCAATCTAACCTAACCTAATCAATCAGCCGAGTTTGGCAACCTGTAACCGGAGACTTAGCAATCTGGCAACGTGGTAACGTCCTGTGGTATCGTTTTCACTTAATTGGACAGACGATAGCTAACTAATTGTATTAGATGACCCGATCAGGTTTCCAATCAAATTGTTTTGAAGTACAATTAGTTAGTAACCTAATTATTTATCAACCAACTCATGTTTGGAATAGGGTTTGTCAATAGAAACTTAATTAAAGCACCGAAAGACTTAGGTAATTATAAAAACCATCGATATAATCTTTCTTTGGTGTTGTAATAAGGGTTAGCCCTAAAGGAAACTTCCTCTACTCAAATCGTCTCAGTTGCCGTGACAACGAAAAAAACCCTGATAAGTAACAAAGTACAACTGTCAATTTAATTGAGTTTGCACGTTAGATTCCACGGGAGTAAAAAACTTTGCCCAATTGATAAAGTTGTCAAGAACGTACTGAAAAATTTGTTTTCGCACGAGATGAATTTGGCTAAAAACTGTTTTGACTCTATCGACCACACTGTCCAAATACAAATAATAATTTTTCCATTCCAACCAAACAAAATGCAAATCAAATGCTATTAAAATGAAAATCAAACCAGGCTTTTTTCCCGCGCTATTTTATCAAAAAGTGAATGCAACTTGACATCGGGGCTGCAGCCTAAATAAAATCTGTCAATCAAATGGTTCCGTAGGCGATTTGGACGCACACGACATAAAACATTCCGTTTTGAGTGGTTCCGTAAGTTGTGGTCCAAGTGGAAGACGTAGCGGGAACCTTTGAAGCGAATAAAAGTACCTCTGTCGAAGCCGATGGGACGTGTTGTATAAATAAGTTGATGTGGTGCAGTATTTTTAATCTAAAATTAGTATTTAAATCTAATAAATTAATTAAATTTAATGTTTTAGGGCTTTTTTTCTCCCCCTTGGATGGGTTTTACCAACAATCTTGCGTACACAAATGTACCTAATCAAGCAAAATAATCAAAGAAGGGAAGGGACGGGAAAAGTGTCAAAGGCAATCCCGCTATCGCTACCTCTCATTCCTTACTCCACGTTGCCACGCAGTGTGCGCGTAACACAGGCTGGACGCGGGACGCGCATAACGAATGTCCAAACACTGAATAGCTGATGAACAATTTGCATACCTGAATCGCGATAATGTACTGACACCGCTAAGGACATAGTTTGAAGGACAGCCCTTAAGCTTAAGAGTGTCATGGTAATTATGGAAGGGGTGAAAGCGAGAGCCTTGTGCCTTTGATCGGGCATAAATCGAGAGAGGAATTGCAACTAAGAACTATTGCTTGATGAAAATCCTCAACGTTTTTTTTTGTCTTATAAACCCTAAATATCATCATCATCATATCAGCCGAAAGACGTCCACTGCTGGACATAGCCTCCCCCAAGCGTCGCTACATTGACCGGTCCCAAGCCTCTCGTATCCAATGGATCCCCGCAACCTTCACCAGGTTATTGGTTCACCTAGTGGGAGGCCTTCTAACACAACGTCTTCTGTTTCACGGTCACCACTCCAAAACTTTTCTGCCGCATCGGCCATCAATTTTGCTAGCAATGTGCCCTGCCCACTGTCACTTAAGTTTGGCAATTCTGCGGGCTATGTTGGAAACATTGGTTCTTTTGCGGATCTCTACATTTCTGATTCAATCAGGAAAGGAAACTCCGAGCATAGCCCTCTCCATTGCCCTTTGGGTGACTGTAAGCTTTCTGATGAGGCCACCACGTCTCAGAGCCTTAGGTCGTCACTGGCAACACGCACTGGTCATAGACTTTTGTCTTGAGACACTGTGGTAAGTTGGACGAGAAGATACCGAGCAACTTCCCGAACGCTGCCCAGCCCAGTCTAATTCGACGGTTAACCTTTTTCTCGAAGTTGGCCCTACATAACTGGACCTTTTTTTTTCCGAGGTAGTCGTAGTCGTCCACAACTTCGATTGTAGCGTCTCCGACTTTGATAGGAGTGGGTGCAACATGGGCAATAATCATCACCTTGGCTTTGTCCATGTTCATTTTAAGACCCACTCTTTCGAAAGCTCTACTGAGGTCATCGAGCATTATACTGTGGTCTTCCATGGTCTCAGCCATGACCAATTTATCGTCGGCAAACCGAAGGTGAGTGATGTACTCGCCATTGACGTTGACGTCAGCCCTCTCCAGACCAGAAAGTTGATGACATTTTCTAGTGCAGCGGTGAACAGTTTCGACGATATGACGTCTCCTTGTCACACACCTCGCTGCAGAAAGATGGGTTCCGAGGTCTGATCCTGAAGTCAAACTGATATGGTGGCGTTTTTGTAAAAACACTGCAACACTTCGATGTACCGGTAGTCGATTTGGAACCGTTGGAGAGACTACAGTACAGTCCAAGCCTCGAACGAATCGAAGGCTTTCTCGTAGTCCACAATCGCTAAGCAGAGAGGCAGGTTGTACTTTTCGGATTTAACCCCAAACTCAGTAAATAAAAAGACACAGAATTTGCCTCCGCAGTGGTGGCAATTTGCCGAGCGCCTCGCCCAATCTTATAGAGTCTTAATAAGAGTTTACAATATATTTTCAGTTTCAGAAGCACTTCACAACCTTACCCGTAAGTGCATAAGGTAGATAGAAGTATATTTTCTGAACGTCATTTAAAGGTCGTTAGACACATTAACTTGCACTTAAGATAAGTAAAACATAAATAGATATAGGGAATAACCTCTTAACAACCGAAGCACGTAAAAACCGAACGCAAAATGTAAAATGTCTGTCTAGGTCCTTGACTTAATGCACTGTTTACTTAATTCAGAAGCTCTTAAAAGTTTTATGTTAATTTAATCGATTTATGCCATATTTTGGTAAAACACTTTCGTAGTCGAACCAATAACAAAGTTCAAGATTTATCCATAACTCGGCGATACCAGCCTTCATTTGGAAATATGATTTAAACAGTAATGCATTTCCAACCAAAATATTTAAGTTTGCAAAATGAAATATACATTGGTTTTGGAAGGTGATCCAGAAAAAATAAATGTTTTTTTTTTCAATAATAAAACAAATTGGATTTCATTCATTATAATTTCAACTGAAAGATTTCAATTCCTGGACAAAGGCTACGCCCAAAATACATCTAGTAGACTCCCGCACCCCTCACAAGATCATCGGTACCTATGTCATGTGGCTGCGCCAACGATGCTCTAGTTGCAGTGCTTTCAATAAAAGTAGTTGCACTGATTTAAAAAAAAATGTTGCGGCTTTCATTTCAAAATAAGTCAGAGCGATGAAGGAAAACATCGTGATGTCCTAGAATAAAAATATCGAATATATATGACATCCACCCCACCTGCACTGGGCAAACGTCGTGGATTACGGCCCATTCCCTCTCATAGAGAGGAGGCCTGTGTCCCAGCAGTGGCAATATTAAAAAGGCTGATGATGATGATCATTTCAAACTTATGGGTTCTCTTATTACTGAAATAGGAAGAAGAAAAGATGTACTCGTATGACAAAAAAGGCGTGTTAATAAGGCATGTTGCGCCGTCTCCAAATAAATAGGGAGTACCTGGGTGACCGAGTTCTTCTCGGGTGAAAATAGAGTAAACGACTTTTTCTAAAAAAAAAATTTAGCTAGATCGATTTATCGCCCCCGAAACCCCCTGCATACAAAATTTCATAAAAATCGTTGGAGCCGTTTCCGAGATTCAGATTATATATATACAGCATTGCTTTTTTAAAGGTATTAGATTCAGATTATATAATATACATATATACAAGAATTGCTTTTATAAAGGTATTAGATTAGATAAGGACAGTAGTACAATAGTGAATACCATTTAGGTGTTGGTATTCATTAGTTTATTCTGTTTAAATAAATCGTAAAAGCATGTCAACACCTGTCCAATCCTAAATTCTAAACCGACCCACCCAATCACAAACATTTTTTCCCTCAGTTTTTTCTACACAAAAACTCCCCAATTAGTTGAAAAGTCTCTCAAACCGGCGCAGCGTGGTCACCGGACGTTTGAACGAAGGCTAGTGCGATAGCATTGATTGAAATGTCCTGCATTTGAATACTTGACATACTATGTGTGTTGTCTGTTGTTCGAGATTTTTTTGACGTTTCGAATGTTTTTGTGGATGTGAGCTACGTTTTTGTATGTGGCAGGTGACGTGAAGGAGATTTCGAGTGATAACATGGACTTGATCACTTAAACGCAATGAGCAAATTCTGGGATCAAGATCAGGAGCTTTTAGATTAGATTAGCTTAAGATCGGCCAGCAGTCTTACGTGTTTATGCCGTTCTAACATAAATACGTTCTAATAAACTTTTTGAACTATGAAGTATCTTGTGCACGTGTGTATCTAGGCTTATATGTAAGCAAAAAAAAAAAAATGAGAAACAAATTCAATATAAGCCTCCAAAAATCTGCTGTTTTGCAGAAATTTTACCTGAACTTAGTCGTTCATAATGTACTCATAAATTGTAAAAGTAAAGAAAACCTCTTGATAGAAACCTTGCACATGTGATGGAGATTCTAAACAAAAAAATATTTATTTCACTAACTTATAAGGCTTATTCAAAAACAAATTTTTCTATCTATCGAGTTTTTTTTTTAAATTTTCGGACACTATCTTTCACTTCATCTCTCTTTTCGCTTTGCCTCTTTTTCAAACATTGCGCTGAATGAAACAACAAGCTTTTCGACCATGCCCGCGTTGACCATAGACGGACCTGGAATGGCCGTCTTAATGCTCAGCGCTAGGAATATTACAGCCAATCAGTTACCTACAGCAGTCCCATCCTGGACGAATACGTGCGATTGAAGAAGCCTATTTCTTCATTCGCACGTCATTTATCTCTTTTCTCGGGCAATTTTATCCAGCTGCTAACAGTCACCATGTGAAGCTCGTCGCTCCACCTCCTGCCGGCGTCCTTACGTTTACCGATTTGCAGTCTCTGTTCAAGAACGCGTCTACCGCAGAGATCAGCGGTTCTACAGCTTATATAGCCCAATGCCACTTCAGCTTGGTTTTTCGACAGAAACAGACAATTACAGATTTCTTTGATTTATTTCTAACGCCATAATTTATTCATATACTGATCATACTAGACCTATAATCGGGACAATCTGAGAAGTCTACTTTTACGTAAAACATTGAAAAATCAAATTCATAATCCTAATTAATTACAATGTTACCTAAACACTAACACAACGAGTAGCATTCGTAAGCATCAAGTTTAATTATCATTGAGTATTTGTATATTATTTAAATAAACAAATAAATCTGAAAGTGGCTATTACACTACATCAAATACACAAATAAATCTCAAAGTGGCATACATCGAATAAGAGTTGAATAAACATCAAACTATCTAATTGAAAAAAAACACCGTCGAGATCTATTTTCCCAAAAAATAAAACTCACCGAGCTTTTCATTAAATCATTTCGCCGCATTTTCCCCAATTTTTTCCCAACACAACAGATCGATGGTCGTCCATCGTCAATTGGTCCCATTCGAATGGTCTGTGACCCACATATGACGGCAGACGTAATATCCGCTCGGCCTCCAGCGCGACCGGAAATTTCATCAAATCTGTCACAGCATTGATAAGTTATCGTCAACTAATGTTTGGATGGTGGATAGTGTGGGTATTTTCACTTTTATGAAGAGAGTGTAAGTAGAGATGTTGGTGACACGTGAGGTCTTGAACTAGTTTTCACCAGGAAGTAATGGAGTAACAAAATATTTGGCTTGTTTTTCTCAATGTGGAGTAGTGGCAGCCCATTTGGCAAAGGCCACGACTTTCATGTCAGGTCCTGCGTTCGTACCCTGACAGAAACTTTACTTTGCATCTTTTCTTTCTAATTATTCTCTAAACGGTGGAGGAAAACATTGTCAGGTAATGAGGGCTATCGAGTTTGAATTTGCCGCTAGGGGCGTTGGTGTTCTTCAAAATGTCAAATTCCATAGCTTTTTGGCTTTTAGCGCGAGTTTATTTACTACTTTTATTTATGAAAATATTTTCCAAATATGGCAGATTAAGATAGGTACGAGTTTTACCAACCACTGCTTTAATAGAGTTTTACTGTTTTAGAAAATTTTATCCTCCTTTTTTTCGACAAAAATGTCCTTTTTCTACAAAAGGTCTGCACAAAACTGCAGCATACTTGATTTTATATTTAATCGCACTTCTACGGCGTTAGACATGATTTTAATTCAAACTTTGCGAGGTTTTCCGTGCGCGTTATAACAACGTTTAACAGTTATATTTAAGGACCTTACTTGCCAGTGGCACGAAAACTGAAGCCCTCATTGGCTTCTACTACAGCTCAAATTCGAATCGCACTGGACACGCGAGGTGGATTATGGCCCAATCCTTTTTAGAAAGAGAAGAACTGTGTTCCCGTAGTGGGAACATAGCTGATTATATTTTCCTTAATGTAACGTGTGGAAGGATGAGTTTCCGACAATTTTCTTACGTTTCAGAAGAAAAATGTGGAAAGCCTGAAAGGTTTTTCCAACATAAGCTTTGAAACGGGTAGCTTTAACTTCTTGCTGACCATTTGGCCGATTATTTGAAAATTAATAAAACATGCTCATTACCACTAGAGAAAACAAGAGTCTTGTAAATTTTGCAAGAGACAAACAAAAAAAAACTGTGCTATATCAACCTACCTATAAAACTTGTCCAAAATTGACAATACCACGGAACCCATAAAGTTTAGCAGAAGACTTTTGTTTGACTGTAGCAGGAGTAGACATAAAAAAATGTGAAGCAATTTCACTCGCCGCCCGCACTGTCATGAATATTAACCATTTTGCGCCATCCACCAAAGACTAGGGATTAAAGTGAAGATGAGACTAAGACTGTAGTCTTTGGAACTAGTAAAAATTCTGGCTTAAAATTATGTAAATAATTTGTTCCTTATTTATCTATATAAGTATATAAATAAATAACAATTGCCGAATATGTAAGCGCATCACTTCAGAAAGCCTGCATGCACCTTTTGGGCAATTCTTTTTTTCTTGAGTTTGTAATTATCAGGACAAGATTTGTATGAAAGAAAAAATCCTTTTCTTTATTAAGAATTTATTAAAATAATATAAGTTTAAAAACAGTTAAGCAGATTCTTCATTTAAATTTTCCTCAGATTTGAATTAAGAATCTGCTGGTCGGGTAGCTGTTCACATGTTTTTTAAAAATAAGGCTGTATGTTAGGTACATACATAGCCCAGTCATTTTAGCATAATTAAGGGGTCAACAGGATGCCCGAGCTGCCTCACATACGAGATAGCTCTCCTGTTTCAGAAAATAAGAAGTTTTTAAATATATTTGAAACAGAATACGAATAAGTTTATTCCCTCTCTCTCTCTGTTCACTATTACCAAGTGAATGAGCTATTACACAATTCATCACATCACATTTCATCTGTAACAATTTAAACGATAATTTTAAAAGGACGGTGTTCAACAAACTATGTAGGACCTGTATTTTGGGGACCCGAGTTGTGATTACATTAATATATTAAATTACTTTTGCATGGAAATGTGTATTCTACAGTTCTTGGTAAACAATGTGGGTTAATAAAATGAAATTAACAAAACGATTAAGAAATAAAAGTGTTAACCATAAAAATAAAAGTTGTAATTTAAAAAAATATATGTAGGTTTTTTTGAGTTAGTCATGCAAGTGTGTAGTGTGTGCGTAGTATAAGTGTATAGTGTATGTGCCCTTGTAGAACCGTAGTGCCGTATTGGTAGAGATTTTTATTGATATAAAATTTCTTCCGTCTCTTCGTACGATAACTGGGCAACCCATTTTATTAAGGTTTTCTTGCAAGAATAATTCCTTAGGTCTTTGATTTCGCTGCTTTTGTTGATTTTATTATATTTTATTATAAGTGTTTTGTGTGAGTAGGATCATCGTCCGGCCAAGAGACTATCTGCTTTGAGAACTGGAATGTGGAGGAAAGTTAAAATACTATTTCTTTGTAATAGGGAATTTTTTTGATAGGTTTGTGTATGGTTGTGTACATGTAGTGTTGCTCTTAGTATAAATAGTTGTCGTGCTCTTAGGACTGCGAACTGTTTATGGATTAGATCATGAAAATGCTTTTTTAAGCTCACTTTAACAACGGCTCTTTGAGCTCTTTCCACTTCTATAAGTGTGCTTTTCCCAGCTGCTCCCCAAACAGAGGTACCATATTGAAGTACTGACTGACACAACGCGAAATAGATTGAACGCAGAATTTTATTGGGTGTGCATTCACTTAGTTTTTTCATTACGTATCGCGAAAAACGATCAGGTGTATATGTGGTTTGAATGAAAGATTTTCGTCTAGTGTGATACTCAGATATTATTGAGGGAGTGCGTTCTGGGATTGTGCAGGTACAAGTTGCAAGTAGAGTGGTCTGGTCTCTGCCGCAAGTGTGGTATATTTTTATTTGAGACAAAATAAAACAGCAAAATAATTTACAGCATTTTTTTTGCTTAAAAAGTATTCCTAAACATTTCATGTCATAATATGCTTAGCTTTATATGTTTGTCCTGTAATTATTTAAGTGGTGTAGTGGTGTACTAGCTATTGCCCGCGGCTTCGCTCCCGTGGACCACTCCACAGAAACCGTTTTCGGGATTAAAAATAGCCTATGTCACTCAGGAATATTGTAGCTATCTATTGGACAAATAATTTTTAAAATCGGTCAAGTAGTTTCAGAGCCTATTCGGTACAAACAAACAAGCAAAAAAAAATTCCTCTTTATTATATTGGTATAGATAAATATGCCGTCGGAAGATTTTTTCAATAACTTACCGAAATTTGTATCAGGAGCCCAAAAGATCAAGAGAAGGAGGCATATAGATTTGAAAAATATTCTAATTTTTATTTTTATTGTTGAATTTTAGTTTTAAGTGTGAGTTATATGTGCATAGTTTAATAGGTGAGTATAACATCGTCTTGGAATACTGTAAATTTTGTACTGATTGGTGTGTAATAAATAAATAAAATAAAGAAAAAATATTTTTTTTTTTTTAATCAAACGCCTAAATAATTTTTACAGATGCTAAACCTTGAAAACGGTTTCAATAAAATTGGCAAATAAATAAAGGAAGACTTAAAGCCCAACCCTTTTATGAAAGGTTTTTAAACCACTTCATTTTTACCGAACTACCCTTTGGTGAAAACAGCATAACAAAGTAGGTACTTATAATAAATAAATAAACTTTGTATAAAATACTTTGCAGAATATTTTAACTAAATCCTGGCATAAAACCTACTCTAGAAAAAAAAAAGACGTTAAATGGATAAATGAAGAGCTACAAGCGAAACCCTTTTAGACAAGTTGTTAACCTCTCCATTCTGTGCTTACCTAATCTTTGGCGTAAAACCGTATAACAAAGTACCTATAGTCAATTAAACGACGTAAAATAATATCTAGAAAAACCTGGAAACCAGTCTAATGTATAAAAATAAATTAAAGTAATTAAGAAAAACTTACAAGCCCAAACCTTTTAAGAAAGTAATTTTTAGACCCATCTACAGCTCATCTACTCTTTGGCGAAAAACAGTAACAAAGTGCGGTGGGCGTCGATTGCCGCGCTTACGATACTTCGGGGTCGTATTTCTGCTGAAACCGGCGCGTTACAGATTAGCTCCAATTTTCTTTCGTACTACATTGAATTCTCGTTGTGTGGGGAACCTGATTTGACTTATCTTGAAGGATCTAGTTAAAGTTAAGAGCGGTATAATAACTAAGAATGTGTGGGTTATTTTTACCCGACTGCCGAAGGAGGGTTATGTGTTTATCAGTCTATGTATGTATGTTCCTATGTGGCGTTCTAGAGACTGGCCGCGTGATAATGGCCGCCATATTGTGGGATTTTTTTTTCTTCCTTACCCATCGTGTGGGGTATCAAAATAAAGGGTTTTAATAAGTGATTTCAAAAATATACAACCCTTATATATTTAAACAATTGAAATTGGGTAAAAAATATGACTTAAAAGTTAAGAATAAAGTAAGAAAATCATGCTGTGTAGTCGGAACATACATCTGATTTTGGTCAGCCAGCTCGCGAATATTTATTTATTTAAGTATACATGTATAACTTTACATGTCACTCCTAAGGCGTTATACAATAAAAAAGACACTAAAACGAAACATACAAGAATTAGGCAAAATTAAATATACAAATAAAAACTAATTAAAAAAAACACGATCTAACAAAAAAAATTGAAGAAAAATATAAACACTAATCGTTCACTAATTGTGTATTATTCACTAATATAACTTTATCCATCTGGATGAAAGTTATATTAGTGAATAATTGTATAGGTATTCTTTACTACCATTACCATATATAGATTAGTGAATAATTGTATAGGTCTTCTTTACTGCTATTACCATATATAGATTAGTGAATAATTGTATAGGTTTTCTTTACTACTATTACCATATATAGATTAGTGACTAATTGTTTGTTTGATTGCTTGTTATTGTGTTTCTCACAAAAACTTAAACATTCACGACACACATCTATCCATCTCCCAGCAAACAGGTCACACTCCGATGCTGATGTCAGAAGGGCATTTAGCATTTGTATCCTCCGACTGCTCAGCATGATTTACAATTTTTTTTTTAGTTCGTTTCCTAAGCAGTCGGGATTTTTGATTTTTTGAATTAATTTCTTTATTTGGATTTCCTAGAAGGGCTTAAGGTTGAGTTTTATGTGAAATGAAGGGAAGCAATTTCTAAGGAACACACCCGGTTTCTGAACAAAAATTTTGAGGTTTTTTACTTTTTTCATTTTTTTTATCCTCGCACTGGAACGCCTTGCAAAGTTTATATTTTATTTTTCCTCCTTTACACCACTGGAGCATATAATAAACTTATAATAGAGCATATAATAGACTAGGTTTCCGCACGATATTATCTCTCACCGTTGTCAGCGATGTCCAAAATAAACTTAGAAAGTACATATGAATTGAAAAGTCATTTTGGTACTTGCCCAGATTCGAACCCATAACCTCAAGCACGAGAGGCGAGGTCTTAGCCACTGGGCCACCTAGACGTTAATTTGTATTTGTATTTATCAAGCTCAACTTTTGCGAGAAAAGCTCTCAAGCGTTGGTAGTTTATAAGGGTTATTATTACACGTTCCAAAATCCAAATAATCAATTCAAAAACCCACAATGTATAATATTTTTCTATAGAGAATGACAAAATGTGTAAGTACTTCTTATTCACAGCAAAATAACTGACACCTTCATTTATTTTTCGAAAATTAAGGGGAAATGCGGTCGCAGACATCCAACTGAATAACATAAGTAAAAATAAAGTTAAAAGTTAAAAGTTTACAAATAATGTACATATGTAAATAAAAAAATAGTAAAAAGTCATAATTTAAGGTTTGGTTCTCAGTTATTTCCTCCTCCAATATTAGATATTTCATAAACCGAAAAAGAAAGATATATTCTTTGCTATTTTTTTCTTTTTATGATACAAATTCTTTAGAAGGATTAAAACACAAAAAAAAAAAATATTGCGCTGTCGACAGAGGCCTAGTGTACGAATTTGACAACTACAAATGAAAAAAAAGCATAGAAGCACAACATATATATTTTTATCCAATTTAAGAAATATTTTTTGAATTTGTCTAATATTGGAAGAGAAAATAGGCGAGAGCCAAACCTCGAATTATGAATTTTTACTAAGGCAAGTCAGTCGGAGCTCTCTGCTCGCATTCCCTCTTAATAGCATTTCCTACGCTGGAGATTAATCCAATAAGTCTACATCAGACCAGAAACTTAATATAAACGCAAAAATTTAAACTAATGTTAGTTTACCCACAGTAAATCACTTTAAAGCTAAAACTAATCACCTAAAAGGTCCGACCGTCCATAAACAAAGTAGACTGACCGATAAATTTTCACGTCTAGCGCCTTACGGTAGTTAATTTTTAATTCGACAGTCCGCAGGTCTTACCCCGAGGACGGTCGATGCGAGACTGATGAGTTTCGTGGTGGGGGGTGACCGCACAGCTTAGTTATTTCGACTACCGTCATTTGTTGACTTGCTCGTTTTAAATTAGATGTCCCAGAAGATGCTTTCTTTTATCTTTTTGGACGCTGTTCGGGTTCGTTTACCTGAATTAGGTTAATACCTTGTCAGGATGTCCTGTTTCATGCTCGTTTTGGTTTATAAGTGGGCTATCAACTACTTCAAGGTTAATTGAAACGTAACAGAAGACATTTTTTTTGTCCTTGGCAAATCATCCAATGATTGTCCAATAATGTCTGATTTTTACTGACTAAAACCCACCCGTGTTCCTTCAGTTGCTTGAGCTAGGGCCGCGGTAACTCTTTTTCAAACAGAAGATTTATCTAACTTCTAATTAGAGCTCCAGTACAGATAGGGTTCTTATAATTAAACAGAGGCTTCAGAAAAAGAGTGATTCTATCGGCGATGGCGAGGCTTGAAACAGAGATTGATCACGTGAAATTTCGACAGCATTACACATTCCCATTCGTTTATTACATTTCTTTCCAGTCGCTATCGCTACGCTTTCGATGAAAGTTGGTCACTTGTCTAATCTCTGGTTTTTTAATTTCGTAGACTAAACTGACATTTGGGGGGTTGCCACTTTACGGTTACATAAAAATAGTGTCGACTCCTGAGTGATTTTATACGGTTGGCGTTAGAGACGAAATGAAACCATGTAATGCTGTCTATATACTGAGCCTTTATTGAATGATTACACGATGTTCCGTACTGTTCTTTATTTTGTAAACATTCTAAATATTAGTAGTTTTCTGAGAGTGTCTTATCAATTGTGTGTAGTAAGAACCCAATTACGGTGGATTTGAAACGTCCCGCCATCGTCTTATTGGACACTCGCTAACCAATCCGAACGGCGAACCACAATGCAGCTCCATCTTTATAAAAAAAGAATGGATTGTCTAAGCACGTCGAACGAGCCGCGGACCTCTCCGCGCCCTTTTTTTGTTATCCCGGTTTTCTGGTGGTTTAGTGCTCACAGGTGAACAATTTGAAGGACTTATGCCTATGGACTTGTTTTGATGACGATATCGTGTGTGTGAACGGCTGGATCCAGACCCTCGCTGCCTGATACGACGCCGAGCCTAGGAGCGCGAGGCAGTATACCTACGGAGGCGAGAGGTGAGTGCTTTTCGAATCCACTGTTCACAAATCTTCTACACATAATTGTTTGATCATTCGAGCCGGATTGTTCATATTTTTTCACCTGTGAGGTTTTCCATTCCATATTCCCTTGTTGTTCGAATTTCAAGTTACGACGCCACGCGTCTATCAATATGGCGGCAATCCAACAAGATTTTTTTTAAAGAGAAATAATTCTCGATGAGCTTCAACGAACATTACAGTTCATAGATTCCGACGAACAACAATTTAAATCTCGATCTAAAGATTTAACTTCACAACAGCGCAAGTTTTTCAAACTTCAAGCTAAAATTGAAAAATCCCTCATTAAGTCTAATACTTTTGATAAAGAGGAACAGCTAAGAATTCGTAACAGTTTTAATGATTGCTATTATGCTATTGTGGTACATTTAAATAAAATTAAAGAAGATGAAATTGAACATAAACGTAGGATGTCGTCATTCGGATCCCCTAATAATTCTGTTGTTCACGTGCCATCGTCTAGTAGTTGTGCTAGTAGATTACCTACTCTTCCAATGCCTACCTTTTCAGGAGAAATAACAGATTGGCCTGCTTTCCACGATCTATTTCGGTCACTAGTGCACAGCAAAAATACCTACTCAGACTCGGAGAAGTTCCGCTATTTGCTACTTTCTTTGAAAAATGAACCCTACAATCTAATTAAATCTATTCCAATAACTGACGAGAACTATACGGTCGCGTTAGGTATGCTACAGTCTAGGTATGATAACGAACGAGCCATTGCTTCCGCTCATCTAGAAAAAATATTCGATATTGAACCTTGTCAGTCCGATAAAAGCGACAAATCAGTTCAAGGGTTAAGAAATTTACTGAACACTTATCATGAAAATATCATGGCTTTAGAAGTAATGCACTTTCCAACGAAGGAGTGGAGTTTCATGTTAGTGCTTCTTTTCTTACGTAAGATTCCACCAACATTACGTAGACGTTTCGATTTGTCGTTGTCCCAACCATCTAAGATACCCACAATTAGTGAATTAATAAATTTCTTAGAACGCTAGTTATCTGCAAGTGAATTTGCGTATCAAAACAAACCCATTCATTATGCGGAAAAGGTAGGTAGTTCTAGGACTCCGCCCGCATCGAACGCGCGCCGTGCGCTCTCGGCCGGCGTCGCGGCGGGCCCGGAAACAAAGTCAGACAATTCACAGTCCAACAATTCAAATAGTAAAAGGATATCTTGTATTAGTTGCGGTGCTCAACATACGTTGACGAAATGTGCGAATTTTCTAAACTTATCCCCTCAAGATAGGTATTCTTTCATAAAAAACAAAAATGTTTGTTACAATTGTTTAAGTGTAGGACATGATGTGAAACATTGCAAATCTAACTTTGTGTGCCGTTCGTGTCATAAAAGACATCATAGTTTAATTCATTTTAATCAACAGCATAGCTTTCCGGTTGTCAGTGAAGCAGATTTGAACGCTAGTGCTGTCTCACCTACCGTGCATCAAACGACAGAGACAGATGCGCCCGGTACCGCGCCAACCGTACTGACAGCTGTGAATCATACGTCGAGAGATAACGCGATCGCTCCGCAATCCATTCCGCCTTCCGTGCGCGAGTTAAGGAACCCCAATCCCCCAATATTAGCTTCATCAGCCAATAATTATATTATATTAGAATAACAGCTATATGTCAGCATATAATATCTAGGACATGCGTCATTAGCAGAGATGATTGGTTAGCAATAAGATTAGTATATAAGATCAACATTTTGTAGAATTAAGTAATTACTGTCTTGCTGTAACTGGGATCAAATAAAGTTTATTTTTAAACTCTTCCGTTGTCGCTTACTTAATTGGCGCAGCCGGTAGGATCTCTGTAGTCAGTCTGTCACGTATCCACATCTACGGGAAGCAGCCGACGTCCGTTTCAACGGTTCAGCAGAGATCACCGAACAAACAAATACATTAAGAAGCCACATCAAGCCAGGAGAGGACCAGGAGCCAAGCAGTAATTCAGGGATCATGAAGATAGCTGCGGAATTGTGAGTAAATCTTTTCACCTTCCTCTCAGCTCTTCCATTTGCATCCCAACCTTGTATTAATCTATGTTGTGTGTATTATTAGGGATTGGACAACGCCGTAATAATATTTTATAGATTGTTAGTTGTAGTAAATAGTTAGGGATAATTTATTAATTTTTGTGCTTACTTTTTGTGAAGCTTCGTTATTTCACTTCATAATGGAAGGTATAAACCGTATTCCGCAAGAGATGGTAAACATAATTCCAGTATTTAATGGCGATGTTAGAGCGTTACCCTTATTTATTAAAAAATGTGAATACATTTTAACAACATTCCAAGGGAGCGTTGTACAAAACAATTATTTATTTCATGTAGTAACAAGTAGATTAACAGGCGAAGCAGCTAGTTTGGTAGGCGAAAGGGACTCTATAAATACGTGGGATGAGCTAAAAATGCTGTTAAATCAACACTTTGGCGACCCACGTACTGAAGATTGTCTAGCAATGGAGTTAGAATCCTGTAAAATTAACAAAGGTGAAAGTTACTTAGATTTGTGTCATAGGATACAGCATATGAGAAGCATTTTATTTTCCAAAATATCAGAGACTATTGCTGATGACTCTTTACGGAAGGCTAAGCAGATAATCTACAGTAATAGGGCGATGAATGTTTTTCTATTCAATTTACCGCCATTCCTAGTTAGGTTAGTTCGTTTACGCGACGTTTCGACATTGGAAGACGCGTTGAAAATTGTTTTAGAAGAACAGAACTTTCAATCAGTCTATAATTCTAAAACAAACGATCACCGCAATTATAATAGATCTAATAAAAATATTTTTTCCGATTTCAATAGTGCGAAGTATAATTCGCAGAGCCTATCCAGTGCAGTTGCACCGAATAACGCCACGAGTAGTTCAATTACGATGAACAATTCGCAGCAGTTTAGGAATTATAGGCAACATTATAATCAAAATAATTTCAATCGGACAAATAATAATGATCATAACAATAGGACAAGTAGGTCACAGTTTCCGATGGCGCAACAAAGCCAACAGACCACGGCATATGCACCGCGAACGTCACCTTTTGCAGCGCAAGCATCTCCGCCGGGTTCAAAGTCGAACACTGACGTTACAAGTTCACGCCGTGTTAATTACACTAATAATCATAGCTATAACGAACCAAGTTTTGACAACTCAAATAATGAGTTCCAGGAAATTCCTGAAGATCCCAGACAGGGAAATTTTTGTATAACCGCCTCTACCCTAGAGAGAGAATAAAAATTAATTGCAATAAACGTCTTAACTTACCACACATAGTTGTACCAGAATTAAATGCAGTGTTTATGATAGATACAGGCAGTGTTAGGTCTTTCATAAGCCCACACATTGCAAACAAGTACTTTAGGGATCGGTTGCAATATGAACCCTTCGAAGTTGTTAGTACTCACGCATCGAGTGTTCATAGCGAAACGGCATTTATTCCTTTACCAGCTACGTTTTGCAGTAAGGAATTTCATAAATTTTATGTTTACAGTGTTGATGATAGGTATGATGGGTTAATAGGTAGTAACCTACTTAAACAGTTACAGGCAAAAATAAACATGGAAAGTCAAGTTTTGCATTTAAAAAATGCGAATATTCCAATAATATACGCACTACCTATGAGAGAGGTATATCAATTGCCATCTCGTAGTGAATTAAGAGTTAGATTGCCAGTCAACTTACTAGACGGGGAAGCTATACTACAATTTAAACAATTTTCGGAAGGGATTCGAATGCCCACCGCATTAGTTAAGTGTATTAAAGGTTACGCATCAACCGTTATTCAGAATTATACGGATGAAACCAGAACCTTAGTGGTAACAGGACCTTTTACGGTCGAACCTTACAGGCAGAACCCATCTGTTCACATTAATTTTACAGAAAATAACATAGAAATAGATAGGATGCTAACAGATAATTTAAAAAAATTACAGTTAGACCACATGAATTCTGAGGAACGTAAAACCATCGAAGGGCTATGTAATGAGTATAAGGACATATTTTATTGTGAGAATATTCCATTAACGTTTACAAATCAAGTAAAACATAGAATTAGAACAAGGAATGAAGATCCTATAAATATTAAAGCACATAGGTTACCTCCCATTCAATCGAAAGAAATTAGGAATCAGGTAGATAAAATGTTAAGGGACAATATCATCCAGGAATCACACTCCCCCTGGAGTGCTCCCGTACATTTAGTGCCAAAAAAATTAGATTCATCAGGACAGCAAAAATGGAGGATGGTAGTCGATTATAGACGTCTCAATGAAATTACTACCGATGACAAATACCCTTTGCCCAACATAAATGATTTATTTGATATGCTAGGCAATAGTACCTATTTTACTACCTTAGATTTAGCTAGTGGATACCATCAAATCGAGGTCCAGAAAGAAGATAGGGCGAAAACAGCTTTCAGTACACCTTCAGGACATTATGAATTTAACAGGATGCCGTTTGGGTTAAAAACAGCACCTGCAACATTTCAGAGGGCTATGGATAACGTTCTAAGAGGTCTCCAGGGCTTACATTGCCTGGTATACCTTGATGACGTCATAATTTTTTCTAAATCGCTGACTCAGCATGTAGAGAAACTTAGAGCAGTTTTTGATCGTTTTCGGGCGACAAATTTAAAAATATAACTCGACAAATCACATTTTCTTAGAAAGGAAGTTCTTTACTTAGGGCACACTATTACAAGTGAAGGATTGAAGCCAAATAATGATAAAATTGATGCAATCTTAAGATATCCTATTCCAGAAACAGTTACACAAATAAAAAGCTTTTTAGGACTCATTGGTTATTATAGGAAATTCATCAAAGATTTTGCAAAAATAACTAGACCTTTAACAGCTTGTTTAAAGAAAGGTCGTAAAATAATTATTAATGAGGAGTATAGGGAATGTTTTGAAACATGTAAAAAACTTTTAACAAACGCACCTTTATTACAGTATCCCGATTTTAGTAAAAGTTTTATTTTAACTACCGACGCATCGAATTTTGCAATTGGGGCTGTATTGTCACAAGGATCAATAGGCTCAGACAAGCCAGTAGCATATGCTAGCAGGACTCTGAGTGACACAGAAGTAAAATACAGTACTATTGAGAAGGAGCTTTTAGCCATAATATGGGCAGTTAAGCATTTTAGGCCTTATCTATATGGCAATAAATTTACTATCTTTACAGACCATAGACCATTAGCATGGCTATATTCATTAAAAGAACCCAACAGTAAGCTCACGCGTTGGCGTTTACGCTTAGAGGAATATGACTACGAGGTTAAGTACAAGAAAGGGCCTCAAAATACAAATGCAGATGCCTTATCTAGGATTAAAATTAATGCAATTAACGACGATTTAGATTCGATATTTGTTAACGTAGGTGATAGGAAAGAGCGAATACAAAAAATTATAGATGAAGAGCTGCAATTTGACGAAACGCCCATAGAAACGATAGAATTTTCGGATTCTGATGATGGCGTCACAGCTAATTCAGTTTCAAATAGGGAACATGAAGGTATTCCTATTTTAAATGAAGCTGTAGATACTAAAGCTAGACAAATTTTAGTTCACTCATGGTTTAAAGATAAATTGACAGTAAAGGATATTTCTAATAATAAACAGAAAATTTTTGAAGTTCACTTACCAACAAATAATGACAAATTAGTTAAAGACTTTCTAAAAGAATATATAGATCCTAAACATAAATATCATATTTATTTTGAACATCCATCGTTTAGAAAATCTTTTTCAAACATGGTTATTAACTTGTTTAAAAAGGGTTCAGTTAAGTTAACAGAATGTACAGAAAGAGTGATCAATTTGACAGAGTCAGAAGAGGATCCGAAAGAAGTTATTATGAAATACCACGACGGGAAAACCTGTCATAGAGGCATTAGGGAAACTTTAGCTAAACTTAAGAGATATTATTGGTGGCCAAACATGAAAGAAATAGTTACAACAGTTATTAACAGCTGCGAAATGTGTAGAAAAATGAAGTACGATAGAAAGCCCATTAAACCTCAAATTCAGTTAACCCAAACTCAGAATAGTCCATTCCAAGAAGCTTTTATGGATCTATTATACATTGAAGGAAAATATTATTTAACTATTGTAGATGCTTTTAGTAAATTAGCACAGGCAATAGAGGTACCTAATAGGAGTACACCAGAGATAGTTAGAGCATTAATTAAATATTTTAGTATTTATGGATTGCCCAGTAGAATAAGTTGTGATTCAGGGACAGAATTTAATAACATGTTAATTAAGGAAATGTTAAGTCTATACAAAATAGAATTGCACATAGGGACTCCAAACAATCCCAGTTCTATGGCAATAGTCGAGAGATTCCATTCTACTATCATCGAAATTTACCGATTAGCAAAATATGAAAAAAACGATTTAGATGCAGCTTCCGTTATGACGTATGCTATTATGGCATATAATAACACCATACACTCAGCGACAGATTTTACGCCTTTTGAACTAGTCTTTGGGCATACCGATGCCGGAAATGTATTTAATGTCGATAGGGAGAAAAATTTAACTCAGAAATTATTATTAGATCATAGGAAACGTCTCAAAGTACTATACGAATTTGTAACAGATAAATTAAACACAGATAAACTTAAGGTAAGAGATAAGAAAGGAGGTGAAGAAACACCAGTCCTTAAGACAGGAGATACTATTTACATGAAGAATACTAGGACTAGGAAAGCTAAGGAAAAACCTCGCTATGAAAAAGCCGAAATCACTGGTGAAACCGAACGTAATATAGTGCCTGTAGAATTAAATAAAAGACCAACTAGAGTGGCGATAAAAAATGTAAAACGTCCTCCACAGGTCATGCCTAGTACTTCTGGTACTAGTGATGTCAGGATTCACGCTGGAACTCCAGAACTTCACTCGGAATCCGGGGATAGCGTCGTTGAAGATGGGAGTAGCGGTGAAGAAGAATAATTATTGGACTATATTTAAGATTTTAGATTTAGAATCCTTAAGCTTACAAATAGATAATAATATTCGCGATTTTAGCAATATGAAATCGAAAATTATAGAAAGCAAATTAAGTAATGAAACTTTAGGTATAGAAAACCAAATCGAGTATTTAATAAGACTTACTAAAGATAAATTATATCAAATTTTACCCCTTAATCATAGAAACAAACGAGCTTTGTTCAACCCTCTGGGCTCATTTGTAAAAGCTATATCTGGTAATTTAGATGAAGACGATGCAATTAAATATGATAAGGAATTCGTTTTACTCCAGAATAGAGAACATGCAGTCGAACGTAAAGTGTCATCAATGCAAAAAGCTTTCGATAAATTAGTTAATGACTCAGAAATCATAAATTCAAATATTAAAAGATTAGGCTCACATACTAATGGCATAGAAAAACTAGCTGAAAATGAATTCAAATTTAACAAGTTACTACGAATAATAGATACTATGTACCAAATTTTAAGCAACTTTCGAACTTGTTATGAGAACATACAAGAAATAGAGTCCGCAATCGCCTTTAGCAAACTAAATGTTTTGCACCAGTCTATTATAAATAGCACAGAACTGTACAGCAGTTTAGAAACAATTAGTAAACATGCTAGGACAATATATCCAGTTAGTAAAAGTAATTTAATAAAACTAGAACGTAATATCATAGTCAAATCATATTTAAATAACAATAGATTAGTATTTGTGTTAGAAGTCCCTCTAATAGACAACGAAACATATAATTATTATAAGGTTATTCCTATTCCTATTTTCCATTCTCCAGACACTTTTACCATTATTCCCAAATACCCTTACCTAATGGTGAATCGATTGAAATACATGCCCGTGGTAAACTCATGTACTGAAATTGAAAATGACAGATTTCTTTGTGATGAAAGTAATTTAGCTCAGAATCCAGTCGAGACCTGTATAGAACAAATTATGTTGATGAAGAATAACTACAATAGCTGCGTAAAGAATCGTATCAAGATAGAAAAGCCTAAGGTGCAGAAGATAACGGATAGCCAATGGTTGGTCTACACAGAGGACAACCTGATCATTACCGAAAACTGCAATGAGGAAATCCGCAAATACAACATCTTTGGGACCTATATCGTGACACTGAGTCAACAATGCGAGGCGCAAATAGGAGGAGTAATTGTTGGTGCCGTCACAAACACTACAATTTCCAGTTTCAAGCTCCCATTGGTCGAGATGCCAGAGCTTCAACAAGACATACAGACAAGGACGGAGAAGGTCGACCTAAGAAACGTGGACTTTAGTGACGTGAAAGAATTGTTACAAAGTGCCAAATTTAGTGAAAGTGACGATACAACCCAAATAGTGACAATAGAAATTAGCGTATGGACCATTTTAGAGTATATCATTATCATAATAATTATTGTCGTCATCTCATACAAATTAAATGTTTTTCGTTTTTGCCGAAATTCTCCGAAGTCATCTGCGACGCCTTCGGATAATTTCTCTCTTAGGGAGGGAGGAGTTAAGGAACCCCAATCCCCCAATATTAGCTTCATCAGCCAATAATTATATTATATTAGAATAACAGCTATATGTCAGCATATAATATCTAGGACATGCGTCATTAGCAGAGATGATTGGTTAGCAATAAGATTAGTATATAAGATCAACATTTTGTAGAATTAAGTAATTACTGTCTTGCTGTAACTGGGATCAAATAAAGTTTATTTTTAAACTCTTCCGTTGTCGCTTACTTAATTCGCGCAAGTACCGTGCTTTTGTGTACAGCGCTAGTTAATGTACACGTAGGCTCGCAAAAACACACCGTTCGGTGTATTATAGATACCGGTAGTCAAGCGACTTTTATTACCGAGACTTGTGTTCAGCGGTTAGGATTGCAGCGTAGGCATGCGCGCGTTCCCGTGTTCGGTATAGGAGGTAGTGATCCTGTATACCCTAAGGGTGTTGTTTCTTTTTGCGTCACACCTACTCATGTTGATCAACCATCCCTTTCAGTTGATGCATTGATTTTACCTACACTTATGTCACGCATGCCTTGTGTAACATTACCATTTAGGGATTGGCCACACATAAAACACTTACATTTGGCAGATCCGAAATTTTATCTTCCACAGTCGGTGGAAATGCTTTTAGGTGCGGATATTCTATCCCAGGTGATATTAGGTCACGTGATTACGGGCCCTTCCGGGTCCCCAATGGCATTAAATAGTATCTTTGGTTATTTATTAATGGGTGATGTTTCTTGCAACCAAAATACGCCTTCTTCGCTTCAAGTGTGTTTCAGTAGTTCTAGCTCATCCTACGATGACGTCATAAATCTGAAACGATTCTGGGAATTAGAGTCCCTTCCTGAAAAAAGAGTTTCCAGCCCTGACGAAGCCTTGTGTGAGTCTATCTTCGTAAAATCACACACTCGCGACGAAAATGGGCGATATGTAGTTTCGCTTCCATTCAAACCCGATGCACCTGCCCTCGGCGAATCACGAGATACGGCAGTATCTAGGTTTAGAAAATTAGAGTATAGGTTAGAACGTAATCCACAACTTAAGGTTGATTATCACGCGTGCCTCCAGGAATATTTAGATCTTGGTCACATGGAGCCCGTGAATTCCCCTCCTTCTATCAGTACCTATTACATTCCGCACCACTGCGTGGTCAAAGATTCTAGTGAAACAACTCGTACCCGTGTTGTTTTTGATGCGAGTTGCAAAACTTCTAATGGTATTTCACTTAACGATGTTTTATTAACTGGGCCTAAATTGCACCAGGACATCGTAGATGTTTTATTAGGGTTTCGTATTCATGCTATCGCTGTCACTGCTGATATTAAGCAGATGTACAGAAACATTTTGTTACAACATTCTGATTGGGACTATCAGCGTATTGTTTGGCGACAATCTCCAACCGAACCTTTGCGTGATTATCGGCTGCGAACCGTCACTTTCGGTGTTAGTTCATCACCGTACTTAGCACTTCGTACGATTCAACAGTTGGCGGATGATGAAGCTACTAACTTCCCGTTAGGTTCTAAGGTCCTCCGCGACCAAGTGTTTGTTGATGATGTGGTCACTGGCACATGTGACGTCACACATGCTCTGATTTTACAACGAGAGTTAATAGGTATTTGTTCATCGGCTGGTTTCGAACTGCGAAAGTGGCAGAGCAATTCGCCAGCGTTACTCGCTGCTGTACATACATCAGAGGCTCATGGCGAGCGGCCCGATAATGTTTCATTTGCATTAATGGAAAGCGATAAACAAACAAAGGTTTTAGGACTCCAATGGAACCCAAAATCAGATACATTTTCCTTTAGTGTTCAAGCAACTTTAGATAAAATCTCCAAGCGGACCATATTATCCCAAATAGCAAAAATTTATGACCCTATGGGCTGGTTATCTCCTATAGCTATTTATGCAAAACATCTTATTCAGCTATTATGGATCTCCGGTGTCAATTGGGACGAGTCACCTCCCATAGATATAATTAATTCATGGTCTAATTTCATCAATGAATTATCATTGCTATCAAGTTTTCAAATCCCACGTTTTGTTTTTCCAAATGTAAGTTCTATTCAGATTCATGGGTTTTCGGACGCATCTGAGCGTGCTTACGCTGCGTGCGTCTACGTTCGTGTGACTGATAGTAGTGATAACGTTAAAACATTTCTTTTACTAGCGAAAACTCGCGTAGCGCCGCTCAAACCGGTTCTCACTATTCCGCGTCTCGAGCTGTGTGCGGCTGTTTTATTGTCACAGCTAATTGATAAAATTATGAAGGTGTACGGTGACCGTGTGAACTGCAATCATGTCTATGCATGGACTGATTCTCAGATTGTGTTAGCGTGGCTTCGTTCGCCACCACATGAATGGAAAACATTCGTCTCTAATCGTTTGAGTGAGATTTTATCCCGGCTTCCTGCCGATTGCTGGAGACATGTTCCCTCTGCTGATAGTCCAGCAGACGCACCTTCTCGAGGAATGCTGCCTGCTAGTTTTATTGAAAATTCTTCAATGTGGCTCCAGGGGCCCTGGTGGTTGTCACGTGATTTTAAGTGTTGGCCAATTCCTAAAGAGGTATCTAAAGTTACCGAGGAAAAGCGTAATTCCCCACTATCGGTGGTAACAAACTCGTCCATCACGACGCCGGCGCCTCCTGATGCTACGGATTACATAGAAAGTTTTTCTAGTTTAGGTAAACTTGTTCGAGTCACCTCACTCATATTTCGATTTTATAATAGATGCAAAAAGGTTCAAATTCAATATCCAACCTACATAACAGTTCCCGAATTTAATTTTTGTCTAGGTCGACTTATTCATTTAGTTCAACATTCATCTTTTCCCGAAGATATAAAAAATATTGCATTAGGTAATTATCCTTCCCTTAAACTACGTAGGTTAAAACCATTCATTGACAAACAAAATAGTTTACGTGTCGGTGGGCGGATTCATAAGTCATTGTTGCCGTTTGTTTCTAAACATCAATTAATTCTGCCTAAAAGGCACCATCTCACCAATCTACTTATTGACCATGCCCATGTCAGTCATTTGCATGCCGGTCCACAGGCTGTACAGTACATATTATTACAAAGGTACTGGATCGTGTCTGGTCGCGACGCTATACGTATGCGTATACATCGCTGTGTTCGTTGTTTTCGTGCGAAGCCCATGCACCCGCAGCCAGCTATGGGTACCCTACCCGCCGCAAGAGTGCAACCTGAGCGACCTTTTCTTAAGACATCTGTTGATTTTGCAGGCCCGTTCTACGTTCGGGCAAATAAGGTTCGCAATGCAAAAATAGTCAAATGTTACGTTGCGGTTTTTGTGTGCATGTCCGTCAAGGCCATTCACCTTGAACTCGTATCCGAGTTGTCAACTGATGCCTTTTTGGCAGCTTTGCGACGCTTCACGTCCCGCAGAGGTTTATGTTCTGATATTTACTCGGATTGTGGAAAGAACTTTGTGGGTTGTAATAATTACCTACAAGATTTATATAAATATTTACGTAACGATTCTGTCCAAACCGTTCTTCACAGTAAGACATTAGAACAGGGTATCACTTGGCATTTTCAACCACCATATGCGTCACATTTTGGTGGTCTTTTCGAATCTGGAGTTAAAAGTTTTAAACACCATCTTCATCGAGTACTTGGCACTCAGACTCAAACCTATGATGAGATGCATACTCTTCTTTGCCAGATAGAAGCGGTACTAAATTCGCGCCCACTTTGTGTGTTAAGTGCTGATCCGTTAGACCCTTTACCCTTAACCCCTTCTCATTTTTTAATAGGAGGTCCTCTGACGGCCTTGCCTGATATTTCTTTATGCGAAGACGTGTCAAATCGTCTCACTAGATGGCGTAGAGTGCAACAGTGCGTACAGCATTTTTGGAGGCGTTGGAGTCGTGAATATTTACACGAGATTCAACAACGCAATAAATGGTTTAAGGATAGCGGCTCTCCACTCCGAGAGGGTATGATTGTTGTCGTACGTGAAGACAACCTGCCACCCTTGCAATGGCGATTGGCTCGTGTACATGCTCTTCATCCAGGGTCAGATAATATCACCCGCGTCGTAACCCTTCAGATGGGCAAAACTTTTGTAAAACGTTCTGTAGTTAAAATATGTCCTTTACCTTTAGAATAATTAAGAATACCTATTTCTTATTGTTACGTTTCTTAGCTAAGTACCTACCTCTTAAGTATTAATTATTTTTAATAGAATTTATTTAGTTTTAAATGCGATTAGTGACTATTTTCGTTTAATCTTTCATTATTTCAATATCTTTAACTTAAGGTTAAAAGAATTACATTCTTTTAAGGCGAGCGGCATGTTCCGTACTGTTCTTTATTTTGTAAACATTCTAAATATTAGTAGTTTTCTGAGAGTGTCTTATCAATTGTGTGTAGTAAGAACCCAATTACGGTGGATTTGAAACGTCCCGCCATCGTCTTATTGGACACTCGCTAACCAATCCGAACGGCGAACCACAATGCAGCGCCATCTTTATAAAAAAAGAATGGATTGTCTAAGCACGTCGAACGAGCCGCGGACCTCTCCGCGCCCTTTTTTTGTTATCCCGGTTTTCTGGTGGTTTAGTGCTCACAGGTGAACAATTTGAAGGACTTATGCCTATGGACTTGTTTTGATGACGATATCGTGTGTGTGAACGGCTGGATCCAGACCCTCGCTGCCTGATACGACGCCGAGCCTAGGAGCGCGAGGCAGTATACCTACGGAGGCGAGAGGTGAGTGCTTTTCGAATCCACTGTTCACAAATCTTCTACACACACGATTATATACTGGTACATTATAATATGATGTCACCCTTACATGTCCCTCACTATAAAAAATAAAATAAAAGTACAATTTTATTTTATTTGATCTTACAATCGAATAGTTTTTCAACGACTTACATTAGTTAATATGATAATACAACTGGTATTTTAATACGATAATGTCATATAGTATCTTACTACATTAACTCAAATATCTTATTATCTAAACATAAACATTCATCATGAATAAGTATTACTTATGCCTACCGTTAGATGTACTCACCTACTATGCATCATTTGGCGTACCTATATGTTATCTATAGTATATTTAATATATTGTTATTGATTACAAACTATGTTTCTTAAAAAAAATTAAAAAATATACCCTGAAAGTCAAATTAAATTTCAAAAGCTTTTCCTATTGTTATTACAATTATTTATTACATTTTATCAGCCATGCATGTCTACAATGTTTTTTTTTATAACACTTGGTTACATTAGTACAGTACTAGGTATGTGTTTATAGCGACATGCGTCATGTGTTTACAAAATGCTTTATTCGGTTTCTCTATATGGATTCGAACAGCTGACAACTACAGCATTAATTGTCGACTTCTGAACTATATTTATAATATTATAATTGTTATTATGCATTACAAGAAGTGTAGTAAGTACTTGATGGCTGTTATTTGAAGTTCAGCTATGAATAGAATGGTTTAGTTCGATTTTTGTGCACTAAGTCTCTTTTTCCATTTATGTCTACTTCAACATTCGGCGACACGTCTCGTATGACTTTATAAGGTCCAGAATATAGGCTTTGAAGCTTATTACCTGTCTCGTTTTTAATTAAAACTTGATTTCCTTTTTCATATCGCACCGGATTGGTATACAAATCGTATCTACTTTTTCTAGTTATTTTATCGTCGATTAAGTTCTTTCGAGCTTCAGTCTGCGAAACTTGCAACCGATATTTGAGTTCTAAGGGGTAATTCTCGTGATTGTATAATGGTTCTACGTACTTTGTTAAGTTACTAGGCAGGGTACATTTCTTCCCATATACGAGTTCAAATGGAGTGTATTTAGTAGAAGAATGTACAGTCGTATTATAAGCGAAACTCCAGTAGGGCAACCACTCACTCCATGTTTCCGGTTTACCTTCTGTTTGTATTCTTAAGTAGGCTGATAAATTTTTATGAGAATTCTCCAGTGCTCCTATACTCTGATGATGGTACGCAGTTGAGTTCAATTTACTTACGTTTAATAACGTACATACCTGTTTTAGTGTCTCTGCCATAAACTCTGCACCTCTGTCCGTTGCTATTTCCTTGGGTATGCCGTGCTGGAGTATAAAATTGTTGACAAGCGCTTGCGCCACTTCTGCTGACGTTTTAGAAACAAGGGGGTACGCACACACATACTTTGACAGTTCGCATTGTAGTGTTAATATATAGGTATAATTGTGATTATCCCGATCTAAGGGCCCTACTAAGTCCAAAAAAAATTTATCGAACGCTGTTTGCGCAGTTGAAGTTATCACCATGGGCTCTTTTATTTGCTTTGTATATTTTTGTTTTTGGCATTTTGGACACTTTTCCACAAGATTTTTAATATCATTTTCTAGTCCTGGCCAAAAATAATATCTTTTAATACTATTTAACATTCGCCTAACACCCGCATGGCCGCTTGTAGGCAACAGATGAAAATCGTTTAGTATTATTTTTCTATCATTTTTATTCTCTATCCTTTGTACTTCCGTTAAGATTAATAGCTTAATTCCTTTCCAGTAAGCGTTATCTTTTATCTCCCTCACTAGTGCTTCCAAAAATATTCTATTACCGTTATTTTTTAGGAAAAATATCTCAGTTAAGTTCAACTTGTTACAAAAATCGCTTAACTCTTTCACGAATTCGGCTCGTGTCAATAGCTTGTGGGCCGCGGGATTAATTAAAATTGACATTTCCGGGGGACTATAACTTAAAATATTACTTTCATAGCTAATTTTGTTCTGACTTCGTAATTGATGTAGGTTTTTATTATTTGTAAATCTTAATTCAACAGCGCTTCTAGGCTTTACATGTGTTTCCACGATTTTTAAATCGGCAGATGCGTTGTTGTTTGCTACACTCGCACCAACTGCTGGAGCAGAGTCAAGTTTTGCGCGTTTTTGGGCACGAGTCATTACAGATATAAATTCTGTCATTTCTTTAAGTTCGCTAGATGAAATGGATAGCCGAGACAAAGCGTCTGCTGCCGCATTTTCCTTTCCTTTTACATATTCTACAACGTAATCGTATTCTTCGAGAACTAACCTAAATTTTAGTAGACTGCTAGATGGGTCCTTCATGTTAAACAAATATAATAATGGTTTATGATCTGTTTTTATCTTAAATTTCCGGTCGTATAGATAAGGCCTAAAATATTTTACGGACCAGACGATAGCTAGTAATTCTTTTTCGATGGTGGGGTACATCTTTTCAGCTTTATTCAAGGTACGGCTCGCATAAGCGACGGGCCTACCATCTGTATGCTCAATATTGCGCCAATTGCATATCCAGATGCGTCTGTTTGTAAAATAAATGTATTTGTATCTGAAAAATTAGGATACTGTAAAACAGGGTGTGAAATAATGCTTTGTTTCAATGTTTCGAAGGACTTTTGACAACTGTCGTCCCAGTTAAACGGTACATCTTTTCTACATGACATATTAAGTGGATAAGCCTTTTCCGCAAAGTTTGGGATGAACTTCCGGTAGTAGTTCACGAAGGCGACAAATCTTTTTACATCATCTACTTTTCCTGGTATCGGATAGTTTTTGACCACTTTAATTTTTTCCGGATCCGGTATTACACCCGCGGCCGAAACTACATGCCCTAAATATAGTAATTCTTTCTTTAAAAAGTCACATTTTAAAGGATTTAGTTTTAGATTGACCTTCCTTAATCTATCAAAAATGTCTTGTAAATTTTTAACATGCGTCTCTAGATTTTGGCTATAACAGATTAGGTCATCTTGATAGACTAAACATTTTTCGTATGTTAAGCCCGACATTGCCATGGTCATCATTCGGGAGAATGAACTCGGACTGGTTTTGAGTCCCATTGGCATACGAGTCATTTGATACTGTCCAGAGGCGAATGCGGTGTATTTTCGACTGTCTTTACCTAATTCTACATTGTAATAGCCTTGATTTAGATCTAAATGACCAAAATACATGCATCCCGATAGTGAGTCTAAGATCTCTGTTATATTTGGTAGAGGAAATATATCATTTTGTATCGCATTATTTAATTTTCGGTAATCGATTACTAAACGCCACTTTTTCTCGCCACTAGAATCTGTTTTCTTTGGAACGAGGAGAACAGGGCTAGACCATTCGCTGTTGCATTTTTCGATTATTCCCTGCTTCAGCATATTCTCAATTTGTTTATTAACTTCTAATTTATGGGAGTGTGGTAGCCTATACGGCTTAGTATAGACTGGTGCTGTGTTAGGTCTCAAGTTGATGGTATGTTTGTATATATTTGTCGTAGTCAATGTATCACCGGGAAGATAAAATATGTCCGCATATTTAGCACATATGTTTTCAATGGAGACTTGCTCTTCCTTGTTCAGGTGCTTAAGATTCAGCATCGAAAATAGTTTTTGTACGCGCTCTGCATTCAATTTTGAGCTCTCGAACGTACACACGTCGTAGTTTTTAGCCTCATGTATAATCGGCTTTATGTCCTTTAAAGTAAAATCTGTTTCGGTAGTGTTTAGGATGCGAATGGGTATTTTACCTTCCCGGGGCGTCGCCAATGAGCTGGCTATAAAGACTCCCTTACATAGTTCGCTTGCAACAACAATACAATCTTCTGTCATTGACGTGGTTAGATAATGGACTGATTCTGATCTCGCGGGCAAATTAAATACATTACTTTCTCTGATTAATCGAAAACATACTTTACAATTGTTGTTCCAAAGCGTCAAATTATTATTTTGAAAATTTAGAATGGCTTTGTGTTTGTTTAAGAAGTCATGTCCAATTATGCCACTTGCTTTACAGGGTAAAGAATTAAAAACAAAGAACTTATGCGTTATAACTTGATTACCGATTACTAAATCTAGATTAACATATCCGATAGCTTGAACTTTGCCCCCAACTCCATTTACGACAATGCTACCGTTATGGACCGGAATATTCTGGTCGAGAAGATGTTTATATTTTATTCCCGATATGGAAGCACCCGTGTCAACTAATAGTGTATACGAATAATGGTTACGTGTGTCTAATGTAATATAAAATTCATTATTACAAGATAAAATAATCTTTTCAGTCACGAAAAAACTGATTTTTGTCCTCAATTTCCGCTTTTGGTTGTTCATCTGATTCTGGCAAAGTATGAATGTTACGTATACCTTGGTTTCTATAATGTTCAAAATTTGACTTACCTCGGCCTCTGTAGAATGACTTTGCTCCTCTCCAATTCTGCTGCCCTCTTCGTCCTCGCGGAGCACTATACTCCTGCATGTTGGTTCGTTGGTCTAGCTGTCGAGATTGATTTGCATCGTATGTATAACCCCTTCGGTTAACGAACCTCCGGCCTCGGCCTCTAAAATATTGAAAATTGGAATTATTATCATAGTTATTTATTGCCATAACATCACCTGAAGTTGAGGGTTGTGACACCTCTTCGTCAATCGCTGCCTGGATTGCATCCTGTAGGGAAGAATGGTTCCTTGCTGCAATTATTGTAGATAATCGACGGTTCCGTAAACCGTCTGCGAAGCTCTTTATTGCTTGTTTCTCGTTTAAAGCGTACATAGCCCTGTAATTCGAGTCGTCTCCGTCTGATTGGGAAATTGTTAAGTCCAGAAACATTTCTGATATCTGGTTGCCATATTCGTTAATAGGTAAGTCATTTTGACGAAAATTTTGTAACCTACGTTGTATAGCTACTGCTGACTTTTTGGGTAGCAAGAGTGCTTTCATGTCCTTGATTAAGGCGTCTACACTATCATATTTGGATTTTAATTTAAGTTTCGCAGAACGCGATAGTCTATTTTTTAAAACAAAGGTTACTAATTTACTGTGAGATGCCTGTTCTAATTCTGCTTGATAATAATCTATTCCATCAATCAGTTGCAATATACTAGTTTCGTCATCTTTTGTGACAGGTAACAAGTTCAAAGCCGTCTTTAAATCAAACTTCGCCATGATTGGTTTCTGTGAAGTATTTGTATCTATTAGTTCTGCCCTCTGAGAGCTATCTTCATTACACAAATTTAATATTTCCTCGTAAAGTTTATCTATATCTAAACAAATCTGTTCAATACATATAAATTCTTCTGTTTCGACACTGCCCTTGAGGTAGCCTATTTTTACTAAACATTCGTTATATCGTCTTATTAAATTATCAGTTTCCTCTAATTTGACTAAAATAATATTACCTTTGCGTCTACTAGGACCGATCTTTATTAAGTATTTTCTTACCTCCAACAAGCTACTGTATAAATCCTTTAATTCTTCAGCCATAAATCAATTATTTTATTATATGAAGTGGTAATTTGTATTATAAACTATCAATTAGTACGTACGTGTTCCCCGAAAATGTTTTGTTTATTTACGACGTTTCCGCAAACATATTGTATTACTTGTCCCAATGTTAATCTTAGTCCATTACTGTATGATATCGATATTTTGACTTTTGACACTAACACTTCACATTAATTTTATTTTAACGCACTTCACTAGCACATGATAGGTGAGAAACTTTTCTGCTGGCTGCATCAAACTACTTCATTTGTCTTCTCTGATCGACGCGCCTCCCGTCGGCGCCAACTCGAAAGCCGAAGGTCACGCCGATTTATCTCGTTATTAATCCACTTTTTATGACATCGCCTATACACTCGATATACACCATAGATAAATACCAGCGTAATCACCAGCAACAGTACTGATAATATTATATTGATCACGTTCAGGTGATAAGTTACTTGGTCTACATTTGCGCTGTTGGAACCAGCTGCATTCTGGGCTATAATAACTTCCTCTTTTGACTTAGTAGAACCCATGTTGGATGGTATAACTTTCGATTATCTTTCCAAAATATTCGTGTAATACCCAAGCTGGGTAGTAGCCAGTTGACTTAGTATTGCAATTCATCTTGATGCCCTTTTACAACGATTGGAATGTAGAATTCGATATCCGCGCACCCGACTTCACTGCACTTCGGCAGGGTCGCCATATACGGTTGGCGTTAGAGACGAAATGAAACCATGTAATGCTGTCTATATACTGAGCCTTTATTGAATGATTACACGATTATATACTGGTACATTATAATATGATGTCACCCTTACAATTTAAAGTTGATCTAAAATTGGTGTAGATCGAAAATAGAACTATTACACGATGAAAAAAATTATATTGCAAAACTAGCGGCCTTTATTTAATTTTTGCCCATATATGTCGGACTTCATTCTAACGATCGCATTTATTTTATTGTTGATTCCTTATTTATTACAATAAAATTTTATGTTATATGTGTATTAATACTGTTACATTAAAATATATTACATACGTATTCATATAATATTTATTTACACCAATTAATAAAATTTAATTGAGGAGTCATGTCATATCGATTCGATGAATCACGTTTGAGCCTAAATGATAATGATAAATTATTTTATTTCTTTAAGTTGGTTTGTACCAACGCTTTTACATGTCGATCATATTTTTATAACTATGAGGTTGGCTTTTGTTGGCTTTTTCTATTGTTTGAGGTTGGCTGTGAGAAGAAAGGCCGAAACAAAATCAAAGGTCACAGTCTCATTAAAGTCCAGACAAAATTTGTTAACAAGTTAGATCATGTGAAGACCATGGAGATTGATGTCTGAAATGGTCTTTTGAGGAAAGAACCAGCCAGATTGAGTAGACCTGTCCAGTCATTGCACGCATTTGTCAATAACCGTGCAGCTCAACTCAGAATTTAAGTAGCTCAACGATTCGACGAACAATACCAAAGAAAGGACATTCGGGTAGGCCGCATAAATTACTCAAACAGCCATGGTTTAAAACTAAATGAGAAAAATCAAAATAAACAACATACAAAAAAAAGAATGTTCCACGTAGTCTTCACAGTAACAATAATTAAAATAAATCAATCTGCAATCTGTGGCTCGGCTGTCAACACGGACGTCAAATATTTTTTCTCTCCGAATTTTCCTTTTAAATAATATACAAGTAATATACAATAATCTGAAGAAAAAAAAACCACAACATGCAAAGAATCAATGGAAAAAAAAACCTGCAATAGCACCTGATATTTAAACATGAACAACATCCACAACACCAAGATAAATAAAATGTAAAAAGACATGTTGACAAGAGCTGCAGCACGAAAAGCACGCCCACCACCTCCGGCCTCGTCGCCCAGCTCCGCCTCGCCGCCGCCGGAACCCAGCCCCATCGTGAGTGCTGTGACGCCGGCCGTGGCAGTTGCGTCGAGCTCGAGCGACGAGTACTTCTCGCCGCCGACCACACCACCACCTGCGCGTCGACGGGGAGGACGCCGGCCGCCGGACCGCTTAGGACCTCGAGGCCTACCGGTCCAGCACCCGGCGGAAGTGTGCAGCGCATGAGATGGACACAATCTATCAATGAAAATGTCATGCGCGCATACTTTGGGGCTACAGAGGGAGGAAACAACCTGACCGCGTACCGTGTCCGGATGCTCTCTTTGTTTCAGGTGCTTGAGCCAGCCGTCAACGTTTCGGCCCAACGACTCTCGGATCAGGTGCGGGTCATCCAGCGTAATCGTATGTTGGATGATACTGTACTTGATCGCCTCCGAACGGAAATGGGTGACCGTGTCACTGCTCCATCGTCGCAGGCTGTGGTGCCACCACAGCCCAACCATACTCCCATCCACGCTGACGAGGCGAGTAGTGACATGGTTACAAACGTAAGTATCCAGTGCAATGATGAATTGAGGAGTGCTTTGGAGTGTGCTATTCGGGAATATCGCTACATGCCACCCGAACTTAGGCCACGATTACCTCGTTTGCCCATGCATAACAAAAATAGGGCGCTGGTGGCTGTTCTGGATTCGCAGTTGTCAAACTATTTTGATGACTGCGAAGATCTCACTGATACACATTCGATCATGTACTGCGCGGCTGTAGCGGCATGTCGTGAAGCTCGCGTCAAATTTGCAGATGATAGAGCTACACGACAGAAACCAGCCGTACCGGCTTGGCAGTGCAAGATCGAACGTCGTATTGGTGGGGCCAGAGCACTCATCGGCAAACTAATTTGCTTCAGGGAGGGCAATAATCGCCCAAGAGTGATGCGCTTTGTGAGACGGGCGTTTTCGGGGACCGATGTCAGCCCCGAAGACTATAATCCCATGTCACAGAGCGCATCGACTTCCTGAAGCAAAAAGTGTATGCATGGGCAAATCGGATTCGTAGGTATAGGCGGCGAGTGCAGCGATACACCTAGAATCGCACATTCCAAAGAAATGAAAGGTGGGTTTACCGGGCTTGGGAGCGACCCGACCAAGGTGTGACTGATACGCGCCACATTTTGGCGCAGCATCTGGTCGGTGCCTGTCAGTCACACCGAAGGTGATTGGACTCGGGATGTTGAGCGAGCGTGTGATCCAATACAAGAAATGGGGGCTATCACGATCAGCCCCCAAGATGTAGCCCGTGCAGTCCGTCCGTTGCCGAACTGGAAATCTCCAGGGCCGGACGGGCTGCACAACTTCTGGATAAAATGACTGCAAAGGTCGCACGCTCGTTTGGCATCTCAGTACCAGGCAGCCTTAGAGTCTGGTTCGCTACCCAAGTTTCTTACAACAGGAATTACCCACCTACTCCACAAATCTGGTAGCACCGCGGAACCCAAAAATTATAGACCTATTACATGTTTACCGACGGTCTATAAGGTTCTTACATCCATTTTGAGAGATAAAATTAATAAACACGTCGATAATAACTCGATCATGTCGGCCTCTCAGAATGGATGTAGGAACGGGTCCCGCGGTACTAAGGAGCTACTCCTCATAGATATGGCCATTAGCCAACAGGTTCGGCGTCCCCGAAAGGATCTGTCGACATGTTGGATAGATTATAAGAAGGCCTATGACTCGGTGCCTCATACATGGCTCATGAGAGTGCTAGAATTGTATAAAATAGATACAACTCTACGCACCTTCTTGATGTCGTGTATGGGACAATGGAGCACAGTCCTTCGCTATCCAGGATGTCGAAATATCCAGAGGAATAGCGAACCTGTAAGGATCGAGCGAGGTATATTCCAGGGCGATAGTTTAGAGTCCACTTTGGTTTTGTCTAGCCCTGAATCCTCTAAGCATGCTTTTGGAGAATTCAGGGCTGGGCTATCGGTTGAAGAGAGGTAGTCAGGTTATATCTCACCTCCTTTACATGGATGACCTGAAGCTCTTTGCCCCCAACAATCTTCAACTGATGGAGCTACTAAAAGTAACTGAAACTTTTAGTAGCGCCATCAGGATGGAGTTTGGTGTGGACAAATGTGCGGTCATGCATGTAAAGCGAGGGGAGATTGTGGAATCCGTAGGAGTTCAACTCACGGGTTCCATAAACCTGAGATCCCTCTCTCCAAACGAAACCTATAAGTATTTGGGTATGTCGGAAGCGTTACGTATCAGCACTACTGACATGAAGCAATCGTTGAGGGAGCGCTTCTTTGGCCGCCTGAAGAAGGTATTCAATAGCCTTCTTTCGGGCGGAAACAAGGTGCGCGCCTTCAACGGTTGGGTATTGATGTACTCTTTCGGCATACTCAAATGGACTCAAACGGAACTTGACGCCCTGGATAGGCGGGTCCACACACTGCTGACTGCATATCGAATGCATCACCCACGATCATCGATCATGAGATTGTATATCCCGCGGAAGTGTGGAGGCCGTGGCTTTTTAAATGCCAAAAACCTCCACAACCGCGAGATATGCAATCTCAGGGAATACTTTCTAAACACCGACGTGGGTATGCATCGAGATGTAGTAGCAGTGGACAAGGGACTCAACCCGCTCTCCTTGGCGAATGAGAACTGGCGCAAGCCTGTAGTGCTTGATACTAAAGACCGCAGGGAAGTATGGCAGAGTAAGGCGCTTCACGGACGCTTTTTCCGGGCCCTACATGGGCCCGATGTAGATCAATCAGCGTCCGTAGCCTGGCTGCGTTTCGGTGACCTCTTTGGGGAAACCGAAGGTTTTGTCTGTGCAATTATGGACGAATTTATCATGACGAATAACTACCGGAGATTTATTGTGAAGGATGGCACGGTTGACATCTGTCGGGCATGTCACCGCCCGGGTGAATCGATCCGCCACATTATCTCTGGTTGTTCTCGTCTAGCTAACGAAGAGTACTTGCATAGGCACAACCTTGTAGCCAGGATTATCCATCAGCAACTTGCTCTGAAATACACTCTTGTGGCATCGGAGGTACCGTACTACAGGTATGTGCCCGACCCAGTTCTCGATAATGGCAGTATCACATTGTACTGGGATCGGTCCATCATCACTGACAGGACTATTGTAGCTAATAAGCCTGATATTGTGGTGGTGGACCGAATCGAGAGGCATGCAATGATTGTTGATATTACCGTCCCGCATGATGGGAACCTCGTGAAAGCCGAGAAAGATAAGCAAATCAAGTATCTTGACTTGGCTCGCGAGGTTGTCGACATGTGGGATGTGGACACAGCGATCATTGTACCGATAGTCGGGTCGGCCAATGGCTTAATAGCCACGAGCCTCGACCAACACCTTAGGAGGCTCTCGTTAGGCGGCTGGGTCAAGGGCCTGATCCAGAAAGCAGTACTGCTGGACACGGCTCGTATTGTTAGGAGGTTCCTTTCTCTGGAGCCCTGACCGCCGGTAGCTTGGACCCTGTTCCCGATACCGGTGGGCCTTTGATTTTTATATTTTTAAATGTTTTTGTTTTTAATTTATTTTATGAAAATATTTAAAAATGTAATTTATAAGACATGTAATTAATAAAGGACATTAAAATAAAATAATACTTTAAATAGTAAATATTCTCGTCATTGCAAGGCAACCAAAAAAAAACAATATTTAGGATGCAAAAAATAAAAATAAAATTAATTGAGCTCAATCCCGAGCCTTACCTACAACACTTGCTCCGCGCTTGCAACATTCAGATATATGGAGAAGATCATTGGCAGCAGTGAGTATATACCAATTTGAATTTCACATTAGCGTTACAAAATAAAACTGCAATAATTACTATCCTCCAGACAAACAACATGAGATGATTAGTTATATCCTTTGAAACCTATTCATACAACTCAGAATAAGCCAACTTCCGACTCGGCTGGGTGGCGTTCGGGAGGTTGCTCGGTATCTTCTCGTCCAACTTACCACAGTGTCTCAAGACGAAAGTCTATGTGTATGATGCTAGTGATGTTGCCAGTGATGACCTATGGCTCTGAGACGTGGTCCCTCACAATGGGCCTCATCAGAAAGCTTACTGTCACCCAAAGAGCAATGGAGAGGGCTATACTCGGAGTTTCGTCGTGTGATCGAATCAGAAGTGTAGAGGATCCGCAAGCGAACCAGGGTTACCGACATTGCCTGAAGAATTGCTCAACTTAAATTGCAGTGGGCAGGGCACATTGCTCGCAGAACGGATGGCCGATGGGGTAGAACATTTCTGAAGTGACAACCGCGATCCGGAAAAAATTGCGTTGGAAGGCCTCCCACTAGGTGGACCGATGACCTGGTGAAGGTTGCGAGGATCCGCTGCATGCGAGACGCACGGGACCGGTACACGTGGCGATGCTTGGGTGAGGCCTATGTCCAGCAGTGGACGTCTTTTGGCTGATATGATGACGATGACTACTTAAAAGGCACGTGTGTGAGTACTATGTGCCCAACTGTAAACCTATCATTTACTGTACACCTTTGTGTCGTTCGTTGACTTGTGCGTGCCCTGGCAGTTGAGAGTGTGTCATGCTCTCTCAAATGTCTCTCTGATGGCGGCACGTGTGTTGGATCATTCGGTTCCCTTCATGATGGTTGAACTGGGTGGTGCCGATCGTGAACGGGCGCCGTCAGTTGGGATTTGTCATAACTTAGCTGCTTCGAATGTTAATGTTTTTCAAGTACCTATTACATAACTGCACAGTTCATGTGTAATACTTACTTGTTTTAATACTTTATACCTCTACGTAGTATAGTGTGTAGTGCTATTCTGGGTGCATCGTCCTCACATATATATTAAGTAGTATCCTCCCCATTATCACACACATCATCAACTTTTCTCTGCTGGCTGGTGAGTTTCCTACCACCTGGCGTAAGGCATTCATCATCCCTCTTCCTAACATTTCCAACCCCACCTTATCTAATCACTACAGACCAATCTCCATTCTCCCTTTCCTATCTAAGATCCTGGAAGCAGTTGCTCTGAACCAAATATCCTCCTTCGTGTCCCGGAATAACCTATTGTCCCCTTTCCAATCTGGTTTTCGACCAGGCCATAGTACAGCCACAGCCTTGCTTAAAGTTACTGAAGACGTCAGGAACGGCTTGGAGGGTTCGAGGTTGTCGGTGTTGGTTTTAATAGATTTCTCCAATGCATTTAATACCGTCGACCACGACATTCTCCTGGCCATCCTGTCTCAAATTGGGGTTTCTTCGTCGGCACGGGATTGGTTTTCATCATATCTTCGTGGTCGCCAGCAGGCGGTGCGTGCTGATCAGAAACTATCTGATTGGTGCGCTCTGGAAACAGGCGTTCCACAAGGCGGTATACTCTCTCCACTCTTATTTTCTTTATTTATTAACTCTATTACTACTATTCTCAAATGCTCCTACCATTTGTATGCTGATGACCTGCAGCTCTACGCGCAATCTGACATTCTCAATTTGGATAACTGCATGTCACTATTGAATGCTGACCTTCAAGCAATCGCTGACTGGTCTAGTAGATTTGGGGTTGCTGTCAATGTCAGTAAATGTCAGGCTATCCTTGTTGGTAGCTTGTATTTTCTACGAACCTTGGACACCAGCCTTCTATTGCCGCTTATTTTCGGCAATACCGTCATCCCTCTCTCACCTCACGTTAAAGACTTGGGCCTATACATTGATGACAAGTTAAGCTGGAATAAGCAGGTTGCTCAGATTAGCCAGAGAGTTACATTATCACTGCGGTCTCTCTATAGATTTAAACATTTTCTTCCGTCTAGCACTAAAACCACCTTGGTTCAAGCTCTGGTGTTGCCTATAATCGACTATGCTGATGTTTGTTACTCTGATCTATCCCATGAACTTCTTAACAAAATGGATCGACTTCTTAACAACTGTATACGCTTTATTTTCGGGCTCCGTAAATATGATCACATTTCTTCCTTCCGTTCTCAGCTTAAATGGCTGCCTATCCGTCAGAGGAGATCCCTCAGATCCCTCTGCATGCTCTACAACATCATGAACGATCCTTGTACTCCCGATTATTTAAAACAATATTTTAAAGTGTTGGGCAGTTCTCACGATCTTAACCTTCGAGCTTCCAAAAACTTACTTCTCCATATTCCTTCTCACCGCACTGGGTTTCTATCTAATTCTTACACTGTCTCTACTATAAAACTCTGGAACGTGCTTCCCCTTGACATCAAAAAAGCTGAGAATAAATTTTCATTTAAGCGTAGAATCCGGAACTATTACTTGTCCTCTCTTACGTAGCTCGGTCTTCGTCATAGTTATTAGTCATTTAAAATAATTATATGGTATTTATTATAATATTTATTAGTCTATTGTTTTAGAAAATATTTATGTATTTTTTTAGTTAGATAGTTTATTAATATCAGATTTTAATAATTGTTCTTTTTTATTTTTTATTTTGTACTCCTACCACTGTTGTGTCCTTTTTAACCCAAAGGTTGACTGGTAGAGAATGCCTTGCTGCATTAAGTCCGCCTATGTATCACCATTGTACATGAAGTTTAAATAAATAAATAAATAAATTAATTTATTAATGTATGTACTAATGTAAATATTGTAAAATACGTATTTTTTTAAAGAGTAGCTGTGGAGTTTCTTGTACGTTCTTCTCCATAACAAGCTACTTTTCCGAATGCACAGTAGAATCAATTTTAGTACTTGTAAATTTTAATTGTTGACGTTCAAAAGTGCCGCTGAATGGCCTAGTTGAAATAAATATACATATTTGACTTTAACTTTGAAAGGGACCGTGCCTATTTCCATTAACTAAGCACAAGTCCGGCCTCCGGACCGCTACACAGAAATTCCAAAGGGAAAAACCCAATATCACTTAACCCGCCCTGTATATCGAATCCAGGACTTCAAGCTTCGCAGTAACACTTGCAAACAACAAACCACGGGTCACCAATTACATTCATTTAGGATCCGTCTCTTAAAAGCAATATGACCGTCGCGGTCCGTAAGAATTAAAGCCAAGTATAGTAATGTGTAAAATGTCATATTTGCCTTGAATTATCCGTCAAAAGTTTGAACTAAAGTTGGTGCAGACTATTGACTTAAAAACTCTACTTCGAAAGTTCTAAATCTACTTCGAAATTTCATTGTTTTGTTTACTTAGATAAGCTCCACACAAAATATTCCGGCAGTCCGAATCCGTACCGGCCGCGGTCCGCCATTTGGGTCACCAAATGGCGGACCAGACCCACAAGGTTGTTCACAATTCCTAAATCTTTTTTATTTTTTTTATTTGTTATAGGCTCGCGTTTGACCACTAAGTGATGATGTGGTCGAAGGTGAAGCACGCTTGCCTAGAAGTAACCTATTCACTCTTGACTTGAAGACCCCTAAATTGTAGCTATTAGGAAACAAAGACGCCGGCAGGAAATTCCACTCCTTAGCTGTACGCACAGTGAAAATATTTTCAAAACGCTTCGTGCTTATGGGTGGGATATCAACCATCTACCGATGGCGCATTGTCGTACGTCTTGTAGTCCGAAGTTGGAAAGGGCTAGGCGGAATCAAATAGTGCAGTTCCATCGCACACTCCCCGAAATGTAACCGATAGAAAACCGACAGGCTGGCAACTCATCGTCGGTGTTCAAAATCTTCCTAAAGAAAGATACAAAAGTCTTTAAACCATATTTAACAAGTGTGACCCAAACTTCCGCAGTACATTCATTCCTTCTCTGAAACTTGTTACGAAATACCGACCCAGAAGTTTGGTGTATCGTTTTACAGTCCATTGCACCGTCTCTTAAAGGTCATTAATCACTGTCAAAAGACTTTGGAGTAAACCCAGCATTGGAATGCACATAAAAAGGAATTTGCTGTACATTTCGTGCTGGCCTCTTACAAGATTTTCTTTTTCTTTTGTGATTTTGAAGTGAAAGAAGTATGCTCGTTGTTAATGTGTTTTTAAATGCTTTAACGCAGAGGGAGAACAAACGCATAAATATTGGTTGAATACCTAATATATTATATGGTTATTCAGAACTTCTACAAATATGTAAATATAACATTTTAATTTTTCAAAACGACCTGTCGATCTGTCGTAATTTTAAATCAAATTATCACCATCTTAACTTTTAGATAACCCTCCGAATTCCAAACAACGAATTTGAAAACCTTGTCAAAATCTACTTTAATGCTAATGTACAACAAACTCTCACACTAAAGAAGAATTTGACAAGTTCTCAACACAGGGGATAAGCCATATCTTACCTGCTTTACCTGATTGCTATCAAAGCTGAAAGCTTGCGTATAGGCTTAGATTATGGTTATGGCAAGGCAAAACACTTCACTTAGGTAGAGAAATCGTTACAACTCCAAAAAAATACCAGTACCAAAATCAAGGCATTTAGTCCACCTTTGTACTTGAGCATAAAGATTTAATAAATAAATTGAATAAGTAACAACACACTCTATAAAATTGCCCGACACCATAATTACTCCCTAGCAATCAAAACCTCAACAAGTCGCAACCTGTGTATTAAAATTCACGCCTCGCCCCTAATTCGGGGGGCAAACATCAAAAAAGTATTTTTTTTCACCGTAAACTCTTGAACAGAAGGTATGTAAGTAAAAGGACTCATGATTTCTCAAAGGAATGTTTGCAGGGGCTGTGCCGACGACGCACGAGTTAACTTTTTGACAGGGATACCTTTGCCGACGTGATAAGAATCATAGAAATGGGGTGGCAGGTCCAAGTCATGAGCTTATGCAGAAGTGCTTTAGTGTTTTAATAAAAAAAGCAAGAATCACAAAAAACGTGTATGTATCTTCATCTTTTTTAATGTTCCCACTGCTGGGACACAGGCCTCCTCTCTGTGAGAAGGAATGGGCCGTAATCCACCACGCGGGCCCAGTGCGGGTTGGTGCATGTCCTCGAATTTTTGGTTCTAGGACACGCCGGTTTCCTCACAATGTTTTCCTTCACCGTTTTTAGAGCAGAGGTGATGAAATAATTAACATATCGTAAAGCGCCTGCCTGCGTTCGAACCCACGACCAACAACTTGTTGCCACCACTACGCTTTTCGCAATTGCATCAAACTTCCGATAAAGCAGAAACATCAAATTTAATACGTACTTTAATTTTAAGAACTGTGAGAGATTTTTTTCTTTCGCTAAACAGACTTATGCTTAGCTTTAGAACAAGGCTTATTAAAATTGATTTTTTATAGCTAAGAAAAATATAATGCCAGGGATATAAAAAAATATTATTCACAAAATGCCCTTACTTAATTTCATTAGGTGGAATGGTTTTTTTAATACGTAAGGCGATGTTGAAAGAGAAATCCAACAGTTAAGAGACAAATCTAAACATATTTGCTTCTCGCTCACCTGCTCCTCTAACAGCTCACACCACACGCTAACCGCAGAATCCTGTGAGTTTTTCCGCACTGATGATTTTCAGCCAGATCTCTTGTTGATCCGAGAAAGGCGAATTTTTCGCCAATACGTGAACGAACTCTGTAATATTTGGGGTTAAACGCGTTACTGCAGCCTATGGCCTCGCCGAGGTACCTCAACTGTTAAGGCACATAAATTATTATTTGTTCAGGATTCGTTATCAAAGGCTGTTGTCAGCTGTTTTGGACTAAAATGGAGGCTAGATTTTTTTGTGTAAATATAGAAAATATTTTTTATTTATTTAATACAGAATTGAGTGTGTTTCAGCGTAAATTTTAGCTTAGGGGGTTCTTTTGAGTGTTTTGAATAGGTTTTTCAGGCTTGCAATCTTGAAAGATTTTCAAGTATCGTGAGTGAAAACAGTGGTGTTTGCTTTAACACATTATTTCAGATATAATAAATATTTTTTTGGTATTTTTAGTTTTCAGGTAGAAAAAATACTATTATGAAAATATTAAGGCGCCTCCCCGAGCAAAACGCCGCGCCAGCCGTTTTTGTGCAGTTTTTAAGAGCTATCTACTCGTTATTTAAAAAGAAATATCAATAAATAAAAATACATTAAATTGCCACACAATATTGATTCCAAAATGGTAGGATACTTTTATTTTTAAAGAAGTATATGATTCACTTATCTTCTTCCAACAAAACTATAAAAATGAAAACACACATCAATAACAGCATGCATCTCCTCGTAAAGTGTTCAATAATAATTTTTATACTAACACTAATGGATAGACAATTTGATAACGAACATTTTGTAACTCTTTTTTTTTCAAAAGACCAATATTCGATTTTACAAAGATTTTTTTCTAAAATCTGGGCGTATTCACTACTGTAAATGCATGCGCCACCAGTGTGCCGCAAGGGCACTAGGAATGCTCATTTTTTTTGGTACGGGATACGGCCTTAAGAGAATTTTACAAAGAAACATTTGTTAAGTACTTAATTCTGTAGAGCAGTGGTGGCCCAGTGGTAACGGCCTCGAATCAGATTTTTGAACCTCGAAAGTCGTGGGTTCGAAACCAGGCAGGTGCTTTACTTCGTGTAAATTATTTCATCACCATTGCTCTCAAAACGGTGATGGAAAAGATCGCCATCGTGATGGAACTGGTATGTCTTAGAACTAAACTCGCACTGGGCTCGCGTGGAGGATTACGACCCATTCCCTCTGACAGAGAGGAGGCCTGCACGCACAACGGACCAAATGCGAGTCTAAGTACGGAAAACGGGGACCATTTGTCCTATTCTTTCCTATTTCAGTTTATTCCCGAAAGGAGACTTAGAATGGACGAGACGAACTTTCCTTTATAGAGAACGACAACCGCGTAATAGTATGAGCTACGTTCTTCTGGATATTACTACTACCACAGATATAAATCTAACTAGATGACGCGATTGCATGTACTTCGCGTGTCAAAAAACGGAGCTAAGTTACGATCAATCATCGTAATCTGAGCATTTCATTTAGCATTATCGACACCGGAAAGCCACCGAAATTTAGAAAAATGCCTTTTTATGCCATATTGATCTGTAAAGAAAGTATAGAAAAAGTTGGCCGTGGCATTGGAAATGTTTTCTTGCATTGGTAAGTAAATTTGTTTTTAAATTGTTTGTGAAAAATTGGCACGCTTGGTTTATGTCTGCGACTTCGACTTTTTAGCCGACTGTCGAAGGAGGGTAATGTATTTATCTGTCTATGTATGTATGTTTGTTCCTATATGACGATCTAGACACCAAATGCGTTGGCCGATTTTGATGATTCTTACGTCATCAATCGATTCGTCTTAAACCTTGCGATTGTCACTTGCTACATTAAAATTGGAAAAAAGAAAAATGAGCGCCATATTGTGGGGACCCAATTTTTTTTTCTTCCAAACCCATCGTGTGGGGTATCAAAATAAAGGGTTTTAAGAGATGATTACAAAAACATACAATATAAGTTTAAATGTACATAATTCGAAAAAAAATATTGTTAACTAAAAAGTTATAAATAAAAATGTTCTGGTGTTGGTCAGTCAGCTCGCGAATATATATCCTCCGGCTGCACAGTATGATTTTATTCTTGTTAACGTCTTTTTAGTTCGCTTCATAAGCAGTCGGGCTTTTTGATTTTTTGAATTAACTTTTTAAATTTTTTTCTTTATCTAATCTAAAACTAGATAATTTTTTTTTTTTTTTTTAAAAAAACGTTGCCCCACACTAGGAATTTCTTCCTGTATCGTGGGTGCGTTTACAAACATATAAACTCACATACACAACACCCAGAGCCGGAACAACTATCTGTAGGTCATACAAATATTTGTTCCGTGCGGGCATCGAACCCGCGACACGCAGCGCAGCAGTCAATCGCTCAACCACTGCGCCAACCGTGCGCCATACTACATAAAGTCTTACAAAAAAAAATTTGTAATTATGGAAAGGTGCAATATTTTTTTTGTAAGACTTTATCTCTGTCTGTAAGTTTGCAAATATTAATTTCGGCTGCTATTTTTATCCCGGAAAATAATAAATTGCGTTTACTTTTCTCCACCACATAATGTTAAAAGTACATAAAATAGAGTGCATAGAAAATACAGTGTATCTTTAATAAATTATTGTAATATGTATCTGTACATTTATATACCTGCAATAAGAAATTGATGTTTGCTGCGGGTTGCGCTCACGTATCGTAAGCGGTGGCTAAGGCAATAAACTCAAAAACCTAGACAAGTCTTCAAAACTGAGATCAAGCTGAGTACATGTACCCAGCAGCCAGCTCCAACAATAAACGTATAGCGGATGACATAAAGTCATAATCGTGCGGTTACGTGAGCTTCACGCAACGGCCACTAGGGGACCATCAGACGTAGAGCGCGGGAAGCAGGAGCTACCATGGAATGTCGAATGGAAGTCGGTGGATATCTGTCACTTTTCGAGGTGAGAAGAGTCTTCCCCAGGATGGCTTTGATTTTTAGACTAAGTTAAGTTCTTTCTATGATAAACGTTGTCAAAATTGTCTTTCCCAAAATGCTTTGTGCATCTAAATCCCATACATTTTGACATTTTCTACATAGTGACCTTCTTCTTCTATCTGCTGAGTTGGTAACCCTTTTGGTATGGGCAGGCGCCAGGCGTAATTTCATTCCTCCCATCAATTAACCTTGTTTGTATTTTTTAATCGACTTATTTTACTATTTTTCTCTGTTACTTTGGGATTGTTGTTGTTGTTGTTTTGTGTCTATGTCGAACAAATTCCAGTTCCTATTTTATTCTATCAGCGATAAGCTGCAGACCACTTTGTCTATCTTTATCCATTACATGAGTAACTAGATCTCTTCCTGTTTTTTTGTAGATATTTGACTGTCGTTTGGCGTTTTTAGAAGTCTGATAAACAAAACCAGTTTTCAAAAAAATCGATTCATATAAGCTGCTAAATAGTGATTTTGGAAAAGGCTAGGCACATGAAGATGATCTTTATGGGCACTGTGCTTTGAAAGTCGTGTTCTAGCTATATTCCTCCTCCCCATTCTTTAGGACTTCGGTCCATTTAGCCGTTCAGGTTCAGAATGTCCGATTCCCAAAATGTCCAACGGTTTCAAATTCCCGAAATAAAGTTATTGGTTCTCTAAAAAAACTCGAAACCTTGTCCGTAGTAGTAGTCCTGCCGGAAGGTCATGTATCGCCGAAATTTCTATAATAATGCGGAGCCGCCCCGGCCCCGACGAGTGGTAACCAGCTCTCCTTATGAATAAAATTATCTTTGCTCGCTGATAATGTAAATCTTTGATGGCGGAGCGATTACACGGGACATGACTTTAGTTTGAATCATACTTGTGTGAGATTGTACTTGTGTTCTGTGGAGAAATTGCTGAGATGTGTTAGTACAGCCATCGTTCGCCAGTAACGTCATTTTCTTGTAATAAATGAATCATTTTCTAGTAATTTCGGCTGTACTACACAATCAAAACAATAATTGAATAATTGATTGGAGGGTGCACAATTGCACATTTACCAAATATTGTTTTTAATAAACAAAATTGAAAAACTGTTCTTTAATTTAGCAGTAAATAAACCGAGTTTAAACTTATTCTATTGTTTTTTTAAGTATCAAAAACGAAAAACATTCTGAGACCTCACTATGATACTATGAATGTACGAATTCACCTTCGCTTACCACACTTCGGGAAATACATTTGTAATGTTACATTATTAAATGAATCGACAGATCGCGCGTGGCTGCGTTCGGCCGCGATGCATGGAATTGTACCTTTACTTAGTTTTAAGTCAAATCTAAACTAGTATGTATCACTTATAAACAGCTAAAAGTAATTGTTAGCAATTATCAGCATTTTCTTTTCCGTTTACGAGAATTTTGTTACTGTTACTTAAGGTTCTCCTAGTCGACGGTACGGACTATTTTGTGCGCGAGGTTAAAATACATGCTAAAATGAAATTTTATAAGCAGACCTTTGGGAGTCTAGATATCATGAAAAAACAACTAAATGTATAGTTTCAAAATTTTTTTTTTGCATTATTGAATTACTAATCTATCCCTGTATGGAGGCTATTTTGAAGTTTTCTTTCTTCTTATGGTATTTAATTCCGCCCAAAGATGCGTTAAAATTAGTGTTGAAATATGGAACTTTCGACGCTCATAACTTTCAAATATTTTTACTTTTTTTGTTTCCATACAGGGCTAGATAATGATGAGACAAATTGATATCATTTTTTATTTTGAACGTACTTCGTCAAACAGCGGAGTAATCGCTAGACTACGTTGGTATGGAAGAATGATCGACTAGTGTAACCTTAACTATCGCCTATCCACTCACGACATTTTCTTGCCGATTTTTTAGAATCTACCATAAAAGCATTTGCAAAATGGCTTAAAGAAATCACCCACCCTACAAACCAGGCCTATTACATAAATCCAATATAAATATTTTCCACATTCGTTCAATAAACATACAAATCTTTCCAATAGTTATTTAAAGCCGACTGATATTCCTTCACGGTCCAAATGCTAGGATCATACCAACCGCATTACATATCCACTGATTTTATGAAGGATTTCAAGTATTTGCTTCCATTTCAAGTATTTATGCTGTTATTCGATGTATCTGAAGTACTTATTTGCTGGGATTTCCATGTTGTGGTGGAATTGAATGTGATGGGTATAGAATATATATGGAAGCTAACTAGTCGACTAGGTAGGCTGCAAAACAAGAGATATGTATAGCTTGCATTATTGAATGATAAGTTTGCTTTGCCGAGGACGCGCGTCGTCGCCGAGGAAGGCCTAGGAACACCGGCGTGATGACTTCGAGGCTTTTATGACTGATCTTATAACTACGCTTTTCTCCCTATTCAACACTCAAATGTCTCACTTTCAATATATAAGTTCTTCACACGCTGGAAATCTGCGTTCCTCCACTAATCTTCTCCTACTGTGTGTGTGTGTTTTCTCATAGTACTGAATTCTGGTCATTCAGTGAATTTTGGAATTTTTGGAATTATCGATTCGACGAAGAAGAAGAAGACTACTGATTTTGTTCATTCTTCCTTTCATATGAAATTAAGAATGAACTTCTTCGTCTTGTTATTGTGCGTCCCAGAGAAGAATAGACTGAATATGATGTCTATTCTTCTCTGGAACGCGCTTCTGCTTGAAATCAGGACCACCACCAGTCGGTATGCTGACCACCACCAAGCGGAAACTTCGGTTTTCTTGGAGAGGGGTCATCTCGATAACTTCTTTTCATTATTTTATCAATATATATTGATAAAATGTTATAAATATTTTTTTTTTTCTCAAGTCGCCTAGACTGTGTTTTCGTGGGTCGCTGTTGTGCCATCTCACGCAACGGTGACCACTGTTATTTGTTGTTTTGTTTTGTAGTGTCAATTTGTTAATATCTGTGTTACTAACATAGTTGTAAGTTTTACTAACCATTTTTTGAGTCATGGATACTTGAATAAAGAGATATTCTATTCTATATATATTTATCTAAGTATGTACTACATGTATAAAATATATGTGTAACAGGTGTTTTTATTATTATTATTTTTTGTTTTGTTGTTTGAATTCCACGGCTTAAAGATTGCACCCGCAATGTTATCTCTTCACCACCCTTGGTTGATTGGTAGAGAATGCCTAAGACATTAAGTCCGCCATTGTAACTTTGTGCATAACGTTTGAATAAATAAATAAAAGACAACGCATCGGGAACAGTGGAAGGTCCGACCTTTGCCCAGCTGACAACAAATGTTGAATAAAAAATTTGTTCTGCCGTGTTCAGAATCTATCAACTAACTACAAATTGACAACTAGGTCCTAATACGTAATATAACTAACTAATGCTAGTAATTTATCAATTACAGATGTGCTAACGTATTTCCCTATCAGCCGGTGCCTGACGGGTTATTAATAACCTACTGATTGGCCAATCTGTTGGCACTAGCTTGTAATACGTAGGTAGTGTGCGCCAATGTATGTATTAGAAAGTTAGTATTCAACAAAAACTAACATAGTTTTTATACGAACCTTTGAGTTAGTGAAAACTGTTTAAGCCTTAACAGAAGAATCTCAAACCCGGTTTTCCACCACATGGAATACACCATTGGGCATCATGTTTATTTTTTTCTTTCTTTTATTTTACGAGAAGTAACCCCAGTTAGCTTATAGATAACTAGCTGACCCCCAAAATTATAGCCTATGTTACTCGGAAATAATGTAGCTTTCCACAGGTGAAAGATTTTTTTTTAATCGGTCCAGTAGTTTCGGAGCCTATTCGGAACAAACAAACAATCAAACAAAAAAATCTTTCCTCTTTACAATATTGGTAAAGATATACTATATTAAGTTAAGGCCCTTACTCCGCTTTGGTGCCTTAAAACGGTTACTTTCAAAAGCATACTCCTTAGTAACGGCAAGGTTAAAATTAAAAGATGTGAAAAATATGATTCAAGTATATTATTTTTCGTGAAACATGGTTTTTTCATATGATTAATACTTTTGCTTAAAAGGAATAACTTACCATACGATATTTTTTCGTTTCCTTTGCAAACTCTTCCAAAACGACTAGAATGTTTAAAATATTTTTATACAGAAAAATTGACGGTTCGAGTTTCTTCTTAACCTACATAGGATATGTAAATCAAAAAATATTTTACAAACAAAACTGTCCAAAACGAGGTCCAATATTTATATTTTAGAACCGAGTGGGCGCACGGCGTTAAGATTGGGGAATATATACGCCTTAAGCTGAGACGTGAAAATAACGCCAACCATTTATTCATGCCAGATCAAGTCACCAATGAAGATATCTGCTGAAGGATGATGGTGAAGGTCACTGTGACGTTGCTTGGGGCGGCCTGTGTCTAAGAATGGACGCCTTTTGACTGAATGATGAAGTTTGGATTCGAGGCATCTCTTCACATTGTTAGCAATTAATCAAACACCTTTGATTACACATCATCGTCATCAGCCTTTTAAATGTTCCCACTGCTGGGACTCAGGACTCCTCTCTGTGCGAGGGAATGGGCCGTAATACACCACGAGGGCCCAGTGCGGCTTGGTGGATGTCACATGTATTCGAAATTTGATGATTACAACACATCTTTATTAAAACCAAAGAAACTTTCCCACACAATATTCCCACCTTCAATATATTAAAAATCGTTTTCCTATTTAAAATAAAGTAATCTATCCGTATTTACGATCGAGGGCCGGTTAACGCGGACCTGTCCGGTGATCCGTGTCGGTCAAAAGGCTCCATATCCGGCCCGGCCCACTCGAGCATAATATGGCGGCGCGGAAAATATTACGGGAATCAAATGTCGGGCCGGTTTCCTTGAAAAGAGGCTGTTTAATTTAAAGTTGGGGTATTTTTTAAGGGCTTTCGAGTGTTGGGTGATTCTGTGTCGGTTTTATTTGTAGAATATAGTCAGTAATATTTATATTTATACTAGCACTTCGCCCGCGACTTCGTTCGCGTGATTTCGTAAGCTATTAAATAAAAAAATGGGGTTTCATAGATAAACAGGGTTTATTGGTTTGGGATGATTCGTTATTTGACTTAAATAATAACAAATTTTAGGTTACCGCCTCAAAGTAAAATCCTCCCCTAAAACTTAATAACCCCATTTTGCACCGTTGAAGATAGAGTTTTGAACAACCCAAATATGTTATTCACTCTTTTTCTCTTTTTTATTTTTCGTAGTTCGTTCTTAGTAAGATTCTTCAAAAAAACTTTAACATTCCTTAACCCTATCTGGGGGGTAGTTTTGAAAAAGTTTTATGTAAATTTCAATTATTTACTTTATCAAGGAATTAGATTTTTTATACAAAAAAAATCTGCCCATTTTTACCCTCTTTCCAGGTCTTTCAGGTTGAATTACCGAATATTCCTGCTTGGTGCTCCCCTAGAACCCTATGTCAAAAACGAAAACCTGTCCAGTAAGATTCCTAGCTTTTCGAAAAACTTATAATGCAACCTTTATTGCTTACTTAGGTTGGTATTTATGTCAAGTTTATTAATCCAAGACATAAGATTTTTCAAAAAAACCCTACACAACATTTTGGTGGTAAAAACTAATAATGAAAACCTGAATTGTTTATTTAGGTTGGTATATATGTCAAGTTTCAAGTTTAGTGACCCAATACATCAGATTCTTACATGCAAACTTCAACACCCCCTAAATTATCATTTGGGGGTAGTTTCGAAAATCTAATAATGACAAACTTTATCATTTACTTAGATTTCTATTTGTACGAAGTATTAAAAATTTTGGCCGACGGAATAAGATTTGATGACAAAAAATAAGCAACAATCCCTAAATATTTGCAGTGTTGGAAGTTAGCCTTCCTCACTTATATTATCTTATCTATCAGTATCAATGTGTTCGAAATTTTAGTAAGGACCCGAAGTAGTAAGTTCTAGAAGCCCTTTGTTCTGTATGCAGGCGTACTTTCTAATTACTCAATCATCATCATCATCATTGGCAAGTCCACCGCTGGACATAGGCCGCTACCATGTCCATGGTCCTTTGCGTCTCGCATCCAGTGGATGCCTGCAGTCTTAACCAGCTCATCAGTCCACCTACAGGGAGGTCTTCCATCGCTGCGTCTTCCGGTGCGCGATCGCCACTTTGAAACTTTTCGGTCCCATCGACCATCCGTTCTACAAGCAATGTGCCACTGATTTTATTTCATAGCGAAACAAACTGCAAAATTGGCAAAAAACACTATGTCATCTTTAAAGCAACTGTGAAAATAAACACAGTTTACAACCTAATGCTCAATATTTGCTGCCTGTACTTATATCTACATTCGCGACACGACTACGACGACGACATTTGGGGGGTTGTCACTTTATCGTTACATAAAAATAGTGTCGTATCCTGACTCTCCTGATTGATCGAAAGTTAATCGAAAATCGAAGTAGATCGAAAATGAAACTAATTCACGGCAAAAAAAAAAAAATGTTTAGAAACTAGCGGCCCTTATTTAGTTTCTACTCATTTGTGTCAGACTTCATTTTATCGACCGCATTTATTTTATTGTTGATTTCATATTTAACACAATAAAATTTTATGTACTATGTGTATGAATGTAGTTAAATATATTACGTTTATATTCATAAAATATTTATTTACACCAATTAGTAAAATTAAATTGAGGATTCATGTCACATCCATTCGATGAATCACTTATGATTGAGCCTTACCTGCAACACTATGCTCCGCGCTTGCAACATTTAAAAAAAAAAGGTCATTGGCAGCGGTCAGTTTAATCCACGACATTAAAAATCACAGTATAGTAATACAGACATTTGACAAGAATGATGTCAATTTGATTCAGGTTCATTTTAGTGAAAAGGTAGACAGCCAAAAAAATTTCGTAATAATTAAACTTTAGAATTTCACTCCTATAAAAAATATGTTCTAAGGCTAACAGCTCAAGTTCAAAGTAGTGGATAACTTTATTTCTAGTCGGTTTTTCCAACCTAAATAACCAATAAAATTATGCTGGGGTCGAATTCCAGTCAAACTGGAAGGCAGCTAAATGATGCAATTGCCTATCTGACCTACACAACCCAGTTACTGTGAAACGCGATACCTCTTGGTAAGAACTGGTTGTCTGACCTTCTTATGTCTTAGTGGGTATCCAACGACTGGCAAAGATCTATCTTGAATCTAGGAAAAACATAAAAAGTCTTAAATTTAAATATAATACCTACATAACCATATGATAGTCAAAATTTTAATAAAAATGTCTCAATTTTCTCACACAAAAAGAAAAAAGGCCGATACTACACATTTCATACATTTTATCACTACATCGAGAAAACCTGTAACACAAGCATCGTTTGTTTGCAAATGCCGCGAAATTTCTTTATGTATCAAACCTTTTTGGGTAAATAATACGCAGGGATTTTTTTACTGAAAATATTCGTGATACCTTAAAGTTTATTATGAAGGGTGCGATCGCCTAAAGGGACCGTCGGTTTAATGTAAAACCTTCATTTTTATATAGAAAACTTTCGCTCCTAATTTTCGCGTCGCGTTTCGGATTTTGCGTTAGCGCCTTTATTTTTGTGGGGCTAATTTATATGTTAATTTTGGATATTTTTAACTGGACATCATGATAACGCTTTTACTTAGCTTTCCAACTGCTTTAATAATACTACCAATCAACATGAAAAATAGTTGACTGTGATTTTATCAAAAAAATAAACAGCGTTGGCTAAATATTTAGACAAGTTTAACAACAACCCACAACAACACAACTTTGTGTAAGTTGAGAAGGTTCATCATCACTGTTATTTAGTTATCTATTTCCGTAAATTATTAATTCATACTGACGTTATCTAACTGAAATAACTTCCATTTCTTACTAATAGATGGCGCTGTCACTCCACAAGGTCCCCAGTTTAAATCTAACATCGCCGCCCCCTATTTCTACGTAAAAAATCATCTCAATATATTTCTAAAAAGCTCTCCGGTTATCGTTTCACCAATAAACGTCTTCGAGACTTCGCCATCAATTTTCTAATCGTCCCATTTCTCAACACAGAAGTTGATACGAAAAAAAATACTCTGTGCCACAGACTAACAAAGTTCCATACATTTTTTTGGTATACTGTGGCTTTTGAACGAGGTTTTGTTGAAGGTATTTTATGTGATAATTTTTTATGGTCTCGTTTCGTTTGGAAGTTGAAAACTGTTTGCATAATATGTCTACGCCTCTGCTATAAGCTGACGTCATTTGTATGGATCATAGTTTTCTTATACGTAGAGTAAAAGTGATAGAATTTTCTTTGAAAGCAATTTGAAAGTCTATAAAGTGTCTGACTATTAAATAAAATATTTGATATTGTGTAACTTTCTGTATCAAAATCAGCATCTAAGGAAAGATCCATTGGCCTAAATATTTAGAGTTAAATTACCTACTGCGTTTATTATGCAGCGAGTCCGCCACAACATCATTCCTAATCACTGCAACTCCTATAATCCAGATCATTCTGCAAGATCTTTGCCAGCGTCTGTGTTCCCTACCTACCACCTATAACCCACCAGCCTTCAAAGCAAGATTAAACAGGTATCTTCTGGGCTCACTCACTCCATCGTAGACATCATCCTTACTTTCTTACAGGTAAGGTCAAGGTCAAGAGAGGCTCATTGTCAAAAAACAAAGTACAACTGCAAAGGCCACTGCCCGGCAAGCCTTGAGTCATTAAACCTCTAGATGACTCAGAAAAATTATTAAGTAAGGTTTTCTTGAAACCCACAAAATCAATCGTAAAAGAACAATGTAGGGATACAAAAACCATCGACCTTCTATCTCCCAATATTACCTAAAACAAACTGCCTTACAAACAATAATAAAACACAAAAAACCGACTACATAAGTACTATGCATTCACCCACCCTCCCTGCCTATCCCCTAACGTCTGGCGCGGATATAAAGGCCCGGATATGAGATGCCCTTTGACCGGCCAAGTTATATCCTGCTCAGCGAATGTAGATATAAGTACAGGCAGCAAATACTGAGCATTAGGTTGTAAACTGTGTTTATTTTCACAGTTGCTTTAAAGATGACATAATGTTTTTTGCCAATTTTGCAGTTTGATTCGCTATGAAATAAAATCAATGGCACATTGCTTGTAGAACGGATGGTCGATGGGGCCGAATAGTTTTGAAATGGCGATCGCACCGGAAGACGCAGCGATGGAAGGCCTCCCTCTAGGTGGACCGATGAGCTGGTTAAGACTGCAGGCATCCACTGGATGCGAGACGCAAAGGACCATGGACATGGTAGAGGCCTATGTCCAGCGGTGGACTTGCCAATGATGATGATGATGATGATTGAGTAATTATAAAGTACGCCTGCATACAGAACAAAGGGCTTCTAGAACTTATTACTTCGGGTCCTTACTAAAATTTCGAACACATTGATACTGATAGATAAGACATTGAAGGAGGCTGCTTCCAACACTGTAAATATTTTGGAATAGTTGCTTATTTTTTGTCCAAGTATTATTTTTATTCTGCATTGGATACCTTATTAAATATGAACAGAAAATCACATCGCGAGCCAGTTTAGAATCTGACATGAATCTGATTTGCTCTACAGACATTATTTGCTTACGCTTATATTTCAGGCGCAAATATGTCATTGTAATTTTTACTTAAGTCATAAAAATGTGCAAAAGATACAGAGGTCCGTAAATATTGTAAACAATGACAATGACGAAAGGGGTTCGTTATTTAATGTTTTTAGCATTTCAAAACGATTTTTTCGTACCTACTTATACTGTGGAAAAAAAATTAAACAGCTTTTCCTTGATAATTAAAGTCACTGCCATCTGGTATAGTTATTAATAACTGAGATTAGTTTGACCGTGTAAATTCAATGGTAAAGAACGTGGAAAGTAGTTTTACAAAACGCCACTAGATGGCGACTTCTTACATGAGACAAGGACTTAAAAATAGATTTTCTTCTTTTATTATAATATTAAGCTACATTAATATAAAAAAGGAGAAAAAACACAATGAATATTAATTAACTAACAGGGATACATCGATATAAATGCAATTGCAAGCAACAGGGGCCATTAAGAGCTTCGGATGCGAAGTTTTCTGAGGCGGAGTTGAAGATGGATAAAATAAGTAGCTAACAATTATTTCTTAAAAACAAATCGATTAATAATCAAGGTATAAAAATAAAGGATGGGTTCTGATAATGCAATAATTTGAAACTGCCCTAAATCTGCAGATTTAAATTGGCTTGATGAAAATATGACGCCTACATAAAATGCCTTAGCAAATACTTGCACTTCTGAGCAAATTGTCTTACAATTTTTTATACCAACTTATACCTTAGCAACATTAATTTTGTCTTTTTGAATCTGTGCCATGTTTAATTTAAGAAAAATTGTTGCATACAAGCATGTATTGATTCTTGAATTCATAAAAAATTACATACATAAAAAATATTTATTTTTGTCTCTATCAGTTGGAAGATCATATATTGCCCCATTGCCCCCTTCTGTTATCATTACCTAGTAATCAGTATCATTACAAGTAACAACTTGTAGCCCTAAACACGGAGTAATAATTAATATATGACATGGAAAAATATAAGATTGTTTGATTTATCTAAAACCATAGGCGTACCCAGAGTGGGGAGATGGGGGGGGAGATGGGGCAACTTGCCCTACGCTTCACTTTGACTCTTTAACTAAAAGTTCACAGTTCAAGAGAAAAAACTACAAGATGGGTCCAGAAATTTTCGATCACGCGAGCGAATCACCCTTTCATTCGACATTTTTTGATTATTTGCAAACCGGTTCGAATTTTTTTTGTTACTCTTAGTCCCGACAGACTTGGTCCCCCTCTGAACTTTCTACTATTTTTTGGTATTCCTTACTTTTGCCCCACCTCTAAGCAAATGCTGGATAAGCCCATGCCTATAACATGATAACTAAACGATAAAATCATCACAATTATATAAGGAACAACATTTTTTTTTAAGTTTAAATTATATTTAATAATTATTTAATAAATATACTTACCCACTAAACTATGTTAACTTATACTTAATCGTAAAAATGAAGTCCAAATGTTGAAAAAAATCTACACAAAGTACCAAAAAAAATCATTGTAACCCTTACCTTCCCTACAAAAATATTGTTAGTCGGGTGTTTCTGTAATTTTGAAAGTAAAATTAGATTATCCCGACAAAAAAAAAATTGTGCTTTGAAAAGTATGTAAGAAAATATTCTTAGAGGATAGTGATGGTCGTATGCCATAAAGAAAAATTTAAGCAACCCGCAGGTGGCATACTGCTACCACGGTTATCCCTCATTAAATAAATTAGTAGTCGAATAGGGCGAGACCAGACACACACAACACTCAATTCAAGACCAATTTAAAAGTATTATCTGTATTATTGCCAGTTATTTGGGAATTATGATAATAATTATGTTTCTTTGGGTGTGGAACCCGCGCCTCCACTCTTATGTAATGCAAAAAAATAGTTCCCGAAACTAAAATGCTCATGTATTCCGTATTATCTGACATCATCACTCATCATCTTCATTTTTAACCGACTTACCAAAAATGAGGAGGTTCTATGTTCGACTTAGTTTGTTTTTTTTTTTGTTCGTTCACCGATATCTCCGTCAATTGTGGACCGATTTTAAAAATTCCTTTTTGCTTGAAAGAGTCTGTTTCGAAATTGGTCCCATTTTAATTTGGTGAAGGTCTGATGAAGAACTTCGAAGATATACGACAGAACTCTTCAATAAATAACGGCAAATATCTCGGGATTGCTGCAATCGCATGTCTGTTTATTGTTTATAACATTTCATAACATAACATCACGCCAGTAAGCTCTTAAGGGGTACGCAGATCTCTCATTTCACCGGCTATGTTCAAGTTTCATGATATTCGGGTAATCTATGCTGGCGTTAAGATAACTTACCAAACAACTTGCATATTAGATAGGCACAACTAAAATGTGAAAAATAAAAAACTTTTTTACAAAAAAATTCTATCGACTTCCAAATTACAAAACTACAAAGTGAAAAATAACTTTATTTTTGGAAATCGGTGTCCTTAACGCAAAAAAATGGTACCTATTAAAGACACCGACTTCCAAAAATAAAGTTATTTTTCATTTTGTAGTTTTCTAATTCGGAAGTCGGTAGTATTTTTTTGTAAAAAAGTTTTTTTTGGTGTACAATAAAGTATATTCTATTCTATTATATCACACTTTACTGGGTCATCAAACACGAAACAAAATACAAAAAGAATATTTCGACCGTGACAGGACTCGAACCTGCAATCTTCGGATCCGAAGTCCGACGCCTTATCCATTAGGCCACACGGTCCTTATGAATCTCGGTCAAAATTGTTTGTCATATACGGATTTTAATCGATCGGTTTTTTATCGTCGCGTGGTTAATTGATTAAAATAAAAACATTAGTATTTACGTCAGTGGCGTAGCGTGCCTTGGCGGGGCCCCGTATAAAAATTGTTTGGGGGCCCTTAAGAAGGGTAAAGATTTCTCACAAAAGATATTTATTAATTTTTGCTTACGCACGTTGGGGGCCCCCGTGCCCGGGGGCCTCGTATAATTGATACGGCAGATACGGCGGTAGCTACGCCCCTGAGTTACGTACATTTAAAGAATATTGTACTAATTTGTTTAAGACGTGCATGTGAATTCTTACAAACAGAAATACAGAGGTACGAGAAAAAATATCATTATTTCCATATTGTCATTAAGTTGTTCTTGTATTCATTATAAAATATTTTTTTACTGACTTCTCGGTACAAATATTTACCTACTTAGATTCAATTGATCACCTTCACACAGTTATAAAGTACCTCTGATGTAATCTTATCATTTGTGTAGGTAGGATATCTCGCTACTTGAAACTATTTGTTCAAGTTCAAACAAACGCGGTTATAAAAAATATATAATGAATGCCATATGAAATAATTATTGTTTATGATTATGTTAAATTAATAAGGATTATATTTTAGAGTAAGGCATTATTGATTATGTTAAATCCAAATAAGAACAAAAAATAGAATAATAAAAACCGAACAAAGAACATTTAATTTTAGTACAGAGCCATCTATCTATTGCTTCACAAACTAAGTGAATAAATGGCTACATGTGACTTGTCCGAGGCGACGGGGAATTCAGATAATAGCAAGCGGTTCAACTAGTTCCAGCAAGAAAAAACAGATAGCGCTGAAAAGTTGTTTAAATTTTCTGGTAGATGTCACTATGTGATTCTGTATTCTTTTGTTTCAATCTCGATTCTTCTCTTCATTGTAATGTCTTCCTTGTGTAATGTTGTGTTTCTGTTCTCAAGACAAGATTTCCAAGTTTTGACATCTGTTTTACAAAACAATGCGTAATAAAGTAGCGATTTAAAAAAAACAAACTTTATGTTTTCAGATGAGCTGACTAATACCTACATACCTAGGTATAAGAACTAGTTCTTAGGTAGGTACTATCAATTTTTTTTAATTTTACACAGTTTTCTTAATAAAAGTTACAGAACATGTCTCATGAAACCCAAATACTCTTCGAGCCAAAATCATTAGGCAGCTCGACCCATTGACTTGGCACCATCGTCCGCCTTGAGTGCCAATTTGCCAGTCCCTGGAACACTTAGACGAATGTGTTTGCCCCTTAGGTAGGTACTACGTGCCCTCGACGTTTAACGACAACTTGGCAATTTTGCCATTCTCGAGTGGCGTCCGTTTATTTGGCTTAAAGTGTACTTACGTATTGAGCTATTTTTAACAGTTTAAAAATTGTTATTTAGGTTTGTTAGTTAGGTACTGTCGTGTTCATTAGTAGGTACTAGAAAGTTTACCACTTGAGTACCAAAATACTTACCAACAAGAAGAGGTAGATACTATTTAAGTTTACTAAGTGTGCTTATTAGATTTATATACCTACATAATTAAAAATTATATGAAGACCATGTTGAATCACCAACCACCAAATAGATTTAGTATTAGAATATGTGACTGTGAATTTGGATTAGGTATACGTAGTTCTCGCTAAACTTCTTGGCTTCAATGGCTACATGACCATCTGTGCCTTGCGCTTTGAAAATCCAACTTCAGGGCGGCCTAGAAGTTTGGTGAGAACTATAGGTAAGTAGGTCCCTTTTTTTTTTTACCTGTTTTGTTGTTATTGACAGAGATGAGGCAGCTACCTAGTGCTAGATACTGTTTCAACTATAGGTAGCTGGGTTGAAACATTGGCACTAGGTAGCTTCCTCATCTCTATCAATAACAACAAAACACGTTAAAAAAAAACGAGGTAGACTGTAAGTCGATACAAAATCAAACTCAAAAGTAATTTATTCAAATCAGGCAAGACAGCACTTTTTGAACGTCATTTCGTCTTTCATCGTCACTACTTCCTAATGTTTTAGCTGGGACGAAGTGGCGCAACAATCCTCACGGCAAATCATCTGTCTATTAGGTTAGAAACTTAGAACTTGACTCAATATAAAAATGTGCACAGTAATTTGTACATATACTTATTAGATTACACATACCTACCTACAGTACTATCACTTGTTGTCCATCAAGGTTAGGTACTAGGTCCATAATGAAATCTGAAAAACTCTGATAATAAGTGGGACCAATCAGGGCCCAATAGGTAAACGATGGAAAGTGTGAATGGGTCCTACACGATACCCCTTGGCAAGACTGAGTGTTACAGATGTATGGTGGCAAACTGCACACTTATCAACTCGGAAAGGGATCGTCACCGTATCAACTCGAGCCGTGCAGTACCTAGTATTCTTTGTATGAAACACCCTACTGCAACGCACACTAATCGGAATCGTAACGTAATTGCCTCGCCTCGGGAACCACACGAAAGGCGGCGTGGTGCGTGGTCAACTTGCAGTTCCCGCGCTTGCATCTCGTCGTCTGATCTAGTGCCAGCCAGGTCAACCAGAAGTCGGCGAGCCGTAAGCGCGGCGTCGCCTAGCCGTAGCCGAGTCGACGTACCGGAGCTGCTGATCCGCTTTGGTTACGAAAGTTTGACGCCTGTTTGACGGCGAGACGAAAGGCAATACGGTGACGATGCCTTTCCGAGTTGATAAGTGTGCTACGACCTTGCCTGGGTTCTGTTTACCCGTTAAGACTGTCAAACAGCGTACTTTCAGAGGCAAGGAGGAGCCTCAGTATGTACCTAATTGATGGTCTCATCCATCCACAATCCACAGATCAACCTCAGTCAGTGTTTGCTTAACCTTGAATATCGACTCGAGAGTCTGTTATTATTTAGTGGCTACCTGACTACCTCCATGAATAATTCGTAGATATAAACCGAAATGGTTCCTTCCTCGCCGCCGAGGCCCGTCGTGAATCCCCCGTAAAACCCACCCCAATTTAGTTCAAAACAGCCTGCGAAATGCTGAAAAAATTCAAAACAGACAAAGATAAAAAAAAGAAGGGAGAAGTTTCTTGTTCACAGTAGGTACTGTCCTTACTGATGGTAGAATCAATAATAGTCAAGATCCAGCCTTTCCCCTTGCTGTTCCTTCGACCGACGCCCTGAGCCGAGGTTCGTACCCACAGGGGATAGTCCTCAGCGTGGTCGCTTAGGTTTATAACTTAATGCCCTAGCTGGAGGCTTAGATCAGTCTGCACAGGAAACTCCGGTTAAGCAGTAGCCAATCACTTTGATTGAACTGTGGGACGCCACGTTAAAAAAAAGAAATCTCTATGAATAGGGTTAGCTTAGGGCTTTACGTAAGAAGTAAGTGATCCTTTCTAGACTTCAAAACTATAATATAGGTTCGTGCGTCCTTTTATACAGCTATCTAGTAGATATATATCGTTGGCCAAAGTTATATCATACGTGATCATCATCATCATCATCATCAGCCTATTAATGTTCCCACTGCTGGGACACAGGCCTCCTCTCTGTGTGAGGGAATGGGCCGTAATCCACCACGCGGGCCCAGTGCGGGTTGGTGGATGTCACATATCTTCGATTTTTTAGTTCTAGGACATGCCGGTTTCCTCACGATGTTTTCCTTCACCGTTTTGAGAGCAGTGGTGATGAAATAATTTACTCAAAGTAAAGCGCCTGCCTGGGCTCGAACCCACGACCTACAACTTGTGAGTCGCGGCCGATACCACTGGGCCACCACTGCTCATACGTGATACGTGATACGTGTACCAAATTGATAAATTATTGCCTAATTATACTGCTACCTAATTAAAATCGATCTACTCATAAGTTATAAATTACAACTCCCGTGTATCTGCTGTCAATATCCAAATGCTACCAATCTACGATACACCCAGTCATAAACTGAAAAAATTAACTCAGCTTCCCTTACGATGCAAAACCCACCCTAGCACATGTGCTGTAGAGCATAGATTCCCATGGCGACGAAAACAACGCATTCAAAAAAATACTATTTATAGAGAGCTGTCAATTTAATTCGGATCAAATTCTGGTCGATTAAAAGCATCTGTTCTTCTATCCCATACAAAAACCAACTCTATTTTGAATGTACAAGGTGGACTATCAATTGATGTTAGTATTAAGTGTGTAGCATGATATTTTTTCGGAAACATTCTTGACCGCGGGTGGCCTACACACGACCGTTTTCTACTCCAATCAGAATCTTTGTATTTGAGATGAAACAATGCCGCCTTTGTTGGGGGCGTGGCTTTCTTTGTTCCCCACAATGGGATGACAGTTGGTCCCTTTGTGCTCATTGTGTGGGGCTTTGTTCGTCTATTGTGTGGTTGGCAGGCAGAGACGGAGGGCGGGGCGAGGTCGATATGTGCTGAAATTTCGTTTTTACCTAAAGTCAGGATGTTTTGATTGGTGTGGTGGGTCACAGTCTTGGGAGGTGGTTGGTAAAAAAGAAGCAGTGATTAAGTGACGTGGGAGTCTCTGTTCTAATACTTAGATCAGATGTTAGATACACCTACACAGACGTGTTTGAGAGAGATTTTAGAGTTCCAATGAGTTGATACTACTTTTATAGAAGAGCCTCTTTAAGAAAGGTCGATTCAGTGCAAAACCAACAAGTACCTACCTAAGTTGACACTTACATGAGATTTATACAATACTCTAGTGTAACTAGGTCCTTTTCGTTCCGAACACTAGACTACTAACTAGGCTGTCCGCCTTCCTTATCAAATTCGCCTCAAGCCCTACGATAGTTTTTCGGCCCGGGCGGGATTTCACCCCGAGTTGGTCGATCGTTCCCTTTCTCTGACGTATATGTCATGGATCAAGTGATCAATCAGGGCACTATGTATAATGCTCGGGCATTATGAATCTAGTTCAAATCGGGCAATGTCAAATGTGTCTGGTTATTATGAATATTGCTACGTAATTGGTTGGGCAATTCGATAAATATGGTCAATAAATAAGTCCAAGATCGAGCGACGCGAGCTTTGGAGCTTAGGGCACCTCGACACGGAGGTGAGCGAGCGAAGCGTCCTTCATGTTAGGTTAGTTTAGACTCTGCAGACAGAAATAGGAGTCGCACAGCGGGGCTCCGTCGTCTTTGTTGTTTAACTATTAATCGTACTTACCTATTCTATATTAAAATCACTGTCAACATTAAAATAATTAAAAAAATACATCTGTTTTTTACCCGGTCCAATAAGTGATGGGCGTTATTCAGAAAGGCCGGTCAATTTCGTTTTTATCACATTACCTACTCATATTGGGCAATTTTCAAATTGCCCGGGAATTAAAAATAATGCCGTATATGGTTCATAACACATATTACATTCAGCTACATCTCACAAAGATCTATCAGTTATGTTGAACTCTGTTGTGCACATCACAATCCGAAGGTTGCAATCTTAGGCTTATTCACTTTGCAAAACTGTCAGATCTCTTGTTCAGGATTTTTTCGCTATGCTAGTGTCATTTCATTCTTACGTTCCTTGCTTTTAGTGATCAGCTCAGCATCAAGAGTTATGCATGATCTTGAATTATTCGTCAAACACTTTGAATTTTACTTTGATTTATTTTTCTCCAATCGAGGATCCATTCTTTAAGACATTCCCAGTCCTTACAGTCCTTTCCGGATTCACCGCATACTTCGTCCCAACTTTTTTGCTTAGATAGGATCTTTTAAGCCTAGTGCTTAGTGCGAGTTACTCCAATTGTATTTTTTAATGACACGCATGTCTTTGTTTTCTTTTCTCTATCTTAAATTATTTCTAGTTTCTATTACTCCGTATAAAAACCTCACCTTTTATTTCATATCTCCAGGCAAACCGGCACACAGCAATAAAAGTGATGTAACAACAAGTGCGGAGTGCTCGCTAGAGTAATTTTTTTTCTATGGCGGAGTGTCAGCCAGACAATGTTATTGATCGCACACGACATCGCTACTCGCTCGCGAGACGCGGCCACTACGTATACGACACCACACGGTACCTCGCGTGTGATGGCTGTAGTTTTAAATACACTTCAGAAACAATTGGGGCTTAGATCACATTTATCTGTCACCAGCCTGTATCTCATGAACCGTGATAGCTAGACAGTTGAAATTCTTACAGATGATGTATTTCTGTTGCCGCTATAACAAAAAATATTAAAAACAAAATAAAATAAATATTTAAGCGGGGCTCCCATACAACAAACGTGATTTTTATGCCGTTTTTTGCGATAATGATACGGAACCCTTCATGCGCGAGTTTGACTCGCACTTGGCCGTTTTGTTAACCTACAACGAACTAGGTAGTACTGTACAACATAATATACTTCTACTGTTTTTATTCTCGTAATCTGCTAATGTTTGTATGTCGTTTTGTGGCAATTAAATACTTTTTCTTTCTTTCTTTTCTTTTACATTACAATTAATGTGATAGCTGGACCCCTGAAGTGCCACCAAAAGTAAGTAATTGCACAAAAAGTTCATCAAAATCGTGGTGTAAAACGAATGCTACCTACTCTGCTCGCGACACGCGTGTTAGTAGCCACTGCATGTATATGGTACTTCATCTGAGTGTGCTGTAGTCTGAAATACATTTCAGACTACAGCACACTTTGGCTCTTAAATCTTCCATAGTTAGTATGTGCTGTAGAAAGAAAATAGTTAAGATTTTGAAGTTGCTAACTTTAGTTCTAGTTTATTAATAGGTAAGTTCAGAAAGATAACTTTAAATCAAGAGTGAATAGGTTATTTCTAGGCACGTCTGCTTCATCGTCGACCACATGATCGCTAATCTTCAATTGAGAAAATGGTCAAACGCAAGCCTTTCAACAACAAATAAATGACGTTAATTTTAAGTTTTAAACCTAAATATTTTTGAACACCGCAGTTCAACAGCTGACTAATGTATATATATATAATAACTATATAAACCCTTATGATAGCAGACCGGAGAATTACCATAAATTAGGCTACCAAATGGAATTGTATAAGTAAATCGTAATGTGAAGTGAAATAAAGAACAAAGAAAGAAACTCTACTCGCAATTCGCGAGACGTGGGTAAGTACGGTACCAAGCGTGAGTGTTGTAGTTTTAAACACACTTCAAAACAATTGGGGTAAATCTAAGCTATAACCATGGCATCGTAGTAGGAATTAGAATTAAGGGAATCTATGAGAGCAGTGGTGGCCCAGTGGTAGCGACTGCGCCTTACAAGTTGTAGGTCGTGAATTCGAATCCAAGCAGGCGTTTTACTTTGAGTAAATTATTTCATCACCACAGCTCTCAAAACGGTGAAGGAAAACATCGTGAGGAAACCGGCATGTCCTAGAACGAAAAATTCGAAGACATGTGACATCCACAAACCCGCACTGGGCTCGCGTGGTGAATTACGGCCCATTCCCTCTCATAGAGAGGTGGCCTGTGTCCCAGTAGTAGGAACATTAAAAGGCTGATGATGATGATTATGATGAATCTATGGGATGGGTGGGGAACATCTCGTTTTTCCTAGTTAATCTTCTATCTATATAGGTATAAATAAAAATGAATGTATGGATGTTTTCTTCTACGGTTTCCGAACCCATTGATCCGAAGAAACTTTGGTGGGTTGTTCTGCGTTTGTCTGTGAAGGTTCCTGCCCCAAAAAATCTGTATAAACACACTTTATACACCTGGCACAGCAACGCGTGCGGTGATGAGGTACAGCTAGTACCTATGATATAAACCTACTTAAGTTAGATATCTGCAAAGATTGGGTAAAATCTTCGAAAGGAATTTCGTAAAAGCCAAAAGGTATATAGATAAGTGACCAGCCCAATAGAGCTTCACACCATCTTATAGTTATGTTTGAGTACGCTGTTCAAATCTGGCTTTAAAAATAGGGTCATCATCATCATCATATCAGCCGAAAGATGTCCACTGCTGGACTAAGACCTCCCCAAAGCGCTACATTGACCAGTCCCGTACGTCTCGCATCCAGCGGACCTTCACCAGGTCATTGGTCCGCCTAGTGGGAGGCCTTCCAACGCAACGCGATCCGGTTCACTGTCGCCACTCCAGAACCTTTCTGCCTCATCTGTCATCCGTTCTGCGATCTAATTTTGTTAATTCTTCAGGCTATGTCGGTAACCCTGGTTCTCTTGCGGATCTCTACATTTCTGATTCGATCACGCAAGGAAACTCCATAGCCCTCTCCATTGCCCTTTGGACAACTGTAAGCTTTCTGATAAGGTCTATTGTAAGCAACCACGTCTCAGAGCCTTATGTCATCACTCATTTCTACTCGTATTACACTGGTCATAGACTTTCGTCTTGAGACACTGTGTGTAAGTTGGAAGAGAAGATACCGGTGAAAAATAAGGTGTTTTCTGCAAATAAAATAATGATTGATCTTGAATCTGAGCACAAGATTCTCGATGGTATTTGTTTGAAAGCAGAAAAAGGGGTAAATACCTATATTAATGAAAGACATTTCCCCAAAGAGTTTCCACTATACTAATCCTTTTTAAATCAATCGGGGTACCTATTCACCCCCATTCATGTGGAGAGGTACAAATATTAATAATGCAAGAGTCTACACGCTTCGCCGTTTATGGAGCTCTATGGGGTTCTACGGGATTGTATGGGGCTGCGGGGTATTGTGACACGTTCTATGGGTAATACCCCACGACAACAGTACACCTGTGTTGTTGATTATTGATTATTTACCGTTTTTGGGTGTACGTTTTAGTGTTAAGTTTTTATTTTTTAGGTCGGATTGTGTTGACTTGAATCGGGAAGCCTTTAGGTTTCTGTCATTGGCAGGATTCATTGACAAAAGAAACGCATGAACACATTTTGTTTGTGCTGTTCATTTGTTTTTAAAGAAACAGTGGCATATTATGTTATAATGACGATGGCATTTGTAATATGCTCAAACTATAAATTATGTTACAAATTATGGCTATGTGGTTAACCACCAACAATTAACCAAACAACATTAACAATTAACAACTGACAACCAAAAATAAACCAACGAACAATTAACCAACCAATTCATTATAATTAACAATTATCATTAACATTAACAATTAAACACCAACCAACAATTGGTTTGATGTTTTGTTTGCCACTGATGTGAGGAAACTTTGTCTACCTTTTTTTAACCGACTTACAAAACGAGGCGGTTCTATGTTCGGCTGTATGTTACTTTTTTTTTTGGGTATGTTCATTGATTTCTTCGCCAATTGTGAACCGATTTTGAAAATTATTTTGTTGTTTGAAAGAGTATATTCCCGAATTGGTTCCATTTAAAAGTGGTGAAGCTCTGATGAAGAACGTCGGCGATAAAAAACAATAAAAGATGGCAAATCTCGCGGGATTGCTGCAATTGCTTATTGTTTACACCATTTCATAACATTACATCACGCCGATACGCTATAAAGTGGTACGCAGGTGGCAGATGAGTACTGTTCAGCCTGGTAAATTCTCTTTTCACATGAAAAATAAAAGCGGTATTAAGTACAATTCAAACTTTAAACATAAATAATATTTTGCTTAATCACATAGTGACATTGAGATTGATCCGGATTTTTGTTTTTTAATTATTAGGTATTAGGTATTCTAAGATACCACAACGCGAAATTCACGTAAATCAATATTTATTTCTGACCAAAGTCATTTTCCACTAAGACCTATCCGCCTACCCCAACAAAGCTAGCAAGCTCACATGTAACCAGTGTCCACTCTTATAAGCCGCAGCCTCCCGGGGCCGCGACACCGCGAGATTGAATGCTGACCGTCTGGGATGAACGGATTACCTTCGTGATATCAATACACATGTTATTATTATCCTATAGATAGTATTAGATGGCCAGTTTTGTTGGAGAAGGAAAGTGATTTTGTGGTGGTTGTATTTAGATTTTGTTTGGAGAATAATTTTGTTAAAAATTATGCTAATTGTGATAGCTATTTTACTGCAGTTTGAACTGTTCTGCAGTAGGGTAGGTACCGATACTGAGACGATGAAATGGACCATTTCTTAGAAATGATCAACAGAGCGCTCACTAACTTATAATGTTGCGACAGTTTCTACTTATACCTACAGGAACTCAGGAAGAGGCATTGTCGCAATTACTTTAAGCAAAATGTCTACCTTGCAAACACGATTTTCCGCCATAATGGCACAGAAATAAGTAGTACTTGCCCAATCCCCACTGATATTTAAATCATACGGTAACTTATACAACAGCAACTTCTCTACTTCTTCTTTTGTACCTACTTATATACAGTTTTTTAGGGTTCCGTACCCGAAGGGTCCAAACGGAGCCCTATTGCTGTCACTCACGTGTCTTTCTGTCTGTCTGTCCGTCGTCTGTCTCACAGGTTTTACAGCCAAACGGTTGGAGCTACAGTCTTCAAATTTTCAGAAAATAGTATATTATGATACAAGTGTGCTAAGTTGCTCATTACACACGAGGCTGTGGGTTGCAACCCGAGCCGTAGGCGAGGGCGTAATTCAGCCGAGCATGTAATGAGCAGAGCTCACGAGTTACTTATGACGTTTTTTAACACATTTTAGAGGAAAAACAAATGTGTACTTACATCGTTTAATTATTAAAACAATTGTTGAACGTACAATTTTCGAAGTGATACTGGATTGATTTGGATGGCAATTTTACAGTTTGTGTTACATTGGTGTTTGTCACTTCTTTAGTAGATACTTTCGTTTTCTTAGTAAGTAAATGTCAGCGACAAAGGCAAATCATAGAACAGTAGGAACCAAATAACTCATGCTACGAGATGTAGTGGTTGTAGTTCGAGGCAAAACTTTTTTGTCTTGTGCTTCAAATTAATGGCTTGCGTTATTTTGTCACTGATTTTCGCCTTGTTATGAATAGAGTCTGTCTTCGGGTTTCTACATCCTTTGTTGTAATATTATAAAGCTCTTGTCGCCTACACACACCAGTAACACCGAATATTAAGGCAACACGCAAAAAAGTAATTAATTAGTTCTAGGGGTTATGCTTAGGTTACGCAATGATTTAGATACGTTTAGTTTAATAATATTCAAGGTACCTTTTTTGCTAGGTACTGACTATCCGGAGGCTGTTTCTAAAACTTTTCAACGTCGGCTGGTGACTAAACATTAGATTTCCGAACAATCTCTTTATCTGAGCCGTCTCTTCGTAAATGCCATCAGGTTACAGTACGTTCTGATATCAACACCATGTTTGAGCACCACCAGGAATAGTTGCACCACAGGGAACTGGGCTTTTATGTATTGGCGAGTTCAGAGAAATACGCCTAAAACACATTTTCAGAAAATGACTGGATATTATTCTTTCTCTTCCATTGTAGGAAACTTTTTTGCGGGGATTAGACTATCGCTTGCATTTTGTGCTTAATTTTGTATTTCTGACGGAGTTTAACTCTATCAATTGTTCATCTTCCGCACGAAAACTTGACATTTTTAAAATAATGTAGCCCACATCGACAAATACGATAAAAACAAAATATGAAAATCATGGGAAATGGCGCATAAGCTTTTTTTTTCACGCGCCAAATGCGAGATGAGTGAACATACAGCCTACTTCAAAATTATAATGTTAAGTGATAAAACGAAATATTTTAATGTTTATAGCAAATTATTGTGAATTGTGAATAATTTAATAATAATGAATGTTTGTTTAACTTAATTAAGGATTTTTAAGATTGAAAATTTATTTATTCCAAAAATGTATATGGATTTTAAGCGGCTTAAAACTTCTTTGTTTTTACTATTAAATAATGTACTGCCCGGTTTAATTGAAAATGCTGTTAGTAGTGCAGTTTGCAGACAAGTACTAATTGAACTTTGTAGGGATAATTCTATTACGCACTAGTGTGTAATATTATTACGCACGCGTGTTTTAAAGCTCGGTTTATGGCCCTAAAAGCGAAGTAAAAAGGCTCACTTTACGAGCAAATGTGTTGAAAAAAATGTTTACATACCCCATCGAGCAGTTTATCATAGTTTAGAGCTCGTTGAGTAGATAAATACTATATTTCTTATTTTCAAAAACATTGGAAAACAAAGCAATGAGAAACCAACAAAGTCAGCTTTTTTTTACAAAATTTTGTTCCGAAGAATTTTTTTTGTTCCCATTGATCTATGAACTTTAAATTCGGTGATAATGTGTATTATTACGTATTGTAACAATTACCAAAATATTGAAAAAACAGATTTATTCTTCGAAATTCCCTCATTTTTCCTATTACAACCAACTTGATTTTTTGGTACGGAACCTTAAATGTGCGAAGTCCGACAGTCCGACACGCACTTGGCCGGTTTTACTTATAGGCTCCCTTTAATTATAGATTGCCCCAGCGGTAACGTCAGACCGAATTCGAAACATTCGGAAGTGTACAACTTTGATCGAAAGCTCGATTTGTTCGACTGGTGTACTTACTGTATGGGCTTTAGCCGTGAGAAAGAAGTCAAGGGTCAATATTATCATCAATTATGTTCTGGACTTAAAAGGTAAAAGTCTTCATACGTTTTTTTATGTCATTGACACTTCTAGTGCTGGTTTGAGTCAATGTTCAATACAAACAAGCCTTATTTAGGAAAAAAAATATAGAAACTGAATGTAGTCTATTTTTTCTCTCTTTTGGACAATCTGATGCTCACGCTAAATGAAAAATAATAGACACAATATAATACACAATCAATAGCAATGACTTTTATTTTGAAAAGTACCTACCTAATTCAATTAAATTCATTGCATTTAGTCGGTACATAACTACCTCCTAGTGTGAGGCAAAGTATTTAAAAGAAAGAAATATATACTTTCTAACTGTCCCACGCGGCTTCGCTCCCGTCAACTGGCTACCTAGCTACCCTTCCCTACCTACCCTACATACATGAATTTTGCGTAACTTTATCCACTTACACAGCGCACGCAACGAAAGCTCTCAAAAAGGAATATTTGAATATATATTGACTGACCTGTTGGTCTAGTGGTTAGTGGCCCTGACTGCTATGCCGCAGGTCGTGGGTTCGATTCCCACCTAGGACAAATGTTTATGTAATGAGCATGATCATTTGTTCTGTGTCTGGGTGTAATTTATCTATAATATGTATGTATTTAGAAATATATAAGTATGTTTATCAGTTGTCTAGTACCCATAACACAAGCTCTGCTTAGCTTGGGACTAGACGGCGTTGTGTGATAGTTGCAGCATATTATATTATATTATTATATATTATTATATTATTTTTTCCCGTTTGTGCAACATTTTTCATTTATGCTGCGTTCCTATTGGTCGTAGCGTGATGTTATGTAGCTTATAACTTTCCTCGATAACTGGACTATCCAACATAAAAATAATTTTTCAATTATAACCAGTAGTTCCTGAGATTAGCGCGTTCAAACAAACAAACAAACAAACTCTTCAGCTTTATAATATTATATGTATAGTATAGATTTATTCAAAAGTGCAAGTACAGTTCAGCAATTTGTCAGTGGAGCTGCCCGTGTCCTGCTATTTTAAACCTAAGTAAATCTTTAGTCCCTATTGTTTTAAATCAAACTTATACTAACCCTCTAGATTCTAGAAACAGTTGCACTATAACCAGAACAGTGTTCTCTTACTGCGTGATATCACTTATCAGTGGTATTAATTTAGCAAGCCGTGGTAGGTACACTGAACAGGCTTGGCTCGGATTTGCTCAACAATGCGACGCCTAACGCGTCTCGGGTGGGGGCGAACTGGGATAGTGTGACCATGATGTTAGTAGGAAGAGAGAGAGAGACTTGACGAGTTTAGTAGAACTTGAAAAAAAGAACAATCGTCTTAAAGCTTAGCCAGTTCAATTGGACTCTGGCATGATGTCTTAACTATAGAACCCGCTTAGTGTGAAAACTGATTATACAGAGACCTTCTCAATAGCCTTTTCAGTGGCTTCCACACCGTGGTCTATCCTACAGGTAGATCCTGTGATTTCTTTTCGGGATAAAATGTATTATACCTATGCAGTCATTGCAATAGTAGGTAAGTATTAATTTTCAGTCAGTGAAAGATATTTAATAATGAAGATAATGCCCAGTTAGTTTCAAATCTAAACTATTCGCCTTTACAACAGAGCCGCAAGTGGCCTTCCGTCCACCGGCTGGCGCTGTGTGGCCAGTGCTGTGGCTTTGTCTTGCGCACGAATCCCAGCATTACTTATACCGAACGATGACCGTTTTTGCAGACTTTTTCATTATTTGAGTTTTATGAATGAGTTAACTATCTTTTAGAGCAAATTATCTCATGTTATTTCGTTCTTTAGCAAAATATTCCTCTAAGCTCAACTTCCAATCCCCACAGTCTCATCCAGTCCCACACTTCGCAGCCACCCTAGCGGGGAGACCGTCTGGCACACAATACGCCGCGTAATAATATAATCGTCTGTCGCCACTTGCCATTAATTAAATTTAAAATTTTCATTGCTATGCCATTGCTGTTTCAGCGTCTTACGACTAGCTGTTGTGTGTGTGGAATGAGATCAATGTTTCATTAAATGAATAGATCGAGTAAATTTATAATAGGTTCTAAATGTACGTACGTAATAGGTACGTACTTTGTATTAAATAATAATCTTCAGTAGAATATTGAGGTACTACACCAACTCCAGTGCGTCTAATTTAATATCTTAATTTAGAGATTATTTTTATGTCAAAGTGTTTTGGTGTTAGAAGAAGTGTCAAGCAAAAATTTTAGTACCAGAAGGCCAATAAATGATCAAATTCAAGTTGTAATATCATTCCGGTGGCAATTAGTGCACAAACTTGTCAAAATGTAGAGAAATTAGAGGTGTATTTTAACAGACTGAGATGCGACTGCGAACGTCCCGTAAAAATGTGGGAATTGCCCATAGGGCAAACTTGCAACCGACTTCTCGACATAGCTAAGTAAGGCCTTAGCAGGTGAAATGATAGGTAGCTCCGACCTTCGCCACTAAATCACTTGTGTAACCATAGACAATTAAACTAATTAACTAACTGAAGACATATTGACTTACTGTTGCCTCCGGAAAACTTATATCCTTTACCTAGTTACCTCCCTTTACCTACATAAAATAAATAAAATAGAAGCCACATTCTTACTCAACCCACACAAAAACACTATAATCAATCTTAAGTAAAAAATATAAAAAATACAACCGATCATTTACATGAATGGTCGAGTTTATAGGTTAGGAAAAAACATGGCGGCAAACGGCGTTCGTAAAGAGGTGCATTGACAAACAGCCAACCGTTTGGCTAATCATGGGTGTAAGGGTGCAACTTTATAACTTAGCACCTGCGTCTTTATATCCACTATAAATATATCGAAAAAACACCCCCTATGAATAGAAAGGAAGTGATAAAAAACCCTTAGAAACTGACACCATAAAACTTCTTGGACTTGACTTTATTTTTTTTATATTTTTCATTCATAAAGTTCGGCTGTGTTTGGGATTCGCGTTCGATTTTTAAATTTGAAATTGTGGAATAGGATTTGTTTTTTTTTTATGTTCCAATGATGTGGCAACCTATTTGAAGACAGGTGAATTAGTTCTTGATGATCGTCATTTGTTAATATGTATGACAAGAATCACAAGAGGTGGCAAGTTCTAGAAAAAAAATATCTTAGTTCAGCCAATAACTAATGACCCGTTTACGAATTAGGATTTTGTACTTTGTTGAAATCATGCCAAGTCCTACCTATTTTAATGCCAAAGTTTGAGAGGTTTTCAAGCAACAGTAGAGTTGGACAAAATAAACTCAATTTAAAATACCCGTCAGAGTGAAGTACATCGCAACTAATAATTTCTTAAAAAAATCCTATAAATTAAACCCCAAACCGTTAACCATCACCTCAATATTCAACAAGTACTTAATTTAAAAAAGAAATAATAGCACCTACTTTGCTGAGTCAGAATCCCACAAGGACATTTAGTTACGGCCAGAGAACACCATAAAAACTCCATGGGAGCCGGGAATTCCTCGCCACCGTCCTACAGTGACCCTTTTTTATTGACAACGGCCATAGATCTGTAGACCTGTGTAGTCCATTGGTAGCTGAAAATTAAAAGGATAGACTAGGTAATTATTCTGCAAGCAGTTTGATTTAGAAGTAGATTATTTTTGTGGCTTTGCTCTTCTTGCATATCCTGTAGTATCCTTCTTGTAACTGTACATTTGCTGGGATATAAAGTAACTATAGTCGTGTCAAACTAAGAAGTCGGATTTGACAGTTATAAAAAACTTAATAATAATTAAACTTCATGCTTACGAATGATACTCGTTGTTATAGTTAAGCGTAACATAGGAGTTAATTAATTAGGATTATGAATAGGATTTTTCAATTTTTTACGTACAAAGTTATCGCGGCATGTAAAATGGGAAACGTCATCGGACTTCTTAGATTGTCACGATTATAAGACACACTCCGCGATTATGGAGTTTTCAATCAGTGGTTGAATTTGAACAATCGATTTATAACATTTTACAAGCAAAACTCTGAACAAACAATTTCCTCGTAATAATATTTCTTGAAATATTTTCAGTATGAGGATCGAAATTACTATTTACTTACCGCACCTTTAAATCTGAAGACGTCTTTAGGAGAATCTTCTGATCTGTAGATATTACTGTTTTATTATTTATCTCTTTTCCAACGGTACAAGCTGTATATGAAAGTATGATCATATTAGCAACATGAGCCAACGAGTTGAGTTATGAGTTACCAACGTGGCTGCCCAACTTCCCACTACATTCAATCTCAAGAAATCAACTTCCGAATGTGGCTCCTTATCCTCGTTCAACGTCTACGCTTGCCTGAAACATTTCATCTCATACCTTACGCCGAAACCCTTAAAAATCCGTCCCTATTCAAGTCCAGTCCCAATCCCCGACAATGCACTAAAAATCCGCCAACAAGAAAAACACTGGCTACCTATATACACAGTATTATTTTTAATCAATCCTACAGCCAATTAGATGGAGTTCAGCAGAATTGTCGCCGCAGAACTTTGATTGGCTCCACTTGGGCCCAGTACACAGTCCAATTATGTTCAATAGAGGCCAATTCAACGCTACCAAGTTTTATTGTGGTGTACTGAACCCGGCGTCAGAGCCAGGCCAAGGTTCAATAGGCCAATAATTAAAACCGACGACATCGGCTTCTTGGTTCGAGAGATTTCGATTTTTAATTAAATTTTGTTTTGTTTTAGTTCGTGGTGGATAATTGAATTGTTTTTCGTTTAAGGCTGACTTTCTAAAGGGCTGGATCAAGATTGAATTGTGATTCTGTGAGATTTTGTAGTGTGTGTTGTGATTGGCCGAAATAAGAACAATCAATCATGTAAGTAGGCGTGATTTTAAGTTTTCTAAAACTTATGATCGCAGTAAGTTGTTCTTCTTTTATTGTTCGATATCCTTCAAATGCTTGGAATAAAAAAACATCGGTAGCCAATGTGCGTCGATGTGTAGACCTCACAGATTGTTTCTGATCACCACTCAGGGCAGTCAGATCAATATGTCCAAAATCATACATGTTTATAATTACACAAAACTTGGCTTGTAAGACATCTACAATAAACAGTATTGTGGCTACCAAAATCACCACGGTAAAATAAGAATGAATATAATGAAATTGCGACCTATTCCATAAACTGATACATTCCTATTCTTTAATATTGAACTCAGCATAGAAATCTATTACACACAAGTATCATATAACAATCTACAATAGTGTGTATGGGGCACAAAAGGAGTTGGGTGACATTCGATCATGACTTCTTACGTGAAAATGCACCTTATGAACCAGAAGATAGAGGAGCTTCTATGATATCTGTAGTAGGTACTACCTCCAGGATTGTTGCGTCATACGCAGGGAGGTAATTTCAATAGTAGAGAAATACCTTGATGTATTTTTTCAGTGTGCAAGGATTAGTAGGACAACGAACGGTGTCATAGTTGTAGATGGAAATGTTTAATCAATTTTATTTTATATAGAAATTAATTGCAGCCTGTAGGATTGGTATGGTAGGTACATATAAAATATGAGGTAGGTACGAGTATATACAAAGACACGCAGATTGTTAACATTACATAACGTAATATCACGCCTATATTACCCGAAGGGAGGTAGTACAGGTGCATCTATAAGTACCCAGGTAATAGGTAGATTGTTTTGAATGTGATTCTTTCTAAGTTATGTTTCTAAACCTTATTATAATAAATTAATGCCCGTGCGAGTGGCGCGAATCGCCCGTCGCACAAAAACACTCGCTTATAGCCGATCGACAAAACCATCGGAACTACTCACTCGCTACTCGCTGCTCGCCAACGTTCTCTCTCGCTCGTTTCGCGGTGTGACAAATGCCAAATAGTCACAGTTTTCACCTACACACTGCCTTTTTTACACCCTATCAACCTTGCTTGTTAGCTACTCAAAACTCCTCAACATCGCAAGGCGTGATAAAAACCTCCATAATTAAACACTTTTGTGTCACAGACTCACAGATAATATGAGTATGTCTGTCTGTAGTAGATACTATGGATCTAGTCAACAATGTGCGGTTATTGTGTCTAGTGTGAATGTCAAGGGGTGAATTCACAATGTGATGAGTTGATAACGAATTTAATTTGTTAAACATTGAGGCTCATGTTGCTGGCTTCTGCCTATGTTAAATTGGCAGTTTTGTTTTGTACCACAAAAAATATATTTGTACCCAAAGAATTCTCAATACAAAAAAAGGTGCTAGTTGTGTTTCGTAACACATTATCTATCTACAAACAACATCAATCTTAGGATTTTGTTGAAAATTCGTTGCCTCTATTTGCAGGTCATCTTTTCGACAACCAAACAACGCAATAAATGTTATTATATTGTCAAAAATGCATTGCCTCAATTTGGCAGGTCATCTTTTCGATAACCAGACAACGCAATAAATGTTATTATATTGTCAAAACAAAGGGCATCGCCTTTGATTTTGTGTTACGCCAATATCCGACAAAGTCCCTCAAGTAAAATTGCCGATAGTTGTTCGCACCAAGCTCTACTGTTACAATATCCAGACTGACTCCGAAATCTGTATTTTCAAACCAATGAAACACTGAACATATTACTCCCTGTATCTGCCTATGACAAATACTACCAAACAAGATTTTCCCTTAAATTTAACAAAAAAAAACGAATTTCCCCCGCTTTCAATCTTCTTCAGATTGAAAAAAGAAAACAAAGAACAATAGCCTCACGTCAATACTTGATATCACTCATAATCAATAACAATCTTAGAGGGGCAATCTTTAAGGTACAAAAGAGGGTTTTTTAAAGTCCTCTGAGGGTCCTCACAAAGGATGTTTTTCAGAGTGACAGAGGGAGGGTGGGAGGTACACAATACATGTCAGACAGCACCTAAATTATGTGTTTGTACCAAAGTTGTACCAAGTTTGGGATTCATAGATTTATTGTATTTCTTGTTTAAAATATGCGGGAAGGTTCGCGAAGTTCCGTGGCGTTGTGTGTTTGGTGCAGTTTTGGTGTGGCGTAAATAATAATATCGTAGATAAATGTTAAAGTTTTACATTATATCGGTTTCTTTTACGCGTAGCTTTCAGTAGAATTTTATTTCTGTCATATTATACGATCATATATATCTAGGACCACAGATCTATGAGTCATCGGTCGTTTTGATAATTATTTCGTGGTGATCCAGTATATAATAATTATACGAAAAAAGAAAAGAAAAGGTTTAGAAAAAGGTTACCCCACAGTAGTAGAATTTCTCCTGTATCGTGGGTGCGTTTACAAAATATAAGCTCACATACACAAACACCCAAAACCGGAACTAGCTAGCCGGCACTATCTGTAGGTTATACAAATATTTGTTCCGTGCGGGAATCGAACCCGCGACACGCAGCGCAGCAGTCCATCGCTCAACCACTGCGGCAACCATGTGTCATTATGATAGTGTCAACCCTCAGGGACTATAGGATTTTACGTGCCAACTACCTTTTCAATTAAAAGTAAAACAAAAAAAAAATCGACTCATTTTTATTTCATGCTTCATAATATTTATCTAAAAGTAGACACGCTTCGATCAACAAGCTATCGAACACGTAATCATGACACGATATCTTATGAAAATACCCTGTTTCAAACAGTAAAACGCCCATAACTTTAAACGGGCAACCGATTTTGACCGAAGTGGGAATACACGGATAAAAAGTAGCTCATGTCACCTGGGGATAGTGTAGCTTTCCAACGGTGAAAGAATTTTTGTAATCGGTCCAGTAGTTTTTAAGTTTATTCGTTACATACAAAATTACAAATCTTTCCTGTTTATAATATTAGTATAGAAGTATAGATATAGATAGCTAAGAACACTCTCGATAAAGTCACGGTGCATCCATTTATTAGGTAAGATGCCAAAGACAAATACACAAACACACAGGTATACACGTCAAACTTATAACACCACTCTTTTTCCGTCAGAGGTTAAAAATGAACCAGTTCATTGACCATCCCATCATTTATTTTTACTGAAGTTATGTTGATCCAAAACTGTGTACAGCCCTCCTCCATATTTTCCATCTTCTATCATTTCTTGCCTTCTTCGGCTTTACATAGTTTATTATGACAAAAAGCCCTCCTTTAAACGATTCCCTATCCAGTGATTCATAATTTTTGCATACCATTTTCAAATTCACGCCGCACAATAAAAATAACAAACCAAAATGATTATCGCGGGCCGTCACCCACTATTCATAATACGATCACATTTTGACAGGATGCTGTCAAAATCCGATAAAAGTTTAAAGCGCACGCGCCGACACGTGCCGTTTAGACATTTGACATGTCGAGAACTGTCAAAATTGACAATAGATAGCGAACGGTCAAGTTATTGTTCTTTTAAATTGACTTTTGACCACAGGGGTTAGTGGTGACAAGAAAATTGTTAGTATGGAAGTATTTAACGGTGGCTATATTTAACCCCGTGGCTTTTGTGAATTAGGAAAATGTAGCAATATCTGTTCTTGTCAGGTTGGCCGTGATGCAATATGCAGTAGGAATAAATGGCTTCTACACTAGGCACAGATTGCGGGTTATGTTCTCCTACAACTGCATCCCTGTCTTATGTTACCACGCCGCACTATTCCAACTCTTGAAAACCTGGGGGGTGACCATAAGCTCTTAGAGCAAGGTTACTTGTATATGACTTGTATACATCTTCCCCGTTTTTTACAGCCGAACTATGATAGTTTTGATACGTCAGGGCACGGGGACAGATCAGTGACGACCACAAGAAAAACGCTGAGGCGAACTACGAGTCCAAGAGAAACGATTGAATTGTCTTGGATCCCGCAACGAAAAAAAAACAGAAAATATTTTTTTTATTTACATAGGTACAAGTATATACAGTGTTTCAAATAATTAATTAACTATTGACTACAAACATATACACTTAAACCAAAAAATACTCACTAACTAAACCTCAAAAAATATACTAAACTAAAAAATGGCGTCGAAAAACTCCTCCACATCGTTGTCCACTGGTAATGTACCCAAAAGACTGGCAGCATTGCCACGTTGTATGGCAAAATAATTAGGTATATTAAAATAATTATACAAAATTATAATTATATGAAAATAATTATACAAAATTATAATTATATGAAAATAATTATACAAATTAACTCCTTGGTGAGATGTCGTGAGATTTTGCTCGAACCCCTCCTCTACCCGTCTCCTCTAATATCACGTGAGATTTTCAAAATGCATATTTTTTATGTAAATAAGTTAATCTGTGCTTGATTATGATTATATTGGATTTATTTTAAAAACCAATTTGCTTATAAGATATGAATTCAATATTTCTAATAACATAGCATAGAATCACAGTGAGAAAATCGAACAATAAAATACTTAGATAGAAACTACTAAGATTCGTAAAAGTATATTCACTCTAATTAAGTCCACGGAAACTAAGGTATGGTCTCAAGAGTGGCTACTGGAACCAACATGTCCATATAATTCTCAGTAAAATCATCTACTTCTTCAACCTCACTCTGATTTAGCCATTCTAACCCGTTATCGCTTGCACAGAGAAGCTCAGTAGCTCGACGTACTTATGAAAATCCGTGAGGGTCGCACTTAGCGCGTTGGTGCAGCTGGTGCACTATAGACCGCACGCCGGTGCTCTACTGCTCTTGGCATAGATGAAAAGTAGACACCGCATGCACTGCAGCATCACTTTTCTAGATCACCACGTAAACTTGGGCAATAGAGGTAATATATAGGCATGCTGATGAAGTCGTGGAACCGTTGAATCAGTAGGAGGGGCGACATGTGATTAGAAATGGCTTGTTTGGAAAGCTGTGATAGATACCTAGATAAAAGTGAATCTATTACGCGCAAGCGTCCTTCAAACATTATGCCCTTGGACGTAGGTACTACAAGGATAAGACACAACAGAGCGGGCGCGCGAACGTTCGGGGACGTGCAAGTGGTTTTTTTTTCGCAATTTTACGCTGTTTCTTGCGGCAAAAAAATTACGTGATATTTGCCGAGACCACCCTCTCCCTCATGTGAGATTGGGTGAAGTTTGGATCAACCCCCCTCCCTAAATGCCTCAAGTAAATAATTGATGTTCCCATGTGTGTGCATGTGTGTTATGTGTGTGTGTGTGGTACGGTGTAAAATCCTAGTTGAGAATATTTTGAAAGACTACCATCGGAATATCTGTCTGAACATCCGAATTAAGAAAATCAAGTAAAAGAAAGATAAATCTAATCTCTTTCTATACGACTTCGTAATTAAATTCACTAATCAAATAATTTCTGCCGTCAACAACAAACATTTCTAAGAATCTATCACCAGTACACCTGTTTACATTTCCACACTGCATTAGGAACGTTATAGAAATGTTTCCAGCTGATAACGGTAACGTAACAACTGTTATTAGCGCTAATAACCGTTTTCATTGGAAACCTGTAACACCTCTAGACTCCATGATTATAGGTGTGGATGTTGACTATGGTTTCAACATTTAATGTGTTATAGGAAAATTGTTGTTAATTAATGTGGAAAACGTGTGAAGAAAATTATTGTAGAAAATTAATCGAATTTTAAATTGCCCGGGCAATATGAATAATGCCGTATTAATATCACTTGGTCCATAACAATATACAAGCCTCATCTTTTGTCGTTTTTTTCACATTCGAACTATTAGTTTTGACACGTCATGATATGGGGACAGGACTCGAACCCTGATGATCAGCAACTGCAGGGTGATTTATTTTTATTTTCTTTGCAAAATCCCTTTGCTTGCATAGCAAAACAGTGGAACACTTTATAATGAGGATCCACTAGAACAACACTATTTTTTATCCGTTCCCATCAATTTGAAGTGCTTAGTAAAGCAAAGACCCTCAATATGGTATAATATTTTATTATATTGTCAAATATGAAGTACGAAAGTATTATATCGTCAAATATATTTTATATTAATGCTGATTTTGTTTATACAAAAAACAATTGCCGAACTGCATCCGACGCGTTGATTGTTTATTTTCCTTCGTTTTGTCGTAATGGTGTAGGCAGGGGTGTACGTTGTATACAGGATGTGGTAATTTTAATATTTTTCTTCTAGTTTTAAATTTGATCTATTTATTGCAGTCGTTACGGAGAGTCAGTAGCCAATCGTGTTACGCAGTAGCTGGGCTGTAGGAATCTGGCAGAGTCCATATAAAATTCTGGTATTCAGCTGCGTTCGTTTGGTTGAATGACAGCCGATTTTTCATAGCTGGGAGAAGACTAGGCAGACGATGAATAAACAATTTGGTGCAGCTAAGCGTGAGCTCGAAGTTGTTGTATTTTAAACAGATTTTTTGAGAACGTCCCTTTTGCGAAATGTCCCATTTTGCGATAACGACATTTTGTGAAGGGACATTTTGATAAAAGGATATTTTGCGATTACGGGACATTTTCCGAAAGGGACATTCTGCAACGAAGCCATTTTCTGTTATACTAAAAGGAGATTAGAGGTATAGTTTCAAAGGAAAAAGGCTGGCAGATATTTCTTCTGTAATAGGTAGCTAAACATCACCGTTGCACCAATTTTTTGTTCCTTGTTCTTGTCTGTTTTTTTTTTGTTATAAATAAGTGAAACATGTCAATGCTTCACTTATCACAAAATGTGTCATGTAGTGTCACAAGTCCACGAAACAACTACGATACGGTTATAATAACGATCGAAAGAGAGCATGCATAGATAACTTCCTACGACGACTGAACCGTGGTTCTTACTGTACAGTGTACAGTACGGCCGTACGGGCGAGGTAATATCAACATCAGATAGTAATGCTACCTATCCTGTTATATCTACCTAAAAATATCTTCGTGACACCTATTACCTGTATATCTTCTGTGCAATAAACATATAACTGGATTATATTTCTGATAGGACACGATCACAGATAAAAATCTAACTAGATGAAAACGTGTTCCATGTTAATAGATAAGTCAAATATTGAACGCTATTCCTCTCTCCTAGACACTGACTGTATCTAGAATGGTGCTGTGCCCGACAGGGTCCATAATTGTTTCTGTAACTTACCTATATTTACCTCCTGTATGTACATTATGGACGCAATAAATTTAATTTGAATTTGAATTTCTTATGTACTTCGCGTGGCAAAAAACGGAGTAAAGTTACGATCAATGATTGTAATCTGAGCTTTTCGTTTAGCATTATCGGCACCGGAAATCTATAAAATGCCTTTTTATGCCATATTGAGCTGTAAAGAGTGTATAGAAAAAGTTGGCCGAGGCATTGGAAATGTTTTCTTTCATTGGCAAGTTAAGCTGGAACCACACGTAAGTGTCGTGGCGTAGCGTGGCGCGTGATCTACCAATCAAACTACTCTTTTTCAGCCTACGTCGTAACACAACGAGATTTGTAGCCAATCAGCTGCGTCAAAAGGCGCCACGCCACGCCACGACACGTAAGTGTGGTTCCGCCTTAAATTTGTTTTTAAATTGTTTGTAAAAAAAGTGGCACGCTTGGTTTTCATACAGATGGAGGGACTTGCGTTATCTAGTTAGATTTATGTCTGTGGACACGATAGTTTGTTACCAGTTAGTTCGTAGGGCTTGCATAAAATAACAATAATGATATTGAAACTAGTTTTAGAGCAACTGAAGAAATGTCGTGTACTTATAGATAGGGGCATCTCTAACCTTTCGAATAATACAGGTGTGACTGTGACGTTACGAAATCCGGATATTGCTTTGAATGTCCAAATTACTATTTTCGAGTTAAATAATTATGAAAATACTCACAATTATAATAATGTCCTCTTATCTTCTTCTGCGTTGCTTTCTCTGGTATTTGTGCACCATAAAATATACTGATCAGTGGAGCTCGCGGGTAAATAATAACAGCAGCAATGGTTGATCTTTAAGGTTAAGCAAAGTTTAACGAGGTCGTTCCATGATGGGTGATCGACCTATACATAGCTAGACCCGTACGTGCCTTGTAATGGCATTTGTAAATCTCCTCCTCGTAAAACCAGATTTTTCACAAGTCTTGCCAAAGGGTATTTGTTACTGGGTTGTGGAGGTCAGATAGGCAGTCTGGAAGTCTTCCCAAACATAGTTGGGAAAAGGCCAGGCAGATTGAAACTGTACGGATATAAAATTCAAGTCAAAATTTGTACCCCACTGCGGGAGGGTAATGTTTTTCGAGCGTATACATGTATGTCCATTTCTATGGCACGCTCTACAGCCCAAACGGTTAGACGAATTATGACGTCTGAGGTGTCGTTGGATTCGTCTCAATTGTGGGAGTGACATAGGCTATATAATATTTAAAAATTTGCACCCTCCCTCCAAAAAAGGGCGTGATATAATTTTATTTTTGTTGTCTTAACAATAAGGGTAAGTAGAAATGAAAGCTACCAAATAAACCATTCTAAAATTTAAATCGTAACAATTTAATATTACTATTTTGAAACAAATTCAATATAAGCGTAACTTTGATAGCAAAATAAATAATCTTCACATTAATAAGACTGAAATAAAACAAGTAATTATAAACACAAAACACTATTGCTAAAAATAATTAAATGAAAACAGAAAAACAAGTAGGTACTCATTAAATATTATGAGGTGCTGCAGATGGGGACAAACAAAAATTAAGTGTAGAAAAACCTATCAAAACATCTTTTATTTAAAGTTTACCTAAAAGAGCACCTACTTGTTCTTCTCTTTTCAAATAATTATTTTTTAGCAGTCGGTTTTTTTGTTTTTATAATGAATTTGTTTTATAACACCACCCTGTATATTTTCACCTTTCAATTACTAGGGTTCTTTTGTTTATGTTATTCCATCGTATTTGGCGCACAAAAGACAGCCCAGTTGTTTATTTTATGCCAAATCACTACCCTTGTGAGCTGTGCGCAATGATATCTACCAGGAGCGCATATTTTATTAAAAAACATAGGGGAAATACGCCTTTACGAATTTCGAACTTGATTGGTACTCGAAACTGTTACCGTCACTGCGAAAATGTACTTAAGCTATAAGAAGATAAGGTTGTTTTTATAGTGTGGAGGGTGTAAAATAATTTGGCGACTGTCGTAGGGTACTTTATTATTTTAATAAATTTTAAAATTGTGTACTGAACGGTGATAATGACTGAATAAATAGATTGTTTTGCTTCAAAAGTTGATATGTTTATTTTGTATGATGAGGAGTGGATAGGATTTATTATGATGGGTCTTTGTCTCTTCATATAAAGAGAGAGGGGGTTGTGGGGTGCTTTTTTAACCAGGGTTAGGTTTTGCAACACTTTTAGCCACAATTTTTTGTAAGCACAATAAATCCTTTTTATTTTTAAAATTGCTTAATCTTCAACTACATCTTTGCAGTACCCAAAGGTTAACTGGTGGAAGATGGGTATATCAATAATTCCGTCCGTTGAAAAACTCTTGGTCTCCCTTAGTGTAAATTAATGAGTGGTGATGTGTGTTTGTGTGTGGGTATCTAATTAAAAGGTTTAAATAAAATAATTGAAACAAATTTTCTAATCATTTTAATTACGTATAATATTTTTTAATCGAAGTAATCGTCCCATCATTACAATCGGCTATAATTTACAACATGTTTTTACAAATACGCTTATTTTTCCATAAATTACAATTTATATTCCTAAATATAATGATTAAAAAGTTATTTTGTATTTAAACTTACTGGATATATTTTACTCAAAAGTGGGTTGCAAAAATAAAAAAAATATTATTTTTATATGGCCACTTATATAAATGCAAAATTAAAAAAAATTGCCAAAGGAAAAGTGCTTAGTAATGTTATTATTTATTTAGATATTGGATGGCTTACTTTTGTCTGAGAAATAAACAAGGTTTAACAAAATAAACGCAAAACCTGAAAAAGTGTTCTTGTGTACAAGTTGTTGGGACCAACGCTGAAATCACGAAACAAAAATCAACTGTTTATTTTGTCAAATTACCAGTGGAAACATAAATGAATGGGGCAGCTGTTTTTTTTTTCGCAATTTCTTGGTTATGAATACAATGATACCTTTTCAGGTTTAGGGTTAATTCTGTTACAAGTTATACACGGTGTAACGGCAAAGTATCATCATATTATAAAAACTTCTATATATTATAAAAACTTCTACCAATGTACCTAATTGAACAACTTTCTACAAGGAATTAAAAGGCAATTCCCAAAAAAAAATTGTATCTGCCATAAAAATTTTGGTCAGCTGACGACAGCTTTGTATGGAAAAACCATTTTTTTAGGGAATTTCATATGACTTCCTTGAGAATCAGGTTCATTTATATGAGTAGAACAAGTTTTTTAAATAATTCTTCTTACCTTTCCGTTACAATCTGTATGAGGCTGTTTGACAGACGTCAACTGTCATACCCACCAATTTTATTCCAGATAAAAATAATATCTGAATAATGAAAAGCCAGTCCTAAGAATTATAAAACTTAAAGATGGAATGTAAGCCTTTGGACCCCATAGTTGCAAATGACAGATTAAATTAAAGCAATTATTATTATGGAATCTAGGTGTACACAGGAATTATTATTAAACTAGAGACTATTTAAAATAATCTGTCCTAAAAACTACGGGTTAACAACATCTATTTAACTTTAGTTTAACATTTATTAATTGAACAACAAAAAGAGGCTTTTAATTAAGTACTTACAACCATAAATACAAAACAAAAATCAGTCCGCAAATTCGAATTAAGTAGTTACCAAAATCAGATTGAATCATTACTGGGAATGAAAAAACCGGCCAAGTGCGAGTCGGACTCGCGCACGAAGGGTTCCATACCATTATGGAATAAAACCACAAAAAAACACGTTTGCTGTATGGGAGCCGCACTTAAATATTTATTTTATTCTGTTTTTAGTATTTGTTGTAATAGCGGCTACAGAAATACATTATCTGTGAAAATTTCAACTTTCCAGCTATCACGGTTCATGAGGTACAGCCTGATGACAGACAGACAGACATACAGACAGACAGAAAGACAGACAGACAGACATACAGACAGACAGACACACAGACAGACGGACCGCAGAGTCTTAGTAATAGGGTCCTGTTTTTACCCTTTGGGTACGGAACCCTAAAAAGCAGAAAAAATGCGTTTTTATAAACGTCTTCATTATTTTAAAGCAATTCTGATATTTAAACTTTTTTTTATTTTACAAAATGACACGTACGAATCTAAAGACAAAAATATAACAATTATTTTACTATATTTACAAATAATATCAAAAGTCGTTGTAATTATGTTTGGACTTTTAAATTCCAATAAATTATTGTAATAATAACAATATTATCTTTCCAATAAATTATTTTTATTATAATTTCTAATAAAAAAATAATTTATATGTTATTATTACAATAAATAAATTCAATGTTTCTCTATCGACATAAAGTTTCAGGTTGTTTTCAGTGTAAGTATTTTTAGCTAGCATCTAAATTTACTTTTTTGTTAAAATTGCGTGACAATCATTCTCGTTTGATGACCAGCGCAGACGTGATCTAAGGTGAAACCGTGGTAGTAAATATTTCTAGTTATTTCTTGTTTTCCTGGTAGGTATCCAAACCAAATAGTTTTTATGCCCAAAAAAATTACAGAAATAGTGATGCACTTAAGATTGAAGTAGGTACTTTTTAGCAACCTGCTCTACGTGCACTAATTTGATAAAAAAATTCATCGATAAAGAAACAGCTCTTATTATACAAATAACTATATTCACAACGTACCGATAGGTACATATTCCTATACACATAATAATATCTAATAACTATAATATATTTCCGTGGAAATTAAGGAGGAACTTTGGAGCACAAAATAAGAAATAGTCCATCCAACACTCGTTTAAAAAGACCAAAACTTCGACCAAAATCAATTTAGTCCGTGAAAATTCGCATTGACATGCAAAAAGAAAATAAACATGGTTTGAATCGAATACCTAATAATAATCTTTTTATTATAATAGAATCAATTTATATATTTTTGAATTTCGAATTCGTCTCTCACAAAATAAATTTTCTTGTTCCTTTTTCAAAAGAAAACTAACCTCCAAATAATAATAATTGGCAGTCGAAAAACTATATAAATAAACGAATAAATAAAACAAAAATCAACAACAACAAACTAAGTTTCAGGTCAGAATATGACGGTGAGGGGTCGCCTAAACTCGGGCCCTCCTTGTGTAGCCTGGGGGTACTGGCCAGGGTACTGTGGCATGAGGATGCTTGAGGATCCTTGGTAGTAGGGAAGGGAAGGGGAGGGGTTTGACCCTGATGAAGACGAACCTTCGGTCCTGTCCTGTGCTTTAGGGGTCATGTCAGGGGATTCAGCTGGGGAGCGAGGAGAGAGGCTGGAAGGGGCTGAGTTTACCGAGCTGAGCCCTGCCATGGCAGCTGCTGATGCTTCGGAGTACATCTTACTGATATCCATTGGGTATGACCGCTGCTGCTGCTGATCCATATACATGTAAGCCTTGGATAGGGCAGCTGAGTCCAGGTAGCCGCGGGAAGGGTCGGGGTACATGCCATAGCTGCGATACTTCTCAGCTTCAATAGAGTATTTTGACATGTCCATTGATGATCCAACCTGGAACAAAAGGAAAAATAGGTTAGTTATTTTGAAAATGGATTTTTTTTTTTTTTTTAACATTGTGTAAATACTCAAATACGAGTTATTTTCAGTGGGACAATTCTCGCCGAAAATAAATAAATAAGTACGAGTTAATTTAATTAATCAAAAGTTATGAAATAATATGATTGGACACTTTAAATAAGGTAGTATTTATTTTAATCCCATTAACATTAAAAATGACTTGCAGTCAAAAATAAATATTAATACAATAAATAACCTCAAGATTGACCTTATCAAAAGTCAAGAATTTAAGAGAAACGCAGCTAAATGAATAAAGTCTTCATTTCAATATCTTTAACATAAATACCGAATGCATAATGAAACGGCTGCAAACAAATCATAAATCGAAGCATTGCCCAACATTTACAAGTCAACAACACTCGAAGATCGTTTCATACAGCCTTTGTAAGAAAACTATAATCTATCTTAACAAGAATTACTCACAAACAACATAATTCAACTGAAATTAAATATGAATTTTCGTTAACAATTTACATGTTACTCAAACACAATCAATTTCCTACTTTATGATTTGAAGATAAGGTTGGAAATTGTGTGCGTATGTATTGAAAGGTAATGCAGTACTGTATTTTACACGCTCAGACACACAAATCATGCGTAACAATGGTATCGAATAAAGCTTCGAATTTTAAATTTTTTAATGAAGTGAGCGCTACACAATATTGTGAAGAAAATATCGTTTGGACTCTTTGGACGTAACACACACGGACACTTTGTTCGGCGAACAAAGGGAGGGTACAGGTTGAAGTTACGTGTGCTGTAATTTACGGAGTAGACAGGTGATAGAGTTAATACTTCACGTCGCTGCAACATTGTAGAGGCATTTTCTGTCGTATGCAAATGTTGACATGCAAACGGAAGAGAATGGAATACGATATTTGGTTTCGGTTTCCTAGGGAGAATGCCATAGACTTTGATTTTGAGGAATGTTGAAAAAAAAATTGTTGTTGGCTACGTTTTCATTCCTCTAACCATTTCAGTAACTATCACGATAAATTAGGATTACTTGAACTATTTGACATTTATCCACACACCACCACAAACTATCTAAAAACCATAAAACTATTTAGATACCTTCACTAATCCTCATTCTTCGTCCTCAAAATACTCCCAATATAAAAATCTTAACAATAGGATTTGTCCACCATCAAAACTGACACAAAAGATAAAGTTAACCCACTCAAAATATCCTGACATTTTTAACAGACTTCAATATTATAATTTTTTCATGCTTTTATATTATAAAATTACATTGTCACGAGGACCAAACGTGTATGCCAAATTTCAGGTCAATCGGACACTGGGAAGTGGGGCAAATTTAAGTTGAAAAATATGATTACAGACATTGGGAAAGGTGAAACTACATCATCATCATCAGCCTTTCTAATGTTCCCACTGCTGGGACACAGGCCTCCTCTCTGTGAGAGCGAATGGGCTTTAAGACGACGACGGTAGCCAACGACTGTGAGGGTACTAAACGCGCACTCATTTCACACCCGCGCGAACCAAATTGCAGTAGTTTTTGAATTTACTTATGACTTTAAAAAAAGCCTTAGATCAAATTGTAGATAGTTAAATTTTCTTTAAGATGGTGACAATTTTATTAAAGTTCGCCCCGCGGTTCCAACCCTAACAGGTTCGCCAACAAGTTAGCCAGTCTTCCCAGCCGTGGGTATCCTGCGTTAGCGTATAACATACAACGGCCGGTCACAGCTAGGACGCTAAATCAGGATTAGCCCGACGCCCAAGCATCATGTACGGAGTTTACTGCCTTCCCTTAGGGGCTATTTTATTGCAAGCCAGTTATATATGAGAAACGGCTTTCTTTTTCTTTTCTGGAAATCTATGCGGCGTTTGTCCATGTTGAAGTAGATTTTGTTTGTAAAGGATGTTATTTTTTTATGAGAGTACAAGAGACAATTTAAGACATTTTTAAAATTCCATTCGATATTGAAACCGAAATTTCACGGACATGAATCGGATGTAATACGTAGGTAACCACCCTTACTGTACACAGTGTCTTTCTATCAGCGATGGCAATGGTGGGAATGTCAAAATGAAGGTGATTATTCACGTGAGATTTTGATAGCACTTGGCTTAACCATATATTTTAGACTTTTTTCAATCAGAACGTCAGAACCTTTTTTATAATACAAGAAGTTTATATATAAATATTACAAGAAGATTGAAAACATTTTTAGACACCTTTCTCGACTGATATCCTTCTGAGACACGGCCCATCTCCCTTATCCTAAAGAAGACCTCATCATCTACAAAAAATCATCGGCAAAAAACTGCAACTAGATAACCAACCGTAAAGCGTTAAACATTTTTTCCCAAAAAATAGTAGCAACCTAGCAAATTACTCTAAAACTGATTTCACACTACATTAGATTACTAATGAGTCGCCAACAGCTAGCAACCGCCAGCAACCGTGAAAGTAACCCATATCAACCGTCGATAACCATGGGTAAACCATCTATCAATATAATCGAATACAAAAATCACAATGGTTCGTTAAAGAACTCAACATTTGGCGGTAGGAAATTAAAGGTAGGGCTGCTACTGATGCATTTTTTTATAGTTCTCTACCGGTAAGGCTAATTATCAAAGTATTGTGATGGTTTCCGAACTGTTTTCTAACTAAAAACACATAATTTTTACTCTTAGGAAAATGGCATTTTGACGTTTCTCGATAGTCCATCTACGTCTAAAAATTTCTCAAGGAGAAGGAAAGTGGAGATTAAAATATCATCATTACAGTACAGATTTCAGGAAAACTTGAATATAACCGACATGCTTAGAATGCCAAGTGTCGATACACCTGCACTCTTGAAGATCTAATGAACGCTACTGACACTGCAATTAACATGGCCAACTACTTCGCCCCAAAATTACTTACATTAAAGTTAACCATCGAGTCAAAAAGAAGAAGAAGAAAGAAAAAACAAAAACTAAACTTCTAGTCACACTATTTTTGCATATAACACACACAAAACAGCCAACCCTAATGAGCCGAAAACGCCTAATCACCATTTTTAATACAACACAGGTAAAGTTGGTTGTTGATATGAATAGTCGCTGATTATATTGTTTACTACCGGTACCGGTATCGGTATCGTGGCCATTCGACACGGTAATCGGAAAACAGCGGTCTCATCCAATAGCTGGTCTATTAGGGGGTGCGAGAGACCGATGCCGACGGGTGCAGGGTTAATGAAATGTTTTGGTCACACCTCGGCAGTTTAAGGTTAGGTTTTTTTGTTGATGTGTGAGTTATGATGTTGAAGTTTTTTAGTGGGTTTTTAAATATGTTAAGGCTTTTTTATGGTGCAGAGGCTGATTTACCGTAGCTACCTTGAAGGAATCTAGTTCAGATTAAATGATGCCATGGATATAAGTCACAAATAACTTTGAACTGGTAAAACTAGAAGACAAAAGCAGAGGCCAGGCAAGCATTGATATGATACAGGTTGACAGTATCGTCAGCAATCGTTTTCCAAGAAGATAGAAAGAACTGATTGTAAGCTCGAAAGAGAATCAAAAGTAATACTAAACAAACTAATTACCAACCTATTTCTGTTGTAAGTAAATAAATAAGTGGCCAATTTTGTTTACATTTCAAATCAATGCATCATTTAATTTAATTTCGTTAGCTTATTCGTGTCAATGTCAAATCACAATCATTTATTTAATCAGCCTTTTGTTGTCTTCGATTACTTCGAATATTGATGAGAAGAACTATGTCGTCAGTACTTTATTTAAGATTAACTTTACAGTAGTATTATGATTTAGGCCCACTTACGACAAAAAAGTTACTCGTTTTATTACACTAAAACTATTTTCTTAATGTCTCTCGGCGAACTTCGTGTTTCGTCAGTCGCCGGCTTTGTATCAGTTGCCCTTTGCACTTGGTGCAGACCGGACTCTCTCAATCTACTTGCAAGTATTCAATCTATTTGTAAGTATGTGAGAACCATGTTCCTATTTATCAAATTAATGAATTTACCTGTTAATGCTTTTAATACTTTATACCTGTACGTAGTATAGTGTGTAGTGCTATTCTGGGTGCATCGTCCTCACATATATGAATTTATTAATGTATGTGCTTATGTAAATATTGCAAAACACATATTTTTTTAAAAAGAGTAATTTTGGAGTTTCTTGTGCGTTCTTCTCCATAACAAGCTACTTTTGCGAATGCACGGTAGAATCTTTATTACTTGTAAATTTTAATACTTTAAATAAAATGCCGCTTTTTGGTCTAGTTGAATAAATATATTTGACTTTGACTTTGAAGTCTGATAGAAATCCGACGACTGACGAAACACGAAGTTTGCCGAGGGACATTAAGAAAATAGTTGTACTGTACTTACACGAGGTTAAATATCAAATATGTACATAATAATTGGCCGAACTATAAAACATTATATGTGAATGGATGAAGAGGGAGAGGAAGGTCGTAAAGATGGATACTATGTGAGGAGTGATATGAAAGAAAAGGTAGTCAGTGATTCTGTGACGGATGACAGGCCGGAAAGAAGACAACGTGTTGCGCCAATTCCAAGCAACATGGGACAAGGACAGGAAGAAGATGATGATGAATAAGTTAAACAGCAAAACACGAATAATAAACACCTTAATAAATCACAAGCAAAAGTAATATGCTGTGTTAAAGACGATGTGGAAGTTTAAGTAAACCTAGAGACCACGTAATATTAAATATAAGGATAGAAGATGAAAAAATAATACAATGAGTCAATCCGAAGCTGAATGTGCCACTTCAAGCAAAGGAATACCTTTGTAGTCTTTATAGCAGAAAGTTAGATTCGAACATACTTAGAACCAAGCCGACACATTAATAAGCTCCGTGCATTGTCTTTCTCTTCATCAATATGAAAGAAAACATTAACAGTTAAATTGTAAAGATTTCAAAACAATATCTTCCAGCTATCACTTTTAGCTTTCGAGAAAGCTTGAGTTAAATCTTAAGTTAAAAGCATTTACCCAAACATGGGTTATCAGTTAATGTAATCAACTAATTGAATACGGTACAGACAACAGTTAGCTTACGATCGGTACTTTCACTTTTAAGTGATTCAGAATGGTTAAAAAATGTGACTTATGTTTCGTAAGAAGTAGGTGAGAATAACAAGTCTTTTTAACGAAATACTCGCTCTGAACTTCTTCAGTTATTTTGAAGTAAAAAGTGTCTCCCTGGCGGAAGTTTAATGCACGTTTGGAAGTTTAATGGCAGGACAAGCTAAACCAATCTATCGGCAACATACATAACTTCCTCAATCTTGATTTAATTGCCCTGTTTTGCTGAAATTACTTCATCATCATCATCATATCAGCCGAAAGACGTCCACTGGACATGGGCCTCCCCCAAGCGTCGCCACATTGACCGGTCCCGTGCGTCCCACATCCAGCAGATCCCCGCAACCTCCACCAGGTCTTAGTACTTAGTTAATAGTAATTCATCAGCGCCATTCTGTTAACTTCTCACCGTGAAAACTTAATTGATGGGAGCTGTCCATCAATACTTCTATAGTTTTAGGTGGAATGACACTTCACTCACTTCTAAGTTTCCACCATGCAACTCCTTCCACCTTGATAAAGTGACTGCATCATTCAACCATATTATCACACCAACTTTACCTCCTCAAATTCCCCACACCTCGTAATTCAATCACGTACTTACAAACAAATAATTTTCTAATCCCGACATAATGCAATAAAGCTGAAACAACGATCGCCCTCCACCCCAACATAGACGTCACTTTCACAAGATTAAACGTCAAATAGAGGAGGGAAGGAGGTTTTTAAATCGGAGGGCAAAGTCCCAGGGGCAAGCGATTAGGGCGTTGTCATAATATGGTGAAGATTGCAGTTGTCGGGTGATGTTTTCTGGTAGATTGGTACTTTCTTAATTTTAAAAACTCATTGTGCTTTGGGCGGTGTCTACAAAAAAATTGCTGCACTGACTGACATCATTTTAATGTAAACAATGCATGATTACTTACCTGGTACTAAAATCTACAATGGGACAACTGATATCTTTACCAAAGTTAGTAATGGATTTAAACAAGATTGGCCTCATTATGGATGGCTGTCAGAAAACTCTAAATTCCACTTTAAGACAAAAGTGAATAGGTTACTTTCGTGCTCCACCGTCGAACACAATTAAAATCGCTTAACAGATTATAAATCACAGGTGTTAATATCACTATAAATAGCTAAGGAGACAGAAAATCAATCTCTGGAGCAACATATAAATTTATTGCAGAAATATTGTATGCAGAAGAAAAGGGTCAAACATCCACCATACCGTGTCTACATCCTTAAAGGGTGCTTGTCAAGTATGGTGTTAATTCGCCAGATTTCGTACAAGGGAGCGAATTGTTTGCAGGGGTGTTCAGTTTCAACTGGAGAAGATTGGGGGAAGAGATCGAAAAGCAATGAGATGTGCTATATAAGTAGGCGTTTTGGACGTAATCTTTTATTTTTTTGACGAGTGATTGGAAAAGGGTTTCGTTGTTTGTGTAGAAATGTTTGTAGATTTGGGATTGATGAGATGTTATTGTTTAGTCAGTATTGGGTTTAGAATTTCTTGGCTTTCAGTACATGGTCAAATCTCCTGTAGCCGTATTTTGATGAAATGAAAGATAAAAATAATAAAGAGAACCTTAAAGTTTCAGGGAGACCGGCGAAGACGAAGGAGTAAAAAATATTTTGATAACAAATATTACGAGTAAGTCAAATGAAGAACAAGGCCTAAGGAAATGTATATATTTATAAGAGCAAAAAGAATATCGTGTCCAGGCTATCACTCTCCATTCTGGGTTGTCTGGAAGAGATCGTAGAACGCAATAAGGCCGCCTGTTGTATGTTTGTTTTTATTTTAAGGTTTCCATATGTATTATTGTTTTATCTTGGTGTACAATAAAGTATATATAAATAAATATATAAGAAACGATGGATAGATTTTAGACAAGAAGATACGGCTAGAAGGAATGAGGAGTACAATTGAGATGACACAGAGATATACAGAAGACATATTGCACAACGCCTCGACCTCAAAAAAATTGGAATAAGGACTGGAGGATCATGAGATGAATCCAAGGCTAGAGAAACTTGCTTGGTTATTCCAAGCAAGTTTTGCTCTCCATAATAATGATCATAAATATCCAATCCGATTCATATCTACATTTATAAGACCGCCACAAACAACCCCTCGACCACTAATTATTTCGCAACTACCCGCTGTTACACAGGGGTTTATGGTGACGGGAGAAATCCGATTGTATCGTGGGATATTAATCTTTGTACCTGTTATGTTTTAATTAAACTGTGGTGCTTTTAACGTTATGCTGGTCTAACAAGATTTTCTTCATCGTTTTCCTTTATACTGAGAGAACGCATAATAGAGAATGTTGAACTACCAAGCCAAGCTTGGTCAAGTTTGACTCCCGCTAGATAGAATGAATCTTATGTAATGCGACTCTTCCGTCGTGATAGCATTTCCGAATTAGTGTGTCAGCGGGTAAGTAGCTGTATAATGTCCAGGCTGGGTCATCTCTATTTGTTGTTTCAGCCTAAAAATATTGTTCTTGTTGTATGCTTCAAGCAAAGACGATGAAATTGGGCTTTATAAAACTGCTTGCATCATTGGAACTCCTTATTTTTATACCTTCATCAAAAACTGATCATTTTACTAACACGACGTTAAAATTAGATTCGAAATTGATCTCTACGGTGTTAAAACCACAACCCTTACAAAATGAATTTCCTATCCTGCATAGACCCATCAATTTCTCCTAACATATGGTTTATCAATCCCATGCATATTATACAGTCATTAGATACGAAGTTTTTTCGAACACTTAACGAAGTAGCAAATTTTTCGAATATTAAATAACATGGTTCATGATTATGAAGTGTCAGCACTTTTTTTTAGTACTTTTTTTGAAAAATGTCTTCCGCACGATCCCTATTTCATGGTGTTAATAGCTTTAAGCAAAACGTTGAAGATTTCATGCCTTCGCGCTAACTGGCTGATCATATAATTAGCGCCTAGATTGGGCGATGCTTCGGCATTTCTCGGTAATATTCGGTAATCTACGTCGGTTTGTTATAATTTTTTTTTGGTTTGCAGGGTCTCTTTGTTACATAATGTTAACTGAAAGTAGTGCTAAGTAAGCCGAAACAGTAGAAGGCCTTACAAAGAGATATTTAGTTTTACACTATCCGGATGCAATGCTTAGCTGTCTTTCTTATTTTTTATTGTATACAAAACATAAATACAGATACAAATACAATGGATAGCTTATGTACAAAGGCCAGCTTCACTCATAATTGGATTCTCTAACAGCAATCCTCAGTTGTTAAAGGGAATTTGCATATTGGGACAATGCACCCAAGTGCACAACAAAATTCTAAGCTAAAAACATTTCATATTTAAAATTTCTTTCCACAAATCTGAATGGTTGTACAATAGGGATAGACAAAAAACGATTGATGGACTATGTAAAAGACGATATATGTAGACAGAAAGGGAGTGAATGATATGACTCATATAGATGAACCACTGTCATTACCATTTTCATCAGTACTATTTATTTATTAGTATTTGCTGTATCATAGTCGGTTAACTATTCGAGATATCGTAGACCCTACGTAAGTCCACTGGCTCTCTGTGGTCTTCTTCACCAGTTCCACTTCACCAAATGATACTTTATGAGTGCGAATGATTGCATTGTTGATGAAAATGCCAAAATCGCTATATGTATGCCTATAATATTTGAGGAGTTCCCTCGATTTCTCCAACATCATCAGATCCTGACCTGATGGCTATAGGACCAAATGGGAAGTACACCCCATCAAACAAAAGAAGAATTTTCCAAATCGGTCCAGGCTGTTTGAATAATCGGTGTACATACATAAAAAAAAAACAAAATAACAATCGAATTGAGAACCTCCTCCTTTTTGGGAAGTCGGTGAAAAACGATAACTTTTACCTCTTCGCCTTGTACTCTAGATATACTCGCATTCAATATTAATCTGAACCTTACCTGTGGATTAGGCGTTAAAGCAGCATTGATCGCATTCTGCTGTGCTGCAGCAGCTGCTGCCGCGGCCATGCTGGCTCCGAGTGGCCCATACGCAGCGCCGTAGTATCCGCCCATGGCTTGACCCATGCCTCCTCCGGCCATACCTGGGAAAATAGAAACAATTACATAATGACGTCATCATATTGTAGGACTTTATCGTAAGAAAAGTTTTGCATAGTTTCAACCTCTTTTTAAAGTTTCAAGTGCTTCCCGTGGAACTTGAAGAAAGTTGTGAGTTGTTGGTAACGAGTTGGCAACATTGGTTACTAGGCGAACTAGTATGGGAAAATACTGGAAAATGCATTGGTACCTAATAATAATAAAACTATGTGATCTTCCTAGTGTTGTTTTCAGCAAACCCTTGATTAAAATAACTATATGAAGACATAATTTATGAACTGAATATAATAGGTTTGAAGCATTTTTAAAAGATATTTCAAATCGGAAACAGAAATTCGAACCAACAAGCTCAAGAATTTTGGTGGTAACCCAAAAGCACCAAACGTCGACAACCAATCCCAACGAACTATTCAAAACAAATTCCACAACAGTTCTAAATTCAAAACATTCATAGACGCTAGAACGGAATGTCTAATTCACACCAGTAGGCAAGTGGCCACCGTAATGGACAGTACTCTATAGACCGACGCACGGTCATAATGGCGCTCCGGGAACTCTGATTCGAGCACCAATTAATTATTTCATTGTGCCACGAATAATCCCGCCCTCGAGTGCTATTAACTAACGGTCAGTTCCTTAGACGTGTTTATTAAATACGCCTCAACGGGACTAGTTTATTCGCTTATTGATAACTAATGAATTCGGATTAGGAATTTAATTTAGATCGACTGATTTATTACGTAGAAATATGTTTATTAATGTAATTTTCTACTGATCTATATTTGGACATAAATTATGTAGATCATAAAATAAAACACATTGTTGCAAGATAAAATAAAATCAATTTATTCGAATATTGATTTCACCATTTTTAATATTGTATGAGGGATCAGCATAAATAATATTTGATTAAATTAAAACCGATAAATTACGTCAGCAATCCACGTCGCAGAAGTAAAATGGAACTGTCAAATCTCGCGGTGAAAAATATTTATAATACAACCAAATTAGGATGTCACGAGAATCTAACCACTCGTAATGCTATTACGTGAAAATCGAAATACACTTCATGTCCCGCGTGAAATATTCGAATATAGAATTTAAATAAAAAATATATGAGACACCCCTATTGTGGTGACGTCACTCGAATCTACAATATATTATAAACCGCAGCAAAATTATAAAGCAGTTTATTAAAAGGACAATGAGTTCTCCGTCAAAGCAGTAAGGTGCGATATCGCTTGAGAGTTGATTTTCAGGAACGCAAATAGGTACGTCAAGGTTTTTAGAAAGGGACGATCGAGATGTTTTTATTATATTTATAATTAAATTTCCCTGTCATCTCTTTTGGGTATCTGGCCTCCTGGTATTGGCGTTCGCGCAACGGATTTATATTTTCATATTTTCCAAGTTTTCATTTAATTCGTAGAAAAATATGAATGAATTCAGAGTGCCAATAATGTTTTTGATTGACGGCTGGACCATCATTAATTATTTCTCAGTAAATTGCAGATTTGTTGAAGTATAAATGCTGGTTCGTTGAAAGGAAAATATGAGTTACATGTAACTGACATACAAGGTGCTATATTATGTAGTGATTTCCGACACTCAACCTGCCTATAAATTACAGCTAAACGACTGTTTACACGCTTATCCCAGTATGAAAGAACCATACGATGTAAATGCTTAATACGACACGTGCCGCCGGTAAAAGAAAACGGATCTTTACGGTTTATCTTGTTATGTTATTGTAATCATGACGAAAGGTGCTTTCAGAAATATGAACAACAGCTTTCCAAATTTAAACATCGTACTACCCTAACAGCCAGTACACCGAATCAATTGGTTCACAGAACTCGAAGGTAAGCCTTATAACGTTCAGTTTCATCGTCTACCTCGTAACTATCAAGAAGAAAGCTACAAAGAAAAGAAAATACATTTACAAGGCTTGAATACTTAATCTCTCAACTCACGTGGCAACACCATCAATTTTCTCGAAACGAACCCTCACAACTTCATCAAAGGCTGCACACATAACCCTAAATTACCTCACTGTTGGTCGAACAGACCCACAACAAAAACCCAATTAATTTCTACCAACGGTTCATGCAGAAACCGCTTAAATGCAACATCAAAACTGTAAATGACTAATTTTAATTAATAAAACAAACGAAAATTTCCTTAAAGAGCCGTTACGTGGGACTTTTGCGACTCGAAACTTGGCTTAGAAGTTGAAAAAGTCCTTGAAAGGGTTCAAAAGGGTTATTAAAATAGGCGATTATTGTTACTTTGTTGGGAGTTTGGAAAGTAAAAGAAAAACAACCTGCCTTGGTTATAAATGTTTACGAATTTGAATAGAGAAAAAAATAAAATGTACAAAATACGGGGGATACTAAGAAAAACTTCCACGTGGAAAACATAGGAATGCATCAATCAGCTTAAAAGTTGTAAATATCACGGAGGTAAAGTTTCGTTTAAGACCAGGAATATTTTGAACTAGAAAAATTTACATAGGTAAGTAAGTCTACAAAAGAATTGTTTCCACAATTCTTTCATCTGAATCGAAGCCCAACCTTCAGAAAAATTAGAAGCTGCCGTACAATAGATGTAATTTCAACCACGATTCACCTCCGTCACAATCCATATCATTCATAATGACCATCTTCCGCGAGCCCCTGAATATGTAAATATAGCCCCGGTATTGTGAGGATCGTAGGAAAGGTCGGACACCGGGCTAAATGGGATTTTCGTACGGGTTTCCTTTTATACCCCCGGTTTTTTTCTTTCCACTCTTTGAATGTGTTAAATTTCTCGGAAAAATGCTTATTTTCTGTCCCGTCAGGTGGGTAGGTGATTTATAGAGTGACCTTAGATGGTATCAATGGTTGTATGTGTGGCTTACTTCAGGAGTTTTGGTCGAAATGAGTTTTTGGGTTGGCGAATTGTTCGTAGTTACGTTTGGCTTCATTTACTTGAATTATGGTAGTAAAATAAAATCCGAATTGAATATAAATTGTCCCATTTAATACTACAACCACAAGTTGGTAGGTATTGTAGATATAATACACTCCTACTAGCCACGCCTTCAGCTGTATCGTTTCCACTAAAAGTGTCAAACCATTTCCATTCCGCCACATTATTTTTTATGCACACAAAAAAAAAACAAATCACTAACGAAAAAATCAGATCACAACATAATCCCTGGGAACCCTAAAACAACCTTCAGCAGTTCCATTTATTCTCCAAAAACGATCGGAACAAATGACAAGGGGTATATTTTCGCCGTTTCATAGCATGGGGAGGGTTGTCCGCAGACGTACTTAACAAACCGTGGTTAAATTGATAGATTAGCCACAATTTGTGCAAATCATCGTTTTTGCTTGTTTGCAGTTATGGATATTAAGTGATATGGATTTTCGTTGAGTGATAGAATTATCTTGTTTGGATTGTGGTAATTATGTGATTTTATAATGGGTACTTACATAGTTTTGAGATTATTGTGAATTTAAGTGATGTTTTATATTAAGATTTTTGAATAAAACAGTATGAGCTGTATCAGCTGTAGTCAAATTAACTAGATTGGAATGGAATGCCCGTCTCTTTCCTGATAGCTACAATCTGGGTGTCTTTAAGTTAAGAGTGAATAGGTTACTTCTAAGCAGGCGTGCTTCACCGTCGACCACATTATCGCTCACAGTTAGGCGAGATAGCGGTCCAATTCGATAACTATCGAAAAAAAAATAACAAATACGCCTTTGAATTTTGTAGTGAGTAGTAAAAGACAATATTTTATAGCCATAACACGGTAAAACGTTTTATTAGTCTATTGTTTCTCAGTAACAAAATAACAGTCAAATGTTCTCACGTATATACCATCAATATTTCGTAAACCCCAACAAAAATCAAAGCAAAAAATATAAACAAAACGGCGAGTCATTTCCTAGAGCCATAAACAAAAATTTCTTGCTCCACACGTCCGTACTCCCCAACGTCCCGCGCTCAACTGTCATGTAAATGACGTCACGTGACCGGAAGCAGTTTGGCGGGGGGAGGGGTCTTCCGGCGACGCACGCGATTGGACACTTCCGTTCGGTAACAAACTGCTGGTATATAATATGCTAATCATGAATAAGCAATTTATTGGATTATTGTACGGATTAGCTTTGCGCTGTTTTCCCTGTAACCCTGTAAGTGTGGATTACGTTGGATTTTTGGCGATAACAGCAACTTTGCTGTAAAAATGTTCGTGTGCACCGTACAATATGACTAACAATTTAGATTTTTCTTTATATAGTTTTTTATGCTTTGTAGCTTTAATAGTTTATTACTTTCTCTGCTGCCAAATTAAAGTTTCATTGTGTATTAATTTAATTATTGCAACGGTTATTTTTTCTGTTAACAGTAAACATGTTTTTTTGCCAACTAATTAAGAGGCGGAAGTTCCGCAAAACGATTGCCTTAAGGTACTAGAAATAATGTGTGTTGAGAAAAAAATATTAGCCCCAGTTTTTGCCAGCAATACTGAGAACTATTTGTTATTTAGATTAATTTACTGTAACACGGTTTATTTTACTTAGTACATTTTTTGTACGGTACAGGTATGGAAACTCGATGGGTTTACCTGAAACAAACCAGTTTTACCCGGTTTATCTTCATTTTTTTACATTCAGAAGGCTGAATTACGTTAGACCGTAGCGGGCGCGAGCCAAGTCCCGCGCGAGGCACGGACGCGGCACGGATTCAAAACTTCACGAACAATTTATATGATGCGACACCTTGCGGCGTCCACATCCGCGCGGAGGCTCGGACGTGCCCCGACGGGCGGCGGCGGCGGTGCACGGATCCGCCCCGCGCCCTTCACGAGTCGTCGTATAAACACGTACGAGTAGCACGTACGGGACTCGGACACGGCTCGCACCCGCCACGGTCTAGCATAATTCATCCTTTAGACGCCTAATTAAGAAATTTCCTTCTCTGCCGATTTCATACAAGTCAACAACTACCTAAAATAAACCAGATTTAACCGGTTTAATCTTGATTTCAACACGTGTTCGATGCTTAATTAAGAAATCTTGTGCAAAGAGTTAATTTATTTAGTTTTTGCGACGAAAAAGAGACAAATCCATTGAACTTATTTGTTACACCCAAGTTAAGGAAAATGCACCATCAGTAGCTGAACACGCAAGAATTTACTTAGAAAAATAAACTGTCGTGCAAAAAAATTACTCCCATCGTTTGTTAAAAAACTCTTCATGGTTTTTAATTAGGAATGCTCTGAAAAACAAAGGGAAGAATTTGTTCCGAGTTTGGCGAACTTTTTTGGCCGACATTGTAGGTTACAATGGGCTAAATCGAGTCGATTTGTATTGTAGTATAGTGGATTTTTTATGATGGATACTCAGAAAAATAAGAGAGAGAATAATCTGTCTACAGAAGTCTTAACGCTAATGGAAACTTAAGGGCAGACGTATAAATAAAAAAAAATCTGCAAATGTGTGTCCATTAATGGAAAATAACTCCTTTCAATACCAAATAAACGACTTAACAATTCATATAACATGACACTATTTACCACTAAGAAAACACAGGTCCAATACAAATAAGAACACAATTGAATACCTGCGTCAATTATTATTAGCATTATTAATAGCTGTGGAAGACAATAAAATGAAAACATGTATAACCAATATGTAAAAGTAAATTGTATGAAAAGATGGCATTGTAGCATTTAAATTTACATAACAATTGATATAGTTTTACTTGTAGATATAATAAAACATTTATGTATGGGCGTTGCGAAACAATAGACTAATTTTATGAAACACGCTGTATGTGACAATAAGGCTGATATACACAGTTGTTAAAATAATAAGTAATGCTTGTCAGGATATTATTTATTATTCTATTTCGCCACTCGTTTGTTTGTTCAGCGCTAAGAGTAGTGTCTGAGTCTTAATTTTAAATGCCATTTAAAAACTGTATTTGCTATTGACACGCTAAGTACAAGATCCTAATGTTAGTATTGATTTTTGACAGTTCTGCTGTCTGACATAAAGGAAAGAACACACTAACAGGCTTGCCGCAGCGACAGCGATGTTTTCTATGACAGCAAACATAAGTAATTTATGTATAGGATTCGTCTAATTCTAGCCGTCTGTTGCCAACTGATCTGCAGCTTCGTTAGAAGATGCCTGTTCCTTCTACACGTTTGAATTCAAAAATTGACAACCGGTATCTAAATAATTACCTGCAAGTGACGTTTTTTTAGTGGAGAACTCAAAAATACGTCACTGAGTGAAGCAACTGATTGGCAGTAGATAACGTTTGGTGGTAGGTCCGCAAAAACTTTTGGCTTGGTAATTGATAATTAGGTAAATGTAGTAACATAAGTTTAGCAAATAGTGTTTTTGAGACGTTAATTAAGTCGAAAGACTTTGTCAACTTAAACAAGTTTAAGATCGTAATAAGATTTTCAAATATTATTTATTTTGTTATACTTTAATGCACTCACACAAAATAAATACAGGACAAACATTTTAAAAACAAGTGCACTTTAATTAGTAGAATGGAATAATGAGTTTCAGAACAACATAAGTGAGCACACTCCTTTATTTCGTAATAATAAGGATGAAAACAAGCATACAAAATAATACCACCATTATCCATACATATAATTATTATACAGCTGAGTCAATTCGTATGGTTTGCTTGAATAAACAGCCAGTTTATGGATTTTAAAGGCAATTACAATTATCGAAATGGACTGATTTGAAAAAAATGCAGGCCAAGTGCGAGTCGGACTCGCGCACGAAGGGTTCCGTACCACTATCACAAAAACGGCAAGGTTTGTTGTATATGGTTTGCCCCACTTAAATATTTATTTTATTCTGCTTTTAGTATTTATTGTTATAGCGGTAACAGAAATACATCATTTGTGAAAATTTCAACTGTCTAACTATCACGGATCATGAGAAAAAGCCTGGTGACAGACAGACAGACGGAAAGTGGAGTCTTAGTAATAGGGTCCCGTTTTTACCCTTTCGGCACGGATCCCTAAAAAAAGAGAAACAAAGGGAAAAAAAGAAAATTGTAATTTGGTTTTTGATTTTGGACACTATTTTGGGAACCAGTTCTGATTAGTCGCCCAGTGTGGCGAAAGAAATGTTCAGTACCACGATTGGTTCATTTACCAATTCTTGCATAGCGCTTCTGGAATATTGTTGATTTGTTTATCAGCTTAACCGTTAGCAAGCTATCTACAATTAAGATGGGTTGCTATTTTGGAGAAGATGTTGTATAATAAAAAAACTTATTGCCAAAAATTCTCGTGGTGGATTACGGCCCATTCCCTCTCACAGAGAGGAGGCCCAGCTGTGGGAACATTAATAGGCTGATGATGATGATGATTGCTTAATAGCTATAAATACACCATTAACGGTAAGCGAAAGGTCAAAAATAATAATCTACACAAAAACGTAATGGTTTTTAGTTAAACAAAATATTTCAAAACTACCTAGTTCATTCAGTTAATTAATTAAGCGGTTCCTTATATAATCTGTAACACGTGTTTACATTCTCCTTGTATTTATGTAGGTTTCATACGGGCTTTGGTAACACTAATAGCGGAAACAACACGACCGATGACCCACACAACATTTTGTAAATCAGTAGTAAATACGTAAATATAGTATGCCTTGCTGATTCCTTTAGGTCAAGGCTTTAGGGTGCCAATCCGGTTAAGCCCGTGTAGGGTTTAAACTCTTCTAGCCATAAAGGAAATTCAGCTTTTACCTATTAAAAGCTTGCAATAACTGACTAGGTACTGATCCTGACTAATTGTCATGTTGTGTCTGTGTAAACTTCATAGAGGATGCCTAAAAAAGATTCCCACAAATGATGCCGCAGCCTGAACACTCAGCAACGCCATGTTACCAACCTGCTGACTGGCTGAACCTTTTGAACATCAGTATCTTTGAATCAAAGTATGGGAACATTTTGAGGCTCTTGCAGGGTATCTGAAGGATCGTAATATGCAAGTTCTTCAAACCCCACTACCCGCTCACACACTGACCGCATCCCAACTTCCCAACACTATTTGTCAAAGAGATTCCACCGCTGTGTTCAACATAATTCGTGCGAGGACCTGTCTGGAATGAATCCCTCTGTTCCGCTACTCCTACATAATAACCTGGACCAAGTTTTTCAAACCGCTACCCGCTCACAAACTGACCACATCCCAACACTGAAATATAGGCAACAATGACCGATGGAATGAATCCCTCTGCATCGCCAAGTTTTTCAAGCCGATACCCGCTTACAAACTGACCACATCCCAACACTATTTGTTCAAGAGATTCCACCGCTGTGTTCAACATAATTCGTGCGCGGCCCTGTCCGTATTGTGCCAGCAACAATGGCCGATGGAATGAATCCCTCTGCTCCGCTACTTGTGCACAATGTCTGATTATGATTGGGAATATGTGTTTACTTACGTTGTTGGAAAGAGTGCTAACAAAGAAAAAAAATGCATTTTCGAGACCACGAATCAGAAAATGTAGGAAAAGCTGTCAGATTAAGTAGGGCAACGTTCTTGCAGGATGGCTGGTAACAGCTGGCAGAAAGTAACCCAGAAGAGAGTGCTGTAAAAGGATTATTTACTAATCAAGAAAATTAAGAAAAGTGATTTATAAATGATTGCAATTTATCATGCAAGTAAATAATTAAATAAAAAATAGTAAATAATTTCGTCCATATTCGCATAGACTTTTGTCTTTTTTAGGGTTTCGTACCCAAAGGATCCTACTCCAAACAGAGCCCGTATTGTCGTCACTCACGTGTCTGTATGTCCGTCGTCTGTCAGGTTTTACAGCCAAACGGTTGGAGCTGCAGTTTTCAAATTTTCACAGTATAAGCATCTTGTTGATCCAAAGCCATACAAATGGACAAAAAACATATCTATTTTTTTTAAGGGGCGCGAGAAAATTAATTTCGACCTACCTTATCGAGTGGGGTGTCGTTGTTTAGCACAAAAGAATGAGAAGCCACCAAAGAAGAACTATGAACTTGAAATTTGGTGTTAATGTTTATTGTTATGTATATTTTACTAACAAATAGCACTATATTGTTAAATCAGAATTTTCTTTAAAACAACACACCACACACTTTGCCTATTACAAACAACTTAATTTTATTGTGCGAAGTGCGACACGCATTTGGCCGGTTTTTTTTTTATTTTCTGTGGATCCAAATATATTCAGAGATATTATATTCGCCTATATTCCTTTATATTTTAACAATATCAGCTACACACGGTATACTGTAGATTTTAGGTGCAAATCAGCAATTTATTGTGTACCTTTTTTTTTTAAGAAACACAAACGTTGAGTTTTAGCACCTACGTCAGTATTAATCTCAGTAATAAAATCATTGGCACAGATACTTCTTATTGGTTGTTCGATTTAATTTATTATACCTACATACATACTTAGCAATTGTTGATTTTTCTTGTTATATGTATTGTACTACCTGTCATGTCTCCTACACATATTGTTCTTTATGAGCCTTTGTTTTGCTTTGATAATATTACCTAGATACAGAAAAACCTATTGATCCTAACTATTATAAATGTGGAAGTTTGAGAAGATGGATGGATGTTTGTTACCTCTTTTACGCAAAAACTACTGACGGGATTTTCATGAAACTTTACAGAAATATAGCTTATAAAAGTACACCAGAATAACTTATAGGCTATCTTACTTCTTACTAATATTACAAATGCGAAAGTTTGGATGTGTGTATGTTTGTTACTCAATCACGCTAAAACGGCTGAACGGAACTGGATGAAATGTTTGTAACTCAATCACGCTAAAACGGCTGAACGGAACTGGATGAAATTTGCCACAAAGATAGATTAAAGTCTGGAATAGCACATAGGCTATCCCGGCAAAAAGTTACCTTGGGATGATAAACAATTTTCAAGTGAGTGAAGTCGCTGGCAGAAGCTACTTACATAAATGAATTCTTGACAAAATCATGATCATAACAGCTAACTGATATTTTATCAGCGATAATCGTAATCCATAATGTATGGGACTGACATGGACCACCGACATTTTACGTGATCAATCCCGAACATTTTCGTCCAATAGACATTGTTGATAGAATGTCTCGCAAGAGTTTCAGGCAAAGTATTCCTCTCTCAAGTATTCTTCTCTATTTTCTCCTGTAGTGTTTAAAAACCTAGTGAGAAAGTATATCCTTGGAACTTTTGGGGAAAATATGAAATATTACTAATATTACTAACATTTCAAATACTTAGTCATTAAGCGAAAAAATGTACAAATATAATAATTATATAAGTTTTGCGGGAGTTGCGTCTGCCAAAAACACTGACACTTTGGTAGAAGTAAAACCTTTTTTGAAAATGTGCTATCTTTTTTGTATATATGTGCTATATATTGAGAATGTTTTTTTTTTTCCTTATCTTAGCTTTGATCCCTACCACCTATGACATATCCCGGCTGTACACTCTCGCGCAAGAATCTGAGGAATCGCTGTACATTGAGTTTTTAAACAAAATACTTCATGATTGCTCTCAGTACTAAGAGCAATGTACATCATCGTCACGGGCTCTCGTGAGAGTGTACAGCCAGCATGACATCAGAAATCACACACCTTCATAATGTTTGCACAAACTGCATTATCACCACTGTCTGTAATTTATACCAATTTTTGAACCCAACACGCGTAACCATAACCTTCAAAACAACTCTAATAGCATCAGACCAATTGCCACAATTTGTAACCAATATTTGAACCCAAACTTTGTTCAAATGAATCCTAACTACCTATACCAGACCAATTGCTACAATTTGTGACCAAATCACCAACATGGACCTGTCAATTTTTGGTCAAATTACCCGGTCTGGGCGGGGCCGGCGCGTGCGCAAGCTCTTAGGTCGAAGTGTGGAGCCCTAATGTTAGTGACGTCACGTGTGGGCCGCGTGGCGCTATAGAGTTAAAGGGCTTTTAGTTGATCAATGTATTTTTGTGAAGTTTTCTTTTTTCGAATGGCTGTTTGTGATTGCGTTTTGTTTTTGTATTTCGTAGCTCGTCATAAAGATGATGAAATTGAAAAATGGAAGGTTGTTCTAAAATGAAACTATGAAAAGGTAAATTGAGAGAGAGTAGAATATTTTAATACAAGCGTCTATTTAACGTGCAATGTATGCAGATGAAATTGTGCATACACGTTTAGTTTGGATGACAAGGTATGGTTAGCTAAGTGACGTCATTCTAAATCCAATACGGCGGACGGCCCAAGATGGCGGACTAGTAATTTTTTGTGCACTGCCATGATATGGGTATAAAATGAAAGGGTTTGCTGAGAAGAATACGAAAAAAGCTTGTTTTTAAAAAAGATTATTTATTGAATAATTTTATATATATTTAGATAAAACATGACCTATCCTAAATGTGACAACATAATTTTCTGACAAAAAAGATTACAATTTTATAAGGTATACTATGTTTCATAAAGGTCATATCTGGAAGTAAAAATTGATTAAATTTGGAAAAATCTCTTACTGAAAGAAGGCTACATTATCTCCGAGTGCTGTAGGAGGTTACTTGTTATCACTGAAAATGCGCGGTCCCTGTGGAATAGGCGACACAGCGGGAAAAGTTTGTCCTTATTAACTTAATTCGTAGTTTCATGTAAAGGTAAGATACATTGTTACATAGGGAATTAAATACAATAAATAACACCTGTTTAGCGTATTCTTTGAGCTGAGTAATTGAATGCGTCGATTTGTAACCGTCAAATTATCGCGTGAAACCTTACTTATTTGCAAGCATTTTAAAGTAAGTTTTTTACTAATTACCACCCCACATGCTCGTATCCATCAAACTCAAATATTTAATTAGTTAAACTCCTAAAAAGAATAGAAAAACGCGTGAAAAATTTACACAAACAAAAAAATATTACTAATTAAAACATCCACGGCCATATTAAAAATGATTTCGAACTCACGAAGTAATTATTCACCCCCAGTTTTATTTGAGAACTTAAATTCACTACTGCAAATAACTTAAAAGCCATGTTAGTGCAAAGTATGGCGCGACCCTTAAATAAGGGTCACGACACACGTGCCGACTCCGCCCACGTTTAGTTCGGCGACCGCAATGTTGACGGCGAGTGAAAAATAGTGTGAATTGGGTAATTTACGAATGGTATTTAAAAAGTGGTGTTTTTCTGTCAATATACGTGTGGAAGTGTGGGGGTTTTATAACTGGCAAAATTAGGTAAAAAGTTATGTGGACATTGACAAAGTGCAGTGCTACTGACTTACTCATATTTTTCTGTTGATGAATAAGTTCTTAATTTCGAATATGTTCCCTAACTTTTAATATTTTATTTCAATTAAACTACCAAGGCGTTCAAATGTTTGCCTAAATGAGAATCTATTCATTTTATTTTCTATTGTATTTATTTTAGACTGTTTTATTTTCAATAAGAATAAGAACCTATTGTCACACTTATCACGCTCGCAGAGCTAAAACTTTTGAGTTTACACTTCTAATTTTATTTCGCCGGCAGAATCCTTATAAGCTTTGAAAGTAAGCCACAAACAACCCTTTAAAATTCAATAACAACCCACGCATATCGTTTAAAAAGCGAAATCTTTCAATAATTTTAATCGCATGTCAATGGGGTAACCCCAAACGGACGAGGCTTGACGCACCCCAACTAACCCTATTGTCACTTTCACATTGACAGTGAAAACTGTCAACTGTCAAAAGCAGCCAAGACGGTTTAAACTATGCGTTCCATTTTCGCTTTTCATATTTGGAAATCTTTTGTTGAGCGCGCGGCGGGCGCTCTTATGTGACGATGTAAGCGCTTTTTCGATTATGTGTACTGAGCTTTATTTAAGTGTGGCGTGTTCTTAAATTGTATTGCTTACGATTATGATATTTTTTTGTTGTTTCTCATTGTTATGGTTTTATTAAACTGAAAGTATCAATGAGTAGAAAGTATTTTGTGAATTATGATATAATGTTCTGTGTTGCGATAGCGATTACTTGCGAGAATGTGTTAGGAATTTAGGAAAATACTCATTTATAAAAAAAATGGGCAGAAGGGCTACACGGTAAACCATACATTTAAAAATTTGAACAAGGAGTTCTACGGCCGTCAACCTTCAAAGCTACACCATAGACGGCCATTACAATCTTCCATCCAATGAAACTGATTTGATATGTAGCCCTTTTGATGACAACAAATAAACATTTCTGACAAACACCTTCAAAAAGGACGTTTCAAACTTTCTAATAAAATGACACAACTTTTGGATGACGTTGAATCAAAAACTATCTAAGCGTCATAAATAACAATATTTATGTGTCTGTACCGTTGTTATTTCAGTAAATAGCGTTTCAAATATATATAATATATATAGGTTTTGATATAAAAAGGGTTTTTATGTAGTGTACGTGTAAAAATTTTACGTCGCTTCGTTTTATTTTAAGAGTCACGAGATATGATCGTGCCTGTGGGCGTTTTTTGTGGCGGTAGGCGAGTGACCCGCTTGCTGCGTTTAGTGGGTGTTTTAGGAGCCAGTTGATTGGAATTGTTGCTACTGGAAAATAGTGTAAGAAAACTTGTTAAGAGACACACACACAGTTGGACAGCAGTGTAATTTTTTTAATGAAAAATCAAATTATGTGAAAAATAGTTTTATTTCTTTTTATCGTAGGTATTATACGGTACTACTTTAATAGAGCTCAAAAAGATGAGCCGTTTAATCATTGGATTATAATCATCATCATATCATCGTCCACTGCTGGACTCTACCAAATCGCCATATTGATCGGTCCCCTGCGTCTCGCAACCAGCGCATACGCGCAACCTTCACCAGGTCAGCCGTGGATTATAAATCACTACTTAATTAAAAAGTTTTTAACGGACAATATGAACAAAAACAAACTAACATACACTCACGCCTTTTTTCCATGGGAGTAGGCAGAAACTACAGACGTCACTTGCTGCGATCCTAACAACTCCTTTAGGCGTAAAAACAAAAGCAACGGGATTAAAACCAATAGTACGTCCTATCTACTTTCCTGACAGTGATCGTTTTATAACCAGGCTATAACTGAAAAAGATACCAACCAACGATAACACTAACAGTAATTTCTTTCAACAACAACCATTCTTTCGCACACAAAAGCGACTACAAATACCTACTCGACTCAATCCACTATCTCGTCCACTGCGTCAAAACGAGGTACAGCAATTGTGTAATCCCAATTCGACTAGCGGATTCGATGACATCCAATGAATAGGCTGATAACGTCAGTACAACTGGCCCTTTTGTAGTCGGCCTTATATCTAGCTATTTGTACAGAAACTTTTATAGCATTCACTATATAACAGAATTGTTTCTGTTTGAAAAACGTATACGAATTTCGAATTCGATATTTGATTGTTGACTAGTGCGTAACGGAATGATAGTTTGATTTGAATGAGTGCATAGAATGTGTGATTGAAAATATGGTGAGATATGATGAACAATTTTACTTCGATTTTGAAAATTTTGTGTGTGAAATGTTGGACATTGAAACCTCGCAGCGCACAAGTAACTGTGACAATCAATGATCACTTCTTATCTGTACGATGCAAAGTAGAAGAGGTAAAACTTTTTACTACTTATTATTTGATGGCCATACCATTTCCATACCGGCCAGTCTTCTTTCTAACATTCTGCATTCAAACTACATAACAGAATTGTTTCAGTTTGAAAAAATGTAATCGAATTCCAAATTCGACATCTATTGGATTGTTGACTGGCGCGGAACGACATTTTCACTGATTTGATTTTAGAATGCGTAACTTTGGACGGTGATAGGAGGAAAATAATTAAGGAAAAAATGGTTTGAAGTGTCCACCTGTCGTGGTTTTTGTGGCAAGAGAAGTTAGGTGTTGTTTATTTAAACTGTTATTGTTAAGTTAGGTATGTACCTATAATAATGTTGCAGGATTACGGAAGTGGTTTATTTTGGGAGTCTTTAATTTTTGCCATCATTTAGGTACTGGAGTCGGAAGCTAGTTTAGATAATGAAACGGCTCTGATCTAAATAAATAAATGGTAAGAAGCATTAAGGCTTGTTTAAGGCCTGTTCAAAAATATGCGTGCCATAGTCCCCGTAACAACAACCACTAAGGGAAACTTTAAATGCGCGAAAACAAAAACCTCTCGAAGAAAAGTTAAACTTGAACCGCAACAGACATATTTACAAAAATAAGCTTTGATGCCGTAGACAAAATGTCACTGTACCAGCGATGACAATTTTCAAGGCAAAAATGATTTTGATTGACGAACCACGAGATATTTCGGCAACGCATTTCATATCTATACAAATATGTATATATATTTTCACTGATATAACCCCACTTTGTCTGAATCCCAAATTTTCACTACCACACCATTCAAAAACACTTCATACCACATATAAAATAAAACTGCCAAATGACATTACAATCGCGTTATCCGACCATCTTGGCGGCAACAATAAAACGCAATAAACAAAGGTTTTACAGCACATAATGACAGCTCTCGACAAAATATTACTTTTTGTTGAGTACAATGACGATTAGGGCGTAATTAGCGACAATGTTGTTGGATCGTCTGTAGACGGCTTTATGAGCTTTTTGTACCTTGGATCTTTTAAGCGGTGCCTGGGAGTTTAAGGACTGGAAATCAAATTGGTTTTAATTAATTTAACTTGAAATTCAATTACTTAAAAATAATGTGTGTTGTGCACACTTAACATATAAGCACGCACATCACAATACCTTACTAATATTATAAATGTGAATGTAGTTTTTTTGTTACGCTTTCACACAAAAACTACTGAACCGATCATCATGAAACTTTGAACAATATTCTTGGAGGTATAAGAAGTAACATAGGAAACCATTAATAAAAAAATAAAAAATGGCTTCACTGCGAACGAAGCCGCGGGTAAAAGCTAGTAATAAATATATTTGGTTTAATTTAGCATCTTGTATAAGTTATGAATTATAATTTAGAATTGATCAACTCGAACCGAGAGAGATGATGAATTCTGCACTCCTTATACAGGAATGGGTTATTTTCTGGTTATGGGTTTTTTCTTTAATTGGTTTTTCTTCTCATGTATTTGACTTATAATTTGTTCCATCATTCATCATTGTTGGTGTACTAGTCTTTACCTACCTGTAGAATAATAATTCAGCACTGTCTACTATCAGCACAGTCAACCAAATCTAAGATCTATCTATACTGGAGTTTCATAATCATGAACTGGTTAATTAAAATATGAAGAAGTTATTAAAATGTAGTAAAAACTCACCAGCCCTCAACGCATCCATAGGCACGCTGGGATACGGTATGGAGTAGGGATAGCCCTCCTTCCTCAGCGTCTTGGGTTTCCTTCGGGGTCTGTACTTGTAATCAGGGTGCTCCTTCATGTGCATGGCTCTGATACGCTTGGCCTCGTCGATGAAAGGCCGTTTCTCATCTTCGGAGAGGAGCTTCCATTCGGCTCCTGGGGAGAAAAGAAGGTTGAATGATTTTGTTATTGCTGGTAAGCTTCTGAGATTAGCTACACATATTTCGTAGTTGCAGTATGATAACGACATCACAATAAAAACAGTTGAGAGAGTTGCAGTAATTTTACGTTTCCAAATTTAGGATATAATCATGCTTTTGCCTTTATCCCATTTTATTAAGATGAGGTTACATCTCAATCTGCCTGTTTCTCAATAATCATGTAATTTTTAGCCCTAGGTACCATTTTTACACAATAAGATTGTGGAAATTTAATATGGTCAAAAAGAGAGATGACTATTAGAAATTGAGGACAAAAATTAATAATACACAAAAAACACTGACAATTTCATTTAACTATATTAGATACCCTTTTTATCATAATACCTAATAATATTGGGGCACTGAAACAATGTCATTTTCCAAAAAACAGTTACACTGAAACTATTTACTCTAACGCTAACCAAAAGTTTCACACCCACGTAAAAATTCAAACGTCATAAAGGCGAATTTCATAACTTTTCGCACTCACATAAGTGACACATTCACAAACAGGTCTCCGAACGCTGAAACTTGGTATGTAGTTTATTGCTCAATTCACAGCAAAGTGTGTAATATGGCCATTAGCGCTCATCTGAGGTATATCATTTGAGCATTAGATATTATAAACTTTACTATTGAGAATTTGAGATACTAAACTGAGGAGCTCGTGGCTTAGTGGTCGATCTTCAAGGTTAAGCAACACTTGCCGAGGTCGGCTCGTGGATGGGTGACCATCCATTATATACCTACCTAAAACACATTCAAATTTGATGATCTTTGACAATAGTTGCGGTAGTCGAAACCCAGAAAATCTGGCATGACTTGCCAAAAGGATTATCTTGTTACCCAGTTACTGGGTCGTGGAAGTCAGGTAGTCAGTCGCTTGATCTAAAATAGATTAGACTGGAAGCCGTCCCCAACATACAAAAGTAACGATTTTGAAGAGCCCTTCAGTTTAAGTGATAAGTTTTTATCGTTGGTAACAATAATTATATTCTTTCCGAAAAGAGTATTGAAGACCAGACGTAACAAAAGTTCCGCCCATGTCACATCAATACTTCATGCCAATATTTTAAGCGTGTCGAGCAAAGTCCAAATCGTTTTTCTCTACAATTCAAAATTGGCGTGTTACTAAAATTAGGTACGTGACCACATCCAATTAACAGCAGAAAAGAAATCTGATATCATTAATAGATCTTTTGTACTTAACATTATGGCTAATAACAGCCGTAAACTATAAAACAATACACAAAAACTGAAAAGTAATTTGCCCTAACCATCCTTCATTGCAGAAACAAAGGCATTGAATCGATACAATATAATCGAAGGCACCAACGACCTGTCTCCCAGCGCGATTCAAGAGACCAACCCTTTGTCTCCCCCCATTTATAGAAGGTTGTATTCATCCACCGTGGAGGGGCGCCATCGTCCATTCAAACAGACAAGACAATCCCAATTCAGGCGGGTATAAAAGCGAAAACAATGTCGCTAACATAGAAAGGAACAATCCGGCTCGAAGGACCAGCGGTTGTCTCGCTCGCACGCGGGTAAATGCTCCTAAGAGTGAAAGAGATAGGAACAACAATGGCGGAAAGCGCCGCCTAATGACGAATTTGCGCTTTTCATTCCACAACAGAAGTTTTTCCCGGTTCCTCATTATTATGTCGATACTTTGGGGTGGGTTCGCATCTTTTGTCGGGGCGGATGATAGGATCGTGTGCTTAGTAACGACAATGGTATAAAAGACTAATGTTCTATTAAAATTACGTTGACGATTTCGTGATTGTTCGGAAAAAATCGGCTTTATTTTTTCTGATGAGAAGAGAATTTCGCATTAGTCGTTGTAAGTACAAATTGCTTTGGTGAGCTTGCTTTGAGGGTAAGAAACGAAATCCTTACACATCTGATAATTTGACTCAAACATATTTTTCGAAAAGACGCACAGTGCAACTCGTCATAGAAAATTAGCCAAATTATATGGCAGTAAATATAAAGGTATACATAATACGGGTCATAAAGACACTCATAATCACAACAAATCCTTTATTTTTACATCAAAGCGTTCAATCTAAATATAAATTAAATTCGCAAAGGTCGATTAACTGGGTCTCAAACAAAGCGTCGAGAACAATGATTGATACTATTCGATTGTGACCGGGCATTGCAGCCATTGTCTGCGCTCAAATCGAATAGGTTTTCACAAGTTCAATAGTTGGAAAAGTTCGTCTGGTGGGCGAACGAGCGTTTGTAATTACGCGACCTGTTATGCAATTTAATTAATGATTGAATTAAGTATTCATTAATGCTCTAAGAATGCTCTTTGGTTATTTACATTGTTTAAAGTACATTGATGTTCCAAAGTTTTGCTGGATTAATGAACTGGATTGCTAATTATGTTAAGGCTCATAGGCAAAAATGTTTGTCCAATTACAGACGGCACTTTACATGATTGGTGGGTATAGGACCACCTCTAAACTAGATACTTTTTAACAGACATCAAAAAAGAAGCAGGTTCTCAATTCATCAGATTTTTTTGTATATGTCTTCAGCGTTATTTCGAATAAACATTTTAATATACCACCCGTATTTATTCCTTCAATAAAAACCAAGCTATGATTTCAAAACCTACTAACTAACCATGTCCACTTGATATTATGAACACAATAAAACCTTCACGTTCTGTAGATTAAATTAACCACCTAATTAAACTACCAACGTGTGACATATTTTCCGTTGAACAGAAACTTTGACAATAACAAATTCCATGTCTTATTTATTCAATTGCCTACCAGATTTCAAAGCAAAACACACATTCAATATTAGCTAATTACAACTGCATCATTCATTTACATACAACAAAGCGAAAAACAAACCTTGCGACACAGTAGAACAAATACTTTTGTAAATATCGAGTAGCTTTCCAACAGACCACTGTGCACGGTTGTCACCTCTATTTTGAGCACACAGGTGTCACAATTTCTTTACAAGTGTAACACTGTGCGTTTTGTGTTTCAAAGCTGCGGAGCGTAAGTTTTTTTTTCTTGTGTATTGTTTTTCAGACAAAGTGAAATTGTAATGTAAATAACTACTGCATGTTTTTGTTGTTCGACACGTAATTCTTATGTTTCGTGAAAGTTTTTCTGACGAGCTTAAAGTATTATTGTTGGTGTGTTAGCGAATGTCAGTGGGTAAAATAGACTGGATTACTTACATAAGTAAGACTAATTTTACAGACATTATTTTAGGTTGGTTATTAAGGTTGATTTTACCTCAACAGTTTGTTTTCAGAAACAAAGCTACATTTGCACGACATTTTGTTTGATACAAATGACTAAATAAATGATCTTATACACAGAAGTGTCAACCTTATTGAATAAAAACCTGCCTCCCAAGCTACGAAATAAGTTGATTGTTACTCATTCATTACATCTGAGTTTCAGGCAATATCAAAAAGCATCACAATATAACACCTACACGAAATAAACTTTAATATGACCGTTGCTTTCAATATGACACTCACAAAAAGACCGTCCATATTACACGACAATACAGAATTACAGACATCCTTGCTTTACAATTCGATCCCCCACATTTTTCACTCTGGCAACCCTGCAGGTATTTATTTATTCTTAATTAACGGCAACACTAACAATCGTAGCAACAATACGCACGTGTCGATACTACTAAAGTGTTGCCACTACACAATAATTATTTCCTACAGCGCCCGTTCGTTACGGGAAAACAATGGCAATGGGATGGTAACACTGAACAATGATTGTCCGGCATTCAGTTGTGGAATTAGGTATAAATGGTTATTAGTTATTTGTGTTAAATTGGAAATAAGAAAATGTGTGTTTAATTAATAGTCTCTTTAAAGCTTGAATAGTTTAGCTTCGTGCTTGAATATTTTCTTGAACTGGAAATGAAATGTATAATATGTTTAAAAAAAAAATGCTCGTACAAATAGTGATGTAACCTGATAATTTACTAGTGTAAACCAAGACTTGCCCAGGAATACTATAACATTTAGTACTTCTCTTTAGGTACAAAATATTACAATAATAAATAACCAATAATATAAGTATTAATATTATTGGTTCTTTTTTATTTTTATTAGGTATTATGTGTAATATATATATATATATATATATATTACACATAATAACATTGTCATTTTATCATGTGACAGATATTTATTGATTTCCTTTCCGATATTTTCATTTCCATTGAAAGAAACATGATTGTGTCGGTTTTTCTTATTGTACGGAAAATATGAGCTTTTCAGAACCGGAACAGAGCCTGTAACATATTTCTAGTAATTTTGTTAGGAAACTACCTATGGATATTGATGGAAACCCATTATTGTTATAATTACCAAGAGTTGTAAAGGCTACAGAAGGACTTAAGCCTTAAAATTATTTTTTCGTCACGATACTATTATGCTTAATTTGATTGAAAATGACACTGGCTCAATTTACATTGCCGCGGGAATGGAAGCGAATTTTCGCAACTAAATTGTTCATAACATAATGAATTTATGTCAATTGTATAACGTACAAACTAAACACGGGCCGAAAAATGAGTCGCGCGTCTTCCGCGGAGTTCTCGAGAATGCTCGTCTTTAGTTTCTACGTTTCCATTCCATTCCGCGGCAATGTAAATTTAGCCAGTGTCATTGACTCAATTTATTGATATATATTGGCTTGATCTCGTGACGTTTTTGATAGCGCTAGGCAACCCCATATATTTTTGACATTTACTAATCCCTTCGCTGATAGGTTGTCATTTGTCTAGAAGGTTAGATGATCAAAAAATATTGACAGCTGAAAACGCGATATGTTTTCGTCCATTGTACTCTTACACAATACCACCTCTAAATTTAGGACACTTTACAAAACATCAAACACCTAACATTAGACAGATCATACATACCATCATTGTCAGCAACAATCACACGAACAAACATAACAAAAAACAAAGCGTACACCAAACACACACGGTAGGTACAATACTCTCGTCAACAAAGAAGTTTCCTCTCTACCTAGTATTAAAGAGGCCATTGTGTTCAGAATCGGACGAAAATGCTCTTCATTACTCTGAAAGCTTGTGTGCGATGCGACAATGGTGAAACGGGGGAAAGGAACGGGGAGGGAGGAAGAACGAGGAGTAGGGGGTCGTTCACAAAGACGCATGGCGAAGGAGCGCCCACCACCCTTTCGTCCGTAAAATTGAAATGGTAAGAAACGTTATTTAGGTCATGATTTTATTAAATGTTAATAGATTTTTTTGGAGGGGTGTCGTTTGAAGGATTAGTTACATACTTGGATTGAACTTTTGTGGGGGTGTTCTGTGACGTTGCATCGAACTCAGATATTGCTTTAGTTGTTACTAGTTCCAGGAGTTCATACAATATGTTACATAAGTTCAAAGGTTGTTAAAGGACTTAAGGTTTAATTTTGATCCTGCAACTGTAGACATCGTATTTATAGAAACACGAGATTAAAATAGATTACACTAGGATGTACAAGAGCCCTCTAAATAAAACAGGCTTTTCACGACAATCAACCAGACACCGCTAAGGCTTTACATATTCAACAAATTAAGTCGTTTAACCACAAAGAATAACCCAGTAGACGAGGAGTTCAACTCAAAAAAAAAAAAACATACCATCGTTTATACAGCGTCACAAAAACGTTAGTAATTAAACAACAGCAAACAACGGGGGCCCTTGCCGGCAACAACGACAACAGTCGACAACAGACGGCAACAATAAGGAAACAACAGTATTTTTGTTGCGAACACCCCCGGTGGGGCGGAGTGGCTGCGACGCAGCGATAAGCGCCCCGTTTCAAGTACATAACTATGTATTACGTGTGTACTAGACAGCGTTTTTAAACTAACATCAATCTCTGGTTACAGAGTGTGGTTTATTGTTATTTATCCCGTATGGAAAAGTAGAATTTAAGTACAGGCAATTTTTGCAGGAAGACCTTTTTATTTTGATGAAAGGGAAGTTTGTACTATGAACGAGATTAGCATGTGCTTACCCACAGTGATCAAATGGAAGAAAAAATTTGAAAATATTATTTATTGCGAGCAAAAAGAAAATCTTCAGTATGTTATGTTATGTGTGTTTAATAAAGATGCTTTATTGTTTGACAATAATCATTTTACAAAGTCGTAAATATTCTATCGAAGTAAATACCTATCAAGTTATCTGCCTGTGTCTAATTTTCCAACAAAAAAAAGTAGATTTTCCGACTGTCTCAGAATTCCTTTCTAAGATGTAAGTCCTAAAAAATCAGACTTGCGAACACTTTATTGTACACGTATAGATAAGATCAGACACATATTAACCACATGCTGAAATTAGCTTTAATTCTAATTTGACACGATTATGATCTGAGAAACAAAATGGAAGAATACAAGGCTTCACTGAAACAATGCATGAAAATACGAAAAGCTTTTGTACTATCCATACAGAACAACGTCATAAGTGTTAGATTAACATTCAAGTCACGAAAAAAACTAGTAAGTAGTTAATTAGTAAAAAAACATGGCATCTCCTATCAGATCTAAACACGGCATTAATACCGGACATCAAAAGTACAATAACCTTTTAAATCAATTTAAACACAAAACCAGTCGAGACATGAATAACTCATCCTTTTTCGACAGAATAAAAAAGTATTATGCAATTTGTATCAGTTACTTATAATAGGCGAGCTCCCGGACTACAAACGGAAGAGTCATTCTCACAAAATTTACTATAGTATCACTTTAATAGATTCTTTACAAAGAGTATAGGTTATTTGTGCGGACTATACAGCATTCTGTTGGTAAAAAAGCCTCAAGTTTTATATGAGAAGAGAATTCTTTGTGGAGATTCGTCACGGTCCTACGATTGGCCGTGCCCCGTTGTAGTCGCTCCAAAATATCCAATAGTAGTCTGTAATTACTTGCATCTGACAAAAAAGTATTGAAAACAAAAAAGTGTGGAAAAAACGTCCCGATACGCCTACGTTAGTTGGAGCGAGGAAAATCGACGTAAATTAGGTATTAGCTATGTGTTGTTGTTATGTAATACAATGGGGCATCTGTCGTGGTGTTCATTTCTTAAAAGATGGGGAAGTTTGGGCGGTAGTGTCATGTGTACCTTTAATTATGTTTAAGTGACGGAAAGGCCCTCGTGTGAGCTCGTTGCTCACAATATGGCGGATGTAGAAATAATTGGGCCGTTTTTTTAATTGACTCTGTCTGATGACTGTTTGTGGTTTCGCGAGTTCCGATCTGAAAACCATCGACGCAACTAACAATTGTCACAGTACAGAATACACTCATAAAGGCTTTTTTGGCGTTTATACAGGAATCTATATATAACTATCGGTACGACAATCATGTTATATTCGTGGCATATAAACTGTAGCATTATTAGCGACGCGACGTTCAACTGGACTAGCACATTCTCCTGTATAGTGTATTTTTGAGCATCATCAACTCATCATTTACAATTACCTTAATGAGTTTATTTGGTAATGCTCAGCACTACACACTACACTAGCTTAGTAACATTTAGGAGCTGAATTAGAAATGTATTGTGAATTCAATTGAGTCTGTACCCCAAACAAACTCACAATTGACATCTTCAACGGCAATTCAGACACAACACTTCTAACTTCTCACTTAGAGACAGTTCTTTCAGCATTCAGACCGAACAGCCAGTCTACTCTGTAAACATCTCACCATGCAATTCAGGTGCTGTGAACTTGAAGTTCACTGTCACCCCACATTGATAGGATGGCTTGACAACTCTCTTCATGTTATCTTCACCCAAGTTTTCAGAGTGGGATTTTCACTGAATTGCACTTCTGTAGCAGCTTTTTATTTTATTTGAAAGAAAGAATTAAAATAAACAATATATAAGAACAATATTTTTTTTTCGTTAACTTGGAATCTAATAGGTAATAGTACATACTAAAATAATACAAAATAATTAAAATCAAAAATTTTGAGCAAGGTGCTTAATATTTTTTTTTTATTTTTTTTTTTGATTTGCCCTATCTAACATAAATTATGTTTAGATAGGGCAAATGCAACAATATCGTTAAAATTATTTTTGTCTTGAACCAATCTCCGGAACGGCTCGCCCGCTTTTGTTCGACAGAGAGTTGTAGCAAACAGTAGTTAAGAGCGTGCCTCTCGTCTCATCACTGTTCTAGGTACAATATAGCAAATTTGACTTATCTTAGTTTTATTTTCCCATTCCAAGTAGCTCAATATATAACATCGTGCCGGTATCCCCCGAAGGGTAAGGCAGAGAAGTACAGTAGTGACTTAGAACGTACAATTAATATGCATTATATAGTCATCAAGTAGTACACGACACCAGCCGATAGTTGGGCCCCCATTACACATCACACAATGGCCCACTCCCTACCTTAATTAATATTAACTGGGTTGCAACGCCCCTGCGTGTAAACTATTAAGGGTATGCATCAGACACTGATGAAAACAAACATAATATGTGACATACGGGGGTGGAGGATGGTAAGCGGTTAATTGAACATGTTGGGTGCTAAAAGAAAGGCTAGTAAACCGGTGGTTTTCTATTTATGATCGATCGTACCAATTAAGGAGCATTATGTTAATTATCCTTTTTAGGGTTCCGTAGTCAACAAAGAACCTTTATAGTTAAGCTCAGAGACTCACAGCACTAGAAAGCTATAATTTGGCATGGGTATACATATTTATCACGCCGAGAAAGTGGTAAAATAAAATCAGGAAAAAAAAAGTAGTCTCCCTGTCAATCTCATGGTGTGGTAGAGTTAGATAGGACATTCAAAAATATTACGGATCTTTGAAAACCATTTTTCGAGTCAGGGATCCGTTTGCGTAAAATTAAGCTTTAAATTGCTAGTATATATAACGAAATTAAAACGAAAACTATCACAGCCGGCATGATATGAAGTAGGCTTTAGAAGTTAAAGAGTAACAGTCGATTAACTTATAAGATGTACATGTAAAAGTTAAAAAAATGTATATTGATGTAAGGGGACTGGGGACAACAGTTTTCGACCGGCAAAGTAAAGTTTGTCCCTTCGTTAGAGCAGAGAGCCATTTATTTTGGTGAATGTAGCTGTTTATACGGAATCCTCTATGTGCGAGTCAGACTCGCACTTGGCCGGTTTTTCACAAATGCCCAGGCAGACTAATACCAGACTCAAACCACAACCATACAGCCACTTTTGAACTGTCAAGGAATCTGTCAGTTAGAGAAACAGAAAAATCGGTCAAGTGCGAGTCGAACTCGCGCACAAAGGGTTCCGTACGATTATCGCAAAAAACGGCAAATAAATCACCTTTGTTGTATGGAAGCCCCACTTAAATATTTACGTTATTCTCTTTTTAGTATTTTTTGTTACCTATAGCAGCAACTGAAATACATCGTCTGTGAAAATTTTCAACAGGGTCCCGTTTTTACCCTTTGGGTACGGAACCCTAAAACTAACAAATCCAAAAATACTGAATTATAATAAAGATCTAGTTGCTCATTCAAAAACGTATATACAGAAAAACTGAATAGAACTCTATTGACACTTTGCAATCGAATTTATACAAAATCCTGTTGTTTGGTAAGTCAAAATTGGAACATAATTTGTATTACAAAAATATATTTTCTTAAAAAATGCAGCATTTTATCAGTAAGTTGTAAACAACATGCTTAACTCAAAGCTAGCAAATTAAGAAGCCTATCAATAGAAATTTCCCCTAGCAACGAGGTTCAGTGGCGCGATAAAGAATCGCCATCGGTCATCAACCCGTTTGACCGCTTCTATACAGGCATTATAGGATTCTTGGAAGACTTAGCTCAGAAATAAACTGCTAATACTGATTCTCAATTAATGAGCAGCCAATATGATATAAACAAGCCAGTAAACACAATGTTACTCGCTTTATTTAGGAAGACCAACACTTCATCTGCTATTAACCGACTTCCCAAAAATGAAGTGGTTTCTCAGTTCGACCGTAACTTCGTCGTTTATGGACCGGACCCAAGGGCCCCAAGGGACCCAAGGGCGGTACAACGACAAGGAAACCAGGATCTGATGATGGGATCCTAAAGAAATCGAGGGAACTCCTCAAATATTATAGGCATACATATAGCGATTTTGGTATTTTTATCAATAATGCAATCATTTGCGATCAGAAAGTATCATTTGGTGAAGTGGAACTGATGAAGAAGACCACAGTGACCACAGGAACTCCGAAATAAAACTATCTATTCTAGTCGTGTTTGGGCTTATTGGAATCGTCATGATGTACTTTGGCTATAAATGATTCTCATGTTAATTGAAGGTAAACTACAAAGAGGAAAGTAAAAAGCTTTTTAACATAAAATCATACCGGCTTCCAAAACACTACAAAGCGAAAAATAACTTTCTTTTCCGAAGTCGGTGTCGAATAACGGGAAACAATGGGTACAAACGACACCGACTTCGGAAAAGAAAGTTATTTTTCGCTTTGTAGTGTTTTGTTTTGGAAGTCGGTTTGATCTTTTGTTTTTTTTTTCGAAAAGGTTTTTTAAAAGAATTTGTTTTTCTCAGAGTTAAAATTGTTTGGTTTTATTAAGTTGTTACACCATATACTAAACATAGGTGGGTGTATGTTTTCATTCAGTTCAGGGGGGTGACCATAAGCTCTTAGACTTAGAGCAAGGTTATTTTTAGTGTGCGTAAGGGACGGATGCATCTGACTTGTATACATCTGTCCCTTGGTCACAGTCGAACCATGATAGTTTTGACACGTCATGGAACGGGGGCAGGTTACTCAAGTTCATAGTTAATATTGATTTATAATACTGCTAATCAATCGATCATACTCTGTAAAAATCTCACCTTGAAGGTGAAGTGAGTTGATATCACACAAACTGGCATTACCATTGACACTTAAGTTTACTAGGTGCCATATTAATTTGGAGAGAGATAACTTCACACATTGACCCAACGAGCTCGCTCACCCATCCACCATCCACGGCCACACTGCATCACGCTAAACTTTCACAACTTTGTGCACTATTTATTTATTTATTTATTACTGTACCTTTGTACCGCTCGATATAACGACGAAAATGATTTGACGTAATCACCAGAAAACTATGGTGAAGTGTGTATCATTCCACCTGATGAGGGACTGCCTTTTCAGCCCCTAAGTTTTTACGGAGTAATATCACTCCGTTCAATTTGGAGATTAGCCTTAGTTCACACAGAGCTAACAAGATCGCCATCCATGGCCACACTGAATCACGCTACAACTTTCCTGCCCTTGTGTACCATACCTTAGTACGCTTCGACATAACGATTGATTTGACATTAGCATAAAACGCGCACTTATTTGTGCGCGATCTTATCACCAGGGAACTAAGGTGAAGTATGTTTCACTCCAGGTCCACCTTATGAGGCACTGACAGATCAGTTTGAGATTCATTTCCAAAATAGCCCTAAGTTCACACATAGAGCCAACAAGTTCGCCATCCACGGCCTCACTGAATCACGCTAAAACTTTCCCGTCGTTGTGCACCATACCTTTGTACGCATCGGCATAACGATTGATTTGACGTAAGTACAAAACGCGCAGTTATTTGTACGCGATCGGTAAACAATGCCGTTTTGTCGACAGGTTGCGTACAACAGCACGCAGATGCGTTTACACATGTTTAGGGAATACGATATCTCGGGTTTTGTGCGTTTTGTCTTCAATTGAGGGTGGAAAGACTTTTGATTTGAATGATTGATTTGATGTCGAAGCGTGTAATTTTCTAAAACAGAAAACAATGTGCAGGCTTCTGTTTGTGTTTACAAAATTGGGACAGTTAGGACAATCAATATGTAAAGTCACAGATAGTAATCAATATTAAAGTTTATTAAGAATTCAGGACTGTAGTTTCAGCAACATAATTTTGTGTAAAATATTAAATCAAAAACATTTTCAAATTTCACTTTGTGGCCTTAGTCCAGCTTTGGGACAAGACAGCCAAAGTGAAAAAAATAGATCAAAAGGACTTCCAGAAATACTGTTACATTTTCTTCATCAATGAACCTCATTTGAAAAACCGCCTACCTAAACCAAACAGTTTTCAAGACATCACAAAGAAAGAATGAAAAATACCTACATTTTTAATCCCCACCCTCTATAATTCAAACATACGACACAAACGCAAGACGAAAACGTGCCACTATGAATAATGCATGGCCTGTATTTGAACAGGACAATACCAGTTTTACGTAAAGCCTTGTCGCCCTCGCTTCACTTGCAAAAGGAAAAACTAATATTGAACGCGTTGTTTTCTTTCGACAATAGATGGCGTTGGCTGTTCGGTGAATTTTGAAGAGGGATGCGGTTGTAATACTAATTTAGGCGAATGAAGATGTCTTATTAAATCTGAATGCGGTAGGTACAAAATACTGACTGTACTTTTGTCATTATAATTTATTTAACCGAGTAAATGTCAAAAAATGGCGGATCTGGCCAAAATATTTTTTTCACTGATCTTCTTATCATCCCATCATTGATGCCTGATTTCAAATCATTATTTATTATTCAGTTTGGCTAGCTCAGCAGCCTATATAGGATTCTATTAAAAATGTATTCAATTCAAAAACCGAACACCGTTCCGTATAAAAACCAAATTTTCAATATTAACAAATAGATGTCTAAAATCGAGTACACACCGCATCGCACGGGCCGAGTTGAAAAAGAAAATGTCGTTTCCTCTCGCCGTCACCGCCAGAATAGCCGTGGCCGGTTTTGCTCGTATTTCCATACTCTTCCGCTCGTGTCCTCCCATCCCTATTTCTGGGCGTTTTTAAATTTCGAATACGAAACTGTGCTTACATTTGAGCTGTTGATTATTTTCGAGAATACCCCCGCTGTGTAAGCTTCTGTTGGCTGATTGCGGCCATTTTTTTTCTTTTCGTCTTTAGGTTGCAGTTTATTTTTAATTTGTGCTTCAGAGTTTTGGAGTCATTTCTGTGGAAGGGCGATGGACTGTTCGCGAGTGGATGTTGGGCGTAACTTGTTTTCAAGCTGTTTTGGTAGTGCTTGGAACTTCGCCATTAGGATGTTAATGTGAGAACATAGTTTAAATTACTGGTCTTTTTATGTTCACTTGGCTACGTCACGTTTGCAATGTTCAATTACAAAACCCTACCCATTTTTTTTACAAAACGTGCTTGCGACAAACCAACATTAAACCCGTCATGCGCTTGTCATCTTAACTCAGGTCACAATAGCGAGAATGAGCTAGACAATACTGTCAAACAATGCACCTACAAAACCACTTCTCACTTCATATATTAATATTAAATTGATTCAATAAATCATAATCCAGACGAGATCGCAGAATGATCAATTTGCCATCAAAATGAGCCCTTTACAAACTACAGAGTGGGATCCATCGCTTACCATAATAGTAATTTACTTGTGCCGAATTGAATGGATTGTGTGAAACAATGGCATCTTGGAGGAGTGACGTAATCGTATATTACTATAGTTATAACACAAAGGTGTTTTGTTACTCACAACGTTAATTTAGAAACGGTAAATCGTGCTTTGGTATGGTTTTGTTTGATGTGATTCTGTTTTGCTTGGTTTAATTGAAAATTCTTTGAGATGATTCTCAAAGATCTTCTTCATTTGGGTCTCTATGAGGTAGCTTGTGGCGCCTCTTTGATAGGACAACTGGGGGGGACCATAAGCTCTTAGAGTAAGGTTATTTTGATATCGCATAAGTGACAGATGTATAAATGATTTTATTTCTGTAAGTTGGTTTGTACAAACACTTTTACATGTCGATCATATTTTTTTAAAACTAGATGAGGTCGGCGTTTCCTATCTAACTACTCTGAAAAGAAAGGCCGAAACAAACTCAGTTACAAGTCATATAAATCTGTCCCTTACGCACACTCAAAATAAACTTACTCTAAGAGCTTATGGTCACCCCTCTGGTATAGTCGACTGCGTTTCGGTGGTAAGCACACTTGCCTAGAAGTAACCCATTCGCTCTTGACTTAAAGACACCTAGGTTGTAGTTATCGGGAAACACAAACTCCGGCAGGGAATGCCACTCCAGCTGCCGGCAGCAGTACCTACGCCTAATTAATAAAAGTATTCTCAAAACGTTTAGTGCGTATGGGTGGGGTGTCCACCATGTACCGATGGCACACCGCCGTGCTTCGAGCTGGCCTAGTGTAGTACGCATTTTCAATAGAACTAGAGGCCAGCTTATTTTACAAGATTTGAGATTATATTTTTAATGACGTTTAATGTCTCTGTTGTAACAAAAATACCTTTTGTCAATAGATTAAAACGAGCATTAAGTACAACAAACATAAGTATTTCACGTAGGTACTTGAAATACTCCTCTCCCCCTCTCTTTACTGAAATAACCGTCACACATTATGATCTATATTCAAATCAGATCAGTACACAGTTTGTAGTGATAATCAAATAACGTTACTGTTTTACGTATGTTGAAACATGGCCATATTATTTACTATGCTCGTCCATATTGACAAAAAATATTTAGGAAAATTCTTTGTACATTGCCAAATGTATTATAATATATTATGCTGCACGTGTTGAGTTCAACTGTCAGTGCAGAGAGTAATTACAATAAACATATAAATAAATAATGTTGTCCTATTTTTCTCTCCAAATTCGTGGTAACTTTGCTAATATTTTTTATCAATTTTACATCCTTCCTAGGCTGTTTTTGATCCCTGTCTTTTATACAACCTTTTAGATGGCTCTGGATCAGACAATGGTTTTTTAATTGAAGGTGCTGAACAGAAGATTTCGTTTTTTTGACAATTAAAACGTCTTTAGAAAAAAGAATTTGTGTAATAAATATTTCAAACTCACCTAATCTCTTCGAAATCTCCGAATTATGCATCTTCGGGTTATCCTGGGCGATTTTTCGCCTTTGTAACCTCGACCACACCATGAAAGCGTTCATGGGTCTCTTAATGTGTTCCTCCTGAACTTTCTTCTGTTGGGGCCCGTTCATGGCGGAGATAGAGCCCATGCTCCCGATGGCCCCCATAGCTGACATGGGACCCATGGAGAAGTGCCCCATGGAGCTCCCGAAGCCAGTACGGTCGCACATCGCACCAGCGGCACTGAAAACAAAAGGGTTGTTCGTTAAGTGAAAAGAATGAGTCATCGTTTGCAATTCTTAACTTGTTTGTTTCCATACAAACATGAATGATGTATCTGTCATTGATTTCCACAATGTGGACTAAGATGATGGTGGGTTCACAGGAATCTTGATAAGTCTATTAATTAATTGTCTAGGAGAGACGAAATGATACACAACTTGCTACATAACAAGATTCTGTTGTACTCAACCGTTAAGTACAGTTAAAAGGATCGATAGACAATCTGGTTAAAGTAATTACAGCAGCTTACTAATCTAATCACCCTCAACAACCAGTGCATCTCATCAATTACTACACACAAAATCACGTTCCCAATATCAAAAAAAATTAAACAGACACCCCTAAAAAATTAATAAGTAACCGTTTCCACGAACACGAGCATTAGTACCCCAATACACGGTCCACCACGTGTTTCTAACTTTTAATATGGCTGACAATTACCGTGCTCAAAAATGTGGAAAATATTAATATTAAAGAGGGTGTCATAATGGCTTATGACGCGGGGATGGTTTTAAAGCGCTAGCTCCTGATTGGCTCTCCCCTCGATTCGGTGTTTCCTTAAGAAGGTAAGAAGTGAAATGCGCAGTGGATGTAATGAAAAGCTTAAGTTGGTAAGGGTTTGGGAGAAGAAAGGGAATTAAGGAGGAAAAACCGTTTAATGGTGTCTTGAAGAATTATATTAAACAATAAAAGATCATGTAGGTATGAAATGAAAGACATTTCCAGATTTACATAAATTAAAATTATCATCTGTTCATAATGTGATTTGACAATAGTAAAAAAAATCTTAAAAAAGAATTATTTAACCGACTTCCAAAACAAAAGACTACAAAGCGAAAAATAACTTGTTTTGTACCAATGTCTTTGGTACCAATTTTTTTTTTCGTTTTTGTCATCGTTTCGTATAGCTACTCGTATACCTATAAGATAAGAATCTAATTGCTTGACCCTGTCTCTGGACCCATTTCCCTAATTTAATAGCAATACGGTAAGAAACAGAAGCCATAGGACAGTTTGATGTGGCGACGCTTTGGGAGTCATATGTCCAACAGTGGGTAGTTCAATCTTTCGACTTAATTGATGGTGATGACGGTAATAAAATCAACAAGATAAGTGATTGCCAAAAATACCTAACTGTCATTTTAGTCATCCATCCGTACGCCACTATACAGATACAAACAAAACGATTGTATTAACAAATCAATTCAGGGACATTGTACAAAAAATGGTTTCAACCTTAAACCTTATGACGTATGCGGTGTAGGGTGGTGCAATCATTTATTATAAAATGTATCAAAACGTATGTTTGACACAATTGATGGTCACCCTAGTGATAGGGGTGGTAGGTACTATTGGTAGTAGGTATATTTGTTTATGTTTTTACGTTCGTTGTTTTAACTATGTGGTGGGTTGGATAATTTTAAATTAATCGTAACCTACTATTACTATGTGTGTTAGACTGGAATTAAAACAATATGAAATTTAGCACACATGTTTAGAAGCCCAATTAGAGTAACATATGTGAATATTGGGCAATTCCAACAAAATTACATACATACGTGTCGAATTGATTACTTACCTCATTTTTTTGAAGTCGGTAAAATCTTATCAATTAATTTACAATAGATAGGTATTGCTTTTAAGCAAATAGGTAGATGTTTTTTAAATATTTTTAACTAGGTAGGTAGTTAAATTAATTATACTATGGAAGAGTGGAATATCCTAACGCAGGCAATTTAAAATTTACTTTAAAGGAGACTCCAAACGCGAACCCTGTAAACTGAAGCTTTAATAAACTACCAAAAAAACCAGGCATATGAAAAACCCAAAAATATATGAAAAAAAGACCACAGTTTCAGCCTATATAAGCACTTTTATTTGTTTATAAAAGTCATAAGCAATAGATTTTTTCATTTTATTTCATGTCATTAAAATCCGAAGACAGGTAAGAAATACTGACAAAATAATGACAAACCTTTTGCGGATACGTAACATAATTATGGTATCAAAACACAGTGTCTCATTAGAAAAACACTTATAGCACACCCTTAATGATATGTGATTGAAATACGCACTAGTGTTTGTAACAAGGGTGACCCATTTAAAACTCAATCCCGGATAACCGATCCAACTTTATTTCAAACGTCGAACGCAATCGAACTGTATTTCAAATTTAAAAAATAGAACGTTTTTCTTTTAAAACTCAACGTTTCATGTTCCAGGAAAGCTATATTTGGGTCAAAAAGGGTGTGTGTCTGTGTTTGTCTGCGGAATGTGTCAATATTTGTCACCGTGCAACCGGGCGCTACTGGCTGCTACCTATTTGGTCGTGTTATTCTTAATTCCGGACGCTCTGTTAGAAGGCATTATGAGGTTTTAACAGCAATTAACGTTTGCACAGGATTGGTTTTCTAGTTTTAGCGTCGTTTGATGGTGATTGCGTGTTGAATTGTTTTATAGTTTCTTTAAGTGAGGTTTAAAATATTTAATAGACGTTTTGTTGTGTTATGTTTCTGTTTCAGGGCCAGAAACTACTTTAACAGTAATATAATTTAATAACCAGTAACAAAAAGTTTATAAATTTATTTTGGTATTAAAGGCTTTTCACACGATATAACGGTTTTAGGTTAGTTCAAAAATAGAATGGAATAAAAAATATGACCTTAACATTGCGATAATCTGCCTTAGTTTGAATAAAAACTTGTACCAAGTCGCGAAAGGTACAACCAATGAACCGTAAATCCAGTCGTATCTCATTTTTTTTGCAATTTAATAGATAGTAGTTACCTCTGAGTGGTTTTAGTTCAAAGATCATAATTTTTATTCCGTATTGTAACGTGACTACAAAATTATTTTGCCTATAATATCTCTTCATTGGCCAAAATACCTACCTCAGAAAAGTTGTAAATTGGAAGTCTCATAAAACATCTTTGTTAACACTTTGTACCTGTACCACATCATTATACCTGTGTACTTTTGTATGTTTTACAAAACAAAACGTCACTGACCGTCAGCATTGCAGGAAACCGTGAATATGTCACCAAACATTGACAATTGACTTTTAGCTACTGTAGGTGTGTTTGTCTAGAGGCTCTGGACAAAGTGATATTGTAGAAGCCGCTAACGATTATCGAAATGTCAAAATTTTACCAATGACATTCTGGTGGCGCTCGTCAATCCCGCACATTTTGAACATTTTGAAAATCGCAATCGCTGATAGAATGTCATGTCTGGCCTCCAGATACAACTGTAAGCAAGTGCCAATAATTATAACAAAATATATAATAGCATACTAATACCATTTCAGAATTGCATTTCCTGTCTGATTGAACTCCCTTCTAGTTAAAACACATTTTAAATTATTTTTCCGACTTCGACTTCCTCGTGCAAGCTGAAGATCCATAATGAGGGCTTAAATAAGGTGTGCTTTTGACACCTAACCTGTCATTATCCCTCATTAGCAAGCACAGGAGTTCTTTCTGACGTCCGCCATTTTCATATTTGGTTTTTCAAATCTAATTGGAAGAGTCACATAAGTATTTAACTATCCACCCAGCAATAAAAACTAATTGAAGGCATGACTTTGAGAAAATTCCACAAGGAAAAGAAAAAACTGTTCTTTTTGCAAAGCCCTTGTAGCTGAAATGTTTCGCCATTCAATTGTTTCTGAACAATTCTGTCAGAAACATTTTTTAACAAACTGTCCAAAGGCCAAACTAAACTACAGAACTAAACAAATAAGCTACTGTAAACTACTTACGAGTCGTAAGACATCGCCGATGCAAACAACAAGAGAATTTGTCTTGACAATTAACAACCAGACGTCGAACCTTTGAGATTTCGCTTGGACGCTCGAAAAATGCGCTTGCATTCTTTGTATGAGGGTTCCGTCGATTTTTGAGGTGTTTTGTGGGAATATGAATCATGGATTGACTGTTTCAGATTTGTGGTTAAGGATCGATTTCTGAACCGCTGATGTAGCTCAGACAAGTGCAAAAAAAAACAAGTAGTCAAAATAGTTTATTTCAAATAAACCTTAAATTATCAAACAAAAAAAAGATGAATCTTCTACTACTGACGGTGCCTCAACGTAGATTTACTTTTTGGCGAGGATTTAGTTTATTTCTATTATAAAAGCCACGGCATGTTAGCTGAAGAAGATTTACCCAAGGGCACTCATTTACAGACTACGAATTCTAGTATCCATTTGTGAGCTGCAAAAGGCTGAAATTATTGAGTATGCTATTGACAGAAAATGAGAATTAGATACCTAATTGGGAAACTGCAACAAATTCTGATGCCAGTAGACCAAAAATGCCAAACTATAATGATTCTACTGCTACTACAACAAACCAATTAACCCATAAAGAGGTCCAAAGAAAGAAAAATCTGTTTTCACTCAACAAGATCCATGAAAACAATATGTAACCTTAAAAGAACCACGACCTTTTGTCTCACAAAAAAAAAACTACAGTCTGTCAGTAGGTACCTAAGTGAAATCGGCGCTCGTTGAGAGGTTCTAATTGTCTGCACAAACGAACGCATGATCTTCTGTTTGCTGCCGGCGAGAACACAAGCTGTGTTAAAATGTAACCGACTGGCAAGAGGTGGTAATCGAAATTAGAGGAGGATTGGTGGTAGGGGCTGTTCTTAATGTCATAGAAGGTACTAATTAATTATGTTCTAATGAGAGATGAAGAGCTTGCTGTTTCCGATATTTGAATTGATTTGGAGAATTAAAGAGGCGCATGCACTTGCGTCTGTAGAGGAAACTGCAAATGTATTGTGCTTTTAGCGAAAATAACGTCACTAAGATTGAATGGTCGGAGTGGAATAGTCCGTTTTGCTGCAGCTAAAGAACAACAATCACCGTATTCATACATTTTCTTAAGTAGATTTTACTGCGATATGCTGTCATTTTATAGAATGCCTTTTTTTGGAATGGAAAGCATTTGCAGCACCTCAAATGCTTAGCAAGTCTCTTTCACAGAGACAAGGCCTGTGAAGTGGTAGCATTACAGGCCGATAACACGTATGCTATATCTCAGTGACGTCACCCCACTACCAACCAAACAAAGCAAGAAGTCAACATTCCTTCACAACAGACACCATCATATTAATCTGAATACTTCACAACAGAATAAAAATCGTCGGCTTCCACAAAGGATAATCACCATTGTAAACGTGTAAATACGGAGTCTTTACGACCCGCTGTAAAGGAGAGGCGATTGTGGCCTCATTAGGCCATCAGTTCGGGCACTAATTGGTTTTATAAAACATTGCCGATTTGTAGGGGCCCGTAAATGTGTCAGGGGGATTTTGTTCTTGATACCAGTATCAATGGTCCCTGAGTAATGGCATAGAATTGATATTATATTTATATTGTAACTGCTACTGCTATATCTAATCTATACTATATATATGTACATTATATATAGTATTACAAAGCTGGAGAGTTTGTTTGTTTGTTTGAACGCGCTAATCTCAAGAACTACTGGTTGAAATTGAAGAATTCTTTTTGTGTTGGATATTCCATTTATCGAGGAAGGTTATAGTCTATATAACATCACGCTACGACCAAAAAGAGCGGAGCACAAATGAAAAATGTTGCAGAAACGGGCAAAATTATTCCTTTTTGAGAGCTTCCGTCGCGTGCGCTGCGTAAGCGCTTAAAGTTTCGCAAAAATCATGTATGTAGTGTAGGTAGGGTAGGCTAAGTAGGGTAAATGGGTATGTTGGTAGACAGTTGACGGGAGCGAAGCCGCGTGGGATAGCTAGTAAAATAAATAAAATAAAATAGCTCTTATTGACTGATAAACAAACTAATTACAATATAAGTAATCTATAACTAAATAAAACGAATTATTGCACTTCGGCGTCGTCCATCAGCGCGTCCCTAGACGCTTAGGCTTCCCCCAGGCTCCTCCATTTGTCACGGTCTCGTGTAGCTCTTGCCCACAGGGCACCAGCTATCTCCACTATATCATCGTCCCAGCGTTTGCGTACACCACTACTTCTCTTTGATCCATCTCTAACTTGTAATTCTATTATAGCCTTGGACCACTTATTTTTCTGTCACTTATCACTGCTTTAAGTGTCATCATAAAATTACCAAAGCGCCTCCATGCGTTATGTTAATCAACAGTTAATTACAAAAAAGCTTAGCTACAGTACCTACCTACTGCCAGTCTGAGCAACGAATCTAAAATCATAATATATGCCGTTATGTAATTCCAGAGTCTTGTTGGTATTTTGTAGTCTAATTGGTAAATCTCGAATAAAATCTACAACTCCAGAAGCGAATTCTCATCATCGGAACCCGTTATGCAAAATAATTTCGCAATTGTTAGTTTTTTAGTTCTTGATTAACTGCCATTCTTTTAATATCGGCTAATTGACGAAAACGCAAAAGTATCACTCCATTTACATAAAAAAATAATATCTGCGATTTTTTGAAGATTATTTATTGTATTTACCTGGATTTCTTGTAAAAAAAGACAACATTAAATGTCTCAGAATGTATGTAAAATGAAGGCCACCTTACATAAAATACAAAAGAAAAAGTTTAATGAAAAGTACCCGTCAATAACTTTACGTAATCTAGCTAGTACCTTTGTTTTTGTTGAAACCTTCAAAAGGCGCCTGGACTTTTGAGGAAAACACCAGTGATTGTGTACCTTACAACTACTGGTTAGTTTTTTTTTTGAGTAAAAATATATCTGAAAAACTCCAACTGCCCTCCAATTAGAATTACCTTTGTTTTTGTTGAAACCTTTAAAAGGCGCCTGGACTTTTGAGGAAAAGACCAGCTATTGTGTACCTAACAACTACTGGTTACTTTTTTTTGAGTAAAAATATGTCTGAAAAATTCCAATGTCCTCCAATCAGAATCTTGTTAGATTTTTTACCAAGGCAGAAATAGCAAAAGAGGCTTTAACACACAGGCATTGGCCCAACGCCTAGTTGTGGCCAAGGCTTGTATAGTACCTACTTTTCCCAAATAATGCGCAGAAATAAGAAATAACTCATTTTGTCAATATCAATGACAAACAACAATAATTGTTCCCGCGTTAGTGTTCTTTTGTTTTTTTTTTTAAATAAACAGCGTTCTATTTGCAAACCAGTTCGAAATTCAAATAAAACCTTTCATAAGTTACCTTCTTGGTTGCCATGTTTCGGAGTAAAAGATCGTTCCATTTTTGAATATGAGTTTACTATGTAATTTATTTTGGCCGCTAGGCTAGACACGACAGAAATGGATTTTCATACAACTTTTGCCGGCCGCTGCTCGCTTGTATTTGGCCAGTACAGCAATTTCGATTTATCTCGAAGAAGGTTGTCAAAATAATGCTCAAATTTCCAAGCATGTTTGAGAAAAAATCAATATACCTATGCCTTACTTATCTTGATAAAGGTAAATTTACCTCTAGGCATTATTTATTATATTGTCCTGAGGCGACCATCGATAGTAAGTTAAATATCTACCTATCCTAGTTGGGTAGATACCTACATAGACATCAAGTGTAGCCACAGATGGCATAATCTTTTATGAAGTTATGTGAAATTAACGACATCAATTAACCGTGGTCAGGTATTGTAGAGTGGCGTTATTTGTTATACCTAGGATTTATACCTATCCAATAACTATATTTTACAACATTATCAAAATCCCTCGTGCCTGTGCGCTCTTGGGCCCTGACCGCTTTGACTTATTGTGTACAAGTTATCCATTCTAAATACTAATGTCTCTTTAAGGATCTAAACACATAACCGCGATGCGGCGTTACGGCAATTTCTAGGGGCTATGCATTTCTAGCCGAAACACAACGGCAATTTCGGCGTAACGCAACGCGATATGTCTTTCAGCCCTACAAGTCCATTCGGCCAGCAACAATTACCTAACACAAGGTAGGTACGTAACTTATGCAACCTCAACCGTTTGCAGTACCTTCATCACACTGACATCCAGCCAGCAGGTACGGATGGCAATTGCTGCACTGCAAGACAAAAGCCTCTGTACAAACAGGTATTAAGGGATTGATTTTTCTTCCTAGTGTGTAGGTATTATCCACTTAGGTAACATAATAGGTACCTAGTTACTTACCTATTTGTGGTAACTACCTATGTTGAGGTACGTAGTCGTGCCCGTATGTTAGTGTAGCGTACCTACCTACCTCATGTAAAAATTCACAGCTTCTGGGTCAACGGATCAACTCAGGGAAGTCAGTGACAACCTCTGAATAGTAAAAGACGGTGAAAGATTATAGATTTTATTGATTAGGTGCCTTATCGATTTATTTCTATGAACATTTGTACTTGTCTTGATTTTTATTTTATTTCTGAGAGTGACAACTGTTTCATATAGACTAGATTTTTACGTGCAGGCAGAAATCTACGTCAGTACGCTACGCTTTTCTAAAGAAGGAATATAAATACCTACAGAAAGACTGAATTTATTACTATTAAGTATTTATTGCATTAAGTACCTACATAATATCGGATACTTGATATTATATAATGATCTTGAGTGACACAGGAGATTTTTAATTAAATTTGTCCATTTTTGCCGTTGCCGCAGATGGGCACGCCCTAATTTAAATAAATGAGAAAGGGTATATATACCCTAAGGTTATTACATGGGTGAATTCATCTTTTTATGTGAGTAAAATAGACCTAGGTAGTACAAACATACCTACTATAAAGTACCTACTGTAGATAGTTATAATAGGTATTATGTAAGTAGAGCAGCTTCTAATACATTAACTATTATACGATTTATTTGAGTACCTACAGTTACAGCAGCCGATCAGCGTAATAAAAAAATAACATAACATCACACTTTTATTTCCCGAAGGGTTTGGCAGAGTTGCACCTTGCACATCATAAATACATTGCAAAATAAGGTTTTAAAACAAAAGCGAACACATGCAATGCAATGCATTTAAAATCAAATCAGAATAAAATACATATTAAGTATTTAATTTAACTTCATTCAATTTCAGCAGGTTATCTTGAACTCTTCGCTGGCCTTGACATTCTTTACCAAGAAAACTGATTCAGGGTATTTTTACTCATAAACAAAAAAGCAGGAAACAACAAATCGTGGAACAAACAGCAAAACAAATCGATTGGTCACAAGTTCAACGACCATCGCTGGTGTTTCGACCTCCGCGGACAGCCGCCATCATTACAACGCTCGACCACAAGTTTTTAAATAAAGAACAACTATGTTTACCTCATAAAGTGACCGCTGGCACGTTGGTGTAACTCCAGATCCAGAATGAAGCCTTTCAATCACGTTTAAAAAACAAAGTCCGCCGGCACTGCACACACAAATCTTTGTCAAAAAATAAACAAATTCTCAATAATTATAAACAACTGTTGTCATTGTATACGTAACTGTTATTACACGATCGATTTACTCGATTTGCGTTATCGTATCGCGTGTTGCAAATCAAACGAGCGCGAGCTCCGTGCGTCCGTCGCTCGCTCGACACAATGGCGACAATCGACAATCGCGCGCCGCGACTGCGGTGACGCCGCTACCGACAAATCGAGTGATAAACCCGAGCGAGCGGACCAATCCGCGCGCTCCACTACGCCCACGAGTGCGCGACGCGCCTCCCCATTGGCCAAGTAACTGCCATTGCCTTACGGATGTTATTATGCAGAACGAGACCAACAGTTCGAAATAAGAATTTTAAACGTTTACTAGCCGGGCGTACAATGCAAATTGGTTGCGCGCGTTCTGCGCCGCGGTCTCACTCTGGTGCTTCGTCTTTTTGTAGATGAGTTGGTATATATGAAACAAGAATGAATTCGTATGACAGCCAGCGGTCGTCTCACCTGAACCACTCAATGGCCACTTAGCGTTATTTCGTTATACTGCTTATTGAGAAAACAAAGCAGGCTACCAATATTTATTTTTTATTTCTTGATAAGAATATGCAGACTTACGAATTTTTAGCTGCTTATTTTTCTATACCATATATAGGTCACATGTTGCGAGAGGAAAATAATAATAAAACAAATTGTTTTAAGCAATACCAAAACTCAATAATTTAAAAAAAATGTTATCTGGTACCTATAGATTTTCTTTGATGTCCTTAAAAATAAATATTTCTAAGTAGGGATCTAACCAATACTGTGTTATATAAACAGCTAATAAATAACTCTATTACTTAAGACATACCTATTGCCGGGGTCAAACATGAGACCCTGTAAATTATATCGATAGAAAGGTAATTGATCAGCAATAGGCAAAGTAGGCAACTTAAAGTCAAGTTGAACAAAACTGCGGTGTAAATTCTAACAAGATTTATGTCTTAGTAGAAAATAATATATTTTCCTGGTGTCATTGTATCACATTCACACCTGATATTTACAAGAAAGCAAGAATTATTAAATATTTAAAATATATTTTAATAACGTGGGTGAATCTTAAATGTAACTGATCCCTTTTAATATTTTTAATTAATAATAGGATCCTCAGCCATGTGACTTATTAAAATATGAAAACGCCATAGGCGAAAAAAACATTTTGTCTTTTTTTCAAATTGTTGACATTAATGAATGAAAAAAAAATCACAATCAATGCTTATTGGAAATATTCTAAAATTCCAATCGACAGCATTTTTTTTGTCTTTTTATGACTCAATTCAAATATCTTGGCAGAACAATAAACTGTAGTTGTATTTTTAAAATGTCTATTCTGATTCCGATATCAACAAACGCACTAAAAGGATTGCGAGAGGAGAAGGGACTTTTAAAAACATTAAAAAAAAAGCGCTGACACTCATATAAAAACGCTACAAAGTAAAAAAGTAAAAAATAACTTCAATTTTGGAAGTCGGTCTCAAAAAATTAAGAAGCGAAGACAAGAACGCCGAGTTCAGAAATTGAAGTTATTTTTCACTTTGTAGGGTTTTTATTTGGAAGTCGGTTTGATTTTATACAAAAAAAGTTTTTATATTTCACTTTTTAGTTGTTTTGTGGCACATAATGGACCCGTTCTAGGTATATTAGGTACTTATAATGCCCAAAATGATGCTAGAATAGATTACGCCCATTAAGATTAATACAATAGAGTAACACACATAAAAAAATACAGTCGAGTTGAGAACCTCTTACTTTTTGACGTCGGTTAAAAAAATAAGGTTTGCACGAGTATTGTCAAGCAGCAAGAAAATATTTAAAACTAGTGCGAGAGTAGTCGCGGACTTGCAACACAACAGGGCAACTTCTTATTTATTGGCAGTCTTTCAGTGGGTGGAGGGTGAAAGTACTCATGAATCTGAACAATTTTCCCTCCAGTTTGGTACTGCTGATTTTTATGTGAAATAAAAATCTGCTATTTTCTACATTTTGTCGAGTTATGCAAACATAAATGGAATGGACACCGGTTTTTTTTTCATACAGATTTATATAACGGTTTAGGACTTTGAGGCTTTTTCCAAAGTTCTCTTCATATAAAAAGATTTTATATAATGGCTTCAATGGGACCCACTTTTAAATACTTGAATATTTTAAGATATTCGAACGTTACAACTGCAGAATTGATTTTTTCACATCGTATCATACAATATCTACTTAAAAAACACAATAACGTATCGATTTCTAAGCTAAGAAGACCGTTGGAATATTTTAAGGTCAAGTATCGATCCATATTAATGCAATTTTAACATCAATAGAAATCATAACGGAAGCCAGATTGAAGAATAACATTCTGTCGTATCAAAGGAGGCAATAACTCTAACGGCTAAGGATCAATACAATTTCTATGAGGATTAGCATATGTCTATCATGTACGATATGATCCAATAAAACTACAATTCAAAGTTAAATGCAAATCCGTCAGTGATATAAGATGTCCCTTAGCGAAATCGCTAAAAAAATCAGAAATGTCATCCGTTTGCTTCAAATTCAAATGAGGTATGTCGAGAAATTGTCATGGCCACCAAAATGTGGAAGGCCATTTAAAAATATGAATATGACACAATGAAAGCGTTCGATAATTGAATTGTAACGTTGTGTGAAATGTTGGCGACACGAGGGCAGCGGGTCGCGCCCTAAGGGCGGCGGAGTGACGTGTACGCACAATGTGCGGTCTACAATGTAACATACGCAAATTAACTACGTACACATTTTATTGGCAATAAAAAATCTATTGAGCGATTCGCGTCGTAGTGTACATGTGCCGTTGATAAAAGAATTTAAAATATCGATAAATGATTTTTACATATGACTGGGGAACGAAAATACGTATGCAGATTTTGTAACATGTGTAAATGCAGGTAGCTTTGTAATTTTTATTGCTTCGGCTACTGTGATTTAAATTGCATAATGCGATCACAACGGAACTCGACAGACCGTTACGAATTTATTTATTGGCAAAGTGATATAAATACTTAATTTAGCAATAGGCAAATGGTCCATTAATGATAACTCTTTGAATAGTAATGTATTAAATCTATGAATATTCAATCAGAAAATTTTCATTGAAGCATGACATTTATGTGGACCTGTCTCTATAAAACATGTTATTGATTTGATCAATATAAAACTGTCTAGATTTTTACTAGCACTTTTCGTTATCCGTTCATAGAATACAAACCGTCAATGAATTAATATCTCTATCAGTTTAATCAAAGACGATTTCATGTTCAATACTAGAATCAGAATACTAATAAAAAAAGGTTAAAAGATAAATATTCGGTTAGTGGATTATTATTAATTATTGTTCATAAATTATATTTTTTATTTTGTTCACATACCACTATTGAGTCCTTTCTAAAACAAAGATTGACTGGCAGAGAATGCCTTGCTGCGTTAAGTTCACCTATGTTCTATCATCAAGTTTAAATAAATATTATAGCAGAGTGAAAATATTTAAAACCTTTGTCAAACGCAAAGAACAACCTTAAGATTTTACGAATTGCCTTTCTTAATCCCACTTTCGCCAAAAACTGAACACAGAGTTAGTTGCATACACGAGGTTAAATAACAAATATGTCGTAAATAATTGGCCATATTAGCTACTAATTCGGAGTAAGTAAATATCCCAGGGTGGTGCTAGTGGACCTTACATACCAAGGTATAAGGTAGTCATATTATAGGATAATGAAAAGAATAGCTCATAAAATAATGATTAATCATCGTCATCATCAGCCTTTTAATTTGCCCACTGCTGGGACACAGGTCTCCTGTCTGTAGGAGGGAATGGGCAGTAATGCACCGCGGGCCTAGTGCGGGTTGGTGGATATCACATGTTTTCGAATTTTTGGTTCAAGGACATGCCGGTTTCCTCACGATCTTTTCCTTCACCGTTTTGAGAGCAGAGGTGATGAAATCATTTACACAAAGTTGCAGCCGTTACCACTGGGTCACCACAGCTGCTCTATGCTCAAATTAATTAAAACTTACCCAGTTAAACGGGAACAAGAAGCATTATCTACATGCTATACGTATCTATCTATGACACAATAGATTAGCGTACAAAAATCAATCTGTTTGCAAAAATTGCTCATTGCATTCAATATGCTCTGTTTTCTTTATAACCATTATATAAAAGTATCACATTACTGTTAAAGAAATTCGTAATACGCCTTTTGTCAGCTATAAAACTATCAGATTTTCCATGAAATCGCGCAACAACAAATAATTTCGATGCCTAACCGTTTCACTACACCGATCACAATAAAATATCATTAGCATATCGTACACTGCCTATGCACATGACACAATGTCATATGTTAATTTATTTGGTTTACAAAGCGATACAATTTCGCGTATTTGTTGCTCATTGTACAACGAACAATTCCGTTATATCGATATTTTCATGCTAATTCAATTTTTACGAATTTAAAATCGATACATGATGGTTCCTTTGTGCATAAACGGGCGTGAACGGATCGCTCTATTTTTAAATTTGAATTTAGAAACGATTATTCTGAATTCGAATTTTTGATTGATTGGCGCTTTCTTATATATGCTTAAGTTTGAGGATCAAACGTCAAAGAGGTTCCATTTATGATATAAATTAATTGATATTTAAATAAGTGCGTGATACGGTTTGATTGGATTATCACGCTTGGGTTCAATTGTTGGCTACTGAAGACGGTTGTCATTTCGATAAAATAAATTAGAATATTACTCTGTGTGCGAATAATATTTGATCACAATGTTAACAATAACAACAACGTTTTTAATCCGTGTAATCTGTTACATGTGTATTTCAAACACAGATCATGCTCCCTTTTCTTGGGTTACCTTCTCACCAAACCTAGTAAAACTGCTCCGAATACTTGGCCACAGATTATTTCAAAAACCAGTGTTCCTTCTCACAAAATTAGTAGAAGCAGAGCTATACAACTATCCATTCTACCAGATGCTTTTGCTCTAGACAAGTGAGTAACATTCTAACGCCAAAAACGACTCGATATCTTACATTTTGGCATTACAATAATCGCCATTTCTGACACTTTCTCTAGACCTCTAGACCCTCAGTTATGCGGCTAAATGCTAACATCTTTTTTTTAGGGTTCCGTAGTCAACAAGGAACCCTTATAGTTTCGCCATGTCCGTCTGTCCGTCCGCAGCTTAGCTCAGATACTCTTAGTATTAGAAAGCTATAATTTGGCATGGATATACATATGAATCACGCAGAAAAAGTGGAAATAAAATCATGAAGAATAAATCTTTTTAGGGTACGCAATGTTTTTTTTTCTCGTCTGTCTAGTGATGTGGGGTATCGTTGGATAGGCCATTCAAACATATTACCGTTCTGTGTAAACCATTTTTCGACTCAGGGATCATTTAGCGTAAAATTAAGCTTTAAATGGCTAATTTTTGTTAGAGTCAAGAGTCCGCCTCTGCCAGCTAAATGGTTGTTTTTGGGTATGTGAAAAAACTGGTGGCAGTAGTAAATATAACGAAATTAAAGGAAAACTCCTATCACAACTAAGTAGGCTTTACAAGTTTACGAGAAAATCTTATAAAAGGTACTTGGAAAAGTAAAAAAAAATGTAAAAAATTCATACATAACGTTGTTAGTTGTGTAAAACAGGTAGAAAATATAAGTTGATGAACCATGTACAAATGTACAAAAATAAAAATGATTTCCTAATTTATAATGTAACGCTCAAATAACGCATTGGAGTGGGCGGCGGCGTTTGGCAGTACCGGTCCGTAATTTTTATTACAAACGCTTGCCTCTACACGCGATGGTACCCAAAAAGATAATAATTTTTCTAAATTCACTTGTGAAGTTGGATTTTATAACTCCTTCTTCAGTTACCATCGTCCTATGTGGGCCCATTTTAAGACGCTGTGAGCCGCCGAAACCGTTTAAATGTTCATGAAACAACAAAAAGCCCTCTTCTTAGTCCGCATTATTGTTCAACTACGGAATTCTATTACTGCGCGTGTCCCGACATTCACTTGGCAGTTTTTTATTTATATATTAAGGCTTGACCATTATCTCAACCGATGGTAACCGATGATGTGATCGACAGAGAAGCACGCTTGCCTAAAACAAACCTATTCACTCTTGACTTAAAGTCTCCCAGGTTCCTCAGGACCTCGACCAAATCTAGTTAGTTCAATTTATTACCACGAGACTTCTCCCGCCAGAGTCTAGGTACAACTCGTACCACTCAATTTCGTCTCAATATCTCGCTTGTTATCGACTATCAATTTAGTGACGTACGTCGAGAGGACGTGCGTCTGATTGATTCGATGGATGGTCCTTATCGACTCGCCTTTTTGGGGTGCGTAATTTTTATTGTCTGATCTGGTGGAGGGTAATTACGTCAGACTCACGATGGCTGTGCGTGACGGACGTGGAAGATGTTTATCACTGTTTTGCAAGCAAATGTTTTTTTTTCAAGTGATGGAACATCATGACTATTTCGAAAAAACAGATTTGTAGGTATTATGTTTACGAAATCAGGTCATTTTCTTTACCAACACCATCATTGCAGTGGACGTACACTGCTTTGGTCGCCAAGAGTCGCCAAGCCACATAGACAAGTCATCATCATCAGCATTTTAATGTTCCCACCTCTGGGACAGCAGGCCTTCTCTTATAGAGGGTTTGGGCTATAACCCACCAAGCAGGCCCAGTGCGGATTGGTAGATGTCACATGTCTTTGAATTTTTTTCTTCACCGTTTTGAGAACAGTGATGATGTAATAAATTACACAAAGTAAAGCGCCTGCTCGAGGTTGAACCTACGATCTACAATTCGTAAATCGGGGCCGTAACCACTGGGCCACCACTGCTCATAGAGAGGTAAAAATACTTAAAGTCTAAATCTAAAGATAGTTAGGTTGAAAATACTGAATTGCATCATAGTTATCTATACATTATATACAAAGCAATCATCCCCAAACAAACAAAAAACAAATGACAACCGAACTATTCGTACCTTCATTCACCTCAAATAAAACGCTCTAATAACCAAAGCCAAATAAAACGACAATGACATAATCCTCACTGCGAAAGCCCACAGCCCACAGAGGCACATCACTAATTCGATCACTTTCGCAAACAATGCGACAAACGTTCGCAGACATCATCGTTTTTAGCTTGCGACTGGCGACAATGGGCTATGGAGTATGGGACTCGATCGAGTGGGCATTCGCACTCCGTCGAGCGAAAGACCTGAGACTTAATCTGTACTGAATACGTGCTGATCATTTGGATGTGCGAATTCGGGGTGTGGTTTAAGTGGGAAGATGAGAGCGGGGAGTGAAATTGGTATGTTGAAAAAAATATCTTTTTAGTCCGTCAGTTAGATCTTAAAAATATTGACACGTATTTTTATTTTGCCACGTAAACAAAAAAATACGACAGTGCATTAAAATATAGTGTGACGTTACAAGTCCCCACCACTAAATTTTGATACGCTTTATCTGTATCAAGTTTTATTTATTTGATAAAACATAAAATACGCGTCCAAAATTATTTGATAATCTCACTGACGGACTAAATAGAATTATCATTTTTATACCCTGGAAACATCTCTATTCTGTTACTACATAGCTGTTGTAAAGAGGCCAATGAGCGTCTACAAAATATTTCAAGAGTCTTTCTGTAAGCCGGACCTATTCTTTAATGTTTTTTTCATGGTCAAGCATCCAAAATTGACAATGAAATGGTTGACTGGTTCTTCGAAGGTACTTATGCAGGGTCTTGTTTTCCAAAGACAAAACATTTTTTTTTTCAGTTTAGGCATGTCCTTCAGTAGTTAATTCCAGTAAGGAAGCATGTGTGGATTCGAGGTGAAACAAACAAACATTGCCCCTTTCAATTTTTTTGAAAACACTTTAATTAAGTATTTACCTAAATACCAAAATAATCGCTTCAGCTTGTGATTAGACCACACTCAAATGACACAACTACACGCTAATAAATTGATATTGAGACATTTTTTTCACCTTTCCGGCACCAAACCATACAAATCTAAACCTTATCTCCATTGTCATTTAATTCAAAATCCCTTTGATTCGGTCTCATTTAAAAAGTGATGTCCTCTATTTGTTTAGGTGCAAAGATAAAGATCAAATAGTCCAATGTTTAATGGTAGGTACCTCTATCGTTGTTAAATCCAGTGGATGATCGTTTGCTACCGAAACCTGTTTGCTGTCAATGGGAGCTGATCTGAGGGTTAAGGAAACCATATAATTGACTGCTTATCTCCCTTAGAGAGATGTCAAATGTCGCAAAAAATGTGTATCGAGATTTGGTGTGCCGGTTTAAAGTAGGGTTACGATTTTTTAGGTCTTCGCAAGTGAGAGATAACCAAGATAAACCTCAACAATTAATGTCATTTATACGATACTAGCTGTCCCACGCGGCTTCGCTCTCGTCAACTGGCTACCTACCAAGTAGTGTAGGTAGGGTAAATGGTACCCTGCCTACCCTACCCTACCTACATTACATATATGATTGTTGCGTATCTATAACCGCTTACGCATCGCATCAACGGAAGCTCTCAAAAAGGAATAATTTTGTCTGTTTTTGCAACATTTTTCATTTATGCTCCGCTCCTATTGGTCGTAGCGTGATGTTATATAGCCTATAACCTTCCTCGATAAATGGACTACACAACACAAAAAAAAAACAATTCCAACCAGTAGTTCCTGAGATTAACGCGTTCAAACAAACAAACAAGCTCTTCAGCGTTATAATGTAACTAGCTGACCAACGCGGTAAAACGCGATTATTCGTCAATTGTTAGTCTAACAAATGGTCAAATAATTAACTCTCCAACTTCTTAGAACATTTGTGAGGCTAACAACTGAAAAAATATGATGATTTAGCGAAATTTGCAACCATTGGTTAGCATACGACACGGTTGGCGTAGTGGCTGAGCGATCGGCTGGTGCACTGCGTGTCGCGGGTTCGATTCCCGTACGGAACAAACATTTGTATGGCCTACAGATAATTGTTCCGGATCTGGGTGTCTTGTGTATGTGAGTTTAAATGTTTGTAAATGCACCCACGATACAGGAAGAAATAGTGTGGGGAAAAGCATTAAAAAAATTAACCATTGGTTGTGTTAACTACAGATCAAAAAACGTCTTTGAAATTATTGTAGAAAGTAAGAGTAGTGGAAAAAGAAGCTCTTCATTATGGCATCGGGGAGAATCTGTAAAACTAATACGAGTAAAGTAATAAGTGTACAATAGACAGCTAAATTCTCATCTGTTTGCCATTTCTCATGACCTAAATACTTTACAAAGAACCATCGTCCATCTGTCAATTTCCTATAAAGGCAAAACTGGCCAGTTACTGAAGCTGTATGCACCATTCATCTCCCGATTAGTCGCAGACTTTTGTCTGAATCGAAGAATTAAGTACTTTACTAACGAAATGCGACAAAATGTGGTAACCAAGCGTGTGATTCCTTTACCATAAGATAAAATCTGTAAAGACCTTAATGAATGGGACTTTCTTCTGTATGTAAGCACAGGACTTCCGACTTCAGAATGTTATTCAAGCAACCTTTTATCCTCATTATGTCGTAAGGTGAATGGTACTCGAAAGGGGCAGATGACACCACTTAACTCGCACAATTCAATTAACCGAAGATTAAGTACTTCATTTTAAAAATGTAAGGACTTTCTTTCGCTAATCCCGATTTTATTTACCGTAGAATTTACCAACAATAACTGGTTCGAACCGGATATTGTGGAACCGGCCACATTACCAGATAACAATCTAATTTTGAATGCAGATTTGCGGGATTGCATTCTATTGATGGATGACTGCTGGTTTTTACTTATTCGCCCCCATTTAGAAGATCAACCCTTAAGCCGCTGACTTAAAGTTGATATTTGAATGTAAATTGTTTCAACAACTGAATGATAAAAGTTTGTAATATCCTACTGAACTTTTGGTGTGCCAAAGATATCTTTAACATTACAATGGACCGTGTCTTTGTCACATAGGGTTGATTTTCCAATGTTCAGCTCTAAAATAAGTTGGTAAAAGTCCTCGTTCATTGGGAGGATTATCGATGTCCGATTTTCGTTAAAGATTCCCATAGGTTTTGTTTGTATCGGCAGCTTTGACGGTATACATGGTGTTGCGTATTGTTACAGGAATGTACAGCTGTTTCACTTTTGTACGATTGTGTGTGAAATGTGAATATTCTGATGTTTAAATGTTGAAATGTTTCTGTAACAAGTTTTAAATTCTGAAGCTTATAAATAAAATGTAAAACGTACATGTCAGTTTGGCTTTATGTTGATTTTGTAACATTCTTTGTAAAGGTAATTAATTGTGAATTTTTTTTGAGCTAGTTGATTTTACACTCATACGCATACTAAGTAGGAATACCTACCAATCAAGGTATGTACTTCGGTACTATAAAAAAAATATAAGTATAGCAAAACATGTATAATTAAAGTGCCATCATACTGCTTGAAGATCAACCCTTCCTTACAAACCAACATCTTTATTAAAACCGCTATTGACAAAACCACTTAATACTAAATATAAATACAATCTAACAGATTTAAACCACAGAAAAAAACTTAAAAACCTGAAAAAAATAACGGAAATTCATCAATATACTTTGATCACATCAACAAACAATATTCAACTTTCTGCTTCCAGTTTTACAATCCAAATTCCCTTTACTTTTGTTAGTTAGTGATCCAGATTCTACACAGTCAAAATACAACTTTACTGCTCTCCAAATAAAGTTATTTTTTCTTTGTCTAACAAAAATCTATCAGGAAGGCTTAGGGGCAGTAACAAGAAAGTCATTGTACCTGATTAGTATGACGCTGCGAACGGAAGTGGATGAGTAGATATTATAATATTTAGTCGAGTGGCATACAATAGTGGTAAGAATGTCGGATGTCAGGTTTTGAGACCTTTGAACATTTTCTTCCGACTGTACTAAGTAGATGTTCCGTTGTGTAAAAGGGTTTCAGTTCTCGGAAATGTACTTATTTGACCTCCTTTCTGATCCTGCGAGCCTAGTACTTAGTTGTAACGACTCCGACTGTATACTATAATAAGATGTTCCGGTGTGTAAATGGGAAAGGTTTCAGTTCTAAGGAGTGTTCGAATCTTCAAACTCTACCGCTCCTGGCAGCCTGGTACTTAATGGTTCAGCTACTCCTGTTCAAGTCTTTTTGCGCTACAATGTGTTATCTATATCTTTCTTACTCGGAGTTAATCGCTATCACGGCCAATCATGTAGACTTATTTGATATTTAACTATGTGTTAGCAACTAACTCTGAGTTAAGTTTTTGGCGTAAGGACTAAGAATGTTTTTTCAATTTATTGCAGTAGGTAAAAATAGGGACAGCTCTACATATGACTTCTTCCTTGAAATCAAGTAGTCACTTGTTAAGTATCGAATACCAAGTAATAACCAAAATTATCCAGAAAAATAATAATTTGTTATAGCTATGAACTTTTTCGTATCTTCACTAATTCATAAACGTGAGCTGAACTGTGAATTCTTTCTTCTCTTGTGTTCTCAGACTCGAGGACAACCACAATAATTCTAACCACTGCAGCTCTTGAAAGCTACAGTAACCAGTGATTCCCTACCATAAAGCGATGTCACAGTGAATTTCAAAAATGATTAAAATGTTTTGCCTGCCTCATCGTTCATCATCATTACAGCGAGATGACGTCCACTGCTGGACATTGGCCTCCCCTAAGCATCGTCAAACTGATCGGTCCTGTGCGTCTCGCATCCATCGGATATCCGTAGCTTAACGGTCATTGGTCCATCTAGAGGGACCTTCCAACGCTGCGGCTTCGTTTTCGTTGTACACCACAACAAAGATCAGAGTCAGATTTCCATTTTGGCTGATTGGGCTTGATTGGCTTGAAAAAGAAACTAATAGGAGTGATAAATCAACATAATCATCCTCTTACTCGTATGAACAAATATTGTCAAATCTTGTTAATACAAACAATACCTCTTTTATTGCGGTACCATTCTGTGTGCCAGCCTGTAACTGTCCCACTGCAAGGAAAAATCCTCTTCTCATACAGAGAAGGCAGGAGCAATTGATCATTGATCACCACGCTTGTTTCAGGAATCAAGACGTGTTGGTGATTTCAGACGTACAAGTTCAGGCTAGCTCACGATGTTTTCCTTCACTGTTGTCAGTGATGTCCAAGATAAACTTAGAATGTACATCATGAATTTGAAAAAGTCACGTTGGTACTTTCCCGGATTTGAACCCACGGCCTCAAGCACGAGGGGCGAGCCATTGAGTTACCACGAAGATTCAGCAAATATCATCATCATCTTCCTGCTATTACCCCATGTTATTTAGGGTCTGTGCAACACGTTTTCTTCTTCCATACCGTCCTGTCCCCCGTTACGCTATCACTGACTCCCTTTTCTTTCATATCACTCCTCACACAGTCCATCCATCTTTTCTTTGGCCTTCCTCTCCCTCTCTATCCTTCCAAATTTATATTCATAACTCTTTTAGTAACATGCGTTTCATCCCGCCTAATTACATGACCATACCAAGACAAACGTTTTCCTTTCAACTTTTCTGTCACTGCCACCACATCAAACGCCGCACATCCATCTCAACATTCTCATCTTAACATCCAACATAACTAACCAAAAAGGCACCTACATTATGTATCAGATCATAAACATCATCACAGACTTCAAAACCTCCTTCATCTTACTAAAACAATAACAAATTCTTAGAATTAGGCACGTGTTAAACCCGTATCCTAACGACTGTTAGCCTGTTAACCACAACAATGTAACTGAAGTTCAGCTGTCCAGATCAAGCCACAGTCAGGGCCGGTCACTAACTGTTGTCCGGTCAAACGGTTACAGATAGAGTTTATGGAGTTCAATAACTGTGATAAGTTTAGTTATGTAAGTAGCTATGTGACACAAATAGATTGGGGTTGAAGTTTTATGAAGTGTGTTGGGCTACGTTTTTTAGATGATGCCAAATTTGTAAAACAACTTAGTGACACTTGCACGAAAAATCTAACGGAGTTAGTTGCTAACGCGAGGTTAAATTGACAGTTTGTGCACAATATTGTCAATTTAACCTCGTGTCAGCAACTAACTCTGAGTTAAGATTTTCGTGCAAATGGGCCTTAATGGTTAACAATTTATCAATTTCAAAGTTGTGATCGGTGACCTCTACAACTTAGTAACTGGGTAGCACAGTACGCCTTGGCAAGACTGAACAGCATTTCAGACTAACGTCTCCATATTGCGATAACTCAAAATCTCCTCGCGGCTGTCATCCGTGTGTCTGGAGTTCTAGAATACTTCGGCCACATTGCAAGGAAAGACGGTGGCAACATCGAGAGGCTCATCGTGACTTGCAATATAGATGAGAAAAGACCTCGTCGATGCAGCCCAATACGTTGGTCTGACCAGATCCGCACCGCTCTTGACTCTACAGTTTACAACGCCCTCCGCACCGCCAGAGACAGAAACAGATGGAGAAAGATCGTACGAGAGAAATTGATGCAGAAGGGAGATCACAACTATCAATACTGAGGAATATGACGCAAACAGGAGGTCCGTTTGTCCGTCTATCTGTCTGTTACAGGACTGTGTCTATCTTTGGAAATGTAATAACACTTGAAATACTGTTGTCCGGTCAAACGTATCGAGTACGTAGTATAGAGAGTTCAATAACTGTGATAAGTTTGATAAGTTTAGTTACAGAAGTATGTAACACAAATAGACTGGGGTCGAAGTTTGGGGTCGAGTTCTTTGAATGTTGGCAAATGGAAAGTTAACAAAATCTGGGAAAGTGAACTTACATATTTTATGTTAATAATTGTTTGTTTGTTTATTTTTATACTTGTAAAAGGTCTGGAATTACTAGTCCGATTCTATCGCCGGTAGAAAGCTTAAATGGTTTGTATCATGAGTTATTTTTATCACTATCTTTTTGTTTAGTAATTTGCTGTTAGCAACCATATGGTTTAAAATACTGGGAGCATACCTATTTATGATCAATCATCTTCTCAAGGTAGGGAAGAAAGGGCACGAAGTGTCTTTGGTTACGTAAGTTGCATCAATGAATATGCTTAAGCAAAGACAAGTAGCAAGCCTAAAGCAAACACCACAACCCAATCATTTGACTCTTTTATCTTCAACTTGGCTATATAACCAACTATATTTTTCTTCCATTAAGGAACCATTCTTATAATCCTCTGTTTGCCTCCTCAAGGAATAATCAAAAGCCATTTACCAAATAAACAAAATTGATTTTAAAATTCGAACAATACGGATCATTCTCCGGCTGTCATCGGTTCGATTCGGGTGTCTCAGTCAGCTGCGTGTGCGCATTCTCACGAGCTGTCGTATGTGTGACCTGTCGTGGAATTACTGTACTTGCGAATTGCGATGCGATTGTTAAGGCTAGGGTTGGCAAAGTGCGTTTCAAATATTTTTAATCTTTATAAAATGATTTTTTTAGTGAGGGATGTTAAGACGACATTTACTGTAGTAGATTGGAATATAAGTTCTAAAAAACATAGTTGCAAGCTAAATGATTACTCTCATTTTATTATATTAAATAAAAATTAGATAACACTGGGTTTTTGTTATTGACATGTCATATTTTATCAAAAATTATAGATAAATTAGTACCATAAATAAATAAAAAAACAGGTAATAAAATATGGATTTTCCAAAAACAAACCTGACATAATTTGTTATTTAAATTTAAATTATCTTTTATATCAAAAGAGAATGTGTTCCATTCTACAATAATTAATAAAAACCGTTTTGATTTATGCTATAGTCTCAACACTCTCAACTTCTCAAGTGTCAAACCAGTTTAGTTCGTTTTCACGTTTTCACTAATAAACTTAATATCATTGATAGACACGAAGATTGTGTGGTCGTAAAATACTAATATCTATGATATTAGATATTTTTTTTATTAAAATGTCGTTATTATAACTAAAGTAGACTATTTCTGATGAGAAGGTATTGTGGGAATAAATTAGATTATCGGTATAAAGGAAAAATATAATATCTTTTTGTGGGTTAGTAAAAAAGTAATGAAAAAGAATCTTCAAAGGTATAATACATGTTTTAAGTTTTTTTTAAGACGAATGTAGCTGTTATGTATTCTCTTTCTATGTTAAAGAACATTTTTGATTTTACAGTACCTAGGTATTCTTAGATCTTGCATTACTTTTTTTTTGCATTGCACTAAGCATTTAACAAATTATAATTCATTCATATTTTAATTTGATAAAAAAACAATAGCTGTTGTTATTTTTTAGTGTAATATAAATTTATAATACTTTTATGTATGTGATGTGACTATACTTAATTTAAATAAATAGATAAAAGGTTCCATTTAAAATTATCATAAAAATAAAAGTCTCGGCAAACGCTAAGTGACAACCCTGTGCCTAAGAAACAGGAAGTATAGGGGTGTGAGCAAGTATGACCTCAAGTTACCCATAACGCACCCTTACGACTTTTTTCTCCCAATTGTCCGTATCTGGAGCATTACACGCTGAAATCGAATCGATTCGACAAAAAAAACGCAATAAATATCATTCAATTGTATTTAAAAAGGGTTTTAAATTTAATATAACTTCGATTGGGGGAACACAATGACTAGAACTGATAATTCTTTACGATTGTGCGATTTTTTTATGTCGTTGCACATTGTCGTAGTTTGCTTACAATCGCATCTGTCCTCGATTCCTTATTTGTCCTTTATATTTGAGTAAAATAAGGAAGAATAGGTAAAGACAATTTTCTGTGTTTTTCACCCTTTTTGATGGGTGTATGGAACTATAGAATCGTAATCATCCCTGATTCATGGTTGTTCAACAACTTTTATCTCGTTGTTTTTTTATAAGATTCTCAAGTAAGTATGGTTTTTTCTTGGACTTTTTAACCCGTTTGCAATGGGTTTTATCACAATCGTTAAGTCTGACCACAATTCGTCCTGCAGTAAAAAAATACCTGTGACTAATTGCATTAACCATAATTGCTCTTACAAGATGTACTTATATAGCTAAGTATTGTCAGTCAAAGTGACTTGATAGTATTCAAAAGTGGTGCAAGACAAGCGCAGAATACATATTTTTTTCTTCTTCTCTTTTTCTTTAAGAAATTGACTGGCATACTGTTCCGTTGTTGTTGAATTTGTATGTTTGCAATATTTGTAAGTATGTGGGAATCATGTTCCTATGTATCAAATGAATGAATTTACCTGTTAGTGTTTGTAATACATTATATCTATACGTAGTATGGTAGTGTTAGTCTGGGTGCATCGTCCTCACGTATTTGAATTTATGTATGTATGTAAAACATTATTTTTTAAAGATTATTTGTGGAGTTTCTTGTCCGTTCTTCTCCATAACAAGCTATTTTTCCGAATGGATGATAGAATCAATTATTATTACTGATACATTTAAATTTTCAGTGTTCAAAAGTGCCGCTTAGTCACCTAATTGAAATAAAGAAATTTGTTGCATGAGTTTGACGTGAACTGCATGATATAGGTTCGTATCTCGGCCTCCATTACCAAGAATATGCAGAATTTATTTAGGCAATTATATCCCTAAGAAAATTGCCTTACAATCAAATTTACGAGCCAGAATAACCAAAGAAACACTTAATAAGTCCATCACCATACATTAAATCGATACCTCATTAACCTGCATTCAATCCTCCGTTACATAAACGCTAATCTTCGGTTAATCTTTAGTTATGTTGCCTCGTTAATATGCCATAAAAGTTAATAGGCTGGCTGCTTACTTAAGATTATGCGTTATGAGGCATAACGGGAGAAATCATCAGGTGGTAGCGAAAGTGTGAAGACGGCTTAAGGATTATGTATGTGATCGGTCGTATAATTGCGAGGGGATGGCTATTAGTTTAGTACTTTAGATGTTTAAAGGCTCAGACTGGAAGATCCAGTTTGTAGCTGGTTGTGGGCAAGGGGCAAATCTTATGTAACTTTAGATTGTAGACCTTCTAGGAAGATAGTCGTTCTTCTGTTGTAATTCTCACGTTACTTGGTTAACCAATCGTGGCACCTAACGTGAGTTTAAAACACTCAAATACAGATTTTAAAGTTCAAACATGTTGGTAGGTATATCAGTGTCAACTTGCCGTGTAGACTTTAGCGTCTACGCTTGTTATTGTATATTAATTGTATTCGTTAATTCCGCAAGAGAACGAAAAAGAGAACCAGGGTTACCGACATAGCCCGAAGGATTGCCAAACTTTAAGTGGCAGTGTGCAGGGCACATTGCTTGCAGAACGGATATTCGTTAGGGCCGAAAAGATCTGGAGTGGCGACCGCGTACCGTAAGACGCGTTGGAAGGCTCAATCTAGGTGGAGCGACGACCTGATCAAGGCTGCGAGAAACCAGTGAATACGAGACGCATGACGCGTGTGACGACGCTTGGGGAAGGCCTATTCGGCTGAAATGATGATAATGATGATTCGATATTTTGTATTCCACAAAGTAAATAAAATATGTTAACAATATGAATAAGTGTGTTAAAAGTTCAGTTCTCATTCTGCATGAAATCGGTTACAGTATAGTCAGCTAATTGCGTACCTAATAGCTGCTTGATCAAAGTTATCGTGCAGATTGTTAATACATACTAGTATGTGGCTCGTAATTTTATAAATAGACCCATTTGACAAAAGTAGAGAATTGCATGCTATGATTGGAAGTGATTCATCATTCTCTCTTTTCTCAACTTATTTAAGTCCGTCGCGACTTATATCATCTTCTTTCACATTTCTCTTTTAGTTGCCCTTACTAGCTATATCGTCGTTCATACAGTTAGTAGTTTCTTTAGTATTTCCCCCCTCAACCATAACTACTCAAAATTATATATCCAAAAATATCTTTTTCCTTGTATTCCTCAGTCCCACTTTAATGCAAAGGATACAGAAATCCTGGATCACACAACGATTGGAAGTAAATCACCCAATGATATTAAAACACAACGATGCCATACAATACTGTACGTTTTTACTCAAAACGGATTCAAAGTGAATGCAAAGAACTTCTCTCTAGAGGCGGTCCCATATATTACGGAAATCCATTAAAATGTTCGTCATATTAATTTTTCAATGAATATTTTAAAACTTCGCTACTTATTTATCCCAATTCAAAACTGATATATCGTCTTTTATTAATATTAATTAGATTTAGCATACGTTTTGTCTAGAACCAGTGAAAGTAGTTTATTCATTGTTTTTATGTTGTGGTCATTTGAATAATAATGTTATATCAATGATTAGAATAATTTTGTTGGTTGCTGTAGAAAGTTACGTTTTTAAAAAGTGTGTTTGTCCGTCGGTGTCACAAGAGACCAATAATTATACGAAGATATAAATAGTATTCTTCGTTTGCCCACATAAATACGAAAAACTTTTTCCGCCAGTCATAAATATTTCAAAATATCGATTTAAATAATTCCGAATGGTCCAAAATTTCTAATATAACACCTCCGATTTATCAGTCATCCTATTTTTATAATTCTAAAATTTCAATATACTTTAGTTTATATATTTATAATATATACTATTCTCAAAATACCGAGTATCAATAGATCGAATAACAAAACGTCCGACATAATGTTAATTCGAAAAATCAAAAATACGAATTCCGATTATTAAAGTACCGATTAATTAGACCCTCTACCTTTGTTCTAACCTTACCTAACCCAAAGTATTCAATAACAGTAGATGGTATATATTTAATGGACCAAGTGATTAAAACGACATTAATTGTAGTGCTCGGACAATTTGAAAATTTTAAAATTGCCCAATATGAGTAGACAATATGATAAAAACTATTGAAATAATTAAATTGACCGGATTTTCTGAATAATGCCCATAACTAATGGGGCTGGGTAATAAAAAGATGTGCTTTTTTATATTATTTTAGTGTTGACATTGGTTTTAATATGGAATAGGTAAGTCATCATCATCATCAGCCTCTAACAGTCCACTGCTGGACATAGGCCCCTCCAATTGCACGGCATTTGCTTCAGTTTTCGGCAACTGTCATCCAGCTGCTTCCAGTTACCCACAAAAATATTACAATTGTATATATGCGCGAGCTGGCTGATCAAAACCAGATGTATCCTCCGACTGCATAGCATGATTTTCTTCTTGTTTACGTCTTTTTAGTTCGCTTTTTAAACAGTCGGGTTTTTTGTTATTTTTAAATATTTTTTTTATTTACAACTTTTTATTATTTTTTTTAAAATTAGGTACATTTAAACATATAAGTGTTTTATATTTTTTAATCACCTTTTAAAACCCTTTATTTTGATACCCCATACGAAGGATTTGCAAGAAAAATAAATTTGGGCCCCCACAATATAGCGCGTCGTCGTCGTATAGTCGCTTATTTATAGGTCAATGTTGTCCAAACAAATTAGAAAATCCATCGCATTAAACTTAAATAAATGAAAATCGAAATTGACACTTTCACTCTCAGTAAAATAAAGTAAAAGTAATGTGACGCACAGTTTTATTAATCTGAGCTTAAGACTGACTTTAAAGTTATGTTTAACATAACTTATATCGTCAAGTTCTCCATTTTTGACATTTGTTAGTATTTTGCTTTCATCGGAGCTGATCTGTGGTTTTACATTAATGAAGATGATTTTATTTATGTTTTGTGGGAATTTTGATCGTTTGTATTTCTGGGTAGTGATCTATTTTTAACAGGGACAGTGTAGAGAAGCATATTACTCTATTTAAAAATCATTAATCTGAATTGGTGATATCATGGACATAGATTCATGAGAGCAGTGACATTCGAACCCTGGCTTTACGTAAAACTTATTTAACCACTGCTCCCAAAATGGTGAAGGTAATCATTGAGCGGCAACCGGCCAAAAATTTGAAGTAATATGACATCTACCAACCTTAACTGTGCCCTATCACGCAGCTATCATAGTAGTATTTTTTTCTAGCCATAGCTAAAAAAAATACAGCTATGATCTACATGAGATGTTTCAACTTTTACTTCTAATTACAGGTCAGCAACTTTGTTTGTGTATTGGCATTGTAAGATGGTCAATTATCAACAATAGATATAGTATCATAGTACTTATATTGACGAATAAAAAACTTTTTTACAAAAAAATACTATCGACTTCCAAATAAGAAAACTACAAACTGAAAAATAACTTTATTTTTGGAAGTCGGTGTCTTTTATTTTTTTGTCGGTTTCTTTGTAGGTATCATTTTTTTTGCGTTATGGACACCGACTTCCAAAAATAAAGTTATTTTTCATTTTGTAGTTTCTTATTTGGAAATCGGTAGTATTTTTTTGTAAAAAGTTATTTATTTTTCACTTTTTAGTTGTACCTGCCTAATAGGCAAGTTGTTTAGTAAGTTACCTTAACGCCAGAATAGATAACCCGAATATTATGAAACTTGAAAACTATCGGTGAAATGAGAGATCTGCGTACCCCTTAAGAGCGTACTGGCGTGATGTTATGTTATGAAATGGTATAATCAATAACCAGACATGTGATTGCATCAACCCCGAGATATTTGCCGTCATTTATTGAAAAGTTCTGTTGTATATCTTCGAAGTTCTTCAGATATTCACCAAACAAACAAAACAAAACAAAAAAAGAATTTTGAAAATCGTTCCACAATGACGGAGATATCGTAAGTTTTTTATTTTTCACTTTTTAGTTGTACCTGCCTAATAGGCAAGTTGTTTAGTAAGTTACCTTAACGCCAGAATAGATAACCCGAATATTATGAAACTTGAAAACTATCGGTGAAATGAGAGATCTGTGTACCCCTTAAGAGCGTACTGGCGTGATGTTATATTATGAAATGGTATAATCAATAACCAGACATGTGATTGCATCAATCCCGAGATATTTGCCGTCATTTATTGAAAAGTTCTGTTGTATATCTTCGAAGTTCTTCAGATATTCACCAAACAAACAAAACAAAACAAAAAAAGAATTTTGAAAATCGTTCCACAATGACGGAGATATAGGTGAAAATACACAAAAAAAAAACATGAAGTCGAACATAGAACCTCCTCCTTTTCGGTAAGTCGGTTAAAAAGACAACCTTTGCCGTCAATATAAGTAATATGGAGCTGACCACACTGTTATGCTCATTTATGACATTCATGGGGTTCACCATAGTTACTTTAACAATCCTTTTGCTCAGTACAACCAAATTCAAAGCAAAACATGCGAGTACAATATCAATAACACAAATCAACAAAAGAGCTAATAGGAAGTGTTCCTGTATAATTTTGCAATAAACGTCAATTTTGTGACTTTGCGCTGACAACTTTATTGCTTCAAGGGATATATTCACTTCCCTCTCTAACTCCATTTATAAGATAAAGACAGATATATAAAATTGCAGATTAGGGTTGCTATTAGTAAATTTGCACCACGTTAGGGTTAAAGTGGGCGTAACTTTATGTCAGTTTTAATAAATCGAGTGGAAGATATAGTTGTCTGATATATTTTTTACTGTGAACCACTTTGTAAGGCGCAATCCGAAGATAAAATATTGTAATGTATTGTGTAGGATCATAAATTCTGTCAATTATTCAATGAATGGGATCGTTTATCCTATCATTAATCAAGAATTTGTAAATTTTTTGTAAGGTGAATTTGTAATTACTAAAGATTATTATATTTCTAATGGGCATTACAACTACCTTGGTCTCTAGACAAAATTACTTTTGATCAGTTAGGATAACGATTGTCTGAAAGTCATACTGTAAGAGATCGTTAAGTCTTCGGTTGAGTTCTCTATCCCATACATTTCGACAAATGTTATTAATGCCATTCTATCTAGAGCCTCTTTAAATTTTACATAATCACTTTAATTTCGTTATAACATCACGCTTACGGCTTAGGTCCTTGATCATTCAAAATACAACACTGTATATAAAAGTTTTAAAATCAAGTTGAATTTTCAATAAAATTCTATTCTTCACAGGCATTCTAATAAGAATTACTGTACCGTCTTCCCAAGACTAACAGTATACTATTTTTCTGATTAGAGTACTTGATCTGAAATTACGCAACCAAATTCCAATCTTATTAGTAACACTTAAATAATCAGTACAGTTTATTCCTTTTTGATCATATTTTCTTTATGAATTTCATACTTCTTCCGTATCTATTTGACTTAAATGTTGTTTGACCATAATGGGCTACATTCTGGTAGCTCTGTAGTTGGCTTCGTTTAAATCAGATCACATTCTACACGTGTCATATTGGTTTCCACAAATAGCGTTTGAATAAAGTTATCTTTTTCTTAGCTAATTAAATAAACACAGCCTTCCACACAATTTACTAATGAATTCTTTCTTCAATCTGAATCACATATTATTTTAGTATCCTGTTCAAATTCAGCTAATCGAAATTGGACTCAATTCTTAACCTTCTGAGGTTCATTATTTGTTAATACTGCAAGGTCGAGTAGTCACACATAATCCATATTTTTTGGAAATCGTAAACAACTGATACTTTATTAGCTGTAGTCGTAAATATCAACCGCTGTCCGCGGGCAGAGTATAATACTTTTTTTAAACAAGTCCAAGTTATAAATTACTGCAGTGAAAAAAAAACCTAGAAATCATCACGTTCAAAACTCTTTAGATTTTCGAAAAGTTGAACTTCCGCCAGTTGTTTTGTCCGGGTGAATGTCAAAAAATTCTCCCAAAATGGTATGTTCTCTTGGGATAAAATAGTATCCATGGTCCAATCCAATCCCCACGCCAAAATTAATCGAAATTGGTTCAGCACTTTGGGCGAGCAAACATAATAGACAGAGTTACTTTGACAAAGAGTAACTACTCTTTGGTTCCTTTAAAATGTGTTTATCGCATGACTGAGAATAGGTAGGGAGTGTTATTTAGCTTTTATGATTTTTGTCATGGTATCTATGCGCTTTTGGTGTTACAGTTATTTTAAATCCGTCAATAGATTTTCTCAGTTATAGTTTAAGGAAGATTACATTCAATTCTTGAAATAAAAGAGTTCTTTATAGTGTTGTGGAATTTTAAATCTCCCGATTCAACTGTCATCTGTTACTTAATTATCATGCTTGATTTGTAAGAAGTTAAGAATAAGAGTTACATTATCTCCTTCGCTATCAGTTCTTGCATTGCACCATCACTCTACACTTCCTATAATTGGTAGGTTGCCGTAAACAGATCCAAGCTTGCGACCACGGCAGACGGTGCGTCTGTTTATGTAAATTATTATATTAAAAACTGTTTAGGTCTGATACGGATACCACTTTCTACGATACATTCAATTTGAATATGTCTTTGGTAAATTCAAATTTAAATGTTTGTCCCCTTTAATGTATGATTCAAGAAACGATGGATTAATTGTGCAAAAGAAATATCTAGAAAAGAGGTAACTGAGATAAAAACTAATACAAAAATGCGGGAGATGTTGCTGTGGTCCCCAATAAACTTGGATAGAGACAAAATATTGGTGGGAATGGTAATGATGTCTCCTTGAATTTAATGCCATGTCTACCTACTTCCCAAGAATGTATTATAATAGCTCCCGTCTTAACAGAACAATACTACGCGACCCTCAAACACAAAACCGAAGACACTGCCACCAACAATGCAAAAAGGATCCAACAGCTAACGACAACATCGTCAATACCAGCTTTCCCTAATTCTAACGTCACAATGACCTAGCAAAAAGTCCCCTAATGATTTATCTAGGCGAACCGGACAAAACCGGACATAAGACTTCGTCCCCTCACCTGCTAAGCTGCCGTTAAGCTCTTCGACCACATTTCCCATAAAATAAGATTTAAAACACGCTCCATAAATAATGTTTACCTTATTATTCATTGTTGTAGCTTTGTGTTGAGCAATTTAATTTGACATGGTGGGATCCGCCCCTAGGTGTGACAAAATGACAGTGTCAACCCTAGGTCTAATTTTGTTGGTGATGTAAATCATTGCGTGATTTTATAGTTTCATGGTGTGTATTTGTTTCTTTATAAGTTCACTACTAGTTTCTGTAATGTAAGCAGCAGCTATAGCTTAATATATTAAATTAAAAGCGGCCCAAAATAGTCGATAGGAGTCTAGTTGTGTTGACATTATGAAGCTTTTGTAACAAGATATGTTCGCCACTTCACCGCACACTCCTATGTTGGAAAGCAGCAAATTCTTAAATAATATGTGCACCATTGGAGAAATAGCTGCAAGGCATTATAGTGCGAGGATAAACGAATAAATAAATAAATGGTGAACTAATTCAAGACTACCCACTCGTTAGAGCCGACAAATCTACGATCCGACTCACATTTAAAAATGCGACATAATATTATCTACATAACACTAAAAAAATGAAAAGTCACCGCTCACAGTTCCCACGTCACGCCAGCTCGTTCGGGAGCAAGGCAGGGATATAAAAATGCCTCCGACCATCCTTGTACATTAATAAAACCTTTAATAAAATGGAGTTCGATCACTTTGCGATGCGCGGGCGCTGGTGGCCGGAGTATAAGGATTATTTTCAGAAGAAAAATGGGACTGAAAATCAAAGTCAAAACGATTATTTCAATTAGGCCACTAAGCGGCACTTTTGAAAGTCAAAAAAATTATATTACAAAATAATATAATAATTGATTCTACTGTCAATTTAACCTACTTTCTAATATTAATCAAAGCTAATGTTAATAGAGAGAAAAATCCAATAAAGCTTATTTGTAATTTTGTAATACGGATGAAATCTTGTTGGATTTTTCCGTTTGGAAGGCACTTAAGCTAAGACTACAGCCACATAATATTAAGCTTAAAGTGTATACGATTTTGGTGACATAGATCGAATAAAACTGCTGTTTCATCAATATACACTCGAATTATAATTGAGTTATTTAAAAAAAAAAACACATATATTATCTAAAAACTTCACATATACTACATTTCATACTCGATATATTCAGAAATATCATTCCTCTCACATTTAAAAAAGAAAAAAAAGCCTGCATTAAAAATATATTCATCTGAGATAACACTTTATAATGACGTGGGTCAGTTCGGGCGGCTAGAACAAACAAAATCGTACTCGCGCCGTGGTTTTTTTCACCTTTTCATTCAAATGAAAGGAATGAGGCGATGTTGTTTCATTCACTCGTACGAAAAACGTGTGTGTGCAAGTGAGATGGAACAGGGATTGGAAGCCAGGTAGGTGCCGTAACGTCTGCCACGGCAGACAGAATGGCACCACCATTTGGGTTTTAAATTCTGGAATATTTTTTTGGGTTATCTATGATATTATTAATTGGATTGTTGTATTTGGAATGAAAGGTGTTTTGAAAATATTTAGCTTTTTACGGAAGAAAATTGTTTTCAGTTTACACTGATTCTATTTTTGCTTCTTATGCATATTAGAACTTGTAACTGGTGTGGTAGGCGAAAGCTTAATGAATACCATAACCAAAAACACGTGGAAGTGAAAAATTCGCCAAACAGAAGCTTCAACATACGCCGAATAAGGAAAACAGAAGAACTAAAGAAAGCAACTCAAGAAAGTAACAGCGAATGAGTATAGTAAGTGAGGAGTATCTTTTTCTGTAAATGCCAAGAAGCATTATCATTACAAGCAGGACAAGCCAGTAATAAGTTTAACACAGCAAATTCACAGTCATTCAAAATTCGAACATCCAAATGCTCCATAAAACATTAATAACATCATCCATGCATGACTGCAACCGTCACTTAAAGTGACTTCACTAACCCAAAACGGTGACATCCTAAAGTAATACAATCGTAATCAAATCAAATTACAAATTAAATGGCGGCGTGACATCACGCACCATATGGCACTGTTTGCCTTTGATACGATCACACAAATGTCTATTTTCGAATTGACAATATTGTTATCCGTCACTCAATGCTCTTAAGGATATATTAAATTATACTGGCAAATATAGAAAAGGATTACTGTTTCCATTGAGGTTGACGAATATTCCATTTTTAGATTTGTATGTCGCAAAAGAGGCAACCAGAGCAGTTTGATTGGGTATTAAGGTGAAAAGTATATGTGGGTGGCAGGCAAGACATTATATTGAGGAAAAAAATGTGAAGAAAAATTTAATGTAACTGATCTTTGTAGTAGATTAAGTCTTGTACTTGATACGCCTAATAAGAACATAAACGAATTTAAAAAAATCCAACGCTTACAATCAAGGCTTTACAACACAAAATAGGTCCTTTTTATTTGCAAGATCTACAAATGATCAAATTGAAATAACACACCAACAACGTTTGGCATAATAAGCTCTATTCAGCAAATCAAAGCTGTTTGAGTGGCGTTTAAAGCCAAGTGGCTTTCCATACAGGCTTTGATCTATATAGAAAATCTATGGGGTATTTGGAACAAGCTCCCCTTCTCTGAATATAAGGGCTCTTCAGGTTTGGTGTCCAGTTGCTTAGGATTCGCTGGACCGATTGTAAAGGTGTAAACTTCAAAGGTTAGTTGTTTTTCTATAAGCAATTAAGGTAATGTCGGGTCGCTGATTTTTGTGTATAAAATATTTAACAAATCATACATTCTTGGAATTCAATCATATTGAGCTTAATAATTTGAAGTTATGTTTGCGTTAATAGACTGACATTTTGATTTATTGCGTAGGAACCTGCTGCTTGTCAAAAAATATTGACAGAGTCAACTGAGTAAATAGTATATTTTAAAAAAAGGGTATCCATCCAATCCTGCCGTACATGAATAATAGTTTTTTTTTTTAATTCAAGATCAAGATGGAACATAACATTCCGACCTTACGAGAAATTTCTCTATAATACCTACAATTTAGATGCTTACGAGAAGGTCAAAAAGTCATCTACATACACGCCGAACAGTTTTCTGTAACATTCACATGAAGCTTCCTAATGTCCTTCCCCATTGAGGGCGACCCTCAATTTCTTAAGTCCATAACAATCGGTTACTAAATGCACAAAGGCACCCACGTTCCTTGTTATAACCTGTCGAACAAGTAACATTGGCTTTTTTTCAAACCTGCTCGTACCCTGTTGCAAGTTCTATCTCTCCTTGTCACTTTAGATCATTTAGAAAAGGATAGTAAATATAACTCGTTTCCTAATCTTTGCCGCGGGCAGTTTGGTTAGGATCTGACACGGTCCGACGCCTATCTTTAAGGGGGTGACCAGACATTGATAAATATGATAAGCACCCTTTTACGTATAACGTTGTTTTCTTAATAAACTTGATTCAGTTGTGTGGAGGTATTATCAGAAGTCAAAGTTTGCTTAGTGACGGTAACAATAGATTATTGTTATGCCAAAATGTGAAGCATTGTATTACATATCCAAGGTTGAATTATAGTGGATAAAAATGAAAACATTTAGAATATAAATTCCCATCATTTTATAAAAGGAGATAACTGACCGGACATAGCAACGCAAACTCCTGAACTTACTGCAGCTGTGGAGTTGAATTCCCTGCCGGAGTCTGTGTTTTCTGATAACTATGATCTGGGGGTCTTTAAATTAAGAGTATTCACTCTTAATTTAAGGTTGCTTCTAGACAAGCGAATTTCACCGTCGACCAGTAATCACTTCATCAGGTGCTATAGTGGTCAAAGGCGAGCCTATCTACGATAAAAGAGCCTTACATAAAATCACTGAAACAGTTAGCAATATAGAAGTCGATAACTAAAATGTAACCGATAAAAATTCAAATGCAGACACAACTAACACCTTACCTATTAAACACCGACACGATAATAATAAAGGAGATTACAATATCGTTTTACACGAACAAAAAACGTAAGGTGTAACACATTGTGAGCAATGTACGGATAACATTACTTATGCAACCGGTGGGCGGGCACCGGATGTGTATGATAATATAGATATGAACAGGGGAGGTTCACTACCCTGTGATTGAATTTAACACCGATTTTGAGACCGTTTTTTTTTATTACAGGAAGATATAAGCTCTTTTTTTTATTTATTTTATAAGCTCACGCTTGACCACTATCTCACCTGATGGTAAGCCATGATGTGGTCGACGGTGAAGCACGCTTGCCTAGAAGTAACCTATTTACCGCTTTTTCTAGTTTAATGTCTTTAAAATGTCTGAAATTGCTTCTAAAAAGTTCTGCGGTAACGGATATATATGTAGTCATGTGTAAGTGAATGATATTCTGTTTCTTTTCTTTATCTTTCCTAACAGTAACACAGTCGATACTTTTAACAAATAATCTTATCCATTTTAATTCTAAGAGTCCAACCACTCGACTCAAATAATTTCCAAAAACACCTACAATACATATGGACCAAATAAAATAGATACAAAAGAACTTTTGTGGTTCACTATATGATGAATATATTCCTGGCTGATGATGAATGAACGACAATATGGCGGTCAGGCCAGACTCGCTGGAACCGACCATTCACTAACAAATGACCAAAAAAACTAAGCATTATTTATCTATCTATACCGATTTTGTCGTGTGTATTAAAATACAAATGTAACAATGGAGAGTATTGTTGGAAACAGCGGGTATGGATTCAGGGTTTTGGAGGTTCCGTATCCTAATTTCGTTCTATTTCTTACGTTTTATAATACTTTCTTCTTAAGAAGTGATCTTAAAATTTTATTTGTCTGATTTTTAGAATAAGAGTAACATTATAGGAGAATCTAATAATTTATAATTTATGTTGATCAGCAGTGATCAATTACGGATTGATTTGGCCAGAAGCATCCGAACTGACCATATAAATATAACATTACTTAATTTTCTTTCACTAATATTTTTTAGTGATTGCAACAACATAATCTTGCACTGTCCCATAAACACACACTTCCACCATATCAAACCCTATTTTCGTTAGAACCTCGCGACACAGAACCCCAAAGATGTGAGGGAATTTGTATCCACCGCCATCGCTGCCCACAATAGCTGGTGGGGCGGAGCGGGAAAAAAATCATCAATGAACGAGCAACAATACGTTCCTTAGAATTCTGGATTTACACCATACATGGACCGGCGTGAAATTTGTTCTTTCTCGGTACCCACTCTCTCATTACAATCAAGACAAATACTTATAGGTGCAACAGTAGCAGACGAATTCCTTTGTGGAATACGTCCATTGTCAGCGAAGATGAGACTCGAAATTGAAATTTAATGGAAATATCAAATGAAACTGACACAAGAGCGGGTTCTTTGGCCGATGTTTAGCCAATAATGGCGTTTGTTACTTGAAAATGTATTGTGAGTTAAATTAAACTTTGTATTGCTATAATGCTGTCTCGATTTAATGCGTTTGATATCATTTGAATTGCGATCCAAAATTATATTAGATTTTGTTACTTTGTTAACTTTGCTTGGAGATACCTATACAATATTCTGAAGAGCTAAGAGGAATGAAATGAATATTATTTTGGTTGTGGGTTTGTAAGTAATCTATACCAATATTATAGAGAAAAGATTTTTTTGTTTGTTTGTATGTTTGTACCGAATAGGCTCCGAAACTACTGGACCGATTTAAAAAATTCTTTCACCTATGGAAAGCTACATTATTCCCGAGTAACATAGGTTATAATTTATTTAAAAAAAATTAGAGATCCTTATGAAAATTGTAATAATGTAACCCAAAGTAGCAATATTTTGCCTATAAAATTCATTATTTGGCGTGTGCTGAGAAATCTTTTGATGATACATAAAAATTATTACTACGTGATTAAAGTACTCAATATTAACTACAAAAAGTCTGGGAGAGAATATATCTAATTATCATAGTTAAGTCACAATAGCAGTTTTTGTGTTTTAAAATATAATTAGATCGCCGGTATAAACAAAAGTTGGTAACATTCGTATTGTAGTATTAATACTTATTCAAATAAATGGTTTAACAAATTAGTAGGTAGGAAATTAGGGTAAGTGGGTAGGTAGGCAGGTAGGGTAGGTATGTACGTAGGTAGGGTAGGGTAGGTATGTACGTAGGTAGGGTAGGGTAAATAGGGTATGTAGGGTAAAAGGGTGCCAAATTTCATACCCTACCTATCCTACATGCCTACCTACCCGTAGGCATGTAGGATAGGTAGGGTATGAAATTTGGTAAAAATGTTCCTCAAGTGACGTGAGTGAGCACTAAGAAAGGATTTTTTGGAAATTGTTCCCCTAAGGGTGTAAATGAATATATAATGTTTAGGCGGAAGTCACATAAAGTTATGTTGTTTACTTTATTTACCTAAATACGATGAGATAAACTGTATATGAGCATAAGGTTTAGGGTTGTCAGGTCTTCTTTTTTTAATATCGATAGGCTGGCCACTATCGCTTGACCACTATCTCCTGATGGTAAGCGATGATGTGGTCGACTGTGAAGCACGCTTGCCTAGAAGTAACCTATTCACTCTTGACTTAAAGATCCCTAGATTGTACCTATCGGGAAACACTGACTCCGGCAGGGAATTCCACTCCTTAGCTGTACGCTTAAAACCGAAAAGCTGTACAGACCAGACAGTTCAGCCGGAAATTTGGGTAGAAAGGCCGCACTTCTTAATTTTTTTAGTCTTGGTATGACACGACAATTTTTTTAAAAGTAAATCATGTTTTTTTATCATTAACAAAATTATTATAATAATTCATATATTATTCACAGTTTTTTTTTTTTAATTTCATTTCTAATAAAACAACAATAAAATTTAATGAATCAGTCTTCTTTATTATTAATCATTCAATATTAATTTCAATAATTGCAATAGTAGTTAACAGTAACTAGTAACTAGTACTATTGCAATTTACAGCGGAAAATAAATTAAAACATAACATTTACTTACCATAAAATCTTCTTAAATTTTAATGAAATATTTTTTTTTAATGAATTAATCTTCCCTTTACAATTTACTTTACAATTTGCAATGGAAAATAAAATTAAACACAACACTTATGAACTTAACAAACTTTAAATTCATTGTAACATAAAGTAATTAATATTTTTGGCTGGCAGCCACCTGCTTTAAAAGCTCATTTTACTTTAGAATTGATCAAATTTAAAAAGCCTTACAACAGCCGGACAGGCCGGACACCGTCTAATTTAGCCGCACATGCAAAGCATGGCAACCCTACCCCAGTTGCAGTCAAAGAACTTAGCTATGTTAGTATAGCTTAGTTCGAATAGCTAAGGTATTTTTCCATACTTGTTACATAGCTTGCGGTCTATCTTTCAACCAAATTTGATGCTGTTTATCCTGATGATTCTCTTGGCTTCGATCTCGCCTGATAGCAAGTGATGGATAAGATCTACGATGGAGCAAGCGAGACTAGAAGATGCCTATTCATTCTAGTTTTGAAGGAAGACGGTATTGGTAAACACAGATGCTGGTCATTCTCCATTTACTCCATTAAAAAGAAGGTTTATCAAAAAATCAACTGATATTTACATTAAAGGAATCTCTATGATTTGTAAAGTTGAAAAATCGCGCTAAGCAAGGGTAGGACACTTGTAAAACATAAAATAATTGCTTAAATCTTGTATTCACATCGATGGTATACAATATCATTTATTCAATTGCAGATGTAAATATGAAGTCGCTAAACATTCCACAAGTGTTAACTCCTTCGCCACGTTGTAATCGAAAGAAGCCGTTTTCTCCAAAATGTTCCCCTGAAGAATCCTTAAACGTCCAATATGGCATATTCTTCTCTGCAATAAAAAATAATTACTCATTTACTCAGCTATCTTGACCGGTGCGATGGTCTTTGCTCTTCCCAATATTAGTTTGCACGATTTGCATTGCTCTACTACTAATATTATAGTGCTGCAGATACATATTATGTATGTAACCTCTCAGATCAATTTTAAGGTTTCACAATATAAGATATGTTATATGACTTGCCTACCTTAGAAGAAACTCAATTCACTTTGTCTGCTGACATTAAACATTTTGGGGCTGACCATAACCACTTTGCTCATCGTTACAACGATAGCCAACAGTCATAAGCTTTATCCGTTTTTTTTAGCAGCACGAAATCTGGATTCGTGCAATAGACAAGTTAGCCTTCTTTTACATCGCGAAATATATTTATATTAGATACTTACCATCGGTTCCATATCCAACAAGTAAAACCGCATGTTGGATGGGATAATCCTTGCTACAGTGTTTATCAGTAAGTACACCGTCCTTGTAATTTCTTAAGGAAAACGGAATAAGATCTGAAAAAAATCAATATAGTGGGTTAATATATAACTGATACTAGTTGCCACCCGAGGCTCTGCCCGTTTGGTGGTTTACAGCCATTCCCTCTGAGAGAGATGAGGCCTGTGTCCTAGCAGTGGGAAGATTAAAAGGTTGATGATAAGCTATATTTCTGTAAAGTTTCATCGAAATCCGTTCAATAGTTTTTGCGTGAAAGAGTAAAAAAAATCCATCCATCCTCACAAACGTTTATAATAGTAGTAGGATTTGTAAAGCATAGCTAGCTATAATGGGATAGCGCTATTTGTCTTGTACAGCTCTGTCTCACTCTCACCGTCGAACTATGATAGTTTTGACTTCATGGTAAGGCCCATATTCTTTGATTTAAGTTGATAGTTTGAGTTGCTTGAAAAATGTTAGAATGAATGCTGGTATATTAATTACACACAATACACACCATATTAATTTAACGGACTTCTCTGATGGTGCGACGCAATTTAATTTGCGTCAATAGGCGATATCGCGCACGTATTTCCTAAGAAAATTTCAAAATCAAATCGGTCGATTCCTAGTCTACTAATAGTGTCAATTGGCTGTCACATTTGTCAGTGATACATTTTGTGTAGTATACTTACGAACAGATAAAGGTCCAGTTTGGAATAGCAGTTGTTTGAGTTTTTCTGCAGAAGTAATTTTGTATGCGATGCAATATGCAATCTTGACTTTAACTTTGCTCTGGTCGAATTTGCACTTATTTGCATACCCATCTACACTCGCATATGGGTAATCAGCTTCTGCTTGAAGACCACCATTGTCAATCAGCCAGCTAAAAGGTTAGCATAAATACTCTTTTTAGTGAATCTTCTAAATTGAAAAGTTATTCAATAAAAGGTAAGTTGACCTGATGTTAACTGTTTCTTTGTTGATGAACTTCGATACGATAATTTAGGAAAGAAAGAAAGAAAAAATATTTATTTGTGACCCGCATAGGAGACAAGTGAGATAAAAACAGAAAATTAAACAATAAATAACAAAGACCTCTGTGCGGTACCGAAAAGGTTCGTATCTCAGCATGTGCAGCGATATTTAAAAAATAAAATAACGTTGCGCATTTACTGCCATTACCATCTCGATAAACTAATTTAACTCATGGTATATCTGGTAAAAGTCTCAGTACAAATGAAAAACTGTATTGTATTCTTTTAACCAAAGAAATAATTATAAAAATTACTGAACTTATAAAGAATTCATGATTTAGGAACATATTCCATGTCCATTTGAAGGACCTCTACTCGACCCAATCGCTATGGTAACGGAGACTACTCTCGATTATTTTCAGTTGGAAGCAGCCTGGAAGCTGGAATTGTGCCCATTTGATGGCAAAAGGCTCAACCTCTATTACATGGTACTTAAACATGTCTTGGAATACAGGGGTTTGGTTACCCTAAAGTGTTTGCAGTGTTTCCTCCATTACAGCCAGCCGTGTCCTTACAGTCAACAATTTGTTGTTTAGATAACTCTATCAGTTTTTTGTACTTGATGGCGTACTGGCCTTCAATGTTTCCTGCAAAATAAAACCTGAGATCAAATGTCTTTGTTTTTGTATTCAGCTTAGTTCTGCGAAATTTTAATTTACTTATATTAAAAAAATATTAGCTATTACTGGTAGGGTCAGAAAATGTCTGCTTTACCAAATACTATCTTGATGCACTTGATTCAATTGAGACACAGACCAAGAGGCTCATCGACAATGATGCACTGGTCGAGTCAAAGTTCCAGAGCCTTGAACATTGAAGCCGAGTTGCCAGCCTGCCGGTTTTTATGGATGACATTTTGGTGGACTAAAAGACGCACGGCATAGGTTCGTGGTGATTTCCCACCCATACGCACTAAACGTTTTACCAACTAACTTATATTTCATTGTGCGTTCAGCACAGAAAACACAGGCTCCGGCAGAGAATTATACTCCTTGGTATAATTCCTTGCCGGTGTCTGTGTTTTCTGATAGCTAAAACTTAAAATTAATAGTGAATAGGTTATTTTTAGCCAAACGTACTTCACCATCGGCCACATTATCGCTTGTCATCAGGTCAGGTGAGATAATGGTCAAATGCGAGCCTATCAATAATAATTAAAAAAAAGATTTACTTACCAACTGCACTGAACGCGTAGCAACTTCCACAGTCACCTTGTTCCCTAGGTGGAGTGACAGCTTTATAGTCTCGCCAATCAAACGACTCTGGTGCATTGACTTCGGGTATACTCTCAACTGTAGCAATTAAACACCTTTCCGTTCTTCCGATGTGGTGTTTTTGTCTTATTAGACCGCTGCGTAAATTCATATACTCTTCGATATCCAAGTCCATAAATTGCGTTATTCCTGAAAGCATAATTTATAATAAATTCATGGGCTACCTAACATACAAAAGCCATGAACGTTTGCTTATTATGCATAAGAATAAATTACATTAAAAATATTATTAAGCTGTGAAATGAGCCAGTTGACATTAAAAAAGGAGCTATAGATAATAAATTTATATAATTGAAGCAAAAATCAAATACATATTATACAATGTTTTACCGAAAGTTGCGTGTTCGCTGTCTTCATTCATTTTAATGGCTATTTCTAAATTTTCCTTAAATATCTCGAACCTGCCTTGCTTTTCAGTTTCATTGGCATAATGTCTGTTGTAATCTTTTATGAATGCTTCAAAGTAATCCTCAGCGTTTTCAAGATCGAGTTGAGCCTTGGACCAAATAACTTGGGCGAGGCAAAATACAAACAGAAATAATGCCAATGTTGTCATTGTCAACAGTTTATATTCTTGATTAGAAGACACACTATCTCTTTTATACTAAAAATGGATTGCGCAGATGGAATTATCAAAATTGTTGAATTTGATTTAATGTTCTACACGACATAAAAGTGAAATACTTACCGTATTTCACTTTTATGTCGTTTTCACCATTTCCGATAAGTTATTTTTTGGCACGTGTATAGCTTCGGTGGTTCACGCAAATTTACCTGCTTTTTGAAAAACGTAACAAGTCTAAGACTGTAAATAAATAAGAATTAACCTGTGATGATGTTATCTTACGCATTAAATCAATCAATCTGCCTAGCCTTTTCCCAACTATATTGGGGTCGGCTTCCAGTCTTACCGGATTCAGCTGAGCACTAGAGTTTTACGTGGAGCGACTGCCTATCTGACCTCCACAACCCAGTAACTGGGTAACAAGGTACTCCTTGGCAAGACTGGTGTCAGATCTCAAGCTTCTGACTACCCGTAACGACTATCATAGATGTTCAAATGACAGCCGGGACCAACGGCTTAACGTGCTTTCCGAGGCACGGAGGAAACTCGGTATGTTGAAATGGTCACCCATCCACGGACCGACCTCGTCAAGCGTTGCTTAACCTTGAAGATCGACCCGTGCGGCTGTTATTATTTAGCCACGAGCTCCTCCATCTTACGCATTACAAGCTTTCAATAAATCTACGACCATTTTCCATAACTGAAAAAAATATTATATCAATTATTTGCATTCAAATGAAGCATTTGATACCGACCTTCACGTTAATTTAAAAGTGGTAGTGAATTCGTATTGGAAGTTTAATTATAATTTAAATGCAAAAGCAATCGATCTTCTCAATATCTGTACAGATGTAAAATAATTACTGACGGGGTCCCATAGGTATCTATTTTCTGACAACTTGTAATTACTAATACATTGATCTTTGACATAGTCACTTAATTTTTATAAAACGTTCAGATTTCATTTATCAGATAACCAGTCATCTAAAACCTGTTACGATGAACAAACGAACAGATTTAATTATTAGTGTTATAGACACGTGTAGCTAACATAATGTTAAAATAGTACGCAAAAATAGACGGAATTCGAAATATCTGCAAAACAAAAATGTTATGTGTTTTCAAATGATAATTGTGAAATTCTTGATGATAAAAAACAAGCAAAATGGCTGGATTGCTGATTGAATTCAATTAAAACGTCTTCGATGTTGTTGTTCTTGTGTGCCTTTTGCGTTGCGCTTGCGGCTGCTTGATCAGCACAGCCATTTGATCGTGAAGATGCTGAGCAACATTTCGAACGCTTCATACAAACAGTATTCCAGTGAAAACGAGAAGCAAGTAAGATTCGAAATATTCAAGAAAAATCTAGAAAGTGTCAATACCATGAACGAGAAAAGCGATCAAGCTGTTTTTGGTTATGAATTAATATCCATTCTTCTTTTAGCGACCGAATTGTATATTCTTGTTTACTTAGTTTAGTGTAATAGAATATTCTTTTCTTACCGGTAGTGATAGGGACTGCCGTTTTCGCAATTAGACTTCCATTTGGTCCGTTGTGCGTGGGGGTACTGGCTAACATAGCCAACCTAGCTCCGTCTAAAAGCACAGAAGCTTCATAGGATTCACAGAGCGACCTCACTCTTCCGAGGATTTCTTAGAGTTGAGATGCCACGGCCTCCCATTCCAAGATTACGTGGCCGGCTGATTCTTCGGCTTTAAAGCAGCCCCTGCAAAGTGGGCTGTCCGTGTCGCTTATTTTTAAAAGTGGTTTGTTAAGAAGTGTGTGGCCCGTTATTGTCCCTTTAATAATTTTTAGGTTATTTCTATTCAGGCTGAGAAGATTTTTTAGTTAGATGCGGATATACGTTTGGAAAAGCCATTTTTGATTGTCTACAGTCTGTTGTCCGTGACCATCTGTTATTATGTAGATACTGTCTATGAAGTAGTAGATATGCCTCTGCTGTTCTTTAATGGAATTTACCATGGACTCTGGAAGACGGATGAAAAGTAAGGTGCCCGGTGGCTCCTGTCTGATCCTGCTGTGTGTCAGGGTCCATGTTTTAATTTTTAAAATGTAGTTTTGCCTCGTCAGCATCATGAGCAGTGGCGGAGTGTCCTCGGTGTTCCCAGGAACAAATAGCAGGCGCAGTGGTTTCCTTGGGGACTATCGGTCGCTATCGGGGACGTCATGTTATTTATGATCCGTTTCAGCCATGACAGCGTAAAGTCATCCTCGCACTATGTTTTGAGGATGCCTTCAGCGAAGCGGGCCTTTCCTCTGAAGCGGATTGCGGTTTGTTTGATTGTCAGTTGGTTCGAGGTCTGCTATGAGCAGAACTCGGAGCTTCTTTTCGATATTTAATCGAATCTCCTCTACTTGCTCTTGCGTCATGTCCTGGAAAGGCTCAGACATGACGGTGACGCACAGCTCATTGTTCCTGTACGTCGCGGCCACTTCAGCTTAGCTCACCGAGATACCGTCAGCCATATGGGAGTGAACAGGCTTGATTTTCTTGTTTGCCTCAGTCGGTGTGTCAGTATCTTTGGAACGCGAGCGCATGGCCTAGCAGATAGCTTCCTGTCGGTGTTTTTATAGAATCGTCAGGTCCTTCTCCGAGGTCGCAGATTTTGACGCAGCCCGCATTACGGGCGCATCCACGTCCGCTGTACTCTTAGAATTGCCATGAGCGAGAACTGTCCTCGGCCTTGTGGGCAGGATTATATTTGATGGCGCATCCTTGGACGCAGATCTGGTTGGCGTTGGCGCAGCCTGTTTTGGCGCATCCCTTGCGGTTGCCTTCCTCATCGCATCCTTGGAAGCAGCCGAACGTTTGTGTATGTTGTATTTAGGGGCACCGGTTAGGCGCATCCTGAGACGCATCCCTAGTTTTGGTTGTGGTAGGTGCATCCTAAAACGCAGCCCTAACAGTGTTAGTCATTATAGACGCAGCCGTTTTCGTTTTTTATTAAATTCAATTTTTTTAAGTTTTTCTTGCCTGTTGTTATTTCAAAAATAGAGTGATCTTTATTTCGGTCTTGATTTTTATTGGCAAACTGATTATTGAAGTATCTTTTAATTAGTATTATACTAAAACAATCTTAAAATAACAGAAGAGATGGTACTGTTGCCTGTTGTTGTTGCCTGGCGCTAATGAACTCTTTTGGCTTTCTTTCATATTTTTAACTATGAATATTTTAATTATATTTCAGGCATGACAAAATTCATAGATCTTACTAAAGAAGAGTTTATGAATGCTCATACTGGTATGAGAACTACCTTTCCGAAAGATTTTCCGGTTTTAACGATGGTTGTGACCTGTTGACTGATAGCGACATCGAAGATGTTGAAGCACCACCGTCCTATGACCGGCTGGAACACGATTAACCTTCAAAGTCACACACTGAGTGACATAGGCTTTTAATCCCGAAAACATCAACAGGTTCTGTGGGGAGGGCCCGGGAGCAAAGGCGCGGGTAAAGAGCTAGTATTAAATATACAATTTAGTTCTGGTACATATTAATCTCAATAATTTAGTCTTGTCTTTAGTTTTATAGTAAACCAAAATTTGTTTCAGAGAATGGACAAGACTATTGGATCGTATAAAATTCCTGGGGTGAAGAAAAATGAAACATAAAGTTTGCTTGTTGTATTGATGGTTATCTGAAGCAGAGTGTGTGGTCATAGTGATAGTGATATAAAAATTAAAATGTAAGATTTAAAGTTAACATTTAATTTTAATATTTTCGGAAAAAAAGTATTAATAATAATTATTACCGAAAATAATGTAGAGAAGAGCCCAGTACCTTTTCAAAAGTACTCGGTCTAAATGTGAATAATTTTAAAAATTTACAACAATGTATGAACATAATACATAGTTTAAAAGCATTATGCAACAACGGCAGACGCCATAAGGTCATTCATCAAGCTGCATGAAAGAGCATCTTCACCGCGATGTATTCTGACGTAGCCTTCTTCCCCATGTGATGAGCCCCAAGAATTCTTGATAATCCAAAAAGGTACACCTTCCTCTGAAACAAAAATAAAACAATTAAACCTTCTGATATGGCCTAGGCGAAGATGGCAGGACGAGCGTGACACCTAAAGACGGGACTCTTTTATGTTTGCCCAAAATCTGGAGGACTGCAACTTTTTCTTCTTTCCATTTGTCCTACAGTAGAAAAAACAAAATAAGTAATAATTCGGCAAAATGCAGTGGAATATAAAAAAGGTTTGTGGCAGAAGCAATCTTTGAAACTTATGGTATGATGCCGAACTCGGCTGTACGCAGCAGTCCTGCCACTGTGGTGCTGCACATCAGTGCTGCCTGCTGCGCTGATTCCGAGCAAGACGGCAGTGTTGCGCAGTTCGTATTGTTGCGTTTTTGTATTTTCATCCAGTTGCTTTTTATCAACTTTCATTTATATCGTTACAAGAGGAAGAAGATGACAATGATGTTTTGTTGTTTTATGCCAATAGTAAAAGAAAAGCAACAGATTTGTTTTATAAAAGCAGACAACGGGAAGGATGTTACAAGACGCTGATTTAAAGCCTTTTGATAAGTGGTGAGCAAAAATTCAGAGAGTACTGTCGATTAAATAATAAAAAAAGGTTTTATATTATTCGCATAGGTACTATCGCTGCAGCGGAGGCGTCACTACTGGTCTGTCGTGGCGGCAAGGTGACACTGCCGCACAGCAGTGCTGCCGCTGTATTGCTGCGGAGCTCGGAATGAAATCTCATAAATAAATCTATAGAGAATATATGGAGACCAACACTGGTCAAGAGGTTTCGTCTCTGGAGAATTGAAGTCAACCCTGACTACAGCCAGGCTGTCCTCTTCTCGAGGCCTGACCGAAAGTACGATAACCGATTTAAAAAAACCTCGTCCCCCCAAACCCATCACTGTGTACGGTAAGCCGATCCCCTGGGAGGAGCAAGCCAAGTACCTTGGTGTCACCCTAGATAACAACCTCACCTTCGCCAAGCACATTAAGACGACGACTAACGCCAACGACCTTGAGGGAACAAAAAGCGCACTCGTTTCACACCCGCGCGTCCCAAAATTTAGTAGTTTTCTGTACTTTCCTTTTTATTCCATAACTTTAAAAAAAAAAAGCCTCAGATCAAAATGTAGATAATTAAATTGTCTTTAAGATGGTGTCAATTTCATTAAAATACGCCCAGCGGTTTTGCTGCGATTGTCGTGTTTTTGTCCGTTTTAGACATAACTTAACAAATTAATTACACTATTTACTAGGAATAAAACTTAAAATTTTCTTAGATCAAATTATTAAGAAAATAGTCTAATTTAACATATATTTTTTCCAAAAAATTATGACTAGCATTTTAGACGTGATTCTCATTTTAAAATTAGCTACTCAGGGGTAACTGCGCCTTAAGGCGGCGCGCTCGCGAGCCGCCTTCGCTATGGGCAGCGCTATCTATGGGCGGGATGGTGAACGCAAGCAGCGGCTTGACACTTAGGTGCAAGCTGCGCATTTTCACGTTATACGTCATAGTTGGTTTTTGATGCAAATTATATATATGCCTAAAAGAAATTTTAAAAATCTGTTATCCTCTACAGAAAACAAAAAGATCAAATTATAACAGTTGAGATCAAATTTTTCAAAAAATAATGTTACTGAACACAGCATGATTGCTGTTCTAGTTGAAACTGTAATTTTTTTTATTATTATCTTTATAGATCTGGCTTGTTTCTCGGATTTGTCAGCGTAGTTTCGTTCAAACTTTTGTATGAAGTTTTCGAAGTAGAGTAAGTAAGTAAGTTTTCAGCATCTTCAAGTGCGTACGGCGCGCGCGCAGCGCCACCTGACCACGTAACCGCAAGCGCAAACCATAATCATTTTTTTACTACACATTGGAATCAATTATTACTTATTTTAATTTGCAATTAGGTTGATGCGAAACTCTCTGACGTACTAGTTATAAACTGTACTACGGTGGGTCAGTTTTATTCTTCTCTGTGCACAATTGTAGTAATAATATAAATCTATGCATAAATTCAATATACAAAATTTAATAGTATAAATTCAATGACTTAATTTATACATCACATACAATTAATTAATTCTACACTCATTCGACACGCATTATTTTTATTTGACCCCCGGATATTTAATATATGTGGTATTGATGTAACTTTAATGTACACACCTGTTCGTTGTCACATTTATGCACTTTTACAGTTACGGTGCCTGGTGGAGGTTGAATTTTGCATGAAGTGCCGAAGGAGATAAACATGGTTTTTTAGGGACTCAAAGTAAAAAAATTGTTATCAAGCTATGCTGCCACTGTGCGTATTCCTTGATTTGCAATGCTATTTATAGCCGACCATGTTTTGGCTCCAAACAATAAAACCGTATTATCTGCAAAAGTGACAATTTGACAGCCCTTCATGGCAAGATTACATAAGTCATTAATATAAATTATAAAGAGGGATGGGCCAAGCACGCTTCCTTGCGGGCACTCCATACACCATGTCACCTCTTGGCTAAAGTCATCATCAATCTTAACCTCTGTTTGCGGTCGGATCTCTACTATTCAAACCATCTACTAACGGACTAGGGACCGGTACTGCCAACGACTCCGCCCACTCCAATGCATTATTCGAGCTTAAACATTATTAATTTAGAAATTACTATTTAGAAATTACTATTTTTAGTTATAATTTTATTTTTGTATATTTTTACATGGTTCATAAGCATATATTTACTATCAGGTTTTCACAGCTAACAACTTAATTTAAGTAATTTTTCAATGGCATTTGTACAAAAATTTCACTGTTCCAAATACATTTTATAAATTCCTCCCATAAACCTGTAAAGCTTATTTAGCTGTGATAGTTTTTCTTTTAATTTTGTTATTTTACTACTGCCGTGAATTTTTTCACATAGCCACGAGCAACCACTTTGCTGGCAGGGGGTTGACTCTAACAAAAATTGCAATTTACAGCTTAATTTTACGCAAACGGATATCTGAATCGAAAAATCGTTTCAACAAACCCATAATATTTTTGAATGATCTATCCAAAGAGACCCCACACCATGCGATAGACGAGAACAAAAAAACAATTCCCACTTTACGTCTATAGGAGGAACCACAAAAAAATTGTTTTCTTGTATTTTTTTACCGCTTTGTCGGAATTATTAATATGTATATCTATACCAAATTATAGCTTTCTAGTACTTAGAGTCTCTGAACTAAGCTGCGGACGGACAGACGGACAGAGCGAAACTATAAGGGTTCCTTGTTGACTTCGGAACCCTAAAAACGAATACTTAAGAACATTAATGTTTATTTGTTAACATAGGTAGTTACACGGTGTGTGAGATGTTACAATATAATTAGATTCTCTATGTTTTGCCGTGAAGCGTACAAATATGACCTTTTTTTTTAGAACAATTTATCAGTAAGTATTCTATGAAATGTTGTCTTGCGTAATATTTGTTATAGATTAAATTAGCTATATAAAATATTTAAGGTATAATTAGTTTACATACCGTTATATAATTAGGTAAAAGTAGATAAGATTTAGTGTAGTTATAATGTTAAGGAACTAAGGATAAGCTCACCTATCGCATTGGGTGGATCCTGGAAAGATGTATGAGATAAGGTTGAAATAAAAAATGAAGTCTTGTGAAGTTAGTATATAAGAAGAATTGGAATTTTAGATTACTATAACATATCTATTACTATCAGTTTAAATTAACCTTTACTGCAAAAATAAAATGATAACTAATAAAGCTAAGGTCTGGCAATTTCTTTAATCATTAGGTATCGGAAAAGAAGTCTCATGACTCGATTCCTAAAGACTTGAACTTTAACTTACTTAACAGTCATTTTTCCACTTCGCCCGTATTGGATAGGGCCACCAAAGCTACTACGCTTGGTTATCTTTAAAATCTTCCGATACTTAATTATTCCCCTTTTGTTATAACTATAAGTCAATATACTGCTTGTGATGTTAAAAACAGTATTCTATCGATTACATCCAATGCTGTTGGTAGCGACAGTGTCAGCCGTAAAATGATCATCCCCATCTTTGAAAACCTTTTCCTGTCCTCCTTTACATCGTCAACTTCTCTGTTTCTAGTGGTGTCTTCCCACAAGCCTGGAAAGATGCCCAAATTATTCCTGTATCCAAAAAATCACATCCTGCATCATTCTCTGACTACCGTCCCATTTCTATTCCTCCTTTCCAAACCAAAGTCCTTGAAAAGCTTGTCCACCATTAGCTCAGCACGTTCCTTTCCAAACGCAATCTGTTAAATCCTTTCCAATCTGGGTCAGTTCTGGTCGACGTGGATACAGCACTACCTCAGCACTTGTGCACATCACGGATGATATCAGGTTACGAATGCAGGTGGGGCAGTTAGCAGAACTTGCTCTCCTTGACTTTAGCAATGCCTTCAATGCTGTTGACTTCGATACTTTCCTTAGCGTAGGACGCCAGCTCTTTTAACATATCTCCTCCGATAGTTTACTGGTTTCATAGTTACCTGTTTGGCAGCCGGCAGCGTATTTGCACTGATGATTTTTCTCTTCTTGGTGTCACAACTCTGCCGGTGTGCCGCAGGGAGGCGTTTTATCTCCTCTTCTGTTCGCACTCTTTATTAATGCTATCACTCAACGACTTTCTTCTTTCTACCACCTGTACACCGATGATCTTTAAATTTATACCAAAAACCCTCTCGGAGAGTTATCTGATGCCATTGGGACAATTAATAAAAACCTAGCTCGAATAGGTGACTAGAGCACTGAGTTCGGGATGAATGTCAATCCAAAGATGACTTAAATGACGATTGTTGGTAGTACCCGGACTGTCTCTAGGATCGATTGGCTGACACTTCCCCAGGTATCTTTCAATAATACCATAATCCCTTTAAATCATATAGTGAATAACTTGGGAATTTATATCTACAGTACTCTATCCTGGACAAAACAACTGCAGGGACTCAGTCGAAAACTGTTTGCGTCTGCTGGCGTCCTGAGACGGATTCATAATTTTCTGAAATAGCGAGAGCATAATCTCTTCTTCTTCCTATCTTAGACTATGCTGATGCCAGCTATCTTGATCACACCCAAGACTAATTGCATAAGCTTGAGCGACTTCAAAATCTCTGTATCAGTTTCATATTTGGCTAGCGCAAGTATGATCACGTTTCTCAATTTCGTACTAAGCTCAAATGGCTATTCGCCTTCGCCGGAATGCCCACATACTTTCTATGCTTGATAATGTGCTATTTAATCCTTTTACTGCTCTTTATCTCAAAGAAAGTTTTCAGTGCCTCTGTGACACCCATTCTAGGTCCTTGAGATCATCGGAAAAACTAAAATTAAGTATTCGTATGCATTCCACTTCCTTCTTTGTCAAATCTTTTACGATTCAAGCAGCTTGGTTATGGAATGCATTACCTATTGAAATAAGACGTGCTCAAACTCTGTCAACGTTTAAGAAAATGGTAAGGATCATTACCTTTCACAATTTTTTTATTTTTCTCTTTTCTCTGTTATATATTTGATATTGTATGTATGTATTTTATGTTGTTATGTCTAAGTAGTATATTATTTATGATAATTTCTTCACTGACAGTCCTAAATTCTTCACCTATCATTTTATCGTATCCAAAGGTTGTCTGTCAAGGAATTGCCTAGTGTGATAAGACCGCCCATTGTTCACTTGTTATTGTGAACGTTTGTCCAGTATGTTTTTGTGGTGTACATTAAAGTATATAATAAATAAGTAAAATAATATAAAAATTAGAAGCCTAATAATAAATTATGTTTATTGAAACAAAAGTTAATAAAATGAAAGATTATATGTCATGTAATTAAGAAAAACAATTAAACAGAGGTTAATATAAAATATCATTTATAATATTTATGAATTTCGTTACAGTTTTTCTGTACAGTTTATTTTATAGTTCATTTTTTTTGTAAAATGATTAAGACTTCAGACGGACAGACAGGCGGACATGTGATTGATCTTCAACCTTAGGGTTCCGTTTTTCATAATGACGATTGGAATCTTAAAATTAAAGATAAAGTTGAGCTGTTGTTTTGATGTCCATCTGCAATAGATGGTGGGTCATAATGATGGTGAAATAAAACATTAAAAAAGTGAAATATTTTTATTTTTATTTTCGGAAAGTAAGAAATAACCAAATTATTACAATAAAGTTAATTGTAGAAAAAAGCCCAGTCAAAATTTTCATAACTAAGACTTCAGACGGCCAGACTGTGAGTGATCTCCTATCTTAAGGTCATATGACTTATACGACAACGCTTCCAGCTGGCAAAATAATATTCATTGAAATGTGAGCTTCAGGGCGTCCTGTGTAGACATACTTTACTTTACCTCCATCGTATCGACAGCTGACGTCTCGCTTATCGCATGCTTACCGCGCACTTCAAGCGGGCGGACCGCGTGGTGTACGCACGCAGACTGTAAGCTGTATTCTGTAAGCTTGAAACTCGTTGATAGCTCGTCGAAAAGGTAAAGCGGTCGGAGCAGGGACTGCTAGCAGCTGACTGCTAGCTGAAAGCACGTGGACAGTGTTGGAACGGAGTCGTGTAAGTGAGCTACGATCTTTAGGGTTCCATTTTTTCTTATGACGACGAACCCTTAAAGTGAAAGATAAAGTTGAGCTGTTGTTTTGATGGCCATTCGCAAAAGTTGGTGGGTTATAATGATGATGAAATAAACATAAAAAATTAAGATATTTTTAATATTTTCATAAAGAAAGAATTATAAAAATTATTATAAAAGAATGGTGAGAAAAATCTAGAGAAAAGCCCAGTATTCAAAATTATTTAGTTAAAGTGTCAATAAAACCTTGATAATAATAATAAATTTATGAACAGAATAATTAAGAAGCATTATGCAACCAAGGCGGACGCCATGTATTCATTCATCATGTTACAGGAAAGAGCGTCTTCTCCGCGTTGCATTCTAAAGTAGCCTTTTTCTCCAAATGATGTGTCCCAAGAATTCTTAGCGGCCCAAAAAGGTATACCATCCTCTGAAACAAAAGAAATTTCAGCAAAGCACCCCGAGTCCCAGGTGAAGATGGTAGGACGACACCTATAGATAGGACTAGTCAAAATTCGTCCAAACCAGGGAAGATCTTCTTGCCGTATATAATTCGGAGAAATTCAATGCAATAAAAAAAGTGTTGTAACAGAAAACGTCTTTGAAACTTAAGCTACCTTAAGCTTAAGCTTTGGAGCTATTAAGTCAGGCGGGTTGGTTTCAGAGGTTTTAGACAAGTGCTAAGCAATCGTTTAAAGGTTGCAAGAGCGATTGCAAGCACTTTCGAAATGTCACGAGGTAAATGCCTTACTTGCCATTTGGTCATCACCATCGCCGACATCACAGGCAAATTTTTATCATAGTCGATTGCGTTATCACAAAATATCACACAAGAACGCCGCAAATTGGAAAAAAAAATATTATTAAAAAAATAAAACTGTACCTGATCCATATCCTACCAGTAGGACTCCATGAGTTATGTTACCTTTATTACACAGCTTATCGGATATTATTCCTTTTGTATACTGTTGTAAACCGCCACCCTGGAGACCTAGAAACAATAAAGACAATGATGTAGGTTTACCATTTGTTTTTATCTTTACGAACATGAGCGTAATATTCATGTTATTCAGAATTACTTAAAATGAAAATGGGCTCTAAATGAAAATCAGAGATGGAACTAACGAAAATTTCAAATTCAACTTATAATAATAATGGAATGTTTTTTATTCAATTATATCATTAAAATTTACATAGTGTATAATACTTAATTAACAATAACTACCTATATATACACTTAAATAAAGATAAAATACGACAAACACATAAAAGGGCAGGGGTCATAGGGCGTCAAAAAATTCGTCCACATCGCTGTCAACGTGAAAAGTGCCCAGAACGCTGGCAGCATTGCCACGTTGGATGGCAATGCTGATTCTCTGGCCAAGGAAAAGCCCATTAATAATAATAGTAATAATAATCGAGATGTAGTAGCAGTGGACAAGGGACTCACCCCGCTCTCCTTGGCGAATGAGAACTGGCGCAAGCCTGTAGTGCTTGACACTAACGACCGCAGGGAGATATGGCAGAGTAAGGAGCTTCACGGACGCTTTTTCCGGGCCCTACATGGGTCCGATGTAGATCAGTCAGCGTCCGTAGCCTGGCTGCGTTTCGGTGACCTCTTTGGGGAGACCGAAGGTTTTGCCCGTGCAATTATGGACGAAGTTATCGTGACGAATAACTACCGGAGATTTATTGTGAAGGATGGCACGGTTGACATCTGTCGGGCATGTCACCGCCCGGGTGAATCGATCCGCCACATTATCTCTGGTTGTTCTCGTCTAGCTAACGAAGAGTACTTGCATAGGCACAACCTTGTAGCCAGGACTATCGACCAGCAAATTGCTCTGAAATACACTCTCGTGGCATCGGAGGTACCGTACTACAGGTATGTGCCCGACCCAGTTCTCGAAAATGGCAATATCACATTGTACTGGGATCGGTCCATCATCACAGACAGGACTATTGTAGCCAATAAGCCTGATATTGTGGTGGTGGACCGAATCGAGAGGCGTGCAATGATTGTTGACATTACCGTCCCGCATGACGGGAACCTCGTGAAAGCCGAGAAAGATAAGCAAATCAAGTATCTTGACTTGGCTCGCGAGGTTGTCGACATGTGGGATGTGGACACAGCAATTATTGTACCGATTGTCGTTTCGGCCAATGGTTTAATAGCTACGAGCCTCGACCAACACCTTAGGTGGCTCTCGTTAGGCGGCTGGGTCAAGGGCCTGATCCAGAAAGCAGTACTGCTGGACATGGCTCGTATTGTTAGGAGGTTTCTCTCTCTGGAGCCCTGACCGCCGGTAGCTTGGACCCTGTTCCCGATACCGGTGGGCCTCTATTTTTTATATTTTTAAATGTTTTTTTGTTTTTGTATCTTTTATAAAAATATTTAAAAATGTATTAAATAAGAAATAAGTTAAATAAAGGACATAATAATAAGAGAGAAGAAAATAATAATATAATCTAATATAATATAATATAATCTCTCTATTTCTTCTTGTTTTTAATTTATTTTATAAAAATATTTAAAAATGTAATTTATAAGAAATGTAATTAATAAAAGACATAATAATAATAGTCGGTCCATCATCACAGACAGGACTATTGTAGCCAATAAGCCTGATATTGTGGTGGTGGATCGAATGGAGACGCGTACAATGATTGTTGACATTACCGTCCCACATGACGGGAACCTCGTGAAAGCCGTGAAAGATAAGCAAATCAAGTATCTTGACTTGGCTCGCGAAGTTGTCGACATGTGGGATGTGGACACAGCGATCTTTGTACCGTCAGTCGTGCCAGCCAATGGCTTAATAGCCAGGAGCCTAGACCAAAACCTTAGGAGGGTCTCGTTGGGCGGCTGGGTCAAGGGCCTGATCCAGATAGCAGTACTGCTGGACACGGCTCGTATTGTTAGGAGGTTCCTCTCTCGGTAGCCCTGACCGCTGTTAGCTTGGACCCTGTTCCCGATACTGGTGGGCCTCTATTTTTATACTTTTAAATGTTTTTTTATTGCAGTTTATTTTATAAAAAAATATTTTTAAATGTAGAAAATAAGAAATTAAGTAAATATAGGACATAATAATTGTTCGCGCCACTGGTGCGCTTATTGTTTAGTTACCCACATTTCTCTTAATATTTTAGGTACCTATTCTTGTCAATTTTCGCTGCATTAAACTATATGTTCGATTCTCGAACAGTCTACATTTGGCCCTCGTCGAGTGTAGCCTCACCGCTCGTGATAGTCAACCGCCTGGCTATTCACCCTGGATTCCTCACCCGCTGTGAGATCCCACCGCTATATCACCGCTTTATAAAACCGCACCGTCTGCGATCGACTATCGTCGCCATCGGATTCGTGGTGGTCACCTCTGATCATCACCTTGCTAGCGTCACGTGGCTCGCCTTTCTACCGCACCGCATACAGTCCAATCTCGCGTCAGCAAATTGTGCCAGTACCCAGTGAACTTCAAATCAAGACGTCCAGGGGAACAGAGAAGGAGCGCTGCCAGGATTAACCAGAACGAGCTCGAAGAAACCCGCCTCTGAGGTTAGTCGTAGCTTTGTTTAATGCAGCATCTCTCTCAGCATACCGACCCGTCAGATTCCCTAGGTCTAGCCTATCTACTTCTTTGAACCTAGCGCACTGCACATGTTTGGCGTGCTCAGTGCTATTATTGCGCTGCCGCACCGTCACAATTATAATATATAATATAATAATAATAAATAATATATCATATAATAATAATAAATCATATAATAATAATAAATAATATAAAAAAAAATGTTAATGTTAACGAGAAGCCAGGCCCGAGCACTAACCACACGCCCAACATCTCCGGGTTCGTCGCTCAGCTCCGCCTCGCAGCCGCCGGGACCACCTACAATCGTGAGTCAAGCGTTCCTAGACGCTGCAGTTGAGTTGAGCTCGAGCGACGAATACTTCTCCTTCTCTCCGCCGACGACACCACCACCTGCGCGTCGACGGGGAGGACGCCGGCCGCCGGACAGCCTGGGATCTCGAGGCCCATCGGCCTCTGACAGGGTCCCCGCTACCGGTGGAAGTGTGCAGCGCATGCCATGGACGCAATCGATTAACGAAAACGTCATGCGTGCATACTTTGGGGCTACAGAGGAGGGAAATAACCTGACTGCGTACCGTGTTCGAATGCTCTCTCTGTTTCAAGTGCTTGAGCCAGCTGTCAACGTTTCGGCCCAACGTCTATCGGATCAGGTGCGGGTCATCCAACGTAACCGTGTGTTGGATGACGCCTACTTGATAGACTGCGTGAGGAATCACGGAGTAGCCGTGTCTCGCCTGCCTTGCCACCGGCCGCGGTGCAACTGCAACCCAGTGTTTCACCGCGACCCGACCATGTTGGAGAGTATGACGACGACGGGGCTACGAATATATCCGGGAATACCGAATGCAATGCATGATTGAGGAGTGCTTTGGAGTGTGCATTCCGAGAGTATCGTTCCACACCGCCTGAGCTTAGACCTCGATTACCTCGTCTGCCTATGCATAAAAAATAGGGCGCTGGTGTGTGCTCTAGATTCGCACCTATCAAATGTTTTTGATAGCAGCAAAGATCTTACCGATACCCATTCGATCTTATATTGTGCGGCTGCAGCGGCATGTCGTGTAGGTAACGTCAAGTTGCCCAAAACTGACAGAGCTACACGACCAGCTACACCAGCTTGGCAGTGAAGGATTGAGTGTCATATCGGTGAGGCTAGAGCACTCATCGGCAAGCTTATCTGCTTCAGGGTGGGCAACACTCGCCCTAGAGTGATGCGCTTTGTGAAGCGGGCGTGCTTGGGGACTGATATCAGTTCCCGAGATTATATGTCCCGCGTCGCAGAGCGTATCGACTTCCTGAAGTAAACCGCAACGTTCTCTATCTGTGCATGGGCAAACCGTATTCGTCCGTACAAGCGGCGAGTGGAGCGATACACTCAGAATCGCACATTCTAGAGCAACGAAAGGTGGTTTTATAGGGCTTGGGAGCGACCCGACCAAGGTGTGTCTGATAAGCGCCTACCGGATAATGACGCCATGTGTTCGTTCTGGCGCGATATCTGGTCAGTGTCTGTCAGTCACACCGAGGGTGGCTTGACTCGGGAGGTCGAGCAAGCGTGCGATCCGATACCACAAATGGGGGCAATTAGCATCAGCCCCCAAGATGTAGCTCGTGCAGTCCGTCCGTTGCCCAACTGGAAATCTCCAGAGCCAAACGGACTGCAAAACTTTTCCAAAGGTCGCACGCCCGTTTGGCATCTCAGTTCCAGTCCGCCTTAGAGTCAGGGTTGCTGCCCCTAACGACAAAACTAAACTGCTTCCTAACGACAGGAATAACCCACCTGCTCTATAAATCAGGTAGTACTGCGGATCCTAAAAATTATAGACCGATAACGTGTTTGCTGACGGTCTGTAAAGTTCTTACATCCATTCTGAGAGCGAAAATTAATCAACATATTGACAATGACGCCATCATGTCTGCTTCTATGGAACGGGTCCCGCGGTACTAAGAAGCTGCTCCTCATAGACAATGCCATTAGCCAACAGGTTCGCCGTTCCCGCAAGGATCTGGCGACATGTTGGATAGATTACAAGAAGGCCTATAACTCAGGCCACATACATGGCTCATGAGGGTGACGTCATGTAAGGGGCAGTAGAGGACGTTCCTTCACTATCCAGGATGTCGACAGATTCAAAATAGCGAACCTATATGGATCGAGCGCGGATTATTTATTGTCTGAGTCCTCTGTGTTTTTGTTTAGCCCTGAACCCTCTCAGTACATTGCTGGAGGAGTTGAGGAGAGGTGGTCAGGTCATATCACACCTCCTTTACATGGATGATCTGAAGCTCTTTGCCCCCAACAACTTGCAACTGATGAAGCTACTATCACTATCAGGATGGAATTTGGTGTGGACAAATGTTCAGTCATGCATGTAAAGCGAGGGGTGATTATGGAATACAACTCTCGGATTCCATACACCTTCGATCCCTTTCCTCAATCGAAACTTACAAAAAATATTTGGGTATGTCGGAAGCACTAGGCATCAATGCTACTGACGTGAAACAGTCGTTGAAGGAGCGCTTCTGTGGGCGCCTGAAAAGTGTACTAAATAGTTTTTTATCAGGCGGGAACAAGGTGCGCGCCTTCAACGGCTGGGTCATGCCGGTCTTGTATTCTTTTGGTATACTCAAATGGACTCAGACAGAACTTGACGCCCTGGGTAGGAGAGTCCGCACATTGCTTACCGCAAATCGCATGCATCACCCACGGTCATCGGTTATGAGACTGTATATCCCGCGGAAGTGCGGCGGTCGTGGCTTTTTAAATGCTAAAACCCTGCACAACCGCGAGGTATGCAGTCTTAGGGAATACTTCCAGGCCGCCGACGTGGGTATGCATCGAGATGTGGTAGCGGTGGACAAGGGCCTTACTGCACTCTTCTTGGCTAACGAGAACTGGCGCAAACCTATAGTATTAGATACTAATGAGTGCAGGGATGTATGGCAGAGCAAGGAGCTTCACGGACGCTCCTACCGGGTCCTACATGGGCCCGATGCAGATCTTTTAGCGTCCGTGGCCTGGCTGCGATTTGGTGACCTTTTTAGGGAAACCGAAGGTTTTGTCATTGTGATTATGGACGAAGTTATGATGACGAACAACTACCGGAAATACATTGTGAAGGACGGCACGGTTGACATCTGTCGGGCATGTCACCGGCTGGGGGAACCAATCCGTCACATTACGAGTATCTCCGGTTGTTCTAGTCTAGCTAACGGAGACTATTTGCATGGACACAACCTTGTAGCCAGGATTATCCATCAGCAACTCGCTCTTTAATATAGTCTTGTGGAATCGGAAGTGCTTTACTATAAGTATGTGCCCGACCCAGTTCTCGAAAATAGCAATGTCACATTGTACTGGGATCGGTCTATCATCACTGACAGGACTATTGTTGCCAATAAGTCTGACATAGTGGTGATAGACCGACTAGAGCGTCGGTCGTGTAATGACTGTTGATATAGCGGTCTCCCATGACGAGAATCTCGTGAAGGATGAGAGAGATAAGAAAAGCAAATATCTTGATCTGGCTCGCGAGGTTGTCGACATGTGGGATGTGAATACAGCAGTCATTGTGCCGATAGTCGTGACGGCCAATGGCATAATAGCCTTAAACCTCGACAAACATCTGAGGAGGCTCTCGTTGGGTAGCTGGATTAAGGGCTTGATCCAGAAAGCGGTACTCTTGGACACGGCGCGCAAAGTCAGGAGGTTTCTCTCTCAGGAGCCCTGACCACCGGTAGCTTGGACCCTGTTCCCGATACCGGTGGGCTAATATTTTTGTATTTTTAAATGTTTTTTTTATTTTATGTTTATAGAATAATATTTAAAAATGTAAAAGTATGTATATATAGTAAATAAATGGAATAATAACATAATAATTAAATATAATATAATAATAATATATCGTTTATTTATAACATAATGCCGAAAACTTAAAGGACGAAATAGTCCCTCAGCAACTTACCAATCGCGATGGGTCCGGTATGGTACAGCAATTGCTTCAGCTTCTCTTGTGACGTAAGATTGAACGATTGGCAGTCGTCTAACTTTACCTTCACTTTGTTAGCATCAAAAACGCAACTGTTCTCTTTTCCTTTGTAAGGATAGTCAGCTTCAGACTCACATCCCCCCTTTTCCACCAGGTTCCTGGCAATTGACAATCATATACAATGTTAATAGATACAGGGTCATGAGAAACACAGAATAATAATAAAATTTTAATAAGCATTACCGCATTGCAACGTCCATGTATCCGCCGTCACATCCATGATTCTTTTTGTCACAGTCGATAATCTGCTGCTCAGACAGTCTTACCAGATTCTTGTGTTTGATGGCATTCAGGCTCTCAATATTACCTGTGATAATTATATATTCATAATATTTATTACCAGCTTAAAACTTAACAATACTGGTATAAAACGTATTCTATGTACTAATAGATGTATAGGTCATGAGCGTGATCTATCAGCGTAACCATCCTCCATTCCTTTTAGTCGTTGAGACGTTATTGATTACAAAATGATTTTTATTATTATTTAAATACGAGGAAGCAGGATTAATACTTCATTTATAAAAACAACTGTAACTGTAACCGAAGTTAAATAATAATTCATAATTAAAACATGCACTTGTCAATTCAAGTCAAGTCAAATATATTTATTTCAATTTCAACTAGGCCATTAAACGGCATTTTTAAACGTCAACAATTAAATTACAACATGCACTTACCAATTGCGCTAAATGCATAACAACTTCCACAAAACCACTGGTTTTTAACGGGGGTGACAACACCGCAATCACGCCAATCGAAGGACTCCGGTGCATTCTTATACTTAATGTCTTCATCATATAAGTATTTGCAAGGCCGGTCCTCCTCAGTGGAACGAGAGGCACTTGAACGATCCAAACATTTGATTTTTGATTGAAATTCTTCATTAGACATATCCGAAAACTGCGTTATGCCTAAAAGAAATATAAAATCTGTAAGAAGTCAAAAAATCATAATATATCATCTGAAATCAAATTTTTCGAAAACAATGTTACCGAAGACAGCATGATTGGTGTTCTCGTTCAGACTGTTAACTTCTTCCAAATTTTCTTTGAAGATTTGGAATCTGGCTTGTTTCTCGGATTCGTCAGCGTAGTTTCGGCCAAACTTTTGTATGAAGTTTTCGAAGTGTAGTTCGGCGTCTTTGAGTGCGTACGGCACGGGCGCAGGGCCGGCTGTCCACGCAGCCGCGAGCGCAAACCAACTCACACACAATAATATTATCATTGATGACATGATCGACACTACAACAATTACTTAATTCAGTGCAATCGCTGTATTTATGTACCATATTTATCGGCTTAAGAATTTTAAACGTTGGTATTTCTTGATATTCTTTTGAATTTTATCGTTTGTGCTAAATACATTTTTAACGACCGAAATAAATACTACATAAATAAAATTATATTAACTTTTGTGATGAGTTTATTTAACTTAATAGTTTAAATACCTAGTAAAAAGAATGTGTTTTAATATGTTAAATAAAAAGTAAAAATAATGTATTAAGTTGTATAGAGATCTGCTTATTACAAGCACCCTCATATCCATTATTTGCATGCCAACTTATGGCGAATGTGTCTTTGTGCTAATATTTTTTTATGACATCTATTCAAAAGAGCTACTTTATTCCTCGTAAACAGGGACTAAAATAGCTCATAAGAATGATAAATTTTCAATCAGGATCGACGCAGTCCTTTACTTGCTTTGCTCATTTGCTCTGCCATTCCCTTCAAATCTAATCTGGCTGTGTTAGGATGCTTCTAATTCTGAGGCTTACTTTATGGTCTGATAGTATGCATATGAACTTAGTGTTTTTGACTCAGTTTCTTAATTTTATGAAGTTGTCCATTCTACAAAGTTATGGACGTATTCTCTCGACTATCAGAATACCAGCGTGGTGTTATTCATTCTTTTTAATTATCGTTGCACATGCTGAAATTACAGAACCTTTTTGGTCTCACACGGTTGCCTTTTTTAATTATTGTATTTTTTTGTTTTTTGCTTGATCTGTGGTGTCTCATGTGCGGGTTACAAATACAATATTTCTCCTTTGTTGGTATTTTATAAAAATAACACCATTTACTGTACTTTTTTTAATAGATCATTAAAAAATATATACTAAAATCTTTTTCACAAAAAAAATCCTTTCTTGGAAAAGAAACGAAACTTTCAACTACATTTTCTTTCTTGAAACTTCAACGTTACATACTAGGTAAGGCTGGCAGTTAAATCTTATTTAAATTAAATACAATAACCAGTTCCAATAATTATGTAAGTACTTTTACGGTGTTCAAAAGTCAAAATGAGAATACCACAAGGCTCGGCATTTGGTCCTTTCCTCTTTTTACCGACTTGATGAATTGAAAACCTCCTTTTTTTTAAAAGAAGGAGGTAATCAATTCGACACGTATGTATGTAATATTGTTGGAATTACACAATATTTACATATGTTACTCTTTTTGGGCTTCTAAACAGTGTATGTTCGTTTGTATGTATGTATGTATATTCGTCCACGCATTTCTCTGAAAGTACTAATCGGGTCATGATCATTCTTTTTTTATTCGATTAAGTATCTCTCAAGTTAGGGATCAGTGCAAGTTTCATATAAATCAGTTCTGCAGTTTTCAAGATATGGAACATACAAAGAACACGCACACGAACTCCTTAGCGACGAACGGCACGAATGTGTAAAGAGTTATTATGGGTATTTTGCCAATCATTGAGGTACCTTACTATAGAAATTGCTTACTTTTTAGAGACAGAGTACTTAAACTTAAAAGACAGAAATAAAAACGTTTTCATAAAAAATTAACCGACTTCTAAAGAAAAAAAAAGTGCAAAAATAACTTTCGTTTCGGAAGTCGGTGTTGAAAAACGATAAGAAGCACGCACTGTTTACTATATGAAGGGTAGTAGAGGTACCTCTACCCTCCATAGTTTACACACCGAGCATGCGCACGTTCTACTATTCAGGGTCCCATCATAAGCTACTTCGATGTTGGGTCCTTTATTATTACACAGTATACTTACCTCGGATCTCTCGGTCACAGATTTCCACGCGAGTTGAAATTAAAATCTTTAAAATTCGCAAACCCCTAATAGGACCGGAATTTTCGCAGACAACCCTATATCAACGTGTTCGCAATAAAACAGCGCTTATGATGATATTTTTTTTTTTAATTATCCAATCCAGTGAAAGTAACTGGCATGTATATACCTGTTTATACCTGACAACCCAGTAGTTCGCCCAGGTAAATAGTAGACAACCCAACGGCTGCACATTCTATACGTTTGATACTTTCAGTCAGGTCAAATTTTTTTTATTATCCTGATGTTGCAACATTTAATTAAAAATCATTTTTTGAAAAATAATTAAAAATAGTCTGCCCAGGATTTTTTTAGCGAACCCATTTTTAATATGTTTTCTAATATACTAAATTCATGATAAAATATGTTTCGTTCTATTATCAGCTTGGTGAAGGTCGATTTAGGTTCGGATCTTCTACTAATACATTTCTGGAAAATCTCATTTAAATGTATTAATTTAACAATCAATTTATCAGTAAGTGTTCCATGAAGTCATCATCGTCGTTCGTGTTGTCTTTTAAATTGAAGGCACGCGAACACATTCGCAAGAAGTTTGCAGAATCATCACAGAGTTAATTTGTTGGATTCGATTTCTCGATAACATATTTTTATGGATGTATGTATCTAAGTATATATTTATATATATATATTGAATTGTTGTATTTATATTTCTTTACTCTATTTTTTTTTTCATTAAGTTGCAACTGCCATATTTTATCTCTGCACCACCCTAAAGTCGACTGGTAGAAAATGCCTAAGGCATTGAGTCCGCCTTTGTACTTGTGCATAAAGTTTAAAAAATAAATAAATTATCTTATGAAGTTAGTATATAAGAAGAACTGGAATTTAAGATTACTATATCATATCTACTTACAGTTAAAAGTAACATTCAATGCAAAAATAAAATGATAATTAAAACAATATTTAATAATAAATTAACAATTAATTGAAACAAACGAAATATAATGAAAGCTTACATGTCATCAAAACAATTACACAGAGGTCAATATAAAATATCACTTATAATATTTCTTAATTCCCTTACTGTATAGTTTATCTAAATGTATATTTATACCTATAATATTTTTCGTGAAATGATTAAGACTTCAGACGAACAGACAGGCGGACATGTGATTGATCTTCCGTTTTTCCTAATGATGAATGGAACCTAAAGAAGAAAGATTAAGTTGAGCTGTTGTTATGATGTCCATCTATTGCAGATAGTTGGTGGGTCGTAGTGATGGACAAATAAAACATAAAAAAAGTGAAATTACTTATTTTATATTTTCAGAAAGTAAGAAATAACCAATTAATTACAATAAAATTAAATGTAGAAAAAAAGTCCGTCAAAGTGTGAATATTTTTCAAACTTTATGATAATATATGATAAAACGTAGTTTAAAAGAATTATGCAACAACGGCAGACGCCATAAATTCATTCATCATTTTGCAGGAAAGAGCGTCTTCACCGCGATGCATTCTAAAGTATCCTTTTTCTCCAAATGACATGCCCCAAGAATTCTTGACAATCCAAAAAGGTACACCGTCCTCTGAAACAAAAAAAAAATAATCAGCACAGAATTCTGAGATGGCCCACTGGAAGATGGCAGGATGAGCTTGACAGCTCCAGAGAAGACTGGTCTGTATTTTCTTGAAAGAAAAAGAAGAAGAAGGAATGGAACCCTTTCTTCTCTGAGTTCCTCCTTGTTGGCCCTGTATTGGGACAACACAGGCTTAAAATAAAATAAGTAATAATTCAGAGAAAATTCAATGAAATATAAAAGTTTAATGTCTGATACTATCTACTGATTACCATATGTCGAATGAAACTTGAGATACAGTTTTGGAGCTTTTAAATCGCAATGGTTAGTTCCAGGCATGGTTTATTATAATCATCAAAAACATCAGACAATATAATACGAATATAACTGTTAAAAAAAAGGTAAACCGTACCTGATCCATATCCTACCAGTAGGACTGAATGATCTATGCCACCAATATCACATAGCTCATCGAATATTATTCCTTTTAAGTAATGCTGTAAACCGCCAGCCTGGAGAGCTAGAAATAATAAAGACCTGAGAACAAAGAAGTGTTCCATATGATGTCGGACGTAAAGAATTTCAACATCCCATGTCTTCTTGTGAGTGTCATAATAGGTGACTAGGGACAAACCAGAGAATGGGCAGCAGCGTTCTCTGTGCATTTGTGATGCACAGAGAACGCTGCTGCCCATTACAACCATATTGCGATCGCCAACCTGCCTTCCATGCGTGGCGATTATGGCAACACCATGAATAGCACAAATAAAAATGGCACGCATGGCAAGGGGTGCTAAGAATCGAACGAGATCCGGCTACCCAAACAAACACCGCACAACACGCGCACACACCGGACCGACGAGAAGACTATCGAACTCGAAGAGAAATTGAGCAGGCTACGATGGAGTATTATAGGGATATCTGAAGTCTGAAGAGCGGGGGCGGACTCGATGATTCTCAAATCCGGTAACTTGCTCTATTTCCGAGAGGGTGACCGGCAGTCCCAGCGTGGTAAAGACCGAGAGTGTGTCGACCAGGGTGGCGTTCCTTATACTTAGAATATCCTCGAGATGTTCACTGAATGTCACTCCCCTACCTCGGCACACCCCGAGGACGAGGTAGAGACCATCTATGAGGATATTTCTAGAGCCATGCATGGTTTCAAAATTCACTTCACCGTTGTCTTGGGGGACTTCAACGCGAAACTTGGCAAACGAGACGATGATGAACAGCAAGTGGGGCAGTTTGGAGACGTCGGAACCACTGGGGTCATCATATAGATCCCTCCTTCGCCACAAAACTGGCCAGAACCTATTGTCCAGTTTTATGGAGTCGATCTCATTTTTCGAATGATCCTGCAGTCTTCAGATGAGGCGTGAAAATACCGGCAGCTCAATAGATGGATCTATAAATCCTTGAAAAGAGACCGCCGCTTTATTACCAAAAGTATTAAAGCCGCGATTGAGCGGAATAAAGGCTCGAAGGTATTTTTTAGGGATCTGGCTATTGGGTAGAGACAATTCACGAAACTGAAGACTGACAATGGCAGAATCGTATCCGCCAAACTGGAGCTTCTGAGGGAGATCGAGACATTCTTTGGGCAGTTGTACACATCAACCAAAGCGTTGATATGTATAAAATTGTGCCGTTGCGAATCTAGCAAAGGACCCAAGAGCTAGATTGACCCGACACTACACCAAATACCTCCCAGTCGTCAGCCTGTACGAGATTAGGATGGCTCTGAAATAGCGTAAAAACAACAAAGCACGGGTGATGACAGAATCGCGGCTGAACTCCTTCAGAAACTGTTTGATTACGTTATACTAGAGCAAAACGGCACAGGCATGGTGCAGGGGTGTGGTGATACTACTCTTCAAGAAGGGCGACAATGCCCGGCTGAAGCACTATAGGCCCATCTCACTTCTTAGAGCCATGTCTACAAGTTGTTTTCAAGAGTCATCACGAATCGTTTCGCGCGCAGGTTTGACGATTTCCAGCCTCCCGAACAAACTGGATTCAGAAAAGGCTTTAGCATCATAGACCACATACATACGCTGCGGCACATCGGTGTTGGGCACACGGTTGGCGCAGTGGTTGAGCGATTGACTGCTGCGCTGCGTGTCGCGGGTTCGATTCCCGCACGGAACAAATATTTGTATGACCTACAGATAGTTGTTCCGGCTCTGGGTGTTGTGTATGTGAGTTTATATGTTTGTAAACGCACCCACGATACAGGAAGAAATTCCTAGTGTGGGGCAACGTTTTTTTAAAAATAAATAAAATAAAATAAATACGCTGCGGCAGGTTATACAGAAGACCGAAGAGTATAATCGGTCTCTCTGCTTGGCGTTTGTAGACTACAAGAAAGCCTTCGAGAACACATTTTTACATTCGATCGAGACTTGGGCTGTACTGCAGTCTCTCCAACGGTGCCAGATCGACTACCGGTTCATTGAGGTGTTGAAGTGTTTGTACGAAAATGCCACCATGTCAGTCCGTCTTCAAGATTAGACCTCGAAACCTATCCTTTCCAGCGCGGTGTGATACAAGGAGACGTCATTTCTCCGAAACTTTACTGCTGCGCTGGAGGATGTCTTCGAGGTTCTAGACTGGAGGGGGCTAGGCATCAACGTTAATGGCGAGTACATCACTCAGCTTCGGTTTGCCGATGACATTGTAGCCATGGCTGTGACTCAGTGTAATGCTCGATGACCTCAGTAGAGCTTCTGAGAATGGGTCTTAAAATGAATATGGTCAAAACCAAGATCATGGTGAATGCCAATGTAACACCCACTCCTATCAAGATCGGATCTACATTCCAAGCTGTAGACAATTATGTCTAACTAGGAACAGTCCACTTGGGTAGGTCTAACATCGAGAAAGAGGACAACCGTCGAATTGGTTGCGCGGTATCTTCTCTTCCCATTAACCGCAGTGTCTCAAAACAAATATCCAGCAACTCAGTTGACCAGTGTGTGTTGCCAGTGATTACCTATGAGACCTAGGCATGGTCGCTGACAATGGGCCGTATCAGAAAGCTTAAAGTCACTAAAGGACAATGGAGAGGCTTATGCTCGGGGTTTCCTTGCATGATCGCATCATTTCTGGGGGAGGCCAATGTGCAGTAGTGGACGTCTTTCGGCTGAAATTTTGATAAGTAAGTATAGCTATTGTTTTTATTTCTACTAACATAATTTTCATGAATTCCTAAAAATGAAATAGGCTCAAAATTAAAATCACGGCATTGACAAAATCTTTCGAATTACTCGTCATGGGTATCAAATTCAAGCTAAATGCCGACATGGTCCAGTTATTAACTTACCAATCACGATGGGTCCGGTATGGTACAGCAATTGCTTCAGATTCTCTTGTGACGTAAGATTAAAGGACTGGCAGTCGTCTAACTTGACCTTTACTTTGTTAGCATCAAAAACGCAACTGTTCTCTTCTCCTGTGTAAGGATAGTCATTTTCTGACTCACATCCTCCTTTTTCAATCAGGTAAGTACCTGGTAAAATGACAATCAGATACAGTGTGATTGATTACGGGATCATGGGTAGCACAGATTAATAATAAAAAATAGCATTACCGCATTGCAACGTCCATGAGTCCACCGTCACATCCAAGATTGTGTTCGTCACAGTCGACAATCTGCTGCTTAGACAATCTTACCAGATTCTTGTGTTTGATGGCATACTGGCTCTCAATATTACCTGTGATATATATTCATAATGTTTATTACCAGCTTCTTCTTATCTTCAGCCTGGAGCTTCGCCTGCGTGAAAAGGACCGGAATTGAAAATATCCTGTGTTGTAATAAAAAGATAGCTCATGAGCGTGATCTACCTTCGTATACATCCAAATCCGTTTAGTCTTTGTGACGTAATTGATTACAAAGCTTTCACATTTTTAATATTAATCAGCAGCATTAATATTTCCTTTAGCAAATTAATATGAAAAACTTTTTCGCAAAAAACGAAACAATTAAAAAAAAACACTAAAAATGGTTAAATAACTTTCGTTTCGGAAGTCACTGTCTTTCGTACCTCATGTTTTTATCGATTTGCAACACCGACATCCGAAAGAAAAGTTATTTTACACTTTTTAGTGTTTTTTTTTTAAGTCAGTTAATTTTTTTTCGAAAATGATTTATTTCTCTCTTTTTAGTGTTGGGTCACCATCACTACAAAAATGAGCAAGTACCATAATAAAGTACCTAAAGGATTGACAAAATACTCATAATATCTCAGTTTACACATTCGTGCTGTTTGTCGCTAAAGAGTTCGGTTGTATACTCCATATCTTGAAAACTGCCCAAACCGATTTTGATGAAACTTACATTATGACCTAAGTTGAGAGATACTTAATTGAATAAACAAATAATGATTATAATCCGATTACTAGTCTCGGATTAATGCGTGGACAAAGATACATAAATACAAACATACTTACATGTAACGGATCCATGCGGATGCTTTTCTGAAAACCGCATCAAAATCGGTTCAGCAAAACGCAAGAAAATCGCAGACAAACATACATACAGGTCAAACTGAGAATCTCCTTTTGTTTTGAAGTCGGTCAAAAATTTAAAAGCACGCGTTATGTGCTGTGATTGGCTGTTGAAAATACATTCAACCAATCACAGCAGATAATGCGTGCTTGACAATTTGTTATATTAATTTTACGATAATTTTGCTCTCAGAAACTCGTGGTCACTGTTACAGGAAGAGATGAAGTTATTACATAATTCTTGAATAAAACATGTAATTACCAATCACGCTAAACGCAAAACAGCTTCCACAAGGGCGTTGGTCCTTAACAGGGGCGACGACGCCGCGTTCGCGCCAATCGAACGACTCCGGTGCATCATTATACTTAATGTCTTCATCATATAAGTATTTGCAAACGTAATGCTCCCCAGTGGGGCGAGAGGCACGTCTGGAAAGATCCAAACATTTGATTTTTGATGCAAATTCTTCATGAGACATATCCGAAAACTGTGTTATGCCTAAAAGAAATGAAAAAATCTGTAATACCTACAGAAGCCAAAAAAACAATTAATAAAAACCGGACAAGTGCGAGTCTCACTCGCGCACAGAGGGTTCCGTATAAACAGCTACATTCAGCAAAATAAATAGGTAACATTACAGAAATCGAACATTTCTTTAGAGAAATGTCCTTTTTGTAATCGAAGCGTCGCTTCGTTAGCGAAGGGACTAAATTTACTTTGCCGTTCGAAAACTGTTGTCCCCATACATCAATATACAAAATCTTTACTTTTCCAAGTATATTTGAAAGGAGTGGAATTCCCTGCCGGAGTCTGTGTTTCCCGTTAGCTACAATCTAGGGGTCTTTAAGTCAAGAGTGAATAGGTTACTTCTAGGCAAGCATGCTTCACCGTCCACCACATCATCGCTTACCATCAGGTGAGATAGTGGTCAAGCGCGAGCCTATTTACAATAAAAAAAAATATAATTTGGTTGACTATTACTCGCAAACTTTTAAGCTTACTTAGCTGTGATAGTTTTCCTTTTAATGTCGTTATCTATACTATTGTTGTGATTTTTTTAGCTGGCTTCTAACTTTTAACCATTTAGCTGGTAGGAGACACTAAAAAAATTAGCCATTTAAAACTTCATTTTACGCAAACGGATCCCTGAATCGAAAAATGGTTTTCACAAACTCGTAATAATTTTGAATTGCCTATTTTGAATCCAACGATACCCCATACCATGGGATAGACGTGAAAAAACATCCCCACTATACAGGAGGCAAACAACAAAATCTCTTTTTTTTATTTTTTTTTTTCCATTTTGTCGGCGTGACTAATATGTATCATCATCATCATCATATCAGCCGAAAGACGTCCACTGCTGGATATTATGAATAATAAAGAAAATATTATTAATACGTTTATCCATGCTAAATTATAACTTTCTAGTACTAAAAAGTCCCTGAGCTAAGCTGCGGACGCATGAACAGACGGACATGGCGACCGTATAAGGGTTTGTTGTTGACTACCGAACCCTAAAAATTAAATCTTTTACGAAAATAATGTTACCGAACAAAGCATGATTGCTTTTCTCGTTCAAACTGTTAATTTTTCCAAATTTTCTTTGAAGATGTTGAATCTGGCTTGTTTCTCGTATTTGTCAGAGTAAGATTCGTTCAAATTTTTGCATGAAGTTTTCGAAGTAGAGTTCGGCGTCTTCGAGCGCGTACAGCGTGGGCGCAAGGCTATTTGACCACGCAGCAGCGACCGCAAACAAACTCAAACACAGCAATACTGACATTGATGACAATATGATCAACGATAAAGAAAACAACTGTTATACTCGTACAATCACTTCCTATAATGTTCCCTAACAGTGCAACCGCAGTATTATATGCCATGTTTATTAGCTTAACAATTCTAAACGTTGTCATTCGCTTGATAATTTTTTATAGTTTAAAAAAACTTAAAAGTTTTAACGACTAGGACTGAATTATGTTTGAAATCTGTAAGAAAAGGATTTAGAATATCCTTATATTTATTTATTTAATATACTTCTTTCTATACCAATATTATAAAGAGAAAAGATTTTTTTGTTGGTTTGTTTGTACCGAATAGGCTCCGAAACTACTGGACCGATTTAAAAAAATCTTTCACCAATGGAAAGCTACATTATTCGTTAATAATACTATAATTTATTTAAAAATAAAATAGAAATCTATAACAAAATTGCAATAATGTAACCCAAAATTGCAATATTTTATCTATAAAATTCATTATTTGGCGTGCGCTGAGAAAGCTATTGATGATTAAAAATTATGTACTACATGATTAAACTACTCAATATTAACTACAAAAAAGTCTGAGAGAGAATATATTTCAATAACATAGTTAAGTCACAACAGCAGCTTTTGTATTCGCCAGCCGAGAAGCAGAGTGCTAAGCCCGATGTACGAAGTACATGTGGAGAGGCACCCCAGGCAGTAGATGTCAGACGGTGAAGCAGATTATTGCGGGTGCTGACTTTAAATTTAGTTTTAATACAGTGCTTCTTGTATGTCAATGATCGGTCCAAGGTGGCACCCAAGCACACAGGGTTATCATTGTGTCTATGTCAGCACCCCGCCATTTGATGTTCAGTTTCCTAGTGGCCTGGCGGTTTCTCAGGTGGTATGAGCATGACTGAGTTTAGATGGATTAGGCCTTAAAGCAGTAATTTGGTAGTATCCACTAAGATCCACCACAGCCTTTTCCAGATTTGCTTCGGCATCCTCAAAGTTTGTTGTCCTCGTGGCTAGTGCAAAGTCATCCGCGTAGAGAAATCTTTCTGGGTTCGTCGTTTTGGGCTGATCGTTTATATAAATATTAAATAAAATGGGAGCCAGTACACTGCCTTGGGGCAGGCCGTTTTTTAAGATACGCCATCTGCTCTTATCTGAATTAAGGTGAACTATAAACTGCCGGTTACGCAACATTTCACCCAGAATACTTATGAATGCTAGATCATCTATTAGGGCTGTTAATTTGAAAAACAGCAATCTTTTAACATTGATCGTGTTGTAAGCCGCTGACAGATCATCGAGGACGACCCCGGTTACTTTGTTGGAATCGTAACCATCCTCGATGTATTTAGTGAGTCGGAGTACTCATGATTTTCCAGGGCGGAAACCAGCTTGTTCTGGAATCAAACCAGGGTCGACCATGGGCCGGAGCCTGCTTTCGCAAAGTTAAACCTGCTTCTGAATGGCACTGTAGTTAATTTAACGGCAGCTTGCACCTTACATGCAGTGACCGAAAACCTTTATAAATTACGGTACAGGTATCGAGGAATTTTGGTTACCTATACGATTAAGGTAACCGCTATCTGGGTAACCCAAGGAGAAGAAACGTGTTACCTTTATTTAAGTTAACGTTTTAATCGGCGTTCGCCGGCGCGCGTGGGTTGTTTCGACTCTTTGACACACACACAGGCGATGCGCGCCCTTTGACAGTTTGACTAATACCGACGGACGGCACGTATAAGATATAGGTAATTTTTATTTCGGTAACCGGTAATAATAAAGGTTGTATTCAATATTTAAAAATTAAGGTAACCTTTTAAAATACCTGTAACTAACAAAACGAAAAATACCGGTATTGGTCGTACCGGTTTCGGTCCCTGCTTACATGATAGGGCGATGTTGTGTACGGGGTAGCGGGGTTTCCACAGTTTTAAGATATAAGTGACTTATGTTCAAACTCACAAAAATAAGATCGGAGTTATATCTACGTTTCCATCGGCCGCTGTTGAAAGATGCGGGGTGCTTAGCATCATGCAGTAACGATAAGCTTTCCACTTCTGCTCATTCTTCAACAGCCACTCAATCGTCATTTGTGTTCTGGTATCAACAGGAAGTACAATGACTATTAAAATCTCTAATTACTATGCGGCTATCTCGGTCGTGGAAATTGGTTGTGTGGCATAGTTGGAATGCTTGATTAGGCGGTTTATAGGTAGAGCTAATAGTGCAGCTTTCGATATCCATAGTTATTATTTCGATGGCATTTTCGGAGTTGCAGGATGTAGAGACTATTGTGACGTTAGGCTTTGTAAAACTGGCGCTACCGTGTTTAGGGTGCGGGATTTCGGCAACTAGTGTAAGTCCAGGTATTCGCGGCATAAGTTGATTGTTGTCTCTGTGACTTTCTTGGACGCACTATCGTACTGCGCAGCGAGGCAGAGTTCAGAAAGAACCAGTGCTTTGTCTGAAGAAAAACCCTCAATGTTGATCGAGAGGACTGTCAAGGCAGATTCAGATGTTGACGTGGTCGGATTTGTGTAAGCCGATTGGAATTTAGGTGTTCCGATTGTAGTGGCTCTAATGAGAGCCTTTGTTGTTGGTCCTGGGGGGGACCGTGAGGAATCATCGTGGTGTGAAGATTGACCAGCTGGATTCTGCGTTGACGAATGCCAGCTGTTACTAGGGTGCGCCAGGCGTTTTATTTTGATCCTCCGCTCGTGGAGGCTCTTATCATGCATCCCCGGGATAAAAACTATCCTATATCCTTTCCGGGACCTCAACTATCTCCACACCAAATTTTTATCTAAATTGGTTCAGCGGTTTAAGCGTGTAAAGGTAACAGACAGACAAACAGAGTTACTTTCGCATTAATAATACTCGTAATACATATTTTGGATTTTGTGTACCTAACACATTTTTTTATCTTAACTGTCTAGTATAAAGTTTATTTTATTAAATTATTTATACTGTTTATTTCTAAAGCCACACTAACATATTTTTTGCCTTGGAAATGGAAACTATTACTATAGGTATAAAAGTAAAATCACCAATATTACATAATATGTAAAATCTTTGACATAGCTAATTTTTATGTCTTCGTTACAATGAATGCCTTTCTTTGAAATGTTATACAGTCGTTTAAATATTTTTCATAGACTATAAAAATCAAATATTTTGACTTGGTTAGTTTGAAAATTTAGTATATAATAAAATACTGCGAAAGGCCGTTGCAAGTGTTTGAAGCATAGATACTCGTAGTCTCAATAGTAACGATACTATGTCACCAATATCGGTATTGTTCAGTGTGAGTTGGCTTGCGCTCGTGACGAACGCACTTAAAGATATCGACCATTTCGAAAACTTCATACAAAAGTATGATCGAAACTATGCTGACGAATACGAGAAACAAGCCCGGTTCGAAATATTCAAAGAAAATCTGGAAAAAATTAACAGTTTGAACGAGGGCAGCGATCACGCAGTTTATGGTAACATTATAGTATCCATCCATATATGTATATATATATATATAATATTATAAATGCGAAAGTAACTCTTTCTGTCTTTCTATTAACTTTTCACACTTAAACCGCTCAACCTATTTAGATGAAATTTTGTATGGAGATAGTTTGAGATCCTGGGAAGTGGAGTGGAATGGGTGGAGTAGTTTTCCCCGGAAATCATCCTTTGTTGTCATTGTCAAATCATCAATATCGGGGTTGGACAGGGAGGTACGAGTAGAAGAGGAGGTAATTGTGAACTAATAATTTCTCAAGGAAGGCGGCCCACACGGCTATACCTAATATTATGGCGAGATATAAAAAACAGGCTATTCAAAGTAATAATGCTACGCAGACGAAATCGCGGGCAACAGCTAGTTTTCGTATAATTTGCTTTCGCTTGTAATATTGAATTATTTGGCTTCTTACTTACATAATTTTGAATTTATTTCAGATATAACGCAGTTTGCAGACCTGTCAAGTGAAGAATTTATATCAAAGTATACCTGTTTGAATGTTCGTTCACGCGACACTCGTCCCGCTGAGGAAGATCCCCCTTGCAAAAACTTATATGACGAAGACATCACTTATTGTGATGCGCCGGAGTCGTTCGATTGGCGCGATCACAGCGCCGTTACCCCCGTTAAAAACCAAAGGCTTTGTGGAAGTTGCTATGCGTTTAGCGCAATTGGTAAGTGCATGTTGTAGTTAATAATTGTCTTTAGAAATTTAGTTTTAAAAAGGAATCCTACTTACTGGGTGTCTGTTAAATAATTAAGACTCAACGGAAGAACGTATTTGTTGGAAGGTCCCTCAGGTAGATCATGACCTGTCTAGGATGATTACATAGGATACTTTTTGACCCAGTAGGATGGAATATCCTACTGGGTCAAAAAGTATCCTATGTTTTTTGCGTGGTTGAAGCTGTGGGCAGAAGCTAGTAACTATTATTATGACATACTTTTCACAGGTAATGTTGAGGGTCAGTATGCCATCAAACACAAAGAGCTGGTCAGATTATCTGAGCAGCAGATTGTAGACTGCGACAAAGAAGATAACGGATGTCACGGCGGATTAATGGACGTCGCAATTCGGTAATTAAATTATTTTAAACATTCAGTGCTTACTGGTCTCAAAATAATGATATCAAGTTCAGGATTGCGTGAAGATAAACTAAATGAAAAAAACATATAAATGTATATAAAAAAAAAACTGAGATTCTGTCTCTTCGACTCAGTCATTTTTGTGAACAGCGGGGAGAGAATAGAGCTTAAAAATCCATACTAATTTATTCTTCTAAAATTACAATAAATACTTATCTTATATAGTGTTGTTTGTTATAAAAGAAAAAATAAAAGAAATTGTAATAGAGTAGGAAAAAAAATCAATTCCATGAGATTTCTTTTGATTTTAAATCAGAATTTAATTAAGTATATATGCAAACTATTTATTATAATGAACAAGCGCATAAAAATAAGGGAAGAGGATTAGAAGTCATAAGGCATTAAAAAAACCTCCACATTGTTGTCAATGGGAAAAGTGCCCAGAACCCTGGCAGATGCTTTGGCCAAAAAACAGGCCAGCCTTGGTCACGTGAAGTTCGACGAAATGTTTACCAATGCTCCGAAAAACTCTATGAGCACTCAGATCTCATAGTCTACTGTTTCAACTCCAAACGGCTGAAACATGTAACTCCCAATAAGGAAGGATATCTGCGGCTTTTGACATTTTCTGCACCAGTCATTTTAATAAATTTTCTCTAAATGTGATACTGTATATAATGATCCTGTTGACAGGTCCCTGATTAACCAAGGAGGAAGCATGTCAGAAGCTGACTATCCATACGAAGGATACGAGGAAACTTGCCGTTTCGATGCTAACAAAGTGACGGTTAAGATCGATGACTGTCTAGATTTTAATCTGACCTCACAAGAGAAACTGAAGCAACTTCTGCACCATACCGGACCTATTGCGATTGGTAAGTTGGTAAAGGATCATGTCTCATGAGTTAAACTTGAATTTGATAGTGATAAGAATCCATTGGACTGCCTATCTATCTAACCTTTACCCAAACATATTGTGGTGGCCTTCCAGAATAACTGGAAGCAGTTGAGTACTAGTATTTTATAAAAAGCGACTGTCTTTCTCTTCCACGACCTAGATTAGATAAGATTTTGTTGAACTGTTGCTTCTAAACGTATCAAGCAAGATTGCCCATGAAAAACTTCCTGATATTTGCCATGAATCAATAGATATTTATTCCACAACACTTCAAAAATTCAAGCGCCAAGTCCATCAAAAGTAACTACCATATTTTTTTTTCTTGTCATCTTCAATAAGAAGGTGAAAAGGTGGAAATTTTTTGAGCTTATATATTTGAAACTTGGCATAGATGGTAACCTTAATAAATAGTAAAGGTTTACATTATTTGTTTTTCAAAACTACTCCTAAAAGACGATTTACGGGTTGTTAAAGATTTTTGAAGAATTTTACTGTACCCCGGCTTCTTTTTATGATATAGGGGAGCACTAAAAGGGGATTTTTTGAAATTCAATCTTTAAGGGGTTGAACTAAAAAGGGTTTACTTCTCATCTGTAGGATAAATTTGCATCACTCGAGTCTTGAATACAATCATCTAATTTGTATTATGCTTGTTAACAAAGTGTGCTTTTAACAAAAGTTTTAAATTTTCTTTCATTAGGTTTTAATATATCACAAGGTATTTTGTTATAGAATTAAAGTTATTATATATATAAAGGCGAAAGTTTGTGAGCGTGTTTGTATCTTTGTTACTCTTTCACGCAAAAACTACTGAACGGATCTGAATGATATTTGGCACAGAGAGTCTGGAATAGCACATAGGATCATTTTTACCCCGGGAATATGTTCCTGTGGTTATTAACGCGGGCGAAGCCGCTGTCAGAAGCTAGTTATTAATATAAGCATTAACATTTAGAACTCACTGTCAGCAAGGAAATTTTGACTTTAGCTTGTCTTTGCCCGGGCTGAAATAGTATTTACACATGATACTGTATTCAAGATAAGAATGCTTGGAAACATGCTGGTCCTGCACCATAGAGCAATCTTGAGTGTAAATAAAATCAAACTGGTTAATTCATAATTATTATGTTGTTTTTTTTTATGAATATGTCTCACACACTGTTTGCAATATTTGTAAGTATGTGAGAACCATGTGCTTATTTATCAAATTAATGAATTTACCTGTTAGTACCTACTTGTAATACTTTATACATATACGTAGTATAGTAGTGTTGTTCTGGGTGCATCGTCCTCACGTATATGAAATAATGTATTTTTTTTTTTTTTTTTTTTTACTTTTGATGGGTTTGCTCTTGACTCTAGTCTAAGTCAATGACAGAGACAGAGTCGACAATGGAGTGAGCTTACCCAGAAGAAGCCTGTTCACTCTAACTTTGAAGAGATTCGGGTTAAATGCGTTCGGAAACACAGACGCAGGTAGTGAGTTCCATTCCTTCGCTGTGCGCATTATAAAGGATGTTTGGAAGCGCTTGGTGCGAATTGGTATGTAAGTAAATATTGTAAAATACTTCTTTTTTTAAAGAGTGAGTTTGGAGTTTCTTGTCCGTTCTTTCCCATAACAAGTTTATTTTCCGAATGGAGGGTAGAATCAATTATTATTACTTTTCATTTAATTATTTGATGTTTAAAAGTGCCGCTTCATGGCCTAAAAATTGAAACAACAAAACATGGTTAAAAAAAAAAACAAAAAATCTTGCATTTTCTTTTTAACTCGCTTTTATTAGCTTGGTATGTATGTATCTATGTTACGGAATCTTTGAACGTGATTTTTACCCCCTTCAAAACGTCAGGATAATTAGAAACTTTGCACACTTATCAAAGAACGATGATAATGGCGGACAATGGTGGTTGGGCGCACGTTTGGCGCAGTGGTTGAGCGATTGACTGCTGCGCTGCGTGTCGCGGGTTCGATTCCCGCACGGTACAAACATTTGTTTGACCAACAAGTTCCGGCTCTGGGTGTTGTGTATGTGTATTTATATGTTTGTAAACGCACCCACGATACAGGATGAAATTCCTAGTGTGGAAAAAGCAAAGTTTAAAAATAAAAATGTAATTATTTAAATAGTTTATGCAATTAACCTTACCAGGATCTTCAGGATTAGCGATTGAACTATAAAGTAAATAATAGTTCGAAAAATTAAAAAACACGCTTACAGAAAACCAAAATAAAAAGTAGAAAATAATTTTCTATAAATTTAAATTAAGAATACTCGTAGTGTGATTCCACAAGCACACTGCTGCCTCTCTCTCTCAAAGTGACTGGTGACAAACCAAGAAACGAAGCGAAGCGAAGCGATGGATGATACCAAAGTTACTGTTTTGGTTTTAATTGATTTCTCCAATGCCTTTTATGCCTTCAGTCACGATATTCTTCTTTATATCCTTTCACATCGTATGGTGTGGAATGGTTCTCTTCCTATCTTCGGGGACTTCAGCAGTCGGTTCGCGTTGACGAGAGTTCGTCGAGTTGGTGTGACCTAGCTGCTGGTGTTCCGCAAGGCGGTATTCTTTCACCATTGTTATTCTCCATTTTCATACATTTTATAACTCACTGTCTTCGGTGTTCGTATCATCTTTATGCCGAAGACCTAAGAGAATTAGTCACTGTTAAGAACTGCTCTGGTAGATTTGGGGTGTCTGTAAACCCCTCAAATTGTCAGGCAAATGTGATCGGAATTTCGCGCATGATGGGTCGGGTAATGAATGATTTTGACCACGCTTTTCCATCCCTCCTTCTTATCTCATCCCTCACTTTCAATATCTGTGTACTACACGCTAAGAATCTGTGGTCATCTAACAATCTTCTCTTGCTTTTAAATAAATAAATAAAAGGAAAAAACGGAACCCTTACAGGATCACTTTGTTGTCCGTCTGTCTGTCTGTCTATCTGTCTGTCAAGACCTTTCATCTCGGAAACGCGTGGATTGCAAACTTCTAGATCAACGCAATCAAGAAATACAGTCGTTAATGACGCATATTTTACACTCGCAAGGGAATCAAAATCTACAGGGTATTTCCAGTTGTCCTAGAATCATGAATTTTGGCAAGAAGCAATGTCTTATAACACAAGTAAAGGAAAAAAAACCGAGAACCGTATGTTTGTAACTACATAAAAACAGATTATTAACTTATTTGCAGTTAATAAATTGACCATGACTTATGTCGATGCATGGAGACTACAGTTTTTCAACGGCAAAGTTAATTTTGTCCCTCGGTTCTGTTTATCTTATTTTTAGACCTCATAGTCATAGAACTTCAGTAATGTTATGTAATTATTTTGGTGAATGTAGCTGTTTGAACGGAAACATCAGTGCGCGAGTCCAATTTGCACTTGGCCAGTTTTTAGATTTTTTAAATTATTATTTTTTGTTTATAGGTGTCAAGAGTGAGGGCCTACAGTTTTATTCAAAAGGAATAATATCCGATGAGAATTGTGATATGGGTGATATAAACCATGGAGTCCTACTGGTAGGATATGGTTAAGGTACGTTTATTTTCGTGTTATGATTGGTATGCTTCCATTGGGTTCTGTCTTGACCAAAGTTTAGTGATGTTCCAATCGACTATGGTAAATCTTCCCCGGAACCTTCTTCTTCTTCGCGATTTAAAGGCTCTGAAGCTTGGATCTATAGCTTAAGAGCCATTCGGGATTTATGTTCTATTAAATATCTACTGTATGGTGTCGCACGTAAAGAATAACACCATCTCATATCTTCCCGTGGGTGTCGTAAGAAGCAACTAAGCGAAAGCCGAAAAAATAATTATGGGCAGTAGCGTTCTCTGTGCTTTTATAACAACCGGCACTGCGGTCGACAACCCACCTGCCAAGCGTGACGATTATGGCAAAACCCCCCTGATGGGGGCCTATGTTCAGTAGTGGACGTCTTTCGGCTGAAACGGTGATGATGAAATATCTCATAAATAATAATCAATAAAAAAAAAAAAAAAAAAAAAAAAAAATCTGTCTGTAGTCTCCACCAGATAAAAAAAAAGTTCATTGATCCGACGTGTACCAAAAAGTTATTACGTAACTTGAAGACATAATTTTTTGTTTATGCAGATATTTTGATAATTTTGGTATCAAATGAAAGGTATAGGCATAGAAACATTTTATCCGTTTATTATTATTATGTCCTTTATTAATTACGTGTCTTATAAATTACATTTTTAAATATTTTTATAAAATAAATTAAAAACAAAAACATTTAAAAATATAAAAAATAGAGGCCCACCGGTATCGGGAAGAGGGTCCAAGCTACCGGCGGTCAGGGCTCCAGAGAAAGGAACCTCCTAACAATACGAGCCGTGTCCAGCAGTACTGCTTTCTGGATCAGGCCCTTGACCCAGCCGCCTAACGAGAGCCTCCTAAGGTGTTGGTCGAGGCTCGTGGCTATTAAGCCATTGGCCGACACGACTATCGGTACAATGATCGCTGTGTCCACATCCCACATGTCGACAACCTCGCGAGCCAAGTCAAGATACTTGATTTGCTTATCTTTCTCGGCTTTCACGAGGTTCCCGTCATGCGGAACGGTAATATCAACAATCATTGCACGCCTCTCGATTCGATCCACCACCACAATATCAGGCTTATTGGCTACAATAGTCCTGTCAGTGATGATGGACCGATCCCAGTACAATGTGATACTGCCATTATCGAGAACTGGGTCGGGCACATACCTGTAGTACGGTACCTCCGATGCCACAAGAGTGTATTTCAGAGCAAGTTGCTGATGGATAATCCTGGCTACAAGGTTGTGCCTATGCAAGTACTCTTCGTTAGCTAGACGAGAACAACCAGAGATAATGTGGCAGATCGATTCACCCGGGTGGTGACATGCCCGACAGATGTCAACCGTGCCATCCTTCACAATAAATCTCCGGTAGTTATTCGTCATGATAACTTCGTCCATAATTGCACAGACAAAACCTTCGGTTTCCCCAAAGAGGTCACCGAAACGCAGCCAGGCTACGGACGCTGATTGATCTACATCGGGCCCATGTAGGGCCCGGAAAAAGCGTCCGTGAAGCTCCTTACTCTGCCATACTTCCCTGCGGTCTTTAGAATCAAGCACTACAGGCTTGCGCCAGTTCTCATTCGCCAAGGAGAGCGGGGTGAGTCCCTTGTCCACAGCCACTACATCTCGATGCATACCCACGTCGGTGTTTAGAAAGTATTCCCTGAGATTGCATATCTCGCGGTTGTGGAGGTTTTTGGCATTTAAAAAGCCACGGCCTCCACACTTCCGCGGGATATACAATCTCATGACCGATGATCGTGGGTGATGCATTCGATATGCAGTCAGCAGTGTGCGGACCCGCCTATCCAGGGCGTCAAGTTCCGTTTGAGTCCATTTGAGTATGCCGAAAGAGTACATCAATACCGGCATGACCCAACCGTTGAAGGCGCGCACCTTGTTTCCGCCCGAAAGAAGGCTATTGAATACCTTCTTCAGGCGGCCAAAGAAGCGCTCCCCCAACGATTGCTTCATGTCAGTAGTGCTGATACCTAACGCTTCCGACATACCCAAATACTTATAGGTTTCGTTTGGAGAGAGGCATCTCAGGTTTATGGAACCCGTGAGTTGAACTCCTACGGATTCCACAATCTCCCCTCGCTTTACATGCATGACCGCACATTTGTCCACACCAAACTCCATCCTGATGGCGCTACTAAAAGTTTCAGTTACTTTTAGTAGCTCCAACAGTTGAAGATTGTTGGGGGCAAAGAGCTTCAGGTCATCCATGTAAAAGAGGTGAGATATAACCTGACTACCTCTCTTCAACCGATAGCCCAGCCCTGAATTCTCCAAAAGCATGCTTAGAGGATTCAGGGCTAGACAAAACCAAAGTGGACTCAAACTATCGCCCTGGAATAAACCTCGCTCGATCCTTACAGGTTCGCTATTCCTCTGGATATTTCGACATCCTGGATAGCGAAGGACTGTGCTCCATTGTCCCATACACGACATCAAGAAGGTGCGTAGAGTTGTATCTATTTTATACAATTCTAGCACCCTCATGAGCCATGTATGAGGCACCGAGTCATAGGCCTTCTTATAATCTATCCAAAATGTCGACAGATCCTTTCGGGAACGCCGAACCTGTTGGCTAATGGCCATATCTATGAGGAGTAGCTCCTTAGTACCGCGGGACCCGTTCCTACATCCATTCTGAGAGGCCGACATGATCGAGTTATTATCGACGTGTTTATTAATTTTATCTCTCAAAATGGATGTAAGAACCTTATAGACCGTCGGTAAACATGTAATAGGTCTATAATTTTTGGGTTCCGCGGTGCTACCAGATTTGTGGAGCAGGTGGGTAATTCCTGTTGTAAGAAACTTGGGTAGCGAACTAGACTCTAAGGCTGCCTGGTACTGAGATGCCAAACGAGCGTGCGACCTTTGCAGCCATTTTATCCAGAAGTTGTGCAGCCCGTCCGGCCCTGGAGATTTCCAGTTCGGCAACGGACGGACTGCACGGGCTACATCTTGGGGGCTGATCGTGATAGCCCCCATTTCTTGTATTGGATCACACGCTCGCTCAACATCCCGAGTCCAATCACCTTCGGTGTGACTGACAGGCACCGACCAGATGCTGCGCCAAAATGTGAACATGGCATCATCATCCGGCAGGCGCGTATCAGTCACACCTTGGTCGGGGCGCTCCCAAGCCCGGTAAACCCACCTTTCATTTCTTTGGAATGTGCGATTCTGGGTGTATCGCTCCACTCGCCGCCTATACCTACGAATCGGATTTGCCCATGCATACACTTTTTGCTTCAGGAAGTCGATGCGCTCTGTGACATGGGATATATAGTCTTCGGGGCTGACATCGGTCCCCGAAAACGCCCGTCTCACAAAGCGCATCACTCTTGGGCGATTATTGCCCTCCCTGAAGCAAATTAGTTTGCCGATGAGTGCTCTGGCCCCACCAATACGACGTTCGATCCTGCACTGCCAAGCCGGTACGGCTGGTTTCTGTCGTGTAGCTCTGTCATCTGCAAATTTGACGTGAGCTACACGACATGCCGCTACAGCCGCGCAGTACATGATCGAATGTGTATCAGTGAGGTCTTCGCAGTCATCAAAATAGTTTGACAACTGCGAATCCAGAACAGCCACCAGCGCCCTATTTTTGTTATGCATGGGCAAACGAGGTAATCGTGGCCTAAGTTCGGGTGGCATGTAGCGATATTCCCGAATAGCACACTCCAAAGCACTCCTCAATTTATCATTGCACTGGGTACTTACGTTTGTAACCATGTCACTACTCGCCTCGTCAGCGTGGATGGGAGTATGGTTGGGCTGTGGTGGCACCACAGCCTGCGACGATGGAGCAGTGACACGGTCACCCATTTCCGTTCGGAGGCGATCAAGTACAGTATCATCCAACATACGATTACGCTGGATGACCCGCACCTGATCCGAGAGTCGTTGGGCCGAAACGTTGACGGCTGGCTCAAGCACCTGAAACAAAGAGAGCATCCGGACACGGTACGCGGTCAGGTTGTTTCCTCCCTCTGTAGCCCCAAAGTATGCGCGCATGACATTTTCATTGATAGATTGTGTCCATCTCATGCGCTGCACACTTCTGCCGGGTGCTGGGACCCTATCAGAGACCGGTAGGCCTCGAGGTCCTAAGCGGTCCGGCGGCCGGCGTCCTCCCCGTCGATGCGCAGGTGGTGGTGTCGTCGGCGGCGAGAAGTACTCGTCGCTCGAGCTCGACGCAACTGCCACGGCCTGCGTCACAGCACTCACGATGGGGCTGGGTTCCGGCGGCGGCGAGGCGGAGCTGGGCGACGAGGCCGGAGGTGGTGGGCGTGCTTTTCGTGCTGCAGCTTTTGTCAACATGTCTTTTTACATTTTATTTATCTTGGTGTTGTGGATATTGTTCATGTTTTAATATCAGGTGCTATTACAGGTTTTTTTTTTCCATTGATTCTTTGCATGTTGTGGTTTTTTTTTTCTTCAGATTATTGTATATTACTTGTATATTATTTAAAAGGAAAATTCGGAGAGAAAAAATATTTGACGTCCGTGTTGACAGCCGAGCCACAGATTATTATTATTATTATTTATTATTTCGTTTATTAAATTTTTTACACATCTACTTTTTACATTTTTAAATATTTCTTTATAAAAACAAATCATAAAAAAAAACATTTAAAAATATAAAAAATAATGGTGGTCCACCGGTGTCGGGAGCAGGGTCCAAGCTACCGGTGGTTAGGACTCCAGAGACAGGAACCTCCTCACAATGCGAGCCGTATCGAGGAGTACTGCCTTCTGTATCAGGCCCTTGATCCAACCGTGTAATGACAGCCTCGACAGATGGTCGTCGAGGCTCTTGGCCATCAGGCCGTTGGCCGTAACAACAATCGGCACAATGATTGCCGAGTCCACATTCCACATGTCGACAACCTCGTGTGCTAAGTCGAGATACTTGATTTGTTTCTCTTTCTCAGCTTTCACGAGGTTCTCGTCATGCGGGATGGTGACATCGATTATCATTGTGCGGCGCGCTAATCGGTCTATCACCACTATATCCGGCTTATTGGCGACAATAGTCCTATCAGTGATGATAGACCGATCCCAGTACAATGTGACATGGTCATTTTCGAGAACTGGGTCGGGCACATACTTGTAATACGGTACCTCAGAATCTACTAGATTGTACTTCAAAGCAAGTTGCTGGTGAATAATCCTGGCCACTTGGTTATGCCTGTGTAAGTACTCGCCGTTAGCCAGACGAGAACAACCAGAGACTATATGTCTGATGGATTCACCCGGACGGTGGCATGCCCGACACATGTCAACCGTCCCGTCCCTCATTATATGTCTCCGATAGTTATTCGTCAGGATAACTTCGTCCATAATTGCACAGACAAAACCTTCAGTTTCCCCGAAAAGGTCACCGAAACGTAGCCAGGACACAGACGCTTGAAAATCTACATCGGGGCCATGGAGAGCCCGATAGAAGCGCCCGTGTAGCTCCTTGCCTTGCCATACCTCTTTGCGTTCATCAGTAGTTAGTATTACAGGTTTGCGCCAGTTCTCTTTAGCCATGGACAACGGGGTGAATCCCTTGTCCACTGCGACCACATCCCGCTGCATACCCACTTCAGCTTTTAAAAAGTATTCTCTGAGACTGCACACTTCGCGGTTGTGAAGAGTCTTGGCGTTTAAAAAGCCTCGACCCCCACACTTCCGCGGAATGTACAGTCTCATCACCGATGATCGTGGGTGATGCATCCGGTTTGCGGTCAGCAGTGTCCGGACTCTCCTGTCGAGGGCGTCGAGCTCGGTCTGAGTCCATTTGAGTATGCCGAAAGAGTACATCAAAACCGGCATGACCTAACTGTTGAAGGCGCGCACCTTATTTCCGCCTGATAAAAGGCTATTTAATACCTTTTTCAGGCGGCCAAAGAAACGCTCCTTCAGCAGTTGCTTCATGTTAGTACTGTTGATGCCCAACGCTTCCGACATACCCAAATACTTGTAAGTTTCAGTTGAGGAGAGGTGTCTAAGGTGTATGGAATCAGAGAGTTGAATTCCCTCGGATTCCATAATCTCCCCTTGCTTTACATGCATGACTGCACATTTATCCACACCAAATTCCATCCTGATGGAGTTACTGAAGGTTTCAGTTAACTTCAGTAACTCCGTCAGTTGGAATTTGTTGGGGGTAAAGAGTTTCAGATCATCCATGTAAAGGAGGTGAGATATGACCTGACCACCTCTTCTCAACCGATAGCCTAAACCTGAATCCTCCAGCAGTGTACTTAAAGGATTCAGGGCTAAGCAGAACCAAAGTGGACTCAAACTGTCGCCCTGAAATATCCCCCGCTTAATCCATACAGGCTCATCATCCCCCTGAATCGGTCGACATCCCGGATATCGAAGGACTGTCTTCCACTGACCCATACATGACTCAAGGAAGGTGCATAGAGTTTCATCTATTTTGTACAACTCCAGCACCCTCATGAGCCATGTATGTGGCACAGAGTCGTAGGCCTTCTTGTAGTCTATCCAGCATGTCGACAGATCCTTGCGGGATCGACGAACCTGTTGGCTTATGGCCATGTCAATGAGGAGTAGCTCCTTAGTGCCGCGGGACCCATTCCTACATCCATTCTGAGAGGTAGACATTATTGAGTTATTTTCAATGTGTTTAACAATTTTTACTCTCAGGATGGATGTAAGAAGTTTATAAACCGTCGATAAGCATGTAATCGGTCTATAGTTTTTGGGTTCCGCGGGACTACCTGTCTTATGGAGCAGATGGGTAACGCCTGTTGTTAAAAACTGCGGAAGCGACCCAGACTCTAAACATGACTGGAATTGAGATGCCAGAAACGCGTGTGAGCTGCTATACCATTTTAGCCAGAAGTTATGCAGTCCGTCTGGTCCCGGAGACTTCCAGTTCGGTAGTGGACGAACTGCTTTGGCTACATCAGATGGACTGATGATCACTTTTTCCATTGATGGTATAGCTTCACACACGCGCTCCACATCACGCATCCAGCCGTCCTCAGTGTGACAGACGGGTACCGACCAGATGCTTCGCCAGAATGTACTCGTGGCGACATCATCCGGGCGGCACACGTCAGTCACATTTTGTTCAGGTCGCTCCCAGGTTCTGTATACCCACCTCTCATCACTCTGGAACATGCGATTCTGCGAGTACCGGTCAACCCGCCGCTTATACCGCCGAATACGGCTGGCCCATGCACAAACTTTCTGCTTCAGGAAGTCGATGCGCTCCGTGACACTGGACATGTATTCTCGAGGACTGATTCCAGTCCCCGAAAATGCCCGCCTCACGAAGCGCATCACACGTGGTCGTGTATTGCCCTCCCTGAAACAGTATAGTTTGCCGATGAGTACCCTGGCCCCATCGATACGCCGTTCGATCCTGCATTGCCAGGCTGGCACAGCAGGCTTTGGTCGAATAGCCTCATTTGGGAACTTAACTTTGGCTAAACGACATGCTGCAACAGCCCCACAATACAGGATTGAGTGCGTATCAACGAGGTTCTCGCTGCTCTCAAAGATGTTCTCAAGCAGCGAGTCCAAAGCACACACCAGCGCCCTATTTTTCTTGTGCATAGGCAACCGTGGTAATCGGGGTCTAAGTTCAGACGGAGTGGACCTGTACTCGCGGAGCGCATCCTCCAGTGCGCTCCTCAACCTTTCATTGCACTGGCTACTTACTGAAACAACCCTATCATCTTCCTCAACATCAACTTGAATGGACCGTGGCGGGACTACAATAGTGGTTGGCGGTGCCACGGTCTGTGTCGGGGTTGAAATGATTTGGTTGTTCAGCACTTCTGAGCGCAGCCTATCAAGTGCGGCGTCGTCCAACCTGTGATTATGCTGGATGACCCGCACCTGATCCGACAATCGTTGGGCCGAGACGTTTACTGTTGGTTCTAGGTCCCGAAACAGAGACAGCATCCTAACACGGTACGCAGTGAGGTTAGTTCCCCCCTCTGTAGACCCGTAATATGCGCGCATGACGTTCTCATTCATACCTTGAGTCCATCTCATGCGCTGCACACAACCACCGGCAGCGGGGACCCGGCTCGGGGCCGGTTGGCCCCTAGATCCCAAGCTCCTCGGTGGCCGGCCTCTCCCCTGCCGACGTACAGGTGTTGGCGACGTCGGTGGGGAAAAATACTCGTCGCTTGAGCTCGACGCAACTGCAGCCGCCGATGATACTGGTGATCCGAGGTCCGGCGGCGGCGAGGCGGAGCTGAGCGATGGGTCCGGGGGTGGATGGCGTGCGCGATAGGCTGCTGCTCTGGTCAACATTCTTTAACTTTTTCCATTGTATATATTCCTTAGTTGACGTCTGTCAGTGACGACGTCAACTGGTTTCTTGTAATTTAGAGATTTTTATTGTATTTCTTGTGGATTTATTCAACTGTATATTATGGGTACTTTATTTACTTTATTTATACTTTGTTTAAATCATGTAAATCGTTCAACACATTTATGATATACTAACTCATTAATGAAAACAATTGTCAAATAAAGGTTATAATTTGCTATATGAGTTTCATTATACTAGTAAGTACCTACCTAAATAAATACGACTGAACATGGTTTTGACTAAAAGAATTTGTAAGAATTGTAACTCACGCCAAGTGAAAGGGTCAAGGTTTTATCGCGATACGTTTGTTTTGATCGTGTTAGCGACACTGTCACATTTTTTATCGTTTTGAAATATTGGAATGCATTGGTAGACAGGTGTTAACGACTTTTATTTTTTTATTATTTGGCGGTGACTTTAGCATTTTTTCAACAATGTTGGGGTCGGTTTTAAATATACTTTAGTATTTTAGATGAAACAACTGCCTGTACCCCATGGCAAGACTGGTGACAGATTTTCTTGTATTTCAGAGGATGGTATGCCATTTTGGATCGTCAAGAATTCTTGGGGCAAAATATATGGAGAAGTAGGCTACTACAGAATGCACCGCGGTGAAGACGCTCTTTCCTGCGGCATGATGCATGATTTCTTAGTGACAGCCATTGTTACATAGTGCTTTATAATTTTTGTAATTGGCCTTTGGCCATGTTATGTTATAGTAAGTAGTTAAATCAATATAAAACCTCTTCCTTTTCCCGACCGGTTTTAATTCTGGTCAGTATTAAAAACGGAAACAAGAGGTTTATTTATCATTACTTTTTTTCAAATAATTTAATCTTCTTTATTTTATGAATGATTAAAATTATATATTTATAAAATGAATACCTTCTACTTTTTTATATCAACACGATTATGACATACTACCTGCTTCAAAAGGCCACCAAAACCATTGCTAAACTTTAGAAGTCGAATATATTCAAGTATTCGTCTCATATTGGGTAACTTGTATCGCTAACAGGTAAAATAAATAACTTATCATAATCTTACTACTAATATAAACGTGAAAGTTTGTGAGGATGGCTGGATGTTTGTTACTCTTGCACGCAAAAACTACTGAACGGATTTTGATTAAATTTTACAGAAATATATCTTATACATCAGAATAACACATAATCTATAATTTATAATGATACTAGCTTCTGCCAGCGGCTTCACCCGCGTGAAAATAGTAGATTTTGCACCAAGGGGATAAAGCAGTGTCTTTCGTCACGGGCGGCATATTGAACCCTGAGCGTAACGAGAGACCCAAGAGTTAATTCCCGAGTGAAGTGAGGGGTTCAAGCTGTCAAGACGAAGACATACTCTACTTTTCACAACGCCAGACAATAAAACGCTGCTGTATGTATTGATTTGAATATTGTGTTTGATGCCTATTATAGATCTAGCCATTGAATAAATGCACCATAGGCTGCTTTACTTTCGAGTTTCTGCTACAATTTTGGAAATAAATAAAAGGACGGATTCCGACACTGTATTGACTCCTAATTTCATTATTCTCCATTGAACAAAATCGTCATAGGTTTTTCGTACCTATATTTTGATTTTCCCGGTAGCAGAATTATTAATATTCTCTAAAGCACCTGTTTTAATGAACTTTGGAGTAGAATCAGTATCGCTGTACATTTTTTGTCAACACGAATCATCACATCACACTAATATTATAAAGCGAAAGTTTGTGAGTGTGTGTGTGTGATTGAAAGAAAGAAAGAAAAAGTGTTTAATTGTCACAAAACGACATAATTAAACCCTTAACAGTAGTATTAGTAATACTTAAAGTTAGTTACACAGAGATAAATTATAGCCAGGAATAGCACATAGGATACTTGTCATCCCGGGAATATGTTACTTCGGGATGATTTTCGACTTTCACGCAGTATTCTAATAAAATTCACTGAAAAACACAGCAAACATCGTATTTTGTTTCACATTCTTTGAAATAGCACCTTTTTTAGGTTTCCGTACCCAAAGGGTAAAAACGGAACCCTATTACTGACACTCCACTGTCCGTCTGTCTGTCACCAGGCTGAGTCTCATGAACCTTGACAGCTAGACAGTTGAAATTTTCACAGATGATGTATTTCTGTTGCCGCTATAACAACAAATACTAAAAACAGATTAAAATAAACATTTAAGTGGGGCTCCCATACAAAAAACGTGACATATTTTCCGTTTTTTGCGATAATGGTACGGAACCCTTCGTGCACGAGTCCGACCCGCACTTGGCGTGTGTGATTTAATTAATTTGTTTTTATTTAGTTTAATGTACCTATGTATGTGTGTGTATAATATGTAATAAATAAATATATAATATGTCTACGTTTTTCTGTTTTTATGTCATGCCATGTCATGTACTATTATTGTCTATTATTATCTACTTATTAATTTATTCACCTTAATTGACTTAACATGAGTATATTTGAAATGCATTGTTTATATTTAATAAAATTATTAATGCATTCAAAGTCAAAGTCAAGTCCAATGTTTTTATTTCGACTAGGCCATTAAGCGGCACTTTCGAACGTCAACAAATAAAATTAACAAGTAATAAAAATTGATACTACCGTGAAAAAAAAAATTGATGTCAGCGATGGCGATGATCAAAACTTATCTTTAAATTAAACAAAGTGTATGTGAGATGTCATTGAAATTTTTGATTCGTTTGAAAGGCCTATCGATTTCATTATGTATAGAATATGACATCGCCGCGGCTTCTACAAACGTACAAACTCTATTCTTTAATAGTCTATTTATTAATGTGTATCCTTACAAATCAGTACTTAAATCGAGAGACACAAATACATTACATTAAGCAAGGCAAGACAGCCTATCGTATTTTACTGCTAGTCATAGGCCTCTTCCAAGCTGTGCTTCAACTCTTGGTTCTCCGCCAGCTTTTTACCATCTAGATACACGGTATGTACTCCAGGATTTATCTGCTTCAACTGCTATCGGCCTTTTGAATGACAGTTGAGTACCAGTGAATGATGTCACCAATACTGCTAACGCTGCAGGCTATGTAAATCAATCCCTCTGACCACGTGAAGAGTCGACTAACTGTTTGCCGATGTCTCGAAAGAGTCGACGAGCTCATCACCCTTTCATTGTGGGCGTTCTACCCATTACTCGCCGTCCGCAAGCCCGCGCCCGCGCTACGGTGGCCGGGAATCGGCTTTTTTATGAGATAACCCCACCGTACTATTCCCAAACTACTGCAATTCCTGAAAGCCAGAATCAGCATTGGCGACCACCAGAAAAGCGCCGAGGCAATGAAGCTCGACGAATAGTATATCTAGATAGTAAACAACTCTGGATGCAGCCTGTACATTATCCAACATAATATTGCGTTCATTCTGCCAAAGAATACACTCATGGTGATGATGTTGATTGTACATATTCGGAGTCAGATGTAGAACACTGACATAAAAGCGAGGCAACAAGCTTGAAGGAAAATAATTTACTTTTAAAGTTACCATGCCCTGTGAGAAATTGGGCAATACAGTTATCCACCTCCGGCCACGTCCTGGCCAGACGCTCGCGAACGGATGGAAAGAATTGGTGGATGTGTCGGTCCTTGATGGAATTATTCCACTTACATTGCCATTCGGATTAAAGTTCCTCCCAGACGTCAATATGTGGTTTAAATAATCTAGAGATTTTCTCACGGTCACTCCGCATTACAAACAATCGGCTTGTGACTCCCGACGCCCAGGGCGTCTCCTGCGGTGGCTTGGGGCGTGAGGGCGTCTCTCTGTCCGCCGAACCATGATTTGTTGCGGCAACGGAATTTTGCCTCGGCATTTCGCCTCCTCGCACCATTCCCATATTTCAACCGGCGCTTACGCGTTCAACCGGCGGACTGGTCGCCACATCAGGGAACGCGCCCATTTCGGTGCCCCGTACTTCATGCACCGCACGACCCCCATGTAGAGCCTCCGGCAGGAGGCGTTTGGACCCCCTAGATTGGGCAGGCGCCGCTTGAGGGCAGCCCCGGCCCGCTCCAGTCTGGGAGCCAAACGTCGGCAATGCTCCACGAAATTCCACCGGCGGTCGAAGACGAGTTCCAGGTACTTCATCGTCGACCCGACGCCGATGTGACTCCTCCTACCATTATTTGGGAACCCGGCCGTGACGCGTTCCGAGGACTGTGCAAACACATAACCTCGGACTTGTGCAGGGCCACCTCGAGTCCAAATTGCCGGATCTCTCGATGATTGTCGCAACCCCGCGTGTCGCTATTTCAGCCGCCGCCTGGTGCGAACTCCCCTGCACCAGGACCAGCGTATCGTCAGCGTAGCAAACCACGCCAACTCATCTCAAACGTATAACGTCTAATAAGTTCGTTGTATTTGCGCCATTTGAGGATTTCTGCGTCTACAGTAGCCGACTCAGTACACCGTTACGAGATTGGATGGTGCAGGGGTTTCGACACACGTAGCATTCAACTCCAAATTAATACCTATATTCTTCGGCGTTATGGTCATCCCGTGTGGCCTCTTACCATATTCTAGTATCTAATCAATGGGTTCCAAAACAGCCAGTAGGTACCCCATTTTAGATAGTAATTCGATCTAAAAGTGGAAATGAAAAGTGTTTTTAATAATACAATGAAACTACAATATTACATTGCTCAATATGTTTATTTAAATATGTACCCAAAAATCGAATTTATGTTTAAGAAGCTTCTTTACTAATTTATTAATCGTCATTAACGAATGACGATTGACACGCAGGGCCATTACATAATTATGGATGATGACATGAATCCGTTATTCATCATTGCACATGACTGAGCACGTTCTCCGCGTTGAATTCTGATATAGCCCTGTTCACCAAATTCTAAGCCCCATGAATTTTTGATAATCCAATATGGAACGCCGTTTTCTGAAACAAATTTACTGAAATAAAATAACAATTCTAAAAGCAGGGGATAAAAAGTTAGTTATTCTTTATTAAAATATGATTATGATCTTCATAATTGATGCTTTTATAAAAAGGAGAGAGAGGAAAAGGGCACATTGCTCATAAAAAAAAATTGTATTTTATTCGAGACATTAGCAAAAGTTCGTCGGCTCTTCACGTGACCAGAAGGCTGGCCTTTTCTTCGGCTTAAGGATCAGCATTGCCATTCAACAAGGCATTGCTGCTAGCGGGCACGTTTCCCGATGATATAGATGGGTTAAATAATGTTTAATTAAAAATCAAAAACCCGAAAGCTTAAGAAGCGATCTAAAAGTTGTAAACAAGAAGAAATAATGTTGTGCAGTCGGAGGATAAATATTCACGAATTGGCTGACCCCATGATCCTGTGACTGCTGAGCATGATTTTTCTTGTTTTCAACTTTTTAGTTCGCTTCTTAAGCAGTCGGGTTTTTGATTTTTAAATTAACTTTTTTTATTTACAATTTTTAAGTTATCATTCTTTTTTCGAATTAGTTTGAATCTTAGGTGGTATATATTTTTGTAATAACCTTTTAAAACCCTTCATTTTGATACCCCACTCGATGGGTTTGGAAGAAAAAGAAATTGGGACCCGCACAATATGGAGCCCAAAAGCCGCCATGTTTGTTTAAAAAAAAAACAAACATGGCTTTTGGGCTCCAGCTCCAGCTCCAGCTTTAAACTTCATTTATCTAAGAACACTTAGGTGGTCATGACGTATCTGACCTGGGCTTATCCCAGTTGTAAACGACCCTTTGTGCCTATTGGTCTTGTTTGTTCTGTCTCTGTAAGTGGAAATTTGTATTTTTTCCTACTCCTCCGTTATTCTTTTCTGACTATTTTCGTTGCGGGATCCAAGACAGTTAAATTCTTTCTCAGGGACGTCGAGCTTCATTGTCTCGGCGCTTTTCTGGTGGTCACCACTGTTGATTCTGGCTTTCAGGAGTTGCAGTGGTTTGGGACTAGTGCGGTGGGATTGACCAAAAAACAAAACTACAAGATATGCGCGAAAAACATTTCCTTGCAGTCGGGTAAAAAAGGATTAATAACATATCATGACATAACTTCTTTATTACTCATAAGGTTGTACAGAGGTACTACCTATAGTACACTCACACTTTGATGGTTATGTTAGAGTCCCATGTAAAAGACGAGCCTATTGCCATCGACCGGGCACAAATCTAACAACAATCTTAACATATGAATCGCTTGAACATACCTGAACCGTAACCCACCAGAAGAACAGCATGGTTTATCCGACCCGAATTGCATAATTGATCCGACATTATACCTCCGTGATAATATTGGAAGTTGTTTGCCTGGAGACCTGCAAAAAATATTAGATATATAAAAAATACTAATCACACATGGTAACCCGCACCAATGAAACAATGAATTAGTGCTCATATCAACATGGATAGGATTCAGCAGTTCTGTTTGTGACATACTAACTTACCAACAGATATAGGTCCGTTTTTGTACAACAACTGTTTAAGCTTTTCCTGTGAACGAACGTTGTACAAGTTGCAGTCAGTAAGCCTCACGGCTGCTTTGCCTGGGGTAAAGTGACAGCGTTGGGCTACACCCCGGTACGGGTAATCGGCTTCTGTCTCGATACCGCCTTGCTGAATTATCGATCTGTGGACAAAATTGGAGATTTCACTTTTTTATGCCATGTAGTCGCATCAGTGTCCCGTGCGGCATGGATTTAATTTTTGGTACTTGGAAATAGTGGTGTTAAATTAGTAAAAGGTAAACTTCAGCAGGTTCATCATCATCAGCCTTTTAATGTCACCACTTCTGGGACATAGGCCTCCTCTCTGTGTGAAAAAACGGGCTGCCGTAATCCACCACGCAGGCCCAGTGCGGGTTGGTGGATTTCACTTGTCTCCGATTTTTTGGAACTAGGACATGCCGGTTTCCTCACGATGTTTTCTTTCGCCGTTTTGAGAGCAGTGGTGATTAAATAATTTACACAAAGTACAGTGCCTGCCTGGGTACCATACGAAGTCACGACCTACAACTTGTAAGCCGCGGCCGTTACCGCTGGACCACTACTGCTCGAAGGACGTTATATTAATAAAAAGTAAACTGCAGCAGGTTATAAAGTCACATATAAGATATAAAATAGAAATGTCATTACCGAAAAGCAGTAGTCATATATCCTCCCCCACATCCATTCGAGTTTTTATCACAGTCTATAGACTGTTGTTCGGATAATTCTATCAGGCGACCATGCTTGATCGCATATTGACCCTCGATGTTCCCTGTAAAAGAAATTTATGAAGATAAATGCTACTATAATCAAAATTTTATATAGCAACATAGAAATAAATATATAAAAGGAACAACTAACTTCATGGGTATAATAATAGTAATAGTCCTTCAGATCTCCTAATAGTCTCCAATCCCTGAGGAGTCTCGCCGTTCAACCAAGTGATGACTTCTGCTTAACCGGACTTTCCTTGTGGAGACTGAACTATAGCCTCCAGCCAAGCACAAAAACTTAACCTAAGCGACCACGCTGAGGGCTATCCCCTGTAGGATACGAACCTCGGCTTAGGGCGTCGCTGGGGGGCTAAGCCTGAACCATGATTACGTGATTCTACCATACGTTCGAAAATTACTTATGTGGAGAAGAACGGAGCAGTCTGCGAAGATAATCCATCGGCTCGGTAAATATTATAGGTGCGCAAGTGTTTGCGCAAACTGAGGTGCATTCTCTTTTCCCTCACTCTCAAAGTCCAATAGGGTGGCAATCCGACACCATCGGATAGAGATCGGTCGCCGCCTTCCAAATTCCTGGCAGTCGCAACTGTGACTGTTGACCTCACGCTCAGAAGTAGCACTTGTGTCGGATAGACCAACAAGACAATCAATAAAAACGTTGATAACAGAGAAGATGAAGCAAGGCTTGGTGAAGGTATGGTTTATCACAGAGCATTGGATTTATCGCTAGAGCCTGTAACTCAACAGTTGTTCTTGAGTATACATACATTTCTATCTTGTTTTAAGAGCACTTGGATTCTTGATACAAATTAAAATAGTATGACAACTCACCACTGACACTAAAAGCATAGCATCCTCCACACTGGCCTTGATTTTTGACTCGAGTAACAGCGTTGTGTTGACGCCAGTCAAACGACTCAGGTGCATTGTTATTAGGAATCTGATTGTCATTTACATCTTTGCATCCTGGCGCAGTCAAATTTGATCTAGTTGCAGTTCCCAAACCAGTGAAGTACTCGATAAATTCTTCTGGAGTTAGATCGCTAAATCTTGTTATACCTGAAATAAAATATGGTTTAGAACAATTACTTTTTACTGCAGTAACACTACACGGTTCACTAGGTAGACCGACGGCCTTGTTAAGGTAGTGGGTATGCTCTGGATGCAAGATGGCCTATGTAACGAGACTTGGGGATGGCCTATGTTCAGCAGTGAATGTCTTTCGGCTGATGATGATAATGGTATTCTATATTATAGCTTACGTACCAAATATAGCATGATCACTTTGTTCATTCAGAGCGTTGACTCTTTCTAAATTTTCTTTGAATATTTCGAGCCTGGCTTGCTTCTCTTCTTCATCAGAATATTGCTTGTTGTGTATTTCAATGAAGCGTTCGAAGTGTATCTCGGCATGTTCACGCAAGAAGAAGTCAGGTGGAGACTTGCTCGCCACCAGCGCTAAACTAGAACACAACAAAAGCAACACCGGTGTCATTGTCGATTAGTAGACCCTAAGAATCTGGTTTAGCAATGAAAAACTGAAGCCTTTTATACAGGTTTCTAAATTAAAATATTCGATAATAACTCTTATCGTTAGAGAAATTATGTCAAAAGTTAAAACCAAAATTTTTATTTCGCTTTCCCTTCAGGTATTCTCTTATCTTTCATTTATTAAATGTTATGCGTTGATGTATTGTTGTTTGTCTGTTTGGATTGAAGTATTGTTCTGAATAACAAGTTAATGTTTTATTATTGCAAGTTTAATTATTCGAGTCTTCACGACAATTTTTTTTTGTTACTGAAACATTACTCACTTTTTATTTGTTGTCTTCATTGCTGAAGATCGTGCTCGTCTTGGAAAGCTTTGACGGATTCTGACGGGATGCTTCCACACAAGAAAACACTACTACAAGTCAATCTGCCTAGCCTTTTCCCAACTTTATTGGGGTCGGCTTCCAGTCTTACCGGATTCAGCTGAGCACTAGTGTTTTACGTGGAGCGACTGCCTATCTGACCTCCACAACCCCGTAACTGGGTAACACCCGTAACTGGGTAAGCTTCTGACTACCCGTAACGACTGTCAAAGATCTTCAAATGATAGCCGGGACCAACGGCTTAACATGCTTTCCGAGGCACGGAGGAAACTCGGTATGTTGAAAATGGTCACCCATCCACGGACCGACCACGTCAAGCGTTGCTTAACCTTGAAGATCGACCCGTGCGGCTGTTATTATTTAGCCACGAGCTCCTCTACAAGAAAGAAATATTACTACAAGTACTAAAACTTAAAGAAGCACCCGAGCAAAGCCACGTTGAATACTTAGCTATATAAATCTTACACGTGCCTACTTCTTATCTATGTCATAAATAACTGAAATACTTTGAAAACTGCTTAAATATTAACATACCTAAGTTCCGACATGTTTATTATTATTTAAATAATTTGAAAACCTCGCATATCTATGTAAGTACTCGTGCCCACTCTGAATTCTTTTCTAAATAGTTAGTTTTCTTGTAGTATAAAAAGAATATGCATTTGAAAAAAACATTAATTGCATCTGCAATGTCGGTCTTGCTGATTGTGTGTGCGTTTTGCATCTCTCCTGCTCTTTCCTTACGAGCCGCACCAATATACGAGCTTAAAGACGCAGAACTACACTTCGAGAACTTCATCCAAATACATGGCAAGCAATATGCTGACGAAAACGAGAAACAGGCCCGCTTTGAAATATTCAAAGTGAACTTAGAGGATGTAAACCGATTGAACGATGGACAGGATGACGCTGTTTTTGGTAATGCGAACATTTAAAATACAAATTATACCTGGTGTTCTACTTTGACGTATCAAAACTATCATGGGAACCACTGTGAGAGAGAGATAAAGCAATACATGATATAGAGCACTATCTCTTTTTCACAGCAGAATCTTGATGACATTATAATTCCCCAGAATAAATCATGATCATTTATAGTTACCTGAACATTCAACATCATCATCATCTTCATTTTTTTTGTCTTTACTGCTCAACCAAAGGGACATTCTCTCACCAAAAACGATTTTCAAAAAGTCCTTAATGTATATAGGAAAATATGTGTTTGATTTCAGGATTAACGCAGTTTATGGATCTAACACACGAGGAGTTCCTCAGACAATACACTGGTTTGGGCCAAAATTTAACCGACCAAATTTCGTGCCCATTTGCATCTATAGAGGAAATCCAAGATGTCGACGCCCCGGACTCATTTGATTGGCGTCAACAAAATGCTGTTACTTCAGTTAAGGATCAAAATAAATGTGGATCTTGCTACGCGTTTAGTGCCCTTGGTGAGTTGGAAATTGAAGAAAATGTCTTCTGGTGACTAAAAGCTCATCTTTGGCTGTATTTTGTTTGTTTCCGACTACGTACATTACTTTTTCATGTGCTTTGCAATAATAAATTTAGCAAACAGCACATTTGTCAGTTTTCTCAGCTAGTCAATTGGTCACACCTAGATTTGACCTTCTTTTTCCTGTTTTTTTTTTTGTTTTGCATCGTTTTGTAATTCCTTTTCGCAACTGCTAGCTGGTGGCGCTATTTGCGGGCGAGAAAGATGGCGGCGTCACAAGAAATCGAAAACTGTGATAATAAAAGCAATAACAGTGAGTAAATTTTAGAAAAAAGCTTTCCAAGTGGATTTTTATTTGCTAGTAAAATAATTATTATCAAAACTTGGGTCAACCTACAGATTCTATTTAAGCATGGCTGTACAAATCATCAAACGTTAATCTTCGAACGATATGGCGGGTATTAGACAGGCAAATCTAGAAATGCTGTCTTATCGTCATGTGCTTAGGCGGATCTCGATTGGCCCAGTTCAACGATTGGCCTACGACATAACAATAAAAAAACCGGTCAAATGCAAGTCAGGCTCGCGCACGAAGGGGTCCGTACCATTATCGCAAAAAATGGCGTAAAAATCACGTTTGTTGTATGGGAGCCCCACCTAAACATTTATTTTATTCTGTTTTTATATATAGCGGCAATATAAATACATCATCTGTGAAAATTTCAACTGTATAGCTATCATGGTTCATAAGATACAGCCTGATGACAGACAGACAGACGGACAATGGAGACTTAGTAATAGGTCTCGTTTTTACTCTTTGGGTACGGAACCCTAAAAACTATGATCGAAATATTGATCAGTTGCCTTCTCCACAAAGTAACGTTCTATGAACGTTGGCGATGGTCGTATTGCCAAAATATAGGGGATTAATCGTGAAATGTCGATAGCGTTTGATATTTTCATATGTTTTGATTTTTATCCAATCCCTGTTTCGACGCTTTCATGTATGGAATGTTACTTGTACTCGACAAGTTGTTACTCAACTTTGCAGATTTATATTCAGCAATCTGTAAAGACTAAATTGTTGCAACTTATAAATTCTTTTTTTTTATATTGCAGCAAATATTGAGAGTCAATACGCCATGAAGTATCGACAACATATAGATTTATCTGAACAACAGATTGTTGATTGTGATGCAACAAATCACGGTTGCAATGGCGGATTTATGTCAAATGTTTTTCAGTAAGTATGTTGCGATAGGAAACAATCACATGTTCTAAGAACCCCACGACATGTACTCTTACTTTTATTAATTTCATAGCTTCTGCCAGCAGCTTCGCCCGCGTGAACGTCAAAATTATCCCAAGGGAACATATTCCCGGGATAAAAAGCATCCTATGTGCTATTCCAGACTATAATCTATCTTTGTGCCAAATTTCATGCAGATCCGTTTAGTATTTTTTGCGTTAAAGAGTAACAAACACGTAACTACATGCACTCACAAACTTTCGCCTTTTTAATATTATAAGAAGGATAACAGGTTTACCAAAAGCTTAGCTTTGCTGTATAAATCTTAATTAGATATAGTTAATATTATTAAGAGTTAACACTTAATAATATTAACATCACACACACAAATACAAGTAAGTGATTATTTATGTACATAAGTGGAAATGTATTCAAGTGTTGGGATTGCGAGTGTATTTTTTTGCGTGGATATATACTGCACTACTACGGGGAGACAAATGCAGTTATGTGGGACTTTAACCCACTAAAACTCCACACAAAACACGGCGAAACGCGAACACGGGCACGCATTAGCACTCACCGCGAACCCGCCGCGGCTGTCCGTCACCGGACTCTCCTCTGGGGCTTACCCCCCATCGACGGTGCACCAGAACACGCTGTACGCCGTGACCATCCCAGGGACCAAACCAGTATATGGGCGCTAGACAATGCCGTGTGTGGCACCCTTGGTCCCCCTGTGACAGGTCAAGGTCAATGGCCCCGCTACCTACAATTTTTCGTTTGCAGAGGATAGGGAGTGCGGCCAACGCTTTACCGACACCACTCTTCCCCTGCAGCCCCACCGCGTCCGCCATCAGGCGGTGTCCCGTCCAGACCGCGGAAGGTAGGGAGCGCGGCGCACCGCAACACCGGCACTCCTCTCCCGCCGCGATATCATATGGGTCCTGGGACGCTCCATAAAACACCACGGTCCGCCTCATTTGCGATGTCACTTGTTACCAAGCGGCACCGCAACCTATTTTCGTCGGCTTAATCGGCAAAAGCCCTGACGAGCGGCCCCTCCTCGGGGGTTCCTCTTCGCTTCACCGTGGGTGACCAAGCCACGGCTACTGAGCCCCCCGCCTCGACAATGCGGGAACCCACCGGGGAGGAGGAAGACTGTCCTACCGAAAGACAATTTAAACTAGAACGGAGGACAATACGAATCATACTCGGGCAACCAAACATACCCGCCTTTGCTACTGAAATGTGAACCAACAATGTAACTATATAAGTTTGGTTGTATTGATGCTTTTTTTGCAATAATTTTTAATGTTTTAATGTAAGACGTACTCAATTACGTTGCCAATTACTGGTTTGATTAGCATTGTCAAAGATAGAAGAAAGAAAAAATATTTAATTGCCACAAAACGACAGAAACAACGAGAGAGGCGATAACACAGAAATAAGTAAATCAATCTGCCATCGCATTCTTAAATGTATTGAGGTCGACTTCCAGTCTAATCGGATGCAGCAGACTACCAGTATTTTAGATGGAACAGCCCAGTAAATAGGTTACAGGATACTCCTTGGCAAGAATGGTGTCAGATTTTTTGACTCCTGACTGCCGACAGATAATACAGAAAAACGTTATAAAATAATTAAAAATAGAGAGGCGTCTCATGGACATCCGGTTGGAACGGAGATTGATTAATTAAATTTACAGTCTTTCAGTTTCGTAAAATATGACAAAACGGAACTAATAACAACACAGCTGATGCTCAGTGTTAACACACAATAGCGGCTGTTAGCGCAGGAACTGTATGTGTCTAGTCAGCGCGCGCTCGTACGTCTTCGATTTTCTTCGTGCGCCTCCGGCTGTCTCCTCGGCGTCTCTCTTTTGTTCGGATCTTTGCTTGTACAATCCTGCATGCAGCACATTGTACCTCGCACAATTTATCACGCAAAAATGATTATTTATATTTATTTATATTAATAAAAAAGGCTATTTCAAAAATTTTGTTAAAATTATAAATATTTTTGCATATTCTCAAAATTGACGGCATGCTGAATTGATTGAAAGAAAATTTGTTTTCTAGATGATCGGACAGTTTTTGGTGTAGTTTTTTTCATTGTTACACTTTTTTCGGTCTAGTCCCTCAGCCCGCAAACAAATCAGAACTATAACGTGCGATAAGGAACTCGAAACTTTAGAAATTAACATATGATAGAAGTCTTATTAGGCAATGGCTTAACTGTGACGTGTTCTTTAGGTACCTTCTTAAGGTAGGTGGAGCTGAGACCGAGAATGACTATCCATACCGGGGCGGAGCAGGAGCGTGCCAGTTCGCTGCAAGTAAAGTGGCGGTCAGGCTGGCTCAATGCCGGTCATACTCCTTGAAGTCTCAAGAAAGTCTGAAGCAACTCCTATACACTAATGGACCGATCTCTATTGGTGAGTCAATCGCTCATGAAATTTATGGATTCCGTTATTTCATATTTAACGTCATCATCAACTTTCTGCCCTTGTCGCATGTTACATGGATTGTGCGCAACACGTTTTCTTTGTTTATTTATTACCCTATAATTCACTCCCTTTTATTTCGTGTCATTCCTCACGCATCTATCTTTTTAACCGACTCCAAAAAAGGAGAGGTTCTCAATTCGTCGGATTCTTTTTTTAAGGATGTTCCCCGATTACTCAAAGACACCTAGACCAATTTGGAAAATTCTTCTTTTGATTGAAAGGGTATACTTCCCAGGTAGTCCCATGATCATCAGGTCAGGATCTGATTATGGGATCCTAGAGAACTCGGGTAAACTTCTCAAATATTATAGGCATACATATAGCAATTTTGGTATTTTCATCAATGATGCAACCATTTGCAATAAGAAAGTATAATTTGGTGAAGTGGGACTGATGAAGAAGACCACATATAGCCACTGACACTCCATAATGCTAAGTGTGTCACGGGTATTAGATATTCTATATCGAGTAGTTAACCGACTATGATGAAGCAAATACTTATAAATAAATGTAACTGATGAAAAAGTTAGTGATCACTTCCATAGTGATCCGATGATGAAGCCGGAGGGTAGGCACTGGAACTGCGAAATCAAACAATGTATCCTAGTCGTGTTTGGACATATTTGAATCGTCTTAAAATTTACTTTGGCTATAAATGATTTTCATGGTATTTGAAGGTACCTACCAAAACTAAAAAGTGATAAATAAAAAACTTTTTAACAAAAATATCAAACCGACTTCCAAAACAAAACACAACAAACCGAAAAACAACTTTACTATCCGAATTCGGTGCCGAATAACGTAAAACAAAGGTACCAAAGACACCGACTTCGGTAAAGAAAGTTATTTTTCGCTTTGTAGTGTTTTGTTTTGGAAGTCGGTTTGATATTTTTATTAAAAAGTTTTCTTTGGCCTATACAGTCAGTTTAAGGAATAAAGTCTAACAGAAAGGAGATCAACCACTTTCTTTGGAGCCTTGGTACCGACCTTGAGGTCTTTCTACAGCAGCATAACTTATGTCAATATAAACCTTAATGTACATGTATACTCACAGAATTAACTTGTGTTTGATAACTAGTGGGATTGTCTAGATAACTTGATCCTAATATTTATACAAAACGGCTCTTTTCTGTAATTAATATCAAGACAAAATGCATTTCGATACCATTTGGGCAAAACTTAACATAATTTTAAGTCAACTATGTTTTAGGACACCTTGCAAAACCTATTTTTTGTCGACAGAGATGAATTTCACTTTTAATTGCTTAATTAAATCTAAGAATGTACAAAGTGATAACAATCTGGTTGATCTCCTTTATTCCTTAAGTAAACAAAAAACTTTTTTACATAATAATACTACCGACTTATACCTTTTACCGTGTAAAATTAAACCAATACAAAGTGAGAAATAACTACTACTAGTTAGTGACTAGTTTTTGGTTAAAGTGAATATGTTTGTAGTCTTAGTTATTTCAGTATTTTCTTTTATCTATGTAAATAAATAAATAGTTAAAGCACTACAAAGTGAATAATAACTTTCTTTTTGGAAGTCGGTGTCTTTGGTAGATTCCATTTTTTTTTCGTTATGGACACCGAGTTCCAAAAGAAAGTTATTTGCACTTTGTAGTGCTTTAATTTGGAAGTCGGTAGTATTTTTTTGTAAAAAAGTTTTTTTATTTTTCACTTTTTGGTTGTACCTAATAAGCAAGTTCTTTAGTAAGGTACCTACAATGCCAGAATAGATTACCCGAATATCATGAAACCTGAACATAACCGGTGAAATGAGAGTGTACCAAGGAGAACTGTACACATCTACATACCCCTTTAGAGCGTACTGGCGTGATGTTATGGTATAAGCAAAAACCAGACATGCGATTGCAGCAAACCCGAGAGATTTGATTGTATATCTCCGAAGTTCCTCATCAAATCTTCACCAAATTAAAATGGAACCAATTTGGGCACAAACTCTTTTAAAAAAAAAGAATATTCAAAAAAGTTCCACAATTGACGGAGAAATAAGTGAACATACACAAAAAAACAAACATGATGTCGGACATAGAAACTCCTCCTTTTTGGAAATTCGGTTCAAAACTGATATTCATGTAACCTATACTTTCTTCTTCTTCCAGCAATCCAGGGTGATGGTATTAAAACTTATAAAGGAGGTTTAATAACGGATGAGAAGTGTGGTTCAGGTTCTGTCAATCACGCAGTCCTCTTGGTGGGATATGGATTTGACCGTACGTATTTAATTTCTTTTATCATTTGGAAATCCCCATTTACATATACCGTCTCTCCAGCCATCACTCCCTCAGAATAAGTAATACCGCTGGTATTATACTGCGTGCCCTTGACCGTACTTGTGTTATAGACGTGAAAAAGATTATGGTGAAGAAAAAAAACTGTTAACCGTACCATAGGTCGTCTAAGATCAATATAGAGTTCAAATTACTAGTAATAAGTTAACAACTATCTCTAAATGTTTCAGAGAGTGGTGTGCCCATCTGGATTGGAAAGAACTCATGGGGAACAGATTGGGGAAACCAAGGCTATTTCACTGTGGTTCGTGGTGATAACGTAAAATCATGCGGAATGCTGAATTCTGCAATGGCATCCTCTATCCTTGCCTAGTCTGCAATGTTCAAAATGGCAATCGTAAAATCGTCTACGCTATTCGATCGTTTAAATTATTTTTTATTAGTCATTTATATTTTGATTTATGTATTTTTTTATTAAATTCATATTTTATTTCACACTGTCTCTTAAATGTATCCTATTTGTATTTACAACACTTCTATCTACTAAACCAGTATGGAAAGCTCTTAGTAACCCAGTGCAAAATACACTCCATATCTACATATTTTTTAAAGTAAATAAAGTTACCTGATCATTTTCGATATTATATTTAACGATGTAACGTCATTACGTTTCATTTTTAAACATAAGGGGCTGTCAGTAAAACGAACACACTTATTCTTATTATACATTATTTTATGAATACCTGAAAAATATTACTTCCGTTGCATGATGACCTTATCACAAACATTGAAAAAGACTGAAAAGTTTTATTTGTTTTACTGTTATTTTACAATTGTTTAGTCATAGCTAAATCTGTCATTATGCAGCTAATGTTTTTTCTCGAATATGCTTGGAAAAATTAGCATTATTTTGACAATCTTTTTCGAGATAAATCGAAATTGTCGTACTGGCCAAATACATGCGAGCAGCGGCCGGCAAAAGTTGTATGAAAATCCATATTTGTCGTGGTTTAGCGGCCAAATAAATTACATAGTAAACTCATAAGTGTCGTGTAATTTAAAAATGGAACGATCTTTTACTCCGAAACATGGCAACCAAGAAGGTAACTTAGCAAAGGTTTTATTTAAATTTCGAACTGGCTTGCAAATAGAAAGCTGTTTATAAAAAAAAATAACCAATTAACAATTTAACGCGGGGAAAATTATTTTTGTTCGTTGTTCTTCAATGATTAGTAATTTTATTTGGCAACATGAGTTCTAGGTACTATATGGGTGCTGACATAGACCACAATGATAACCCTGTGTACTTGGGTGCCACCTTGGATCGATCACTGACATACAAGCAGCATTATATTAAAACTAAATTTAAAGTCAGCACCCGTAATAATCTACTTCGCCGTCTGACATCTACTGACTGGGGTGCCTCTCCACATGTGCTTCGTACGTCGGGCTTAGCGCTTTGCTTCTCGGCTGGCGAATTCGCATGCCCAGTGTGGCATCGATCCGCCCATGCCCGACAAGTTGATGTAGCCCTCAATGAGACATGCAGGATGATTACGGGCTGCCTAAAACCAACACCACTCGCAGCACTGTACCCGCTTGCAGGAATATTCCCTCCGGAGGTCCGAAGAGAAGTGGCCTCTTCTTCCGAAAAACACAAGCAAGAGACAGATGGACGACACTCTTTATACAATGTGGACAAGCCAAGGGGCAGATTGAAGAGTCGGAAAAGCTTTATGAGGTTAGCCAAATCAATTATTGACAGCAGGTCAAGTGAGGCAAAGAAAAGACTGTGGCTCCTCAAACATCCTCCTCCGACTGACTATGTTGAGCATGCAGAAAAGCTCCCTGCAGGCTACCAACTTCCATGGCCCACCTGGAAATCTTTAAACCGCCTCCGAAGCCAAGTGGGCCGCTGCAGGCACAACTTAGTTAGATGGGGTTACTCCAATGACTCGCAGTGCGATTGTGGTGCTGCGCCCCAAACAATGCCCCACCTCCTCTGTAAAATCGTGCTCTCTGTGTAAAAACACCTGCACCCTGAAGGACCTTTGTGAGGCAAATGAAAACGCTATTTCCGTGGCTGAATTCTGGTCAAAACGTATATGATTGAGGAATCATCGATACGACGAAGAAGAAGAAGTTTTAATTGCCGCGCATTATTTGAGAAAAGTACTATACAAGCCTTGGCGACAAGTAGGCATTTATGGACTTCCGTATGCGTGCCTCGGCTTCACCTCGGCCCACATTTACACGTTCGTCCATCAATGCCTCTTTTGCTTAAGCAGCTGAAGTTCACTAAGCTAGAAAAGATACTAATAGACTCAACTATTTTGTTAAGCCATTTAGTTAGAATATTAAAAATCTTAGTAGAATCTAAAAATCAAACTGGTACTACTCGTATATTCTAATAAGAGTATTATTGCTACTGTTCAAAAGCTGTGTTCTCACAAGCGAAAAATTGGTCGCCGCGGGAACCGACTAATCCGGGTTTCAATAGCGTCATTGTCCTCGTATCGTGTGTAACGCACTTTATTGTGGCTTTAACCAATTAATTTTGTCACTCGACTAGATGATCACGCGTGGGTAGTTCTGAATGACGTCACATGAAATGGTAGTGTATGCGGATAAGCTGGTTGTCAATGGGTGTTGATTTTTTTTGGTAGATGGTACAATATGAATTTAATTTAATATTTGAAGATATAATGATGCATTTGGATAGAACTAAGGCTTAGGCACTTCTTAATGACAAGTATCTTTTGAGTATAAGATATCTCGAATAGTTAAATGACTGTGATGAAATTTAAATAAATAGTTCTAATGAAAATGGCACCGTAGAACTGATCTGGTGATGAAGCCGGAATGTGGACACGGGAACTCCGTAATAAAACAATGTGTCCCAGTCTTTTTATAGTTGTTACAAGAAGCCATCTGGCTATAAATAATTTTCATGGTAATAAATAAGGTACCAAAACTAAAAATAGAAAAATAACCTTTTGATTAAATCGACTTCCAAACAAAACACTACAAAGCCAAAAATAACCTTCTATTCTTTTCGTTCGGAAGTCAGTGTCATATACGAAAAAATATAGGTACCAAAATAAGCGACTTCCGAAAAGAAAGTTATTTTTCACTTTAGAATGTTTTGTTTTGGAAGTAGGTTTTTTATTCTGTAAAAAAGTTTTTTGTCTATTATATATGTAGAGAACTCTTTGTGAGGGCTTGTTGGATTGCTTTTATTTTACTTTTTTGCCGGTTGCCGAGTTCGATCTAGGATCATTAATGTTTCTGAGTAAATAAAATAATACACCATTACTTGCCACGTTTCCAGTCAGTACTTTACATTCTATAACTCCCTCATTCTCATTTTCAAACATATCGGTAGCTCAAAGTGAAACCAAAAAAAAACAACCCAAACGGACTTCCTTAATCCGACTTTGCACACAATGCGAATTTTACACTTCAACGTACACAAATATATAAAGGTTTTAAATAAAAAATATATCCCAGAGGATGTTAATGAAACTTCAGATAACAATAGGGATAAGCCTGGTGCCGCTATGTCTGATGCTGCACACAAATGATACGAAGCCAATGATATTTTGAGAGAAATTGCTACTGAATAGTAAGTGCTCCTACAGAATGATGTTCCACGAAAGGTGTCGGATATTGAATAGAGATTGAGAATTAATGAATGAGAAATAGAATTGCAGTTTTATTGATCATGTATATAAGTTGATTGTATAATTGTAAAAGAGCATGAACGGTGTTATTGAAGGTTGGTTGAATGAAAGGATTTCGAAAGTTAACGGTACTATGTATAATCCTACCTCATCTTATCTTGTTGCGTTTTTAGTTATCTAAGAAATGAAGTGACAATTAAACTTATTTTGACCGCGGTCTAGAAAATCCGCCTAGAAATAAAACAGCGGAACAGTATATGTAAGTACAGCTGGGATTACATAAAAAAGATTTATCCTTATTTTGATGTTCGAAACATCGAAGCTAAAATGAAAACAGGAAAAGTACCAACCACAATCTACCTAGAAACAGATAATGTAAGAGATTAGATCTCATACACAGATAGACTGATCCAAATACAAGTTTCAATGAATGAATCTACAAACGGCCGGACAATACCAGGATTACAGGAACGCAACATTTGGATCCTGGACAAACATGAATGAAAGTGCATATAAGATCATGAATGAACCACAGTACGGTCTCATGCATTGTCACAAATTAAATCCGCATTTATAAATATTTGTGAATGAAGTCCAGATAAGGATGTCTTAAAGCTTGGTCTGCAGTCTGCAGTGCTTCAAATGAGCCGCTTACAATGAAGAGGAAGGCTTAAATAACTTCGGGTTTGGATGAAGAGACTAAGTAGCAATTCCTTGTTATTTTCGGCTTTTTTGAGCAACAGTTCTGTGATTACCGAGAAATGAAAGGAAAAGTAACGGTTGTTTTGAATGTGTTAAGGATATCACAAGGGGCAGATAACTGAACAGTTCCATACGTCCATCTGTATTATATGAATGTCTTTAAAATATCTATGTTCGTTATCTTTTAGGGTTCCGTACCCAAAGGGTAAAAACGCGACCCTATTACTAAGACTCCGTGGTCCGCCTATCTGTCTGTGTCACCAGGCTGTATCTCATGAACCGTGATAGCTAGACAGTTGAAATGTTCACAGATGGTGTATTTCTGTTGCCGCTATAACATCAAATACTAAAAGCAGAATAAAATAAATATTTAAGTGGGGCTTCCATACAACAAACGAGATTTTTTTGCCTTATGGAAGCCTCTCGTGCGCGAGCCCGACTCGCACTTGGCCGGTTTTTTTGTTTGCCTGAATGGTGCCAATCCTAGGCAAAAGCTTTCCATTCCTTCTAATAAGCCGTCTAAGCTATGGCCGACGCCTTGAATGATTTCCTCGAGAATTGCTGAGATGAAAGCATCTCAGCAATTCTCGAGGAAATCACCGGAAGAAATTAAAGGGGCGTTATTAATTGCCGTCTTAAAAAAATATAAGTTAAAGAAAAATAATCAAATCAAGTAAAACATTTTCTGAAAATAAAGTTTTTGAGAGAATGTTTCATTATTTATTATAATTTTCGCTGATTGTTTCAACTGAAACATAATAAATCAGGGCAGCAAGAACAAAAAAATCGATGAGAAGTAAAAATGTTTGATTTTCAGAACAATACAAACGTTTTATGGAAAACAAATCGAAGTCAAAAATATTAATTGAAATACAAATAAATATAGAGTAAAACGTGTTTATTTTACTTGGTAACAAAGTTTCAACAAAAAAGCTTGGCGCGCCAAAAAAGTTAACTTTTATTTTGTTTTAGCTGTGTCCTTGCCTAGTGTCGTTATGACAAATTTTTTTAATAACCTACACGAGCTAACCTTCAGGAGAAGCTCATGGAAACTTAATAACAACCACATGGTTCTTGGTTAAACAATGCTTCCCGAGTTCAGTCCGTGGATGGGTGACCATCCAAACATACCAAAATTTTTTAGTGCCTCGGAAAGCAAGTTAAGCCGATCCCAGCTATCATTTGTGGTCTTTGACATTCGTTACAGGTAGTCAGAAGCTAGGGAATCGCTGACCAGTCTTGCCTAGGGGTACTCATGTTTTCCAGTCTCATCAGCATCTGGATGTGGACCCCAAAATAGACTTTGGAAAAAGGCGAGGTAGATTGATTGACTATATTACGACGATCCTCCAGAAGAACCCGCAAGCATGTAGAACCCTCAAGAAATCATTCTTTGAGTCAAATAAAGGATTGGTTGTATTGCAAAATTTTTAGACTTAACAGATGCTTTTGACACCTTGCAACATCATACCACATTGGAACATCTGTCAACCTTGTCACCTAATTTCATAGAACTATTTATTTCTTCTTTTGTTACTATATTGGGTATACAAAATAACCTTAATGCAACCACTTAACTTCCGGCAGAAGAAGACTCAATTGTGCAATCAGTGGAAATATTGACCGGATGATGATTATGACGAAAATTCAGCACAGGAATATCACTCTTATACTTGAGGTGTTTAAGATGGTAATAGTGCGAATAAAGAAAATGAGAGTAACAATTAGAATGGTAACAAAGTGATAAAATAGAATAAAGGTGATGCAAAGATATTGTATTGCTTGTATGGTGTTGTATGGGACGGATGTGTCGTGTAGGGATAGTGTTTGAGCCGTTGATGTATGAATGCATGTGGGGACAGTGTCGTATTGCAATAAATTGTTTGCGTGGGTGGATAGAGAAATGAGTGGAGAAGATAGCCGTAAAATAAAATTCAAATTATATTTTTGATGGTTGTTTATTGAAAGACAGAACTGGAGATAAACACAGCGATGGCAAAATCATTGCCTTAATCACCAAACGAGTCGAACTCGGGCTACGAGGGTTCCATACCTACCCATTATACCGCCATAATAAAATTGGTTGTAGACGGACAAGAGAGTGATCTTATATCTTTTGAGGTACGGAACCCTAAAAACTGGCATGTAACTGTTAGATGCCACATTTTATAGCTGCTACCAAACGAATGACTCATGTAACGCTGCTGTAAACTGGGGAATTAACTTTAAATCTTGATAATGCAAGTATTTCAAATGAAACTATTGCGCCATGTGGAGCTTTGTTATGTATGCACACTCGTTTTATTCCTAATGCTTGACGATTTGATAGTTGGAACCTTTACGACCTTTAACGCAACGAAAGCGACTCCACAGACGTGCTGCCCGCACAAATCACGGAAGACGTTTATAATTTAGTAATATTAAAATGTTTCTCATTGATCCTATTCAATAGCATGAACAATGCTACAATAGGTGTAGGTAACAATGACAACTATAGCAAACACGCGATGGACACCAACCATATTGCAAACGTCACAAAAGTCATCGATCGCAATTCCAAATTCGAAATCTACGTTCGAAATTCCAAAGTTGAAATCTGTTCGAATTTTGAAACTGACACGAGGCTCTATGGTACTGAATTGGTTTTTATTGTTAGTAAAAGTGGCATTGTTGCGAATAAAGAGTGGCTAAGGATGGTCCATTGTGTCCCATTGTGGCGGGTGTGCGCACACAATGACTTGATCACGTTTAGAATTTTTGGACAATTTCTGTTTCTGTCGGTTTTTGCAACGGGTTGCACCTTGGTATGCAGAGGCGGATTCGGGATTCTTTGTTAGGATTTTATTTCTCAGTAGCAGCCCGGAGTTTGGACTTGTGTCCAGTAGGTGGCAATAGACTTGCCTATTATAACTGGACAAATGTGTGTGTAGTAAAGGTGCACCTAACTCTGCCTAACTCTTTAATAGGGAATATTATGTCATGCTTTAAGAGTTGTAGTCTAGTAAAAGTCGAAAATAGAGAATTTCAGAAAGAATTAAACGAAACTCGAATAAAACATAATAATTTACAACAAAAACTTTTGTAATCCAAACAGAAACTGCTCTTTTTATTTAAATACTTTGTAAATATTCCCCCAAAATTGCACAAAATAAACAATAATAACTCAAAGACTTTCACAAAGTTATTAAACATAGATATGACATAATTCAAAGACTTTCAAAACTACACCACAATACAACTTTCAGAACTTACCCACATATTTAAACTAAACTACCAATTTAAAGGGCGAAAAATATAATCACCCACGTAACTCCATAAAAATCCGCCCCTGTTCGAATTAGTGCCAGTTACGGGGTGGTATATTTTCCGAAACTACTTGTCGCCTGACAATGAGGCCTTTCATGCGCATTGGCCATACACCCGCTGGCACAAACGGGGGCAGAGATGCGCAAAATATGGGCTCAACGTGCCTCGATGGACCGATTGTCGGACATTAGCTACACAAAGGACGAAATTTTTTGAATTTCGACCGACTCGCTTCGATTTTCGAGAATCCGATTGTTCGATTTATGAAAGAAATTTTGTATCAATGAAATTTCTTTTTTAGAGTGAAGGAGTATATTCACTTGAATTCATTATGAGTCTGATTTTTGAAATGCATCATCATCATTTTTGCATGCATCTTTTTGGAATTTAATTTTCACTTCAGTGTTTTATTTGAATACATACTAGTATATATTACGTGAATTTTAAGCCACTCTTACGCCATGCCAATGCTGACTTACTGGCATGGTTTCAAACAACACGTATAATATTACTTCATTAAAGCAATCAAAATATTGCCAATAGAAACGTGGCAAAAAAGTAAACTGTCCCCCACGATCCATATACCTAGTCATTTTTACAAAATAATAAAAACAGAATGAAACTCTTCATTTGCTATAGATAAATATTAAAACCATACAATTGTACAGGTAATTGTGCAGGATGCTATAAGAGAATAATTAACGAAAGAAAAACTACCAATAAAATATAGATACAAAACGGCTCTGCATTTTAGTCATCTCGATAATTATCCCCCACTAGCCATTGATGAGTTCTTGCTCAACAAACAAAAATGTGTAATGACGTAAAAAATAATGCAATTAACATCGCTTTACAACAATTACTAGAAAAAAGTCTGCGTTGTATGTTTGTGTGTATTGTTCGGGGAAAAAGCATTATCCGCTTGAAGTTGCCATGTGTAGGGCTTCAGGGCATCTTGGGGTGGTTGGTTCGAGTTGCAAGCGGAGGCGATTAAAGCGCTGAATAACTATGTAATGGTTAATATAGCAATTTTGATCATTATAAAAGATACTAGAGGCTAAACGCTTTTGAGTTGACTTTTTGGTATTTTCAAAAAGTTGCCTTTGATTGTTTGTTAAAATTATTTTTTCAATTTGTGTTAATACCCACGATTTGAACCATATTATTTATGGTTTAAAGGTATAACAACACCCAGAAGGCCAAGAAAAAGTAAAATTCTATTAGCAAAAATGATTGTCAAATATCCATAACATGTGGGATTGACCACTGACATTTGGGTAGCGCATGTTATCAGCCATAACAATTGTGTCATAAATCTTTACATTTAGATTTTTGACGTCAACTTTTTTCAAGCGCCCAAATTCAATACATCAACGAAAATATGCGAGCAGATATAGCGGAGCGATAACAAGCTGAATTGCTTATCGCTCTTCCCTCATACCTATCCACACACGCTCACTGGACAATAGTTTGTACAGCAATTTGCACACACAATAAACAATTGAAATGTTTCTGCTTTATAATATTGACGCCATATGCTTTTTATTTTGTCCCACTAATTCCCGCTTAGGGGCTCCTCTGTTAAATGAAGCAATTTTCTTAATACAACTGTAACGACATTATAAAAAAAGATATTTATTTCAAAGATAATTAAGTTTTTCAAAGGCATAGTGCACTGTTCTCATAGTGCGGTAAAGAGAACAGGCTACATAAGAGAAGAGAAGAGTTTTTATATTTAAAAATGCTGGTTTTTCACTCTTCTACCTTCTCTTCGTATCAATGATTCCTTTTTTAATTTAATTTTCTTCGACCCACGTCGATAACCTTAGATAGCGCGGCTGGCCTCTCAAAGGGGAACCTTTGCGAGGATGATGGTCAGGTTTTTCATTAAAACTTTAATACTAAATCAACAAAATTATTAACTGCTAAGCACAAGAACCTTGACACACGGCCATGTGTCAGCCAAACTTTGATTCATTAGACACTTTATTTATTTATTAAAACTTCATGCAACATACAGGTACTAAGTCCTTAAGACTAAATGCCTGTGGCATTCTCTACCAGTCAATCAAGGGTGGTAGAGAGACAACAAGGCAGAGCATGGCTTTGTAGAGAGGTGCTCTGAACTGTACCTACCTACTACTTCATGAAAAGGTTTTACGCAATAATTGTGCATAAACTTATATACCCAGAACTTACATAACTCAACCAGCTAAATAAAACCATTCCTACCCAATAAAACATATTCAAAATTCAAAAACAAAAAGCATACTGAGAGGCCATCGTAAAAATCCCGAGTTATTCATTTTTCCGCACGCAGTGACCTCGTAGCGTGGCGCGGATTTACTTTATAAATAACGCACAAATGAGACTGCTTGGACGCGGGCTAATCCTGATTTACTGAGGTACGCCAGATAGCCCGAGATATTCTTCGGTAGTGTTCATATTGACATGGGAAATAAAATGGTAAAGAAATATGTAAGTCCATGTAAAAAATAGTTGGAAGTTTATGTTGGAACGAGAGTCTATTGGGTGTATTTTTTATGTTTCCGCGGTTGATGTATGATTTTAAGCATGTTAAATAAGTTAAATCCTTTCCAGGATTTTTTGTTTCTTTTATTTTTTTTGTGGCGTTTTGTGTTTTGGTCTTTCGAAAAATCGTTTATTCTAGACAGACAGTCCGACATTCTTCTTATGGATTATAAGTAACTGTTAATTCTTTTCTGCTGTTCCTTCGTAGTATCTATAATGGACACGTTTTTCATAAATTCAAAATACTTTAAAATTACATTTTTTCCAATTCCTTGACAGGTCATCTCTTTGCAGCGGACAATATCTCCGACAAAGCAACGAATTTTAATTTTTCTTCGCGTCATTATGATGTTGTACGATCCTGAAGATAATGGTATTGAAATTGTTGCACAAAATAATATGCACTCATCTTTACTTTCAGAATCAGATAGATCATAACGCAGAATTAAATTTCAATTCTTAAAGTCGCGCTCACACCCTCGAGTCTGGTCCCAAAGTCGCAAGTCGCTACGTCAAGTGCGTTGACTGTTCGCGTCTGATATATGCGCGGCAATTAATGGCTCCACATAAATAATATTGACTGTAAAGTAAATATCTATAGGCTTAAGTATTGTGAGGGATCTGCCTTTGGTATCATGAATGAGGTTTAGGACGGAATTCAATCGATGGTCTTGTGTGAGATGATTTTATATTTCTTAAGAAGATACTGAGATCTTTAAGTATGCATTGTAAGTTGCATACTTAAAGATTGTAGATTTGATTATATTGTGATTGGATTTGTACTACATATATTTGAAATTAGCACATTGAATGGTGTCTTCATCATCACCCACAGCCCGAATTCACCCACTGCTGAGCCTTTGTTTTCTTGGATCTATTTTATGGTTTTACACAGAAATATGCGTTATTGAAATTACAAAAAATCTGGGAAACTGGAATTCTATAGACACGACAGTAAAAAGATTAAGCAAGTTGCAGGACTGACGAACGCTTAGTGCCATCTCTCGAGTCTATGATACGTTTAATGAAGTTAATATGCAATCCATAACACGCCCTGCAGTATGCACTCTGCCTAACATTTTAGTGTACCAACAAATCACTTTCAGTCTTCGTCTTCAAATTGTTATTGATCATCCATTGTGTGGCCACGCTGGGCCATGCTCTGTAGCACATAATTCAGGATCCTGTCTGCTGTTTGGACTCTTACGGCAAAGCGTGAAGCTGTGACGTATTGGAATAAACGATTACGGTTGTAAGTTTTCTTGTTTTTAATGCATTGTGGAAATTGTTTATAGGGTAGTGTAGTGCGAGGTTTAATTTTATTTAGGGTTTATTATGAGCCTTATGATTGTCTTCATCCCCTTTTATGGTGAGTTTAAATGGTTCTGAAAATACGTAATTGTGAGAGGCAAGTCTATAAGCATTGAAAGGATGAGAAACATGAAAAGACAAGCACACAAAAACTGTAATCGGCGGACTTACTTTCTTTAACTTATCCAGCATCGTCGGGTTTCTCAGGGGTCTTATCTAGGCCCTATATTTCCTAACAATATAAACTTCGTCTAAGTACCATGCACCTTGTAATCTTGTTATCATTTTCAAAATAATTCAAACTTCTTATACTAATACTAGTGGCACTGTAAGCTGTTCGATTAGATTCGAAGCACAGCAGAAGTGGAAGGTTCAGTTGTTCCAACTCCCTTTCAGTTGATGCCTTCACTTCTTTAATACTGGCCATGTTGCGGTTCAGAAAATGCACTAGATCTTGGACTATGGACCTCCATAGTTCGATTTCGTATACTCTGCTAAGGCAATATTGTTGTGGTAGCTGTCCCAGTTGGTCTTGATGCGGGTCTCTTGAAACTGGTGGGTGCTATGGCGGAGATCGAACGCTTCTGCTCTCCTGTTCGCCTGGTGTCAGAGTAGCCTGTAATTTGTCATCGCCCTACCCTTATCTGATACCAAACAGAGTGGCTCAAGAAAGACATGAATAGAAAAGGCTGGAGATGGCCTTTTCCGACTAGCAAATAGATCTGCAATCAAATTCTAGACTAGATGACTAGTTGATCCGAATAAAAGGCACAAATACAGGTTGGAAAAAATATTCATCATACAAAACATGTTGTCTTTTTCTTCTTCTTCTTTGCACTCTTGACTGAGCGGTCGTTCACGATGATTTTTGTCAAAGCGTTGGTTTTTGTAACTCGCTGCACGATGTCTTTTCATTTGGCTCGGTTACATGAATGTTTGGTGCACTAATTTAGAGGACCACCAACGGCGGGCTTAATTTGATCAGTCCACCTCATCGGTGATCTCCCACGTGGCCTGTTAACGTCCACTCCCCCTATTTTTTTTTTGAGTTTGCCAATCATCCAGTTACTTTGCCCGCTCTTGGTGAAGCGGGAAGATATGTCAGACTTTTACTGACTAAAACCCACCCGTGTTCCTTCAGTTGCTTGAGTCAGGGCGCTTTGAAATGAATCCGTGGTCCACTGTCCTTTCTGCCCTGCACCACCGGCGCTCAATGATTTCGTTATTTCGCCTCGAGACATTGCCAAAGAATTTCAGTATTAAAGTTCTTGGAGTATGGAGACGTTTGTGTGGAATTCAGTCCAAGAAATGCCAAGCATTTTTCTTCAGCACAAAATTTCTAGAGCATCTAGCATCAGCACTTCCTCCTTCGTAAAGTTCTCTAAGAAGATGCACAAGATGTTTTGGTGTGCCCATGTCGTCACGTGACCAATATTTTCTTCTCCATCTTCAGTCACGACCTTATCTCAAATATTTGGGGTCGGCCGTTCTTAACCTATTTCTGCACTGTGCACGGTCTTGAGCTGAGCTGGCGTCCAGTTGTGCTTCTTTCCGGTCTTTTTCAACCGTCGTCAACCATGTGGAACATTTTTAGGGTTCCGACTTCGAAAGGAAAAAACGGAACCCTTATAGTATCACTTTGTTGTCCGTCTGTCTGTCAAGACCCTTTTTCTCAGGAACGCGTGGAGGTATCAACCTGAAATATATATCAAATACTCAGGTCTACTGTCCCTTAAAGCTGTGGAAAATCAAACTTCTAAGCCAACGCAATCAAAAGATAGAGCCGTTTATGCCGCTGTTTTTTTCGCAAATTTTCGACACTCGCAAGGGAATCAAAACCTACAGCGTACTTCCTGTGAACTCAAAATCTTGAAATTTGGTACGAAGCAACGTCTTATAACACATATAAAAGACAATTGCGAAATCCGTAATTTTTTTGTTACATCATATAATAAAAATATTTTAATAATTTTAAACCCCTTTCCTCATGAACGTGTTAGAATATGAAGTACCTACGTGTGACGTCATTAAATCATTAATTTTCACTTTTTAAGAACAATGGTTTGGTAGAACTTTCTTTCTTTCTCTTTCTTTCCTTACAAAATACGAACTGTCAACTGAAAATGATATTTATTAAGCATCTACCGACAAATGTCGAAGTACCTATCTAAATTATGATTGTGTTGTCAAATACCTACAATTGTTAGAGTACCCACGTAAATATTGTTGTGTGGACAGGAAATAACTCTAAATTTACATTAAAGCCACAGTCATGATATTCCTATAAAGTATTAAGTAATTTGTAATGATCATTATGATATATCCTGGATTTTATATTGCTATTTTAGTATTATAAGTCATTTGAGACAATTGGTACAAGACTGTCAGTTAGTATCAATATTCTTTCGAATATTGATTAAGAATGACTAAATGGGCGATATTACATTCCTTAATTGACTTGATACATTTTAAAAAGGTTTCATTACTTAAGAATTGATTATTGTTCTAATTGTGAGATTATTTATAGCAGTGTGGAAAATGGTGGGGATACCGCACCATTTTCTAGCATTTGACGTATTGAAACAAGTCGACTCGTTACTATAAATAGTGGGTAATTTGTAAGTTGACTGGACACTTGGTTGTGCACTACAAGCCAGTATAGACCAGATATTATATTGTGATATTGTTTTCCTGAATTGTTATATTTTATGAAAGATGGACTACACAAGCTTCACGTAAGTTATTTCATATTATTACTTGATTATTGCTAATGGTTGTGTTGAAACTCTATCCGTTTCATATTATGGTATTTATTCCTAATGACCATAATATGATACGTCATGTGAAATGTTATAAGATTCATCATATAATAGTAATAATGGAATTGGATCTTTATTGTGATAAACAATATTTACATGATTATAAAAGATATCTATAAATACTATAGAAAAGCTTCCGTGGAGTTTCTTGCCCTTCTTCTCCACGAGAACTAGGTTTAGCGACCGGGCGGTAACTCTCTTGAGCCTCAATATAAATTAATTGACAAGCCTAATTGAAATAAATACCTAGTCTTGTCTTTCTGTGCTTTTATTCATGAAAACTTTCCCTTATACACCACATACATAGGAACTCTGTTACACAGTAAATAACCAGTAACCATCTTGACATATATCGATACTTTTAGATGGAGTTCCTTCATGATTCTAGATTTTGTAAACATTTAAGCTGAGGTATGTACGCAACCCTCGGTGCGCGAGTCTGACTAGCACTTAGCTGTTTTTTTTATTCAACCGACCACACGCACAAAACATACAGACAAGAAGATTCTTTTTTTCAGAATTGACAATGACTTCTTCTTTAAAATATATAATACGATCGCGACTTTCCGTTACACCCTGTATCATCTCTCTCGATCTCGTCTCGTATACCTACGATTTTATTTTTATTTGCCATAGACCCCTGGGGGTCAAGTGAGTGACCCCATACTAATCTATTTAATACCTTCAAATATGCAATTCTTGTATATATCTATATTTATATATAATCTGAATCTCGGAAATGGCTCCAAACGATTTTCATGAATGCCCGTGCATAACGCCCCCGTTGGGGGGGAGGTTTCATTTTTAGAAAACGTCGTTTCTCTATTTTCACCCGAGCGGAGGTTGGTCGCCCAGGTACTATATATAATGTGGATAATTTGCTTGTTTGGATCAAATACCTAAACTACCTACCTTCTGTAAGTGCTAATCGGATTACACAATTTAATTAACTGATAGGAAACTACACTTTCACTGAGTATCAAAGTCAAGTGTCAACTTTTAGGCCGGAAAATGCATGAATCCTCTGCGGTAGGCCAGTCGAGCGAAGCCGCGGGCAGAGGCTAGTTTGCACAAAATGTGGAGATGAGTACACGTGCTAAGTGTAACCTTGGATAACTGTGGAATATCCGTGCAGTCGTACTTAAATACGGGATTATAATGAATCGATTAAATACACGAATTTTTGATGAATATTATTAACGGTTAATTAAGGTCACATCCAGTGAAAATTAGTTAATTAATATATAGTAGCTATCTACCTTGGGCTTATCAGTCGCTGGCTCGCTACTGACGTCTCGATATAGTAAATACATAGACTGATAAACATTTTATCCTCCTTTGCGCCGCGCAGTCGGGTAAAAATAAACTTTACTATGAATTATATTGTATGTAAGTATTATCTAAATAACTGTCTTAAAAAAAACCCGTCCTGTCGCAGGATCCTCCCTTTACAATGCAAGCTGCGGGACTTCACACTCTGTTCCGCATCCCTTCACATGGTCTCGGGCCAAATCCCGAGAATGTGACAAAGATAGCTTTTGATGAAGACTTTGATTTGGCGTAAGATGTCTTTTGTGACCTAACTTCCAAGTTTGCCATGCCTTGAGCTGCACGAATATGATATTGAACTGAAGGTTTTGAGTTGTGTGTCTCTTTCCACAAAGTAATAATTTTTGAGAGGGTATTGCTCAATCAGAGCATCGGAGCAGCGGTGGCCCAGTGGTGGAGCTTTGTTGGCCCAATTGGGAAGCAGTGATTGTTTAGAGGAGGAGCAGTGGTGACCCAGTGGGGTAGCAGTGGTAGCCCAGTGGAGGAGCAGTGGTAGCCCAGTGGATGAGCAGTGGCGACCCAGTGGGGAGCAGTGGCGGCCCAGTGGGTGAGCAGTGGTGGCCCAGTGGGGGGCAGTGGCGGCCCAGTGGGGGGCAGTGGCGGCCCAGTGGGGGGCAGTGGCGGCCCAGTGGGGGGCAGTGGCGGCCCAGTGGGGGGCAGTGGCGGCCCAGTGGGGGGCAGTGGCGGCCCAGTGGGGGGCAGTGGCGGCCCAGTGGGGGGCAGTGGCGGCCCGGTGGGGGAGCAGTGGCGGTCCAGTGGGTGAGCAGTGGCGGCCCAGTGGGGGAGCAGTGGTGGCCCAATGGTAACGGTCCTGAGTTACGAGTCGTAGGTAGTGGGTTCGAACCCAGGCAGGTGCTTTACTTTGTAAAAATTATTTTATCACTACTGCTCGAAAAATGGTGAAGGAAAACACCGTGAGGAAACCGGCATGTCCTAGACTCAAAACATTTGAAGACATGTAACATCCACCAACATGCACTGGGCCAGCACGGTGAATTAAGGCCCGTCCCCTCACAGAGAAGAGGTCCTTGTCCCAGCAGTGGGTACATTAAACGACTAATCACAATGATGATGATTGCTCAATCTATTTTCTGTTCGTCTAACTTAGAAGAAACGACTAACAACCTTTATTTCTTCTGTTACAGTTACTTGCTGGGTCCTGATCCTGCATCATTCTGCGCTTTCGCAATCAATAAGTTACGCAGAAGCCTTGTTCACTGCTGACAAAAAATTCACTCCCCAGAGTTGCGACAATCTTTGCAGGGTAGTGAATTGTCTATGCTGTATAATACATTGCCGTTAAGAAAGCTGCAACCAAAGAGTTCTAATTATGATTTTCAACCAGGTTACAACTACAATTCTATTCAAGATGCCGATGTCGTGATGGAGTTTTTGTGTGATTGTGATTTTTATACTATGCGTGTTAATGTATGATTTTTAAAACATATTTTTACGTAATTTACTAGATACTATGGTTTTATTATGTAATTCATGAAACAATTTACGTACCCCAAATTCTATTTCTACATACCATTCTGAATATTATTATTTGACATTTTATCAAAAACTGACTTTCGAATCTATGAATAACTTGAACAAAAAAGCGCTTATAATATATTCGAATCAGTTAGAGTTAATTTTTCAATAGTCAGTTAATTTTTAACGAAAGCAAAAAAACTATGGCTGGTTGACATTATTTCTATAAAAAAGCTATCAAATCACTAAATCTTTATTCATCAGGTAAAAAAATAAATTAATAAAACTTATCAGATATTAAAAAAAATTGCCCTTATCGATATTACGTCTGCTAGCTTTTTTTGTAGTTGTTGGAATACAAATTCTTTGGTATAAGGTCGCTTGTTCACAAGGCACCGCACGACACGATTTGCGGTCACCATTTTTAACACACGACACACTGCATACTGTCTGTCGTCCGTTCGTTTTTTCACTATATACGATTCTGCAACGACACTGCAGTGCACTTGTATTGTTTTATAAGTGTGTGAGTGCACAAACCATGCGTGAGCCGTGCGGTGCGGTGTGTCGTGTCGTCAACAAACGCATACCGGTTTTGTTCAGCCGCTAAATCGTCACCGCAAAAAAACCGAACCGACATAGCGGCATCGACGATAAAGCCGAAAAGCCGTATGAAAATCGTGTCGCGTGTGGTGCGGTGTCGTGCAATGAACACACGGTCCATACAAATATATGGAGCTCTGAATCGTGACCACATTTTGCGGTGTCGTGTGTCGCGTCGTGAACAAACAGCCATATGTGTGCATTTATGATAACTTATGTTACGCATATAAAAAAAATCTAACTAAAATACAATTTTATTTTTTTGATTTAGTTCTAATAACAAAAACTAATACCATTGGTCTTTGATTTACCTCATATTTACTTTCTATTCCGAACGAATACCACTCTTTAAATAATTAAATTTAATGTGCTAACGAATACTAACAACTTGAATTTGGTACAATGATCTCGTCACGACAACAGAGTCGACGAAACCGCTTCATTAAAACTATTATTCAGATCGTTGCAATAATTAGTAATCGTGCTATCTAGTAATAACTATGTAAGGAAATTCTAATATAAATTAAGAGTCGATTTTCTGAGATATTTCGTCATTTTTTTATTGTAAGTAAACTGTTCATGTTTTGATGTTATTGGCAAAAAATAGTTTTATTTAATACGTTGCTCCTAACTAGAAATTTCTTCATGTATCGTGGGTGCATTTACAAACATTTAAACTCACATACACAAGACACCCAGATCCGGAACAACTATCTGTAGGCCATAAAAATATTTGTTCCGTGCGGGAATCGAACTCGCAACACGCAGCGCAGCAGGCGATCGCTCAACTACTACGCCAACCGTGTCGTCAGTTGCTTTTTTACCGCGTGCTAAATTGTGATGACCGAGTAAGCAAAGGAATCACAAGAGCACGAGGTAAAAATCTTTGCACTTGAGTGCAACACGTAACTTTTCATCCCACCTCGGCGAGGAAATGACTAAATGCAAAAACAAAAACATTTACAATAACAAGATACTTTTATTTCAGTTTAGGTATTAACTACTACATTATAATAGGTCAGTATTACAGAATAATCTTTAAATTATAACAAATAATACTTAGGTATAATTAAGAAAAATTTAAAGTGACGTTGCTACCGTTACTTAAGTTGAGTGTAATATTTTTGTTAAGTACTGTAATGTTGGTGTTAGTTACTTGTGTACTGTTTTTCGTTAAACTGTGTCATACTTAATAGTTGTACCGTCTTATTATGAAGCAGCTTATTATGATTTTTAAGACCGTTGTACGAGTACATATTACGAACATAGAACCTCTTTTTTGGAAAGTCGGTTAAAAACGGGTTTCTTAAACTCGGACAAGAATATAGATAACAACATAAATATTATAAGTTTGCTTTAAAGTTTTAAAGTAAGCATTCGATATAATCAAATATTTATCAAATTACCCTGAACCGTATTATATTGATACTGGATTTCTAGAAAAATCTCAATCGTGTGTTCGTCCACTTATTTGTCTAGTAGCACGCACGTGTATCTGACTTCCACAAAAGGGCGCGCAACAACACTTACGCTAGCGCACTTAACCTAATGTAATCTCCTCTCACTCCATTTTCTCATGACCACACCAATACAATATATCATTATTAATTATACATTCATACACTAGGTAAACATAAAGTATTGTGTCCCATTTTGTCTATTCCTGAATTAAAATAACTGCCCACCGTACTAACTATGTTATAATACAGCTAATTATACTCTATGGTAATTCCATAGTGTAATGCTCTACAAAGGGTGTATAATTTTTGTGTGGAAGTGAGTTTGTATGGGAATTTGAATGGGTGAGTGTCAGAGTGATTGCATTAGCAGGATTATTTGATTTAGATTGTCGTTTTATGACAGTTTCTTTTTTGTTATATATTTTTTATTAAGGATTAATTTTGTTTATGGTTTCGCTAAGGTCTTGGACTTGTTTGGCGAACTATGGCTGCTTCATAATGACATAATTGTATTAAGGATTATGCGTCGTTTAACTTAAACGGTTTCTGGTTGAATTGGGGCAGTTTGAATTTTTGTCTTATTTTGTTCTTTGTAGAAAGCACAACGAAATGTTATTTTTGGTATAACTGTTATTCTGTTACTCAATATTTAATTTTTCACAGTGGCACTAAAACTGTAAAAAGTTTATGAATTAACAATCGAAACAGAATTATTTTCTAAATAAATTCCTCTAGAAATTCCGCTGATTTCGAGGCTTTTATTTCTTTTAAAACATTTTAAACTATTTTATTATTACTATTTAAGACTCGACACGCTCACTTACTTGCACAACCAGCAATTACATTTATAATCACAAAAACTAACTTCTCACACCGTTCAGAACCCAATTCTCAACATTAATCGTGTGAACATAATCTCCCAGAGCACGGCGATGGGCGGGCCGCCCAGCGTGAGGAGCACCGCCCTACCTTCGCGGTCACATGCACTCCTGGTCACATTCCTACAGTATGCGACCTGGTGGGTTTTCACACAACACCCACGGCGCCCCGTGGTGGTAGGTGTGACGGAATGGTGGCTGAGAAAATGTTGTGATGGGGAAAGATCTGGAAAGGAGTGTCGCGACTTGTAATTTTTTTATTCTATTTTGTACTATTCTATTATGTACATTTGGCTTGTAAAAGCAGTATAGTACTTATCAAAATAATTATTATATGAAAATAGTTTACTTTTATTAAGGTTTTTTTTTGTTATATTATGCAATAATTAAGTAACAAACATAGATTTTTTAAATTTCCAAACACTTATTTTTTGTTTCAATAAATTTGAATTTTTTGGCTGACGGTGACCGAAGACCGATATAGTTATCTATTGTAAGAGTCAAAGAAAAAAATCTTTGCTTTACAATGGAATAAATAATAGGTACTCACAAGCTGTCACATAATAACAGCAACTTAGCTTATATCAACAGTTATAATCTTAACAGAGCCTATAAAATTAGTCGAAGCTCGAGATTTAACCCTAAAACCTCGTACCTAACTATTAAGTAACCTATCCCATAACACACATAATCACAGCCATAATTTTATTAATATATTCGTCACTTAAAACGATAAATTAAACTCTAATAATGCACAACAATCTCCATTGAACATAAGACAGCGGGGCGTCCCCCATTCTTGACTAGAACTTGCAACTTTACCAACGCCTACCGAAGAAGAGGCGTATCTTCACGCAGAGAAGATTGAGGACTAGGCAGCAACAAACATTGTTAACGCTAACTTAGAAGTCAAGTTAAAAGTTAAGTAGAAAACAATAACCGTTCATGAGAAAAATGGGCGGGTTGATAGAAATAATGAATTTGTTGTTAAAGATCTTAAATTTTACAATGTTCAAGTGTGAAAGGCTTGTATTGTAAGTTCCCAGGTTTAGGATTTTGAAATAGTTTTATTGTGAAGCAATTGATATGATGAAAAGCGCTTGAAATCAATTATGGCATTTGGTATAGGAACAGATGTTATTGGGTTAGTAAGTAATTCAAATGATTTTGAGTGAGAATCTAGCTTGAACGAAATACTAATAAGTATGTAAGTCAAGCATGTTCGTCACGATATATTTAACAAATACTTTTCAATACTAAAAGTCTATACCCAGAAGAGTAATAAATTGAAAAATATAAATGCGATATATATCAACACTTAACTCCAGTTGTTTCTTTACAATGTAGCCACGCAGCTAACCATCTTCTTTTTCAATGAAATGCTACTCATTCGAAAACCAAAGCCTTGCATCCGGACAAAATCTTCAATCTATCAACAAAAGAAATAAAATTGATCAGCAGTTTACTCCAAAAGGGATGCCAGGATTCAGGTGTCAAAATGGAGAAAAAAAAACTAAAAAACCCATTCATTGAAATCCGACGACATATCAAATCTCTTTGTCACTAAAAAGATAAAAGAAAGAAAAAAGATACAAAGGCTTGTGCACGCAATCTTAGAATCCAATATGGCGGCACAATGTCGAATGTTATTTTTGGTAGAAAAGCTACTGCGAGAATTGGAATTAGGCATTCATCTGATTTTGCAGTTTTCGATCGATTTTGGGTATACACTTGCAATAATAAGGGGCTTTTGTTATTCCAATGTGTTTTGCAATCATCATAGAGGTATGGTTGCCTTGCTCAGCCTTTTTGCCACCCTTTTCCTGTACATGGATAACAACTACATAGTTTACTTTGTTTTCTTTGTTTAGTCTAAGTTCAAGTTTAACTTTACCTCACATAATAATTAAACTATGTAATTATGTCCTCATTGGCATACTTATTGTTCGTTGAATCTGCAACATGGTTAAAAAAATTTTATTTTTAGATCACAAGTATGCAATTGACGAAGTCAATACCCAAGTGTATCCTGCAGCTAATTTACATGGAATTTTTTACTTTATATCCACAGCCGAGGAAAAAGGCCATGAAATAATGCAGTATTATATTTATCGCGTGCTTCAGTGACAGTTAAACTAAAATAGTATACAATGAAAAGAACACAAGAATCGTGTCCAAGCAACATTAGTTTTCGCGAAATTGTCTAACGAAGTGGAAATTAAGCTGAAATCGATAAATTCGTGAAACACGCTCATTGATTTCTTTCCGAGCGAAACAGATCTTTTATTAAAGACGGAAATCTTTTTTGTTTTTGAACAAAAAAGAGCAAACACATCCAATTCTGATAGATATTTAGTAAAAACTTAACAAATTCATTGACTTTAGAAATGCTAGAATAAGTTCAGTGCACATCAATGCATTAATAAGAACGGATAATGATTTACCTCGTATTTATGGAGCAATGGACGACATAAATGAAGAAACAGAAGCCATTGTACTCTAACAATAGATAAAAGAAGATGTAAAAGAAAACATACCTATATCGTTACGATGAATAATAGAATTTTTCTCCGAAAAGAACTGTCAGTGACTTTTTAAGAAGTAGTTTTTACAGTAACAAAAAGCAGTCTCAAAGATTGGAAAAATAATATAGCTTATCGGTGTTTTTTTTCAGCATTATACCTATATAAAAAAAATAGTAAGGAAATGAATGAATACCTAAAGCTTTACCCATGAGTCAAGTTTCAGTTTTTGTCTCCTGTGCGGGTCACAAATATTTTTTTTTTCCTTTCTTATTAGAAGCATAATTATGTGATGTTGATATATCTATTGTGTTTAATTAATAAATTACTATTTTAACCACTTAAGGTGAACCACTTCTAGGAACTATTACATTCTGTGCAATTAGATAAGCACTCTATACACTTCTAAATTATAAAGTTTTTAAAAGTTCATCATTAGAAAGGTTAACTGGTGTTCGATCATGAACGTCCAATCCAACTTACTTTGTCTTTACTAAAAGATCTGATTTTGAAGATTCTGCTCCTTTATCATTTAGAAACGGTGTAATGACAATTGGGCCTAACTAAAATACAAATAAAATAACAACAAATAATAAATTTTACAATAACTGCATCTATATTTAGAATGCGATCCCGTTTGTCAGACTCACGCGCGTCAAATCCAATATGGCTGCCTCTGACAACCGTCATTGTTCAAACAGAAACGACACAATCTTTTTTTTACCTTTTTCTTTTATCTTTTATTCTATTCTGTGGACAATGGCGGCGCGCTGTGCCCGTGGTATTTTACTTACCTATGTTTTTCACTTTGTTTTTGGAGGGCGTTGAGTTTTATTACTCGGCTGAGCTAAAAATATGTTATGTTTTTTACAATTGTGAATATGTAAATGAAGTTCTCTATTGCACACCTTTCATATTGTTTGAATAACAAGACGAATACAAAAATTAAAGGCATCAATCAGTTGTGTGAACTAATGATAACTTATGGATCCACGACACCCTTGGTCCTTGTTGTTGCTCAAATTACAACTTAGACACGCGGAAGTTCAGTAAATATTCAAATATGTAAGATGTGAAACTTTTGAAGAGAATTTAGAAATGTGAGAAAGACTGACCGTTGACTATTAAATGTGCTTTGGTGACTTGCCGTACGAGTTATTCTGGATGCGGATAATAAGCTAAACCTTCATCTTAAAATCATGTTTAGTGCGAACATTCGTTTAGTACATCATTGTGATGCTAGTACAAAGGGGTCAATTCTTAAAACATCTGGTGCCAAATCAGCATCCTTGCTCGTCGAGTGTCTAATCTCATAATTGTACAAACTCAAGGCCTCGATTTGCCACCATTGTCGTGCGACAATAACACAATGGCGTCTCGCATATTATCCATTCATATCATAACGTTTATAAATACGTTTCACGGTGGTATTATGGACGTTGTCTCGCGTCTCCCCGAGGATATCCAGTAACAAAGAATCCATCATAATGGCCGAAAGTTCGGTACGCACAAAGCCGTGCGCAACCCGTCATTTTCGTACCTATTGGCTATTTTATGACAATAACTCTATTGTTAACGAAAAGGAATTGTTGGAGTCTTATTGTGTCCATCGGATTTCGCGAAACTGGAATTGTCTTTGTACGCTAACGAAGTTCGCTTGGGGCACACAATTTTCTCGTCTTGCGCAGATGTTCCGAGTCGTGACCTTAAAAATGATTGGCCAATTTTACAGCATCTTTGTTTCAACGACAATAGTTGATAGTGTACCTTCTTGTATTATCAGGGGAGTAAAGCTGTTTACAGGTATTGTTTGCGACAACCTCGAGTCAAGCTGTGCGTGATAATATTTAGTTTTTTCACGAGCTGGCCACCATTGTGGTGTCTGGTCGGCCTGGCCACTTGAAGCTTCTTTGTACAGACGGCCATGTAAAGAAATTCTAAGGTGTGTTTGTTTAAAATCTCCTTTCGGCTTCTGTAGGTTTGTGAATGGCTTCTGTTATATAAACATGAGCAATTATGACGCTGTTGGTTTTGTGTGCTTCTACGTATGCCACCATTTTCGTTTTATGTACTTAGTTCATTCGTTGTAGCTATTACAATATTGTTGTCTGGACTGTAATGTTCCATTCACGTTGATTTGAGTAAAGCCTTCAGAGATAAATTTAAATTGAATTCTGAAGTATTAAAGCCTACAAAATTGTTTATGGGAAACTAAATTAAGTCTGAGTTTTAATTCTTTGTCACCATCGCTAACAGGCTTATTTGGATGACGTATTCAGAACACTGTTATTTATTGGTTTGGCAACAAAAAAAAATGTTATTCTCCGTGAGAATATTCGTAGAAACACCCCTAGTGTGAAACTATAACATTCAATTCAGAAAAGGCATTAGACTAGAAAAATTAACTGATCCTATATCTCAAAACATACGGAATTATTTTTGCTGCAGAAGACTTTTGCCATCATAAAACTTTGTGTTAGCTCTTATTTCTTCTTCATAAGAGTCAGTTTTGTTCGTATTTTTACTTTTTTGACTGCCAGTAAGTGTTGGTATTTCGTTATCGTTTATCTATTGTATGACACCCTTTGCTTTTATAGAATTAGCTTCTCTTGTCTTATTACGATCGTGGTCAGATAACAAAGGGGCCTGAATGGGATTTTAATTTGAACTTTAACTTTGATTCTATAGTTTTGACTAGGGGACTAAAGATGGGTGCCTTATGAGGCCCGATTTTGGCATTTTATGGGCTGTCACTGTCATATAAATGAAATCATTTTTAAATATGGAATATCAGAAACCAGAAAACAAAGTAGAATTATCAACCGTTGCCTGTAGCAATTAATTTATACGATAATGTGACGATGGATTAAAATACACAACACAAAAGTTACTCAAGTGTTCTTAGAAACAAAACCAGTATAGCGAACTTGCGATCAACTTAACGATACAAATAATAAAATGCGGCACACAAAACCTTTGATAAAAATGTCTTCACAATCACATCTTAACTTTAAAAGAGTTATTATAATTGAAACTAAAATGAATATTTCAAAAAGAATAAAGGTTTTGACTTCCAATTACATACACGGGACTGTCTCAAGAGGCATTAACCACTCGTGTACAATCCAAGACGTTAATTGTACAATTATTTTTAACTATTGTATTAAAACGAACGGTAGTTGGTTTCTTTGGTACATTGTGAGTGGCACGTGGTACGCAAAGCACCACTTCATAGTCCACTCATTACTGTTTAATGGGCTCGGGTAGAAAAAGTCTTTACTTGTAACGTAGCTGACAAAGATACCAATACCGATGATGAAGAAGATTATGAACTCTATGATATTGGAGTAAAGGTAAAAAGAGATGAAGACGAAGGGGTTGCTGTCACAGTGATGAAAGATGCGTTATTTAAATTTGACGTTTAGTATGTCAGATAAATTGTCGACCTAAAAATTGGTTGTTCGTATTCACCGTCAGTAATTACTTTGGTTGTACCTACGGTTCAGTATTTTAATTTGAATAATGTTTTTCGTCTTTTTAAAATGGTGACTCTGTTATTTTTGTAAGTATGTTTGGAAGATTGGTTTTATTCTTATGACGTAATAGATTCATTAATGGGAGTGAATAATTGTGTGGTGAAAACTTTTATTGTATAAACGTTTAAGTAATTTCTTCATTGTAGCCTCATTAGGTTTCGAAAACTTTAATAACTATTAGCGTTTATCTGTGTATTAAAGCATCGTTTCTCATTAAAATAGGTGACTCTTTGGCTATGTTTAAATAAAAAATTGATTTAAACAAACATATACAAAGGATATGTTCAAATGCAAGACTATAGCTGTTATACTATATATATATTATAATACAAAGAATATTTTGTATTTCTTAAGTTTGTCCTAAACCAACTTAATAGCTAACAATCTGCGACCACCATTTTAAGTTCTTGATGTAGATTAAGATGATGATAGAATCTTTAGTAAACTATTCAAAACTCAATAATTCCTAAATCACTTATCCAACCTAATTACATCCTACCACACCTAACACAATACACTCACAACCACTAACAATTGTCCACTAGACGACTGTCTCCGAGCTTCTTGGGCAACAAAAAAGGACATCAATAGCTCACGAATGTTACCAGTTATATAAACGTATTGTGCCACAAACGAGTTTAGGAATGGACCAGACTGATCGTCGCCATGCGCTTCGACACATTTAGGAGTATGGAGGTTAGCAGCTTTGTAAAGAATCTTCGTTTGGTAGGTATGTACTTAGCAAAATTTTTAACTACGCGGTATATTTTTATTACATTATCATGAAGAAGTCTTTATTATTTTTTATTATGTTCAGTTTTAATATTTTTGATTGGCGCTTCAATAATCTAGTCCATTGATTAATAGTCCTGAGATGTTTGAGTGTATAGTTTTTGCTGTTATTTAGATTATAAACAAGTTTTTCGCTGTCTATTAGCTAATAGAACAATATCGACCAATTCATCATCGTTTATCTTATTATTCGCTTGCAAAGCATCATAGTCATCTGGTTTAGTTTGTGTTGTTCCTATAACTTCTACTAAAACTTCAAACTCATCTATATCAATGGATATTTCTATCTTAAACAAAATTATATTTAAGTCATACTCTTTCAAGGAATGTCTCAACCAACCAATATAGTTAATTGAGTAGATTCATTACGAGTCATATTATTCTCTTACAAATAAACAGATCTGATATTATTATTATCATTGAGAATGAGAAATTCAGTAAGAAAGCAATGATGAAGCTCATTGTGGTCTGTTTCGGAAGCTCAGACCCGCCATTGTAACACCGCCAAACTGCCGTGTCATTTTAATCAAATATCATACGTTATTTATCATCCTACCCTCCTTTAAAATCATTTTTAAAATAAACACAAAGAATGCGCTCGAAAGAATGCGTTATAAAAATATGTAAAGGATTTAAAGGTTTTTAACAGGTGTACGAGGCGGTTACCGCTTCGAATCTTGCTTTCGAAATATGAACTTAGTTACCTTATGATAGAGATGTATTTTGATTGTTTCTTGGTTTGGTTGTAAACAAGTGATGTCCACGTCGCTCCGCTCATTGAAGGTTTTTTCTCCTCTCTGTCTACTTAATGTTATTTTGTTTTTATTAGATACATATGTTTTTTCCTATGTGTGAGCGGCGCATTCCTTTTGATTGCGTATGTATGTCCTATCTTTAGTAGCGCGATCGTATCTCAATAAAATGGGTGTTATAGAACTTAATAGATGGATTATTTTTGTTTTTTTTTTCTATTACCTTTTGGTAATTAAAAGTTTTTGCAGCATTTGTGGTATGTTGTATAACTTAAATGTAGATACCTGAATTCCTTGAATTCTATTGTCTTGTTTTCTGCATCATTATTTACGGGGACTAGTTACTATATTTTGGAACTTGAAAATAACTGTTTTAGTTTGTAAGCCTGTAATATCTATAATGGGAAGAATAGGATTATCCTTCTCTACACAATACGTATTTCAAGAGATTACCACTTACAAAAAACTCTTCTAATATCACAATAGACGTAATAGATAATTTAATAATTCACTAGAGGAAGCGAATAATTATCGTTCTAAAGGCACCGCCACTTACGAAACGGAAATATCATATCATATCCTGAAACTATTATGATTTATAACTCCAAAATACCGTACTTGTATGCGCCTGAGTTCATTTGCGCAAAGAAACCGACTCCAGCCAACCGAAGTAATTTAGCGATCAATGGCGCCGATATTTACGAAAAAAAAACTAGATAGGTACTTGTTTTTTTTTTACTTACACAATAGTATGATTTGATTTTTATAATAATTTCAGATTTTTACAAAAAAAATCACAATCAAATTTGAAGCTTATCTTCCAAAAAACAAAGTGCAAATTCGAATGTAACGACAAAAAATATTACTTCTAAATCATTAAGCATGGTTCACATGCGCGGGTAAATGACGGCGCGTTTAACAACGCCCCATTTAACCGTATCGAATAAGTTTGCACAACAATCGCTCTTTACTCGATTCGACAGTTTTTTCAGCGATTTTTAACGCGTTCATTCATTGTATTGTTCGATAGACAATATTGCTTGTACTAAGCTTTATATCAGTTTGCCGGCGTGTAAATTGGATTATTTTTATTATACAGATGGTCGCTAATGGTCGTGTTTACCCGGTTTCTATAAATCACGATCTGTATTGAGAGCATTTATTAAATGTTGCTGTTTTGTATGTTTTTGGTGTTTGATTTATTTTACTTATCTAGGGCTATCTATCATTTATGTTTGGCTGAAGCTTTTTAATTGAAGCAGCTTTGAATTAAAAACCATCATGAAGATAAATGTGCAAGACTATGCGATATAATATATCTTTGTTCAGTAACAGGACAACATAGATGAAAATAAACTGCAAAGGAGAGAGAAAAACAAAATCGCTCATGAAAAGTGTGTTTTTCATTTGAAAAGGAATCATTCAATGTTTGTGCAATTAATAGCGTGTAAAAAACAATTAAAAATACCAGGCAACATTATTAATGCCTAAAAAACAACACAAAAATAGTCAGCTACCTCAAAACCTCTTACAATCACCATTTTCCCCGGCGAACAACAAAAGCATATTTCAAAAAGCAAAAATATTCATAATATCAGTTTAAGATTACCGGATACGGGGGTGACACGTTAAAAACCCTTTTTCGAGTGTTAATGCCGTGACAAATGTAGAATTTATGCGGCTGTAGTGGTTTCGAGCCACCCCGCTGTGCATGCGCTCCTCGCCTTAGGTCCGCCATTATGGGACAAATAAAACAAGACTGGCCGTAAAGGAGGCCGCAGACCATCGCGAAATAGTGGAAAGAAAAAATATAAAAAAATGTTGTGTATTTTTCGAATAGTTCCAAATTTGAAACAATGTTGTGCTTTTGGAACTATTATGAATATTATGACGTTTATGATGTAAGGCTTTGTAAGAAAGGTCGTTGATTTACAGTGTCTGTCCCTTTCGGCGGTGATAAAGGTTTTCGTCCTAATACAATGTTCATAATTAAATCTATTCTGTCACTAATTGCGTCATCATTTTTATGATACTGACATAAAAATTATGGCTCCATAAACTTGAAAAGGTTTTACTTGCAAAATTTTGAAAACAATATTATCTATTACTTAAAAGTATGTTAGGAACTATACAAATACTAAATAAAAGGCGTTTTTCTCTCCCTAACTGACAACACACACATAGGCACATAGCATTTACCCCTGAAAATAGAAACATTCATTGGTATTAATGGTTTCTCAGGCACAGGAATTTTTCTTGCACTTCTTGGTCTGATGGTGAATTCTTGGTTGCACGACTGAATCTATTTAACAATTTCCTCCTCAGTTTTATCCAGCATCATAAATTTCTGACAAACTACAAATCAACCCAAATAAAGTCAAATTCACTTTAACCTGAAAACTTGTGCAATAGCGTAGGTTTGCCAGTGTACAACCTCCTTTACCAAAAACACAAAAATTACATATTTTGCCGGCTGGCCCCATAATGATGCGGTTTGCCATCATGCACAGCGGTGGACAGGGACATATTAGCGGGTTGCTCTTGATAAACCTGCTGGTGCGTGACGTCACTACTGAAAACGGTAGCAAAGTCCAGATGCATGGGAGGAAAGACTTTTCGGAGATTTAACTTGTTATTCCTAATGAAGAAGTTAAGATAAAAAAAGAAAGCTCAAAGCTGTATTTCCAATGCTAGAAAGTGCTAGATATAATCTTTTATTTGGCTCCTAAAATAAGCAGAACTTGGTGTTAGACTCAGATACAACTTAAATAATGTATATATACGTAAGTAATACATTTTCTTTGAAATATAAATTTATAAAAAAAATATAGATGAAAATGAAATAACAACAAAGCAAAGTTTGAAAAGCTCTAGTTTACAAAGCTAGATGTAATCGACTTAACAGTTGATTTTGCTATTGAATTACGTGACGTATAAGCGAGATACGGCCAAAATATTAGTGGGTTGCCCTTGATACAACCTGCTGGTGTGTGATGTCATTAATGAACACGGTAGCATGGACCAGGTGGCCGATGTAACTTGAGACTCCTAATGAAGAATTTATGATGTTTAGAAGATGTAAAGAAATCTACAAAAAACTCCAGTTACAGAAGCTGTGTTTCCAATGTTTGAAAGATTCACAACTGCGTTTAATCGACAATGATGAATTATTTTGGCTCCAGAAATAATGAAAAAGTTAGGTGAAAAAATGATACAGCTCGAACAACAACTCGAGTATAGGTCAAGAGTGGAATTTTACAACCTGGGGGTCTAAATAAGTAAAGAGTGAATAGATTACATGTAGGCGGTTGTTTGATCGCAGTTCCTAGGGAAGCGTGCTCCACCATCGACCAAATCAACGCTTGTAACATTGTAACCCTCAGGTGAAGATAATGGTTACTAATTGCGAACTATATTATAGACTTAGAACAAAATATGTTATTGCGGCGAAGTACATTAAAAAGAGCCGAACAAAGTTGTGCAATTTAGATCATCTCAGGTCCGTACAATTAAGAGATCTATAGCTAATGGCTATATTGGCAATAGAGATAGAGCCGATGTGTATTGCAGCGAACAACAAATTCATATTTTGTTTGTTATTTCTTAGGATACTGCAATTTCGAAATAGACAGTTTTATCAGTGAACGAGTAGGCATACTCTCATATCACAACATAGCGAACAACACCGTTACGTGTTTTGTCGGACATAATGTTTGTTGAAAAAGCAGCGTCTGACCCCATAATTATAACCTCTTTTGGGTCACCTATCACGACTGAGTTGACTCCTGAAATACGCAGAACCAAATCCGAATCCACAAACACATCCCATGATGCAACATCTTGCATTGAGCTTAACAGATAAGTATTTTTTGGACACCTAACTAAATTCTACTTTATATTTTACATGACAAACGAACAAACAAGACAACGCAATCAAAAACCTGTGTATTTGCAATCAACATTATACCTAAGCTACATCTTAGCGTGACATAAATCTGTTTTACTTAAGACCTGAAAAAAAGTTCACACCTAAGCTTTTAAAATATTTACCGTTAGGAAACACGAAAATCAACCTTATTCGACCGAGATAAAAGTGATGAATAAAATATTAACTGTATATTGAAGTTGGTGTCCAAACCTAATTTAATTTGCACGGCTTTGTGTTGATTAATCACGAAATGGATTCGAGGCGACATTTTTAGAATACCTGTCTTTACGCTTGACCAATGTTCTGTGACCTTTTAATTTATTATTATTATTTCGTTTATTCAACTTTTTACACATTTCTTATTTACATTTTTAAATATTTCTTTATAAAAACAAATCATAAAAAAAAAACATTTAAAAATATAAAAAATAATGGTGGTCCGCCGGTGTCGGGAGCAGGGTCCAAGCTACCGGTGGTTAGGACTCCAGAGACAGGAACCTCCTCACAATGCGAGCCGTATCGAGGAGTACTGCCTTCTGTATCAGGCCCTTGATCCAACCGTGTAATGACAGCCTCGACAGATGGTCGTCGAGGCTCTTGGTCATCAGGCCGTTGGCCGTAACAACAATCGGCACAATGATCGCCGAGTCCACATTCCACATGTCGACAACCTCGTGTGCTAAGTCGAGATACTTGATTTGTTTCTCTTTCTCAGCTTTCACGAGGTTCTCGTCATGCGGGATGGTGACATCGATTATCATTGTGCGGCGCGCTAATCGGTCTATCACCACTATATCCGGCTATATATTATTATTATTATTATTATTATTATATACTTTATTGTACACCATAAGTAACATTTACAAAACAAAACATTTAATTTATTAAATTATGTATTATTCATAATTTTGGCAATTTTTTATTTGGTAGGCTGCTTATAAGAAAGGAAGCAAAAATTGACAGGGATCTACTTTATGAGATCTTGTTTCAAAAACCGCGTTTAGATTATCTTCTTTTTTATCAGGACCCCAAATTCCTGATCATTATTATAATCAGCCAGCAGCATTCTCTATAGCGAACTCGGAAGACTCATATAAGGCCCAAGACAAGGTAACATGACACCAGCGAAAACGATTGCCAAAAGTCTTATATTTATGTAATAAGCCAAGTTACGTTTAGATAGCGCATGTGTGCTTTCGCGTATAGAATATAATTATCACCTTGTCTAAGTCCTCTTGCTAGAGTAACCAAAATAGAGCTAGCTGAATCAGTGCATACTGTGTAATATCTTATGTTGCCTGTAAAGGGGAATTTTATATATGACATTTCACAATAAATATTATTCATAATTACATTTATTCAATGATAAAAATAAAGCCTCATTATCACAAACCAATCTGCCGGACCACCAACCCGCTCTCACGCCTGAGCCGGCACAAAAATGGCATTTTGACATTTAACGTCATTTTGACAGCCGGAAGCCATCTTGGAATGTTAATCGAAAGAGATGGTATCTGTTAATAAGACATTGTGTCAAGTCGCGTGTATTCCCCGCCTTATAATGAAGTATTTAAGTATTGTGTGCGACAATGTTGTAATTGTGTCACTTTTGTCTTGAAGATAAGGGCATGGAGTGAAAATGAGGTGGGGTTTAGTTGATTGCTTTTAGTAAGGAGATGAACTAGATAATATTGCTGCTAAGGCTACCACCGTATCATGGCAACTAAAGCTTGTCAAGACCCTGCTTGAACCAGGCAAGTAAACTGATTTTTCTCTTCTCCTTTTTCTTTTTTACAAATTACGGTTCTAACTGTGACTCTGACTCTCAGTTTCCCAGCTCAAAAATATCGCAGAATTAATGTGACAAATTGTCAAGCACCCGTTATCTGCTGTGATTGGTTGAATGACATTGGAAACTAAAGGGTAAATTTGGCAAAAATATTAAAAAAGGTCCATATTCTCTAGTGCAGGGTAAACCAGCTCCAGATTTGTTGTTTATTTTTTCTTTAACTTTTTCTATCCGATTTTCTGACTGAAATACAGTTGTGAAGTATCTGTATTTGCCAAATAAATGCTACTCCCACACCTACCCCAAATATTTGTAATCTGCCAAGATATCATCAAAACGAACCCACCTTTCCTAAACCTCCTTGTTAACCTCTTGCCGCCGGTTTCATCAACGAAAAAACTTGAACAACTCATTTACGATATACATGAATAACAATCGCTTCGCATGTTTATTGTGGCTACTGTGCCCAACAATAAAACGGTACAAACGGACGGACGGACGACTGAATGATATATAGGCTCCAATTAAATTGGTGTCGTAAGTTCGCAGCCGTACTAATAACGGCTACCGGCGGTCCCGAGTGCAACAAGGAAAGTGGTAGAGTCGACGTGTGTTCAAAAACTTTCCTAACATCAGATTTTTTTTTCCAAATTTTTAACAAATTTCAAATTGATATTTATTTACTTCGATTTTCGACAATTACTTTTTTACTTTAATTTGTTGCACTATTTTAAGATACGCCTGGCTAAAATCATGATGGAATGGCAACCAGGTAAGGATGGTACCATGCAGTGCGTCTAGATTTCCGATGGTAGAGAGGGCCGATGATAGAAGGGGGCCGGTGGGATGAGGTCATGGAGTTCTTGAGCACACTCTCTGAAGTACAGTCTGTAGAAGACCGACAAGCAGGCAACCTTGCAGCGATGAGCCAAGCTGTGTAGCTTAGGCATGCACCAGTATTTATTAACGTCGCCAATGAGCCTCTTAACTCTACGACAAGTTGATATTTATGAGCCATCCCAAAGGTGGCTGCAATAATCCATGCAGGATCGGACTTGCGGTTTGTAAAGAGTTACAAGCAGTCCAGGCGTAAAGTATCGCTTCACTCTCTTTAGGATGCCTAGTTTTTGGCCGCAATTTGGTCTTCATTTCAGCAGAACCACTACTGGACCAAGGGCTCCCCCAAACGTCACCACATCGACAGTAGCAGTGATTCTCGCATCTAGCGGCTTTCCGCGATCTTCATCAGGTCATCGGTTTATCTAGAACTAGATCAACCTGCAATGTTAGTGTCAAAATGAATTAAGTTCCAATGAATCACACTTCACACTAATATTATAAAGGCGAAAGTTTGTGAGTGTGTGTGTGTGTGTTTGTATGTTTGTTTCTTCTTCACACTCAAACGGCTGGTCGGATCTGGATGAAATTTGGCACAGAGATAGATTATAGTCTGGAATAGCACATAGGTATTTTTATCCCGAGAATTGTTCCCATGGGATAATTTTGGAGCTAGTAGAAGGCATAAAACTTGACATGGTAGTTTAGACTTTTGAAAAGCAAGATATAGTTTAGTAAAATTATCTCTGAATACTCTCACTTTTCCCCAACCAACAGAAATATTTCTTACCCACCCATTTCTAACTCTCAGTCCTATTACCACAGGTCATAATAATTATTTAAAAACGACCATTCTAAGTCCAAGTTTCACAGAACCATTATATCATTCAGACATATTTATAGAGGCAGTAAATAGTTTTTAATTAACATTTTGAAAGCGATGATCGCTGCCCTGTTTACGAGTTACATCGACCAATTAGGGTTGTAGAAACACCTCCGAGTCTGTCTATCCCCTTGTCGTTTATATCCCCAATTTATAAAGACAAGAAGAAACAATAGTTTCAAAACAGAAGCAAGTTTTTGAATGGAGATCGTGTTTTGTTTCGATTTTTAAAAGATGGAAGGAGGTTCTCCAAACATAGGTCCTCATTTATTTTACACTACGAGCTTTTTAGCAATTGCTTAGGAGATTCTATATTCAAATTTGTTCTATAATAATTCAGATTCGAATGAATGAATAGAGATTATGCGATTATTTAAATGCATCTCGGACACATTCGTCAGATTCCGTTTTCGTCAGAATATTTTTTTTTTTTTTTTTTGACGATATCGGACTTTTGGTCAGATTCCGATTTCGTCAGAATAAAGTGTCGGCTATCAGAATAAAGTGTCAGTTCTAAAAAGGAACGACATTTGAAATTGTTCAACCACATGCCACGAGCAAAGTTTTGAATTTGGTAATGACTGCCTCGTTGGTCGAAAAAGTCGTAAGCGCTACTGCTGAATATAAGGTCGAGGTTTTGATTCCCGGTTCGGGCAAAGTGTCATTGGGTTTTTCATTTGAAATTTTTCAGTAGCAGCCTCTTTCTGGCTTTGTGTTTGGTTGATGCAAATAGACTCTCCGTAAAGCACTAACATAAATATAAGAATACTATGGGTGCATTTCTGCTTAGCTGTTACATGAAAACAGCCGTTGTGTAATATTTTTTAACAAGCGAAAATTTTAATTATTATTATTTATTAATTTATTTCAATCAGCTTTTGATCATACAATTAAACTAAATTAAAAATTATCAATCAAATTGAATTCAGAATTACACTGAGATTGAAAATTATACATTATCTTACTAACTTAATCAAAACTCTAACAAGACTACTGATTTCCTTTTTTTACTCTATGTTACTCGGGACATAATAACGAATCGATTGACACCTTATTCATTAAAATCGGTGGAATAGTTTAGGCGCTATGGAGGAACATAGGTAAATACATACATACATAGACTGCTAAAATCATAACCCTTCCTTTTGGCTTCGCCGTAGTCGGGTAAAAATTATGTTTAGAGTGATTCTTGCAGTTGTAAAACACAGAAATATAGTGCTATTATAGTGATCAAAAGCGTAGCCATAAGTGGGACGCCTACACTGAAAGTTGTCGAGTTAGAATCCTAAGTTCTAAAGTGCTCTGTAAAGGAAACTCTGAGTAGGTCGGTAGTTGGTACAGCAGCTTTATTGGTCTAAGATGAATTTTGTGTTTCCCGATATCTACAATCTAGGGGTCTTTATGTCAAGAGTGAATAGGTTTTTTCTAGGTAAGCGTGCTTCACCATCGACCACATCATTGCTTATCATTAGGAGAGATAGTGGTCAAGCGCGAGCCTATAAACTATAAAAAAATGGGAACTTTTCTTTGTTGTGGATGTTATGCGAAGAAGAGATATTTGCAATCTAATTAGGATATATCCGAAAAGTCAAAGGCGATCTTACATATTTCACCAGCATAAAAACACATAGCCTCGTTGATCTAGTGCTCGCTAGCGCTATTACTGAACGTGACGTTTTGTGTTCAGTTCTGAGGTCTGAGAGAATCTTAGATGACTCCCATCTGCGAGTTCTCGGTAGATGCCCGGAGCTTGAATTCGTGCCCTTTTAATTTATTTGTTTACCCTCGCACTATTTTCTAGAACGCTTTGCATCAATTACACCAATAGAGCACAAACTTACAAATACTAACTATAAGTCCAGGTTTCCTCAAGATAATGATAGTTACCGCGGCCCTGGCACAAGCAACTGAAGGAACACGGGTGAGTTTTACCCTCAGTTTCCCTGCTCTAAATTATCGGAGAATTAATGTGATAAATTGTCAAGCATACGCTGCTGGGATTGGTTGATTGAATTTTCAACAGCCAATCACAGCAGATAACGCGTGCTTGACAATTTGTCACATTAATTCTCCGATCATTTTGAGCTGGGAAACTCATATCTCGTATCTAAGATTTGCAAAATTCTATTTTTGTTTGAAAGAGCATACTCTCGAGGTGGCCGCATTCACCAAATCAGAATCTGATGATCGGATCCCATGGAAATTAAGGGAACGCCTCAAATATTATAGGCAAACATATAGCGATTTTGGTATTTTCAAAAACATGGCAAGCATATGCAGTCAGAAAGTATCATTTGATGAAGTGGAACTGATGAAGAAAACCACACATGGCCACTGGAAATCCTTAACAATTATGTCATGGATATAAGATATCTCGAATAGTTAAGTGACTATGATGAAGCAAATACATCGAACTGATCTGATAATGAAGCCGGAAGGGCACTGGAACTCCTTAATAAAACAATGTAACCCAGTCGTGTTTCGGCTTATTTGAATTGAAATGAGATAAACTCTGGCTATTAATGATTTTATTGTAATATGAGGTACCAATACATAAAACAAAAAATAAACGAAAATAACTTCGTTTTCGGAAGTCGGTATCCAAAACGAAAGACACCGACTTCGGAAAACAAAGTTATTTTTCGCTTTGTAGTGTACTGCTTTAGAAATCGATTTTTGTTAAAAAGTTTTAATGTCAATACAATTAAACGTTTTGAATGTGGTGTTCTCGTGTTAAAAATGTCTTAGTTTTGTTTCATTATTATGAACTGATAGGGTTGACATTGGCGTCTCTTTTGTGTCCCGTCAGAAATGATTTTTTTATTAATAAAAATCTGAAATGAATATGATTAAAAAGGGCTTTGGATATTTCTACTGGAAAGCTTCATGTTTTTTTCATGAATAGTGTCATTTACATCATTTCAACAGTTACCATTCTACACTGCTAGGTTACTGTTCTCTATTGTGATGTTTGTAAAACTAACGTTTCCCGCTTAGTCGTTTACCGTTTACTGTTGTACCGAATGTTGATCAGTTTTACACTTACATAATACGATTTTTGTGTCGGCATGACATTAGGCACCCACGCCATGATACGGGGAGGTCTAGCATACCCATTTAATAGAAACGACACAGCTATTAAATTGCTATAATATAAATAAACTTATAATAAAAATGAAATAATAAAAATTTACACCCATAAAAAAGTATCTAACATTTTTACAAATACACCTACATTATTTATCTAAAATTTTACATATACGTCAACAAAAACCGCATATCGAGCGTTGCCTATAAAGTTTTGATATTAAAATTAATTGTTACAAGAAGTCGAACGGACATTCTTGGCATAACACCTCCTGTTGTAAAGTCGGTATCAATGGCTCGCGTCAAAAGGCCCTATTCTGTTAACGATGCTTGATGACGAGTGTAGCGAATCGATAAAAATGTCGAACACCTTTGGAATGTAGATGTAGAATAATAAATGGACTTTCGTTTTGGAAATGGAATTGATTTGATTGAGAAACTAATTACTTTCAATGTGTTTTTATGGGTTTGATGCATCTGGTATTACCCAAACTGTTTTTCCTAAGAAATGTATTTGGAAACAGATGGTAGCATGTTTTGCCACCATTTGTTTCCAAACACATACATATCTTACTAGAAGTCAGAAGCCGTCGTAAGAAATCTCAAATCAATCGCAAAAATGCAACGCAAATAAAATTATCTGATTGGTCATCAGGTCAAAAAAAACTAATATTATGAAGAAACAGTTAAATTAATTCCGCAGGTGAAAGAAAGACACGCAAGTAGGTATAATTATAGGGTATCAGAAACCTATATATTGGTTCTGCTTATAGTATTTGTAGGTTGATCGACATGATCAGGTTAAAACCAATGAATGCAAATTAATTAATTCGCATACGACAACGACGCCAGTCAGTAATAAGGCCGCGTAAAATCTCTTGTCATAAAAATTAATATGGACATCTCATAAATTTTACGACGCATAAGATTCGCTGTTATTTAAATATCCAATACCAATTTATAATGGAACAGACGGGACAGTTAGTTAATGAGTTTGTTTTATGTTTTCACAACAGAAGGTGAGCAAAAAGATGGTAAACAAAGTAAAACTCGAAAAAAGTTATCTTCAAAAGGTCTACCCAGCTACTATTGCTGCAAATGTCCATAGGCTGCAGTGTCCTCTTACCATCAAGTGGGCCTGTTTGCTACACTGTGGCATTAAAATAAACTTCCCTTGGCCCTGCTTTTGACCACATCCCAAAAGAGGCCAATTTGGCGACAAAATTTTTAACTGAAGCATAAACAAGGAAGACATATTTTTTTATACAAAAGTTGTCAAATCGACATTTTATTCTTCTGGTATAAATTATCCAAGCATCGAAAAATCGGCGCTCGATAGAACAGTGAATAATACTACAAAAAACCCAAGTAAATCCAGGAAATTTAGCAAGTTTAATATAATCCCAGTCATCACGATTCAAGGGCACAATGCGGTTTGTTTTGGTGTAAAAATAAAACACCCATCTGAAAAAGGTTGTCATTTTAAAGAAGGCTAGCAAACGATTTATGGGTTTTGTATCAACCGCTTGAATTATATTAATTTGGTTATTAGCCATGGTTCATACGGAATTTGGAAGGAATGTCGGCCAATCATCTTCCTGGGCTAGAAATAACTTAAGTTTACGATCAAGTTGTTTTTAATTATGGTAGTGACCACATTAGATAATATGTTAGCCATTTACAAGATTTATGATGATTAGAAGGCGATCCGCGTAAAACTAGAAGCTTGCTACATCTTGGAAGAAAAAATGAGTGTGGGATATATTGTGCGCTTACTCATCTTGTCACATACTGACGAAGCTTGTGTTTCCTGGTAGCTAGGGTCTTTTAGTCAATAGTGAATAGGTTTCTTTTAGGTAAGCGTACCATATCGTCAACCACATCATCACTTGCCAGAAGGTAAAATAGTGCTCAAACGCGAGCCTATCGAAGGGATAAGTTATGGTTACATTTTTATACATACAATTGATGACGATGGTGCTAATAAATATGATGTGTACCATAAAGTCTCAATTTCAAAATAAAAACAACTCAAACATTCGTTGCGACTGCTAGAAAGGACACAAAAATACCTGGCTAACATATTGCTTACGCCACTTTACCAACGCACCGTGACGATACTAAACAAATGGTGGACAAAACACAGGTATAAGAAAAGACACACACTTATAAATCAGCCCACACAATCGGTCATACAGTGTCATGAATTATTAGCCTGTCGCTGACAAATGATGGAAGAAGACGAAGATGTTTTTGGACCAATTCTGACTTAATTGTGTCTTTTAGATGCAGAAACAGTGGCTCAGAAGATAATATCTTTGACAGTTAAATATAGTCCAAAGAGTTTGTTAAGTCCTTGCAAGGTGACATCATATCACATCACATCATCAGCCTATTAATGTTCCCACTGCTGGGACACAGGCCTCCTCTCTGTGAGAGGGAAGGTGATTATGACTCAATAGCCGATTGTAATTTTAGGTTTATTCATAAAGTTAGCCACGAAAACTGAGGCGGTATTGGTTATAACGTGAGCAGAAAACCAAGAGGTCGTGAGTTTGATCCCCATAGAACTTACTGTTGCCATGGGTCCATAACTCTTAGCAGAAATAGCTGAAAACTTATGAAAAGACTATACACTAGATAATAAAGTGCCATCCAAAAGGTTTTTTATAAAACGCGAACAGAATATACGCACATCTTCGTTTATACCACCTAGCAAGAACGGCACACAAAACTGCAATGTCTCACACACTCACATCCCAATCCGTGTCACTCCGAATGTATTTCTTTACGCGGACAAAAAGCGTAACGAATCAGAAACAGGTAGAATAACAAAGACAAATACGTATAAATCAGACGATCATACGGTGTCCGGTGAATTATTAGTTCGTTGTGAGATAATGGCGGCGGTAAGACAAAGGTTTTGTGTGTGACGTGGATTTTTGAATGGGTTCTGTATGTTTAATATTTTTCACAGTGACGTCATCTTGCAGGTGGCAGGCACGACAGTACCTAATTCAGATTTTTTTGTCCAAAAACTTTGCTACTTCTACGGCGTCGGCAGCGCATAGGTAACTAGCGTCATGATAGTACTTAATCATTATTAATCAATTTAGTCAACTCATTGCAATTAATTCGATTACGTCTTTACTATATTTACCATTGTTGCCCCGTTGCACTGGGTGTTAGCCTTAGGAAAGCAAATCATTCTACACTGGATGTTCTCATTGCAATCATTTGATGGAGTAGATAGTGCATTTATAATGATTTGAAATAACCTGCTGAACATTATTTGCTGTGTAAAATGTGACACGTTATTAAATTAAATAAAAAACTCCGTCCGGCAATTAAATTTAATAAAAAATTGTATTTCTTTGGTGACCTTTCAGTGACGTTTACAACAATAAAAGCAATTGTAAAGAAGAACGCGTTAATATAATATTGTTTTTCCTTGAAATTCTATTAATTCGTTAGATCTGACGTTTCCGTGGTACTCAATAAAAGAAAACATAAAACCTACAATATACACAAAGGTAGAATTAAAGTGTCATACAATAAGTAATTGGAAATTACACATGAACGACATAATTATACATTAAAAACTAGTGAATAAGTATTTCATAAGGCTTCACAGCATGGTGGTACTTAATTCCCAAAACGCATAATATAGAAGAACGAATAGCTGATGGGACTGAAAGATCCTGGACGACGCAAAGTTGGAAGGCCTCCCATTAGGTGAGTAAAGTAAGAGACCCTGACTGCCAGAAGCATAAGAGAGGCTGATGTGCCTACGCTTGAGGGGGTTTATATCAAACAGTGGCCTTATTTGGGCTGAAATGACGATAATGCTAGGTCGGAGATTTATTCATAAATAAAATAAAAATACACTCAAATATACATGATGATGCTGATTTTCCTCTTAACGTTTTAACTACTATCTTCATCAGCATTCAAGCCAAGACGATCCCAAAACTAATACATTGTTATGCGGAACCCTAAATTATGACAAAGCGGGTGTCGGCCGAATCTTTTGTCAACATCGGGCGTGTTATCAGTCGCATCTTAAAAGCTGATCGAACAATAAGTGAATCTTAAGCGGTCGCCTTATCAACGCTATCACGGATACTCTCAGGTGTGGTTCTGACGCTGTAGTTTGTGATTTGTGAGTAATTTTATTATTGTTTTTATTTTTCTCTCCTCATATTTGATTGAAAAACCTTCGGTAATTTATATGTTTTACGAAGCCGTTTATGATTTTGCCAAAAATCATTAAGGAATCAAGGGTAATGTTGTCATTTTTCTGCATTGATTCGAGATATTTTTCATTTCATAGGTTTACAACTATCTAGATTTTTGACTGCTCCCTTTTCATTCATGTAACTAATCATTTTATTTTTTACGTCCCGCTCGCCCGTCATATCTTATATTTTTTATATTTTATATTTCGTATGTTTATTTTATTTTAAGTCTCATCAGTGAAACCCAGCCTTAACAAGATCAAAAGTCACCGCAGCATCGCTGTTCTGCCCAACCTTTATAATAACATATTTTCGTAAATATTTTGCGTCGATGGTAACACTGAGATTATGACAGTCGTGAGATGAAACGATACTATCCAATGACAATCGAATTTATTTCCAAAACAATTGTAAATCGATACATTGACTCGGTTTAGTGTCATATTGTTTCGGAGAAGAATCTGTTTTATCGATTCCCTTTATAAGGATATCTTGGTTAGAGGTAAAAGGGTCTTATCATGGTTCTTTTGGACATCTTTAATATTGTTATCTTTCTAAATGTGAGAATTATTTGTCATAATGATTTTAGGTTCGAAGATCTTTATATCATCGATTGGTTATTTTAGATGGTAAAAGATATTATCCTACAATGTCTGAATTGAGTTTTTGCAGTGTTTAAACTTATCAAACTCTTATTCAATGCTTGATTTTCCTCATCTTAAATCAGAGTTTGACAACTACTTAACATCAAATTCTCAATTCAAGAACCAGGGGCTTGTAGTCATTGAGAACTTACTAAGTCAATCTTGATGGGACTTGCAATAAGGCAATGGAGATTTCAACGTGGGAAATTTCGTAAAGAAGACATCAAGGGGACTCTAATGGAAATAACGAGATTAATATAATTTCAAGTAAGAATTTCAAATGACTAAAAGCCTAACACAGGGCACTCAAAAACAGATTTCCAACTGCATAAAAACCGGATAAAACCCCTATTATTTTTAAATCACGCCATAATAAACACGCTTATTGTGCTTAAATAAGTTTCAAACTCTAATATTTCTGATACGGGATTTTCTTTTATTTCTTTTCACTGCACTGTGAGGTTTATAAGGTGAACTGTTACCAAAAAGGTTGAATGCGTCTATAGTAAGTATTGTGGCACTTCGGGCTGTGATCAAACGACAAAGACGCTTAAAAATGTACTCTAATACACCAACTTTAATTTTCTCTTTACTTTCAGCTCTTCCAACTGTATCGTGGCTATCATAAGGTTGGATTTTGATTGGATTTTTGTTTGTAAGGTCGGGTAAAAAGGAAAAAGTAGTGGTTCTCATGATAATGTTATTATTCGAGGCTTTGGAACGAGTGGGCTGGTGATCATAGCCTATTCTGTTGCTGGAGGAGTAAGCGTAAAGTTCTTATTGTAATAAAAGTGGTCAAGTGTGAACGTTTTGGTTTAAAGGGTTCTCGATGAAAAGGATACAAATTGGATTATTTTGGTTATCTTGTTGCGGTTATTTGTTGGTCTTTGCTTTAGTAAATGTGCATTTTTAAGTTCATATAACACGAGTTAAATCAAAATGACAGTAAGAAAGAAAATGTCAAAATGCTAATATTCATTATGTAATCCCAATCATCGATGTGCATAAACATGAGACCATCATTGGTCTCATGTATTATTACCATATAGTAAAATCTTGTATGGATCAAGAGTTAATTCAACAAAACGTGCTATTACAAAATAAAAACTACTTTTTAACTTTCCCAACAAGTTGCCGAGGTCACACCACACCGCGGAACCCTAACCATTATTAGTTAAGCTATACAAACATTTTGTGGTCCAAGCCGAGATTAAAGTTGTAACATAGGATAGTCAAGCGCTCTGTATGTCACCTGGCCGCCTTCACAAAGCAGATAATTTACTTATGAGAAACTTTCAAAGAGAATTATCATTTCTTAAGTGTCCAAAGTCGGGTTACGTTAAATTATGATTTAATTTGGGAAGGTTGGTTATATACGTTTATAAAGTACAGCCAATTTGTTGAAAAATTTACCTTTTTTAAGGTAACATTCGAAAGTTTTGGAAACTTGCTCATCAACTGACAGAGGTCATTTGAATCCCTTGCATCAGATGAAGAATAAATTATTCAAAACATTATTTTCTGTTTGTTCATGGTAAAATTTCGCTAATTTGGAAAGAAAAATGGATTGCAAACGAAATAATTCTGCATAACTATTTATTATCATCATCTGCCTAGTATTGCTAAAATAGTCTGGGATCAGCTACCATTATACACAGTTATAACAGAGTATAATTCAAAGCTTGCTTCAAAAACACCTGTTCCAAACAAAATCAATGTTTAAAACCTCCGATCTGCATTAGATAAAGACATCTAACCCAAACGAATCAGGCCATCAGAATCGAAACAAAAAACCATTTAAGAAATCGTTGACATTACTCAACCCGGGACTCGATCCTCCCCTCCCCGTGGCCGCATTCCAGCGAGCCTGCGCAGACGCACCGTCGCCTCACACACACATGCGCGGGCAGGGAGGCAGAAGTGTTTGAATTTAGAATTTATAACAGCGATCCGATTGGTTCCTTGTTGTGAATCATAAAGATAAGGTTTATGTTGTGTTTTGGGATTGGGACGGAAACTATCAAGATGAGGTAAATTGGATTGAAAGGGTTTTGGGTTAGGTATTTAGAAGACGCGTAGACGGTATATTTTAGACTCAAGTTTTGGTTTGATTTTTTCAATTTCGGAGTCTACATTCTAAGCTTTCATCTACAAGGTTATTAAGATCACCACGCATGGCTAGATTTAAAATATTGTTATTAACTTTAGATCAGATCATATCTACCTTTAGAAGTCCTCAATAGCCACTGGACAACAATACCGAAAATTACGATGACAAAAATAATTTCACACATTTACGCTACGAAAAATTTATGTCGCAAAAATGTTATATATACAGCCAATAACTTACTAATTCAAACATTAATCCTTATAAGTTTCACAGGTATTGTGAACCAACACAGACACCCACGCGAAGTTCGCATAAATATGCATTCACACGCATAATTCCTGTCTTGGCATGTCGGCATAAATATGGAGAGCGCTAAAGCGTTTTACCAGCTCAAAGTTTATATGAGGTACGTCTACCTAGATGATGTTTTGATGTTTCCTGACCTGATGTGACCGGATTCATATTAATAATTTCTAAGATTTTTTTGGAAGTCTAATTAATGGTCTTTTAACAGATGATTTCTAAGACATAAATTGGATTCTTATATAGCTGTATTCTTCCCTAATCAGACTGTGACTTCATTTTACATAAAAAGAGTTTCATCACTCCAATTTCGTTTCACATTACATTCACAATTTCACCGTCATCAACAAACAACAACTCAGCGACAACATTAATGGCCCTTTCTGCCATTAAAATAGCTGCTCTATTTTCATACAGGTTTCAATGATAACTCCATTCTCCTTTGTGGATTTCACAGTAACCAAATGCCACTGTTAACAAAAATGGTGGACAATACTCACCTTCATACAAACCTTTATAAAGGAATTCCCGCTAAATTCGCTCCAAACGCCCGCAGTGTCGCCCAAACGCGTGAAATTATCCAACAATGCTTGGTAATGATCCTTTACAAGTGAAGAAATAAAAATAAATACACAAAACATTATTCCTGATATATTTTAGCAGTCTTTCGATTTTCAACCCTATCTTCATAAAGACAGACTTCATATTTGAACTTATTCCTTCTGCAAAACTGCATTGACAATTTTGAATTTCGACAAACTTATAAAAGCGCCTTTTAAACTTCTCTTTCATTTTAATCACAAGGGTTTACGAATCAAATTTCTTCAGCATCAACAGCAAATGCGATAATTTTTCCACACCTTTCCTAGTCATTACGGCTAGATCCGCGGGGTGCTTCAACAATTGTTTAGCGAACATTTTCTGGATACGGCGATTTGTGTCGTTTGTGATACAAAAATAATGTATTGTGTCGTACAAAGGGTGGCTTCCGCTAACCTCCAGTGTTTAGCTTTGTGTAGTTTTGTGGCCTACCCATCAGATGCGGGCGTCACACTCACAGCGGGTTGATTCTGCCACAATTTGTTTGTATTGTACTGCATTTTACTGATTCTCTTAAAACTATTGTCAAAGCATTTTTACGACACATGACTGCGGGAATCGTTTGTGTTTGAAAGAAAGTCTAATTGTTTGATTTTGTCTTACAATCAGTGTTTAAATGGTCTGGAAAGTGGAACTATTGTAAATATGTCGTCTTGGTTGTCTATCTTAGCAGGGAGTCTTAGTGGTTAGAACTACAAGCAGACATATTAATTATACCATTGTATTACACAAAGCTTTGAGGTTGTTATTGGTAACAATGATAACTGTCCTAAGATAACGGTTAGTACAGTTTGTGCAATAATTTGATGGTTTGAAAGATAGGTGCAGCAACTCCTGCTGATTTATTAAATTCAAACAAGTCGTTTTCAAGATTTGCATTACTATGTATATTGGTATCGCCTATGTCTCTCTCTTCAAACTATAAACAAGTTTTTAAAATTTTAGCACAATGGCCATTACCCAAGGCCTTAATTAGACATTGGCGACTCGAATAATGTCACAAATGTATGTGAATGTCAAACGCTATAGAAATTTCAAGTGATCATACCTGTACATTTTGGCACTTCAACCCACGCCATCGCTGACATCGAAAGACAGTCTAGAACCTCAGGTAAAGTCAATATCATATCGTTTTCATATCCAAAAATATTAATAGTATCTTAAAAAAATAGAAGTATTTCCTATTTCCGAATCCAAAGAATCGTCGATATATTCCCAGATCAAAAACGCAGGTGTACCATTAGACGCTCCCAAACAATACACAACTACAACAATTAGCGCAATAATAGGCGCGCGCGCAGATCCAAGGTGGCAGGCGCAACATGTTGGACAGTTTCACTTTTGTTGATCGTTATGTTGTGATTTATGTGAGTCTTTTCGGTTGGCCAGGTGGATTTCGGTTCGGTGGATTTCCGGCTTTTAGTTGGAATCAAGGTCTAATGATCAGTTGTATTATTAGCAACATAATACAGTTTTGGTTGCAAATTTTGTGATTCAGGCTTTGATACTCGTAACTAACTATATTAAATACTTCAAAACCTTTTCTTACCGGTATGTCAGAACCATTTTCTTATTTTTAAACCGACTTCAAAAAATGTGATAATTTAATCGGGTGTGTGCCGTAACAGGATAGTTAACATAAAATATCTATTTAGTCCGTCAATTAGATAATCTAAAAATATTGGACACGTATTTTTTTATTTTTCCACGTAAACAAAAAATTACGACGATACAGTGCGTTGAAATACCGTGTGAAGACACGGTGTGCTACACCACGCTACACTTTATACTGACAAAGTGACGTCACAAACCTCACTCCTGAACTTAGATGCGCTTTATCTTTGTCAATTTTTATCTACTAGATAAAGCAAAAAATACGTGTCCAATATTATTTGATAATCTCACTGACGGTCTAAATATAATTATTATTTTTCAACCTCGCTGGATCCACGTTTCAGGCACTCAAGGGGGAGAAATGCATTTTTAACACAATATTTATGGACTCTTATGGAAGCTCTGGCATAGTGTTATTCATTCCATGTCGTTTAATCACAAAAAAAAGGCAAATAGATGTAGTGCAGTATAAGCTTCTGCCAGCGGCTCCGCCCACGTGAAAGTCGAATCATCCCAAAGGAACCTACCACCTGGATAATGAAAATAGGCCATGTGCTGTTTCACCCAGACCCGTTCATCCGTTCTGGCGTGATTGAGTAACAAACACACATCCATCCAAACTTTCGCATTTATAATATTACTATAGTAAGAAGTAAGATTAAGTTACATAACTTAGACTTCCCATTCAAACTATCCATTACCACAGAAATTCTCTACACATAAATAAAATAACATAACCTAAGGAATAGCACGTAAAAATCTCACAGGCACAATGAAATTTAACAAGCACGAATATAATATCGACCACGAAGTACCCTGGACTCCATCCAGGATACCTTGACCCTCTCTTTAGTTAACATCTTCTTGGTATTCAGGTCAATTTAAATTGGGCTGAATAATACTGTGGATGGACCATATTAACTTGACCCTTCCTTTGGAACTTGGTGTAGTTTTATTAATGTCAATTTTTATTGGTTGGGTTTCTTCCTATGTTATTTGCATCTCGCAAGGTTTTTCTTACAATTGAAACCGGCCGACTCGTTGCGAAATATGGAGCGTCTCGTGAGAATACTGTTGAGGGCAGGGCATCGGTGATAGGATTTTTGAAGAAGTTGATTCGTTATAAGGTGTTTACAGATTGAAACAGTTGCTTTAGTTTTAAGGGTGATAGTAACAAATATTGAGATAGCTAAAAGTATGATTTCCTCTTTAATGATTTGAACTCGCACAACTAACACAGACTGGTCTCTGATGAATTTTGGATGAGTAGTAGTAGGTGGCTGATTCTATGAGTGGATATTGTAATTTTAAATATCGCTGCACTTGCTGATATAGGAGCCTTTTTGGCCTCGCACGGGGTTCTTTTTATTCCTGTGGCTCCTGTGCACTGTGATCACAAATATAGCAATTCTCTTTCTTCTTTTCTTGGTAAGGAAGAATGTCATACAGTATAGCTTACTCGTCTTATATTAAATATATATGAAATTTTGTATGGTTATTGTGAGTCTTCACTAAACAGAGATCCACAGAGGCATTGTGCCGACATCGGCACGATATTTACATAAAAATATATTTCACATCAACCTGACCTTTTCTCAAATAGAACTTTACTTTTGGGACCAGATGACCCACATTTCCGTTAAAGAATTCGCTTTGGATACCAAATCCAAGTAATCGCACTAATCGTAATAACTTTACGTACCTAAGTGAAAACATATAATTGGCCATTGGTAATATTAACCCAAAGCCAAAGACATATTGATAATGATATAATATATTAAATAGCTGTAAGTTTTCCTAAGATTAATAAAATAAAATAAATTGAATTTATCGGTTTATTGCAAAACTATTGAAGATGATAGAACTCAGCAAATGACATAAATTAAAGAAACTGGTCGTGGAAAATGTAAAAAAATACAAGATTCTAAGAAATTAATCTGATAATAGAGAATATTATGAAGATTAGAAAGGTAAGTTAGAAGAACTTTATCCAACGAATATATAAATCGACAAATCCTACACAAAACATTTAACGCCTGGTTACTGAATTAAAAATCGAAGTAGAGAACTTGTCAAATGCTACTTTAGCTTGACAATCTTACTTAAATCATTAAAGTAAGGTTTGACAAGTTCTTAAATTCAAATTCTCAATTCAGAAACCGAGGGGCTAACTTTCTCGTCTGAATCACAAATCTTTCCTGCTATTCTTACAACACTTTTCACCATCAAATCTCTATACATTACCAGGAGTGCATGATTTCGAGTAGATTTTTGATAGAATCAACAGTGGGCCTCGGTGGAGTGGTGTCGCCGTGTCGATAATGCCCTCCCCTCTTAGACCCGTTTGAATACGGAGTAAAATTCGGTTTACCAAAGTTCACGATTTCAATTCAACGCCGGAAAAGTTATAGATTGTTATTTTGTGAAGGGTTTGGTACCGGCATTTTATTAAGTTTTTTTCTTTGCTGTGATACTGTTTGGTTCATTTTGGGTAGGGAGAGACTGGAATTTATGTTCTTTGTCTTATGGTATCAATATTCTCCTGCAAGTAACTAAAAGTTTTTTTTTTAAATCTTAAACTTACTTGATAAATTTTAAATTGTATCCGTTCTCTCATATCATCAAAATGCCTTTGTAATAAACCTAATTACATGTAACTGTACCAATAACAAGCTGCAAACAACAATTCCTAAACAGGTTTAAACCTACATCTATGAATACTCCTAAATTAAATTTATGTCCATATCATTGTCTAGCTAATACATTTAGACGTCACTAAAAAGCATTCCCAGTGCACTAAATCACTCGCTTCATTTAAAGAAACGGGTTCTGCACCTCATAGACCGTTGTCTCAACCTTTAGCGGGACATAAACTTAATAACAAAACACACTTGACATTATATCTATAAGCCACACGCAGACTCTTTAATAACATCAACCAATTCAAAAAACTCTTCAAAGGGACCAAAAAGTTCTTAGACGCAGATCAAGAAATACTGGCAGTCGACAACACCGTTCTCAAAGTGAATTATATTATACATTGTTATCACGTAGGCCGAGACGTCGTTACAAACAATAAAAGTAATTTTTACGAGTGGCAACCCCTTCGTTAATAAATTAAAAAGTTAGCTGGCTAGGGTTGTGAAACAAAGCCACTTCACCCTGTAACCAGAGATCTAAGTTTTGTCGCCCTAAGGTAATAAGGGTGGGTAGGGCTGCAATAAATTAAGAACTAATGAAAATCCTTTTGAGGGGATTTATTCATTCCATTTTCAAAACCAAACCAAAGTGAAATATTGCTATTGTAGCGGGTTGTTTAAGAGTAAAGTTGCTATATAGCTTTTCGTCTCTTTCCCTTGTCATTTCCGTAGTTGATGCTTCATTAGGCTGGCTTTTTACCCTTTTCTTGGATAATGACTTCTCGCATTCAGTCTTTGAAATAGTTTAAATGAAATCATGAACCATAAAAATTGTTTCTATTTTCGATTTTGATATTTTTTCATATAATATACTCGTATGTATATTCCTGGTGACCGGAGTGAGTGTATATTCATGAAGTTTCTTGTGCGTTCTTCTCCAATGGAGTTTCTTTTGCGTTCTTCTCCATAACAAGCTACTTTTCCGAATGCACGGTAGAATCAATTTTTATTACTTGTAAATTTTAATTTTTAATTGTTCGAAGTTCAAAAGTGCCACTTTTTGGTCTGGTTGAATAAATACATTTGACTTTGACCTAGTAGAGTTTTGATTTATAAATTGTGATTATATACTTGGTTTTCTGGTGAAAACAACGGCATTTAGAGGCTTTTCATTCTACCAGATTAAAGAATAATAACAGAGAAATTTTAAGCTCTTTACAGAAGCCTTTTTTTTCTTTGAACGGGAATACAAAACAAAAAATTACGCAATGTGTTGTAACAGTTAGCAAACAACAAACAAATAAAGAAATTACTTAACGAAAAGTTAATTTCATGAAGGAAATACCATAAGGAAAAGTAACTTTTAACCAAAAGTTGCGTAAGATTTAACCTTTTCATAAATTCTCCCACAAGAGCTCAACCCCAATTTATAGTGACATCTGATTGGGTGCATACAGTTTTGTCAAGTACCCCCAAATTAATTTTTGAGAACAAAATCCATTAGCGAATGGTGTTTTTTTCTTCGCATTGTTCAGGGTTGTCCCATAATTTACGCGAAACTCGATTGAAGTCGTTTTTAAACGCTAGGGCGGCGAATGCGTGTTGGCTACAAAGATTATTTTACACTCACACCTGGATTTTGGAACCCTTATGTTGTTGATGGCAAAGTTGAATGTTGTACGGGTTTTAGTTTGTAGGGATGCTATATAAGTTTGTACAGCCGTGTTTTCTTGTCAAGTCTATGATTTATAGGGTCCAATTGTCTATAGTTGAATGCGTGTAAAGAGAATATTTCTATTTGTATCGTTATCCATTACTTTTTGTGTTGCTTCGTGCGGGTTTACATTTAATTCGGTATTGTTGCCAGTGGCATTTATTGCGTTCGATTTATGGCCGCTAAAGGGTTTTTTTAAGTCACTAGAAGTGTTAGGCTTTTAGACATTTTTATTGGTTTGAGGTGTGATAGGTGTGGAAGATGTGGAATCATTGATAAGTTGTAGGTTTTTGACGTTTAAACTCGGAAATTCATTTAAATAGAAAACACTAAATAAACTTATTTTTTAATGTCCAAATGTTTAATATTATTTCTGATCAAATTAAAGGTTATCTGGTAAAAGAACGCCATTGCTGTTTGTAAAAAACATGTGTGGCTTTTTGGCGTTTAAAATTCCATTAAAAAGTAGAACATACTTTATTGTACTTAATAAAGTATGTTCTACTTTTTAATGGAATTTTCACTCTTTAAAAGTACCTACATATATCCAAAGGTTGACTGTGCTTGGCTGTGTTGGTGTACCAGTCAAATAGAGAAAAGGTTTTCCAATTTCTATTCTAAGTTATCCATTACAAATACATTTAGATGCTTGATCATTGATATCCTTTCTTCTTTTATCTTGACCTCTATATTTTTCTAGTAATCCTCTATTTACTTAAACGCAACTTTACTTTTTATTTTGTCATAATAAACTAATGAATATCTACAGCTGGTTATGAACATAAAAGAATATAATGTAAAAAGTCGCCATTGTGTCACTAATTGAGTCATAGACAAAACAAAATAAATGCCAAACGCAATAAAATGTATTGTACTATACACTTAATAAATCGAATACAAAATATGTTTTCAATTAAAAATGGAACATATTTACAAGTTATTAAAAAAATAAAAATGCTAACAAAAGATCGTACCGGCGATTCGCAAACACGGTACGCTATTGTTTCGAAAAACATCAGCTGTGTACATCGGGACACAATAAATGTAATACCCCATTCCGTATTCATATAGGATAATCCACACAATAAACCCTGTGTGCGACGATCAAAATAACTATAAAAATACAATAAGCAGCTTATACGTGTACCCTTAATACGTCCACCAGTGTACACGAAAGAGACGAAGCTGTACGACAGAAGAGGACAGGGACATCGAGCAAACGTATTCAACTTTTGACTCAATAATTTGTTTGGTCACGGCTTTTCATGATACACGATAGAAAAGCGCTTTTAAAGGCACCTAAAGCGAAACTTAAATTATTTTATAATGGGTCTTGATAGCTTTAGCATTTGTTAAGGCTTTTTTATTATGAATCAGAGTGGATTTGTAAAGATTTTACGTGGGTTTAAGTTATTATGTGATTTTGGAGATTGTTTGACACACAGCTTCTTATAGATATGTTATTCTTGATAAGAGACGTCGACAAGTTTAGTTATGGTAACTAAAAACTCTAATGATGAAGCTTACATTAGACTAATGAAGAAGATACAGTCAACAGCACAAAAGTGGAAATACTTCAACTACGAAAACAAACCTTATGTCTACGACATAAAGCAGGCTGTGTCTATTAGATCGTACACATGTGTGTTGTTATCACTGATGTGTTGTTGACAGTACCCATATTGAAAGTTACAACGTCGTCACGTAGTACACATTTTCAATTTTACAGCGAAAATCACTTTCTATCTTAGTCATCTTTTTCCCATCGCAATATTTCAGCCGTTAAAAACGTTTGCCTCAAAATTCGAATTTTAAACTTCATTTCGAATTTTAAACTTCTATTCCAAAATGGCGGTTCATTGTTACCAATTAGGTGAAGTGTATCGAAAAGACTTAATCCTATTGGTCCATTGTGAGCTCAATTATAAAAGCGTTTGAGCTTTATTGTGCTAATAAAATGTTTGTGCTATTGTGTTAGATTTGGGTCATGTTTGTAACGGACACAATGTGGCTGTTACGTAATATTTTATGTAAGTGTGCTCACGCAAATATTACTTATGTAGGACAAGATTTTTCACCCCGTTAATATTCCCAAAAAGTCAGCCAAAGTCCTTAGAGAGTCTTTTCTAACCATTGGATTCCCATGGGATAATTGCGCAACCAATGGCAACGCCTTAAATTTTGACAATTCAACACCATTCATTGCACTATTCACGCTGTAGAGCAGACAAATTTCTCAAACATGTGAAGCAATTGATTATGAACTGCCTTGAAAATCCTTCTGATTCGTGAGCTGGTCAAATCTTCTCCAAAAAAGTCCCATACCCGTACTAATATATCATATCCCATACTAATATTGTTACTATATATATCACATTCCAAAACAGCCGATATTTTTACATGACGTCACATAAGGCCCGTACACATCTGCCCTTTATCGTCTTCGATCTAAAGCTGCGCTTAGCGAAAATACTCATTTATCTTAAATGCGATCTGGATGTGCCCTAATCTGTCTTTTGTTGTTTTTCTGTTTGTTTGGGGATGCTTTGTGCAATTAGTTGATAGTTCAGTGTCAATGCACGTTAAGGATTATTGGTGTAAAAAGTTAGGGAAGATGATGTAAATTGATTTTGAAGTTTTTGGAGCTTTGGTAGTTGGAGTGTTTTACGGCATTTGGATTTTGATACTGGCTACACATGTTTCATGAAAGAAGTATGATGCAATAGAAACATTATTGAATATACTATGAATGTAATTTTAAAAGCCTTTATGAAGATTTGACTGAAATGAAGACAAGAACCTCTAGACAAAATCAAAGATGTACGGCGATGCGCCATCGGTTCGTGGTGGACATCCCACCCATACGCACAAAGCGTTTTGGCAACACTTTTATAATGCGTACAGGTAAGGAGTGGAAATCCCTGCCGGTGTCCTTGTTTCCCGATAGCTACAATCTAGGGGTTTCTAGGCCTTTAAGTTAAGATTGAATTGGTTAGTTCTAGGCAAGCGTGTTTCACCGTCGACCACATCTTCGCTTACCATCAGGTGAGATAGTAATCAACCGCGAGCCTATAGACAATAAAAAAATGTTGGTTAGCGGTAACGACTGCCAAAACATGATTGCTATCGAAATGTCTCATATTTGGTCGCAAATATTTTGGCATTTTGTCTAGATCCCAAGATTATTAAAACATAGGTATGCCTGACAACCAAGCCAAACGGCAAACTATTGACGTTAACATAAAGGCGACTCGAAAACTGACACGATTCACACAAAACACACAAATCTTCAAATTACTTACACATAAATTCACTAACAAGAACAACAATAGGTAGTTACAGAGCAAACTACAATGTACAAACAAATCAATGATATCGGCCCGCCATAACAAACATTTTTGTCGAAACTTGGACTTTTGTCATTTTCCCTTGGCACTGCCGATGACAGTTCACCTAATTGATTGTTTTTTTTCTATTTTCTTTTTTCCCTCCCTCGGTCTTCGCGGGAAATTTAAAAATCGAAAATCGCTTTCTCAAAGTTATGATTGGGAATTCAACTATTTAAATCGAGATTGGAAATATGCTAATGAAAACAGACCTATTGTATGTTATCTGTGCGCTAATAAATAGTTGGGTTTTCAATTTTTATTAGAGAGTAGGTATATTCTGTTTGACTTTGGTGAATTAGTTATTAATTTGGAATATATGCTTTTCTGTAGTCAAAATCTTGTTTAGAGGAAAATCCCAAGCTAATGAGCAGAAGCTTAAAAGATTAATCGTTATGTAAATTAATAATTTTTCTTATTTTTTTTTTAATATTTTTTCCTCTACAAAAACCCCTTCATAAAAAAATCCTTGTAACAAAAGATCAAAAAAAGTTGTCACTTTATTTTCCTAAAATCAATAAGTATGCCACCAAAAACCATTTACCAGTCAAACTAAAACAAACAAAAGAAATAATATGGTTACGGGTTTCAATAAATTACCCTTGAATAACAACCAAGCAGACTGAAAACATTTTTTGTCACAAGGAACAGTTCAAATGGGAATAACCGTAAAATTTTCCAGAAACAAATGCAATTAGCTATTCTGTGTACCATTATATGTCGCCAGTCAGATTATACAATACTCATTACTGTGGTTCCGAAACAGCATGACATCTTAACACTCCAATCGATAATAATCCTAGAACAGCAAAGAATAGAATACATATTCCTGTAGATGTTACTTCCAAAACTGCAGTCCACAGTGACCTCCAACTTCGAAATATAAAAGAAAGAAAGAATAATTAAATGTCCACAAACATCTTTGTTGGAAACAATGAAGAAATAATGTAGTCACTAAAAGTTTCAATAGCATACAGTGGAAACGGCGAAGGACCTTAAAACAACAGTTACGATAGTTGACACGGCCATGGAATGTCTTTCTTCCATAATGTTCCTCTATTGTGTATAGATGTCATAAAAATTAACTTTAGAAACATCGGCGAAAGCTTTGATGGTTCAAGATATTACTTTACTTGTTCCAACTCCTTAACAGCCTAACGCCCTTCCTCATTCGCTCTTAAAGTACGCTCTCTGATCTTCTCGTAAGGTTCAAAGTCATTCAACAATAGTTCGTTAGTTATGCACAATGGATCCAAAGTTAATGCTTTTGTCTAAACAATTACAGTGTGTATTGTATCAGGCATTCATTTGTGTTTCTTGTTCTATTGATACCAAGTTTTTGTTCCTTGGGTGTCCGAACCACATCATAAATCAGCCGTTACAGGCGAATGTTATATTATTTGCATACTTCAAAACTAATTTCCGAAGGAATTTGAACTCTACCGTTGAGGTACTAAAGTTCTTTTGCTTTTAGAAAAAATATTGGTGAGTAAAGTTTGCGCGCGCGCTTCCAAATGATGCTCTTTACTATTGACGTTTCTATTCATGCTACGTGCGATGTTCGATGTTTTTATAAACGATAAATTTTCAATTGTCAGTCTCCATTGTGAATTGGCGCGTTCTTACATTAGTACCAACTTGTGCATTCTGTTCCTCGAATCACTGTCTTCCAACATTGATTTGAGTATGAAGAAATTTTTGGATTTAGAAGCAGCAAATGTAAAGTTTGCTGTGTGTGGAGTCATGCAACATTGTTTGGTATTTTAAAGGTATTTTCAAAACGTTGATTGGTGTGGTTTATTCAGTGGGATGAAGACCTCAGGAGGCGGACAGTGTACAGAAGTAAATTGCCTATTCATGGCTCGTGACTGATCTGACGGACCCCGGAACAGTGTGTAATCATATAGTTACGCGTGTAATTATAGTTATTCATGTCTGTGTTAGAATGTACCGTTAAATTGTAAAAGGCTTCTAATACTTTCTGTTTAGTACATGACTGGAAAAATAAATAATGTTAAATCGCGCTTTGTGCTGTCCTTCTTCAAATTTTAGTTATTCCATTATGTACGTACACAAATATTATGTTATGCAGTTGTTTTGCTAATTCTGAGCGAGATATTGACATGTTTTATTGTTTATTTTATGTAAATCGGCATATAGTCAGACTGGTTTGACTACACGCCGATTTCTGAATTGAGTATATAGAACGTGTCAAATCTTACTTTAAAGCTAAATTTAGACAATGTTTCAAGCTAAAGTATTGTTTTTCAAATACTCAACTTCAAATTCTTAATCAGAAATCGGCCATATGATTCTGCCAAACTCTATGTGATTTTAATGTTATTTTACGCGATATTCTCGATAAAGCACCTGTGCGTGCTCACGTAACCTAACAATTGATCAAATTCAAAGAATTCGATAACTCTTTAACATTTCCTTTACAAAACAAAACAGCTGACCAGTTTTTTCTTATGAAATAAAACAATGAGAGATGGAAAACATTAGCTAGCACAAAACAAAACTCGGTGAGACTTAATTAAGAAAGTTGAACTTCCAACTTATTCATTACACACAATTCTCAAAGGGAGAGGTTCAACATTTTTTTAAAGCTGTGTTACGCAGCCTGCGATAATAATCAACTTTTTAAGATTGTTGTATAATAAACAAACAAAAAAAGTTACACGAATTTCATAACGGAGTAAGAAAGAGTTCAAGTTTTTGTGAAAAATTGGTGTAACTTATGCAACTTGGCGAGTTGTCGATTCATAAAAATTTCTCTATTGTCAACAGTTGAGGCGTCGACAACTAAATGTCACAGTTTGTTTTTTGTTTTTGTTTTTCATTACACAACTCTTTGGAAAGTATGTTTTAATCGTCTTTGTTCGAGTTATGCTCAAATTGAAACATTGTTCAAAGATTGGTTTGAAAAGAAGTGGGTGTTACAAAGTGGATAGTGATTTCTGGTATTGTTTGCTACTGACTATGAAAGAGAAGAGAGACTATGCAAGAGAACCAAAGTTACCGGCATAGCCCGAAGAATTGCGAAACTTTTGTGGCTGTAGGCAGGACACATTGTTTGCAGAACGGATGGCCGATGGGGCCGAAAAGTTCTGGAATGGCGACCGTGAACCGGAAGACGATGCGTTAGAAAGCCACTTGGTGGATCGATGAACAGATTAATATTGCGGGAATGTTCGAGTTATGCTCAAATTGAAACATTGTTCAAAGATTGGTTTGAAAAGAAGTGGGTGTTACAAAGTGGATAGTGATTTCTGGTATTGTTTGCTACTGACTATGAAAGAGAAGAGAGACTATGCAAGAGAACCAAAGTTACCGGCATAGCCCGAAGAATTGCGAAACTTTTGTGGCTGTAGGCAGGACACATTGTTTGCAGAACGGATGGCCGATGGGGCCGAAAAGTTCTGGAATGGCGACCGTGAACCGGAAGACGATGCGTTAGAAAGCCACTTGGTGGATCGATGAACAGATTAATATTGCGGGAATGTTCGAGTTATGCTCAAATTGAAACATTGTTCAAAGATTGGTTTGAAAAGAAGTGGGTGTTACAAAGTGGATAGTGATTTCTGGTATTGTTTGCTACTGACTATGAAAGAGAAGAGAGACTATGCAAGAGAACCAAAGTTACCGGCATAGCCCGAAGAATTGCGAAACTTTTGTGGCTGTAGGCAGGACACATTGTTTGCAGAACGGATGGCCGATGGGGCCGAAAAGTTCTGGAATGGCGACCGTGAACCGGAAGACGATGCGTTAGAAAGCCACTTGGTGGATCGATGAACAGATTAATATTGCGGGAATGTGCTGGATGGGTGAAGCACGGAATCGGTCAATGTGGCGACGTCTGGGGGAGGCCTATGGCCAACAGTGGACGTCTTTCGTCGTCTTTCTTTGGCTGAAATGAGATGATGATATCATAGCGACTTTAAAAGTATCACAAGTGTACGCTTTTCTTATTTTATCCATTTTCTAAACTCCACCAGACCAGCGTAAAGCTGTTTAATAAATACTCCTGTATTATATTATGAACTTACCTCCTCCTTTTCAACGCAACACAAATTTATTCTCTTTCTCTCTCACATTTATGCTATTTTATTTATGGTGTTTGATTACACACTCTTAACACCCTCATTTTTACACCCTCCGACACAAAGTTTCGCGCCTAAAACGCTAATCGCTTCAACTTTGTGAAGACGCTCATTTGCCTTTTAACGTCACTTTTGTTCAAAGTCGACGATGCAATGTCTCTTCGCCGAAACTCTTAAAACGACTTAATCAATGTTATTTTCGAAATTAAAACCTATTTTGGAAGTGATAAAGTAATATTTTGTGCGGACGAATTTCTTCTCAACTTTGATGTTGATGATAAGAGAACAAATTGAGAAGTGTCTTGTTTAATTAGAAGTTGCTTCGAAAGGACGTCTGTCTCTACCGATGTGGATAATACAAGGGTCTCACCAATTAGTTAATGGTTAGATTGTACGTTTTTAATGAGATTTTATCTTTGGTAAAAAATTTATGTCCTTTATTTTGGGTAGACAACGACTTAATAGGAAGTGTTTGGAATGTTGTCAGGTACAATTTAATTGTCACTATTTTTTTTGCTTATCTGATTTTGAGGTTTATTCAAATGCTCGAAAGTCTGTTAATGGGTAGTTTAATTAGAATTTTTGGATATACATACATACAAAACTAACGCCTTTTTCCCATGGGGTTGGGCAGAAACCACAGAACGCCATCTGCTACAATCCTTACATACTTCTTTTGCATCACTCATTCTTCATTGTTTTATTAAATTTGACGCTAAGTAATTCCTAGTTTGTGCTCCTCCGAAAGGTTTGGATTTATTCCGTTCTAATGCCAACAACTAATACCACTGGTATTTGTTTCAATTCATATTTAGTTTCTGTTCCATACGGATACCATTTTTTAAACGAATACCAAAGCAAGTTCAAAGATATAACTTACATACAAAGCATTTTTACTGACTGTACCTTAGTGCAGTCAGTAAAAATGCTTTGTATGTAGTTTATTATAAGACCTTTAATTGACAGAAAAAAAACAATTATAACCAAAAAAATAAAATATTTGCCAACATCTAGTTCAATAATAAAATATTACTAAAAATCAACTTTATTACAATTTAGTGCCTCCTCCACCTGTATAATATTTTTTTCGCAAAAACATCAAAACAAGAACAATTCACTTACAATCTAAAAACTACAAAATATCTCAGAAAATCAACTCTTAATTTATATTAAAATTTACCTGGGTACGTAATTAGTTACGTCTAAAAATAGAAAGAACTCGTAATTTTTTCACAAAAACAAATCACGTTTAATCTAACAATTGTGGAATATCATAGAAAATCAACTTTTTGTTTTATCAATCAGTCATTCATCAGTTGACTACAAGATTGACTACCAGTCTAACTAGAAGCAGCTCAATACCAGTCTTTTATGGAGCGACTGCTTATCTGACCTCCAACAACCAATAATTAAGTTTGGAGGTATGCGGAACAGGGTGGACAATCCTGCGATTCTTGCGCGACGCAAGTTTTGTGTGACGTCATGTCATTAGTTCGTAGGTAGCGGGGTTGATGCCGCTACATCACTGGAGACCGGAGGTCGATAGCAGGTTGAGTCATTCGTACATCTTGTGATTCGTGCCAGACCAGTACAAGGTTGGTTTTGTTGGAACTGTATGCGGTGGTGCCCCAGTGAGTCGGGGTGATGTTGCTGGCTCCATTGGGTCAGAGTGGTGCTGATCGGCGTAGTAGCTTAACTGCTGGCGTCGACCAAGAGAGCATCTTCAAGGCTCTGCTTTGTTGACCGGCCGAAGGTGTAATGTGGTGTGTCAGGGTTGCTGATGTAGTTGAGGGTGATGATAGAAACTGAGGGTGATGACCAGGAATATGCTTCGGCTGCTTGCTGGTAGTCAGGATACCCCCGTAGATGCCGTGGACTATTGGCTTGGCTGGCTGTGTGATTCGCTGCTCGAAAGCTTGAGGAAGTGATGATGACGTTAGGATGAAGGAGCTCTGCACGAAGGCTGCGCTGACATTCATGTTCGATGGTCACCAGTTTGAAGGTATGCGGAACAGAGTGTAATGTTCCGAAAAGTTTGCTTGCGCGATGCAAGATTTGTGTGATGTCATGTCATTAGTTCGTAGGTGGCGGCGTTGATGCCAATACATAGGTATATTTACAATATGTAGGTATTATTCGTTGTCCTTACAATATGGGTATCAAATGAAAGCTACTTAATAAGCCATTCCGAAAATATATATTTTGTAACACTTTTATGTTCCTATTTAGGCACAAATTCGAGATAAGCGTAACTTAGATGGCAAAATAGATAATCTTTTACCACATAACTTATTTGGAGAACTCATTCATTACTAAACCTAAACATCTTAAATAAAACAAATTATTATAAAAACAAAGAACCCGACTGCTAAAAATTAATTAACTGAGGTGCTGCCAGCAGCGACAAACGAAGTTTCGGTCGGTTTTCTATGATTTTTGTTTGTCCCCGCCTGCAGCACCTCATAATATTTAATGTATAAATTATATCTAGTACTTGTTTTTTACTTTTCAGTTAATTAATTTCTGCAGTCGGGTTTTTTGTTTTTATAATAATTTGTTTTATTCTTTCTCAGCAATAATATAAACAATCCTTCCTAATAGGAACGTAAACACAATCATTTGTCCACCAGCCGCTTGGCCAATCAAAACTAACCATTGCTAATTAATTAAATAAATTAGCATTAACCAAAGCCCCGTGGTTAACTGAGTAAAAAATTAAACGAGTGAAAAGCTTAATTAACGCGACGAGGTTTTAATATCAATAATTTTTTAGTTTAAGACACCCTCTTTGCGGTTGTAGAGTTGTGAAGGGAGGTGTGCTTAGTTAGTGTGTTTTGGATGAGGTAATCTGAATTGGTTTACTTACTACTGTGACTGTTGTAAAGGTCAGGTGATGCTGTATGATATGATTCATCAGTACCGACCGTAGGCTGTAGACAAAATGGCAGACTGTCAGCAAAAGCGAATTTCAAAATAAGAATATTGGTTTGACAACGAGACGCTTCGGTAGCACGTAGCAGTCCTAATTCCAATCCAGTCGTATTTTGGACTTTTCGATAACTGTTATTGCTGATAGGAGGTATAAGTAAACCCTCAGGTGTTGCTGTGATGCAGCTCCATAGCTGTTGCAAGTTTTCCTTTTTGTTGAAAATAGGAGCATGAAGATCATGGTTTTTACTTTGAGAAACACAGTGCGATGTTTTGCATGCCAGTTCTAATGATTCAGGAGTCCAAAATACGTGTTTTAAATGTATCTGATCTTAAGATAAGGTCTCATAACATGAGGTCGTAAGACGACCTCATGTAATGAGATATCACCTGGTTATAAGCCAGGTTATAGTATAGTAGTCAGGTATAAGTTAGGTTATAATTGCTACTATTTGATTGGGTATGAAGATCAGTCGTAGCGAAGCCAAACGCTGATCTCTCCATCCCAATGTCTGAAGTTTGTGATTTTGTTCATCAAAATTCCCTAATCTAAATCTTCCAAAGCCCATCTTTTGGAGTGTGGACTAGCGCCAACATTTGTAGCAGCATATTTTTAAGTACCACCTTCACCTGCCAGTCTACATCCCCACCAGCCCAACTACTCCACGCTATAATTGCACAAGGCGCGGCTGGAAGCGTCAGCAGAAACGCTAACTAATTGCCATTGAAAAAAGGCGAAAGCCCGACTGAAAACATTCCAACCAGCTTTGATGTTTTTTTTTTACTAAAACCGAGCCTTTTGCCCTCAAAGCTTGATAAGCTACACTACCCTTAAACTCGTAATAAGGCACTTTGAGGCAGGTGTGACGTACTCGCATTCTGAAAGAAGAGTGTCGACCCACCTTTATGTGCGCCATCTTGTGAAATGTGAAGGTTTTTCTTTAGGGGTGTTGTAAGTTGGCTGTTCGCTTTTGAGGCCAATTAAAGTATTTTTTATTGGTGCGGCTATGTAATTTTGTTGTGACGAGGAAAGTAGCAAGAGAAGTTATTAGTGGAGGTTTTGGAGCTCAGTATTGGCTCAGACCTTCAAATATTGAAATGTTCAGAACATCACAATGTATGACTGTAAATTTTCAGAACATCATTTTCTTTATTTATGATAGGCTCGCATTTGACCACTATCTCGCCTGATGTTAAGTGATGATGTGGTCGACTTCACTCTTGACTTAAAGACACCTAGGTTGTGGTTATCAGGTAATAAAGAACCCGGCAGTGAATTCCACTCCTTAGCTTATGGGTGCGATGTCTACCATGTAACGCTAGTTAATAAAAGTAGAGCTGATTATTTCGCCAAACTCCTAACAGATTCCTTAGACGATTTAGATAGCCATCGATACGCAATGAAGAAAAAGGGCAGCTGAACCAACCTGGCCTGGTCTTTATAGAAGACAAGTTTAACGATAAAGGCAGTGATTGGTTAAATTGGAAAATCCATATATATCACGATCTAGCACCTGCCAGTGGCTTCGACCAGGTGAAAAGGTTTTATCATCCCAAGGGAACATTATACCGGGATGAAAAGTAGTCTATGTGCTATTCCAGACTATAATCTATCTGTGCCAAATTTCATCCAGATCCGTTTAGCCGTTCTGGCGTGATTGAGTAACAAACATACATCCACACACACACATCAATCCAAACTCTCACATTTCCACGAAATCTCCAACTTCTTCTTTCTCTCTGGAGATTAAATTATCCAAAACGTGCTCGTAATAAATTACCAGCTTTACCTTGATTTAGTAATGACAATATACTACTTAATGCAATAATAATCCATATACAGTTGTTGTAAAATATCCACAACAATGGCAATGCATTACAAGAGCCAATAAAACCATTATTAATTTAAATAGCTTGTTTTGTATTACATCCTTTATTGACCATAAACTATTACGAAACTTCACTTTTCTTGAAGCTATTACGTCATAACTAAAATCTGAAACTACCCCATTTCAAGACTGCTGACCGATTATTTCTTCACAACATGCTCCCACGAAAATATACCTTTAATTCCTTACTTCTAAGTATAAAATCCCGTGTACAATATTCAAGTCCTCCTGAACTCCTGATGTCCAAGGGCAGGTCCTTAGCACCTAGTACATTGACACATAAGGTCATACAACCTGACGAATGTTACCTGAAGACTTACAAGTAGTTGTATAATATCAGAAACAAACACAATTGTGTTAAGTATTCATTCATTCATTACCAGGGTAGTATTGACTTTGGAGTGACAGTTCGTACGTTCATTCACTGACTGGACGGTGGTTTGACCTCGTGGTCAATGCCATGTCAGAAGATTTAGTAGATTGTGCCTTCTCTTCTCTTTCTTAGACTGTTAGGTATGTTCCTCATTTAATTTACCAGAGATCTCTTCTTCTTTGCCATTCCCTCACTGCTGGGGATCGTGACCGTCGTCTTCGACTTCGTCTTCAAGGAAAGCGGTTTACTGCAGTGTGGACAAGTCCCTATATGCTGCCTCCAACAGCCTCTTAAGTCGTGCCTGATCATTTTGCAGGTCCTCAGCCTTGAGCACCCCGCACAATATCAGTAAAGACTGCCACTGCCACAGACATAAATCTAACTAGATGACGCGATTGTATGTACTTCGCATGCCAAAAAACGCCCTAAAGTTACGACAAACAATCGTAATCTGAGTTTTTCATTTCGCATTATCGGCACCAGATATCCACCGAAATCTAGAAAAATGGCTTTTTATGCAATATTGAGCTATAAAGAATGTATAGAAAAAGTTGGCCAAAGCATTGGAAATTTTTCTTTCATTGGTAAGCAAATTTATATTTTAATTGTTTGTGAAAAAGTGGCATGCTTGGTTTTCATACAGATGGAGGAACTTGCGTTATCTATTTAGATATATGCCTGTGGCCACTGCACTGTATGCTTTGAGAGGCATCTAAGAATTCTCAAGGATCCCACAAAAGATGAGGAAAATAATCGTCATTTTCATAGTGAAAGATTTTATACTCAAATTGAAATGTCCCTTTTTATGACTCTTGATATTATTTAATTACAAACTGCATTTTTTTTTTTACAGCACAAAGACACCCGAAATTCACCTTTCGGCATGGCAGAAAATCATTTAGAGGGAAAGATAGAAGTAGCAAGTATCTGCAATTTAATTAGCATCAATAAGCTTCATAATGAAACGCGACAATGATACTTAGCGTCAAAAAAGGCATCAGTGGAATTCCCTGCCGAAGTCTGTTTCCGGATAGTTACAATCTAGGGGTCTTTAAGTCAAGAGTGAATAGGTTTCTTCTAGGTAAGCGTGCTCCACCGTCGACCACATTATCGCTTACCATCAGGTGAGATAGTGGTCAAGCGCGAGCCTATTGATAATAAAAAAAAATAAGAAGAGAATTACTTCATTGGAATTCTTTCACTAACAACCACACTACCAGAAACAAAACCAAGCAGGTTTAACTATTATAATTAGGTGTCGGACAGCCTAAAAAGAGTCGGAACAATAGTTTTAACACCTCGCAGTGTCGGACGGATGTGGTAGGAACCCCGCCCCTCGATTGTTTAGTTCTAAGCATAGCTACAACCAGTTCACTCTTGAACCTCATACTGTACACCCACGGAATGGAATTATTAGAATATGTGATCCTACTTCAATAGGGGAGCCATGGGGCTGAGGAAATTGGGACTATGTATATACTTCTTATAGCATAACTGGCAGAGATGTTATGGGTGCTTCATGTGATACAAAAACGTTTGTCACTTAGATTTTTTCTATGAAAAACATGGTGAATGTGAACTCTGAAAAATTTTTACCGCTTTAAACTAACAGTAACACTTCTGCAACGCTCTTTAGTAGTTACTAGTGGTTTAAGATGACGAAAATATCGATGAATGGATCCTTCACATAAGTATGGTATTGCTATAAAGGACCTCCTTTCACCCAAACCACAGCTGCATTGAGATGACAGCGAACTGAGTTTTATGGATGGAGTGGAGAAGATGTACTATACCGACCAAAAATAATTAGGATATAGTTAAGTGGATGCCGATAGTGTATTAACGGTTTGTATGGTCTCCTATCTTGTTCATCCGCAATAAACTCTTGGCTAAGCGGTCAGCTGTTACAGTTGTAATTGCTCGGGAGTACTCAGTATCGCCTGATTGAGACCGCTGAGAAACTATCAATTAAAACTCTGTATTTGCATAAACTGAGTTTAGTTGAACTAATCGCGATCAGTTTCATTGGTGAAATCGGCCCTTAGACAAGCAGATTTCTTTTACGAACAATCTGGGAAAATTTTGACTTCTTATCCCACTTTTTTAGAATAGATGGTGATCCTACTCAGAGACGCGTACCAATACCTGTTCTACACAATGATTCATTGTCTACACACTAAACTTCTGTTCATAGTTGTATTCCGGACGAGCCTGCTGAATAATTACTTTTCCGGCTACCGTTGCCAAGGAAACTGGCCTATTATTACGAAAATTAATAGAAAATAGGATTTGAAAAGGCAGACAAGTTAAAGACAGTTTATAAAAGTTGATATAGTAAATAATTTATGGTTTTAAGACGTTGTTAGTTTATGTGCAAAAGCTCGCCTAATTTTCTATGCAAATCAATTAATAACAACACGTTCACCACGAACCGTAAAATATCAGAATTTCATCAAAATCGTCGACACCATGAATAGAAATATACAACTTTACATAAAGAAAGAGTTAAATAAATTGAGATTTATTATTAGCACAAAAAGGCGCCACAAAAAGTCGCCTACACATTTATCATAATAATAAAAGCTATCATCGACAAAAAAATAAAAAAACCTCGCCATGAGTTGCGTTCGGCTTTGACTCGCCGACGACGTAGGAACCATTGTTTTCAAATCGGTAAAAGATCCAGTTCCGCCACTGGAACACACCACATTAATTACACGTAATTGAATTTCGAATTGGAACGATGACATTTAAATTTTGGCGGGATCCGTTCACTCGGTAGTGATGTGCAACAAAGACGCCGATTGCCACCATCGAGACCGCCCGCGGATCCACATAATGGTACATTAGAAACATCGAACAGTGAAATGTGTGTAATGAGAATTATCTGGATTGCTTCTGTTGTAACGGCAGGCTTGAGACTGATACACGCTTTTATTGTACCATGAATAGCATTCTTCACTCCCCTCTATTCTAAAAGATTATTTTGTATTGTACTCCCTTTATTATGAGCAAAATAGTAATCAGTTAGTTTATTAGGTGCGTTACTTGCAGAAATGCTTGGGAACTCCTTTTATTCTTGCCCATAAAAGACGCGAACACCTATTTCGGTAAAAAGCTATTAAGAATTTAAGATACGCATAAACATTTTAATGGCTATATTTCGTATTAAAATGTGTTGGTAAGTTATTCTAATTTATACAAATATTTTACACGAGTATAAGTAATCTTCATTAAATTAAAATTCAGCTCAGCGGGGGTACTCGAAGCGGGTATTACCATGATAATTAGCGGAAAACTCAGTGCGATGTGCATTCATCTTGGTAGCGATTATTGTTGGGTTCGGTTTAGTGTGGACTTTATCGTGTTGATTATAGAGTTGAGTATTGTGAAGATGATGTCGATTCTTGACAATCGGCGGATTGTCTCGCGTGGCTGCGTACATCCCCGGTAGTCGAGCAGGCGACGCATCACGTGGGACTCCCTGCGGGGACGCTGATTGCCGACGAGTGTCGTTTAACGCCGATATGGACATCACTAGTGCCAAATTCAAAATTAGAGGAGTTATTAGTGTGATACATGAAATCGGGGTGATATTCTAAAACGTCCCACTGAGCTTTCGTAAATACCTTTTATAGGTATTTAAGTAGTTTTGTATCTATTTTATATGAAGGTCATGTTGAAATGTATGCTAATGAACATATAAAATGAAATAAAAACGTCTAATCAAAAAACTATTTCATTAAGAATATCATAAAAATTGTTGTTTATGAACAATATTTTGCTGCTTTAATTGATTTTAAAGCGGACTGTTTTATAGTTTTTGTTTTAGCATTGAAATGATCATAGATTAGTTAATCTTAGACGTTCCATATTTTTCCAACTGGTCTATTTTTTTATACCCTTGTCTATTCCATAGTTATAATTGATACCTTTGTTTACAAGGTATAATAACGCGCAACAAAACTAATTTGTTCTCCCTGCCCTCCCCATGTTCTACCGTTAAATTAACTTAGAGAATCCAGTAATTTGCGTGTATCGTGACTTAGTATATTTTTACTAATAGGTACGTTATTATAAGCTTTGAAATGTTTCGGATATTCTTCAAAAAGGTGGCGTTCTTGTAATTGGCGTGAATTTTGCAATATTAAAAATGCGCTATTTTTAAGAAAAAAAAACAGTTTTCAAATCTGAGAGCGTTTTCAGAAGCAAAAGTATCTTGATCAAAATGACATTATTTATTGACGTATTCATGTAGATTATTGAAAGTTCAAACAATTACTATACAATTAACCTTTTTTTCATAAATTATTTGGATTTACTTAATTAATTACATAAAAGATATACTGTTAATTATCTAAAATTATACCAAATTAACTGTCACAATACATCACTAACAATACTTAGCATACCTATTGAAAACTTGTCCCGAAAAAAGGGTTTATGACAAAAAAATCGAATAAATAATCAATCACACCATTAAAAAAATCTAATTTTTTTAAATAGCACTCTTCGTTTATCACTCACCACAACAAAATAATTAACACATTACAACTAAAAATCATTAGTTTGGCAAAGGCAGCGCTAAAATGCCGCCTACCTCTGAATGACACAGCACAATCTTCCCCCCATTGTTCTGATGTGTTATTCCGACAAAATTAGCAGGCGATATATAATTTCACGGGAATTATAAAGTTATTAAAAAATATTAAAAGTTGAAGTCGAAGCGCCATTTTAGCGCCTTGATAGATTTGGACGTGTTTTTTTTTGTTGGAGGCGTTAATTGAAAAAATGATTCAGATTTAAGTTGCTAACTTGTTAGAATGTGTGAACTAATTGTTGCGTTTATAATAAGCTGTTGTTTTGATTGAAACAGATAAGTTTTATTAAAATAATAGTTAGCGAACGTTATTTTTTTGTATTGCGCAATAATATTGTAAGTTTGGGGTCGCCTTACTTTAGTTCATCATACAAACTTCTACCCCCTTTCCACCCCTAATAAGGATGATAAAAACTATCCATATCAGGGTCTAAAACCATCTCTATACAAAATTTATTCTAAATCGGTTCAGCGGTTTAAGTGTAAAGGACACAGACAGACAGACAGAGTTACTATCGCATTTATAATGTTAGTATGGATAAACTCACGCTTCTAAGGTGTGAATTGTGTCAGAAATTCGTCAAGAGGCTTGAGACAAGTGGTATACCTACTATCAGAGATGCGCTCCTGAAATGTCAGAACATACAGTGGCCAATCCCATATATTTTGGACACTTGGCAAACAATATTGCTCAGAGAATGTACTTTGTCTTTAACTCATGGTCTATGTAGGTATGTGTAACTGTGTACGTACCTACGTGACAGCTAGACTGTTGCAAGTTTGATGGAGTTTAGGGTCTTCTTCTTATTCTTTTCGCTCTTGACAGAGCGGTCGTGATCACGGGGAATTTTATCCGATCGCTGGTGTTCTTGTCACTCGCCTCACGATCTCTCTCCTGATCTCCTTCCCCTCGATGAAAGTTTAGCGCATTCAATTACTGGACCTCCTATCGCAGAATTAATTTGGTCGATCCACCTCATCGGTGACCTCCCGCGTGGCCTGTTACCGTCTACTCTGCCCTGCACCACCAGGCGCTCAATGGAGTTGTTATTCCGCCGCAAGACATGGCCAAAGAATTTTAGTATGCGAGACTGTACTATCGTTGATAGACGCTGCTTGATGCCGAGTTCTTGGAGTATGGAGACTAGGAGTTTAGGGTACAGGGAACTTAAAGTGGTAAACAAATAACTGCCCGGTTTTACCTAACTTTTTTACATTGCTAAACGTACCTTACTATACCTTCTAACTTCATCAATCGATAAAACACATTCTTTCATCTGCTCTACAATTTCTTTTTCTTCCAACCGTTTCGTATGTACAAACTTGGTTTTTTTTATTGTCCCTTTTTTTTGTTTTCCTCTATAAGAGTTGTATTCGACCAGTCGGACGATTACATCAAGTTCAACCATATATTTTTAGAAATAGTCGTCATAATAAAATACTAACAATATTCAACACACAATATTCTAAAACCGAATGTTCTAATGTTCGAACATGGTGTATAAACGTGAACATAGTACGTGATCCGTCTGTAATCCGACGCGACTATCTCCGAAAACATTGTTGTGCTGAAAGACGACGTATGCCCAATGATGCGGCCAGTTCATGAGACAAAGAACAAGCCAGTAAGTTCAATTGTCTAGTAATAGCATTATTTTTGGAAGAGTTTTAGTTTACCCAGATCCAGTTCTGTCAGCTTGCAATAAATGTTGTTATAGACACATTTTGAAAGAAGACATAATATACAACTGACCAAACACTACGAGAGATCTCGATAGGAGACGATTTGGGTTGCCTGTCCTGATCTATCTGATTTATTTGACCAACAAGTGCTGTAAATTCTGTTCACATTGTGAAAGACAGATATTGCATTCATTATACTCTTATTTATTCTGTGATTATTCAAGTGAAGATACTACGAGAGAGTCCTCTCCAGTAGAAGACAAGTAAGGGTGATATGTCCTGAACTGTCGAAAACCCTTAAAGGTAAATAAAATGTATGAATACTATTTTAAAAGCAAAGATTTTTTAGATTATTTTTTAGAGCTCTTTTAACACATATTTACCCAAACATTTCCATAACATAACTGTTACCTTTAACGTAAACCAGCTCCGAATACCCCACAGAATTCATCCTGCAAGCATACAGTATAACACCATCCAGATACCGTCCACATTGAAACATCGAAACCTAATTTCCTGTCTCAGATACAGCGAGCTCGTCGGTCTAAGCCTAAAGACAAATACACGAACAACACCACTGTCATACGACCTGTCACCCCCTTCTCGCCCATCCACCAACCAACTGATGGAGGGGACTTGTCATAGAAATGCGCCGGTCATGTTAAGCTGGACACGTTGACCAAACAGTCCTAGAGTATTGTGGCGTAAAGGAGATCTGAAAACTGAGTGTTTGATGTGTCTCGATTCGTCTAGCGTGCTCAAGTAGTTAGGGTGTATGGGAGAGTAGGTACTAGGTGGACGGCGAGTAGTTAGTGCGTGTATTATACGGAGCTGGACATGTGCATATGTTATCGCGATCTTGGGTTGAAATTTTGTGATGTGTGACAGACACATCACATTGTGTATACTGTACTCGTAGGATGCTGTCTACAGTCTTACAGTTATTTTTTCTTTTGTAACTGAAAACGCAGTTCTCACAGACGATTATTGTTTAGATTTTTACGCAGAATATTGGACAAACCAGATTTTCAAATAACCTTCATCAAAACCCTAAGAATTAAAATACAAAAAATGCAACGGCTTCCGTAACTGTCAATAACGGTCAAGTATTCAAGATGTCCAATGGCCCCGGCAAACTCGTGTCAATGCAATGTCAATCGATAAACTTGAATCAAAATAATTGATTCATAAAAACCTCCTTAGCCCAAGCAAGTTTTGCAAATCCAAAATTTATTTCGTACAACAAATACTTCATTTGAATGCTCCAGATGATATCAGACAGTCACATGCCTCTGTAACAATGTACTCCAGTACAATACCTTTAATTTTAAGTACGAACCTTTGTCCGAAGTCAAACGAAGTATTCCGAAACCAAAGTCCGATATTTTGACCAGCAACAGTAGCCTTGACGACGAAGTTTTCAAACTTCGAACCGAGTTCGAACAAATTTTTGTTTCAAACTTTTTTTTCTCGTAATTACTGGATAAACATTGGTCTCGGTAGAAACTGTTACTGGCTGGAAAACGTGGACTTCGATCGAAACCCTTTTAGTTCTAAAAGTTTGTTGAACAGCCATCGATTCTTTCGGATTGGTTCTTCAGAAATTCCTATTAGTACGGACTGTTTTCGTCGGTGGAAGAAATTTTGTCAGGAAATAAGCCTATATCCGACGATGCCTACTCATCCCAAGGCACGTGACTTAGTGAATTCCCGGTCTTCGATATCGTAGGCTTGGCCAGGATTAAAATTTAAAGGTAGTCAAAGTTTTTCTCATGTAGGAAGCCTTAAAAACGTACTTGTAAGTTTACTCAGACTTTTTAAAAAACAAGTTGCTTTTTATTTTTCTTTTCTCTGGGGTATTTAAAGCCACGTTTTGCTGCTCTCTTAATCTCTAACTGCTAAATGTTATGGCAGATTTTTTATAACGGCCACGTTAGACAAGACTCTATCATTGAGGAAGCTCTGTATATCTTTTATAACAAACAATTGACATTGTGTATTTACCCTACATCCCTGAATACTCCTTAATTCTTCCCCCAAGTCAGCAAACTTCTCACAGAGCCCAAAGAGTTTGCATCTCATATCAAACTCGTATTAGCAAAAAATTGACACGGGAACTTTTGATTGACGTGGACATCTGAATGGAAATGTTTGTTTATCACACAATAGAGAAGTTCATAGGTCGTTTTGTTGACTGTAGGGACCCGACCTTCTTTTGTTACAGACGACAGTGTCGCAATTTGGAACAAAGATGGTGAAATAAAGGATACCAAAGAATTTTGTTAGACAAGTCAGCAAAAAAATTGGTTTTTGAAAGGTCTGAAAAAAATTGACAAGGACGATGTATAATGAAGGACAGTATGAATGTGACGATTATGATGTATTACTTGAGCTGTTTTAATCGGAGAACAATATATCTATTGATATGAATGAATGAAGAGTTTATGAATGGGACTAATTTTAATCTGATCGTTTGTTTAGTGGTATAGTTAAGAGTGGAAGTTGTTGAATGAGGTCAAATAAGTCGAAATAGATTTGTGGCCAGATTGTCTCAGTTTTTTATTGTAAAGAAATAAAGTCAAGGAATTAATTACAATATTCTTATACTTGAACAAAACACAGTTCTTGGCAAGACTGGTGTCAGACTTCTGGCTGTTGACTATCCATTACGACATTTAAAGATCTACAAATAACAACTGAGTTCAACGGCATAACGTGCTTTCCGCGTCACGGAAAAGGCTCTGCAAGCCTCACGGTTCGATCTTCGAGGTTATGAAAAACCTCGAAACTGTTGTTAGTAAAAAGTCTATTTCTTTTGGAGATAGACTTTTTTGAACCTAATGCTGTTTTTTAGAAAACACTTAACTACACACTAGTTTATTAGTCAGATACAGAGTGGGCGACAACATCTTAGTTTTTAAAATTACGTTTTAAGAAAACAAGATTGTTTTTTACATTTGTATCGAATTAAATCATGTTTATTGACACCATGATAATGTCGATGCGGTTTTCAGTCGAAAACACTCCTGTTTCTCCTGCATTACACTACAACGGCTCCGCGACCGTTAACTACGGTCATTTTGCCATAGTCATCCAACAATAAAGAACAAAATCTATTCATCCACTCTATTCTCTAGTACGGGAATCTAAGAATAAGTAACCGCCAAGAAAAGAAGAGAACCTAATTAAAAATATTAAATAGTCCACCATCTATTTCAATTTACCGTACAATCGCGAACAAAAGTGAAAAATGCGCGTCATCATTCAGCCTAGATTACGTGCAAATAGCGCGACAACAAAAAAATAAAAAAGTTAGAAAAAAGTCACCTAAAAATTACTCATGGCAACAATACTTCGTTAGTTTACCCTTTATAATCAAATGAATAGTAGAACACAATGAGATAGGACGCATCCTTCCACTTACTGTCTCACGTTCATGTTTACATATATAAATCTTAGAAAAGTACAATTGTAACAAAATGCATGTGTCACCTTCGTAATAATATGTTAATTTATATGTAATGTAATAAGTTCTTGTGTGAATGGCCCGGGCGGCTGGGTACTATAAGGGCCCGGGCCATAAGGGCCGGTACTGTAAGGGCTTGGTACAACGTAAGGGCAATTGAATTGCGTTAATCCATTTTATTGCGTGTCACGAGCAGTTGGTTTTTTAAGTTATATGTACAGTCGTAAAGTTTGGTGTGGTTGGCAAGGTAGTAAAATTGGACACGGCGGTGAAAGGGTTGGGTAGTGCATTCATTGTACGCTCAGTGAAAATGAATAAAATGTGTAACAACCATTTATTTCTGACATTTAATTCTGTACGAATTCTTGGATTTTCCTCTGAATTATAGAAAAAGAAAAATACCATTCACATTTTAACGTATCACATACATTTACTTATTCATTCACATTCTTTTATTATATATGCATTGACCTTTACCAAAGCGTCAGATAGTTATTTTCACTTCGCTCTAAAAAAGTAACTGAAAGAAAATGGTATAAATAGAATGTGCCCATAACACTTTCGTCCCCGCCTGTACAAACTAGACACTTCTTCCTATCCACGGTCCAGACAGAATTCCGGCCACCCTAAATCACTCTCAATTGTCCTAAAAAACCCCATGCAAATGCTATAAAGGCCTAGTCGAGATTAGTTCCCTATGAATCAAGTAATTAGGGGATTTATATGCAAAGTCTTTTCTGTGGTGCACATTATTAGTTCATAAAGGGCTATGGTAACACGGCTCAATGTAATTTTGAGTACACATATTGTGGGACGAGGTGGTCACTCCCGTTGTACTAGATTTATGATCCGTACTGATTTAATAACTGTATGATAACGGATAATATTTATGGCCTGAAGTGTACTATTCCCAGGAGAGTCCGTTGGGCCAGCATCTCATTACGGCGTGAATTTTTGAAATTTAAAAACCGTATTTGGTTACTCGAATGTCCGTTTTTGGCTTTATTCTAAACAATATACCTGAGAAGAGAAAGCCTAAGCACAGGGCGTTTCCTAAAAAAAAGTATTCAAAATACTGTATCACTAAAAGAGGAGGCCGTAGAAATATGTAAAGAGACGAATGAAAAAGACAAACGTAAAAGACAGAAAAATAACTTAACTTTCATTTTCATTAACGCCAAACAATAACAATACCCATTTTCATTTTACACATCTCTCTAAACTTCAACAATTTATTTGCACTACACTACACCAAATTACACATAGTTGCAGGAAAAAATACCTAAAATCTAATCTCATTAGGAACAACAAACACTTGAACATTCACCACCCGCTCTCGACTCAACGAGCCAGTTTATTTGGCACGCACTGCAGTACACTGGCGGACAATTAAATCGCAAATAAAATTAAACACAGTGCGATGGATTATCGCGATATTGGGGGTGGTTTTTCGATGCAGTTTTACAAATAGGAGTGTGAAGTGGTGTTTGGTGCCGGTTTTATTATTCGCTGGGTGATTTTGTTTGGTGGGAGTGTAATACTAATCGGTGTGTTAATATTTTATTGCATGGGAACTCATTGTTACTGGTCTCCTATTTATTTATAAGGGTGTCATATTAATGGAACAAAAATAATGGCCGATAAGAAACGACTACAATCTTTTTCTTGCCCGAAATCGCTGTAGTTTTTATATTGATAAACATTAGACATATGATGTACTTACATTATATTGATTTGCTCTTTATCCTACTAATATTGTAATTTAAAAGTCTATGTAATTATTAATTTAACACGCCTTAACGGCTGCATGGATTTGGTTGAAATTTGGAATACAGTAACAGCAAGTATGACCTGAATAGGACATTGACATTTATTTTTGACTGCTGAAAGCTGGCAACAGATTGGTGGTCAATATACCCTTGCAACTCTGAAATCCAGTTTACTCAACTTACAAGCAAACTAGCAAAAAATTACCTTACCTGTCTAAATAAAACAATAAGCATAGCACATTAAAATCATCCACCAACCCAAAACACATCCACCAATTAATTAAAAAGCCCCGTACAAATAATTTACAAGCCAGTTATCACCACGCTCACTGCTCACTGCCTACCCCTCAGTCGCACTTGTGGGCGCAACGAAGCTAGGAGCATATTGTTTGGACCATAGTTTAAGTTACCATCAATAATGGATGGCACCCTTTGTTGATGGTAGTCTGTTAATGTGATGTGGCGTTTTTGGGCAGTTTTGAGTACATTGATGGCTGGAAAACATTGAACTGACTCTTTACTCACTTTTCTCTGAAAACAACATTATTTTTCTTTGCCTGCGCTAAATTTCAGAATTTGAATCTTACTTATTGTGAATAAAATTAAGGAAACTAGAAATGTAACAATTGCAATATTTATGTGGCATTTCAGTAAAGACAGATGCTCATAATTTTCATTCCCAATCGTCCAATTTTGGACATAAAAATAATTGAATTGCGTCAACAGTATTAACAAAGGGAGGTCTATTGCCAGCAGCGATACTTTGGGAACTATGTTAAAATGCCTAGTTACAAATACATTAAATTTGACCATGGAGAAAAATAATTAATCTATCTAAAAAGTTTAATAAAACAAGCAGTGTATCTCTCGCAACATGCAACACACAATAAGCATAAGCTAGCAGAGGGAGATACATTAATCCGTTTTAAGGGGTGAAGATTCAATTGGAACTGATTTCGATGGTCCTCCAGCGATTTTTGTGTGTACTCCCCTTACTTATGTTTGTTGGAAATCGATTATCTTATCGAGAGGAGGATATCGATTTTGAGGATTAGTGAGGAGGGACTATTGAAGGTCAAGGTTGTTTGCGACAGAAATCCATATGTTTTTAAACTGCTATGTAACCCTTTCGTTTTTGTAGCACTTTGCTGTCAAACTAAGGATCAGTTATGTTATTTTAAATCATAAAACTGGAAAAGGCGGTGTCTTATTCTGGACATCAATCTTTGCAAATAGTGTGACGTCTGAAGTCTGGAACCGTAAAATTAATTCCACTTATGATCTCGGTGGATGGTAAGCGATAGATGAGGTCTGCGAAAGAACGAGTGAGCCCAGAAGATATTCACTCTTGCTTAAGTTGCTTTGTAGGTTGACTGGTCTTCGGATACCGAAGCTATCGGAGAGCTACACAGATGCTTAGTCATTTGTAAAATACATTTCATATAAAATTTCTTCTTAACACCAACTACAAATACCTCAACAAACTGTTTGCTTAAAAACGTAGCACGCTTCTGTCATGTCAGGTACCTCCAAAAACAAAGCCTTTGACAAATGAGCCTCTTTCACGTGCACGCAATGTAGAGTACCTTGCTACTCCACCTTAGGTTGACTACTTACTACCGAAACAGAAGTTTGACACATATTGTGTCCAACCTTTTGTATCTTAACGACTTTTTTAAGACCCTTCGTTCCACTATGTCAGTAATTGAAGTAGCTTTACAAAAATAATGAGTAAGTATTAAGAGATAATGTTCCTGAGGATATTTAGGTAATGTGAGGCAGTAGCCAGAATGGTAGTACAGATTACTTAGGGACACAAAAGGGATCTCATGGCTATGGGTTGCACAATTTTCTAGCAGCCTTAGAAGCTGCTTATATTGAGTGGTTATGTTTTAAATATGAGCTAACAGTACTAACACGATGGTCGATAGCTGCATAATTTCCTATAAGAGATTAATGTGTGTAAATAGTTCTGATAGTCGATACGTATTAAAGAGAATATCGTCTAGCCAAATGAGTATTCATCGCTACTTTTTTTGCTATAACTACAACATCCTACCTACCAAGGGCAACACAACACTTAAAAAAACTTTCAAAAAGCGATAAAAAAAACAAAATGAAGTACTAAATCTACAAGTAGGAAAAATATAGGTCACATCCACGCAAAACAGCCATCGCTCAACATAATGCTGGGACTCGTGTAGTCTTGAAGGAGAAGTGCAAATTGGTTTCCAGCGACAGCCAGCGTTGAATGGATGACGTCATCATTATTAGTCTAGTAATCTATCCACCAAATTACTCCAAAAAGTTTCCCTGACAACATCAATACCGAACCAAATCACTCATTTACCCGATCGCAAAATCTTGTCCTCCCTCTATGACTCACTAAAATTCATTTTCATCGGACTTCAACGAACAATAGCGGTCAGCAGTGGTTGATTGAACCAAGAAAAGGCTTTCACGGCGTTGTACGTGCGGCATTAGCATCTGTGGCGATAACATCTCAATGACAAAGGCTATGCGAGCGTGTAACGCAGCTCAGCTTGGCTATCTTTTGTCATTACAATCACTTGACACTGTTGGTGGGAAGACAGTAGGTTAGCAAAGACATTTGACATTGTTTTTTGTTTGTTTCAGAGGCATACCAAAAATGGAACCACGGAGATCATCTAGCCGATCGACACAAAGAATTGCATTGCCACGTTAACGACAGCAGAGAAAGTATTATATGAGGAAGCATGTGCAAGACCTTAGACTCTGGACAACATCACATTAAAGTACCAAAAACAATTGTTGAAAAATCAAAATGTAAGGGATTTTGACATATTGGTAGCGCATGTCTATTCCATACATTTCAAACTTTTTGGCAATTGTTAACGCTGATAGAAGTACAATTATTGAATTATTTGGAACCTCTGGTTGAGACTCGAACAAACCAGGGAAGCATGGTACAAAAATAAGGAGATCTATTACCAAGCAGTGAATGGAAAAAGGCTACCAATAATGATGATGAAGAACACGAAAAAAATGTTGACTGTGAATTTTGATATGTTTGTAGTTTAATTTAAAAATAATGGTATCAAAAACATTCCAACATAAGCAACTGTAGTATAAGCGAATTGACTTCCAGACAGAAATAATTACAGATTTATCTGATATTGATACAGAGAGCCGTTTGGCACATCCAATTGGACTACAATCACATTAATAGAATGATATGGATCACCGTGTCTGGGACGAATATAAAAATTGAATATAGCTTAAATCGAAGACGTAATTAATAAGTCATTTTTAGCTACATTATTTATTAAAACCAAAACCTCATTATGTTTCTTGATGTACTTACATAGTTTATTTCAAAATCTTAAATGTCAACGACGTATTATAAATGTATTTGAAATATTCTCCTGATTTGTATTTTTAGTACATGGCAATTTATTCCAGCGTGTTTATTTTGTATATTACTTGCAGTGTAAGAATTAATTTATATTTCACTTCTTCTTCAGTCGGTCCCTCATTACTAAGGATTGTGGTTACTGGACCCCTTTAAGCGGACAATCTGCCTCCATCGATTCCGGTCCAAAGTTGCTACATTTCACTACTCGGGATAAAAAACATTTCTAGTCACAGCAAGGCAAGTTGTGTTGACTTTGACAACTTGACTGTTACAGCCCTGAGGACTGAATAAGAACATCAAACTGCCTAACAAAGAATCCAAAAACGTCCTCATCTTAATCATTCACATTGCCTACTTGATCTACTGCATATGCTCCACTGTGACCGCCGGAATCTTGTCGCTTTGTTCTACCAGCTACCCGAGTTAGCGTCGCCATCCTCGTTACAGACTTTGAAAATTAATGAGTGACTTTGTCCAACAACGTCTCAATTCCCATCTCATTGTTTGTTATGAATATAGGTGGCATTGTCAGTGAAACTATATGTTCTAGCTTGTTTCTTGCTTCTTTGCTCTGTTTGGTATTCATGTCTGCTTGTCTGTTGTCTTGTTTCATGTTTGTATTATCGATTTTGATTTTGTTAGAGGTAATTGTTGCTTGATCTTGTTGTGATGGTGAGGTATGTTGTGGTCTTCCGGTTGCATTCTTCGAATATTTTAACAAGGGCTACAGTATTTTCTATTAAATTCTAAATTACTGTTATACCCTCTGTAAATTCATCCTTTACTTAGCTAATCTGTTTTACCATCATTATAACTATCGCCTGTCCTGATGAAACTACTATTATTTCTGTAACTTCTAAGTTATTAATACACATTTTTTTTATTTCTTGGACTTCGAATCGAATGTCAAATATAGTATTTTGTTTACGTTTTTGCCCCAATACTCCTAATTTTTATCAAAAACCCAATTTTACCCGGATATAATGATCACCTGTTAGCTAAATATTTGCTGAATTCCACTACATTTTCATGGGTTGCCTATAAGCAGCTGTTAAACATCTTTTTCTTCTATTCAAGGTGTTTAACAATTCCACATTTCTTAAATAATTCACCGTTTAATTTGTGTGCAAACATGATCGCTGGATCAAGCGCACAAAGCGCTGTGTTTAGCTGTCACTCACGCGGTGAACAATAGGGATGTGCTTAAAGTATCCGTTTTGCAACAATGCTCAAATAGTGTTGTTTATGTAAAGGTCCGCAAGATAAGGGTGACTGCAACTGGCTGGAGCGTTAGCAGAATATTAATTATGTGGAAGTTGTTGTGTAGAAATCGATACGGAGATAAGTTAAGATTTTTTTTGTCTTCTTGACCATTGGACAAATAAAACTTCCTTTGAGTAGCGTCACGATTTCTTATTTATTATTTCTTTTGTCTCAGATATGAAATGATATAGTTTTGTTAGTACGTACAAATACTTATATACTATGTTAGTCACTTAAAATTAGATACTGATACAATACATAATTATACTACGTCATGTCAAAATTTAAGTACACAAAAATCTAAAAAGAGTAAATTGTTTATGCATTTGGTACAATGTATATAATATCATCAGGTGAAATAGTGGTCAAGCTCGAGCCTATCTTATATAATATAAAAATGAATCGCAAAATGTGTTGGTAAGCGCATAACTCAACAATGCCTGGACCAAATTTACCAATTCTTTTTTTTAAATGTTCGTTATAGTCCAAGGATGGTTTTTACGAGAAAATCGAATAATTTCCGGGAAAACCCTAAGAGCCCTAACCCTAACAGCCCTTTTCTTTTTCCCATACAAACGTTTTCTAACTAAACTGACATTTTCATGGGATCGTGACGTGACGTCTGTCTGTCTTTAGGGTAGGTAGAATAGAGTAGGTAGGTGAGGGTAGGTAGGGTAGGGTAGGTAGGGTAGGGTAGGTAGGGTAGGGTAGGTAGGGTAGGGTAGGTAGGGTAGGGTAGGTAGGGTAGGGTAGGTAGGGTAGGGTAGGTAGGGTAGGGTAGGTAGGGTAGGGTAGGTAGGGTAGGTAGGGTAGGTAGGGTAGGGTAGGTAGGGTAGGGTAGGTAGTGTAGGGTAGGTAGGGTAGGGTAGGGTAGGTAGGGTATTAAGGTAGGTAGGGTAGGGAAGGTAGGCTAGGGTAGGTAGGGTAGGGTAGGTAGGGTGAGGTAGGTAGGGTAGGTTAGGTAGAGTAGGTAGCCAGTTGACGGGAGCGAAACCGCGGGTGTCAGCTAGCTGAAAAAAAAAAACATTTAAAATGAATGTCAATAAAATAAAATAAAATGCCTTGCAAAATCCAAAAAAAAAATAGTTAAAGTTGTAAAATTCATTAAAATTATATAATAAAAGTTATTTAAAGATATTTAATTTTTATTATAATTTTACAAAATAAATTTAACTCTTTTTAAATGTTACTTTTTTAATTTTAATTAACAAATTTGTTAAACGTGCACATTTAAAATGAGAAATTTATCATTCCTTATTTATGCCACAAAATTAAATCACCATCAATTAATTTTCATCAGCTTGTTCTGCTGACACTACTTACCGGCCATGGGAAGAGGATTACAGTATCTCGTGTGTGTGACGTCATGAATGTAAAATTAATACCGCGAGACATAACGCGAGCCGACAGACGCAATCGTTGGGAACGTATTAGTAAAGTGGAGTGTGCAGAGAGAATAGAAACAAAATAATATGGAGGATACATTGAAATTTATGAAGCAAGAATAAAAGAAAAAGAAAGTTACATATCAAAGTACAACTAGAATGAAGTCAATTATGGCAATATAGGTAGAGATAGAGTATGCAGAAAGAGACAAAATATGAAGGATATATTGACGTTGATAATGCACGAAGAAAACACAAGAAAACGTTAGAAATTATTTCAGACGCAGCTGTGGAGTGTGGAGAGAAAATTGAAACGAGAAGCCGGGCACAATAAAATAGGAAAACCATAACAAGGAAGAAATGGACGCTAGTCAGCAAGTGAAACAATTAGAGATTAGAAAGAAAGTTACTCCAACTTCAAACTGGTAAAGAAAACATATTCAAATAAGTGTCGGTTAACTAACTGCTTTAGTAATAATGCTAAAACAGAATGTTTCAGTGAGGATTTTTTTTGTCATATGAAAAGAATGGATTCTGATTTGAATTACTTTACTGAATAAAAATATAGTCTGCATATTCCAATACAAATATGAAAAATTGCTGCGACACCTACAAAACGATTGTGTGCATAATATTATTAGTGAGTAATCATGAATATTAGAGTTACTATAGCACCACAATATCAAGACCCATGTACAAAAACTTATATTCCTCCTCCAGTCCCTATTATGACAATCGACGGGCCAACACAGGTCAACTAATTCTGGGAATAGTCCAATGTAACAAGATCCCTAATAGCTAACATCTAAAAGGTCAATGCAGGTCAAGTTATGCTGGATCTCCACCCTAGTGTGAGAGTTGAAATAAGCCGCATTTTAGCAACATATCTGTTTGTTTCCTTTGTTATGCAGTGTTTCAGGGTGAGTGAGATTTGTATTAATAAATTTTTTATCGTCTCATCAAATCAGTTCTGATGTAAATCAAACTGGTTGTAGTTATTTTTGAATTTCATGGTGATTTGCAAATGAAAAGAGAATATAAAGAAAACAGTTGCTGCTTTGTCCTGGTTGTTTTTAAAGGGCTTAATACCTCAGGTGTTTTCAAAGTGTTTGAAAAACAAATACTTATGTATGTATTAACTGACATATATCAAAACAACATGCAAACAAATTTTAAAATGCTTATATATTAATTAAATAATAATTAATTATTACAACCCTACATAAACTTTTTCATTCTAGCTGTACAACATTTGCTTAAAAAAGTTATAGTCCGAAACACCACTCAAATATATTAATAATAATAAAATTCCTGTTTCGACCGGATCGGACGAAACTCAGCAGCCGAAACGCCTTATAAGCCCATGGGTCTAAAAGTCGAAATAACAAATCATATTGGACGATTGCAACTCAGGATGCACAGGCTACTATATCGAAACATGTACTGACCTAACCTAACCTTCTCTTCATTTAAGAAATGAGGAGAAGGTTACAGCACTAGCAACAACATTTGAAACGAGGATAGTAAACACTCAACTCATCTCATCAAGCCCCCTCAACATGAACGACAGATCACTAACCCCACCACCCCATCAAACCCGTCATTAAAAAAATTGCTACTTTTCTACAACATTCCTACCTGACCCGAAGGTCCCAGCGGGCTACCGGCCTCGATAAGGAACTGCGAAAATTTACGATAACTTCCCGTGATGGCCCCCGGCTGGAATTAGCATGCAATGGCGATACCAGGCACGCAAATATCCGAGGAGATGGCGGCAAAGAAATTATTGTGGCTAAATAGAATTAAAATAATGATTTAGATGTAGAACGCCTATGAAAGTAAGTGATAGATGAATGAGAGGATTTGTAGACTTTGTTTGATTATGGGATTGTGGTGCTAATGAAATTGTAAGCAGTTGCAATTTTGAAGTGAAATGAAATCAACAACGATCATTTACTAAAGAAGATTTAAAGATTAAGTTTCGAATAAACTTTGTTAATTAATCGCCATAAAGCTAATAAATATCTTGCCTGCTATCTCATTTAACTTATAAAATCCAAAACTTTTCACGGAAAGATGAACACTGAACTACTTAGTGTAAGAAACAGCCGATCGATTCAATAGACATCACCGTGATGACTTAGAAGAATCAGTCATTCTAACCGATAATGCTAGGCATTAACAGCTTACTTCGAGCTCATTCCATTTAAGTCACCACGGTGAGATTTTTTAAATAATATTATGAATTATATTCGATTACAAAAACTTTTACTGCTTACGAATTTATCTTCCACACTGACCCACATATCCTCCAGAAAACAATAACAGTTATCTAATTGAAGACATAAAATACCTGAAGTATACTTGTTTTATAACAATGGCTGAACAAAAATGCAATCCCGTGACATGTCAGCATAAATCTAAGAGAAAAATACTAACTTTGCCCTTTATTAACTTACCAACTCAATGTTGAAATGTTCTAAAATTTATACAAAGATACAGAGAAAAATCAACTATTATGGTAGATAGAGGTAAGGTTTGGATTTGCTTGGTGGACACTTTTGTAGATTTTACGAGAAAACTTATAATAAATGCATAATTAATCACTTAAATGTGGTAACAACCCCAAAATGGGCTTTTCCGTAAAAGGCAATAAAGGAAATGCTGCTTAAATGTCTTTTGGCATCGCTTCGTATGCTTCAATTATGATAATTGAAATTTTTGTTTAAGAAAACGTAAAGATAGCTAAGTGTTTTGTAGATTATGCTGATTCAAGGATTAAAGATGATAATTTTGATGATATGAATGCAAAACAAAACAGCAAAATGGTTTGTGATAAAACTGTCACGCTAAATTCTTTTCTAGGCAAAGCTTCTGTGACGATTTGCGACGGATTGGTCGGAGTAGGCAACACGACGGGAAGAGTGGAAGACCAAAGGACCGGGGCCTTTTGTCCAGCAAAAGGACAACAACATAGGATGACTAAAAAAAGAATCCATTTCTGACATGGACAAAAAAGTAAATTTATTATAGTTTCATGTGAATATAAAGATGATAGTCTATTTTTGGCAGAGCTTATATACACAACCAATACTTAACCAACATTCATCGCAAAAATATGCCAAACTAATTCATCACCACAAGCAATATCAATAAAACCCAACAACAGAGCCATTGCCTAAATTATTATACCTTAAACCTTTGTTTTGCAATCCACATACAACACTAAATCACGAACACCCATCAGAAAGCATCTTTGTTTTCAAACTCTAAGGGAGATCTCATAGCATTGCGGTCGAAAAAGATGCTTTTGAAAACCTAAGTTTGCCATATCTGTCAAACCAAGAAACCAAAAACTACACAATAGTCAACCTTATGAGTTTAGTATTAAGGAAGTTTAATAGCTATAGTGGTGCAAAAGCCCTTTGGCACAATTTTATCGAAGGCAGACAAATGAAGTCGTACGTCAAAATCGTCAATCTCGCGTCGGTCGGTTAACCCGAACGAGCTGTTGGGGATGCGACTTTTACGACACAATATTTCAATATGCTTACGAGGGGTTATCTCGTTGTTCATTCGCATAATCCAATGTGGTGTGGGCTCGAGGTGTAATTAGGTTTCGAAATCTGAACACATATGTGCGAGGTGGTAATGAATTTTGTCTTAAGTTGGCAGTTGAGTAATATGTTATTGAGATGATTTTGTCGTTAAGAAGTGAATAATATGTAACTATAGTAGTCAGTTTTTGTTAGAAGATACAGTTGAAAAGTAAAATATAGTAAGTACATCAGTGACTAAATTTTATCATTGAAAAATGCAAAATCTTTCTTAATTACAAAGCATAGTTCAAATTCAAACCAACAATTTGAAATTAGACTATCACCATAATGTATAGAGCGATAATACGATACCATTGTCTACATATCCACCTGCCGATATCAATACCGCAATAAGGAAATGAGACCTAACTTTGAGCCACAGTGATTTACAGTTCAGTTCAATCAATCAATGCCTAACCAAAATTTGAATCCAAATTCACAAGATTCGAACGAGCAGTCAATTACCAAAAATCGCTTTACAACCAAACAAAATCTACGTATTCCCAAAAACGTATTAAATCTGCGCCGAACTATACCTATACTTCCATCGACAGGTCTAATACTCTAAAGGTAGACCGTCAAGGGTCTAAACTGGCCGTCAAAGGTACGTCCAACGCGAATGGGCACTAAATCAGTGCTAATCCGAGCATGACATCCCCCGCCCTCTCTGGTCTTTATTCCTGGACAAAGGTAGACGGCGTTAAACAAAAATCCTGTGACGAAAGGTTACATCGTGGTTTGTGTGTTAATCTATGGTTAATATGTAGTTAACATTAACTCAATCGACTAAAAAATCCTTATACAGATGGTTGAGGACGCTTGCAGCAACAGCGACTCCATCTTTAATCATACTTACTAAATTTGGTTGGCTTGTCATTTACTGAAATTTATAGATGATTTTTCCGTTGACTGAGTTAGGAGGAGGTTCTTTAAACTGACTTGGAATATGGGAGTTAATAATAGGCTTTGCTTTAACATCACTCAAATAAAGCCAAAGCCGACAAATTCAACAGCCTTTAACAGCCGAATAAAAGCCTCTATACACCAAAATACACCAGCCAAATCCTCGTCACGTTGACTGCCAAAGATAACAACGCCACCTGCACTATCAATGACATCGTATAACACAAAAATTAAACGCTAACCATCGCTCAAATATCCAAACACCAACCACGGTGGAACCTACCAGACCATACCAAGAAAAACATTGAATGCCAGCATAAATCTATACGAGCATTGTTGCCTGTCCTCGGACAACGGGCTTATAAACACGGCCAGCTTCGGCCAGCCACGTCAGGTGGCCGTAAATACCGATAAACGGCCATAAATGGCTTTAAATAGCTTGAAACGGGGATAAGCTATTTATCCTCGGGTCCCGTTAATAGAACCAAGCGATCGATGTCATTAATTTGTTCCGTAATGGGTTTTGATTCGCGAGGTTTAAATTGTTGTGCGTTTTGGTTGCCGATGGAACGGCTTTCGTGCAGATGAAAAGCCAGCCTATATAGTCATTTGTCTAAAGCTATGCCAGCAAAGGAGTAACTTTTATATTTATAAGAACGGTCACATTCTAATTTGTCCCATTATATCTAACATTTGCAAAAATCTTTATATAGATTGATGTCGAGATGTGATCGCGACTAGATTTGCGCATTTTAAATTATGAGAATGTCCTTCAAGTATCCAAGTATGGACCAAATGATACATACAATGTTCAGGTTCAATCAGGTTTCAATAATCATCAAATACATTGAATAATTTCACTGTCTACAGTTCAGTAAAAATATGGTTACACTCTAGAGGTCCGTAATAAGTTAGTTCTATCAATACTTCTGACCTCTTGACAGTACCTACCTGTCCAAGTCCCAGTTTTTTGAGCCGTAGTTAACTCAACTAATGGTTAAAAATAGTAACAAATGGTTTCAAATTTTGCTAAAATAATTTTGCTATTTTTCTTCAAATTTTAGCCTAACAAATTGTCAAATATTAGTAACTCTCCAAATTATTTGACCATTTGGTAGCCTAACAATTGATGAAAAAACGTAGTTACCAACGGATAAAAAAAAATTGGTCTTAGATGCAAAACAACATATCAACATTTACATCAGCTGTCAACACTACCAATTTCTTCATCCTACCACCAACATTGGCCCAACGTTTCAAACCGCAACAAACACCCATGTTTGTCCAACACGTTCGATAAGTTTCATTATTTATCTGCCATTGTTTGGTTCACATAAACACAGTGGTTTATGGGCCCAGAGTCAGTTTCCTAACAACTCTTTAGAGGTAATAAACTCTTTAGGGTTTCGGAGAGAATTAAGTTTTTAATGCTGAAATGCTGTCTGGGTTCAAGCTATTTAACTGGTGGTTAAATTTTATGTAATTGTGGTGTGAGGTGACTTCTAGACTGAAACTAGTCGGACAAACAAAATAATACTTAAGATTGTGTCCATCGGTTGGGTTATACGCCTAACTTCAAAAATTCGGTGATATCACAGGGTTTTGATATTGTGTGTGGTTTTACAAAAGAGCTTGAAGATTAGGTAAACAACTAAATTATAACATGCTTAGGTGGTGCAGTGTTTTGCCTGAAAATTAAATTGAATTTGGCTTAGAATGAAGCTTTTTCCTTTCTGATGTAAGTATGTATACCATATCACCTACTTACCAAAACTACTCAGACTCACCCTAAACATTATTCCAAATAACTAATACTTATTATACATACCTAAATAAGTGTAAGTAGCGACATGTTGAACAAACAGTGCATTGAACAGGGCGCGATGTGTCAAACGCAAGGCGGCCGTTTACGAAAATGTCGTGATTTCCTTTTTCGGGACTACTTGTAGTTTGTAGTGTACTCCCAGTACTTGTATTGTGCTATTATAGAGTTCATTATGAATCAACAATGAGTGGGGCTAAGATGGGGTGTAGTGAAAGCTATGTAGAAGAGATGGCAAAGATAGGGGTAGCTCTCTTCTAAAAAAATAAAATGCAGCCTACCAATGCCTTCATTGGCAGGCTGCATTTGATATTTTTTGTATACTCGTATTTTTCGCTGAGTCATACCAGTAATTTATGTGTATTTTACGGCATTATATAATTGTGCCTAAATATTTTAATCCACGTTCTTTGGAAGTGGAATACTGACAATTTTGACAAAATATTTGAACATGTAAAAAAAAAATGCAAAAAATTCAAATATTTGAATATTTGAATTTTTTTTTAAGGTTTCTGTATGTATTGTTTTTATTATCTTGGTGTACAATAAAGTATATATAAATAAATAAATAAATAAATAAATATATCAGTTCACATCGCATGTCCATCGCTTAGCTTCCACTGTCCATCCATCCCACACATTACGCCCAAAATGACAAAGAACTAATGTCATAATATTTGAAGGAGACCTAAACGCCGCCACTGGTCCACCTCGTACCACCAGTCACAGCAGCCGAGTCAACAAAGCATTTCCTGTCAAAAATACTGATTAAATAACCATGTATGTATACCCGAAGCGCCTGTAAATATTGCTTACCATAAACGAGAAATACATAATAGTTGAGCTCACTTCGAATAATATAGATTGTTGGAAATACTCGTAGCTTTCTATGGACGGCCACGTTTTGTGGTTTTGTGAAAGTCGGGATTTTATTTGTTGGCGTTGATATGAGGTGGAAAGCTTGTCACGAGGTGTGATGTGGTACTAAAATATATGATATGGTAATGTTGATCATAGATGTGAAATGATTGGTTCTTCCTTCAAACAATTTATAGGCAAAGAGAAATACTTCAGTCATGGAAAGGGGGAAGAGAATAGCACGTTTGAAACACAGAATAGCACGTTTGAAATAAAAATGTCATGCTAAAATCGTGCCTCTGCAAGAGCAGACTCATATCTAGAGAATCCTGATTTAAAACACTCAACACAATCATTGATTAACCCAAATTTATTCCAAATAAATCATTACTATAATCCAACACTTCAAGGAAACTCTTAAAGAACAATTTATTTCGCAATTTTGCAAAACCCACAAAAGACAAAACCAAGATCTTAACCCCATCTCAAAGGAAAAGACAATCGTTCAGTTGTTACTCATTTCGTTTAAGTTCCCGGTGAGGACAGCCAGACACACAGGCCCACGTGGGTGTAAAGTGGCCACTACACACAATCCTTGGTTTGTTTAAGTAATGGACTATGCCAGGAGCATTGGCAATATAGAGGCAGGTGTGGAGAGGACTTTATACTGCTAAGAATTTGGTGAATACTTTGTTATTATTATCACAAGTTTTATTTTAATATTTATTTATTTATTTCTCTTACCGATGGTAAATAAAGTTTAAGGAAATTGCCTTCAAAAATAATGGACTAAAACAGTGATCTGAAATCATGTAACCTGCACTGAGCAGAGTGGCTATTTTTCTCGTTCCTTCTCTCAAGAAGAGGCCTTTGTTTGACAATGGGACAGTTAAAAGCCTTTTTTTACACTAACAAACGAACCACAGGACAAACCATATTTTAAAACTCACAAATATTAATGAATTTTATAATTTATTTGTTCATAAGAAAGCAGTGATAATTCGTTTAGGATATTTTAACGACAGCAGTGGACACTCGAGTAGATCCCCAAAAATATATAATGCAATGATGGCTCCATCCCTCTGTGCCACACTTCGGTGGCGCGTACTACAGAAGTCGTCGTCTATTTTGTAAACGTGTGTCCTTCTGAGAAGCGTCACACAGCCTCTAAGTGGGGTTATCATCATTATTTGACCAAATTAACACTTTTAACCACAGCCCCGTCCACCCCAGTTTCCTGATCTTTAGAAGTTACTTGTTCCAGTTCTACGGTACTAATTTTCACGCTATTTTTGCCTTATACGGCGAATGGGGTCTTGAGTTGCTGGAACATTGAGCTTCACACTTTGACTTTGTGTTTCGTAGTCATAATAATTATCTATTATTGAAAGGATTGTTCTTATACTGGGTATAAATTATTGCTAATCTTAGAAACAGTTGTGAAAAAAGGTTGACAAGTAACATTTGCAATAGCTCTTTGCAGAAATAAGCTCATCTCTGTCTTACTGCAATAGGGCTCATAGTTTCGAACAATTGTTCAGGCAAGTGCTTTCATATAATACTATTGTATGGTCTTTACTGATTGCGACAGGATACGTTGCCAGCAGTAAGGTCGAAGTTTGAATGCATAGATCTCATACGAAGTTTTCGAGTTCTAAACATTTTTATTAGGATTCAATCTAGAAATCTGCAATCAGTCCGATATCTTTTCCTTACCTATAATAATCTTTATGATAGTCTCTGCTGAACCATTTTAAGACACTGATAACCTACCAAAAATAATGACAACTAACCAAACCACAGCCAACAAAAAATCACTAGAACCTCTCAAAAACACCTCAAAAACCAACACCGTCCATAGTAACAGTCAAATAACAAGCGTTAACTCCGCTAGATCTAATTCGTTTCTTTATCCGTCCAATTATCACAGTAAGAACAAACCTAGCGTGCCAGCCTGTTTGTCTTATAATGCCTTAACAACCAGTGTTAATGTGATGGACAAACAGAAAATTGGATCGCGGGGTAATATTGGTAGCTGACTGTAGTGAGCTTTCGTATTCTAGGAACTTGGATGACCGATTGAAATGGAGAGTGAATTCTTGAGCTATGGTTTGAAAAAATATGTGGCGATGTGCTTGTTTGAAAATATATGTAACACTTGTGCAGAATATTAAGGCACTTAGAGCCCATTGCGCCGAAAATTTAACTCAGAGTTAATTGCTAACACGAGGTTAAACATAAAATATGTTATATATATTAGGTTAGTTGACAAAAAATGTCTATTTAGTCCGCCAGTTAGATAACCTAAAAATATTGGACATGTATTTTTTCTTTTGCCACGTAAACAAAAAACGGCGATATAGTGCATTGAAATATCGTGTGACGTCACGGTGTGCTACACTTTAAACTGACAATCAAACTTTGATGCACTTTATCTTTGTCAATTTTTCTTGGAAGAAGTAATCGCCTCGCTTCCATAGCCTTTGCGATTATCTGGGGGTCACTAAAGCTGATTCTGGATTTAGGAAGTTGCACTTGTTCATGGATAGTGTGGCTTGGCGATAATCCTCCAAAATGGGATCATTTGGAGGCTTATGGGACAAGCCTTCCTTCACCACTTATTAGTAGCGTGTATGATAGAAAGAATGGTCAATGGCCTTATGACATATCCTTTGTTTCATATAAAAGTACAATAATAACCCAATGTCAGTAGATATATGACAGTTACAATACAGGTTCATATTAAACCTAAAGAAATATGACAATGTTTCGAGTTGCAGATCTGAACTCAAATGGATGCCCACTAGGCAGTGGCGAAATTTGAACGCTGTCACCATGCTTTTCTCCCTACTCAACTCTTCCACGCCTCCTTCTTATCTTACATCTCACTTTCAATATTTATGTACTGTCTAACATTTGTCTCACAATCTTCTCTTGCTTTGTCCTTCTCATACTTCTGATTGAATTCATTCTTCTTTTCATATTCAGTCCATTTTTCTCTGGAATGTGCTACCTCTCGATATCAGGACGGCTACCAGTCAATATGCATTTAAGCGTCGACCAATAGCAGAGTCGTCTCAATCACCTTTCTAACATATACGTATTTATTATAGGAAATAGAAATGTATGTTTATTTTTACTATATACATATTCTTCAATTTTACTTTAAAAATTATTTCTATTTTTTAAGCACCTGCCATGTTATCTCTCCACCACCCTTGGTTGACTGGTAGAGAATGCCTCAGGTATTAAGTCCGCCTATGTACCTGTATGTTGCATGAAGTTTTAATAAATAAGTTACAGTTGATTCCATGGCAAATGTTTTACATACTTGAGTAATACCCGGCAAGATTGTGAATGAAAACAAACTCAGCCTATACAACCAACAAACCTCGATACTCCACCAAAACTTTACGTAACATCTTTACATTTAATTAATCGCAGTACTTAACGTGAATGCGGCACGTTTCGTTAACGGGCGTCCTTTTGTTGCGTTTCAATAAACGCATTGTGTACGTGTTGTGCGTTAAACCTTGCGTTGTTAGTCTTGTTAGACGTGGCGTTCGATTTAGTGGCTGCGATCCATCACGGAGGAATGTGGCGTTAATTAATTTATGTTGATTCCGTTGAGGGCAGTGATCTAGGTTATTTGGTATCGGAAGTACATTAGGCAAAACGATATTTTGTTAGAAATCGGAAGAAAAGTTGAGGATAGCCTTTGACAGACATTAAAGCATTCATTCACAAAATGACGTCTGATAGAAGAAACTTAAAAGATCTGTTACATATAGGTCTCATTTGTATAAAGATGTCGAATCTGCTGGATGCTAATAGTACAGGACCAGGACCCTTCGATATGGTGATGCTTGGGGGAGGCATAGGCCAGCAGAGGACGATTTTAATGATAAGGTCCTTCCAAATAACTGCGGCTAATTGCCTGTACTAGTGGTTATAACAAGAACAAGAAAGTGTGTATTTACCCAGGTTGTTCAATCACAGCCATTTAAAATGACACCTATAAAACAATAGATTTATCTACGTATACTAATCACTGCTATCAAGCCATCAATCCAAATAGATCAAGTACATTTCTCGAAATCTGTCAACATTACATTGCGCATCATGCACAACTGCTCCAAACCCTACCTAGTAAAATCCAGCAATGTATCACACCCAATCAAACGCAATCGGATCACAATACAAAGTATTTCTCAACATGTTACATACAAAGCTTCATTTGTTTAGCACTATTGACATTTCGATGACATCTGTCAGTCGGCCATTTTAGAAATAGTCGTGGGAATGTGTGGGTGATACGATATTGTAATCTTTTGTCGAGGTTTAATTTGATTGTTTGAGTTGCTGCACAGATATTGTTGTGTGTTGGTGAAGGTGAAAGATTAATTTGTTTTACAGTGCTAGACTTGTAAAGACGTTTAGCCTTTCGTCATGTCGAATTTTCAAATACGCACAACATGTTAAGTTTTCTGTGAGATGAAGAATTTTAAGTTTATAAAGGTCTATATATAGCTTATTGCTCTAAAAGTCCCCGCAGACGGCCGCAACGCGACAGTGTAACCACTAAGTGATAGAAAGTTTTCATAGAAATTGATCTAAAATTGCTCTTCAAATAGAAGAATTTGTATTTGTAGAACAATTTGAAAATCAAAATGCATTGTTGCATTATCGCAACGCACTCGACTGCAAGATCCTTAAACTACCCCATATCCACAACACACACTTTGGACATCCAAATATCGAGTCCCATAATTCTTCAAACAGAAACTCAAATTCCACTCAATTTCAAACAGCCTTCAAAGTTTTTCAACCAAAGTCTTCCTAGAAAACATAAGCTTACCTACCAATATCACCCCGCGATACAATTTTTCGTGTGTCCGTCACATTAACACTGGTTGTTAAAGACAGACAGACAGGCTGGGACGCTAGGCTCTTATTGTGACAAGAGAAAATATAAAATTAAATTAAATGGATACAATAAAAATCATCATTAAAATACAGATTAAAAGCAAAAGTCAATTTTATTTTATTGGAGTGATAAATCAAGTCAATTATCCTCTACCTGAAAGACACTATACTTATTACTTTTTTTTTATTCTAAATTTTTAAAGGAGGCTTTTATCCACAATGGCATGTCAGCCTCATCATAACTTAAACTTGTTCGAAGCTACACCTACCAATACATTATACATTATTAATTTTAAACAAATCAGTAAGTAGGTTTGCTATCTCAGGTGAAGGTTGCGCTAAAACTTTTACATATGGACCAATACAACGACGATATAACCACTTGACGGCGCATAAAGTGCCCCGACGCTCGAAAACTATTAGTATTTTGTCGCCTATGTAAAGGCTCGGTACTAGTAACCATTTTAGTTGTGCCCAATTATTACGATTAAAATTGGGAGGGATAGAAGCATTAGAATTGTCTAGTGAAAGAGCGAGACTTTTCCAAAAGACATCAACGCGGGAATCAAAAATGTGCTCGTTTACCCCATCCACCATTTTAAGTAGATCCCTGCGGTGTCTCATAATCTGATAAAATCAAAAATAATTTTCGTACTGTTTACTTACCGATGAAAAGTTATGTCATCCTTTTTGTAACTAGATGTCTTGGAATGTTTCCCACACCACTTTACCGCGCATGAAGGCATTTTGATGCGTTATAATTGCAATAAAAAGATAAAACAATTTGTATTTATTTAGCGTGCATACAGGTCTAATCCAGGCATGCAGGCATAATCCAGAAATGTGTAGACGCTCGTTTGTCTTTTTTTACAAAGAACCATCAAATTAATACATTTTAAAAATCAATATGTAAAAACTGCATACCTACTCATTATTTTTGTAATTGATTGATTTTGATTAAATAATATTTATATGATTTTAATTGTGTATTTTTCATAATGTTGAAATCCATTTTATCGATATCGAATATTTTCCCTTCATCAAGTTGATCAACCCTAACGATAGCCATACCTACATAACTTACTTTGAACTGACCAATTGTAGCCGCGCGTTCTTCCTCGTCCCCCGGCCCGCAGTAGTGAGTCGTGTGCTTAGAAGAAATCGGCCTATAAGCTCTCTAGTGGTTATATTCTCTTTGGACCAATATCATATTCGTTTACTTTTATTCTGCTCAACAGTGTCTCTCTTTCCTTCTTAGTCTCCATAAGTAGATGGTGAACATCTTCAACCGTTCCGCATGTTTCACAATTGGGAGAATTCACTTTCTTCATCAAATAACCAAACTTGCGGGATGGGTAGTGACCAGAGCGTAATCTATGAAGCAGAACAATATGATACCTACTCATTTCCTTGATAGCAAACCACGGTATTCGAAGAGGCTGATATTGTATAGTTTTGTACCAGACCTTTTCCCTACTTCATTAGTCAAAATACTCCTTAAACATATCATAACAAATCATTTTGCACATTCACAATTGTTCTAAGTATTTAGAGACAGTATTCTTGACCTTGAGTAACCGCTAATTTTGCTAGTCTATCAGCTTCTTCATTACCTCTCAAACCTACATGAGATGGAACTTATTGCAATCTTAGCACTATGCCATTGTAAACTATATAACTTCTTTTTAAAAGCGTTAAGTGTTTCAATCAAGGCATTATATTTAATGCCCGGGCAATATATGAACCAAGTCAAGTAAAATCGGGCAATGCAATGAATATTGATTTAAACTTCATTATTTATCACATTGTCTGGTAATTATTGTTAGTAATATTGAACGCAACCCTATTTAGTTAAGTTCTATGCCACCTCTCTAGTGTGCTGATGGCGCTGTCTCTCTTTTTCTATGCCGCACGCTAATGTACTTATTGTATTACTGCTGTACTATAATTGTAAGCATTATACGAATATTACTAAAAAATATCTATTATTTATCAAAAATCCTTCAATTTTTACTACTTTTTGTAACTGTTGTTTTTGGTCAACAAGAAATATCTACGAAAAAGTTAATTTCACAGCAAAATTATATTTGGTCAGCATGATCATAGAATCGGATAGCATAAAATAATATTTGTAAGCGGAGCCACTATTTTTAACGAATTAGTCTAAGAGCGAGCGAAGTGAGCTTGGGAGCTTAGGGCACCCCGACACGGATAGGTTAGGTTACTTTAGACCCTATAGACAGAAATAGGAGCCCCACGCATCGGGGCTCCGTCGATTTTGTTGCTTAGTTAGTTATCTTACTTACCTACCATACAGATTCTATATTAAAATGATGTCAACATTAAAATAATTTAATAAAACACATATTTTTATTATCCTACCCAATAGGTGATGGGCATTATTCAGAAAGCTCGGTCAATTTAATAATTTCAATATATTTTAGCAACTTAAATATATTGAAATTACCTATAACAGGTTAGGTACACCGGATTTACTCATCTAGATACTGGAGGAGCCCAATAAAGACTTATAGAGCGTCGGTGCTAATTGACTCTCCATACAATTTGTGACATCATAGCGTTAGGATGTTTGTGTAATTTATTATCAAATATATGTTAGTACGAGCTTTATCCGTCAAAATCAGAGCTTAACACTAAATGCGTCGTAATTTTTTTAAATTTACATATTAAACCTACCATTTTTTTCTGAGGAGAATCTTAACACCGCTATTCAGAAAATGACGTCGAATACACAACGCCATCTATCGAATATGAAGTTCAACTGTCCGAGTATCTAAATTGCGTATGTTGTGATATATTACTTCTAAATTCCGTAACACTTTAAATTCCGAATGGTGCCGGACATAAATAATTTCACCATCCCATGTCTTCCCGTGGATGACGTAAGAGGCGACTAAAGGACAAGCCAGAGAATGGGCAGCAGCGTTTTCTGTGCATCTATAACAACCATACTGCGATCGCTAACCCGCCTGCCAAGCGTGGCGATTATGGCAAAACCTCCCCATGAATAGCACAAATAAAAAATGGCCCCTAGTGCCCGGCAGCCTGCCGAACCTCGACTGCGGTAGTGTTCGAGGGTCGAGCTCCGGCTTCCCCAACAAACACCGACGACTGCAACCTACCAACCTGGCAACCTACAATACGCGCACACTTCGGACCGACGAGAAGATCACCGAACTCGAAGAGGAATTGAGCAGGTTACGCTTACGATGAAGTGAGATGGGTCTATAGTTCTTCAGCCGGGCATTGTCGCCCGGCTGAAGAACTATAGGCCCATCTCACTTCATAGCCATGTCTACAAGTAGTTTTCAAGAGTCATCACAAATGGTCTCGCGCGCAGTTTTAACGATTTCCAGACATACATACGCTGTGGCAGGCTATACAGAAGACCGAAGAGTATAACCTGCCTCTCTGTTAAGCGTTTGTGGACTACGAAAAGCCTTCGATTCGATGGAGACTTGAGCGGTACTGCAGTCTCTCCAACGGTGCCAGATCGACTACCGGTACATTGAGGTGTTGAAATGTTTGTACAAAAACGCCACCATGTCAGTCCGTCTTCAGGATCAGACCTCGAAACCAATTGTTCTCCAGCGCGGCGTGAGGCAGGGGGCCGTCATTTCTCCGAAACTGTTCACTGCTGCGCTGGAGGATGCCTTCAACGTTTTGGACTGAAAGGGGCTCGGCATCGACGTTAATGGCGAGTACATCACTCACCTTCGGTTTGCCGACAACAAAGTGGTCATGGCTGAGACCATGGAGAGCCTCAGTGCAATGCTCGATGACATCAGTAGAGCTTCCGAAAGAATGGGTCTTAAAATGAACATGGATAAAACCAAGGTCATGGTGAATGCCCACTCGTAGTTGTAGACGATTATGTCTTCCTGGTACAAACGGTCCAGTTGGGTAGGTCTAACTTCGAAAAAGAGGTCAACCGTCGTATCCGACTCGGCTGAGCGGCTTTCGGGAAGTTGCGTGGTATCTTCTCGTCCAATTTACCGCAGTGTCTCAAGACAAATGTCTATGACCAGTGTGTGTTGCCAGTGATCACCCATGGGACCGAGACGTGGTCGCTCACGATGGGTCTTATCAGAAAGCTTAAAGCCACCCAAAGGGCAATGGATAGGGCTATCCTCGGCGTTTCCTTGCGTGATCACGTCAGAAATGAGGATTTCCGCCATTTCCAAAGTTAACGACATAGCCCGAAGAATTGAAGAACTTAAGTGGCAGTGGGCGGGGCACATTGCTCGCGGAACGGATGGCCGATGGGATCGAAAAGTGCTGGAATGGCGACCGCGAACCGGAAGACGATACGTTGGAAGGTCTCCCACAAGGTGGACCGATGACCTGGTTAATGTTGAGGGAAGGCGCTGGATGCGAGTTGCACGGGCTCGGTCAATGTGGCGACGCCTGGGGGAGGCCTATGTCCAATAACATAACTATGTCTAATAAAATATGTTCTGCTGAAGTGATGAAATGATGACTTTAAATTCATCTAACTTTTGACAGAGTGAACCGATTGCAATGAAACAAAAACTTAGTAATACTTCAAGTTACGCACAATTTTTGTATGTAAAAGTTATAGAGTATATTGGTTTCGTACATTTTATGTGATGCATACATGATTAAAAAAACAAACAAATATTCCAAAAATGCTGGAAATGGATACTATTCGTTATCCTTTAACACCCTGGCTATTTTTTTAAATATTACTGATGGACAAAAACGACTTTTCTACAGATTTATTATATTATGTATTGACTGAGGTGAGCTGTAGGGCGTTGTGACTATGTTTTAGGGATAACTATGTTTAGCAGTGGACTACTTTTGTTGTTACGTCCAATTAGCCACCGTAACCGAAATCGGTCAGTCAGGAGGATTATGAACACAAAGTCCTGCTTTCTTCCTACCCTAACTAAACATCTTCGTGACTAGGGTTGTCAATCAAGTTTAAATAAAATAAGTGACGTGTACCCGTCAGAAGTTGTCCAAAATCGCATCGGGGTGCAATGACCCACACTAACTACATATTTAGACCAGAATCCAGCCTATGGCTTAATACTTGGCGATAGCACGGAATAATTAAATACAGAACTCTTTTATCTGTTCTGTGGGCGATAAAATAGTTTTCTGTTAGTTCAACAATTTTTGTTAACGAGTCAGTACTTTCAGAGATTACTTCTTACAACAAACAAAAAACTGTATGATTCTCGTATTTGTTCAAGTGTGATTGACTATGATTGCAGGTCGTTGTGACGATAATTTAGGGGTCGTCTTTCGGCTGTGAGGTAGCAGTCTGGAGGAGGAGGAAAGCATTTACAGTCTTGATCCTGAAATTTCAATGGTCATGTATTTGTAGGATTGTAGGCCTATCGATCTTTAAGGGTGAAAGAAGAGAGTACACCTGTATTTGCCCAGAGACTTCCATTCGTAACTCCTATGTAGTTAGTCCCTGTTGCGATTAGCTACCATAACCAACATCGGTCGGTCAGGAGGATTAGTCAAACAAAGTCTTGCTTTCTTTCTTTCTATTCTCTTTATTATTTCTTCCTACCCTTACTAAACAAATTCGTCACTAGGGTTGTCAATCAAGTTTAAATAATAATAAGTGACGTGTACCCGTCAGAAGTTGTCCAAAATCGCATCGGGACGCGATGACCCACACTAACTATGTAGACCAAAATCCCTTACTTTGTTTTGTCGTAGTGACGTCCGTCACAATGCGTTAGAATCCTGTAAGAAACAACCCTTAGGTGTAGGGTGACAAGGATTTTGTTCAAGATGACTGGTCAGTTTGGTGGGCACGTGTAAATGTGGACCTATTTCTCACGTAGTAAGTTAAGCTTAAAGTGGTTTCTGGAATAATTGGGTACCTAATAAGTGTGTATTTACGTTTAAAAAAGAGAAAACGTGCTGCGCCAACCCCGAGTAATTCATCAACTTGTCCTATCGTATATGCCTACGGCCCATTTAGGACGACTAGCAGAAAATCAAAATAAATAATAGTTTTACTACCAAAGTGAGAAAGGTACAAGCAGTAGCGAAAGTGTTAGTGTGGAAATAATAAAAAAAGAATTTGTTATAAAATATTTAATCATAACAACATTGTCACATATAAACAGAAAAGGGTAAATCATCACAAATTTGACACAAATTAAAACACGAGGTAATAATAAACATTAATACATGTGGATTTAATAATACTAAACCCGAAATTATAAAATTATAAGCAATCGTCATAAAGACATTTAACAGTTATAAAGATAATAATAAACAATTACAAAGATAATAATCAATAATTATAAATAAAATAATGAAAAGATTAAAATCTTTCTTTCTTAGATGTTAATAATTTTAAAAGATTTAATAATTATATTATAATTATGACTGAAATAGGCTTTCTAGAATTTATCATTCACTTGTAACATAAAACTAAAAACAATTCTTTGGAACAAAAGCGAGCAAATGATGATGATGAGTTTAGTCTATTCATTTTCAGATCTGAACTTACACCTACACTGTTTTATTATTTTCAGTAAAAAATATTCTAATCGACATGTCAGACCTTAGACAAAATCTTCCAAAACGTAGTTTCCAATTAGTAGTTTACCCAAAGTAATTGTTAGGAATCACAATCTACTGAATCAAAATAAAAAATCACTCCTAAAAGTATCCTAAGAAAACCCCAAACACATACCCACCCTATCAACCCTCAAACGCTGACCCGTCCAACTTCTGTTTCCAACAAACAATGAGTCTAAAATAAACTATCATATAATATCAATAATGTGAACACAGACGTACGGACACATGTATTTTAAATACAGTATTATTTAAAACCAGTTGAAGGGGCAGTATCCTTTGTAGTAACTGTTTCAGTGATGTCCGATTGAAATTCCCATGCATTATGTGGACAACAAAGCTATCGATTTGTAGGGGTAAAGTAAATCATGTTGATTCTAAATACTCATGACGTGTTTTCTTAAGTTATGACACAACTGACGTTTATGTGAATTTGATTTTAAATAGATTCGAATTGACAGCTCGTTTTGTTATGGAGGTTTTGTGACAGTTTATAGTTAGTGCTGGTTCGTTATGGAGGTTGTTTGATTGGAAATAAATGTTGTTCTAAATATAAATGAACATTTTATAAATATAGGCCAGGAAAAGTATACCAATATTAGGTGAAAATAGAAATAATATTTTAATATTAGGCAATATTACGAAGAATATACAATATTAAGTTGCTATTAAATAGCAAATTAATTTTATCATCTCGATAGCATTAAACTACCAAAAACACTTGTATACATAAATAGATGTAGCCATCCACCTTCCAACTGATCCTATCTATAAAATACCTTATTAAAAAATAATAAACCATTAGAAATATTTTCTGAATTACCGTACCTCCATAACATAACCATAAAACATTAACCATCACTTTAAAACCTTCACCATCATGACCATTCTGAGAAAATTGATCGCCAACAAATGGCATTATACCATATTTATCCACTTGTTGATTAATTACCAAAAACAATCACTATAAAGATTATTACTAGAACTAAAAACCACCTTTATGGATGTAACGTAATAAAGGGCATACATTTAGATCCCAATAAGACCTATCATTGTGGAAAAGCCATTAAACATCCCTTCAATCAATTTTTACGAGCGATATCGCATAAAAATATTTAACTGTCTGTTTATACTTCATATTAAGTGTATGGTCCATTATGCCCAACACTGGGATACATGCGGGCTAATGTCACCCTTATATTGACAGTGTTAAGAACTTTGCGAAGTATATTTTTTTATTTAATGGTGGTCTGTGAGACCCTCGTCGCCGTTGGAGGGTTAGATTAATTAGTGCCAATATTAGTTTTGTGTAGATTGCAAAGTCGTAAATATGTTGTTGAGGTGTTGTGTTTAATTGAAGTTTGGATTACAGACAAGCAAGACGCTTATCTGTAACCCTTAAGTATTTGGCACGAATGTTCATTCTTTCATGAAAATAGTCCGCCTTGAACAGATTCTCTTCTCAAATCACGTTGACTCATGCGATATGACAGATTCGTTCATTCATTAATTTAGTAGAGGAAATTAAGTTTATCATTATATCTTGGACATGGCCATTGCTTCTCTCTCTTCTTTTTCGTTGTCTTCATCGCTGAAGCCCTTGCCCGTCTTGGATAGCTTTGACGAAGTCACTGTCGAACTGCTTAGACGGTCTGTAAATAATGCTACTTACTGTTTTATTGCCTGCAATGTGGCATGAATATATCCTTCGGTAACTATATATCAATTAATTTATTTTAATATAAACGGAGATTGTAGACATGGGGCATATACAGAGATAACTACTAGTCTGTATATCAGTGATATATACTCGCAGTTACGATAACCAGTAGCAGTTACACATTCATAAAAATTACTCAACAATAAACCCAGCTGATACGATCAGACACTCAGATAAACGGCGACCAAGCCGTCAATCTCATTTGTCTTACCGTACTCGTAATAACAGAATTATCGACCGCCATTGTTCGTAAAGGGCAGGAAACAAAAAATGTGTCCTTATCTGATGGAATACGCCATTAAAGCGATACCCGTCTTAAGATGATGACCATCACTTGTCATGGTTACAGAGAGGGATTTTGAAAGTAAGTCTATTGAAAGTATTTTTAGTGTGTGGATCAGAGGTATCGTGAGATGGTATGCAATTTGTAAAGGATGCAGGTCACCATAGTGTATCGAACATTTACACCTTTTTTATGTAGCTGATACACATTGATACATATTGTCCCAAGTGTATCTAAACTGTGATCAAATCTTTAGAGTTTCGTAAAACTTCCAAATAGGTTTAGATTGAGACCAGTCATGATACCCCAAGTATTCTTAATATAGACCGAATCCATAAAGTAGTTTTATTATTAATTAGCTTCCGAACGCCTGTAAAGTTTTTGTATTATCTCAAGAGATAATTATATTTAGTTTTATCGGCCTATGTGCTATTACAGATTATAATCTAACTCTGTGCCACATTTCATCCAAATCCGATCAGCCATTACTTTCATCCAAACTTTCGCATTTATAAAACTATAAATAAAAAGTAGAACTATTTTCATAAAAGAATCTTAGGTAGACTTGATTGTTACGTATCTAAAAATCCGTGTTATTTAGTTTATAGTTTTCTCTACCAATCCGATATGCCAGTCTCTTTATTGCATCCTAAATACAACCCTGCCGCCACTAACATAAGCGCTCACACCTAAAAACCAACGTAACTACAACGAGAAAGCTCCCACTTTCTCCTAAACACTTCACTCCCAAGACCTCTCCAGAACAATAATATATGGTCGTTAAAGCATTCGTTGCAGGCAATAATCTTGATGCTGATAAGAATGCTGGAGCAAGGAGTGTCCCTTTGTGTCCACGTCAATCACTGATCGATTGAAATGGATCGGAATACTTATTAAGATAGTAGCTTTGTAGTGATATATTTAAGAGTATGTTAGAATGGGTAGCTCCCGCTGTATTTTGATTGTAAGTCTACTTAGATCTCTAGATGTCGTAATTGGTCAAGGCTTTGCTTTGCTGACATTTTCACTTGGTCTCTTTTTCTCTTACTCTCTTCCAACGACTGTTTTTTCTTCATATAATAGGACAGGTTGAGTGATCCATGCTATTTTATCATAATATTTGTCATCGGCTTTGATACAGTTGAATGCAAGACATCTTTCCTTCTGACTATAGATCTTAAGTAACACGGTACCCCTTGGCAAGACTGGTGTCAGTTCTCAAGCTTCTGACTACCCGTAACGACTGTCAGAGATCTGCAAATGACAGCCGGGACCAACGGCTTCACGTGCTTTCCAAGGCACGGAGGAAACTCGGTAAGTTGAAAGTGGTCACCCATCCACGGACCGACCTCGTCAAGCGTTGCTTAATCTTGAAGATCGACCCGTGCGGCTGTTATTATTTAGCCACGAGCTCCTCTTGAATAAAATAACAATCTAATTTACAAATTAGCACTTCGCTTCATTTGATTCACGACAATTGTATCCTTTACAAGTTCACAATCTCGATGTTACATAACTTTGACTGAATGACAGTCGCGTTAGTGATGTGCCGCTAAATGACATTGTCGCTTGTATGCTTTTGTGGTGAACAGCCCCATTGTACGGGGCGATGCAAATCAAAGGATAAAAGCAAAGGCTCCGGTGGACACGACTGAGGACGTGGTGCAAGAATGGAGGATGAAGCGGAGGAGATAATTTTGAAAGCAAGATTTATCATAGCGATGTGTGCAGAGTTTTATCATCAGAGGCTCTAGACAAATATTAATTATACGAGCGATGACGATGGTCGGAATGTCAAAATGTAACCAGCCTGTTATTCATGTGATATTTCGATAGTGCTTGCTATATATGTGACTTTTGTCCAATCGATTTTGTTGGTATAATGCCACTAATCTAGAACATTTTTTTTTTTGAGGGTATGGAAGAAAGGATTCGATTGATGGCTGTGAAATCAATATCTTGGAATATAAAAACATTTTTAGAACCTTATTTTGATGGACATCTTTACTTGCCACATTCAAACTGCGACCACAAACAAAGCGATTCTAAATCATGAGCATATGCATTTCCAACTGTCCCGTGGTTGACGAGTTTAGTGACTACTTCCATTGCACCGAAGAAACAAATTTGAATCTAAGACCCTTGTATCCTCCCATCATCATCATCACCATCATTAGCCTTATAAAGTTCCCACTACTAGGACTCAGGCATCCTCTCTGCGTGAGAGGTAATGGGCCTTAATCCACTACGCGGGCCCAGTGCGGGTTGGTGAATGGTACATGTCTTCGAATTTTTGGTTCTAGGACATGCTGGTTTCCTCACGATGTTTTCCTTCACCGTTTTAAGAGCAGTGGTGATGAAATAATTTACACAAAGTAAAGTGCGTGCCTGGGTTCGAACTCACAACCTACGACACGTAATTCGGAGCTGTTACCACTGGGCCACCATTGCTCTCCCAAACTCTGAGAAATCCGCTACATCTCAAAACACAACCCGCGAGCTCTAAAAGCAAAATAAAAGTTGTCACATTTACTTTTCGTGGTGATTAACAATAAGCGCTAAAAAGTCTAAAAATCTATCATATTAGCACTTGGCGAAGTAGTTAACATCAGCCTGGCACTATGTGGCATAGACGACAATATATAATTGTTGGCTAATAATACGTGCTATTGCGTATCGTGTGGACATTGAACAATGACCATACAAACTTGGAGGATGTTGGCGGTTTCAATTATCCTTTTCAAGAGCGAGATGAGCCTTTGAAACTTTGTTGAAGAGGTATTTGTGATACTTTGTAAATGTTCATTTAAATGGGCGACTACTTACACGTGAACTATTTGTGTGAAATAAAGGATTTGTATTTATAGTTTCTGTAATTATTTATTCTCTAAGCAACTTATCATCAAAAGAAGTATAAAAGGAAATATTCCAGCAGTATAATTTAATATCATTTATTAGATTTATCCTCTCATTCAATTTATCAAACAGATCTCAGAACGTTTTAACTCATAATAAACCGTCTGATGAATATTCAAGGCGAACAATAACAAAGTTGTCAAAGTATTCGAAGCGAATTATGTGCCAAAAATATTTAGAATCTCCACTTACGAATCTTGTGAATAATCGAGTTTTCTCACAATGGACTTCAGACTCATTTGCTTAATTGCTTCAAAATCGTAACGACAATATAGATATCAGTTGCCAGCGCTAATATTTTCCAATAGCCGATTATGTACACTTACGGCTTGCGACAATGGCGGGCGATTCGTCAAGCCCAAGTTTACGTAACTTTACTAATAACGACATTAATAACAAGCGTATTTTTTGACACAAACTGTCGAACACGCTCGTCAAAAATATTGTCCAAATTACAATAATATATATTCTAGTCCCTCGGGCTTCTAATTTAGACCTTATGCGATTGCAATAATGACTTTTCGTAAATTGTCATCGGTAATATTAAGGTTGTCAAGGCGTAGGTACTTCGTCAGTAATTAGTGCGCTAACTCGGCCGACACGAGCGACATTGTCAAGTGCTTTATGACATCCGCGTTTAGCTTTTCTGAATAATATTTGTAGATTTTTCAGTTCGTGTATACCTCATTTGTGGTTAGTACAAAGGACACAATATTTTTTGACGACAATAGTACCTTTGAGTGGAGTTTTGTAATCTTTAACAAATTTCCACTTTGTTAGAGGCCAAGTTGCATAGTGGCTTCTTTCAGTTGACGTTTAAATTTTTCAAACAGACTTTGTGCCACAAAATACTATTCATTTTGATGTAGAAAACAAAAGTTTGTGCACTTTTTGAGGCTACCAGAATTTCTCAAAAAAAAATTTTTTTGACTAGCTGAACTTCTACTGTTTTTTTTTTTTTTTTGTCGACGGGGAAAATCATCTTATGACAAATCCCGCTCTTGGGTGGAGCGGGAGATAGTGTCAGACTTGTACTGACTAAAAACCCCGCGCCGTTCCTTCTAGCCTTCGTACCGGGGCTCTAGCTTCCTTTCGGATAACCCCGAACCCCGGTAGGCTTCGACCCAGCTGGGCCCCTCTCTTTGCTGACAACTCCTTGAGGCGCGCGGGAACAGTGCGCGCCGTCGACGCCTTGGCTCGGTCCGGGTAGTTACCGGACGATCGGACAGCGAGCTACCCATGGCTCGCTGTCCACGAGCCCGGAGATTGGGATCCCGGCGGCGGCGGCGAGGGCGCCGTTGCCTGATGCGGTTGGCCTCCTCCTTTGCTAGCATTACTGCTTCGCAGAAGGAGGCGACCGCCTGCCACTCCTCCTCGCTCCGGACCATGGCCTGAACCAAGGCCCGGCGCGAGAGGTCTCCGCCGCCGATCGCCCCCACGAGGGCACGGCGGTGCTCCGCCCAAGCAGGGCACACCTCGACTGTGTGCTCCACCGTGTCCTCCGGGCGTTCCGCACAGTGGCGGCACCCGGGCGTCTCTTCCGCTTGGATCCGATGCAGGAACCTCCCGAACTTGCCATGTCCGGTGAGGACCTGCGTCATGCGGAAGGTAAGGACGCCGTGAGGTCTTTCCAGCCACGCCTCAAAGAGGGGACTTACCGCCATTATGGTGGCGTGCCCAGCACTGGGTTGCGATAGTCGCTGGCGCCATTTCACCGTGAGATCCCGCCGGAGCTCTGTCCGCCATACCTCGACCTGTCGCGGCAGCGGACTTTCACCCCGGCGTTGCATCTCCACGCGCATGTCGTGCATGTGTGCAAGGACTGTTGCCTCCAGATCCCACGGTGGTAGGCCAGCCAGAAGGCTCGCCGCTTCACGGGAGATCGTGCGGTAACCCCGCACCATCCGTATTGCCATGACCCTCTGGCAGCCGTTCAGTATGGTCGCCGGTCGCTTTTGCAGCGACGGCGCCCACACTGGCGCCCCGTAGAGGGCCATGGACCGAACGATCCCCGCGTAGAGCCTCCGGCAGGAGGCGTCTGGACCCCCAAGGTTGGGAGCTGAACTTCTACTTGAGGTTGCATATCAGTAGTAAGGTACTAAGCTGTTTGGTTTTAAACATAATATATATCTGAGCGAATTATATCTCGTTTTCACATCTATTCAAATCAGTTTTCAGATGCGCACTTTTGCGCGAGATGCATGCGCATGATCCACACTTTTCTATATCCACACATGCAAAACAACAATGACTCTACAAACGCCGAACTACCCACTTAAAATGTAAATCGCATTCACTGACCAAGCTTTTAAGAAACCCAACTGTATAGCTTGATATAACTGTTAAACAATCAATCTTGAGCGAGACCCTTTTTGCATAGCGTTCGGATTTTAGGGATAAACGGTCCAGTCACGCGGGGCCAGTCTCCTGGGGTCTACAGAACCGTTTAATGCATAGTTGGAGATTGTTAGGGTGTGAGCCTCGATTAGGATCAGCATTGTGATAGTCCAGAATTGTTTGGATGAGCCAAGTTTCCGTCTGATGGACGATGAGTGCGTGTTTTCGTTGTAGACAAGTGTGAAGCTTTTGTGGAAACTGTTTGAAGTAGTAACAGCTGTTTCATGCTACAAAAACGTTTCTTAACCATATTTCGCAATGATTTCAAATATGTTATATGAAAAGCTTAAGAGACAAAATGATTTGGAGGCAAGGATATATACTGACCTTATTGCTGATGTCCTTCGAAAACGTCATGTAAGACCAGATGGAACGTGGTCAAGGACAATTTCATCGTCTCGTACCAAGTGTTGCTGAATAGTTTCACCATGTCCTCTTTCGAGACGGATTATATGTCTGTATTTTCAATTAATGACACAGCATTCCATAATCTACATATTTCGTTTTTACTTTTCCAACCTTTGTCTCTTTAACACACTCTAGTCAAAAGGACATTCAACTCCGTTCAAAATTCAAAAATTATTTGGAATTGACCACGTTACATTAAGTTAGTGCATGTCCATCCGATATATATTTTTAACCGACTTCCCAAAAAGGAGGAGGTTCTATGTTTTTTTTTTCAGATTCAGATTCTTTATTTGTAAACATAGGTTACAGATACACAGGTGTGTGAGATGTTACAGTTTTGTAAGTTCTCTATGCTTTGCCATTAGGCGTACAAATGTTTTATCATTAATTTCACAATATTATATCAAAATTATATTAAGAATAAGTGTTGAATAAATCAATATTGTTATTATTTTCATGACAATTAATTAATTTTCAGTGAAAACTGCAATGTCAAAACCAAAATAGTGAAACATCTCAGAAATGACAAAAAATATAAAAATAAAAATAGGCCAATGTCAGAATCAAATTAATACTAGAATGTCAAAATAAATCAATTAAATACTTTCAGAATGTCCACAAAAAAAAATCCAAGAAATACAAAAACAAATATAAATGTCAAAAAAAAAAAAAAAATTTTAGGATATATAATGTCAATTAATTAATAAACTAGAATTAATGAAATATCCAGAATGTCAACAGTAAAAACTTATAGTGTGATGTCGATTAGGTAAATATGCAATAAATTCAGGCATGTCAAAAAAAAAATATATATATATATATATATGATGACCTAATGTTTAATCTGAAGGAGGGATTATAGTACTGTCATCCAAATAGTCCTTTATTGAGTAGTAACATTTATCGATTAAAATTTTCTTAAGTACACTTTTGAATTTGTCCAGATCTAATGACTTTAATGTCTCAGGCAGCTTATTAAATATTTTTGTGGCCATACAAAAAGTACTTTTATTCATTAATGCTGTTCTGCCATGTATTATTTCGAGCTCTAACTTATTTTTGTCGCGTAACTTTCTATAATAGCTTTTGGAAGCTATTTTGTATTGCAAGATGTGTGTTTTGACAAATACATTCGTTTCATAGATGTACAACTTCATGTTTGTTTTTTTTTTTTTTGTGTATGTTCAAAATTGGTCCCATTTTAATTTGGTGAAGATCTGATGAAGAACTTCGGAGATATACAGCAGAACTCTTCAATAAATGAAGGCAAATCTCTCGGGATTGCTGCAACCGCATGTCTTTTTATTGTTTATACCATTTCATAACATAACATCACGCCAGTACGCTCTAAAGGGGTACACAGATGTGTACAGTTCACCTTGAAACACTTTCATTTCACAGGTTATGATCAAGTTTCATGGCATTCAGTTAATCTATTCTGGCATTACTACCTCACTAAAGCAAGTTGCTTAATAGGTACAACTATAAAGTGAAAAATAAAAAATCTTTTTTACAAAAAAAATACTACCGACTTCCAACTAAAAACACTACAAAGGGAAAAATAACTTTCTTTTTCGAAGTCGGTGTTTTACTTTTTGACAATGTTCTCACCAATAAATGTCACTTTGTTTCGAATTCTATCAATAATCAACCGATAGTTAACAACAGAATCAACCTAACTTAGTTCTAAGCATTCAATTACACGTTGGCCATTAAGTCTCTCTTAGGAAACCTAATCAACCTTGCACACATGCAGTTCCACATAAACGTGATCATGAATATAATTATGCAGTTTGCATACGCCAAGTGTTGGAGAAATCTTATGATTTACAGAAAGCTTTGATTTGGAATATAATAACTAGTGTAGCTATGCTTTCATGTTTTATTAGAAGTGGGAAGTATGTGAGAAGAGAATTACGTAAATATATGAATGGTAAAATTGCTATACAGTTTCTTAGTATTGAAAAAGCAGATCTAAAAAAGTCGAATTGGTTGTAACAAGGTTTATATGGGATCCTGAAATAAATGATTTACTATTTTATATGTTTGTTTGAAGATTATGCGTACTTACTTTGTAACTTTAGACATCAAAACACCTACGAGTAGGTAACATTCCATTCTATAGAAGCTAAAAATACTGCCGGAAAACTTCCTTGTATCTACCTGCGCAAAAATATTGACACGTGGAAACTACCAATAGGTTCGCTTACTCAAAAGAAGCATTCTACTATCCTACTAATATTATAAAAGTGAAAGTTTGGATGGATGGATGGCTGTTTGTTAGTCAATCACGCCAGAACGGCTGAACGGATCTGGATGAAAGATGGCACAGAGTTAGACTAAAGTCTGGAATAGCTCATAGGCTACTTTTTATCCCGTTTTACTGTTCCCTCGGGATACTGAAACACTTTTCACGCAGAAGCAAATTTATCAATAAAACCAAAACCACGCGACATTTCAAACCAGTATTTGCAACACGAGTTTTATCTATAGAACTAACCCTTACAAAAGAGATAAACCACGCCATTTAATCACGAGCTATCGACCAGCTTCAATTATATGGTGGCAAATACAATTAAGCAAATAAACAGACATTCGCATATTGACGGTGACATCCGAGGGGCCCACGATTCTTATGCAAATGGGCCCGAGAGGGCCCCGCCTGTGAGAATAGCAATAAAAATTATTGCACGCCGTATTAATCTCGCTGCGTTGTTTTCAAGTTATTACGTCTGTTAATGATCATTTTTATGGTTGTTTGTATATTTTTTTAGGGGAAGTGTTAATGCAATTGGTATTAATGTTTTGGTTAAAGTTAATAACTTTAATTTGGTTATGATCTTGAATTCCTTTTTAAGATATTAACATGCATTGTTTTTAGACTTCCCTTATTCTTGACTTAAATCAAAGTCTGATAACAAAAAGGACTCGAAACCTATTTTAGTTACTATTTACAGTTTAGCATTGAAAATTTTCTAAAGGAGTTGCTATGTCTATGAAGTTTCCTGCCCGTTCTTCTTCACGGAGATCAACTTCAGACGGGGTATCAACTGACTTCATCTTTCTGACTGACCGATTCCTTTGCAAATCAAAAATGCCTTGTTAATTGTTTTAATAGAAAAAAAAGCTATTAATTTTAGTAGAGCTGTATTGTGTGTGCAAAATAAATAAGTTTTCTTTCTTTTCATTACAACACAACTTTCATAATATATTGCTTACTGTGGGTTATCAGGAGTCTTCTTTTTGTATTACATATAAATTCCTTCCACCAACTCATTATCACATCTGCACATCAAAAACACAATCATCCACATCTAATCCAGCCAACCCAAGTCCAACCAAATTCTAGACCATTTCATGCTTAACCGAAGTGGCTTCATTACCTCGTACCATCACGCTAACGATCCATCACACCACAAATTGTTCACGATCGACTTGTCACCAAGAGTCCCGGTTGAGTGCCACTGAATAACAAGCCTATGTGCGAGTGTATGTACGATTTTATGTGAAGGATTTAAAAAGGAGACCAGTATGGAGGTTGAATGAAGAGATTTGAGACGTTGATAAAGACGAAGGAAAAATTGGCAACTAGGTACTTTGTGTACATCTTCTTCTTGAGTTGATATTTAACTGTCTAGTTGTGGCCATGTTAAGTAGCATCAGAGGTATCTATTGCGCCTTCAAATGTCCTGGCCTACTAAATATAATGAAGTCAAACTTTAAGATTACTCCACCTTGATGTGAAAAATCTTCGAAGAAAACTTTTCAGCCTGTAAATCTGTCATATAACGAACCACAAGGATAAACAGCAACAGGATAAACAAGCTATAACTTCAAAATTATGTACACATTTATTAACTTTTAATAGAAAGTTCAGCCACATCACATACATTACAATAATCAACACACGTATTTGGTTAAGTAATTTACTTAATTATTAGTAATAGTAGTTTATGCAATGGTCATATAAAAGGGGTTATTAAAACACGAGCGTGGGTTTATCAAATGAGGAGAAGCCGAATGTGATAATAACAACACGCGAGTGTTTTAATACCTAATTATATGCCGTTGCATACACTATCTTATCTTCACTCGTACAGTTGAAATCAAACAAAAGTGGAAACTGAAAAAATATGTGGTATGGCGGGCAATTTAGATTCTCATTGCGCATGACTACGCAGCGCGCGCCTCCATAGACAATGACACTACTTTTCTACATTAAGTCAATGAGCCCATAAGCTCCAATAAGTTAAAAAGTAAAAGTGTGCTACAAAAATTAAAAAGTTATTTTATGATGCAGTTGTTTGAAAATCGAAGGAAATATTATTTTTTTTTTTTAATTTTACCTATCCACGAATGTGAAGTACGTTTTTATACAATATTTTTTGAATTCATATTTGGAACATTACGTTGTGAGTGTAGATAAAATTTATTAAGTAATTGGTATCTACACTATCACAAAATCGCATAAATATTAACAAAGCTAGTTGATATCTATTACTGGCACACCAGTACCCATAACTTCAAAACACACAGACACTTCAAAAATCCATAATTTAATTCACAATATCGCTTTCAAAACACAATGCGAACCAAACGAGACCACTCAAAAATCCATTGAATTTTCAAGCGGACACACGGCACACACATATAGGTATCGTTATTGTTATACTCTTTGTTCTGAGCGGGTATCATTCATGTATGTATTATTATATTATTAAAAAGATATACAACGTATATTAGAGGTCTGTTGAGGTCCAACCGAGCGAAAACAAGCGGTGGTATCCGGTTCTCAAGTGGATAGGGATGTTCGCAGTTAGATAAAAGAACTGGGTGTTATTATATCATGGGTTTTAGCAGAAGGAAAGATGTTAAAATACATATCTTAGTCTTAAAAAATAAAAGAACCGGTAAAAATAAAGCGGCAAAATAAATGGAGTAGGTTTAACCACCCTTTTTCAGACTAACAAAGATTCTATCAATAAACACGAAGAAAGCTATTGAAACCAAGGAAAAGAAATACAAAAGTTAAAAATTTGTAATCAACACTGAAGAAAACGATAATTAAAGTGCCTTAAGAAAATATTACTCATAACCATTGAAAAGAATTTAATAATTCTCAATCACAATCAAATACTTCAGTATTAACAACGGATACAATACACACTACAGCAAAATACCTCATTTTTCATACAAAAATCAACTAAACAATTAACAATAAAACTCATTGTAAACGATAGCTCGCATTCAAGAACGGCACAAAGAACGATCATAAAAATCATTCTAATTATATTTACCACAATAAGAGCACTCGATATATTAACTTTTGTAAAAAGAAAAACAAAATTAATGATTGCGACTAATTCGCAATAAAAATGCCACATGCGAACAAACATGAGTATGGGGGGACAATTATAACAAATTACGCACACTACCCTTAAAACTCGAGTGAGATTTGCATTGAATGGTATTCACGTTTTTTGTTGGTTTCTCTCCACATTGCCAATCAAGATCCAACTTTACCTACCTAATTTTACAACACAATCATCCTCTACAACAGCAGTCTCAAATGCCATTTCAAAACCAAGCATCTTTTGAAGGGTCATCTACAAATCACAATCTAAAATCAAATCTAATCCAACAACACAGAGTAGAAAATTCTTTACCATAGTCGTTACGAAATCACTTGAATATTAAAAGTCTTGGTAATTATTCAGGAATTCATCCATCATTAATCACAGCGAAGGGGGAAGGAGGGAAACGTTGTAAAAATGATTGTTGAAAAGATAAATCATACAAGACACGGTGGTGACGTTTATGGCGATGTGGACACGTGTGACGTCACACATCCTGGTACTGATGAATGAATGGAACACATTGTTGGTGCTATCATTAGACATAATTATGAATATTTATTTGCACCAACAATAGCACATTTTGCTTTTACTAATGCAACTATTGGTCTTTGTTGATTTACTTGATGACTTTGTCCTGTGTCTTTCTTCCTCTTTCTTTTCTTTTTTTATAAAACGTTGCCTCACACTCGGCATTTCTTCTTGTATCGTGGGTGCGTTTACAAACATTTAAACTCACATACACAAGACACCCAGATCCGAAACAACATCTTACTGTGTAGAGGAAGATGTGTTATATGTTAAGCAGAAAGAATTATAGACGATATTTTGTTTTTGTAACTGGATAATAAAATAGATTTTCTGATGGAAAGGTAATTTAGAACAATAGAATTATAAGCAAATGGTATATACATCACATACAACAATGGCACATAAATTTAATTAAGTGAAGCCTACTCAAACGTCGGAACACCCTTCGTTCTTAGAAATCATATAAGGCCTTCTATTAGATAGAAAACGATCAATTTCAAAATTTTATACCTTCGTCTAAAGTTACATAACTAAGGAAAACTAAGGAATAAACGAGGATAATAACAATATGTCAAGCAGTTTAGAAAAAAAATCACTAGACTAAACAAATAATATATTACTAAATACAGATGACGAAACTAGATTGAAATTTGCCTAAATTAAATTAAGCTCATAAATTTAATCAAGACTCAACTAAAAGCCTAAAGCCGTTATGCAAATCCTAATAAAAACAATCAAAACCTCAAATCAAATACATTTACAAATCTTATTGTCGATGAACACAATACAGATTACAACACGGCCATTATAATAAGCGATATAATAACTACTGTTAAAATGCACGTAAGAGCCTTTTAGAAGCAAAATGAGTCCGGGTCAATCACTCACTCACTGCTGAATGAACTCCGAAACATTCTAGACCCAAATTTGGTGAATGATATTCATCCTAAAACATTGTTACAATGGGATAAATAACTATTGAAACACCGTATACCCATTAACGCAACGCGTAACTGTCAGCCGAGAACTTTAACAATTAACATAGTCCTATAATAGAAACTATAGCACAATAGTCCTCACTACAAATTAATTTATACATATACAAAGGTCAGCAGCCGAAAAAACGAAACGTACACGAATTTAAACCCAACACAGATAAGTACAAAGTTCAAAATCGAGATGACATATTCATTGGTGATATGTTAGTTCTACAACTTTGCATTTAGGGTTATTTTTGCTTGTCAAAAGCGAATAAGGGAAGCGTTTGGTACACTTTTTATTATTATAATTGTAGAGCACAATGATACGACTGCGATTTTTCACTGCAACACATTTGCGGCACTAATGCGATTCGCGACAGTTTAATCGTTGGTGGCGACAAAAGCTTTTTGTTGTACTCATTGCATTTGTTATTGTGGTTTGTCTAAATGCTGATTGAATAATGCTTTTTAATTCAACTTTCATTGCCTTGATGATTTGTACAGGTATTGTTTGCTCTCATTTTAAATTGGCCCTTGATTGTATTACTTTCGATTTTAGACATTGATACTTATATGTTGTGGTAATGATCATAAATTTGCTTACGGAAACGGCGTAATGAATAAAAAACTTTTTAACAAAAAGAAACAAACCGAACTTTCTTTTCCGAAATCGGTGTCTTTGGTACCTATTGTTTTCCGTTTTTCGACACCGACTACCTCCAAATACCATGAAAATCATTTATAGCCAAAGTAAATCTCATGACGATTCCAATAAGTCCAAACACAACTAGGATCCATTTTTTTATTTCCGAGTTGCAGTGCCTACCTTCCGGCTTCATCATCAGATCAGTTCAATGTTACCATTTTCATCAGTACGATTTATTTATAAGTATTTTATTCATCATAGTCGGTTAGCTATTGGATATATCTTATACCCGTGACATACTTAGCATTAAGGAGTTCCAGTGGCCATCTGTGGTCTTCTTCATCAGATCCATTTCACCAAATGACACTTTGTGAGTGTAAATGATTGCATTGTTAATAAAAATACCAAAATCGCTGTAAGTATGCCTATAACATTTAAGGATTTCCCTCGATTTCTCTGGGATGCCTTCATCAGATCCTGGTTTCTATCTCTGTCTCTGTCTCCAAGGGTAGTATCTATATCTTATCATGATACTACCCATGGGATATCTCCTTTCTAACAATAAATGAATCATCAAAATCGGTTCATAAACGACGAAGTTATCCGCGAATACACATAATATATATATATACGGTCGAATTGAGAAACCGCCTTTTTTGAAGTCGGTTAAAAACGGTTCAAACAAGACAACGACGCAAAAGCGAAAGTCTCTACAAAAGCTTAGAAAAAGATCATTACGGAGATTTAAACTAATATCAAGATATGATAAATCATTAAAGAATAAGCTGGAGTAAGAATCAATATCTACATAGACAAAAGAAACTAAGAGCTCATAAACCAAACTAATTTTGTAATAACAAAATATTTCCATCCCACAAATTATATACAGAAAAAATCACCATATACAACAAAATAATCCAGCAAGCACTTCAATTTCATTACGTATTCACGTGACAAAAATCAAACAAGACTTCCTCAGAAGAAAATCGATGGTATTAAATTCAAAGCACAAAGTCTCGAGATAAGGGTTGTCGCACAATATAACGTATGCCTTATTTGTATGTGTACTGTATTTTATTTTTTATTTCTCTCTTTACTTCAGCAAGGGGGAGTAATCCTGGAGCTCGTGTGTTCGCTTTCTCGGAAAATAATGTTAATGCGTCCTCATTTTTTATTATGTTTTTATTTGTGGTATTAGTTTTAAGGGTTTCGTGGGTTATTTCTCTTTTGGGTTTTCTGATTTGGTGTATAAGTTAAAGTACTAATTTGAAGTTTTTTTTCTGTTTCTACACTCATCTTTATAATGAAGATAAAGATTGTCATTTTGACGAGATTCAAATGGACTACGTCTTAGACATTGTCTTAAAGGCACTATTGTAGTGCCTTGTTAACAGGATTGTAATGAATTTAACCCTGAAATCAATATGTCCACATATCTACCATTTTAATATAAGTCCCTCCTTTTATCCATTACCTCGTGTCAATTTAAGCTACTGTCTCAAAGAGACAAATGTACAATAAAAGTTGCTTAATCAATATACCAATACATTTGAATATTAAGTTAAATCTATACAAAACGATTTGATTTCATAACACGATTAGCCACAAACTGGACAATTTTAAACAAACCTACAAGGCAACGTTCAACAAAGGCCTCCATACTATGCAATCTCTTTTCATAGAATACAAAAAGCTACCCGGTCTTTGCTTAACTAACTATTTAAGCAACACTAACTTTAATTAATCTTGACAACGCCATTGTATATATAAATATCATTTATCATTTCAATAGGTATCGACGCGAGAAATTTTCGAATCACGATCGAGCGCTATTATTGCAGTTTATTTTATAACTGGCAACACTGGCCATCAAAGCTTTTGTCTTGACGACGTTTTGTTTGTGGCATTGACAAGTGAAATGTTTGCGAATCATTTTGAAATTCGAATCATACTGTTGGTTTTTTTTATTGAAATTTTAGGGTGATTCGTGATTGATGATGTTGATTGAATGTGGTAAGTTTTTGTTTTGCCGTTGTACTTTTTGGTGTATGTCTAGACTGAGTGAATAATATTAGAACCTTGTGATTTTCAATTTAGAAACATATAACTTTGATCTGAAAGTTGTATCTTTTTATAATTATGGTCATGAAGCAGAGGAATGCTTTTGATATCTCGGCAAATCAGTCATCCACAGTGATTACTCTAAAATTAGCATTAACATACATTCTACCGACAGACATGAACATTCATGAAAAAAAATTGTTCAAATGCTGGTGAGTTAGAACTAAAGTTCGCTGCAGCGCTAAAATATTTATCAAACTATTAAAACATGCAGCGCTGGATCGCTTATAGAGTTCAGTTTACTCGCGATCAAAACGTCGTAAACGCTATGAAATTGGCATGAAACATGGCACTTACGCGTTTTGTTCAACATAGTGTAAAGTAAGGTGTACGGATTGCAGTACAGATCAGTCGAACAGAATGAGTGTTCAGGTCACCAAATCTAGTGCGTAGTACATATTTATTAAATAAACAATTCTCTCTTTCCCCGTTGCCATTGCAGTGTAAATCTTAAGTCAGTCCACTTTAAGAGTAACTGTATAACAAGAATCTCATTACACTGTACATGGTGCTCCATCTTACACTACCTACCAGTCAAGAGCGCACAAATACATTTTTCCTTAGATTTCTAACAAAAGCAGGGGCTAGATTTCAATTATTTGCCAATCCGTTACCTATACGGGCACAGTGGTCCTGACTCGATTGCCTCCCGTCTGGCAGTACGCCGGAATCGAACTCCGGTCCGCACAATGAAATACATCTAAATAAATAACACGGACTTCTCATTGTGCTGCCGTCTCCATACAAAATATATTTTCACTACAATACCCACGCTGGGAACGGGGAAAATGGGGCACACTCGAACGGGAGAAAATGCTCGAATGCTGGCAACACTCGGGCTTAATTCGTGATTCCATTTTTGAAAATTTGAATATTATTGGGTATTTTGTGGCGGTGGTCGACCAATTATAATGTGTGGTTTGTGTGGAATGATTTTGAATATGAAAGGTATTCTAGTTTTCTAGTTCATTTACTTGAGCTTGAACCGTCAACGGTTTATTTTTTACATAAACAAGACATTTAAAAATATCATGATCATTGTATTACCTTTATTCCAATTCATTTGGGCTTGAATGAATTGGAATACAGGTAAAATTATTTCTTCCATACTTAGGTACTTCTCTATTAGACGTTTATCGTCGCCCGAGACATAGCGTCTTTCAAATAAGTCCATTTCTTTTACCGTTTCTTTGGTCTCCCCTACTTTTACAAAAGTAAGCATTCGACGCTCTTACACGTAAAATTAAAAATTAAAAAATCCCCGACACAAATAGCTCTTTAGACTACATTATGTATCTATTATTAAACGAGCTTCGATCGACGATCCATAGAAACACGTAATTATAACATGATAACTTGCGAAAATACCCTCAAGGAATAAAATTTGCATAACTTTTGAAGGGCTTAACAGATTTTCATCAAACATACTTAATACACTCGATAAAGTCCATCTTGAGCTTCTTGGCTTTACGTTGACATCGACTCTCAATTTTGGCCCTTACATTGAGGCAAAGGCTCAGTTGGCAGCCAAAAAGTTGGGAATCCTTGCAAAGGCGAGAAGGTACTTCACGCCGGAACAGCTTCTCAATTTGTATCTGTTCTCATCGCTGGGACGGATCTGCCATATACCATCTCGACGCACTGGAGTCGATCAAAAGCGGGCCAAGAGCCTCATCGGTGATGAGACACTGGTCAGGTCAAGGCTCCAAAGCCTTGAACACCGTCGCCGAGTTGCCAGCTTGTCAGTTTTTATCGGTTGCATTTCGGGGAGTGTGCGTTGGATTTGCAAGATCTAACTCCACCTATCCCGTCATCATCGGACTACCAGACGTACGGCGATGCGCCATCAGTACATGGTGGATATTCCACCCATACGCACAAAACCGTTTTGGAAACACTTTAATTATGCGTAAAGTTAAGGCGTGGAATTCCCTGCCAGAGTCTGTTTCCCGATAGCTACTTACCAACAGGTGAGATGGTGGTCAAGCGCGAGCCTATAATAAATAAAAAAAGTCACATTTCAAACACAAAAAATGTCAAAATCGGTCCATCCGTTGACCTATGATGCCACAGACGATACACAAATACACAAAGACCCAAAAATACACGTCAAACTTATAACACCCCTCTTTTTCCCTCGGTGGTTATTGCACCAATATTTATTAATTAACAAAACAAAAAAATCTATAAATAAGCTTCTTTATTCCAAACTTAACCTTCTTTCAACTCCTTTAAATATCAAATTAACACAAAATCTTCATTAATTGATAAATTAATTTACTTTTCGGCAGACAAATCTACTTGACGAATTCGACAGCGAAATCGCCGAAACCCTTTAAGGACCGTCGATCTAAACAATGACCTACCGAACTAATGATTAATTCAAAAGTCGTTGGATTCCTTTAAATTTGCGGCTAAGAAAAAGGCGATAACAATTCGCTAAGCTTCTAGAAAAAGTGAGATTTTATGAGAGGTTACGATATTTACGATTACCGAAATATCAAAATGTAATGGAGTGACCTCGTGTCATTTTGGTAACGCATGTCAATATCATACATTTTGAACGTTTTGACAATCGTTATGGCTGACATTATGTCACTTATCTTCTCAATCTTGAGACTTTTTATTCCGTTCGTGGACCTTCTCTTTCCAACTATCTTTATTTTTCACATATCTTCTTTTTGGTCATACATATGTTACGGCTAATACCCGAAGTGCAGCTACACCTAGTATTAGCCGGCTACACCTAGTTTTAGCCGGTTAGAACTAGGTGTAGCCACGCAACATAGTCTATTTCCGTCCGCAGAGTCTAACCTAACCTGTCCGTGTCGGGGTGCCCTAAGCTCCAACCGGCTAATACACACCTAGTTCTAACCGGCTAAAACTAGGTGTAGCCGCACTTCGGGTATTAGCCGTAACACATACATACATAAAGTCACGCCTTTTTCTTTTTATTTTTGCTCATATAATCAACATTTTGTACTGCCTTAGATATGGACTTACGAACAGCTATTTATGAATATTAGGTACAAAGCTAGCTGTATGTTATTAATTCTTTCTTACTTCGGTACCTAATAAAACGAGTATTCCTTTACTACATATATCGATGATCCCTGTACCAATTTAAAAAAAAAAACCTATAAGGCGGTCACCGAAAAACAGTTAAAAAATTTTTGGATACATTTATGGTATGGACCAACTAGTACTAGCACTAATCAATTAAAAAATCATTTTACGTCTAATTGATTCTGTCCGTAAAAAGCATTGAGTTAAAATAAGCCCACATGTTTTTCCCATGTTTTACCTGCGTAGACATACTGAGCAAATCTATTGACGGTTTTACAATAACTACCACTCAAACATTTTTATATTACGGTTCTACTACAAAAAACATAATCCTTCTACAGTCGCCCGCTAACTTTACAGCTCCATAGTAAAAGCTAAGAACGGTATAAAATAAAACAATTGATTTGAAAAACGCCTCCTCACATAAAAGGGTTCCTAATTATTAAATTGAAAACCCTGTTTTATGCTCACAATCGAGGGGCTGGAGACCGAACGGTCCCCAAGTTGTACAGAAACTAATCTAGAATATTGTGTCTATATCTAGGACAAACTAAAGGCATAAATCTGTGTCTATGAATATAATTTTTAAGTAAGAAGTAAGTCTCACTATTTCTTTGATATTGTTTAAATTGATTCTGAAATCTTAAAGTGGGATAAAGTTATTTTATTTGTTTCTAAAACTAGTTTAGATTTTAATAGATTAGTTTGTATTTTAGATTTCAGTTTTGAATAAAATTAATACCAGTTTCTAAATTGGCAAGGTAGAAGATGTTCAATTTGTCAATGTAAGCGCATAGCGCCATCTATCGGTTGGTGTGGAGCAAATTTAAGGGTTTGGTCGGTCTACACGTCATGCTGTCTCCTTTTTTTTAAAACTTGTTTCTGATAAATTCAAATACTTACCTGTTATTATGAAAAATATGTAAGTTCACACTTGTGTCACTTAACTTTTTAATTGCCAAAATGTTTTTTACGAAAACATTTTTTTTTTAAATCGACGTGTTTTAAAATGCATTCTCAAAAAAAACCGCGACAACATAAAATATGACATAAGTATTCGCCATTGTGTAGTTATTAATCTTATTGTCTGATCTTTACCGAACAAATAATACTGGTATTGTCAAAAAACCCAAAGTCTGTTCGTACATGTTAAAAACCTTCTTTAAAATAATATTGGATGGCTAAAATAAATATAGCTAATCATGATTAATTATACAGTGCAATGACACCTGAGGTGTTTATACACGAACATAGTCATATGAAGGTATTATTATACATTTATACATCCATACTAATATTATAAATACAAAAGTAAATATGTTTATCCGTCTAGCGTCTGTTACTTTTACAAGCCTGAACAGATTTTGAAGAAACTTGCCACACTGGTACACCATATCCTGGATTTGGGCATAGGACACTTTTTCCTGGGCATATCCTCGGAATAATTTTCGACTTTCACGCGCCAGAAGGCGCTGGCAGAAGCTAGCGTAGGTATAGTTATACCTTCTACAGTTATAATACTTACAGGGTATCCACGAAATTTCTTGCACTCTCTTCTTCTAAGAAATCAACGGTTTAGAATGTCCAATTGGGTTCATCTTTCTGACTAACCGACTATTCAAAAGAGCCTAATACGGTTCAATTGAAATAAATGCTTTGAGTTTGAGCTTGAACCTAACTATTAATTGTAGTTTTTAAATACGTAAATTCACTGTTGTTATGATAACTTATGATTCCTTAAACACCAGATTACTGAGAATGCTACTACTATCATAAACGTGAAAGTTTGTGAGGATGGTTTGTCAGGTGGAAATTTGTTACTTTTTCACGCAAAACTACTGAACGGACTTTGATGAAACTTTACAGAACATACATCAGAATATAGCTTATACATCAGAATATAGCTTACACATTAGAATATTGCTTATACATCAGAATATAGTTTATGCATCAGAATATAGCTTATACATCAGAACAACACATAGACTATAATTTGTAATGATATTGGGAGAAGTACTAATACCACGCGGTCGGAGCCGGGGCCGGCAACTAGTAATAACATAATATTTTTATAGAAAGTCAGGTTTTCAGATTAATTTCTTCTGACTTGATTCCAAAAGTATGAGCAAGAGCTCATACTAATCTTCAATTCTATCCAATAATTTGTTAAAATATAATATTTTTACTATATTTATTTATATTAAATCCAAAACAGTAACAGTAAGTGTAAATTGTTGATATATGTATATATTGGGTGGATCCTCGTGGTGGATTATGGCAAATTGGCCCTTTCAAGGGAAAAAGTCCTATCCCAGCAGTGGGAACATCACAGGCTGATTGTGCTATTGAAATTTAAATTAATGAATCAAATCTTTTGTTTCGTGTAATAGGTATTACAACCTCGCACCATCCTGAGTTCAAGGTTTATTAGGTATTGTAAAAAAAACATAATCTAAGCTTTTCGGATTATATTTAAACATAATACACAATGTTGAGGTTTATTTTTTTAGTATTATTGTTATTTATAAAGATTTAACACAAAAAGAAACTGTTTTAAAACATAAGCTCACGTCAAAAGTTTCCGTCAGAGACAAAACTCAGAATGATTTTGTTAATTTTGTTATTTTTATGTAACTTCACGTATAGTGAATTGCTTTTATGAAGTCGTAATCAGCTTTTATATTGTAGCAATGTTTCATTGAAGGGACAGAATATTATTAATTATATCGTTCATAAGTAATTAAATATTATCTACTATGAACACCTGCATTATTAAAAACGATAATTGTGTAATGTTTTGCATTGCCTTTCTATATCTTTGTGAAGTTACTGTTTTGATTATTATTATATATACAGACCACATTGAATTCATAATAAACCTTGCCTAAACGCAATTAATTGTGTCATTCAACATGAATATTATAATATTTCAAACACCCAACCAATAAGCCTAATTGAATGTAAACCGGCCAACAACAAACTCTTTATTCACAACACAATCAAAATTAAATCATGTTGATACCAATTATCGTTAATAGGAACTGAATGTCATTTAATTATATAACGACATAAAAGTTGAAAGAGTTGCTCTATGTCCGGAAGTTGCACCGGCCATAATTAACACTAAAACTGTCAAAATAACTGATGTCATAATCAAAAGTTATTAAAATAAATCCAAACGTGTGGAATTTGATATAAATAATATAAGTGTGAATAAATTAAAAAGGAGAGATATTAACGATGATGATAATATTTTGAAACTTCTGTCGCCGGAATTCGGAATGTGCCTATCCATTAATCCACTGCAGTCTATTCATCATGGCAAGTCAATGACTCCTCAAACCAATCAGCTAAGTGAATGTTAATTCAATTATTTCACTCCAAACCTCTCAACACGTCAAACAAAATTAAAAGGGTGTCAATTAAAACGATAAAGTAAAATAAAAACAATTTAGTGTTTATTTTGTATGGCGTTTAACAAAGTTATTTTCTCAATACTATAATACATCGTTGGTACTGACATCGATAATTCAATTAATTCACTATTATATACATTTTGGGAGTTTCTAATGACTTAACACTAAGACAACTAGTTCTTAAATTTACATCTACAGTTGGAACCAATAAATAAATTATACATGGAAAAGTAAAGCGGGTCAACCCTGAAGACACGGGGAAGAAACAAAAAACTCAACAAAATGACGTTGTGTTAGCACTAAAACAATATACAGGGTTGACAATACACGACCTAACTATTCGGCTACATGAGACACCTATAGAAAATAATCTCTTTTTGGTACCAATCTCACTTCACATAACTAACGAACCAGCGCTACTTTACCTTAAATATTTATAGACGCATGAAAAACAAAAGAAATCACAGTTTAACTCAATTTGCCCCCTCGCGGGTCTACCTTAACATATTTACAAGCCACTTGATATGAGACTCACTTTACATCATCAATACTTACTCTAGAAAATAAATAATGTTCAATACATTTTTGTTCACAGTCTGTTTGCACTAAAACTGTTGGATCCGTCTCGTGCGGGGTGCCGAACCTCGAAAGATAGGCATCCTTCAAGGAAGGCAGGTTGGTCTTCAATATATGACGGAGACGGGCCGCCTGAGCTGATCGTCATGCGGACTGTGCTGTGTGGGGGTGATGGGCGACACTGGTGAGGAAGGTGCAGCAGCGTACTGCGGGAACAGCGACGAGTGGAAGGGCTTCGGCGGCGCCGTCGGTGACGTGTACAGTGACGAGTAGAACGAAGACACTACGGCCGCCGCCGACGATGACACCGTCGGCAACTTCTCCGTCGGCGCCATCAGCTTCGAGAACTGCAGGTGATCCAGCTGGTGCGGGAAATATGATGGCATGGCGGAGTACGACAGTGCGTCCAGGTGGCCCACTCCATGAGGTGGGCCGGCGAAGTACGGCAGCGGGAAGCTGGGGAAGGCGCCGGCGCCCGGGGCTCCTCCCTGCGTGGGGGGCTTGGGCTTCCTGCGTGGCCTGTACTTGTAGTCCGGGTGCTCCTTCATGTGCAGTGCCCTCAGCCTCTTAGCTTCGTCGATGAATGGCCGTTTCTGCATCTCAGACAGCAGCTTCCACTCGGCTCCGAGCCTCTTCGAGATCTCTGAGTTATGCATCTTCGGGTTGTCCTTAGCGATCTGGCGCCTCTGCAGTCGGGACCACACCATGAACGCGTTCATGGGTCTCTTGATGTGTCCCTCGTTGTGCGGCGAGGTGGCCGGCAGCGCCTGCGGTGCGCTGGGGTACTCCGGCAACATGCCCGGGTGCATGGAAAACGCGTACGGGTGGTGACTTAAAGTCGACATAGCGATTGAACTTTAATGAATAAGTCGTAAGTTGTGCTAGAGCATTAGCTCTATGGGGATGTATGGCACAAAGCGGTGAATGAGCACAGACGAGGAGGTGATTGTGTCACGTCGGAGACGGACGATAGACTGGCGACTCGGTACCGGGGCCTTGTGGATATCGGAGCGCGGGGGGTGGGGCTTCTGGGCGGCGAGGCCCTAGCCAATCAGGGGGCAGTGAGTACAGCCTGCGCCCCTCCTCGCTTGCTGAGTCGGTCTCGCTCGCACACACAATGGACGCACTCTCTCTCTTTCGCACAATAGAGGCGCGCGTGCAGCTGTTCGGAGCCATGTCAGCGGCTGAATGCGGCTCAATGCATGATGTAACTCTAGTAATAGAATACTTTACACACTCGTATTGTGGAATTTGGTTGTGTACCAAATAAATGGTTGATATAAATAGACCACGAGTGAACGTTTGAATGTCACCTTTTTTGTGCGAAAGCTCGACATATTTGCTGTAATAAAACGCTTGAGCTTTTGAGGTATAAGCGATTAAACATTTTTTATTGGCCGGTAAACGTTTAAAGAGAACATTCGAATTGAGCGGTTCATTATTGATGTTTATTTACTGAGTAATCCTCATATCATGGCATCATAAGAAGTAATCCTCAATTGGTATCAAATATCATACAAGTTATACTGCTATAAAGTTTATTAAATTGTACTTGTGATTATAGACGGAGCTTTTACGCTGATCGTTGTTGGAAATTAAAACTTTGAATATAACATTCAGCTATGTTCCAGCCCGTTGTAATTGACAAAGTCACGCAAAGCAATATGTCGGTGCGAAACTGGGAGATAAAAATATAAACTTGAGATGAATTAGATGTAAAGTGTAGATATGTATCAAAAATATGATATAAAAATTGTGGAAATGATTATACAGATAGGTGGTAGAAAAAAATATTTGTTAATAAAATGGAATAAGAAATGGCTAATGATGATAAAGTCACTATAATTGTATTGAATCCGCTAACCGTCAAACTATTTTCAAACCAGTTTTTATTGCAACATTAAATCCTTATTTATAAAAACCCTTATTAGCACATTCTTAATTCAAATTTTCTATGGAGGATTTGAATTTAGAACCCGCTAATCAGTTGGTGAATATCTCCGATTTTTATTTATAAAAAAATGTAGTTGTAGTTTTTATCAATAATTTGTAGTTTTTGCAAAAAAACACTGCTGTTATATAGGTATGTTATTGGTGAAGAAGGACAAAAGGACTTTATATAAAGTGACATAAGTTATATCAGTGACAACAATTTTCAAATGTTTGGTAACCACATGATATTTTGATAGCTTAGATCAATGACAAACAGTTTTGAACTTTTTGAAAATAGTTGGTGCTGATGAATGTCACTTTGTTTATTCAATTTACGATTCAATTCGATAAAATATATTTACCTGATATATCATAGAAATAAAGATCAATATGTTTTTTGTTCTTTCGATAAATATTATTCACAATATAATGAGTACTATTGACAATAGCTATAGGCTTGTTCCTCTGTTGTGATTGTAGCTGTATGTAAGAAGTAGTACCTACCTAATGACGTCACTGACAAGCGGTGGAATTCGCGACTTTATATATATCTAAGCATAACTATTTGCAGATTACAAGCTTGACTTGATCTCGAGTAGAGCTTTGACCTTGACCACGTTTTGGCAATGTAGGTAGGTATGCGTTGTTGTGTATACAGACACGTGTTATGAGTATTATCATTGTGTGAATGGTCAACACTAGTAGATATATTTATATACTTATATTTTTGTCTTTAGGATTTGTATTATTGAACTTGAGCTCTACTAGACAAATAGAAGAAGTGAAATATTGTTAACTATTGTGTTTGTCAAAAATTCCAAATGTGTAGGAATGATCACGTGATTTTTTTTCTTGCGTTTTGGATTTCTTGACAAACTTTGACGGTAAAACTATTTCAATTAGTCTTAAGATTCACTTATTTATATAGAGCTATTAAATAATTTGAACGATTACTAAGTTGTTTTCAAGCATATGGACAGGTATAAAAAAGCATATAAACACTTAAGTAGGTACAGTTGTGTTTATAAACATCTTGTGATTCTATCTTAATCTTTTCACAAAAAAAATCTACATCGTTTTTGCTATGGATTTTATCATGTAAGTATTCATGTTACATGTTCATATATGTTCATATCACACATGTTCAGTAAATGTTCGCGTGTTCAAAGTTAACACCGCCAAAAACGGTCAATCACTGTATTCACATATTCGGCTATTTAGGCAACCGTATGGACATCATGGAATAAATTATAATGGTCATCCGTTTGTGTTTACTGGCGAATAAATATCTATAAATTTCATTAGGTAGAGTTAGGAATGGAAGGTTTAGTTTAAGTATAATATATAGATAAGGCAGTTTCTGTGAAAATAAATACATTTTGTTTTGTTATCTTCTTAGAAAAGCCGCCGCTATTACATATCTCAGTATTAAAAACGCTTCGTTTGTATTTCTTATTAGATTTTAATTCTAGTAAGATATTGGTCTGAAATTATGCCTCAAAGTAAAATTTCTTTTTTCAATTAGGCCATTAAGCGATGCTTTTGAACGTCAAAATTTTAAAGTAATAATAATTGATTCTACCGTCCATTCGGAAAAGTTGCTTGTTATGGAGAAGAACGGAGAAGAAACTCCACAATTAATCTTTAAAAAAATGTATTACTATATTTACATACACACATTAATTCATATTCGTGAGGACGATGCACCCAGACTACCACTACTATACTACGTATATATTTACACCTACACATGTCATTATAGATTTTTTTTGTTTCCAAGAAACGTATTGTCGTAAAACAATAGAAAACAATGACACTTGTCTATTAACAACTAAGACACAATCATGCCACATATCAAACTTCATACCCATGTCATATTTTCAATAATACCAGGAAATGGCCCCCACAAACAAAACCATTCTAAACTGTAAATCATATTTATTACAGGGCATCCTTAAGAGCAAACCAGATAAAGTTAATGTAAAGTCAATCATGCGTCTGAATGCTCATAGCACCAAGCACAATATATTATATCACATAAAACAGGAACACTAGAGATCCTTTCTCAGATTTAACTTTAAATCGATTCTTTATAAGATACTCGTAAAATGGTCGTTTCACGCGTCGAATCGGAGATGCTTTGTGCCATTGTTTCATAGAAATGACTTGTGGCGACACCATACTGTCCAATAACTAGGATTATGCTCGTAAACACATTCTACAATCATAAAATGACTTTTTCATTATCACCCTGTATGCACCTTTTAAGACTTAAGTATACTTTGTGTTGAAGGAATTTAAACTTTACTTTTGAGCTGGTAGAGTTGGTTTTTGATTGACGGTTGTCAAAATACAGGATAAGACCATCCATTGTCTTACGGAGATCTAAAAGTACTTCCAAGAAGTATCAGATAATAAAATAATAACAAGCCTGAATGTGAGTAATATCTATATTTTATTGACGAAACTTTAGTTTGTTCGCGCTTTGTTTCAAGTTTATTAGCAATCAAAGTTTTCGTAATTCAGCTTAGTCGTAAAACGAAATGGCTAATGGAAATTAACAATTTCCTTTTATAGTCAAAAACAGTTACTTAGCTCAATGTAATTGCTGTGAAGACATTTGAGATGAAAATAAACAATATTATGGTTGATTAACGTCGATATTTAATATTGTATTAAGGGGATTGCGACCTATAGATCTCACAAGATAAAAGGCTGGCATGAAAACCTTAATTTAATATACACTATAAAAGCTAAAGCAAATGGTACAATATCATTATAGTTAAAGCTTGAACACGGATACTTAATTTGAAAGGAAATTTATGCAAGGAATTATGATCTGTTTAAGACGTCGAAATCGACGGTTTCATTATGTACAAAAATTCTTAGTACTTACAGAATAATTCCTTGCATTGATATAATAATCAATGCACTAGAATAGATGGTTTCAAATGATTTTACGTTATAAGATTCTGACACCTTTTCGAACCAAATTTCAACAAAGGAGGAGGTTCTATGTTCGACTGTGTGTATGGTTTTTAACTATTTTTATCTTTCATGGGGAGACCTTTGCCCAGTTGTGGGACCGACAGTAATGGCTAGGCAAAAAAATAAACATTCATATTCTTCTTCTTTTTTCGTGTGAGCTAGCTACCTCAGGTGTCAGAGTTAATTAGGCCACCTCTGGGAACCCCACAGGCCTCTGACTTGGCTATTTCAGACTTACATTAATTATATAAGTCCAGGTTTCCATGTCCAGGTTGTCAGGTTTCTTGGACATCACAGGCAACGGTTAAGGAAAACTTCGTAAGGAAATCTGGACTTTCATATGTGGACTCACCACTACGTATCTAAGTTTTAGAAAAAAATACATAGCTTTGAATTAAGAATCAGCCTATCAGTTGCTAAACAGTTAAAAGATTTTTATTAATCTTTAACTGGTTGAATGCCGTAATTACCGAAACAATTAAAAAGCCATTGTGTCTCGAGTGGATCCTTGGTTCGGGCACTCAAGGGATTAATACCTACCAAACGAGTTTTCTTTACTCCTTTATTTCAGCAAAACCCACTTGAAAACGGTAAAAGAACTCGCGAACACAACAGACAGTCAGTACAATCACTTCAAAACGAAACTCACACGTTACGATACTACTAACGCCATCTATTGATGCAACGCGTAAACGGCGAACTAAGTGAGCTTTAAATTTTGACACGGTAAATTTTTATGGTTGTGTAATGTTTTGTTATTTCATATTTTTATGAAGCTTTGATTTCGTATTGTTTTGTTTGTTTTAACAACAGGTTCTCATGGTATATATTTTGTACTGTGGGGAATCGACGCGTGTTAATTCTATAGAAAGGTATCAACTTCAGTATGAGTATAGAAATACCTCTTCTATGCCCTCAGATTCCGGCCATCATTTCAGCCGAAATATGTACTGTCCAATGCTAGGCATAGGCACAGATAATATAATACTGGCAAAGCATATGCCTCACTTTAGTTTGCAATTAGTTATAGAGAAATAGAATACTGGATCATACACCCTATGTATCATTCTACACTTTTCTCACTTTGAGTTATGCTCGCTTTTGGAGCACATAGACTTTCTTGATCGCTGTTAGTATAAGGTACCAAACACAAAACTGCGAATCGACGCGATGCGAATTCGCAATGCAATTTGTGTTTCGGCCCTAAAATGTGTTTTGTATACAATTGAAAATTAAGAAATCGTTGTGTTGAAAATTAAGACCAATAGCATACGGTCTACACGAGTGAATTATCAACGCAATAAATAGAATAAAGATACATTAGAGAACGACAAATACTTATAAATGGCTCAGATAAAGAGACATTCTATCAAAGATTCTCAGATCAAATAAAAATTAAAGATGGTACTCTGCGCACAAAGAAATGAGGTCGGTTAAAACTACGCCTTGCCGTATACATATACGTCTTGCTTTGTCAGTTGAGCTATCGTGCGTTGTGCCATTCAATTACGAGTATTACATTATTACTATCAAAAATATAATTTACATGTAAAATTGCGGAATTGTATACGGCAAGGCGTAGTTTTAACCGGCCTCATTTCTTTGTGCGCAGAGTACCATCTCAACTTTTTTATTTGATCTGAGCAGAGATTATAAAAAAGTTCTTAAACTTTTGGCTTACAAACATGCGGTACCAAAATGTCACTTGTTCAATCCCAAACATTTTATAATTTTGTCAATAGGTATCCCTGAAATAATGTCACTTTGTCTAATGTCTAATTAATGTCTTTGTCACCTGAGTCAAAGAGAAAATGGTATTCAAAAAAGCAAATTCTAAAAAAAAATCACGTTGCACAAACGTAATTAGTTTCATAGTTATTTTTTCCTAAAAAACTACCAACACGCGCCACAATAAAAAGGACCGAACTCCCAATAAAATAAAAGTGAATCTTTTTTATCACCCCATTGTGTCAAAAATAAAATAATAAATAAAAACTGAACCAAAAGAACATAAAATAAAACTATGACTTTATGATTGCTGTCCTATAAAAATAAAGATAAAAGAACAATGGAAAGTAATTAAAGTATTAAAATTACCATTATTTTTGCAGTTAGCGTCAAGCTTTTCAAGTAATTTTCAAAATGGTAGCACAGTGTATCTGGTAGTTAAGAGGAATAAATCAGATAATCAGGTAAGTCAAATGACTTGAAGATTTTGGAATTTCAGGTAATAAAAGGACAGTTATGTTATCTTATACTAGCTGTCCTACGCGGCTTCGCTCCCATCAACTGGCTACCTACCCATTTACCCTACCTAGGTAGAGTAGGTAGGGCACCTATACTACATACATGATTGTTGCGTAACTTTAACCGCCTACGTAGTGCACGCAACGGAAGTTCTCAAAAAGGAATATTTTTGCCCGTTTTTGCAACGTTTTTCATTTATAGATAGGTACTCCGCTTCTATTGGTCTTAGCGTGATGTTATATAGCCTATAACCTTCCTCGATAAATGGTCTATTCAACACAAAAACCAGTAGTTCCTGAGATTAGCGCGTTCAAACAAACAAACTCTTCAGCTTTTTAATATTAGTAAAGATAGGTCTATATTTATGTATCTTACTTATTCTAATTTTGAAACAATTTCGATGTATTAAAAGTATTTTCTGAATTACATATTAGTAAAAATCTCAATTTTTCAAGCATTCCTACTAGGTACCCAAAATGACTGTTTAATTTTTAAAACAATTTCGACGTAAATAAAATATTTTTAAGTTAAAATAAATCTCTCTCAATTTAAAAAAAAATGTCTTATAAATATCACGCCCAGCAAAAAAACATGACATATTTCTATACAAAACATCAACCACGCATCACAGCTAACACAAAACATAGCTACTAACATACGCGGCACGTAGACACCATTAATTAAAACCGCAACAAGAAAAAATACATAACGAGAGTTTAAAAAAATATCTGACAAAGGAACATGGCACCTAATTACTTATTTCTCAACACCGTCACAATAAGCCGCCTGCAGACATGACCTGGGTTTCTCTATCACGCTCTTTCTCATAAAAAAGGAGAGAGAGAAAAATATTAGCTAGTTAGTCTTCGAATGCCGTTGAGCTTCGAATAGTGACAAAAGCGGGGTGAGCACAATATGGGCTTAAAGCCTATTCGCCCCATCTTCCTATTTTAATTTACGCAAATTTCCCATGACACTTCACCCGACATACCATTATGGTTAGCTTTTTTTAAAGGACTGGTTATTTTTACTTCGGTTAATTAAAGTTGATCGACGGTTAACACTTGTGCGGTGGTTTAACATCTTTTAATTAAGTAATTGTAAAGCTTAGCCTTTCCTTGTTTTCCATCAAAGTTTATTCTGCAAAATTTCCTACAATCCTGATTTATAAACCAGCAATAACATGTGTAGGTACTAACAGTTCATGTTTGAAGAAAGGAGTCGTGTGATTTACCGATCTCCGAATTTGAAAACTGTAAAGATGGCAAACTGGGGCAAACTAAAGAAGAAAGCTAAACGATCTCTGATTCATTGTTTCTTAATCGTTCAGCTTTCTTCCTTTGCCCTTCATCTTTTATTATTACTAAGGTTATAACTAAGAAGACTTACATTCTTACTAATAAACACGAAATAAAGTTACACCAGGAATAACTATACATTTTCATAGGTTTAAATTTGGTATAATAATATTCTGTGTTTATTAGAGGGATAGAGTTTAACATTATACATTTTTCGCTATCAAAAGTGACTAGAGCCGTTACACACCTTTACTTACCACGCCACAAACCAACGCATTTTAACCTCTCACTCTAATCTCACGTTAACCCAGTGCCACCGGACCTTCCTGCATCCTATATCCTATACGTTACTTTTGCAGAATCTATTATCTTTCACCAAGAATGCACTCAGTTAATGACCTCCCAATGATAATGGTCCATTGTTGCGTTCGCGCAGGCAATCTTCATAGTGCTCGTATTGTGGTGACGAAAATTCATTTATAGATAGGTTTTTTAATAAACTAATGAACGGTTCACGGGGTGTTTTTTATCTAGATTAGTAACTGTATAGGATGTAGGTGTAGTGTTATTTTTTCTGTGTTCAGTGGTGTAATAAATGGTTGTTGTTTTATTTTTGTGGGAGTCGTTGCAAGTTTTGGGTGTGAAGATGTGGTAGGAAGGTTAGAATGATGATTGTCTGTAGCATTTTCTATGGCGGTTTCTCTGTCGCATGAAAATGGTATACGGGTAGAATAGTACTTCTAGACAAAGCGACATTACATTAGCGAGAGTAAACGAAATGTCTAATTCGATATGGATTGACATACGCTACCAAAATATCTCGTAGTCAATACCTTTTTGACTTTTGAAAATCAATCTCGGTGATAGAATATTACTTTATGATTGAGCCCAAGGTTTAATTCTCGGCTGTTACAAAAAACTTACTACATCATGTAGTTTTGCGTAAGAAGAAGCCTGCAGTGAGATTCAGGCTGCCAACTGAAATTATTTAATTAATAAGTGTTAGTTCCTCATTTTAGTATTAAGAGTACTTAACCTAGTTTAGGAAGACACAAACCATGGATTACCCATACCTGTTAATGCTTGCAAACACAAGAGAATAAATCAATCTGTAAAATATTCGGGCACACGTCTCCCATAAACGTTATCAAAACCTCTCGTTTCTCTGACTTTCACGAAAGTAGCTCGTGTAACAACGATTATATCACTTACGTCACAAAAAATAAACTAATATACAAAACAACGAAACATCTTCGACGGACAATCACTTTCAAGCAACCCAACATTAAGAGACAAACGATGTACAAACAATAACTTTTAAAACCAATAAATGCCGACAAACAAACGGACAAACAAGACGTCTTCATAACCGCAATAAATATCTTTGTTTTCAAAATAACGGTTTGCAAAAACCAATATTACGTTTTCGGATCAAACGGCCTCGTAAGAGGAGTTTTGTCATACAAGAGAGTATTGTCACGGTCGCACAATGAGTTTTGTCAAACGTCAAAACAAAGAGCAACCGTTCCGTGTTTTTGTGAAGACGGTACTAAAGGTACACACACCGTTCAATTCCCAGAAAGTCTTTAGTCAGACAATTTGTCGTAATATCTGCATCATTTCTGTTTTCGAAAGATATTAGGAGATTCGTTCCAGAGGTCAAAAAGGGAACTTTAAAGAGAAGTAAACCGATGCTGCTTTGTTTTTGCGTATAACTTATACCCGCGGTTTCGTTTGTCAATTTAAGCTTAACAGAACTATTATTGGTTCATTGTAATGAAACAATAAGATGAATAATGCAACTCATAGAACAAGCGTAAATGTAATTACGAGAATGATTCAAAAGCAATGAGTAGTAGTACTTACAAAGACGATTTGCACATGCCAACACTCATGGCAGGACAACTTTAAAACGTTTTAAAGGTAGCGTTAACAAAGTCTTCTTAGTCATTGATAGAAAAATAAGAGAAACAAACTGCCGGAACCATAGATTCTAGATAAATAGTAAAGATACGACCGTATGAATGTTAGCTTATTCGCGTTTGCCATAATTTAAGAAACACGCCATTTGTGAAAATGTCACGCACACGACGGCTCCCGAAGATAGCCGACCGCGTGGCAAACTCGTTTTAAACTAGAATGACCAAATTGAGATGACAAAACACACGTCTTTACTAATACTACGAGTATATAGGTATCAGAACGGCCAAAAACTGACTTCCCTTAAAAATCACGGAAGTCTTCCGGTAAGTTCACACAAAACAAGATTCACCACAATTGATCATCAAACTGGTCATCGAGCTAACTAATGAGAACAAAACCTGGTCTTTTGACCCTGCTGATCGTGACAATATCTGGAAAGACGATAAGTTGAACAAATACATGGGTAGTTGGTAAATAAGGAATACTGTTTTGCCGCAGACGCTAACACACGTCTACTAGCGGTACTAAAAACCGGCCAAATGCGAGTCAGACCCGCGCATGAAGGGTTCCGTACCATTATCACAAAAAACGGCAAAAAAAAAACAAGTTTGTTGTATGGGAGCCCCACTTAAATATTTAGTTTACTCTGTTTTTCGTATTTGTTATTATAGCGGCAACAGAAATTCATCATCTATGAAAATTTCAACTGTCTGGCTATTACGGTTCATGATAAACAGTCTGGTGACAGACAGACAGACAGACGGACTGTAGAGTCTTAGTAATAGGGTCCCGTTTTTACCCTTTGGTTACGTAACCCTAAAAAGTGACATTCCAGGATTGACCACTCACGGTCCACTCACGGTCCAAACGTTCAATACATTTTATTTTCTGTTTGACAGAAGTATGTATGTTGTTGTTTAGGTCAAATCATGCAACTGAATTTTAAAGCAGTTTACTCAACCGATTAAGATTAAATTTTGCGTTCACGTTTGGTTTGGATGACAATGCACGGTAAGCTAAAAAGCTGAGCTGTTTAGCAATTAAATAGCTCGGTAGAAATCGACACTAAAATAGGCTAAAATCGCAAAGCTTAATGTAGTTCTACATTTTTGGTATGTTGTATGGACCAGTTAGGGTAGTGTAAATCCAAATTGTCAACTTCGAAAAATGTGTGCTAGCTGCGCACCACGCGAAACGCTGCGAAATTTTGGGACTTCTTTCTTTGCTCTAAAAGTCGTAAACTATGCGTTTTTCGACAAACAAAATCCAGTACTTTTTAGGGTTCCGTACCCGAAGGGTCCAAACGGAGCCCTATTGCTGTCACTTATGTGTCTGTCTGTATGACCATCGTCGGTCACACAGGTTTTACAGCCAAACGGTTGTAGCTGCAGTCTTCAAATTTTCACAGTATAAGTATTTTGTTGACCTAAAGTCATACAAATTGTCAAAAAATAATTTTAAATGATTTTTAGAGGGACTTTCATACAAATGAAGGGGGGCCTGAAAAATAAATGTTTGGGACTCGTTGAGTAGATAAACACTGTATTTTTTGTTTAAAAAAATATTGGAAAACAAAGGAATGAGAAACCACTCAATTCAGCTTTTTTACAGAATATTGTACTGAAGAATTTTTTAACTTCTCTTTGACCTATGAACTTGAAATTTGGTGATAATGTTTATTATTACGTATATTTTACCAGAAAAATACCAATATATTGATAAATCAGATGTTTCCTTGAAATTCCCTCATTTTTTCTATTACAAACAATCAAATGTGCGAAGTGCGACACATACTTAGCCGGTATTTTAAAGTTCATTAAATTTAGAACGATTTAAGCCCAACCGCAGCTCTATAAATCCTATAAGGCATCAGCCTAGTAGCACAAAGTACGTAGCGGCAGCGCGCCGCAGACAGAGAGGCCACTACGAACAAAGCGTCATTTTACACACACACATTGACATTGCGATTTTACAGGGCTTCTCGGGCAATATTGGACCGAGCTCAATCGTGGATGTCACGAATGCTCTGTGCGGGCGTTTGTCATATTGTCATTCATAAAGTACTGTACTGAGGTTGCATTGGCTGGGTTACCTTCATCAATTATTACAGACCAAATTTACTTTTAATTCATTAGTATTGATAACGGACCTTGATTTTAACAATTGTCAGGCCACCTGAAGGACAAAGCACAGAATTCTTTTATTTTATGGGACATACGTACGTGTCATTTGATACATAAGTGTAGCTATTTACGTAAGCTGCGGCGAAACCTTTAATTCTGTGCTTTCTACTTTGTGGTCAAGTGTTGACAAAATGAATTAACGCTATTTTTTTTTTTTTTTTTTTATTGTATATAGGCTCGCGCTTGACCACTATCTCACCTGATGGTAAGCGATGATGTGGTCGACGGTGAAGCACGCTTGCCTAGAAGTAACCTATTCACTAACCTATTACGCCTGAAATGTATTCGCTCTTCAAATGTCCAAACGATACAGAAAGGTAAGCAGTAAAACGCCTTTAGGTATTGTAGTTTAAGTATTTATGCTATACTTATACTCCCTACTCCTTATTATTTATTTATTTAGACTTTATGCACAAAAGGTACAAAGACGGACTTAATGCCTTAGGCATTCTCTACCAGTCAACCATGGGTGGTGAAGAGATAAAATGGCAGGTGCATTGCTTAGACAATTAAAATGAAATGAAAAAAATCTGAATCAATATAGTAAAATCCCTAGTGAGTCTGTCAAATTTAGGTGTCAATTTTCGAAACGGCGTAAATGGACCTTCTGTATACTTTCTATTTTGTACTAGTAAGGCTAAATTAGCAGATTCTTAATTCAAATTTTCTACAGAGGATTTGAATTTAGAACTTGCTAATCAGTTGCTAAACAGTAACGAGATTTTTAAATAAGGGAGTACGTGACATTTTATCATGAATTGCGTTTGGGATTGAGATTTCATAGCGTATAATGTATAAGATAAGTTTGCATTTGAAACGACGGAACGACCAGCCCCAAGGGGGGTTATTTATTTCGCTCCGATCGATCTCATAAAAAATGTTTTGGTAAGAAAACTGTTTAACGATACAAAAAAGAATATCACTATTCAGCAACGCCAATAATCAATCTTTAAATATGTACGTAAGCCACAAAAAAAGTTTCATTGCTCAGTTTTGTATTTTATGAAAATTGGCTTTAGCCCCGCTCTCCCCTATTCAGCCACGGCAATCTGCTGAGAGACGCCGCACGAGCACTGGACATCCGACTGTGCGGCATTAAAATGTCTTAAATTAACAATAAGGTACATTGAAACTAAATTTTTATATCATAAAATATATTACTACTTATTATTACATATAAGTGTAAAAACTTGCACATTCACATACACAGAACATATGGAAAAGTCCTCAAAAAATTATACTTAATTAATAAACTTAAAAAATATTCCTCGCGTCTAACTATCAAAGTTACATCTCTTTGGAACTGCGCCATTTTTGCGCGACACGACTTTCTAATTAACTCAACGAGACAATAGAAAGTGCGACACATACATACAGAGGGTGACGAATGCTGTATAACCCTTAATATATTTAATTTCCCTCACAGCTGAAAATTAACTCTATTTTCAAATGTTTAAAGTTGAAAATCATTTGGCGGGCCCATCGTTAAGGGTTGTCGCTCAAGAGAATTCATCAAACAAATTTTAACTCTAAGATATTAAAACAAAGTTAACGTCTGTGTGCTTTTCTGATATCAAAGTTGGCATCTAGGGTTGCCAACAAGTTCATTATGCACTTACACAATTAGTGTACGCCGGGGGCCGAGTGTGGCAACCCTGAGTCCTTCCGGTGTCGCGCCTTGCTTATGCAAGACTGTTAGTTAATAATACTTACTCATTAGAGATGTAAATAAGGGAGGCTTCTTTTGAACTTCGGCTGAAGTGGACAGCGGCACAGCGGCGAAATATGAGGACTTGAGAGTTGGACTATGGACGTGAATTTGAATGTGGTTTAAATTAGGGGCAGAGATTTTAATCACTTTCATGTAGATTTTAGGATAAATGTGACTTTGATCGTAACAGGTGACATTATGTAGCTTATGGTTACCCCCATGGGAAAAGTACCATGTATATTTATTTATGTATTTATCATATTAGTATTTTGATGATATACCATGTAAGTCTTGAGTAAATTGATTTTGTAATTATACCATAACCGTCGATACGGCAAGTTATAAAACTTAAATGGCCAATACAGGTAGGCAGTGGCTGGGCAGGAAGGTAATGGTTTCACAAGACATTGATGTTTATCTAACGGTCTTCATCAGAAAAAAAAACTGTGGGAAAAGGGGCATGTCAACAACCATACGCCATAACTATCTACAAATCACGACTAATAGATAATTAGGATTTTTAACCAAAATTGTTTGGAATATTATTGCCTCAGGCAACGGTATGTACGACCATTTCAACCGAATTCGTTGACGAGACATCATATGCAAACTACAAAATGATACCCAAGCATTACAAACAAACATATCCCCATACAAATGAAACTACATTTCAGAATTCATCTCATAACATTAATGCAAAATCGGAAATATCATGCTCCAACTTGAAATTTGTAATCCGTAAGCAAACAAATTTGAAATTCTAAAACGATACGCTTAGAAATGTGGTTAAATATACGCTGGACGGACGTCGGACCGCGTGTATCTATCGAGGCGAAATCCGAATGTAACCGGTCTAAAATCCGGCGAATCCGCCGGGATCCGGCACGGCCTGAATCCGGTTACTGGATCAACATCGCGGATGCATTGTCACGAACAAGTGGACGGATGAATGTGGTCACCGTTTATGCCTGGATATATTGGATTTTGATAAAGTCATGTCACTACCATTTCGCTAGTAACTAATTCTAAAATTTCGCCAGCAACTAATTATCTCGCTGATATAGGTCTGCCTATATTACGAACGTAGGTGTGAATACTAGTTACTAGAACTGGGACAAATTGGTTTAGCCACTGTAAGTGTAAATTCAGTAATTAATGATGATTTTGTAAGCGGCGGAATTGAATCTAATCAACGGTTAGAATTTGAAATAGGCTATGTTTACATAATTTGTATGTTTTTTAGGGTTCCGTACCCAAAGGGTCATCCCGTTTTTACCTTGTTGTTGTCCTATTACTAAGACTCCACGATCCGTCTGTCTGTCTATCTATCTGTCAGCCTGTCTGTCTGTCTGTCCGTCTGTCACCAGGCTGTATCTCATGAACCGTGGTTGCTAGACAGTTGAAATTTTCACAGATGATGCATTTATATTGCCGCTATAACAAAAAATATTAAAAACAGAATACAATAAATATTTAAGTGGGGCTCCCATACAACAAACGTGCTTTTTTGCCGCTTTTTGCGATAATGGTACGGAACCCTTCGTGCGCGAGTCCGACTCGCACTTGGCCAGTTTTATTTTCAAAACGATGAAGAAAAACATCGTGAGGAAACCGGCATGTCTTAGAACCAAAATATCGAAGACGTCTGACATCCACCAACCCGTACTGGATTAAGGCCCATTCCTTCTCACAGAGAGAAGGCCTGTGTTGTATCCCAGCAGAACATTAAAAGGGTGATGATGATGATAAATATGTATATAACAGTAAAAAAAAATAAGCCTAATAGCAGCGAATTAATAGTTAAGGCCAAGGTAAATTAATTAAATGATAAAAGTTATGCGCAAAATTGATGTCAGTATTGTAAAAGGGGGACGCAGCAAGGGGCTGAAAGAAATACTATTCGACTTCTACGACGTATATTTATTCAAACGTGCCGCCCGTAGGTCGGCTCTCACAGAAGTCTCGGCTAAACAAAAACTACACGCGTTCGATTTATTTCTAAATATTCTGTATTCGATTTCCTTCCAAACTTAAAATAAATATAAGTTGCCAGCTTTAGGTGTCAGCGGCCGAACAGGTTGCTCGTCCTATGTGGAAAAGCTCTACATGAGCTACGCCCCTACGAATAGATGCGCAGAATCATGTGAAGCGCAGCTATTCTCAACTTTGGAAGGAAAATCACTCTTACCTAACACCTTTACCTAACGGAGGAATTAATCTGAGGTCCTTCCCTTACAAGGGGAAGGCTCAAATCATGGCAAACGAATTACCGGATTCTCCGATATTTACTCTAACTTCAGCTAACAAGTGCACATGCATTAACAAGTCAACGCCGTCATGCTTGAACCTCCTTGCACAAAACCTCCGCAAAAGTAACAAGGCGGCCTCTTATTCCTAACAGAAATGATATGATAACTCACATCCACCCGGATGGGGTTTAATTATGTGAAATTCAAACGTGATACAATATTTCATCCTCAAGCATTTATCAGGCCAGAGAAGGAAAGGCTGGATCGCATCGAATCTTCTAAACCTATTATTGAACTTTATCCAGAGCTTATCACACTTAACGTATTTAATATTATCAATAAGTTATTAACTGGACCAATGCCATAAACAGTCATCAACTGGACCAATGATGCCAAATCAACATCCTTTGCGAAGGCTATGCCCCGTATGCAAAGTCGGTTTCAGTTATGACCAATACCTCTCCCAGTTTTGAGATGCTTATATCATCAATGCACTGGATTAAGCTCAGCCTAGCTGAATTAAAAAAAACAAATATTGCTTCGATGCGCAGTCAGCATTGCCAGCCTTTTCTTCCCCCGGCAGCTTACATCAGCTCATGGAATTGGAAATTAATTTATTTTAATCACATCGATACTAATTGCAGCAAAAATCATCGATAAATATATTTTCTGCTTGCCCATCCCTACTAACTATGACATGTCAAATCTGAAAACTGTCTATCATATATATATATATTTTTTTTAACGTACTTAGACATTGACGTTACATAACCTTGCCTACCAGTATCTACATTACCTTTATCTAGCCTACTCTAACATTAAACGGTTTTAGCCTATTTATATGTACAATATCCCTAAATGTCCTATTATTTAACTTTCTAATTACATAATTAACATCAGATAATCGCCTAACTATTTGGTAGGGGCCTTTATATAACCTACATAGTTTCAAACTCCTATTTATGGTCCGTCTGGGCGTGTAGAGCATCACCAACTGATTCGGCGTAAACCTTCTGAACTTAGCTTTTCTATCATATCGCATTTTCTGTTTAACCTGTGCCTTTTTTATATTGGCTATGGCACATCGTGTCAGATTATTTCCTAGTTCATGACGTCCCACATAATCGTTAGAAAAGAACCCGAAATGGATTTCACAAAATGTTTCGTCTCATCACCGATATGCTTCAAACCTAGCAGCACAACTAATTCTTCGGCGATGCAAGAGATGGAAGCACCTGTGTCAACTAATGCGTCATACGATCGGTTACCTATACTAATTTTAATAAATGGAGTTTGATCACCGTGTTTATTGTTTTCAATCGGGAATTGCTCTTTCATGGACACAGCCCGCAACTCCTCATCCATCTTTATTGACTGTGTTGGGTGATCGGTTGGTAGTGGGCTTCTATATCTAGGGGCAATACGAGAGCGGTTAGTTCTGTTCTCGAAGCGCTGCCTTGGGCGAAAATCGTACCTCGGCGTGTGAAAGGATTCGCCATCGCCTCCATTTGTAGATGAATTTAAAATAAGCGAGTGCCGGGCCGTCCGGGTACGCTCCCAAAATGAGCCCTAAGTCCTGTTCTTGCCATTTATTTATAGCGGCGACAACCTAGAACTGCAAGAGGAAAGCCTCGAAACTGGACTTTGTTCCGGTCCCCGTAAAAACTGGCTGTGCCATTTTTAATTAAAATAGACCACTTATCTTTATTTTCTCTGCGTTTGCTCGTCAGCTGGGGTTCTCGCCGACAGGACTTTCGTTCCTCGTAACGACGCGACGTACACTCGTTGATAGGGCTTCGCGCACTGTTCTCGCCGTGCACACGCGAAAATATGTTTTTTCGTATTTTTTCTTAGATTTTTACTTATTTACTGGGATTTTCACTATCGGGCGCCTCCACCATTTGTAAAAGGGGGACGCAGCAAGGGGCTGAAAGAAATACTATTCGACTTCTACGACGTATATTTATTCAAACGTGCCGCCCGTAGGTCGGCTCTCACAGAAGTCTCGGCTAAACAAAAACTACACGCGTTCGATTTATTTCTAAATATTCTGTATTCGATTTCCTTCCGAACTTAAAATAAATATAAGTTGCCAGCTTTAGGTGTCAGCGGCCGAACAGGGTGCTCGTCCTATGTGGAAAACCTCTACAGTATTTACAGGGTGTGGGCAACAGTGAATCAAGATAAAGAAAAATTGTACCTTAATTCATTACGAGAGGCTTCATTGAAGAAGAAAATACACGTAGGAAGATCATAACTATTACAAGCTCATCTATAAAACATTAGCATTAAAACCGCTAAAGCGAATGAGCATAGACTAACCTCTGTACGCTGAAAACATAAATTCTAAGCCCACAGTAAACACACTAACTAAGCACCCACGCCACACATACGACAACACCAACATGTAATTACATCGCAGCAATTATTCCGCGAACGTAAGTCAAACGCAAACGTATCGACTAATATTGGCGACGAATCAAACCGCGGCGCACAATAGTCGCGCGACGCTACGACAAAATTGGCTGTTTTCACACGAGGCGCTAATGATTACATGTTGGTAAACGATGTTTAGAAGTGTGTGGGTGCATTGTACGACGAGAATTTCGCCTAATACTAGGGGCATAGGAATAGTCAATTTGACGGCGCTAAGGGAGGCCCAGCGCCGTCAAATTGACAGCGACAGACAGACGGACCGTGGAGTCTTAGTAATAGGGTCCCGTTTTTACCCTTTGGGCACGGAACCTAAAAATGGTGAAATTATAAAAAAAAGACACAACATACTTCTTTTGTGGAAGATTAATTTTATGACAAACTTTCAAATGATTTGTCTTTGTCTAAATTTGAAGGAAACAGCGCCATAATCTTCATTGCCTGTTGCCAGTGTTGCCACACTTTAGAAAGACATAACTCCAATACCTTTAATAATTATCTGTGAAAGCATAACCTGACTATTTGACGTCATTTATCAAACAAATCTATCTCCAAAGCTCTCCAAACAGGAAATCCCGTACCGTATTACACACAACAATGTACCCCCACACCGGTGGGCGTATGCACCAACAAAATAGCTACCTACTTGTGGAGCAGACGTGTGATCAGATTTGTCGCCGGGTCAAATTAGCTCGCACGTTTGTTTCGGAGCCATTGTAGCGACACGTCACGCCTTTGTGCCGTGAGTGTGCGGTGGGCCTAATGCCAGGTTTCTTGTTACGTTTTTAAAACGGTTTTATTGTTTTGTTTATTTTTTTATTTGTTGGGAATAAATGTCATTGATTGCATCCTGTTTGGGTGGAATTATAGCTTTTTGTTGTGTGCTAAATACAGTGGTAATAAACAAAGCAACTACCTAATTAGAAACCTCAATAATTGGCATTATTGTATACGCAATGGTTGTACATCAAGGAACAATGGGGTTTCAACAATCTTGAGTTGTACCATTAGCCACGTCGATATACAAAATGTGCCAAAAAATTCAATTTATTACAAGAATGTATTACTTATTACAAGAAAGTAATAAATTTACTTTCTTTCTTTTAGCCTTTTCGAGGCTTCCTTCCACAAACCCAGCGTAAAAACCAGTCTTCGGTGTCCAGTGGTAATGTAGCTCTCTACCACTGAAATATATGTCCTAATCGATGTATGAAATACAGATCGAGTTATGAAAATAGTAGAAAATCAAGAGATTGCCTCCTACAAACATATTTACCTCTTAATAATATTATATTCATATTCACATTCTTTATTGTAAATTTCAAGAGCGTAATTTTTTTATTGTACACAGAATAACACAGATGCAAATACAATTGAACAACTTATGTACAAAGGCGTGTTTAACCCATAATTAGGTTCTCTTACAGCTATCCTCAGAGACATAGAGGGGAAAAAAACTTCAGCTAATACAATATAAATATACATCCTCCATCTTTTTGCATATGTTACGGCTAATACCCGAAGTGCGGCTACACCTAGTATTAGTGCGGCTACACCTAGTTTTAGCCGGTTAGAACTAGGTGTAGCCACGCAACATAGTCGACGGAGCCCCGCTGCGCGGGGCTCCTATTTCCGTCCGCAGGGTCTAAAGTAACCTAACACGAACGAGATGACGGGAGCTGAGTTCGCTCGCTTTGCTCGCTCACTTCAGCTCCCGTCATCTCGTTCGAACCTAACCTGTCCGTGTCGGGGTGCCCTAAGCTCCGGCTAATACTATACTCCATTTGTTTAGGTAGTTAACTAAATGTAAACAATCTTAACATGTCTTTTATCTAAAAAAATGTCTAAAAATTGAATCTAAAAATGTTTACAATTAGGTATTTACTTAAACCGATGTTAGGTAAGTAACTAAATTTAAATAATATTTGTTGGTCTTTTATACGATTTATTTTATATAAAAAGACATATCAAGATTCGATGTAATTCATGGACAAACTAATAAGTATCTGTTGAACTTATTTGGGTAGAGTTACATTTAGTCATAATTTGGTGTTATATCAACGGTATAAGCACTGATTGGGAATAATTTTCGAATTGATTTCGAAGTGATCACCTGTTTTCAAACAGTACTGTGTTATTTCTTCTCTGTCTAATAGTTCTCTCGCTGCTGAGAATTGTGACTCCATTTTATCTTTTCAACGGTCTTTCTCCATCTGTTGCGTCAGCATCCTGGTGGAGTACTGTGCTGATAGGTTTCTCGAGATGCCCTGAACGTTTGGGGCTTCAGCCTCTTGGTCTTTTGTCCACTATTTTTGTGAATGATACTCCTTTAAAAAATCAGTTATAAAACATGAGGAAAACTCTTCTGATAAGCATGTTTTCTACCTGATTATAACATCGCTTACCCAGCGCTTTCTATTGAGGAAATAATGTTCCTTCTTCCTATTTCTTAAATATGTAATTCATTTCAAAACAGAACAAGAGTGTATATTCTTAAGAAAATAATACCTATAACTTATTTTCCCACTGCTTCACAAATGATATTAATATGTTTTGTCTTTCCAGCATGCAACTGCTGAAAAGTGAAGTGCTTATAAATTTCAATCAAAGAATAAACTCACACGCAAAAATAATATTACATACTCGTGCAGCAATTGTGGGTTTGTTTCTTCAAAAGTCGATATAATCGTAATATCGATTACAACCAGTTCTCGAGTACCCTCGACTCGAAAACTCGAGTACTCGAGTACGTTGTGTTTCACCCCTAACGTGAAGTATTTCGTTTTTGTTTTGTTTTCACCCTTTTTGTTTAACTGTAGTGAGATTCCGAAGATAACATTTATACTAAGGTTTTGGTTTGGAATAAAACATAAACACCATGCGTATAAAAATCAACCTTTTAAGAACAAAAACTGAGTTGATTTTTGAATGACAGGAGAAATTAAAAAGCTCGTAAAACAATTTCAAACACAATGAAAACTGTATTTTAATAACACGGTTTAAGATTGATTCTTCCTTGGTATAAAAATTAAAGTAGAAGTGCCCGATAAAGAGTTAGTCTTTGTAAAGTCGGTTTCTTTGGTTATATAATGTCATTTGTTTTGTTAGATCTTGTGATAAAATTTTAAAAGTAATTTTAAAGTTTTCTCCAATAAAAAAGATCTGTTTTATGAATGTTTACAGTCAAATAAATGAAACTGGTTTATTGAGTGTTGCCACTTGTTACGTAATTTGTATAATGTTGCCAGTTACGAAATTGTTTTGCTGATGTTATATTTTGTTTTTTTTTCGTTATTGAATAATAACTCAGGTGGTAACAACGAATGTTGTTTAATTTTTTCACTCTACTTACGATTCTTCGAAGCCCACCCTTTTCACATTACTTAACCGAAGGTAATAGGTAAACCAATTTTAAACGGCCGTTTCTAGTAAATAAGGTTGCTTATATAATATCATCGGTTATAAATTAAATTTTACAGCAACTTAACTTTTATGTAGTTAATGTAGGCTGCCCAATGACATTTTGAACATGTTGTTTTTATGAACTAATATTTTGATTGACCATAATGTAATTTAAACTGCGCCTGAATTAAACGCAAAAACCGCCCAATTTTTCAATTCGTATATCACAATAAATCAATTTTAAATATGCACAAAATTCACTCTTCTAAGGCCCGAGTGCAGTGGTGGCCTAGTGGTAACGGCCGCGACTTATAAGTTTTATGTCGCGGGTTCAAACCCAGGCAGGTCTTTACTTTGTGTAAATTATTTCACCACCACTGCTCTAAAAACGGTGAAGGAAAATATCGTAAGGAAACCGGCATGTCCTAGAAACAAAAAATCGAATACATGTGACATCCACCAACCCGCATTGGGTCCGCGTGGTGGATTACGGCCCATTCCCTCTCACAGAGAGGAGGCCTGAGTCCCAGCAGTGGGAACATTGATGATGATGATGAATGTAGAACCAGGCTGATAAATGTTACTTTCATATTTTCAGGGCCACATAATCAACACCTACACTGTCTTAATTCCTCACAAAAGTATCGCCACGAAGCTCAAAAGGCAGTGGTTGCTGGTCAACTGACCGTCTAGGCGAGTAGCCCAGCAGTCGGGCGGCAATCAAATCAGGCAGCATACTGAGCGCTAATTTGTGTCACATAATTAACACCTAATTCCTCACATTCATCTTAATTCCTTACAAAAGTGTCGTCAGTTAGCTCAAAAGGCAATGGTTGCCGGTCAGCTGACTGCCCAGCCGTGCAGCCGGGCAGCCGGGCGGCAAATCGAATCACGCAGCAAATTGAGCGCTAATTTGTGCACCACACCCGTGGGAGCTGCCGCTGCGACGACGTCTGTAGGGAGTAGGGTGTCAAGGCAGTTGGGAAATTGAGGATAATTCGGGCAGGAACTGGTCTTTATGCACAGAAAAGTTATGTGTTACGAATAAATTGTTGTCTAAGAAAATTAAAGAAATCAATTTAAACTTAAAATACTGTTAGTATAAAAAAGTAGTTGATTGGGTTCGCCAGGTTTCGTGGCAGAAATTTAGATAAAATAAGATATTTTCTCATTAATTGAGTCATATATCATCAATAATGCTTTGGGCAATTTATAATTGTAAGTTATAAATTTGAGCCCTACTGAACATACCCAACATTTTATATTGAAAGGGATACCCCCTTTTATGAATTTAGTTTCGTGGATTGTGTCAAAACCATTATGTAAGTGTTTTAACATACCAGCGGCGAAACGAGACACTATGATGTGCTACAATTACAAATAATACCACAAATAAACAGAAATACCAGCAATTAAAGTTAATATTAACACATCAAAACGTCATTTTTTTAATATGACACCACGAAGATAAGTAAAACATCACCATTGCAAGTGCAGGAACATTATATTTTATTGAAAATAATCCGACAAACGAGGCCCGGAATGTCGAAACAATTATCTCAAGTCCAAGTTCGTTAAAACTGCATACATATTTGCAATAATTGCTTGCACTGAAACATGATTATTTTTTATATTTCGAACAATTCCACTGATTGGATTTTTAGTTATGTATTGCATGTTTTACATAATTTTTACCTACTTGTTGATTTATTTATTAGTTTATCCTCGCACTGGATCGTCTTGCAGCAATTACACCAATGGAGCACAATCTTTTAACAAACTCACCATAAGTCCAGGTTTCCTCACGATGTTTTCCTTCACCGTTGTCAACGATGTCCAAGATTAACTTAGAAAGTACATATGAATTGAAAAATACACATTGGTGCCTACTTGCCCGGATTCGAACCCACGACCTCAAGTACGAGAGGCGAGATCTTAGCCACTGGGCCACAACGACATATAAATACCTATTGTTTCTGGCTACGTCAAACAATGTCATTTGAAGAAATGCTGATGTGAATGGAATGCTTGTGTTGATATGTAATTTTGTTTATAAAACAAACGAATAGGCTGATAGTTTTTAATATGCTTATATTGTCACTCTTCAGGACAAAGAGCTCCCTCTCTCTTCCACTTCTGTTTTCTATCCATATAATCCTAGTAAAAGCTCACTTTAAGTTTATAAGTTTATACATACACGGTCACGGTGATATTTTTACAGAACAGCAACGCAGGATTGTCTCCTAAACCACCGCTCACTTAGCCACCCTACACCCCATGGCTCCCTCTAGCGTCGGTACCAAAACATAGCCCCATGAGAAACACGCACCAACACACCACTCGAAGATGTAATCGCGCCACTTTTTGTTCTCCAGCCTCAGTTAGACCTTTGTTCTTGGTCACTATAGTGGTTTAAAGGTTCCCTTACAAGTTCGAGTGCCATTTGAAGTGCCAACGATATTGAGAACCTCTAACGAAATTAATTAGGGGTGCCTTAAGATGATTTACTTTGTGAGGCTGTGTGAATTTTGACTTGGGTTATGAGATTTTATGTTCTGCGATATTTTTGTTATGAATTATATTTTTTGCATTATATTTTGATAAAGTTATATTATATATTCGGAAACCCTTAGAACTTTTAAGCTCGCTCAATTCCATGAAATTACCATAACTTATATTACTTTCTAAATTGTTCAGTAGAGATAGCTCCAGTTAACCTAGAGTAGGTTTGAGTTTGATCACTAGACAGCCAAAACGATAGACGCCCAAGATTCAATAGCCTAAATTTCACGTTTGACGACCGCATTTTGTAGATCACTAATCTGTTTGGTTTGGTGTTTGCTGTTTTTAACCCCCGACGGAATAAGAGGGGTGTTATAAGTTTGATATGTGTTCCTGTGTGTTTGTAAATTTGTGCATCATAGCTCCTAAACGGATGTACCGATTTTGATTTCGTTTTTTGTTTGAAAGGTGACTTTGTGGAGTTTGTTCTTAGCTATGTTTAATAAATATCGAAATTTACAAATTTTACTATTTTATTCGGGCTGCTCCCGCAAGATATCATGTCACTATTACGTGTTCCATAGATTGTCGATGAAAGAGTATCTACCTACTACTAGATAAATTATGTAGTATGAAATAAAAATATGTCGGAGGTTTTTTAAATGTTTAAATTTTCTTCACATCATCAGCCTATTAATGTTCCCACTGCTGGGGGGCAGGCCTCCTCTCTGTGAGAGGGAATGGACCGTAACCCACTACGCGTGCCCAGTGCGGATTGGTGGATGTCACATGTCTTCGAATTTTTGGTTCTAGGACATGCCGGTTTCCTCACGATGTTTTCCTTCACCGTTTTGAGAGCAGTGGTGATGAAATAATTTAAACTAAGTAAAGCGCCTGCCTGGGCTCGAACCCACGACCTAAAACTTGTAAGTCGTGGCCGATATCACTGGGCCACCACTGCTCTCAAATTTTAATTGTATCCTTCTAAATGGGAATTGATGAATCAGTGGCTCATTAGACCTAGAAAAGAACATAACCAAACACAAGCCAACATGACACAACTTGATTCACTAAAGATTACCACAAACAACTATTCATATATTAAGTCTACCATCACACAAAGCTGTGTTGTATTCATCTATTGAAATCCTTCAACAACTTTCAATTCATCGCAACGCTTTTCCATCTAGTGTCTGAATTTATTCAAAATACTGGTGGTGGGTGGTTGGTACAAAAAAATACAAAGTGTCATTCAAAAAGGACACATCGGAAGCTGAAAGATGTAACGCTGAAATGAATCCCGATATTAACAGTGACGTGGAGCCGTGACGTCAGAGATAAGCCAACTTTTGCGAACGGTGGATATTCAAGCTGGAACGAACAGGAGTAAGCAGCATTGTGTGATATCTGTAGCACAGTGATGGATAATGAATGTGTTTTATTTTCATGTTTTTGTTAGAATAGAATGCATTTAACATGCATTTATTTGTCAGAATATTTATTTTTAATTGTCAGAATACTGTAAAGAGCTGTTATGTGAATTTTGTATTACAATTACGATCCTAATATTCTGCCGTTCCCGGCCTACAAATATGGTATGTAAAATTATGGGTTATCATTACATAAAAATTAAATTATTTATCATAAGAATGTCGTGGTGGCTAAGACCTTGCCTCTCGTGCTTGTGGTCGTGGGTTCATATCCGAGCAAGTACCAATGTGACTTTTTTAAGTACTTTCTAAGTTTATCTTGGAAATCACATGCAACGGTGAAGGAAAACATCGTGAGGAAACCTGGACTTCTATAATTATTGTAAATCTGAAATAGCCAAGTCAGAGGCTTGTGGGGTTCCCAGACGCGACTTAATTAACTCTGACACCAGACGTGTCCCACATTCTCACACAAAAAGAAGAAGATTAGAAGTAGAACAACAAATAATTTAAATAAATCGATCAATAGTTGTAATAGAGATTAATTATATAAGTCAAAATTCAATGAAGTTAAGGAAATAATATATGATTTAAAGGCAATAATGTCAAATATTTAGGTGCTATCGTTAGTCTGCTTATTTTGTAACCAAATTGAATTCTTGTTTGTCCTAATAAAGGGGTGAACAACAAATAAATGTTACTCCTACTAAAAAAGTAAGAGCAATGTTGCTTACTTGTGAATAGAACCTTGCTTACTGCAAGAAATAAATGTCCCTTACATTTATTTCTTCAGCATCAAACGTACCTTAACATTTCACGTGTCTACATAGACATTCAAAGACGCCAAAATATATCAATGCAACAAAAGTTTTTCTGACTGGTTTGAGCACACAGTATTTGAATTAGGTACTACGTGTACAGACAAACGTGTGTGTCAAATATTTCGTAGCGTGTTACTTGGTTTTCTTAATAGTGTAGAATTATTTGAATACAAGGCATATGCCCTAGACCCATATGGATCTGCTGTTGGCTGAATCATTTATAGGTATTCTATCACCGAAAAAAAAACGCGACTGCTTAAGAAGCGAACAAAAAGCCGTAAACAATAAGAAAATAATACTTTGCAATCGTAGGATACTTATTCGCGAGCTGGTTGACCAAAACCAGATGTCGGGCTTTTTGATTTTTTGAATTAACTTTTTTTAAGTGTTATATATTTTTGAAATCACCTCTTAAAACCCTTCATTTTTATACTCCACACGGAGGGTTTGGACGAGAAATTATTGTGGCCCACACAATATGGCGCCCAAAATCCGCCATTTTTCTATTTTTCAAATTGAATGTAGCCAGTGACACTTGCAAGGTTAAGACGAATCGATTGACACAAGAATCACCAAAATAGACCAAAGCGTTTGGTCTCTAGAACGCAGAACACAGTCGGGTAAAAAAACAATTGGGTAAATACTTATTTAATATTATAGTACACTGGAGTGTGAGGGCGTCTGTATTCTAATCGGTTTTGTGCTCATATTAGTACAAGGGTACTACTTACTTCTCTATCGCTCAATAATTAAGTAAACATCTGCACTTAACACAACCCAACCCCTGCAAGTAGGTAGCTACTAAATCATCAGAATTATGAAGAAGACGACGATGAAATCATTTCTATCACAATAAATATCATCACAAAGCCATCATTATGTCAAAAAGACACACCCGCACGCATTTTTAACAGAAAACTTCAAAAAGAAACCTTTGTTAACATTCACCATTCTTATTAAATACCACCAGATACATCACAAATCTACTCGAAAATCCACCTTATTTCGTCGCAATAGGACTTACTAAAACTGCTTAGAAATCATTGCAGATTTGAACAACATTTACTGGTGATTAAGGTCATACTGAATCTTATGCAGTCGTGATAAGGAAGAAGTATGTATTTAAATAAGGTTGCGGTGTCGACAAAGACGGCTTTCACTGGGCGGATGCAGGTTTTTTGACAAATGGCCAACTGGACGATTTGTCTCGTGTAGGGCGGCGATGGCAAAGAGTAAGTTGAGAAGTCATGAATACAGATCAGACTTAGCTCTTAGTTGGCCCGCAAGGGCAGGGATCAAACAGGGTGTGTAAAAAAAGATAGACCAGAAGAGGGTCATAGCTGGCTTAAATTAGAGTAGGTAATTAGTAAAGCTTACCTTACACTTAAAGTACCTTAAAGTTAAGGTGACAACTACGAAATAAGACTTCCTATAGAGCCTATGCAATCAGGCTAAGACACAGACCGATGGGCGCTTGGTAGAATCTAGATAGGATCTTTTATTTATTTATTTATTATACGCTTTATTGTACACCATAAAATGCATTAATAAAAAGAAACTTAAGTCTAATACACATACAATGGGCGGCCTTATCGCATACCGCGATCTCTTCCAGGCAACCTGGTATGGACAGTAATTGCTTGGACATGAAATGGGGCGGTCATTGGTGTAACAATAACAGTGCTAAAATGATATACTGCAATAGATACACAGATAAATACATAAGCTATGTAATAGATACATAAATACATACATACCCACTTAATATAAAGGCAAATAAAAAGAAATACAAAAAATAAAAAATGACGACAATCTGTTGATAATGACAGTTCTGTTTGAAATTGACAAGCTAAGAAGAAGATAGCGACAGATAATGTTCCTTTACAAGTCTTTTGAACACAGGCAATGATTGAGCACGTTTGATTGGATCTGGCAATGCATTCCATAGACGAGTAGCCTGTACAGTAAATGATTTATCCGAAAAAGTCGTGCAATGCGCTGGCATTTGAAGTCGTAAGTTCTCTGATGACCTAAGAAATCTCGTGTGGGAATCGCGGAGAAACTGGAAACGATTCTTGAGGTAAAAAGGGGTGTAAGGAGTAAAGAGTACATTATATAAAAGGGAAAGAATATGAGCATTCCGGCGAAGGCGAATGGGCAACCACTTGAGCTTCACACGGAATTCGGAAACATGGTCATATTTGCGCAAACCAAATATGAACCTTATACAAACATTTTGAAGCCGCTCAAGCTTATCAAGTTGTTCTTGAGTAAGGTCAAGATAGCTGGCATCAGCATAATCAAGGATGGGAAGAAGAAGAGATTGTGCAAGCGCAATACTGGTGGCAATCGGAAGAAAATTACGCAGTCTCCTCAAAGATGCAACAGATGCAAATAGTTTGCGGCTAACCTCCTGCAGTTGGGTGGTCCAAGAGAAGTTCCCATCAATGAATATCCCCAGGTTTTTAACGTTTTTGCAGAACGGAATCAATGAGTTATCGAAAAAAACCTGGGGAAGGGTCGTCCAGTCGATTCTTGTAACCATCCTAGAACTGCCCACCACTATAACCTGCGTCTTTGTGGGGTTTACCATTAGTCCATACCTTTTGCTCCAGTCGCAAATGCGGGCCAGATCACTATTTATTGTAACAATAGCCTCAGACAGATGTCCGAGAGGAGCTTGCGCATAAATTTGTAGGTCGTCCGCATAAAGATGGTAGGAGGAAGTTAGTTCACTGGAGATTGAGTTTATAAAAACTGCGAAAAGTAAAGGGGATAAAACGCCACCCTGTGGTACCCCAGCAGAAGTACTACACCACCTTTGGAAGACAAAGTCTCTCCAATGCATATACGTTGCCGGCGACCGAACAGGTAACTACGAAAAAAGTCAATCACCGATGGAGATATATTAAGAGAGCGCAGAATGCCAAGCAAAACATCGAAATCGACAGTGTTAAAAGCATTACTAAAATCTAGCATTGCCAAGACCGTAAAATTACTGCTTTCCATGGCTGACCTTATATCATCCGTAATATTGAGAAGAGCTGTGGTGGTGCTGTGACCAGGACGGAAACCGGATTGGAAAGGATTGAGGAGATTATTTTTAGATAGGAAAGTGCTAATTTGGTCGTGGATTAATCGTTCCAGAGCTTTGGACAGGAATGGCAGGACGGATATCTATCTTTTGGAGCTTCAATGACATTGCCACGGGTTAGTTTTTTAAACAATTTTGAAATGTGGAATTGTATTGAAAAATCAAGATGGCTGGATGGATCTATATGACTGGATTGTTCGACTCATTCTATTTCCTCACTTACAATACATCACAAAGTTTTGTGTTTTATAAATTTGACGATTTTATTTGCTCGTTTTCACATTCGTCTTGGATTGAGAGACCACACCGTGCTATTTTTACTAATTTTATTTCAATAGTCGTCTATATAAAACTGCTTCCAAACAAAAGATTATCAAATTCTCGATATCGAACTGACAAAGTCTAATGAGATGTTTATATCAACGACCACGACTACCTCTCAAAGGCTACCACAAAATAGGCATTAACAAATCATCGTCCACTGTCTCCCCTCTCCATCCCCCATCTTTGCCAGGGCGGGCAAGCCCAGTAATGGTCATAAAAGGATGTTACGATATTATATCATTTTTCCCCGAGCACAATACTGAATGTGTACGCCGCCATTTCCGTCCTCTAATGCGTTGCCCACATTAATATTATGTTTGCCATCCAAGACTTTTTGTTGCTTTATTTCGATGTGAATTTCAGTTATGTGTTTAACTAATGGCGCAATTTTACAGAATAGAACTGTTTTTCTTTTGCCAAAATGTTTTGTCACTCGGTTTTAAAAGTGATCCATAAACTACTTAAAGTAATCCTGTCGGTTTATTCTGTAAAAACTTATATGAAGTGAGATATCGTTCCTTAAGAAGACGTTGTAATTTGAGTGAGATCTTTACTGAATAGATCAGCAGGAATAACAGTTTACTTCAAGATCACTTCATCTACGTTTTTCACAGTAAGATAATTTCAGAGTGGCACTGCAGAATGTTACAAGCATTTAGCACTGCAGAATGTTACAAACAAGATTTTTACCGCTATTTTTAATTAATTTAGTCAAGAGCCCAGCTGACCAATGATCTTATTCTTCTTAGTATGTAATGTATAAAAAAAGTTTGCCCCGAATTCAGCTAATGGTGTTATTGTAGCTGAATTCGGGGCAAACTTTTTTACCAATGATAAAGTTCCTCTCAGCAGTTATTCATTTGATAGTATTCAAACCCAAATCTTACGCCAGTGTCACAAATTCGTTAATGGCTCATATCAGACTGTATTTTATCATATCCGATTTCAAAATAAACATATGTAGATGATAAACTTCAAAATAATCAATTACTCAACTCCATTCAATCTAATACCCACATAACATAGTTATAAAGCCCAATAAATAAGCACTAACATTTAACTATCACCACAATGTAGCCTAGCAGTCGGTACTAACCGGGTTTAACCGCTCATCTGACTAAAATGCAGTTTATGACCAATCTCGGCAGTGAATGGGTTAAGACAGAGTTGTTTCTTCCAATTCAATCACTTTGTTTCTATGACTCTAGACTGTAAAGTGGGGAGGAGTTGGAATGGCGTGAATTTGTATTTTCAGCAATCAGGCTAAGCTAAAGGAAATTAAATATTCGCTCTCTGTACAAGTTATGCACTCATAGCAGCATCAAATCATTGTGACTTAGATATTACCTAGTTATTTTACACACACAAAGGCAAAGTTCTGCCAGCCACTGGATTTTACACATTATTGTTGCGTCTTTCAAATGAAACCATACATTTAATAAGAACGCGGTAGCAGTTCTTGCATCAGGATTACAAGTATACTTGGTACTGCAAACACGACGACTGAGCGTGGGGTTCGATTCCAGGTAGGATTGCCGTCCGACGGGAGCATGGGGCGTGAGGAAAATGAAACTCCGCCCGTGTTAGCGCACACACTAAACTTGTGAACTATAATATCTCCCGCTTCAGTGGCTAGTCTTCGCTGCGGTCAGGAGGACTATTAATTATCTGTTTGCATGATAATTACCCCTCAAAGGTTCATAACATCATTGCACCATAATTTAAACACCAAACAACGCTGTGTCTAAACGTGGTTGTTATAAAAAATGCAGTTCTCATAAAGTTGTCATGTTGTCATAGCATAGCAATGCCGGTTAGTCCCGCTATACTCTACTCGAAAAATACCAACAAAAAAGTGCTGCTAGGCACGAAATTCTTCGATCATACGTAAACAATGGAAGGTACAGTTGGAAAAAAAAGCAATGCCGAGCAATGCCCATTCGACCAAAGGCTAATAATAACCTTGTAATTTTAAACCTATGCCACTTTTTTCCGCTCCTAGTATAAGTACTGAATCTTATCCACTTCGTCTAAAACATTCCGAAGGCACTCGCTTGTCCTCCGGCCCTCCCAGAGGGATAATTTGCATTATACATTGAATACCATTGTAGAGCCACTTAGATAAGTGTGCAGGGACCCTAGGTTTTATTGGTCGCTTTAGAGGACTTCGCTGAAAGGTTTTTAATTTGTAGTTGTTGTGGATGGCAACAATGTTATCTTAACTAATGTTCGAAAGAGGTCAAATCGTCTGAACTAGTAATACACCTAAAAGGTATAAGTGTTTGTTATTGTTTGTGAAAGGTAATCTCTTGAAATACTGATCCGATTCGCCTAGTAGCACTAAGCGCTTCACCTCCGCATTTATTATGCGCACAGTCAAAGTGCGACCACCGACCTTTAAGGCAACAGTGAACAGGCATCTCCTGGGCTCTCTAGTTTCATTGTAGAGCTCATCCAACGCTTTCCATCACGCGAGATCACAGTCAATAGCTGACTCATCATGAGAAAAGGTATTTAATAAAGTCACGAGGTCCCGATGCTAAGAAAGAAAACTTGGTTCAAATAAGTTTCACTAGATGGCGCGATATGTATCGATTTATTAAAGATTTTTGTGTAAAACTAACATTTTTTAGAATTGATCATAAAAATTGTATGTTCTTGTTTAATCAACGCACGAAAATATGGAATATTGGGCTCTTATTTCACATTTCAAAGATTATTGGAACGAATCATTTATAATCCATACCAATAGAGGGCGCGGTTTTATATTTCTGAGGCATACCACTCGATTTTTTAAATTGTTTTGCAACACATTTTGGTACAATGAAACTGTAAAAACATGAATATAAAACTATAAAACAAATCGTCACTGCATTTAAAGAAAAAAATATTCACGAACCGAGTAAAGTCACTGCTAACACCTATCGCTCCGGACGAAACCAACCGCGTTCGAAATACTTTTAGTAAAATAATCAGTTTAGTCAGATGAAAAACACTAGTTACATCGGCACTATTTCTGTGTATGGGATGAGGCATCTGTATGCTAGTATTATATTATCTGTGCTAAAGTATTTGTAAATCAAATAAGCATTTATTTATTTTGTTATTATTATGACACACAGTGTAGAGTAGGTAGGTAACTCTTAAGCAATAAAAAAGCTAAAAGGCAGAAACACGAACAACACTTATAATAACTAACGCTAAAAGCGACAACCAAAACGTTTTATATCTAACTAAAACTTTCCTAAACGATACAAAAACACAATATTTCACAAAAGTACGGCCATTCTGACTGTTTACTATCACAGTTTACTCAACGATCCATTAATTTATTGGCGCAGAAACTTTTATTTATTTAACTTTATTTATTTTATCATACTAAGCAAAATTTTAAATACAATTCAGATATCATTTTTATTCACGAACTTAATCTTCCAATAACTATTGGTGTTTGAGACCAGTGAGTTGAAAGCAGTAATGACTTGGAAAAAATAATGCAATTTTCCAATCGATTTGATGGTCAAATGGGTTACCTATCACCCTTGTACCCTTTGTGAATATTTTGTGTTTACTGCCGAAGGGTAGATGTAATGGTTGTTTTGTGTAGTTAATAGTATAGTTTGAAGTTTAAGTGGTATCTATTTGCAATTTGTTAGAGCGGTAAATTAGTTTAAATCGTTGTTCTTTTAAAAATTGGTACTAAATTGTTTCTAATTCATTGAACAATTATATACAGGCACAATTTTAAAGCGAATTCTTTGTTTTGATTCAGAGTGATCAAGATTTAAAAACCAAGGGTACTCGGGAAACGTAGTCCTATACGATGGTCTGACCAAGTGAAGCAAAACCAGGACACTATTATATCCAACAACAGTTCAAAGACCGTCACGAATGTCAAAAAACTTAGTCAGGGACTAAAGAAGGAAGATTAAAATTAAGGGTGCTAATTAACATTTATTAAATCCCCCATTTTCACGTTAAATAAATTTGAAACTTGGTAAGGCTCTTCGATAATACACTAGATGCCCGGTCAAAATCTGAAAAAATATGGGCACAAATACGGTTGTGGTCTTATTTCAAATTAGTATGGTCCAATCATAGCCAACATTAAGACGTTAAAAATGTGCGTTCAAAAATTGTGTAAATAACCACCGTAACACCTTGATTTCGGAAGAAATATTTTTTTTGGTAAGTTAGTTCGGTATATTATTTATCGAAGGTAAGGATGGATGGATGTTTGTCACACAAAAACAACGAAACGGATTTTTTTGAAACTTTGCAGTAATATATCAGAATAACACAAGTTTATAAAGAAAAGTACTATATCTAAATGAGTGGAGCCGTAGCTAAAAGTATAAGTCATTATTTTAAAACACATCAAATCATAGTAATCATTCCGATAACTTCCCCCTAAAAATTTCAAAAAACTATTACAAATCAAAGGGAAAGCACAAATGTGGTGTGAAATAAATAATGTAAAACGGGCTAATTGAAAGCATACGGAACGAAACTCGATAGAATTAGTGTTGATTTTGTCCATGTTTGAACATCTGGCGCACTGGGCACTGTGTTTAAATTGCTTTGTTTGTCTGTCTGTTTGCTGTTGTTGTGGGGCGTTTTTGTTTGTTATGATGTAAGTGAAATTGTTTGATAAATGAGTTGTCGGTTTTTTTTTAATTGAAAAGTTTAAAGTCTTCAGAACTTGTGGTTGTTTGAGCACTAAGTTAAGGGACCTAAGATGATTTTTTATAATGTACTATAAGGGTCAAAAGTGCAGTCATACTCTACCAAAACAGAAAAGGCATTTTTTTTGTAGGCAGCAGAATTTCAACTTTTTGCGGTTAGTAGGAATAATCTATACTTTAATTTCTGTACAAAATATTTAATGTTGTGGATAATTTAACTTCTTCTACGAAAACTAGCCATTTGAGTTTTGGGAGAGTATGACTGCACTTTTGACCCTTGACCCTATATATTCTCCAACTAAGGCAATGAACAATAAAATGAGAATATAAATAAAGTACGAATGATAATTCTGTTACCGCCAACACTTTGTAAGCAGGATAAAGAAATGGAAATAGTAATTTCGCCTTAGTACTATGGGCTTACCGATACGATAATAGGCTGGAAATGAGTCATTATCAAGGATGAATTATTAATGATTTTATTAGCTTGGTATGTATGTATCTATGAATCTATGTAACGGAATCTTTGAACGTGATTTTCACCCCCCGGATTACTTTGAATTTTTACACACTTATCAAGGACAAATGACAATGCAAAAAATAAAATAGTTTGTCAGGATTAGCAATTTAACTAAAAAGTAAAAAAATAAACAATAGTTTAAAAAACTAAAAACACGCTTTATCAATATCTGCCAATATTGTAACAATATTATTACAATTGACATCAAGCACCTCACGCTTTTTAACTCAATTTTTTTGTTAATCACACTATTCTTAATTTAAATTTATTGAAAGTTATTTTCTACTTTTTAGTTTGGTTTTCTAAACGCGTGTTTTTTAATTTTTTATTTTAGTATTATTTATTTTTTACATATGACAGACATGCACTGTACACTCCATTTTTGGGAAAACATTTAAAAGGAAGGTCCCCAGCTCCTTTCTCTTCCACAAGTCACATCACTAAAACACTAATATCAACTTAACTTTCATAACTTTTCCACCATCCCTAAAACTTGTCACGGGTCATGAACCATATTTATATGGGAAGAAGACACAGCCACCCTTTTAGAGGCCCTATAAATAACATCATAGTTGTCCCCCATGGGATGGCACGAACAAGTAAACAAAAAATCATACGCCGAGGTTCCGGGCACTCGACATAAGTTTCTAGTAGGGATGGAGTAGTGCGGAATTGTGAACACGGGATATTTTCGGTTCCCGGAGTTTTACTTACTCCGAGAGAGATCAGTAGCTTTATTGCGTAATAATTCGGCAAGGCAAAGAGTATGAACAAATGACCAATCACATAGACGGAAATCCACATCGCGTCTTTCATCTCATCATGTGATTGGTCGTTCGTCTTATTCTTTGCCCTTTGCCTTGCCAAATTTATTACGCAATGAGGCTGCAGGTTTACAATCTTAAATATAGTAAAACAAAATATCTGATGAGCATCATAATAATCTTCCCTTGATGTTACTTGAGGTCGGTGACACACTTTTTTAGCTATATGATACCTGCATGATCTTAACGGAGCCCTATTGCTTTCACTCATGTGTCCGTCTGTCTGTCCGTCTGTTCACATTATAAGCATCTTGTTGACCCAAAGCCATATTAATTGTAAAAAAATATTTTTAAAGGTTTTCAAGGAGAGGCCGCAAAAAAAATCGACCTTCGCCATCGAATGGGGTATCGTTGTTTAGAATTCGTTGAGTAAATAAATGCTGTATTTTTATTTTTAAAAATATTAGAAAACAAAGGAATGAAAAGCCACCAAATTCAGCTTTTTTTACAAAATGTTGTTGCGAAGAATTTTTTAACTTTCCATTCACCTATGAACTTCAAATTTATAATGTTTATTATTCCGTACATTTTAGTAACAATTACCAATAAATATATAAACCAGATTTTTCTTTGAAATTTCTTAACTGCTCCTATTAAAACAACTTGTTTTTGCGATTTGGTACGGAACCCTAAATTTGCGAATGCCGACACGCACTTGGCCGGTTTTCTTCTCCTGACAATCGTCAAACATGATGGTTTGCTATTAAAATGTCTGACATAACTACACTAAACCATCAAAACTTATTTAGATATGCTAAAGAAAAATACGAAGTATGTGGTATTTAATATTCATTATCATAAATATGCACTGTTGAAAATAGAAAAGAAGTTTCCTCTATATAGTCAATCCCATATTAAAGAGAATAATATTTTCAATTTGAATCATTTACTACCATACCCAAAATTTGTCAAGAGAAGATCTCTTCTGTTCGACGGAAAGATATGTAATAGCAAAATTGATTTGAATTTGATTCATTTATGACCATACCCAACATCAGTCAAGAGAACGTAGAGACGTGGTCGTATGCCACCTACGATACATTCTGCAAAGTAACATACGACCACGGTTATAATCTGAACACCACTATGAATATGTATGAAATACAATAAATTATTTATTACATGTAAGTGGTTTATTTAATACCCGGCACATATCGAATAATGTACATAACAATTTTAGATGAGAATATTTTCTTGTTTCATATTTTTTAGAGAGTGATTTTAAAGTAGTCTGGTTTTGGTTTTTGAACTTATATTTTATTTAAAGTATTTTGGGATTTTTGCAGAGCTACATCACATTTATTTTTCTGTTTAGGGTTTATTGTTTTATATGTATCTAGATAATGCGGTTACTAGAATGGGCTTTAGATAACGTAGTTGATTTAGGAAATTTACTATTCACTAAAGGACAGGTATAGGTATGTGCCATGTGTGTGTAGTTATGTTAGTTATAGAAACATGTACATATGATTCGAATTTTGGGAGACTCAGTAGTGAGATAATGAACATAAATGCAGACTCGCATTACTTACATCAATAAACACTGCGACGCCGTAGTCGGGTTAAAAATTAGTTTTCATGACTTTGACGGAATATATCTCTAAAACAGTACGCTTGACAAAAATATGATGTACTAAACCCTACCTTTATTTTAAAATCCCTGTTCAACGATACCACACATGATGGGCTTTGGCGAAAAACAAATTTTTGATCTTGACTTCGGGCGCCATATTCAATTTAATGTGATGTTACATAGCTTATAACCAGTGGACAAACAAGACGCTTCCAACGACACCTCATTTGTCAAATTATGATTAGTAGTTTAGAAGTTATGAGGGAACAGAGTAACATATAAACATACACACGTACCGGTCAAAAAAATAACCCTCCCTTTTGCTTCGCCGTAGTCAGGTAAAAAGACTGCCCCAAATCCCGGCGAACTACCCCCATATCCCACATCCCTAGTTCCGAGTCATTTGACACACGCTAATACGTTTCCGTACACAATTCATTTTGCGCACAAGAGCGTCGTTTGAGCTCGTTTCTGCTCACTGTGCGAGCATTAGACCGCTCATTATGAGGGGACATAATGCTCAGAGCATTATTTGCCGACTTATTTAGATATCGGGACAGTGTGCAACTATTAATGGGTATAAATAGATTTATGTTAATGAATTGGTTTTAGGAAGTTAGTTGACAAATAGATGATGATTTATATTTATAGATGTTTTTCGTAAGTTTTTTTGGCGTTCTGAGCTAAAGAGAGACGTAAAATTTAGGAAGTTTTGAAATACTTTTGAAATAAACTAAATTGTTTTAAGATTTTCATGAAAATCCTTTATCCATTCGAATTTTCGAATTCGTCAGCTCGATAACGTAAAGAACTCAATTAATGTTATTAAAGTTCAATATGAAAAGTAATGCCATTGATTCTGTGGTATGGAATATCCCTGCAGAAAAAGTACAAAAAAACGGGTTATTGGAACTATACTAATATCCTGTTTATCTTCACAAACTATTAGTGAATTCCATCAAAATCACTTTTCACATTCAACCAGCACTTTAGCGAAAAGTACATGTTTACAAACAAAACATGACCAAAACACTCATTACTTCTGAAACCCACACATTTCCCAGAACGAAAACATTTAAAACAAAAATATAAAAACACATCTACTCACATTCTTCCACGAAAAAAAACCCTGTAGGTAGTCACAATCCTGGCAAACATTGTACCGTGAAAGCTTTTGCGAATAATATAGTATTCAGGAACATTTCACGCCTTTGCAATATTATATCAACGCGTTGGATAATTGTTAAGGGTGACAAACGGATAAAAATACTGTGTAACTGGCAAAGTTGAATATGTACAAAAACCTGAATGTCGTTGTGATAGAACGGGTAGGTGGAAATTACTGGAACGATCACAGTAGATAGTTGATTTTAACAAGTGCTTTTCGCTGCTGTAATAAGTGTGTTACCTCCTTACCTTTGAGGTTCGGCCTCTAGCTCTTTCAAAGCTGCCAAGAAAATATTTAGCCTTGAAAGATTAAACATATTCAGAACGAATGGAACGGTAACAATTTTTGAAGATGTGACTTCTGTAAAAGCCACCATAGGGTGAAGATTTTATGAAAATATAAATAAGTTAAAACAATTTTTCACTTTAATTGTCCTCCTCAAGCTACGTCCAGCATATATTGGTGGTAACGATCCTGGTACCTCTCACATTAACAAGAAGGATGTGTTAAGTCACATCAACCCGCGAAGGGATTATTTTTTTAAATTGAGAATGGATACAAACTATCTCCCTCCCAATATAGGCCATATTTGGCCAGACAAGGAAAGGCTGGATCGCATCGAATTTAAAAATATTTTTTAGTAACACCGTGGAATTTTAGTGGGTTAGAGTCCCACATAACTGCGCTATCTCCCCGAGGTAGCGCAGTATGCATGAGCACTTCTCCACGCTAAAAAAAAATCACAGAAGGCGAGCAATAATGAGGCCAAGATCCAAATTAAGTCTTGACAAAACTTCTTGGGATGCTAGATTTAGCAAAAAGAAAATTACTAGGAATGTTGCTAGAAAAAAGTCCCTTCATTACCTTGTTTTTCCTTAGGCTTCGTTCCCGTGGACCCAGGAACCGTGTTTTTTTTTCGGGGTATATATATCCTCTGTGACGTTCGCTTTTTTGTAGCTTTATACCAGTGAATTAATTTTCTAAATCGGGTCCATGCTTCGAGAGATAACCTCTTACAAACAAACAGCTATTTTAACTGTTTCCTGAAATCCCACAACATTAGCTTCCTTAAAACTAAAGATTCAAATAAATATAGTATTTTTGGGACAATTCCACCGCAATATTCGCAAACCATAGCAACTCCTTAAAGCCAGAATCAACAGTGGCGACCATCAGAAAAGCGCCGAGGCAATGAAGCTCGACGAAGTCCCGGCGAATGAATTTAACTGTATTGGATCCCGCTATGAAATTAATCAGAAAACAATAACGGAGGAGTAGAAAAAAAACATAGTTTCCTCTTCCCTCCAAATCAAGCAGACGACAGAACATTGGAGACATTTCGTCAAAATAATGTAAAAGTTTTTATTCTATTGAAGAGGTTGGCCTTAGCTCAGCTGTGAACACCAAAAGACCAAACCATAAAATTTCCCAAACACATCTAGGCTCAGTCAAATCATTTCTTGCAAACTTCTTTACATCGGAGACCGTCCCACATTCAACATACAACTTTTGGCCCATTTGTGACTCCTATGAATATACACAGATATCTGCCTGACCAACTTACTTTGCAACCCTCAAACAACACAGTATCTCTATTAGCTTAGATTATAGAGTTTAAAGTCGCGTGAGAAACAGTTTCGTGTCCGGAAAACGACAATTTGTTTCCACCATACATGGAAAAAGCTGGATTCTCATGCTACGATTCATCCATCATTCATTCTTCACATGCGGTGTGAAAGACGTCTGTGACGATTATGACGTGCGCTTCGGTGTGACAGCGGCAAATGCTACCGACGACGCCTTTAACTCTATTGTGTTAAATGCGTTTTTTGATTGTCAATGCAACGTTCTAAGTTTGTTTTGCTTTGAACAGTTTTGTGCTGTATTCCTATTTCGAAAAGACCTTTCTTACTAACTTCAGATGCTAATTTCAACTTTATTTTCAAAGACATAAATTAAAAAATCGATTACATGAAAAGTTTACTGAAAACCTTTTCAGTATAACACTTAAGTGTAACGAAGCTTTGATAATACGCAGCAGTTATTCGTCAGAATTGCATCTCGTGATCTCTTACATTCCAAACCAAGCCCTTAATCTTTTGGACAAGGTGGAAATTCCCTTGGCAACCCACGGATAGTGCTTAAGCCCAGTGAGATAGGTGTTAGACAGTTGTCTAGCATTGTTCTTGGCGCTTGCAGAGATGTTTTGGATGAATACGTTGCATGATATTGAATGACGCGAGACGTGAATGTTGGAACAAGAGATCTGTATCAAAAGGATACATTCACAGACATACGTACAGTGTTTTTGCTTCAAAAGCTGATGCGTTTCTGCCAAGTGCTCAACAAAGTGTTGATGTTATGTCGCAACTTGATGGCCTCGTTGGTCGCAAGCGCTGATGTAAGCATGAGGTTCTGGGTTCGATGCCAGGGTCGGGCAAAGTGTTTCTGGGTTTTTCCAACTGGAATTTCTCAGTTTGGAGTCTGGTTTTGTGCCCGGTGGATGGCAATAGACTGCCTATTACTTGCCTATTACTGCCCTTTTACATGGAACTGGCGAAACGTGGGTATTCCATAGGTGCACTTCTGGACAACCATTTGGGGACAACAAGCGTGATGAGTAAGTGTGGAGTTTCTTCTCCGTTCTTCTCCTTAAAAGGAAATGCGGTCGCAGACATCCGACTGAATCTCTCGCCCGTTTCCTCCTCCAATATTGGACCAATATAAAAATATATTATTCATAAACTTAAAAAGAAAAAGATATATACTGTATCTCTATGTTTTCCCTTTTGGTGATACATTATCTTTAGAAATACTAGAACTCCCGAAAGATGTTCAAAATTGCGCTGTCAACAGAGGCCTAGTGTACAAATTTGACAAGTATAAATGAAAATAGGAAAACATAGAGGTACAGCATATATCTTTATTTTACAGTTTCTGGCATATTTTATAAATTAGTCCAATATTGAAGGAGGAAATCAGCGAGAGCCAAACCTCGAATTATAACATTTAGCTTAGGAAATTCAATCGGATATCTGCGACAGCATTTCCTCTTAACAAACTACTTTGCGAATGGACGGACATTGAAAATTTTTTGATGGCCTAAATGAAATAAAAGATTTGAGTTTTTTGACATTTGATGTTATGTTATTGCGTCGTAACTGTTACCAAGTTTTTACCTCATTGTTTTCAAAAGGTTAAGTAAGGTGAACTTTGTAACTTTTTGTAAGTATTGCGTAACAAAAGGATTGTTTGTTTAACTATTAAGTCATCGAGGTAAACAAAAAGGAAAAATGTACAAGGGGGATTTGATCTTTTATTAAAGTATTTTTTTTCTGTGGGAAAGGAAATCTGTTTTCGTTATATTACTAAGCTTAAACGAATTAACCAATCGTGTGCTGATATAACAGAATTTTGATTATTGATTAATACACTGGTACCTGATGACATTCTATTACAAAATTCTATTCATTGCACTTTTTGACATTAATAATATATGTCATCTTTTGATGTTTTTTTTCTAAAAAATATTTAGGAATTTTGATCCAATATAGAAAAAGTCACAATTTGGTATCATCATCATCATTCCAGCCGAAAGACATAGGCGTCTGCTGAACATAGGCGTCCCCCAAGTGACTGCTCCCGTGCATCTCCATCCAATTTGGTATAGCTTCGTTGAATTTTCTCATCATATAATGAGATTAGTAATCATGCTCTTTCCATCATCACAATTTTTGGAGACGGTACAGCATATTTTCCTCTTACAAAGCTATCTGTCGTCCCAATTAGTCACCTCTTGTCAAGCATAATCATCGTCCACCCAATCCATTCCTCGATTCTTTAGTCTTCAACTACACATATACCTATAATCACCCAAATTTTCCATTCTCTCGTCAAAATCCAATTCTTTCTCAATTTTCTCATGCTGAGTACCAATATTTTTAAAAGACTTCAAAAACGAATAAGGTTCTCAATTCGTCGACATCTTTTTTAATTTTTTATTTATGTTCCCCAATTACTCAAAGACGACTGGACCGATTTGAAAAATTCGCCTTTTGTTTGAAAGGATATATACTTCCCAGGTGGTCCCATGGTCATCAGGTCAGGATCTGATGATAGGATCCCATGGAAAAAGGACTCCTCAAATATTATAGATATACATATAGCGATTTTGGTGTTTTAATCAACAATGCAATCATTTGCACTCAGAAAGTATCATTTAGTGAAGAGGTACTGATGAAGAAGACCACAGATGGCCATTGGTCGAAGTCGGTGTCGAAAATCGAAAAACAATAGGTACCAAAGACACCGACTTCGGAAAAGAAAGTTATTTTTCGCTTTGTAATGTTTTGTTTTGGCAGTCGGTTTGATTTCTTTGTTAAAAAGTTTTACTTGGAACAACTGCCTATCTATTCAATCAGGTAACAGGCTAACACTTTACAGCTACCTTTTGGCAAGATTGGTCAGGTGTGGTGTCACATTTGCTGGCTTTTGATTACTATCCGTAACGACGACTTGCTTGCTTTCCGAGACACGCAGGAGTCTCGGTATGTACTTAATGGATAGCCACCCATCCACCTACCGACCTCGGCAACCTTGAAAATTGTACCCATGCGGCTGTTATTATTAAGCCACCATTTTTACCCGACTACGGCGAAGTCAGTGATTTTAGCAGTCTATGTATTTATTTATGTTTATATTTACGTAGGTTCCTCCGTAGCGCCTAAACTATTCATCCGATTTTGATGAATAAGATTTTAATAATCGATTCGTTATGACCCGGGTAACATATGCTAAAAAAAAAAACGGGTTACAGTTCTTAAAGATTTTTGCTTGTTGAACATATACTTAATGTTGATATAGATATCCTCCACCCTGGGTCGAGCGCTCTAGGTCTGTCAGACTCTAATTGACTAAAACCACATGGTGTTCTTCAACTACCATTGGCCGGACAATTACTAATATTGGTGTATACTACCTTCATAAGCTTAAGCTACCCCTATATTACGACATGAAAACGCCCATCGAATTTCCGGAACTTTTCGCGAACTTTCTTTTAAAACTTTTAGTTCGCACGTGAGCAGAAACACGTTTTTCTTTTTAAACGTTTTTAGCATCACGCGTATCGGGTTGTGACGTAACAAGGCGCGTTTCTTTTTCTAGTAGGTCGCCTAACGTAATCATCATCATCGTCGTCATATCAGCCGAAAGACGTCCACTGCTGGACATAGGCCTCCCACAAGCGCCACATTGATCGGTCCCGTGCGTCTCGCATCCAGTGGATCCCCGCAACCTTCACCAGATCATCGGTCCACCTAGTGGGAGTCCTTCCAACGCAACGTCTTCCGGTTCGCGGTCTCCACTCCAGAACCTTTCTGCCCCATCGGCCATCCGTTCTGCGAGCAATGTGCACTGCCCACTGCCACTTAAGTTTGCCAATTCTTCGGGCTATGTCGGTGACCCTGATTCTCTTGCGAATCTCAACATTTCTGATTCGATCACGCAAGGAAATTCCGAGCATAGCCGTCTCCATTGCCTTTTGGGTGACTGTAAGCTTTGTAAGCGACCACGTTTCAGAGCCATATGTTATCACTGGCAACACACACTGGTCATAGACTTTCGTCTTGAGACACTGCGGTAAGTTGGACGAGAAGATACCGCGCAACTTCCCGAACGCTGCCCCACCGAGTTTGATTCGACGGTTTAACTTTTTTTTCGAAGTTGGCCTTACCCTAAGTCACCTACAACTTCGAGTGTAGAGTCTCCGACCTTGATAGGAGTGGTTATAACATGGGCATTTGATATCATCTTGGTTTTGTCCATGTTCATTCTAAGACCCACTCATTCGGAAGCTCTACTGAGGTCATCTAGCATTGTACTGAGGTCCTCCATGGTCTCAGCCATAACCACTATCGTCGGCAAACAGAAGGTGAGTGATGAATTCGCCATTGACGTTTATGCCTAGCCCTCTACAGTCCAGAACCTTGAAGACATCCTCCAATGCAGCGGTGAACAGTTTGGAGATATGACGTGTCCCTGTCTCACACCTCGCTGCAGAAGGTCCGAGGTCTGTCCGTTTTTGTACAAACACTTTAACACTTCGATGTACTGGTAGTCAATTTGGCACCGTTGGGACTGCAGTACAGCCCAAGTCTCGATCGAATCGAAGGCTTCCTCGAAGTCCACGTACGCTAAATAGAGGGGTAGGTTGTACTCTTCGGTGTTCTGTATAACCTGCCGCAGCGTTTGCATGTGGTCTACTCGCCTTTACGGAATCCGGCTTGTTCGAGAGGCTGGAAATCGTCAAACCTGCGCGCGAGACGATTCGTGATGACTCTTGAAAACAGCTTGTAGACATGGCTAAGAAGTGGATAGTGGTGGATGGATGGTGATAATGGATGGAGTGGATGGTTCTTCAATAGGGCCTTGTCACCTTCTTGAAGAAGAGTACCACCACACCCCTACACCATGCTTGTGGCGTTTGCATCTCAAGTATGACGGATTCAAATAGCTTCTGAAGGGCCTTAAGTTCTGGTTTTCCACCCGCCTTCAGGAATTTGGCCGTAATTCCTTAAGAACCATCCTAATTTCATACAGACTGACGTTCGGTATAGCGTCGGGTCAATATAACTCTAGGGTCATTCGCTAGATTCGCAACGGGTTTACTGGTTGACGTGTACAACTGCCCATAGAATCTCTCTATCTCCCTCAGAAGCTCCGGTATGGTGGATACAATCCTGTCATTATCGGTCTTCAGTTTCTTGAGCTGGCTCTGTCCAATAGACAGATCTCTTGCAAAGTCTCTGGAGCCCTTATTCCGCTCAATCGCGACTTTAATACTTTCGGTATTAAAGCTGCGGAGGTCGCTTTTCAAGGACTTTGAGATCCGTCTATTTAGCTTCCGGTATTTCAACGAATCGTCTGAAGACTGCAGGATCATCTCACGCCTCTCCATCATGAGCTTCAGAGTAGGATCAGTGCGCTTTTGTATGTTTGTATGTTTGTATTTTACCATATTTGATTTATTTCATTTCTAAATATTTAAAAAAGGAAAACTTGAAAAACGTTTAAAAATATAAAAATATTGAGGTCCACCGATATCGGTAACAGGGTTCAAGCTACCGGCGGTCAGGACTCCAGAGAGAGGAACCGATCCGTGTCTAGAAGCACCTTTCTGAATCACGCTCTTGATCCAGCCGCCTATCGAGAACCTCCTAAGGTGTTAGTCAAAACTCGTGGCTATTAAGCCATTGGCTGACACGACCATGGGTATATTTATTTTCCGTTATTGTTAAGTATCTTTTACTTGTTGACAACTCTACACTGCCCTGTTAACATTGTGATATTGCAAACAGGTTTGATTGTCAGTACATTAACCATTGTTATATGATTAATGTAATGACAAACAAACAAATTACTCAGAGGCTGGCGTATTATTAATAAATTTATTTCTATATGTAATTGTATTTGTATATATAATTTAATTAATTATTATTATATAGATATATTTGGTGTGATTAATTGTTATTGTTTTAATTTCAAATGTAAAACATATATGATCTAATTGGACTGAAATAAATGAAATTTGAATTTGATATGAAAATATTGTAAAAAACAATTTCTATTAAAAAAGTTATTGTCTTACCAGTTTATCTCCATAAGAAACGACCAATTGAATCTTGCACCTGGATCCTAACGCTTCATTAGTGCTCATCATACATGTATATTTATATGAAAACAAAAATGAAAACGAAAAGTTCATGAGCTTACATACGAGGTTGCGTGTAGAATAGATCACGTCGGAAAAATCCAAAATGAACACATAGTCTTATTACAATTAACAGGCTAAAAACTGTTTATGTAAAAATCTGTAACATAAATTAAGCCACGTAGATAAACAAATACGAGTAAGAAACAGAATCATTCTAGAAGCGGATAATAATAAGGAAAACTTTCAAATAAAAGAAAATTAATACCCTTACATAGAAATCACTAGAAAATTCCACAATATACAGTAAAGGAACCTGTTTGTAATAAATTTACATAGGAATATGCCGAGGTGGCAAATGTCGGGTTCTTTGTTGAACTAGGGTTAAATTGTAGAAACAAAATATCAATTAACCAGTGTACTCGTGAGGTTTCTTTAATTACTATTTTAGTTATAACTGAAGACTTTTCAAAGGTTAGGAGTGATATAGAGCTGGTGATACCACTTGAAGCTTGAATCAACGTTTGTACCCAGTTCCTGTACTTAGTAATGATTTTTTTATTCCGTCTTTGACCAAAGGCAAAGAAACTACCTAAATGAAATATTGCTTGTTAAACAAATACTAAACAATCTACATTATCGATTAACCTATTTCTGTCAACAACATAAGTAATTTTAATTCAATGTTTCATGCACGAATGGCTCATTTTTTCTGCAAGGTTTATATACTTATGATCACAGGGTTATGTTTAGGTTATTTTAATTGTACACTGGATGCCAGCCCTCTATAATTATCAACTTTCTCTGTCACTCTAGGGTTTGCTGTAAGAGAATTCAGCATTGAGTTAAGCTCGCCTTTGTACATGTACTTTATTATCACGTATGTAATTTTGTTTTTTTTTTGGTGTACAATAAAGAATGAAGAATCACAAATGTTATTGCTACAAAATTTTACCAACATTGTGTTGTACGCACAGCCACATAAGACTGTAAGTTAAAATTCTACAGTTTCTGGTTGATAATTCACTCCATATAACTTCACAACAATCAAGTTTTCAATTAATGGTGAGCATATTACAGAAAAATCATTTCACCCCCTATACAGGGGGTGAAGGACACAATAATACATTAATTAAACACCCCTTTATTAAACGCTGTGATCTTTATTCGATTAAATTGCTAATAATTTCAAAACGAACGATATCGAACAAATCGAAATTCCATAATTTCTGATTGGATTTATTGTTTATTTTGGGTAATTTATTTACCAATGGGCTTTCAGCCCTAGGTATATAACTACCTTGATGTTTTCTCGCAATCTTGGGCTTCCTTCAGAGGTAGCTGTTACGAATTGGTAATGGAAAATCTTTGTGGTAAAATACGTTTTACCTATTGTACGATATGTATAATAAACGGTTGATTTTTTCACAAAGATTACCTATGAATTAAAAGTCAAGTTGTATTATATCTCAAACAACAATTAACATTATTGAAATTAAAAAGTTTCAAGACGAATGGGGAATATCTCTTGGCTATATGGCCTACCAATAGTTGTGAATAATTTCATCTAAGTTACGAAAGGAAGTTGCCAATTTAGATGAACGGTAGTCTTCTAGTTCAGAAACAATAAGTGACACCTTGGTACACAAAGACCGAATAAAAGACAGGACGCCGATAGGTATACCTAACCCACTACCATCTACTGCTAGATATGGAGGGATGTGGAAATTTTATTTTTACTGATTCATCCGCTGTTCGTTTTGTTGCGTGTTCCAAGTTGGGTTTCGCTGGATCTTGTCGGACTTCATTGCCTGCCCGCTGATTCTGGCTTATATGAAGTGAAACGGAGGGAAATAGTGTGGCAAGCTTGCATAAGATTCGAAAGATTTCTCAAATATTTTCAAAAACAAAAATCCGGGAAAAAACAATGATTCACAAAATTGTCATCCAGAAAAATACGGGGGCGCCTCCGATGAATCAATTACAATATTTTGACGAGACCATCAATCTATGAAATGTCGCGTCATGGCTGCCACATTATCTCCGGCACAGCTTCCGACGGCATCTTGCGACGTCTCTGTCTGTGCGAGATGACGGGTGAAGAGGATGGATGTGAGAGGGAAGAAATGCGTTGGGAAACAGCTGTGAAGGATTCTGGGGATGGGGTTATGTGTTTTTGCGTAGCTGTACAGAGAGCTAGTGCACAACGAATTACATGCAAAGTACATAATAAAATAAGTTTGGTACGAGGAGAACGTCTAGTGAGTCCACTGTTTACCAATTATTTCTACAATAGGTCCTATCGTCATTTCAATGCAGACTTCGGGCTGCTATTATCAAGGAAAAAGTGGACAAGTTTACTGAAAAATAGCATCAGTATTATAGAATCTAAGGTCACCTGTCCTACACCATCAATATTCTATGAACTACAAGTGGTTACAGAAAATGTATCGAGGCCGAACCATTGGAGAATTTCAATCGTTTACCATTAGAATTCTAGAAATTTGAGTTCCAGCGTCAATAATCTAGGCCAAAATTTTAATAACGTTATATATGAAAATCAGAATTTTACATCCTTTGTCTATATTGGTTTGAGGTCGCCATAGACGTGAACCGCCATAGAATTTCTTCTATGCATTAATTGAACAACCATCTATTTCAAAATAATTTATTTTCACTATAAATATTAGTTCTAACATGACTTCTTCAAATATAAATAAACCTACTATGGACCCCATGGACACTTGCAACAAAGTAACACCATACTAGTAGTTATGTCATTTATCTACCATTAGAAACCATTTTATTTGAAATTATAACATTTTCCGTGAAAATTATATCTGTTCCAATGCTAAAAGCATATAGTTTGTTCATTTTATGTTGTACCATTATGCAATGTTGATAAATATTGTCATTATGTACAGAAGATGTAATTTAGTGCTGCTGTAAAGCTATTTTCGGATAAATCATTGTTAGATACAGTCAATGTTTTGTAGGCGAAAGTATTTTTATTCTGATTGCAGAATAAACAACCTAAGAAAGTATATAGCTTAATGTAACAGTCAAAGTATTGAATGGTCTCTCAAAACCTTTTAGGATTGATATATTGATCAAATTTTATTTTTGTTAACTTTTCACGAGTACTTAGTTCGCTTAATATGATATACTTTTAAAATTATGTTAATTCCAAAATGCCAAATTACTTGTAAGTTTTCAATATGACTTAGACATTTGAGTGCATGAATTTAACGTGTGCAAAATTTACTCTTTGAATGTTGGAAAATTTTACTCATTTTTTACGAAAATCCAGTGCATTTTTGACACTGTTAACTAAAGTAAAAACATGAAACAATCTCACAATAAAAACAACACTATGTTAGCTGTACTAACTACGGCTTAAACAATAAATTATGGCATCAAAAAACTAAAAATTAATGACGTCTCTACTGCACCCCAAACGGATAATGATAGGAGATCCTAGTTACGTCACTTGGTACGTAATGCAGGTCCTGGTATGCTTTCACCATCATCTGCTGGTTAACTACAGCAAAAGGTCTTGGAGATATACTCTCAATTGATGGTAACGGCCTCAGATCCAAACTCGGTAAGGCCTCCTCCTTAGGTCTCATAGATGTTGGGACGAACGTCGGTTGCGGCATCGAAGGCACAGTATAACTGATCATATTGTTATACACAAACTGGTCTGGGTAAGAAATAGTTTGATAACTCGTATCTTGTCGAGGTTCCACTTCAACAAAAGTCTCCCTTGTAGTGTAAAGCGCTGGACTGGAAAACGCCGCTGTATCCAGCCTATTCTTCCTTCTCGGACGGTATTTGTAGTCCGGATAATCTTGCATATGTTTGATCCTTAACCTCTTCGCTTCGTCAATGAATGGCCTCTTCTCTGATTCGTCCAAACTCTTCCACTCAAGTCCGAGGCGTTTTGATATCTCAGAATTATGTAGTTTCGGGTTCAACATGGAAATCTTCTTCCGTTGGAGTCTCGACCATACCATGAAAGCGTTCATCGGTCTCTTTATGTGGTAAGGGTTTGAGTGTCTTGACAGTTTGGGCAGGTGTCTCGGTGACTGCTGCTCCAATTGGTATGCCATTGATGTTACGTCATTGGTTGTCTTTAGGTTATGTAATTCTTGAGTTTGATACACTTTTGTAGTCTACAAGTTTTGGGTTATGTTAGGTTTTCTAGTCTCATTGCTTCGTGTAATTTAACATGGTCGAAATATCGATTAATCACTTCAAATCACTAGACAGTTACGTTTGAGGTTCTTAAACACTAACGTAGATATTACGGCAAAACTGTCTCAAACACCAAAAAGAATCAAGAAAATTGTGATACTCATCTCTAACACGTCCGAACATGCACTGATGGTCGGTTTCAAAGCGAGCTAAGCCTGAATCGTGTCATTAGACCAACAATGGTCCGATCACAATTGGAATGGACAATTTTCCATGTATTATTTGGAGTTGAATAAAGAGCGGTGACAAAGCATTGATTGCTCGCAAATTGTCAGATGATACTCGTCGTATGTTTTGTATAAGCCGCGCCCGCGCACCGCTATCTATTAACTGTACGGTCCACAAAAAATGCTGTTTCGAAACTTCGAATTGTTTTTTTTTACAAATTAGAAGACTGGAGTGTGAAATGTTCTGGTAACGAATAAAAAGACAAGTGTTTTTTGTCTGTTACGTGGAATTGAAAACATTATTTTTACTGCTATTTTTAAGATCTAATGGTATTCTGATTGTTATCATTTTCAAAGGTTTTGGATATCATCATCTAAAGACTTACTTCGCTAGCTGCTGCGTGCTGGTTTCTTGGGTTAAATCCTATACTTTTAGGCCATCCCCATCCAGATTATACTGCTACTATCTACTAATTCAAAGCTTTTCTTATTACTAGGTAAGTATTTTTATTTCGCTTTTTATAATATTAACATGAACACCTAAGTGTAGGTATATAATACAATCATATAATATTATTTTTGCAACAATATAAAATAATTACGGGGGGTCCATTAATTGAGTGTACAAGTCATCCCCTACCATTTTACGAGTATAGCCGTGTAGATCAAAAGTGGTCAGGTAGGGGCTAATATTCCTTCTATAATTTTAGGTAATCAATCCACAAAAACGCCCAAACCCATAGCCCAATAAGTTTTGTCTCCATATTTTACAATAGTCCTGCACCAGCCGGGGATTATCCTTGCGTGCACTTGCATAGTGCGTACAGGGATAGTTGTCGGTTGGTGTCACATTTCATGCTACATGTCTAACAAGGCCTCTGCCCGTTGGTATCGGGCCCTGGTACGTCTTTCAAAGGTCCGGTACCCTAAGGTCCCGAGAATCTCAAAGATATATAATATAATAATATATTTTATTTGGCAAAAAGTGCACTATCACAGGTGATATTTAACATGGTTATAACTGGCGAGGTCCAAAGTACCGTGCCAGAAAAACCTGCTACAGGGGTCAATTAGAAGACTTAAATTATGTTTTTAAGGTTCATGTGAAAATTTACCCAAATAAAGGACTGCAGATAAAAAACTCTGCATTGTTTTCAAACCGTACCTTACACGTGGCTTCCAAATGGCTTAACTCTAGGAACTTTTTGCATAACGGTGTCTAGATTGAAAAGGTGTTAGTACTATACTCCATTTGTTTAGGTAGTTAACTAAATGTAAACAATCTTAACATGTCTTTTATCTAAAAAAATGTCTAAAAATTGAATCTAAAAATGTTTACAATTAGGTATTTACTTAAACCGATGTTAGGTAAGTAACTAAATTTAAATAATATTTGTTGGTCTTTTATACGATTTATTTTATATAAAAAGACATATCAAGATTGTTTACCTTTAGTTAACTACCTAAACAAATGGAGTATAGTGTGTCTCTGTAAGACGTTGCTGTGTTTCTAACTCATATACTCATACATCATTCATTCATTTTATTTCATAGCATCCACTCGGTTTTTAACAATATTGCATAGCTAAAGATGGCGTACCCATGTTAATTTGAGTGAATTATTAATGAGTTTTGGTCAATCCAGTCTTTACTTGATTTTTACTGAGATTTAGATGTTTCAAGGAGCAGGATGTTATCTACATTCTTAGGATAAATCTGAACAATGCGCATAGAATATAACTTACCTCAATCGGTAATGAATGGTTTTTCGGTCTAATTTTTTAGATAGGCATCTTCAATCAGACTTACCTAGACACTACAACCAAGCGACATCTCTGTAACTCTGTTCAAAATTATTCTACCCTCTTAATTCATCCTTTACTTGAACCTTGCCGAATTTCTTAGCTTAGCACCCCTCTTCATTCCACACTGCTCCACATTTGATACCATAAAATTTCACTAGATGTCGCTACTCACTACGCGTTCTCATCCACACCTTAGATTTTGCAACTCTCAATCCGAATAGAGAAACTGAGTACGTTGTATGTGATTGTGCATTGTTGGGACTCAGAATGAATTTTAGGAGCGGCTAATCCTTGCAACATAATGGTGAATTGGTGGCTATTGATCGATACAGTTCGTTTTATCGTCAATAGATTACAAAAGACCGGTTTAAGCTTGTACTTAGTTCAAATGTGAATGGCATTTAAAGGCAATACGAGATTTTGTCTATTGTCCTATTCAAGCAGACTTCAATAGTCTTTTAATCCAATCCAGTTTAAAGGTTTTCTATACGTTCAGAAAATCCATCTTAGAAATATAAATTAATCGAATTCTATTAAAATCGACACTAATAAAAATGGTGTGAGAAAAATAATCTAAGTTCTATTATGCTTATCTGCCAATTCTACTCATGTTTTTCGCACCATCTCGTAACACATCATAGTACTACGTGCAATTGAGATCGGCTTGTTAGTATATCAGTTAACTGTTTCACCACTAGATGGCAGGCAACATAATATTGAAGTTTCATTGGCGAAATGCTCGATACAGATGGCGCTAGTGATTTGCTTTCGTTTCAACCAAACGCTTTTATTTACTTTTCTTACAAGAAAATAATAGTGAGGATATCGTTTTTAACGATTATTAACATGAAATACATAATCTAAAAGATTATAATTATATTAGTAGATATTTTTATACATTTTTGTAAGTGGGTTAAATAACATTCAACATAACAATATCACAATAGTTAAAAAATGCCAGCGTTTTACGAGTATGTGACAATAAATCGAAACTAACGCCTTGTATTCCCACATTTCAAGATGGCAATCGCCAACGTCCATACTACGTTGAATACACCGGTTCTCGTCCGATCACCGAAGTTAAGCAACATCGGGCGCGGTCAGTACTTGGATGGGTGACCGCCTGGGAACACCGCGTGACGTTGGCTTTTTGTTTATTTTTAAATGTGTCTTAATTTTTAGGCTTCCGTACACAAAGGGTAAAAACGGGTCCCTATTACTAAAACTCCACTGTCTCCATCTGTCTGCCTGTATTTCATGAACCTTGAAGACAGTTGAAACTTTCACAGATGGATTTCTGTTGCTGCTATAAAACAAATACTAAAAACAGAACAAAATAAATATTTAAGTAGGGCTGCCATACAACATAGGTGATTTTTTTGCTGTTTTTGCGATAATGGTACGGAACTCTTCGTGCGCGAATCTGACTCGCACTTCGCTGGTTTTTTTTGATACTTTTATGGCGTAGATACATACTTAAAATACGTAGTATTGTGTTTATCTTATCATAGGATTTGTCTAGATCATATAAATTAAAACCAGCGCTCTAAAATAAAATAAAAAATAAGTAATTGCCGTAAAAGAAGCCACAAATAATATCCAGAGAAAATGAAATAAATAGCCACTTGAGAATCGCGAGATAAATCCCTTACCAACAGGAGGCGACTTTGTAAATCACGGCGCGACATAAAGGGGAGTATTTAACGCCATATTTATGATAATAAGACCGCGCGCGCCATAATGGAAAATACAAAAAGCGCCCGCCCCGACCGTCGTAAGGCGGGCGGGGGATACGTGGTTTAGATGACGCGATTCGACTGCGATACGATTTATTTACACGTAAAACAATGATGTAAAGTTTTTAATTTCATACCAGCTTTTTTGACGGATTCTTACCCTTGTTCTATCCCACACAGGGCGGTTATTCACTACATCCGAACGCGAATTTTCGGTTCCGAATTAAGCGTAGTACTTCTTGTAGGGAAGCTTACGGACCACATCCAAATTCTACCCGTCATAATCTATCATACTCGTAATTACTAATGTGAATGTAAGTTTGTTTGTTACGCTTTCACGCAAAAACTACTGAACCGATCGTAATGAAACTTTGTACATATATTTTTGGAGGTATTAGAAGTAACATAGGATACTATTTATTAAAAAAAAAAAAATGGCTTCACTGCGAGTGAAGCCGCGGGTAAAAGCTAGTCTATCATAATTCAGAATATTTTGAACTCGGAATTTAAATCACGGACACGGATCGGATGTAGTGCGTTACAGTGTTTTTTTTTGTTTCCAAATAGAAACGTTGTACGTCGGCGAGATAGCAATAAGAATTTAATAGTTATCTCTCTTTAATAATTTTTAATTCCGGTGAGATAGCCCACGGGAATGAAAAATTGAGCAAAAACGGGTAGATAAGGAAATTTCAATTATCACAACATTAATAATTAATAATAAAAGACGAAGTTATCATGACGAATAACTACAGATTTATTGTGAAGGATGGTACGGTTGACATCTGTCGGGCATGTCACCGCCCGGGTGAATCGATCCGCCACATATCCGTATCCGATCCGTACTTGCATAGGCACAACCTTGTAGCCAGGTTTATCCATCAGCAACTTGCTCTGAAATACACTCTTGTGGCATCGGAGGTACCGTACTACAGGTATGTGCTCGAAAATGGCAACATCACATGGTACGGTCCATCATCACTGACAGGACTATTGTAGTCAGTAAGCCTGATATTATGGTGGTGGACCGAATCGAGAGGCGTGCAATGATTGTTGACATTACCGTCCCACATGACGAGAACCTCGTGAAAGCCGTGAAAGATAAGCAAACAAGTATCTTGACTTGGCTCGCGAGGGTTTCGACATGTGGGATGTGGACACAGCGATCATTGTACCAATAGTCGTGTCATCCAATGGCTTAATAGCCACGAGCCTCGACCAACACCTTAGGAGGCTCTCGTTAGATATTGCTAGGAGATTCTCTCTCTGGAGCCCTGACCGCCGGTAGCCTGGACCCTGTTCCCGATACCGGGGTTGGCCTTTTTTTCTATTTTTAAATGTTGTTTTGTATGTTTTATAAAAATATTTAAAAATGTATTAATTAAGAAATAAGTTGAATAAAGGAAGATAATGTAGGCGGCAGGCGCTTTACTTTGTGTAAATTGTTTCATCACCACTGCGCTGGCATGTCCTAGAACCAAAAAGTCGAATATAAGTGACATCCATCAACCCGCACTGGGCCCGCCTAGTGGGTTACGGCACATTCTCTCTCACAGAGAAGAGGCCTGTGTCCCAGCAGTGGGAACATTACTTTTAATCTTCCCACTGCTGGGACACAGACACACACACACACACACACATGATGATGACACACACACACACACATGATGATGATGTGTCACATTTCCTGATACAAGCTTAACAAGGTCTCTGCAAGTTGGCTTCGACGCTCGCACGCCTTTTAAAGGACCGGGAGCCCAAGGTACCGAGATTATCAAAAAAAAAATATAACCCCACCGCAGTATCTTTACATTGACGTCGTGGTGGGGCTTGCGCGCTTCAATGATCCCTAGATCTGTGCCGGTAGATTTTACTTTGCCGCAACATGCCTAAGGTAAGGGGCCAGACTAAGAGAGATACAACCCGCAGGGCAGCTTTGTGGCGAGCTGGTGGGCAGTGGCGACCCACGGACCTGATCTCCAGGGAGCAGTCTTGTCTCTCATCTCCGGCTTGCCTTTATTGGCCGGTTGGAGTGAACACTGACGGGGAATAGAGCTACCACCTCTCTCTTGCCTTAATTGGCTGATTTGAGTGGAGATTCACAAGACCAAACGTGCTCAGAGAAAGGAAGTTAACACAGTAAGATTCTAGTTGGGATCTTGACCTTACTTCCAGGGTTGTCCTGATAGCCGTTGTTTAATTCTCCACTCGCCCTTTTCCCGAGATTGTCAGTCTTAATAATAGTAATATTGTTAATATTATTTAATTAATATTTCTTGTTTTTTGTAAGACGAACCATTTGATTCTATTTTCTTTAAATTGACTCTTTATTGCCAGTTATGATTTTCATCACCATCACAATTCCCTTGGCCTTGTCAATGGGGACTAGCGTGTATGAACTCCCCACTAGAGGCACTGGTGTGGCGTGAGGTCTTCGATATGTCAAATTTCATAGTTTTTAACTTTTACCGCTAGTTTATTTACATTCTTTTTAGTGTTGTGAATATTTTCCAAATATGGCAGATTAAGATAGGTGCGGGATTTCCCAACAACTTCTTGGTGGAGTTTCTTGTCACTTCTTCTCAATAAGAAGCTATTTTTCCAAATGGACGGTAGAATCAATTTACCTTTAAATTTATGATGTCCAAAAGTGCCACTTAGTGACCTTATTGAAATAAAGATGTTTTAATTTGATTTGAATAGTTTTATGTTTCGGAAAATGTTATTCTCCTTTTTTGTATTTTATATTTAATCGCAATTCTACGGCATTAGAAATGATTTTTATTTAAGCTTTGTTTCCGTGCGCGCTATAGCAACGTTTAACAGCTATATACAGTTTTGGGAGAGCAAGACTGCAATTTTGACCCTTGACTGTAACTACTGTATGAATGTTCTCGACGCGTATTATCACCAGCTACACGATGATCGCCACACCTATTTTAAAGTCGTCCCCTATAAAGTTATCTTTTAGTCTTAACTTATTGTTATTGCAAGTTTTAAGCCTTAGTTTTATGTGCGGATCGGCGAGCCTGCATCTATTTACGTTATATATAGATTTATTGGCGACTTGCCAAGGAGTGAGTCCTCTTGAGGTGCAGTTAAACGGTCTAATGATAATATACGGTCAGTTTGTGGACGATTGCTGATAAGATGGGAAAATGAAGATGGTGTAAAGTATTTTGTGGTTGGTTGTTGCTTTGTAAAGCGATTGATATTACTGCCCAGTTGTTGGATTTTGGTGTATTTAAGAAAGAAGTTTCTTATTCAAGATCAAGTTGCGACCGCGAAATATAGTATGAATAAAAAAAAAAGAATAACATTGATAACTTTTGATTCCTAACATCAACCGGATACAAATCCAGATTCAGGGATTACCAGCGGGCGAATCAAGAGTGAACATTCATCTTCGAGCTGGCTCACTCCATCCTAGAGCTGATCCATCACTTCCATCCACGAAAAAAAGGGTTTTCTTATTAAATGAACTAAATACAGTACCACACCTATAACAATGTTCCCACTGCTAGGATACAAGCCTTGGCTGTAACTCATGAGAGGGCACGGGCTGTAACCTACCACGCCGGGCCCAGTGCAGATTGGTAGATGTTACACATCTTCGAATTTTTAATTCTGGACATGCCAGTTATTCTGTACCCCAAAAACACATACAAAATTATTCTGTATCCCTGGCTACCGCACAAAATACGGTAGAAATGCTCTTAACCCGACTGCCTCGATCTACTCTGAAGAGTTTTGAAAATGTCGATATATTTCATTAATCCAAACAGTCATACCGGCGAAAAGTCAAGCAAATATTGTTTAGTGAACTGATTGGGCCATAACTCTTAAGGTTCCCCTAGTCGACGGCACGAACTATTTTGTGTGCGAGGTTAAAATGCATGCTATCTCATCCGACAACACGTGCGAAAGAGATAGATAATGTGATGAGCAGTAAGAAGCTAGTTCGCGTACGAATTAGCACTTTTGAAAATTTGTATCGGAATGGATGATGATTTAGGACGAAAACGAGCGCGCGAAATTTTATAAACAGACCTTTGGGAGTCTAGATATCATGAAAACACGACTGAATGTATATTTCCAAAATAAAATTATTTGCATTGTTGAACTACTAATCTATCCCTGTATGGAGGCCGTTTTTCAATTTTCCTTCTTCTTATGGTATTTATTTCCGACCTAAAATGCGTTAAAATTAGTGTTGAAATATGGAACTTTCGACGCTCATTACTTTCAAATATTTTATTTTTTTACTTTTTTGTTCGATACAGGGCTAGATAATGATGAGACAAATTTATATCATTTATTTTGAACGTACATCGTCAAACAGTGGAGTAACTAGACTACGTTTGTATGGAATAATGATCGACCAGTGTAACCTTAACTCTAACTCTTAGGATTATGTGTGATATGTTTCGACTAAGCATGAATTCATGATGTTAGATTTCGCTAATATTTTTTTTGTTTTTCCCTTTGTCTAATTAATATATCCATATTTGCATGTTTACATATTTACATACTTTTAACTCTGATTTAATTTGATCAATGAGTTTTCAATCCCACATGATCACTAATAGCTGCACTTGTGTGTAGCTAATTAACTTAACCTAACTTAGATAACTGTCACCATCTCGCTGTAACTGTGCATTGTTTGTGTTTGCTAAGATGCTATACTGTGTTTTTTTAATTCGTAGACTAAACTGACAGCTGCCAATGACCCTATTTTTTTTAAATGTTGCAAGCGCGGAGCATAGTGTTGTAGGTAAGGCTCAATCATAAGTGATTCATCGAATCGATGAGACATGACTTCTCAATTTTATTTTACTAATTTATGTAAATTAATGTTTTATGAATATAAAGTTATTATATTTAAATATAACAGTATTCGTACACATAGTACATAAACTTTTATTGTGTTATGAAATCAACAATAAAATAAATGCGATCGATAAAATGAAGTTTGACATCAATGAGTAGAAACTAAATAAGGGCTTCTAGTTTCTAAACAATTTTTTTTTTTTGCCCTGTTATAGTTTCATTTTCGATCTTCGATTTTAAATTAACTTTCGATCACTCAGGATAGTCAGGATACGACACTATTTTTATGTAACGATAAAGTGGCAACCCTCCAAATGTCAGTTTAGTCTACAAAATTAAAAATCACAGTATAGTTACGTTGATGCAACTGCACTGGGTTGTTCATTGATAGTGACGTGAACATCTACTCACGTAAATTAGTAATAAGCTGTTGAGTTTCCAAATAAATAAGAAATTAAAATAAAACGTTTAATAATATGTTATGATACAAAGTGTTATGTTAAAGTAGTATTGTGTGAGCTCGATCGCGCTCAGTATTGAGCGGGAGGAAATAAAAATATCGCTTCAATAGCGACATAAAAGGGACTTCTGTTGTTGGGCACACATGAGATGAGGACCCCGGGATATTGGAAAATACGTTCAAATGTAGAAAATAGTTGATTTCAGGTATTTAGTTTAGGTTTCAGTAGGATCTTTATTAAGTAAAATCACTATTAGTTACTTTGGTTATTAAATCTTAACAGACTCATTTGGACAATGAACATGTCTTTGTAAATATAGAGATCCCGTATTGAAGCCTATGAAAAGATATTCTAACTTATGTACACATACATTTACGTGCTCATCCAAGCACAAGCAAAAAATAAAAATAAAGAAAACGCCCAAAATATACCGAGTATAAGATTTTTTTCAAATAAAAATATAAAAGCGTTTAATTAACACAAATCTTAATTTTGCACGTCTAAGGTTCTCACTACCAGCTAAATACTATAACTACTTCAAACAAAAATCTCCTCCTCTATCCTCAGACACATCTCCGGATGTCCTCTCATGCATACCAACCCGCGATGTATTATATAGGGTGGAGGAATAACATTTCACTCCTTTCTCCTCGGCCGCATTATTTATATTTGTTTGTTTGTCTGTCCGTGCTTTGACTGCCGCCTTCGATTCCTCTTTATGTGAGAAAAGAGATGACTTAGCTTTTATGTATCAAGGTTTTGTGTGGAGAGGATTTTCCTTATGATAATGCTACAGTATGAGGGTATGGCAGCACATAAGTTTATATATGATGGTGATTGTTTTACAGTAAATGATCGTACATTATAGATAGGGAACTCAAGCGTTGATCGGTACAAAATGTATTTTAATAGACTACTAAGTAGTTACATTGATGAAGATTCTTGAATTATTAAGTAGATGTTTAAAAAGAGAAATCAAAACAAAACATGTTTGAAAGATTCACCGCTACGTATTTTGTATTGTTTTGTAGCTTCTACGATGCTACGAAGCTACGGCTTGAGCTACGGTGGCGCGGCTACGAATCGAAAAAGCGCGTAGCCACCAGCTATGTAATTTTATAGTTTTGTATTCGCCTTTTTTATATTGAAAAAGAAAGTATTATAAAGAAGCTTTTACCCGCGGCTTCGCTCGCAGTGAAGTCATTAAAAAAAAAAAAAAAAAAAAAAATTATCCTATGTTACTTCTAATACCTCCAAGAATATATTTACAAAATTTCATGATGATCGGTTCAGTAGTTTTTGCGTGAAAGCGTAACAAACAAACTTACATTCACATTTATAATATTAAGTATAGATTAGAATCCTGTAATATTATGAGAAAAAACATTCATTATATTACTCAATAGCTCTACAACAAAATCTGTCTTATACAAAGCAATTAAAGCCCTACCACACAGACACAATAACACAATCTAGCGTCAATCTTGGCCCACAACACGTACGTCCTGGCCCCGGGCCACAATAACGGTGACTAACATGCTGACAGGCCCACGGGCCCATGGCTGGACATGCCCTATTCACTTATTGTTTACGTGGTGTCTTGCCTTCCTGTCCTTTCTTGGTATTGGGGCAAGTATTTGGAGTCTTTGTTGGTGATGTAAAGAAGTACGTAACTATAAAGGAGTGACCATAGGTCTTCGCTTTGAAATTAGCAATTTGCTTCATCTTTCCGATCGTTCGACTTCTTAGCCATGAAGTGCCTGTAAATAATTTAATTGAAATATATGCTTTGAGCTTGAGATGCTGGTCACCCACTTAATTTTAAAGGATATTGATATGCTCCTCTTATTTGAAACACTTTTTCTTTCTCACATATTTCATTGAAAACATTTAACGTGCACAATTAAAATCCTAAAGAAGCTTTCAAATTCTTATAAACGATGACTTAGGGGAAAATAAATAAGGAACAGCCTTTGCCTAACAGCCTATAACATAACGACTACTTGTATTTACAAAACATTATTAAAAATGAATGAAGCAATTAGGGACTTATATCACGGTGATCTGCACAGAAATTTCGGAAGTTTATGCATATAAATATTTTCCAAAACACTTTAGTCTGCCTCTGTACAGTGTTTTTTACTTGGACATAAAGTTTTTTCTATAGCAGTGGTAGCCCAGTGGCCACGACTTACATGTTGTAGGTCGTGCAGTCGAAGCCAGGCATGCGCTTCAATAATAATAAGCAGGGCAGCTTTGTGGCGAGCTGGTGGGCAGTGGCGACCCCACGGACCTGATCTCCAGGGAGAAGTCTTGTCCCTCATCTCCAGCTTGCCTTTATTGGCCGGTCGGAGTGAACACTGACGGGGAACAGAGCTCCCACCTCTCTCTTGCCTCAATTGGCTGGCTTGAGTGGAGATTCGCACGAGCAAAGGTGCTCGGAGGAAGAAATTTAATCCATTAAGATGCTGGTAGGGATCTTGACCATACTTTCGGGATATTCGTGATAGCCGTGGTATAGCTCTCCACTCCTCAAGCACCTCCGTATATGTTGCCCTCTTGGCGCTTCGTCACTAAAGTGCTAGCGACCCTTTATGGGGACCCATTAATTGAGTGTGCCAGTCATCCCCTGCCATTTTATAACAGTGGTCAGGCAGGGGCCAATAGTCCTTCTATAGTTTGAGGTAATCGATCCACGAAACCTCCCAAACCAGCCCACCATGTTATGTCTCGATATTCTGCGGGGATTGTCCTTGGGTGCTCATTAGTCTATAAAGGGATAATCGTTGATTGGTGTCACATTTCCTGATACATTTCTAACAAGGCCTCTGCGAGTTGGTTTCGGCCCCTGGTACGCCTTTCAAAAGTCCGGAACCCTAGTGTCCCGAGAATCTCAATGATATAATAATAATAATTAGATCAATCTTCAGCTGATGGAGTTACTGAAGGTAACTGAAACTTTTAGTATCGCCATCAGGATTGAGTTTGGTGTCGACAAATGTGCGGTCATGCATGTAAAGCGAGATTGTGGAATCCGTAGGAATTCAACTCGCGGATTCCATAAACCTGAGATCTCTCTCTCCAAACGAAACCTTTAAGTATTTGGATATGACAGAAGCGTTAGGTATCAGCATTACTGACATGAAGCAATCGTTTTAGGAACTCTTCTTTGGCCGCCTGAAGAAGGTATTCAATACCCTCTTTCGGGCAGAAACAAGGTACGCGCCCTCAACGGTTGGGTCATGCCGGTATTGATGTAATCTTTCGGCATATTCAAATGGATTCAAACGGAACTCGACGCCCTGGACAGTCGGGTCCGTACACTGCTGACTGCATATCGAATGCATCACCCACAATCGTCGGTCATGAGATTGTATATCCCGCGGAAGTGTGGAGGCCGAGGCTTTTTAAATGCAAAAAACCTCCACAACCGCGAGATACACGCCGACGTTGGTATGCATCGAGATGTAGTAGCAGTGGACAAGAGACTCACCCCGCTCTCCTTGCCGAATGAGAACTGCCGCAAGCCTGTAGTGCTTGACACTAACGACCGCAGAGAGGTATGGCAGAGTATGGAGCTTCAAGGACGCTTTTCCCGGGCCCTACATGGGTCCGATGTAGATCAGTCAGCGTCCGTAGCCTGGCTGCGTTTCGGTGACCTCTTTGGGGAAACCGACAGTTTTGTCTGTGCAATTATGGACGAAGTTATCATGACGAATAACCACCGGAGGTTTATTGTGAAGGATGGCACGGTTGACATCTGTCGGGTATATCACTGCACGGGTGAATCGATCCGCCACATTATCTCTGGTTGTTCTCGGCTAGCTTACGAAGAGTACTTGCATAGGCACAATCTTGTAGCCAGGATTATCCATCAGCAACTTGCTCTGAAAGACACTCTTGTGGCATCGGAGGTACCGTACTACAGGTATGTGCCCGACCCAGTTCTCGAAAAAGGCAGTATCACATTGTACTGCGATCGATCCATCATCACTGACAGGACTATTGTAGCCAATAAGCCTGATATTGTGATGGTGGACCGAATCGAGAGGCCTCCAATGATTGTTGACATTACCGTCCCGCATAACGGGAAGCTCGTGAAAGCCGAGAAAGATAAGCAAATCAAGTATTTTGACTTGGCTCGCGTAGTTGCCGACATGTGGGATGTGGACACAGCGATCATTGTACCGATAGTCGTACCAGCCAATGGCTTAATAGCCACGAGTCTCGACCAAGACCTTAGGAGGCTCTCGTTAGGCGGCTGGTTCAAGGGCCTGATCCAGAAAGCAGTATTGCTGGACACGGTTTCTCTATTTTCCTCTCTCTGGAGCCCTGACCGCCGGTAGCTTGGACCCTGTTCCCGATACCGGTGGGCCCAAGGTGGGCCTCTGTTTTATTATATTTTTAAATGTTTTTGTTTTTTAATGTATTTTATAAAAATATTTAAAAATGTTCATAATAAGAACAAAGATAAATAAACGAAATAATAATAATAATAGCCTTTATTAACAATCTTATATTTGACATTGCATCTTACAACTACTTATGTACTACTAATATTAAACATTACGAAGGACTTTATGAAAGCAACGTAATTAAATATATATATATTTTTTTTGTATTAGTCACCCGTTTCGTGATAGTCTTGCTCTTTGGCTTAGGCCTCCCCAAGTGTTCTCCACAACGATCTATCCCTTGCTATCGAAGATTTGTGGATGATATCAAGGAGGTCGTAGGACCATGCTGGATGAGGATAGCAAGTTATAGATCGTTGTGGAGGCAGGCGCTTTACTTTGTGTAAATTATTTCGTCACCACTGCTCTCAAACGGTGAAGGAAAACATCGTGAGGAAACCGGCATGTCCTAATACCAAAAATTCGAAGTCATGTGACATCTACCAACCCGCACTGGGCCCGCATGGTGGCTTACGGTCCATTGCCTCTAACAGAGAGGAGGCCTGTGTCCCAGCAGTGGGAACATTAAAAGGCTGATGATGATAAAGTTTTAATAAAAAAACCAATCATTTGAGGTTTCCGCGAAAATTACTCGTTTCACAAAAATAAGGTGCTTTTTATTACTGAACCTCTGACCTTTTCGAAATCCACATTAAAATTCTAGTTTTTGACACCAAAATAGTGTTGCGTGGGCGTCGCGTTACAAAATTGTCACGTAGTGATTTGCTCGCCGGTGCACCAAATGATATTATATCGATAGCGGCGCCATTACAACTCGACGCAGATGATCGACGATAAACTTGATTTGTGGGCTCGAAATGTTGGCTAATTGCCCTGACTGCTTGTTGGTATATGTATAAGCAGTAACGTGCCTAGCGATAATTGACAAATGGGGTGCACTTGAATGGTCTACGAGTGGGAATAGCTAGACGTTTAAATTTCAATACGGCACACAGTGAGCAGTGTAAAGCCAGTCGTAACTCCTTGCTGAGTGACAAATACTTTTAATAAATAAAAAGAAAACTTAACATTTTCTGTGCTACGTATGTACGATCTACGTTCAAGGTTTACCAACCGTGAACAGAGGGCCAGCCCCGCTAGTGAGCTAGCCGATTGACTTCTTTATTTTAAAATAAACCTTCTGCGTTTAATGCATCCCTGGTACCCTTGCTGGCTTTGCCAGCATGTGAAAATGCGAATATTAACTTTTACTATGACATTAATCATTTATTGTCATTAATCGTCGATATGAAAAGTAGAAAAATTTGATTTTTCTACTTTTCATATCGACGATTCACATTTGTTCGGCCAGTATGCAACGACCTTTGTCTTTAGAGTCTAGAGACACCAAAGACTTTGAGTTCACTTCTCACTACGCAGAGAGACAGAGTCTAGACAACATTCTATCAAAATTAGCGGTTTTCGAAATTCAAAATGTTTGGAATTGGCGTGACATTTCGGTATCTTTGACTTTTTGGCAATCATTATCGTTGATAGATTGTCAACACAACAACAACAAGTCACACGTCAAGTCTAGAGGCTCTAGGCAGGTCTGTCGTTTGCCTAATTTAAGTTGCCGTGGGCATAGGGCTGTAGAGGGTGGGTGTACCTTTTATTCTAAAACAGTACGTGCCTATACGAACAATTGTTTACTTCATTAAAAGAAGAGAATGTGTTAATGACTCTCAATCACAGCTATAAGGTAAATTTGCTAACAAATTTTATTTCATTAATTTTTTAATTCCTATAACTTAAAACTTCTCCAAAATAAAGAATCACTTCCACTATTCTAAAAAGTGTGACCTGACTATTCCAAAATCATGATAAAATAGCAAAAAAATACATAAAGAAAATATCTCTCTTTAAAAACTCCGTAAAGCAGCAGTATTGTGTAGAACAGAGGTAGGTGGTCGTCTGTAGCCTGGGGTGGCGCAGTGGCTCGGCAAAACGGTACATAACACGATATTGTGGGCGACACACCGGATCGTTTACTGTACATGTGACGGCACAATACTTGGGCAAGAGGTTAATTTATTTATTTCCAAACAATTTTGACATTGTCACAACTCTCAATACATATTACAAAACAATCAACTCAAAATATTTTTGTATTGTGGGCTTTTAACTTTTTGCGGTTGGAACTCAACCTCCCAGCGTTGTGACGAATTTTTGAGGACGTAAACTCGCAACTAGCATCGGTTACTGCTAGTTTTCCCCATTGGATAGCGATGATAGAAAACTGTCAATTTTACTGTAAAATTTTCGCGATCACCAAAAGAGGCTAAGGTGACCTCTAAATGATTGCGTCCTTGACAGCATGCATTGATAAACCAGTTTTTTTAAGAATTCGAGCTCACGAAACTTTGATGAGGATCGGTGGATGACCCCAATCTGTACTTACGACACAATGAGAACACTCTATAGACTTTCTTTTGCGTAAGCAAGATATCATACTCTTCGGGCGAATCGTACCATGCTGTGCTCATGAATAGACTGCCGGTAGTAGGAAATCGTTTTCCTGAAGTACAGAGTTTTTCATCTACCTTGACATTGTTTTGGTTCAACACATACGACGTATTCACACTGTATAGAGCATTGCGGTCTTCTAACGATTAACAGAAAGACTGCATAAGCACTGCACGCCTATCCTAACATATGTATACTCCAGTTTAACTATAGCAAATCTTTAGAAAAAGTTTTTCCTCTGTAGTAGTTTCCTCTTTTCTTCCAGCTGTGTCCGCCAGTACCTGACCTGGCCGGTAACCGAATCATCCCGGCCGCTCTGTTTCAATTTCACGTGCGCTCGCCAATCAAACGCCGCGTCGCCATAATGACATTCTGTATGAAAATTATATCAGATTCATGCGACATTTTTATACTGATCGAGGGGTAAATGTGAGGAGAAATTATAATGTGGGTTGGGCAGTCCTTTACATTGTAATTAGCCTGTAGGTACAGGGAGGCTATTTTTTAAAGATTTAATCTGTTTTGTGTTTTATCTTTTGCACGTTACAATCCCGATACTTTCCGAATGTGAGACGAAAAAGTGTAGGACTTATTTTTTGTGCTGCAAAAGAAATATGTAAGGATTTTAGCAGGTGGCGTTCTGCAGTTTCTGCCTACCCCCATGGGAAAAAGGTGTGAGTTTATGTATGTATGTAATATTTGCTTTTTCTGACATTTATTTATTACATTGCGCTTTTTATTTAACACGTAGTGAAAAGCATTTCGTTGCCGCTGGTTGCCCCGTGACACCTTATTTTGTACTTAAGTGTTTTTTGTTCTTGCAATAAGAATAACATCAGTAGCTTTTGATGGCATACTAGGTAATGTGGATAAACTAGTGTCTATTTCAGGGCTGACTGATTGCCACTCTGGCATAGAATACACGGCTTAAAGCTGTATCATGGAAACGAAATATGGTGAGAATTTTTACAAGACACAATATTGTTCAGCGCAAAAAGAGGATTTTACGACACGGAACCACGGAAGCGGTCATTGGGCAAGGTTTCTGAGAAAACTGCAATTAAAAGCCCTCTAGTTGAGATACACTTATTTTAATTCATTGGCGACGTTTCAGTGGGAAAAAGTATTATGAAACCAACCCTGAAATCGGTATATGCTAAAATAAAAAAATATACTATTGCACAATGATTCTTTTTCATATTTCAGAGGTTAACTTCATAGTTAAAATTGTTAATGTTTATGAATATCTACTTTCATCTCCTGAAACATTGCAATGTATTAAAAACTCACCCTGTGATATAACCGCAAATGCAGAGAGTCCCAAAGATGCCCCTAAAGATCTTTTGTAACCAACACTAACTGCTAGTCTACCCTGTAAACATCTCAGGGTAAAAACAAAGAAGGAATGAGCTTAAATTCAATTCAATTCAATTAATTTATTGCATTAAATATGGTAGGTACATGAAAGTTGTTATATAAAATATTTAGTAACACACATTTAGCCAATATATAGCATGCATAAGCACAAGTTTTAACACTTAAGGCGCAGATACCCCTGAGTAGCTGATTTTAAAATGAGAATCAGGTCAAAACGGCTAGTTGTAATTTTTTAGAAAAAATATGTTACATAAGACCATTTTCTTAATAATTTGATCTAAGAAAGTTTTGAGTTTTATTCTTATAACGTGTTGTAATTAATTTGTAAAGTTATGTCTAAAACGGACACAAATACGACAATCGCGCCTAAACCGCTGGGCGTATTTTAATCAAATCGACACCATCTCAAAGACAATTTAACTATCTACATTTTCATCTGAAGCTTTTTTTTTTAAACTCATAGAATAATAAGAAAGTTACAATAAACTACAAAATTTTGGGTCGCACGGATGTGAAACGAGTGCGCGTTTTGTTCCCTCAAGGTCGTTGGCGTTAGTCGTCGTCTTAAGATATTAGTTACAAATTAACTACATTGAAGTTAAGTAACTTCATTTAAAGAATATTGTGCCTTTAATATGTATCATGCATGGTCAAGATGATTGTGTCTATAAAGAAAGTGCAAATAGAAAACCAAGGCCATTTCTTTCAACAAAATTACATCTCCACTGAATCTATCAACAAAGTAACAAACCCACACTAGACTATACACACGGCTGATAGTTTGAGGGACACGTCCTGACGTCCGTATGCCCTCAATTATACCGAGGTGACCATTAGGGCGCATTCAGCTAGGGATTGTTTGTGCCCGCGGCTTGTCTCATGCAAATTGGATACCGTCTGCGTGTGGCGCGTCTGTATGGATGAATGTGGCTATATTGTTGGGAGTTTGCCGGGTTTTACGTGGCGTTTGAATGGGGGATAGAAATATGGATCATGTTTTTTATACTGTTTATGGACAAATTACGATAAAGTACGAGTAAGATTACACGAGAGATTAAACAGGAAGATTAACTTCGAGTTTAATGGGCAAAATATGACAACAAAACCACAGGCAAAACCATGAATAAAATTTAACAAAATTGAATTTTATATTGTTCTTTAAGTGAAGTTCTAAAAATAATGAATATGTACATACGATTATATTCTGCCAAAGAGGAGGCCTGTATACCAGCAATGGGGACATTATAGTGCGCATCAATACATCTGTAGAAAAATCGTTTTAGTACATCGAAAATATTTCCAAAAAAAATAGCCAGGGTGTTAAAGGAGAACCAACAGAACCCATTTCCAGCATTTTTGGAATTTTTGTCTGTTTGTCTGTTTATTTGTGCACGCATCACGTAAAATGTACGAAACCAAAGTACATAACCTTTACATACAAAAATTGTTCGTAACTTGAAGTATAACTAAGTCTTTGTTTCATCGCAATCGGTTCACTCTATCAAAAGTTAGATGAGTTTAAAGTTTTCAAGAAATAAAATATCAATTCCGATACTCGGACTGTTGAACTTCATATTCGATGGATGGGGTTGTGCATTTCGTGTCATTTTCAGAATGGTTTGTTAAGAAGAATGACTATAGAAAAAAATTGGCATTGTGAGCGACCACGTCTACGTCAATTGTGTAAGTGCTGGACAAAATACCAAGTAAGTACTGCTTGTGGTTTTTTTTATTTTTATTTAAGTAATGCAGCAGGGAAACTGCACCTAAATAGTAAATGGGCATGTATGATAAAACTGCTGTAAAGGTCAAAATGCGTAGCCATGTCCAAAATAAAATGTCTTTGATTTCTTCCTATCTTTCACTTTGCACATTCATCTGTGTCCATAGAAGGGTAAGATACAAAGTTCAAGTTAACAAATATTATGTATTTCCCGAAGCTTTAGGAAGGGTTGTTCCCAAGTACAGTCACATGGTGTGTTTTCTCTAATTCACATGCAATAAGGGCGACCCTGTTGTCATAACCCCACAATTCCATACTCCGGCTGCTACTGACAAATTCCTGATGCAATGGAGTGAACAACAATTTACCAAACTTGAGTCCAATCGTATTGCTCAGGAGTAGCAAATGCGACCACTATACCGAAGCAGTTGGTAAGACTATTATAAAATTAATACATAATTTGTGCTTACAGTACCTATTTAATTAACTCTCAAAGTATAAGAAGAGCTTTCAGCATACCTTTTTTTTTCAAATTACACCTTTTTGAGTAGGTATTGGCCTAGAGATTTTATTTAAAGTAATATTTAAGTAAGTATAATCTTTAAAAATCGTTTCTTATGAATATTTATCCATTTGAGTTTTATCATTTATCATGCACAACTTATATTATTTGATAAGGGATAGTATTTAAACAATTTAAATTAAAGGTGTAAAAAATACTGAATACGACTTACTGAAATACTAAGTGGGCGACAAACAGTGGGCGAATACAAATGTTTAAAACAGCGACTTGAAAATAAAAGTTTGTCTGCAAAAAAGTAACCTAACATGAAGGAGATGACGGGAGCTAAGTTCGCTCACTTTGCTCGTTCACTTCAGCTCCTGTCATCCCCTTCGAATCCATCCATCATTCATCCCCGTCAGCCCCGCGTCCGTGTTCTCTAAGCCCCCGAGCTCGCTTCGCTCGCTCTTGGACTAATTCGTTGAAAACACGAATAGTCTCGATGGTTGTTCAGCTGTTTTCAAATGAATAATATGCTGAAATGGAAAAATAGAACTCCAAATACAATTAAATATATATTAGTATGAAACAATATTACTACCGCAGCTCACAAAAAACCTCCTAAAAGGTATAACTCAAACCGGATAAATAGTTACTTAGTAAACCTATTCAGCGCCTATTCAGTATATTTTCCGCCCGGTTAATAATTCCCTTTGATAAGCCATCACACTTAGTGTACAAAAACTTGTTTAGCTTATTAGGTACATCTTTATTTATAAAAACTTTTTAATCATCAAGAAACAATTCAAATTAAAGATGTAAAAACTACTGGCTTATTGAAAACTATGGCGTACTGAAATACTAAGTGGACGACAAACAGTGGGCGAATACAAATATTTAGAACAGCGACTTGAAAATAAAAGTTTACTGTTTAGCTTTTTTTATAAATAAGGTCCATATTATTCAGTGACTCTAAGGACCAAAATAATTTGTCGGGTCAATCACCAAACAATCATACATGTCATTGCGAATCGTAATTGCGACACCGCGCTCTATGCCTTGATTATTTTATGTATTACCTAATTAAAATAGTCAGTACGCTTTCGGTAAGCATATCGGGCGCGACTCAATCTCATCGCATTCACCTCATTAGTTCTAATTGTTATCCCATTTGATTTACTGTATGGAATATATATATAGTTATATTTATATTCTTTAACCTCAGTTTATCTTAATCTCACCCCAACCCCGAACAACTATAAAATTGCTCCTTCGAAAAATGATCACTTTATTTTATCATTAGCTGACCGCCGCAGCTTCGCTCCCATCAATTGGCTACCTACCTACCACCTACCTACCCAACCTACCATGCCTATACTACCCACCTAGCCTACCTACCCTACCCTACCTACTCTACCCTACATACCCTACCTTTCCTACCCTACCCTACCTACCCTACCCTACCTACCCTACCCTACCTACTCTACCCTACCTACACTACCCTACCTACCCTACCCTACCCTACCTACCCTGCCTACCCTACCCTACCTACCCTACCTACCTTACCTACCCTACCTACCCTACCTACCCTACCTACCCTACCTACCCTACCTACCCTACCTACCCTACCTACCCTACCTACCCTACCTACCCTACCTACCCTACCCTACCCTACCTATTATTTTTGATATTTATATATAGATAGATTTTTGTTTAAAAATAATAAGAAATGTAATAGATAGAAATAAAACTTAGATTAAGAAATTAACACAGTAAATATAATGAGTTATGTTGTACAAAGATTTAAATATATAATGTATTGTAATAGTTGTCAGAAAAAAAAAATAGAACGAGAGAAAGTTATATGTATACAAAAAAAACTAATAAGAAAATAAAAAAAAATAATGATATAAAATAAATGCCCGTACAAGCTAATACTGTTGAGCAGATGAAGATAAAATGTCTCATCCTGCGTCTACTATTCTATTGATGATAAAGAAAAATAAATATTGTTATAAAATTGTCACAGAAAAATAAGCCACCGACCGCAATATCGGGGAGAACCGTGTACAAAGCGATTACCTGCCCTACCTACCCTAACCTACCTACCCTACCTACCCTACCTACCCTACCCTACCTACCCTACTCTACCTTCACTACCCTACCTACCATACCCTACCTACCCTACCCTACCTAACCTAAACTACCTACCCTACCCTAGCTACCCTACCCTACCAACCTTACCCTACCTACCCTACCTACCCAACCGTACCGACCCTACCTACCCAACCGTACCTACCCTACCTACTAATTTGTTAAACTATTTATTTGTATAAGAATTCTATTAGAATACGAATTTAACCAACTTTTGTTTCTACCGGCGATCTAATTAAAATTTAGAACATAAAAGCTGCTATTGTGACTTAACTATGCTAGTTAGATAAATTTTCTCGCAGACTATTTTGTAGGTAATAATGAGTAATTTAATCATGTATTACCTAATTTGTATACATCATCAATAGTTTTCTCAGCGCACGCCAAAGAATGAATTTTATAGGCAACATTTTGCTACTTTGGGTTACATTATTGCAATTTTCATAAGGATTTCAAATTTTTTTGAAAATAATGTACCTTTCTAATGGTGAAAGAATTTTCAAAATCGGATCAGTAGATCCAGAGATTACCCCCTACAATGTCACAAACTCATAAACTTTACCTCTTTATAATATTAGTATAGATTATGTTTTTAAATTAAAATATAAAAAGTAGCAAACATTAAAACAAAATTGTTTTCAAAGAACTACCGTATCATTTAAAATTATGTTTACAAAGACACTTTAATAAGTAGCTACACATCAAAATCCACTAATTAAGGCCTAGCGCATACTCACAACTTTTAGTCGAACAACTGTTTAGTTGTGTGTCAAAATTTTATAGAAATATATTGAGATCATAGAACCTGCACATACTGTCGACTCGATAGTTGCTCGACATAAAAAATCAAGCTTTATCGATATACTTTTGATAAAAAAGTTGGGCAACTATCGACCAAACGCTCAATTTGAATTGCGATCTATTGGTGTGCGCATATCATCGACTAAACAGTCGATCCGCGACTGATCAGTCTCGCATTAGCATTTGAATTCCGACACGTCTCTTGTCGCCATAGCTGGAAAAAATCTCTCCTTAATCTCCTTTCTACCCACTTCAAAAAAGAGGACGTTCTCAAATCGACTGTATGTTTGTTCCGGAAAATTCCCTTTTTTGTTTGAAATGGTATAACTCCACCTCGAGGTGGTCCCACTGTCACAAAGTAAGGATCTGACGAGATCCCATGGAAATCGAGGGAACTCCTAAAATTTTATAGTGATTTTGGTATTTTCATCTACATTTGCATTCAGAAAGTATTTGGTGAAGTGAAACTGATGAAGAAGACCACAGGTGGCCACTGCAACTTCTCAATGATGTGTTTTGGGTATAGGATATCCCGAATAGTTAATTGACTGTGATGAAGCAAATTTAAATAAATGGTTCTAATGAAAATGGTACCATCGAACTGATCTGGTGATGAAGCCGGAAGATAGACACCGGAACTCCATTATAACAATGTATCGCAGTCGTGTTTGGGATTGTTAGATTATATGATTATGAGATAGATTGTCATGGTAATATTAAAAACTAAAAAATCAAAACACTAGAAGCGAAAAATACTTTTCTTTTAGGAAGTCAGTATAAAAAACGGTATCGTAATGGTATTAAAAACGAAAAAATGTACGTACACGTGAGATAAAAAGTCGAAGGTCTGTTGTATGCGCACCTCCATCGACTAACCTGTTTAGTTGACTCGACTCGACTGAACAGTTTGGTCAATGCAAAAGTTGTGGGTATGCGCTAGACCTAAGTAAATACCATCAACATTACACAGTACCTAAGTACAACTTAAAAATAAAATAAAATAAATAAAAATAAAAAAGACTTTTATTTCATGCATTACATTTACAGTTTTACATCCTTCAAGAAAAAAAATAATAAAAATAAAATTGTAAATATTATTCAGGTCGTAAACATTGATCTTGGAACAATATAAAAAATAAAAATAAATGATAGTTAAAAGTGTACAAGATTGTAAACAAAATTGATTAATTGCATACATTGATTATTTTCATTATTTGTGTTTATTATTTAACTTAATAATAACTAAATGAAAATAACATTAATCCTTAAAGTCCTTTAATTATATCTACACCATTCTAATCCAATATCAAACAAATCAACATCAATAAAACGTCAACAACCCAAGAATTAACTTTTTCCGCACACAGTGTGAACTCACTCTAATGTCAACAATTAATTTGTGCAAATCACCGGTCGCGCTCTCCGAATCGAATCAGCATTCGATTGCCAACGAACGCGTTCTTTTTGCCCCAAGATTGTGGTTTAGAAAGAAATTTAATCTTGCTAATAAACATGCAAACACGAACGCCGCGGCTACCTGTTGAAGCGCGCGAGACAAACGATTCCTCAGCCAATCAGCGCCCAGCGGCCGCCCACGGCCCACCATCATTGGCCAGTCACTTTAGAGGGGGGGAAAGCCAAGGGGGGACAAGGCAGAGTTCGCCGTTAACATGACACTAGCAAGAAAAGCGCCGCATTGAGCTTTCGACGAGCTTTTCACTACGCGCGCGGGAATTAATCGGTTCGCGATATTTTGAATGTATGCATAAATTAAAAACAAAAAAAAATAAATAGAACTGTAACGATACAAGTCAAGTTTGGAAAATAATGCGCGTGGAATTTTGGTGTGGCGAAAATCATTTTTTTTGAAAAGTTGTTATTAAAATCCGTCAAAATTGATCTAACAATGTCTATGGGTAAACAACCCAATGACCACATAAAAAGGCCTATGAATGCCTTCATGGTGTGGTCGCGAGGCCAGCGGCGTAAGATGGCGCAAGACAACCCGAAGATGCACAACTCGGAGATCTCCAAGAGACTGGGGGCAGAGTGGAAGCTGCTGACCGAGATGGAGAAACGGCCTTTCATTGATGAGGCTAAGAGATTAAGGTATGTTTAATTTGGCTACGAGGCCACAAATAATGGGAAAGAAGTTTAAGGTGCTGAATGAAGTGAAAAAAATATATGTAAAAATGGTTTTAAAATGATCAATCGATGATAGTTTTTTGGTCTCGTTTAAACTTTAGGGAGTTTTCTTTATTCCTTTCACACTTTTTTACCTGCTGTTGTTATGTTGTGCTGTTGTGTTTTTGGCAGTTATATTTATTTTTATTTTCCCGTACCATTTTACTTATCAAGAAATATGTTCGTATTTACCTATTTAGAAGGTTTAACCAATCAAATACTGATTTAAAAAAAAAAAGTGACAGATGATATTTATTTTACTTATATCGCGTTAATCAAAATTCTTAATGTTGTGAGTCATAAAATAATCGTCGATTTGGCTAGTTTTCAAAGCCATAATTTTTTATATTTTTTTTTTACTTTCTTTATATTTTTACTTTTTGCAAAATGATCTTGCTTTCACGCTATTACGAGTACAATTGGACTTTATCTTATTCAAACCTTTTCAAAACTCGGCAGGACGAAAAGAACATGATACAATTTTTAAATTGCAAGATTTTATAATGTTTAATTACGAAATTTCTTAAACCTCTCCCATCTCTTATCTCATCAGTATTAAGAACAAACCAAATATTTGTCATCAACCAAAATGACTTTTTCAACACAAAAACTGAGATAATTAAACTAAAGGAACGCACCACACACAGTTAACCTTTCATTTGTTAAGTCAACACCAAAAAGTATTTAATTTCGGGTCTCGTTCATTATCTTTTTTAATTTCATATCTGTGAACAAACACGGAACAAAAGCCACACACCTGTGCGTTATCTGTGGAACAAAAAGCTGTATTTGTATAGTTTTATTCTTATACCATTTCTCCAGCGGACTGTCACCGCGCTTTTAATTGTTGTAGAATTATTTTTATTTAATTCAATACCTACCTTTTTTTGTTAGAGACGAGGAATATTTTTTGTAACAGAAGCCATTATTTTAAGTACTTCTTCTTCTTTTTGTGTACATAAAAACTCTTTCAATATTCTGAGCCAGAAGGTGGTCGCGGTAATTATTGCAGCGTCAGTGTCGTTCATTAGATCCTCTATAGTGCACTTCAGCATTTGTGTCATATTCTGCATAGAGCTCTTCAAAGAGTCACATCAAAACTACAAGAAAATAAAATAGTCGTTAATGTAGAAAACTTCAACGACGGTGTTCATAAAAATTGTTGTTACCTACCTAAACAAAAGATGTAAGAATACGTCTTCCTTATTGATATAGTGTGGGTTAAGATTTCGTCATTTGATACACATCCATACTTATACTTATAACATATACTTACATAATATTAAAAATGCAAAAGTAACTGTCAGTCTATATGTTACCTTTTACGCTTAAACCGCTGAACCGGTTTAGGTGAAATATGGTATGGAGATAGTTTGAGACCCTGGAAAGGGCATAGGATCCTTCCTACTGATAGTTTTTATCACGGAAATCATCCATTACGAAGAAGAGAGAAGATGGAAGTTTGTATGGAAAACCTAAAATATTATGGTGCGATATAAAAAATAGGCAATTCGAAGTACTAATGCGACGCAGACGAAGTCGCGGGCAACAGCTAGTACTACATAAGTATCTACAATAAGCACTATGCGTACATAATTATGTGATGCAAGAAGCTTTAGTACTCTCATCGACATCAATTAGTGAGGTGACTCAATCAAAGCGACAGTTAACGAAGCGATTTTACAGAATTAGTAAAATTTACTGAAAGTTAATAACTGCTGTTTTAATTCATGATTAAATCTAACAATATAACAAACATCTTATCTACTTTATCATGAATGGATAATCATTTGGAATATGATGATGAAAATATAAGACTGATGCCAGAGCTGATCTGTCAGCGAAATGCACTTGATAACCGTTATTTTATATGAAGTGACCTTTTTATTTTTGTTTTAATTACAGGTTCGCGTTTGACCACTATAAAAATAATATTAAAATTAATGTATTCATTAACTTAGGACTAGATTACATAACAAGTTTAAGTGAGACATGTATTAAGTACGTAGTATTTATTTCTCTTCAGCTACTGAATAAAGTTATTGCAAACTTAAACCACAAAAACAATCTGAAGGTTATTGCTGGTTATAACTTTAAAGATATTTTTTTATTAGCTAGAAAAAAATTGGTCCTTATGATAATAATGTGTAAAACACACAGACGTTTAGCGACACAATTAAATGTGTAAACAGAACGGTGCCGCCGGATGTCTGACGCGCTTATCTCTTACTAATTAGATACAAATGTGGCCTTTCTTTCTTTCTGATTTTATAGAAGTTTTATTAGGCTGTTTGTTTTAGTATCTGTTAGTACAATATAAAGTTGACATGTATTATCTAAATGCCATTTACCGCGTGGGGTAGCGTTGGAGTCATAAAAACAAGATAAGTTGAAAACATTTAAAAGAAAATAGTTAGAGAAAGGGAAAAATGCATGGAGGATTTTAAATGAGACCTTTGCCCAGCGATGGGCCAGCGTAGGGTTAATAAAAAAGGAAGAAAATGTAGTTATACCCATATCGTATCACTGAAGTTTAGAACGGAGATTCGTCTATCATTTTATTATTTTTGATGGTGACATTGGTTTCACCTGATGGAAAGCAATGATGTGGTCGACGTGGGAGCATCAGGAGCATACTTTCTTTTCAGTAACGTATTCACTATTGTCTTAAAGGAGATCAAGCTAAATTAGGAGTTGTATGAATGTTTAAAAATTTTACGCTGACGCAGTACAGAGTCAAGAGCTCTAAGATCTGAATACTCTGAATCATAATGTAATATCTGGTAGTGCAATCTTAATATGTAATTTGTTACCAGACCCTCTATCTTTTGAATGTAATAAATAATATACTTACTGATAACACTTGGTGTCAGTAACAGCATGGCCGCGTATCGATATTTGCGATTTTGATTTTCTGTTTTTTTATCAGAACGACAAGAGATGAGAAGATTGAATTTAGATATCATATCATGGGCACTTAGATTTTTTGGGGATAAATATAAAGAAGAAAAGAAATGTGACGATCTACCGGTTTACTTGTTATAATCTACCTTTACTCCTTCCACCCCTCTTTAAGTCAATAATCGTTTTCATTTATCTGCGATTTCCCCACGAAATCTCTAAGGTCATCAGTTCACTTGCGACTTAAAATGCCAATGCATTCCCCAACTTACATGAATATTTTTTTTACTGTCCAGACTACTTGTCTGTGGAATGCATTGCCTGGCCCAATTAACAGTGCTCAGTCATTGCCTTTGTTTAAAAGACTCATCAAGAGCCATTTCTTATCGCTGTAATTGTGTTCTTAGTTTTTTGACAAACACTTTGTCTATGTTTGTCATACGTCATTTATTTTTATTACTTGTATATTTAATATTTACTTAAATACATACGTATTTATGTATCTATAATATAGCATATATATTTATTTGTGTTTTTATTAAGTATTATTGTATCTTTATATTCATTGTTGGTATCGTTGCATCACTGACAACCCCATGTCATTTCCAGGCAATCACAGTCTATTCCAGGTTGCTGGAAGAGACCGCAGAATGCGATAAGGCTGCCCGTTGTATATTTTTAAGTTTTAAATTTCTTTTGTTCCTGTATATTCTGGTGTACAATAAAGTAAATATAAAAAATATCAGCCCTTGGCAGCCGACTTCACCCAAGTGTTCACGGTGAGAGTTCAGATCGCAGAGAAGTTTAGAAGGAGAAAGGCGAAGCCTTTGCTTTTTAACAAGTAAATTTTCAAAAAATATAGAACCTGAACATTAAAAGCGAATAACAATTTCTGTCTTTCTAGAGTCTGCTTTCAATTAGCACTCTTTCTTCTTTCTAATGCAGTCATTGTGATTTATGGATGAACATAAAGATACTCGAAAAGCACATTAAGCAGGCCCTGGCCTGGTCTGGTCCATGCTGTCATGCTTAGATTTTAGGCAGTCAAACGGGAAGCCAGAAGATGATTTGTCAAGGACAGTAATTGGGATGTGGAGATAGGCTGTCACTTCATGTATAAACTGATATTCATCCGGATAGACTGAAACCCGACCCCAATATAATGGTGAAAAAAGTGTGGCATATTGATTTATTTACTTTCAACACACATGCTCGTAAAGTAAGCCTTATTACATCGCTTTTAGGGCCATAAACCGAGCTATAACACACACGTGCGTAATAGAATTATCTCCACAAAGTTAAATTAGTATCTTTCTGCAAGTTATATGCGAGTAAACAGAGCTTTTTCAATTTAACCGGGTAATACAGTATATTTAGTGACAACAAAGAGGTTTTATGCCGCTGAAAATCCATATACATTTTTGGATTAAATAAATGTGTACATCCTTAATTAAGTTAAACAAATATTAATTATTATCAAATTATTCATAATTCAAAAAAATTGTTTTAAAATATTTGCATTTTATCACTTAAAATTATAATTTTGAAGTAGGCTGTATGTTCACTCCTTGCATCTGGCGCGTGAAAAAAAAAGCTTGCGCGCCATTGCCCATAATTTTCAAATTTTGTTTTATCGCATATGTCGCTGTGTGGTAAATTAATCAGGTTACCTTAATATTCGGTGTTACTGGTGCGTGTAGACAACAAGAGCTTTATAATATTACAACAAAGGATGTAGAAACCCGTAATCAGACTCTATTCATAACAAGGCGAAAATGAGCGACAAAATAACGCAAGCCATTAATTTGGAGCAAAAGGCAAAAAGTTTTGCCCAAACCACAACCATATCCATCTTGTAGCACGAGTTATTTGGTTCCTACTGTTCTGTGATGTGCCTTAGTCAGCGAAATTTACATAAGAAGAAAATCAAAGTATCTACTAAAGAAGTGGCAACCACCAATGTAACACAAACTGTGAAATTGCCATCCAAATCAATCCAATATCACTTTGAAAACTGTACGTTCACCAACTGTTTTAATAATTAAACGATATAAGCAATACATGTTAGTTTTTTCCTCGTAAATGTATTGAAAAACATATGAAACTCGTGATGAGCTCTGCTCATTACATGCTCGGCTGAATTACGCCCTCGCCTACGGCTCGGGCTGCAACCCACACCCTTGTGTGTAATGAACAACTTAGCTCAGTTGTATCATAATATATTATTCTTTACCCTCGCACTGGTACGTCATGCAGCAATTATACCAATGGAGCACAAACTTACAAATACTAACTGTAAGTCCAGGTTTCCTTACGATATTTTCCTTCACCGTTGTCAGCGATGGCTAAGATAAACTTAAAAATATACATAATTTGTAGAAGTTACATTGGTACTATTTTTAATAATAGAAAGGCTCGCACTTGATCAGTTGCCTTAGGAACTAGGCCACCATGACAAATTAATTGATAAAGTTAAAGATCAATTTATTTAGAGAAGAGACTTACATTACTTGCATGCAATTTGCAAAAGTTCATTAGCTGCTAACTTGAAGCTCCATTAGCGGTGAGGCGAAGACTGACAATTATCTAGATGTCTACTATTTTGTTCCTGTTCAGGCTTTGACTTTATTTTGAATTAGTACAATAATTTGTATAGGGCTATGATAACTAGGAGACCCTAGGTACTCTTCCTAACTACGTTCATTCGTTACTTAATCTTAGTAAAACCCGAAAAAGTACTTAGATAATCTTTAAGGCGTTTTCATCAATTTAATGCCATATTTCTGAAATTGCAAGAGTTATAAATCTAAATTAATAGTTATTATAAAGAGACGACACAATGAGCAAGAAAGTACGATGAAACTTTCATAATTTATAAACCCAAAAAAAAAAAAAATCGCCAAAACCTTGGTCCTTTCCCGCACTGCCAAAAAAAAATCAACCGTTTCAAAACTGAACCACGCATCACAAATACGCAACAAATTAATCACACTAATATTATAAAAGCGAAAGTTTGTGAGTGTGTGCGTGTGTGTTTGTTACTTCTTCACGTTTAAACAGCTGGATGGATCTGGATGAGATTTGGTACAGATATAGATTATACTCAGGAATAGCATATAGGATACTTTTTATCTCGGGAATATGTTCCCTTGGGATAATCTTCGACATTCACGCGGGCGAGGCCGCTGCCAGAAGTTAGTTTAAATGATAAATGATTTTATTTCTGTAAGTAGGTTTGTACAAACACTTTTACATGTCGATCATATTTTTAAAACTAGATGAATTCGGCTAATCTAATTCGTTTGATGGGAAGGGGTGAGATAAAAATCTGTTATTTATTGTAATAATATCTTACGCAACACTTTCCACTCGAGTCTCTATACTTACTCATACGCAGTTCATCACAGCTAATATTATTATGAGGTATTCGATGAAGGTAATGTACGAAAATTCATGCACTGACAGAAAGAAAGCTACACTCAATCTGCCTAGTTATTTCCCAAATATTTTGGGGTCAGCTTCCAATCTGCCTATTTATGTCCCAAAGTTTTTGGGGTCAACCTCCAATCTGCCTAGTAACGTCTCAACTATTTTGGGGATAGCCTCCAATCTGTCTAGTTGTATCCCAACTATTTTGGGGACAACCTCGAATCTGCCTAGTTATGTCCCAACTATTTTGGGGTCAGCCTGCTATCTTCCAGGATGCAGCTGAATAGCAGTATCTTACATGGGGCAGTCGCCTATCTGACATCAACAACACAGTAACTGGCGGCGTTACGTGCTTTTCGAGGCACGGAGGAGTCTCGCTATTTAATGGATGATCAACCATGCACGCTTGTGTTGTAAGTTATTGTAAGCAGCGGCGAGTAATGGGTAGCTCGTCGTCAGTCCACGACGCGTAGTGTTCCACGCGCGCCTCGTAGAGATGTCAGCAGAAACTGACGGGGTCTGATAAAGCCGATGCCTGTCTGGGTCGCGGATAAATTTTAAATGAGTTGCCTGGGCCCTGGCTCAAGCAACTGAAGGAATACGAGTGAAAGTCTGACACGTCCTCCCGCTTCACCCAGAGCGGGAGAAATCATTGGATGATAACACAACCAAAAAAAAGGGCCGATTCCTCGGCAAATGCAAGTAAAATAAGTTACTATGCACCGAAAGAACTCTCCATAAGTTTGCGATAGATACCAAAAAAATCAACCCTTTTAGAACGCAACTACGCATCACAAATAAGCAACAAATCAATTTAATCTATCCACAAAGGTCGGTGAGAAGCGGCAATTATCTGTTATTCATTGTAATAATATCTTGCATTGTTGGGGGCGCGTTATCGGGGGTCGCCAGCGCCATAAAAACGAGCTTATGCCTCCAGTCTAACTCGAGCAGAGAGAATATAGAGCTGTTGTTGCGAATTCGGCTCTAATTGTCTGTGGAAAGGAGTTTGTGTACTCTTTAAATGGTGTGTGTACTTTGACTAGAATTTTGATTTGGTCTGTTGGTTGAGCTAAATAGCAAAGGTCAGGTCGGTAACTTTAATAGATTTTATGAAAAACGAAGCCGTATTTACATTTTTTTTTTATTGTGACAGGTAAATATGCTGAAGGGTCTTGCTTTTGTATAATCTCTATTTTAACGGATATTAATTTGATTGAATGCCTTTGAAACAGATCGCTGTTGAGGTCAAGTGGCAACTAAAAGATGTTATGTTTTATAAAACCCGGTGTATTAAAAGAGTTTATGTTTTGTGATAAAATGGGAGGCAACGTCCTACTTTTGTAGAATCTCTCTAATGATTTGCTTTTATACATATTAACTGGTGTATAAACTCCATATCCAGATTTCAGAGACAAATTCTCAAAGCATTTCAGTAAAATCCTTCACATTCACGTTTCAGAAATTGTGAAGGAGTCATTCAGCTAAACTCTGATTTTTTATTGCGTATACTAAACTGACAGTTGCCAATGACCTTATTTTTTAATGTTGCAAGCGCGTAGTGTTGTAGGTAACGCTCAATCATAAGTGATTCATCGAATCGATGTGACTTGACTCCTCAATTTAATTTTACTAATTGGCGTAAATAAACGTTTTATGAATATTAATATACAAATAAAACATAAACTATTATTGTAATATAAAAAATCAACAATCAGATTAATGCGATCGAAATGCGAATGCAGTCTGACATAAATAAATAGAAATTAAATAAGGGGTCGCTAGTTTCTTAAAAAATGATTTTATTGTGTGAAATAGTACCATTTTCGATCTCCTTCGATTTTTGATGAACTTTCGATCACTTTTTTATGTAACGATAAAGTGGCAACCCCCCAATTGTCAGTTTAGTCTACGAAATTAAAGCCAGAATTTTGCAGAAGTATTAATCTCTAATCTAATACCTTAAAACGAGCAATTCTTGTATATATAGAATCTGAATCTCGGAAACAGCTCCAACGATTTTCACGAAATTTAGTATATGGAGTCATTTTTAGAAAACGTCGTTTTCTCTATTTTCGCCCGAGCAGAGCTCGGTTGCCCAGGAACTAATTTTAATACTAAAAAATTTGTAAACCTAGAATAAGTCTTCTGAACTCAAATAAGCTTGTGGCACACGAAAACAGCCGATAATTTACCATTAAAAGTAAAATGCACTCTCTTATTAGTTACGCAGACTTCAACTCGACAATAACCCATTTTTGTAGCATAGTGTTTTCAATACAAAACTATCATCCCATTATCACATTCGGTCGTATTAACATTTCTATACGAGATGGAGCAGTAAGAATTAATTTGTTAGGGTTGAGTTTATTAGCGGGGCGTACGGCCGGCGCACGCTCCACGTCAGGATTCATTTGTTACGAATATCTTATTGTGCGATGAATGATCTCTTAATCATATTCAATGAGTGTGAGATTAGAACTTATAAAAATATGTATAAGCACTTTTAGACTCAGATTTATTAATTTTTTAGGTCCTTCATCCGTCAAAAAATGTACATAATTATGAAAGTCTATAATTATACATATTTGTCAAACTCAAAGTCAAAGTCAAATATATTTATTCAACTGGGCCAAAAAGCGGCACTTTTGAACGTCAGAATTAAAAGTAACAAATCATAAAATAAAAATTGATTCTACCGTGCATTCGGAAAAGTAGCTTGTTATGGAGAAGAATGCACAAAAACTCCATACTTACTCTTTAAAAAAAAAAGTGTTTTACAATATTTACATAAGTACATACATTAATAAATTCATATATGTGAGGACGATGCACCCAGAATAGCACTATACACTATACTACGTACAGGTATAAAGTATTAAAAGCATTAACAGGTAAATTTATTAATGTGCTAAATAGGAACATGGTTCTCACATACTTACAAATATTGCAAACATAGGCAAAATACCTAATTCAACACCAACGGAACAGTGTGTGAGTCAAATTATAAAAAAAAAAGCAATAACTATGAATAGGAATATAAATTAACAAATTTGATTTTGTCTACGCTAAAGATTTCCCTAAGGAGCAGGACCAGCATGTTTCCAAGCATTCTTATCTTGAATATAATCATCTAATTTGTAATATGCTTGTTTACAAAGTGTGCTTTTAACTAAAGTTTTAAACTACTACTAAAGTTTTTTGGATGTGTAATACCTAAACAAAAACGCCTCAACGACTTTGGATATGAAACTTGACCACATATAATATAATACAGGGCCTCATCCCATACTAAGAAACCGTACCAACGTAACTAGCGTTTTTCGTCTGATTAAGATGATATTTTTTGTACATCGACCGCGTTTGGTTCCCGTAGATAGATAGGTAGCAGCAACTTGCTTGAAAAGGGTTTACTCGGTTCGTGAATATTTTTTTCTTCAAAAACAGTGACGATTTGTTTTATAGTATTTTTGCACGTTTTTACAGTTTCATTGTACCAAAATGTGTTACAATACGAATTAAAAAAATCGTGCGGCATGCCTCAGAAATTTAAAACCGCGCCATCTATTGGAATCAATTTTAAATGATCTGTTCAAATAATCTTTGAAATGTGAATTAAGAGCCCAATATTCCACCATTTTGTGCTAAGGAGAGTTGATTAAACAAAACAAAATTTTATGTTCAATTCCAGAAAATGTTAATTTTACACACAATTCAATAACAATTCGGTGCATATTGCGCCATCTAGTGAGATTTATTTGAACCAAATTTTATTTCTTAGCGCTGGGACCCCGAGACTTGATACATAGGTAGACCGTTTGCTGACTTAGGTCATACGATAATCTTTATCCCAATTTTATGTTGGAATTATATATATATAATTATATACTATCATGTGGACGAAGAGCTAGTCACAATTATATAAGCAGTCTTATTTATTTATGAAGTCTTCTTATAGGTATATTAACTGGTAAATAATCATCGTTATCTATTAATCCTTTGCCCAACTGTGTTCGATTGACTATCAGTCTAATCGAATACATCTGCATACACCAGTATTCTCATAAAACCTTATTGCGAATACCCTTAACGTAACCTACCTCTACTATGTCATTATATACACAAAAAAATCAACAACCATGATACAAACACATCTTAATATCAAGAAAAAATACGTTTTTCCTGTAATACCTACTTTTATGTAACTATAATGTATCACCTCTTCAGCAAACAATCCTTAACCTACCATTGACTGAAGATAGTGACAATCAAATGATTTCATTGTTAAAATCAATAGCATATGACGTCACAAGACAGTATAAAGCGTTCTTTGTGAAGCTATAGTTATTTTAACTTATTTGTTAGTGATAACAATATGTGCTGTTATTGACAAATGATGTATAAACCGTATTGTGAAGACGTTCGTTTGATGTCCACGTGGGGACGGAGAATATTGGTTATTGCAATGTAGACCAGACGTTTTTTTTTTTTTTAATTTTTTTTCATAAAAACTTTTTCACAAAAAATAAACCGACTTCCAAAGTAAAACACTAAAAAGAGCAAAATTAACTTAATTTACACATTCGTGCTTAACATTCGTTAAGGAGTTCGTTTATTGTTCCTTAACTTGACATTTTGATGAAACTTGTAATATTCCCTAAGTTGAGAGATACCTAATCCAACAAAAAAGAATGATCACGATCCGATTACTAGTTTCGGAGAAATGCGTGGACATACAAACATACAATTATGAAATTTAATGGCACACGTGTTTAGAAGCCCACATAGAGTAGCATACCTATGTAAATATTGTGCAATTCCAACAATATTACATACATACTTGTCTTATTGATAACCTCCTTTTTTAGAAGTCGGTAAAAAAGACCACGTGTGTTTTAGGAAATAAAGGAACATATAACTTAAATATGATTTACCCAGTTCATTCTTTATAAAATACGCAACACATTGGGAAAATTTTATTCTATGAATGTATGAAGTATTAAAAACTTTAGACAAAAGCGCATGATGTAGTGTAAATGTCAGCCAGTCACCAAAATAGTGGAGGACCTGTGTTCAGGGCCTTGAACGATAAAATTAGTTTTGATATACTCATGTACAATACGTACTAAGCGTACATAAACCTGAAACATAACGAATTCAGCAAATGACTTTCAGATGAAAAACGAATAAATCGGTTTAGAAAATTTTCTTGTATGTAGGACTCATTATATAAAGGGTAGGAAGGTGACATCAAAATCATCATAAATTATTAAAGCTTTCGCGCTTTTCCTAGGTATGTAGTTTGTGCTGATACAAGAGAAAAATGGTCCTATGATCCGTGAAATAATTTCTAAGACAGTATAACAGGATGTTCTGTACAACTTATCAATAAACGATTGCTCAATAGCCCCAGACAGGCCAACGAATGTTATTTAGTGACCGTTATTGAATCCTCCGATTATGTGGCCCGATCAAACAAGACGGTGATAAAATAAGTATGGCGGCAAACACAGGCGCGCCTTACACCATTGTCTGACCGATAACGTTGGCCGATGGGAAGACACCATCAGGGAACACGTTTAAGTTACTTTGAATTTAGATCAATAGCTGTAGTCTGACATATTGATTTTATCTTATGTTATTTTATTAGCAATAATTTAAAGTTATGTTATTTTTTTAACAATAATTTTATGTTGTTTTATTTTATTAGCAATAATTTTAACTAATGTTATTCTATTAGTAATAATTTTAAGTTATGTTATTTTTATTAGCAATAATGTTCAATGATTTTTGAGAGTTCCGAAGAATCAGATGGATTAATAATTTATGATGCAGTACTATCTTGCGGAGGCGCATGTTTCAGCCAAATCATCATCTGTCTATTTCGTGTGAGGACGTGGCCACCCCTGGTGTCACAGTTAATTAAACCCCACAGGCCTCTGACTTAGCTATTTCAGATTTACATTAATTATATAAGTCCAGGTTTCCTCACGATGTTTTCCTTCACCGTTGCTTCTGATGTCCTGTGTCATCATCTTCTTGCATTATATCTTTGTCCCATGTTACTCTGCATTCTGATTTGAGTTACCTTTATCTTCAAAAATTGCAATAGACAATAGACATACAAAAAATTCTTATTAAAAAACTATATATTTTTAATTGAACATTTCGCCATTTGACAATCAATTTTACAAACTTTTATTTAGATTTTATAAGCTTTTAATTTAATTTTACCTGGTGTTTTAGTGTATGTAATCAAAACTTACAAGTTTAATTTGAGCTACAACCCGGTGTTCGATTGAGCTGAATTTTTGCACGTGCACTTTTGTTTCTTGTAACAATTCGATTTTGAAAATCTTGGTGACTATAGAATGACACTTTAACTAGAGTGCAAATTAGCTATATATACAAAAATATTTATTTCATCACAAACATTGTGTCATACATAAACTAAGGCAGCTCCTGTAAGTTACAATAGTACTTGTGTTGGATCTGACTCACTCTTCTCTTAAGTGGCATCTTAACAATGAAAATGATGAGGCTAATGAACAGAAAAAATAAAGAAAACAATAATAATTTTATAATAACTAAGCAGCTCTCAGCAGTTGTGGCCCAGTGGTAACGGCCCCGACTAACGTGTCCTAGGTCGTGGGTTCGAACAAAAAACGGTGCTTTACTTTGTGTAGAATTATTTCATCATCACTGCTCTAAAAACGGTGAAGGAAAACATCGTAAGGAAACCGGGATGTCCTAGAACCAAAAAATCGAAGACGTGACATCCACCAATCTGCACTGGGCCTGCGTAGTGAATGACGGCCCATTCCCTCTCACAGAGAGAAGGCCTGAGTCCCAGCAGTGGGAACATTAAAATGCTGATGATGATTATGATGAAGCAGCTCTCGATGTGTGAGGAATGTATGTATGATCTTCATAAATTGAAATAAAAGCTCAAAAGAAGACATTGTTAAAAATGTATATGATACCAACTTAGCTGACCGATAAGAATGGAAATAAACCATGATATCCCAAGTTTAAATGTTACTTAGATCAATAAGTAGGTACCAAGTATTGATTTATGTTGTGTTAGATTTTTTGTATAATTTTAATTAAAATTTGTCAAGTTAGCATGAGTTGATCAATGGTAACATTAATTTTATGTTTCGTGAGGATTTTTGTAATTATAATAGGGAGTTTTCAAAGATGCATCAAAATTGTATTCTTCGAACATTGAACAATTTTAAACAGTGTGAAATAACAATTTTAACCAATTTTAAACAGTGTGTAATAAACGAAATTCGGACAAAATTATACTTAGTTAATCCAAGTAAATCCAAGTTATTATTGAATTACAAAATTGTCTAATGAACATTTCAATAACTCATGAACAGGATGAACTGCCGAACCTAATGACACAAGCTTTCATTTGAAAAAGCGCTTAGCATCATCATTATCTATCAATATTATCCTAGCCTTTTCCCAACTAAGTTGGCGACAGCTTCCAGTTGAACCGGATGCAGTTGGATACCAATATTTTACATGGGCTGTAAAAGGCACCACCACAAAACATTTAAACGCGTAGCAGATAGCCTTCAAAACAAATACGGACAAACATGAAAATTGTAGTTCATTCGGCCCTTCTTGAATTATCACAAACTTTAAAAAAAAAGAACTCTAAACTTTGTTCCACAATCATACAACACTATCTACGAAAAATACATTAATAATAAACTCAATAACTGCTTATTGACGTTCCAAATTCAATATACAAGCGATGCTTGATATCGAGAATCTTAGTACAAATATATCGATATCGAAATATTTACCGAATTCGATTAGCTCCATAGAAAAAATACGCCAAAAACTTGTCCGATAAAAACGCTTCGATAGGTTTTTTCTTGACCAAAGATATTGTGTTATTTTCCTTAGCGATATCATGTTTATTTGGTTAACAAACTGTAATGAAAGAAGTGATAGTGTCAGGTTCGTCGACCTTAGGTTTTTTTTGGTTTTCAAGATAGGACAGTTTCTGTCAATACTGATAAATGCGTTTGGTGTGAATAGGTAGCTACTTGTGTATAGAATAATTGTGTGATACGATTTATAGAAGATTTTATGTTATATTCTACAACAGATAATTATTGTTACCTGGTGTTTTAATTTCAGGACTTAGTACCTACTTCCCGTCCGGAGTCTTGGGAAACACTTTAAAAAAATATCTATAGCTTGATCAGAAAAACAGCCTGTCTAAGTTTTGCCAGAAGTTCAAAAGTATCTCTCGTAAATAGATCAAAGTTGACTAAGTAAGATGTACCTGGGAGTACTTTATACACGATGTACAATTTTTCAGTAACCATAATGATCAAAGATTCATCATCATCATCATCATTTCAGCCGAAAGACGTCCACTACTGGACATAGGCCTCCCCCATGCGTCGCCACATTGACCGATCCCGTGCGTCTCGCATCCAGCGGCTTCCCGCAACCTTAACCAGGTCATCGGTCCACCTATTGGGAGGCCTTCCAACGTATCGTCTTCTGGTTCGCGGTCGCCATTCCAAAACCTTTCGGCCCCATCGGCCATCCGTTCTGCGAGCAATGTGCCCTGCCCACTGCTACTTAAGTTTGGCAATTCGCCGGGCTATGTCGGTAGCTTTGATTCTCCTGCGGATATCCTCAATTCTGCCGTGATCACGCAAGGAAATTCCGAGCATAGCCCTCTCTATTGCCCTTTGGGCGACTTTAAGCTTTCTGATAAGCTTGGGTGACTGCAAGCTTTCTGATCAAAGCTTGTATGTACATAACTAAACAGTCAAACATCTTCGCCAAATTTCGTGGTAGCAACTTTATCGAAGTTCTTAAACAGAGCTTCAATTGATAAAATGTAGATATCACCATACATAAGTATCCCTATCTTACCACACATGCACGTCATGGCATCCGCAGTATGCCAGAGCGTATTGTCATTGTAATCAAAGAACGCTGCTCAAATCAAATAACAGTAAACACGGCAGCATTTATCGCAAATTAAATAAAAAAAATATAGATCTAAATCCGCTACACAATCAGTTCAACAAACATTCACATTTAAACCTCAGCAATGACGAACAGACGAACTATCATACACCAGCGTGGCGGCGGCGTGCCGCGTGGTCCACTCGAATAATTACAATCGACTCGCTGACAATCGCGATTCTATCACAAAGCTCGCATAATCGGACGCTGTGTCGACTCATTCCCAACACTACACGACGTAAACACAAACCCACGCATCCTAAAGTCAACCCTATCACCATAACAATACAATTCAATTTTGCCTACTTTCCGACTGCACATAGTGCAGTGGTACACACAGATACCCGATTGTGACTGGGACAATGCAATAATCCGCGTATTGTTGAATCGACATTGTTGTTTTAAGGGCGGCCAGGCGCTCGCGACAATTGCACGCTTTATTGCATAAATAATAATGTTATATCGCCCAGCGGCGTTTCATTGTGGCATTTTGACGCTAAACTTATAGTATTGTGGGGCGAATTGAGTTATGCTTTCGATTTCAGAGGTGTCGGATATCTTCCGCGTTTGTTTTTGCTGATGGTACTCGATGTGTTGATGTTTGGTCGAGAGCGACGGGGATAGAGAGGTTGACGTGAGAGCCAACAATCTTGATGCGAAAGATAAAGTTTATTCAGAAATCAGGCGCTTTGGAATTAAGCCAACAAAAGTTAAAAATGGCAGCAAGCAGAGTTTACACGCCCCTCATAATACTTTAAATACTAAATAATAAAATTTGTTGCATATTCTCGTGTTGTCTAACAACCTGACTGTATAAGATTAACGGGTACCTGTAACGGGTCGCATTTTATAGCTTTATACCGGAAAGGGTCAGGGTCTCCGGTTACGGAAACACTCCAAGGGCAACCGTACTTATAGTATCACTTCGCATATAATTTGGCAAATTAATTAATACATTTCCATTTTCCTTCCTTAGGGCACTACACATGAAAGAACACCCTGACTACAAATACCGGCCACGACGAAAGCCGAAACCACTCGTCAAGAAGGAGCCGAAATTCGGTTTCGGTATCAACGGTTTGATGGCGCCGGTACCGAGACTGGTGACGCCGTCGGTACCACACCCGATGCATCCCCAGCTGCACTCGATGCCCCATCACTTAATGGCCGATAAGCCTGAGTTGAGCAGAGCCTTGTTCCCGCCACTACCGTACCCATTCTACCCATTTGCGAAGATACCGTCTGATGATGGCAAGCTGGCTGCCGAGTTGGCGCATTTGCAGGTAATCTTCAACAAGGTATTGAATTACGAATATTTAGTTCTTTGTTTTAGTAGATACTTAATTATCACTCTCACAGAGAGGAGGCCTGTTACCAATAGTGGAAAATAGGTAATGTTAAGAGGTTGATTAATTAGTAAAATATTTAAACTAGAAAATATCTACTCGTACAAATTATTGGAATTGAACTGTGTCTGCTGCGAAATACAACGTTGTTTTTTGTTAATTTTCTTTTTGGGGTATTCTAGGAGACATCTACTTTGTATTGTAAAAAGAATTATTAACTTGTTTATGGTAGTTTTCATAAAAATTACTTTATTATTTTAATTACCAATACTTTATTTAATGATGGGTCACAAAACATGTTGCCTAAACTTACTTTTTTCCCCAGGCACTATACGGTGGCGCACTATACAGTAGTGCCCTATACAGCAGCGCCCTATCCCCATGCGGCTGTCCACCTCGACGGACTCCATCTCCTCCCCCCGCTGACGTCAAGCGCCCCGTGGCCTACGTCCTCATGAAGAGCGACGAAGAACCGCCTCAGCACGTCATCTGAAGGCCGGTCGCGCTCCCGGCGAGGGTTTGGCCCTCGCACTGGGAGCGGCCTTCCACCTCCGTGCAGGAGCGCGATACCAGCTCACCTGACAGCGTGTAAGACTGATTGGAAGGTTATTGACTTTTGTTGTGTATAGTGATGCGACAGTTTCGGCCGAAGTATTGGTTTCGGTCTTCGGCGACAAATGGTTTCGGTTTTTGGGTCAGTGAAAAATTTAAGCATGAAGTTAAATAAAATGTTGAATAATGGCATGGTGCTCTTCGTGACATGAATTTTCAATGAATGACGTGCAATCAATGTTACTGTTAATGTGCAATGTATCTACTTTTAGTTTCTCGTGAGGCACACCTCGCACTTTGAATAGATAACATATCATAGAATTTACTCTTCAACTGAATAAATATAGACGTTAGTTAGGCGAATTAATGTCAATTCTGTAAAAAAGGACTATTGTATAATGTGTACACAGTGTAACCACTTTTTGTTGGTGTTCTTGTTCATACCCGTTTTCCTAAATATTGTTTTTTGTTTGACTGTCTTATCTTTATTTGTTAAAAATTATCTCACTGTATTATTAAAACTCTTAGTATCGTTTGTCTGTAAATGTAGCTCAACACTAATGCATTAAATGTATTTAATCACTAATAAATTGTAGTGCAATATTAGATATACGTAATCAAAACATACATCACAAATATACTAATATGAGAAAACTTTGGACACGAAGAAATTATGGGGTAATTTAAGCTATTTTCTCTAAATTATTGGAGTTAATAGTGTAAATTAAAATAATAGTCAAAAAATGTAAATAGCACTTGTAAATAATAATATACTTAATTATTGTTTTGTTTCTAAAACTATCGTAGACAACTACTTAATTAGTGTTCATTTTTATTTAGATATTTTTTTTACATAATTATGGTCATTGTATTCCGCTTGTAATAATTGTTTTTAGTTGTTTTTTGTCGTCTCTTCTGATAGCAAATATCATAGTTGATCTTGTGATTGATTGAAAATGACAGCAAGCAATCACATAAGTTGAAAGAAATAGAAGAAAAGATTAATTTGAGTTAGACTACCATTGAAGCCCACCATTTTCACATTTTTATGTTCTGAATTATTATATTGTACAAAGCATTTTCTACATGTTTATTTAAGCTGGATCTATTGTTCATTTTATATTTTTTTATTGTAGAGGATATAATTTTGAGAGCAATATTATGACAAACTGAGATAGATCGTTGTCCTAATTAGTTGACTTTAACGTTATTTTTTCGAAAGAAAAGTATTATCTTACTCGTACCTTATAATTTTATAAGAACTCCAATATCGACCAACATTAACATTTTTATTTAAAAACAAATATTACAAATGTTATTATTATAAAATATAATTTTAATTTTACAAATATTTTCGGCTCGTTTTCGCTTTGAATTCGGACTGAGTGGGGGTACCTGCATATAGATACCGAAACCGAATGTTAGAGATGCACATCCCTATCGTTTTCGACAAAATGACGTTAGAGAATTATGACAACAAATTGTATTTAATTTGAAATATTTCTACAACAAGTTATGTTTATTTTGCCCACCGATCAATTTTAATGATGAAACTAGTTAATTGGCATAATAAAATAGTTCTAAAATAGTGTTTGTATATTACGAATTAATGAATTATTGTTGATATTATGTTATTGTTGTAATTTAAGTTTTGTTTCTTGAAGTTTTTAGTTGTATTCAACGAATATTTGATTTTTATATAATGCGAATAATAAACGATACAACAGAATAAAACAGGCTGTTTTAGTGACCCTTTAACCAAAACAAAGAATCAATAAATGCCTTTATAGAAAAATTGCTTGAAAATCTTAAGACATGTTGCCAAAGCTGAAATGGGTGCTACTATTCTCAAAACAAACAGCCTTGCCTGCCCAAACACTTCAAAGCATTCCGGTTCCGAGATCCAACCAGATGAAAATGATTGCTGTAGCAATGATGACGCAAAAGATTCTGAATTATGATTAGCAACTAACTAATATTGAAATGACGCTTGATAGTTTCACATTTTATACATTACTAACTTCTGCCATCGGATTCGCCTTATATTCCCGGGATAAAAAGTATCCTATGTGTTATTCCAGATTATAATCTATCTCTGTGCCAAATTTCATCCAGATCCGTTCAGTAGTTTTTGCATGAAAGAGTATCAAACATACAAATAAACATACCCACAAACTTTCACGTTTATAATATTATTAGCGTGATTACTGAGAAAATGTGAAAATGTATAGACTCAAAATTAAAGCGACCCACTATTTTGAAACAGCCAAAAGAGGCTGCGAGTCAATGCCCTCATTTCTTAAACCAATCACAAAATAATCTAAGAAACAACTAATATCACAAAACGCTTAACACAAGTTACAGTTTATTAACTCCGAAAAACAATTTGAAAAAGATTAAATTTCCAATCGCCATGTGTTGAACGAGCCACTCAAAAAGTCAGCCGTGCGAGTATTTCTTTAAACAGAGGGGCTCAGAGGGGCTCAGGATTAAATACGGTACATACTCAATTATCGGCGAATAAACACTCGAGTGTGAACAATAAGGGGACACATGGCAGTATGGGGGAATCGGGGGATTTCACGGTTTTTAGTTTATGGAGTTTGGAGGAAAATATAGGGATACAGTGGTAGTTTTTCTTTGCTAAAGCTATAAAAGATGAGAGAATGGGTTTGGTGCGGCATTGGTGGTCAGAAGACAGCATCCGTTATAACCTGGAATCAATAAGTTCAGTTATTATACCGCTGGACATTAGCATCTTCAAGCTAACTTCTTCTTTCGTTTGTCAATTAAAGACACTGGTTTCAGTTTATTCTGCCAGTGTCAGAACCATCTTAAACTAGCCATCAGCATTCAATAAGCTTAATATGGAGAAAATCATTACTATAGGAACAAATCATCACTCCAAAATTCTACATTTTTTTTTCTGGAGTAATGCTCATGTATAGTGCGCTACCACGAGGAGATAGAGCAGTTATGTGGGAGGAGTCCCACACACCGTGGAGTTTTTGTGGGTTCTCCAACCCACTTGTCCACGGTGCCGCGGTGCGGTGCGGTGTGCCACTATGGCAGAAACACGGTCTACAACCTAGATTGGTTCCGAACACATTCATAGAGAAACGGTACCTACATCAACAGAAAGTAGAAAACATTTACACCAATGGTAATCTTTTACACCGACGAGTATCATCTACAATGCAACAACAGACCCTTTTCAATATCTGCCAAAACCCATAAACCTCCCTAAAAAATTAAATGGAAAAAAATCGTTTAAACGCCATCGATGTGAGATAAAACGGACATTTAAGTTATCGGCAATTAATATTTTATTCATGTACAATAAAAAGACAATAATCACAGTTTATGTATCGGCCCGGGGGCGATTAAAGGCGAGATCGCGGCGCGGCGGGGTGGCCCCCGTGATGCTACTGGTTGTAGGGTGGCCAAATTATGAGAGGATTGTGGCATGATTGGGCTACGAAAAAAGTGGATATAAATATTTATTGAAGCATGAAAAAGTTAAGAAAAATAGCAAACTTTAAAAGGTTTCATTAAAGTTTTTCTTAGATAAATTATTAAGTCAATGGCTTTTAAACGGTTTTCTGTGATATATTTTTTAGGGAGGTTTATGGAACAGAAAGGAAGATTTAAAAAAAACGTATTTAAAGGTATGTATGTAGGTTTTAAAGAAGATCAAAGATTTTTCATTAACGATGAAACATATCGGTAATGTTGATTTGTTTTTTGGATGGATAAGTCAGGCTGATAATCGCGCTTCTGGGACTAGTTCTACACTAAGTTGCTGGATTGGGACTAGAAAATATTTTTTAAAGCAAGACAATAATATATGTCATCTTTTTGCTTTATAAAATATTATATTTTAAAGTCACTCTACGTATTCTATCATAATAGTTAAGTCTTGTGTAGCTTAGGATCTGATATGCAGTGCAAACAGAAAAAAATAGTATAAAAAAAAAACCTTGTTCTTATTACAAAACGCTCATAACATACAAAACCCAAAAAAAGTGCAAACCAGGACCTATCCTATGGTTCATTATGCCCATGGCCACCCGACATCCCACAAACAAACACCCTTTAGCGGCTAATTGCGGAGGTGGCGCGATCTCTGTTACATCCACCATAAATCCATGGCTTTACAGATCACCGTGTCACAGATTTGTGGTCGCTGTACTTACGCTGTTTTATTGTGAGCACAATTATGGCGCTTGAGAGTTATTGGTATTTTAAGGAGTGATTGGTAGGTGTCATATTTTTATTCGATGTTGGACAGCATCTCCATATTTTACTATGCTCTTGTTATCTTGTAAAAATAAACTGGGCTATTTTACTTATCAACGAAGGTAGTTTAATTGAAATGGCAATGTTTCTTCCTGTACTGCATGAACCGTGGACCATGGGAATAAAAAGGGCGTTTATTTGTAAAGACATATTCAAGAAGTTAATTTGACACCATCTTGCTGAAGATCACCCTGTCGCAGATTTGTGGTAGCTGTATTTACGCTGTTTTATTGTAAGCGCAATTATGGCGCTTGCATTTTTAAGTAGTGATTGAAATAAGGAATTGAATTTTGCAATTGATGGATAAACTGAGGTTTTGTAATATTCGATCGACAAACTAAATTTTAAGCCGACACCGTGACCAAATATTCGGATCTGCTTCTAGTTAACGCCGAAACCAAAACTTATGTGGTTACAAATAGCTCATTATGTAATTCCACATAATTGACGAAAGCCTATTGCCACTAACCGAATACTAGTTTTGTCTCCAGGCTGCTGTAAAACCTAAGACCTAGTCAATGAATACTAATTTGGATTATTTTATATAGTCGAATTTTTTGGCCGAAATAGCTACTCCGTCCGACACCAGTTTTTATTCCCATCAAAACTGGCCGACACAAAAACCGAACCTTCTGTTGAATACAATATTTTGTCATGATATTTAAAAAAAAAGAATTATGTGCTTGTATAAAAACTTGACTATTTGCCGCGTTAACTAAGTTAATTTCACTGAATGGCAATCTTTCATGCTTTTAATAAGTACATTTTACAATTTCGCTTATAAACGTAACTTTTAAGTAATTGTGAATCGTGATTCCCAAAATGTATACTCGTATCAATTCAAGAAACTAGTCAAAGATCACCTCTCCACCATATTGTAATTATTTTATATGTATGTATTTTTATCTTCTATATATTTAGTTAAGGTGTTGTATGTAATTTATATAGTTGTATAGTTGTTAGTCTATTTAAAGTTTTTTTATTTCCTTCTACACCCTGTGTCTTCCTATATCATCCAACTATCCTTTCGCTGGTCTGCTGGAAGAAATTTCTGTTGAAATAAGCAATACCTTTGTGCTTTTCTATCTGTATTATTTCTTTTCTCTGTTAAGTGTTTTGTGTGTACATAAATAAATAAAATGAATAAATAAGCTTTTTTATTCAGCATACCTGCTTTACACCACATATTAAAACTTTAAGTTAGTGCGTGTTTACACATCGTAATAAAAATGAGTAGGTTTCTTACTTAACGTTTTGTGTGTTTGAGGCCCACTTGCACGATAAAATTAACTCAGAGTTAGTTACTAACACGAGGTTAAATTGACTGTTTGTCATATGATATTGTGAATTTAACCTCGTGTTAGCAAACTAACTCTGATTTAGTTTTTCGTGCATGTGGGCCTGATTCGTGGATCCACGTGAGACAAAATGGCTTTACTATTGTTTCGATAATTACGGGCACACGACCGGTTCAGTTCTAAATATATATTTTTGATATTCAACGTGTTTAATCGAGGCTGGTAGTTTAGTTTCAATAAAACACATAATCATGTATCAAATGTAAAAAAAGACATAAATAATATAAAATACTCACCTACTTCTGGTTTATGCCAGAGAATCGTTTTAGAACAGCCATAGAAACACCTATTGGTAGGTATCTACCTCGTTCTGCGACCCTATCATAAAATAAATATGTTTGAACTCGGTTAAGCTGTGGGAGATTTAAAAATAAAACTAGAAGAAAAATGCAATTCGCCGGCGGCCACAGACGGACAGATTGAAAATTATACTTAGGGAAATTATATCAAGTAATAATCTACGACTAGGGGACAGGTCTGCCTTTATAGGATTTTTAAATAGTCTGGCTCTGCAGGTTGTTAAAATAAAATTTTAACATAGAGTTAAAATTATTTATATTTGGAGTTTGACCAATAAAAGAGTTAAACGCACATAATGAGTGTTTAGAAACCGAATACCCTTGTGAAAGTTATGTAGAGAAGAGAGACTTCTGGAGACCACCAGAAGTCTCTCTCAACTTTATCTCTGATTGACTAACACAAGTCGACCACATCATCGCTTACCATCAGGTGAGATAGAGGTCAAGCGCGAGCCGATAGATTGCAAAAAAAAGTGTAATTTATTTTTTTCTACTCCGTAATTTTTCTGATCAATTTCGTTACGGGATCAAAGAACGTTGAATCGTAAGGCGTTGCATTTATAATAAACCTATTCATATTTCCATCCTATATATTAATATAAGATGAGAAACCTGTCATTTCACAAACTAAAAGGCACCCATACCATTAAACTATCATCAGTAGGTATACCTGCACCCCTCAAAAACGCCCAATACTCCTATTCTCAGCCCAATAACGACAGCACACAGTGATAAGTACCCCCACAATGCTGGCAATGACAGTCATTTGTCAGTCGAACCACCCAGACCGTTTACTGACGGTCAGACATTCAGATCAAGCTGAACGACGGCCATTCATGTGCGCTTCATGCCGTGAGAGGTAAGTGATAGATGCGATTTCAAACGAATTAGGATTGTGGAGAAATTGGTGGTGTAGAAGTTGTGATGTTTTTTGAAATACTAGCATCACTAGTTTAGGAGCTGTTATCTCAAAGTAACTAAGGTCCTAAAGTCTTTTTTTAAAAATATGTTGATTTACAATACTAAGTATAAACTATAGGTAACTATTTTTTACAAGCTTTTATTTAACTTGCAATTTATGTATGTTTGTTCGGGTCAATCTTGCAACTGAATTTTGAAGCAGTTATCCTCCACCGGTTAAGATTAAATTTTGTATACACGTTTGCTTTGGATGACAATGCATGGTTAGCTAACTGACGTCATTCTAAATCCAATATGGCGGACGGCCCAAGATAGCGAGCTAGTTATTTTTTGTACACTGCCATGACATGGCTATAAAATGAAAGAGTTTGCTGAGAAGAATACGAAAAATATTTTTAATGATTAATTTTTCTAATTTATACTTGGTATTCTTGTATGGTTTGGAAAAGGGGATTGAAAGTCGAAACTGAAAAGTTGACAAAGAATCGAAAGAAAACAAAATCTTCGTCTCTGCTACTAACACAAATAACACCCATCAAAAGCCATTGTTTTTTACACAATGTGGTTGAGATTTGAGACAATCTATAATTGAAGCAACGTCATTGATCATTCCAGTTTCACTGATTTCAGCAGCAGCTTTATTGCCTATTCAAACGATCACCCATTATTAAATTACATTACGAGCTATATTCACCATAAAAACATCACATCTTAAATAAACAAGCACAACAATTCAAAAAAAGAACAATGCCGAAAAAACAAAGTTCCCGTCAGCGGATGTCATGGCGTCGGGGACGCATTATGTCAATGATGATGAATGCTAGCCTAGGATGTAGCGTAAAGGAGTTCGGTGCTGAAAAGTGGACAATGAATGGAAAGCAAAGTCTTCGTGTCTTCTAATACCATAATACGTAACAGTCACCAGTGATTGAAATACAAAATAATTGCGGACATTTTCTCTTATCACTTCTTTCCACTGTCACAGATTTCAGCGGTAGATTCATTCCTTTTTGAAAATGATAACCCATTAAACTATGTTGCAAGGCACCATAATTAAACAACATCACATCATAAACAAACAAGCACAACAATTCAAAAAAAGAACAACGCCTAACAAAATAAAAAGTTTATGTCAGTAGGTGTCATGGCGTCGGGGGCGCATAATGGCAATTTTTCGTATACACAGCGTCAATGCGATGAATGCGAGATGTCGCGTAAACGGTCGCCGACGTGCAAATTTGACGCCTTTGTGTCCAACGGCTGCGTGCGTGACCTGCATTTTAGCTGGAAGGCTAGTACCGTGTTGGGATGGGAAGTAATGGCTATGGACTGGCTTTGGATAGAGGCAGACTGACGATAGAATGTAATTTTGCCGCAACAAAACGTACATCGTGGATTTTTTTCCTTTATGTCATTCGACTTTGACAGCAACTGTTTGTCACATAAAAAGGCACCAAAGAAAGCAAATTGATAATTTTAAACACTTTTACTAGTTATCTTAGAGTTAGAAGATACTTTTCTATCGTCCGGAACATCATTATGTCAATCACAATCCAATAGTAGGGTCTTGCCGATGGATGCAAAACACTGCAGGCACCCCACCAATCTTTACCACTTGCACATATGATAATCCTTAGTATATTGAAGCAATAGCGACCCCAGAAAACATGGGAAAACTTAGCAGTTGCCATCAATCCGGAAAACAGTGGGAAAACTTCGGAAAAACAACCAATGACTATCTTCTATGAACACACGTAATCGAGACTCGCTTTCAATCATAGCGATTTCTGTAGTCACTTTGTCGGGTTATTTGTTTGTGCCCCGAGCGGCCCGTACTCACGGAATGTGAATCAAGGGAATCGGGGTTCGACTCCCAAATGTTGCATTATTTGATGTATTAGGTATGTGTTTTTAGGGTAAGTTTGAGTTTTGTTGGCAAAGTTGTGGTAAGTTCTATGAAAGCTACCTTCAGTCAAAGAAAAAAATATCAAGCATCAAATCTGATCCCACTGCACGTTTTTGCACAGTCTCCCAGCCTGTCCTTAATTATTATTCCGATTATAAATTACTTATCTCGACCTATTTAAAATCTAAGACGAAGAAGAAAGAAATACAATATGTATTCGGCACGGCACACATAACAGCAAAAACCAGATGACGAGCTATTTCGTTTTCCTACACTAAAAGAACTACTCTCACTGACTGTATTACCTACCTATGTTGTTATCAAATTAATAAACACATGGAATAATACAACCTGGATTAAAATATACTAACCCTTCTAAATATAATGTGAGAATGTCCAATCAATTCCCTCCATCATCATCATGTACATCACAATCTCCAGAAACTTAAAGACAACAAACCTCCACCCCAGCTGTACATACAAAAAAAAACACCTAACATGTACCCAAAAAAAACTAATATTCAAACACTGGCCGATAAGTTTTATTTGCTGTGGCGTCTACAATAATCTTCAGAAAGGAAGCGGTTGACGATACGATACGATAGTGTCGTACAAAGAAGCTTATTTCCGTTGCAACTCTGCCTATAAAAACCCTTATAACACCTCTATATAATCAACCAAAACCCACGGGAAAATCAACCTTATGTACTACAAAACAAGAGCTATATCCTCTCGGTGTAAGGGTATCGTAAAGTTTGTAAAGGTGGGTATGTCGTCGTGAAATAAAAACTGAACAAATATCGCGATAAGTTTTTGTAAGGGCGTTAGGTCGACAATCAATGACGGGTCTGAATAGCAGAGAGTATGAATGGGTTTTATAGGTTTCTGCCTATGTTGTTCTTGCTTTTGTGAGGGTGAAAGGTATTTTCGATGATTACATTTCTTAATTTAAATAAGTTAATCAGCCCCGTCGACAGCCTTAACGTTGCATTCGTAAACCTTAATTTAGAGAGTTATAGCGATGTCCAACAGTTGACTACTTACGGCTGATGATGATGACGACGGGACTTAACGTTATTTTTTATAATTAACTCTTTAAAATATGTCTTGGGCATATTGGTTTGTCTTCGACTGCTTTGGTCGGTAATAGTAGCAGTAAAGGCCTATAGATCAAGCCTCCAAGTTAAAATTTAGACAAAGGGTTTGCATGTGAGATGAATTATAATCTGTAAAATTGTGCACCGATCTGCATCAAAATTTTGATCCAGTAACCATAATTTTTTAATTAGAATAAGAATAAGTTTATTTGTTAGCTGTTACAAAGTGAGTTTTAGAGCTATTACATAATTATCTGGTCACAATCAGTTCATACGGACGGTTGTCCCCAAAATAGGTAGGACCAGTATCGGGGACCTAAGTTGAAATCAGTAATGGAGTAATTATTGCTGATTTCATCTAGAATATATAAATAAATTGCAGCAGAAAATCTCCACAAACTTCAAAACCACCATCCCAAATCACGAATCTAAAACTTATTAAGTAATGTACCTACTGCCACATCTCCCCAAACCCTAAGCTAAACGGAAGAGAGCCAGCAAAAACCGACTCGGAGCGATAACACAGACAATGGCACCTAGTGTCCCTAACAATACTTCGTTTGTGACGATTCTCGTCACAATAGTGGGGTGCAAAACGCCCTGTAATTCGATAAAGGCTCTTTTATCGCGAATTGTGGGTGTAATTGAGTTACTGCCTACACTGTGACTGTTTGTTTTGTTGGTATGTGGTTAATTAGCTGTTGTTTTCAAATTATGTTTACGGGTTTTTTAATGAGGTTAAAAGTTTTAATACGAGGCGTCTTGAGGTCAGGACAAGCTTTGTTAACTAGAAGACTCTAGATAGTCCATGTTATATCAGTATATACACCGAGTACCAGTGTACTCAACTGCGTCTAGTTAGACTGAATATAGCTTTCCAGCTATATAAAGGGATTGTACAGACAGACAATTCTGTATAAAATGTCAATCCCATACGTAAATATTTAAGGTTCCGTAGTCAACAAGGAACCCTTATATTTTTGGCATATCCCTATGTCCGTCCGCAGCTTAGCTCAAAGACTACTAGAAAGCTATAATTTGGCATAGATATACATAATAATCACGCCGAGAAAGTGGTAACAAAATTTTTAGGTTATCTCCTGTACACGGTATGTGAGGATGCTTTTTTTCTCGTCTTTCCCATGGTGTGGAATATCGTTGGATAGGCCATTCAAAAATATTACGATCCGGTGAATAGTTTATCGACTCAGGGACCCGTTTGCGTAAAATTAAGGTTTAATTTCTAATTTTTGTTAGAGTCAAGTGTCCCCACCCCTGCCAGCTAAATCGTTGCTTTTGGGAATATGAAAAAAAACACGGCAGTAATATTAAATTAAATTAAAAGGAAAATTATCACAGCTGAGTAGACTTTATAAGTTTGCGAGTCAACCAATTTAAAAATGTACTTGGAACAGAAAAATTTTGTACAAATACCACTGAAAAATTACTTATACAACGTTGTTAGTTGTGTAAAACAGGTAGTAAATAATTATAAGTTTATGAACCATGTAAAAATATACAAAAATAAAATCATGACATCCTTCATAATAATGATTTCTAAATTAATAAAGTTGACGTTCGAATAACGCATTGGAGTGGGCAGCGGCGGCGTTTGGCGTGAGCCGCCGAAACTGTTTAAATGTTTATGAAACAACAAAAAGCCCTCTTCTTAGTCCGCAGTATAGTGTAACTACGGAACTCTATTACTGCGCGTGGCCCAACACGCACTTGGTTAGTTTTTTGACTTTTCGACTATCTTATCGATGATAGAATATCACGTTGTCTAGATGTCTAGGTCAATTTAGTACTTATCCATTTACAAGACTGGTGTTTAAATAAGAACAAGTTCCCAACTCTTCTTAAACGCAGGAAATCTTTTTGCATTCAACAATTTAATCGTATGATAGGACCACTATTAGTAAGAGCCTCGTGTGTATTCTGATCTTACTGCTGAGCTATCAAAAACTGTTTATTATTATTAAGTGTAGGTACATGTATTTTTTATTATTTGTAATAAACACATACTAGGTACACATCTATTTGTATCTTTGATATAAGTAAGAACTTGTTTCAAATTCACATTTAGTTACTATAAAACTGTTTTACGTCCGTCACATGTCCAGTTGGAAACCAGCGTCAAGTACTAGTTGTCCGACATTTTGCTGAACTGGTCCTATTTGGCGCAGCCGTGGGACACACAATGTTACATTTATATTGTTTTCTCTCTTTTTTATTGTTGTTTAGTCTATGTTTAATGTTTATGTTGTGTGCTCCAGGGGCTTGTGTCAAATAAATGTGTTTTCTTTCTTACTAAAACTGTATGACTGTTGGGTCCTATATATTGGTCGCACATAACAGTCTGTCCTGTTATTATTAAAAACGGTTAACTTCTATTACGAACCCAAACATTATCACTATTTCAGCCGACCGCCACTGCAGGTTATTTTTCATCACACTTGCACGTAAACAGTATCTAAAAATACAGGTTAACATGGCCGTAATGCCCCATATAAAACCCTCGAGCTTTCTTTTTGTCACGAAACCCAAGGTCGGTAAGTAATTTTTTTTTAATTTATTGGTCAACTCACAGGTCATGCAAGTTCAAGCAAGGAGTTTACACGCAATTGAAAAATTGTCTTAAAATTTTATCTTAACAGGAATTTCATTGCAATCTCGCAACTTGTTACTTAAATACTCAAATAATGTTCTTAATAATCGATTTTAATAGATTTTTGTATCAAAACGTCGAAATTATTTTATTTTTTTACACTCCGTCATGGCTGTATACCTACGTATAAAGTAAAAGTATTTGCCCTTAACGTTTCTGAACGAAACATTTGTATAATCTGTGGTGTGGTCAAAAAGCCCGCCATCCACTTTAAAAAAAGGTTCACGAATTTCGTAATAGTAGTTGTGCTGACTTGTGTAATAAAGCTATAATTCATAATTATTTATTTACTCGGAAATGTGATGAAAAACATTGTATGTTTCACGGGCGGTACTGGAATTACGAACCTGGACTCAGAAAGCCCTCAGTCTTCGACTTCGGGCTTCTACTAGAGCCTCGATCGTAATTCCTTACTTACCGCCCTTAATACCTTATACTTCAACTGCGCCTATGCCACAGCCAGAAGTTGACCAAAAATTTAATTAATTCAAGTAGAAAAACAGTATGTGAGACTACAATAATCCTTATACATAAACTAAATAGTTACAGTTTCAAGCCGATCAAGACTCCAAAGTTTCAAGCCGATCGCGACTACATAGTTTCAAGCCGATCACGACTACAAAGAAGTTGTCACAAAGTACAGCCTCAATCTTTCTACAAAAGTCACACATCTACATTTTCAAATCCTCAATACATTTTCATCCTGTGACGTCCCACCGAACATCCAAACATCTCGATACAGACTAACAAATAACATAAAGCGTAAGTACATTGTGCGAGTGCTTTGAGGACTCGTAAGCTCGCCGCTCGGTTGCGCTTGAGCGCTGCGATTAACTGCGATCACAAAAACGCACGACAAAGAACTCATAAGCATATACGGCAGTCTAATCGGATGAGCGTATAAAAGTCTCGTGTTCATAGTCCTATTTGTGTATCTCATTGCTTGTATACGCGAATGTAGAGACTACTGGAAGGTACGAAATATTTTGATATAATATAAATATTTGACGATTCCAGACGAGCTTGACACTTATCAACAGGATTGGTCCACGACGAGGAATGGAAGGATTCTCTCATAAGGAATTCCTTTGTCTTGTCTTGGGACAGGACAGACTAAAAATAAATAATAATATTTTATCTGTTTAATTTACAGTAATGCTAAAATAAAAATGCTAAGTAAGGAGACTCCGAGGCTCTTTCTGTTTCCATGGAACAAAAACGCTGTGATATTTTCATGTATTGCCAAGGGAGATATGATAATAAGCGGTTAATTCGAGATGTACACATCTCGAATTAACCGCTTACAATAAACCAAAATCATAAGTATTAAAAACCCATAGACAATATTCACCATAGACTTGCTCATATCCTATCCAGCATCCACAGTTCAACAAAGTGACCACCTCACGCCGCAATGGATTTGAAAAGAGCCATTCTGTCCGAATAAAAAACGTACCGACCAGTTTGGGGACGCAACTTAGCTTTTTAAATCTCTTTGCGATTACGTATCATGAATGTCGAGGGAATCTTTTGGACTATCTAGTTGACAGATGGCTGTATTTAGATTTTTGAAGCTGTGTAGGTGATACTCGTGGTATTAAATTAGTTTAAAGTGTTGTCTCTAGGTATTTATAGCAATTTCAAAAATTCATTAAAAAAAGTATTTATTTGACACTTTGAATAATACATGTTACATTCAATTCATAATAAATTGAGACATAAGTTGTTATTTTTACTTATTCAAAGATATCAAATCAAATTATTAAACAATTTGTACATTTAGGACAAATTAGGATAGACAGTGACAAACTAGGCATTTGCCTGTATTTATATACTTTTGTATTTTCCATAAAACGACATAAATGGGATAGCAGAGTGACACGTTAAAGTTACTGTGACCTAAAATAGGACACCCATAATACGATGACACTCGAACTCAGTGAATCTATTTGCCGCAAAAACTGGCATGAAGTTACCAATTTTTTTCTCCCCAAACAAAAATATCGGAGGTCAAACACAAACAAAACATAAAGGCTCCAGCGATAGAAAACCAACAACAGACAATATAGACGGTCGGTTTCCCGCGCAAAGAATGGCACACATAAATAATAGCGGTAAATAAGAGTAAAAATATTGAAAAGTGTCATGGCGGATAGAAAGGCGCGCGAAACTTTATATCCTTGGGTTTCCGGCCGCCCGCGCGCCAAAATGGCAGAACGGATATTCGTGTATCGGGATTTTGAACGCGATCGCTGCGCTACGAATAAAAGAAAACGCGGTAGACAATGTTCTGTTTGTTTGCGTAAGACATTTTACTAGTGGTTCATTTTCTTAAGTTAAGTATCTGAATAACGTTATAAAGAAAATTTGGCGCCTAGCATGGGAATAAGCACTTGGTAATTTTAAAAATTCCAGAAATTGATAAAACGAATCGTACCTTAAATTAGTTAGGTTAGGTTTATTGCTGTATGGCGAATTGGTGACTTCGATTAAATAAAAAGCTATTTTTAATTTGGCAAAAATAGCGAACACAGTGGGATATTAACGAGAAAATATGGGTTTATGTAAAACATACATACAGCTATAAAAGTTTTGAAACATGTGACAACTTTGCATCTTCTTATGTCTGCTAAAACTCAATTCTTTAAAACCTTAATAGGTTTTAAAGAATTCTGTTTTCCTAATTGACCCAATTACGCACAAAACCAAAGTGGAAGAAAGGTCGCACAAAAAATACGTTCAATCCGAGTCCCGAAAATAACTTGTGTATCTGTACGACGAAGAGCTCGCGGCTTACCCCTCACTGTTTCGGCCATATTGATTTCTTTCATTTTCTTTTTCCACCCAAAGCGAACATTTTTATTCCTATTTGTCCGCCATTCAAATACTGCAGTCCATCCAAATTTCATTTGGATAAAACTCCTATGCAAGCGGTTTATGTTTCAAACTTTGATGAGAACACTGTTTTAATTAAAAAACTAGTTTGCAAAGCGCCATATAAACTCGAAACATTTCTTAATCTAATATCCGATACTGGCCTAAAAAGAATTTAAAATTATAAAACAAAACGCTATTATCTATGCCCCGTTCGTGTCCGGAACCGCAGGGGAGCGCGGGAGATTTGAAATTGGAACCAAATAGGCGTTAAATGGCGGCGTGCGCTGTCATAACGTCATTTGGCGTTCATCAGCGAGCGAAACAGCATCTCAGTTTGGTGCACGTTTTATTAGCGTAAGGAATAGCGGGGCACAGTGCCTCGGAAATTGAGATTTGCATCGGGGAATATACCGGGGCCGTGATTGCATTTTCTTTGCGAATGCAGCGTCATTTAATTTCGCTGGAGGCAGCCGCTTGGTCTTGCTAAATTGTGTCCTGTCTGCCAGTAATTCTGTCGTCTTTGGGTGACATCGTTTAGTTTATATCATACTGCGCTTATGAAATGCAATTAAGAAAGATATGTTTTAGTTGGCAATATGATTATTTTTATGATTATTTACTAAATAAATCTTTAATTAAATTAAATTATGAACAGTGTGGGTAACTGTAATAAAAAACAAGATAAAAATATGTATCGCAAAAATGGTTGAATCGCAAAATTTAGACGTTGTACGTCGTGTACGTAGAAAATACTAGACGCGTTGCGGCCCGTAGTCTAGAGGATCCCGATTATGGGCACTCTTAGCCTGCTATGCAGATAAACTAATTCTGATACGCTTGAAAGAATCTTATTTCACTAAACTCTACCAAAAATTCTTTAGCATCTTATGCAAAGCAAAGAGAGCACAGTTAAAAATAAAATATGAAAGTGGAGTGATAAATTTCTAAAATATTAAATTCAATTCATGAAGCATACTCAGTTATGAATTGCGGCGTTCAGTGTGTAACATTCAGATGAATTGTGCGCAAAATAGAACCACGATTGTCGTGATAAAGACGATTTCTGTCTGATCCGACACACCTCATTAACACAAATCAGTGATATTCAGAAGGCCCTGTCTATGAAATCCCCAACAAAAAATACAGAAAGGTACCAGATTCACAGACTCCGAGACTCTAAACCAACAGACGTGGTCAACTTACAGCAGTCTTTTAACATACAAACGGCAGATATGGTCAGTAAGTAAGTAGCCACTCTGTGGACGCGGGGACCACAGGTGCGTTACCACCCCACAAACAGACGCTAAAATACCTACGTTTCGTTGTTAGGTGGGAGCCATAAGCTTAGGTAGGTTCTTGTGTAAATACTAGCTTGTTGCCGCAACTTGGTTCCCGAGGATTATCCCTCATGATCTGTGCATTTTTTCAGTATTATAATATAACGGCGCCAGTCGAGCTATCTATCAAATAAATAATTTTCTGTGGAGGCTAATCGTACTTCCAGCGCTAAGACCGCCATTCATCATTATCATGACTGCTGGGTCATAGACCTTCTCTCTGTGAGAGGGAATTGGTCGTAATCCACCAAGCAGGCCCATGGATGTCACATGACTTCGAATTTTTGATTCTAGGACATGCTGGTTTCCTTACGATGTTTGCCTTCACTGAGAGCAGTGGTGATGAAATAATTTACACAAGGTAAAGCGCCTGCTCGGGTTTGAACCCACGGCCTACAACTTGTAAGTCGCGGCTGGTACCACTGGACCAACTTTTTTGGACCAAAATCTCTTTTACAAAATAATTTGGTGCACAATAAAGTTTGTTCTATCTATCTGAACTACAAACAAAAACACAATTTTAACGTTATAAAGAACGCTATTTACGAATATAGCCAAAGTTAGTTAAGCTGTATCGTGCACAGAATGAAGTGGTTCTTCTGTGTCTGTCTTTGGCGTGTCATTACTTTTCGCATAAAACGGTGAGACGCCGAGGTTTTCTTATAAATTACATTAGGTGTCGATCGATTCTCTGTCTCGTATGTGATCTCGCTGTTTTCAAACCGGCTTCAATGAAACGAGACTATTATTATTATTCTTCAGATGCTGCGTCTTGGTGCAGTGTGCGAACGGGCTTAAAGAGTATTATTAAGAGAAATAAAAACCGGCCAAGTGCGTGTCGGGCCAAGCGCAGTCATAGAGTTCCGAAATTGCATAATAATGCGGACTTAAAAGAGCGTTTTTGTTATTACATGAACATTAAAACGATTTCAGCGGCTTACAACGTCTAAAAACGGGCCCACATATATAGGACGATGGTAACTGAAGAAGGAGTTATAAAATCCAACTTCGCAAGTGAAGTTAGAAAAAATATTTTCTATTTGAATATCACCGTTGCTGGAGGCAAGCGTTTTTAATAAAGATTTATAACCAGCGTCACTTAATAACTTGAATACTGCAGTATTGCCGTTACGGAGATAGTTTTCATTAAAATCTACAAATATTTACAAACCGAAAACAAATATTTTATTCTGAGTCTGAGTATTTTCAAACAACCTACTCAACTACCAAAAAAGTAAAATCAAATTATTCAATGATCGGCCAACCAACGTAAATAAGCTGCAGCTTATTTACGTTAGTTGATTGTTCCATAAATAAATAATCTATATATGAAGTACGTCAATTACGATACGAGCGGGTGTTAGAGCCACGGGGAATGGTATGGTTCGTTCCTGAGTCCTCGCAAGCACGCTCATTGTTTCTTTCTCTTTCGGAATTTCAAAAAGGATTTTTTTATTTATTTACTATAGGTTCGCGCTTGACCACCATCTCACCATGGTAAGCGATGACCGAAACCGATAGGTAACGGAAAAAAACATTTTTTCATGATTTTATTTTACCACTTTGTCTATGTTATCCATGCCAAATTATATCTTTCTAGTACTAAGAGTCTCTGAGCTAAGCTGCGGTCGGACAGACGGACATAGCGAAACTATCAGGGTTCTTAGTTGACTTCGGAACCCTAATAAGCATAAGTTACGTCCATGGAGATTCCTGGCCGTTCTTCTGAATAATGACCTATCACGCTTTGGAATGACCATAAGCTTCATTTTTCTCACTAACCGACTATTTGAAAATTGAAAAGCGCCTGTAAATTATATAATTTCTTTGAGTTTTAAAATGACTTAAAACAAAAACAAAGAAAAATTTACATCCTGAGAAAATCAATAAATTCCTCGTTAACTATTTGTTTTCTATATGACTTTTTATTTTGTCAGGATGTTAGCCAGCTTATCTAGGTACTGGCACAGGCACATACATCGCTTTACAATCCAATTGCGACGTATTCTGACCTATAAGAACATAATCAGAAATAGCAAAAGGTAGGTAGGTATTATGCTGTTTATCAACCAGAAAAATCTTTATATTTGGTCTATCCATATTTGACAATTGAATGATATGATTTCGAGAGAGACCGCGGGCCCCAGTGATATCAAATAAATTTTCTTATATAGAAAAAAAGATTAAATAAAAAACACACTCCCCTGAGATTGAGCAGACGGGAGGTATTCCATTTTGTATAAATTAAATTGAGTTCAATTTGACACCTCGCCCGAAACCAAATGCCTAGCCACCGCGAACAGTCGCGTCTCACCTTATTTATTTCATCTTACTGCTTTTATATGCAAGACTGGTTTCTGTATTTAAAAGTTTGGTGGGCTTTTTCCTTTAATTAAAATTTTTATTTGCCTGAAATTGAAAATTCTGTAATATGTTTAATGTGAAGCACTGTAGGTAGGTTTTGGTGGGGTCCTCAACTTCATTGATCAATTTAAGCCGAAATGGTATATCAACCGCATATCATTGTACCTGCTTTATTTTAAAGAAATCTTTAAGTAACATAATAATATAAAGATCGTGTATATGTTGCAGTCAAAACTCATAACCAGTCAAAAGTACTTTCATCTAGCAAAATCAGTCAAACACAAAAATACTTTTGACTGTAAGTTTTCGACAATAGTACTTTTGACTGAAATTATAGTCAAAACTAGTTTTGACCAATGGAGCTGGTTAAAACTACTTTTGACTGACTTTTTAAGCTGTAATTTTGAAGGGATTGGACTAATAATATAATCAATCGAGTCGAAGTTGCGTTTGAAGGCTAACCTGTCTACTTGATAGCAGTTAAAAAACACGGTTCCTTCAAATCCAATCAATCAAAAATACCTCATATAATTTAAACCACAACGAATATAACATAAGTGTCAAACAAAATCGAAGGTAACGACATTAAAAAACAAATTATATCCGACAATCGATAGCAAACGTTTCGTCTAATGAGTCTAGTCGTGTCAACAGTCGCGCTGAATCAATATATATTAGTCTATGTGCTGAATGAGCTGTAAGTAACGGGGACTTCCAATGATTGCCTCGGCTCGCGGCTCTGAAGAGTGGTTCATAGAGCTGGAGTCTTATATAGTCCGGGTATGGTTGAAATAGAAGTTCGTTTTAAGATGAAAAAAAAAACGTTTTGTACACCGCTACAAAGAAAAAACTATTGTGCTAATGAAATTTCTAAGGTTTCATATCGGTCTCTGGTATACGTTTAAAATTTTACTATGTTAAAATTCATTTAAACTCTGAAGGGAGGAATGAATTATTAAGTCTTCATCAAGACTTAAATCAATAAATAAAAAATTAAAATTTACAAAAAAATACTACCGACGTCCAAATAATAACACTATAAAGTGAAAAAAAACTTCAATTTCGGCAGTCGGTGTTTCTGATTTTGTTTCTTCGTTTTTAGACACCGACTTCCGAAATTTAATTTATTTTTCACTTTGTAGTGTTATTATTTGGAAGTTGGTTGTATTTTTTTTGTAAAAAAGTTTTCATTTTCCACGTTTTAGTTGTGGTACATATCTTTAATGGCCACAGTTGTGCCAGAATGGATTATCCGAATAACATAAAACTTGTTGTATATCTCCAAAATTCTTCAACAGATCTTGATGAAATTTAAATAGGACCGCATACAAGCTTTCATATAAAAAAGAATCATCAGAATCGGTTCACTTAATAAAAAGTTCTGACGTAACACACATAAACAATACAGTCGAATTTATAACCTCCTCTTTTTTGTAGTCATTTAAAAACAGAAAAAAATGCGTTAGACAGTAGGGATAAGTCCGGAAAGTACCAAACTGACTAAAAACGATGTTGTCTAAGATAGAAAACAAATACTATCAAATAATTCTCTAACAACATTCCCAACACTAGCCCCCAACAAATACAATTACACCACCCGTCATCACTTAGCTGAACAAACTTAAAAATCGACCACAAAATCAAGCGTAAGCCCCTCGTTATGAGTTTAACAAAGCATATAATTTAACCGTCTGTTTGTATAACCGCACGGCCTCAGATTAAGAGCGCGATAAATAAATACTTAACGTTTTAATCCATTTGCGCGAACGATCTAATTCACTGATAATAAGAAATGAGAAGAATGGTGTACAATGGAAACGGAGATGCGGAGTAGGTAGGTGTGAGAGGTTTTGATACTAGGGAAGATAATGAGGTGCATTTTCCAATGGAACCAGATTCGTGTCAAAAAATTACGATGTGGAAAATAACGTAATTTAATGGAGAAGTGTTAACTAATGTGTAACATGTTTTGAATCAATATGTAGGGAAGACCAGGTATAAAATTAACACGCTTCGGACGTAACAAATGTGTTTCTGAACAATATGTAGACTGCAGTCAGGCTTTATCACCAAAGTGGGCCATTTTGAAACCCCCTTTCACCTCAGAAGCGCTCAGGATGCTGTGTTGTTTTGTTAGGTTATGGACGTAGCGAGTTGGTGCAAGTTTTACCGTCTTTTCCATTTGTTTTAATCCATTTGTGGGAACGATCTAATTCACTGATATAAGAAATGGGAAGAATGGTGTACAATGGAAGCGAGAAACGGGATAGATTAGGTAAGAGAGGTTTTGATACTTGAGGACAAAATGAGGCGAATTTTGCGATGGGAACAAAATTCGTGTCAAGAAATTCTACTGTGTGGAGTTAATTTAAATAAAGCCGCTGGATTATTATAGCCGAACACTAACATAAGCAAAAGCAATATTCTTTATTGTTGACTTTGTAACGTTACGTATGACTCCGATGAGCCAGTACGTAAGTCACGTTAATAGAAAAATTAACGTGACTTACGTACTGGCTCGTCGGAGTCATACGTAACGTTACAGTTTGTCGCCCAACAGCGCTCTTCCAGCCGCCCCATCGCACCGTATCACGCCGCCCTATTGCGGTTGCCCCTTCGCCAAAGAAGAAGATGCGGGTGCCGGGCGGCACGTCGTATCAAGCTGGCGCCGTCGTATGAAGCCGGCCTTATTTTACCTTTTTCTTATTTTTAACTTTTCTTATTTTTTTATCTTTTATTTTAATAACGTAGCTTACGTTTAGCTCATCTGAGCTAAACGTAACGTTACAACTTAGCTAAACGTAATTTCTGCCTTTTCGACTTCATGACAATTTAGAAACGCCCATAAATAGATTATGTAATAGAAATAAACACTTTGAGTTTATGTTCAGAAGTTGGAAATGGTCTAAAAGAAATGGTAAGCAACTGTATTCTAACGACAAAATTCTAATAGTATCAAAACTGCGCCATCCATTGAACCATTGTTCGTAAACCACAAAAGTGTCAGTGATCAATTAATTCGGTTTATTGAGAACTGAGCCAATACCCCGCGGAGATGAGACAAAGCTATTGGAAATAATTATCTGTTGTCAGAGAAAATAAGGCGTCAGTGTTGGTTTAACAGAGATACAGAGAGAAGAATAATAAGGTGGAAAAGCTGTTTGTTCTTAAGAAAATAATTCTTCGGAATCTGTTAGGAGCGAAGGTAGAACAGCCCATTATTACATTCTATCAATTAAAAAAGTTCAAAATTGTAATTGAAAAGAAAGTAAAGATTATTTTGTCTATATAGGTATCTATTATTAATTTTAGAAAACCGCAATACCTACTTCTGAAAGTTACCTTCCTAGACTCAAGGTACATTATTAAGAGAAAGAATACATCATTATCCTTAAATCAAATCGAACCAATTAAACACCTTCTTACCTAATTACTCAATCAGATGCAAACAACGAAAATACAAAAAGCGGAACTCTAAAGTCAAACTTGACGTTCACCAGATTTTTAAAAAAAGAAAAATTTGCCAAACCAGCCAGCAAGAATAAGAAGTAATAAGCAGTTTTCTTTCGCGCCAAAATTGTCTTCCATAATAGCGTCGGCGGGAAGATAGCGTTCCCGCCATAAAAAGAGATAAACGACCGTTCTCTCTATTATTTTTGCTCTTTAACAAAGGCAATGTGTGCACCTGCTGTTGTCTCTTTCTTACACAGAGTCTCCCCATTATCGCTGTCTCTAACGCGAGTGAAAAACAAAAATTTGTCCCAGTACCCACCCCCGGCGCTAATGTTCCCGGAGTGGCGAAGGAAAACGGCCACTCTGCCTCCTTTATAATTTACTTGAAAACCTAATACGTGTCAATTAAAATTTTATTAAAAGCACAAATTGAACGCACTTGAGTGCGTATGTTACGGTTTATTAATATTTTAATAATGTCTGCTTTATTATGAGAAGATTGTCTTGCTTCCAAGAAAATTATAACGACATCAGAGTGGATTTATATATTTTTATGTAATCCTAAGGTGGCTTGTTATTTCCATTAAGTAATTGTGAGATTATTATATCTAAGAAGGTAAAGCAATTTTCAATTTAAATCGCAACATCTTGATCTAATACAGCATTTTCAAGCCACTTCATTTTCTTTTTTTTTACTAAGTAGGTATAGATAAAACTTGAACATAATTAAGTCTAACTTAACCTTCTGCCTACTATTAATAGTAACACATTTAATAGTTCTATGAAATATTATAGTCATTTTCTAGGCTAGAACTTTTATGAACTAACATGGTGTAACAAATCTACTAACAGTTCAGGAAAAAAATATTATAAAATTTCAAATTGGTAAATGTAATGAAACGTTTAAATTATAGCCAATTAATAATTATTGAAAAAAAATTGTGGAACTGGGAGGGTCTAACTGGAACAAAGTGCCGACAGGTATTTATAAGGTAAATATCTTTATTTTTCTTTATACATCAGCACTTCGTCTTCAAAAAATTTAACACCAGCCATCGTCACCCAATATCCATTAACCTAACATATACGACCTGAAAAATCAAAGTCACGAAAACCTATAAAAATGACATGAAACTGTGAATAGACTACAAAAAATTTATTACAGCACTGTGTGAGTGCGAACCTTTGTGTAGCGAAGTGGCTTTGTGTCGCCATTCTGTGTCAACAATGGCGCCCTGTTTTGGCGGGAGAAAAAGGCGGGAGCGCCGTTATCAGCGGTGGCCATTATGGCGGCTTATCAGCGACACTTCCGCCAAGACTTCGCCCCTTTTTCTTTTACGGTCACGTCTGGCTCAGGTGAAGATAGTGGCTTCAGTTTCGCGTTTTCTTCGTTTAATTTTTACTGTTTTGTTTGTCGGAAAGGTTTTGAAGGTGTCGGTGGTTCTCGTTCTTTTAGAAAAATCTTATCGTCTAACGTTCACTGAAAGAAATGTGACAAAGGACAGCTAATAATGGACCATGAAGAAATAGATGAGCATGGTATGATTTGGTTACTATATATTTTTACAAAACATTAATCTGGGTTAATGTTGTGTAAACAGTATGCCAAATAAGTTGGATAACAATGACCAGTCATTGTTACCCCACTTCAGTAATTTTACAATTTTCATCTTTTGTTGGCATAATCATCATTACTCGTATGCTTTTTATAACATTAACAGGCAGAGCTTAGGCCAGGTTTTTGATCGGTAGTTAACTCAACCAACCAAACGCGTTGTTTCATCAACTAGTAGCAACACACATGGTCAAATAAGTTGGAGAATTAATTATAAGACCATTTGTTCGATTGACAATTGACAATGAAACGCGTTTTACCGAAATTTGAAATCATTGGTTAGCATATTTAACTATTGGTTAACTACGAATCAAAAAACTGGGTCTTAGACGTTCAGTTCATCCGAAATACTAAACAGGACACATTTGAAGCCATCGTTTGTGGCTTAAATGTACCTACATAAGATAGAAGTGATACCTACAAACCTATACATTGTACATAAATCTCACTTTAGTGACGTAGTTTATCTTGATCACGGATGATGAATACCTACAGTTCCTTTTTACAGGCCATTCGATATTGACAGTAAAATTATTATTGACAGATATGCATTTTAACCTCACAATCTTAACAACAGCAAATAAAACCAAGATACGTAACGCAAACGTAACGTAAACTGAAAACCGATAAATATTTGATTATTCAAGAAAAAAAAGTATGAATAAAGTTCATCGCTCCCTTCAATAAAATATCACGTTATTCGCCTTTCTGGGGCTTCACCGATCCCTAAATGCTCACTAAATACTCCATTCGGGTTGTCAAAATGTAATATAAAAGTGCTTTCAATAAATAAGATAATTTAGGGGGTGCGGTGGTGTGCGCGGGGAGGGGGCCACTGAATGAGCTAATTAAGGCACGAAACGAAAGAAAACGCGAAGAAAACTCGAAGAAAACAAGAATATTCCGGGCAATGAACGGGGACGGATTTGGGTGGCGGTAGTTTGTAGGAAAATGTTGGGATTCTGTGTACAATTAGTGTGGACGAATAGTTTTATAAAAAATTTAGTTTAAAATACAGTACAAAGGAATGATTCGATAATATCATAAGTACCTACGTAGAATGCTTTAGCGAGTCTTCTACAAAAGGATCCTATTATCCTACTACTATTTTAAACGTGAAAGTTTGTAAGGATAGGTGCATATTTCTCCTAACTCATTCACGAAAAAATACTGAACGGATGTTGACCAATCTTTAAGTAATAAAGCTTAAATATATAACGACGGCAAAAGGCTGAGAATCTATCATAGCTGAATGAGCAACAGAGATTTGCCACTACCGAGATTATCAAGAAAATAGAGACTCTAAAGAAAGGAAAAAGCTGTGGACCAGATCACATCCCCAACGAAATAATTATAATAGGCAGATACCTGCTAGCACCTATTTTGACAACACTTGTGAATGGGCAAAATCTGTACTAATCTGTAATAATTATACTTTACAAAAAAGACGATCCATCTAATATCTCCAACTATCGTCCTATCAGCTTACAATTGTGCCTCTACAAATTATTTGCCTCATGCTTGGAACAGTGGTGGCCCAGTGGTAGCGGCCGCGCCTTTCAAGTTCATGAGTTCGAACCCAGGCAGGCTCTTTACTTTGTGTAAATTATTTCATCACCACTGCTCTTAAAACGGTGAAGGAAAACATAGTGAGGAAACCGTCCTAGAACCAAAAATTCGAAGACATGTGATATCCACCAAACAGCACTGGGCCCGCGTGGTGGATATAAATACAGCCCATTCACTCTCACAGAGAGGAGGCCTGTGTCCCAGCAGTGGCAACATTACAAGGCTGATGATGATGTGATGCTTAGAACAACACATCTCTACATTTACAGAAGAATATCAACCAGTCGATCAAGCAGGCTTCAGAAAGTGTTATTCAACTACAGACCACATATACACTCTGGAACAAGTGATAAACAAATTCGAAGAGCACAGATGTCCACTCCACTTGGCTGTCATCGATTATGCAAAGGCTTCCGACAGTTTTTCCACAGTTTCTCACAGCAGTATGTGGAAATCTTTGGCAGATTGCAAAATACCAACAGATACTCCTGCAAGATATATATAAGAGAAGCATAAGTAGAGTTAAACTAGACCAGGCTGGTCCGGAGTTCAACATACGATCCCTTATCTCCAACAATATTTATATCCATACAAAAAATAATGAAGAATAATGAAGAAGCTCAACTGGTCTAAAAAATGCGTAAACATAATGGTAACTATTTATGTAATTTAAGATTTGATGATTTAGTTTTGCTCTCTGAAACATCTTCACAACTCGAGAAAATGATAAATTAACTTAACTCCGTCAGTCTCGTCGTGCTTAGAACAACACATCTCTACATTTACAGAAGAATATCAACCAGTCGATCAAGCAGGCTTCAGAAAGTGTTATTCAACTACAGACCACATATACACTCTGGAACAAGTGATAAACAAATTCGAAGAGCACAGATGTCCACTCCACTTGGCTGTCATCGATTATGCAAAGGCTTCCGACAGTTTTTCCACAGTTTCTCACAGCAGTATGTGGAAATCTTTGGCAGATTGCAAAATACCAACAGATACTCCTGCAAGATATATATAAGAGAAGCATAAGTAGAGTTAAACTAGACCAGGCTGGTCCGGAGTTCAACATACGATCCCTTATCTCCAACAATATTTATATCCATACAAAAAATAATGAAGAATAATGAAGAAGCTCAACTGGTCTAAAAAATGCGTAAACATAATGGTAACTATTTATGTAATTTAAGATTTGATGATTTAGTTTTGCTCTCTGAAACATCTTCACAACTCGAGAAAATGATAAATTAACTTAACTCCGTCAGTCTCACTATTGGTTTGAAAATAAACGCAGAGAAAACAAGGATTATGACCAATAATCTAGAAAAATATATAAAAGTAAACAACAAACTATTGGAGTACCCAGTTAAATACAGTCTTGCACATCAAGACTGTATTTAACTGGGTAAAAAGATATTTAAAAAAATATCTAGGTATCGAGACGAGCTTGACTGACGTGTGAACATGACGTGGAAGAAATTTTGGAGTTACAAAGAGATCTTAAAATCAAACCTTCCCATACGACTGAAAAAGAAGATCCTGGATTGTTAGAGAAACATGGAAAGGAGGATTCTAAATTTGAAACTTAAAGATAAAGTAGAAACATCGATACAAGGAAAAAGACAAAGGTCATAGATGCTCTGCCACATTGTCAGAGATTAAAATGGGCGGACCATTTTGCACGTATGTCAAATGAAAAATGGACTAAGAAAGTGATTACCCAGAGTGCCCCTTTTGGAAAACGCAAAAGAGATGCTAGAGAGATGGACTGAAGATTGCAGGAGACGACTGGTTTACCATAGCACAAGATAGAGAAAAGTGGAAAAAAATTGGAGGAGCTCTCGACGAGTATAGGCCAGTCGTGGAGAAGTCCTTAACAAAAATGACTAATCAAGAAATTATTATGATTGACTTTAATGAAATTAATGAACTTTGACTATGATTACATTATTATAATTTTTTATTTTAATGTTTTTTACGGTAATTTGACTAGAATTATATTTGACTACGAGGACATTTTATTTTTATTTTAATGATATTTTTAAAGATAATCAATTAGTGCTAATTTATAATTTCGTAAATGATAGTGAATTGTGTCAAAAGTTTTTAAACCGAAATGTTAAATTATATTATTAAAATTCAATTGAAATCAATTATAATGAAATTTATGTTAATATTTGTTAAGGAAATAAAGGGCTATATTATTGTTATAAACGTGAAAGTCTGTAAGGATAGGTGGATGTTTCTCGTAACTTATTCACGAAAAAAATACTGATCGGATGTTGATGAATCTTTACAGTAATAAAGCTTATATATATATATATAACGGAATAATAGGCTATAATTTATAAAGATATTAAGCACTAATTCCACGCAAGTGGAGGCGCGGGCGGCCACTACTATAAAAAATAACAAAGTGAGATTGTTTGCGTAGCAGCCTACGACCTACGCTCGTAGCAGCGTCTACGAGTGTCTACGCTAATTAGCTACGGCTACAACGTGCTACGAATGATTTGAAATCAGTCTAACAAAAGAACTTCTGTATTTATCTTAATAATATTATTGTACTTAAATATTTGTGTATGCATAACATTTTTAGTGTTTCAAATTAACTTTTTACCCGACTGTCGAAAGAGGGTAATTTGTTTTCTATGTGTGTATGTTTGTACCTATCACCGTACGTTGCGTGACGTTCTGGAGACCAAACGCGTTGGCCGATTTTGATGATTCTTAAGTCAATCGATGAGTCTTAACCTTGCGAGTGTCACTGGCTACATGAAAATTGGAAAATAGAAAAATGGTGGATTTTGGGCGCCATATTGTGGGAGCCCAATTTTTTTCTTCGTGTGGGATATCAAAATAAAGGATTTTAAGATGATTTCAAAAATATATAACAATTATATGTTTAAAAGTACTTTGTTCGAAAAAAATGTTAACTGCTGAAAAGCGGGCCAAGAGACTCATCGGCAATGAGGCACTGGTCAAATCAAAGCTCCAGAGCCTTGAACATCGTCGCCGAGTTGCCAGTTTGTCGGTTTTTTATCTGTTACATTTCGGGGAATGTGCGATGGAATTGCATGATTGAATTCCACCCAGCACGTTCCATCATCGGACAACCAGACGCACGGCGATGCGTCATCGGTACATGGTGGATATCCCACCCATACGTACAAAACGTTTTGGGGACACTTTCATTATGCGTACAGCTAAGGAGTGGAATTCCCTGCCGGAGTCTGTGTTTCCCGATAGCTACAATCTAGGGGTCTTTAAGTCAAGAGTGAATAGGTTACTTCTAGGCAAGCGTGATTCACCGTCGACCACATCATCGCTTACCATCAGGTGAGATAGTGGTCAAGCGCGAGCCTATTGATAAAAAAAGTAAACTAGAAAGTTATAAATAAAAAAATAATTATTCAAAAAAACAAAAAACCCGACTGCTTAGGAAGCGAACTAAAGAGACGTAAACAAGAAGAAAATCATGCTGTGCAGTCGGAGGATACATCTGGTTTTGGTCAGCCAGCTCGCGAATATGCATCGTCTGACTGCACAGCTTAAGAAGCAACTAAAAAGACGTAAACGATTACGTATTTTTAGTTGCTTCTTAAGCTGTCGGGTTTTTGGGATTAACTTTTTGAATTATAGCATTGTAAAATATGAAAAACACAAAATTTGTCTTCCAGAACAAAACGAAATAAAAAATATTGCACAAAAAATATTTGTAGCTACGTGAATATTTTACCACATTTCCCGTTTCCCAAATCCGTCCCTCCATCAAGAAAGCGTCCGTGTCCTCGAGTTTGAATGGTCCGCTAACAAACTCTTTCACAAAAACACAATAATTACTTTAGACCGAATAAAAACTGCTTTCTTTGCTCCAACAAGGGCCCTAATTTCACCTTGCCACCTCTCCTGACTCGACGTGGACCTTGCCTACAAAGACGCTTTATTTTCCCTTTATTTATGAAGTGATTCTTACTGAATTTAGATGAGAAGAAGACGTTTATACGGATGTAGGGACGACTTTTCCGGGACTGTTTTATGTTGATTTATCAGTGAAATATCAATTTGCATGGATTTCTGAAAGCGGACAGCATTATTGTGAAAATTAGCATAATCACTGTGATAAAAGCAAATTAATGTTTTGATAAAAGTGATGTTCCAGCACTTCAAAACAAATTTTTATAATAGTTAACCTCTTCACAAGAATTTAGAAAGAGAAAACCGTATTTTTGACAGAGTGTTGAGTTTTGATACAAGTATGCAATCGGGTTACATTTAAACAGCGATATTTGAGTAAGCATATCCGCATAGCCAGTTTTGCTTTTCACCTTGATCATTGACCAGTGTTTTTACCCACTGTACAATAGTCAGCTATATTTACATATTTATAAAGAGCGCATAACTCTTTCAATTTAGATGTTTGGTGCGGAACTGCTGCGGCGCCGCAGCGCGCGGTGCGATTTTCGTACTATGCACGACTGTTTCCATTCTATTTATGTCGTCCTGCGGTCGTGCATGCGTGTTACCGGTGCCGCACCAAACGTCTAAATTGAAAGAGCCCTTAGACTTCATGCACAAAAGGTTCAAAGGCGGACATAATGCCTTAAGCGTTATCTACCAGTCTACCAATGGTGTTGAAGAGACAACATGGCAGGTGCAGCTATAGCCGAATAGAATATGAAAACCTCATAAATAATAACGCAGCACGGAAATTACTTAAAATTCAGGATATAAGCAGGCACTTATTTACAAGATCACTTATCTGAAACCGCGGCGCATGCAAGTGAAATATGCCCGTCTTGGAGCAGTTAATACAGATTTAATTCATTAACCAACTCGTTACAAACGCGTGTTAAGCTATTAACTGACGCTCAAAGTTTACAAGATGGTGGTACAGGGATGTAGGATGTGCAGCATTGTTGGTGCTGGATGAGCTAAGTTATGTGCGTAGTGCTGTCGAACCCATACCTATAGATATTTAACATTATGATACATACTCGAATTAAATCAAGTTAGAGTGAGTATCTACTTAATCGTTACATATTATAGACGACTTTGAAAAATATTCCAAATCAAAGTTTTCAAAGTCGTCTGATAAACCAGAAAGCCTGTAGCCGTGATTATTTGTGTAATTTTGTGTCAAGTTGCATCCGATCAAATGAAAATGAACGGCCCTGCACGTTTAGTATCCTATTTGGACGTCTGAAAGTAGAACCTTTTGGTTAGGGGACCAACAATAACCAACAACTGAAACTCTTCAGATTTTTTTTGGTGACTCTCAGCAAGCCGAACATACCCAGCTATCAATAAACTTTTCGCCCAGCAACATGCTAGCTCAAAAACGCTACATCCCCCTATAACACTATATACTCTTTGTCAAAAACACTACGTACCAAACAAAAAAACAAACAAAACAAAAAAAAAAGACTAAATAATTAATATTAGCTACAGAAAATGTGTAATGATAACAAGTGGTCCCCTGTAACGTGACCCCTCTAGTCGACGTTTACGTTATTCTAACATACGAATTTAAACTAGCAAAGCTTTTTAAACCATAAGCATCCCAACTCGACCTAAATTAGGTAGGTCTAAAATAACATTATCTACCTATTCATATCATATCCAGTATTATCGTTAGTGATCCGTGTACCGCGAAATTTCGCGCCATCCCGCGAGCGTCGCGTTCCAGATCACCGCTCAATCTAAATTATTGTGCAAGTTACGAACTAATCTTAATCAAAACTGCGCCAGCGGGTAAGTTTTTCAATAAAACACGCTTATCTCCCGCTCGGTGTAAGTAAACAGCTAATTAGGTACAGAGTTGGAAAGTTTTTACGTTAATAATTTTGGAAGCTTGTTTTCGAAATACTTACCTAATTATATTTTGCCGAACTGCCAAGTATCTCCATGGTTGATAATATAAGAAAACGCATATTTTTGAGAAAAATGCCGCTGTCAAACGGTTTAAGTTGCGTAGGTTCCTATTTATTTAATTAACTTCTACCATGTTTGAATATGCCTACCTCTGTCCATATTCCGGTAAAATATTCCAACTGCGTTACCTCAAATACCAACATGAGCAAACGTACTACTAATAAGAAAACAGCAGACTTAGAATCCAGTAACTTGGTGGCGCCATCTATTGGAAACATCAATCGTTAGAGTTCCATTCAAGAAAAGCTAGGAGGGTCACCTTTGGCTGTTACAAACTCAGTGCCTTTCTTTGTTCGATGTTCTAATGGACCTAAAATAAAATACCTAAGTTTATATAACAAAATTTCTAGATAAATTTTGGTACACGTTTTAAAAAAACAATTTGTTAACAGCATACCCCCAACATAAATATTTTCCTTTTCTTATTTTTTGCTTTAAACATAACTTTACATTCACGCTTATATTTCCCGGAATTCGATAAGTTTATGTCGCATGTACCTACTAGAACGCGAAAACTGTTTTAATTAATCAAATACATACCTCAAATACAACTAATCGCATACCGATACTGCATTTCGCGAATCGCTCGGCAATCAATTAGATGTTATCAATATTCAATCTCCTGCGACTCGTCAACGCTAATTAACAGCGGCTTCAAGCGCTGTTAAGCGCTGTGAGATAAAAGTTTAGTCATCAAGTGGTAATATTATTCGCTGGTATCACAAGTTTAGGGAAACTGAGAGAATTTCATAGACGTAAGGGAATTAAGACTGCAGATATTGGAGAGAGGATTGTGTTAGACAAGACAAGAGGGTTTTAATTGCGCATTAAGCTTTTTACCCGACTGCAAGGAAAGGGTTATTTTTCTCGCGCGTAACTTGTACGTTTGTATGTATATTCTTTATTAGGTACTTCATATCTTTCAAACCACTAGACGGATTTATATCATTAAGACATCTTTAGATAGGTCTTGACCAAAGAGAATATAACCACGTGGTTATATCGTCGTTGGTCTTGACCGTCCAAGTGTTCATAATATTATGAATTTTGATTTTGTATTATTTTGTCAGTTAATTTAATTGTTTTTTTTTAAATTTATTTAATGTTTATTGAATTTAATTTTCTAGTTTCATTGTAATTTTAATTTTATTGATTTATATTTTTTGATTTTTAATTTAATTTAATCTTGTATTTTAATTATAATTTTAATTTTATTGATTAATATTTTAGTTTTTTAATTTAATTTTGACTTCAATTTTAATTTTGATTGTGGTTTACTGTTGATTTTAATTTTGTTCTCCAGTTGACATAAATTTTCCTTTAGATTTTAATTGGATTTGTAACTCTATTATTTTATGGTGCAGGCGGTGCTAACCTTTAAGAAATTGTAATACTAACCGTAGACATAAACAAATTTGAAATTTTAATATATCTTTTAGTAAATACAATTGTTGGTTGGCCAGATAAATAAATAAATAAGTGTCGTAAATAAAAAACAAACATGTCGGATTTTGGGCGCCATATTGTTGGGGTCCCAATTATTTTGCATCGAGTTGGTATCAAACTGAAGGGTTTTAGAAAAATTTATACCACTTACCTATATATAAGTATTTCGAAAAAAAAGAAAACTAAAAAGTTGTAAAAAAAAATTTAATAAAATTAATAACCTGACTTTTTTATTGTATTAATAGGCTTGCTCTTGAGCACTATCTCACCTGATGGTAAGTGATGATGTGGTCGAAGGTGTAGCACGCTTGCCTAGAAGTAACCTATTTACACTTGACTACAATCGCGGGGTCCTTACCCCGCGATTGTAGCTATCGGGAAACACAGACCCCGGCAGGGAATTCCACTCCTTAGCTGTACGCATAATGAAAGTATTTCCAAAACGTTAAGTGCGTGTGGGTGGGATGTCCACCATGTACCGATGGCGCATCGCCGTAGGTCTTGTATTCCGATGATGAAACGGGCTTGGGGGAATAAGATCATGCAATTCCATCGCATACTCCCCGAAATGCAACCGATAAAAAACCGACAATCTGGCAACTCGGCGACGATGTTCAAGGCTTTGACACCAGTGCCTCATAGCCGATGAGCCTTTTGGCCTGTTTTTCGGTCGACTCTAGTGCATCAAGCTGATATTTGGCAGATCCGTCCCAAAGATGAGAACTGTACTCCATGCAAGATCGAACTTGCGCTTGATACAACTTCAGAAGCTGTTCTGGCATGAAGTACCGTCTCACCTTCTCAAGGATTCCCAACTTTTTGGCAGCCAGTTGAGTCTTTGCCTCAATGTATAGGCTAAAATTTAGTGTCGATGTCAACGTAAAGATGGAACCGGGTGAAATTGGCTCTTTTTAACGTCATTTAGAAATGCGCGCGAAATCAAAAGTGCATCTTGTGGTTCGCACATTTACATTTTTTTTACATGAACATAGACAAATTTATAAAGGACAATAAACGCAAAAAAACACAGTTGTGAAACACCGATTTATCCATAACAAATTAATAAATTAAATACAAAATTGCAACAAAATATACAAACAAACCAACTTTCAAGTATGTGCGCTTATTATTAGCCCTAGCACCTACTTATATCTAGCTTATCACACATCACAGCTTTAAGCTTATAGCACTAAAATCATATACTGACTGTTCATTATAGTCAGGGAATGCGAAACTTTGATAGATACATTAAAATTTTCACATTTCCTGAAAAGAGCTTTATCAGATCAAAACAAACAAATAAATTTAAAGAGGAAAGAAAGAAAACATATTTAGATAAAAGTAATACACAAAAATAATAAAAAATGCTCTTTTTTATAGCCGGTTATAAACTCTTGTCACAGATAATATAATACTAGCATACGGATGCCCTCTTTGTATGAGATACAAAGAAAGCGTGCCGACGTAACTAGCGTTTTTCTTCTGATTATGCTGATTATTTTTATAAGTACTGCGATTGCGTTCGGTTCAGTTCCACGGCTATAGATGGTGTTAGCAGTGTGTTCGTGACTATATATAATAAAATATTTTTTAAATATAATATTTTTTTGCAAGTTTTTACAGCTTCATTATATCAAAATGTATTACAATACAAATTTAAAAATCGGGTGGCACGCCTCAGAAATTTAAAATCGCGCCATCTATTGGAATCAATTTTAAATGATCCGTTCAAATAATCTTGAATATTTGAATTAAGAGCCCAATATTCTATAATTTTGTGCTTAGGAGAGTTGACTAAACAAGAACATATTTTATTATGATCGTCTCTACAAAATCTTAATATTTCACAAAACTCGATAACAAATCGAAGCTTATCACGCCATCTAGTACAATTTATTTCAACCAAATTTTTTTCTTCGCGTTGGGTGCCCGTGTAGCCGGTTATAAACTCTTGTCTTACAAAATGAACAGTCAGCATTTACGTACAATAAAGTGTACTATACTCTGGCCAAGATGAAGGTACAATATTTAATAACAAAGCACTGACGGTTCTATCAGCTGACAACGGAGGTGAAAATTTTAGGTTCGCTCTAATCTAATCTTCTAATCCTATAACCTTGGATTTTGTATGTTTGCAAACTATCTTTCATCTGTACTAACTCAGTTAAATCTATGTGCAACAGATACAATATTCTGTGTCGAATTATTTTTATTTTTGTTGATTAGAGGGTAACCCTAAAAAAAATCACTGCATTACTTTTTTAGTAAACATTGTATCTTCAAAATGGCTGGCAATAAATTTATCGACGCGTCACCGATTAAACGTATGTCAAGTGATGCTATTGGCTCTTCAATATTCATTCAACCAACCACAACAGAACTGTGATCGAGCGGTTGACAATTTGTCACAATCAATTTGCGATAATCTTCATTCCAGAAACCAGTATCTGGTACAGTCAGCAAAAAAATCTATAAGCTCATTATTTTGTTGGTAGTCACTTATTTGAAATTGACATTTAATTATTCACTAGCATTTATCACTGGCTTTATTTCAATCACCTAGTAGCGCTGGATACAATCTGGCGAGATTTATTTGGTAATAAATAAATCACGCTATTTTTACACTGTTTTTAAGCCAGCCCCAACATAATAGGGAAGTTGACAAAAAATATCTATTTAGTCCGTCAGTTAGATAACCTAAAAATATTGAATACGTATTTTTGCGTTGAAATATCGTGTGACGTCACGGTGTGCTACACTTTATACTGACAAAGTGACGTCACAAGCTCCACTCCTGAACTTTGGCTTATCTTTGTCAGTTTTTATTTTATTTATTTGATAAAGCAAACAAATACGGGTGCAATATTATTTGATAATCTCACCGACAGAACAAAAAGAATTATCATTTTTCTACTCAGGAAAATCCCTGTTATGAAAAGGCTTGGTAGATTGTGTATGGAGGTGTGTGTAAAAATCAATACCAACTCAAATATGGGAAGATTTGATTTGGTCTATATTCTTACACCACTTATTTTTTTTTACACAGTCGGGTTCTTTGACTTTTAAAAAGTTTAGTATTGCACAATTGTCTAAATTCCAATTACATAAACATTTATAAAGTGTTTGTACCTACCACAGTCTATTGCAATTCTACGGTATTAAGGCGTGTTATTTACTATAGTTACAATGAGCACATTTTCTAAGCTAGCGTGACTCTTTGCTTCTGCTGGAAACTCGATATCATCTTCTGTTCTGGCGTCAAACTCTCGCCTCGGAATCTTTTATATCTGAAAAGAAGTTTTTGTAAAATTAAAATTCTGTCATTTTTAACTCCGTAATTTCGGGAACACAAAACAAAATATATAGATAGCCACATCCAGCGACGCCTACATAGAGTAGTTCGGACTAAAATGGCTACTATTCAAAAAGCTGGCAAAGCTTACTCCAATCCAAATGGACTGCCTTAGGGCTGATTTCACTAATTAAACTAATCGCAATTAGTTCAACTAAACTCAGTTATGCAAATACAGCATTCTCATTGGTTGAGACTGCTGAGAAACTACCAATCCGTTTAGTTTCTTTGGTGAAATCGTCCCTTTAAGTAACAGATATTGTTCGAATAAAAAATTTCGACTGATGATGAAATACTGTAAACCAGGCGGGGCATTCAATTTTATTTACAATAGAAACTTAAAATTTAAAACGTCGACTCAATGTATATACTCAGTTACCTATTTAAAATTTCGGGTAAGCCATTTTCAGTATTATTGGTACCTTTTAGTATTATTGATACCCATTGTTATTAATTTATTCTGTGTCATCATAGTGTTCGTGTGTTTTATTCTGTGTGTATCGCTGTAATATTGCAAATTATTTGTAACGCGATGTATACATGTGGAAGCTTGTAATTAACCATTTTCCTTACCTACGATTTTATTTATGTTGTTATTAGTCAGTAAGCTTAATATAAAGCCCTTAATATAAAGCCCTTAATATAAATAAATTTATTTTGAATTTAGCACATACGTAATTATTAGCACTTTCAAGTAGATACTCACATCATATCATAGAACAGTCTCTGTTGCATGGACAATGAAGGCTTGGTCTCCGCTAAGGCACTCTCTATGTCTTCCTTATACACCACCACCGATTCCATTGACTTCTCCTCGACTTCCATCTAGAACACATACTTATTTAGTTATTTTAACCGACTTCCTAAAAAGGAGGAGGCTATCAATTCGACTGTATTTTTTTTTATTTGTCTTACTTCAGAACTTTTATAAGGTGAACCGATTTTGATGATTATTTTTTATTTGTTATAAAAAACAGTCGTTAGTCTCTCATTTTTCTTTTCAGAAGACCGTCCTAAACATCTTCTTCAACAATATTAAATGCAAGTCTCTTGACAATTTGCAGAGCTATTCTGTAAAACACTCACAATGTAAAATGTTGATCTAAGCTGTAAATCCTCTGTTAAAATGACAGCTGAATTTTTTACAGAATGGATCTCTTGATTACTAGGGCACTTGTCCCACCGCCGACGCTCATACGGGTATACTAAAAATGGCCAATAATCAGTGCTTTGAAGTTTGCTATTATAACAATATTATTATTTCGTAGAATAGTATAATACATGGTGCACGTCATGGCGGCCATCTCAATGCGCCAGAGTTGGCGATTGATCAGTAGCATCAGTCAGCCGGAACATAGTTATTGTCTAAGATGCACGAGCTGTTCTCGGCGGATTAAAAAATCAGGCTTGACACAGTGATATAACAAAGTAATTAAGCGTTGTTGTCAAGTATTGGTGATGGATCCTGGTGATGGAGGTATGTAGCTTATACATTGCTTTACAAATGTTTATATCTTTTGAATCTTTTTCATGGCTTAAATTAAAAACAGTAAAAATTATCAAAAAATATGAATCTAGCTTAATAAATGAGTCACATCACATCATCAGCCTATTAATGTTCCCACTGCTGGGACAAAGACCTCCTCTCAGTGAGAGGGAATGGGCCGTAATCCACCACGCGGGCCCAGTGCGGTTTGGTGGATTTCACATGTCTTCGAATTTTTGGTTCTGGGACATGCCGGTTTCCTCACGATGTTTTCGTTCACCAATAAATGAATAATTTTCTTATATTTCCGGACTAGTTCGATTAGAAAAAATAATAAAAATTATAATCAGATCTATTATGGCAAATTAAATAAGAACAAAGATGTTGCAGAAAGGAAGCGTTTTTTTTTAATGAAATTTTTCGTCAAGTATACCTTTCCTGCATATGTCCATTATAAAGATAAAAATCTCAACCGTTTTGTAGTGAAACTACTGAACTGCTTCACCCCATGAGATCTAGAGTAACTAGAGATGAAAGCAGAGGTATTCTGGACGAGGAAAATTCGGAAAATGATGAATAAAGTGATTAAAAAAAATTGTGTTATATGCTTTTATTTAAAGTGTATAAGTCTGTATTATTTTGTGTTTTATTTAATGTCAATCGACTCTGATAACAATTATGCTGATAAAAGTTTAAAAAATATTTTTGGCAATATTTTAGTATCAAATACCCCTCTATGTGCGACGATCAGCGAGTAGCGGGTAAAGCTAGAAACTAAAAAAGAGTTGGCGAGCAGCGAGTAGCGAGTGTGTAGTTCCGATAGTTTTGTCATTCGGCTATAAGCGAGTGTTCTTGTGCGACGGGCGATTAATCGCGCCACTCGCTCGGGGCGGCCGCACTGTTGGTAGAAATCACCGCTGGTTGGTCCCTCGGCGTGAGTTCTGACCGCCAAGTGAGCATCGCTGAGCGATTATCGCTGAGCGTATAACTTTGATTGTACTTGTCGCTGCGACAAACTTGTGGTAAGAGAATACTCGTCGGCAGTGTGAATAGCTAGTGATCAACAATTACTATATGTGTCTCTTTTATTGGCATGGGATCTTATATCTTTTGTACGTTTTCGTTAATTCATTCACCTAGCTATGAGGAGCACGATGAAGAAATCGACAACGAATAGTTTCAGCGCAACACTTCAGCCGCGTTCGGTAAACTTCGTCTGGCTTCGGAAAAACATCGACCGCTCGATGTAGAAACAGTCAGATTCAAATAATCATTCTCACCAGTTGTGTCTCCAAGCGGGTTAGTTGAGCAGTGACTAGTATGGACTTGAGATCAGCGGGCGAGTATCCCTCGGTCTGGTCTGCCAACTCTTGAAGGTCTACTGCCTCGTCTACTAGCACACTCTTCGTTAGCGTCCGGAGGACTTCGTAGCGGCCTTTCTGAGGGAGACAAATAGAGAAATTAGTATTTTAGGATGAACAATAGGATTCAAAGGTTAAGTCGACTACACTTCGATGTGTGTGTAGTCTTTGACTTTAGCTGGCCTAGCAAGTACGAAGTTTCATCAATTTCCTAGGTTTCACAATTTGACCTCATTTGAGTGTGTTCCACGACTGGAGGCCTGTGACGACTAACATCAAAAAATTTGTTCAGATTGCAAATATAAAATAGAGTCCCCAGTTGATTTCTTGCTTCATGACTCCGCGTTTCCTTAAATCTAGCAGTAAAATAAGTCTCATCGGCAGAAACCTGTCTGGAAGTGAACTGCAATTGATAATATAGCACGGGCCACCGGGCCCCGCCCACTAGCAGCTGGCTCACGATCACAACATGTAGTACTCACTCGGTCAGGCAGCGCGCAGTACACGTGTCGCTGCAGCCGGCCGGCTCGCAGCAGCGCGGGGTCCACGAGGTCGGGCCGCGACGTGGCCACCAGCACGGGCCCCCGGGCCCCACCCTCGGCCCCGTCCAGGCGAGCCAGGAGCTGGTTTACCACTCTATCTGTTACTCCTGTTGAGTCGTGGCCTCGTCTGGTAAAAAGGGCAATAATTATCAACACGAAATACGTTTTCTGGATGAAAGAATGTCCAGTGAATGATGTATTGCGTGTGATACAATGACATTCTTTAAGTAAATTGATAATTCAGCCAGTATTCAATCAAAATCTAAATTGTGTCTTCTTGTCGCTTCGATTCATCATTCAGAAAAAATGGCATGGCTTTTCCTTTTGAACAAGTTTTTTATTAACCTGCAATGTGTGTAAGTTCGGGTCAAATCTTGCAACTGAATTTTAAAGCAGTTATCCTCCACTAATTACGATGAAATTTTGCATACACGTTTGGTTTGCATGACATGCACCGTAAGCTAAAAAGCTTTTTCTAAAAAGATTTTTTTAATTGGATAAAATCATTTGTGTCATAAAAATGGGATAATGCGTTACTGAGAACCAAACTTCCTCCGTTTACTGGGTGAAACTAATGACGTTGGTGAATCTTACGTAGGATTTTTTTTATGCACAATTGAACAAGAAACAAAGGGCAATGGCAGGAGCCCATACATTGTTTTTGCTGAGATTAAATTTCTACGTCTTTAAATGAAAAAAAATATCTAGTTTAACTCAGGGTCATATTCTGAATTAGTTTGTACAAGAATTTTTGTTCGAGAACGCCGAGAATAATAGATATTCAGTCAGGAACTTTTGTAGGTTATGTCTGGGTAACTTTTAATAATGTGTTTAATAGGAAATGTTGTTCAATTTCGTGATAGTAAAACGGCGTGATAGAAAAAAATAATGTAAAATATATACTTTCGAAAGTATATTAGTATGTTTATTTATACTAAGTGACTTTGACTTATATCAAAAGATTGTCGTCAACAATCAAGCTATATTTTTTTAGAATTGGATACTAGTATTTTTGCATATCATTAATTGAAAGTAAGTAATTCATTTATTTCTACTACACCACAGTTGTCTTACCAACATGCAAGAAACACCTTCACTTAGACATAAACTGTATTGTTGATTTATTTACTCTGTTTTATAACAAATAATTACAACAATAACAAATAATCACAACAATAACAAATAATTACAACAATAATTTTGAGCTGGGAAACTGAGGGTAAGATGCTCAAACTTAAGTTAGCTACGATTTAGTTCTTTGCTCTGAGCACAAATTGCATTAAAATCATAAAGCAGAAAACAAATTTTTGGGCCCTTTGACCTTGAACATTATTTTTTGCACACTGTTGATGAGGACTTTTCACAATTTCACTACAATGTATCCCTAACGTTCATGTAAATTTTCAGCTTCTTTGGTTTTATGCAAGGGTATCCCTGTATTTCGGGCTAACTTGACTGGACTATATTGCCATTCTTAATTCCAAAATAGACACAAAACCATCCCATATCGATGTCTAACGTGATCCTCAATATTTTTAGTAAGTAAAAAAGCTTTCTTTTTTTTTGTTTAAAAGTATTACGGTTTTGTATTCCCTATTAGTTAATAGGAATTGATAGGTGTACTTTGGATAAAAATGCGTACTAAATTATGAAGCGAGGTGGACACTTACAATAGCACTTACTTGGGCGCGAGACTGTCGAACTCGTCGAAGAACAAGATGCAGGGTCGCTTCATGTCTGCCCTGTGAACAAAATAAATGCCAGATAGGAGCAGTCCCAGCACTTTTGGATAGGATTCCAATAACCCATAGATAACTTCATGGAAATTCTGTTTTATCTCTCAGTTAAGAGTTTGCGAAGCGCGGTATCTATACTAATATAATAAAGAGGTAAAGTTTGTGAGTTTGTGACGTTGTAAGCTCTTGATTTACATAACCGATTTTGAAAATTCTTTCACCAGTAGAAAGCTACATTATTCCTGAGTGTCATAGGCTATAATTTATTTTCAAAAATATTGGAGATCCTTATGAAAATTGCAATAATGTAGCCCAAAGTAGCAAAATGTTGCCTTTAAAATTCATTCTTTGGCGTGCGCTAAGAAAACTATTGATGATACATAAAAATTACCTATGTACTACATTATTAAAGAACTCATTATTACCTACAAAAAAAATATATCTAACAATCAAAGTTCAGTCACAATAGCAGCTTTTATGTTCTAAATTTTAATTAGATTGCCGGTGCCATGTTGCTGAGCCGGGCTGGGCAGGACTCTATATGCGACTTATTAGTTACAAACATACTAACTTGTCAAATATATCGCGGACAGCCTTCTCGCTCTGTCCGATGTACTTGGACAGCAGCTCGGGGCCCTTCACAGTGATCATGTTCATGTTGGTTAGCCGGGCTAGGCAGGAGCCTATGTGCGACTTGCCGGTACCCGGGGGCCCGTAGAGTAGTACTCCGCAAGATTGAGACGGGAAGAGGGCTGGGTACTAGTGGAGAGACGAAGATTAAATGGATAATATAGTAAACGTTGTTTTCATAGGTTTTGAAAAATATCTCATTGTGAATCACTGCGAATTTGGAGCAAAATTCTCCGCAAATACAACCCCGCGAAATATACGCAGTTCACATACTGATGCTTGTACTTGATTTGATACAGATTACGCTCAAAAGGTACACGGTAAGCTTCGATATGACAGAAATCTATCTATCTGGAATTTGGGTCTTAGAAAATATTGATATTTTTATGGCTCGTCAATTTGTTACAAATCACTTTCGAGCTTCATGTTAGCTGTTTGATGAAATAGTAATTTCATACTTCAAGACAAGACACATCAGTGGTGTTTGAATTAGAATGGATATCAAGTCATTCTTATACATAGAGTTTAACTTCAACAAAAGTATCTCATACACTTCAACAAAAATATCTCATACACTTCAACAAAAGTACCTCATACACTTCAACAAAATTATCTCATACACTTCAACAAAGTATCTCATACACTTCAACAAAAGTATCTCATACACTTCAACAAAAGTATCTCATACAACTTACCATGATAGGCCAGAATATACACTCAGTAAGTTCTTGCTTAACCTCCTCCAGTCCTCCCACGGCTCCCCAGATATCGAATTCGTTGGCTTTCTCCTCGTCCTTCGTTATGTCTTCTACTAGGTGCGGTTTCGGATCGTTGGGGTGGGATTCTGGAAGAGAATGATTAAATATTACAACTTGTAGAGATGTTCCAATGACAAAAAGGTAAAATCCTCGAACATAAGTGATGTGACTAAAAGCAATGTAAATAAGACAATTATTAGCGAAAAAATATCTTAGGCCCAGTTCTGGAACGAAAAAAAATCACTAATATTATAAAAGCGAAAGTTTTTGAGACCGTGTGTGTGTGTGTTAGTATGTTTGTTACTTCTTCACGCTCAAACGGCTGGGCGGATCTGGATGAAATATACTTTTTATCCCGGAAATATGTTCCCTTCGACATTCACGCGGGCGAAGTCGCTGGCATAAGCTTGTCACAAAATAAATGTGACATCAAATTGGCAAACGCCCGTTAGCTGCTGTGATTGGTTGTATGAGTTTTTAGCAGCCAAACGCATCGATAATGAATTTATGGTGTTTAATTTTGGTTACACCAGATATTATCCCTACAGTGTGATAATATAGATTACTTAGATCTTAGACATGGTTCTTAACAACATGTCAACATACCGATTTCGAAAAATTTGTGAAAGTACTGTAAAAGTAAGTAAGTACTTACTTTTTCTCTTAACAGCTTTAAATATCTTCTTATTCAAATAGTCGATGATATCTCTGACGCTACTCCCGGCAGTGTCCATCGCTAGCTTGATGACGTCATCGTCTTCTACTTCAAACTCTTGGCGAATCTTGTCGTTTAGTAGATGCTTGAATAACTCAGTTCTTTCACCCTTAAAATAATATAAGGCCTTTTTAACGCTGCAGATATTGCTAGCGGTCGTGGTTCCAAAAAAGATCATTTTTGAATCCTGGTTACAAAAACTACGGTTTAAAAATCCAAAATCGAGCACATTATTTTTTTTCTTATCGTCGATAGGCTCGCGTTTGACCAAATATTTAATATTATTTAAATTTTATATTTATGATAGTTTCGATTTAAAAGTAGAGATTTTAGTTCTATTTAAAAAATTCTCTGTCCACAAAATTGTAAGTAGATGTAATTACTATTTTATGGACAGAGAAGTGGATATTGCAGAAACAGAAATATGCTTAGGAGGTTATCTCTGGAAGTATTAATCTGACAAAAAGCAACACTGTCACTGAGTATCTTTGGCTAAATTTTCGCCCGAAAAATAGCACATAGGCCACGAGGGCGAAACCGCAGCAAAAAGATACTATAAAATAAATTTTTGTCTCTTCTAATTTGTTTGTTACCGAGAAATCCCACCGCACTATTCCCAAATCACTGCAACTCCTGAAAGCCAGAATCAACACTGGCGACCACCGGAAAAGCGCCGAGGCAATGAAGTCCCGGCGAATGAATTTAACTGTCTAGGATCCACGAAAATATCAGAAAAGAATAAAGGAGGAGTAGGAAAACAAAACCTGTGAAACAAACAATTGGCCATTGGTTTGCGTGGAGATTATAAGGATCTCAAATAGGAAGCTACAGCAAGCTTGCCACGGTCAACCAGAATGAATGCTATATCTTTTCAGAGTGAAAGTATTGTTTTTCCAATCTTGATTGCAGTAGATTAACAATGTCAAAGTCAAATTTCTTTATATCAACTAGACCATCAAGCGGTACTTTTGAACGTCAAAAATTTAAAGTTAAATAAAAAACAAAGTCGAAATAAGTAAGTCGATTAAAAAGTAATATAATAATAATTGATTTTACATATCTCTTGCTCTGTAAGTACACCCTTACACCCCTGAATGCCGGGGTGTATGACTATCATTACAGCATAGGTTTTGGAATTTGAAAAAAGAACTGTCATACTCATATACTGCACAAAGAATATTTTTAAAAAGTTAATATTTTTTTTCTCGGTATCGATTAATTACTCGAATCGGAATCTAGACAATTTATTTTATAAAGATTTTATTTTAAATATGGAACTATTTGTTTCCACATCGTATGTTAGATGGAATCGATTTAAAAATCAAACTGACCAGCAAGATTTGACGCGCTTGCGTGCGTGAAAAAAAAAAAGGCAGTCTACTAGTAGGCGCGAAAGCATCGCGAAAATAATTAATTTTCTTGTTTGAGTTCTTTTTCAAAAGTTTTAAACATGTCTAGTGACGAAGACATAGATCTAACGCCCGATTTTATTAAAGAAAGGGCAAAAACAGTTGTCGAAAATATATTACCGCCGAACTCGAAAGAAAGATATGTAAAGGCATACGACGAATTTATGAAATGGCGGTCAGAAAAAAAAGTGAAATCTCTTTCTGAAAGTGTTTTTATATCATATTTTGATGAATTATCTAAGAGACTACAACCTTCTAGTTTATGGTGCTTTTATTCCATCCTAAAATCTACAATGATGACAAAACATGACGTGAATTTGAAAGATTTTTCTAAACTTACTGCTTTCTTGAAAAGGCAGTCTGACGGCTTTAAAAGCAAGAAATCGAAGGTATTTACTGCAGAAGAAGTACAGAAATTCTTAAATGAAGCTCCGGATGAAATTTATTTAGCAATAAAGGTACCTACGTATTTACTTGCCCTTTTTAATAAGTTACCAAAATATTTCACAAAAATACTATGCGAATTTGGTGCCTTTAATACAACTTATGTCTTTTTTACAGGTTGTTCTAATTTTTGGGATATCGGGAGCCTGCAGAACCGTGGAATTGACAAACTTGACAATAGAAAATGTAGAAAAACATAACAAATTACTACTCATAAAACTGCCTAACACGAAAACTAAAATTGACCGGTCATTTGTTGTGCATGAAGAATTTGCAAATTATGTTGAAAAATATCAAGCTCTTCGGCCTGAAAACGTGGATACAAATCGTTTTTTTCTTAATTACAGTAAAGGAAAATGCCACAGACAAGTAATAGGAAAAAACAAATTTACAGGCATGCCAAAGCAAATAGCCACATATTTAAAACTGAGTAACGTAGAGTTATACACCGGGCATTGCTTTCGCAGAACATCAGCGACTCTATTGGCTGATTCGGGAGCCAACCTCACTCTGTTAAAAAGGCACGGCGGCTGGAAGTCCAGCAAAGTGGCCGAAGGTTATATCGAAGATTCGATGGCAAACAAAAGCAAAATTACTTCTAAAATAACAGAAAATATAAACTTAAAATCACCACGTCAAAGCACATTATCTGAGCCATTTTTTAATGAAGAAAATAGTACCAGTCAACTGCCGCCATTTACGATGCAAGAACCTCAAGTCACTCAAACTCAAGTCTTATCATCACAAACTCATATTCAAACTATAAATATTCCTAAAAAGAACGTGACCATATCTCTTACAAATTGTAATAATTTTACAATTAATTTTAATTAAATACACATTTTTTTCTTCTTAATAAATGTTCATTGAAACCTGCTGTCTTGTTGTTTACTTACCTCACAATCGATATGTAAAGCAGAGTATTGATCTCGGGCGTAAGCATCAATTGTCATACAGCCCTTGGTTAATAATCTACTATTACATATCTCTTGCTCTGTAAGTCCACCCTTACACCCCTGAATGCCGGGGTGTATGACTATCATTACAGCATAGATTTTGGAATTTGAAAAAAGAACTGTCATACTCATACTGCACGAAGAATATTTTTAAAAAGTTAATATTTTTTTTCTCGGTATCGATTAATAAAATTACTCGAATCGGAATCTAGACAATTTATTTTATAAAGATTTTATTTTAAATATGGAACTATTTGTTTCCACATCGTATGTTAGATGGAATCGATTTAAAAATCAAACTGGCCAGCAAGATTTGACGTGCTTGCGTGCGTGAAAAAAAAATGCCAAAGCAAATAGCCACATATTTAAAACTGAGTAACGTAGAGTTATACACCGGGCATTGCTTTCGCAGAACATCAGCGACTCTATTGGCTGATTCGGGAGCCAACCTCACTCTGTTAAAAAGGCACGGCGGCTGGAAGTCCAGCAAAGTGGCCGAAGGTTATATCGAAGATTCGATGGCAAACAAAAGCAAAATTACTTCTAAAATAACAGAAAATATAAACTTAAAATCACCACGTCAAAGCACATCATCTGAGCCATTTTTTAATGAAGAAAATAGTACCAGTCAACTGCCGCCATTTACGATGCAAGAACCTCAAGTCACTCAAACTCAAGTCTTATCATCACAAACTCATATTCAAACTATAAATATTCCTAAAAAGAACGTGACCATATCTCTTACAAATTGTAATAATTTTACTATTAATTTTAATTAAATACACATTTTTTTCTTCTTAATAAATGTTCATTGAAACCTGCTGTCTTGTTGTTTACTTACCTCACAATCGATATGTAAAGCAGAGTATTGATCTCGGGCGTAAGCATCAATTGCATACTCGGGTTAATTAGCGCCTTCGCTTCGCTCAGGCGCCAAAAACCTCGTATGCAATTGATGTCATACAGCCCTTGGTTAATAATCTACTATTACCGTCCATTCGGAAATGTAGTTAAGTAACGTTTCTTGACAGTCGAACACATCTTCGCTTACAATCAGGTGAGATATAGTGGTCAAGCGCAAGCCTATAGACAATAAAAAAAAGAAAAAATGTCTATATAATATAGTGACTTACTTTTTCCAAATCTGGCACATCAAATTGAGCAGTGAACATCGGCTTCCCGCTGAACTGCCGTAATGTTGGATGGAGGTCCTTCATGCTCAGTGACGTCATCAGCACGCACACACCGGCACAAGTCTGTAGCAAGTGCTTTATTACTACTGCTAACCTGCAAGATAAAGACGATAGTATAACGTCACGCTTTTTAACCGCGAAGGCCAAGACAGAGTTACGCCTATCTTTCAAGAAATAATTAAATTATCACTAGGCCATAATCCAAAATCGTTTATTGCAAGAGACTCCAAGTGATGTCCAATTAAATTCAGTTTGATTCTAAACACCGGTGATCTAAAATCACACATGACAAAACAAAAAATACTCTTATTTATGAAATTCTGTTTTTAACTTACTTCCCAAAAAGGAGGAGGTTCTCAATTCGGATGATTCATTTTTTTTTATAGCAATATCTAACAATGTCTTAGAACCCTGGAATATTTTAAGGAACTACAGGTGCTACTTACTTCTCGATCGAGCCGATAGTGTCGTATTTTTATAAAATAATATCTATCTATTTGTGAGGGGTGGTTTGGACGACATAATATTTTTACAAGCTTTTATTTAACTTACAATGTATGTATGTAAGTGTGTTCGGGCAAATTTTGCAACTGAATTTTGTTGCAGTTATCATCCACCGATTAAGATGAAATTTTATACAGGCAATGTATGGTTAGCTAGGTGACGTCATTCTAAATCCAATATGGAGGACGGCCCAAAATGGAGGACTAGTTATTTTTTGTGCTCAGCGATGATATGGGTATCAAATGAAAGGGCTTGCAGAGAAGAATACAAAAAAAAAGCTTGTTGTTTTTTTATTAACATCAAATAGGACTCGTCCAGATTTCTGGCAGTGCAATCCCAATAGGCCTGTGATGATAAGGACGAGAGACACAACGTCTATTATTAGCAAAAACCTTACCTCTGATAATAAGCAATATCCTGAGGCGAAGCACCTTCCACATTAGGCGGCACCAGCGAGTCCACATCATCACAGATCAGCACTGCGGGGCTATGCTCCTGACACATCAGTATAGCCTTGCCCAACACTTCTGGAATGTCCTTACGACCTTTGAGTGACCGGCAGTGAAGTATATGAGACCAGACTGTTAGCTCCTTCTGGATTATTTGGCAGAGTGAGGATTTGCCTGTGCCACTTAGACCTATGAAAAAGAAACGAAGTTTGTCTTTGTTATGATGTCAGAGAACAACATAGTGATCATAAAAAAAGTGATAACTGTACTTTACAATGGTTATATCTGTCTTTCCAAAGAATATCAATATCTTTTTTTTAACCAAAAAGGGTTAAATATTTTCTTAAAATAAATCAATGGAAAGAAACTTACCAGTAACTAAAACATTGCTCTTAATTTCAGAAGCACCTTTAAAAGTCGCCTCTCTATGTATCTCAAAGTTCACATGCGACAAAACTTTCTCAACCAACGACTCCACAGATTTCATAGTCCTACAGTAATTCTTGTAGTCATAATCCAGCTTAGACATCACTGCTTTTGGTAAAGCCATGTCTGTATCATTCAAACATTTCGCGGCTATGGTACAGTTTCTAAATGATTCCGAATTCAACATTGTGAATTTCAGCTTCTCTGGTTTTAATTTAAATTGTATAAAGCCAGTACTGATTTCGGTATTCTGTTTGATCAGTCCGTTATTTATAAGGAACTTTTTACCAGAGTGGGTGCTACTTATGACACAGTTTTTGAAGCTTTCTATAACATCCTGGTCTGACTGCTTTTGGTCTGAATATGTCACTATATCTATGTGGTCAGGTTGGTCTATACTATCTCCTATTAGAGTAAAGATTATTCTCATTCCATTTTCAATATTAATTATGGCATTCAAAGATTTTGGAATAAGTACTGTTGGTATGTTTCTGTTGTGTACTTCTCGGCATAAACTTCTGTAGATAACAGAGTCAATTGGAACTATCTCTACACAGACATCATCTATAGCTATATTATTGTTCTCACTGTCATCATCACTTTCATTTAAGATAGAAGGTATATTTGTCATTGTAGACAAAATTATGGTCAAGTCTTTAAACTTTTCTTCAATGAAGTCTTCATGGATAAATACTGTGTAGGGATGAATCAAGTTCCTTTTGCCATCACTGTCAATAGGAACTGCTCTTAGAACTAACTTTGTTGGTACATTTAAGTACGGGGCAAGCATTCCGTTGTTAATAGCACCAATGTTTTTAAAATGTTCGTTTTCTTTAGGGACAGCGATAGTTGGGGCAGGATAGTTGTGTATGCTGTTGAAAGCATCCATTTTGACGATGATTTGGCTGTGGTTGACTAGAATGCCTGTCTGTTTTGGTGTGAACACTATTGGTAGTGATGCTGATATCCAAACTACTGTCTTTTGATGGGCTACTACTAGACGTAACTGATCCAGTATCCGCATTTGTAGTAGTTCTACATTGTGTTCCTGAAATAAATATTTGTAAGAATAGTCTTTCACTTTCACAATTTAGACAGCAAATCAACTGGATTATGTAGTATGCTGCTATCATATTATTATGAGTTTTAAAATTAAAAATATACTATTTATCAGTAAAAGTAAACAATGAGTTGTGCTTTTTATACTTTATACCTGTATGTAGTATAGTATGTAGTGCTATTCTGGGTGCATTGTCCACACAAATATGAATTTATTAATGTATGTACTTATTTAAATATTGTAACACTCATTTTTTTAAAGGAGTAAGTATGGAGTTTCTTGTCCGTTCTTCTCCATAACAAGCTACTTTTCCGAATGGACGGTAGAATCAATTGTTATTACTTTAAAATTTTAATAATTGACTTTCAAAACTGCCGCTTAATGGCCTAGTTGAAATAAATATATTTGACTTGACTTGTTTTGAGTCTGATTAAAACATCTTGGTGCAGTGTTATTAAAAACAACCTTCTGTTTGAACTATTTGAACTACTTCTTACCACTATAATAAGGAAATTTGCTGTGCATCAGATTAGAAATGTATTGATATTGTATACAAAGGTATTTCTGTTAATAAACTCATTTTATTTTTTATCACTGAGCAAATTGGGTGGTAATTACAACAAACGTAACTTACCAAGATCTCCTGATCGTCAGGGCTATCAGTCTCCACATACAGCTCATCCAGCACCTTAACATCTGCATATGGAGACACAAAAACATCTGCCGCCTCTTCTAGTCCTACCATCCGGCTGTATATGGGGTTGCAGGCGATGTGGCCTTCAGGGACTCCACTATTGAAAACCACCCATAGGAGAATCTGTTTGTCCCGACAGAGGACTTGTACGCATTGATTCTGGAAAAAGTTGGTACATCTATTCATATTCATGTAGTGATATTGCAAAATGTTTGTATTTATTTATTTACTAGTTTATCCGAGCATTCGAATGCCTTGCAGCAATTACACAATTATAGATAAATTTTCTTCAGAATATGCTGCTTTCCAACATAGGTGTATGTAGTGGATTCATGGACACCGTACAGTAGCGGCACAGCAGTGAGTCATGCAAACTCGCTTGGGACGTCTGATCAGGACCTGTTGTCTGTTGACAATAGTGAAAAAGTTGCACAAACTTTATGTAAGGATATAATTTAGTGTTGCTAAATGCTTGCAGCAACAATAATGCACACATGTTTCTACATTATTCTCACATACTAATAATTTTCTAACAAGAATGATTTACTTTACCAATATTTTGTAATTCTTTACTGATTTGAAAGAGAGTTCTTAATATTTTTTGCATTTCCTTTTCCAATTTCCATTGATATTTATCTACACCGTAGATAATATAATACTAGCATATTTACCCTTTGGAATGTGCAATGTGTAGCTTCATGTTTTGGACTGTCCGACTCCTTGACTTTAGAGTTTGAATATTGTAAAGCTATAACTTAACCATATTTTGTCTATGAGAGATTTACCAGCAAAGGCCAATGTTGAAAAAGACGCTGACAATAAGTAGTGTCATTAGAATATAAATACATAAAAAGTTGAACATTATTTTCTTTACACTGCATTGTTAAAACAAAAACAATGGGAACAAGAGAAATATTTTCTATGGACGTAAACAACATTCTAACCTCAATGATTAGCGTTATTCAGCGACAAATTGGTTTCGAAACTATAAAACAAAGGTCGAGGATTTTAAACATAATCATTAAATGGTCAAAATAATCACCTGTTCGTTATTTGTGCTGTACTTTGGACTGATATAAGCAAAGCAAGTCTTTTCATTGGTAAATGTTACTTTCAGCTTGACTCCACCCAACATTTTTATTTCAGGCACTGTAATACTTTCATAAGGTAACCTGAATTCATAAAACAATCCCTTTGTTATCACTATATTATTATTTTTGTTAAAAACTCAAAACAAAGAGTACAATGACCACAACTTATCAATAGCGTCGCGTTTCGATTCCGAACAATGTTGATTAATCAAGCATTTCGAAAGTGACATTTACGAAACAATTTATTTTTATTAATCATAATTTTTTTATTGAGAAAAACTACTCATTTTTATTCTTCTCCTGTGTCTGTGATATTTGATATATATTAGTATATTTTATATATTGTATGTTTGTAATTTATAAATAAATAATACACTACTTAGCTAAATTCTTCTCCTATTGCTCAGTCCATCCAAAGATTGTCTTTATGAGATTGCCTAGTGCGATAAGACTGCCTTTTTATTTTGAACGTTTGTCCTGTATGTTTTTTGTGGTGTACAATAAATTAATAAATAAACTACAAAATTTCGGAAAGATTGCTCTATGTATTCGGCCAATATTCGGCCATCACCATAATTCGCTTTTGTTTTTTTGGCCCCAAATTAAAATATTTCCTTCGTCCTGCTCCTGGAAGAACCCTCATCTTTTAGAAAAATGGTTCAAATTATTCGACGTTGAGTTTGGGCAAGGGCTCTAGCTCTCTAGCTACTCTTTCCATCCGTATGTGAGGCCAACAGGCCACGGCGGCGCGGGCCAGCATACTTATCTATGGCGCGGGCGGCGGCCGCAAAATTTCTATACTTCATAAAAGATAACTTGATCTCTGCGACAGCTGTCAGTATCAATTGGTATCAATACAGTTACAATAGCACTGGACAGGCTAACACAAACGTATACGACAGTTTGACATATGTCGCAGATATCAAGTTATTTTTTTATGAAGTATAATATCCTAGCACCTGATATACCTATATGATACTGATTAATTTTGATGTGCCGTGCCTCACCGAGGCTATTGATGCGTGGAGACTCGTTTTCCCGAATTCTAATCCCCCCGACAACACATCATCCCAGAGACGGTGTGATGAGCCGCTCTGCAGAGCAGCAAGCAGCCTAATTGCTCTTTCGAAAGGAATATCTTCACCAATATTTTTTGGCCGTACCTAAGTATTTAAAGAGAATTTGTCATACTCTTTCATCGGGTCAAACCTTGCCGTTTGGTGTTGAATTTCTTGGTCCGTGGGGAGCACTCGCTCACGCATTATTTAAAGATCTGTCTAAACGGGCTGGCTTTTACCTTGGTCAGCGGATAAACATTGCCATATAACGTGGCAATGCTTCCAGTCTTCTGGGCACAATATCAGTGGACAACGATGTGGAGGAGTTTTTCGACGCCTTTTTAACCGACTTCAAAAAAAGGAGGAGGTTCTCAATTCGTTGGAATCTTTTTTTTATGTATGATACCGATTACTCAAAGACGCCTGGACCGATTTCGAAAATTCTTCTTTTGTTTGAAAGGGTATACTTCCTAGTTGGTCCCATGGCAGTGTTGGGCAAATTTTAATTATAAGAACAATTAAAGATTAACAATTAATTAATTGGTAAATGTTACCACAACAACTAACAATTAATCAATTGTAATTATGAAAAATTACAACTAACAATTATTTAATTGTTAACTGTATTAGAACCAATTAACAATTAATTAATTTTCAATTGTTTTGTTAATTTTAATTAAAAATAACAATTATAAAATACTGCTGTATAATATAAAGCCAGTATATATAAATATACAATATACCCGTGTGGTTCCGGGTAGTAGAATAGTGTAAATGTACTCGTGCGGGTCGACAAAATGAACACGTTACGACTTGAAATGTTTTTGTTGTATACCTACGCTGTAGAAATATTTATCAATGCAACATTGTTATACATAAAAATAAACACAAGTTTTTTTTTCTGTAGAAAGAAAGATTTAGAAAAAATAAGCTATACTTACAGCCTTTGACCACATTTTTATTCGTCTAAAGTCTAATACTTATAGCTTAATTTTCCTAAATCTTTACTAATTTCATTTTGATACATAAAGTTAATTATTAGTTTTAATTGTTTTATAAAACAACTAAAAAAGTTAATTGCAATTATTTTAATTGTAAGTTGCAATTGACACACGTTAATCAAATTAATTTAATTGCAAGGTGCAATTAAAAGTTCAATTGCGATTAATTTAATTGTAATTAATTTAATTGCAATTACTTTTTTAGTCAATTAACAAGATAATTGACAAATTGATTGATTAATGCCCAACACTGTCCCATGGTCATCAGGTTAGGCTGTGATGATAGGATCCTGAAGAAATCGAGGAAATTCCTCAAATATTATAGGTATATATATATACGTATAGCGATTTTATATTTTCATCAACAATGCAAGCATTTGCACTCAGAAAGTATCATTTGGTGAAGTGGAACTGATGAAGAACACCACAGAGGGTCACTGGAACTCCTTAGTGATAAGTATGTCACGAGTATAAGATATCTCAAATAGCTAACCGACTATGATGAAGCAAATACTTTTAACAATTAGTACTTATGTAAATGGTACCATCGAACTGATGTGATGATGAAGCCTGAAGGTAGGCACTGGAACGCCGAAATAAAACAATGTATCCTAACGTGTTTGGGCTCATTGGAATCGTCGTGAGATGTAGATGTGTTTATTTGAGGTACCTACCAAAACTTAAAAGATAAAAATAAAAAAACACAAAAAAGAAATCTTCCAAAGTCGGTGTCCGAAAAAGAAAAACAGTAGGTAAAAAAGACTCCGACTTCGGAAAAGAAAGTAACTTTTCACTTTGTAGTGTTTTGATTTGTAGAATGGTATATTTTCAGGCAGCTTAGTGGATTAGTTACTGGGTAGTTTTTGTTTTGTGTATAAGTTTGTAGGTTTAATTAAATATTTTATACACTATATATAATTTAATATACATAGCATGAAATATCATCAAGCCTGTTGAGGAGTGGGCAGCAGAAGTGGACAAGGACTGTGTAAAGTGGACCAGATAGTACACCCACATTTCGCCGGCTATGTTTTAGGTCCCATGTATTAAGGGGCAGCCCTAAACCGGGCACAAATCCAGATTCCGAGCTGCTTCCGAGAAATACAAGCTGAAAAACCCAAAACTTAACACTTTGCCTGAGCCGGGAATCAAACCCTAGACTGGAGGTCATGCGTAACAGTAGCGCCTCCTCTTTGGCCATGCCATCTAACAGGGTAACTTAAAGATTCGATTCTTTTAGTTTCGATAATTTAAAAATATTGATTGCTGTTTCATCATGCAAAAAAATAATTCTTCTCTATGATGTCTGGAACGTCCCTGAAATGTTTTGACATTTACATTCCATTTTGCGTACAAGCACTTTAGAATAGTTTTACGATTATACTTTTCATTCCTTTAATGAACATTTTTGATTGATATTTATTATGTTCCATGAAGACATAGATAGATGTATGCTCTGCGAATAGGTATGCAAAACACCAAATTTGCCAATTTAAAATTAATAACGGACCAAAATTATAAACTGAACTTTGAAGTCGTACTTGTAGTCTAGCTACGTTTTTTAAATAGTTATCAATAAATAAAGAAGAGGTCATTCAGCTGAATGGTGATCAAATGCATAAATCGCAATGGGAAAAAGTATTCGACTAAAACCGTATCTTTACTAATAACAATACGTGTGGAACGGAACGTTAATTTGCATCCTCCATCCCCATTGGTTTTTCATTGGCTGGACCAATCCAGCCCAGCGACAGCCAGCCAATGAAGTTTCAAAAGTAGTTCAACGGTTTTTGAAGACGTTTCATCAGTCCGGTGTCTTGTTGAATTTATCTTAAAATTTAGATAAAAGTTATCATTTCGAAATTAAATTTAGGCCGTGCAACTTCTAAAGTAACCAAAATACAATCAAAACGGCCACCGCCGTTTATTAATTGTGAGTACAAAAAAGAACGTTAGATAACCGTTTGACGCTGTGCCGATGTTCGCTTGTTTTGCCTCCATTTTCAGTCGTTAGACGTGACGAGTTTGAAAGGCTTGTTTACGTTTACATCATAATTATATGTGAAGGACCGTTAAATAATTGTTAAACCGTGTGATTTTACTTCGTAAGTGAGTGCACGTGATAATTGTGGGATTGTTTCAGTACCTCCATAATGGCGCCAACAAGGTTGGCATCGAAGCCGATCGGCGTCAACGAGAACTTGAATGGTATACTGGGGCATGGTATTACGACAAGGAGTAAGCAGTTGGCTTCTCTGAAGACTCACAAGGATGTATTGAAAGTTCCAAATAAGAGGAAAGCTGATAGCCCTTTGAAAGATGTTACGGCGAAGCGAGCGGCGTTTGGGGACATCACAAACGCTTTCAACAAGGCTACCGCGCTCCAGGATAAAGACAAAATCATGGGGCTGAAGAAGGTTACTGTGGAGAGCAAAATGCTTCCTACTGTTAAGGTTTAAATCAATTTTTAATATCATTTCTAGTCGAGGGTACTTCTGCCCCTTGTAATAAATTGACATAAGCGTTTATGATCGTGCTAAGTCGTTAGAATCCATATCACCATGTGGTATAATCTTCTGCTAATAATAACAATGAAATTTGCAAATTTAATATGGGTCAATGAACTTTCCCTCCAAAACTTTTTGCATCAGAATGTCACTTTGATCTAAGTATTTGCATGGTAAATTACATAGACTAAAGTTTTAAAGCAAATAAATAGCTTCCCTGCCATTTTGGAAAAAAATAATTGTGTACTAACTTGGTAAATAGGTCCAAGGTCAATCAACCAAATGTGCAGAGATAATAAAGTTTGAAACTTTATTGTTATCTTTAAAAACTTTGTTTACAGTACATTTCCTGCAGTACTGTTTTATTTGTAACAAGGACAAAGTTTTTGTTATTATCTTGAGACTTTACCAGAAAGACTTATATTTGCCTCTCAAGTATTGAATATAGTTGTCAATTTCCACATTTGTCTTTGAAAGAAGCTGCTGATATCTTTGTCTTGTCCTCATTTAAAGATAAACCACCTTGATTTTTTACCACCCAAAATTAACCTTCGCTTTCCATTTTTTAGAACATCAAACCGCAGACAACCACTTTTAACGGTAAGACCTCCAAAGCAAAGACCCTGCAGAGAGTGGCCACAAATGCCATAGATGCTGTTCAGAAGCACTTTGCAAAGGAGATTCCCAAGCCAGTAGCCACCCGGGCTCAGAATGGCATCCTCAAGAACATTGTGGAGAAGAAGGACAATAAGAGTCTTAATCAGAACCAAAGCAATTCTGCGAAGAGTGATGTGTCTGAACCATCACTGTATATGACAGCTTTAGAAACTACGTTAGTTTTTCATTTATTACTTTATTTTCTTTATATATAACCCGGTTCATTAAAGAAATGAATCTAAAACGGTGGTGCTAAGTGATGTGTCTAAACCATCACTGTATTTGACAGCTTTAGAAACTACAATAGTTTTTCATTCATTACTTTATTTTCTATAAATATAACCGGGTTATACCGATTTTCTAGGGGACTTTTACATGATTTGAAAAATTAAGCTGTGCTGTGCCCCTCCCTTTGGAGAATACTTTTTTATGAAAGTGGAATTTATGTCTAGTTTGATGCGTAGCAGCTTTCTCCAGTGGTCTTATATTGTAAGCACCAGCTGATTGTAGGTACTGTATCTGTTTTTGCAAGACCTATGTTTGGTCAGTGGGTCGTTTTAGAGGTGTGTGGTTGAAGGGGAAGGGCTTTTTAATAAGAAACCATGGGTCTGCTTGAAAAGCAGTACAAGACTAACTTTATTAATAAAAAAATCTTGCAATCTAAATTACGACACAAAGAGCTATTATAATCTCTAATTCTTAAAAGCTATGCTTAAAACATTTTACTCTACAGCAGGTTTTGATAAGCTGCTGATTATTATGTAAGAGATGATAAATTCTTGTGACTACAGTCTCATTCGCCTAAATTCTCATTATATACAGCAGATTATGAGGAAAATATTTTTTTCTCATGTCCAATATTTATTTACAGTTAATTTCAATTACAATCTGTGTTGTATCCCAAGGTAGGTAGGTATTAAGTGTAGTATTTTTTAGATGCATGAATTTTCAAATTTATTAACATGGCAAACCAACCATTCTTTTTTCTTGTTATGTTTGTCATGATTTGTCTATGAATTGAGACTTTTTTTCACATATAGTTCTCGCCAATCTTCTTGGCTGCCCTGAAGTTGGTTACTATGGCTGCGGAGTAGTAAATCTCATACAAAAACACCAGTACCTAATTCTATTATGATAATATTTCTGGTGTCCTGGATATTCAATGTCCTTAATTGGATGACCCACTTACTAAAGAATTTCAATCACTTATGGTGATTTTGCTCACAGTATTTGGACTAACAATACTTTCAGTCCAACTCCTTCTGTTATGTCACATTACCTTCTGATATTTTTAACTTTTGAAGTATTTTTTGAGACCATGTTTCAGCATTGTGTCTATTCTGGTTATCAGCAAAAGAAATATACCTAACACAAAGTCCTGTGATTAACTTTACTTCCTCAGTCCCTTAGGATTGTATCCTCTCGCGGTCGCAAGCGCGACTGCTGCGTGTAGGGTCCTCGGTTTGAATCCCACATCGTATCTTAGGATTTTCTGCTCCGTTGGTCTCGCGGTCGTGAGCGCCATTGCTGCGCATAGCGTCCTGGGTTCGATTCCCAGGTTGAGAAAAGATGTTATTGGGATTTTCCAATAGGAATGGCTCTGTGACAGCCCGAAGTTTGGAAATTGGCGGTGTGATACTCTCGTACCTCGGAACGCTTATAAAAAAGCCGTAGGTCAACTGTCTGCCCTCTCTCTGGTTGTGTTTTATTGTCGTCGCTATAATATTTCCCGCGCCGATGGCTAGTCTACATTGAGATTGGCTGCCGGAGCCAAAATTGTTCTAGAGGCCTACTTTAGGATTTGCCCTTTTGCTTGTCTATCTTGCATCTACTATAACAGTACTGTTTCTTCAGCAGTGGCTCTGAAATATCAAAGGAGGAATACAAGACAATTAGCGAGAAACTTGACAAGGTGAACCTCGATGACACAATCCGTTCCCTGGACGAAGAGACAGAGGTGCCTCACAAGCCCCCCAGTGATGTTCCAGACTTTGACCTGGAGAACTGGAATGACACCTTCCAGGTCTCCAATTATGCAATGGATATATTCAACTATTTGAAAAGCAGAGAAGTAAGTATTGTATCTGATAAATAAGTCTTAAAACTTTATTAATGTTGTACATCATTCATTCATTAATCCATCTTTACACAATATGCAGCTCTGTGCAAAAAAATGAATCTAAGTCACGTCATTTTTAAATACTGTTTAGTCTGCTGAAGGCAACTTGGTTGGTTCTACATTGGTAGAGTGTAAATTGGTACCATATAGCATTCCAGCCCTTGTTTTGATGAAAGTGGGGCTAAAAAAAATAAAGACTGGCTGAATGTTCGCAACGTACCACTTTAAATGTTTTGTTCCGTAGTCTACTGTAGGCGGCATAAAATAAATTCCATTTGTAACCAGTGACACGTCTGCCTAAAAATACATAGAAATTATTAGTGTCGCGACAATAGCACCGTAATTGTGTCAGTTCAAAGAGTAGGGTACGGATTCTTTTCCTTCCATTCATCTACACTAATATTATAAATGCGAAAGTAACTGTCTGCGCGTATGTCTGTTACCTTTTCATAGATATCGCAGTCGTATCGCGATATCGTGTCGTGCTTTACCAACATATAACTGTCCCGTTGCTCGCGGTCGCAAGGATGCAAGCCTGACTGCTGAGAGGGTCCCGAGTTCGATTCCCAGATCAGAATAGTGGTATTGGGCGTTTCCAATAGGATTTTCACTGTAGAAGCTAGAAGTTTGGAATGATGTGACACGTAAAGCGGTTGGTTTGTTGTTCAAGATCAACGGCTTTACGTGCCTATCGATCTATAAGAACAGAGAATGCATCTGTATTTGTGCACACACTTCTGCACTATATCTCCGGCATGCTTGGCTAATTCGGTCGGGAGTATTATTATTTTTACCTAAGTGTAACTGGATCTCTCCATTCTAGCGCCTTTTCCCCATCGACGACTACCTCCAACGGATGAAAGGCATCACCTCGTGGATGCGGGCACTGCTCGTGGACTGGATGGTGGAGGTCCAGGAGAGCTTCGAGCTCAACCACGAGACTCTATACCTGGCCGTGAAGCTGGTAGACCTATTCCTGACCAGGTCTTCCAAGACGCTGCCAGAGAGGGACCATCTCTCGAAGGAAGAACTGCAGCTGCTCGGAGCTTCTGCGCTGTTTATTGCTTCTAAGTTTGACGTGAGTTGCCCCATAAATTTTGTATTATAAAAATTGGTGCTAAAGAATCGTATGTAGAAATGTGTCTTGTGTGAATGACCCCTCGTGCTTGTTATATGAAAAGCTAAACAACTAGGTCGCAAAAATTATACTATGGTAGATAAACATGTCAATAACTGAAAATATTTTGCATCAAATTACCACGGCTTTTCATTCAGAGTGGTCGAATTGTGTTTGTATGAAAAGGCTACGTTTACACGGCATTACGCGGCACATTTTTTATTTACGGTACCAATAGCGGGATGTTGCCGTTTGATCCCAGCGTTAAAAAACCTGGCGAACAGTGCCGTGTGAAGGTAGTCAATGACTGAAGATTAAATCTATTAATAAAACAGTTACGCGCAATGTTATACTCACTGGAAACCCTGGTTTTAAACCGACAAACTTACTGGACTTTACTCTACCCGCAGTTCTAGTCCTGAGGTAACTTATCCCTCTTCAAAGAGTAAAGACAATTTTATGTGCTGTTGATGCCATATTTTTATTATTAATTGGCCCGCGTTCAACCACTTTCTCACCTGATGGTAAGTGATGATGTGGTCGACGGTAAAGCACGCTTGCCTAGAAGTAACATATTGACTATTGACTTAAAGACCCCCAGGTTGTAACTATCATTGTTTGTTTATGTGTACAGGAGCGTATCCCCCCTCTTGTTGACGACTTCCTGTACATATGCGACGGCGCGTACACGCTGAGCCAGCTGCTGAAGATGGAAATGAACATCCTGCGCGTCGTGGACTTCGACCTCGGCATCCCGCTGTCCTACCGCTTCCTCAGGAGATACGCCAGGGTAAGACTAACTTTATCTAATAGTTACAGGAATAAAATCCTGAAATAATGTTGTTTACTGTCCACATTACATTCGCACTAAGAAGAGGGGACTGCCCAACAGTGACACTTTATGGTAAATGCTCTTCTACAGAAAGGTACGGTCAAATACCTAGGTATGCACATCGACAGAAGGCTTACCTGGTGCGAGCAAATAAAGGCCAAAAGGGCTTGGTTCACGAAGAATATAGAAGTACATGAGTACTTACAAATCCATTCTATCAAAGAGTTTGTGGAAACGTCATACAAGTTTTATAAGGAAAGACTCCAAAATCACAGATATGAACTCGCTGCAGCTCTACTGGAGTCCTCGGACTCCACGTACAGACTGAAAAGAAAAAGAATAGCGTCAATTTAATTTTGTTGATGGTACATAACGAGGTGGCGCATCGCAAGATGTGAAAAATGTCGAACTTGCAAATGAAGGAACAACTAATCTGATTATAGCTCAATGATTGGTTGTAGATGGAAAGAAGAAAAAAAAGGGTCTGCGACTAAGTTTAGGTAAACCAATTTTTCTTCAACTTCGCGAGTCGTCACTTCATCACCAGATACCGCTTTATTTTGGTTTTGGAGCAAATATGAAGTTTATACGACGACACGGATGGCGCAGTGGTTGAGGGATTGACTGCTACGCTGTACGTCGTGGGTTCGATTCCCGCACGGAATAATAATGGTATTGCCAACAGATGTTCCAGTCTGGTTGTTTGTGTATGTAAGTTTTTTGTTTGTAAAATGCATCCACGATACAGGAGAAATTCTATAAGGCAGGAATGAAAAAAAGAAGAATGCACTAAAACTCTGTACAAAATCGATATTATGCTGGCAGTCATTATTCATAGTCACATTTCCCTCTCCAGTGCGCGCGAGTGTCGATGCCGACGCTGACACTGGCACGCTTCGTGCTGGAGCAGTGCCTGCTGGAGTACTCGCTGCTGCAGCACTCGGACAGTAAGATGGCCGCCGCTGCGCTCTACCTCGCGCTCAGGATGAAGTCCATCGGACACTGGACGCCTACCCTACAGTATTATACAGGTAGGTACTAACTTGTGGAGCAGTGCACTCGGACAGTATGACTGACTCCCATATCGCGGTTGGATGTCGCGGCGGGAGAGGAGTGCCGGTATTGCGATGTGCTGCTCTCCCTAGCTTCTGCGGCCTGGACGGGGTCGCCACCTTCTGATGGCGGACGCGGTGGGGCCGTAGGGAAGGTTACTTTCCCCTACGGCCGAAAAGTGGTAGGTGGCGGGGCCACTGTCCTGACCCGTCACAGAGGGACCGAGGATGCCATAGACGAGGTCGTCTGGCGCCCATGTGCTGGTTTGGTCCCTGGGGTGGTCACGGCGTACAGTGTGTTCTGGTGCGCCGGTAATGGGGGGTACTCCCCAGAGGAGGGTCAGTCGGACAGTCGAGCCCGTGTTCCCGCCAGAAACGGCACTGGCGGACCCCGGTGCGTTCCAGTGGGTTGGAGTCCCACATAACTGCGCTTTCACCCCGTGGTAGCGTAGTATGCATGAGCATTTATTTCGCCACGTTACAAAAAGTATAAAAGTTTGAGATCTGCATTCCATCATCATCTTCCTGCCCACAATGTACTTTGGGTTGACTCAGCAAGTCTTGTTTTTCCATACATGGCTATGTTTGAAGTCAGTATTCTTTGCAGAAATATCAGAACCGACTACAAAAATGGCAGAGAAATGAACATCTTTACTGGCCCCAGATCATTTAGCAAATTGATAATTAAGTTAAGCCATTCCAGCGAAAGAGATATAGTCATAAGCCATGTCACTGGAACTCATAAAATTTAATTTCGCAGGATACGCCGTCAAGGACATCCTCCCTATAGCGATCGCACAGAACGCCACCCTACACAAGAAGCCCAAGTCCGCAATCAGCACGGTCAGGAACAAGTACTCCCACACGATCTTCTTCGAGGTGGCCAAGGTGCCGCTCATAGAGGATTCCGCGCTGTCCAGCTGAGGCCAGCCGCGTGGCACTTTACATGCTGTACAGGATATACTAAGGTGGGTCAAAATTTTCTAACGCCTTTGTAAAGTTTGTATATTATTCGGAGGCTAGTGGACGAATGATGTCTGACCCAAGTTGCAATGTACATAATAATCACGCTTTTTCTGTTTTCGTATTTATGTTTTTTTTTGTTGTTGTTTAATTTTGTAGCTTCATTAAAAAAAAAATCTTATTCTTAATTGTTAGCACAACTTTTTCGCTTGTGATTGATTCTAAATGTATTTTATTGGTAAATCTGCATAAATTGATAAGAATTTAATTTGCTCAGTGAAGGTTTATGAATTTAACAGACTAAAATGTCTGTTTCTTTATTATTAGTTAATCGAATTAACGATTGGTTTTAGAGTTTATGATTAGACTTTTTTTTAAAGACAAATTCTAAAGTGATCTTGCGTCAGACTGAACTCGGTCCTCGCTGCCGTAGACTAAGAAATCGCAAATGATAACTTTCGTTACTTAATTATTGTTATGCGCTGTCTAATTTGAGATATGTGAACGCTTCCAATGTTGCGTGTAGCTCGTTCACGCGATATGAATCAAAATTATCAAAATTCGGACCCTTGAGCGAGCTACAGACAGCCATCTAAAAATACCAGTAAAATGTAAGGTGCCACACGGCTCATTAGTGCTACGTTTTATATTTAAGTAGGTGACTAAACTAGACAATTTCTCTCGGGCTAACCACCTGAGTGGATAAAACACTGCCATTAGAAGAACATGTAGGTAGTGACAAAGTAGATCCATTAAGAATTTGTGTAAACGCACGAATTGTTAAGCGTTATAAACTTATGGTATGAGTTGTTGATGCGAAGTTTATTTACTTTCGGTAAATTAATATAATAAAGACTGAAATGTTTGTAGACATGATCGAAAGGAGCGGAGTGCCAGCGCATTACCTGGCTAGATTAATTTGTCAAATATGTGCCATATACAGCTATGGCATGTGAAACTCGGACGAATTGACTAAGAGGATGAAGCCTCAATAAATAACACCAGTTGAACAGAGAAACTAAGTTTCCACAAAGCAAAGCGTTTGAAAATATTAATAAAAGACTCAAACCAAAATCTCATCATGTCCTGTCTGACCTCAATAGAATTTTTACCAAAAAATGAATACCTAAAATCCACGTTCCAATATCGTTTTACTTCCGCCTCGCTGCTTATTATTTAATTAGAATAACGCTGTCTTCCTGTAATCAAATATGGGTGTTAATCGGCTAATGTTCAAATGCATATTTATCAAAAATGTGCTAATATTGTAACACTTTGATATGTCATTTCCCAGACTGAGATTTAAATTCTCAAAGACTAAATAACTATTTTGAAAGTTATCAAAGTGTATATTACATGAGAGCTTCCGCTTTTACGATAAATATGCAATGCTTAGGATTATTGTACGACTAGGATTTGTTGAATCTTTAGGAATCGGACGCCTACACTGCAATTGCGATCATAAGTGTTATACATAAAATCATCATGACTCATAATAGATTTCATTACTACTATTTTAATCATTCTAGATTTTATATTAGGTTATATATCATACTTGCATAACACTTGTGATCCGACCGTACTGTGTAGGTACAACGAGCGCCGGATGTGAAAACGTTTTTATACATAATATTATGTATTCTTGGCAAGCTTTGCTAATACTCTTTTAATTATAACTATTATTAATGGATTTTTGTAATGTTTTAATATAATTTAATTTACATAGTAATTATTGTGAGATTATTCGCATCATTTGTCATATGTTTTGTAATTTATCGCATTTTAAAGAGTACAAAATATTGGAATGTTATAATAATGTTGTTCGTTTAATAATAAGTTTTAGAATAATTGTCACTTTGAAAACTGTTTTCTTCTTGATAACATTTGTCGTCTAATTATACAAAGTTAATGTAAACCTGACGTGTAAATAAAAGTGATTTTGGTTTGGTGACTATGTTTTTGATTATTAACTAGACAATTCCTTACTTTAGACATTCACTAAGTTCGTTCGTTCACGACGCGACACACGACACCGCAAAATGTGGTCACGATTCAGAGCTCCATATATTTGTATGGACCGTTTGTTCATTGCTCGACACCGCACCACACGCGACACGATTTTGGTTTTTCGGCTATGTCGTCGATGCCGCTATGTCGGTTCGGTTTTTATGCGGTGACGATTTAGCGGCTTAACAAAGCCGTTATGCGCATGTTGACGACACGACACACCGCATCGCACGACTCGGCGTGGTTCGTCACTTTCACGCTTATAAAAAAATACAAGTGCACTGCAGTGTCGTTGCAGAATCGTGTCTAGTGAACAAACGATCGGACGACAGACCGTATGCAGTGTGTGTAGTGTCTTAAAAATCGTGACCGCAAATCGTGTCGTGCGGTGCCTCGTGGACAAAGTACCTAAGGTCAAAACAAACTGACACAGTCGCAGAGAAGCGACGCGTCAGTCTAAAACTGTCCATTGCGTATCGACCCCTATCTCCAAAATGTAATAAGAGAAACAAAAGATACAGACAACTTCGCCTTAAAGTACGCACAAACTCAAGCGCATCCGCACGGATCAAAGCGACAAAAACCATTTCGCAAAAAAAATAACAGACTTCAAAAACAAAACACCTAAAGTGTCTTTCATACCTCATGTTTTTATTATCGTTTCGCGACACCGACTTCGAAACGAAAGTTATTTTGCACTTTTTAGTTTTTTGTTTTTGAAGTCGGTAATTTTTTTGCGAAAAGGTTTTTTTTATCTCTTTTTAGTTTTGTTTCACCATCACTAAAAAATGAGCAAGTTCCATAGGAATGGCAAAATACTCATAATATCTCAATTTACACATTCACGTGCTGCTTGTCGGAGTTCGGTTGCATGCTCCATATCTTGAAAACTGTCTAACCGATTTTGATGAAACTTTCACTATGTTGAGAGATAATTAATCCAATAAAAAAAAAGTTCATGATCCGAACTAGTTTCGGCGAAATGTGTGGACAAAGATACATACATGCACATAACGGATCCATGTGGACGACGTCACGTGGTACCCATTTATTGTATACTAAAACCTCCAGAATGTAATAAATACTTTTCTGAAAAGCCGCGAGATACGTTTGTCCGCGAGAAAATCGCGGACAAACGTACGGGTCAAACTGAGAACCTTTTTTTGGAGTCTCTTAAAAGTGAGCTGCAAGTCCCTCACTACTACTTAAAGGCGCGCACATCCAACAAATTTGACGCGTCACCGTCGTTTTGACTCGTCCTGCACATTTCACAGAGTCGAGTTGAGCTGTCTACCTTGCAGGCGCGTGCATTCGACTAGGTATGGCTCTCCTGGTGGTGGAACATCTTAGTGGAACGAGCGCATATTTATTCCGTACTCCAGTTTGTACATTTTCAGCTTTTTACGTGACGTGCTTAAATTCGGCTATATAACGTTTTTAGAAAACTTATCAAAAAAGGAAGTATTTCCTGTAATTTGTACGACAAATGCGTCGATAAAAAAGAGAAGGTTCAAGAATTTTTCATAGCTTCTTGGTATACCGATATTCGATTGAATCTCATGAGCTATACGAAAAGTAACAGTTATCATCTAGAGTGGAGTAGATTTATCACAGCTGTTAAAGAGTTTATGTTCGTGAAATAGAAAGAAAGGATGGTAAAGTGAGCGTCTACACTACCTACCTACCCTATATATCTACCTTCTCCACCTACCTGCTCTACTTACCTACTCTACCCACCCTCCCAGGAAAGGACTAAAAACAAAAATTGTTCACGTGGGAGGGTGTCCCACGTGAACAATTTTTGTTTTTAGACCTTTCCTGTATTCGGGCGAACAAAACAAAAAAATAGTTATTCAAACTGGTCCAGCCGTTTTTTAGTTTTAGCGAGACTAACGAACAGCAATTTAATTTTTATGAGAAGATATTCTTGATTCGGATAGGTTTTCTTCCTGTGCCATTCTTTATTTGGGATCGGCCCTCCTATGCCAAGTTGGTCCATCCTGGGTTGTCGATGATGCTAAATAGTACATATAGATTACATTTTTTTTTAAATATTTGTACAGATATTTCATCGAAATCTCGATAGCTTGGGAGTCAAGAACGAGCGAAGTTAGCCCGAAAATTAAAGAAATACGCTAGTCTATGCGGAACGACAACCGTTATAAGAATTGAGGGCGCAGCTGTGTTTAATTACCTTGTTTGTTATGCTGACAATACTGTTACGTTAATAAAGTGCGTCTGTAACGTCTTGATATTTTGAAACTATGTTAAAAATATTATTATAATGTTTTAAGTGTGTTTTTTGAAAAATTACTATAGTGTTTTATAAAATTCATAATGTTAGTTCTATTTTACGCCACGACGGTTCTCATTCCGCACAGACTCTACTGAGAATTACGTTGCAGAGATAGGGGCCCAGGGCCTATATGCTATGTATATTTTTAGATTGACGCTACGACCTTGTTTAACTGTACTTTGACCCTAAACATACTGCGCGTAACAACAGTTGTGTAAGTAAAATCATACAGTTCGAAATAAAACAAAGAAAATTATTCATGTTGTGATTTAATCACACTTGAAAACAAAATGGTTTTTCCAGCAGTCAAACCTGACGTCTTGACTAATACATACAAAAAATTTACGAAACAATACCTACTTATATTCATAGGTAAAATTAACGCTCGGGACAAGATGTCTTGGGCATAAATGTGGAACTTATATACATAGCACAAACTATATTAACAAAATGCAAGTTTGGGTCACGACCGCAACCGTGAGGTATTGCAACAAAAATTGTACAGCAGAATGATGTCGAAAAAAAAATACAAATTGATACTTCAAATATTTATCACAAATCATATTCCTCTTATGCTGAGAGGGCTCATCAATTTAGATACGTATTTACAAATTATTTTATTGAGTTGAAAATGATTAATAGTGATAGTATTATCGAGGTTTTTGATAAACAGATCACAATATTAGACTGGCTTTCCAACAGAGTGGAAAGGAACCAAAATATTTTATTTTCAAAATAAAGCTACTATACTTCAGCCGTATTGCGTAAGTGAATACGGCAACGCAGAGTTTGACCGCTATCCAATCGACCAATCACACAGACGGAAATCCACATCGCGTCATTCATCTCGCATGTGATTGGTCGATTGAATAGCGGTCAAACTCTTTGCGTTGTCGTATTCACTTACGCAATACGTATTGCGTAAGTGAATACGGCAACGCAGAGTTTGACCGCTATCCAATCGACCAATCACACAGACGGAAATCCACATCGCGTCATTCATCTCGCATGTGATTGGTCGATTGAATAGCGGTCAAACTCTTTGCGTTGTCGTATTCACTTACGCAATACGGCTGCTGGTGTATTTTTATCTCGCAAAGTTATTGTAGAAAGCCAGCCTCACAGTATGTTAAGTTACGGTCTGTCTTAAGACGAGCGGTATGGGAATTGTTTACTGTTGTATTTTTTACATATCTAACTGCCTCCCCTAACTTACAATTCCCATAGATCTAATGGTGCTTGCTCCCACACCGCTGTTTAAAAATGTTTACAAACATTAGTAAATGTATTAGTGTTAGAAAATGTTTGTAAACATTTTTAACAGCCGGAGTGGGAGCACCATTAGTCATTTAAATACCAGTTAGCTAGACAACTATAGCTAAAAATATGTAGATCACAATTCCTAATGATATCAAAAATCAGATAAGGCAATGATTAGGGCGGGTATACACGTTAGGGTATTCGGAGGATTTAACTTGATATAAAATATTGCACATAGTAACGCACATGCCAAAGCATGGCGGGAATGGAAGTGTCTATGCTTTGACGCAGAGAATGGAAATGCTTGTTTGGAAGCGAACCTGACTTTCGCATGAAAGAAATTCTGTTAAGACTTGTAGGTTCACTTTACACCGGCCCTGAAGTCGCTACTCGTTAAGCAGTACCTCACTCCCGTTTTCACATGTGTTGGTGAGTTCGCAGCGGTTTACTTCGAGCTGCGTTTTAATAACTAGGTATTAATAGGTAGAAACAAATTTGATGGCAGATCGGCATAGTAGACGCTGCAAATTCATGTGACAGCGGGGATGAGGAGTTGGGTACTGCGCAGTGTACAAAGTCATTAAGTTTGAACCGACCTATATTTTATATGTTTTATCTAAATATCTATTTTGACATTTTTTATAGATTAGCTAGATAGGGAAGCAGTTTATTATCTGATTGGCTGGTCTATATCTTACAGGTATCGGCGCAGTTTAAGAGTGCTGACCTTGATTGTGCAGAAGTCGATTTTTTTCGTTTGTTTGGCGGGGGGATTGCAACGGTGAAGCTGCCGGCGCCATAAACTTATTGGTCAACAGCAGCCGTATGCGTAAGTGAATACGGCAATGCAAAGACTTTGACCGCTATCCAATCGACCAAATCGACAATCACAAAGACGGAAATCCACATCGCGTCATTTATCTCACATATGGTTGGTCGATTGGATAGCGGTCAGACTCTTTGCGCTGCCGTATTCACTACGCAATACGGCTGCAGGGTCGCCTTCCCTTGCCTCGAGTTTACTAGATACATGAGCGAATTATTGTGTTAAATGAGAAGTTCCGCTGCATAGTGTTTGATTTCATTCGTTGCGTGGCAAATGAAAGATGGCGAAAAAAAAAAGAGTGAACTAGGCAAGCACGAAAAACTTATAAAAACTGTGTTTCTCTTTTTTTCTATGTTTAATCTAGTGACATATTTATATCCAAACCACACTGTGTTAAAATTAGCTTTTAAATATCCATTCTTCACAAAATTTAAACTACCTACAGACAAATAATTGGTTCAAATCACACAGTAATTTTATACGTGAATGTACACATGCGCAAATCACCCCACGACTTTTGCCGAGCGATTCGTGCCGGTACCGATAATTCTGCTTACACTGGGTTTATGTGTGCAAGTCACTACCATTTGTTCATTTCTGTCTGCGCAAATAAGACACTTCTATGAAACCGTAACGTGTAAGTCCCCCTTAATTCTTTATTTAGTAAAATCCTTAAAATTCATGAGGTGACACAATAATAAGAAAGTCCGTTTATTCGTTCACTTCGTAAGTGACTGTTTTGGTTACAACTTAAATTACGATCGGCGGATTAATTCAATCATTAATTTATGGGGCATGCGTGGGTCCAGAAATATCTTTCAATGTGGTAAATATGACCGCTAATATGTATTTGTATTAAATTACACTATTACAGTAGGAATACTGTTGCAAGCAACCTTAAAAATTTAGATTGATCAATGAGAAAAATATAATTAGATGCCTGGATTAATTCCTTGGTGTTAAAAGTACAATAAGAATTTCCTGCCAAAAAAATGTTCATGAGAATTGGTGAAAAACACTGGATCCAAGCAAGCCGCTTCACATTACGACAATAAACTTCAAATCACAGAAATATTCGACTGAACTCCAAAATAACACAAAAAAACCCAGCAATTTTCTTACCAAATGTAAAAAGCGCGTTATTGTCGCAACGCGAACGAGATACAATATTTAAATACCAATGACTATATAAACAAACCTACACGAATATATCGTTCCTGCAATAATACCTACACGCTTTCGAGTGTTCACTACGCTAACTTACGATACAAATTATATACATTACGCGTTCTATACACGTGAACGCTTCTAGTTATATTTACAATAAAGTTTTGGATGCTTTGGCTAACAATAGGGCACTCGCTTTAAGTGTCTCGTAAGGTACTTGGGACACTGCTTAGTAGGTACCATGGATAGTTTTGATCTATGAAATTCTATTAAAATGGCATAGAAATAAATAAAACATGGTACTTTTTACTTCCATAGATCTAAAAAGTTGTTATCGACTCCAGCCAGCCTCATGACAACAATTTAGATGAAAGTAGAAATTAGATTAAGTATTTTATTGATATGAGAAACTGGGCAATGCAACAAGTACCAAACGAAACTAGCTTTACAGTTCATTCCTATAAAACTAAAACTACGTAAATAATTTCAAGTTCGTTAGGAACCAACGTAGTAGGCTACTGTATCGGAACAAATACACGAATTTGAACCCTATGAAGATTAATACTGGGTTTATAATGGCTGTCCTTACTTCTATACACATTATAAAAGGACGCATCAGTATAAGAAAGTCATTAAAACCCGTAGTTTAAGAATTGAGTTGTAAACTTTTGCGTAAAAAACTATCCACGACGAATATTAGATCTTAAATGGTAATTTTATAAAAGCTACTATTCTAAACGCTATAAAAAGTCCAAATGATAAAAGTTTGGACTGTAGGTAAATCCGGAGAGGTTGGCAAGAGATATATTTTAACGAAACTATTTACGCAAAAGTTTCAACTTTCAGTGTGAACATCAGTGTCTCATCGGACGCTATTAGCTAGGATTTGAAGATTTGTGGTTCTGGACATCTGTGGCGTCATGTGAGCACTCGTTCATGGGTTGTGCGCGGGGGGACACTGGCCTGAAGGTGCATTCTAGGGAGTCTGAGTCAGGTGTGCCTGGAGTGGACGGCGTGAGTCTGTCGGAGGTGCACATACGCTTGGAGAGTGGCGAGTCGGCCTCGTCGCAGCGCCGCTTGCCCGGCAGCATGTTGGGGCGGCTGACGGGGCTGAAGCTCGACGCTCGGATGGCGATGGGGGACAGGCTCCGTCGCGTCGTGTACTTCCGCGTTGGCGAGGGGGACACTACTGGTGAAAACCTGGAATGGACAATTTATTTATTTATTAAAAACTTGCAACATGCAGGTACATGGTGGGCTTAGTGCCCGAGGCATTCTCTGCCGGTCAACCAAGAGAGTGATGGAGAGATAACATTGCAGTTGCATGAAAAAAAAAAATAATTACTATTATTGATTAACTGTTCAAGTCAGAGCGTTTTGTTTCTGTGTTCAGGGAATTTGATATGAAAAATATCATCGTGATCATAATCATCCGAAAAACTGTTTAACTGTTGGGCTGAGGCCTACCCCCAAAAATCGCAACAGCAACTGAACCTGCCCTGTTTGGACCTAGAAGGGATTTATGCAACCTTTACTAGGTCATTGGTCCACCGACAGTCAGTCAATGAACTCACCCTATCGGAGTCGGACTGATTTCGTTAAGGGTAAGCTACCGTACTATCTACATTGTTTGTGAATGTTACCGATTATAGATTATTGGAAGTAGATACCGCGGCGCTAACCGGTTCAAGTCAGTAATATATTATTTCGCGTGCGTATTCTAATTAGCGTAGTACTAACAATAACATGACGATTTGACAAGGCTCTAAGTACAATAGTACATTTATGATCAACACTTTAATTCAGTTATCTAGACAAAAACATCGCGTTTTTATCTGGCATTGACATCATTCTAAAGTGTCTATTAATGTTTCGTTGCTAACCAGAACATTTCTATCTCTCAACATAACAAAGCTTGTTTCTCTCGTTACAATTATATAAGTAATTAAATCAGAATAATTATGATATTTTTCTTTGCAAAATGCCCATGTCAAACGTCCAGGGCTCGACGATTGGCCTGACCCGTCTGCAACTTCAACTGCATGCCGTGTGGCCAAAATCGGAACTAACGCAGCCATCTTATCTTCCCATGAAAATTTCACAAATTTTTACCAACAACGCCTCCCTCTCAATGTCGTTCAGGATTCAAAAGATATTCTATGTATTTATAGTTATGTACCCGGTGGTAGGTAAGTAAGTATCTAGGTGTCCTAGTGGGTGAGTAGGCCCCGCAACGATCCTCAGGTCCTTGCACGACTGATCAGCATGACAGAGTGGATCTATCATATTTACACAGTGGTCAGTACTTAGGTGTCCTAGAGAGTGAGTTGGCGAGCGCCGCGACGAGCATCAGTTCTTCGCACGACTGCCCCATCTGCATGGCCGAGTGGATCTATCATATGTACAAAGTGGTGAATACCTAGGTGTCCTAGTGGGTGAGTTGGCGAGCCCCGCGACGAGCGTCAGATCCTCGCACGATTGCCCCATCTGCATGGCCGAGTGGATCTCCCTCTCATGCGCCACCTCACGTGTGTTGCTGACGTCCGCACACTCCTCGGTACGCAGCTGGGCGACACGCGGAGCCATCCGCGCCCAGGATGAGCTCTGTAGCAACAAATAAGCACCTGTTATAGAAGAGAACTCTTAGAAAAATTATCGTTTAGTAATGTGTGAAAATATATGAAAATAAAACAAACGTGCCAGAACAACAGATAATATAATAATAGCATACAGATCCGTGACACAAAGAAACCGTGCCGACGTAACTAGCGTTTTTCGTCTGATAAAGATGATTAATTTTATAAGTACTTCGATCGCGTTCGTTTCCGTTCCACGGCTATAGATGGTGTTAGCAGCGACTTGCAAGTAAAAGGATTTTCTTGGTTCGGGACTATTTTTTTCTTTGAATACAGTGACGATTTGTTTTATAGTATATTTTTGCAAGTTTTTACAGTTTATCTAATGTTATGCCATAGAAATTTAAAACCGCGCCATCTATTGGAATCAATTTTAAATGATCCGTTGAAATTATCTTTGAAATGTGAATAATTTGCCCAATATTCCATAAATTTGTGTTTAGTAGACTTGAATAAAAAAGAACATACAATGTTTATGATCAATTCTAGAAAATGTTATGTTATTATTTTGAGTCTGTATTTCCTAATTGCTATAACATCCCAGATTTTGAAATCAAGAATGAGTATATTACTTTTAGGAAAGCGTTCTCCATAGTCGCACTTCATCGATAACCATCAGGTGAGATAGTGGTTAAGCATAATCTTATCATCATTTCAGCCGGTTCTGTACATCTCGCATCCCGCGGACTTCCGCGGCCTTCCCGATGTCATCACCTTGTGGGAGGCCTTGCAGAGCTTCGTCTTCTGGTGAACCTATCAATAATAATACAAAACAAAAAAATACTCACGGCTACATTGACTGGCGATGTGACGGGTCCGAAGGTACCACTATGTCGGCGTGTGCGCGCGTGATTGTTGTTAGAGCTGAACATGCTGAAGATCGACGTGTTCCTGAAACAAAATTGTTGCCAACTTTAGATCAGTAGTAGTTCTAAATCATCAGGTTCTAACCTAACATCCCAGTGCAAATATTTGCAGGTATTTTTAATAGTAGAATAGGTTGCTGCCGTAATCGGTCAATGTTGCGACGCTTGGGTGGAGGCCTATGTTCAGCAGTGTATGATAGAAGTGGAGGAAAGGAGGGTAGTTAAATGTTCCACTTTGTCAATAGACTGGAACTCTATGACAATAATATGGCTCTCAATATAAAAAAGCGTGTTGAAAATGTTTTAACCATTCTTATTTAGAGACCATGCAGCTTGCTTTTTAGGGTCCCGTACCCAAATAGTAAAAACGGGACCCTATTACTAAGAATCCACTGTCCATCTGTCTGTCTGTAGGCTGTCTCATGAACCGTGATAGCTAGACAGTTGAAATTTCCACAGATGATGTATTTCTGTTGCCGCTATAACAATAAATACTAAGAATAAATAGTTGGGCTCCCACACAACAAACGTGAATATTTTGCCGTTTTTGCGATAATGGTACGGAACCCTTCGTGCGCGAGTCCGACTCGCACTTGGCCGGTTTTTTTGCAATAGTTAAACTGCTTTCTCTCAACTTGGGCACTTCAAAATATTTGACCTAGCTCTCTTCTTAATCGCTCTCTCACTGCTGAGAATCGCGACTCGCGTTTCGGACTGTCAATGGTTTTTCTCCATCTCTTGCGATCAGCAGCCTGGTGGAGTGCGGCGCTGATCAGTACCCTCCAGAAGCTCCGACCACCGTTTGGGGCTTCGGCCTCTAGGTCTGATACCCTCTATTTGCCAGTCACCATACGGCGTTCCTTATTATTGGTTCCTCTGCGGGCAATTTGAGCGGGTCGAAGTATCTCATGATGCGTTGCAGGCAGGTTGGAGACAGTTGTTGTTTCTCTAATTCAAGTTATTTGAGGATCGAGATATTTGTGCGGTTGCTGGTGGTACATGGTATTCTTAAGGTTCCCCTAGTCGACGGCACGAACTGTTTTGTGCGCGAGATTAAAATGCATGCTATCTCATTCGACAACACGTGCGAAAGAGATAGATGCTGTGATAAGCAGTAAGAAGCTAGTTTGCGTACGAATTAGCATAATTTTATGAACCGACCTTTGGGTAGTCTATTTATCATGAAAAAGCGACTAAATGTATATTTCCAAAATTTAATTATTTGTGTTGTTGAATTACTAATCTATACCTGTATGGAGGCTGTTTTGCAATTTTCCTACTTCGTATTTTTATCCGCCCAAAGATGCGTTAAAATTAATGTTGAAATATGGAACTTTCGACGCTCATAACTTTCAAATATTTTTTTTTAACTTTTGTTTCCATACAGGGCTAGACAATGATGAGAAAAATTGATATTTTTTTTTTTTTTGAACGTACATCGTCAAACAGTGAAGTAATCGCCAGACTATGTTTGTATGGAAGAATGATCGACTAGTATAACCTTAATAGGCGGCGCCAGAACCACATTTCAAAAGCGTTAATTATTTGCCTGTTGGAAGATTTGATCGTACAAGTATCTGACCCATAGAGAAAGATAGAGAGACAAATCTAAGTTTATCTAGCTAGTTATACAATAAAGGAAACGTAGCCTGAACAATCCTGTGGCACTAAAACCATCGCGGACCTCAGTTTTTAGGGTTCCGTACCCGCAGGGTCCAAACGGAGCCCTATTGTTGTCACTCACGTGTCCATCTGCCGTCGTCTGTCACACGGGTTTTACAGCCAAACGGTTCAAATTTTCACATTGTAAGTGTCTTGTTGACCCAAAGCCATACCAATTGTCACAAAGTAATTTAAATTAATTTAAAGGTAAGGTGGGCTCCCATGTAAGTAAAGGGGCCGCGAAAAAAAAATTGACCTGCCCCATCGATTGGTGGTATCATTGTTTAGAGCTCGTCCAGTAGATAAATACCAATATATTGATAAATCAGATTTCTTTTTAATTTTCCTCATTTTTCTATTACAACTTTAATTTTGCGGTCTGGTACGGAACCCTAAAAGTGTGAAGTGCGACACCCACTTGGCCGGTTTTTTGAAGGTATGAAGCCGCGATGAAGCAACTAAAAGTGTTCGAAAATTGCTTGACGTATTGTTCCTACCCATATTGCTACAAAAAACATTTGTAAAATTCCAAGGACGTTTTAACTTAGTGGTAATTTTGTGCAATCTTGCACGCTACCACTCTGCAAGCGAATTGGCATCAATTGAGAGCGAGTTACAACACAACGCATCGGTTCCGACTGCCGGCAATTGAGTGTCAATTAGGTTATAAAGCCAAGACTTCCCGAGCCTATGCTTTGAGAGCAGGAGAATATATTGCAATGAGGTAGGAATACGCAGGAAGGCTTCGGTCAGTGGATACGAAACGGGCCAATATGAAAAAAAGACATAAAACCAATCAAGCCTTCGGGACCCGGTGGGATGTGGGAGTAGTCGGGTGGAGGCACACCATAAGACACCTCTAGGACACTGACCTTGACCTTGGAGTCATTGACTTTGAGGCCATTCACCTAGGGTTCAAGGTCAAAATTCCGAAAGTCGAGGAGCTGTAAGAGAATAGTTCAATATTGACGGTTAGTGACCTTCAGGTTAAGGACAAGTGATTTAAAGGTCGAGGTCAATGATAACTTGGAGGTCAAGGTTAAGTGACCTTGAAGGTCTTGGTCAAGTGGCCTTGGGAGTGTCTTAGGAATTGCAGTGCCCTGACACTACCAACGCCTTGGCTTCCGAGTGCGAAAACAGTTTTTTTTTCTATACTTGCTTATATCTCGAAAACGGTGTGTACTATCGCAAAAATAATTTAAAATTTGTCTCCCTTGTTATAGCCCTGCCGCGTAATTCTCAACATATAGGTAATAATAAATTAAAAAAAAAAAATTTAAATTTTAATATTTTTCATATTACCTATACAAAAAAAACATACGTCGTCCGAAATTCATTGCAAAATTCAGTCATAAAGTGATCATAACGGTATTGTTTCACTTTAAAGTTGCTTCTGCATTGTCGCCGGCGATGCGGGAAGTGCAACCCCGTCACCCTTACTACGGGGTCCCAGCGGTAACAAAGAAAATTTGGTTCAAATAAATGTCACTAGATGGCACGAAATGCATCGATTCGTTTTTGAATTGTGTGTAAAATTAACATTTTCTAGAATTGGTCATAAAAATTGTATGTTCTTTTTTAAACAACTCTCCTAAGCACAAAATTATGGAACAATGGGCTCTTAATTCACATTTCGAAGGTTATTTGAACGGATCATTTAAAAGTAGCGCGGTTTTAAATTTCTGAGGCATGCCACTCGATTTTTTTAATCTATATTGTAACACATTTTGGTAAAACAATGAACAATGAAACTGTAAAAACGTGCAAAAAATACTATAAAACAAATTGTCACTGTATCTAAAGAAAAAAATAGTCACGAACCGAGATAACCCTTTTACTTGCAAGTCACTGCTAAAACCATCTATAGCCGTGGAACGGAACCGAACGCAATCGAAGTACAGTGCGACATAAAAGAGTACAAAATAAATGAGGGTGCCATAATCGCCCAGGCAGCAACCCAATTAGTACGACCCAGCTGATTTTGATACTTTAATATTTTTATTTATTTATCTTAGCATTACCTCAAAAATGGTAAACAAATAATTTGTAAATAATATTTAGATCGAAAATTTTGCTCCCTGAATGTCTTAATCGCTTGACATTAACGTTTAGTGCAACTTTCAATAGTTACTTACCATTAAAATCTGCTGTACGATGGTAAACATCTTCGAAGTTGAATAGAAGCTTTCCAGCTTGAAATTCAGCCATACACCGCACGTAAACTTTATAAATTATTTCACGGGTACCTACGAATAATCTTATAGATTTGATGTTAACTGTTTTCCTGTCCACACGCAGAAATAACACACAAAAACCAAAATTATAACCAAAAATTGACACTTGGGACAGCTGAAGTACTCATTTTAGATGTTGCCAGAAAATAATAAGCTCTTTAGTTCCCAAATATTTAATTTCTACTCTTTTATATCGCACTGTACCTACTTATGAAAATAATCATCTTAATCAAAAAAAAAACCGGCCAAGCACGAGTCGGACTCGCGCACGAAGGTTTCCATACCATTATCGCAAAAAACGGCAAAAGAATCGCGTTTTTAGTAATTGTTGTTATAGCGGCAATAAAAACACATCATCTGTGAAAATTTCAACTGTCTAGCTATCACGGTTCATGAGATACAGTCTGGTGACAGACAGACGGACAGTGGAGTCTTTGTAATAGGGTCCCGTTTTTACCCTTTGGGTACGGAACCCTAAAAACGCTAGTTACTTCGGCACGGTTTCTTTTTCGTCGGCATGGGATAAGGCATCTGTATGCTAGTATTATATTATATGTGACCGTACGTAACAGAGGATAGGCACCCATCCATCGCCGGGTTGCTCACCCTTCGCGCCTCCGGTTTTTATATACACTCTAGGGTTAGGATCCAAATGACTACGTGAAGTCGAGGTGCCCAGATTCGGTTTTGGAACAGATTCGACCTATTTTAACCATGAAGTGTCATGAACTACAAGAAGAACGGATTGAATCAACATTAGGTTAATTAAATGTAGTTGAATAAACAGTAGGCGAATTCGCCTTTATGGATTTCGTTCATAAGTTATTAAAAATAACCTAACAAACGATTTTTAGATTTTAAACAGTAGGTCTTTTGACCGTAGTCATCTCGAAAATAGTTAGAATACATTTAGATATTGTAATCTGTAACCGGCATCCCCTTCGAACCTAACCTGTCCGAGTCGGGGTGCCCCAAGTCCCGAGCTCACTTCGCTCGCTCTTGCATCCTAAATTTGCTTAATACTGTAACATTGCATTTTGTACCGTTCCCTTCGACATAATTTTTACGACAAACGGCTGATCGGAGACAAAAAACATCAAGATGCTTTTAACTTTATATTTAGGTGTTTTAAACGATAGAATCGAGAAAGTAACGGTTTGCGAAAATACTTTTTTTTTGGCTGAAAATTTGTCTTTTTTCCTCAGTGCCCGTTACTTACACTCCAACCCGATTTTCTTACCATCAGATGAGATAGTTGTCAAGCGCGAGCCTATAGGCATTAAAAAAAACAAGGCACATTTTTTTGGCACCAGTCTTGCCAGAGGGTGTCGTGTTACCTAAATAAATACTGATACTCAACTGAATCAGATTGGACTGGAAGCCGACCCAAAAAATTTTATGAAAAGGCTGGGCAAATTAATTGATCTGTATTGGCCTCTTCCCTTTCTCATGCACTTATGATTACCCTACTGTCAAGTCCACGTGATTAAGTTTCCTCCAAATTATGGGGTTGTGGCTCGTGCATTCCTCATGGGGGAACAAGGTGTACCGGCACACGAACATACGAACACATAATATACCTGATGTCACACGAAATCCTGCACCGCGCAAGCAGTTTGCCGCTATTGGAACACGTACAACTGTCCGACAACAACCGTAGGGCAGTTGCCCGCATTCAGATACAACACGCGTCTGGTCGGAGGATCCTCCCTTTTCAACGGAGGTTTGTGGGACTTTACACCCTATTCCGCATAGGGTAGGATCTATTATTACAAGTACCCTTGTCGAAACGTTTACCACGTAGAAACGCACAGTAATGCTACAGTATTTAGACCTCATAGGGGGGTCCCTATGAGGTACTACGAATAAAGGTACTTCCGGCGCATCCCTGAACCAATGACAGCCGCAATAAAAAAAAAATTAAGTACATACCCTTCTGGTACGGGTAAAAACTTCCCTGCTTGCTTATCTTTTTACCATAGGAAATCACTTTTCTACTTCACTCATAAACCATACCGTAAACCTTATTCCATAAAAAATGAGCCCTATTTCACCTCGAGTAAAACTAGCTAACTTTAATAATATTTTAAGTACCAGACGGTATCTTAACCACGTTAGTTTGCCTCGAAACCACAGAACACTATTACCCTAACCGTAGGCACAGACTCACAGCTACTTCCAACTGTTTGCCAATCAAGCCGACGCGCTACGACCCAACGGTACGATCCTTGCACTATCTATCGCATAGAAAGACCAACTGATTTCAAATCTTCAAACGAAGATAATCGCAGATGAAAAAGGCGGCAGTCGTAGACATAACTTGGCGAAGTATCCAAGACTAAAACCCCGGCTTCCGGGTATAAATTTTATGATATTATATCAAGATTTTTTTATTACTCCTTAGGGCGATATAAAGCGTCGGAGATTTTCTCTTTATGGAGGAGATTCATTGTTCTACGAAGTATACCGATGACCTAAATAGCTGTGGCGGAGCGTCTGTCTTTTGTGAACAGCGTACTTTTCAGTTTCTAATCGACTGAACGAATATTAGGACTACATTTATTTCGAATCACTGTTGGCAGGAAACAGTTACTCATATTCTAACGACCATGAAATGGAGGCTCACGAAAAGTTGTGAAGTAATAACAGTTGTCCAACTTATGCGTCATTGGCCTTAACTCCAAGGAAGACGCTCACAGACTTAAAATTGTCTTCGTCAATATAACAGAAGCATTCTAATAAATGCGATTAAATTATATTTATTAGCTCTAAAGGCGCCCTCAATGTAAACTATCAAGGAAGATAGCCAAATCTGTTCAAACTTGCTGGCAATATCGGTTCCTGGCAAGTCTCTATCTCTAGTAATGTACGCTCATAAAGTAAACTAATATGGGTGGGATCTCCAAACCATTAAAACTTTAACAGCGGAATCTCCAATATGAGAAATACTGGGATTCTGAGCAGCCTATCTAATCGAGCAATTCTTGTATTTATATATAATCTGAATCTCGGAAACGGCTCCAGCGATTTTCATGAAATTTAGTATGCAGGGTGTTTCGGGGGCGATTAATCGATCTAGCTGGGTTTTATTTTTAGAAGACGTCGTTTTCTCTATTTTCAACCGAACAGAGCCCGGTCGCCCAGGTACTGGTCATAATAAGTTAATGATGTATTTAAAAATTCCTAACACATCACGCCTGTATAACTGTATTCCCAAGCGGGGCAAGTAGACGTTTTAAGTATGCCCACATTTCGCCAGGTATGATTACGACCTAAGAAGAAGGGTGCGAGGCTGTTATGTGCTGAACCAGAGTTCAAATTTCAAGCTGCTATTAGGACGATTCTAAAAGGCAAACCCGGCCAAACTAGCAGTAGAGCTGAATAACAGCGAGATTCAAACACACTTGCTTATAAAACACGAATATATCGATACCATAACATTATACACATATTATGGATCGTCGTGAGACAATAATAACATGTACAGTGTTGCGTGCTTCAATAACAATTACTGTGTGGTGGTGTGTTTGTAATACTATTTCGTTTCAACTATTATTGTTTTCTATCACGATCTTTGAATGACAGAAGTGTACTTGCATGAAATTACAGTAATAATTAGCACGCGGGATTGGCACAACATACCTACTAGCCTTTCTAACCGACGAAAAAAAGGAGGAGATTAACGCATAACTTTTTACAAAGTGGTCCGACTTTTTTTTATTGGGAAAAAGTTGGTCCCATTGAAAATGAAAGCAACCCCAAAAAAGGAAGAAAAAAATAATTTATTGATAAATTTACCCACTGAATTTTCAATTGAGGATCGATTCTGTTGAAATTAAGTTTAACTGAAAAGCGAAACAAAAGGTTTTTTGCAACTGCAGTAGGGCCTTCTATTGTAACCAAATGCAGCTAAACATCATGTATAGATCCTCCATACCGAATTTTGGCCACAGCGGCTAATCTTAACAAAGACTAGTCATCGTGGGAGACAGTATAGTGCACAAATGAATGCGCAAATACAGGTACACTCTCTATACGATGGGACGATTAACGGCAAATATCATTTACTTAAAAGACAAAAAGGTTGTGGAGATCTGATGATCTCCAGATGATAAGTTAGGGGGCAGTAAAGCTAGAGGCTTTAGACTAGTAGTAAGTGTAGTAACATTCTATCCACGAAAGCATCGCGATAGCGACTGGCAAGATGTTGACATCTTTCCAATGTGATGGAAGATGTTGATATCTTCCCCATGTGAAGATGTTAATATCTAGTGACCGACCGAAGATTCAGTTTCAGCATAAAAATCTAGGTTAGGCACCAGTTTCGGTTTCGGCAGAAAATCAACCTAACCCCCCGCCGCACCGAAATTCTGCAATCGTGTATTATCGCGCGTCTCTCGGTTGACTTCGAGAGAGTTCGTGCCTCGTTAGTCACCTCTCACAGAGAAGAAACCTGTGTCCCAGCAGTGGGAACATTAATAGACTGATGATGATGTATCACCCGCCATCGTCATCTTACAGGCCTTACAGCTAAACCGAATATTCTGCTGGATATAGGTTTCGGATCTGTTTCTGAAGATCGGCGTCTGATTATTCTTTCTGCCCGTTATAAAACTATAGTATTGCGCAGAATCTAGCGACCTTCTTCAATCTTTGCGATGTCCTTAGAACTACCCTAAACTTCATGTCGCTTCATCATCTTCCCTTTCCATGACTCACCGTTTCTTAATTCTTTATTGTATACCAATACATATATTTAAAAAAAAAAGTGAAAATAAAATCCATATGGAGCGAGCTAAGCTCCAAATTGCTACCTACTAGAGGTCTACTTCGACAGTCGTACTCACGATATTAGAGACGCAGATATTGTATCTCGCACTTCCCTCAATTATTGCGGGTTGAAAATTGGAGAAGTACAAATATATACAAAGTATGCAATTATATTTGCAATTTCGCATAGAATTTATCACGTTGGCAGCTCATCAAAGATGGTCGCCTGCGCGCGCAGTATGGTGCGTATAGAATTGTAGCCTATTTTAGCAAGGGGTACTACGTTTTAGTCACAAAACACGTGTCAGACGCAAACGTGCTGCATTCGGTGCAACAGAGCTTTAAAAGACGATAATGTATTCATTGTATTATGCAATGAAGGGTCATCGGATATACCCGATCCGATTTAGAATACTGTCGGGTCGACCGTGCCATTGCACTCACAAATCGTATGCATAGACTCGGCAAAAGGTCCCACAATCGAAACCCTAAAATTATGCCTGACAGATGCTGCGCTGCCACCACGCCATCTAACGTTGTCAAATTACTAATAGGCATGCCAGAATGTTGCAATTTCATTTGACTCCTGAAGACTGATCCACACAGTACGATATCGCCACAGAAACGCAAAGACATAAACAAAGGAGGTGCTTTTAAGTTACTTTTGGCAAGACAATTTTGAGGATTATCAGACGGAGCAATAGAGGTGTAGCTACATATAACCTTGCATCAATGTCTACTACATCAACTCTCTTTTCAGCATAGGTAAAAAGGATAAAAAACCGGCCAAGACTCGGCCGGCAAGTGCGTGTTTCGCTCGTTTAGGGTTTCGTACCAAAGAAAAATCTGATTTTTCAATATATTGGTATTTGTTACTAAAATATACGTAATAATAAACATTATCACCAAATTTCAAAATCATGGGCACTTAAAAAATTCCTCGGAATAAAATTGTGTGACAGACTATGGACAGACAGACAGACACGTGAGTGACAACAATATGGATCCGTTCGGACCTTTCGGGTACTGAACCCTAACAACAGGCTTGTCTCTGTTTTACAAAGTATTTCATGGTTGATGATGTTAGTGTTCTCAACAGCAATATTTATAATCTAAAGGTTAATTGTCCCCTCAGGTGATAGGCCAATCATTTTATTATCTGTTTAGTAATTAAATACAACAACCTGTGCCCTTTGATGGCAGTAGGATCGTACTTTATTACATGGAAATCTTGGAACTGAAATTCAGGCTGAATGTATTTGCACTACCGGTACAACCCTGACTGACCCTTCGAGAAATACAGGCTAGATTTGTGGAATAAATTAATCTGCAAGTTCAAACAACTTGAATGAGCAATGCTTATTGCATGAAGGAAAATATAATGTTTTGTGGTTTGTAATGTACAAGGTTCAGAAAGTTCAAGATCTTGTGTAGGTAAGAAACAATACAAGCTGAGGCACAGGGGGATTTTTGTTTACGATAATATTCTTCAGAGGTAAAACTGTTTGTACAGAGGTAATCTATGGCAGTTCTGATCTGATTAAGATATTTTTCACTGATAGGAAGCTACATAGTTGTTATGGAAAAATACATGGTTCTAGTGCACTGAATCCATGGAACAATGCATTCCTCAACCAAAACTTCTATGTTTCAATCTTCAAAGATTCCAAATTATTTAGTTTTTTAGTTTTAGTTCAGTCAATTTTCATCATAAGTTTTATGGTCTAGTGACCAGAGCCATTATAGTTAAGAAGTTATGGGGTAATAAAATACAAGACTATTACATAACTGACTAAATGTGGGTGTAATATAGATAAATCTCTGCCTATCCCTTCGGAGGATGCAGTTGTGACGTTATGAGTAATAAAAGAATCCTTGAACTATGTGTTGGACATTCTGAAAGAGCCTCGTCAATATATTTATGAAAACATCATGTGCGTGAGAAAGAATTTATATCTTTTTAGTAAAAATGGCGACAGACATAATTACGTTACTAGAAATAGGGACCAATTAGTTCAATCTTTCATGGGGTACTGGTTTAAATGTTACAATAAAATTGCAGTATTAAATAAAGGGAAGCTTAGAACTGAATGCAGCCGAGTACCAGTATTTACCATAGACCGATTCCCTATCTGACCTCCACAACCCAGTAACTGGGTAACTCAATACCCCAAACCAAGACTAGTGTCAGATTGCCTGGTTTCTGATTATCCATAGCAACTGTTAAAGATCTACAAATGTTAGTTAGCTGGCATCAAATGCTTATTTTATGCCTAGTCACAAGGTAGAATATATTTCTCTCCAAATTAGTAACTTGACAACAATAGTTAATTTAATTTTTCATGGGCAATACCAAGTTCAATGATAATAAACACTCTTGACATTATACCAAACCATTTATCAGAGAATCAGATATTTATCAAAAGAAATTTATTCTGATAGCAAAGTCAGATAGACATTCATAGAATAAATCATGATTCTATGTTATTACTTTGTAGTAATATAATGAAGTTAGGCCCAAAAATAAATGTTAGGTATAATTTTTCGTGTTTGGTTGAGTAGTTTTGGAGATTACAGGTTAATGAGTGCAAAAACCATTCAAACAATTTTTTTTATGTTATTCTAACTGTGTAAACAAATGTCAAATCAATTCTCAAAATCTTGGAAATATTCAAGGTCTGTTTTTTATAATAATCAAAAATCTTTACAAATACCCTAAAAGAATATTTTTTACATTATTGGACTCTTTTAATAAAAAAACATTATATAACCCGGTTGTGTGGTTGTCAATGTAGGTGTTGATGAGTTAAAATGCATTTTAATTAACATCTTATATGGCAACTAGAATGAGCAATTTATAATATTGTGAATCATTGGTGAGTTTTTACAACTAATCTGTTGAGTATGTGTCTACTTTATGCATATTACCTATTATTTCTTGTGGTTAAAAACACCCAATCAACAACTGAGCAACACTAATAATAAAATCAGTACTTAGCACTTTTATCACCAAATGAAACTTAATTAGTAAGCATGATAACAATAATAGATGAGCCAATTATTTGTATCAGAACAAAAATAAAAAAATGAAGCACGAATTTATAGGATCATATCAAGTTGATAGCTCAGCACTAACTGCAGTACTTACACATTGTCAACACACTGCAACTCAACACCGAAAAATGACGCCAAGCTACTGCTCTTTTACCATAACAATATACAACCAACCAGTAACGATAATATTATAGTATACACTGTGAAAAATGCACAAACATCGCTAAATACGGGCACAGCACCCACTGGCGACCTCAGCAGCTGTCAAAAATAGGTAAGCAGCGTAGCAACAACCATATCACAGCCGTAGGAGGCGTGTTCATTACATATTACTTTACCTGGGCGCTATGTTCGTAGTGGGCGATGTGGCCGTCGTAGAAGCAGCCTCATTGATTAACGGTGCACTGCTGCACCTTTTTAATATGTTAGGAGCATCCACATCCATTATCTTAATGCCACCATTCGTTCACTGACGTACTATGTAGTTATATGCATCGGGATTGCCGAAACGATTAGCCCTCTACTGTTTATGTAACACTGTAAGTGCACTTACAAATAGTCTAATAAACTAATCACGCTACTATTACAACTAGATACATGTTATTTATTACGCGTAAATGAAAGGATAACACAAAATAAAATGAAAATACGCTACTCGGAAAGCTAAAAAGTGGCTCGAAGCTGACCTGTCAAATCGCCGCAATAGAGAAGCGTTCATGTTTATATTTTCTAACAAAGCCGTCAGATTTTATGGCGTATACAGGTCTAGTTCGAAATAAAATGATTATTAATTACATGATTATTGACTTTGTAAAAAAATAAAGACTTGTGTGTTCTATTTGGGTCCAAAAATGTAATTTTATTTGTTATCAATTATAAAGATTTGTATTAAATCCTTTTACTTATGAACGCACTTCAACTAATGTCAACAATCACTTATTTTTATCGTTCCGTGGAGTTTTTGGCGGGATTTTTTCGAGTGTAGTTCAGCGGCTGTTAATATTATTTGCAAATTGATTCCTAGTGGATATTATGATATAAAATTGGTGTAGTTTTGTGTCTCAACTGTCTATGCAACTGGACAATATGTGAAATTATTGACAGAAGCGATCTCGGGATAGTGGAGCGGAGAATTTTATTGTAGTATTGACTACCTCTGCAAAGCTTACTGGGAAGGCTGATTCGATACAATTTGCTGCCAAATACTCCAAAAAAGCATTAGAATCTGTTACATCCGCATTCTAATGCATACTAAAGAATTCAAGAAGAGAAAAATACTGATGACTAGGCAGCATGGTCTCAGACCTTAGCCTGTTCCGTTAGGAACAAATTTAAAAAAAAAAAAAAAAAAAAAAAATTTATCGTTCCGTTTCTGCCAGCTTCTGCATCTCCAACTTTGTTAAAAATTCTAGTTAGATTACAGTGTCGCATGCTGAATTATTGCTAATAGAACTATAACTGGTACTGCAATATCTACTTAGCATTTATCTTTTATGCTTTTATTTTTTTATGCTCGCTAAATGTTGGATCACTTTTATGGTTGCCTTTTAAAGATGTTTCCTCTACGTAAAATGAAATGTCGACACATTGTTTTGACTTTTGTGTTCAATATTTTCAATTTTCGAGATGGAGTAGAACTCGTAGAAGTACTTATTTTAATTTAATTATAAAACGAACAAACGGCACTATTTTGGAAAGAATGTACTTAAGGCGAAGGTGAGAAACATGCAATTGTTTAATAAGGAATTACACATTGAAGCTTTATATAAATATCTCTTGAAGTAATTCACACTTGGCTGATTTTATGGCTTTTTCATTGTAGCACGACTGTAAAATACGTGTTAGCGGCGTTCTTCGGGGCGGTTGTATACTGTGAATGGTTCATTTACCTAGTTCAACAGCAGTACTGGACGGACCTGGAGTGCAGTAATGATCGTGATCCTACTTGTACCAAGATATTGTTCATAGCTGACCCTCAAATACAAGGGGACGAAGCCGTCCCAAGTCCTTGGAGCTACATCATTAATTGGGATAGTGACCGGTATGTACAAAATATAGGTAAAAGATAGTTTTATCTTAGACAATTCTTACAGTATATTTTCTTATCATTCTTTCTTTCATTATCTAAAACTGTAAGATAAAATATTGTATACATAAACTGCTTATCTGATTTTGCTATTGTCTTGGTGAGATAAAAAATTTAAAATGCGTTTTTTAACCTCACAGTTTATTTTGATAACAAAATCTATTTTTATTGTTGCATCTGTTGTTTTGTGTTGTCTGGTAGTGGTATCTTGTGTTCAGGTTTCTATCTTAAGCTGTTTAGACACTCATCGAAGAACCCCCTGATGGAGGGACACCTCCAGATATATATTTTTGGAGTGCTCTCAGAACTCTGACAATGTTCGCAAAAGACCCAAACTTAGAAAGCACCCCAAAGAATGAGAGATCCTGGTTGACACAAAAAGAAGTAAGCCACCGTCTGACTTAATCCAATCCGTGTTCACAAAGCCGGGTTTTGAGAGCAGCTCTACGATTTTGTATAGATAGTGCAACCTTTCACTGTGTTTATTTCAAGAGTGGAACCAGACCCAAAGCAGGGCCTAACCTTGAATTCTCTAAAGTTTGCCCATTTCATACACAACAAAGGCTTTAAAGGTATAATACAAGGCAGTGTGAAGTCTCTGGGTTGTAATAGGATGTACATCAATTTTGCCTCATTTAAGGATGCCAATAACTTCGTCAACAACACTGTTTTAAGCGAAAATAAATATATGGCAAGTATCCCACACTTCCATGTAACCCACATTGGGAGTTGTTTTTTACTGGGAGTTGATTATGTAAGGCAGGAGGGGAAATCCAGTCAAAGTAACACCCAAACTACTTCAAAAAGTGAGCAAGTCTGGATAGTGTCATGCTCCAACTGACTGAAATCCCTCCTGCCTTACATAATCCCGCCAACGAAGTTGGTGCCTATTCTGTGCAAATATTTATTGGCATCTTTATTTATTGTAAATAAAGATGCCAATATATAACAAAATGCAAAAATATGCAAAAAGTGTGGTTTATCGCTGAAATGTGCAAAAAGTGCTGTTTATCACAGGCAACATACAAAAAGAGCTATTTATCACAGGGAAATCAAACATAAATTATGCCTAACAATTTAGGGATAAAAAGCACAACAGTGCTTTTCACCACACAGACAATCTGTTTTTCTTAGGTACTACCCCAACGCACCGTTTGTCATTGCAGTTTTGTGCGTGCTATTTCTAAGCTTCTTACAAAATATTCCCATAATACTAGTGAAGCATAGAGCCGCTTCAACTTCGGTTTCGTGCAATGACTGTGGAGGCCACATTTACACAGTACACTAGGAACTTTTCCCTGTGGTGCTTAGTCATGAGCCCATGCAGGCTCTTCTTCGTCAGTCTCCTGTCCAGCTCACATTCGAGTTGGTAGCGTTTCCTGATAAATAACGGGCAATCTACGAGTATGTGCTGGACGGTCTCTGCCACGCCTGGATCGCAGACGCACGATGAGCTGTCCTTACAATTGAACCGATTCAAGTATTCAGAGAACCCGCCGTGCCCCGTCAAAACTTGCGTTAGAACGCCTGTGGGCCGCACCTGTTTTATAATACGGAAAGCCGTTATTCCATCCTGAAAAAATATTTTCGTCACAGAGGCCGTCTCGCCCGACACATATCTTCGATTCCATTCATCAAGCGATTCCAAACGGATCTGTCGCTTGATAAATGAAACCGGACACTGGTCGTAGTCCGGCTTCCTCCGTAACGACAATGCTGCGTCCTTTGCTAACTCGTCCGCCTGCTCATTCCCCGGCAGGCATTGGGAGTTGTTAGGGATATTCCCACTGACTGGACCCTTGAGGAATTAGTCAATGGTTTGGAAACCCCTCATAATTGTGGTGAGGTTATTAGGGCCAGGAGACTTAACTTTAAAAATAAAAAAGAGGACACCGTAACTTGGTCTCCCTCTTCAACTGTAGTGCTAACATTCTCTGGCCAAGTACTCCCAGAGAAAGTTTTCTGTTACAATGTTTCTCTTCCTGTCTCTTTACCACCTTCCAAAAATTCGATGTCGTAACTGCTTGCGTAATGGCCATATATATATACATAGCTCACAATGTAGGTCTAACCCTCGATGTTACCGTTGTGCTCAACCTCACCCCGGTGATAGCTGTAAGTTTCCCGAGTCACATGTCAGATGTATTTTGTATTACGGTGGAACTCATAAGGCTACGTATGACAAGTGCCCTGAACATTCAAGGGAAAAGTCTATCAAAATGATCATTACCAAGAAGCTTCAGTGAGATTTCCTCACCCAAAAAAACTTTATTCAAATGCTACAGCAGGTCCCTCCCAAGCCAAACCATCTCAAGCTCCCCCTTTTGAATCCCTTCTCTTCTCACCCCCACTCATTACTCCTACTTCTTCTCCATATACATCCCCTGTTAAAACCTCATAATCTAAGACGGTTTATCGCTCTCCTAAGCCTAGACCAGAGTTGGGTAAGTCGTATGACACCCAAGCCCATAGGTCAATATACTCCTAATTCTTCTCAGCCTTCTTGTGTAGAAACTACTCATCTTCCCACTCCTAATGACAACCTAATAGAGCTCCTGACATGCTCCCTGATTAATATATATTATCTAAATTTAGTGACTCAACCGGACAATATTGTTATATTAGTTGAACAACTGCTCAAATCCTGGACTCGACAAAATGGGGGAAAAATTTCTTCAGTGGAACTGCTGTTTTGGAAGTCGGTGTTTTTCGTAGGTACCAATCTTTTGCGATATGGAAACCGACTTCCAAAAAGAAAGTTATTTTTCACTTTGTAGTTTTTATTTGGAAGTCGCTAGTATTTTTTTGCAAAAGTTTTTTATTTTTCCCTTTTTAGTCTACCTAGGTAAGTTTTTCAGTAACGCCAGAATAGATTACCCCAATAACATGAATCTTGAACATAACCGGTGAAATGAGAGATCTGCGTACCCCTTTAGAGCGTATTGGCGTGATGTTATGTTATGGAATGGTATAAACAACAAACAGACATGCGATTCCAAAAGATTTGCCGTTATTTATTGAAGAGTTCTGTTGTATAACTCCGAAGTTCTTCATCAGATCTTCACCAAATTAAAATGGACTAATTTCGGAATAGTCTTTCAAACAGAAAAGATTTTTTTTAAATCGGTGTTCTATTGACGGAAATATCGGTGACCATACACAAAAAAAAAGCAAACATGATGTCGAAAATAGAACCTCCTCCTTTTTGGAAATTCGGTTAAAAAGGAAATACCTATTATAGTCAAGACTTTAGTATAGTTCTCGCCAAACATCTGGGCCGCCTTGAAGTTGGCATTCCGGATGCGCGAGGCACGAAATGGTGCTGTTTTTGTATGAGATTTACTACTGCGCAGCCATTGTAGCCAACTTCAGGGCGGCCAAGAAGTTTGGCGAGAACTATAAATAAAGATAGATGTTTCAATATACTCATATTATCTATACTAATATTATAAATGTGAATGTAAGTTTATTTGTTACGCTTTCACGCAAAAACTACTGAACCGATCATCATGAAACTTTGTACATATATTCTTGGAGGTATTAGAAGTAACATGGAAACTTTTTACTAATTTTTTTTTTTAATGGCTTCACTGCGAGCGAAGCCGCGAGTAAAAGCTAGTAATATATAATTTCTTCTATATTTTAAAGACCAAGATCTAATCATTGGTAGACTTTACCAAAAAAAATAGTTTTTCAGTTTACGGCAAGTAGGACTCAAAAAAAACATTCTGATCATCAAAATTATAACCAGAAATTCTATATTTTTCCAGTTACTTAAAATCAACATTCAGCGTAGTAGCAGACTACTTCGACCCTGATGTCCTGGTGTACTTGGGCGACCTCATGGATGAGGGCTCCATTGCCACTTTCCCGCAGTACCATGGCTATGTAAAGAGACTGGGTAACATATTTAATTGGGATTATCCTGCTGTGGTAAGCAATGCTTTGTTATGAATTATTGCCGTACTTTTCGTTGATACATGCTTAAACTCGCGCCTTTTCATAATAATTATTAATTTACCATTACTTTTCAGCAAGTCTGGATACCAGGTGACAATGACATTGGTGGTGAGAATGAGCCGGTCCTTCGCAGCAAAATAGAAGAATTTGAGAAGGTGTTCTCGAAACAGTCCGTTATAACATACTCCAACGTATCCTTTTACGCAGTGAACGCCATAACATATACATTCCCCCAGAAGACTGATGAGCCACCTGGTACTGAAAACAATTTTAAGATTGCTGTCTCTCACTACCCTGTTACAATGAGAGTTATGTTTAGTCAAAAGGTAAGATAATTTTCAAAGAACCTAGCTATTAAAGCTAAGCACCATGATGACGGATCGGTTGATCCGTGATCATGGTGCTTGCAACAGCACCGAAATATCAGAAACTCGCAAAAAAACAGTAAACATGGTAAATATCCCGCTTATAATGTTAATGTTAGTGTTAGTGACCATGACAGTTTAAAAACTTATAACCTAGCTGTTCTTTTTAAATTAATTCTGAGTAGGAATCCATTTGTGATTATTTAAATTAACAAGGTTTTTATAATGTTACAATGCTTTTGAAACATTATAAAAACTGATGTAATTCATAAGTATTTGTCTGCTGTAGCAGTTAATCTCTGAAAGTATTGATGATTCAGAAAAATATTTCGCTGATTGGAAGAAAGCTGCAGGAGCCAAACCGCGGGAAAACATAGTATTGTAGTACCACTTCATTCACCAATAGCTTAAATATAGCTGTGTGAGTGACATAGCATCTGTCAAACTTCTATTTAAAGATAATAGAGATCGAAATAGTAGAAGTAGTATTTATTCCTGGCTTTAAAAAAAATATTTATTTCCCAGATTATGAATGCAATAAATCCAAAAATATTCTTCTGCGCCCATGACCATGAATCTAAGTTCGTGAAGCAGCGCAAGGATCTAACGCACAAAGTGACTACGTGGTTCAATGCACCAAAGTCTACACTCAGCATTACGTTTGACGATGACTCACTGTATGAGATCTATGTGCCAACATGCTCTTACAGAATGGGGACGAGCTATATTGGGTTTGGAGCTGCTGTTTTGGGTAAGAAAAACTTTCTTTTTTAAATTAAAAATTCTGGTGTGAATTTCTATAAAAAAGGGGTTGTGTTAATTCCTCCACTTCCGAAAGAATGGGTCTTAAAATGAAAATGGACAAAACCAAGGTGATGTGTGACCCACTCCTATCAAGATCGGAGACTCTACACTCTAAGTTGTAGACGATTATGTACCTGGGACAAATGGTCCAGGTAGACCTACCTAAGGTCTAACTTGGTGAAACTTGGCTGGGCAGCGTTCGGGAAGTTACGTGGTATCTTCTCATCCAACGTACCGCAGTGCCTCAAAACGAAAGTCTATGATCAATGTGTGTTGCCAGGAATTACATATGGGATCGAAACATGGTCGCTCACAATGAGCCTCATCAGAAAGATTTTACACACTACGTTTTTTCAGGCGCCGTCGACTCGCGTTTCGCTATCGCGCGTTGTTGGCGCTGCTAAACTTGAAATAGACAGATTAGGTACTTGCAATTGCATCGCTGCAAACTCACGAGAAACGCGCTACAGACGCGCGTGAGCAATTCTCCTTGCAAAGTACAACGAGCGTGTATCGCGCTGGTTTTTTTTGAAGTTATATTATAATGACCATGTAATTGCCTTACGTTCGTAAATGGATGTATCCAATATTTATGTTTACGTGAGACATTTTTACGTTTCCTTTTTAACAAAAGTATTAAGGCCAGCGTAAGAAGTGTTGCCTCGATTTATGCCATCGTAATACTGTAGGCAAGTATCCGATTAAAACGCGCTGTACGTGTGTGTTCGCAGCTAAAGAGACGCGCTGTGACAGCGCGTGTGTATCGATGTAACTCCGGGCGCGTCGACAACTTACGAAACAGTAGTCGTCTGAATACTACAATTTTATGAACGTGTGAATAGGTAAATTGGTTGCGATAACATCGCGTTTGCAGCGCGTTATAGTTGCGTGCGACGCGCGTCGACGGCGCCTGAAAAAAACGTGGTGTTTAAGAGCTCTAAAAAGTCACCCAAAGGGCAATAGAGAGAGCCATGCTCGGAGTTCCCTTGCCCGATCGAATCAGAAATGAAGACACCCGCAAGAGAAGCAAGGACTGACATAGCCCGAATAATAGACAAAAATCTTTATAGGCAGTAGGCAGGGTAAATTGCTCGCAAAACGGATGGTCGATGGGACCGTACAGTTCTGGAGTGGTGACCGCGAACCGGAAGACGTTGCGTTGGAAGGCTTGCAACTATATGGGCCGATGACCAGGTGAAGGTTGCGGAGATGCACGTGACCGTCAATGTGGCGACACTTGGGGGAGACCTATGTCCAGCAGTGGACATCTTTCGGCTGAAATGATGACCTAGGTTCGATTCTCGGATAAACTGATGAAAACCAAAAATCTAATAAACTGATTTGATTTGATTCGGGTCGGACAGTGTTATTGGGTTTTCCATCTGGAAAAGTAAACACTGAGAAGGCAGCCTATGTCCAGCTGTAAACTGGGATAAACAAGTTAATGAGGGCAAATGAGTTAATTGGTTTTAATTCCATCCAAGGTGCTTTATTAATAACAGCTGAGAAGAAGGCCATAACCCCTATGACACATATCTGTAGCGCGTTTTAGAAAGTGCTTGTTTCCAGGTTCCTGATTATTATTATTGTGACGAGCTGGGGTTCATGAATAAATTAATCACACTTTATTACAAAAACACTTCTTAAACAATTCTATTATTCTTTTCCGATCGCTCTGGGTCGGTTCCAAATCTAAACGGAGACGACGCTCTTTATATAGCATGGAAGATGTTTCTAGAACGTTCCATACTGTTCTAGATAATTCGAGAATCTGCCAGAACAATCGACTTTCGAACTCATTGTTCCCGAAGCGACTAAAAACTTCCAGAATGTTCGGCTCGAACATTCTGGAAAATTCCATTCGACACGAGAAGATCAGTTCCGCTATTCGATACTAGATGGCGCTACAAGTTACTACTAATTTTTCCTCTCGTTACAAGATGTCGTTGCCTTATCTTGCAACATTATTTATACTTGATTGCCCCAGAAAAAGTGTAATGATTATTTTTTTGTTTTGAATGTACACCTAATTCACTCGTTTACGTACTTGCGTCGTTGTACTTGGCTTATGAATCAGCAGCCTTATTACGTAATGAATTCGTCAAGACAAAGGGCAAAGAGTATGAAAAATCCTATCACATAGACGGAAATCCACATTGTATTTCATCTCGCATGTGATTGTTCGATTTTTCATACTCTTTGCCCTTTGTCTTGCCGAATTCATTACGCAATAGGGGTGCTGGGCTTAACTACGGCTTTTAATATTATATGTCGAAATACATTGTTGTTTTGTCAAAAAACAACAAGCCATGTGCCCAATTGGATTTCCCATCGGAAAAAAATTTTGAGTAACATCTAAAAAACTGCCAAACCCTACGGGTTAACTTCTTTTCATATATCCTTGCAAAATTTCATCTTTCTAGGTCTAGCAGGCGCTATGCTTTGTCTGTTACCGAATGTATAAGTTGATTTAAGATATTTACTAAACAGTTATTTTTTGTTTTACAGAAAACAACCACAAAAACATGAGATACACAGTATTCTGGTCGCCGACAAGGTTTCCATACTTATGCCTGTACCTTGCCATACTGGTCGCTTTATTAGCCTACTGCCTAGTATTTTGTGTTGCCAGACTATTCCTCAGGAAGGTCAAACCCTCGGCAAAAAAGGGGGCCATGTCCCCACTACTGGAGAGAATTTAGCACTCGCCCGGAAGGCCTCAAGAAGCGGATGTCACGCTTATACTTGGTTGTATTTACTAGTAATTATAAAACAGTTATTTAGAGTCAGTTGGTGACTTAAAATCGAAGGAATTGAACAATACTTGAATTGATTTTTTTAATTGGTTTGAACCAAATTGATTGATATATTTAACATTGAAATGAACTGTCATGTTAATTGCCCCATTTTAAAATGTAACCTGTGATGGTTTAAAAATACCCCAAATTGGAATATTGGCTGTGCTTGATGAAAAATAACCCCGTTAATGTTAGTATATAATATTTATGTTATTATATTAAATACTTAACTATAGTAATTGTAAGGAATTGAATTTAACAATATTATATTATTATCTTGAATGTTGTAATCCAGTGTACTAAATTATTGTATATCGTTTGTTATATTTACAAAAGCCCTAATTTTAAAGCTTTAATTTACTAACTGTGTACAAATAGGAATTAATTAGATACTAATTTAGTTTTTATGTAATTAAGGCTGACTGCATACTGTATATCTTTATTGAATGATCTGGGCCAACCAATGTGTAACATTCGTCAATCAAGTAGGTATTCATTTTCTAGACGCCGCATAACAGATGATGAATTTTTATCAGCACATCTGACTACAAAATCTGAACTTATGTCACCACTAGGGTTCTTATAACTCTCTCTAAATGTGTTATTTGGTTTTAGTTTAGGAATTTCTCAGTCTGAAGCCCCCCATCGGAGAGTAAGTGGACAAAGAAGACAAAGTACGTACCTACACCTGTATTTGTGCACACACTTGTGCGCTATTATCTCCTGCATTTTTGGCTATTGTCTGTTAAGATTGGCGGCGAGACAGAAATTCAATCGGAAGGAGTACTTAACTATATTCCTCATAAAACCCTTACCTACCCTACCTCTGACGTAGAATGTTGATATGATGTCGACTTCTCGGTTAATCATAAGTACGTACTTAATCTGATGAATATTACCTATCAATATTGTGCTTAAAATTTGCAGTATGTAGAAGGCCTTTTAAAAGCAATAATTTGAAGTTATAACAGGAATATTGACATGACAATGTACAATAAAATACATTAATTGAAAATGCTCATAATATACTAAGCTCACTTTCTATACCTACAAGTTCTTGACTTATTTATGTGAACTAAAATCTAGAGTTGGGTGTAGAACACAGTGTTTTGAGTGTCAAATCTTCTTTATTATCACTCCCTGATAAAATATATCTTATTTTTTTTTAATAACTAAACTAAATCGGGCGTCTTTCTTTTTCATGTTTTGGTCAGGTTGTTTTATCGTCATAGGTGTCGACATCACGGGGTCCTAGCTCTAACAAAAAAAAATTGTTTCAAATAAATGACACTAGATGGCGCGATATGCATGTTTTTGTCGATTTGTTATTGAATTGTGTGTAAAATTAACATTTTCTAGAATTGATCATAAAAATTGTATATTCTTGTTTAATCAACTCTCCTAAGCACAAAATTATGGAATATTGGCTCTTAATTCACATTCCAAAGATTATTTGAACGCATCATTTAAAATTGATTCTGCTAGGTGGCGAGGTTTTAAATTTCTGAGTCATGCCACTCGAGTTTTTTAAATTTGTATTGTAACACTAACACATTTTGGTACAATGAAAATGTAAAAAAAATGTGCAAAAAATACTATAAAGCAAATCGTCACTGTATTTAAAGAAAAAGTAGTCACGAACCGAGAAAATCCTTTTACTTGCAAGTCGCTGCTAATACCATCTATAGCCGTGGAACGGAACCGAACGCGATCGAAGTGCAACGCTAGGCACGGTTTCTTAGTATGGGATGAGGTATCTGTATTGACCTTGTATATGTATTTTCTACCCATTATCACCTGGATGATAATGTATTTAGTACACAAGTAAACAAATAATGTACTTAAACATACTTATTTACTTAAACCTATGTTAATTATTTGTATTTGTCTCTTATGTGTAACTGTGTGTCACTAAATTCCAACAAAATTATCAGGTTGTGGTGGGGCATTTAAAGCCAAAGACTGTAGTAAGTATCAACATTAAATATAATTTTGTAAAACATTTTATGTAGAAAAATTAAAATAGTATGGAATGTGGTGGATTATAATTAAAAATAATTTAAAACATAATTACTAGCCATTGACAAATTCTTATAAACTAACTAGGAATGAAATAAGTCCCAGCATTTAAAAAAAAACATGACTTATGTTACAAATTTTTGCATTTGTTTATAAAATATTATTATTATATAAGTTTTACTTACAACTTAACAATATATTATTATATTTCGATCTCTCTTTACATCAAATTAATTATTGCAAACACTATTATAGGATGGAATAACTTATTAATACCTATAATATAATTATATTTTACTAATAAAACATTAAATGGTCCTTTACTTATTTTACTAATACAGGAATTGAACATGACTTTTTTGTTGATCATCTAGATTTTTATTTTTTTATAAAATAAGTGGGATAAGATTGCAATAAACTGGTATGACAGAAATATTTATAATTAATATAATTATATTTATAGAATTTGCCCAGTACTGTAATATTATTCATGGTGGAACATTGAACTTGATCTTGGTAACCTAAATAATAAAGCTACCAATTTTTATTCAAAGGAAACATTTTTTTGGCTCAAACTCCAGAAAGGATTCGAAAAAAGAACATCTGTATTTTATGAAAATAGCGGATATATCATTTCACTACATCTGTACGCGATAAACTGAAAAGCTAATGAATGGATTATCATAATGTTTTCACCAATACAAGGAGTGAGAAACGAGAAAGATTTTTGTGTATGATTTGTCACGGGCAAAGTCGGGGTGGGTCACTAGTTTACTTAAAAAATCAAAATATAGGATTGTTTCCTTTAAATAAAATACTCCAGTATTTATGGTACTTTCAATCAATTCTCCAAGGTCGGGTCTCTTCAACTGTCCACTCTGTATACTTAATTGATTTGTACATGCCTTGTTAAAATGTTGTTGTAAGAATGTATTCTTCTAATTCTTAGCATGTCCATCAATCTTATTTGTTGCGGCCCAGAACTTGGCTATGAGTAACGTAATGCTTTATGAATTGCAATAAATATTATAATGTTTTAATAAAACAGTTTCTGTTATAATTTGTATTTTAATTCTGTCAATCAAGCTATTAAACTTATACTTAATAATTGTTTATTATCTAGCTAGATGGTACTCATATTTGCAAACCTAATACTTTTAGATAAATCATCACAGCTAATGTGACCACCATATAGACGTTTAAAATTATAAAAGTAAAAATACTAGGCACAAGTAAAGTTCTAATTGATAAATTGATGGCACCAGTTAACAAATTAGCCACGAGGAAATAAGATAGCCCATTAGTATTTATATGGGATAATATAATAGGGACATGAAATTGAATTTCTTTGTCTTCAACCAATACTGTCGCAAGGTATAATATAGTGGTCATTGTTATCAAAAGTGTGTCCATATAAATACAATAACCGGCATTTGCTAATGTCCTAGAAGTTGGACGAACTATATCCACAAAATATGCCAAAGTCCACATTATCACAGTTCCAAAAATAAGTTTCAACTGAGTTTTAAATTTTGTCACATTTCTATCAAGTAATATATTTTTTATAAGAACACCAAATATGTAGATGGACACATATCCCAAGCAGGAAGAAAGTCCTTCACGATTGGCTGATATTAGGGAGTGTCTAGGACTACCACCAAATACCCAGTCTTGTAGGCCAAGGTATAAGGCGGATTCATGGAAAACTAAGGAAAGACCACATAGCAATAAAACCTGGTCAGACATATACAAAACAATGGTTGATAGAACTTTACAAACAGCTATTGTGAAGAAAAAGTTCCAATGTACACCATACTCTGTGACATGTTCCTGATAGTCTAACTGTTTCACAGACACAAATCTACCCACTCCAAGAACAACAAGTATAGATATCATTTTCAAATTCCCTTTTACAATATCCTTCAATCTTTGTTGACGGAGGTCTTTGTGGACTAGTCCGCTCACTATTACAAATAACCCAACACCAGTGTCCATTAAACTATAACCATATCTTTCTGTTTTGGCTAAATGTCTAGGAAAGTCCTGAAAATCTACAGCTAAGATACATAATGCTGTGATGAGATACGTCAGTCCACGGAGACAGGATATTAAAGCTATTCTATTGTTACTGAAGACATTTTTCTGTCTAAACTTTTTGACTGCATTTGAAAAGTACATCAAAAGATTGATTTGTAGTAAAACGAAAATTATTAAGTTTAGTGTGTAAATGTATTCCGCTAGTATGGTGTGAGCGATGACCATGGATAGTACAATCACAAGATATTCATAAGCATACTGGTAGCAGAAGGGATATCTTGATTTGATAGCGATGTAAATAGTACATTGTACTGTGAACAATATACAGGCGCAGGTGTGAAAAGCTGTGGAGCCACGGTTGTTCTGCATGAAGGATTCATGATATTTCTTGTACTCTGTCGCATTCATCGCAGGTTTATGTTTCAATGCTGATAAGTTATCCTCTTCACGAATTTAATCAGACAAAATGGCTTGTAACTTAAAGTTCACCGGAAAGAAGTTATGTCCAAAGAAAAAACGTGTCGTTTGTTTCTTTTATTCTTTCATTATCAGATTATCCAGCCAAAATGAATAAATTACAGTTTATTTATTTACTCGAATGCTAACCTCAATATCAAAACAAACTTACGTCAATGTCACTTATACCAGGAATCCAGGAGGATATTTTTGGCTTGGAGAATTTGACATATGCCACAGATGTAGAAATACATATAGTTAATACTTTATAGTTTGCCCAGTATAATATTACAATTCACTGCGGCCACCCTGCGTCGCTTTTATATCTTTGTTTGCCTTTTGTGCATGCCTTGTAGCCATGAAGTTAGGCTTGTGTGAAAGGTTCGTGCGATGTAAATGTCACGGATCAAGTGATTAATCAGGGCACTTTGTATTATGCACGGGCATTATGAATCTAGTCAAGTAAAATCGGGCTATGTAATGAATACTGATTTAAACTTCTATATTTATCACATTGTTTGTTCATTAAGTATATTGCTACGTCAGCGTCGCACTGGGACCCAAAAACTACCGGAACTTTTTTTTAAACTGCGGCCCACACTAAGCAAAGACAAATAATAGGCGTGAATGTAATTATCGAGGCTATGAGTATGCTCAGATGCTAGTATTATATTATCTGTGGTTTGAGTTAAATTTAAGTCAAGAGTGAATAGGCAAGCGTGCTACACCTTCGACCACATCATCACTTAGAACATCAGGTGAGATAGTGGTCAAGCGCAAGCCTATCAACAATAAAAAACAATTGAATTATAGCCAATAAACTGCGCCAAAAGGCGCCACGCCACGCCACGACAAGTAAGTGTGTTTCCTTCTTAATGACATGAAAACAAATCAATCAATCAATCTGCCTAGCCTTTTTCTCAACTAATGTTGGGGTCGGTTTCCAGTCTATCCGGATGCAGCTGAGTACCAGTATTTTACATGAAATCACTGCTTAACTGACCTCCACAACCCATTAACTGGGTAATACGATACTCCTTTAGCAAGACTGGTATCAGTATACCTGGTTTCTGACTCTCCACGACTGTCAAAGACCAAGGCTTAACGTGCTTTCTGAGGCACGGAAGAATCTCGCTAAGTAAATATGGAACATCCACGGACCAAACTTTGCAAGCATTGCTTTGCTTAACCTTGAACATCCCGTGTGGCTGATATAATTTTGCCACGAACTCCGCCATGAAATCAAATGTCCCGTGTCCACTAGATGGGGCTGAAGTACACAGATAGTCTCGGGCCAGTAAATTCCGATAATGCGACGAAGAGAGCGGTTGACGAAGACTTGGATTTGGCGTGAGATGTCCTTTGTGACCTTCCACTTACCGTACCTCTAGAGCAGGACCCGATGATTTTGAGTTTAATCCCTCGGGTTAGTTGCCGCGCTTGTCAAACAGCAGCCTAATTGCATCAGTAAATTCGCCAAGGCAAAGAGTTTTGACGTCTCTATCGACCAATCACATAGATGGTAATACACATCGCGTCTTTCATCTTGCATGCGATTGCTGCAGGTCTCAGCTGCGCGAAGGTCCGAGCTACCTTTTGCGATCAATAAAGCTACCTCTGGGGTCTAGAGGGAAGAGGATATTATATACATTATTTAGAATACAGCGCCGTACTTAGCTTTAATTTTCAATTTGTGTGTGGATCACTCCTTGATCCACACTCAAATTGTCGAAACAAATCTTTCCGGATGAATCTTGTATTGACGTCACACTCTCTAGTGCAGACGTACGCTTGGATAGGTGGCGTGTCCTACCGGACGCCTCTTGTAGTGATCATCGCTTGATTGTATACGAATTAGTTCCGGATTTTACTCAGGGTACGTCAGATGTCATTGGTAACTTTATGTATAACTGTAAGGGTGCGTAATATATAATAATTCTTTATCTAGCTTCTTGCGTGACACGCCAAAGACTTCACTCGTGATGGGCTGTCAGCTGAAGAAAGTGCTGAAATTATGTTAGATACCTTCACTTAGTGTGCTGACATTGCCATTGGTCGTGGATCTATGACCAATATACGTAGACGTGATTGGTGGTGTGACTACCTAACTGAACAGCGTAAAAGTTATCGCCGAGCGCGTAAACATCTTAACAAGCTTAAAAAACGTAAGGTCACCGGTGACCTTTTTTCCATTGCGTTAAAAAAAAATCTAAGCGTAATTTATTGCGTAAAATTTTAGAAAAATTAGTTAAAGAGGGTCCGTGGTGTCCTTTATATTTTAGGGTTTGTTCTGTCCGTTTCGTCGTTCCGTCATCGTTCACAAATTTAGGATACTGGTGGTCCCATGAAATTCCAATTCACGATAAAATAAAACCGTACTATATTATTCTCTCGCAACACTTACAACAAATACATAATTAAATTTAATCTACACTATTTATGACCTAACTTAACAGTATGAGTGTGGGTGGGTGAACGACTGGCGTCCTGCCTCCTTAGAAAAGCTATTCGTACTGCTGTATTTCAGGGCCATAATATTTCACTATTACTAGATACTCAAGATTTACAAATTTAGGCATGTTTACGGTTCAAGATGTTAAACTGAACTACTTTATACAATGAATAAAATGGATGAGAATTGTGAAGATGACACTTTATACATATATATATAACATAGTATGCATGTAGGTATGTCCCTTCAATATCATGACTTTAAAGCCAATCGATCAGTCGACCTCGCGTTTGTTCAGAACATTAAAGTATTTAATAAACACAGCACCAGTATTGAGGAAACAACTGAAGTTTTGCCAAAGACCTTATACGTATTTCTTAAGAAGTATAAGGTCTTTGAGTTTTGCTGAATACTCTTTTATCTAATGTCTTACTTGCTAATGACAACGACTATCATCAACAGATCAAAGTGTGGGCAGCTGTACCACCTGAATCATCAGCGTCAGATCTTCCATCCACTGACGAATGTATTAACGTTGTCAAGAGATTACCACTCAACAAATCATCAGATGAAGATAAAATATCTAATCGGATGATTATAGAAGCGTGTAAAACAGTCGGTGATGCAATTTTAACCGTTTACAACCATTGTATTGCGGAAGGCGTATTTCCTCGTATATGGCGACGCGGATTTATATGAATCATCCCGAAAAGTGGCGACAAACCCCCGGACGACCCAAAGTCGTACCGGTCCATAACATTACTTCCATCTTTGGGAAAACTCCCGGAGCGCCTTACGAGTATCATTCCACGTTTGCTACCGGACGGACCAAAATTTCATAACAATCAATTCGGTTTCACTATTGGAAAATCTACCGTAGACGCGGCCCTTACTTTTAGGAAAATAGTTAATACACCTGAACATAAGTACGTTATTGGGATTTTTTAAATTAATATATATCCTAATTTTTATCCGTGGTGCTAGGCAACTGGGCTTATCCCAGTTGTAAACGACCCTTTGTGCCTATTGGCGTTGTTTGTTCTGTCTCCTCGCTTGACATGGAGGGAAGTGGAAATTTATATTTTTTCCTACTCCTCCGTTATTATTTTCTGATTAATTTCGTTGCGGGATCCAAGGCAGTTAAATTCATTCTCCGGCGAGGCAATGAAACTCGACGAAGAGTTTCATTGCCTTGGCGATTTTCTGGTGGTCGCCACTGTTGATTCTGGCTTTCAGGAGTTGTATTGGTTTGGGAATAGTGCGGTTGGATTGTCTCAAAAAAAAAAGTTTTTCCGGAACTATAAAAATATAGTAAGGTTATACCAGTTTTTAAATACAAATAATTATAGACCATTGTCCGTGTTGCGAAATGCGAAAAAAGAACGTATCCCATCCCAATCCGCTGACTTGTACCGCCAAACCAGCCTCTTGGGCTGGGATCGGGTGGGGAGTGGACGGATACAGACTTCACCAGACAATGGTCGGAACTACCCGAAGGTGAAGATACCGACACCGAGTTGCTGTCTGGATCTGTTGTCAGCAGGAGCTTCAAGCAATTGGCTGTGTGCGAATCAACATCCGGCACCCTCGTTGCCCCCTGGACCAGCTGGGCGAGATTTAACGCAAGCGCAAGCTTTCTCGTCTCTCGCCCAGCATGATCAGTGCACTGGTACGGGCAAACCCACTCCGGGGTGGTAGGCATTGAGGTCCCCCAGTAACACTAATTGGGCGGAAGGGTATCGCTGCTGTGCCGTATCAGCCGCCTCACTAAGATACTCTATGAGCCTGGTTGTCTCCTGATCACCACTATGCGAGCGGTAGCCACAAGCGTTGATAATTTTATCAAGGCCCGTGTCCACCATAGCCCACAGCACAGAGAATCTAGAGTCCTCAAGGTTTCGGAGACACCGATAACAGATGTCGTCTCGGGGGTTACCTATGAAAAGTTCGAAAATATTTGACCAAATTTCATTTCACCTAAAACTTTTCAACTATTATCGTTTGTTTTTTATTACTTCGTCGAAGTCACGTCTGCCACTGTCTCAGTAAACCTATTAACAATTCGATTTTTTGGTTACTCCGACTTTTCATTTGGACGAAACACTTTTTACCGAAGTTACACTTAGCCGAAATATCATTTGTTCGAAGTATTTATTTTTATACGTTACGTAACTACGTTAAAGACAGTGCCTTGAAAAAATAAATTGGGACGAAGCCCCGCTGCGCGGGTCTCCTATTACTGTCTGCAGGGTCTAAAGTAAACTAACACATGATACTTCGATGATCTGAAAATATTTCAAATAATGCATATAGTAAATAAGACGTCGGTCAATAGTTTTCGGTATAAAAAACTTTTTTACAAAAAAGTACTACCGACTTCCAAATAAGAAAACTACAAAGTGAAAACTAACTTTATTTTTGGAAGTCGGTGTCTTTCGTAGGTACCATTTTTTTGCGTTATGAAATTCGAACAATAAAAATTCTGAAAAATGATCGGTTCCCCGTCTCGGGCGTACATGCATACACCCGCGCGTTGAAATTAAGCTATTAAAATTGTGCTCCAGGGTATTTTGGTACGATACGTCTGATGGACAAGTGATCTGCGTCTCCTAAAGGAAAAAGAAAGCCGGCTTATCAGTCTCTAGATCAGGGGCGTAGCTACCGCCGTATCTGCCGTATCAATTATACGAGGCCCCCGGGCCACGGGGGCCCCCAACGTGCGTAAGCAAAAATTAATAAAAATCTTTTGTGAGAAATCTTTACCCTTCTTAAGGGCCCCCAAACAATTTTTATACGGGGCCCCGCCAAGGCACGCTACGCCACTGCTCTAGATGATGATGGACTGCTATGAGGCTGGAGATGTCTGAAGTGAGTTAAGTGTATTTTGAGTACGAGGGGGTGCAGCCGCTGTTCAACTTTTAACTTTTTTCTCTAATTCTTTTCATACTTTGTTATGCGATTGAAGTAAGGTGAGGAGAAGGAAGTGAGATGCGGTTCCACGCTACCAACCTTCAGATACGCACTGAAGGGACGCCATCATTGGGGAACTAGTCTGGAGACTGGGGGGCGCCCGACCCCCCCCCCACGGGAATGTCCATCGGGCCCTCCATTCTGGTCGCCAACCAGCCAATGGTGCATTCCGGGATTTTTTGTCAGTTGGCAGAGCACCCTTTCGTGTGGGGCTGGCAAACTACTTGAACTCCCAACTACCTTCGGTCGGCCAGCGGTGCACCGTGCCTCGGATCCTGCTATCCTACGCGACCAGTCGCCCGATACGTCCATAAAAGTGCGCGTCCCTAAGTGGCTACACCGAACATCGCCGCAGGCCGCTTGGCGGTACGTATTTGCCCGGTGGGTGCTCCGTTGTGGTGGTGGTCCTGGTCAATGCCGTATTTAATAACTTGGTCCATATAATATAAACATTGTTTTGGATGGACAAACGATGATCAGAAATATGGCTTGATCTATCCATGGGGCCCTCCATACAATAGCTGTACCTACTTACTTAATGTTTTCTGGGTATTCTTCAGAAAGCCCGGTCAATTTAATTATTTCAATGGTTTTATTATATCGCCTACTCATATTGGGCATTTTTCAAATTGCAATTGGACATAATGAATAAAGCCGTATTAATCACTTGGTCCATATAACATAAAAATTGTTTTGGATGGACAAACGATGATCAGAAATATGGCTTGATCTATCAATGGGGCCCTTAATATAATAGCTGTACCTAAATACTTAAATTATTCAATACTTCTTGTCAAAGTAAAACTTTATCATAACTCTAGAACCTTTTTCTAATTTTTCAAAGATTCCGCACATCAAGTTGAATACATAGAGAAAAGTTGACTGACATAAAGTCAGAAAATATCTGTCAATTAAATAACAAAAATAGCACGATGGGGTCCAAATAACAATAAAGGCCTATTTAAACACAAAATTAAACCAGCAAGATGTTGTTACTTTTAAGTTAAGCACTCCACAATAACAGGATTACAGGACGAAGATAAAATTCATGCAACCACAGGGCAAAACGTTTCAACATGCTCGGCAATTCATAGTCAGGGGCAGGAAAGATTCTAGTTCCTTTAGTATAACATGTAGGGATTTCGTAATACAAACATCATTACTGTTATTTGGAGGAGTTTTCATTACTTATATGTAGGTACCCACTTAATTTTATTCAGCTAGTTATCCTAACCATTTGCATTAAGATAACATTTTAATCACCCATAACATTGCAGTGATGGTAAAACTTAAATTCAACTTTATTATGTAAATGATTTTTAATTTCAGAACTTTTTGGATTTGGAAAGGACTTACAATACTAGAGAGCATATCAGAAAACTCGCTACAATTTTGATGTCCAACTGCCTTTTTAGGTAGGTAAGCACCTATAACCTACCTACTTATGCAAGACGAAAGCGTATCCACTCTTTAATTAAGTTTTTTAGGTTCGTTATGCGGTTTACAGTCTTTCGTACATTTTGGATAGCTGGTAAGTACCTAAAACAAAAACTATTTTATTTTACAGCCGCATTTAAAAGTCAGCATGAAGAGGAATACGAATACTTTACAATTAGGTATCGATTCTTATTTAACGTATACCTATAGCTAAAAATATGTCGGTACCTACTTTAGCAACCAAAGTTCAAAATCAGCAATGGTACGTGCAATGTGATAACAGACTAAGAAAAGAAAGATTAAATGAGACGTTTGACTAATTTAATTTCCGGATGAAGAACGCGAGTACACGAGCCCTATCGGTTCAGTCTGCATACACCTACTGTAGGCTCGTTACCTATAGTTGTCGAACCTGGTACGGGTCGGGTCGGACAACGAACAACGTAGTTACAACTGTCTCGTGTTTGTCTCTTCTTGTTTGACTACTTCCTTTCTAGACGAACAGATTATGGACGTGTACGTGTCATGTCTACGTCGTATATCCGTCAAATCCTGTGCAAATTGCACACTTGCACATGCAATGACACAATCCGATACCTAAATACATAATATATTCCTGTAACACTGCTTCCTTGTAGGTACTAGGGCATGCAGTTTCGTACATTTTCAATTTCGAAATTAGCTTACGAAATTGGACTTCTCAGTTTCGAAATTGAGGAGTACAATTTCCAAATATAATGGAAAATCAGAATAATACTTAAATTAAACTCAAAATGCAAATTTTGAAGTCTGGAGGGCTGCCCAATTTATATTCAAACAAAGTGAATTTTATTTTTCTCAAGACGCTGGGGACATCTTCGACGATACCATCCAGCTTTCCGAGCTCGGAGGGGAAAGAGACGTTCGGTCAGCGTTTATTAGCTGGTGTTAAAGATAGTTACAGATAGCGCCTCACAAAATTGTGGCACTGCCGAAGAGCAGAGAGCCACCTAGCTCGTTAGTGACAATAGGAGACGAGCAAGTCCAGTATCTTGGTTTAAACGTGTACTGTGGGGCTTCGAAGAGTATTTCGAGCACCTTTTTTCACCGCATTGGTAGGCCAGTGGGTGCTTTGCATTGACTGCTGCTCAATCTAGGAGGCAGAAACAGACTGTCAGATGCCCGACGCTGCAGGACTAAAATCAACAGCCTGCAGCGGAAAATTATTATTTGAATTGCACGTGGTTGAAAAGAGCGGAGTGTATCTTCTACAGGCACATTCAGGTACTGATCGGGCACGGTTGCTTCTGTGAATACCTGAAAGGTATTGGGTGAGAGACCACGGTAAATTGCCATCATTGTAGAGGCAACTTGGATTCTGCATGGCATACGCTCGAGGTGTGCCTTCATGGGCCTTTGAGCGATGGGTCTTAGTCGCCAGGATCGGGCGAGACCTGTCTCTGCCAGTATTAGTGAGGAATATGCTGGTGGAGACAGAAAACTAGAGTGAAATAGCCACCGAGTGGAATCGTGAGAAGGCCAATCCCACTTGGAGAAGAAGGCATCGTGGAGGTAACCAATTCGATGTAGACACGCTGAAACCCCGCCTGTATCATTTAAGGCAGTGGAACTCCGGGGTTTCGGGCGCTCAGAGTAGGGACTCTGTCCGTCCACCGAGTGACCTCAGGAAAGACAGTGGCACAGTGATCACGTGCTGCTGCGCACAGCGAGGTTCAAGGGGACTCCTTTATAGTCTCCCCAAAGATGTGTTATTTTAAGAAGTGCTGATGGTGATCACTGGTTTAGTTTTAATGAGTTAAAAATACCACACTGCCTGGTTTGTCCAGCATTCCCAGCAAACGATTGTAGACCTTGTCAAAGTATACCCCTCACTGGCCACCATTCTTACAAAGCTCGGTTTTTTAAATGGCCGAGCTTCTTCACACTTCTCTATTTATTTAACACCATGTTTAGCCTTTCTTTTATTGTAATGTTAGCACACATGGTCACAAGGTGGCCCAACGCAACAGTCTAATTGGCTTTAGGTTCGTATTTAGACTCATTTTCTGATGATCGTTTTTTGGTTTCAATGATAAATTTCATAATAGTATAAAAAATAACATAATATTTAAATTGGGTCTACCTTTTATAGCCGAACTTTTTAAGTCATAATATAATTTGCATAACAACGGATAGCATAGATTTCATTTCGCAGAAAATCATTTGGCATACACTCGTTTATCATTAAATAATAATTTTGTAAGTCAGAATCATGTTTTGGCATAAATTTCATATCGATAATCATTAAAAGGCAGAACCTCTTTTTCATATCGCAGAAAGTTTACAATCTGAAAAAGAAATTACCCAACCGTTACGTAATAAACAAAAAAAGGGGTTCAAATATTATTTTCGCATACCAAATGTTAATTGAGTACGTTTAAACATAATTATTATGTTACCTTGAATGCAGTTCATTTAGAATTTATTCGTAGATCAACTATTATAGACACAATAAAATTAATATGAAAGATTAAACATAAAAAACTACATCATTTATTTTTAAAAGTGATCATTTACAATAGATCAATTAGATTCTAGAAGATCAAATAATATTGTCACATAAAATTATTCCTAATGAATTTCTACCATCTTCAGAATATGCCAAGTGAAATTATACCAACTAAAATTCTGCCATCTTAAAAGTATGCCACTGTAAATTCGGACATATAAACATTCGGCCAATCGATAATTATAATTATTAAATATTTTTTATACCTTAAAAATATTCGTCTAAAGAAGATTATGCCAAGTGTGTTATGCCACATAAATTTCGGAGCGACAAAATTCTGCCAGATAGAGGTAACCCATTTAAATTCAATTCAGTTTCGAAATTTCTAATTGAGGGGTGTCAATTTTAAAATTAATAAACATGCAAATATGGTCCGAAATTTCGAAACTAAGAAATTTCGAAATGCATGCCCTAGTAGTTACCTATATTTACAGACAACAGGTACCGTCGGCAATCACGAAACAAAGTGCGAGGAAACCTAATTTTATTTAAATATTTCTTAGGAAATCAACAAATGATTCAAGCAGGTTCAGAAAACAAACATTCGAAGGGAGTTTCATATGAATGTTATCTCAACAATTATAATGTTGACGACGTATCTACTGAGCAAAACAGAGTATGTGAAAGTGTAGTAGGAGGTGCTGAAGTATGTTCACAGGAAGCAAAGAGCCAACAAAATCATCAGAGTGGCACCATTCAATCATGCCAACAATCTCTGCTGCAGAAATTGTGGGAACACTTACAATCGATCATTACTGAACACATGAATGGTTGCCCACGTTGTAACTCAAAGCTTCGTCCAGTCATTCGATCAGTCAGTCAAAAGTCTATACTTACATTTGTAAGCTCGACAGCATCTGCACCAATTCCTGGCTGTAAACAACCCTGCACGTGTAAAAGTAGTTGGACATCCAGCCAAAGCGCTAGGTCTTCCCGTGTTAACGATAGACCATCCTGTCCAAACGCAAAACCATCCTGTCCTAACGCAAAGCCATGTTGTCCTAACACAACGCCATGCTGTACTAACGCAACGCCATCTTGTCCTAACGCAACGCCAACCTGTCCTAACGCAACGCTATCCTGTCCTAACGCAAAGCCATCCTGTACTAACGCAAAGCCATCCTGTACTAACGCAACGCCATCCTGTCCTAACGCAACGCTATCATGTCCTAACGCAAAACCATCCTGTCCTACAGTAAAGCCATCCTGTCCTAACGCAACGTCATCCTGTCCTAACGCAACGCTATCCTGTCCTAACGCAAAGCCATCCTGTCCTACAGTAAAGCCATCCTGTCCTAAAGTAAAATCATCCTGCACAAATACTGAATTCCCTAACGCAAAACCATTACTTCTTAAAACCATTACTTCTTCAAAATGCCCATGTCAATCATTTTGGTCTCTTCTTTTTCCCAAATCTGAAATTTACCCTTCACGTCTTACATCGCAACCCCGTCAATCTCAAGAACAGGGAACTCATGAGCATAAGTCTTGTTCCACATCCAAGCAGAACTCACAAGGAGTGCAGCCTTCTTTTAATTTGTTTGACACATCTTGTTGGTCTTCCATAAATTCAGATATAACAGCATGTCACATAAAAACTCCTCACTCGGTTGAAGAACTTAAGGCCAGTATAACCGGCTTAGACAAAACTTCTGGTAATTTACTCAGATGTGAAGTTTTGGATTTTCGTAGCACCATAGAATACTCCAAACCCTGTGTGCAAACTTTATCGGTTCCGAAAGATTCGCTTTGTTCAACTGATAAACCTACTCCTTACCTGGGCTTAAATCTGCGAAACGAAGAAAATGACCTCTGATATGAGCATCACTTCAAGGATTGTAAACGTTCAAAGGAATAACTCGCTAATTGTGAGAAGCCTGTATATAGTCCTTACGTGGATCCAGCAGAAGCAAGAGGCCGCTCAAAGTCTGATGCGCAATGTAGAACCCTATTGGACGAAGAGTTTGGCAGTATGCCAAGAGAACAGCTTTACGTCCAAGAACCAATAAGTATAGCCAGTCACAACTCTATCACTAGTGTTGATAGCATTCAGAGTGATCGTAAAGGTAAAGTATTGTTTAATGCAGATACTATTAGCTATACCTAAATATTTTGCCGGAAGATGCTTGCTTGGTGGTAGAAGGTGAGTGGGTGAGTGAAGAGTATCTTGCTATAGTTTGCAGCGGGCGTTGACCGGGTTGCCTAGCAGGGGTACTGCTGATTTTAAAGCTGTCTCTTTTTAGTCGTTGCGTTGGTAAATGTCTACCTAAGAGTGGGTGTTTGTTTCTGTTTTGTTCATTTTCACTTGGACGGAGTTGTAAATTTGCTATGCCAGCTGTAGGATATAGTCCGATGGCTGGAGTGGGTTTAATTAAGGCAGCCTGTAATCGGTCGGCATGTTTCGTTCCGAGCAACATGGGCATGATGGGTAAATGCGCTTCTAAGTCCTAAGTACCATATAATTAAAAAAATCTCTTAATCCAGACAGAGTTCATTGGGTTAGTTGCAACGATGCAAATAACTTAGAAACTACTGTCAGTAATCATAAATACCAGGGCAGAAAACAACTTGAAATATTTTAGCAACAGAGATGTGTGGGCGCACACATAATATAAAACTAGCATATAGTAGGCGTACCCAATGTGTCAATTAAGGGCTATCCAATCTGTCAACTATAGCGTTTTAGGATGTCGTTGGGGTTCTTTGCTAATGCGCTTCCATCACGCGCACCCTGCGCATTATGGAGGTGCATTATGCCTACATTACAGAGTTATCACACTTTAAAATTGCAAGAACTATTTCAGCCATTTCAACGTTGCGGTAAACATCCGGACGTGAGGTGGACGGAGCCGAGAAGTATGGCAGACATCCTATCCCAGCAGTGGGTGAAACCGGGCTAAAATGCTGTAGATTATTATGTCTCGTGTTGATGAGTAATGAAAAGTCAAACCAGCTGTGACGGAAGGACGGACAAAGTTGCGCCATAAAGGGCTTCTCTTAACGATTAAGGTGCAGAACCCTAATAAGACACGGTTGGCGCATTCAATGGTTGAGCGGTCGGTTGCTGCGCTGCGTGTCGCGGGTTCGATTCCTGCAAGGAACAAGTATTTGTATAGCCTACAGATCGTTGTTCCGGTCTGGGTGTTTGTATATGGGAGTTTATTTGTTTGTAAATGCATCCACGATACGGGAGAAATACATAAAGTGGCCAACTTATGCAAAAAAACCCTGAAAATATGTAATGAGCTCTTTCTTTGTTTTAGACTGTAACTATCTGGAAAAAGATGCTCATGGAAACGATCTACCCAATTACAGATACTATTATTGAACTTATATTCATGTAAAAGAGTACAATATCAAAATATTAAATAATTAGTAAATTAAAATGAGCAGTGAAGAAGAAACTCGTGAAAATGAGGGCGCGTTATTCAGCAGCTCACTGTGCTCACGCTCTTGCACCATGTTGCCCGTTTGTGAAAAGCCGGGCGTTATAAAACTGGCTTCATCTGAGACAGGTTGCGTTTGCCCCAAGTTACTGGCAGGAGATGTAAAATTTTGCCTGTCAACCGGTTGCTCTCGTCCAGCCGTTTGCCCCATCCCAGGCACAATATCTCTTGAACTTTGTGCATGCGAAGATTTGACATCGGCATCGCAGGCCTGTAGATCAAAAGAAAAGGGATCTAATGAGCAACAAGAACCGCTTTCATGTGTAACTTTTAACCCTTGCAATGTAAATGACTCGCTCAAGAACTCGACGGGATCTTTTTATGTTGACCCACATCTTAAAGATAATCCTCCTGAATCAATTGAAGAGCTTAAGGCCAGTGTAACCGGTTTAATAGAAAAACCTAGACCGCTGCTTGGATGTAAACAAATTGAATTTCGTTGCGAATCAGATTCGCAACGAAATTCGTTGAGTTTACAAGATCCTTGGGATTATAGTGCAGAACCAGAACCGTGTGAAAAGACGGGACCTCCAGTTCGGCCAGGTTTCAGTCTTACTATCGAGCCTAATGATCATAGATTTTGCGTTGACCCCTACGACTGTAAGCATACGAGGCCACAGCCGTGTCCGCCGCCGCCAAAGAGTCCACCACCGCCGGAGTATTCACCACCGTATCCGTGTCCGGAGTGGCCACCACCTCCGGTATGCCCACCATCTCCACCTCCCGCATGCCCACCATCTCCACCTCCCGCATGCCCACCATCTCCACCTCTCGCATGCCCACCATCTCCACCTCCTGCATGCCCACCATCTCCACCTCCCGCATGCCCACCATCTCCACCGCCGCCACCCACGTGTCCAGGCAGGCCGGCTTGCCATTATCCTTGCGCACATAAAGAACCGCCATGCTGACTGTGAAGCCCTAGTAGACGAACAGATTGGAAAGAATAGAAAGACAGCTACTGGACAAAGAAACCATATGTTAAGCCGGTTGGAACTACATTGGAACTGATCGTAAAGGTGTGTATTTTTTTATTAAAACTTCCTTTCGTACAAAGGCTACTACTATAGGCGGATTTAATGCCGTTGGCAGAGACGGAGAGATAATTATCGTAGATGCAAATATGAGAAGAAAAAATGGGTAGGAAGGTACATATATTAGTAGTAAGTACGTCACCAAGTAGTTACTTAAATTAGTTATGTTTGACCCATTGTATTATTGTTTTAGATCTTAATGCTGGCGACAAAGATGGTCAAAGAAATCCACAAAACTTCACGTGATAAATCTTTTTATTTTTTACGGGGAAAGAAACTGTGCAAAGATTTGTTCATATAAATTCAAATTAAACAATAGATTCTCAATTTTCATTTTCTTTATTACTTATCTAATTTACACAAAGACTAGCTTACAACTAATTTGTGACTTAATGTACAGAAACATAAATAAGTTTTAATTAAAACTTAACTTTAAAATAGATATTACAATGTGATGGTACATATCAATCGAGGTTCAATACAAGAAAGTCAGATATACAAAAATAATAGCACCTCAAGAGTGTCCTCACCGGTTTGTTCATACTTAACATTTCAGTGGCTCCTAACAAGAGTAAAACTACAATTTATAGGCCATTAAATACTTGCAACTGTACACAAATGCAAAACATTTTTCAGGAACTGAAGTCATCCTACAAAAAATCGTAATTTTTTTGGATAACAGAAATTCCTGCACCAATCATTTCTATATGCGATTGTAAAGTCAAGAATCACTGAGTAGAAATGGCTAAAAAAATAAAAGATTACGGAAATTGGCAGATGAGAGTAGGAGTTTACAGCCAAAGAATGGCGTCTAAATAGAGGGGCGGCTTAGAAGTCGAAGTCGTAGGGGCGCTGCGGGCGCCTCTGGACTAGGGGGATGTTGACCTCCTCAGCGGAGCGGAACACCTGCGGTTGCGGCGCCTGCGCTCGCTGGACCGGCCGCGCCTGCAGCTGCGCGGGCGCCGGTGCCCGGCGGGGCTGCTCCTCCTACACAGTTAATTCACATTTAGAAACACGACATAACTATAATAGATGCGCAGTAGTAAATCTTATACTAAAATAGTAGCGCACCATGCCATGCGCATCGGAAAGCCTATAATGTTCAGCCCGGCCTAAAAGATTGTCGATTACTGTATCTTTAGTATGTTGGCTGTCATTATGAGATCATCATTGTCCTCAAAAGAAGCTTCCAGCAGGGATCCTCAACTTGAGCTTTTAAATATTATATTAATTATATTGTTGACTCATTTTTCTCGTGCACATCATTGGCTTGTGGGTAAAGTAAGGTCCATCTAAGACTGCTAAATACAGAGACATGAGATTTTTATTGCATAAGTTACTATTTTTCCACTTCTTCAATATTCTACAACATTCCTTCGAATAGCATTTCCTGCCCATCTTTTTCTTTGCCGTTATTTTTAATTTAAGTTTTATAAATCTTCAGTTCCTTACCTCTTCCTCCTCTTCCTGGTCGTATCTGTCGTCCCTGTACACCTCAGCAGGGTAGTACCTGTCGGAGTACTTGAGGGACACATTGGGCTTCCTCTGGACCTCTTCCTCATTCACTGGCCTGTATAGGTACTCGTTCACGAAGTGGTACTTCGACGACTTCTGGCAGATGTTTTCGTGGGTTGGCGGCATGCAGATTAAGTGGACCTGGAAAAGGAAAGACCGTGTTCAAAACTTCAAATTCCTGTTACAAAAACTGGAGATTAACCAGAAATTTATTGAAGAAATAACTCTGAATGAATTCCAGCAATCAACTTAAGACACATACCTGGTGGAAAGAGAATCCGTCGGGGCAGACCCAGGAGTGCTTTACATTATCCTGGCAGTAGTGGAATACCTCGCAGTTCAGCTCCTCATCAGCATAGTAACCAGTCTGTTTGTTCACACAGTTGAACTTAGACTGCTGCAGTAACATAGATAGACGGTCAGGTTCCTCCTTCTCTTCCTCTTCCAGTTCCTCTTCAACTTCTTGGACTGGTCTCTGTTGCAGTTTCGCGGGGCGTTGGTCCTGCTAGAGAAAAAAATCTGGTTTTAGATTTTAATGTGGTTGGTGGGTGTGGTGTGTTTTTTTTACTGTGGTGAATTTACGACAATGACATCAAGTAAGAAAAGGATATTCCACATTGATTCCTGGTTCAATTTACATCAATCAAATATTGTTGTATTTAATATGCTGGACCCAAAAGCAAAATATGGAAAAAAAACAAGGACAGTGTCCTTCATCGCTTACCTTCCTGTGAGGAGCTCTTTGCTGCTGCCTGGGCTCATCAATGTACTGCTGCTGCTGGGGTCTCTGTTGCAGCACATACTGTTCTTCTTGCTGCTGCTCCTGTTGTTGTCTCTGGTAGCCTGCTAGCTCGGCTAACGAAGGCGTCGGCCGAAACCCGCTGGGCAGCGCGTTGTATGCAGTGGGTGTGTACGCTCGCGGCCGGAGGTTGCGGGACTCCTGGAAATTGAAACATAACAAATGAATATATTTAAATATACTAAAAAAAACACAAAAAAAAATCCAATACAGATCAATTAGATATCACTAGGTACTAATTCGGTACAGGTCAGGATCGGGATAAAACGGTATTTTGTCCGTGGAAAACAAGGAACTAAATAGATACTTAAGAGATGAAGTGGATAGATGATAAATTGTCACCCAGTTCATTACTCATTTATCATAATCGATCCTTCTAAGGCTTTTGGAAACATCGATCATGTTTTGCCTTTGTGTATAAAGTTGCGAGTTTGGTTGAATTAGATATATGGATATTCTTGAACTTGTAAGATCTTAACCATTCAAAATATATTTAAAAAGAGACACGCAACACTAATCAGTGTTGTCTTCAGTGATTAAAAAATGGGAATGCCTCTAGGCTCTTTTCTCAGACCTTTATTTTCCCAATGTAGGAACTATGCACAAAAATGACTATAAAACGCTGACTGTCGACGCTTTCCCATTTTATTATACCATAAAACAATAGAAGTCAAGTGACGATACGTTCACACGTGTACCCGCATTAGTAACAAATTTTTCCGGCCAATTAAACCAGCGCATAATTAGTTTTTTGTTCAAACTAAAAAACTGGAAGTAAGTATAGCAGTAACAGTAAAATTACATAATTTACGCAATTACCGGTGGATAATTTGTATTATAAACAGTTTCAATTGTTGACGACGCGTGCAAAATTTCATTGCGGCAATATTGGAGGTAGGATTTTTTTACCTCATACACAAACGTGCAATCGTGCGGGACGACGGTAATGTGTTGTTATCGGGTATTATATCACTGTTACATGCTGCCAGATCCGGGAGAGAGGACTTTTACTCGTTAATGAGTTTGTGTTATTAATTTTGTTCGAAGCGGCTGCATTTGTTCTGTAATTGCCGTTCATCGCCCGGGGGACGTTCGTAAGCTATTAATATTGACAGGGGCTAGAAGTTAATATAGTTAGAAAGCAATTAATAAATAATTGTGAATTGCTACGTACTTAATATGCAGCAATTCAACTTAATTACTTTATTGTCTATTGTTTGTTGCTGACTTTCATGCAATTGGTTTTCAGTCAGTATTCTTTGAAAATTAACTAATAATTCATTTGTAACGGGAACATAAACGTAAATTTAACCATAACGTTTTGATAGGGGTTTAATTAATTCAAATGAGCAATTTTATCTAAACTCGACGAATGGATTTCCTCAGATTCCACGCAACAATCCGACGCGTGTTTCTAAACGAATTCAAACGTATACACTATAATGGGATGTTTGCATTATTCTCACGCGATTACGCAAAACGAACGGCAAATGTGGAACTATCTGTGTATCATAAAACAGATCATTAGGCAAATATTTGTTTCCGGAACAATGAGATAATGTTGAAGATTACAACGGGTTTAGTTAGAAACCTACGCGTTGTTCTTTAGCAAATTTTCCTCTTTTAAAAGTTTCAAAAGACTTTCCCGCCGGAAACAGAACATGGCGGCGCGAATGACTTTCGGAAAACGTGCAAAAAAGAAGAAAATAAGAAAAAATCGAATAGAGTAGCTTTCAACTTTCACTCTCAACGGCCTTGCGAGCCGGACATTGACACGGAGTGGCGTTAGAAAAATTGCATCGTGTAACACGGCTGGATTGTAACATTCGATTTCGGTCACGACTCTTGTCAATTTGCCGGGAAAACTAATTCTGTTGAGTTTTTGTCTATAGCTTGTTTATTTCTGATGTTTATATCTGATGTTTTTATAGGCTTTTTGAAATGTTTTTAATTTTAGTTCTGACATTACCTGGCAAGTTAAAAAATTGTTATCAATTATAGATATTTTAACCGGTCTTAAATATCAAGTTGCAATTATTTTATTTACAACTTCTCACTGCTTGTTTCCTTATTCTCAGGGTTCTGTATTAAGACCTATCTTATATCTCCACTGGTGTTACAAGTGTCCTATTACACTTTAATACTTGCACTTACTCAACTGAAATAATCTTTAATTTGATCTATTCGACATCAAAAGAATAATTGCTTTCAGCACTAATAACAACAATAGTAAAACGTGCAGCTCTACTTAAGACCGTGAACAACTAGTTTGAAAAAAAAGATTTAGAGCTTACATTGAATAGTGCAATGAACCGCAATGAATATATATATATATATAGGTAATAATGCAACCACATAACTTATGGTCATTACCGCTATCCATAATTTTGATGACTAACGTTCAAGCAATATGAAAGTAATTGAAAACATTTCGCAAAAAGTTAAAAATATTTCTATATAACACGCTTGAAGTGTCTTTAGAGACTATATAACCATCACTCGTGGGTCGTTAGAATTATTTCGATCTGATTTAGATCTAGATAAAGAAATCGATAGTGGCAAGGCTAAATCGTGACTTAGAAATCCGCAAGGGAGCTGTGAACCTATTGATCAGCAGATAGGTTCAATCAGATGTTAATTATACGATATGTTGGCTAGCGACGTAGAGATTGATATCTCATAGATAAATTGACTGATGTTATTCAAGATACATTCTCTCTACATCCGGTAATAATTGGGAAAGTAAATGCTGATGAAAAGGATGCTTGTCATTGAAACAGAAATGAGAGAGGTAGGAAAGCAAAAGTTCCTAACAGCAAAGCATTCTTTATAAAAAAAAAAAACATTATAGATTTTTTCATCGTTCTCTTTTTCATTGTTGCTTTCATTAAGGATATTATTCTTTTCCTCTTTAAACTCCAATCTTACCTCTTGATCTAGGGCTAATTCATCGTCGTCAACTCCTGCATCAGGTATGCTGTCCTCATCTTCTGCTGCAAACGCCACACCAAGCAGGAGTAACGTCAACAAATATCTCCACCTGGAACAAAGAACAGCTTGGATAAAGTGGGGTTTATCATCATCATGAGTCAGCCGATAAACATCCAATGCCTCTTCTACCTCCAAAGATAGCAATAATATCGGGTCCTGTGCCTCCTGAATCCAGTGAATATCCTATTATGGCTTACTCATCTTATGGCTTACCTACCTCTACAATCTTATTCAGTTAAATATCATTCGAAGGGACTTCTACAATCTTATTCAGTTAAATATCATTCGAAGGGACTATCGAAAAGAGAGAGCTCCAGGAAATGGTACTAATGCATCTAGTAAATGTTAGTTCTATTTTGTTCAACAATTTATGTTAGTTTCTTTTATTTGCAAGTTTAATCGAGTGCTTGTGATTCAATTACGTTCTGTAGATCGTTACTTCCCGTATCCATCTCACAATTAGTTACAGCGATCAAGCTGCCTGTTGGAAGACAGATTTGAATTAAATTTCACTTTTGTTCAACATTAACTTTATAAATCTCTGTAAATGTCAAGTGTAAAGCATGTACGGAGATAATGTTACGTAATGGTGGCAATTTCTCCAAAATGGACGCTGCAGTGTGCAGACGCAGGGCTGTTGTGTAAGTGCGCCGATTTAATTCGATGACAGCGGAACTGGTTCGTACGAGACGTTAAATGACAAAGAGTAAAATATAAATGAGCAGGTGTGAGATCAGAGCACAGTTGCGTATTCGCTCCAATTCACGGAAGTCTTCAGTGAGTCAGCTGACAAGATAATGGACCAATACTAACGCAATTACGGCTGTCAGAATGTGGTCCTAAATGGTTCGCGTATCAAAGAAATTCCAACTAAGGTCTAGCAGACTTTGGCTTGTAATTATGTAATTTATGTGTGAACTTGGCTTCGAACATATCAACTATTTGTAGCATGCGTGACATTTCCTCCGATTAGATGAAAAAATCGGATGTTGTTACTTTCGAAAGCACACGTGTAGCACCTAATGCATAAAACCACCGTGTTTGTGCGTCAAGTTCTTCGACCTGTCCGAGCATCCAGCTACATTAAATGTATGGAAATACCAGAATTTTGCCATACGTTTCTCTCATGCATATAAAACATTCTCGAATCAAAAATATTCATGCAAAAAAGACCACCAATCAAAATGAGACCCCGTTCCTTTTAGGTTAATTATCAGATCATATTATTCTTGCGAAAACGAGAGATTCTATCCCATACAAGGAACATTTTAAGTCCGAACCTTTAGTAGGTCGTCAGATATATCTTACATATTAAGTTAAATGTTGCATTACATTGGCGTAACTTTTGGGTGCGGTCCTTTGACATTTATTCATGTAATTAATGTGATGAAAGCTGTTCAGTGCTAAAATTTATTCTTTTTGGTGTCAATACACTGGTTGGACTTAAAGTTGCATAATAATTAGCCATGTATTTTGTCACATGAATCATAAAAAATGCGTGTATTATTTAATAGATATATTGGCAAATTTTACACCAATCTTGCACACAAAGTGAGGTGGAACATATAGTTAACTCCTTAGATCAAAAGGTAACTCGTAACTCTCGTATAATAGGACCAGAATTTTCCAGATAAGACGCAAAGCTACGTAGAAGTAGCTTTGCGTCTTATCTGGAAAATTCTTCAGTTTGTATTCTGTTTCCATCGACTACTAGATTGTCAGCAGGAGGCTGTCTGTCCGTTCCACTGTGTTTTGACTCGCACTCCAAAGAACCACGTTTGTAATCCTCTAAAAGGCCTTCGAAACTTTACATCATATTCTTAACATTTGGCATCGATCAACAAGACACCTAGCGATAACGGAAATCGTTATTCGACTTTCAGTAAGTTGTGAATGCTGAGTAGCGTCTTATCTGGAAAATTCTTCAGTTTGTATTCTGTTTCCATCGACTACTAGATTGTCAGCAGGAGGCTGTCTGTCCGTTCCACTGTGTTTTGACTCGCACTCCAAAGAACCACGTTTGTAATCCTCTAAAAGGCCTTCGAAACTTTACATCATATTCTTAACATTTGGCATCGATCAACAAGACACCTAGCGATAACGGAAATCGTTAATCGACTTTCAGTAAGTTGTGAATGCTGAGTAGTGGGATCAATGTTCTAAAATATTCTAGCTCTGGCGGCAGTTTCTCGTAATCATGTGTAAATTTCTCTAAATAAGGGCTCATGAATAAAGCAGTAATCCATATCGGAAAATGTATATTTCAATATGTCAGTTTATATTATGAAATGTACCTACAGAGTATTGCCAGGGCTGGCCTGGATTTGTAATTTTACAAATCAATCATGATTTTGTAATTTGAATTTCTATTGTGCGCATCAACATCTGTTAACATAAACCTACTACTACACATTGGACATACTTAACAACAAACAACAGCTAAAGCTATTAAGTTTAGCTATTAATTAGCAACAACTAACATATTTCACAAAAATAACAAATTAACATTTCAGAAACCCAATAAATGTCGCCAATAAGGAAGGAATTAAACAACAACTAAAAGTTGTAACGAACTTTCGTATTTAAAAGCATAAACTTGACCTTTTGTTTATGACAGAAACGTGTAGGTAACAAATGTTTTGTTTTTTTTCTCTCGAATATGGTTTGTTTAGCGTGTTGTTCTGATCGGATCAATTCCGGGTTTAAAAATAGCTAGGTACCGTACAGTTTATATTACTCGGCCTCGGATATGGGATAATCCTGTTGGGTCATCGTTTTGCGAAAATCTCATGCAACTGAAACCGGCTATAGGTAATCGCGCTTTTGATCATTTATATGAGATGTTTTAGGAACTTGGAAAGATAAAGAGAGACCTATGTTATATAAGGAAGAGTCTAAAAAAATGGGTAATTACCTAACGTTACATAAGTTAAAAAAAAATAGAGAGACATTCGTCGAAAGCGGGTGGAAATTCATGACGACACGACGTCAACTTCCATACCTTTTCAGCAGTATTTCAAAATATTTCAGAAATATCTATACCTATAAGCTGAAATTAACAGTTTCAATCTGGCTTTTAATTTTGCTATTACTAAGTGCACTGCAATATTTTTACCAATTATGTTCCAAATTTCGTAGGAGAGTTTGATGAAATTCTATAATCTTGCCAAATGTCTATTGTTCAAGAAAATACGCGACTTTGTAGAAAAATTGCCTAGCGTGTTGTCACTTGCGATATCGTTGGGAAATCGTCAATAGATTTATTTTATTAGCTATTAAATAAAATGAATGTCTGTAGGTATGTCAAGGGACGATATGTGTATAAGTTGGGTAATAGGTAGGTTCTTCTAAATGTCATGCATGCTTCGGTCACACTCTGAATATTCTGAGTCCATTATCCAGATGTTAAAAGGTTAAAGGAGACTGATCCCTCACATAAAAAAATATACGCAAAGCCCTAATTTCGACATCAAGGCTGTTTATAAATTGGACGCCCTGCCCTGTTAGGGACTTCACTTTGGTTACCAGTGTGCTTATTTCGAGTTTTTAACGTACTCACTCGTGATAAAATAAACGATCTCTTATGTCAAAATGTATACAAAAAAGAGGTTTCTCCTTACCGTCACCAGAAGGCGCTTGTCAAGTTTCAATACAAATTGACGGTTACGTTAACGCATTCCAGCGTGAGACAAAACTCGCACTAACCCCTCAGATACTACAAATGTCAATTATATGGTCATGCAGTCAAAACATGCAAAGAGGTAAACTTTGTGTGTGCTCACTGCGGTGAAGCTGAACACTCGGTGTCCGAGTGCACGAAGAAAGCGGACTCATCGAAATGCGCAACTTGTTCGCGCTTTAAAAAGTCCAACAACCACAAAACGGGAGACCCTGAGTGCCCAACTAGGAAAATAGCGAAATACAGGCACATCAACTCTATCGACTATCAGGGCGTCTACGTCTAGTACGTCATACACAAGGTCACAAAAAAAATTGTTGCTGGCTAAGCACGTTAGTCGTTAGCTGCAAAATTAAGTGTCTCTGTTAAATTTTACAATGTTGACTTTACAATTCTGCTTAGCAATTATTGCCCGATCTCTAGATTTGTAATCAAATTGCACTTTTTTGCAATAAAGATATGTAAGACATTAAGTAATTATGACCTAGTAATTTAGTTCTAAATGTATAGTTTAAGTTTAAGTAAATTAAAATTAATATTCGGAATTATACAATTTTGCCACTATTTTTAGACTCCTTAAGTTAAAATATTGTTTAAATTCTGTTGCCCAACGATAAGCATATTCTTAGAGCTCCTACAGCCTGTAATACAGGATTACCTAGTACAGGCATCTTACATTATTATACCTACATTCGTTATCTAAGATTGAAACTGTGCTTTTACCTTTTCTAATTTCAGAATAAAGATTTTTTTATAAGTTGGAGTATACCTAACTGTTATGCGATCCAAGATGTAACCATCAGATAAAGACTAGCTGCAGGTATTAAATCATAAAACCTGTCATCGAATCAGTCAGACTTATAGACCGTGAAGTAGGTACGTAAAAACGGTTACAAAACCAAGTAGACCAGAAAAATGCCTTGTATATTATCAAACGGGAGTAACACAGTCGTATAAAATGCGGACTATAACTGCTTTCTCCATCAAAATCATCGAGTCGTGAAATGGAAGCTTACGCTTGCGCATTGGCAGCTGGTTCTCGTTGAGACCATTCGCAATAGGTAGATGTTGGTTCAACAATGGTAAAGCCTGCGATCTGGTCCGTGACGAGATTTGGCTAATGCACCTGTGTTCGAGACTTGGAATGTAGTACCTACTGAAATGAGTTGGGTGACTTCATCTGAGGAATTTGTGATATTGAACTACTGAATGGGTGGTTGTGTCACCATGATTTATAAAAATGATCTTGTAGTGCAGTAAAATTCTGTTTCTATAGTCTTCTTAAAATAGCGCTCATCTTCCAAGTCAGTTCCAATTTGTGTCTAGTTTAATTCTTTTATACAAACTGCTTATTGCGTCGTTTCATTTTCTTTTTCCTTATGAGTTAGTCCATGTCTTATCATGTATCTCGGACTTCCTCTGTTTCTTTTGCTCCTCATTTCTTTCTTTTTCTATTGAACTTATATCCAATTGAACTATCGCCACTCTTAATTCGTTCCTCTTCTAAATTAATCATCAGTGGCCTAACTATGTGGTCATTGTCACTCCTTTCAGATCACCTATTGTTAGCCCAGTCTACAAGCAAGCTCGTGTAGTAATACTCTACTCTATCACTCGTATCCGTACATCCAAGGTCAGAAGCTTTGCTAAGCTTTTCTAATGCGCTAAGACACGGTCGAGCTGCATTGTTTTCAAATATGCTTAGGGCTATCAACCAGTACATACATCCGCTAAGTAAGAAACCAACGACATGATTGTCAGTGAATGTTCAATGTAAAATGCTGAGTGAAGATTGAGTTGTTTGATTGTGTAGGCTTTTGCTGTATAATGCAAATAAATGAGCTTTTCTTTATCCAATTTGATCTGAGATTCGATGAAAAGTCTAATTTATTTTGTTTGTGTCTTTATTGCCTTGTCATACTTCTTATTATTATGTGCTTCCATTCTGTAACGCGATTTTGTTGTGCCATTTCCGTATTACCTTCGTATCTTCACTTGATGATTTCCAATTAAGAATTCTACTTCTTCACTTATTCAGTCGCTGATGATGTTCATGCTATTAAGGAATATTTTGATCGAAATCATTTTCCTAAAATTCTATGCTGCTATGCCAACCCTGTGCATGTTTCAGAAGGCTGCGCGGGCGCATATCGTGCAGCGTCAATTTCATTGTCAAGTATAACGCAACGCTCCACAGTTCCGTTTCGTCACTTTTAATTGCGTTTCGTGACGACAAACACTTCGATTGATCGGATTCTGTAATTTTTGCAAATATTTTGAGCGTTATGCAAATAAGCAATTACGGTATTTGGAGCAGTCTTAACTGGATTGATCACGATTGAGTGATTGAGATTGTTTTGTCAATCGTTATAGCTGATTATGGTATACAACCATAACTCTTGGATTATTTTTACGCAAATGGATAATTGTTTGATCATTATATTTTATGCAGTATACCAGCTTGTCTAAAGTTAGATAATATCTGTTTACTTGTATATCATCTGTTTGTTGGTGAGATTCATCTTAAATTAAGATGTATCGCTCGTAAATCACGATTTTCTTATTTCCGGTGTTATAAGATCTTTGGAAGTTGCGAAACCTCTATTACATGCATATAGAATATAATACAGAAAGATCATAAGTTCAATGACCGACAAACAAGTCTGCAACATTAATGTAGTTTAAAACTGAGTCAAATAATCTCGAGGAACTATGCCGAATACGAAATTAAAAATTATGCCGTTTGTCTGGTTTCATAACACAAATTGGCAGCTTTTAATTTCTTGCGGAAATAAGTGTTACAAAGTTACAACACAAAGAAGTGGCGAGTCTCGTTGGTTTTCTTGTTTTGAGGCGTGTACACACTTGTGCAACGTTGAAACTTGTTCGTCGTGTCAACGTGATGCGAAGGCGCTAAGCAATGAATACGTTTGGCGATAAAAATGTTTACTTAGTAAATTAAAACTTGGAGTTACCTACTTATTGAAGAATTTAATTTTTTGTTGAAAATATTGATACAATACTGACGATGACATCAATAATCTATATAATTACTGTGGCAGGCTTACCAAGAGAAAGTTTACTAATGTGGTTCAGATGATATTTGGTCTGAAACTGAATGAACTTTAATTTTAGGTACATAAAGGACCTAGATTCACACATTATTAACGGGCTTTGACTGTATAAGGTTCACATTATATTATAATTGCTCGCAGCCAGACCCACCGATCCTCTACATTAATGTGAATATATTGGGTTGTTTATTTTATTTACTATCAAGCATGCTAATATTCATAATCGATCTACGACACTACTAATTATTCACAAACCTTCAAGAGTATTAATGAGATTGTTTAATGAAAAGCCTCACTCAGTTTATCTGTTACATTTAGCATTTAGCAGTCTGGGGATTTTTTAGAAACGACTGATACGTTAAGAAAACGAAAATATTCTTATAAGTTTTATATATAGTATGAGCCAAGTAAGTGGGCATCCAACAGATAGTTATAAGCCCTATATTAGTAATCCATGATAGTACCTGGCACGATTCTATTTACCTATATGTGTATGACGCAGGTTTATGACCAAATTAGGCTTTTGAACAAAAACCTAGACTATTGATCAAGAACCGGAAAAAGACAAAATCATTACTTTATGTTATCATAAACCTCTGAGACAATCCAGTATTTTTTATCAAATGCCAAGAATGGATTAGTTTGATTCTGGTGCAGTCGGAGGATACATAATCGTGAGCTGACTGACCAAAACCATGTGTATCATAATTAACTTTTTATTTGCAACTTTTTAGTTAAAATATTTTTTTTTGTTATGACTTTTAAACATAAGTGTTATATATTTTTGTACCCCACTTGATTGGTTTGGAAGAAAAAAATTGTAACCTCCACAATATTGCGCCCAAAATCCGCCATGTTTATTTTATAATGTGACTTATCTAACACCTAGGCTATCAAGACCCATCTAACGATGTCTTAGTATAAAAGCCGTCTAGTGGTTTGAAAGATATGAGGTAATAAAGAATATTACAAACAAAAAAACATACAAGATACGCGCGAAAAAATAATCCTATCCTTGCAGCCGGGTAATAATCTTCCATTCGATTGCGTCAAGAGCTTAAATTTTATTATAAATCTAAACAAGTTCAGGATATTGATAAAAAAAAACTGGATTTTCTCAGGTTTATGATAACATAAAGTAATGACTTTGTCTTTTTCCTGTTCTTGATCAATAGCCTAGGTTTTTGTTCAAAAACCTGATTTTGTCATAAACCTGCGACATTTATATAGACCCCAATTTCTTGTAAGTAGTAGCAGTAGTATTGTTGTACGGCTATTCTGTGCAGTTATATTTATCCATTTGCCCCTTACCACAAAATAAGCTCAGTCACTCCCCATGATTACGTTGCGTTGATTAAACAGAAGCGCGGTCGCATCGCGTGTTGATATGACATTCTTACAAATTTCACTTTCGATTGTGTAATAACTCCTTGGATAACAGTTTCACGTCTTATTGACTGCCAGCTAGAAGGAAATGGCAGATTTACAAGGAAAAAAGGCTGAAGATAGTGCGTGATCATAACGAGATTAGGACAAGTTGAAGGGAGGCCTATAAATCATATTGCAGAAGTTTTTTGATGACATAATTGTACAGAGTGAGGACAATCAATCGTAGACTAGAGATATCATGGTCAACAAGACTAAGAACGCAGTCCAAGCGAGAGCTTTTAGCAATTTTCCTCTATTTCCAAACTAGTAAACTATTATATTGTAATTTCGGCTAGTCTTGTATATTTAATTGCAGTGTAGCTCTTCTTGAACTACAAAACTAATAATTAATAGCTCTCATTAGAACCAAGCCGTAACAAGCAAAGATTTTGGTGGCTGATGCCTGGTCCATGATTCTATGTTTTTTCTAATTTTCCTATTCGAGTTCTCCTAGAATATTAGTAAAACCTACTTGGTCCTTTTTACACTAAAGAGAAAGGAAGTGGTTTGGCATCATTTAACATCAATATTCATGAGTCGATAAATCCTAACATAAACTGATATTTACTATGGCATTGGCGCTAGATTCGCAAACCAAACTACCAGCGTATACTCGCTAAAATCTTAATATGCCATATTATATAATCACTTTGCCAATATTTTTTTCTTTTTTTGGGTTAGATTACATCCAATGACTTCTCCCGCTCTGGGTGAAGCGGGAGGGCGTGTCAGATTTTATTGACTAAAACCCACTCGTGTTCTTTCAGTTGCTTGTGCCAAGGCCTCGGTATCTCTCTTTAAAATTTATTCGCGACCCAGTCACTTTTGCTGATATCTCTTTGAGGCGCGCGTGGAACACTACGCGCCGTAAAAGGCGGCGTAGTGTTCCACGCGGCGTCGGGCGGAAGTTGAGCACGCCGCGCCGGCCTCAAGCCACTACCCAAAGAAAGCCCCTTACCGCCGCAACTGTGGCATGCCCAATCATCATAGGTATCATGATGATTGGGCATGCCACAGTTGCCTATTAACCTCAAATCATCAAATCGGTCGATATCTATCAGCCTCTACACATCAAATTTTAAATAAATTCTTTATAACACTTCCAGTAATAGTTTATCTAAATTATATAACAAAATGACGATTGCGAATAATTAAATTAAACCAAAGACAAAAATTGATTTCGCTATTCGTCATAAACGCTGGTATGACGCCTTAACACCATTTTTTGTAAAAACCGTGTGTATATTTCTGTATACTCGTTTACAATGTTATTGTATAAAAATTAATTGTCATTAGCTCTAGTGTTTATGTGTTCCGGTTGTTAGAACAAAAACGCATAAACTGGTTAGATACCAATTCGCAGTTAATGCGAAATTAGATAACTAGGCATTCGGAAGTGGATCGCTATTATGTAAAGACGCATCCGTTTGTGAAGAACATAAATATTAGAGTTGGTCTAGATTATTTGTTACTAACTATATTCTTCGTAACTTGAGCTTCTTGTTAACAGATTAGACCATAGCAAGATTAAGGTAATCTAAAGGTATCTAGTGTATCTACCAGTATCTACCATAAGGAGGGCTATTTTTAAGGGTCGCCGTTACGGTCCAAAAGCTCGCGGAATATTTTTCAAAATTTGACCTCTAACAAATTAAATTCCTAATCGATATATCTACACACACTAGGTACTCGTATCTGTCCGTACACCAAGTGACTCGTGGAAAGACGGTGGCACAGTGATCACATGCTGCCGTGCACAGCGAGGCTCAGGGGAGGCGCTCTTTCATTCTCCCCAGGAATGTGCCCTAACAGGCGTTGCATAGTTGGGGTCCTGGGGTGGTCTTTTAAGAGGTTACGGGGCCCCTTCTACGTGCTGATGGTGATCACCGGGGTGGTTTTAGTGAGGTAAAAATCCCACACTCCCTGGTCTTTTCCCCAAAAGTCCAGGCGCCTTTTGAAGGTTTCCCCCCGAATACAAAAAAAATAAAAGAAAAAGGTATAGTCCTCGTCAAACATCTGGGCCGCCCTGAAGTACCTACTTATTTAAATTAGAATGAATCAGTCAGTCTAAAAAGGCGTGAACCAATTATCTTCTCCGCATCACCCATTCAACTCAAATTATGCAATTTAAACGCAAATTCAAATCTAATCACCGCTGGGCCAATTAATCACATTTATCTCGACACCGAACTACGACAGTCGCATGCTAACACGACATACCTACTCACAGACACGTACGCAGCTCGCTTAAGCTTGGTACTCACTGGAACTATCCAGTGAGTACCAAGCTAAGCGCTGGTAAGTGACTCTAGCTGGACACGGTACTTTTAAAGTAGGTAATTGACGAAACTTCACTATGCGCTTGGTACAGTTCTGGCCAAACTTCTTGGCCGCCCTGGAGTTGGCTTTCCGAAGCGCAATGCACTTCGCGGTTCTATTTTTTTATGAGATTTACTAATTCGCAGCAATTGTAGCCAAGAAGTTTGACGAGTACTGTATCTTAAGTAAGAAACAGAGACTAAACTTACTTGCTTTTTGATGTGACAGATCGATGATTTACTTTGTTGTTGTTGCCTAGTCTCTACTTCTGCAGTTCTGGCATCAGGGGCTTGTGCGGTGGAAAGCTACACCCATTCATCTCTTCACATGTGGAATACAATTTGCATGGCCGCGCAATTACAGTAAAGGGTGCCACTGAAAGACGACGTGATAGCCCGAAAAGGCATTGGCTGCGAGTGAGTATTCAGCTTTACAGTACGCAAGACCACGACATGTATGATCCATTTACCACGCGTTGTATGCGCGGGCGCACCCATGAGTGTAAACTCGTTGCACGTGTAGGGCATTAAGGTTGCCCCTGTTCTCGCTCATTATGTAATGGTTATAACTGTTACCGGTTGTTGCCAGGTAAGGTTTGTCTTATTACGTGATATGAGTACAGCAGTCACGTGAGTTGGTGTAGGTCGGTTGTTAAATTCAAGAAGTTTTTTGAAAGCTCGACAAAGAATAAATGAACGAAAAAATAAGATCACGAAGGCGCCAACCGCTGCCAATCGCATACAAAACATGCTGTAAATTCACACAGTCGTGGTTATTTCTTTCATCCAGTTGACCAATTCTTAAAAGAGTTTCGAAGCTCTACATAAAATATAGGATATTGAACGTACATGTCGTACAATATGAAAAAAAAAATGCCGAAAGTATACCATAAAATTCACAGGTCGACTAGTCGACTGTGGGAATTTTCAAATCCCTTTTAGATGATCAGATTTTATTTCTGAGGTCAAATTTATTTTATCTTGCATAGTAACTTTGTTTGCCAACCCTAAGTTAAGATTTACGTTGTTGATGTAGGTAACAAAATATTAGCACAATTACCTCGTATTGCACGTGTTCCTAACTTCATATTTAAGTGGCCAATAACTTTATACGTGTTTTGCGAATAAGTACTGTAACAATTTAGACTGATTTTGATGTGATCGAGTAGGCAGGCATAGATACACATTTATTAATTAAATTTTTTGATTAACTCTATAGAAAGTGGCACCATGAGATAAAAGGGTCTGAAAAACCATGTTGAAGGTGCTACATCCCTCATACATTCGGGGCTTTTGAGAAAAACACAACTATTTCGTCTACTCAAACCTGAATTTTTCGTCTATATTCCTTGCAAAATCTTCATTGAACTTGATCACCCATTACGACATGGCTCCTTTAATGTTAACACAGGCATGCAGCCTTTTCTCTGCATTGATCTCCACTGGCCCCGGTTACGTAAGGCTAGGTTGGCGAAGGAAAACTCGCTGCCATCATATTAGCATTTCACTGCCCCCAATACGATACGATTTATAGAATTACTCAACATCCATCTGTAACATGCGTACCTTTTAACCAAGCGAATGCGTTTGCAAAAGATACTGCAAGGTATATATCTGATGATGCAAATGTTACAGGAGAAGAAAATGTCGATGATTACAAAGCATGGATAGAGTTGCATCAAATATTTTTTTTCCAATATAAAAGATAATAATTTTCTATAATGATTTTTCCAGTCCGACGAGTAACTAATAACGATTTTCAAGCAGCAGCAGATTCCGAAACGACAGAAAATTACTAAATCATCTACTTTTAGACTTTATTTATTACTAGCCTTAATGCTTAATCCTACAATCCTAGACAAGCTGAATTGATTCATGAAATAAGTTATGAGTGTATTATTTTGGCTACTTTATACGGTATTTGAGCACCACCAACGTCATTTCATCAAGGTACATCAAGGTGGCCTCAGTCAAGATATTTACAATATCAGTCCATAACACCTTGACTGACCTGTTGGTCTAGTGGTTAGTGGCCCTGACTGCTATGCCGCAGGTCGTGGGTTCGATTCCCACCCAGGACAAATGTTTATGTAATGAGCATGATCATTTGTTCTGTGTCTGGGTGTAATTTATCTATAATATGTATGTATTTAGAAATATATAAGTATGTTTATCAGTTGTCTAGTACCCATAACACAAGCTCTGCTTAGCTTGGGACTAGACGGCGTTGTGTGATAGTTGCAGCATATTATTATTATTATTATAACACAACATGACACAACATTCTTGCATCACGATCAATTAATTGCCATTATTCGAATGTCCACAATCGTATCATTACCACCGTTACAAGTGTTGCGACAGACGACACCGATGAAGATCTAGTTGAACCTGTTCGAAGACATGTGGCACATGTATGTCAGTGTCGTCATGACAAAACTGATTTCCAGTGCCAGGGTTAACACACGTACTATGAAATTTATTGATACATTGATGAAAGAACACCTTCCACACTTGAACACAATGAAAATAAGAATACAAGAGCTACGATTAACTAAAATTAAATCTAGCTTTTGACTCACAGTCTCTAAGACTGTTCGTGCTTCAGACTTTTTGACTGCAAGATGGTAGACTAGCAGCAGTCGATAAAATATCTCTAACACAGGCACTACGAATGTTTTCGAAGGTCTTCTTTTAACAAAAGATTCAACTAGTAGGTAGGAAAGGGGCCACTATATTCCTTAACGGATAATATCTCATGAGATGATACCATCCACTCTTACCACAACCCTACAAATTACTATTTGACAAATCAGCCTTACATTAGAGAACAGCACGTAGTGCGCATTGTGTCACCGACCATGAATTGATCGAGCTGTTTGTTAATTTGACTCAAACACGTTTTACCTTTGTAAGCCCTATCGCATGTGCTGCAACTATTCATCAAAATATCAATGATCTTTTGAATTTTTAATTGGCTGCTGCATGTAGCCAAATCATGAAAAGATTACACCATTTCGTTAAGTGTTCCAAGTGGTTGTTGTAACCATCAGTTGATTGAGATATTATATACTGTAGCAGCATCAACTGCTAGAGTATGTATCTACTTAAGGGCCTACATCCGCTTTAGTGCCGTAAAACGGTAACTTTCCTTAGTAACGGCTAGGTTAAAAGATTTGAAAAAAATATATGTTTATTATTGTTTCATGTACTTTACTTTTTTAAACATGTTTAAAAAAATAATTAGTAACACGATATTTTTCGCAACTTTTGGATACTCATCCAAAACGACTTGGATGTTTAAAAATATTTTTACACAGAAAAATTGATGGCTGGAATTTCTTCATAACTGACATAGCATATGTAAATCAAATAATATTTTGCAAACAAAACTGTTCAAAAGGAGGTACAATATGGTTATTTTGGCATCTAGCGGGCGCACAGCCAGTACTGCGTATACATTGGGGCGTATATATCGCCTTAACAAGGTTCCATACTAACTGTAACCAGTTTTTCAACATTGGTTGGAATTATTTAATACTAGCGGACGCCTCGCGGCTTCACCCGCGTAGTTCCCATTCCCGTGGGAATACAGGGATAAAGAGTAGTCTATATAACCCGGGGATAGTGTAGCTTTCCAAAGGTGAAAGAATTTTTGAAATCAGTCCAGTAGTTTTTAAGTTTATTCGTTACATACAAAGTACAAATCTTTCCTCTTTTTAATATTATCAGTATAAGTATAGATTGATGAATAAGTTGGCTTAAGTTGATGTGAAATCTAAAAAGCTACAAAAACCTAAACGACAGGGGAATTTCCTATGCTAATTAGCACCAAAATCCTGCTTGGATTAATGAGAAACTTCAAGGGTGCTCATTTGAATGTTTTCTCATTGTAATTACATTAGCTCGCGTGTCGCCGCTCCCAGCATCCGTTTCCTACTCTCGAGGTTTTATTATTTTCGGAACTAATTTCCGAGCGTTTTGCCGTCTATTCACTTTGGAGTTTCTCATCCTATTTCCTTCTTATTGCGTGAAGATTTCCATCCCATTATCTTTTAATTGAAGGTTAATGTATAATAGATAGACATCGTTTGCACTGAGTGTGATATACTCCGGTATATACTCCTTCAAGTCGTCGTTGTCGCGGGTCCACTGCCTGAGGGTGAAAGGTTACACAGGAGCGCAAATACCGAGCACTGCCCAAAATGTCCTGTTCCTGGTTGACAAGCAGCTAGGGGAGTTCTTCGATTCAGAAGCTTTGACCTGGATATCGCATCAACCAATCAATAGAAATCGAAACGTATATGGAAAACGCTGAATTGTGATGTCCAATATTCGTGCATTTAACTCAATAATTCCATTAGTAAATGTCGTGGCTATCCTTGAAAATAATCAAAAACCAAAAACTTAGACGGCGCCATTTTGTAATTATTATTGTAACAATAATTAGTTATGATACGGATATCAGATTTATTATTACGTTTTAAACGATTACAAGTTCCACGCAACCGCACTCACGCTAGGAAGTCAATATTATAATTACCTACTAATTATTTCGACACTATCGATTTGTACGCTAATCAATAAGAAAATGAAAGTGATGCGTATTATATAGAGCAAAATAGTGAACAAGACTCGGCCTAAGCCTTTGGAACAGTAGTTAACACCAATTTTGTTGAAATATTTCTACTTACTGCAATGTAACGATAGTTCTTAAAAAATACATTTCTATTTTTTTACTACTACCAAGTATCTTACATAATATTATCTATCTGGCGTAAAATACTAAGATCACAGCATTCATACCTCAAGGCGTAATAATGAGCCGTTCACTGTATAATCAGAAACCCCTCTTTTAACATTGTTACGAACATTTTACATCTTTTAACATGAGTACACACATAATCAAAGAAATTTACTTATTTTAACAGCTGTAACACAAAGTTTCTTCCTAATAACACACCGTAACTGCCAACAAGGTTTAAAATTGTTACGTATATTATATCAGTAATAATATACATAATATTAGCATATTTATTATCTACCTGGCGTAAAATACTAAGATCACAACAGTCATACCTCAAGGCGTAATAATGAGCCCTTCATTGTATAATCATAACACAACTCTTTTAACATTGTTACGATCATATTACATCTTTTACCATGAGTACACACGTCACACATAAATAAAGAAATTTACATAATTTAAGAGCCAACGTTTATTATTTACAACGTTTTTTCCTAATTACACACTGTAACTGCCAACAAGGTTTAAAATTGTTACGTATATTAAACATACGCATATTATATCAGTAATAATAATAACTATGTATTTTCCGCATTTATAAGCAACATAGTACACTGTTCATAGGCTGTATAGACTATGGCCGCGTCACAGTCGCCGGTGAAGCAGTAATACAACGTTATGCAACTGTGCAGTCTGTGTGAAAATGAAAACCGTCGGGATTTACAACATTGAGTGTAGTCCGGCCAGTCTAGATGACGGAGATAAAAATTAACGCGCGCTTGGTAAGCGAGGCTTTGGCTTTGGATAAATAGTTCCGTATAGGAAAGATGATTGTTGTAACTTTACGGGTGAATGGAATTGTGGATTTACGATAGATTTGTGTAAATATGCTTGTATCTAAGAAGTTCGAATTGTAAGTTAAATGAAATATTGGAGAAAGAAGAGTAACAAAACTGCTGAATATGTCGAAATAGGGCTCTATAAGCACTCATTAACAAAAAACGGGCGATGTTAATCAAAATCATACAAGTGTCAAGAAATGTAGGATTAATCTGAAAACATTTTAAATAGAAATGTATTTTTTTTCCTTTTTGAAATTAACCACTAATTAACGGTTGTTATCTTCATTATTGTATCTACAACGTTCTTAAAACCAGGGATTTTAGAGGCCTTGTTAGCCTAAAACATATTTACCTTAGCTAATCCTATTCAATTAGCCACAAAAGGTCTGGTTCGGATTGATTACATCACGGTATCGATAACAGCAGCATCTCGATCCAAGTGGTTGAGTAACATCATTTAATCGTTAATCTTTATAGGAACTATACGTACAATATCCTCACGACAACTCTTTGTTAGCTAGGCAAAGTGAATCGAAGAGTGTGACAAAAGAGTGTGGAATTAGTCAATTAGGTAAGCATGAAGGAGGCATGTCTAAGCAATCTGTGTGAAGACAACTGTGATACGCTTCTTATAAGTCCTTTGGGAAGTGATAGAAATAATACGAAGAAGATAAGACTTTAGGTTTCTGTGGTGGAAGCAAAGAGTATTTTCTAATATTTTTTTAAAGTGTAACTGGATAAAATCATTCTCGCAAATGCTGCTCGTAATCTGTAATCATCTTCGGTCAAGAGTTCACGACACTCAAACATCACCCAGTTGATTTGATTCAAAATTTTACCTACCCGGAAGACCCAGAAGATAGGTTCTTTCTTGTCACTTTCTACGCATTTGACGAGTGAATTGTATCGGAACAAAACATTGCAATCATGTTCCCAAGTCTTACTAAACTAACATTACTAATTTGCAAGTAGTTACAACAAAGTGGTTACAAATTGTTTTATTCCGACAAGTCGTTAAGATGAGATTATAACAACATGTATGCAAACAATATGCAGATGGAAGACAATGTGAACGTGGCCCATATACTCCGGTGTTAAGGCCCGTGCTCATGATATGAATACGTTAGCCAAATAAAACATTTCAATTTCCAAATTGGTACTCCACTGACTACTGTCACATTCTCTCTAGAATGTGACAGCAGCTGACGATATTTTATATATTCTCAACAGTTTCCAAAAATGGAATAAGTTTTTGGAAACAAACAACAAACAAACTTTTTTGTTGTCACAACCTTGGTCCTTCTTGGCCTTCAATTTAATTTGAACAATCTGATTCAATCAGTTTTCCTAATCATAATATACGAGTTCTAAATACACTGGGTGGCCTGAGGATAACCAACTTGAAATATCTTCGCCGTAGGAAGATGTTATGTTCTTCGTATGTATCTACGTTCGTAGGTACATACTAAGAACATACTAGAACTACCCTCCAATTTGAAGTCCAACCGACATTCCAGGTCTAGAGGAATTCAGCCGGCTGCTGATTCATTAAGACGCTGTCGTATCAAAGTTTCACGCCAATTACTCAACATTGCCCTTCCGACAACTGTAACAAATTGCAAATGTCCTGTATGTACGCTCGTAAATGCGTCGATTCGAGACTATGCGATATTCCAGGACGGGAGTGCTGACGAAAATAACTAAATTTACTCCAACTTTACTTACTTTACTCTCTTTGCAGAGAGACAGCTGAAATTGGAGCGAAGTGAGTAGGTAAAGTCTATGTCTCTAGCTTTGACAAACGCTTTCACCACGTCAATTCTCAAAAAACAAAACACACCCCATAAAAATTTTGTTCAGCTCACAGCCACAGTAAAAATATACATATTATTATATTTTATTTATTAAATGTCACAGCTAACGCAAATTTTTCATAGATTTTTTATTGCGTCTTGTTTTATTTAATTTGTGTTCCTGACGTAGGTACCCGAATACACTACTTTGGTACCATTTTTCTAAGCCTCATAGGACGTGGCCTGCCCATTTCCACTCTTTGCCCAATCTATATCAATAATGCTTTAAATAGGTACAGAAACGGCGTAAACAGAAACTGTAAAAATCGTGAAACGTGTTAACATTTGTTTTGTGTACAAATATACCTAATCCTCTAACGTATTTTTGCCTCACTCCTACTCCGTCACGCTTAGCAGTGTGTAGCCTTCTTCAAAGAGCGTAGGCTCTGCATACGAAACAGATGCAAAGCTGAACTTGTTAGCCGTTATGCGGTGTTACGCAAACGCTTTCTTCATTGAAAACATTCAGACAGGCTATTGACTTGTAAATACACATTGCGGTTGAAGCCTTCTTGCATTTGCGCCGTTTTGTTCTAGGAGACAAGTTTGGGCAACTAGGTTTATCTACAAGTATTATTTTGAATTTCATGGTTTACCTTAGTGAAATCATCAAAAGGGGAAAATCTAATTTATTGTTGTGCCAGTGACATGAAGAAGAAGATGGAATGGCTAAGCACTTCAACAGCGGAGATTTTTTATACAGGGCCTGAAACTCCAAAGACAAATATTGTTTTTTTTTTTAATTTATCGCCATTACATCTGTGGCATTTCTTGAATTAATTTAATTTGACCCGGTGTTGTTTTTAGGACTATATTTTAAGTTATAATTTGTGCATAAATAAGTAGATATATTATGTTACATGTGTTTTGTAGATAATTAGCAGCTTTATCGATGCTTGTAGTATTATGAGATTAGTAACGGTAATTGGCTGTTTAACGCATTGGAAAACGCAATTATTCACCCACGACTAACTAACGGCGCCAAATTAAACAAGCTCTAGTCCAATTCACATCGAAGTCAACCAAGAAAATAATATAGTTATATTGTTTCAATAATAGTTTAATACAAACTCTGTGTGGAGCAGTGATGGTCCATTGGTAACGGCCGGTGTCGTGGTTTCAAACTCGCGCAGGCGCTTTACTTTGTATAAATTATTTCATGACTACTGCTCTAAAAACGGTGAAGTAAAACATCGTGAGCAAACCGACATGTCCTAGAATCAAACATTTGAAGACATGTAATATCCATCAACCCGCACTGGGCCCGCATGGTGGATTACTCTCTCACAAAGAGGCGGCCTGTATCCCAACAGTGGTAACATTTAAAAGGCTGATGATGATTATAAATTCTGTTGTTATTGTTTGCTTTCACGTTAGAATTATCATAAAAGTTAATGATTTAAATAAATATCCTTGCTTCTCAAACCAATCTAAGTAATCAAGGTTTAAAACACAACCAAGGCTTTGCCGATAAATCGATTAAAAACGAAAGCTTCGACATTCAAATGGTCGAGTTTTTTCGTATAAACTCCACGGTCTAGAACAACACTAGAAATGTCACAGAGTCTATGACATTTCGCAACATTTTCCCGCTAATTTGTTACATTGCGAAAGCAAAAAATTAAATCACTGATGCAATATAGTGTTGCTAAATGTTTAAAATATTTAATAAATAATACAAAAGGTCTTTCGAAGAATTTGATCTTGCTATCAATGGCTGACCTACAAAGTTTATTCAAAAGATAATTGGAAGATTAGTGACGGTTAACACTATGGTCAAAAACGTCGTGTACTACAATACAACACTATAATTATTATTTTAATTTTACTTTCGTAGTTTCATAAGATTTGTCTGTCAGCAGGCTGTAAAGGTTCGTTACCTCATGCGACCTTCCAAGGTATCACAGTACCAATAGGTATGATTTAGATGATTACTAACCACAAGAATCGTAAAGTGGTATTCAAAGTTATGATTGTTTACAGAATCCTTGAAAATTCCCGTTGAAGTGAGGTGGATGACCACAAGACCGCAAACAAAGTCACGAAGGCTCGTGACCTCAGTTGCATAACATAAATAACACCAGACTAAAAATATCGCGTTTCTTAAGGACAACTTGGACCCAAATGCAATCCAAACAAAGTATCCAAAATTCATGACTTATGTTTTTTTTTATATTTCTTTACCAACACAAGAATCCTTTTCGCCAATCCTTTTTCGCGGATCCCAATTTGCATTTTTGGCAGCTCTACTTTTTTATTTTATGCGAAAAGGGCCCACATTTTATTTGCGGACAATGCACAAGACCTAATGTCTTTTTATTGCTCTGGACAGGGTTCATTGATATATTTAAATGCTACAGTGCATTCGATATGTGCGTGTGAATGTTATTTCGGCATTTTTATTGCACGTTTCGAATTCGATTTTGAAATTTAAATTGGGTAGGTAGTTTATTGGTTTGCATTAATTTTCGAATCAAGTAGAAACTTAGAGGGCTGGTAATTGTAAATAATCTGAATGGAATAAAATGCCTTTTGATAAGTGGGTATCGAATAAACGAATTATATAGATACCTTGGTTCTTTACCAAAAAAATATTCATAATAATATGCGTAAAAACTAATTCTTTGGAATCGGTTATTGATTACGTAGATATAATTCGATTAATGTAACAAAAATATTAATTAAACTGCCGATAAGTGCTGTACGTGTAGCTCATTCGTTTTGTTAAACGCTGTGTCGTCTAGCATGTTAATTCGGTTGAATTTGAACGTTCATTATGATACAGATAGTATAACATGGAAATAATTAGAAAGTGCATTAAAAAAATCTAAGCGCTGTCGGTTTTATGGGCTATGGCGCAATATGAAGCTTGTGGCGACCACTGGGCTTCAATAGGCTTTAATACTTGATATTTTATAAACTCGTATTACGCCCGCGTGGTGGATTACTGCCCAGAACCTTTCACAGAAAAGAGCCCTGTGTCCCAGCAGTGGACAGTGTTGAACATTATAGGTAGGATTTCTACATAAATACCTAGGTATTATAATTAATGTTTAGGTAGGTGTAGGTAAGTTACCAAAAAGACAATTGTTTTTGATCGCTGAAATCTTTTATAGGAAGACACGACTTCGGTTTATTGATGTATAAAATAAAGTAAAATTCTGAAACGTTGATATGTTTGTTCACACGAGCCAATAATAGACACTTGTTATTTTGCAACACAACTAACTAATATTTTTAAATTGTAACTGCTTGTATTACTCTCTGCTCCCCAATCAATGTTTTTCCATTTTTAGTGCAATCACACAAGTTTACTAGTATCTCTCGTACCTACGCAATAAATAATTACAAGTCACTGTGTATTGTATCACGAGACTGTAAGCATAATGGCTTATAGAAATTACGGTAGGTAACCATACGAACATATAGCTGCACTTACTGCCAATGAGACTAGAAAGCGAACGGTTTCTCATGATTACATAGAAATTAAGTGACATGATAAATTGATTCAATATGTTTGTAGTAGAAATTCGTAAAAAGAATCTTAGTGGATATTTTCACTTGTAATTTTTAGTTTCTATACGTCAAGTTGTCAAAATATTTATCACAATCAATAATTAATTTCCGATTTCTAAATAAAAAATAATTTAAAATTAAAATATTTACCTCATATCCATTTTGAAACACAAATAAAATAATATCCGCAAAAAAATTGCAACACTTAAATGACTGCACGTCAAAAAGGGCGCGAAACGGACGAAACGCAACAATGGCGGACGGGACTCGCGAGACTGTTCGGCCGCTGTGCTTTCTCCGCGCTTTATAACTTGCAGCGAGTGGCTGCACGGGGGGCCGAAGAAATGAAACTGTTTGGCAATTGTACGCGAAACTAACAAATTCTGTAAAATACGAATTTTTCGCCCAGAAATAGTTCGGTTATTATTGCAATTTGTTTCGGAAGCGAAGTTTATGACGTGACGGTGCGACGACGCTAATCGATTGATTTATTTTACTACGTTTCTAAACAAAGAATATTGTGCGTCCAGCTTTCGTGATTCATTCATAAGTTATGAATTAATTCAAGTTCTATTGGAATTCAACTCTGACAATCATTTAGAAATTAAATGAAATGAAATTGTTTATTTGCTAAATGTAGGTATACAGATCAGATGTAGAAAATATCCTTCTGCAATTTTCCAGATAAATCGACGAATTCAAGGCAGCTGAAATTGAAATTGCATCCGTTTTCCGATGGCGGAAGATCATTGTTAGTTCTTACAGCTATGGCCCGTGACCTGCACAGTTAGTACATTTTCTATAAGATAATTGCTGACAAGCTTAATCGTATCAAATTGGTAAGCAACTAGTCAATGCCTCTCATAACCATTAAGTTACTGGACTGAATTTCAGAATCTCAAGAATGTTGGGGCTGGCTACTAAATGATAAGCATAATATCTATGACGTAGGTACCAATGTAGCTTAAACGCAGCTGAACGGATAAATTTAGTTCCGAGCGAAATGACTGGGAATTTAAGTAATGGAGCGCATTGAGCTCTACCATACACTGTTTGCCTAAAATCAAAGCAAGAAGCGTTCGCACGTACCTACATAAAAAAGGATATTCTGCGGCAATGAACGATATAGAGTTACGGTTTACAGTTCTCGCCAAACTTCTATTGCCACCCTAAAGGTGACTACAATGCTGCAGTAGTAAATCTCATACAAAAAACCGAGCCGAGCCTTGCTTGCTTGCATCGGAAAACCAACTTCAGGGCGGAAAAGAGTACCTAGAGTTTACCAGATCCTAATTGCCTAGGATCCATATACTTCCTTAATACTATATATGTGTTGCTCATCCAAAGACACGTAGATTTGACCAAAAGTTAGATACTTAACAATAAACCTATTCAGAGATCAAGGACAAAGGACCGGAGCGCTAGCTGGCATCCCTGGATGGTTCTTACTTCTTAGTACCGCTGATACGACATTATTTCAAATTTTATTGGCCCAAAACTTCGCCACATCCACAGCATTATTGGTGGCAACACTTTGACCACAAGTTTTGGGGTATATTCGCGGGCAGGATATGAGGCAGAGCATGCCTATAGCTTGCAACACTGCTCCACGTTCACATCCTGATGCAGTCCTTTTTACTAGGATTCATGTACAGCACAGTCCCAATGGCCCCTTTATTGTTCTCAAATTGCCCACTTATACAGCAGGTTATTATTCAATAAATTCGTACCCAGCACATATTACTTACATGAAGTTTTTTCTCCCTCGCTGTCGATAAATGTAGGCGTCTCAACGTTATTCGTGGCACAATTCTACTTTTTGTTTATTGCGTCGGTCTTATTCTCACATAATGACTCCAAAAGTGAGTTTTCGCCGTACATGGCATAAATCACTTGAGTTCCTTTCAGTTCAGATGTCGGCGGCAACCGGTTTCAGATAAGTATTACTTTTGATTATTCGAATCATTTTATGGCCGACCCAAACGGTCACATTGGATGCACTCAAACAATAAAATATGCTGGACCCGAAATAAATAATTATATACTTAAATGAGGAAAGTGAAGCAGAAATGCCTTTTTTTCTAAAAATATAAATCACGGCTAGTATATAAATTCAGTGTTGAGAAAAGTACTGAATCGAGCGTACTGCAATTTTGTAAGTCATATTATTCCATTTCCCTTATAGATATAGACATTGGGAAGAAGCCACATAGCCAACTGAAATAAATTGAACATCTTAGAATCTTGCAGTCTCCCCTCAATAAACTAGCAAGAAGATCCAATCAATTGAATTAGACTTTGATAGTTCAACAATGTGGTGTTCCTCAAGGGCCTATACTGGGCCCGTTGCTGATTTTTCAGGAAGTTGTAATTATTAAGATAAATATTACAATCCTCGTTACTTCAAGTATTTATTTTAATAGCGTAAGTCGTGAAATATCATAAAACAATGAATACTCTGCACATCCTTATGGCTTAGCTTAGATACGGCCAGTAATAACTCTATCAAAGTGAGATATATAGTTCCACTAATAAATTGCTTAGGTACTGTAGCATAGCATAGACTCGAGTACTTTTTACAATGTAACACCACGTTTGTTTTTCCCGAAAGAGTAAAAAGTCCATAATATTTTATAGTAGGCATGAGTATTTACCGACCTATATTTCATTTAACCGGTCACAAACCCAAAAATCAAGTTGATACAGTTTGAGAAAATCAAAAGCCTTTGCTTAAACTGGGAATCGACCTCCACGTTCAGCAGACGCGCTTGCGACCACAAAACATACACGAGCCAGCCCCAGAAATATACTTTCGGAGTTATACAATCCCACATACGTATAAGTAGGTATTATATTCGTTTACATCTGTTATAAAAGCACTGTAAGTGCTTCGAATCGGAGTCAACATTGTCGCTTGGTATTCACACAGTGACTCCACGAATTAAAATGTTAGTTTACTACATACCTGAAATTGTATTAGATAATCCAGATCAAGCATAAGCAACAATGTAGCATCTGGAATTCTAGATCTAGTGTGTAATGCAATACAACCTATTAAACGTATTTAAAATACAGTCTTCAGCGTACATAATGCTTTGTCAAATCATATCTCTTTAGTAAGTGATGAGTATAGTCACAGATAAAATAATACTAGCAGTATTATAGTGATGTGTAGATATAGATAATCCGAGGCTCTAGATCTTTAATATATCACTGACACGTTTGATATGATTGTGTGAATTTCTAGTTCTTCATTTTAAATGACGTTGTAACTGATTTAATATAAGCAATATCAGTAGATACCAGTTAGGAAACAATAGTCTCCACAAAGTAGGTAGGACAGATGGACGGCGCCGCCGAGGTCGGCCTGGGAAGAGGTGGCGAGATATCCTAGAATCAACGGCAAAGACTGGTTGGATATGCCATTGGCAAATAATACCTTAAAGGGGAAAGGCCTTTGTCCAGAAGTGCGATAGTACTGTACGTTAAATAAAAAAGTAGATATCCAACTTAAATTTATAACAATGCGTAGATATCTCAGAATACGTGAAAAATATTTTAATAAAAAAATCAAACCGACTTCCAAAACAAAACACTACAAAGCGAAAAATCATTGTCTTTTTAGTTTTGGTAGGTACATCCAAATACCATGAAAATCATTCATAGCCAAAGAAAAAATCATCACGATTCCAATAAGCCCAAACACGACTAAGGATCCATTGTTTTATTTCGGGTTTCATCATCAGATCTGGAGGGTGACCATAAGCTCTTAGAGTAAGGTTATTTTGAGATCGCGTAAGTGACAGATTTATACAAGTCATATGCATCTGTCCTTTACACACACTCAAAATAATCTTGTTCTAAGGCTTATGGTCAGCCCCCAGTTCAATGTTACCATTTTCATCAATACCATTTATTTATAAGTATTTGCTTCTTCATCATAAGTTAGCTATTCGATATATCTTATACCCGTGACATACCTACTTAGCATTAAGGACTTCCAGTGGCCATCTGTGGTCTTCTTCATCAGGACAATTTCGCCAAATGACACTTTCTGGGTGTAAATGATTGCATTGTTGATAAAAATACCATAATCGCTGTAAATATGCCTATAATATTTGAGGAGTTCCCGCGATTTCTCTGGGATGCCATCATCAGACCGTGGTTTCCTTTCCTATTATGGTACCACCTTTGGGATATCTCCTTTCCAACAAAAAAAGAATAATCAAAATCGGTTCATAAACGACGAAGTTATCCGCGAACCCACATAAAAAAATATATATACGGTCGAATTGATCAACCTCCTCCTGTTTGGGAAGTCGGTTAAAAACAAAATCAATAGAGTTGCAATAGCTGAATAGTTCTTGTAATACCTATACCTCAATGAAGAAATACTCGTAAACCGTTATACCGGCTCTCTCTCGTCAATCCAATTTTACTAACAAATATTCTATGAAACTTTCTAATCGATCAACATAGAAAAGTTACCGAAAATTCAAGTCAATTTCTTTTTGGCAAAAGTGAAAATTTGGTTATCAAATCGCTTAATCGCCAATTGAAATCGGTACCTAGGTACCTACCTATTATAAATTCAATCAATAAGTTAGCAGTAGGTACGAGTTTTCGATAGTAGATATACCAGATAATTCCTATTGACCTGACTGTCTGCCTTGGTAATAAATTCCTATGAATTTCGGATACAAATATATGCTAGTATTATATTATCTGTGCAAATACACCAATTTTGTTCTGCTCTTCTTTCTACCTAACCTTTTCTGCCGTATTTTCAAATTGTAAAGCCTCATCAAATGAATACAAAATAGCAATAACATTTACTGACATAACTTTAAGAGCGTAAAGTGTCATCAAGTGAATTTTCTAACGTTTTTACGACTTCATGCTTTTCCACATTATAAAACCATTCATGGCAAGCTCGTTTAATTTCTCAGCGAACCAACTTTAATTTAATTGTGTTACTTACGTTACATCATAAAATCATAACTATGTATGTAATGGTTAATGGTAGACGACAATATTATGTAGGTGGCACGGTAATAAGCAGAGGTGTAGGCCCATTCACACTACGCCAGTTATGCAAAGTCCATGTTATAGGGGTCAAGCCTTGAAGACTATTAGGTAGGTACTATACTACTATTAATCAAACCCAAATAAGAAGCTTACATAGCCTACCTAAGTACCTAGTACCCCAATAAAAACTAGCAAGGCCCAGTCTAGCAATTTCGTCGCTCCGGGCATATCTAGATAATATTTGCTGCCCTTGGCGCCCTTTTAAATGACGCCTTATAATGAGGTAAATGTTTTAGTATATAATCTGCTTTTAACCGTCGGATCGGATAAAGCCGTTTTTTTGACAACTTCGGGCGGAGTGAAAACGAAAAAACCTAAGAATTTTCGCAACATTATTAATGTTAAGTCATTTAACGGTGGGTTTACAACAAGAACCAATAACATTCGAAGGCGAAGCGAGCTTGAAAATTTGAGCACCACACCACGAATAAGTTAGGTTTTCTGAAGAAATGAAAAGGGCTGTTAGTTCAGATTAGCCGCTCCTCATTTATGCCCAATTTTGCCCGACTCGCCCCCTTTGCCTTTGCCTCTTGATCCGGCCTTGAAACCTAGGTATCTACACAGCGCGCGACTGTATCACGGTAATGATACTGTACCTGCAGAAATTACTTGATAATATTTCGTGATTCATTGTGTGCACTCACTACTTGCAGGCGGCGAATTTAAACAGTCTAGATTTCTAGTTTCAACCTTGACCCTATAAAGCAACGCAGAAGGTTTCAGGAAAGCCTTCTTATACTAAATTGCTATAATAAATCACACAGTATTGTCCCATCGATGGGCAAAGGCCTACACTACGACAAAATTTCGTAATCATCAACGCATCAAGAGTGTGAGTAACTGATCATGATCATTTTAAGTGAATGGAGAAGGACCTTGCCCAAAGAAATGATTAAAAAGTTCAGTCATTGTTCTATTTTTGCGTGGGTAGGTCCAAGACGGGTTGCAATCATGCCGCAGTCATTATGCATTCATTCTGATGTGATAATGAGTGCTTTGTTTGTTTTTTGTTTGTGGCTTACAGAGTAACGGTTATGGCGTTTATGCGGGGCTTGTACCTACCTGCTTACTTGGAGCCGCTTATAGTTTGTCTAGAATTTCTAATTTTCGGTACTAGTTACCTACCATGATACCTCTTAACCTTGAATATAGACTCGTGTGGCTGTAATTTCAAAGTATCAAGACATGGATTGCAGTTTAATAAAAATTTGGGGAAGCAAGAGAGATTGTGAACGGAGATCAATCAGAGAATGCTGTCTAGATCTTTGACCTCAGGCTTAAAGCATGGTATCTATTCCACTTTTGTAAATGTAACTGACAACTGGTGCCAAGCATGCCACACTTTTTGGTTTTACCTAATTTATGACTTTTATGAGCCCGGATTATGTTGTAAATCTTACTTCTTACTAATATCTATTATAAATGTGAAAGTTTGGATGGTTGTATGCTTGTTACTCAATCATGCCAGAACGACTGAATGGATCTGGATGAAATCTGGCAGAGAGATAGACTACAGTCTAGAATTGCACATAGGCTACTTTTCATCCCGGTATTATGTCCCCTTGGGTTAAAAAAAAAATACGCGGGTGAACCCGCTGGCAGAAGCTAGTTACTTAATAAAAGTTACCTACAGTTTGATAGAAAATACGAAATCAATCAGATAAAATTCTTACTTTTCATCAAATAAGGAAGCTAGGCAACTAAATTATAAAACTACCGCGAAAATAAAAATGAAACCTAATCGTTCGCATGCAATGTGTTTTCCGTGAGTTGCCTTCATGACTAGTTGGCTTACAATGCTTTTTGATCCATTCATTCATTAGGTAATATTATTTAGTTATGTTCCTACTAAACACGGACGGTCTTCTGACTAGTTTACAGTCTTACGAGTGTACCTAACGAACATAAACGTATAGATTTCGAAAATCCGAAAATGTATTGATGTTTCTACGAAAGCTACTAAGATGATGCCCTTTAAGGCTCATACCATCCAAAAGCTGAATCCAGAACTATTAAGTATTACAGAGTACAAACTCTTGTATATTCCTCCATTAAATAAAAAATATGAAACGCGTATCAATAGGAACAGTTGACTTTGCAACGCCTGAAAGATTTTCATTAGCAATATGTGGTTTCGATAATATTTTGCTCCTTATGGACTCTATATAGAGTGTTTCCACATTCGTATTATTCTTTTAATAGGTATAGATATTTAATCTTAATAAGATAAAAACGTATGTGACGTAGTCACAGCCGTGATCACAGTCACAATGATCACAAACGATACTTAAAGTAATTGCACGTATTCAGTAGGTAAATTAAAATAAAAACATGTGCGGACTTTGCCAAGAAATCCATATTTTGAAAAAACATTACAGTTTGTTTTGTACAAGCATCTAATACATTTCTGGACGTTTCGAAAAATAAATCGATGGCTCGTCGCGCATTTTCTCTAGTCTGTACAGGCAGGTGCAACAGGGACAGAAGTACAGTCGGAGGAACCTGGCCATCTTGGACTTCTTCGTCAGCTTCGAGTAGCCTGACTGGCTGTCTTTAGAACTTAATATATCATTGTTTTCGCGACTGCATCTTGGCTCGTAACCATTAAATTCGTATTTGTATTTTGCATAATCATTGGGCTGTGCATCTTCCAGAATTGGTACTATTTTTTGAGACTGCAGATCTGGTTCCTGGTCTTGCTCACGTTCCCAAGACGTCAGTGGCAACAAAAACTCTTCAATGTTTATACTATGTTTCGATGCTGGTTGCGATTGTCGAATTAATGTCGCTAAATTGGTCATGGATGAGCTGTCGGGTTGATGCAGTCCATCCCCAGGAATTATATTACCGACCTTTTCTTTTAAATCACTGCTTAAACATAATTTCATTCTTAGCACGGTTATGTCCGAATCGCTAGGCCATGATATAACGTCCGGTAAAGGACTCTTATGGCGTTTTGATCGCAATTTCTTGAACTTCTTCTTACTACCACTGTCGGATATATTTTTAGACAAGCCTGATTCCAAGCTCTTAGCTATATTAGCCGAAACCGTGCTGCCTGACTCTGAAGGAAGTTTGAAGGCTACTTGCCGGACATTAAAATTTCCATTTGCTTTTTGGATATCAATAATATCTTCAATTTTTCTAATATTCTCATTTGGAGAATGAACGTCGAGATTCATTGTAAAAAAATATTTTTAGCCATTTATTATTTTACAAATTTTTAGATTGTTACTGTTCAATCACGGTGGTTTACTTTGACAATAACTTATAGTTTTTTTCTTTTAAAAATAAATCTAGCATTTGATGCATTCAACGGACTTATGTTGACTTGTGACCTTACAATGTGTAAATCTCTTCTCTCTTATAACATTGCATTGCACTAAAATCAACAATAAGAGATGATTTACTGGAATGGGTCACAAGTATTTAGCCAAATTAATACAAAAATAGTTATATTTTCGACCAAATATTGGATTTAACTAATATCTGCGTAAAAAGAAGCGTAACAAATTTTGACAATAGTTTAGGTAGAGATGCGTTCGTAAACCAGATTTTCAAGACATAAAATGATTTGAAAAATAATGATCGACTTTAAATAAAAATAGATAATAGGACAAGACCGATAAAGTTTGAAGTTTATTTTCATTGGAATTTGAAATTGCAAATAATTTAAATAAAACACAAAAAATGCCTTGATACTGTTTTGTGGAACGGGTTTTTGAACATGACATTTTTCTCAAATGTCATCACATCGCCCTATGGGGACGGATGGTGTAATGTTTTCGCTCGATTAATTTTTAACTTTCTACCATGGAATCGAATAATACCGACACCGATACTGGTGATAAGTGTAATACTAATGGTGACTGTTCACCGACGCCGAAAAAACCATCTTTCGACTTGAATAACGCAAAAAATATTGATGACATCTCTACGCCTTCCGAGCTAAAATTCGATGAAGGTATTGTAAACAATTATTGAGACAATTTTATTACTTCCTATCTGTATGTTTTCTTGATATATTACTCTGTGATATCATTCCTAATTTTGTGTAAGTTTCTTGAATGATGTTATGGAAAATGTAAGTGAAAGTCCCAGGTGCCTACTGGTAATGTCATTGACATTTTTGTTTAGAACCTGATTACGAAGACCCTGAAGTAAAGGAGAAGAAGAAAGATATTGAGAAATGTTTAGAGAATCCGGATTGTGTTAATTTGGAACAGTGGCAGAATTTTGCAAAAGGCAAAGCAGGATTGATCAGTGGTAAGTGTCCAATATGTACAATTTGTTTACGTCGTAAATCCGTGAACAATGCCTCCTTCTGTCATCAAGCATTGCTATATTTATGACAAGAGATAATAAAGTGAAACTGGTGACTATATTACATTTTGTATACATTTTATTTTATAAAGCTTTCACAGAGTTTGTTGAAGTACATTTAACAGTTTTGCTGTTTTTGATGACCTAATGTCAGTGTCAGTTTAGTATTATTCTAAGTCAGGCAAATTTTTTTTATTACAAGTCGACAGCTTACTCTTTGATTATAACAAGATATTTTGACCACAATATTGGATTCTTGTACATGCACTTGCATACATTAAATGAGTCATACTATTGATTTAATTTAGAACAATATTGCATGTAAAGTCATTGTAAATACAAATTGTCTTGATTATCTTTATTTACAGTACTTGTGATTTCGATTAAGGTACAATTAATCAAAGTCCAATCTTTACTTTCTTTATGCAAATAACAAATATTTATTTTTAAAAGAATCTTTTTCTAACAGATGACTACAGAAGAAAAATCTGGCCGTTATTAGTTGGAGTGACACAGGAAGAATTGACAGAGCCTCCGTCACTAGATGAACTGTCCACACACATTGAGTATAATCAGGTAATGTGGTTGAAACTAAATACACACAACTATATTCCTCGAACAGCAAATATAGTTGTGTGTACTAATAGAGTAAGAAAGAAAGAAAAAGTATTTAATTGTCACAAAACAACATACAATATAAATATATGCTTATGCTAAACCCTTAACAGTAGTATTAGTAGTAGATACTTAAAGTAAGTTAGTAAAGACGAGAAATAAATAAAATAATAATACCATTTACTACCTACATTTTGCATAAAATAGAAAAGAAATAGGTTGAAAAAGATGCTATCCTTATTTCTTCAGTTATCTTCAGCACAAATTCAGGCTTAGTGCCGCTACTGAGAAATTCTAGATGGAATGCCTCATAACACTGTTCTGCAATAGTGCTTGCGACAGTTAGATCAATAAGCCTGCGGCATCTAAAGAACATTTAAAATAATTATTGAGCCCTTCTGTTTCTAAATTAGTGGTTGTAATTATTAGTTGATTGATTAATATTATATCATTTTCATCATAGGTGGTGTTAGACGTGAACCGCTCACTGAAGCGGTTTCCTCCAGGCATTCCGTATGAACAGCGTGTGGCGCTACAGGATCAGCTGACAGTACTTATACTGCGGGTCATTATGAAGTACCCACATTTGAAGTATTACCAGGTCAGTAGTGTATTGTTATTTGAATAAACACAATAAGCTGTTATTAAGGAGGCAAAGACAACAGACCAAATAAGGAATACCACTCTGCGCTCCAAAACGGGTATAATAGACATGGGCAAAAAGGCTGCCTGGCTCAATGGGATTGAGTGGTTCAAGTTAGTTGCATGAAATTTGACCGCTGGGCAGGAATCGCCACAAAGTGAGTTCCTGAAGATAGAAGCCGCTGTCGAGGCCGGCCCAGAAAGTGGTGGCGAGATGATTTGGACGCGTACCATGTGGGCTGGTTCGAGACGACGCGGGAAAAGAATGTCTGGAAAGACTAGGGGAGGCCTTTGCCCAGCGGTGGGACAAAAATGGTTAGGAAAAATAAACAGGTAATAACTGAATATGAATTAATAAAATGAATTGTGAGAAATATTTACTAAATACTTAATTAAATATTAATCACCAAATGAAGTAATTATTGTAATAAGGAAAAAGATTAAAATTGCGAAACTAATTGTAAGCCATGCTGTGAGTGCTGCCACATATTTTTGTTGTAGTCAATTAATATTTTAAATTATTTTTTATTTTTATTAGTCATAAAGACTTGGTCTATTGAATTCAGATCTTATTAGGTGCTAGTATTCAATAACTTATATTAGAACCAGCTTAATAAAATTATTAACCAACTGGGTCAGCACACTTTGTGAGTTGAATGAACTAAATGGCTAGAGGGGTCTCGATCGACAGGAAGTAAGCAGTCACTTTCAATCAAACACTTGGATACACCAAGGTGTATCATATCTCATTCTATAGTATTCGATAGATAAGCGTCACATTTAGGACTTAGTTCTGCGTGGGTCCTGGACTTCTGGTTAACATAGCCAGTCTGGCACAATAGTGCAAATAATGAAAAAGTATTGTCAAAGAATTGGTTTTCCCAAAAATATATAAACTCTATGTGTCAACAGAATCAGGAAAGGAACGGCGTGTTCGCACAAATGTGTATATCTCTAGTGTACGACAAAGATATGACCACAGATACAAAGGTCTGTTTACTAATGGTACAAATCATTAAACCACAATATGACCTACTTAACTTTGCCCCAACGTGTGGCCGCGGTTTTTGGTTCCAGACGGATCTAAAGTTGAATAAAATGATTGCAGTTAATTTACTAATGAGATCAAAGCGTTCTAATTTTATACTAGGATAAATAAAATTAGACATCTAATGAAGAAAAAACATTTTTTATTTCTCAACTCGACATTTCAACTATGTATAGCTGATTACGCGATCAAAGGCCGCGTTTATATGAAATTTTGAGTTTAGAAGAAAAATCGTCACAGTCCTCAGTTCTGCCTGGCTTCTACGCCTATCGCACCTTCGTTTTCGGTTATTGAAACTAATTACACGATACTTAAAATAGGTGTGCAGTTTCGGTCCGTATTCGTCTCATAAATATAAATAGATACCATATAGGTACGATAGTAACCGAATGTTGGTGTGACCTGAATATTAACTTCACTATCCAATTAGCTAAAAGAACTCCCGCAGGCGTGATCGCACAAATGATAGTATGGGTTTTTATTATCGCTTTTATAGTAATTTATGTCCACCATTGTATATGTAATGTCCGTGCTGTTTTATAAAACTTATAGTTCTTATAAATTAACTTTCTATTCAGGTATACTTGACGTCATCATTCAAAGCGAAGTCGTCAAAAAATAAGTTCAAAAACTACTGAAAAATCACGCTCTAACAAGCCACGGTTATCCTCTGAACATCACTATGAATATTTCAGATGAGAATATTTTTATTCCTACGTTCTTACATACCGATCTAGAGGCAACCGTTATAGAGGTATGTGGAATAGGGTGGAGGTTCCGCAGCTTCTGTTGAAAAGGGATGATCCACCGACCACTGCCTGCTGGTTTTTGTTATCAAATCAAAACAAAGTTCGCCGCCCGGAAAAAAATTGATAGCGCGATGTAGACTTTGTGTGACGCCATGTCTTTTTGTATTTCGTATGTGATTGTGTAGATGCCACTACAAACTTCTAATTTAGTGAAGATCACGTTGAGAAGGAAACGTCTTAAAATACTTGTTTAGGAGTCAAATCTGTGTCAGTGATTACGGAAGAAAGCGGATAACAGCGCCGACCTTGATAGTGTGAACTTGTCGCCAGTCGTTATCAGTTACACAATAGCTAATAGTACGCTCGCCTGGTTGCTAGCACGGGCTAGTGTATCAACTGGCTTGTATTGTGTTACTTGTTATCGAGAGGTTCTAGACTTATTGTAATGTAAAATTGATTGGTTCTTTCCTAGATTATTGATTTATTTAACGTTTACAAAGTCTTTATGGCTCAAAAAGCTACTCAACTTTAATAGGAGTCTTCTTTTCAACATCTATGGCGAATACATTATGAGATGAATGAGTTTATTTGCTTGAGCTCTCATAATCAGCGATCAGGGAGGATGCGATAGGCAAATTCGGAGGCGTACACAGATGGCCAAAGCTGACATGAGCAAGATGTCGAGAATATGGCAAGATAGAAGGATCTCTAACAGCACCAACAAGAGACTCGTGAGAACTCAGGTATTCTCGATATTTCTATACGGCTCCGAATCCTGGATTTAGCACTGTGGATCGAAAAAGGATTGAGGACTTTGAAATGTGGTATTGAAGAAGAATGTTGCTTATTCCATGGACAGCAAAACGCACTAATACGTCCATTCTAGACCAGCTGAACATCAAATCCAGACTCTCCACGCTATGCTATCAGCGAGTCCTGAGTTATTTTAGTCATATCGCTCGGAGACAGTCAGACAACCTTGAAAAACTGGTTGTGGTGGGAAAGGTGAATGGTAAGAGATCGCGCGGACTTTCACCTACTCGCTGGTCAGACCAGATAAGAGCGATTACAGGACTCACGGTGATCACTGCCCTGAGAAGAGCCTAAGACTGAGTGGCGTGGAAGCAGCTCGTCTTGACTCCGTCAAAGGGTTCTATGACGGGCACGACCTTCAAAAATGAAGACAATTAATAAGATGTTGGATGAAATATTGCATTAATTATAAATGGCTGAATTACTATTCTATTGTAGTTATGTTTGCTTGTGTTAAACACAAACAAACTGCAAACCATAACGTTACGCTTTTGTTATTTTCTCGGTCAGTGAACTGAATTCTAAACTGCTTTGTAAACCGCGTATAGAAAATGTAAATGCAACATTTTCTTTTTTAACTATTATAATTATAAAGAAAGAAAGAAAAAACGTTTATTTGCGCCAGGCACGACGCAAACCATAAAAAAAAAAAAACAAAGGAAAAACTTAAATACAAATACATAGTATGCGTCACAACCACGCAAAACGGTAATCGCTCAGCATACTGCTGGGACACGCGTGCAAGATAGAGCCACAGCGCTGGTTTTCAGCGATAGCCGGCCTAAGCATTGCATGCTATGCGTTACTACCTAGATATAAAGTATTCCATATTTTAATCCAGATATTGGTAAAATTTCAACCAAATCCTTTCACCCGTTGGGAAGTGACTAATTAACAATCATGTAAACTTTCAGATATTCAGGAAGAATACAATAGGATACGTGGAATTGATAACATTTTATTTACCTGCAGACAAGATTTAATAGGCTGATTTCATATTATTGACATCACAGATTCACATTCATAGCAGTACGCAATTCCTCGTTAAAACTAGATCGTCGAAAATGATGTGATCTATGTCGTCTGCGTAATAAATAACCTATTTATTGCTTGCGATTGCTGTTAGCTTCCCAGTTAATTTCTGTGTAAAAATAGAACGGGCGAAAATGTCGATGGTGTCGTGTGCGATGCATTGCTTTCTGGAACATACATGAATTAATTCTAGCAAATTATACGTTCGGGTGGATGGATGTCTAAAGTTTGAATAACACGTCGTCCTGATATTTACTCTGATCTCTCTTTACTCAGCTCTCTCATCTATAAATTAGTGGATTGGGTCAGTCTACTATATCAAGGGACTTGACGTATTTTTTGCGAATTATACACCAAACCGTACTGGCCTTGCTTGCTGGAGTAAGGAGGCGTAATAGACTGATTATACACGACTACGTACCTGCCACTTTACGAAATGTAACGTGATAAAATAATAATTATACCAGCCTGCAAGCGAGCCATTACCAAATAATTTTGTAGGACATACCATACCTACACTGTAGGTAATTCAGACTTTTATGACATAAAGCGTTTGATCGCCCGATGATTGCTGATTTCTGTTTTCTCGCGATGCCTTCCTTCGTCGATGTCAGCGATGTCCGAGATAAACTTACTTGATTATGCAAATTATCTTAATAAAAAAATCTTTTCTCTCGTCCCCAGGGCTACCACGACGTAGCGATCACTCTCCTCCTCGTTTGCGGCGACCGCGCTTCGTTTCCGCTGCTGTGCCGCCTGTCGTACGGGCCCGGGGCTCCGCTGGCGCCCTTTATGCAGACCACCATGCAGCCCACCCAGCACCTTCTCAACTATATGCTGCCAGTCCTCAGCAGGGCAGACAGGAAGCTTGCTGAGTGCTTAGACAAGTAAGATTTACCGAGATATAGGCTATAATTAAATTGGGTTTTATTCTCGTTAGGGCTGAAAAGTTTTGGAGCGTCGAACGCGTATCGGAAGACGCAGCAATGGAAGGCCTCACACAAAATGGACTATTGATCTGACCAATCAATTACATTCCCATAAATGTTTGAATTTTTCCAATCACAGTCACTTGCCTAGAGCTCTTGGGTGGTGGGGTAAGGTGCGGGTGTCCGCTGGATGTTAGACGCATTGAACCGCTCTGTAGGCAGCCACAGTTGGGTAGGCCTATGTTCGGCAGTGGACGTTTTTTGGGTGAAATGATGACGATTATTATAGCTCTAAAATAATCGCAGAACGCATAGTATACAGACCTGTCAAGAAATTAATGTCGCTGAGCGTTTTTTAGTTTCTCAGAAATTCTGGATATTTATTTCAGTTGGTGAATATTATCTGCTAAATAGAATATTCATTTGTGTGGAAGTTGTGGCTGGGAACACTTACAGTTGGATTGTTAAAACGTGTTGTTAAGAACAAAAATTTATGTTGCTGCAACAAAACATACAAATAGAAAAATCTGTAATTTTATTCTGTATAGTTGGTGAATGTTTACTGCTAAATAGAATATTCAATGGTTTTATAAATAAACTAGCTGACCCCGCGGCTTCGCTCCCGTCAACTGGCTACCTACCCTACCTATCCTACCCTACCTACCCTACCCTACCCTACCTACCCTACCTACCCTACCCTACCTTCCCTACCCTACCCACCCTACCCTACCCTACCTACCCTACCCTACCCTACTTACCCAACCCTACCTACCCTACCTATCCTAACCTACCTACTCTATCCTACATACCCTAAAGACAGACAGACGTCAGATCACATGAAAATGTCAGTTTAGTTAGAAAACGTTTGTATGGGAAAAGAAAAGGGCTGTTTTAGGGTTTTCCCGGAAATTATTCGAATTTTTCTCGCCGTAAAAACCATCTTTAGACTTTAACGAAGATTTAAAAAAAAGAATTGGTAAAATTGGTCCAGGCGTTGTTGAGTTATGCGTTTACCAACACATTTTGCGATTCATTTTTATATTATAGATTTTGTCTGGCAACACTTACATTTGCACTGTTATAACCGTGTTGGTAGCAACAATGTTGAAAGTTTTGGTCAACTATGATAACCGGGCTTATTTTCTTAAAATGCATATGATATTGGTCGTGTAAAATTGCAGTCTGTCTTTCGACGCACCTACACCATAAAATTCTAAAATATGATCTGTTGTCTGTTCCAGAGCACAAGTAGGCACAATGTTCGCGCTGCCGTGGTACCTGACGTGGTTCGGGCACAGCCTCAACAAGTACACAGACGTGGTGCGGCTGTACGACTACTTCCTGTGCGCGCCCCCCCTGTTCCCGGTGTACGTCACCGCCGCCATTGTGCTCTACAGAGCCGACGAGGTCTATAACTGTGAATGTGATATGGCGATGCTGCATTGCTTGTTGTCTAGGGTAAGTTTTGTTTGTAAGATAAGATTTATTTGTGACAAAAAACAATTGTCAGCTTTCTACGTATTTATTTATTTATTAAAACTTTCTGCACAAATACCAAGGCAGACTTAATGCCTTAGGCATTTTCTACCAATCGACCTTAGGTTGGTGCAGAGATAAAACAACGCAAATGCCACTTAATTATAGAATAACAAGAGAATACTTATATACAAAAAAAGAATATATATACGTAGATACATACAAATAAATAATGTTATAGAGAAATTGAATCCAAAAAAACAATTTTGTAATGATTCTGCAAACTTCTTGCGAATGTGCTCGCGTGCCTTCAATTTGAAAGAACCGATTGGTTGACATCCTGATGTTATGAGCAAAGACCTTTAGTGTGGGTAGAGCAAAGGAATATTAAATTTTTATCCAATTTATCCTATAGTCCTTGCTCTCCTTTTAGCACCAAACCGACCATTTAAAGATTTCTTTGAGGCTTAAACTGAAATATGAAATTTGATTGTATTAATTGTTTGGCATTTTGCTGAGCTGGACCTTTTTGGCGCAGCCGCGGGGCACACTATGTATGTAATTGTTTTAAAATTAAGTTCCCTTTTATTTGCACCTACATTGTGTGTGCCAAATAAACTAGTTTTCTTTCTAAATTCAATCAACTCGGTGCCCAAACAATTCACAGACTATAAGGTACCTCATGGAGAAAAACCTATTGGCTGTCTACCCTCAAAATTGTCTCGATTCAATGAAGCTGGTTTAGTCCGTTCTGAAAATGGATTTCCTCTTATTATGCAAAAGAAACCAATGCCAACTTAAAACATCATAAAGCACAAGTAAATGTTTTTCTTTGAATGTTTTAGTTACCCGATGACTTACCGTTCGAAGACATCCTCGTGACCGCCAAGCAGCTGTACGAAGACAACGACCCCACTGATCTCGAGGCAGAAGTCGCCGCGCTGGAGAGGAGAGAGTAAGCTCACATCCACTTCTTCAATTTCACTGTTAAAGCCTGTTTTGATATCCTTGAGGAGTGTAAAGAAATGCCAGTTTTTCTCAGATGATTAAATATGTTAGTTAATACCCACCTTTAACCTTATAGAAAGTCTCAATTTATTGTCGCTCATTAACGCTGTTTATCCAAGAAAAATGGCTGATACGCATTTTAGAGACAGTTGAATCCCTGCGTCGGTAATATTGCCAGTAATTTTTTTTGAAACAGCACCCTTTGGCGAATGTAACAGCTTTGGTATGGGTCGATTCAAAGTTTATGACGTATGTGAAGTTCGCTTTTCACTCACCCCAACTGTCAAAGAAATTTCTTAACGCACAGCGAATCGCTGAGTGTTCCAGGCCACCAAGGTTTGATTCAAAATGTAGAAGTTTTATTCTCTATTCTTTTCCAAAATTATTTTGAAAGTAAATTACATTATTAAACAAATCTTTCCCTCCACAGAGAAGAACAACGGCGCCTCGACGAAGAGCGTCTCAAACGTCGTCAAATCGCGGCCCGCAGCCGTGCGGCGGGTGCGGCCGGCAGTCTGTCGTCCCGCATCCGGCGCTGCATCCCCGTGGCGCTGCGCCGCCTGCCCATCTCGCGCTCCGCCGTGTTCGCTACAGCCACGGTGTTGATCGGCATCTACGTGTACTACCGGCCTGACCTGCTGTTCAACAGGTAGCGTCACGCCTATCAGTTTGTCTTCTTCCGTCTCTAGACAGGATGCTGGTGGACTTGTTGGAATTAGGAGTTAGACTGTTGCTGTTTTTTTTTCTGGAGGGTAGTACTGTTTGGTTATCTCCGGCAGGAGAGAGTGAAGTGTATGTAAAACCTATTTGTATTGTGATGCTGCGTGCTGGCTCGCAGTTGAGTTTAGTTTAAAACTAGTCGGTAGTATAGTATAATAATATACTCGCCTGGTATTCTCATCCCACGACCTAAGACTACGTCACGATAAGTGTAACCATTGATTGTCCTTTTCAATAAATTTAGGTACTTATCTCATTTCGTTAATGAAAATAAAATAAGTTACTAGCTAGCTTAATTACTTATTAACTCGTGTGATTCATCTATTTAATTTTAAATTAATTTATAATGAATTATTAGCTTCTTTGGCCAATCGCTAGACCCAGCTGTCACGGGAAGAGAATACCGGGCGCTGTATATTATTAAACCATGGTCGGTAGATCTCACAGTCTGCAAGTGCATAGCATTTGAACGCCATAATGATGTACTTATGCCAATATTGATGCGAGATCTTTGATAGCTTTTTCTCAAAGTAGACAGAAAGAAAAGGTAGAAATCAAGATTGGAATTGACATACACTATAAATGTCGGACATAAAACTATCAAAAAATCTATCGCACAATACAAATTAATCGTGACAATCTAAGAAGTCCGATGACGTTTCTCATTTTATATGCCGCGATAACTGTGTACGTAAGAAATTGAAAAATCAAATTCAAAATCCTAATTAATTAACTGCTACCATACACTATATTTCTATATGTGTATATACAAACACACCTCACACACACTATCCACACACCACCACACACATCTAAACACCCATTCACACTATACACTAACCTTACCAATACACTATAACAGGGATGGCTAACCTTTATTAGAAAACGTGCCATTTAAATTATATTTTTTTTTATGTGACAATGAAGTGCCACCAAAGAATTTGGACTTTGTCTTAATTGAAAAAAAATTTAACTCTAAATGCTATGAATTAATCAATTCTTTATTTGCACCCAGAAATTCTTACAGCAATCCTAATATTTATTTACCTACAGTTTTATGTTGTATTTAAATAAAAGTAAGAATTGGTGTCATTTTTGCAATTTTGCAATTTCGTATTTTGCAAATTACCTAAATGCTAAATAACCGTGCCCAAAATATTTTGTCGTGTGCCACCACTGGCACGCGTGCCATAGGTTCGCCATCCCTGCACTATAACAACGAGTATCATTCGTAAGCATCAAGTTTAACTTATATAACGTATTTTTATAGCTGTCAAATCCGATTTCTTAGGTTGTCACTTTAGTGTGTTTTACATATTATATCTTCTGCTAGTGGTAACCGGATAGTTCAGTGGTCTGATAGGTAACTCTGCTACTCCGTTTTCTCTCTGCATGAGTAGATAAAAAAAATATAGTAGCAGTGATAACTATTAGTCCAAATGTCTCTTGGGTTCCTGAAAATAAGAGTTATTTTAGTATTGTAATTATAATTTGTGTCTATCCTACTGAAATGTTAAATAGATTTCGTGATGATTTAATATAATATTGTTGGATTTATTGATTTCAATTTGAATGAAATTTATTTGAATCGCAACTTATGTTTTTAATAAAGTCTTAATTTCTTTAAGTTTATTTTAAGTGCACTTTCAATTAATACTTTAAATCTTGCGCTAAACGTTATTCATCGAATTTTTGCACATCGATTCCTCGTGATTTTTTATTTGTGTTACCATTGTTTTTGTAGTCATAATTTAACCAAATGTCAGTTATTTTCGTTCATAAGTACCTGTATTCCTTGATCTCATACTATCTGGGTGTAGTTCCAACAATTCCAGCAGCATACGGTTGACATCTCACACTTACCCAGAATCATGGCGGTATAACCCTGCTTTGTAATCAATCATTGGGTGGCTTATAGACTTGATCGAAAACTTGGTCGATAGTAAATCGTTAAAAAGATTTTATAGTTCGACGAAATCGGTCAAGTGTGTAAGAATCATTATTAATAGTCAAACATAAAGCGCACTGGTTATTGTTTTCATCATTGGTCTAATAGAGATTTTGTTACTGAAATACTTTTTAAGGTTTGCAGTTTTAGCTTGTAAAAGGAATTTGAAATTCACGTTAGAAATTTTTCATCGCAAAAAAAAATGCTTATTGTTATCAAACATTTAGTTTTATGATCCACGGAATATAATCATTACAAATGGTTGAACTATGTATCAATTAATTGAAGAATACGCACAGACTTGGTATTGAATCATCCCACGATAATTATAATTTGTATTATCCTTCAAATTGTCCATGCACTATTGACGAATTCAAAATGATGATTGTTTTTCGATTGTTTACAATAATTTAATAAAAACTTAACCTAATTCTGGGCCAATCGGTTCAAAACACATTATTGTTACATTTTGTAAAAAAATATCAAAGAATACCTTTTTAATGTTTATTTCTTAGTTCAAATTCAGTCACAAATGTCTTAAAATTTGGATCACTTCAAGTTCATAGTTTGTTTTCATAAGACATGATGCTTGGGCAGTGTGGATGTCATCGCTTATTGGCTAAGACGGCGGACAAACTGATGTTAGAGCAATGTGCGCTCTAACGGGTACGGCATAAGGGACAGTATCGTGTAACATTGGGACGCTTGCAAATGTTTAATATGCGGTAGAAATTATGTTGGAATAGTCTGTTTCAGAATTAACTTTATATGTCAAATGAGCTACATTCTAAAATAATGGAATGCCAACCAATATCAAAAAAAGTTTATGTTTGAGTAACAAGTTCTCAACTTCGAATTCGTTGAGTTTAAAAACAACCAGCAGGTATTTCAATATATTTTGATGAGACATGTAATTTTAATTTTGAAACGGGCTACATTATGGGATGTTTAGGAACAGAGAAGACCTTACAAACATTCAAGTTATATTTAATTTAGCTTGCATACCCACTTAAAAAAAATAACTTACTTGCAATAATTGTATTGTTCCATCGCTTCATAACCATGGGATAATTTTCAGAATTTTCTCTGTTCCTTAACGTTTTATAAGCGTATTGTAAAAAATAGCCCGTTTGGCTAAATGTGCGTATCTGTGTGCAAAATAGCCGGAAAACACTTGTGTCCATTATTGTGAAGTTTCGACCGAGGTAATTATAGCTTAGTCCACTACGTGAGCAAGATAAAACATACACCAGCTTAAGACATTACTTTATGAATTGGAAATTGACAAACATTTATCATTAAAGTAATCACAGGTGAACGTTGGGAGCCACCAAAACGCGACGATAAAATTGCAAAATCAACGTTTTCCATTGCTAAAAGTAGCATATTTACAAAGAAATGCAGGTTCACAAAATATGAATTGTATTTATGTTTTAAATCGAAAACCATTCAACCAAACGCGCTAGTGTAGAACGGGTAAGATGATAGCATAAGACTTAAATTATTGAACAAAAAAATGCCTTACATGTGTGTAAGTAAATAATATGAAACCAATGGAGTTGAATACTTTTAGATATTACGGCGCAAATACAAATGCACAGGTAACTGGCATAAAGGTGTGCAAATGGCTTCTGATTGGAGATAGTATGCAAGCCACCAGCACAACTTTATGCAAGATACATGTGTATTTTCGCCCTTATAGTTGAAATTTTAACATGCCAGTAAATAATAAATGTTTTAAATAGTGCCTCTGTAAATAAATGTCTGCTTGTACAGTCAGTGTCAGAAGTCAATGAACTATTCGAAATATGAATAAGTAAATCTGCACTCTAGGGGCGGTTACGCACTACACGTCCGTGTCCGTGATTTTAATTCCGATTTCAAAATGTTCTGAATTATGACGGATAGAGTTCGGATGTAGTTCGTAAGCTTTCCTACAAGAAGTACTCTTTTTTTAGGTAACATAGAAACCTTACAGTTAAAAACAAAGAGAACAAGAAAAGTTAATTAAAAGTGTTCACTTATAAAATATTGAACATTACTTAATTTCTATGGACACTTCAGAAGGCATTTATAACAATAGATGGCCAAAAAGAGATTACTAAATATCATTTATAATAATTACTAACATGTTGTTCACTCTCCATAACAACCTTTACATTGCATTGTAGTGCGTAACCGTCCTAATTGTAACACTTTATTGAAATATCAAAGTACGCAAACGTTTTCATTTTACAATTCTACAGTATTCACTGCATGTTTTACGTTGTCGAGTAGTAGGATTTTTAAACATATGAAGCAATGAATGCAAACAAAATGAAAAAAAAAGATGCTAATGATTTTTTGTTCTAAACAAAACGATTTATTTTTATGCTGCATGTACAAGTATAGATATCTGAACACTTTTTATATTGCTGTTAAATTAGGGGCGCAATTTTATGATGTTTTGTAACATTTTAACACCGAGCTACAAAGATTTTGTATGGGCGGCAAAAAAAGAAAACGCTTTAAAACGCAATGTAGTATGAAAGTGCACGGTAATAATTATTGTGAAGGCGTTTCTTACGCGGTCTCTACCTGAGACCATTTGTATGGAATCTGTATGAAAAGGTGTTTTTGTATGTAAGGAATTAATATTACAAAGTTATAATTTTTAATTAAGATTTTAGTGGCGATGATTGTGAAATGTGTCCTTTAAAGTTTTGGTTTACTTGAAAATTCGAAATTTGTTATTTTGAGAAAATTATGTATAAATGCCTCATCTTATTTCATTTTTTTTTTTAATAATTTGTTGTACTTATAGAGATGTTGTAGAAGATTCGTATAAGTTTGTATATTTCTTGGTAATGAAATTTTTTATGAATTAATATTGTCTCATATCAGTATACAGTCTTTCAGAAATAATTTGAAGCATTTATGAAAGGCGAAGCTAAATTAAATGAATTTGTTTGTATATCGGATTGAAAACTGTTGATTCAAAATTCTTTGTAAATTATAACATAAATGTGTGTACATCATGATTTTGGTAAAAATGTGATATTTCCTTAATTTTAAATAGATTAGGTTAACGTTATTCATTCCTCGTTAGTTGTTATATCGTCACGACCAGACACAATGGTGCTGAATCGTGAAGTGAGAGGAATATAAGCATTTACTATTTATTGTTATTGTATGCACTCTAGAACTGAAACACATGTTTGTTAAGGTTATGTAATAATGGAGAGAAAAAAATATAAATAATGTAAAAACAAAAAAATATGATGGAGCCCTTAAATATTTTCATCTTTGATAGAAGAATTTTTATCACATTGCAAAAAAGTGTGACAAAAAATTAAAAGCAATGTGATAAATATTTTGTATCTGACTGTACTGTAATTATTAAGTTTAGTTTTCTTTTTATGGTTGGTTAGGTTAAATCTTTTAGAGATGTACCATGATGTCTTATATGTAGGTGTCGCGTAGAACAGTGTTGATGTCTAGTTTCATCATCGTTTAACCGTTTATAAAATGAAGATACAAGCTCTAAAAGATTTCTCTTAAAAAACTATGCATGTAAATATGTATGTAAAACATCCCAATTTGTCTTTGTTGTTTATATTGTTTGCAGTGTTGTTAACGTTTGGTTTATAATTATGAGAAAGAAGTGAGATTGATTGAATCTGAATGTAAACGTAAGTAGTTCTCAAGATGCGAGTCAAAATTGTTCCCCATTAAGTGTTTCTAAAGGTGAATACAAGGATTCTGTAATATTTGTATTTGCTTTCAGAAAATAGCGGCTGACTACAAAGGAATTCGTAAATAATATTTTCAAAGTGCAGGGTAACTATGGCAATTTATTTATGTAAAGTAAGTAACGAGACATTTACATAAATAAAAATGACAGCCTTTTAATGTCCCATTGCAAGGCAAACTCCTTATATTGTAAAGAGAAGGCACAAGCATTAATTACTATGCTTGCTCAATGCGAATTGGCGGTTACATTTTTAAATATTTCACAATTAATCTTAATTGGAACGTCACAAAAAATGAAATAATATTCAGTGAGCAACAGAGTAAATAGTTAATAACGACTATGAACTCTACTGTTGTGAAAAAAATCCTTCCTTGTTCGTCTTTTCTCGTCAGGGCCTAAGAAATTGAACTTAGTCAGCTGCTTTTACTCTAGTATTATGTATTAAGCTTTACAACGGGGCTATGTAAGGTGTATTTATTTAGAGCGGCGTTAATTTTGTATGTAAACGCAGTAGGTTGCGGTGCGACACACTTGCCAAAACTCTATTCAAAAAGTCATGTAAAACTGGCCTCATTCTCATCGATAACATAACCCTCATTTAAAAATATCTCGGTACTGTTTAGCAGGTTCTAAATTCGAATTTTCTTTAAAGAAGAAGAAAGTAAATCATGTTCTAAATTCAAAATCGAATGAAGAATCTGATAAACAGTCTGTTGCTAAAGAGTGTCGAGATTTTTATAAAAAAAGCCAATAGTGTTTTGCACAAGTGTGGTTAACGAAACATGGTTAACGAAAGTATAGTCAATATGGCTGATTGATAAAATGCTAAGTTAAATACATGTTTATTACTGATTGCTGTGTTTTATTCGTAGTATAGAAGTTTCCCTCATATAGAATTCCGTAAACATAAGGATAGCATAAAAACATAAACCTGTTACCATTACCAACTGTTAACTAAAGCTGCTATTTGCCATGTCTCCAACGCAATAGAGATCAAAACTGATTAAAAGGGCTGTAAAAAGGGATTGTTTAAATTTCTAATGTTATTTCAAATGAAGTACCTATAGCTTCATTTAATTCAAATCTATTTTAATAAATAGATTCATATTTTAAGATATTCATCATCATGTACATATTTTGCACACAGGTACTATTAAGGACGGGTTTTGGGGGGTTTTCTATGGGTACTATCTACTTCATACACAGACTAACAATTTCAAATTCACGCCATTCCATTTTTAAAGTGCCGTCAAATTTTTGATATTTTTTTTTGTTTTCCAATATTGCAGGAGGCGGGAAAATGCCCTGGAGTTATGACTGTTGGTTATACGAACGGGAACGAGGTACAAAATAATAAAATGAATATTTATTTGGGTTTCTGTTTATTTCCTTTAACAATCTCACATGTATTGATGAACAATGCATTGTATCTTAAGTTAATTTCAATCAAACCCAACATGGTTAGAAGTTAATAAATAAAATTACGTAGGTAAAATGCTTAGAGTCAAATAGCCATCAGACAGAGTCGGAGCAAAGTGCCAGGTAAAATTTTCTATACTCCATTTGACATAATATTAGACATTTTTACAACCCTTTTTACAGTCCGTTCATCCGATTTTGAGTTCTATACCGTTAACATAAGGATAAGAAGTAGAGCATAAACCTGTTATGGAAACCAACTGTTAAGTGTTTACTACAGCTGCCATTTGTCATATCACCAACGCAATAGAAGTCAAAATTGGTTGAACGGACTGTAAAAAGGGATTATTTAAATGTCTAATGTTATTTAGAATGTAGTATAGGATGTGCGTAAAGCCGGCCGTCTTCGCGTTTATGTAAAAGCACTGAGAAATTCCAGTTGAAATTCAACTGGAATTGTCGCGTTCAATCGCGTACTCAGCGCTTGAATACGCGCGTCTTTTGTTTATCTAGATAGGAATGTGTGCATTACTCGGTGGAGATAGGGGTCAATATTCTATGTACATTTTTAGATTGACGCGTCACTTAGCTTCGACTGTCCCAATGTGCTTTGACCTTTATGTTAATGGTATGTTTTAATGAGAGAACTCACTCGCAATCTAAATATATACCTTGTCTAATACAACTTCTAATTGAGTTTAACATTTGAAATGAATGACGAGTAAACAAAGTAGAAAGTAATTCCTAAAATTCTACATAAATCTAACATATTTATTAGTGTTTCGTCAAAATAGTGCATTTTAACTAGTACAATATTTTCGATTATAACCAAATTCGTAAAAAAAATCGTTCATGCAATTAAATACAAGACATAAACAAAATTTTACATCCAGTATCTATAAATCGAGTTGTTTTTTTATAAAATTAAATGATCCATTACTTTCTTTAAAATCTAAAAAAAGAAAAACATTACTCCTTCTGGGTCAGTCGGGTAAATGTGAATGCAATTCCTTCACAATCAGTTATTTGATCAACAAAATTATTCGCCCTTATTTCGTTTAAAAATAACAAATATTCGGTGTGTTAAACAGAAGTGTATCCTTACAAAAATAAAAACATTTCTTCATGAAAATAGACATTGGATTAAAAGTAAACAATAATAAAATGGTACTTATTTATCAAACAATTCATAAGCAGATATGTACGAATACAGTTTAATTTCATTCGTTCGAGTTTCTTGATGTTTTTCTTAACAACATACAGTTGTTGAATTCATAACAAAAAATAAATATCTTTATACATTGAGTATATTTAAGCTGTCTTACATAAATTACTCGCAGAGTAGATTAGATCAAGAAGATCTTGAATCCTGGTTTCTGGAACGAAATTATCGACACGTCACATATTTAACGCAGGCACATGATGTGATTGACCGTCCCGTAGGCTTATTACGTATCTCGCAAGAGCAAAACGAAAGCGATTTTTGAGCAATAATTGCTCTTCAATGCAGAAGTTTTATAGTTTTTTTTTTTTTTTAATAAGTGCGTTTGACGAACATCAAGCGATTAGCAAACGATTGTGTAGGACCTAACATACCTACATTGTAGGTAATTCAGACTTTTATGACAAAAAGCGTTTGATCGCGCGATGATTGTATATTTGTACGTAAAGAATATCCATTTAATCGATCTCAGCAGCTACCGCACGTTTCACCACGTTCATTTTGCGATAACTTTCGTTCCAGAAACGGGGACTTAAAATTTCGATTACAAGCGTTTTAGTGTTTGTTAATTCTGAATGTTCAAGGTATTTGTAAACATAGAGTTTACTAAAAAATAATCTAAATAATTAATTTATTACCTCCATTTGTATAATTTATTTTCTAAATTAAAATGGATACATAGCAGAAAAATAATAAAAAAGTCGTACAAAAGCACTTTTCGTCATGGAACGTAAATTGTCATCTTTTTTTTTACTTTAAAGGAAAACATTGTTTAATAAAATAAAATACAATATGTTAGAGAGTATCACAGCCGTAAGCTTGGCTTTGTCGCTTAAATGTATTGAAGCGTGAAGATATAGAACTATAGGAGTATTCATTAATCTTTTAATTATACTATAAACATTATTACTAAAGTGATAAGGTTCATTTTCCTACTTAAAGATTAGTTATTAAGAGAGCTTAGATCTAGTTTTTTATATTATCTGTGGAAAGCAACTGTGTTGATATTATTAAGTGTAGAATGTATTTAAGTAAATATTCAGCTCTGTTTAATTAAAGCATTACAGGTAACTGACAAAAAATAAAAGTATTTTATTTCAATACATCCACAGAACAATATAATAATTTGCTATTGTAGACATGTCAATACATAAAAAAAGTATTGTTTTTACTAACAAGACAATAAAATTCATTTAACTTTCATTTCATTAGAGTATCGTAAAATGCGAATCGGCACCAATTATTCTAGAAATAATTTTAGAGACATAAAAAAAATTAACAGAATAAAAAACACTGCTATTCTGTCAAAAACAAAGTGATACGCATATTGATTTCATTCTCCTTAATATTAATTAAAACTACCCACAAGTTATCAATACTTTTTATCAAGAATTTAGTTCAACAAATCTGGGCAGAATTAGCTGGATTAAAAATGCTAGTCCTCCAACTCGATATATCGTGTTTGTCGAATGTCAGACATACGGATCCTTCTCAATATTCTTAACGAACGGGTCAACTCGATGGAGGTGCACCTTATGTCATTTAGTTAGCTTAATTGTTTATCAAGTTCAATGAAACTTTTATAAATAAATAAGAATGGAAACTGAGTTTCAAAGCATTCCAGTGCAGAGTATAACAGACATCTTGACACAACATCAAAATATTAAACAAAATTCTTCACAAATTCCACAAGCACCTACTTATTCCTCATGGAAGCCTTACTCGACACAACCACACTACCTTCAATTCTTCATGACCAGTCCTATATAGTCCAGCACCCGATTATCATGGAGTATCTTCAGATGTTCAGCGCCGGGTAACGCGAGGGACTTGACTGTGTTCCCTTTACGGATTCTGGGCTTGCGCCAGTGTTCGCATGCGCTTAGTGAGCGTAGGTTTACTGTGCCGTCACCATCCCCCATGGCTAGGGTTGGGTAACCGTCCAGCCAGGTGCCTGGTTTGTACACTAGTCTGGAAGATGGAGAGGTATGTGGTTTATATACTAATCTGGAAGATGGAGAGGTACATGCGTGATTAATGAATTTTATGAATGATGATTGGCAGAAAGGACAAGTAAAAATTAAAAACAAAGCCCCGACACATTTTTATTTCATACCACATAATTTATCTATTAGTAGATGCGCTTCGATCGACAATCAGTTGAACACGTAATTATGACACGAAATCTTTCGAAAACAACCTGATTCAAACAGTTAAACATCCATTACTTTTGAACGGCTGAACCGATTTTCATCAAACATAGCTAAGAACGAACTCCCAATAAAAAAATAAAATCAAAGTGAATTCACTCGTTTAGGAGCTATGATGACACAGACAGACACAAATACACAGGTATACACGTCAAACTTGTCACAACAACAGGCCTTGAGATAGCTCTGAGTCATTCCAGGATTGCTGGATTAGTGAATAGACTGAGTTGTAACAATGAGACCATAAGGGCTCTTTCAATGTAGACGTTTGGCGCAGGACTGCTGCGGTGCCGCAGCGGCAACGGTGCGTTTGTCGTACTGCGCACGACCGGTTGATATTTTTCATACAATTTATTTGTACAGTCCCGCAACAAACGTCTAAATTACTAACTCGCTGTGTAGCTCTGGGTCATTCCAGGATTGATGGACTAGTGATTTTCTTAAATAGGTAATTCAATCAATCTGTAATCTTTGAGGTATTAGAGTAATTCAATCATTCGCTCTATAATGTGTAAGCGATTAGACTAAGTTTTAATATAGGGAGTCTACCCTCTTTGGCAGATAACCAATAACACCTCACTATGGCACCGCGTTGCGGGTTCTTAGACATCTTTTTACAAGTAGGTAATAATGAATTCAGAACTGCCTTAATGGTAACCAATTTTAAATATTTATATATTTTAACTTCATGTATCACAAAAATCACAAAAGAGGGACTTTTTCTCTATCAGTCAACTAATGATAGTATTCCTTTGGGCTATAATAGTTGGTGTGCAGTGCACCCTAAGAATGAATGGTAGAATCGCTGTCGGTTTAACGGTCGGTCGGTTATCGCTTTTAAACCGTTTTAACAATTACAAAGCATAAAACTAAGTTACAAATACTTATCAAAAGCAATTTGTTTCAGTTATCTTAATAACAGTATTCCAAGAAGCTACAATAAAAACTTATTATTTACCTTTCAACAGTAGTGACATTGTACCCGTATATGCAGTGTACTTCAACGCCCGGCGCGCTGAAGTCTTGCGTGTACTTCTCCGTGTCTTTGCGCATCTCCCATGCGTCGGGGAGCTCCATATCACTGTGAACAGATTGAGAAATACATTTTTCCACTACCTTGTCTATTATGTAAAACATAGCCTAAGAAATTCGTTTCGAAATATGAACCTTTAGACAAAGATTTAAAAAAAAAATTACATGAAAGCAGGCAAATTTTATAAAAAGGCTTTTGTATGGAGACCAGTTACGAAATGACTTTTCGTAACTGAATACTAAGCTCATCAGGTAGTGGAAAAAGAATCGTTCGTGTCTCGCATAAAAAGGCTTTATTTTAACACTCGCATGTAGCTTTCGACGTTCGCCTTCGGCCACGTCGAAATTGGCTACAGCGATCGTGTTAAAATTTCGACTTGTTATACTCGACACGAAATGTACTGTTATTTATTTAAACGAGTTCACTTCGATGTTCCTGACAGATAAGCCGGAGAAAGCAAAATTTATAGAGCGTTGGAAGGCTATGGGGGAGACCATTGCCCAGCCGTAGGAAAATATACGTTAAACAAAAAAAGAAACGCCTTTAAAAAAGGAGGATGTTATCAATTCGGTTGTGATTTTTTTCAAAAACATAAACATGTTAGTTATTAGAAAGAACTAAATGTATTTGTGTCATAGTTTAGATTACTGTATGGTAGTCGCAGCGGATCTTTGTGTCTATGAAGTTAGGCTCTGCGAACCATAGCGCAAGTACAGTTGTGAGCGAGATAGGACGATGCGACAAAGGTAAGCGAGTAAAAGAGGCAGTTTTACAATGCTATCTTCCCCTTCAACATTGAGCAAGAATTGGGGATTGTGCTGTATCTCATGCGACACAAAAAATAGCTATTGCGCATGGTATTGCAGCCAACTTCAGAGACTCAAAGATCCGCTGTGGCTACTATACGTGTTGGGTAAGTTAACTATTTTATAAATAACTAGCTTCTGCCCGCGGCTTCACCCGCGATAAAATATCTTAATCGGTTCAGTAGATCCGTAATCCTCTAGCTCGGGAGCGGTAAGTATCGCTTGAGCACTTTAACACGATATACCCCTTGGTCAGTAATTATTATCTGTACAGTAAATTAACATGAAATTTAACTGTAAATTATGTGAAACAGCAAATCCAAATGGCAAATTGGGCGGAATGAATTGATTGAGTGGAAAGTGCAACAACGAGGAAATATGTTTAGATTAGGTACCTACATTACATTAACATGACGTGACGAAACTGCTGGTTTGCGGTTTTGCTACGTCACATTTTGCTGATGTAAAAACTTTATTTTCATTCTAATCAATTCGCTTTATCAATTCTCATTGTCTCATCGGTAATTAAAATTGTACATTAATAAGATTAGAGGCCCATATTGCAGTATATTTTTAGCGTGATCGGAAATCAGACCTGATTTCGGTCTGATTTGCGATCACGCGATCTTAGCTGCTAAATTAAGCTTCGAGTAATAGAACTCGAAGCTCCGATAAACATATAAAAAAAAAAAACAAAGAAAAACTATCTCTCTGTCAGTGAATAATTTTTGGTATTGGGGTCATTATTTCCAGAGTTTACTTTGTACAAACAGCTTTATTTCTTTAAAAAAATCTTTGTTCCATTTTTAGGGTTCCGTACCCAAAGGGAGCCCTATTACTAAGACTCCACTGTTCGTCTGTGTGTCTGTCACCAGGCTGTATCTCATGAACCGTGATAGCTAGACAGTTGAAATTTTCACAGGTGATGAAATACTAAAAACATAATAAAATAAGTATTTAAGTGGGGCACCCATACAACAAACGTGTGTTTTTGCCGTTTTTTGCGATAATGTTACGGAACCCTTCGTGCGCGAATCCGGCTCGAACTTTGCCGGTTTTTTTTTTAATAAAAACGTTTCCCACACTAGGAGTTTCTCCTTTATTGTGGGCGCATTTACAAATATCTCAACTCACATACATCAAAAGCCAATCCGCAACAACTATCTGCCTGTAGGCCATTCAAATATTTGTTCCGGGCGGGATCTTATCCGCGAGCCACGGCGCCAACCGTGCCGAAATTATATTCGGATTAATTACATTAGGATTTACTCACGTGAACAGTTTATGAAAGTCGTTGACAGTGTAGTTGTACTTGTCGGTTTGCACCAGCACCTCGTTGGGCTTCCAGAACAGCGCCGAGGGTAGCAGCCAGGCCAGCGACGGGCAGGTGATCTGCTGGGTGCGCATTATGCTTTCTCGCAGTATCAGGCTGCCTAGGTCGTCACCTGGAAATGTGGTATTGATATATTACGGATGTAATTCCCGAAGGGGTGGGGCACATGCTGAGATGGGAGTTTTTTGGCCCCACACTGGATTTTTTATATTGCTAGGTGCAATAACTAAATTAAATGTACCAGTATTTTCCATGGAGCGTCTCAGCAACCAGTAACTGGGTAACATGATATCCCTTGGCCAGACTGGTGTCAGATTTCAGGCTGCTGACTACCCGTAACGACTGTGAAAGATCTTCAAATGGCAACCAGGACCAACAGCTTAACGTGCTTTCCGAGGCACGGAGGAAACTCGCTATGAAAAGATGGTCTTCAATCTACGGAACGACCTCGGCAAGCGTTGCTTAACCTTGAAGATCAACCGAAAAATCAGGTACCTAAGCATAGCTTCATTTTGCCAGCAGGAAGCGTGGTTATTCACAGTAACCATGAACAAATTCAAAGGCTCTGGGTTACTGCTATTAAAAATTAGAAGAACACAAAAAAATTGCCTGGCTCAATAGCGATCCAACTTAGGATTTTGCGATAAACAGATATGACTCGACAACTAGACAGTTGAATAAATAAAATAGTTAACACTGCTGATAAATTTCGGATATTACAAAGAACCTGATGTCCGTTTAAAACCATTGTTACTTTACAATGGTTTTAAACGGACATCAGTATTTTCTATGTCATATAATCAGCACAAAAAATTGTAAGCGAGGGTTCGATTCAATTGTATAAATCCATAAAAGGAATGTAGAAACTGGAATCGCGCGTTTTGACTATTTTAGTTATTTTCACAGCATTATGTCATACAATATTTTGCTGTGGGGTCGGGGAGCTGACGTTGAATCCATACTTATATTGCAAAAGAGAGTTGTCAGAGATATATATACGTTAAGTCACCGATAATCTCTTAGGGAACTATTTAAAAAGATTTATATTATGACACGTTCTTGGCAATGCATATATGAAAATATTATGTATGTAAGGAATGTTTTAGTAGCTTTAGTTTACTAAAGAGATTGGGTTAATAGTGATATCGATATTAAAAGATCCCGTCACTACGAAACTAATAGATATCAGTGCCCCGTGCGCCGCAGACATTAATAAAAGACACCCTGTGGCGTCAAAGTCGTAAGTGCATCAAGGTCGGTTACGTGCATACGGTCGCAGGTTCGAGACCAATCTTCATCTAAAGTTATTTTTGTGTGTTTTCCTATATCCATTGCTGTTAAAAACATGGAAGAAATGCAAAACGTCAACACTCAAAGACGTCGCCAGCTAAGTCTGGATTTCCAAGACAGCGAGTACGAACTGGACATTTCTTATCAAAGTTTACCAAACAGTATGAACAAAGATGAAATAACTACAATCAAGGAACAACTTAATAAATTAAATATCGAATTACAAGTAGCAAACACAGAGATAGACAATTTAAATATTGAGAACAGCGCCTTAAAGGAAAAATTATCAACATTCCAGCATAAAATTAATATGTATAAATCAGTAGGCGCTTTTGAACTAAATAGGAGTAACAAAATGATTGCTTCCCCACTAAAATTTTATTCGCCACAGTATCAAAGGCGCCATAGGTCGTGTGGTATGAGAATCGGCTTGATAAGGACTTCTTCTAAAGAACTAGAAATAGATGCAGGAAGAAAAAGCCCAAAGCATGACAACAGCAGCAGCCTTAGTAATTTTTTTGAGCAACCCATAACAGATGACAAGGGCCCACAGGATACAATGATAAACCATCAGCCATCTTATCGACCAATCTTGGAGAAAGGTAGCTTCGAAATGGGTACAATTGTGGACTCTGGGACAACGGAGACTCTCACTATTAATGCAAAAGTGAATTTGGAGCATGTAAACAAACACTTCAGGAACAATACTATTTCATCGAACTCAAAATCTTATGATTCCAAGTCAAAAAAACATCAAGTCAAAATATATTCTGACCAAGCAGGTCTTAATATGAGAAGTTTGCTTCAAGATCTACTGGGTAACTCTTTCAAAGTGACATCGTTAGTAAAGCCAGGAGCTCCCATGGCAGAAGTTTTGAGTACATGTGTTGCCGAGTGTAAAGATTTTACCAACTTAGACTACATAATAATACTGGGGGGTTCCAATGATTCAAATCCTTTGAATTTACAGTCAACCTTGTATCATACTCTGGGTCAAGTTAGACACACTAATGTCTTAGTTGGGAAAATCTATAAAAACAAATATCTTAGTGTAAATATGCTCAATAACTCATTGAAACTAGTTTGTAGTAATTTTGTAAATTCAATATTTTTGCCACTGGACCAGGATAATTTTAGCACGAAATTAATTATTCCAAAATATATAAATACAATACAAGCAAGTAGACTAATTCATAAGGAAATACTTCGTTCAAGATACAGACATGACTATGTAAATTATATTAAATTGAAAAGTAATGACCAGTATGGGTTATGTGGCGAGGTACAGAAGTGTTATATTAATAATTATACACAGACGGACATTGAAACTTCATCAAGGCGCTTCTTAGCAGTTACAAATAGCATCGGCACTCAGACTGATGACCTAGGAAATAGTGATGACTTTTTTCGAGCCTAAATGGCTCAACCACTCTCGTGGTATGCTACCCATGTCTGAAACCCCTAATAAACACATCGCGCTTAATATTTATCTTCAGAATTTGTGTGGTGTAGGTAACAAAAAAGAGGAATTAGAAGTTTATTTGCAAGACATTCATCTCGATAATCTATATGTTTGCATAACGGAACATTTCTTAACCATGGAGTCAGCTCCTCAATTCAACATTAGCAATTATAAAATGGTGTCGTTTAATGCAAGAAAAAACAAAAAAAGGGGAGGAAGCCTTATCATGGCGAGAAACGATATTGTTTGTGAAGAGGTACCTTTTTGTAAAAAAATATACAAAATCGAAAGCTTTGAATTATGCGGTGTTAAAGATGTAAGCACCAACATTTACATCTTCTGCTGTTACAGAAATCCAATCGATCAAAACTTTGAAACATTTCTATCTAAATTGGAACAATTACTACAACACTTCTTTAACAAAAAATGTATTATCTGTGGCGATTTCAACATTGACTTGCTTAAAAGTGACAAAAAAACCTCTAATTTTTTGACATTGCTGACATCTTACAATTTTAGACCCATTATAAACGAAGTGACATATAAACGGAATAATTCGAAATCATGTTTGGATAATTTTTTGACGAATTTACCAGATGACGTTATCAATGAGCAGTTTGTTGATCATAATTGCTTGGCTGATGGACACGCAGCGTTATTCTGTTGCTTAAAAACTGAAAAAGTACAGCCGGATGGTGACAAAGACTTTTTAAATATAGAGTTTAGGCAGTTTAATGAAAAAAATTCAAATAGTTTTAGACAACGTATTCTGAATATAAATTGGTTGGAAGAAGGTATAAATGGCTTCTTAAAGAAAATTGGACAAATATTCCGCGTTAGTTTTAAAAAGAAGAAGAAACGGGTAAATTTTAAGAAATTTCAAAAATCCTCCTGGGTAACAAAAGGAATTAGAGTGTCTAGTAAAATGAAGCGGTTTTTGCTTCAAAACATAAACAATGTCACCTGTACGGAGAATATAAGAACATATACAAAATCATACATTAGAATATACAGACTAGTCCTAAAAAGAGCTAGACGCATTGCAGTCAGTAAAGAACTAACCAAAGCAAATAAATCTTCTAGGGCTATATGGCAGGTTGTAAATAGACATAGAAACACAAAATCAAAACGCGAAAGTAATAAAAACTTACTCCTTAAAGTTGATAATACAATTATATCCAATCCCCAGCAAATAGTAGACATTTTCTCGAACACGTTCGACGGTACAGGGACTGTTCGCGAATCTAATTCTTTTGATCAAGCTATAAAATCTTTACAAGATAGCGTCAAGAGAGTAGATCAAGAAATGACATGCGATCTAGTCACTGCCTCCGAAATAAAAAAACTGGTCAATGTTATGGCTACCAAGAAATCTTCGGGTCATGATGAAATAACTATAAAGTCTGTCAAAGATCACATTGACATACTGGCAGGACCTCTGGCACATCTTATAAATACATGTATAAATATGAATATATTCCCTGAACAACTAAAGATAGCGAGAGTCTTACCAATTTACAAAAAAGGTTGCAAATTAGATCCTAATAATTATAGACCGATTTCTTTGTTGCCTATAATCTCAAAAATTTTTGAGAAAATTCTTAAAATAAGACTTCTACGACATTTGAATCGTAATAAAATTCTTAATCACAGACAATTCGGCTATCAGAAAAATGTGGGAACAAATGACGCAATTAATACATTAATGGATCAAGTAGTTGACAAAATTAATAACAAATTGAAAGTCGTAGGGTTATTCCTCGATCTTAGTTCCGCTTTTGACATGGTAAATCACACGTTACTCTTAGCAAAAATGGAACATTATGGAGTAAGAGGGCCGGTCTTGGGTCTATTTAAATCTTACTTAGAAAATCGAAAACAATATGTGGAAATTAAAGTGGATCAAGATAATAGTCAAAAAGTTTTCAAATCGGGACTTAAACTAATAAAACAAGGAGTTCCACAAGGTTCAATATTAGGACCAATCTTTTTCATTTTATTCGTTAATGATTTAATTAACTATATGATGGAACTAAGTGATTCTGAACTTGTGCTTTTTGCTGATGATACGAATGCAATTATAGCCGCTAAAGATGTAGATACTCTCAGTAGTAAAGTAAATAAAACTCTTGCTCTTTTTCATCATTGGTTTACCATCAATAATCTTAAGTTGAATGTCAGTAAAACGTTTGCCATGTTATTTAGGACGACGGCGAGAAATAAAGAAAAAATAGACGTAGTATTGAATGAAAATACAATAACATTGGTAGACAGCGTAAAATTCTTAGGTATTCACATTGACGCAAACCTTAGCTGGAAAAAAGAATTGACAGCTGTAGAAAGCTCAATCAGCTCGGCTTGCTATGCCCTAAGAAGTCTTCGAGATGTGATCGCGATTGAGCAATTAAGAGTGGTATATTACGCGCTTGTAGAATCAACACTTCGGTACAGTATCACTCTATGGGGAGGTAGCTACGCATACAATATAAATACAGCTTTCGTAATACAAAAAAGGGCCATAAGAACCATAGTACGAATTCCACAGTGGGAATCGTGTAAGGACTACTTTAAAGAGCTTCAGATACTAACGGTCCCATGTTTGTATATTTTAGTTCTTCTTACTGATCTTATGAAAAAGCTGCAGAATTCTGAAACACCAGAGGAAAGAAGTAACCGGGAAGCTACTAGGCGTAAGGATCTGCAAAATAAGATGCAACCTCATTTAAAAGTAGTGAGTCATGCTGCAGGTTATCAATCGGTTAAACTGTTTAATAAACTACCTGTACACTTAAAATCAGTTTACAACTTACATCAATTTAAGCAGCAGTTAAAATCATTTTTGATAGAAAAGTGCTACTACACCCTTGATGAGTTTCTCTGTGACAAATACAACTAGACTTACATTATATACTTACCAACTATTTTTATTGGCATTGTATTTTTATTTTATTTTTGACGACTTTTGTATGTGTTTATACAATATTTTTGACATGTGTATGGGAATTAGTAATATTTTTGATTTGCGACTATTATTTTTGATTATTATTTGTATTGGATGATTCTGAGTTAATTTGTTTTTACATTCTTTATTTGACATTTACTTTAATGAATTTATTGGGTTACTGTTTTATTGCTATCTTTATTGTAAATCTTTAATTTTTATTTTATAATTTTGTGTAAAATTTCGATACAATGTAAAAATTGTTAATGAAATAAATGAAATGAAATGAAATGGTCAGTGTGAGATAGTGCAGCGCTGTTGTGGATTGTTATCTTTATAAAAAAAAAATAGTGAAGCTAATGAATTAAGTTCAGAAGAACTTTTACAAATCCTACAAGGGAAGCTGAATCCGATAAATACTAGAGAACATCAGACGAAGATTTTGAGGTAAGTGTAAATTATATAACGGTAAGAAAAATTAAAATAAATATTTTCGCTCAATAACCTAATTAGATTGGCGTAAGTAGGTACACATACAAACATTCGAAATTAGTATGATATCTCAGAATACAGAACATACAAAAAATCACGTTCTTACATTGAATGCGATACGCCGTATCCAGAAACGAAGCGCGTAATGTTGCCAAGAAAAATCGATAGTAATAATACTAATGTGTGTTTAGCATAAACAAGGAATATACAAAAAAAAGAAGAAAATTGAACAAACACATCCCTTATAACAATTTAAATTTTACGTGCTACAGGCACCACGGTCTTGATAAGAAGACAACTGGATGACGTCAAAAGACAATGGGGATGTAGCCAACTTCTTATGGCTGAATTGAGTTACGCTTTTTCTTATCATATTATTAATAAAACAAGATATCGAAAAATGATATTAATTTATTCATCGAGATGACGAAATACGTCATTTATTTTATTTATCTGGTATATTTATAAAAACAAAACATGTAAGTAACATTTATCGATACTACAATTACCCTCATCACTACTGTTTACTATATATTCGTTTTACATTTATAGCATGGCACTGGGGGCATATCGCGTTCGATACTGCTTGGCACTCAAAAGATTAAAACCACACTTTGTAAACAAGCATATTACAAATTAAATGATTATATTCAATATAAGAATGCTTGTCAACATGCTGTTCCTGCTCCATAGGGCTTTAGTGTGAACAAAATCAAACTGGTTAATTTATATTTTTTAATTATAGTATTGATTTTTTTTTCTTCTCTTTTGTTTAAGAAATTGACTCGAACATTTTTCCGTTGTTGTTGAATTAGGTAATTTACTTATGGTTTCAATATTTGTAAGTATGTGAGAACCATGTTCCTATTTATCAAACGAATGTTAGTGTTTGTAATACTTTATACCTATACATAGTATAGTAGTGTTAGTCTGAGTGCATCGTTCTCACATATATGAATTAATGTGTGTACGCCAGCGTAGAGAGCAAAGGGCATTAACTACATTGTACTCATTTCTTGACTCTCCAAATTTCCTTAGTTATCTGGCCCCTTACTTTCAATACATCTGCGACAACCACAATAAAAATCTACGATCATCATATAACCGCCTTCTTCTATGTCCTACTCACCGCACTGACTTCATTCACTGTTCTTTCTTCATTCAGTCTATTTCTCTGTGGAATACTCTCCCCCAGGAAATCAGGATGGCAACCAACCGATTGACCTTCAAAGCCAAAGTTCGCGAACACATTCGTAAGAAGTTGGCAGTGGTATCGTCACAGCGCAATATTTTTTTTCTTTTTTTTTTCTCCCTTGTCTATTTCAAATAATTGTTAAGTGGTACCTGTATTTAGTTTATTTGTTTATAGCTTATATTTAGACCTTATATTGAAATTCATTTTACTATCATAATTGCACCTGGTACTGGTAGAAAATGCCTAAGGCATTAAGTCCGCCTCTGTACGTTTATGTGCTTAAAGTATTTAATAAATAAATATGTAAATGTTGTGCAACACTTAAAAAAAAGAACAAACCAACTTCCATAACAAGACAACAATGTCTTTGGTACTTATAATATTGTTATCCGTTTTTCGACACCGACTTCGGAAAAGAAAGTTATTTTTCGCTTTGTAGTGTTTTGATTTGGAAGTCGGTTTGATTTTTTTGTTAAAAATATTTTATTAGTCTCTTTTTAGTTTTGGTAGGTACCTCCAATTACTATGAAAATCATTTATCGTCAAAGAACATCTCATGACGATTCCAATAAGCCCAAACACGATTAGGATATTTTGTTTTATTTCGGCGTTCCAGTGCCTATTTTCCGGCTTCATCATCGGATCAGTTCGTCATTTTCATCAGTATATACTATTAATTTATGAATATTTGCTTCATCATAATCGGTTAACTATTCGAGATTTCTTGTAAATTTAAATTTTTGACGTTCAAGCGCCGCCGCGCCGCTTAGTTGTCTAATTGAAGTAAAGAATTTCAAAATTCTTTGACTTGTATGATTCCGAACAATTCCGAACGTTCGTTGAGATTGTATCGACATGTTTATTGTGATGTGACAAGAGAACATGCTTCCTCGGTAACATTTACAACTTACAGTCTGTCAAGAAAGTCATGAAAACGAAGGGAGGGCGCCACCATCATTAACATGGTATCCCAATAAATTTCGACTAAAAGATATTGATACTTTTATTTATAAAATAATAATTACAGATTTTCTCTTTACTGGCGTGTACATTATGTTACCGATCTATGTGACACTGACACTTGCAAAAACGAGCTTTGACTTTCATTGGTAGTGGCTCCAATAAAAGTACTCCGTGGTAGTGGCGAACAACATTCCTGTTAGAACTAATTTTCATTCAAGTGGCATTTAATTTTAACTGATACTTATTAGTTATGTATTCTTATTTATTTATTTATTAAAACTTCATCCAACATAAAAGTATAAAGGCGGACTTAATGCATTAGGCATTCTCTACCAGTCTGTATTTTGTTTTATAAATATTGCGACGAAACCAGACTTCTTTCAAATTTGTTTATTAGGATAATTATGTGTATCCTACGTACCTACAAGCAAGAGTTGATCAAACCAGACATTCTTATGAATATCTGGTTTTATATTAATAAGAATGTCTGGTTTGATTAACCCTTGTTTTCAGTTACTAACATTTATGTACTTACCACAAAGTGCAAATCACGATGTTTGGCCTCTCTGCACTGCCGTCAGCATGGCGCTGATAGAATATAGATAGGTATGAGCTCAATTGCAAAAATAAAAGAGTTTATTAAGTATTTCTTTTTTATTAATCGGAATCCAAATAATCAGAGTCTGTCAAGTGCACATATGTTGAAGTCATCCATTTCTTTTTTAGGACGGCCTGATCTGTGTTTGCCAGGTGTTCCAAATTTGCCATCATTTTTAAAGCCTTCATCTACAATACGCATCACTGTACTCCAAGATTTTCCTGAAAGAAAGATTTAAAAAATAATAATTATGTAAATCTAACAGAAAATAGATTACTCTATTTTAATTTCAAACATGGTATAAGTAATTTATTCATATTTAAAATCAGCGGTAAATTTCATCTCCCAAAAGTATCAAAAGTTCTGGTCGCACTACAATATGGCTTACTTATATTTGCAATCTAACCTATTATTGCACAATGTAAACAATCCTTATTTCGGTCTTACAATCGTATGTTTAGTAAATTTGGAACTTCTGGAAGATAAAAACAAACAGTAACACGATTACATACCGGTCATAGATGCTGTTCGAGCATAAACATCATCCAAACTTGATAAAATTTGTCCAGCTTGGTGTTCTAACAAACATTGCTGATACACTTTAAAAATAATTTCCCTAGCTCCACTCCTAATTGTTTTCTTCATAATTATCACGTTTCTTCGAAGTTTTATCTATGTAGATTTGAAAAGCAATAAAAAATGCAGTAGATAACTAATTTCAAAACAAGTCGATGACAGCCGATGACATTCAATGTACTATGATTTAGTGTTGCCCTACTTCTGAATAATGTTAGTTCCTCTAACATTATTTTCATGACTTTCTTGACAGACTGTACTTAGTAATGCAGTCTAACAAATAGGTAACATATTATCTCTCTACTGCTGAGATAGGAGCCTTTTTGGTCTAGCACGAGGTTCGTTTTTAATTATTGTATATTTTTTGTTTTTGTCTTCTGTGCGGGTCACAAAAAATGTTTGTTCTTTCTCTCTACAGTAGTCTACAGGTTCAAATAATCTTAATTATCGACACTCCGGGGACGTGGTAGGTATATCGATACCTAATGAAGATAAAACTTATAATTTTAAGTAATTATGTAGGTTAATTAGACTTGAACTACTACTGGCATAGTCATTCACCCGTTAATCAGCTGTAGTTTCTTGTGATTTTTTTTATTACGTTATTTCTTTAAATATTTTATTTACTCTTTTTTGACAGACAGCCAGACAATTTAATTACATTTTGTTTATGTATGTCTTAGATATGTTTGTTTATTTATATATATGCAATATAAAAAAATACCACAAACAAAGTGGACGGTAATTACAAAAATATAATAGCAAAAGCAACGTTTAGGTATTATTTCACATAAAGGAAATAACTAAGAACATATTAAGGAATAGAAAATTTCTAGAAATACTGCGTCGCATCAACTACCTAGATATGTTTTCCTCAAAACATACCTATCTACTTATGATAAACTAGCTGACACCCGCGGCTTCGCTCCCGTCAACTGGCTACAATACCTTCCTCTCTACCAGGGATGTTGCAGATGCCGATATTTTCACATCCGCGGATGCGGATGTATAAGATATTATGTAAATAAAGTCGGTGAATACATCTTGTTTCCACAGTCTTGTTTACGTCTTTTTAGTTCGGTTCTTAATCAGTCGGGTTTTTTTGATTTTTAAACAAAAATTTGACTATCGTTATCGCCACGCTCCCGACGATATAATGTCACTTTTTTAGAGCCATTAAAATAGGTCCGTAAAGACCGTCAAAGATCTTCAAATGACAGCCGGGAGCAATTGTTTGACGTGCGAGGGAGCGCAGGAGTGGGGGTTTGTAACGTCTCTTTGTCAGTATAAAGTGTAGCATACCGTGACGTCACTCGATATTTCAACGTACTGTAATTCGTCGTAACTTTTTGTTTACGTGGCAAAAGAAAAAATATGTGTCCAATATTTTTAGGTGATCTAACTGACGGATTTAATAGATATTTATTGTCAACTACACTATTATCATGGCATGTCCCTTCTGCCTCATTATCATAATCTACCCACTATTGTAGGTTCGTGACATTACCTTATTAACTGCTTTTCTTTATTGCTAGTATTCGAAAGATAATTCTTTTTGGTTACCTCACATTTTGTATGTGGCGTGAACCTAATGTGGTCGATTTTGTCATTACTGTGGTTTCGAAATCGTCAGAAACGTTTGAATATTCGAGGAGGTTATCAGTAATTGTGACTTATTTAGTTGGACTGATTAATAGGGATTTGTATTGTTAGGGAAGTTCAGTTGCCCCATTTTTTATTCCAAGTTTAACTATTAGAAAGTGGTGAACGGTAAGCTTTTGAGAGCTATTGCGTAAAATACTTTGAAAACTTAGATGCATAACATTCTAGTTGATGCTATGGAAGCTAGAACAAACAAACGTGTCGAATCTTGTCACCAATTTCTTCGCTCCCATTGGTTATTGTCACGTGCGACCGGCACGCTTCAATCACCGGCCACGCCCAATTTCTTTCTTGTCGCTACTTGTATAATATTCGCATCCGCATGAACATTCGCATTGATTAATGCGGATGCGGAAGCAGATGCAGATGTCCAAATCAATGCGGATGTTCCGCATTTGCGGATGCAGATGCGAATGTTCGCAACATCCCTGCTCTCTACAACCTACCCTGCCTACCTTACCCTACGTACCTACCTACCAATTTGTTAATGTATTTATTTAAATAAGAATTAATAGTACATACGAATGTAACCAACTTTTGTTTCTATCGGCGATCTAATTAAAATTTAGAACATAAAAGCTGCTATTATGAGTGACTATGATAGTTAGATATATTCTCTCGCAAACTTTTTTGTAGGTTATAATGAGTACTTTAATCATGTAGTACCTACATAATTTTTATGTATCATCAATAGTTTCCTCAGCGCTCGCCAAAGAATTATTTTTATAGGCAAAATTTTTCTACTTTGGGTTATATTATTGCAAATTTCATAAGGATCTCTAATGTTTTTGAAAATAAATTATGGCCAATATATGTTTGATACTCAAGAATAATGTAGCTTTCTACTGGTGAAAGAATTTTCCAAATCGGTTCAGTAGATCCAGAGATTACCCCGTACAACGTCACAAACTTTACCTCTTTATAATATTAGTATAGATTACAGGGGCCGTACTAAAGTAGATACGTATTATATCATGATTCCAAAAAAAAGAAAAGAGATATTGCTCTTCGTTCAGTATAGCTTCTTCTCTTTCTCACAGTGGAAAAATGATACGTTTTGACACGTCAGAGTAAGGCCCCAGGTAGGCACTTTTAAATTTTACGCCAGCAGCTGCATATAGTTTCATGCCAATAAATAAGTCATCAATGAACAATACAGTCCTTTCTTGATTACCGATCATTTGAACGTGGCGTGGTGATTAATCGATTACTTACACAATACTATATCTATTGTTTGCATTTCATTCCACAAGAATTGTATTGCCAGTTACATTATACGGTATAAGTAAAGCCAGGTAAATTAATAAATTTTGTTTCTCACTTATGACAACATTTTCAAGTTTAAGAAAATTCACTAAAATGATTGTAACTATCTATCAAATATGATCTAAGTAACTCAAGGGCCGTATGTCTAATCCTATATATATATATATATATGATTAGACATACGGCCCTTGAGTGATATATATATATATATGGTGTCTCATGGTTAACGCAATCGAACGCTTTCGAGAGCTCGCAAAAGATTCCAATGGCGTCTCGTGCAGTAGAATCAATTATTATTAACCTTAAAGGTGAACGGCAGATTTTGGACCGCTTACTTTATCACGTTTTATGACCTGCAAGTGACATTCGAACTTAAGATCGGCCAACTCGTCATACTTTTCATGAAAACATAACCATAACCCAAAACTTATCATTGAGACAATTCAGTGGCCGCCTTTGGTATTCTAGATCAAAAAACATCGTGATAGAAACCTTGCACAAGTAATGGAGATTCTAAAAGACAAATATTTATTTCACGCACTTTTAAGGCTTATACAAAAACACGTATTTCCTGGAACAAGATTTACGAAATTTTCGGACACTATCTTTCACTCTCTCTCTTTTCGCTTTGCCTCTTTTTCAAACATTGCGCTGGATGAAACAAAAAGCTTTTCGATCATACTTGCGTTAACGATAGACGGACCGGGAAGAGCCCTCTTAAAGTAATCAATCTGCCTAACCGTTTTCTTAAGTTTGTGTCGGCTTCCAGTCGGATGCAGCTAGTATTTTACATGGAGCGACTGCTTATCTGACCTCCACGCATTTTCACGATACCCATAAGCAGGTTCAGATTTAGAGGAGGCGAGCAGGTCAAATGCCCAGAGCGACAAAAAGAGAGTCGGCAAAATCGAAGCGTTTGGCGTGACGCGTGGCGGCTACTAAAGAAGAATTTTTTTAGGTTATTCTAATTACCTACAAAAATCGTACTAGTAAAATAAATACTAAATTATATACTTCTACAAGCACACATAAACAAATTAAAAAAACAAGGAAATTCTGCCGAATCTTTTACCGACTTTTATTTATGAACTTGCAGCCCGTTTCGATTCATCGGAAAATCTAACTTATCCTTTTTGTTATACTACTTTTAAACAACTTTGGCACATAGCCTCTATCTATCGTGTTGTAAAAAGTTCCCGGTGTTGTTTGCAAAAATATTTGAGCCCACTCCGCTCGCTGTTGTTCAATCGTAAAAACATTCGGCTTAACCGATCCCACCGACAAAACTCCGTTTTTGTTTTCAGTGGGTATTATTCTTCCCAGAAACATTAGCCTCCTTACAAGGTTTTATTGTTAAGGGCGGCACATATTGTGTTTGCTCAGAGCAGCTAAATAGCTAGATCGGGTCCTTCCCATTGGTAAGAGATGGTTGTCCGACTTTCGGGATTCTGATTACCTGTAACGACTGTCAAGATCTAAGATCTACAAATGACCCTACCCTTGATGTTAGGCGATAAACGATTATTTTTCCTGACTGAACCGACATCAATTTACTGATGAATCAGTTTCCGACCGATGTGGGGTCGAGTGGCGAGGAGAGTGAGAGTGCCGGACGGCGGACACTGGACAGCGCTAATGTTGCTGATCGGGACTTCCGTTCTCGACTCATTTGTGTTTGGTGCAGTTTGTTTTGCAAACACGATGTGTTGCAACTAAGTGCATTGTTTGTTTCACGTTACTACGCTTATTACGGAAGTAGTGGACAGTAACTGTGGTTTAAGCTATATGATGTCTTTAAGGTCTTCAGAGTCTAGAAAAAATCTGAATAGTGGAGATGGAGACTATAATATATTTGAAGTAATCGTCACGAAAGACGCAAGAGTCCAGACAATCTATTAAAAAAACACGCTTTAATACAAAACCAAACTAAAAAGCAGAAAATATTTTTATTAAATTAAAATTAAAAATAATGCGATGACCAAAAAAAATATTATAAAAAAAGTGTGGAGTGCTTTTTTTTAAGCTATTTTCAGAATTACTCTACTTTTACCAATAGCTGTCAATAAAATATTATAACAATTGGCATCAAGCACCCTACTCTTTTTTTACAATTTTTTTTTTTTTAATCACTTTTCTTAATTTAAATTTATTGAAGATTATTTTCTACTTTTTAGTTTGGTATTCTATGAATGCATGTTTTTTACTTTTTACTCTTTTTTTAAACTATTATTTATTTTTTACTTTTTAGTTCAATCTGAATTAATCCTGAAGATATAAAATAACTTTTTTTTTATATTAAATTATTTCACTGTCATCGGTCCTTGTTAAGTGTGTTAAGTTTTAAATGAATCCGTTTCGAAGGGGGTGAAAATCACGTTCAAAAAAGATTCCGTTACATAGATTCATACATACCAAGCTAATAAAAGCGTGTTAGAAACGGGTTTTATTGTTGAACTGTGGCGCATAGATAATGCCCTTTCATATTTTAGCGAAACACTATCGATAGATAGGTATACACATCTAGTCTAAGAAACCAGTCTGCAATCTACATCGTCTGTGGAATTACAGCTGCATTCTAATTGAAAATGTGAATGAGTGGCTCACATTTTTAATGCATACTAGATTCTGCCCGCGTGTTTTCACGTTTGCCACGTTTCATCTAATTCTGTTCAGCCGATGAGACGTGATTGTTTAATAAATATGACTCTCTTAAGTCTCCTAACATTCAAAAAGTAGGTTACGATAATTACCTGTCGGTGCCTAATCTGGCTGATTTAATAAGTATTTAGAAACTTTTTCGGAAGAATAAAAGCTGATATCACAATTTTAGTACTGACAGTTCAATGTAAACAATGGAACTGACCTAATTGTAAACAATGAAAATATGATCTCGCATGAAAATACATTTACATCCTTTTATTGGTATTCATAACAAATACCTGATTCATCATAATATGATATACCAACCTTCCATGTTTCTCTTAATCAATGACATAATAAATTAATATGTTAAAGGTACAATCAGCAAGAAAAGAGATTGGGAAAATTTGTCTATAGAGTTAGACCTACCTACCAACCTTCCATATTTCTCTTAATCAATGACATAATAAATTAATATGTTAAAAGTACAATCAGCAAGAAAAGAGATTGGGCAAATTTGTCTATAGAGTTATACCTACGATCCAAATGTCACAGCTTAAAAAATCTGTGAAAAACTAAACTTTTAGTAGGTTTATAAATGACATAGATCACTTTAGTGGTGGGCTATTGGTCCACTTTTGCTCACTATATTTTATTATCTAAGATATCATTAAATAAATAAGTTCTAGTTGCTGATTTTATCATTAAGATACCTGCCAAAATATTAAAGCGCAAATAAAATATGAAAGTGCGAACAGTCTGCACTCTGCAGTTATCGGACTTCATACTCCTACTCCATTGACAACTAAAGCAAATAATTATATAAACACAAGTTTCAATGTTATTTCCGCGTGGCTGGAGTTCATGACGTCACAGTAAAGAGGTCAATCCGTATGTTTATCTTTGTTATTAAATTAATGCAACATATTGGAGGCTTGCCAAGTACCTACCTATCGCTTATCAAGGCACTTTTTACGCATTATTTGCATATCTCTTCCAAAATAAATATATCGTAAAACAGATTACGCGAAAAAATCTGCAGAATCATCTGTTGTTGAACATTTTGAAGATCCTTGGCTGGCATAGGCCAAGGACCTTTACCATAAGTAATTTTGGTAGGTATCGGTCTCAGACACAGCTTATTCGGCTTAAACGTAGATTCGGCACTGAACCGTTAACAATTGAATGATGTAAGTACCTATTACTTTTAGGTTTAGTACTTACCAGTATTGAATTCTCGCCAGGCCGTGAATGCTACTCTTTATGGTTTCCGGAGCGGTCTGGCTTATATCGAATTTAAGATTTATTTTAATATCCATGAATCCGTATATCACAGTCCAGTAATAATGATCGTAGCCAAGTAGTGCGCGAGGGCACTTAACGTATCCAAATAATGCAAAATTCGACGTACCTATAGCGAACACCTTCACAGCCTTCATAGATCCACCCCAAGGCGTGGACAGCGAGATGAGTCTCTTAATATACTGGTCCTTCCACTTCTGGGGCTGCAGCCGGAGAAAGTGCACGGCCATCAGTCCGCCCATGCTGTGCACCAGTAATGTGACGGATGTCTTGTTGTTGATTGCATATGTAGTCTCCACTAAGGTCTTTAGTTTCGTGAAGAATTGCTCGTTTTCATCTGTGGTAAGAATTTTGTTGTTATTAATTAAGAATGGCCGAAGGCAAACTGGTAATTGAGACTGGGTTGATCTATGCTCAGAGTTTCCTTGCATGATCGCATCAGAAATGAGGATATCCGCAAGAGGACCAAAGTTGCCGACATAATCCGAAGAATTGCCAAACTTAAGGGCCACATTGCTCGCAGAACGGAAGCTCGATGGGGCCGAAATGTTCCGGAGTGGCGACCACGTACCTGAAGACGCTGCGTTTAAGGCCTCCCCCACTAGATTGCGGGGTGATGCTAGACTCACGGGACTACCTTAACTAGCTCTTTTGTCTGTCGATACAGAGGGGCAGATTTAGCATACAACTCTAACTGGTTGATTTATGCTTGTGTCTACTGCCTTACTGTCGAATATCACCAATCTCTTCAAAGTCAGAGTGAGCAGGCTTCTTCAGCTCACTCTATCGCCGACTTTGTCTCTGTCACCTCTGACCTAGACTAGAGTCAAGAAAAAACCCATCTCAAATAAAATAAACAAAGAATAGACTGCAGTCTGATATGTTTACAACAATGTTTATTTAATTATATGTCCAGTGGCGGAGTTAGGAGTCCCCAACGTCCACGTTTGGTTTAGCGCCGCCACTGTTTAACATAATAGGTACTATTAAACAATATTAAACGCAAATAAGTCGCGCCCACACCCAAACACAGCACAAATACTAATCCATATTAGTTCAGGTGATGGAATCGAATAACTAGGCGCTGGTAAACAGTTTCTACTTAAAGGAATAGTAACTGTGTTATTTCGATTTTCAAAGTGGGCCAGTGGGCTTTGGGATTAGTCGTTGTGACGAAATGTTAAACTACTTTCAACACCTGATTAATCGTTGGACTAGGTATGTAGTATGTATTAGTAAAATAGTATAATTTTGTTCTGATATGATTAAAAAAACCCATAAACTTTTATTAATTTTATATAAAAACCACTCTATTCACATTCATAATTAATGATTTTAATTATGTTATGAACATATTTTTATGAATAATATTTTTATCTTGGTGCAAGAACAGCAATATGATGCTGTCCTTATCTGGGCATTTCAACTTTCACTCTGCAGCATTTGTTAATATAATTAATAAGCATTGTTTTATCTAGCATGCAAATTTCTTTAGAAATTATAAACTGTAGGTACAGTAGTAAAAATATTATCTTTTGGGTGCTAAACTGCCATGATAAAAAAGGTAATCCACAGAATGTTAGAAAATTAGAAAAGATAACGTATCATAACATTTCTCACATACGAAATGTGTACTGTTTTGTTATGTTTGTAACAAAGGAAAAAAAATGTTGGGCCTTTATTCCACAATGATTATTTTCTCCATAAAGAAAACACTTAAAATTTCTGTAAACTACTTGATATATACTAAAATAACACTTACTTGGAGCCTTCCTAAAATCATAAGGAGCACCGAAGATAGACACATTCCTCGTGTATCCCATCTTGACCAGAGAATTCGCTATTGTGTTGAAATACGCTCCAGAACTCTGATGTGATGGGTCCAACCATTCCACAGGCTCCGGGTCACCCCACCCCGGGATCCTGATATCCACGCCTTTGGGGCACTTCGTTGTCCGCGTAACATTGTCATATTCAAGCTTCAGGTTGTCCACCCAGCAGTCAATGACGAATGGCACAAGGAGTTCAAGGTTTAGCCATATGTTGAAGTAGTCTGATGATGACTTTGCACAGATGTAATGCACCACACTTGTTTTGTTTAGTCTTGCCTCAAGCTGGTTGCCTCCGTCACCTGGGACTGTTGAAGAAATAAAACTTTCTTTTCATGAATAGATACAATTACATTAACTTTGCAAAACAATCAATTAACTGACTGATTAATAAGTGTAATTCAAATACATCCTCTCTAAATTATGTATGTATATATGTCTAGGTTTTTATGACAGGAATTATGCATTTTCCCAGGGGAAAATATAGCCTCAGCAATTGTATCTATCAGTGAAGATTTTTTGTAATTTTTACAGTACTTTGAGTGGTTACTGCCTCCAACAAACAATTTCAGTTCTTACTTTTTAATTAAAATATTAAGATAAAACTTGAGACTTCACGATGATTAAGTTTGGTAGTGTTTCATGCATTACACTGGCTAGAAGCTGATGCTTATACCAAAAAATCCTGAATTTAGAAGTCAAAGTGTTAAGGAAGTTTTATTTCTTTGTTCTCTTATGAATCATAGGTGAACATGCTTTGTAGACCTATTATATAATATTATAAACATGAAGAATTTTTTTTTTTTTTATTCTTTATCTTGCGATCAGCCTCATAAGCCATTAGCAGATGTGTTCCGTGCTTATTGATAAACAAAAAGTATGCAAATTATATATGTATCTTTGCAATAAATAAGCCATTATTACCTCATTAATAATGTCTGACCTTAGGTAAGTATCAATTGTTTGTCCAGACTATAGACACACCTATATATAATTTAGCTTTAAAGTACATGTTTATGCAAGTCATCCAATGACTCTGATGAATGTAGTTTTAAAATAATACTTAATTAAAATTCAGTTAGTGTTTGCTATTATTCGTAAATAATTATATGCTTTGTTTGCTTGCATAACTGATATAATATATGTTTATCACAAAAAAATTATATGTATTTTAAATATTGAATGTTCCTATCTATAAATTAATAAATGGAACTTTACAGTTGATTTAATTATATATATGATAAGATCTAGCAAAATTGCCTGCGAAAAATGTTTAAGTAACATTATAAATAGGCATGCTTAAGGCATGTTTAAGTAACATTAGGTATACAATTTATTGGTTTACTTCATAGCTACTCAGGAAATCTAGAAGTTCTTGAACCTAATTACATGAATATTCGAGAATGCTAAATGATAAACGATACTCACTGAGGATAACAGGTGATAGGCCAAGAGAATTCCGTGCAAGCAATCCGTAAGTAAATAGTATGAGAAAACTAAATTTAATACTCGTCATTTCCTTAACCACTGTACAGGATTACGTAGCGTAAACAGTTATTTATTAATGGCTTTACGCAATATGCAGTAAGTCCGACCACTGCCGATGTTTTCAACTATTGCCGCAGTAGATTCAATGACGTAGCAGGATCGTATGATAACTTGAAATTGGCTGGCGGGGGTAAGCGAACGACTGATAACTACAGTTTAAAAACCGCGTAAACAGTCAGCTGGCCAGCGTTTATGTCAACAACATTATTTTGATAATGGTTGAGAAATCAACACACGACCGTGATGAACGACGATCTCACGACATTGTAAAAACGTTCCGTTTCGGGCAATGTTTCATGTTCTTTGTTCGTGTATTCCGTCTTACAGCAGTTGCGCCCATAGATAAATATGCTCCTACTAGTTTCGCTATCACTAAAGTAAAGTTAGACTGTTAACAAACAAATAAATGGAATTCATTACAGTTCAGTTTTCGTATTTGACAGTTCAATTATTTTTCCCAAGTGCTGATTGCTAAAAGAAAATTATTGACCCTTATTGACATGCAAACATTTCTGAAAACTACGGAACGTAAACGTCAAATTCTTGACATGGCTAATTCGTTCAGAAAACTTTTGAAAAAATTGCAATCTCAGTTCCTCAAAATCTCAAAATACCCGTCCTATTTCAGTAAAATTGTTGAAAATACAGTGAAACATAATAAAACTATGCTATAATACTAAATATCTTACTTTTCAGTTTTGTAAGACGTTGGGATAAATAAATTAACATCCCAATATAATATCATTTCTGATCAAACACAGTTGATACACAGAGCGCAGGCGCGGACTTTTCAAAAATGGACATTTCCATTTCATAATTTTACCATAGTATTTATCTTAATTTTATTATATTTAAGTAGGATTTCTATTAGATAAGTATTAAAAATGTTAGGAAAACGTTGCAGTAAGGGATCAAAAATAAGCGTGTTTCGCTTTCGTGTTAATAACTGAAATGTTTTTGCAGGTATGTTGAGTGCATTTTAATCAATATTTTATTGAGAAATACCAGTATAAAACAAACTTTTTATTTGCAGGGTCGTGTTATAATTGTTTGGTTATCTTGGCTTGTAGGGGGTATTTGCGGAGTTGTTATTTTGTTAGTTATAATTTGTTACTGCCGCCTAATGCCGCGTCATCAGAAATCGTTTGGTGAGTTTAATATCTTACCATTTCTTAAATTCCTTTTAATTTGTAATATCAGATAATATAAGATTGTGTTGCCTTTCAGATGAACAATACCTAAAAGAAAATTATGCTATCAAAGAAAACCATGCATATTCTAGTCAGGAAAATTATAGAATGAAACATGCTGAGGTAAGAATATTTTCTATCGTTTTAATGAATAAAATTAATCTAATAAGAAAATGCCAAGAAGATTATTGCGATTTGTAAGATAGGTACAAGTATTTTTTTGCAATCCTAAAGATCAATGAACTTTTTTTTTAATTTCTCTGCCTCTTTATAGCGTGTAGTATTATTTTATCTGTGATCACGGGTAGAACCTGGCTGAGGCGCACATAGGAATGTAGGAATTAGCACAAGAAAAGAGAGGTCTATGCTCAGCATGGGCTATGGGCTGTGGATAATCATATCATTGCATGTAGGGAATGCAATATTGCAATTTTTCTCAATTCCGGAACCATGTTCCAATCCGATCTGATTCAGACTTCTGGTACTGGTAACTTTTAAAGTTTATTTCAAATCAAACAAGACTGATAATTACATACATTAACTCACGCCTTTTTCCCATGGGGGTAGACAGAAACTATAGAATGCCACCTGGTACGATCCTTACATACTTCTTTTGCTGCACTCACATTCATACATCTAGTCATATATACGCCGGTTATGAGTACTGCGCACCTGCCAGAAAGCTGAAGAACATCACCTATAAGGTCTATGTAATTTATCAGTTTTTTTTTTAAATTTTTAATGACAAGTTAAACATATTTGGTCATCTTTCTGCCTTATTACTCTAATTAAACATTTTAAGCCGTAAAATTAACAAGGCTTATCTTATCGCTGGCTCGACAGTCTTTCAAATTTGTTTGGCCCAAAACTTAGCCACCTCCACGACGTCATCTGTGTGTGGCAGCACATAGATGAACAGGATACGAGGTGGAGCATGGTTTGTGACTCAGCCTTTCGTCGAGATAACCCCATTTTGCGAGGTTGGGATTAACACCTTCCTACCTGGGTTCTGAGGTGATATTTCAACGCATTATACCGTCATCACGTTTACGTTCCAAAAGAAAAAATACGTGTCCAGTGTTTTTTATTAATCTATCTGACGGACAAAAAACAAATTTTCAATAAACTATCCTATTGTTGCGGGACCCGATTTATCACACAATACAATTAATCATTAATAATATGAATAAAAAAGCACACGTTATTTGAATCGTAGTATGTGTCACATATATTTCATACCACATGGTCTCCTTCCAGTCTTGACATTTTCATAAATAATAATAAAAAAATCAAAACCTAGCTGACCCCCGCGGCTTCGCTCCCGTCCACTGGCTACGCTCCCGTCCACTGGCTACGTATCGCCTACCTAACCTTTTCTTTTTTTTGTTCCGTGGTGGAAAATCCTCATTGGATGTCCTCTGCCCTGGGGGGAGGCGGAGGGGTCTCCTACTGAATAAAAACCACCCCGGTGTTCCATCTCACACCTACGCTGGGGGTAACGGGAACTACTCCCCCCGCGATGACTAAGAGGGGCGCGCGTGGAACACTACGCGCTGCCATCACTGGTCTCGATGTGTGGGGGGTGACGGACATCCCTGAGTCCTTCATCCCTGGGACCACTTTAGCTGGAAGAGGGCGTTGTCCGCCCTCCGCCGACACCCGGCGCGTCTGCTGCGGATCGGGTAACTGATGAAATCTCCCTCTCCCTCACCGCAGCCTCCTTTTGCGAGACGATTGTTTCGCAAAAAGACCACCGCGTGACTCCTCGCTGCCGACCATAGACTCAATTACGGCCGACAGCGACAGGTCACTGCCTACTTCTGAGATGAGGGCACGGCGAGGCTCCTCCCAGGCGGCACACTCTGCCAGCGTATGCTGCGCCGAGTCCTCCCGGCAGTCGACGCAGTGGTGACACCGGGCGTCCAGCTCCCTGTTTATGCGACACAGGTACTTCCCAAAGCAACCATGCCCCGAGAGCACCCGAAACGACAGGGAGCCGTGCCTCCTCCCGAGCCAGCACTCGAGCACTGGCCGGACCGCCTCGATGGTAACGAGGCCGGTAGCGTAGAAGCCTGTCCCGCCATTCCGCCACCAGGACCTCGCAGAGCTGAGACCGTCGCAACTCCATATGTCGCTGCATCGGCCTTTCGCCCCGCGCCCGCGCTTCCTCGCGCCATCGATACAGTGACGCGATTACCTTCCCCTCCAGGTCCCAGGGCGGGGATCCGGCCAGTACGCAAGCCGCCTCGTAGCAGATCGTGCGATACCCCCTGATGACTCTGACGTCCATAGCTCTCTGCGGCTTCTGGAACCGACCGTCAGGTCAGCCGCCCAGATCGGGGCCCCATGCAGGGATAGGGTATCCATACTACTCCATACAGGGGTGGAGGTAGGGAGGCACTCGATGATACCGCAGTGCCTCCCGAACACAACTTCAGGGCAGGGTATTGAAGGCGTTGGAAATGTCCAAGGACACCGCCAGCATTACCCCACCCCGGGACACCGCTTCCTCCGCCAGGACTCTCACCCGCGATATCGCGTGGATGGTGGAGCGCCCATGCCGAAAGCCGAACTGGCTTTCGTCCAGGTCCGGCCCCTCTCTGTACATGTAGCTGACGATGCAAGCAGCGATTATACGCTGGAACAGCTTACCCACCTCGTCTAGCAGCACTATGGGCCGGTACGCGGACGGCGAGTCTGCAGGGAGGGCACCCTGCCTTTCTGAGTAGGACCAGACGACCAGATTTCCACAGAGTGGGAAACTGGCCCTGCTCACCACCTACCTACCCTACCTTAACTACCTACCTATCAATTTGTTAAACTATTTATTTGAATACGAATTAATACTAAAGTGCGCGCAAGATAAAGGCGCATACTGGCGTGGCGCTGAGTGTGCACACTAAGCTGGCGTGTCGTGGCGCGCTCTGGTGCTATTTCTGAACAGTATAAATCGAACCTTTGCAACGTGTAGACGAACATAATGTTTACTTCGAATTCGGATGATGATTTCGATGAAGACCATAAATTTATTTTTATGCACCTGCCATGTTATATCTCCACCACCCTTGGTTGACTGTTAGAGAATGCCTCAGGCTTTAAGTCCGCCGATGTACCTTTATGTTGCATGAAGTATTAATAAATAAATAAATTACTCCTACCAATTAAACTTCTTTATAGTAGTTAAAAAAAACACCGGCAGCCGTATTGCGTAAGTGCGCAAAGAGTTCAAACTCTATCCAACCGACCAATCACATGCGAGATGAATGACGCGATGTGGATTTCCGTTTTGTGTGATTGGCCGATTTGGTCGGTTGGATAGAGTTTAAACTCTTTGCGCACTTACGCAATATGGCTGCCGAATTGCGTATCTGTTTTGACATCATGAAGAACACTCCTTCACTTTCATTTTGACAATTCAACAGTATTAATCGCCATAAAGGCGAAACCACATTTACGTGGTCTGGCGCTACGTGTGCACACTAAGCTGGCGTGTCGTGGCGCGCTCTGGCGCTATTTCTGAACAGCCTGATCATCGAACCTTTGCAACGTATAGACATACATGATATTTTCTTCGGATGATGATCACGCCAGAGCGCGCCACGCTACGCCACGACACTCAAATCTGCCTCTAACCATACTAAATGTATGAAACCGATAGACTTCTGGCGCGACACGCCACGCAAGTGTGTTTCCGCCATAAGTCTGCGCGCGACTGGTGGCGTGCCTAATTTAAGTTGAGCATAATTAATGTACTAGGTTTTTCTACTTGTATAGAATATGAAAAAAAACTTTATGTAATTATTGTAAATATTTTATTGATTAGTAGCACTGTTAAATTTGGTATAACAATGGTCCTGCAGTGTGTTAATACCTTCAATTTCAATTCTTGTTCTTCAACATTTTTTGAAGATTTAGCTACTGCTACCATTATCCTCTTGAGTTTTTCGGTAGACGGTGCGTTTGGAAACGTTTAAAACAAAATAATAATAATGCACTATATTACATGATGCCGATCTTGTTCCGCTGGTATTATTATTTATGTACCACCCAAAAATCAATACTGTCGGGCAGCGTCGGACTGAGACCCGAAAAACTACCGGGTCTTTTTTTTAAACTGCGCACATACGGGTATTTTAATTATCTACGCGGCCAAAAGTCAGAATAACAAAGTTAAAGAAATGCTACTGCATTCGACTACCTGAGGCAGGGGACACTCCAACGAACAATAGGCCGCCGTCCCCGCCCCTCTCCCGTTGCGCGTTACCCGGCAAACTCACTCGGTACTTGATCATCGAACTTTGTGTACGTGTCAGTTATCGGCGATTTTTAGAAAGCGTTAACATTGTGAGCTAAACAGCAGTTTTTTGTGTTAACCTGGTGCAAAGAAGCAATAGATTCGGAGACTACAGGTATGTGGCAATCTAAATGTAATATATTTACTAAAATTTGATCCCGTTTAATATATTTTTAGTGATCGAGTAGTAATGTCTAAAATGAGAAGATTTTTTTAAAGAAATTTATCTTTGAAGATGTATTTGTTTTAGTATCGGGGTAGATCCGGCTTTTTTTGTCATTCATGTTTAAAATGTAGATTCTTAAGTAACGAATGCTATGTAAATTAGCCGCGGAATAGCGCGGATACACTAAGCAGAGTACTTTGATCTTTTACAGTCGAAATTAGTGAAATATTAATTTATGTTTAAATTTTGTTTTAGGTTCAGGGGGTACCTCTGGAGTGAGAATAGTGACTGGTAAATCACTCTTCGATAAGATGAAGAATGAAAATTTACGTAATTTAGAAGAAAAGCTATATTTTTTGGGAAATCACCTTTTCACTCAAGACAACCTTACTGAAAGTCAGTTAAATAAACTAAAACACAATTTTGCACATTTCGAATCAGAAAAGAATAAAAGCATTCTACACTTAGCGTACAAATTGCCTGTGAAAAAGTACCGGCAGAGAAAATCAGAAGAGGAAAAACGAATGGAGATAAATAAGAAAATCGAAATACAGACCAGGTTTCGCAATGAAACTGGCTTATTAGTTGACATGCCGAAAGCAAACTTCGGAAACACTAATGACGGCAACACCAGCAGGAGATTTTTTGAAGATCCGAATCTATCCTCAGATATTACAGGAATAGATTACGAATTAATATATAGATTAAAAGTGATTTTGGAAACGATTTCGAGCGGATACGAGATAAATTTAGAAAAATATGAAAAATATGCAGAAGAAACTGCTTGCTTGTACGTTAAACTTTACCCGTGGCACCCAATGACACCCACACTGCACAAAGTACTTGTGCACGGATCAGACATAATAAAAAATGCATTGTTACCCATAGGGCAACTATCTGAAGAAGCAGCAGAGGCACGCAACAAGCATTTTAGGTCATACAGACAGGATTACTCAAGAAAATTCTCTAGAGAGTCCTGTAACAGAGATATTTTGAATAGGCTACTTTTAAGCTCAGATCCCTTTTTTAGTGCCTCAAGGGTAATACAGAAAAATAAGAAGTCTTCTTTTCTTCCTGAAACATTGAATATGCTTGTATCTGCAACACCAAGCCCAGCGGACACACTTCAATCAGAAAGTGAGGATGAGATAAACTGATTATTGACTGATTTATTATATACTTATAGTTAGTAACATAAAATTGTATGTGTCATAATCATCATTATGTAATTAGTGTAGACATGTGACCGAATCCAGTTTTTTTTTTTTTTCTCTTTTTATGGAAATTATAAAAAATAAACAATATTTATTACTGTTTTTAATGCGCTTGTTTTATTTCCGTCATTAGCAACTCAAAAACCCAAACAAATTTTTTTGGCCAGCTAAATTTACTAAATACCCCTATGTGCTGCGGCTCACACTAGGCCAAGGCAAAAAATTGGGGTGAATGTAATGATTTATCGGAGGCTGTGTTTGAGTTAAATTGAATTATTATTTATTTATGAGTAGGTACACACTTTACTGACATAAAATCAATCAATCTGCCTAGCCTTGTTCCCAACTAAATGTTGGGCTCTTCTTCCAGTCTATTTGGATACAGCTGAGTACCAGTATTTTACATGAAAGGACTGCCTACAGGCTCAGTCAGGTACTGACCGCTTCGGTGAGTATCTGAATAGGATTGGGCGAGACACCACGGCAACCCACCACTGCGGAGGTTATGCCCAGTGTGGGCCCCTGAGCGACAGTTTTTAGTCGCCAGGATCGGGTGAGACCTGTCTTTTCCAGCAGTTGTGAGGGCCATACTGGTAGAGACAGAAAACTGAAATGGTCTCCTTCTATGAGACCGTGATGGTCTAGGAGGCTGCCGAGCAGGATCGTGAGAGGGTCGATCCCACTTGAAAAAGAAGGCGTCGGGGAGCCAATCGCCCCGATGCCTAAAACTTCGAAACCCTCCCTGCATTATAAGCAGGCGGGACCCCGGTATCGCGGGCGCTCAGACTGGGCAGTCTGTCCACCCACCAAGTGAATCCAGGAAAGACGGTGGCATAGTGATCACGTGCTGCCGTGCACAGCGAGGCTCAGGGGAGACGCTCTTTCAGTCTCTCCACGGATGTGTGCCGTGGTAGTTTTAGGGGGGTAAAAAGCCCATACTCCCTAGTTTTTTCCTCGAAACTCCTGGCGCCTTTTGAAGGTTAACAAAAAAAGAAGGGGCAGAGGGCTTACACAAATATCCACCATCGCGATTGGTCATTAGCTTCACGCTTCTTAATTATTTGTTGTACTCCAAAAAACATTATTACATATATGTGATAATAAAGTTCATGTACAAAGGCTACTTCACCGCGCTTCACCTCGCTCCACGTCATTCCGATGCTTGTCGGTTCTGCCAACACGGTGCAACGCCAAGTTTGAGGGGAAGGGCCACGCTTTTTTTTCTCTTGGGGATTCCAGTCCAAAGTTTGTTTGGGTATGTGATCGAGACCCCTTTGTAGCTCGTGGCCAAACTATTTCCTCTTGCGACGCTTGATCTAGTGGTCGATCGGGCTCTCGTGGCATTTCTCCAAAAGCTCTACGTTGGAGATAGTCGCACGCCAGTAAATTCCGAAAATGCGACCATGCGACAAAGACAGTGGTTGACGAAAACTTTAAATTGGCGTTAGATGTTTTGTTTTGTATCCTTTGTGACCTTCCACGCTTCGCAGCCATAGAGCAGCACGCAATCGGTTGCGCACCCATTTAGGCCCAGCTTGGCGTGTCCACCTACTGGGCCCAAAATATTTAAAGATGTAAAAGTTAAGGCAAAATGAAGTTGGCGCGTAGACAGGGCAAACTGGAGATTATTTACTTCGGAACCGATTAAAAACACGGAATACAACACACTCTCTTGACACCTAACATAAACGACAAAATGGCGGCAAACGATTAGATTTGGTTTTGGCCGCGCGCAGACTTTACAATACGAATGTAACCAACTTTTGTTTCTTCCGGGCATCTAATTTATTTTATTATTATTATTTATTATTATTATTTACCCCATATGCGAGGTAGATTCTTACATGTGAAAAAATACACAAGTTAAGCAAGAGATGTTTAATTATTAATCAAAATAAAAGTATCAAAACACAACGTTCTCGAAATCAAAAGCAATTAGTCTCTATGAGCAACTAATACTAAGTTATATTCAAGTATAGGTAGTTTTTCTTTTTATGGAACTGAAGGAACTTAGTTAACCTAGCAGTCTCTCTGATCAGTCAAATCAGTAGGCATATCTGACATCCAAAATCCAGTAACTTAGTAACACAGTACCTTTTGGCAAAACTGATGCCAGATTGTCTGGCTTCTGACCATTTTAAGAACTGTTTAAACTGGGATCAACGGCTTAAGGCGCTTTCCGAGGTATGCAGGAGTTTCGGGATGTATTGGATGGTCACCCATCCACGGACCGACAGTGGCAACCGTTGCTTAACCTCGAACTTCGAACCGTGCGGCTGTTATTATTTAACCACTAGCTATAGCTAAACAATAACACAATGCTATTCCTTTTTAGGTCCAAATCCAGCGCCATGCTCGTCCAGTCAGCTACGCCGGTGATGCGGAGTGCCGGTCCTCGAGAGAGGCTCGCCACCCACCTCAATGCTATGTTAACCGCGTGCCCGACCCTAGAGAACAGTGTGTGCAATATGCCTCGAGCAGTAGTGAGTATCCGCTATGCCCTCTTGATTATCTATTTATGGATCGGCAACAATTCAATATCTATTACTTTGAGTTGAATGAGAATGTAAGTAGAAGGTCGTTCTGAACTATGCTCTTAAAACAGGGTTTCGTATTTTATTTGATTTGACACATTTTATTGCCATGCTTATCCGTGTCCACATTTTATAGCCGTGCGTCTCGCATCCAGCGGATCCCCGCAACTTTCACTAGGTCATCGGTCCACCTGGTGGGAGGCCTTCCAACGCAACGTCTTCCGTTTCGCGGTCGCCACTCCAGAACCATTCTGCCCCATCAGCCATCCGTTCTGCGAGCAATGTGCCCTGTCCACTGCCACTTAAGTTTGGCAATTTTTCGGGCTATGTCGGTAACCCTGGTTCTCTTGCGGATCTCTACGTTTCTGATTCGATCACGCAAGGAAACTCCGAGTAAGTCCTTTCCATTGCCCTTTGGGTGACTGTAAGTTTTCTGATGGGCCCCATTGTAAGCGACCATGTCTCAGAGCAATATGTCATCACTGGCAACAATCACTGGTCATAGACTTTCGTCTTGAGACACTGTGGTAAGTTGGACGAGAAGATAACGCGCAACTTCCCCAACGCTGCCCAGCCGAGTTGGATTCGACGGTTGAACTCTTTCTCGAAGTTGGCCCTACCCAACTGGATCGTTTGTCCCAGGTAGACACATAATCGCCCGCAATTTCTAGTGTAGAGTCTCCGACCTTGATAGGAGTGGGTATAACATTGGCGTTCAACATCACCTTGGTTTTTTCCATTTTCATTCTAAGACCCACTCTTTCGGAAGCTCTACTGAGGTCATCGAGCATTGTACTGAGGTCCTCTATGGTCTCAGCCATGACCACTATATCGTCGGCAAACCGAAGGTGAGATGTATTCGCCATTAACGTTTATGCCTAGCCCTCTCCAGTCCAGAATCTTGAAGACATCCTCCAATGCACGACGTCGCCCTGTCTCACACCTCGCTGCAGAAGTATTGGTTCCGAGGTCAGATCCTGAAGTCGAACTGACATGGTGGCATTTTTGTACAAACACTTCAACAATTCGATGTACGGGTGGTCAATTTTGGACCGTTGGAAAGACTGCATTACAGCCCAAGTCTCGATCGAATCGAAGTCCACCGTAGTCCACACACGATAAACAGAGAGGCATGTTGTATTCTTCGGTCTTCTGTATAACCTGCCGCAGCATATGTATGTGGTCTACGGTATTAAAGCCTTTTCGGGAACCGGCTTATTCGGGTGGCTGGAAATCGTCGAACCTGCGCGCGCGACGATTCGTGATGACTCTGGAAAACAACTTGTAGACATGGCTAAGAAGTGAGATGGGCCTATAATTCTTCAGCAAGACATTGTCGCTCTTCTTGAAAAAAGTAAGTACCACCACACCCCTGCACCATGCCTGTTGCGTTTTCCCTTCCGAGTGTGATGGAATCAAACGCTTCTGAAGGGCCTTAAGGACTGGTTTTCCACCCGCCTTCAGGAGTTCGGCCGTAATTCCGTCATTATCCGGTGCTTTGTTGTTCTTAAGCTGTTTCAAAGCCACCCTAAACTCATTCAGGCTGACGTCCAGAATGTCTTCCTATGCCAATACTAGAACAATAACGTCAAGAACAGTATTGTCCATATTACTAAGATAAACATAGGGCAGTCAAAATAATGGGTCTTTAAACTGGTTGAAATAGCCATTATTTAATCTGAGTAAATGTGAATGTAAATGTCTTTTGTGTAGTGAAAAGCAGCTTTAGAAAATAATGTTCCACAGGGAAACATTTTAGGCCATATATTTCAAAATCAAAACCAAAAAAAAAATTTCACATTGGCCTACATGGGCACTTATAAAACGTCGACAAGAGTTCGGGTTGGTCGTTTCCTATGGAGAAGAACCGGCAAGAAACTCCACGGTTACTCTTTTAAAAACTTGTTTTGTTTTTACAATATTTCCATATTACAGCATTAGTATCTAGATATGGGGGAGGCAACGTAGGCCCGACATTAAGTCTTAAGAAACTAAAAAAAAAGATTATATAAATAAAACAAAAAAAGAAGTAAAACGAGATAAAACGTTAACAAATGTTACAAGAAATCTAGAAGGCCTGCAATGTTCACACATTCACAAAACAATCGGTATAAGTAAAAAAAAAACTATACAATGGTAAAAAAAAGTATCTATATATCAAGACTAAATTTAACATGTGGCACAAATGTTATCAGTGCTGTAACTATTCTTAGCAAAGGGCTATAAAGATGATTGAAAACCATTGTAGAAAGTCCAATTAAAATTTAGTTTTTTTAAATAGTTTTATATATATATTGTTTCTAATATTTTGTTACATTTTATCAGGAGTGTACAGTCAGGAATTTATCATATATATTGAATGCCGTATATTTCTTGGCTCCAGTGTTAGACGAAATAGACAATGCGGCGAACATCGACGCACTAAAGACGAGGTCATTACCGGCCTTCCTCAGACCCAAACCACGACCACTCTCTACAGAAGACGACCTACAACAACTGTATGCTAAGGTAAGTATAAACCTGCCACTGACTAAGCTATAGCCATCAACTACAATCAAGGATCAATCTTAAATTAACTTTCCAAAGATTTAGACATGAAAGACGTTGCCGAGGCAGTCGGTGACCCTGGCGATCGTGGGTCCAATCTATACTAATATTGTAAAGAGGAAAGATTTTTTGTTTGTTTGTACCGAATAGGCTCCGAAACTACTGGACCGATTTTAAAATTTCTTTCACCTATGAAAAGCTACATTATTCCCAAGTAACATAGGCTATAAATCATTTAAAAAAAAAATAGAGATTCTTATGAAAATTGCAATAATGTAACCCAAAGTAGCAAAATTTTGCCTATGAAATTCATAATTTGGTATTGGCAAGTTTAGTGGGTATGTAGGTAGGTAGGGTAGATAGGTAGGTAATAGGTAGGTAGATAGCCAGTTGACGGGAGCGAAGCCGCGGGGGTCAGCTAGTATTTGATAAATGACAATTATTCAAATAAATGGTTGCACACTGAATGCTATATAGTAGTCATAATCCTAATAATTGCCTGCTCTACTCCTAGCTCTAAAAATCTAACCTTGTGAAGAGATGGTAATTAAGATAATTATTTTCAGGTGAATTTAAGCAAGAAATACAAGAATCGCATGCGCAATGAGCATGCAGCCATCATCGCGCTCAGTAAGTCCCACAGTCAGTTCTTTGACGCCGATGCTGTTATAGTCTATGACCAGAGGACGGCACTCTAGAGGTGTAACAAAATGTGTTTATGGTCTGCTGCTTGAATGTATCATGTATCAATCAGTAAAGCACGATTCAAACTTACTGGTGGCTCGGAACACGAGGCTAGTTGCGGCAATGTAAGTAGTAAATTTTATTCATGTGACAGCAAGGGTGAAGATAAGGAAGAATGCGAGTAGTGCACACACAGTCGCCATAAAGCTTGAATCGTATAATAACAATGTACTGTACCTATCGTTAAACTTGTGATCAGAGAACTAAATTAGTAAATTAACATGTAGACAAATTTACAAAATGACTAGGACAATTTTTGGATGAGTGGAAAACTAGCCAATTCAAACGCAAGGGTACAATAATTGCGAACCCAAATGTCATGGCTATACGGCCTAAAATAGAAATCGCTTTTTATAAGAAGACGCTAAGAAAAAAGTATTTATTTAGCTGTCAATATTTGCAAAACTTGAATAAGACTTCAAAAAAATTGTACAATAATAAGAAGCCTATATCTAGAACTGAAATTAATGGCTTGCAAAAAACATAGTTCTCTGAATATGCACATTTCCGAAACTAACTGCGTTATATACCTGAAGACGAATTATGCAGTAAGATGCGGAGAACACGAAAGTCGCACAAATGTGAAATAATTTCAACAAAAACTGTTCGCTCAAGCAAAAGCTTCCTTCTGGTTCTCTGACTGTCATCAATCTCAGTATTTTAAACCTGAAGATGAACAGAGTGCATGGAATATACTAAAATAGGTGAATTGAATAACCCGGATATGACATCAGCCCCAAATCTTCCATTCATGGGTTTATTATTTTGGGGTCAGGTCAGCAGATAGCACTGAGTGTCTTTGCATTGACCCGGTGATGGGAATATTTCCAGCGTTGGCCTTGAATTAACGATAACGTTGCGTTGAAGACGCGTTAGCGTTGCGTTGACGTCGTGTTAGTGTTGCGTAGACGTCGCATAGACGCTCTATAAAATGCAGAAATTGCCCTAACGTTGCGCTGACATCATTATGTCTAAATTACGTCGCGTTGTTACGGCGTTTACGCAGCGTCTACGCTGGAGAAACGTAAGATGTGAAGGTAAATTTCTGAAATGGTGTTGCTACAAGCTCATCCTCTAAAAAACTAAACTTTTGAATGGTATTTTCTGGGTAAATAAAATAGTTTTCTATACTTTATGTCCCTAACCCCGATCCTCGATCTTACATATCTACATTTTAGTATAATAGCAGTTAAATAATGTACCTACTGTTGTAATAGACTGTACCGTCATGTCATAGTTTTTATGCGCACAGCCGCAGTTTTAAACCAAAACGCTTGAAATGTTACAAGAAGTGCTATGTACAAGTAGGTTGCACGTGAATTGTTCATATCCAGTAGGTAGCTAGGTATATAATTATGGTGGCCTCGCAATTTATTGGAACTTCGAGTTCAAACGCAAGTTCGATCTTGCATGGAATACTTTTCTCATCTCTGGGACGGTTCTGCCAAGTACCAGCTTGATGCACTTGAGTCGATCTAAAAACGGGCCAAGTGGGTCATAGCGATGGAATTGCATGATCTAATTCCGCCCAGCCTGTTTCATCATAACAAGACGACGGACTACAAGACGTTCAGCGATGCGCCATCGGTACATGGTGGACATCCCACCCAAACGCACTAAACGTTTTGGAACTACTTTAATTATGCGTACATCTAAGGAATGGAATTCCCTGCCGGAGTCTGTGTTTCCCGATAGCTACAACCTCGGGGTTTTTAAGTCAAGAGTGAATAGGTCTCTTCTAGGCAAGCGTGTTACTCCGTCGACCACATCATCGCTTACCATCGGGTGAGATAGTGGTCAAGCGCGAGCCTATCAATAATAATAAAAAAAACTTTGTACTAAGCTAAGCCAGCTCAAGTTCCAAGTGTTGGGCTCCAGCTTCCAGCAGGTTACACTGTCGGGCCTAGTGTACCACACGCCTGGTGCAATAGTCGCCCGGCAGTGGAAACAACTTCAACAACTACACGGATCTTTCCAACCTCCGAAGTATGTAATAGATCTTAAAAATTTATTCTTGGAACATTTCAAGTGCATTTTACGCCATCAGTTTGATACGATTCTCACACATAAAAATAAAAATAAATACATTCAAAAGATTTTGTATCAATATTCAACATTTTTGATAAATTAAAGCAAATGATTTTTATTTTTGAATAAATATTGGTGAAATTGTCTATTGTGATGAAAAAATTGTGTGATAAGATTATTTTTTATTAAAACGAAATTGTGGCCTAATTCGAAAACTTTTTTATAGGAAATTTAAACAGTAGGTATAGTCGTCGACAAACGTTTAGAAATTAATTCACCTTAATAATGATAGCATAGCTTTTGCATCCCGTAGATTTATACCTTTCCTAATAAGTGTCAAATCAGACCGCTGAAACTTAGATGTGTAGATAGATCCATAGAATAAGATAGCGTTTGTTCACGACTGTACAACCTTTTTCGTTATTGCGTAATTATTCGTGACTTGGTAAATCTCCTACCATTTTGTCATTAAAATGGAAGGGTGCAAATTCACGAACAAGCCAAACCTAGGCGAACTTCTTAAGTTTTTCTATAAATGTTGAGCAGTATCGAACTATTAAAAATATAATTGAATGTATTTTATCAGTAACCGTAGATTTGTTTATGGAAAATAAAAGTTTTGTAATCAGTGTTTTTCTTTTGTCTTGTGATTTCGGCAACCCAAAAGGACCCATGGACTTTGCAACAAAAGGCATGTTTGAAAATAAAAAATCTGATTTATTTTTCAATTAATTTTATTAATAAAATCAAGACCTAAAGAGAGTAGAAAAACTACGTTAAAAACAATCAGTGCCTAAAACATAACCATAAATACTAAATATATGTAATAAATAATAGTCCTTACTACACAAGTGCAATAACTATCTGCACGTCTAGAGATGCTATCAGAAATGGAAATGCATTTTTAGTCTAAACTAATTGAAACTTTTCCTGGTTTCCTTCCATTCGTTGCACTGACTGACTAAACCACCTGGAAAAACCAAGGCTATCTCTAAGCCTAAACGGAGAAGAAGAGGCTTCTAGACTATTCGATGCTAGCGATGACGATGGGACGTTTGGTGTCGCTCTGCTGCGGTGCCGCAGCAGTCCTACACCAAACGTCTAAATTGAAAGAGCCCTTTGACATTCCCGCACATTTTTGACATTTTTACAATCGTTAACGCCACGTTTATGTTGATAGAAATTCAGTGGTCTAGGGCCTCTGGCCCCTCCCCGGTGGGTTCCCGCAGCATGGAGCGTCCCAGGTCCCATACGATATAGCGGCTGAGGGTTGGAGGCCGCGGCGGGAGAGGAGTGCCGGTATTTCGGTGCGCCGCTCTCCCTACCTTCCGCGCCCTGGACGGGGTCGCCACCGTTTGATGGTGGACGCGGTGGGGCCGCAAGGGAAGGGGGCCATTGACCTTGACCCGTCACAGGGGGACCAAGGGGTCGCCATACACGGGGTCGTCGGGCGCCCATGTGCTGGTTTGGTCCCTGGGGTGGTCACGGCGTACAGTGTGTTCTATTGCGCCGGTGATGGGGGGTACTCCCCAGAGGGTTACGGACAGACGCGGCGGGTTCGCGGTGAGTGCTAGCGCTAGGAGGACACCGTGGAGTTTTAGTGGGTTAGAGTCCCACATAACTGCACTATCTCCCCGTGGTAGTGCAGTATGCATGAGCATTTCTACACGCAAAAAAAAGGCCTCGGGTCTAAACAATAAATAAGAAGCTAGTAAGTGGTGAAGCTGGCGAGAGTCGGGTAAGTCTTGAGCCGCAGCAGCTCCAGTTCCGTCTGCAGCATCACGATGGTGGAGTGGTTGGCTTGCACCTCGCGGATCAGCCGGCTGCGCTTCACTAGGATCTGCATCCTGGGTGGAAATGATTTAGACATATAGAAAATGTAAGAGCCTTTAAGGTAGCACCTACAAGATCAGAGAGAGCAGATTTTGATGGTATGGTATCATTATGAGACGCGAAGATAGCTACTCCGTGAAGACAATGCTCAAAATCCCAAGTAACGAACAAGGGGCAAACCGCCAGCCTCTTGGTGGACCACTGTCGAAAGAGAGCTCAAGGAGAAAAAATTGCCACCATCGGCAACCCAGGATAGAGAATCCTGACGTAGACGCACAAGGAGGCCCGACCCCAAATAAAGGGCAAGGGGGCAGGAAGAAGAGATGCTGTGAGGCTCAAACAGGACTGATTTGTGTATCCTACACAAATCAGTACCCTGTATGATTGTCACGAATTATCTCCTTTCAGTTTTTTAGTTAATATCTTTGGTGCATGCAGTGGCATGCACGTATCAAGCTGGTTGATCTTAGCCGGTTTGCCAGAAAAAAACAGCAGCCTTATAGCGTAATGAAATCGGCAAGGCAAAGGGCAAAAGGTATGAAAAATCGACCAATAACATAGACGGAAATCCACATCGCTTCTTTCATCTCGTATGTGTTTTGTTTTTGTTGATAGTCTTGTGGTTGACCACTATTTCACCTGAAAGGTAAGCGATGATGTGGTCGACGATGAATCACGCTTGGATCACGTTTGATTTCTCATACTCTTTGCCCTTTGCCTTGCCGAATTCATTATGCAAAAAGGGGCGGGACAAACAGAAAAGACGTAAGACGAGGACGCGTACAAAAAGACCGCGTCTCGTCCGCGGCCTGACTTTTCTGTTTATTTTGTGTCGCGACGCTTCTTTATATTTTGTATGAAAATTTATTGACGGGGCGCCGCGTCTGCGACGCGACCTCGTCTTACGTTTTTTTCTGTTTGTCCCGCCCCTTATTGCATAATGTATAATTTATTTTGTTTGTCAAACAAAATAAATTTTCATACAAAATGTATAGAAGCGTAGCGACATAAAATAAACAGAAAAGACAGAGCGCGGACGAGACGCGGCCTTTTTTGTACGCGTCTCGTCTTACGTCTTCTCTGTTTGTCCCGCCCCTTAAGCTGGTTCACGCGATTGTCTTTACCATGATAAAAGTATAAAACTGCCTGTGGCGCTTGTACGCATTGGCTTATCGGCTACCAGTTTCCTACGTGAATGCACACTGTCATGCGCTGCTGTTTTAGGTTAAGTCAACAGTCGATGTACCCCAATATACAGGGTGTTTGGAAGGGAGCTGTACATACGCCTAGGGTAGAAACTAGGGATAGTCTGCTACCTACCCCCGCCCATTATATTGACCTTGGCCTCAAGGTTTTTTTTTAATTTATTATTATTTTTTATTTGACTTTTTTATGATTTTTTGACTAAAACTACCTGTAGCTCAAAATCTATCCATGGGACCGGTCGGCTAATGGTCTTGTTTTAATCGTTAGAGTCTTAGGGTCCTGCAAAAAATTATTTTACACCAGAAAATTGTGGAGAAGAAAAGTTATGGGGCCTGAAGTACCGTAGTAAGGTAAAGAAATAATTTTAAGGGCAACTTTCTATGGGGTTTAAAAAAAAACTAACAGGGTTGGAGTTCTTCTGATTTTTTTAAAACATCCTCAGTCCATGCCCTTTCTAACGATATGCTAAAAGTGTAATTATCACTTTTAGTTTTAAAGTTATTAATTAATTTCCGCAACTAGGGCACTTCAAGCAAAAATTTCAACTAATGAAAATTAAATGTGTTCGATCGTAAAAGGATGGCAAATGAAACAAAAAATTTGGTAATGACTAATGTCATTAAATTACAAATTTTAATTAATTACAAATTTTAATTAATTACAAATTTTGTTCAAATTGATGACCATTGACCTGTAAACATGCTCGGCACCTCTTCCTCATCTCCACGGTCACCGTTCTAAGCAGCAGTTCCTCGCGCATTGTATCGAATGCGGCGTGGATCCTGTTAATTAGAACCTCCCTTGTTGGTACTTCTTCTGCGTACACCAACTCTTTCGCCCTTCCCCAGACGTAGAAGTCGAGTGGGGTAAGGTCAGGCGACCTTGGGGGCCAGGGAATTGGCCCACCCCGACCAATCCAAGAATTAGGAAAGCAGTTGTCCAGAAGCTCCCTCACTGCTAGGCTCCAATGAGCAGGACAGCCGTCGTGCTGGAAGACTATGGGCCGATCTTCGTCAAACACTTCTTCCGCTAAATCAGGCAAATCGTTTTCGAGGAAATCTAAGTAGTTTTGCCCGTTTAGGTTGTCTGGCAAAAAGTGCGGCCCTATCAACCGATTACCGATGACGCCTGCCCATACGTTCACGGAGAACCTTCGTTGAAAACCTCTGTGCCTCTTGACTCTCGGGTTTTGATCTCTGGGTGCCCAGTGATGGAGATTGTGGTAATTTACAATTCCTTCCTTGTCAAACTTGGACTCGTCAGTCCAGAGAATACTCCGTAAAAAATTAATATCTTCCACGTCCGTATGGAGCAAGTGGCGGCAAAACTCCACCCTTCTTGCATAGTCGTTATCCTCTAAGCCTAAAACAATAAAAATATCAACGTTAGCGGTTTCCTTATGAATTAGTAGCTATGTAACATTGATTGCTATCTCTGTCTTTCCATTTCTCTCTCTCTCACACACATGCTCATGTTAATTTAAAAATTGCCTATGAAATTCACATGCTAGTTCATTACATAAGAGCTAAAAACAAAAACTTTATGTAAAAAATTACCTTGAACAGGGGTGTAGTGGAAAGGATGACGTCCATTTTCGCGAAGAACCGACCAGACTTTCCACACGCTTAAACCAAGCGTCCGGGCTACGGTTCTTACGCTTCTGGTCGGATCTTCCTCAAATTCAGCCAATATGCGTTCTTCCGCAGCCAAATTTGGTTGAAATCTGTTCACGGCTGGTTCCCGGAAATTTAAATTTCCGGTTTCTCGCAGACGCCGATAAGTTGAGCCAAACGTTTGGTGGTTAGGCACTCGCCGGTTAGGATACCGTTCTTGATAAATCCCCCGTGCCTCGCGCCCATTGCAATCAGCCATTCCATACACCACCAGCATGTCGGTGTACTCTTCACTGGTAAATCCAGCCATTTTGCCAACAACAAGGTAACAAATAACAAAAACGAAGTAATAACAAACTCAACAAAATTAACGAAAACAGTGGAGCGTCGTAACGGCAAGTACGTAAGTTAGCTAAGATGGGTAAATCTCGACTGACTAACAAAGACCCCAACGAGTTACCTGCCCGGCCCCGTCGACCCAAGAGCGAAAGAGACATGACATGACATGTTTTGTCTCTTACATGTTGCTCTCGTGTAAGAGTGAGACAACAAATTTGCCAACTGTAGGCCAAACTGGTTTAAATTCTGGAAATTACATTTGTCTTACAAATGTCGACTCGTGGTGGTAAAAGTGCCCTAGTTGCGGAAATTAATTAATAACTTTAAAACTAAAAGTGATAAATACACTTTTAGCATATCGTTAGAAAGGGCATGGACTGAGGATGTTTTAAAAAAATCAGAAGAACTCCAACCCTGTTAGTTTTTTTTAAACCCCATAGAAAGTTGCCCTTAAAATTATTTCTTTACCTTACTATGGTACTTCAGGCCCCATAACTTTTCTTCTCCACAATTTTCTGGTGTAAAATAACTTTTTGCAGGACCCTAAGACTCTAACGATTAAAACAAGACCATTAGCCGACCGGTCCCATGGATAGATTTTGAGCTACAGGTAGTTTTAGTCAAAAAATCACAAAAAAGTCAAATAAAAATAAAAATAAATTAAAAAAAAACCTTGAGGCCAAGGTCAATATAATGGGCGGGGGTAGGTAGCAGACTATCCCTAGTTTCTACCCTAGGCGTATGTACAGCTCCCTTCCAAACACCCTGTATAACTCTGACTACTTCACTTTATATTCTCCAAAGGAGTTGGTCCTTTGGAGAATATAAAGTGAAGTTGTATGCCTACTTCTAAAATTTCTAATTATTTTGTGATTAAGTAACTTATTCTACGGATTTTCTTTTCTTATACCTCTCTTTGAACATGCGTCGCAATCTGATGGGCGCCAGTGGATCGTCTTTGAGTTTCTTATCGGATACCTTCACGTTTAGTGCCATTATAGAGTTCTCGATCTTCGTTTGCGCTGCCTCCACACCTAACAGTTTTACCTGAAAGTAAATCTTTGAAATTAGATCAGATGTATGTCTTCTTTTTTCATTAATTTTTACAAGATGCCATCTTTGTAAGTCTATCTGCCTTTCTAGCCATGTTATCTAACACGTCTATCATTTTTTTGATCTTCCCATACGTTCACACGAATTGTACCTCTTACATTGAGAATAGAAAGATTGGCCGGTTTTCAAATTGAGCATTTTGAGTAAAGACCGTGTCAAACCCTACTTTAATGCCAGTTTGACAGGTTTCCAAGCAAAAGTCATCATAATTATCCTCATTTCAGCCGACGTCCACTGCTGGAGATAGGCCTCCCCCAAGCATCGCCACACTGATCGATCCTGTGCGTTTCGCATCCACCGGACTCCCGCAGCCTTGGCGTCGTCGCTCCACCTAGAGGGAGGCCATCCAACGCTGCGTCTTCCGGTACGCGGTCACCACTCCAGAACTTTTCGGCCCAACGGCCATCCGTTCTGCTTGGTAATTCTTCTGGCTATGTCGGTAACCTTGGTTCTCTAGCAGATGTCTTCATTTCTGATTCGATCACGAAAGGAAACTCCGAGCATAGCTCTCTCCATTGCCCTTTGGGTGACTGTTAGCCTTCTTATGGAGCCCATTGTGAGCGAACACATCTCTGTCCCGTAAGTCCCAGTCCCCCACTGGCAACGCAAACTGGTCAGTGATCATAGGCTTTCCTCTTGATACACTGTGGTCGAGAATATACCGAGCAACTTCCCGAACGCTGCCCAGCCGAGTCGGATGCGACGGTTGACCTCTTTCTCGAAGTTGGACCTACCTCACTGGACCATATGTCCCTTGATAGAAGTGTGTGCAACATTGTTATTCAACATCACCTTGGTTTTGTCCATGTTCCTTTTTAAACCCACTCTTTCGGAAGTTCTGCTGAGGTCATCGAGCATTGTACTGAGGGCCTCCGTGGTCTTAGCCATGACCACTATATCCTCGGCAAACCGAAGGTGAGTTTTGTACTCGCCATTGACGTTGATGCCTAGCCCTCTCCAGTCCAGAACTTTGAAGACATTCTCCAGTGCAGTGGTGAACAGTTTCGGAGATATGACGTCTCCCTATCTCACACATCGCTGCAGAAGGATAGGTGCCGAGATCTGATCCTGAAGTCGGACTGACATGGTGGCGTTTTTGTACAAACACTTCAGCACCTCGATGTACCGGTAGTCAATTTGGCACCGTTGGAGAGACTGCAATTCAGCCCAAGTTTTGATTGAATCGAAGCACAAACGCACAAACGCTAAGCAAAGAGACAGGTTATACTCTTCGGTCTTCTGTATAACCTGCCGCAAAGTATGTATGTGATCTACGGTGGTAAAGCCTTTTCGGAAACCGGCTTATTCGGGTGGGTGGAAATAGACAAACCTGCGCGCGCGACGATTCGTGATGACTCTGGAAAACAACTTGTAGACATGGCTAAGAAGTGAGATGGGCCTATAATTCTTCAGCCGGGCATTGTCGCCTTTCTTGAAAAAGAGTAAATACCACCACACCCCTGCACCATGCTTGGGGCGTTTTCCCTTCCGAGTATAACGGAATCAAACAGCTTCTGAAGGGCATTAAGTACCGGAACAGAATTGCGCAAGTGAATTCGGCAAAGCGAAGGGTTTCACCGCTATCAAATCGACCAATCACATGCGAGATGAATGACACGATGTGGATTTCCCCCAAGCAACACAGATTGGTTGAATAATCATTGTAATAAAGCGTTTTTGTAAACTTCAAGCTGATATAGTTGACTGGTTAATGTCTGGAAAAGCGCTTACACAGATGTTATTCAAGTAATTTGGGCAGAAAATAAGGTGCTTTAATTTGTATAATAGCAATATAATCGAAACATAGTAGCTGAAGAAATGTATAACAAGCATAATATCGTCTGTATAAACGCTGATCTACCTTTTTAACAGCTATTACAACTTCTTTAATCAGCTGAAAGTGTTCAAATTCAGTTAGTCAGTCATTATTCAGTATTTCGATTATTTTCGTACTTTTATGGAGATAATTATACCAAATAACATTTTCATCCCCCCATCATCATCATCATTTCAGCCGAAAGACGTCCACTACTGGACATAGGCCACCCCCAGGCGTCGCTACATTGACCGATCCCGTGCGTCTCGCATCCAGCGCCTTCCCGCAACCTTAACCAGGTCATCGGTCCACCTAGTGGAAGGCTTTCCAACGTATCGTCTCCCGGTTCGCGGTCGCCATTCCAGAACTTTTCGGCCCCATCGGCCATTTGTTTTGCGAGCAATGTGCCCTGCCCACTGCCACTTATGTTTGGCAATTCTCCGGGCTATGATCCCCCATCACGGAAAGAGTATTTTTGCTTTTCGAAATCTCAGTGCAAAAGCCGTTTTTACCTGCTAGAGGATACAGTAAATTGAATTTAGAACATCGTGTGCACTAAGTTTGTGAATTCAAAACATCATTAAACCTATTTAGGTATATCTACCTCCAATGTGCCGATTTATCATGCAACCTTTTTTAATTTGTTGAAAACTCAAGACTCGGAACCTTCTTGGTGTCAGGTCATATTGTTAAAACCTTAGGTTAAAAACAAGAAACTTGAAAACAAGTGAAAAACCTAAAATTAGTGATTTTAGCGACGAGGAAGTTTATTTGACGCCAACAGAATTGACTGAAACTGTTAATAATGCGCAAATGAGCTTTCTACCTCAACAATCTCGCGAGAAGTATTTGAAACAGTACGATATGTTTAACACGTGGCGACAAGCTAAAGGAGCCAAAACTTTCTCAGAAAATGTTTTGCAGGCAGATTTTATTGAATTTACGGGAACAAGAAATAAAGCACTCTATGGAGTACGTATTCAATGCTAAAACAACAATAAAGATGAAAAAAGACATACATATCGACACCTATCCTAAATTAGTACACACTACATCTGGTCTTCAACCAAAAAAATCGATGGTTTTCACAGCATCTGAAATTGAAAAGTTTCATATCGAAGCACCTGATTCCATTTATTTAGCGGCAAAAGTAAGTCAGTTGCACATTTAGTATCTACTTAAGTATATTAATCAACTACTTAACATAATCTAATACTTACTGATTAGATGTTGATAGGCATAATTATGCATGCATATCAATTTTATGTTACTCTTTACGTTACAGGTTGTTCTTATTATTGGTATTTAAACGGAGCATGTCGAACTAATGAACTAACAAAACTTAATGTCAAAAACATTGAGAAACATTCAGATGACTTACTATTAATTAATTTACCTAATACAAAAAACAAAAAGAGACCGCAACTTGATCATTCGGAAGGAATACGTAACAATTGTTGAGAAATATCAAGCCTTACGCCCGCCTAACACTCCAATCAATAGATTTTTCTACAATATCGCAACAGAAAGTGTGTTAGACAGCCTATGGGTGCTAATAAAATTAACAGTATCCCACGAGAAATAGCAACCTTTCTTGAACTTCCATAACCCCTGTTGTACACGGTTCATTGTTTCCGACGAACTTCAGCCACACTATTGGCCGATTCAGGAGCTGATCTCCAGTCCCTTAAGGCGATTTATACGCCCCAATGTAAACGCAGTACTGGCCGTGCGCCCGCTCGATGCCGAAATATCAATATTGAAACTCCTTTTGAACAGTTTTGTTTGCAAATTATTATTTGATTGGAGAGGTATATATGCTATGTCAGTTATGAAGAAATTCCAGCCATCAATTTTTTTGTGTAAAATATTTTTAAACATCCAAGTCATTTTGGAGAAGTATACAAAAGTTGCGAGAAATATCGTGTTGCTAATTATTTTTTTAAAGAAAACTATTTGTTATACGAAAAAACCGTGTTTAAAAAATAATGTACATGAAACAATAATAAATATATATATTTTTTAAACCTTTTGACCTATTTATTGGTTGAGCAGGGTAATTTAAAAAGCCACGACCGCCGCATTTCCGCGGGATATACAGTCTCATAACCGATGATCGTGGGTGATGCATACGATTTGCGGTAAGCAATGTGCGGACTCTCCTATCTAGGGCGTCAAGTTCTGTCTGAGTCCATTTGAGTATGCCGAAAGAATACATCAAGATCGGCATGACCCAGCCGTTGAAGGCGCGCACCTTGTTCCCGCCTGATAAAAGACTATTTAGTATTTTTTTAGGCGGCCAAAGAAACGCTCTTTCAACGACTGTTTCACGTCAGTAGCATGATGCCTAGTGCTTCCGACATACCCAAATACTTGTAAGTTTCGGTTGAGGAAAGGTGTATGGGATCCGAGAGTTGTATTCCCACGGATTCCATCTCCCCTCACTTTACATGCATGACTGCACATTTGTCCACAACAAATTCCATCTTGATGGCGTCACTAAAGGTTTCTGTAACCTTCAGTAGCTTCATCAGTTGCAAGTTGTTGGGGGCAAAGAGTTTCAAATCATCCATGTAAAGGAGGTGAGATATAACCTGACCTCCTCTTCTCAACCGATAGCCCAGGCCCGAATCCTCCAGCAGTGTCCTAAGAGAGTTCAGGGCTAAACAAAACCACAGTGGATTCAGACTATCGCCCTGTAATATTACACGCTCGAACCTTATAGGTTCGCTGTCCTCTTGAATCTGTCGACATCCTGGATAGCGAAGGACCATCCTCTACTGCCCCATATACGACATCAGGAAGGTGCGCAGAGTTGCGTCAATATTATACAACTCCAGCATCCTCATGAGCCATATATGTGGCACTGAGTCATAGGCCTTCTTGTAGTCTATCCAACATGACACCAGATACCTTCGGGAACGGCGAACCTGCTGGCTAATGGCAATGTCTATAAGGAGCAGCTCCTTAGTACCGCGGGACCCATTCCCACATCCATTCTGAGAAGCAGACATGATTAAATTCGTATCAATATCAAGTCAAGAGTGAATAAGTTACTTCTAGGCAAGCGTGTTACACCGTCGACCACATCATCGCTTACCGTCAGGTGAGATAGTGGTCAAGAGCGAGCCTATTTTAAATAAATAATAAAAATAATATATCGCAGTCGTAATCTGAGAATGATGCGAAGCCTGTTGTAACATATTTACACAGGACCAATAACAATTTATGTAAAACTAGCACTTCGCCCGCGCCTCCGTTCGCGTGGTTTTTATATCGTGATTATTATTAAATCAATAAAAAATGGGGTATCGTAGATAAACAGGATTTTTGGCTTGGGACGATTTGTTATTTGAATTAAAAAAGAATAATATATTTTAGTTTATCGCCACATAGTAAAATCCTCCCCTAAACACATAATAACCCCATTTTGTCCCGTTGACGGTCGAGTTTTGAACAACCCAAATATGTTATTCACTCTTTTCTTTTTATTTTTCGTTTATATTAGTAAGATTCCGCAGTAACATTCCTCAAAAACTTTAACACCCCTTAACCTTATCTGGGATGTAGTTTAAAAAACGTTTTATGTAACTTTCGATTATTTACTTTATCCGCAAGGAATTATAATTTTTTCATACAAACATATCTTGCTCCTTTTCACCCCCTTAAAGGTTGAATTTTCGAAAATTCCTGCTTAGTGCTTCCCTAGAACCCTTCGTCATAAATGGAAACCTGTCCAGTTAGAATCTTAGCTTTGAAAAAGTTATAAGGACAATCGTTATTGTTTACATAGGTTGGTACTTATGTCAAGTTTCACGTTTAGTTACCCAAGAAATATGATTGTACAAAAAAACTTTGACATCCCCTACATCGTCTTTTGGGGGTAGTTTCGAAAAATTAATAATGAAAACCTTTATTGTTTATTTAGGTTGGTATCTATGTCAAGTTTCAAGTTTATTAACTGTAGTAATAAGATTCTTCAGTTTTTTAAGAATCTTATTACTTCAGGTTGTCATTGTTTCGAAAAACTAATAATGAAAACCTTTATCATTCACTTAGATTACTATTTGTACCAAGTATCAAGAGTTTTGGCCGAAGGAATAATATTTTTCAAACAAACTTTCAACCCCCTTTTTACCCTATTAGGGGTGGAATTTCCAAAAATCATTTCTTATTACTCACTAACGTCACTTGAGGAACCACCCTGCCAAATTTCATGCTTTTAGGCTTACAGGTTTTAGCTGTACGTTGATCGATCAGTCAGTCAGTCAATCAGTGAGTCAGTCAATCAGTCAGTTTCTTCTTGTATATATATATAGAAGAAGAAGTCATGTGCTTCTTCGTCGACATGATGAAGTCCATCTCATTTTTCGTTGCCAGTTCAAGTGAGTGAAGTGAGTTCTATGACCATACATGGCTTTGGAAATACCCTCACATATGGTCTCAACTTCGTCGTCGGGGTGTGCCGAGGTCGGGGCTTAGACCTATATGACATTCGGCGAATATCTTGAGGATATTCTGAGTATGATGTACGCCACCCTGGTCGACACACTCTCAATCTTCACTACGTTGGTCAAGCTAAAGTAGATTTTGATTAATACTCAACTTTAAATTTTAATCTTCAACGTCCTGTAAATTAATGCGCCAAACTTTCAAAAGAGAAATCGTCAGGCGAGTTACAATACCAGCTATTGGACAAAATTCACCGTGACTACAACCGCTCTGTCAAGAGCGCAACGAAGGAGAAGAAATTTTTAATTGAGTAATAAGGGGTCTCTAAGCCTAATCGTATATTTTTTGTTAATGTGACGTGATATTAGGATCAAACAAACATATTCAGAAATACTATATCTTTACCTCAAGCTCCGCACACCTGTTCATCTGGTCGTTCAGTATCTTCTCGGCGCCCACCTTGTTCGACTCGTTCTCCTTCTCTACCAGAACGAAATCCTGCTCGTCCGTGTAGCCTTGCTCTTTGTTCTTCAAGAACTTTTGTAGCTCTTTTGGGATCTGGTGACAGTAAGAAATGTAACTTAATATTTCGATCGTTATCTCATAATCGGCGTGCGTGTAAGATTAGATGTATGAACATGAACGTAAATAAAGCAAAAGAAGTATGTAAGGATCGTAGCAGGTGGCGTTCTGTAGATTCTGCCTACCACTATAGGAAAAAGACGCGAGTTTATGTATGTATGTTATTTGGTATACAGGGAAATCAGGGGCAGTCTACAGTCTAGTAATAAGCTAATACAAGTTTAAGTTTTATCTTCATCTTCTGGTGCCTCTTCAATGAATGGTCTCCCCTCATCAACTCTTCTCCAGGTCACGGAACCTTGCGACCTGGAAAAGCTTTTTCCTACCACTATCAGCTGTCGAAAATGCATTTAAAACTACATTGAAGAACCGCTTAAACATAAATAATTGCAGGCGATAGACAGGTCCTTGTAATAGGACCTTTACATAATAATAAATAATATACCGTCGTAATATACAGTAAGTCGTTTTAAGCAAACTCGTTATAAATAGTTATGACTTTTTTTATTAGGACAATCCCACTGCACTATACCGAAACCACTGCTACTCCTGTAAGCCAGAATCAACAGTGGCGACCACCAGAAAAGCGCCGAGACAATGAAGCTCGACGATGTCCCGGAGAATGAATTTAACTGTCTTGGGTCCCGTAACGAAATTAGTAAGAAAAGAATAATGGAGAAGTAGGAAAAAATACAAATTGCCAGTTCCCTCCATATCAAGCAGGAGGCAGAACAAACAAGACTTATAGGCACAAAGGGTCGTTTACAACTCGGATAAGCCCAGTTGCCTAGCACCACGGATAAAAATTAGCATTAATATTGAGCTGTTATATTTGATTCCAATAATAGGTATGGCAAAAACGCTTGAACGTACGGATATTTGTTCTAGTTACCACAAGGTCCGTATAGTAAACAGCTCCTGCTACAGCCTGTACATTATTATCATTCAATATAGTAATGCGTTCATTCTGCCAAAGAATACACTCCCATAAGATATGATGTGCACATTGTACATATTCGCAGTCAGATGTAGAAACTTCAGACTGTAGTTACTTGCGATTAGACTTCAGCGAAAGCCTGGCGAATAAATAATAAAAAAGCGATACATTCTGGAATGCAACACGTTTTTCTGCTGGTCACCTTGAGCTTCCTGTAAGAGTACAGCTCCTGCTTCATGTGTCTCAACTTCATCTTCATCTGCGAGTGCTCCCACTCCTTGGACAGGATCCCCTTGCGGAACTCCATCTGCTTGCGCATCATACGCAGCTTCATCTCACCCACTCTCTGTAATATTTTGCAAGATTATTATGGAACCGGTACATACTGACGATGACGCCATCCTACACATTATATTACCAGTAAAATTAAACCGTTCGTTTTAAATAGCAAGCGGAATATCTTTCGGTTGAGAATAAAATTGCACGAAAAGCTAAAAGACAATTTGAAAGGAAGCTGGAACGCCATTGAAAACAAAGTGAAGATTGGTAGCTCTATAGACCTTTGTGAAGTTCAAGCAGGATGAAGAAGTAAAGAAGTAATGGTTATATGTTACCAGTATGAGATTATTAATCTTCTCGATGTCTTCTTTGGGGATAAGCGTGGCGTCCTCGAAGTCTTGCATATGTCCGGTCGTTATGATCTCCACCTGCCCTGCTGGTAGCACCAGCTAGAAAAGTTGCGAGAGATACAAGACAAATTTAGGAAATGATAAGTTTCACAAATCTACTGTAACAAATGTTTCTTCAACAATGGCGTGCAATATTTTGTAAGTATGGTCTATATACGCACAACTTAAATTAAAACCGGCCAAGTGCGTGTCGAACTTCGCACATTTAGGGTTCTGTACCAAAGCAAAATTAACTTGGTTGTAATAGGAAAAACCGGCTAACTGCGAGTTGGACTCGCGCAAGAAGTGTTCCGTACCATTATCACAAAAAACGGCAAAAAAATTACGTTTGTTGTATGGGAGCCCCACTTATTGTATTTTTGTTATAGCGGCAACAGAAATACAACATCTGTGAAAATTTCAACTGTCTAGCTATCACGGTTCATGAGATGCAGCCTGGTGACAGACGGACAGACAGACAAACAGACGGACCGCGGAGTCTTAATTAGTAATAGGGTCCCGTTTTTAACCTTTTGGGTACGGAACCCTAAAATTGAAGGAATATCAAAGAAAATCTAATTTATCAATATATTGGTATTTGTTAGTAAAATATACGTAATAATAAACATTATCACCAAATTTGAAGTTCATAGGTCAATGGGCAGTTAAAACATACTTTGGTTTTGAAAATTGCAATGCTTGTAAAAGGCTGCTAAGTCTTAAGTAACAACATAAAATAACATCAACATTGTACACTTAGTTCGCAATAAAATTTTGACTTTGACTTTGTAAAAAAGCTGACTTTGGTTGCTTCTCATTCCTTTGCTTTCCAATATATTTTTAAACAAAAAATTCGGTGTTTATATACTCAACGAGGTCTAAACAGCGATACCACACGCCCATCGTGTGGTATCGTAGGCCAACAATCTTTTTTCACTCCTTCCGTTAACTGTATGGGAGCCCCCTTATAAATAAATGAATGTATATATTTTGACAATTTGCATGGCTTTGGGGCAACAAGATTCTTGTACTATGAAAATTTGAAGATTGCAGCTCCAACCGTTTGGCTGTAAAACCCGTGTGACAGACGGACGAAGTGCATAAGATTTGCGTTACCGAATGTTAAAAGTAATGACTTTGAAATAATATTGAACAAGGAGAAACTAGAAATCGTCGAAAACGCGGTTTTCCTGGGAATCACGCTCGACTCGAGGCTACAATGGGGCGTCCTCATTTAACATCTCTGACAGGACGGCTTAGTTCAGCAGCATATGCTGTCAGAAAAATCCGTCAATTTACTGATGTACATACCGCGAGGCTGGTCTATTTTAGTTACTTTCATAGTATCATGTCTTACGGTATTTTGCTATGGGGACGGGCTGCAGACAAAAAGTCTATTTTTATTCTGCAGAAAAGAGCTATCAGAGCCATATACAATCATCGGCACGGTTCTTGAGCGCTGAGCTTCACGTGCGCAAAAGTGAATTATTGGGTCCCTCTGGTGGTATGAAGTGAGGCGCGGGGGCGGGGAAAGTGCAGTGATTGGCCCGTAGCGTATCGCGTCATAGCCGTCAGTCGTGATTCGTTCTTTACTCTTGTTGCATGTACCTCACGACGACGAGTACAATGCCGGCCAATTTAATTGCTACAAATTTTTAAACTGCATCATTTTAAATTATCTGGTAAGTTAGAACTCAAATATGTTATGTGATTTTTTTATTAATTAGACCTTTGTTATAATAATAAAAGGTGATATTTATCGAAAATATAGCAGGAAAAAAATTAATGTCAGTTTGTAATTATAGCAAAACTATTATTTTTCATTACTAACTATACTACTATACTTACAAACTATATTGTTTTTCATTTCATTAATGAACAAATGAAATTAGAGGTCAAAAATGTTAACAAAAAAAAGTATGTAGGTACGTTGTAGATTTTTTAGTAATTTTTGACAAACTATAAGAACTAAGTTATAATTTTAAATTAGAAATACTTTTGTTAGTTACCTTTTTTTTTGATCTCAATTTCCATTTCTCAATTTAATAAATCATTATTTAATCTTATAAGTAATAGCCCAAGAGCCCACGACGGCCAGACCTTCCTTATTTTATAAAAGTTGAAATTTTCTCTGTACATGTCTCCTATACAGGTAAGAACGACCAGCGACTATAGAGTTTGGGTTGTGGTTACCTGGGCAGGTAACAGGTAGTAAAGGTGTATAAAATAGTACTTAAAATTTGTTAGAGCATAAAGCTCAATTTTTTTATATTTTCTTCGGGATAACTTTAGAAATCTCGTCATCCATTGCCGGACACTTATGACAGTTGCTACCCCTTGCCAGACACCCCTAAACTTTGATAAATTACAATTATACTTTCGTTATAGTATAAAAGCTAAATTTTATATATGTTACTTGGGGACCTATAAAAAGATGTTACCTCAATAGCCGGACAGTTTTCATGGTTTTTACATCTTGCCAGACACATCGAAAGTCTACTGTAGGTGCGAGCGCGAATGCTTAGTCGATTACTATTTTTTAAGATATCTAATAAAAAATAATTTTATTACGTTTATAGCCATGTTGTATAAAGTAAAAAATATTAGTTTAATATCATAAAAATATAATAAAAAGTATGATTACAGGTAAAAAAAATATTTAAACTTGTTTATTAATTGAAGCATTGTCGTCGATGTTTTCATTTTCTTCATCACTACCTACTACTCCAGTCGATGGCATGATCGTCCTCAACATCACCTTCTTCGTCAGTTTCTGAAAGAAAAATAAGCAAGTTTATACAATTATGAATAATTAAAAAATTATGTATCATAATTTGTCATAATAATTATATACCTGATTGAGTTTTGAGTGAATCACTAACATAACTCGGTAGTTGATCCCCTTCAAATCATTTGAACTGGTATTTTTCATCTTTTAATACCGTGCCGTTATTGTCTGGTTGATATGTGGTTGGCTTTTTCAAATGAGCATTATTCCAAATGGTACATAAATAATTTGCTCGCAGAAATTGCTGCAGTAGCTCGCTTTTGCAAGGTGGTAGGTTGCTAGCCTCAAAATTTCGCAACTTCTTTCGGTCAAAAGCTTCGTTTACATCGGAGACTGTGTACGAGTCGATGAATATTTGAAGTCTAGCGGCATCAACATTAGGGACATTGTAGACATTGCATATAAATCTCTGAATAATATTAAAGATGTTTTGTTGATGATTTAGATTTTCAATTAATTCGTTGTTGCCGAAGTTCTTGAAAGCTTCCTTAATATCTTGTATGGTTTTAATTTTCCATTTCTGAAGAGCGCAGGATTAAAATCACAACCTGTGATGGCATGAAATCAGGTAAGTAAGGTGGCAGGTAAGCTCTGACAAATTAACAGTCCCAACTCTGCATGTATTTTGGTTAGGTCCACATACCTTAAATTATTGCTAGTGCCTGTAAGCATCCAAACAACCGAATCACTTTTAAGGTGATGCATGTTACCAAGCATTATAGCCGCAATATCGGTATCAGCACTTCTTATTACTATTTCTGCTGGAAAGTTGATGTTACATGCATGATATACTATCTTCGTATCTGCTTCCTCGTGTGCTGGGCATGACAACTCTTCATCAATCCTTGAGACAACTTTATTGGAATTATCAACAGTGAAAGAATGACACTTTCTGAAATTGATGTAGGTATATTGTTTTGTTGCCAATAAATGGCACCACTTCATCAGTAGCCCAATGTGAAATAAAAAAATTAACTAAAGCTTCTTTGAAATTTAAATTTTTCAACTCTTTCGCGAAATCACTTGGTCGAATTTGTTCGGGCCCAGTTATAGAGTATTCCAATTGCGCGGATTCTTACCGTTGGGAATGCTCATAATCTTTGATCGATGGAGTAAAGTATTGATCAAAGATCCCATCAATTCTCGAAGCTTGAAATTGAGTAGCCATTTGCAACAATTTTTTTGAAATATTGCCAAATGTTTTTGGAACATTTTTCATTGTATGCAGTAGGAAGAAGCCGTCAATTATTATAACATCTATATGATGTGGTTGCCCATGCTGGACCTCTTTCTCTAGACATTTCATCAGAGTTGTTACCTCGCGCTCGCACCTACAGTGGACTTTCAATGTGTCTGGCAATATGTGAAAACCACGAAAACTGTCCGGCTATTGAGGTAACATCTTTTTATAGGTCCCCAAGTAACATATATAAAATTTAGCTTTTATACTATAACGAAAGTATAATTGTAATTTATCCAAGTTTAGGGGTGTCTGGCAAGGGGTAGCAACTGTCATAAGTGTCCGGCAATGGATGACGAGATTTCTAAAGTTATTCCGAAGAAAATATAAAAAAATTGAGCTTTATGCTCTAACAAATTTTAAGTACTATTTTATACACCTTTACTACCTGTTACCTGCCCAGATAACCACAACCCAAACTCTATAGTCGCTGGTCGTTCTTACCTGTATAGGAGACATGTACAGAGAAAATTTCAACTTTTATAAAATAAGGAAGGTCTGGCCGTCGTGGGCTCTTGCTCTATAAGAAATTACGTAGACCGTAACTTAGAAAAATAAATAATAAACGGGTGTGCGTTTTATTTGTCATAAGTGTACGATGCGCAAAGCGATCCCCACTCTTCCGCCGAGCGCTCAAGAACCGTGCCGGTATCTGTACAATCTTCGCAGGCGCGATTCTCTTAGGGAATTATTTAAAGATATAAACATCATGACGGTACCTTGTCAATACATTTATGAAAATATAATGTATGTCCGGAAAAATATTCATCTTTTTACTAAAATAAGTGATAGGCACAATTTTAATACTAGAAATAAGGACAAGTTAGATCAACCTCGATTCAGGTTAGCTAAAGTAGCTAGCTCTTTTATGGGGTACTGTGTAAAATTTTATAATAAAATTCCACTAGAAATTCTCCAATTAAACGAGTCAAAATTTAAAACAAGCATTAAACGCACACTATGTAGACAAGCATTATTATAAATTGGAAGATTATCTCCTTGATAAAAATGCTTGGCTAAATGCCGGTCCTGCTCCACAGCCACATACATTTGTAGCTACAAATTAGTTTATATTGGAAGAGATGCTGCTGCCCTTTTCGTATTGTTGTTTTCAGTGTTTTATTTTTATTTCATTTGTTTATTAACAATAAATTATTCTTATTCTTATTCTTAAATAATAGCATTGTATAATGTAGAAGCACTTTTTTTTCAAATTTGTGAATGTGAAGTACCATGGAGCATTTTTATTAGGTTACAACTTTTTATTTTTTTATTTTGACATTGCGAGCATGGCAGTTAAGAGTTTGTCATGCTCACTCAAATGTCTCGCTCGTCATCTCTTAGCTGCCAGTGGCTTAATTCAGTTTCTATCTTTTAATATTTTATTTTTATTATTATCTACATTGTGCTCACATAATAGAAGCAACAAGAAATATGTAACCAAACATTATATGTAACACATATGATTTAAAAGAGTGTCCATGGAGTTTCTTGCACGTTCTTCTCCATAGAGATCTACTCTTTGGAACGTGCAATTTAGCTTCACTTGTTTATTTGACTGACCGACATTTTGACAATTCAAAAGTGCCTGTAATTGGTCTATTTCAAATAAACGTTTTTGATTTTGACTTTGACATGTGAGTGACAGCAATAGGGTTCCGTTTGGACCATTCGGGTAAACCCAAAAAAAGTAAAGACATTAGGTATTAGTCCCTAAAATATTTAGAAACTAGCGTCTGACAACGGCTTCGCCCGCGTTAAAACTGTTTTATGATCCCAAGGGAACATTATACCGGGATAAAAAAGGTCTACGTGCTAGACTATTACCTATTTTGTGTCAAATTTCATCCAGATCCGTTCAGCCGTTCTGGCGTGATTGAGTAACAAACATTTATCCACACACACATCCATCCAAACTTTTATTACCTTTATTTATTTATAAATAAAATACTTCATTAAAAAAAAATTAAGACAAGCTTTTTTCGTATTCTTCTCAGCAAACCCTTTCATTTGATACCCAAAAAATTAACGTGACAAATTGACTTGACAGTGCACAAAAAATTAACTAGTTCGCCATCTTGGGCCGTCCGCCATATTGGATTTAGAATAACGTCACTTAGCTAACCATGCATTGTCATCCAAACTAAACGTTTATGCAAAATTTCATCTTAATCGGTGGAGGAAAACTGCTTTAAAATTCAGTAGCAAGACTTGACCCGAACACACTTAGACACTTACATACATACATTACAAGCTAAATAAAAGCTTGAAAAATAAATAATAGTTTTAAAAACTAAAAAAACACGCTTTATTAGAAAACCAAACTAAAAAATCGAATATAATTTTCAATAGATTTAAATTAAGAATAGTGCGATTAACAAAAAAAAATAATGTAAAAAAGCGTGGGGTGCTTGACGTCAATTTTTATAATTTTTATTGACAGATATTGGTAAAAGTAGAGTCATTTTGAAAATATCTTCAAAATGACACCGTAACAAAATCCGATACCTGAACAGTTTTGTTCCTGGCTTCAAGTTCCACTATCTGACGATGCTGCAACATATTGGCTTGGCAAGTGGCGAGGTAGCTGCGTCGAGCCTGGATAGCTTTGTGCCATACGCCGTTAGCTTGCTCCACGAAAGCCAAGTCCTGGACCAATGCTCTCATCTGCGAAACAAGGTATATCTCAATTTATTTGAGTTGGGTTTCAATGCTTTCTTTCATACACATGTTTTACCGTCAACTCAATAGTCAATCCCTTTGTAGATAGCCGTTTAATCTTTCATACAATACACAGTATCTATCAATATTTTTTTTGCTTCACTGATTTTTGTAGCTTGTATTAAAAACTTTCCTCACGATAATTATGTTCCCCATTCTACCGCATCACACGGCCAAGTTTGTGGCTGTTTTCATTATAATGGTAGGTTACTTACCCTAATCTCGTTCTCAATTTTGGTCCTTCTCAGCTTGCACATAGTGGCCCACAAATGTTCGTCTAACACTGCTGGCATATTACTTATATGGTCCAGCTGATCTACCCTGTTAATTGGAATGAAATTACAGTGGTTACAATATTGTAGTGGATGTGAAGTGAGGCCGATAAGTGAAGCGGTGATCGCGTACCGGTAGTTACCGCGTGGGAAGATCTTGCTATGACCTACAGCTGCATTGTGTAAGTGAATTCGCCAAGGCAAAAGGACGCATTCATTGGTGAAGAATTGAAGATACTCTTTTAGAAAGAGTCCAATAATTTTGAATACCTAATTATTTAAAGAGAATTTGTCATACTCTTTCATGGGATCATACCAACTCTTTGCCTTGCCGAATTTACTAAAGCAATTAGGCTGGTGGGCCTGAATTTCATAAGATAAATCTGTCGAAAACACATAATCGAGAGAAGGAAGCTCATATGTTGTAAAAAATGAGTCTTTTCAAGGCTTTATTGAAGGTCACAGGAATCCATTGGATGCGCGAAGCGTATGAGTCGTTGCTGTGTAGACTTGTGTCCAGTGGACGTCTTTCAGCTGAATGATGATGACGATGACTTACCCCTTGAAGTAGTCGACACAGTCGTAGTGTAGCAGCGGGGGACGCACTCCGGTCGCCACGGCGTTCGCCAGCTCGTACAACACTACCGGGATCATCGTCACGCGCTGGTGCCACTTCGGACGCTTCCTGATAACGTGACAGACAGTATCATACAATTAGAGATGTCACTCACACGGTGTTATGAGTCGTGTGACGATTCGGCATTGAAGCAGAGTGTTATTTTAATCTTACTCCTCCTCAAGATTAAGAGTGTCCTTCTTCTTCTTCGTCTACATTATTTAATATAATATTTATAAGAGGCTATTGCAATGTTTTCTCTCTCTAGACCAGGGATCACCAATTACATTCATGTGGGAACCGTTTTTTACCGACTTCAAATAAAAAGAGGTAATCAATTCGACACGTATGTATGTTATATAGTTGGAACTGTACAATTTTCATATATGTTATTCTATGTAGACTCCTAAACACGAGTGTCATATTTCATAAGTGTATGTACGTTTATATGTATGTATGTTTGACCACGCATTTCTCCGAATCTACTTAGCGCATCGTGATCATTATTTTTGTGTTGGATTGAGTATCTCTTAACTTAGGGAATATTATTTTTTTCTATCAAAAACGGACCAGCAGTTTTCAAGATATAGAGCATCCAACCGAACTCTTCAGTGACAAATAGCACGAATGTGTAAATTGAGTTATTATGGATGTTTTGTCAATCCTTTAGGTACCTTTCTATAGAAATTGCTCATTTTAGTGATGGTGTACTAAAACTAAAAAGGGAGAAATAGAAACGGTTTTACAATAAATAAACCGACTTCAAAAGCAAAACACTCAAAAGTGCAAAATAACTTTCGTTTCGGAAGTCGATGTTGCAAAACGATAAAAACATGAGGTACGAAAGACACCCACGAAATAATTTTTGTTTACCGATAGGCTCGCGTTTGACCACTGTCTCACTGAATTGTCAGCTATGATGTGGTCGAAGGTGAAGCACGCTTGCCTATTCACTCTTGACTTAAAGACCCCTAGGCTGTAGCTATCAGTAACACAGACAGCAGGCAAGGAGACGGCAGGGCAAGCTTGTTTGCAATCAATTACTAGTAAAAAAAATATTATGAAAACAAAAAACCTGACAGCTAAAAATAAAAAAAATAACTGAAAAGGTAAAAAGCTACTGTTAAAAATTAATTAACTGAAGAGGTGCTGTCAGCGGTGACAAACGAAATTTTGGTCGGTTTTCTATAATTTTTGTTTGTCCCCGCCTGCAGCATCTCATAATATTTAATGTATAAATCTCATAATATTATATCTAGTACTTGTTTTTCTCTTTTCAGTTAATACATTTTTAGCAGTCGGGTTTATTCTTATAATAATTGGTTTTATTTCAGACTTTTTATACGAATCCAAAGACACCTCACTTATGTCATAATCCGTCAAACCGTTTGGGCTGTAGTGTGCTATAGAAATGGACAGATATACATACGCTTGAAAGGCATTACCCTCCCGCAGTCGGGTTAAAATATGATTACTTAATAATCGTCGATTGTAACACAAGTGTATTATAGATCAAAATTAATAGTAATAAAAAATATGATCGGATCAACACTCAATCCTAATCCCAGCTTACTTGAAGAACTTATAAGCCTGCTCAACAATGATCGGCGACATATCAGCGAAGTGGTTCTTGAAGGTCTTGTCCAACTGTCTGTCCTTGGCGTTGAGGGCGTCGTACGCGCTCTGGCACTCCACGCTCTGCGCCTGTATCTCTGTGAATTCGCCATTCAGATGTTCCACCTGTTGCTCATAGAGAGCTACGTCATCTCTGGAGATATAAAAAGAGCTTTCAATAAGGTTCATCAACAAGGCAGATTTTTTTAATTAATTACATTTCCCAAAGGATAGGCAAAGGTTAATAAACATACAATTTTTTTTTCTTGTCTCTATAAGTGGCGAAGTAATATGATGGCCAATGATAAATAGAGACAGCATTACATGCGTCTGACGTCACACGATAGTCACCCCATAGTGACTTCGAGCCATTCCGTCCAAACTACGTTTCGATTGACAACGATAGAAAAATATGGAATCGTTTAAAACAAGCACCTTAAGTAAGACTTTAAGGAGTCCAGCACCCTAATTGTGTAAGTTCAAAGAGTAGGGTACCTACGGGTATGGATTGTTTCCCTTGCATTCATTGCTTCATATGGTCAAAAATCCGTCTACTCGACAGCGTAAAACACGCAATGAATATTGTTGAGTTACCAAAATGAAAAGGAAGGAGAGTGCTCCGCGCTGTTAAAACAGATTCTTAATTAGGATGCAGCTGTGCCAGTTTCGCTGGTAGGATGCAATGCGGGTAGAGCGCTCCGACTGAATTTCCTTGGTTAATTAAAAAGTTATAATTCGAGGTTTGGCTCTCGCCTATTTCCTCCAGTATTGGACAAATTTGAAAGATACTTATTCCATAAATGAAATGAAAATAATATAATGTCGTGTGTTGTTTAAGTATTTTTTTGTTCTTTTATGGTATGCGTCGTGCCTGGCGCAAATAAAAAATTTTTCTTTCTTTATAGTTGTCAAATTTGTAGGTACTCTAGGAGGAATACTCTGTTGACAGCGCAATTTTGAGCATTTTTTGAGGGTTCTAATGCTTCTAACATATTGTATCATCAAAAAGGAAAACATAGGGGCATAGTATATATCTTTCTTTTTCAATTAAAGGAATATCTTTTAAATTGGTCCGATATTGGAGGAGGAAATAGGCGAGAGCCAAACCTAGAATTATGCCTTAATACTTAGGATATTCTGTCGGATGTGTGCGATCGCATTTTCTCTTATTGCTAACACTGACACCCACTTAACAGACTGGCGATATTGAAAACTTCACACTTAACATTGAAATTTGTAATTTATCATGTCATCTACATGGCTATGCTAGTATTATACTATCATGCAGCATAAATATCCTAGTCATACCTCATTTCCTCTAATTTCTCCGCCATCACAATTCGATCCAGGTTAATCCTGCGCAAGCGCTTAAGGTTGAGATACTCTTGACCAATGATGGAGTCCACCTTAATTTTCAGAAGCCAGGTATCTCGCACCTATAAAATAAAAAGACGTGTTGGAACTGATGTTACAGCCAGTTTTAACTTTTAAAGATGTTACCTAAAGCCTGAAATTATCCCAAGCAAACTTACTGCCCGGATAACGTATGACGGTAACGTAACTTGTGTGCAAATTTTCTTCCAAATCTGTTCAGCTGATTAGACGCGCGAGATTGATACTAGTTTCTACCCTCGACTTCGCCCGCTTAAAAAGTGGTTTAACATCCCATTGCAACACACTACCCGTATAAACACCATCATTTGTCCTTCCAGCGGTCTCAAACTATCTTCATACCAAAACTCATCTAAATCAGTTTAGCTGTTTGAAAAGGTAACAAACATACAAACAGAAATACTCTCGCATTTATAATATTAGCCAGCGCAGCGGTTTCACCCTATGAATGTCATAAATTATCCCAAAGGAACATTTGCCCGGGATAAAAAGTATCCTTAGTGCTATTCCAGACTATAATTTATCTCTGTGCCAAATTTCATCCAGATCCGTTCAGTAGTTTTTGCGTGAAAGAGTAACAAACATACAAATACACCCACAAACTTTCGCCTTTATAATATTAGTGTGATATAAATATGGTAGGATGGATTGGATCACCTTCATGTTGAACTTGACGATGCCTTCGTTGAGCACCTGCGACAGCTTGGCGTACTCCGCGTGCAGCATCTTGCGGTACTTGTCTCTCTCCTCGTTGCGGAAGGCGACCTTCTTTTCATAATCGAACACTTGCCGAAGATCATCCTCGTTGAAGTTCTCCGGCTCTTTCTCCAGCTAGAGGGTTATATGGTAATGAGGTTGTTGTCTGTTTCTAGTTCATCATCATCATCGTTTGAGTCTAAAGGCGTCCGCTGCTGGACAAAGGCCTTCACCAAGTGTCACCACATCGATCGATCCTATGCGTCTCGCATCCATCGTATTCCCGCAGCCTTATTGCGTAAGTGAATTCCGAAAGGTAAAGGGTATGACTTCATGAAAGAGTATAACAAATCCTCTTTAAATAATTAGGTATAGCCAAAAACTATTGGACTTTTACGAAAAGAATATCTTCACCAATGAAAGCGTCGAATAATTTTTGCCCAGCCGACTTCACTTACGCAAGTAGGCTGCACAGGTCATCGGTCCACCTAGAGCTTATAGGTTTGATGGAATTTACCTATAAGCTCTAGGTGGAGCCAAATGTATGGATTTAATGATTGAAATTTTCAGAAATGATAAAGTTTGGATTTTCTAAAACAGTTTTGACACGATGGTTGTAATGACAACTGTCATTGAAAAGACAAAACCGCTGAATGACGGGTGTCTTATAACGTAAATATTTTGGTAGTATTGTGGCTGCATCACTTGCTTAAGAAACCCAAGCTTTACTGGAGGTTGCAGGTCAAGATCTTAAACGCGGGCAATAGAACTTTGTGCATGAAAATGAGCAATCTTTTCACAGGAGACATTTGACGAGAGAAACTGATCCGCAGCCGTATTGCGTAAGTGAATAAGGCAATGCAAAGAGTTTAACCGCTATCCAATCGACCAAATCAACCAATCACGGACAGACGGAAATCCACATCGCGTCATTCGTCTCGCATATAATTGGTCGATTGGATAGCGGTGAAACTCTTTGCGTTGCCGTATTCACTTACGCAATACGGCTGCCGGTTTCTTAGCACCCACGAAATATAGCTGAAAGTCGTTCAATACTGGACATAGGCACCCCCAAACCCAGGCAATATACATACATAAACTTACGCATTTTTCCATGGGGGTAGGCAGATAGTACCTACAGAACGCACCTGCTATGATCCTTACATAATTCTTTTGCTTCACTCACGTTCATACATCTAGTCATACACGCATGCCGGTTATGAGTAGGTACTGCGCACTTTCCCTTTCTGAAGAACATCACCCAATAAGTTCTATATATATGTCCTTCTAGAGCTTACCTTCCCGGCGTTTCCATTCACGTCTGCCTTCAGCCTAGTAAATAGGGTTTTTTAACCGCCTTTCATTAATCCAGGAAATAATAGGTCAAATGAATGTAATTATGTTTTCAAATAGTTAAAGGAGTGTTATCAGACCATGCACAGCGGCTTCGGGATAGGTTTCTTGATCTCTTCATGCCACAGCTTCTCCAGAACACCGTCCATCATTTCCATGAGCGCCCTCTCGCGAAAGTCGTCCTTGGGGCCAGGGTCCGGCGGGATGATCACAATCTGACTCGGGCTGATGTACGGCTCGATCGAGCACTGCGCAACAAATATTACAGTGATTTTCAAAGTGGGGGGCGTGACAACTTACTTTATAAGTTAAATCTGAGTCCTGAGAACCTGAGTTCGCGGGGCGGGCAATTATGTTATACATACATATATACGTTTTACCGACGTCTGCGCGGTAATACAAACACAAGCTGACCATTATGTTTAAATCTTTCTGACAACGGGGTCATATAATATATATCTCTGTGATCTTTTAACCTACTCAGTGACAGAAATGAAAGTTCCAAGTTCCATTGGTCCTATGTAGGTAGCTAAAGTAAAATATCTCCAAGTTTTTATTTCTTTATAATGAGTATGAGGCTCTATTGGTAAAATCTCAATGGGGCGGGTGCAGAACACTCCGTCGCCTGCGCAAACTTGATTTTACTATGATCTACGTTGTGCACATTCTTCTATTCAAACCAGAACTGGGAATCTTGTCAGAAGCATACTTGTTCTTGCGCCAAAACAACCCCTACTCTTCCTTTCTTAATCTTTTATTCCTTTCAGACCTAATGCAAACACAAATATTAAAAATAGATGTGAGGATAATCATCAGTCAGCCTATCCAGACCACAGTATTGCCTCGCTGTGATTGACTTAGCACAGTTTTCGGGAAAAGTTCATGTTCCAGTTCATTACCATCTTATATGAAAAATTGATTGCTTACGGTAGATAATGCCCTACCAGCCTCATTTATGTCCTGTGATTGGCAGTAGACAGACTGACGTTGGTGAGGCTTGGTTACTAAATTCTTAGCCAAGTCACTACTAGATTCTACCAGGGTTATAGCACAGTATAATTATGGACAAAGTTATAGTTACCTCTTCAGGCTCTACTTTGATAAGGTTCTGCACATGTTCCTCTTGCCTCCATTGCGGATTCTTGATCTGGATCGTCAAATGATGGAAGCTGCCTCGCAAGTCGGATAATTTGTTCAGTTCTGAAAGATCACAATGTTTTGTTATTTATACATTTCCACTTCGATGTTACTGTTAGTGTTGCTATATATAATTTATTATCTATGCTAGCTGGATGATCATATTAATCTATCCCCATCTGGGCCTTGGATTTGGAAATCAGCTTTAGCTTCAGAACCTGAAGTTTACGCTATTTAGGTACATCAATATGTCATTATTAATTTCGTGAGACCTAACCGACGAAATCCATCTAAATTAGTTTATCAAGGTCTGGATAAAATTATCTACGCCTGTGTCTACCGTTCGCACAGTGGAGATCAGGAGACAACCAGGCTCATAGCGTACCTCAGTGAGGCGGCTGATGCGGCACAGCAGCGGTACCCTTCCGCCCAATTAGTGTTACTGGGGGACTTTTATGCCCACCACCAGGAGTGGCTCTTCCCATACCAATGCACTGATCATGCTGGACGGAAAATGGGTAAGCTTTCGCTAGCGCTAAACCTCACCCAGCTGGTCCAGAGGGCAACGATTCGCACACGGCGAATTTCTTGGACTTTCTGCTGTCAATAGATCCAGACAGATACTCTGTGTCGATAACTTCACCTTTGTTTAGTGTCGACCCTGTCTGGTGAAGTCCGTGTCCATCTATTCCCCACCCGATCAGCTCAAGAAGCCGAGGAGGGGTTTGGCGGTACAAGTCAGCAGATTGGGAGGGTATGCGATCTTTCTTCGCGTGCTATCCTTGGCAGCCTAATTGCTTTTCTTCGACTGATCCATCTTCGTGCGCGGACGCCGTGACGGATGTGTTGCGTCAAGGAATGGAGTACCACATTTCGTTCACTGACGTATCAATGTGTTGCGAAGACCGGCCATGGTTTGACGTCGAATGTAAGCGCGCCGACGCGCTTAAACATGAGGCGTACCTGGCTTGGGTCGACACTCGATCGCGCAAGGCGGTGACGTGGCTCAGAAGCTCGCGCAAGGTGTTGCGAAGAGCTCAGTTCGAGCACATTGGCCGAATAGGGACCAAACTTGCTTCATTTCCAGCAGGTAGTAAAGCGTTTTGGGCCCTGGCTAAGTTGTTCGACTCGAACTTCTGCCGTCCCTCTCTACCACCACTGTTGAAACCCGATGGGTCGCTGGCGTACTCCGCTGAGGAAAAAGCAAATTTATTTGCCTCTCTTTTTGCGGAATCTTCACGTCTGAATCCTGGTGACGCGCGGCCCCCTCCTTCTCCTGATGGATGCGAGACGAGCCGCCGAAATCGGTCTACTGGGGATCTTCTAGCGTATACCATTCACATCTGGAGTGAGGCCATTGAGAACCACGGGGAAGCGCTTGCCGTCTCCCTCGACATCTCGAAGGCTTTTGACAGGGTCTGGCACGAAAGCCTTATTGGTAAGCTTCCTTCATTCGGTCTGCCGGTCTGTGTGATTGGATTGCAGACTTCCTGAGAGATCGGTCCATTCAAGTGGTTATCGATGGCTTCTCGTCGGACCAATTGGATTTTAATGCCGGGGTCCCTCAGGGGTCGGTACTCTCAGCAACTTATTTCTTGCTTCACATTAACGATCTGCTAAAACCTTTGGGTATGCAGACGGCGGCACTGTTGCTGAGAGATACTTGTCTAACGGTCGAGCTACCGGGCCTCAGATCCAGTCTCTCCGGGAGGCCATAGTGGAGCGCGTGAACCTGTCCTTGCAGACAGTCTCCGAATAGGGCGATGCCAATCAGGTCAGGTTTTGTGCTGCTAAAACCCAGACGTGTCTTTTTTCCGCTAAAAGGAGCCAAATTCAGCCGGCTCCAACTTTCCGATAGGTGACCGTGCCAATAACTGACCATCTTGAGCTTCTTGGCGTTATGTTGACATCGACTCTCAATTTTGGCCCATACATTGAGGAAAAGGCTCAGCTGGCAAAAAGCTGGGGATCATTGCAAAGGTTAGAAGGTACTTCACGCCAGAACATCTGCTCAGCTTTTATCAAGCGCAAGTTCGATCATGCATGGAGTACTGTTCTCATCCCTGGGACGGTTCTGCCAAATACCAGCTTGATGCACCAGAGTCGATCGAAAAGCGGGCCAAGAGGCTCATCGGCAATGAGGCACTGGTTAAGTCATAGCTCGAGAGCCTTGTACATCGCCGCCGAGTTGCCAGCTTGTCGCTTTTTTATCGGTTACATTTCGGGGAGTGTGCGTTGGAATTGCATGATCTAATTCCACCTAGCCCGTTTCATCATCGGACTACCAGACGTACGGCGGTGCGCCATCGGTAAATGGTGGACATCCCACCAATACTCTATTTCCACCCATATTCGTACAGCTAAGGAGTGGAATTCCGCGCCGGAGTCTGTTTCCCTATTGCTACAATCTAGGGGTATTTAAGTCAAGAGTGAATAGGTTACCGTACTTCTAGGCAAGCGTGCTTCACCGTCAACCACATCATCGCTTACCATCAGGCGAGATAGTGGTCAAGCGCGAGCCTATTAGTATAAGAAATGTTGTGGATGTCGAGTTGTGTAGGACATCGGCAACGCATGGGAGGAGTCCAAGGTCTGGCAGAAATCGTCCAGCGGTGAGATGGACAGACGACATTGTTGCCAGCGCGCGACGAACCAACCTGTGCCCAACAGCCTGAAGCGTTAGTGAATTTAGCAAGGCAAAGTGTTTGACCCCATAGATTGACATGACGGAAAACCACTCTTTTATCTCGCATGTGATTGGTCAATTGTTCATACTCTTTTATGGGGTCAAACCCTTTGCCTTGCCGAATTCTCTTACGCAAATAGGCTGCTGCGCGAGACTGCTACAGTGTGGAGATTGGCACAAAAAGCATAGGCTCAGCATTTGGTGAAGTTGAGCCAAGGTTTTTTTTTAATTATTATTATTAGGCTCGCGCGTGACCACTATCACACCTGATGGTAAGAAATGATGTAGGCGACGGTGAAGCACGCTTGCCTAGAAAAAACCCCTAGTGATACTTCTTCTTTTTTCTTCGTGAGAGGATGTGGCCACCTCTGGGGTCAGAGTTAATTAAGCCACCTCTGGGGAACCCCACAGGCCACTGACTTGGATATTTCAAACATAATTCCAGCAGCCTAATTGCGTAAGTGAATTCGGCAAGGCAAAGGTTTTTGACGCCATCAATCGACCGACCGACATGCGAGATGAAAGACGCGATATAGATTTCCGTCTATGTGATTGGTCGATTGATGGCGGTAAAACCATTTGCCTTGCTAAATTCACTTACGCAATTAGCATGCAGGTGTCCTGACGATTTTAAGTGAGTGAATGTTATTGTTATGTGTTGATAGTGATGATAAAGAAATATATAAAATAACCTTCAATAATGAAGCGGAGCCTGTCGTTCCTCTCGGATACGAGACCCAACTCCCGCTTCTTCAACACAAACAACTCGTCGAACTGCTTGTTGAACCAAAAGCGCATGTTCTGCGCGTTCAGCTGCAAAAAGAAGCGTCAGGCAGGCTTATTGACCGAATAAATAACCTATCAGTAGTAGACCTGAGTTTGATTGGTAGTGTCCATTTTGGTAGAAGGGCAAATTAGACTATTGGATTTTTTTTTTCTCGAAAGTCAAAAGACATTGTTGCAGTGTGACAAAAATCTGTTTCGACGCATTAAAAGTCTTAAAAATTTCAATGGTGTACATGTACAGTAAAGCAAGTTGATTCATGAACCATTCTATAATTTGTTTGGAACCTTCAAAACATGAATGTTTTCTTGTATTACCATTAATGGTGCACATACCTAAGACGTTTTATGCCAGCGACTTTGCCCGCATGAATGTCGAAAATTCCAAGGGAACCTATTCCCGGGATAAAAAGTATCCTGTGTGCTATTCCAGACTATAATCTATCTCTTTGCCAAATTTCAACCAGATTAGAAAGAGTATCAAACATAGAAACACATACATCATCATCCTTAACGGGGTGGAAATGGGGATGGAAGTTTGTATGGTGAACTAAGCATTTCTCAAGTAAGGCGGCCCATTATTTACATAAAAAAATAGGATATGAAGTATTATTACTACGCAGATGAAGTCGCGGGCAACAGCTAGTATAATATAAAAACTATGTCAATGCGGGCAATACGGTCGTGCAATTTCAAGCATTGTGCACATTACAACAGATTTTTAATTGCAAAAAAATATTTTATACCATTCCCCCTCTAAAAAGCTTATTTTATTCACTGAAAACAGTGAATAAAAAGCACTTTTAATCACTGTTTTGGTGTTTGAATTTAGAACACGCAAATATATATTCTACCTCCATCTCAATGCTATACAACCTCCTTGCGCATAAATTACTCGATACAAACTTCTTGTGCAAAGAATATTCGAATTTCAAACTCCTTTGTCGATATAATTTTTAGTATATTTAGAATTTTAATAATGATATTGATTTTGGTCTAGGAAGTTTAGTGAATATTTATTTGGATTGTAATTCTAATATAAATTGAATTGGTGTTTAGTTAATTATAATTATGTAACGTAACGGAGGTGGCCACTGGCGTCTGAAATACCCCTAGCTCAGCTTAAATTTACAAATATTGTGAAAACCTGAGGTTTCTCATTTTTCGTAAATTTTGAAGGTAATAAACCATTTATTTATTTATTATTATTCCTTGTGCTTTTTGCTTTAATCTGTCTTTTTCTCGTTGTCATGGTATAAAATATAGTATGCAACTCTTGAATAAAACGGATTTATATCGAGGGCCTTGAATCACTCGCGTCACTCAGGATTCTAACACTTGAATCACTCGCTATGCTCGTGATTCAAACATCATGAATACACTCCCTACGGTCGTGATTCAGTCGTTAGAATCCTTCACTTGTTCGTGATTCATCTATGGCCCTCGCTTTAAATCCGTCCTTTATTCACTAGTTGCATAATATACCTACTATTTTGGAGCAGAAATTATGTTTCGAACTTGAAATTAACTATCGTCCAGCACTATTTGCTTTATAAAACAGTACAGAAGAATATAGAAAGAAGTATAGAAGAATATTTTATTTAAAAAATATATACGAACTACTTCGATTATAGAAGCTTAATCCTAAATTAAAAGTAAAATGCCAAATAATAAAAAGTCAAATAAATATTAAAATGGTGCCATGTCATTAAAATGACAGCGAGGTAGTTAAATTAATTGTCACTGTTTAATTAAATCGATAACACGTTTTTTGCTAAGGAAATATACATTTAAGTAAAATTCGACCTTATTGTATTAGAATATCTTAAATAAAATACGCTTTTGATGGGTCATGAATTAATCCTGTCGACTCTACACTAGTCCGCACAACAGAGTTAGCACTTTGATCTTGGGTATTATAGTTCTCGCCAAACTTCTTGGCCACCCTGAAGTATGCTACAATGGATGCGCAGTAGTAAATCTCATACAAAACAGCACCGTTTCGTGTCTTGCGCATCGTAAAGCCAACTTCAGGGCGACTTAGAAGTTTGGCGGGCAATTTAGTTCTAGACTAGCTTGGTTCGGATTTTCAATAGAATACGAGTCCAGCTTATATTGGTTTTGTGACCGGTCGACTGTACGTTGAACTTTTTTTATTGCCTACAACGTTCCACTGCGGGACAAAGGCCTCCCTCAAATCCTACCAGGTATTCTTTTCAAGACCCATTTCGAACCAGCTCTTAAACTTACTTTAACAATTTCGTAGAGCCAGTTCATTTGCAGGAAGCTGTATGCCTCCAACTGCGGGATCATGTACTTGGGGATGGTCACGAAGCGGTGCGCTGTGGAGCCCGACAGCACGTAGGGCTCCGCCACAATTTTCGTCGCCGACTCCTCGTCATCCTGCACCGCCACCGCCACGCGGATAGTTCCGGTCGATGGAGATTTTGGGTTATTGGCACTGATTGTCCTGCGGGATAATTGCGAGTATAAAGGATATATGCACAGCATAAATTTCTTCTTGTTTACGTTTTTTATGTTCGCTCCTTAAGAAGTCGGGTTTTGTGATTTTTTTAAATATATTTTTTAATTTTAACTTTTTAGTTAACATTTATTTTTCCGAATTAGGTACACTTAAACATGTTACATGCCATATCTTTTTGAAATAACCTCTTAAACCCTTTATTTCAATACCCCACTCGATTCAAATTCATTTATTTGCCAAAATGTATGTTTACAAAGTATGATCTTCAATCTTGATGGTCCCTTTACATTCTACCATTAAATATGGTGTGCAAATATTTAATTTTCTCATCTAAACTTATCTTTAATAAATTAAGAAAATAGACAGTTATAACAAAAAGACCTCATGCATTAGGATTCTTATGGAACTAATTAATTAAAGGAAGGGCGATGGGTTTGAAAGAAAAAATTCATTGGGCCCCCAAAATATGGCGCCCAAATGCCGCCATTTTTCTATTTTCCAATGCCAAAATATCACAACACATGATAATTTACTTCTTGAGCACTATAAATTAATTCATCTAACTTTTGATAGATTGGACCGATTGCGATAAAAAAAACTAAGTAATACTTCAATTTTTATGTATAAAAGTTATCGACGTTGGTTTCGTACATTTTACGTGATGCGTGCACAACTAAACAGACAAAAATTCCAAAAATGCTGGAAATGGGTTCTGTTGGTTATTCATTAACACCCTGGCTATTCTTTGTTGGAAACATTTTCGATGTACAATAACGAATTTTCTGCAATTTTTTTATATGTATTGACGATTGATTATACAAAAGGTTCTTTATATGTGGTCACGAGTAACTTCGTCAGCTAAAATAGTCTTCTTCTTCTGCCTGCCCCATTGGACAAATTACTACTAACCAATTTATCTCGGTGCGGGTCTCCTTGTACATCTACGCCAGGATGGTCTATCCTGGGCTGTCGATAGTTGCTGTTGTTGTCGTCAGCTAGTATCAGAAGAAATACCAACCGAACCAGACCCTCAGCATCGGCATCGGCTTGAATTTGATCCACCGGGTGTTCCAGCCAGGGTTGGAAGAGGTCCATATCGTTTTCCTTCTCGATGGTGCGCAGAGCTTCAATCTGCTGCAGTTCCGGCCACGATTCGCGGTGGGATGGCAGTATTGCGTAGCTTTCCACCTGGACAACGACAATTTATAATTGATTAGCTGTCCTACGCGGTTTCGCTCCCGTCAACTGGCTACTACCTACCTGCCTATAACCTACCCTACCGTACCTACACGACATACATGATTGTTGCGTTACTTTAACCGCTTACCTACGCAGCGCACGCGACGGAAAGTCGAAGTACGTTTTAGCAACATTTTTCATTTATGCTCCGCTCCTATTTGTCGTAGCGTGATGTTATATAGCCTATAACCTTCCTCGATAAATGGACTATCCAACACAAAAAGATTTTTTCAATTCCAACCCGTTGTTCCTGAGATTAGCGCGTTCAAACAAACAAACAAACTCTTCAGCTTTATAATATTAGTATAGATAGGCATGATCGTACCGCCACTGACACACAGTCATGTACCATAGCTTAGAGGTACGGACAACTTATGAAAATCTTGTTCTCATTTAACGGTCTGTGTGACCAAGAATAAAAATAAAGAGCATCCAATAGCTCTTCAGTTTTATTCTTGGTCACACCTCTATTCGTATGCGTATTCGTACACAAGTGGTAACCTAGGTACTTTATAGTTCTTAAAATTTGAATAAAGTTTCCTGGTTCAAAGACAGACTAAGTTCTAAGACGCATTAATTCGCGGTGTTAATAATTATCTATCCAATTCCTGGGCAAAAACCTCCATGCCCTCCTTCCACATACATATTTCAAGAACCCGCGCTTCCAGTTCTGGCGAAATCTGTCTAATTCGTCCCATTTTCTGCGACCAGCTTGTTGTTATTAAATAATTAGGTATTGTAATTATTATTACATGAAAATGGCTGTGTATAGCGAAGATCTTGATCCTGGGCGAGAGCATGGTGTCCCAGCAGGTCTTCTTGATCCACGCAGTCACCTTGTCCTGGGCGCGGATGCGAGCTTCCGTGTTCAGGCGGATCTCCTCACGCTCCCTCTCCGCCTGGTGGGTTAAATATTTGAAAAGAGAATTGAAACATGCGTGAATACAAAAGTGTAAGACAAGAGATATTCCAAAAAATAAATTATTGAAGGGCTCCCACGTTTAGCTCAAGCAGGATTAACAGGCATACCTAAAGTGAGTCAAGTCTTAACTCAAACATAACAAGATAATTTGATAGATGGATAAAAAGTAAAACTCTTTTTTGAGGGGTTTCTTAGTGTCGTCGTCATTTATCGGCAAATTCTTATTTATTATTGTACACAAAACATAAAAACATACAAATGCAATAGGACAGCTTATGTACAAAGGCGAGCTTAACCCATGCCCTATTATTCTAATCATTTTGAAAAACGCTTTGAGCCTTTTTCTTGTGACTTCCTGGTGCAAGATGAACTCTGACAGTGCCAGCTGATGCACGGGCGGCTCACTGAGGTCCTCCTTCAGTAACTCGACCAGGTTCGTCTGCAGCGACACCTATGCTATCTTATATCTTACACTTTTGTACGTTCATCTTACCGCTTTGAGCCTCTCTCTTCTGGCTTCCTGGTGCAAGTTGAACCCTGACAGTGAAAAGTGGCTCATAGATGTTCCCCTCCAGCAGCTCGACTATGTTCGTCTACAGTGGCACCTATCCTATCTCCTCTCTTTCCCATTTGTACGTCCAACTTACCGCTTTGAGCCTCTCTCTTCTGGCTTCCTGGTGCAAGTTGAACCCTGACAGTGAAAGCTGATGCATGGGTGGCTCATTAATGTTCCCCTCCAGTAGTTCGACTACGTTCGTCTGCAGCGGCACCTATCCTATCTTCTATCTTTCCCATTTGTACGTTCAACTTACCGCTTTGAGCCTCTCTCTTCTGGCTTTCTGGTGCAAGTTGAACCATGAAAGTGAAAGCTGATGCATGAGTGGCGCTACTGGAGGGGAACATCAATGATTCATTGATGTTCCCCTCCAGTAGCTCGACTAGGTTCGTCTGCAGCGGCACCTATCCTATTTCCTGTCTTTACCATTTGTACGTTCATCTTACCGCTTTGAGCCTCTCTCTTCTGGCCTCCTGGTGCAAGTTGAACTCTGACAGTGACAGCTGATGCAGGGGAACCTCATTGATGTTCTCTTCCAGCAGCGCTACCAGCTTCGCCCTTAGTGACTCGAACATCTTCCGAATCTCCTCACGTTGCAACCTGTAAAATCTAGCCTCATCGAGGACCTTCTTATCTTCTTGTAGTTGAAGGTAGTTTTCTGGGGAATAAAGTGATGGGGAATATAGATAATGTTACAGGCTTTAAATTGTTGCCTCTCACTCAGGTCAAGCACTTAGCAAAAAGTAGTACTTAACTTCGAGCTGTGGTAGTTTTCTAAGGATTGATTAATTAAAATTCATCGACTTAAAAAAGGCGTTCGATACCGTCAATCATAAACAACTACTGGATAAATTGGCAGCGATTGGCATAACTGGAAGTGCATATAAAATGTTCGTATCTTACTTAGAAAACCGATATCAGGTCGTTATGCAGCAGTGAACCCTAAATAATCAAATGTGGTGTTTGAGAATGCACTAGTGAACCTAAAATAATCAAATGTGGTGTTGCACAAGGATCTATTATGAAGCCACTCCTATTTCTTATCTACATTAACAGCATGCATGAAATAGGACTTAAAGGACATATCTCACTATACGCGGACGATACATGCCTGTTTTACTTTGGTCATTCAACAGAATCCGAGATGCGGGAAGCATAGGATGATCTCAATATTCTAGAGAAATGGTTTTTGAGTAACTTACTAACTGTAAACGCGTCAAAAACTGATTACATAATATTTTCAGCGAAAAACAAAAAGCTTCACGATCATCATCACCTTTACTTATAAATGGTGCTGTATAGACCAAGGTGAACAAGGACAATATCTAGGGCTTACATTAGATAATCAACTGCAATGGACACCACATATTGAAAACCTACTGTCAAAAATAAGCTGTCTTACTGGTGCCTTTCGGGGTATTGTAAGATGCTAAGATGTGTTCCCCTAAAAGTACGTTACACCATCTATAATTCATTGGTAAAACATCACATTGATACATACTTGATAGAAGTGTGTGTAAAATCTTAAACAAAAACATACACACACAAATAAAATTTACAACATACAATCAAATAATATACCCGCAGGTCTAGGCGAGCACATGATATACAACTATATAAACCTCTCGGTTCTCACTAATTACGGTAAAAAGTGTATTTTGAATCAAGGAGCACAGATCTACAACTCTTTACCTAAACATATAAAATATACTTAGTCAATATCTCTATTCAAAAAGTTATTAAAGCAACATATTTTCAAGGCATCACAAAAAAGTAAATCTCTCCGAGTCCAATATTATTATCGTAAACCGTTCATTTTATCACTCCATGTAAACCGTTCATTTTATCTGCTCAAAAGTTGCTCAAATTCAAATTACCTACTAACCCAAAAATGTAATTTTCTTTTTTTTTTACAATAACTACCGTCTATGCGCATCTGTACTTTAAATTGCTTAAGTTTTTTTTTATATTTTATTTCTCCTAGTAACTAATTTGTAATCTTCGAGAAATAAAAACAAAATAAACCATAAAACGGATGGATCATTGTAGTATAAATAAAATAATTTTAAGTAATTTTAATGTTCGTAACAAATATCCTAAACTTGATTTATAATAGGTGTTAACGATATCTACTTTAAACTTTATCATAAAGTGCATAGTCCCTTACCAATGGAAAGTCGTTAAAAGCCAAAGCACTTACTATTATTATGATAAATGATGTTGATGGTGTTAATATTAGCTTGTTCGTCGTGTTGGTAGAGGTTCTTGTCAGGTGGCTGATGGACCAGGTCCTCCGGCGGGTAGTGGCTCTTCTTCAGGAACACGCAGGCCAGCGTGCCGTTGGTGGCGAGGTTCACCACGTATCTTCTGGGCTCGTCTACCATCGCGCTCTTGATGCCTTGCTCGTAACGATGCGTTACTATCAGTTTTTTCACTAAAAGTAAAATAAATTAAGAGAAGAAAGCGAAATAAGAAGATTATACGAGATTGAATACATTTTGGGATCGCTGAGGCGACGGAGTAATTGCGACAGCTGAAGGAGGAACGGCTGAGGAGAAAGTAGGATTCATGTGAAGTCAGTTCTAAGAAGAAGACTTCGATGGCACTGACACAGAAACGGTTTGTGAATACTTCTAAAACACACCCATTTATGTCAGAAATAAATCCACTACAACCTATTAATTGTAGTAATTACTTTGGACTGACTTACGGTATGCTTCAGGACCATTAGGCGCCCTCAATATGGCGGAGCCGTCATAGCCAAAGGTCAGCAGAGCATGCTCGTTTCTGAAACCATCGAACTGCTTGATCTCGTGTCCCGACTCTAAGATGGGGCCCATCTTCACAGACACGGTTGCCCCTTTCTGAAAACAGATAGTTTGCTTATTAACTCTACTATGCTTAGGAATATAATGATTAATTAAATTCTGCTCGATTAATTTTAAATACAGAATGTGATACAAAAAAAAAACAAAACATTAAAGTAAACTGTCCACAGCCGGCAATGGCGGCAATAGTCCAACCAATAATGGAACCTTCTTGGACCTTCTTTTTTGCTCCAGCTAATAACTTAAGATGAAAAAAAAGGCAATCTTACATCTCCGTTCAGCTTGCGTGCGAAGCTTTCCGTGCATCTGCCTGCTGAGGTGAGCGATGGCGAGCATGGTGTCCTTGGCGCTGAGCGGCAGCAGCCTCGTGTACGGGCCCTGCATCTTGTGACATTATATATACTACACAAAGTGTCTTACATCTCCGTTCAGCTTGAGGATGTGCATCTGCCTGCTGAGGTGCGGGATGGCGAGCATGGCGTCCTTGGCGTTGAGCGTCAGCAGCCTCGTGTACGGGCCCTGCATCTTGTGACATTATATTTACTACACAAAGTGTCTTACATCTCCGTTCAGCTTGAGGATGTGCATCTGCCTGCTGAGGTGAGGGATGGCGAGCATGGTGTCCTTGGCGCTGAGCGGCAGCAGCCTCGTGTACGGGCCCTGCATCTTGTGACATTATATATACTACACAAAGTGTCTTACATCTCCGCTCAGCCTGAGGATGTAAATATGCCTGCTGAGGTGCGGGATGGCGAACATGGTGTCCTTGGCGCTGAGTGGCAGCATCCTCGTGTACGGGCCCTGCAACTTGTGACATTATATATACTTTAAAAAGTGTCTTACGTCTCCGTTCAGCATGAGGATGTGCATCTGCCTGCTGAGGTGCGGGATGGCGAGCATGGTGTCCTTGGCGCTGAGTGGCAGCAGCCTCGTGTACGGGCCCTGCATCTTGCCCGCGAACTTGTTGTCTTTGCCCGTCTCTGCGTTTATGCAGACGATTCGCTCGCCTGCAGAGTGAGAGTTTAAGATTAGGAAGGCGTACGTAGTTACAGAAACAAAACTCGCATTATTGGAAAGAATCCGATGGATGCGAGACGCACAGGACCTATATGAGTGGTGATGCTACGGGGTGGCCTATGTCCAGCAGTGGATGTCTTTCGGCTGAAATGATGATGATGAGATAAAGAACCCAGCCATTAACATAACGAAATGAGTTTTAGAAAGAGATTCATAGACAGGCCCTTTCTGATAATCACTTTCTAAAACTCAAGGTCTGCGGAACAGGGTGGCAAATCCCGCAAACGCCGATGTTTGGATGTTTCATGTTGTAAATGTCCGATGGTTGTAATCGTACCGGTATCTACGTTCAAATCGAGCAGATAACGTTGATAGTGCGATGTGAGATTTGTGTGATAACAGGATTTTGTAATTTGTATGTGTCCCATAGAAATATATGTGGCCACAAGCGAATGCCGGCGGTACTCTCAGAGTGGCAGAGTCCAACGAAAAAGATTTTTTTAAAACTTGTTTTGCATAACGATTGGCTACTGGCGATGGCATGTTTTATATGTATTAAATACTAATTGTAATGTGAATTTGACTGTGTTCAGCGGCGGATCCAGGATTCATTTCTAGGGGGGCATAAGGAAGGTAAGATAAGTAAGGAGTTCTAACGAGAACTAGAATTCTTGAGGGGACTTTAGGAAATTCTACTATGGATATTGGTTCCTTGGTAAAACTTTCTTTAATGATTATAACTCCTCTATAAAACAATATTTCTAAACAAAGTTGTTCTTCTCCTCGTACTTATTCCTTACCACTAAGCAGGTACTTGACCAAAATTACTTTACAAGACAAGAGGTTTTAATTTAGCGTAGCTCTCTTTTAAAAACGGAAAAGAGGTGATATGTCGAAAGATACCTTAGATTCAAGAGCGAGCGAAGGGTGGTCGAAACTTTTATATCATCAAATCGGTTTCCTTTACACCATTCTGAACGAAATACAAGTTTTTTGGACATAAAATGGGACAACCAAGTGCCACTAAGATGTAAGAGCAAACTTTGTGTTGCCAATTTTTATCAGATTGACTTGAGAAAACTTCGGGCCCGCAGAGCGCGTTGTATTTGCTGCAATTGCTACACCTGCTGCGTAGTTAATCTGGCCCTGATCAATGACGTACAATAACTATACAAATATTAGGTATTAGTAATAATAAATGTATAATGAAAAAAATATAGGCCCCTACTTTTATATGCAAAAAGAAACAGATGTTATCAAGGAGAGATAATAGGTCTCACAGATTCCCGGCTGACCTATTTGGAGAGGGGAGGAGGGAGGGGGGACACGTGACCCTGTGCTCTCCAATGGATCCACCTATGACTGTGTTTGTACCAACCTGTTTGGTATTGGCATAGTAAGACTCTAGAGAGTTGTTGTTTCACCACTTACTACTAATAATAAGCAGTTCATGGAGTTACCAATGTTATACTTCTCGGAGAACAGCACGAGGCTGAAGCAGCGCATGTTCAGGCCGACCTTCATGAGGAAACAGTCGGCCAGGCCTCGACCGAGCTCCGTGTAGCGCACCAAGGTTAGTTTGAAGGCCTCGCTGACCTGTATGATGATTTAATAGATCATAATTGATGAACAAAATACTTAGGCAGTAACCAGGATTAGGTTGCTGATGGTCTTATTTCCTCTGACTTCTCTCTTGCTGGGTTGAATTTGTTTGTAATTGCAGCTTACTAAGAATGAAAGGACAATCTGACTAAAATTTTAGGTGACTTTTAAAAAGCCTTATGGCGGCAAACTGCAGCTATCTCAATTTCGCTCAAACCTCACCTTAAAAATGAAGATATGTCCCGCAGACATCGCACCAGTGACCAGGTACCGGCCGTCAGGTGCAAAGTTCACCAGTGATACGATTTGATGCGTCAGGCACATGCGATCCTTTCTCTTCAGCTCCGGTGGATCATGGCTGAATAATCGCAGAGCCACGCCATAGTTGCCGTTCACTTCGCCGAAGACTGCTAGTACAGGGTCCACGGGGCTCGCTACAAACGACACGTCGTTACCTTTGGCGATTTTCATTAGGATCTGGAAAATTTAAAGGTATGGGACTGGCACGTTGCTCTGAGAAAGATATTAGGGCATCCTACTTCTTACTATCTTATCTAAATATTACAAACGTGGATGTTTGTGAGGGGATGGATGGATGTTTGTTACTCTTTCACGCAAAAACTACTGAATGGATTTTGATGAAACTTTACAGAAATATAATATTAGGCGGCTTTGTATCCCGATAGTATACGTTTCTTTGGGTTATAAATTTTCTGACATTCACACGGGCGAAAGCGCTGGCAAAAGCTGTAAGATATTCTGATTAAAATCTCCGCCAGATCATCATCATCATCATATCAGCCGAAAGACGTTCACTGCTGGACATAGGCCAGATAACAAAAATAATATAAGTCGTTTACAACAGCAGCCTTGATGCGTAATGAATTCGACAAGGCAAGGAACAAAGAGTATGAAATACCGACCAAGCGCATGTGAGATGTGGATTTCCGTCTATGTGATTGGTCGATTTTTCATACTCTATACTCTTTGCCTTCCCGATCCTTAAAGCAATGAGGCTGCAGGTCTAGCAATATATTCCAATATTTCATAACGATACGAAAAAAATCTAAAGGCAATGTCGCTAACACGATCAAAAAATCATAACCCGGTAAGGAGCATTTCTGACCCTTACACTTAGCTTTCAGTAATGCTAATATCTCAAACGCGTGGACCGCATGATTTAAACGGATAAAATGGTTCTATGCTTATACCTTTAATTTGAGACCAACATTATTAAATTATATCCATAAAAAAAAACTTGTTTTCAAGTTACGTAACTATACTTTTCAGTACAAGTCGGATCAATGAATTTTATTGTTTAGTTATCTGGCGGAGACTTTAGTTTTGGATAGCAGGGGTGAGAGGTTAAATATACTTTAGCCAAACAAACGATAAAAGGACAGGGGACAACACTACAATTAGCATTATGCTGACTAATTAGGGAGTGTACTTACGAGTTGCTGATCAAACACATCATATATGCTTAAAATGCCGGAAGTATTCATCAAGGCTATGTAGTTGAAATGAGGCGCAATCAGCTGGATCTTCATTATGTTCCTACAAAAGAAATTGAGTTGCTTAGCATAAATCTAAGGCATAAATGTAGTTGTTGCTGTTAAACCAAGTTTGTCCGCTTTGGAAAAATAAGTATTGAAATTGAAGGTATTGTAATCCCTTCAGGGACTTCAGGGGCCGTCGCTCTAATATATGGGGTGTCTTGGCTGTTTCCATAATTACTGAAACAATAGAAACGCCATAGTCTCTCGCGTGTATCCACGTCTTAAGTTCTCAAGGGGTTGATGGCCTAATTAAAGTAAACTATTTGACTGTGATGTCAAAAGACCAAGATTGCGAAATCTTTAAATATCACGATTTTGGAAACCGCATCAAAGATAGCTTAATTCATCTATATTTTCATTTGTGGATATTACTTAGATTTTGATTAATATTCGTCATCCTTGGAATGGAGGGCACAATCCTACCCTCGAGACCTATTTTCCATTAACTCAATATGGAAAATAGGTCTCGAAGGTCGGCAAATTGTAAGGAACACACATTTGTCCCCCCCCTCCTCTGAGCGAAATCCTGGATCCGCGTCTGCTTTTTAGTAAGTATAGACGGTATAGATGAGAGAATTCCTCAGTTCGTTACCTCTGTTTGAGGGTAAAGAGGGTAACCTCAATCTTTTCCTCTTGGTCCGCGGTGATCTTGTAAACGAAGCCGGTGTTGGTCCACATGGTCACCATGTCACAATAGGAGTTGCTGACCAGACGAGCTACATCGTCTTCGGGAATGTAAGTCCACTCCACCCTCCATGTCTTGCCCTCCGGTTGTTTCCGTAGGTACTGTATGATCAAGTAATACAGGTGTAAAATGGATGAATAGATACAAGTCCTACTTTAAGACTTTGATTAACTTAAAACGTACTTGAAGGCATCTAAAAGATAATAATACCCTAGTTAATTCAGTTCGCGAATTCAGCTCAAATAACCTAGGCCTACTCAATAGCTGATGAATTATTTTAAGCGTAAAGTAAGCTATACGGGTGTCCCAGAAATCGACGTCAAGCCGTAAATGGGTGATAGACCAAGTTATAACAGTTCTCAGAAAAATACGAAAAAAAATCTATCTCATGTTTTAAAAAAATTATGTTCACTTTAAAAATTTACTAAAAAAATCAATCCCTGTAATGGTTCTTTAACTCCAATTGCTACAAATCCCATAATTTATCTAATTTTTTTATTATTATGTAATCTTGAATAATGCTTGTGTAGATTTTTGCCTAAAATTTAAAGCCAACTCCTCCTACTTAGAAGAAAATTAAACTTTTTCAAAACCAAATTATTCAAATTTACTGTTTCGCCCAACTTTAACTGACTGTACTGAAAAAAAAATGTACTACGCTAGTTTGGCAAGTAACATGAAAAATTGGCGCATTTAATAAGGATTCAAAAATGGTGTAACACTTGCTAGATTACGTTTTCAATAATTGGTCAAATTTTTTTTTGTAATTAGCCTCGGTTTTTACACAAAATGTCCATACTTCCTTAAAATGACTTTAGCTTACCTAAACCTTTGCTAAACTCCGTTTCTAGTTCGATAGAGACGTTACGTAATTTAAGAGCAAAGTTATGATAGTGACTCAACCTTTTTACTTTAAGTCAGGACCAGTTTTCTCATCTTAGAAAAAATAAAAAACGTCGATTTCTGGGACACCCTGTATGTATAATTAAAAAGCAACATAATAAGAAGCTGTGGCCTCTTCTTATTCACACACACGCTAGGCCAGCACGAGGCCGAAATTGTACCCGTACCATCGCGCATTGGCGTGCGATCGACTAGTGAAAGTCGAAATTGTACCATTGCGCATTGACGTGCGATCGACTAGTGTAAGTCGAAATTGTACCTTTGCGCATTGACGTGCGATCGACTAGTGTAAGTCGAAATTGTAAGTTTGCGCATTGACTTGCGATCGACTAGTGTAAGTCGAAATTGTACCATTGCGCATTGACATGCGATCGACTAGTATAAGTCGAAATTCAACTCTCTCAATCTCTTCTTCTCTTGTAGAAATCAATATTCTCTTTAACTCACCCTTAAGTTCTCATCGGGCCCGTAGATAAGTAAACCACTGAGGAAGGAACACACACTGGTGGGTCGCGTTCCTTCTATTTTCTCATCTGACCACTCCAATACTTTGACTAACTTTATTCCATCGGAACTCATCTGCAGGACCGAAAGAAAGGAGTTTTAGACTTTACACAATACCAAAACGTTAACAAAAATAATTCAATCATGTTTGCTATGCAGTGCCTCGGTGTAAGTATCACCAGCTTTGTCAAGTCCACTATCATATTATCACACCCTATCGGGAGAGAAATTCCGAGAAATGCCTGATTGATACAACCAACAATGACCCGACCTACGAATTGAACCCATTAATACGCGACAAACGAGTCAAGCTAGCCTTTTTTTGCGTGGAGAAATTCTCATGCATACTTCGCCACTACGGGGAGATAGTGCATTCATGTGGGACTCCAACCCAGGGAACAAACCAGCACATGGGAGCCAGACGACCCCGTTTACGGCATCCTTGGTCCCCCTGTGACGGGTCAGGTCAGTGGCCCCGCCGCCTTCAGCCAAGCTAGCCTAGAATGATAATATGCTTACACTGTATAAGTCACCCTTATTATCGATGACATACAACTGTCCCTCGAAGCTCCAGCAGATACCGGTGAGCTCAGATTCCGAGGTCTCCCAAGTAATGACCGACTCCCAGGGCCTCTTCAGCACGAAGCACTTCTTGTAGCATCGCGCCACCTCCCACACGTTCAGGCCCTCGCGCCAGCACTGGGCGGCCAACATGTGCGTGCGACTGGCCCTGGGCATAATTTAAAAATTGAATATACGTCCTTAGAAGTAGCAGTTGTTATTTTAGGCCTCTATTTATAAAAAGCCCGACCAAGTTTAGAAACGGATTAAAAGATCTCGGGAAATCACTCGGTATTGCTGTAATCGCATGATTGTAGCAATCCCAATGTGGATTTCCGTCTGTGTGATTGGTCGATTGGATAGCGGTCAAACTCTGAGTTGCGGTATTCACTTACGCAATACAGCTGCCGCTATCTGATCACTTGGCTTCGTAGTCGGTATAGCGATTTCCAGATGAGCTATGGCAGCTGGTAGCTGCCATGGCTGCTTCTTTCTATTATAATGAATGCTTTGACTTACATGAAAAGCTGCCTCCGCCATTTGACGCCAGTCTCGACGCGGTACAGCCGTTGGTGAGTGCGCCAACACCACACGGTCAGTAGGTAGGTGGGGAAGCCAGTGACACTCGCGATCAGGTCGCTTTCCATCATGCTAACAGCCTTGAACCTTTTTGCGTTTGTTTCTAGAAATAACCAAATTCCTTTAATATCTAGGAAAAAACACTTCGAGTACAACACTACAGACGCAGAGGAAGTTCGACAGCAACGCCTTATTTACATTTTCCTTTGGCACATCCGCTTGAAATTTTCGATGGTATATTTGAGCAGCCTGTTCCGTAATTTAGAACAGGCCTAAGAATAATGCTACTAGGCATATAAGTACTTAGACGATGAAACATTGGTAAAAATAAGTGTATGAAGCTCACCTTTGAGTTCGGCCATGATTTCGAAAGACGGATACATTACAACAAATATCCTGGCATTTTGCACCTTCTCGGCAAAGGCGAACATGTGAGAACGGTGACCTGAAATACATAGAAATATGCAAAACACATTTGAAAATGGTTGAATAGCAATGGGAGACTAATATTCTAGCTAGAAAGACGCTCTTATGTAAGTAAATATTATAATCATTTCAATCGAAAGACGTCCACAGATGGATGTAGGCCTCCTCCAACCGTTCCCACATCAACGATACCTAGGCCGTGATCAAGCAACGTTCAACGATACGGGCCTAAGTAGTGTTAGCATCCAAACCACAACTCCTACTGAAAGGGAATCACCCTTTCAGTATATAGTATCATACTCAACATTTTATGATTTACCAGCCAAAGCATCCACTCCATCTCCTTTTTTCTCGGAGTTGGCTATATAGACAGTTTCAGTGTTCGTTCTGTAGTTAAAGAAAATGATGTAGATGTCATGAGCTATGGCGAATACATCCTTGCCCACAAACGTCATCAAATCCAGTCTGTGGGGGTTGCACCATCTGGAAAAGCAGAGAATAAGTGGGTTTTGTTCTAATCTTGTGGAGACTGGAGTGGGTGGGTGTGAACGTCACGATCATGCTCATTTTTTTACAAGCTTTTATTTAACTTGCAATGTATGTATGTAACTTTGTATGTTAGTGTGTTCGAGTCGAATCTTGCAACTGAATTTTAAAGCAATTATCCTCCGACGATTAAGATGAAATTATGCATATACGTTTAGTTTGGATGACAATGCATGGGCTGAGCGAATTCATTCTAAATCAAATATGGTAGACGGCCCAAGATGGCGGACTAGTTATTTTTTGTGCGCTGCCATGATATCATGAAAGGGTTTGCTGAGAAGAATACGATATAAAAAAGATTTTTAATTAATAATTTTATTTGCTTTGCTTATTATTTACCCTACACTGTATCTTTGCTGGGCAAAGGCCTATAGGTACCCCAAATCCTTGCAGGTACCTATTTTTTAAGCCATCTCGAACCCACCTTGAACCCCCTTGTGGTAGGTGTCTATGTTTTCTCGCCGTCTCTTTAGCCGGCGTCGGCGCGGTCGCGGTGCCGCCCGTCCATCATCAGGCGCTCACTTTGTGGATAGCGCAAGAATAATGGAAAAAAATGCCGGCCAGGGAGGTGGATTCGTTTATGGCCTACAGTGCTGACTGCGCGGGTTAGAAGGGTAGGCAGGCAACATGGCGACATTACATTAAGTCACGGCCCCTGTGGGTTATCTCTGTACATAAGTAGGTAGGTATGTATGTAGAAGTTCGACGTGGAAAATAATTGGATTTTGGTGATCGGACACATTCGACGGATGGCGAACACTAACTGCAAGTGCAGTTACTTATGTTGTCGCCCAAGAGAGCCAGCTTTTTAATCCGCAGTTAACTTAACCGATGGTTAAATATACTAACCAATGATGGTTGCAAATTTCGGTAAAACGCGGTTATCTGTCTATCGTTATTTTAACAAATGGTCAAATAATTAACTCAACATATTTTATCATTTGTGTGACTAGAGTTACTATCTGAAGAAAAATGGTGTTTCACCGTTATTTGAAACCATTGGTTAACATAGCTATTTAACCATTGGTTGAGTTAACCGCGGATCAAAAAACTGAGCCTTGTGGTCGCGTCATGCACAAAAGCACAAAGCAGAGCCCCAGTATAGTATACTGTATACTGTATATTGAACATTGGGTTGCCCCGACGTTCCGTTACGTCCATTGTTACGTCCATCCCAGCAACTTATGTTTGATTTGGGAGCGATAATGAGCAAGCTCTACCTTTCAACTTTCGCGAGACCGCGTTTCGTCCTTCCAGTTCTGCCGATAAAGTTTTATGTAGTGAAAAATACCTGACTCTTGGTTTGAATTCCTCTTCTTGGAGCTTCGCTTCGTCTGCCATTTTCTTTCAAGTTTAACGACTCTTTCTACATTGAAATATCAGTTTTTAAATGCAAAATTACACGAATCTGCGAAATCGTAATGCAATCCTCAAAATAACAAACTTTTTGTTTCCTAGCAACAATATTTTGTTTTGTTAATTTACTACGACTCGACACATTGAAACAATTGTGCTTCATACCATTAGGATATAATAAGTATTGGATATTTTATTTTGTAGCTATTTTTGTAACTTAAACATTAAGGTAATAATGTACTACGTAGTACATAATATCTAAATGAACTTGAACCAATATAAATATTGTAGGCAAAATCATTTTACGATCAACTTTGGACTAAATGAATTCATGTCATGAATTCCTATGGACTCTTTTGACGAAACGGAACGTAATCGTAGCTGTCAAAGTTCTTAACCACGGATGGGCAGTGATTTATGATTTTGATAAGTAAGACAGAAAAATAGTATTAGAAATGTGTATAGTGTATGATTTTCTAGGGCAGTTTAATTGTATAAAATGTGAAAAGTGTCAGTATAATAATTAAACCACCATCATGTAAGTTATGGCGATTTGCGTAGCCTTGTAATTGAGTGATGTTTATTTTCGTATTTAGTGTTATTTAGAGAGGTTTTATTGTTGTTTGAGTGTTTTATGTGTTATGATTGTGTTCAGGGAGAACTTCACCGGGTCCATGGACGATCCGGTGGCGCAAAGATGGAATTCGTCGTCGATAGACTTCGCGGAAATAACAATGGACAGAAACTTTGCCCTTCTGCTAGTATCGCTAATATCTGCGATACTATGGATCGTTTACATAACGTACTACAACAGCCGCGTGCTGGGCTACATCCTCACCAGGCTCATCAACAAGTTCTACTTCCAAGATGACAATTTCAAAATAGGTGAGTGACCCATTTATTTATATTTGTAATTCCTAGTTCATGTTCATGATCAAGCTATATTTGGTTACTAGGTCAGTAGTCTCATAGTCTCTACCTCATTGACTCTTGTTGGTCTTCCAAAACTATTTATTTTTAAAATTGAATTTGCACCAACATCAATTTATTTAAATGTTCCTATTTACAGGTTAATATTATTCAAAAATTTCTTATCAATGTTGTTTTTTGTGCATGTTTTTACTGCTATTGGCATTGAACACAAGTACTGTGAACATGATTCAATATTTGAATGTTTAGATTGTTAGATTAAGAGATTATCTAATAGATAGTAAATTGAGGAACAATAATATGTAAAATTAATAACAGTGACAAGCAAACATAATTTTTATTAAAATGTTGGCCTCTTTGTCTAGCAGGATTCTTACAATACTTACAAAATTATAACAATTAATTTTAATACTAAAAGCTGAATGAATAGGACAAAACAAGAGAAAGAAGGAGGACAAAGAGAGGATGTATAGATTGTGTGATAATGTTATGAAAGAAATGCAAGAAGGAATAATAAATAGGAATGAACAATAGCGCCAATTCCATGTAACATGGGACAGGGACGGGATAAAGACAATGATTACTGTAAATAGTAACTGAGTAACTGGCGTGTGTGTATGACTAGATGTGTGAATGTGAGTGAAGCAAAAGAAATATGTAAGGATCATAGCAGGTGGCGTTCTGTAGTTTATGCCTGTTCCCATGGGAGAAAGGTGTGAGTATTAATGTAGTAACTGTGTATCCATACTTAATATTATAAATGCAAAAGTAACTTTGTCTGCCTGTTTGTTACCTTTTCATGTTTAAACCACTGAACCAATTTAGATGAAATTTGGTATGGAGATAATTTGAGAGCCTGGGAAGGACATAGAAAACAAGGAAAGAATGAAACATTGTTTATTTGCACCAGGATGATGATGGTAGTTTTTATCTTGGAAACCATTCATTCCATACGGTGAAATACACCTACAATATTATTACCCAATATAAAAATCATAGGCTATTCTAAGTACTAATGCTATGCAGATGAAGTCGCAGGCAAAAGCTAGTTTATGATTAACTTCACTAAGTACAACAGTTAAAAGTCTATTGATATATATACCTGCCTTTATTTTTAATTAGTGAACAAACCAATGCAAGTCAAAGCCAAACAATAACTATTTAAAACATCTGTTTATCCTTATCAAATAAAACATAGTACTAAAAACACAACATTGAATTCAGATATAATAAGTGTTCATTTGGTTGTTTTAAATTTACCCATATAAAAGAAGTAGATTTATTTTATTTTATTAAAAAATTAAAAAAAAGAGGAAGTTCTCAATTCATTCATACATATCCACCAAGCCTCACTGGGCCCACGTGGTGGATTACGGTCCATTCCCTCAAAGAGAGGAGGCCTGTGTCTCAGCAGTGGGAACATTAAAAAATTCTGATCATGATGATGTCAATGATGATGTTCTCAATTCAGTTATACTTTTAATACATGTATAGAAGACATAATTTTTGGTAATACTCAATATTTTACTGATTAAAGATAGTACCTGGGCGTCCGACCTCTGCTCGGGTGAAAATAGAGAAAAAGCCGTAAAAAAAAAAATGAAACCTTGCTAGATCGATTAATCGCTCCCGAAACCCCCTGCATACTAAATTAAAAATTTAATGAAAATCATTGCAGCCATTACCGAGATTCAAATTATATACATACATATATACAAGAATTGCTTGTTTAAAGGTATTAGATAGCTGAGTGCAATAGGATAAGTTTTCTGGTCAAGCACATTGAAAGAAGTTCCAGCCAGAAGTTAGTTTAAAAAAATTATTACACAAACACAATATTAATGTGTCATCATTTCATTATCTATTTATATCTTCTATACTAGCCACAGCCCACGGTTTTTTTTATTCCAAGGGAACATTATATTGGGTTTAAAAGTGTATTATGTTCTTATCCAGATGCTGGTCATTTTATTTGTCAAGTTGCATCCAAATCCATTTAGCCATTCATGTGTGAAAGCAATACAAACAAAATCGCATCCGCATTTATAATATTAGTTGCCAAAATTCAACAGAGTATTGTTTTTTAATAACACTTTCCTATTTACATTTACCACACGTGATAAATTATTTCGTTGCTTTTGAAATAATTAGGTTGGATAGGATAGGATAGAATAGATGGACCTCATTTTCCGCAATTAGACTCTATTTTGTCCATTGTGCGTGTAGGCTAGCTCTCTGTGAGAGGGAATGGGCAGTAATCCACCACGCGGGCACATTGCGGGTTGGTGGATGTCACATGTCTTCAAATTTTTGATTCCAAGACATGCCGGTTTATTCACGATGTTTTCCTTCACCGTTTTGAGAGCAATGCTGATGAAATAATCTGCGCAAAGTAAAGCGGCTGCCTGAGTTCGAACCCACGACCAACAACTTGTACGTCGGCGGCCGTTACCACATGGCCACCACTGCTCTATTTGTATAGCTCAAGTAGGTATGTAAGAGAAAGAAAAGAAACAACTGATCTTTCCAAAGTTTACTACAACATACATACATAAACTCACGCCTTTTTCCCATTTGGGTAGGCAGAAACTACAGAACGCCATCTGCTACGATCCTTACATACTTCTTTTGCTTCATCTATGTACATCTAGTCATACACCCACGCCGGTTTTGAGTACCTGGCCGTTATGCTTTTCTACAAAGCTTATTTATTATTATTACTATATGTCGTGGTGGCCCAATGGCTAAGACCTCGCCTTTCGTGCCTGAGGTCATCGGTTCCGAGCAAGTACCAATGTGACTTTTTCAATTCATAAGTACTTTCCAAGTTTATCTTGGACATTTCTGACAATGGTGCGGGAAAACGTTGCGAGGAAACCTGATCCTATAATTAGTTTATTATAAGTTTTTGCTCCATTGGTGTAATTTCTGCAAGTCATTCCAGTGCGAGGATAAACAAATAAATAAAATAATCCACATTAGTTGCCTTACCTATTTCTACCTATTTGCATTTTGTAAGTTAGAGGATGCTGTCATACTAATCAAACTGATAACTATAATAATTAAACTGTTATCTTCAATAATATTGTAAAATGCAATACAAGTGAATCTGTCCACTGCCATATCAGTTCGTATTTTATGGCACATTTGGACCAATTCATGTTTTGCCATTATCTGCCTTATCTTATTATACCCACTAACATCTAAAAATTATTTAAGAGTTAGTTTTTAACACAAAGTTTAATTACAATTACTTATCTAAAGAAACCGTATGGTGTCGGACGTTAAGAATCTAACCATCCCATATCAGCCCGTGGGTGTCGTAAGAGGCGACTAAGGGACATACCAGAGAATGGCCAGCAGTGTTCTCTGTGCACTTCATAACAAACTGCGATCGCCAACCCGCCAGCCTAGCGTGGCGATTATGGCAAACCCCCCCAAACTGATGAATAGCGCAACCATGAAATGGCCACTAGTGCCCGGCAGCCGGCAGCCCGTCTACCCTCGACTACGGTAGCGGTCGATGCGATGGCGTGGCAAGGGGTGTGAAGAATACCCGGAGAGACTATATATGAGGAAATTTCCAGAGCCATGCATGGTCATAAAACTCACTTTACCGTGGTCATGGGGGACTTCAACGCGAAAGTGGGTAAACGAGAGGTTAATGAGCTGCGAGTGGGGCAATTTGGATTTGGACGACGGAACCACCGGAGTCACCAACTGGCCAGTTTTATGGAGAAGGAGGGCCTCTATATGATGAACTTCATCTTCAGAAAGCGTGAGCAAAGGAAGTGGAGCTGGCAGAGCCCCAATGGTGCAACGAAAAATGTCGACGAAGAAGCAAATGTTCAATGGTGTCTCTGAGATTAACGCGGTAAATACCGAAAGTGCTCACCGCATGGTAAGAGGCACATTGAACTTAAATAGTAAGCTGCAAAGATCTCGACTGATGAAGTCTACGCTCCGTCCAGCACAGATTCAGAATCAAAATCACGAAAGCTTTCAGTTCGAACTCCAGAATCGTTTCGAGTGCTTAGAATAGAATAGAATAGAATACTCTTTATTATGTACACCATAAAAGTTACAGAAAGTATAGAAGAAGTAAACATTACACTGGTTGACACAATGGGCGGCCTTATCGCTAAAAGCGAAAGGAAAAAACAGTACTGTAGGTAGTCTTTGGTGTACTATTTATATATAAATAAATACATATATATATATATATATATATATATATATATATATATATATTATTTAGACAAATATATACAGTAATAAGTATGGAACAAAAACAGAGAAATCAAGAAAAACAACGATTAAAGAGAGAGGTAGTGATTCTTTACCATAGTTTTAAAAATGGGCAGAGATTGAGCACGCCTTATTGACACGGGTAAAGCATTCCACAACCGCACCGCTTGAACCGTAAAAGATTTGTCATAAAAGCTGGTGGAATGCATCGGCATCTCTAGTCTCAAGTTTTCCGATGACCTCAGATATCTATTATGTGTGTCATGAAGGAACTTGAAACGTTCTTTGAGATAAGAGGGGGTTGTAGGATTGTATAGAAGAAATAAACTATACAATCCTACAACATACAATATACTGTAAAGAAGAAATAAAATATGATAATCCCGGCGAAGACGTATGAGAAGCCACTTGAGCTTTGTCCGAAATTCAGAAATGTGATCATATTTGCGCAGGACAAATATAAATCTTATGCAAAGGTTTTGAAGACGCTAAAGTTTAGCTAGTTGTGCCTGGGTGAGATCGAGATAACTGACATCAGCATAGTCAAAGATAGGAAGCAGAAGGGACTGTGCAAGCGCAATTTTAGTGGCAGTGGGAAGAAAGTTTCGCAATCGTCTAAGTGACCTGGCAGATGCAAAATTTTTGCGGCTTACGTCCTGAAGCTGCGGACCCCAAGACAGATATCTGTCGATCCAAACCCCAAGGTTCTTACCCTTCTCACATATTGGAATAGTAGTTCCGTTAAATTGTACCAGAGGAAGTTGTGTCCAATTTACTTTTGTAATCATCCCAGAGCTGCCAACAACTATGACCTGAGTCTTCGACGGATTTACCTGAAGCCCATTCGCCTTACTCCAGTCACAAATTGTAGCCAAATCCTTATTTATTGCAATAATTGCATCAGCTAACTCTGCAAGGGCAGCTTGTTTGTAGATTTGTAAATCGTCTGCATAAAGGTGGTAGGAGGAGAGAAGTTTTTTGGAGATAGCATTTATAAATATTGCGAAGAGTAAAGGAGATAAAACGCCACCCTGAGGTACACCGGCAGTTGTATAACACCAAGAAGAGTTAGATTCTTCTATGCATATACGTTGCCGGCGGCCATACAGGTAACTACGAAACCAGTCAATCGCCGTTAGAGATATGTTAAGCGAGCGAAGTATGCCAAGCAGGATATCGAAATCGACAGTATTATATACATTACTAAAATCTAGCAAGCAAAGAACCGTCAAATGTCCTCGTTCCATGCCTAGCCGTATGTCATCCGTAACGTTCACTAAGGCAGTAGCTGTGCTATGACCAGGACGAAATCCGGATTGAAAAGGATTCAACAGACTATTCTTACAAAGAAAAGCACTAAGCTGATTGTGGTCAAGGCGTTCAAGGACTTTGGAGAGGAAAGACAAGATGGAGATAGGACGGTATTCGGAAAAGGAAATAGGATTCGCCTTTTTGGGTAGGGGAGTGATTTTGGCCTCTTTCCAGGCTGATGGAAAGACCCCATGGGATATTGAGTAGTTAAGGATATAGCAAAGGACAGGAAGGATTTCGTCGAGGACAGGAAGTATCATTTTTCGACTGACACAATCACTGCCAACTGCTTAGTTAGCTCCGTGGACGATTGCAACGATGGGTTCGTGGAAACTGTCCATACGGTCGGGTCAAAGATTTTCAAGACCCGTCGTGCAAATAAAAATAAGAATCTATCCGATCCAACTCTCAAGCTCATGAAGGAGAGGCGTCAAAAAATGATCCTGCAGTCTTCAGACGATGCGTGTAACTATCGGTGGCTCAATGGACAGATCTCGAAGTCCTTGAAAAGCGATCTTCGCCGCTTTAATGCTGAGCGTATTAAAGACGCGATTGAGAGAAAAAGGTCTCCAAGGTGTTTGCAAGAGATCTGGCTATTCGGCAGAGCCAGCTCACTAAACTGAAGACCGACGATGGCAGGATCGTATCCGCCAAACCAGAGCTTCTGAGGGAGATTGAGACATTCTATGGGCAGTTGTACACGTCAATCAGCAAACCCGTTGCGAGTCTAGCAAACGACCAAAGAGCTAGATTGACCCGACACTATACCGAAGATATTCCGGACGCAGCCTGTACGAGATTAGGACGGCTCTGAAACAGCTTAAAAACAACAAGGCGCCGGGTGATGACGGAATCACGGCCGAACTCCTGAAGGAGGGTGGGAAACCGGTCCTTAAAGCCCTTCAGAAGCTGTTTCATTCCGTCATACTAGATACTGCAAATGCCATAGGCATGGTGCCCCCTGCACCATGCCTATGGCATTTGCAGTATCTGTGGTGGTACTCATCTGCAAGAAGGGCGACAATGCCCTATTGAAGAATTATAGGCCCATCTCACTTCTTAGCCATGTCTACAAGTTGTTGTCAAGAGTCATCACGAATCGTCTCGCGCGCAGGTTTGACGATTTCCAGCCTCCCAAACAAGCCGGTTTCCGAAAAGGCTTTAGCACCGTAGACCACATACATACGCTACGGCAGATTATACAGAAGACCGAAGAGTATAACCTACCTCTCTGTTTAGCGTTTGTGGACTACGTGAAAGCCTTCGGTTCGATCTTCGAGACTTGGGCTGTATTGCAGTCTCTCCAACGGTGCCAAATCGACTACCGGTACATCGACGTGCTGAAGTTTGTACAAAAACGCCACCATGTCAGTCCGACTTCAGGATCAGGCTTCGGAATCTATCCTTCGGCAGCGAGGTGTAAGACAGAGAGACGTTATATCTCCGAAACTGTTCTCTGCTGCACTGGAGGATGTCTTCAAGGTTCTGGACTGTAGAGGGCTAGGTATCAACGTCAATGGCGAGTACATCACTCACCTTCGGTTTGCCGACGATATAGTCGTCATGGCTGAGATCATGGAGGACCTCACTACAATGCTCGATGACCTCAGTAGAGCTTCCGAAAGAGCGGGTCTAAAAATGAACATGGACAAAACCAAGGTGATTTTGAATGCCCATGTTGCACCCACTCCTATCAAAGTCGGAGAATCTACACTCGAAGTTGTGGACGATTATGTCTACCTGGGACAAACAGTCCAGTTAGGTAGGTCCAACTTCGAGAAAGAGGTTAACCGTCGAATCCGACTCGGCTGGGCAGCGTTCGGGAAGTTGCGCGGTATCTCCCGTCCAACTTACCTTACGTGTCTCAAGACGAAAGTCTATAAATAGTGTGTGTTACCAATGATTACTTACAGGACAGAGAAGTGGTCGCTCACAATGGGCCTCATCAGAAAGCTTAAAGTAACCCAAAGGGCAATGGAGAGGGCTATGCTCTGCGTTTCCTTGCGTGATCGAATCAGAAATGAAGACATCCGCAAGAGAACCAAGGTTACCGATATAGCCCGAAGAATTGCCAAACTTAAGTGGCAGTGGGCTGGGCACATTGCTCGCAGAACGGATGGCCGTTGGGGCTGAAAACCGCGTAGACCGCGTACTGGCAGACGCAGCGTTGGAAGGCCTCCCTCTAGGTGGAGCGACGACCTGGTCAAGGCTGCGGGCGTCCGATGGATGCGAAACGCACAGGACCGATCAGTGTGGTGACGCTTGGGAGAGGTCTATGTCCAGCAGTGGACGTCTTTCGGCTGAAATGATTATGATGATCTAAAGAAAGAAATGAAAAAGAAAATTGCATTTATTTGACATAATATATTTTCTCTAACTTTCCTATTAATCATCATATTATCCTCTCTGTAACATGTGCCGATATCTAGAGCCGTTACTGGTCAACCAAGATCACGAATATGTGTGTGAATTGTGTGATCAGATTTTGAGGAGCGTCTCTGAGTGTAGCATATTGTGACCACACTTGTTAGCAATAAAAACATTTGTATGTGTGAACAAATAAATAAACACAACACAAAAATAAAACAATAGCAAAGACACAATATTTTGATGTATATGTCATACATAATGGGCCTGTGTTAGCAACAAACTCTGAGTTAATAAGATAGCCCTGGCTGGAGCATTTTTATAGGGTAGCATATAATGTTTAAGAAAAAAACTACGTACTTGTACACTTCTCATTTGTATGCCAGAAACTGTAGATTGTTATGAGGTTGCAGTCTTTGCTTATCAGACAGTAACAATGTTATCAAAACATTTTTCCATCTGAGTAATATTATGAATAATGATGAATGGCTCTCATGAGTCATACAAAAGAGATGCGTGTAATAAGTCTTCATGAATAACTGTAATAACAAATCTTGCTGACTGTGTTTCTACTTCCTATCTTATCTTACTTTATAATAAAATACTGCAAACATGAAGGTCTGTGTTTGTTAATCAATTACACCTCAATAACTAAACGGATTTGGATGAAACATGGATTATATATAGCAACCTGCTTTTGGATTATGTAATCCTGGTAGCATACCCTAGCGATAATTTCCGACTTTTACACAGGCAATGCTGATGGCAAAAGCTAGCATTAAAGTATTCACAAAAAAATTAAAAGATGAAAACAGCTTTCAGTTATTCGTCGTAACTTTTACCATTTTAAATAAATCACACACTTTTTCTCCTTCTGTTACAGGTTCCTTCACACTCAATGCCCTGTCGGGTAAGATAATGTTCCGGGACATAGTGTACATCAACTATGACTACACACTGCGGATACAAGATGGCTACTTGATATTCCGGTGGTGGCGGTCCTATGTGCCTAAGGATGTTTCCGAAGGTATGTTCAAGTGTGGATTAATGCAATTACGTTTGCTTACAATATTTATTTTGTAAACACCTGTACAAAAACAAATGACAACAATAATCGCTTCTACTTTAAAACCTGTCAACTTGCAATTGTTATTCTACAGATAAAAGTTGAAAATCCCTCAATTTCTGTCTTTTTATGTTTACTTTGATGAGATAATTATAATGTTGATTTTTTTTAGGAAATAAATGTTATAGAAGATCATAAAATTTTTTCAAAGGCAATGTAATACATAGCATTTTTAATACAATATAAATCTATTTTAAACAGTTGTGTTGTAAAACAAGTAAAAGGAAAAATATTAATTATGAGTTCACACTGTAGTCTGGTTGTGGGTTGTGGAGGTCAGATAGGCAGTCGCTCCACGTAAAACACTAGTGCTTAGCTGAATCCGGTAAGACTGGAAGCCGACCCCAATATAGTTGGAAAAAGGCTAGGCAGGCAGACACTGTAGTCTGGTAAATCGCTTGACAGGATCTCGCAAACTGTCCCAAAACTAACAACACATCCTTATATTACTCTAACCATAATATTAAGCTAATTGGCACTTTAAAAGGTTTCATGTAATTAGCATTGTAACAAGGCAACCTAATGAGCTCAACAATATTATTTATTGTGACTCATTCACGCCTGTGCTTAAAAATAGATTGTTTTCATTGTTACGTTCATTATCCTTGTACTACAGGCAAATGTTCCCATGTACTAATGATTCAAGCCCCGTGTTATTGTTCGCAGATTTATCGCACTCCGACACCCGACTGTCAATCATGCTAAATGGCTTCGAGCTACATTTCTATAACCGCTGCGACTTGTACAACGAACTCGAGAAGATATTCGGTCTGGAACCCGTTATCAAGCAACAGAATGATGACGATTATACGGATCGAGATAAAGCTATGAACGATGCTAATGAGAAGAGAAGACGTGCGCAGGAGGCGGTTAGATCAGAGGCAGCCATGGCAAGGACGTGGCGAGATCTCATTCCTGTCATAAAAATCGATATCTGTTCTGGAAGAGTGGTCTTCGGTAACAGATTGGTTCCTACAACATTGTCGATAAACGTCGAAGAGTCCCACTTAGTGTATAGTACAAAACCCCCCGCCTCAAGCCTGGACCACCTGATGCACTTCGTCAAAGCTAAGGCAGAGAACTGCAAAGTGATGCTCGCTCCCAGTCCTAACTACACATCGATGGTCGATGAACCACCGAGATACATGGGAGAGGGTTTCGTCGTCATGAGCTCTAATTATATCGAAGTCTATTTCTATATGGATGAACCAGGTTTAGTACCGGAACAACCTGTTCTTCTCCAGTTAGCCAATGGGGATATCGTAGAGTCTGCACCTCCAATCTGGGGTGTAGACATCAAATGCGGTAAAGGTACAGACTTCAGCTACGGCCCCTGGGCCGACAGGCAAAGAGACAATCTATTCAAATTCTTCTTCCCACCGAATTACAAAAATTTAGAAGTAACCCCACAACCAAAACCAGGAGACATAAGACAAACACAGTCGTTTGATATTCGACTGTCAACATTGAATGAAGCTACCATAGATATTCTATTTACGAAAAATAAGGAAACTAATGCGGTGCATATAAATATTGGCGCGGGTTCATACCTGGAGGTAACACTCCCATGGATTGTGTTGCAAGATGGGTATACAACAAAAATCACAGGGCAGCTATTACATTTAGAAGCCACAACGAGTCTTCAGTACAGAAGCTTGGCCGAAAGTGAAACGTTGGAATACACAATCAAGTGCCACTACCCCCTCGTGTGGAACCACCACCAATGTTGGCAGCTGGGTTTGACAGGCTGTAAAGCCACGACACATCTAGTGTACACACACATAGACTTCTTCCAAGATCTCATAAATGATTGGTCGACGAAAGCGCGGCCTGATATATTGCACTTTGTACCTTATACTTGGAAAATTACCCTTTTACTGAAAGAATGTGAAGTAGTGACGGTCAGCAATCAATACAACTGGATAGACTGCAGTTCTACCAATCAGGAGAACAACCATGTCGCGTTCTGTGGCGATCTTCTTGATGTCTCCTTTGATTTGCCGTTTGTAGATTTCTTGCCAGACTTTATCCCGCTAAAGATCTGGGTACAAGGCGAAGCTGTCGACATGAGTCTCTACTTACCCGAAGTAAACACGTCAAAGTTACTTCTACTATCTCTGGACAAGAATATGAAGTTAGTCCCCTGCAGGCTAAAAGCTTCTAAATGGAGAAGAAAATGCGTTAAATCGCAGGGTTGGGTCGACTGTTGGTCTGTTCCAATTGTAGCCCTGAGCGTAAGATATAACTACCATCCCATTCCACCTTTAGGCCCTGAGCCTCAAGCGGATATAACAACACCAGAGAAAGAAGAAATTCTCTTATCACCGATGAGAATACCAAGGATGAGGAAACAGCCACAAATCAACTGGACCTTGGACGGAAACAAATTCGACAGAACAACCCTCCCACCCGACAAAGTAAGCGTAGAACTCGAAGTGGGACCTTCAATCCTCCTGGCCTATGGAACTATAATCACAAGCTTTATGAATTTACTAGAAAACATCTTTGGTGAAGACCAAACATTTACTGACATGCAAAAATCTCCAAGTGCAGAAACTTTTTACTGGTCCAGTGATAATGCGAAAGCGAATGATAAAAGTAGTGTTAACCAGCATACTGAGATATCTATGGACGATTCCACAGATTCAAGTAAGGGGCCTTTTGATCCTCGACATTACAGACCTCTAGACGTGACAGTATCGATCATAATCCATGACATACAGGCGCACTTAGTAAAGAACTGTAGTGAAAGCGAACCGCCATGCCCAGTCGTGCTGATCGAACGATTCGGATTCGAAATGGACAAAAGCTTCCGAGAGACCAAACTGCAACTTCTGCTGAGTCCCTCAATATTAGTGTCTGCTAACAATTTATCACGTTCTAATACCACAAACTCGGGTGCCTTGTATCAAGGTCACTTGATGCTCTCGTCCTTGCAACTGCGAGGGAATGGATTCTTCAGTGACACCAACCGAACTGTCGAAGAAGACACTGTAGAATACGCGTGGATGATGGAGCTTCAGTTAGGTCAGCTAACTGGCCGATTAACTCTACCCCAACTATACCAAATAATATCGTCTTTAGAAACGTTCTTGCTTCTCATTTGCGACAGCGAGAACGAGTTAGTCCCGCCTAATCCCGCTAGACAATGTCATCATGGTATGAACAATGTCATATGTCAGGAAACGGACCTTACTTTGAAGTATAGGTGTCCGACAGCAAATGAAATTAAGTACAAGATGATTCGAGTTGCGATCGATCTCATTGATGTTTATATCGCAGATTCTAATACTACCCTCCAATCGTGGATTTCACCAGTCAGACTTAGCTTTTGTAACTTACACGGCTCGGGTTTTGGAACAGGCGTGACTGGTTTATTACCAAATATAAAACTAGCTCTCTACACACAAACGAACATGCAAACAAACACTCACCATCATTCGAATGGTAGTAACACTAGCCAGAACAAACCACCTGAAAGTGATAACTGGGTTGGAGTCGGTTCTGTCGCCTTAGGACCTTTACTGATTGAAGCTGCGTCATCACTGCCACAAACACCGAAGAACCTCCACCTGGTTCAACAGAAGTTCTTGAAACTTCATGATGATAAGACTAAGAGGCTGTGGTTCTTGTGGCCAGTTGAAGGCAAGAGTTCGCAGTGCGGTTGTACGGGAGGTTGCGCGTTCTTCGGATCCAATAGAAACGGACCTAACTTCTTGAAACCAAATCCTAATGACCTGAATGAAGGGATTAACGTGGCTATGTTTAATATCATAGAGACGACGCCTGGAGAGTACGGTTACGGACAGAGTTTGTTACATTCTGGGCAGCTGGTATTCCATACACCTCCATATAACAGTTTAAACGTCTGTCTTCAGCCAACTAACGTGGCTACATTAATACCATCGCCCTTGCCTCAGAACTTAAACAAGTCTCCACAAAGCGCTGAACGTAGGAGCCTTACCAGACGATTCTCATACACAAGTATGAGTAAAGGAAGTAATAACCTCTTAGTTTCCAGCACTAAAAGCGATGTTCCTTACGCTCGCTTAGTGGACTCATCCGTGCCTTTGGGAAGCTCCAAAATTGACAGCGATTCGAAACTCAATAAGAGTATATTGAACGTTCCTCAGATGGAGAGCAGTGTTTCTGATTCTAAGTTGGCTTTAAGTTGTGGAGTCAAAGATAATGCTAATATATCAGGGAAGAAACCAGCTCCAGGAGAAGGTGAGACCTTTGTGGTACCAAAGGTTCCTGTGAGGAGTGTAGCTGTCTCAGAATCGCATTATTCGTTGAACTCTCAAGTACCACCAGAAGAGACTTTGAATCAAGAAGTGCAAAGAACGATGTCTATTACAAGCGAAAACCATTCCGAAGCCTTCTTCTCTGCTGATGAGGACATGTTCCCAAGTCGGTCTTCAAGTTTAAAACATTCGTTTGGCAGTCGCCATAGCAACCCCAGAGACAAGAGTTCGTTCGGTATCAACGATATTACCAACGAGAAATGGAATAGTTCCGCGCCTAAATCTGAGACGGTAGACATTCCGGATACGATCAGCAATTTAAGCACTGGGGTCCAACCGGATTCAGAAAGCGGTTCTGTGTCATCAACCTCCTTCATATCTGCGATATCTTCACAGGAAGATATGACTTTGGTAAACCTTCATATGCAGACCAACAAGCCTATTGTAGATTCACCTCTTCTGATGGCCAGTTACATGCATAACTTGCCACAGTACAAGTGCCCTAACTGGGGTTCATGTTCGCTACCTAGCGGCAGTGATGTCTTCACGTTACCGCTTTTCAAACGAGCTGATGATGGCACATTAGTTTATGTCGGACAGAAGTATTTGCCAAGTTTTGAACCGCTCGGAAAGGTAAACATTCTCAGATTGGTATCAAAGAAAGATCTTAATAATCAAAACCAGCATGGGCCGTTCTCAAATCTACCGCCACATTTTAACTCCCAAGTCAAAGCCCATCCTTATCCTCAAGGATGGTGGGATGTTCAGCAAACGGTACAAGACAGTCAAGAGAATACAACAGAGAAGAGTACCGCATCGACAGTTACCACTACAAGTGACTCTAAAAGCGGATTATTTGTCAAATTACGAGGAGAAATCGATATAATGTTGACTCCGCTTGTACTAGAAAGTACTCAGAAATTCGTCGAGTCTCTAACACCTGTACTAGCAAACATACATCCAATAACAGTGATAAATCATTTGCGTCTGCTTTGCATATCATCCGTCTCCAGTGCTAATGTATTGAAACAAAAGCAGCATGTCCAGAACTGGCTACCACAGATGCAAGATCGCAGCCAATCGAACTTGATCACCGATAAGGACGACAAATGTAAACTGGCGACTATACCCCATTCCAACGTCTACGAAGAGAGTATTCTGGAATCCTTACAAGCGACGGTAACGATTCCCAAAGTCAACATGATCTTCATTCAATCTTCAGTGGTAGAAGACATGATTTCCTTCTCAGCTTTAGACAATATCCAGGACTTGACTTGCGTATCCTTATTCGGGGTATCAGTGGAAAATATCATCGCCAAATATGTCAGTAATAGGAAGAATTTGGAGTCTGTGCAGTTGTACTATAGGCCTACGTTAAGGGCTTTGGGTAGTAAAAAGTCTTTCGGAATTATGAAGGGACCACGCGCGCTGATCTCGGCGCAGACTTCTGGGAAGAGAAGGGGGCCGGAGAGAGGGGAGCCGGTTTATATTGAGGCTTCACAGCAACAGTGTGAAGATACTACTATTACGTTGAATGTTGGTGAGTAAGAAAACATACTGTCGGGCTTCGAAATCTTTAGCATCCTTTTAAGGGTCGATAGAACTTACGAGTTTAACTTTAACTATAGGTCTAAAAAAACATTCGTAACATACTTTTCAAAAGCAAGGATTGAATTTGTGCATGATATAGTAGACATTTCTTTTTCGAGAATTCAGACTCTCCCATTGTAAACAATGAATACATTCATGGCAATTTTAAACCCCTTAAAGGATGCCAACGACTTTACTTTAATACTAACAGCTACTACAGTTAAACGCTGATTGTTGTTAAATTGTCTTCAAATCAAATCTCAAAAAATCTTTGGGTTTTCAGGCAAAGTCCACGGCCAACTACGGCGCATACGCAACGAGTCCTCACAACTGAAGGATGTGACTATCACTGGCATTCCGTGCCAACATTCCAAAGTGTCTTTCAAGTTCATCAGAGTTGATTCTTGTGCTAAAGGATGCGAATCTATGGTAAGTTCACTATAATTTAAACCCTCTGTTTGAAGCTAAAGGTTCGATTTTTAAATAACTGTATGATGATACTACGTTTTTGTTGCCACAGTGTTGCCAAAATGGAACACCAGCTGAAGCTCAGAAAGACAGTCCGATCGGCTTCATAATGTTCGAATGTGGTCTTGAAGGGATCTCAATAAAAGTCTCCAAGCACTCACAATCTCACAAACCACAAACACAGACCGAAGAGAAGAAACCTCTAAGACCTGATAATGAGAGTTGTAGGGAATCTGTCAAATCTGCTGAAGAGTCGAAGCCGGATAAGGAAAGGAGTACGAAAAGCAGAACTTCAGGAATTGAAGATCTGTTTAGAAAGAGAGACTCAAGCTCTAAACCCAGTACGCCGAACCTCGGGACTGCTCAGCCACCACCCGTTCCACCTCCTCCGGAACCTTCCACTCCTGGACCTGATGAGCCTTCGAATAATGACAGCACTACTACCGTGGTTCCCCTGAAGGATAACGGGAATACATCGTCTTGTGCTATAGATTTGAAAGTGGTGTGGTTCAACTTTGCTGCGCCTCCAAGGACGCCTATTACGAAGAAGATTGATTATACGAGGTAATGTAGCATTCATCAATTTTAATGGACACACAGAGTTCATCTTAATTATTTATTGTACTGGGTACTTTTTTAGTCAAATAACTGGTATGATGCTACTTCGACATCTGTTTGTCTATCCATAACAACTGTAGCTTTTTTATTTGCGTTATGTACCAACACTGGGTCATAAGATATTTGTTGAGATCCTTGTATTTTTACTGTAATTATAGTCCTTGTATCTTATTGGTGTAGAGCTGTTTACGGAGTTATCAATGTCGGTTTTTGAGCCAAAAGAGTAATTTTAAGCCAAGGTTTTGGCTCTTTAAATTTCTAAACTGCCAGCAAAATTATAAGACCCTGTTCTTCTTTGGCCAATTTATTTTTCAAGAGGGTTCTGCCCTTCTTTAACCACTTCCATCACCATTTCAGGTTAGACTGGAACCTGCTAAGCACGGCGTCTCCAGCCATCAACGCGTGGATGAACCCCTGCAACAGGCTCGGCATCCGCGTGGTCGCGTTGTACCGCGCCTACGCCAGACGCCTCACTGCTACTGCCGCCAGTCTCATGGCGGCTGCCTTAGACCTGGCTCCACATCATACTCTGCCCAAGGTAACTGTTACATGAACCCCTGCAACAGGCTCGGCATCCGTGTGGTCGCGTTGTGCCGCACCTACGCCAGACGCCTCACTGCTACTGCCGCCAGTCTCATGGCGGCTGCCTTAGACCTGGCTCCACATCCCAAGGTAACTGTTACATGAACCCCTGCAACAGGCTCGGCATCCGTGTGGTCGCGTTGTACCGCGCCTACGCCAGACGCCTCACTGCTAATGCCGCCAGTCTCATGGCGGCTGCCTTAGACCTGGCTCCACATCATACTCTGCCCAAGGTAACTGTTACATGAACCCCTGCAACAGGCTCGGCGTCCGTGTGGTCGCGTTGTACCGCGCCTACGCCAGACGCCTCACTGCTACTGCCGCCAGTCTCATGGCTGCTGCCTTAGACCTGGCTCCACATCATACTCTGCCCAAGGTAACTGTTACATGAACCCCTGCAACAGGCTCGGCATCCGTGTGGTCTTGTTGTACCGCGCCTACGCCAGACGCCTCACTGCTACTACCGCCAGTCTCATGGCGGCTGCCTTAGACCTGGCTCCACATCATACTCTGCCCAAGGTAACTGTTACATGAACCCCTGCAACAGGCTCGGCATCCGTGTGGTCGCGTTGTACCGCGCCTACGCCAGACGCCTCACTGCTACTGCCGCCAGTCTCATGGCGGCTGCCTTAGACCTGGCTCCACATCATACTCTGCCCAAGGTAACTGTTACATGAACCCCTGCAACAGGCTCGGCATCCGTGTGGTCGCGTTGTACCGCGCCTACGCCAGACGCCTCACTGCTACTGCCGCCAGTCTCATGGCGGCTGCCTTAGACCTGGCTCCACATCATACTCTGCCCAAGGTAACTGTTACATGAACCCCTGCAACAGGCTCGGCATCCGTGTGGTCTTGTTGTACCGCGCCTACGCCAGACGCCTCACTGTTACTGCCGCCAGTCTCATGGCGGCTGCCTTAGACCTGGCTCCACATCATACTCTGCCCAAGGTAACTGTTACATGAACCCCTGCAACAGGCTCGGCATCCGCGTGGTCGCTTTATACCGCGCCTACGCCAGACGCCTCACTGCTACTGCCGCCAGTCTCATGGCGGCTGCCTTAGACCTGGCTCCACATCATACTCTGCCCAAGGTAACTGTTACATGAACCCCTGCAACAGGCTCGGCATCCGTGTGGTCGCGTTGTACCGCGCCTACGCCAGACGCCTCACTGCTACTGCCGCCAGTCTCATGGCGGCTGCCTTAGACCTGGCTCCACATCATACTCTGCCCAAGGTAACTGTTACATGAACCCCTGCAACAGGCTCGGCATCCGTGTGGTAGCGTTGTACCGCGCCTACGCCAGACGCCTCACTGCTACTGCCGCCAGTCTCATGGCGGCTGCCTTAGACCTGGCTCCACATCATACTCTGCCCAAGGTAACTGTTACATGAACCCCTGCAACAGGTTTGGCATCCGTGTGGTCTTGTTGTACCGCGCCTACGCCAGACGCCTCACTGCTACTGCCGTCAGTCTCATGGCGGCTGCCTTAGACCTGGCTCCACATCATACTCTGCCCAAGGTAACTGTTACATGAACCCCTGCAACAGGCTCGGCATCCGCGTGGTCGCTTTGTACCGCGCCTACGCCAGACGCCTCACTGCTACTGCCGCCAGTCTCATGGCAGCTGCCTTAGACCTGGCTCCACATCATACTCTTCCCAAGGTAACTGTTACATGAACCCCTGCAACAGGCTCGGCATCCGCGTGGTCGCGTTGTACCGCGCCTACGCCAGACGCCTCATTGCTACTGCCGCCAGTCTCAAGGCGCTGCCTTAGACCTGGCTCCATATCATACTTTGCCCAAGGTAACTATGCACCCTTGCAGTAGGCCAGGTAACTTAGAAGATACAACCTTCCTGCAGGCTTGGTAAAGGTTAAAGATGCATCCTTGTATCAGGTTTGGCAACTTGAAAGATTCACACTTCGATAGACCGACGCCGGTCTACGTCAACGATCGATTGGTGAGCTACACCCTAAAAGGTTCACAATTGGTAATACTAGGTAACTGAAGCATGCCATTCGAATCTTGCAGCAGACAATGTTACTTACTATTAGTTTTGTACGGCATCTCTCAAGTGCAGATAGGGAACTGCCTAAAAAGCGTTGCCCCACACTAGGAATTACTATTGTAACGTGGGTGCGTTTACAAAGCTTTTAACTCACATACAGAAACATCCAAATAGAGCATTAACCGCTCTGATCTTCACAAGTAACTGACTAACACGATACTCCTGGGCAATACTGGAGTCAAATTTTCTACTTTCTAACTACCCGTGTTTGTCACAGTTTTTCAAAAATTGTCTTGCATTGTTACAGAGTCGCTACGGCCGACACACGCCGATGGCGAAGCAGTTGCGTGAAGAACCATCGCTACAACTATGCGCAGTGTTACTGCGGTACGCGCTTCAAGCAGACGCTGCGGCCGTACAGGCAGACCTTGCTGAGAGGCATCTGCCGTCTTTGTCTACTCTCAGACAGGTAAATAAAATAACTCACATTAATCTTTGGTCTCTTGATTGGATTGCGCAACGTTTCAAGAGACCTAAGTTTTTTTTGCCAGCATATATTATTTCTTGATAACATTGTCCCCTTATGCATGGGATTGCATTTTATTCAGCCAAATTAATACAAATATAGCTTGATATTCTAGACTATGCTAGACTCGCAAAAACAGCAGTATATGTCAGTGGCGGATTAGCGAGTACTGTCTAGCGAGTAAGTTACTGTATTGATTCTGATAAAAAATAGAACTACATTCGCAAAATGATGCTTTTTTTGTTTCACCACAAATAAATCTGCCTGTTTAAAGAGAGTAAAATTGGCCTCTGGGGTTGACTCCTAACAAAATTTTAGTTATGAGTTTTTTAGTAGAGACCTATGTTGTTTTGAATAATATCTACCAAGTTGAGCACTTACAATGCTCGATTATGAATAGGTATGCAGTTCTTACTATAATTGTGAACAGGTACAAATAAATATAGACCTTATTTTAATGTTCATGTTGTCCGCATGTGATTTGCAACATCCATAGCTTAATTTGTATTTTTCCAGGGTGTGATAGTCCTGAGTCGTCAATGGAAGAACATTCTCTACACTCCTCTACTGCTGGAACATAACTACAAGAGCAAAGTTATGAAGCCACTCAACGTTACCTTCGCTTTACCTGATCTATTGGAGGTATGAGTTTGTGTTATGTCATGTTAAAAAGGAAGTTCTACAATACTTTTTAATTAGTCAATTAATTCATTAGCGTCACCGAGTTTGATGCCCTAGAAAAAAAATAATTTGCTTTTTACGTACCACAGGCAGTTATGCCAGCCCAAAAATTAACTTAATGTAGTGCAATTATCTTTTAAATAAACTTAATTTATAATTACTAACTACAGAGCAGTCCCAGTGGTAACGACCGGAACTTACCCATCGTAGGTCGTGGGTTCGAACCCAGGCAGGCACTTTACTTTGTGTATTACCACTGCTATCAAAACGGTGTAGGGAAACATCGTAAGGAAACCGGCATGTCCTCGAATCAAAAATTCGAAGACATGTGACATTCACCAACCCGCACTGGGCCCTCGTGGTGGATCACGCCCCATTCCCTCTCACATAGAGGAGGCCTGTGTCCCAGCAGTGGACAAATTAAAAAGGCTGATGATGATGATGATACTTTGTCTGTGAGTTTCCCAATATTACGGCCAGTTCAACTCCGGTTGTATTTTGGATATTGATTTACCGAATGACTTCTGTCTTGTTTGAACAGTTACACACTTTCTATTATTTAACATCTAAATATTAACTCTCGTGATTAGGATTCCGTGGAAGGATGGCAAGAGTATCCTTTGGAGACGGAAGCATTGGACGAGAACTGTCTACTACTCAACATGGACGTCGACAAAGTCAACCTACCTGGTGAGTTCACATTCATCTTTCATTTTGAACTGGACATACAGAGTAAAATTAACTTAATTTTGAAGACAATAAGGTATTTTTTCAAAGTACTTGTGATTTGAAACATATTCTTCCAGTAAAAAACAATGTTCGCATTAAAAACAATGAAATAAAATTGGTTATTTGAAATGAAACCTATTATTTAAAATATCACAGTATTGCTTTTTATTTATTTAAAGTTCTTATCTTGTAAAATATTTTGAATATTTCCCACGATAAAGCCAATCATATAAATATCAATACTGCTAAAATTCACAGTATCTCGCAATTGGCTTTTAAGTAAATTATTATTATTATTTTAGTATTATAACAGCGGAACTAGTTTTACGGATTATATTGAAGTTCAAATTCTATAACATTCACTGAAGTTGGTATCTGTTATTAAAATAATTAATTAGTCATTAGATCATATATATATACGCAAGTGGATAAATATTTTTAGACCAAAAGATTTGTAAACAATTATAAATTGGTACTAAAGCGAGCCTATAAAAAACTTGTGCCTGGTGATGGACTCGCCAGATGATGGACTCGCCCTTCTTTTCAAGATACTAATATATTTAAATTAAAGAAATATAGGGGTACACTTCAAGCATGCGGTGAATACAGACGTAAAGTTGTAATATGGTAATCCGTACAACTAATTCCACTACAGTACACTATATTTTCGCATTGAAAACATTAATAACATGTGAGCCTTACGGCTTTGAGGATAGAGTTCAAACTCGACGATACATTAATAACTGGTTGTTTGTGGGTGAAGCGACCGGTGTGGAGGCAAGTCCGCGCCCGCATTCGTGCCCATCCACGCCGCCCTCCGGTTCGTACACCAAGTTTGTGTAGTGCTGAGGATTTGTGAACCTTATGTCTAGACAGATAGTGTACACATTCTAATGTATAACATTTTTGTATCTTGGGCTTGTTCCTTGTTTACGGTTTAGTATACCATACATGCTATAAAAATACCTGATAAATTGAGATTCTCTTTTTATTCAGAGCACTATGAAAAAGTAAACCGCCATCGGATATAAATACGGAAAAATACCAAAAATATTTTTACTATAGTATGGTTCACGAGTCCTAAAGGTAGAGGTCGTTTGTTATGTCAAACTTCTCAAAAAATTTACTATTGAGTATCTGCGACAAAATCCATTATTTTGAGCAGTATTTAAGCAGTCTGGCAGTGTAGTCAATGCTGTCAGAGGCAAGACAGTGCAGTAGTAAACCTGCCAGACTGCTCAACTACTTGCAAGATTTCAATAAAAAATCCTTTTCTCTAAAGTATTTGCTGATTTTTTCCAAAATCTCATAACAAACGATTTCCCAGCGTGTGTTATGCTTTTTTTTTTTGTTATGTTGTTGTTTGGCTTGCCGCTGTTGACGACAGCATGGAGTCATCATATACATATAATATGTGACCATTTCATTATTATCCTTATATACCAAATAACGTTATTTCCTGATGTTCTTTCTTCAATATCCAAACCTGTATTATCTATAATACCTCTCATTCAAATATACTGTCCCTTTCCATAGTTTTCTGTCAGCCTTCCTAATTTTCTATTCCATTTTTCAAAATTACATGTGTGATACAAATGTTTGTAGTGGTGTTACCCTTGTCTTGTTATTGCTTTTGTTTATAATTTAAAATAATAATCAAATCATAAGTCATATCTATATACTCAGTGATTTTTTTAATACAAGGATTGCCCGTCGCTTAGCCGCTATATATTGCTATGTTAACCGCTTTAGATATTTAAATACACATTTTATTGCTACAAAAATTTACTATTCAAAGCGCTAATGTTACAACCTTAAATAATACGCACTATAAATCTATAATAATATTATTACGCTTATACGCAATACACAAATATATGAAGCACAAATAATTTAAATGCTGAACTAATTGCAATTGTTTATGTATATCTGCTCTCGCTATTTGGTGCACCTCATCTTGTAAACATACTCGTACTATTCATAGCAACATTATTCCTCTCAGATTCTATATTCCTTGCATAATCACTATTTAGATTTAGTGTTCTATAACTACTGTAGTCATTCTAAAATACTGAATACTTTCGAATTGTTATTAAATATCCCGAAAACATAAACACTATATTGCAATTATCACAATTGCACAGTAACCGAACGTTATTATGGCACTTCGAGTTTTAGGATCAAAACACACTGAGACGGAGTCAAAAATAAATTTATAAATATATAGCATATTATATAGGTGCAAGATAGGATCACTACCTTGCTTTGAACATCGTCGCCGAGTTGTCAGCTTGTCGGTTTTTTATCGGTTGCATTTTGGGGAGTGTGCGATGGAATTGCTTGATCTGATTCCTCCTAGCCCGTTTCATCATCGGACTACAAGACGCACGGCCATGCGCCATAGATACATGGTGGACATCCCACCCATACGTTTTGGAAATACTTTCATTATGCCTACAGCTAAGGAGTGGCATTTCCTGCCGGAGTCTGTGTTTCCCGGTAACTACAACCTCGGGGTTTTTAAGTCAAGAGTGTATAGGTTTCTTCTAGGCAAGCGTGTTACACCGTCGACCAAATCTTCGCTTACCATCAGGTGAGATAGTAGTCAAGCGTGAGCCTTTTAAAATAAAAAATAAAAAAATCTCCACAACGTAATGCACGCATTTCAATCACGATGAAAAAAAATACAACAGCATTCGACTTTCTAATTTTAAAAGGCGGTCGTCTTTTTATAAGCTTTTATTTTTATCTGGGTATTTGGATAGATAGGGATATGATATGTCTATTATTGGTAATTCGCTTCGAATCTCCATCAATATGCTATAACCCTTGGAGACTCTCTTCAAAGTTGAGTTTTTCTAAAACGCAATGTCTCATATTTTGAGTTGGGTCTATTGCAAATCACAATTACTGCGAGTGTTAAATTATTAGCATGACGATGTTAGAGAAACAGAATATCACGATGTTTTATAGAGTTTTTTAAAACATACATCTGCATATCATCTCTTCGCCACATTATAATAGGAGTGTCATCATAGCAACATTATCGTAGCATCCAAATATAACACAAAAAAGAAGCTTTTTGAAGTTTGATTTGTCTTATTTATATCGAATAGCGGCAATTTATGCTTTTTATTTGTTATTTGATTGTAGCGGTTAAAAATAAACTCCAGAGGGGTAACTTACATGAGTCTTTCGATTACAACTGAACTGAAACTTACATACCTTAAATTTACATCTGATTCAATGAATTTTAACAATATTATAGTATAATGGCACTCTAAAACTCCACCTCTCAATCTCTACATACCATCAAAAACACCTTTTGGGCATCATACATTCTAGCACATTCTTCAACTCCTACAACACCTAACTCCCCTACACTAGTGATGTGCTAATACCCTGTCCGTCACAGTGAGGGGCGCACAGAGCAGCCGCGCGAGCCTGGTGTTCCCCTCGCTGCCTGCATTCTCCACGAGGAAGCCGACCTTCAACGACGACGCCATCGCTAGTAAGTAGATACACCGTAGTTCGGGCATTAACAGTAACAGTTACATTGCTAGTTTTGTATGTGGATTCAAGTGTGTTAGGTACGATAGACCGTTGGTCTCATCTCTCATTTTTTTTTTCATTTACTCATTCATCTGAGCCGTCTTGCCCTGTTTCTGGTTTGTGGAGGTCAGATAGATAGTCGCTCCATGTAAGAACTGGTAGTCAGCCGCATTCATTTGGGCTAGAATGCTGCAACACCGTTAATGTAAACCTTCGAAGCATGGAAACAGTAAGTGACAATAGATTGCAGAGAGATGTTTCCTGTTGGTAAGTATTTAATCGGGATGTTTCCTGGGAATATAAATGATAATTCTATTTAGTCCGTCAGTGAGATTATCAAATAATATTGAACCCGTATTTTTTGCTTTATCAAATAAATAAAAATTGGCAAAGATAAAGCACATCAAAGTTTTGGAGTGGGGGTTTGTGACGTCACTTTGTCAGTTTAAAGTGTAGCAGGCCCTGACGTCACACGATATTTCAACGCACTGTGTCGTCGTAATTTTTTGTTCACGTGACAAAAGAAAAAATACGTGTCCAATATTTTTAAGTTATCTAACTGACGGACTAAATACATATTTTTTGTCAACTACCCTATTTGACCGATTTTCGTACAAGCCAGAACGAGCAAGAAGTAATCGATAAAAGGTGTTGCAGTTCAATCGAAACTGCCTTGGATGGCATCATGGAAGCGTGTTTGCGTTTGTGCTAACAAACTGAATTTGATACAGGAGAAAACGTTTTGCAGATTGTTATTGATTTTCCTAAACATCTGTAACTTCATATTCTACGAACAATACTGACACACCGCTTTACTAACCACAGTTGACTACGGCACCCTGAAGGAAGACCTGCCTACAGTTGGGTCCAATCCCTCTCTATACTCTCCTCACGGTAGTGACGAAAACATCAAGAACGATCGCGCAAGAGAAGACCTGTACCAATGGATGGCCAAACAAGAGCCCATCAAAGTGGTAAGCTTTAGAATACGTTGGTGAATGTGAAGTTTAAGGAATTCGAGCATGCTAATTTAGAATCATTTAGTCCAAAATCCGAAACGCACATCCCTCATCAGTTCCATCCTAGTGCCGGGATGAGAATAGCACAACGAAATACCTATCAACGAGTTTACTAATTATTGCAAATAATTAAAGTGCTATGTGCCTTAGTTAAAATTGAAGCGATAGGTGCATGTTCGTGAAATGTACATACATAAAAACAATTCTAATTGCCTATTGGCTGCCCGTAATGCCTAATTATTGCAATAGGTAAGGGCAACACTGCCTGCGTGAACTTAATAGCTCAGTTCAATCCTAAGCTCTCAAAGTGGTCACCACACTGCATGACGTAGCTACCATCCCACAAGCATGCACTCATCAACGGGGTTCAACACTAACCGATTTACCCACCCACGTGTCACGACAAAGTAAACTAGAACTATAAAACACAATCACGTAATTCCACTAACCCAGGAGCCAAAGAGCAAGAAGCCAATAATCCCTCCTTCAAAGATGAACCCTCGCGCTGTGGCGGCCGCCATGCCGGCTTGCAGCCTGTACCCGCTGCAGGGCTCGCTGATGCTGCTGGATGCTCATCTCGTGTTCCAACCCTTCTTGTCTGCACTGGGAGTTTCGCCTCACCAGGTTACGCAGGGTAAGTATTGTTTTGTTTATTTATTTTTATGTAAGTTGCAGTTTTTTTTTATGATTATGCGAGGATGATGGTAATTTGCCGATCTTTTTATGAAGTCTCTTCATAAAAAAATCGGAAAATTACCATCAGGTCTTCAGGTCTTCTCGCTTTCTTACCCCAAGTTTCTCAGCTCAAAATTATCGCAGAATTAATGTGACCAATTGTCAGGCATGCGTTATTTGTTGTGATTGGCTGTTGGAAATTTATTCAACCAATCACAGCAGATAACGCGTGCTTGACAATTTGTCATATTAATTCTGCGATAATTTTGAGCTGAGAAACTCGGGGTTAGACAGTCTATCTTATTTCAACGTTAAGGGCTCTATAGTTAATGGAATTCTCAAGTTAGGTGGTGATTGACACTATCAAAGTAGTCCCGTTTGAGCAGCGCCAAGTGTTTTCAACATAATTAGACCTCCCAAAGGGGTTCCTTTTAAAATTTTCAGTGATCAAGTTTTTTTCATGTTTTGTCATTAGTTAACCGTTACAACATACACTATTTTTTTTTTGGTTTATTTATTTAACTTCTGATGCTTACGTGAAATGTCAGACTATTGTATTGTATGACAAATTTTAAAGCTAAATAAATGCACAGGTGCCTATGGTAGAGTTAACACTTTTATGATTTCCAAATCTTCCAGGCGAATCCAAAAACAAGAGCGGTTCAGGCGACGGCGTTAACAATAGTGGCGGCGGTCCCCCCGCGCTTGACTCACTGGGCTCCAAGCTGTCTCTGATAGCGTGGATGGACATGTTCCGCATCGACATCGTCGTCAGCGACCTGGCCGCCAGGGATAGGAGGCACGCTGGGAAAGGAAAGGGTGAGTAGTTAAACAGGGTGAAATGGAGTATTGAAACGAAATGAAATCATTCATTTTGCAAGAACGATATTCAAATTATTATTTATTGCAACTTGGATGTTAAAATCGCTTTCACACGTTATTTTTTGGAACAGTGTTCCTTATAGCACGTTATAGTTCTGATTTGTTTGATTCGTTTCAATCGATTCAGCTTGCCGTCAGTTTTTAAAAAATGCAAAAATATTTAATATTTTAACGTTTAAATACCTTTTTATATTAATATAAATAAATATAAATTATCATTTTTGCGTGATAAATTGTGCGAGGCATAACGTGCTCCGCACAAAAGGGGGCGTCTCCCTCCCCGAGGAGATAGCACCACAAAGAAAACCGAAGACGTATGAGCGCGCGCGCGCGTACATATACAGTACCTAAGCTAGCAGCCTCTATTGTGTGTTTAAACTGAGCATTAGCTGTGTTGTTATTTCAGTTTCGTCATATTTTACGAAACTGAAAGTCTGTAAATTTATTTAATCGAACTCCGTTCCAACCGGGTGTCCATAAGACATCTCTCTTTTTTATAGTTAGCAAAAGTGTGTGCTTCCTTTCCACTATCTTTGGAAATAAATGTTGTAAGTAAGGCAGGAGACCAGACAGACATGAATTTATAATAAATAAAAATGTTCACAAGTAAACTATTCTTCACTTTTGTAAATAATTCCAATTTTATTCAAACTTTTGTTTTTTGCTATGGTTTTTTACATTCTTTCTTTTTTGTTCAGTTAGACCAATAGACTAAAATCTCCTAATGAAGCAATGAACTTTAACCGAATAACACCATTCCAATATCAATTTTCTTATCAGTTTGATCATTCCATAACCTCTTTTTAAATTCCACTAACTGTAACCCAGTCAAACATAAGCCCACACTAACCAGGTTCCCAACCTCACGGTGCGATGCCATCAGAGACACCAGCCTTCCTCTGTGAGAAGGTGTCCATCGACGTAGACCTCAAGAAGGTGGCTGACATGGCTGTGGATGATCTGATCCAGCGGCAGAATGTGCTGTACATCTCGAGGGGGCAACTTAAGAAACATATCAGTACTATGCTGAATTTCAATATCAGTATACGGTTTATTTCGCAGCAGGTTAGTGGGATAAGTCTTAATAATAATTATTTTTATTTAAAAGTGAAATAATTTATTTTTTACAATTCAATTTCAATTGCTACAGAATTTCTGGCAGTCTCTTTGTCTATATTAAACTCCTCTAAGTTTTTCTATGAAATGAAGGCCAACAAATGTCCTAAGGTACTACGTCTTTAGACATGTCATGTAGTATATTCTGTCCTTATTTTTAAGGCTATGGAATAGTTTTAACTTCACTTTTTGTTCAATTTTGGTTATATTAATAATAATTGGAATTGCTTTTAAAGAATTGCTTTTTGCGCCCCCCCCCCCCCCAGATCTCTTAACCGCCCCCCTGGAGAATTTTGCCTGAAAGAAACACTGCGTGCGAATGTGACGACTTTTTAACAAACAATCTGTATTAGCTACAGCAGAATGTTTGCTTTCCAGTATAATAGTCTAGTCAACAGTTACAACTTTTTTGTTTATCTTTTTCCAGCAATCTCGGTAAAATATGAACAACGTGTCATTATATTTGGCATAGCATGCAGAAGATTTTTGAAAAAAAAAAACGTTCCCCTTGCAAACATTGCAAAAGTTATGAACAATTTACTGAAAAATAGAAAGCGTGTTTGGTATTTTGTAAATATCTCAAAAACGAATTACGATTTTAGCAATCTAAAAAAATATTAAAGAAGAAGAGGCACTTTCCTAAAAGAAAGTCTCAACTATCAGAACTATGGGATCAGTATTTATAATTTTCTCAGAGAGTTGAAAAGGATACTCTGGGCTCGCGCTAGCCACTTCGGACACTTTAACTTTTAAAAATATTTAAATATCTTAAATATGAAAATTAAAAAAATCAGGTACATACAGGATGAACAATAATCCACCAGCAAAAATTTTTTATAGCGTTTTTTCAATTAATTATGCAATAGTTAACTATAAATTTTTTGCTGCTTGAACATGAACATTGCAAGTGTGATAATTGTTAAAGTTAATCTGCGAATTTTTTCCTTCCTTGGAGCTATTCTTGAAAGGATTCATGATAGACCCAGATGAAAAGGATAATATATTTTTCAGTGATCGTAGTTGCAAAATAAAAAAACTTTAATTAATCATTAAATATATTAATGTTTATATATATTTTAATGATCCGTTTTTTTTTAATATCGGAAGCTGTATGGAAATGTTTTTTTTAATTCGCGGCAAAATCATCAGCATGTTATGCCGAATCGAATAACACCTTGTTCATATCTTTTCGAGTCTGTTGAAAAAAGTGGAACAAAATAGTAAATGTTGACTAGACTATTAAGTAAATTTACTAAATTAAATGTTCAGCTATTTTATGTCGATATGTTTTTAGGTTAACATGCCTCTACTCCGGCTGCTGCATCAAATTAGCAATATGTACCAAAACGTGAAGGACACGCAAATTGAATTGCGCACACAGACCAAGATATCGCATAGGCAGAATAAACATACCTCTTCATCTGGTAAGTCATTGAAGTTCTGGTTAAGTTGTCTGGCAGATAAATTCAACAAACAAACAAAACATTGTTCTAGTTCGAATCTTTTCTTGTAGTCTATTGTGGAACTTGTACTTAATCTGTGAATTGTCAAGGATAATATGGAACCTGATCTTTCAATAGAAGTAAAATAAAAAATTATCTGAAATCTAAAACTTTGATAATGTTTTAACTGTTTAGGAGTTTCAATATTAAAATACCTAAAAACAGAGACGTGAACAAATTAACAAAAAAATTCCTTTTCAGTGTCAGACTTTAGAGAAAACCTAGTAAGCGTGACGTCCCTAGAGAAAGAAGTGCAATACGCGACCTTAGAGCCGAAATGGGACCTGATGGCAGGGGCCACCCTGACTCCTGAGCTAGCTGCAGCAGTACCACAGTCACTTAGTCAGCAGAAACTGGCTCAACCAGCTACGAGGCCCAGGCCACAGAGTTTTGCGCAGAAGTTGAGGTCTACCGGGAAGAGTGTCAAGGGGAAGTTGGGTGAGTAATTTCTACCACTGAAATGTTGTAAGTAAAAGAGTTTTGATACAATAAACAAAAAGGAAAAAGCCAAGAACAGATTTATCATAAACTAGCTTCTGCCAGCGGCTTCACCCGCGTGAACAGTGTTTTCTAAAACAGTGTTTCCAAGGAAACGTTATACCGGGATGAAAAGTAGCCTATGTGCTATTCCAGACTAAAATCTATCTCTGTTCCAAATTTTATTTAGATCCGTTCAGTCGTTTTAGCATGATTGAGTAACAAACATACACACATCCATCCAAACTTTCGCATCAATAATGTAAGTAAGATACAAAAACAAAATTCTATGTATCTATAGAAAATTTTGACTTTAAAGTTATATCTGTAACTTTCTGCCAGTGTTCAATTAAATATAATCGACATATTATAATAAGTTGAGTGTTATCTCATGCTCGTGCTGTTGAACCAGCTAGGTCTTGATTGGTTTACAATTAATATAGTGGGGCATTTGAAACTTTACAATAGTGCAGTTTGCGATCTTGTTTGATTATATCAACGCCTTTGTCGTTTCTAAATGTCGCATTAATGACGTCCTCGTAATTCCTAAGTTTGCTACCTGCCTTGCAGTGCTTAGTTGCAAAGATACAACCCTGACATCTCGGAGTGAAAACACACAACAAGTCTGTCTTAATATAATTCCTTTTCCTTACACCAGGTTACAGCTCGTTGAACGAAGGGGCCCACACGCCCATGTACACAGCGGGCTCAAGTGCGGCGGGCCCCGCGTCTCCGGGTCCCGGGCCGCACGCATCCCTGAGCTCGCCCTCTGCTGACGCCGCCGACGGCAAGCTGGCGCCACGCTGCTGGCGGACCGTGTATCTGCTGCTAGACTTGTACGCCAACATGCCTGATGCAGAGACTATCACGCACAGGTGAGCATGTCATTGTCATCTGCCTACATTATCATGTTGGGATCGGCTCCTAGACTAACCGGATGCAGTTGAATACTGGTATTTTACAAGGAATAACTATATTTTCTTGCATTCTGAACACCACAACCTAATCATTTCGCAACATGGTTATATCTCGATAAGCCCAAATGTCAAACATTCGGGTTTTGACTGAAACATTTTTGTGATGAACACAAAGATTATTTGAAATTGAAGTACTTATTGCTTCAGAATATTCAGCTTCCTTGGGTACGTTCTGTATCCTTGGGTATTTTGATAGAAGATCGAAGAGTTAACCTAATACATGAAACCATCAAAATATTTAAAGATATAAAACTGAATAACTTAAAAAAAAAATTAAAAACTGTATCCAGACTACGATTTTTTTTTGCATATTTTACCCGAGCCATAATAACCAAAGGATTAACACCTTATTCATCAAAATCGGATGAATAGTTTAGGCGCTACGGAGGAACCTACGTTAATAGATACATAGACTGCTAAAATCATAACCCTTTCTTTTGGCTTCGCCGTAGTCGGGTAAAATAGAAAGACATACACATAATTATTAGAACTTACATCAAACCGAATAAAAACAGATATATAGAATATTGATAACTGAAATGTTAATAAGTAAAATATAAAATATTAAGTGGTATTCCTTCCTAGACGATGACTGTATCTAGAATGTGGCTGTGCCCGACAGGCTCGATAATGGTTTCTGTAACTTATATTTACCACCTGTATGTACATTATGGATGCAATAAATTTAATTTGAATTTTGAACTTGAATTTAAATACTTAAAACATCATCTCTCCCTCAGGTTTTCAGTAACGACCGATATTCCGGAACACTACCGCCACAGCCGCCCGGTGCGGCCTAGTTCTCGAGAACAGAACACTAGCAACTCCTCATCCAGTGCTGCCAACATGGGCATGGTCGTTGTTGGAGTTGCCAGGTAAGAAAACAATCAAATAATTTATATTTTTAGAACATACTTAGTTTTCATATATGACATAAATCATAGTAATAAAACCGGCCAAGTGCTTGTCGGGCCACGCGCAGTAATAGGGTTCCGTAGTTGCACAATAATGCGGACTAAGAAGAGAGCTTCTTGTTGTTACATAAACATTGAAACGGTTTTAGCGGCAGACGTCTAAAACGGGCTCACATAGGACGATGGTAACTGAAGAAGTTGTTATAAAACAACTGCACAAGTGAAGGTAGAAAAAATACTTTCTAAGTATTTGAGTACTAACGCGTGTAGAGACAAGCGTTTGTTATAAATATTGATAACCAGCGTCACGTAATAATTTGAATACTGCGTTGAGTAGTTACGGAAATAGTCTTCGTCAAAATCTCCTTATATAAGGTATGCAAGGGCTGTTAGGCGATAAAAAAATACGTACGAAACCTACTGCGACACTGTTAGGGCATTTGCGTGATCTATACAAGGCTACTATCTTCACATTGTTTACTTCTACAGAAAATGCTTTACAATGGTTACCTCCAACAGTGTCACTGTAAGATCGTGGTTTGAGTCGTGTAATATGCGTCGCGGAATTCACGCTGCATTCGGTTTCATACTAAAGTCCTGTTTGTGCAACACGGCGCGCGGCGACGCATATGAGTTGTCTGCTGAATCACACACGTTATTTCAACCGAACTGCGCTCAAGGTGAGGGATGGGAGCGAGGCAAGCGTCAGCGCCCCATACAAACGTAGAATAGCAACTGAAATTAAGTCCGTCCGTTTGGCAGCTTAACCAAATTTCAGTTGAACGTAAATTCCGCGAATCACAACTCACAAAATTACGTAAGTTTGGCTTCACCCTAAAACACCGACTAAGTATAAATTTAAAAAAACAATGAGAAGAAAAAGCTTTACAAAAATTACAACCGACTTCCAAACAAAAACACTACAAAGTGAAAAATAACTTCAATTTCGGAAGCCGGTGTTCCTGTTTTCATTTCTTCGTTTTTTGACACCGACTTCCGAAATTGAAGTTATTATTCACTTTTTACTTGTGGTACATAATGGACCAGTTCTGTAGGCCCGGTACCTACGCGTATAGTGCCCAAAGTGAAGCCAGAATAGATTAACCCAATAACATGAAACTTAAACAAAACCAGTGCAATCAGAGTATACCAGGGTGAACTGTTCACACCTGTGTAGTGTGTACCCCTTTAGAGCCTACCAGTGTGATGTTATGTTATGTTATGAAATGATGTAAACAATAAACGATTGCAGCAATCTTGAGAGATTTTCCGTCATTTATTGAAGAGTTCTGATGTATACTCCGAAGTTCTTCAACAGATCTTGAATAAATTTAAATGGGACCACATGACTAGCACCAGCTTGCAATCAAATCGAATCATTAAAATCGTTTCACCCAGTAAAAAAAATCTGATGTAACACACATAAAAAATACAGTCGAATTGATAACCTCTTCCTTTTTGGGAAGTCGGTTAAAAACATCGAAAATACCAATACTTATTGCACTAACACAACAAAATAGACTCCGCCTCTCGCATGCGCCTTACGAACCGGTACTGCCAACGACTCCGCCCACTCCAATGCGTTATTCGAGCGTAAACATTATTAATTTAGAAATCATTATTATTAAGGTTGTTATGATTTTATTATTGTATATTTTACATGGTTCATAAACTTATATTTATTATCTACTTTATACAACTAACAACGTTATACAAGTAATTTTTCAATGGCATTTGTACATTATTTTTACTTTTCCAAGTTCATTTTATAAGTTGGTCGACTATTACTAGTTAAGTTGTAAAGCCTAGTTAGCTGTGATAGTTTTCCTTTTAATTTCATTATATTTACTACTGCCATGATTTTTTTCACATATCCAAAAGCTTTTTTTTACCTGACAGTAATTTAAAGCTTAATTTTACGCAAACGGATCCCTGAATCGAAAAATGGTTTGAACAGGCCCGTAATATTTTTTAAAGGCCTATTCAACGATACCCCACAACTTGGGATAAACGAGAAAAAAATACCATCCCCACTTTACATACACAGAAGGTACCATATATATATTTTCTTTTCTTGATTTTATTTTACCACTTTGTCGGAATTGTTAATATGTATATCCATGCCAAATTATAGCTTTTTAGTAATAAGAGTGTCTGTGCCAGGCTGCGGACGGACAGACGGACATAGCGAAACTATAAGGGTTCCTTGTTGACTACGGGACCCTAAAAAATGGTTTTATAATATCTAATTTCATAAAAAAAAAAGATGACTACATTGTGAAAACCTTCGACTTTGTCTGACATAATAACTATTTGTCATTTTACTAAACCATTTTTTAACCAGATGTTTATTTTTTGGAAAATGTCACCAAAACCGTCTTTTAGCAGCCTTATTTTTGGATTAACAGATTCACAGTCCTATGAGCTACATGTGGTCTGCTGTATTGTTCTAAATATTGTTTTCGCTAATTGGACCCTGTGAAAGCCCTCAGGATTTAAAAAAAGATTCTCTTCTCCAGGATCCACCGCACGCGTCTCCTAGCGTCCCTCTCAGGGTTGAAGCTGGAAGCAGAGATCACGTCGCTCCAGGCGTCATTCTCAGCGTCTCGCTCGCGCCAGTGGTCTCTCACCGGCAACCTCGGCAGGACCATGATTGTGCTGTTAGAGGGAGTGGCGCCCAACCATCAGTAAGTAATACCCACCACCACCAGGATCCACCGCACACGTCCCCTAGCGTCCCTCTCAGGGTTGAAGCTGGAAGCAGAGATCACGTCGCTCCAGGCGTCTCTGCTAACATAAAAGCCGAATGTAGTATTATACGCCATTCCTCAATGCAAATAAGTACTAAATCGGCTAAATAACTAGGTGTAGTGGCATTTTTACCGTCACATACGAACTACAAAAAAAAACGTTTAAACAAAAAATACAACCGACTTCCAAATAAAAACACAACAAAGCAAAAATTACTTCATTTTCGGCCGTCGGTATTCCTGTTTTCGTTTCTTCGTTTCTTGGCACCGACTTCAGATTTTTTTATTGGCAGTAGGTTGTATTTTTTGTTAAAAAGTTTTTTATTTTTAGTTGTGAGTACATTTTAAGCAAGTTCTATAGTAAGGTACCTATAATGCTCGAATATCTTGAAAATTAAACATAACCGGTGGAATGAGATAATTTATTAAAGAGTTCTGTTAAACAACAGAATCTCCGAAATTCTTCACCAAATTTAAAACGGGACCAATTCAAACAAAAAAATATTTCCAAAATTGGTGCACAATTGACGGAGACATCTTTGAACATAAACAAAAAAAAAAACAATCATACAGCCGAACATAGAACCTCCTTCTTTTTGGAAAGTCAGTTAAAAATAACACCTGACTTCACATAAATGCTACATCACGCAAACAAAGTTTTCCGCTCGATTTGAATGTGTACAACGGCCCGACTGACCAACGGTTAATCCGCTGGGCAGTTGCCCGAAACAGACATAACATCCGCCTGGTCGGAGGATCCCCCCATTCGAATTGATGAATTTAGTTGAATAGTTGCATGCATATTTACGGACCTTGTTCTTTTCAAATGTTTGTATCCAACATTTATTTAACCTGTAATGTCCACACATTCTTGATGTTTTTTTTTTAAGTTTTTTGCCTTTTTTTCCAGAACGGTGGTCCGCGTAAGCGTGGGCAAATCTCAAGCCCTGTACGGATGGGAGGCTGGTCGGCAGGGAGCCACTGCTCTGCTCAGTGTGGGAGGAGTGAGGGTAGATCTGCCGCAGCATCCTGTGGCACTGCACGGAGTTATGACCCGATCGAGTAGACAGCTGTCTTCGACTTTGCAGGTAAATTTATTGGGGAATAGGTTTAACTAGGTTTTAATAGACTCCTACAATAAATTTATATTTTTGGTTAGTTATATTACACGGAGATCAGTAGCGGCCTAGTGGTAACGACCGTGACTCACAAGTTGTAGGTCGCGGTTTCGAACCCAGGCAGGCGCTTTACTTTGTGTAAATTATTTTGTTACCACTGTTCTCAAAACGGTGAAGAAAAAGAAAAATGTTCTGAGGAAACCGGCATGTCCTACAGCCAAAAATTCGAAGACATGTGACATCCACCAACCCGCACTGCGGCCCATTCCATCACACACAGTGGAGGCCTGTGTCCTAGCAGTGGGAACATTAAAAGGCTGATGTTGATGACGATGTTATTACACTTAGCTCGAAGCCCAGATAGTATAATATTAGCATACAAACGCCTCATCCCATGCAAAGAAACCGTGCCGACGTAACTAGCGTTTTTCGTCTGATTAAAGCGATTATTTTTTGTCCATCAATCGCGTTCGGTTCCGTTCCACGGCGATAGATAGATGGTGTCAGCAGCAACTTGCAAGTAAAAGGGTTTACTCGGTTCGTGAATATTTTTTTCTTTAAATACAGTGAAAGTTTGTTTTATAGTATTTTTTGCACGTTTTTATAGTTTCTTTTTGCACCAAATGTGTTACAATGCAAATTTAAAAAATCGAGTGGAATTCCTCAGAAAAAAACCTCGCCATCTACTAGCATTAATTTTAAATGATCCGTTCAAATAATCTTTGAAATGTGAATTAAGAGCCCAATATTCCATATTTTTGTGCTTAGGAGAGTTGATTAAAGGAGATCATACAATTTTTATGGTCAATTCCAGAAAATGTTAATTTTAAACACATTCAATAACAGATTGGTGCATATCCCGCCATCTAGTGAGATTTATTTGAGCGTTTTTTTTTCTTAGTGCTGATACGGTTACCTATTATAAGTTCGAGAAATATTTGACCGAATTTCATTTCGCCTAAAATCTTTCAACTATTATCGTTTCGTTTTTAGGGTTCCGTACCCAAAAGGTAAAAACGGGACCCTAGTATTAAGACTCCGCGGTCCGTCTGTCTGTCCGTCTGTCACCAGGCTGTATCTCATAAACCGTGATAGCCAGGCAGTTGAAATTTTGACAGATGTGTTTCTGTCGCCGCTATAACAACAAAAACAGAATAAAATAAATAATTAAGTGAAGCATTTAAATATTTATTTTATTATGTTTTTACAACAAACGTGATTTATTTGCCGTTTTTCGCGATAAGGGTGCGGAATCCTTCGTGCGCGAGTCCGACTCGCACTTGGCAGGTTTTTTTTTTACTTCATCGAAGTCACGTCGTCTGCCACTGTCTCAGTTGACCTATTATCAATTCGATTTTTTTCTTTACTCCGACGTTTCATTTGGTCGAAAAACTTTTTACCGAAGTTACACTTAGCCAAAATAACATTTGTGCGAAGTATTATGTGCCCGAACATTCTAAAAGGCTAAACACTGAATATGCCTAACTGAAATACTAAGTGAGAGAGACACATTGGGTGAATACAAATGTATAAATAGAGAATTCAAAAAAAAATGACAAAAATTGTCGGCGGGGCTCCTTTTTCTCTCTGCAGGGTCTAAAGTAACCTAACATGAAGGAGATGACGGGAGCTAATCTCGCTCGCTTTGCTCGCTCACTTCAGTCATCTCCTTTGAATCTAACCTATCCTCGTCGGGGTGACCTAAATTCCCGAGGTCGCTTTGCTCGCTATTGGACTAATTCGTTGAAGTAATTAATTAATAAAAATGTCTAGTGCAAGACAGTAATAAATCATTTTCAAAATAAATACGTAAACATATTCAAGACTGCGTGAAGTCGGTTTTTCAGCGATTCGTATCTGTCACTAAATTTTGTAGCACAACATAATTATTGACTTTTTAAAACACTATTTCAATTTTAAATTGAAAATGCTACCAAGTAACCGGCTATATATTTGTGACCAAATAATATTCCGTAAAATGTTGTTTCGGTGTGGTGAAAATATGGGAAATAAATAAATTGGCAAATGAAAAAAGGCGAAATGAAGTTCGGTAACATTAACATTTGCCATATGATACTTCGATGATCTGAAAATGTGTCAAATATATAGCATATAGCAAAAAAGACGTCGGTCAATAGTTTTCGGTAAAATGAAATTCGAACAAAAAGAAATCGGAAATGTGATCGGTGCCCCGCTGAGACACCGTGCTCGAAGTAACCGTTTATACCTGTGACATTTTTAAACAAAAAGTTATTTTAGTTGTTTAGCGTTCAGTGGTTGGTTGGGTTCTAGAATCTGGCAGAGTATTGTATTGTATTAAAATTAAAACTAAATTGATACGTCATTATCTTTTTAACGTTTAAATTTTAATTCGCGCTAGTTAGTTATTATATGTGGTTAGTACCTAACCTCGTAACGTAGTAACTAACCTCGTGACGGCCATTGGCATAATAGCCAAGAGCCTCGACGAACATCTGAGAAGGCTCTCGTTGGGAAGCTGGATCAAGGACCAAGTGAAATACAGCCGTGACCAAGGGAAAAAAGAATTATTTTTTATATATATAGATTACTAAAATAAATTAGTTTTGTGTTTTTGAGGTTGCGTAGGGTTTATCTTTGTATTGAACCTTTGATCTGTTGTGACGAATTCGTTTCTCTTTCCCCCACAGGAACTAGGAGTGACCCGCACGTCGTCCCGCCTGTCCCGCACGGCGCCGGGCGGGCCGGCGGGTGCGGCAGGCCCGTCCGGCGCGGCGGGTGCGGGCTCGGGCTCGTCGTCGGAGGGCTCCCCGGCGCCCGCGCCGCGCCCGCCGAGAGTGCCGAGACCGCCGCCCGCGCATCCGCTACTGAACCCTCTGCATTTACATTTCAGTATTCTGTTGCAGGTACCTATGTGATTTATTTATTTGTCTATTTTTGTTAGTGTATGTGAGATTATTTTTTTGTAAACGCTCCCAAATTCCTAGAAAAACTAAAAAAAATAACTCGTTACACAAATGACATGATAAAAAATAATCAACTACACTTTTCAAAACGTAAATTACCGAAATCTGTAGACATTGAGGAGAACCTTCAACGAGTGTGTCTACTAACATTGACTGCGACAACACCTATATTTCAACTAGCCCAGCACACTTCAAACTAATAATGACAATACTTCTTGACAGCAACAATAAGCATTGATACACCCCACAACAAAATTATATAAAAGTTTACTGACAAAAAAGTCTTTCTGATCTAAGTATGACCTTATTTACAGAGTCTTAGCATAACAGCAGCACTGCTACCGTCACTACAAGCACAGTATAAGATGGAACAAGTGCAAAGTTCTGGAGTGACGGGCAACAAGGCGCAGTTCACTGTTGATCTACAACAGCACTCGCTTAGCTTCGTCACCAAGCTGCAGGTAAATACAACCTTAACAATACATTTTGTTTGATATGACCACTGAAACCACCACTTTAATATGGCCACTGCTGGATAAAATAATATAACTGACGAATTAAGTTTGCAATAAACCTCGGACAAGGTATTCAATAATGTGCCAAGTTACCAAAGTCGTGCCAAATGTATGTCGCTGAAAACTCGGCGGCTGTGTCTACGAATCGAATCTTTGAAGTATTTACAGCGTGTAGAATTATTTTGTTACATTGCCCCCAAAACGTATCGTAACACTGAACGTCGCTCACAACACACCAAATTTTGGTTAATACTTTGTTTATTTTATTTTCTGGAAGCTACGGTTTGCTTGGGCAGTTTGTACGATGTAAAATTTATCTAAAACATTTTTTTTTTGTGAATTGATTTTAATTTTTTTTTTCATTATATTGAACCATCCAAAATTTCCAAAGTACTTCCCCCAGGTGTCGGAAGCCAACATCCCGGCTGAAGCGGCAGTATGGTTGCCGGGTGTGCACGTGCAAGGCCGCGTACTGGAGCAGCGCGGCGCTGCCAGGCAGGAGGGGGCCTTACTGCGAGCTGGACGATATGTTGCCGCCAGCGCTGACATCGGCTTGTTCGAGCATACGCTGTCCACGGATCTGCTGAACCATCTCGTGTTCGTGCAGAAGGTTTTTATGAAGGTGATGAACGTCTGATTGAACTCCGAACACTGATTCAAAATATTAATCTCCAAAGTTACCCACAACGTAGACTTAAGTTAGCGGGACTGCGCGAGCAAGGTCTGCCATATGTTTGATCAATCATGAGCTTAATCTTCCTTTTGACAAACGTCCAGTAATCGATGAGCGCCATCTCATCACACTCAGACGGGAATACGGGAAAAGAAAGTATTCCCTGTCTTACAGTAATTATATTTAAATAATAAACAACGTAAACCTACTACATTTTTGCCTTTAAAAAACGCAGAAAAATACATAAAACATAATGTCTTTGATTTGCAGGAAGTCAACGAGGTCGTACAAAAAGTGTACGGTGGCGAGAAACCAGTTCCATTATGGAACGAAGAAGAAGCGTCCACGTCTGCGCTTAGCAGGATACTGTTCTCACTCACTATAAGAATCAAGGTAAGTCATTACTTCGACCGATGTTACAACATCGAAAATTTAAAAATAATAGATTGAGAATGTAAAAATCTCTAAGACCCTTTGCCTCGCGGTTGAGTTGAATGCTGAGTGCATGTATAGTTCTCGCCAAACTTCTTGGCCGCCCTGAAGTTGGCTACAATGGCTGCGCAGTAGTAAATCTCATAAGAAAAAAAAAAATTGGTTGTTTGTAAAGTAGGTTTACGATCGAGATGTTTACGTGATAACGTCTTACCTACATATAAACCTATGTTATGATAAACACATTTTGTTTCACTGTTAAACATTCAACGAAAACTTAACCGCACGAGAAAATCTCCATTCGTTTGTATGCCGCTAGAGTGAGAGAGACGGAAGATCGGTCCACTCACTCGAACGCTATGCCAGCCTTCGCTCGTGAGGATTCCGCGTGACAAGTTTCACGGAATGACTGGCAGCGCTCGAGATGAGACGGGAGATCGGTCCGTCTCTCTCTCGTTATACCTGCGATCGCGCTCGTGAGGTTTTGGTGTGACACAAGTTTCTGAACATGTCACCCGACTAAAACGATTTGAAAGACGTTATCACGTCAAAAAACCTTTCGTGCCTCGCGCATCCGTAAAGCCAACTTCAGGATGGCCTAGAAGTTTGGCGAGAACTATTACTTATGTTATGTTATGTTATAATAGCACTTTTCAGTCAACTGAATATGCTATCATTAATAACCATAGTGCAAATTGAAGTCAAAATCTTGAATGATCGTTCTAGATGGCTATGAATATTTTCTTACTCGTATCTATATTGTCCTTCCAGCGCATACAACTAACAGCAACGACGCCGAGCAACTCGGCCGTGCGCTTAGAAACGGGCGCGGTAGAGTTCGAGATATCCAACCGCGTGCAGAACGTGCAACAACCCACCGAGCCGCATGAAGTGCGGCTGTTTGCTAGAGCACAGGTAACTCATCTTAGCTTTTCTATTTGTGTGGATTATACTAATATTGCTTACGAGTTTATTCTTACTTATATGATCTTCATACTTGGAGGTCAGATAGGCAGTCGCTCCATGTAAAAACTGGTACTCAGCTGAATCCGGTAAGACTGGAAGCCGACCCCAACAATAATTGGGAAAAAGGATAGGCAGATGATGATGATGATATGATCTTCATACTTCTATAGTGTTCTAAATTAAGTTTTCTGAGCTGGCCAACATATGAAAGGTTTGCTTCTACCGAAAGAATTTTCGTAGATTTGGACGATGAGGGTCCCATAACAGTTTTATGTTTGTTCAGTATACAATTATATTCAATTAATTTTGTGTAGGTGGATGTGAACCTCAGCTTAGGACAGCTGATCCGCAACGCGATGTTCGAAGAAGCAGAGCCAGAGTTCCAGCAATATGCTTTCTTCAATACAAGGATATGTAAGTTCACTATAGTTGTTAAATATTGCTTTTTCAGAGTAGTACTTCTATTACACCCAAAATATTTTCTTATCGAATATACTAGCGATTTACTTAGATCAATGATTTGCGATGCAGGTGTCATCCTGATACAAAGCGATCACCCCAAATTCGCGTGATGATTGGAAATCGTAAATCGCCTATTCTGTCGGCGCGAAGACGGGTTCGGATTTGCCATAGAAATTAAAGCGTCGGGTTACGTATTCGCGCGATGATCGCTTTGAAATAGGACGACACCTTACGATTTACTCACTAATGCAGCCATTTCCGTACACAATTAATATAATTGTATACATGTTTTTGTTCCAAATAAATAAATAAATAAAAATATTTTCAAAATTCGGTCCTGACGACACTCTTCGTGACATTTGCCTATTGTATGTTACATTGATTTGTTTTCCAGCAATGCGCAACGCCTTCCAAGACGAGATGGTGTGCGGCGACGACAAGGAGGTGGTCCTCATCACCCTCAAGCGGCCGCTCATATACATACAGCCCGTCGCTGTGGACAAGGCCATCCTGGTGTGGCTCAACTATAAGAATGCCTATGAGTACTGGAATGAGAAGCGGCTGAATTTAAACAAGGAGGTTCTGACTGCTACTCAGCAAGTTTTTGAGAAGGTATGTTGAAGTTTAATAGAACGAAAACTTGCTCTAAGCTCAACAAGATATTTTCTTAGATTACAGAGTGGAGGAATAGAGATATTTCCTGGGTAAAAAAAATATAATTCTATTTAGTCCGTCAATGAGATTATCTAATAATATTGGATATGTATTTTTTGCTTTACCATAGAAATTGGCAAAAATAAAGCGCATCAAAGTTCAGGAGTGGAGGCTTGTGACGTCACTATGTCAGTATAAATATAGTGTACTAGCGGCGTGACATCACACTATATTTCAACGCATTATATCGTCGTCACTTTATACTTTTTCGTGTCAAAAGGAAAAATCGTGACCATATTTTTTTTAATCTACCTGACGGACAAAATCTAATTTTCAGTTAACATTCCCTGTACAGGGTTGATTTACGTTTACTCTTTTTACCCCAAGAATCTGAGTGTATTTAAAGACACAAGTCGCAAAGCTTTTGCTAAACAAAGTGTCCTGCAATCTGAGATCGTAAATGATGTGTTTAATTATTTGTTTTAGGTGCAACTGACATCTCAAATCACAACGCCGCATCTAAGCACGTTGTTCCTACAACTGAACGTGGATGACATCGGAATATGTCTGCCACTAAATCAACCGCCTATGGTAACTTAATTATTATTAGCTCAAAAATCACTATCTTAAAAAGTTTTAGTTTTATTTATTTATTTCAACCTTATGAAAATTGTATTGATTCAATATTTTTTTCGGTTTTATTAGAAAGAGACTCTGTTAAAGAAATGTCAAAGTACGATATGTCAAAATATTTGTCTCTTGTCTCAGGCTCGCTGGGGCCTAGGTCGCGGCGCTTGGGGAGCCTGGTGCGGTGAGGGCGAAGCCCGGGGCGCTGTCGTAGTCACCTTAGAGTCCACCAACATCGGCGCGTGTTCCTCCGGAGCCCTAGTCTCTAAAGGCCGCTTCGTCGGCCTCTGCCTGCGCTTCGCTGATGACTTCGAAGCGTCGCTGGATGACTGGAAGCCCCGAGCCGATGAACCTAGCTTAAACGTGTGCTGTGTGTCCGAGGGGACGTATGAAGTGTGTAGCAGAACTACTGCTGCTAAGCATAACGGTGAGTTATAGCCTGGTATATTAGTTAACAAAGTCGCAAGTTCAATGCTATTTACTTAGTTCGTACTACCTCGTTGGTCTAGAAGATGGTCTATTTCCATTAGCAATTTTTCTTCAGTTGATGGCAGTAGGCTAGCCGCTATTACGTTATGGTATCATATTTTGCACTGTCTACAGTTACTTCTGTTGCAAAAATCTTCTGTCGTCTTGTTTTCAAAATATGCATGCCGTAATAAATAAGTTAGCTATGCATCGGCAATACTCTTGATACTATATTCATATTCTTTATTGTATACAAAACAAACGTATACAAATAGGGTATAATTTAGACGGTCACCAAAAATATTTTTAAGACTCTAAGCTTAGGCACCAAAAAAAATAAACAACTCCAAAAAAAATCAATTGACTTTATTAAAAGGGCCCTAAAGTATATAATATTATGATCCAAAATAAATAAAATAACATCAGAAAAATCGCAAACCTCGCACAAATATTATTTTTGGTTCCTAAAATGGATCAACGGTCACCAAATTCTATCCAACTCAAAGATTAATATTACTACCAAAAATCTTACTCCAAGAGCGAGCGAAGCGAGCTCGGGAGCTTAGGGCACCCCGACACGGACAGGTTAGGTTCGAACGAGATGACGGGAGCTGAAGTGAGCGAGCAAAGCGAGCGAACTCGGCTCCCGTCATCTCGTTCGTGTTAGGTTACTTTAGACCCTGCGGACGGAAATAGGAGCTCCGCGCAGCGGGGCTCCGTCGACTATGTTGCCAGAGTACTAATCGTACTTGAACCTTGAACCTCAATATATTTAGCGAATTCCATATAACGATAAATAAGCGACGTACGTCTGGGAACCCCAGTATATTAATTGATATTTGGGAAATATTCTAGCGATCGTTAGCTTTTTTAGCCTAACAAAAATGACCAAATTAGAAGTCATGGTATTACATAATTGGTAACATCTAAGTAGTGACAATATATAATATTTGGTCTAAAGTGTATTTTAAAGGCGTCCATATATTTTTTTGGCAGTCAATAATACGAAAAAATGGATTTATTTCATAATATTTTAGGAAACGTTATTTGGTTACCATTTATCCATTTTGGTAACCGTTTAGAATTTTTTTGGTAGTAAAATAGGTACTTTTTTGGGCGGTGTTTAAACACAAGCCATACAAATATAAAATGACAACTTATGTACAAAGTGAGCTTAACCCATAAATGGGTTCACTCACAGCGAACTTCAGTGTTATAGAAATATTTACAAATTAGGACAGTTATGCCAAAGCGCACAACAAAAACTTAAAAAGCCATACACTGCTATCCATGGTCAAATTAAATTCATGAAGATATATATCCTCCTAAATATCTAAATAATAAACTCAAACAATTTTCCATCAAATAGCCAGCTAATAATCTCAAATTCAACCAACCAACAATCTCAAGCACATATTTCCTTCTAGAAAACGCGAAATGGTTCCTGAACGTTTCCTGGCAGATGGAAGGCGTGGACATCCACCTGGACGTGAACGTGGGCAAGCAGCTGTCTGCGCTGGGACACACGCTCACCATGCTCACCGGCTACGAGGAGGAGGATCCGCTGAAGATGGACTACGAGAGTGATCTGGATGATGAAGCTGATAACAGCAAAGACTCACAGGTATGAATGTCTTTACATATAGGACACTATAAAATGTTTGGAAATATAATATCGGGTATCATCACAAAAAAAAAAGGTTCCGAGTGCGCAGGTTTCAGGCTCCTGTAGACTAGAGTTCCACGCTCATAAGGCCCTCGAATGACAACAACTATCGTTTTTATTTCGTTCACAACATATTATTGTTTTTAAAAGCATATATATCTATTAGGCAAGGCCCAAAACTTCTGCCAAGTTAAATGCCACACCACTCAGTTCCTCGTTTTTTTTAATGAAATCGAGTTATTTCTCCTGGATACCTCTTATATGGGTTTTTTCGACTTAGTAGTCTTTATGTTGCATATAATTGGATTAATTAATAGGCTCCTTATTATTGATTTTGTCCACTATTTCACTGTGTTATAGTCGATGGAAAAATGAAGTCAGCCCATTCTTATTTTTCCTCGATTATATTATCAGTGAGATAATTTTATAGCTTAACCTGATACATATTATAAAACTTGTCATTTCTCCCACCAGGAAAGCATAATACTCCGCAAAAAATACACGGATCACCTTCCAGCCTTCGTGTTCGACACCAGCATCGACGCCAAGAAACGCTCCAAGCTCATCGAGAAGGAGATGAACGAGCAGGCCAAGATCATCAACGACCTTCGAACCCTCGGCGCCAGTCATACCACCATCGAGTACGAGATGAAGAGGCTGCATGACTTGGAGGCGCTTGTGTTCAAGGACTTTAGAAGGTAGGCTAGTGATAGATATAGCTAATAAATAAAACTATTCAAAAAATACGTTTGTCGATGGCCAAAGGCCACTCCTCTACCAAGTTCTTGAAACTAAACTGAAAACACCAAGAAGTCCGTACAAATAAAATTGTGTCTGTGTCGATTCTTCTTTCTGTTATTTATAAGCAGTGATCGGAATAAGATGAACTAAAATACCTAAAACTAAAATACCTTCGAAAAATAACAGAGACAAAGTGAAGACGCCTTACGACAAAATATTTTTTCGGGTCTATTGTCCCGGGTTTCAGGACATTACTTAAATACAACAAAAAGTAATACGGTAAAACAACTGTACTATGCATATGATTTTTATTGTTTTCAAAAAATAAAGGTTATCTCCAAATCATCGTTTGAACGATATCAGTAAGCGCGAAAGCTTATGTAATTTACATACCAGCTTTAATAATTATAACTAACTAGGTAAAGGCAAATAAACAATTTTATAGCTTTTCATACCATTTACTCATTTTGTACAATTATTGGAACTAAACGTAAACAGAAATCAACCTCATTTTTTTTAAGTTTATTAGGTATGAAAATGAATTCAATTAGGTTACAGTCTCGTCTTTCCCTCTCTGCCCATCAACATATCAGCATATTATTCTTCCTAGCTTTATCTATAAAGAAAAAAGCAAGACTTCAATAACATCACTTTTCTCAGGGACATGATTCAGAAGCTTCGTCGTCAGAGCGTACGTGCCAGCTCCATCACCAAAGGAAAGCTGGGACTTGGGTCGAATAGAAGCAAGTCTTTTGTGGTACCTACGCCACCACAAGAAAGGAAAGACTTTGAAGGGTGAGTACTTACTTCATCAGTACCGATTTATACCAAGGAAAAAATTAGGATTGTAAGTAACGTTGTGTTGTATTGATAAGTTGTGGACTTCCTTATAACTGTGTTATTTATTCCATTCGGTGAAATCTTGTAAGGATATAATGTATTGAAATATATATATAATGAATAAATGCAAATTCAAATGGTATTACAAAAGATAAGAGCACTGCGTTTTAACACTTTTAATATTAGTCGGTGTCTTGACAATTTACATGTTAGATAATTATACTTAACTCGAATAACCTAAACCAGATTACTCCTAACAGGAACTTTGTTTTTGTGTTTGTCAAACAAAGCGAGACCCCCAAATTTTAAAACCCGGATTTTGTTTCCGAGTCTCCGAGTCTCTTGTCAATTCTTAATTTTCACATCTTTTTTTTTTAACTTTGAGAAATGCTCATGCATACTGCACTACCACGGGGAGATAGCGCAGTTATGTGGGACTCTAACCCACTAAAACTCCACGCACTCATCGCGAACCCGCCGCGGTTGTTTATCTCCGGACCCGTCTCTGGGGTTTACCCCCATCACCGGCGCACCACAACACACTGTACACCTTGACCACCCCAGGGACCAAACTAGCACATGGGCGCCAGTCGATCCAGTGTATGGCACCCTTGGTCTCCATGTGTTGGGTCAAGGTCAATGGCTCCGCCACCTATCAGTTTTCAGCCGCAGGGGATAGGGAGAGCGGCCAACGTTATACCGACACTCCTCCTCCCCTGCGCCCCCACCGCATCCGCCATCAGACAGTGGCGACCCCGTTCAGGGCGCGGCAGCTAGGTTGAGCGACACACCGCAATACCGGCACTCCTGTCCGCCGTGGCCTCCAACCCTCAGCTGCGATATCGTATGGGACCTGGGACGCTCCCTAAGACATCGCGGCCCGCCTCAGTTGCGATGTCGCCTGTTACCAAGCGGCACCGCAACCTACTAGTTGGCCGCTACGTCGTCGGCTTGATTGGCAAAAGCCGTGACGAGCGGCCCCTCCTCGGGTTCATCTTAGCTTCACCGTGGGTGACCAAGCCACGGTTACTGAGCCCCCCCTCCTCGACAATGCGGGAACCCACCGGTGGGGGGGGGGATTTCACATCTGCTATGGGAATCTGCAGCAGAGTTTTGAATAAACAAATGATCAGGCTTTCAGAAAGCTGAGTTCGGAATAGATATTTATCAAAGCATCTTTGTTACAGTCTCGTAGAACCAAACCTAACGATGTCACCTGGTGTCGGTGACTCTGGGGAGACGTTACTCCTGGGAGATGAGGACAACAGGCTCGCTGATATCATAGAAGGTGGCAGCTGGAGTTCTATGGAGAGCGAGCCGCTTACTGGTAAGATTAAAGATTGATCTATTAATTTAAAAATCTTTGTAAGATGTTTATTTAATCAATTTGTTATAATTTACCCATTAGATGAATCATTGTTTTTTTTTTATGAAACCGGCATTTTATGAATGATATTTTATCGACTCGCCAAGTGCCATTCTTCTCATATAAATCAGTGGTAACGAATTCCTTATGTTAATGACAAAATGGAGGTTGTCTTATTTAAGTCAATTTGTATCTGACTACGTATGTTCTTGTTTTCACAGGCCCATCCCGCTCAGCGTCTCTCCGCGGCCCCCGGCCCGGCACCGGTAGCTCCCGGCCGCTGCAGACGCCCGGCGTGCAGCGGCAGAGCTCCCTGCCCGCGCACCCCGACCACCCGGACAACTGGCCCGACGAGCTCGAGGGAGTGGAGCTTAGGAGGAAACATGATCACAGGTATGTGACAATTTCAGGTTTGGCTGTACTGTTGATTATGGTTTTATTTCGAAGTTCTACAATGACCTTTCGGAAAAGTAATATATTTTGTACAAGACTTTCCTTCCTCTTAAGTCATATATCTCGTTGTTAACTAGAAAAAAAAAGTTTTGGTATAATATTATTATCTGAAAAATGCTCCAACTCGGTTGTGAAACCCGACCATAGTACGGGGGATTATACGTTTCGCAATATAATAATAGTTTATGTAACGGTCATATAATAGGGGTTTTTAAAACACGCGTGCGGATTTGTCACACGAGGCGAAGCCGAATATGATAATAGCATCACACGAGTGTTTTACCACCTAATTATATATCGTTGCATAAACCATTTTATCTTCACTCACAGAGTTAAAATAATACAAAAGTGGCAACGGAAAAATATGTGGTATGGTGCGCAATTTATATTCTTATCAGGCATGACTGCGCAGCCCGCAGTGTGATGAGCCCGTACGCGCCAATAAATTATAAAGTAAAAGTGTTCTATAAAAATGAAAAAGGAATACCTTTTTCATTTTTTTTTCATTTTTGCTGCAGTTGTTTGAAAATCGAAGGCATATGTTGCACTGTAATGGTATTTTTTTTTAATTTTCCCTATGCACGAAAAAAAGTACGTGTTTAAACAATATTTTTTGAGTTCATATTTGAAACATTACGTCACAAAATAGACAGTATAACTTTTCCTAACTGTTCGCAACATGCGCAGAGGTCTAATTGTAATATACTTTCTGTAACAGCGGCATACCATCCGAAGGCCTAAGTTCAGAGAACAAGACAAGCAAATCCAAGACCACGGAGCCCAACATCGACTTCGAGCTGGACGTCAAGGTGTACATCAACAGCGGCAAGTGTGTGCTGCATACCAAGGAGCCCAGCAAGGAAGATGATAGTATCAAGATGTGAGTATATTTCAAAGTTATGAGTCACTCTTCTCTTTTTATAAGGCCCTGTTTAAATCTGCATCCTGCATATGGAAACGGGGCTTACATGCAAGTTATATTAAATTGCGGGCTACCGAAGTATAATGTGACCAATCGCTCAATCATGCTCTATATTACAAAGTAATTATTTTATTAAACTTACAAGTGAAGCTCGTGGTTAAAATTTTAGCTTCACGGGTTGGTCTTCAAAATTAAGCAACGCTTGCCGAGATCGGTTCGTGGATGGGTGACCGTCTTCATTATATTGCGAGACTAGCTTCTGCCAGCAGCTTCGCCCGCGTGAAAGTTGTAAATTATCCCGAGGGAACATAAACCCAGGCTAAAAACTCCTATTTGCTATTCCTGATATATATAATCTATATCTGTGAAAAAATTCATCAAGATCCGTTCAGCCGTTCTGGCGTGAAGAAGTAACAAACGTACTTACAAAATTTCGCCTTAATAATATTAGTGTGATATTACCCTACTAATATTATAAAGGCGAAAGTTTGTTAGTGTTTAGATAAGTGTGTTTGTATGTTTGTTACTCTTTCACGCAAAAATTACTGAACAGATCTGGATGAAATTTGGCATAGAGATATAGTGTGATATTAAAAACTAATACAACTTTTCTTCGTGCCTCGGATTTCACATTACGTTGTTAGTCCCGTTTGTCATTTCTAGATATTTTACAGATGGTACGGATAGTCAGAAGCCAGGAAGTCTGACTTCAGTCGCTCCGTTTAAAATACTGCTACTTAGCCGTATCCGGTAAGACTGGAAGCCGACCTCAATATAGTTTGAAAATGGCTTGCCAGGTTGATTAATTTCTAGTAAATTACAGTAAAAATATTTTCTTAACTAGCACTTCGCCCGCAACTTCGTTCGCGTGATCCGTATTTTATCCTATATATGACTTTTAAGTTAAAAGGCCTTAAAGGTTGAATTTCCAAAAATCCCTTCTTAGTGCTCCCATACATCATAAAAAGAAGCCCTGAACAGAAAAATTCTTCAAAATCTACCCCTAAATCGTCTTTTAAAATTAATTTTGAAAAACTTATAATCAAAACCTTTACTATTTACTGTTAATATTTATGCCAAGTTTCAAATATATTAACCCAACAAATTTCTACCTTTTCGCCTCCTTAGGGATAGAATTTCCAAAAACCAATAAATACATGAATTCTTTTTGTATATCAAGATCGTAAATGTATAATTTCACGGGTCCAATTCACAAACTGTAGAAATTTTATTCAAACTTTGAACCCCCGTTTTACTCCCTTACGGGTGGAATTTATAAAAAAACCCATAAATATATGAATTCTTTTTATCAACCAAGAGCGTAAATCTTAAATTTAATGTGCCCTATTTACAAACTGTAAAAATTTCATACAAACTTTCAACTCTTTTTTTACCCCTTTAGGGGTGGAATTTCCAAAAACCAATAAAAAAAATCAACTAACAGCGAAACTCTAAAATTTCACGTGTCCAACTTAATAAACTGTAGAAGTTTCATACAAACTTTCAACCCCCTTTTTACCCCCTTAGAGGTGGAATTGCCAAAAAAACCCTTTCTTAGTGTACACTTACGTCATTTGAGGAACCTCCCTGCCAAATTAAATCTTTTTCGTCAAGCGGTTTTCGATATTTCGTGATAGATGAGTGAGTGACCTTTCACTTTTAAATATATAGATGTCCTTCGGCAAACTTCGTGTTTCGTCAGTCATCAGATTTCTATCAGTTGCCAGTGCACTTGGTGCAAACCGACCGCTCTCAATCAACTTAGAAATATATAGAGATGTTAATACTCTTTTAACATAATGTAATTTATTTAAAAAATGGGAGGAAAGCTATTAAAGCTGCTATTTTTACAGCTCTATATATTTCACACGGAAATCAAAACAAAACAACAATAAAGTACTTAGTTCTGAATACAAATTATTATACACGATAAATCTAATCATTGATGGACATGGAAATTAGCATTCGTTTGTATTCGGAAATGCGATAATTGCCGAGGGACATTAAGATAGTTGTACTGTACATTTGGTTTCTCATCATTTGTTAGTCCATAAAATAAGAAACCGGACGACTTAAGGTTATTTTAAACGTTATTAGCAAAACCTATATTTGACGCAAATAATATCGTGGAGGTAAATATCGTTTTGCACTGTCAATTGTTTTTCTTATTGAGGAAGACTAGATTTTTTTAGTTAGACGTAACCTAATACCTAAAGGGCTATTACCTAAAGGATATATATAGGGCTCGCATGTCTATGGAGAATGGAGCTTAATCATCAACATCATTACAGCTGAAAGACGTCCACTGCGGTACATAGGGCTTCCCTGAGAGTGTTTACGCACTGCATCCGATCCGTATCCGAATTTAAGTTCCGAGTCCTGTCCGAATTGGGAATATTCTGAATCCGGATGGACAGAGTTCGGAACCAGTGCGTAACCTCTCCTACAAGTTGTACTACGACTACTTCGGACTGACATTTCTCGGATTCGGACCGGATGCAGTCCGTAAACACCGTTAGTGTCGCTTTTATTCGCCATTGATAGGTCATGTGCGCCTCGCAATTAGCGGAGATGACTAAAGATAAGTTGCCACTAAATAATTACAAGTAATTCTTTAATAGTCACATTCATACACTTCGCATAAAAATTAATTAATGATAGGAGTTGACGTATTGTCTGGTATAGACAATACGTCTGTCTGCTGTGCCTCAAGATCGAGGATTCTAGTTTTAAATGTTATATTTTGACATTTAGAGCATATTTTTTATCTGCTTAGTTTATTTATTTTATTTTGCAGATAGCTTACATATTAAGCAGAGCTAAGCATTAACGAACTTAAAATTTATTTGTAGCTAGGGAAATTTGTTAATTATAAGCATCGACGAGTATACATCTAGATACAAGAAATTCGGTATGTAAATTAAGAATTAACCCATGCCGATTCCAAAACCATGTCGAGATACATCTATATACAAGTAATTCATTATTCATAATCATGTATGCCTTATGACAGACTGACAGACGGACAGTGGAGTCTTAGTAATAGGATCCCTTTTTACTCTTTGGGTACGGAACCCTAAAAATACCTGAAAAATACTTTAAATACCGTTTTAGCGTTGACTTGAATAGACTAATAACAGTGAATCAAAATTGATCGCAAAATAAAAATATAAATCAAAATATTTATCTGCCCTCTTTTGAAAGCGCCGAAAAAGGGCAGTCTTACAGCTGTAATTGCGTAACTTCCTTTGAAGATCATCAATTTTGAAGATTTATAACGTCGTCTTCGTCAGTTTTGTATTCTTACTACCTTATCTTACTTCTTACTAATATTGTAAATGCGAAAGTTTGGATGTTTGTTACTCAATCACGCCAGAACAGCTGAACGGATCTGAATCAAATTTGGCACAGAGATAGATTATAGTCTATAATAGCACATAGGCAACTTTTCAACCCGGTATAATGTTCCCCTGGGATGAAAAAGACTTTTCACGCGGGCGAAGCCGCTGGCAGAAGCTAGTTAGCAAATAAAAAATGGCATGCATATTTCCTATTACCAATGTGCAACCCCATTCAGTCCAGGTAATCGCCATCTATTCCAAATTGTCTGAAAGAGATCGCGGAATCCCACTAGGTCGATTTTTCGCTAATTGTATGTTTTTATTTATGGTTTCCTATATGTATAACACGGTGTACAACAAAATGTATATGTCGCAGGTTTTTGAACAAAAACCTAGGCTTTTGATCAAAAACCTAGGCTTTTGATCAAAAACCTAGGCTTTTGATCAAGAATCTTTGCATAGTGATTTGAGATTGAGAGGGTGAGGTGAAAGACAACGCAGGTGAAGCGGAAACTGTGGTAAATCCCCGTCAACCGAAATCTTCCATTGGATCGCGTCAAGAGCTTAAATTCAATCATAAACCTAAACAAGTTCAGTTTTTTGATTAAAAAAAACTGGATTTTCGAAGGTTTATGATACCATAAAGTTATTTTGTCTCCTGCCGGTTCTTGATCAAGAACCTAGGCTTTTGATCAAAACTTATTTTATATGTCATAAACCTGCGACATATATAAAATAAATAAATATAAATATGAAACGTGATGATTATTTCCTTAGCGGTCGCATGCGGGTGGGCCGTTCAGCGTCAGGAGGACTAGCAGAAGGCGCCACGGGAGGCAGCAGTTCACCTACCGCTGCTAGGAGGAAAGCGCCGCATACGAGACACCAGCCTGTGTTGGACCTTACTGTGTTCAGAGTGCCTGGCTTGGATCTCAAGGTATGTAGTAGCTCTTACTTTGATTTATAACTGCCTATTTTAATTATTACCTATTATTATTACCTGGGCAAAATCTACCACAATGTGGATCCCGGAAAAAGTACGGTGACATCGCGGCTGGCCCAGGTGAACATGGCGGGACGAGCTTGACACCTAAAAAAGGACTGGTTTACACTTGTCCAAAACCGGGAGAAATGGAAGGCAAAAATGGAGGCCTTTGCTCCGCAGTGAGACAGATTGGGTTTCTTCTTCTTCTCGTGTGAGGTGTACCTCTGGTGTCAGAGTTAATTAAGCCGCCTCTAGGAACCCCACAGGCCTCTGACTTGTCTATTTCAGACTTACATTAGCTATATATAAGTCCAGGTTTCCTCACAATGTTTTCCTTCACCATCCTGCTGATCATTACTGCCTGTGATGTCCAATATAAACTTAGAAAGTACATATAAATTAAAAGTCACATTGGAACTTGCTCGGATTTGAACCCACGACCTCAAGCACGACAGGCGAGGTCTTAGCCACAGGGCCACCACAACAGTTCGGGCTAAAAATAAATAATAATACCTATATTGGAATTTTCATTAACATTCAAATTTAGAGTATGAAAAAAATACAAGACACAAAAATGCTTGAATGCGCTCAAGTAAAATCAAAGTATACAGTCTGCGTTTAGTTGAAGATAAAAACCGAAACCTTGAAAAGTTAAAGAAAAACGTAGAACGCGAACAACGTTATCTTTATTTTAAAGCTCCTCTTTCGACCCAAATTCAATCAAACAGATATGTTAGTAAAACTGACTTAAAATGCTCTTTACCAGGTCCACTATGAATCAAAAACCCTCCCCGAAGAGGCGAACTCCCCTCAAACAGTCCCCTCCCTGGCCTCCCTCAACGTGGGCGCGCGGAAGGTGGGCACCAAGAAAGCGGCGCTCTTCGCCTGGATCACGCTGCAGAGCATCCCAGAGGAGACCATCATCTCCCCGCATATCCTGGAGTTTCTAGAACAAACCTTGGAACCTATACCGACGAAGGCTTCGTTTTCAACGCCAACGCCAGGTGAGTTATTCGATGATTTTGTTTCTAAAAATTGTAGATGTCGTTCATTTTTCAACTCAAATAAAAAGCTAATAAAAATTATGTTATCGTCATCAGCACTTAATCAAGTATATTGACGTCAATGCGCGACTGCATTATTATTATTAAGTCCACCAATAACAATGAATCGAGACTTACGCGAACAGTTCATAATAGTACATTACGATATTAGTGCGTTATAACCAATACGCACGTATATCGTACGACGTTTTTTAACACATTTGCGAGGAAACAGAAAAAAAAAACATTTTATATTTTGTTCATTTTTAATTATTGAAACAGTTAGTGAAATTACAATTATTAAAATGATACGTAGTTGTAGTTGGTTTTTTAATTATGTTTTTATTATTATTATTACTATTCATAATGTCATTGTTTTGTGTTAGGGTAAATGTTGGAGACGACGAAACTTCTTGAAAGGCGGCAGAAGAGCATTGTAATTCGTCATTAGTTGTAAATAAAAAAATATCCTCAGTAGAAGTAGAGGGGCGCGGCTCAGGGCAAAACTTCTTCGTTTGTGGCTCCAAATTTATTGCCTGAGTTATTTTGGCACTTATATTTGCTTTGTTTTGGATGGAATCTTCTACATAAGATTCTGCTACTGCGTTAGAACGCCACCCGCCATGCCGCTTTAAAGTCAATATATCAGCTCCCGAATCAGCAAGTAATGTAGCTGACGTTCTTCTGAAACTGTGCCCTGTATAACAATCAGCGTCCGGCAATCCTAAAAACTTGGCGACTTCCTTTGGCATGGCACCGAATTTATTTATGGCAATAGATTGCGCAGTACATTTACCTTTTTGGTAATTCTGAAAGAAATGATTATTTTTTGCCTTAGTCGTACGCAGAGCTTCATATTTTTTGACCACGTCATAAAATGGGCCGTTGATAATAAAAGATCGGGGTATTTTGTTTTTAGTGTTTGGGATTTTAATTAAAAGCATTTTGCCTTGAGTTTCAATGTCATTTGTGGTAATATTGTGAAGCTCTTGCCGTCTACATGCACCATTAATACCAAATATTAACGCAACCTGAAAAGAAATAAAAATGTGTAAGATAAGGTATAGGTACTTAGCTTACAGACGTTCGTTAAAAAAAATCTAAAAGAGTATGTACAGTAGGTAGATCAATACATAAAATAAGGAGGCAAACTGACCTTAGTTGCCAGGTACTGGCTATCTGGAGCATCTCTTAGAAACTTTTCGACGTCATTTGATGACAGTACCTTAGATTTTTTCTTTATAAAACCATCAGAGCGTCTCTTTAAAAATGCAATGAGATTTGAATATAAATTAATATCGACACCATTTTTCATCTTGAGGGTACTTTTCAGCATCGAATATGTTGTCCACAACGAGCTAGGCTTATATTTACTAGCTAGTTCATTAAAATACGCCAAAACTACATTTTCGGAAAATGACTTGGCATTTTTCATGTTTTTCCACTTCAAAAAATTTTCATACGTGGTTATGTATCTGTCTTTGGATATTGACGGCAGCAAGCTGTCGAATGCGGTTCGCGCTTCTGTTAGTATATCCGGTGGAGTTGATGTAATATATGGCTCTTCTTCATTATTGAAAGTTGTCATATTTAAATTTTCACAATACAAGTACAAAGAAAAGAAAATTTGAGAAAAATGGCGCGAGGATTATTTTCTGCCGTAGCTGCGTGAAAATGTTGGCAAAGACGTTAGAGCATGCAGCCAAGTTTTTAAATTACCGAATAAACTGATTTTTTTTATTTTAAATAAACTGAATCTGTAAATGCACACTGTTGCTTTCCCGCCATTTTAACAGCGCGTTAGCGCTGCCTACTGACTGGCGCCGCGCGGCGATTAGTTCGAAATTTGAATAGCAACAGCGCGCGAAATGGCAAATAATACTGTTATGGAATTTGTATGGACTATAAATTAACTATTTGCTTTGGTAACACACGCGTTTTTTATGACCCGCTTTACATATTTAAAACCGGTGCAATTACATCAACTTTACGAGCAACGGTGTTAAAAATATAGTTGCCCGTCTCGACGGCTCGCTAGTAGCAGCTAGACTCTTTGGTCGTTGGTACGATGTGGTGCCACACGCGCTTTTGTGAGCTTACCAGAACCATCGACTTCAAGATGCACCGAACGGTACGTTAACGTAACATCATTAATTTACAAAAACTCTTTTTATTTTATTTAAAAGCCAGTCCAGTAGACATTCTTCCCCAATGAATTCAATACATTCTATTTCCTTATTTATTTATTGTAAACTCACACTCTCACCTTCACAAAATTAAGAGCGGCCAACCCGTCATACTTTTCATACAAACACTCGTATGTGATTATGCCGTTGTAACACATCTATCTTTGAATTTTTTGAACTTCTTTCTTGTTTCTATCAAATCAAAAAATAAATAGTTGTAGAAACAAACTCAGAATAAGCCTTCAAAAATCTGCTGTTTTGCTCCAATTTTACCTGAACTTTGGCCGTTCATATTGTACTCATAAATTGTAAAAGTAAAGAAAACATCGTGATAGAAATCTTGCACATGTTACGGAGATCCTAAATGACAAATTTTTATTTCACAAACTTGTGAGGCTTATACCAAAACACGTATTTCCAGGAACAACTTTTATGAAATTTTCGAACACTTATTCACTATCTCTCTCTTTTTCGCTTTGTCTCTTTTTCAAACATTGCGCTGGATGAAACAACAAGCTTTTCGATCATGCTCGCGTTGACCATAGCCACACCGGAAGGGCCCTCTTAAGAAAGATATTTAATAAATCAAGTCAATTGAGCTGCCTGGGCGTTTGCCAACGATTCGGTGTCGGATTTCAGTGTACCCGGGTGCAGCTAAATGTTATTTAACATAGAGCATCTGCTTATCTGACCTCCACGTACTAGGAACCGGGTAACACGATACTTATCGGCGTGACTAGTCTACCTGTAAAGACTGCGAAAGATCTACAAATTAAAGCCGGGAACAACGGCTTAATGGGATTTCAGAGGTTTCTCCATGTGTAATGGAGCATCCACTACATATGGCGACTCCTCCCTGCCTAACCCGTCCATCGTAGCTTAATTTGAGATAGAGTAGTTTACTGATTTTTTTTTGTCCATTAGGTAGATTAATAAAAAATATTGGACAAGTATTTTTCTTTTGACACGTAAACTTAAAGTGACGACGATGTAATGCGTTGAAATATCGTGATACGTCACGCCGCTAGTACACTTTATACTGCCATAGTGACGTCACAAGCCCCCACTCTTGAACTTTGATGCGCTTTAACTTTGTATAATTGTGTTGATTTGGTAAAGCAAAAAATATGTGTCCAATTATTTGATAATCTCACTGACGGACTAAATGGAATTATAATTTTTCTACCCAGGAAATATCCCTATTCAAATTCAAATCTTTACTGCATATGAGATGTGTTTAAAGATTTCTTTTTTAACAATTGATATAAAGTTTTGATTTCATTTAAGGATTTACGAGCTCCTTTACAGGATAAATTGTGCCATTGCCTTCGATCACTTTGGCCCACTTGCACGAATATCTTAACTCAGAGTGATTTTCTAACACGAGCTTAAATTGGCAGTTTGCCATACAATATTGTCAATTAAACCTCGTGTGAACTAACTTTGATTTAAGTTTTTCTTGCAAGGTGGGCCTTAGTGCTTGAAGTTCATTGCATAAAAACCGGTTATCAAAGATCGTTGGTGAATGCTGTTAGACAATAAAATGGCATTTAGCTGATGTTAACCGGTTACGTATGACGTACGTTAGCACGTTAGTGGTTCGAGTGAATAAATAATAACTGCTGCACGGGTCGGTCTTCAAGGTTAAGCTGCTATTTCAGAGATCGGTCCGTGGATGGGTTACTTTACAAACTGAGATGGCTCCGTGCCTGGGCAAGCACGGATATGATAGGATAGATGGACCCCTTTTCCGCACTTAGACTCGCATTTGGTCCGTTGTGCGTGCAGGCCTTCGCTCTGTGAGAGGTAATGGGCCGTAATCCACCACGCCGGCCCATTGCATGTTGGTGGATGTCACATACGTTTTCGAATTTTTGGTTCTAACACATGCCGGTTTCCTCAAGACATTTTCCTTCAGAGTAGTGGTGTAAAATAATTTACACAAAGTAAAGCGCCTGCGTGGGTTAGAACCCACGTCCTACAACTTGTAATTTGCGGCCGTTACCAATGGGCCACCGCTGCTCTCCAGGTTACGTTAAGCTGCTGATCCCGGCTGACCTGTTTAGATCATTGGCAGTAGTTACGGGTAGTTAGAAGCCAGAATATCTGACACCAGTCTTGCCTAGGGATATCGTGATACCCAGTTACTGGTTTGTGGATGTCAGATGGTAGCTCCATGTAATATACAGGTACTTAGCTGCATTCGCTAAGACTGGAAGCCCAACCCTACTTATTTCGGAAAAGGCTAGGCAGATCGATTGATGCCGTACGGTCAAAATTTTCTAAAACATCACCATGACTGTAATTGTTTACGTGATTAAAAGTGCTTTTAAAACCTTTTTCAAATAAATCCTGCCCTTCATTTATTTGTAAAAGTTACACGAAACTTCACATATGTTAAATTGTATGCTAACCCGCGGTTTTATCGCTATGGTATTCATTAGTCAAACTTGTTAGTTTAATGATTAATAAACGAATATTACGAAAAATCGGTCGAGAACTCTGATTATTTTAAAACATCCACAGTAATTTATTAAAATAATCAGAGACACGTGATTTTTTATAATTGACTTCGAACTCTTATCTTTACTTATAATATTCTATAAATAGGAAAGATTGTTTCGTTAGTTTCATAGAAATATAAAATACAGGAGAAGTGGCAAGGGGGCGTGTCGGTGTCCGCGCGACGTGGTCTGACTGTGCATGTACTAGACAAATGGCCGTCTCCGCGAACTAGTGCGCTTTCGACCGTGATCGTGAAAAATTAAAAGAATGCCGTGTTGTTCAGTGGTTTCTTGTAAAAACTGAAGCCTACACCAAAACTTTAAAAATCATGGAATCACTTACCATATGTAAGTACAAATATTTTTCTATATTTGTCTTTAAATTCATGAAAAACAATATATCGTAAAATATTTCTTGGTTCTACTATGTTATTTTGTTTTCAAATATCACAACGACTATTTATGCGTTAAATACATTGCTTCTTAAACACTATCTAAGTTTGTCGCTAAGTGACTGGACATGCAATGTAAAAATCACAAAACGATACTTTATTAAGCGAACGCATCGCGTAGTACGGCCGCAGCTTCTTGCGACGAGTTAGTGATGTGCTTGTGCAGATCCACTAACTTAGGCTATCGACAGCAATGTCGATTATCAAATTATATATTGCTATTATAGTTTATTTTTCAAATTGTTAACCGTTTTAACCCGATTGGAAGATCGATGTGAAATTATGTTTATTATTTATTTTGATTATATTAAAGCGTAGTAGAGAAATGCGTAACCAACTTTTTGACAAAAAATACAACCCCAATAATATCAGTGTCAAGTGCTGCACAAATACCTCCACTTTACAGGTCAGTGATTAAATACTATAGCACTAGCAGGGTTCAACAATACCTCCTGTTTCAAGCTATGAAAGCCTAAACCAAAGTAACCGGATTTTTGATTGTTTGAATTTTCTGATTTACTTAATAATTTATATTTTTAGCTGCATATTTGTTTTAACTATAACATTTTCTGGACATACCGTTTTTTATTTATTTTCAAGTACCCAAAAAAAAATTGTACAATAATAAATGGGCGAACCGATAACTTTCCGATTTAGTCAATCACTAGCGTGTATGTAAAATAAATTGCTTTTGCATAGCACAACGATAGCGCCGATGTTTTTGTGTGCGTAATTTGTACGGTGATTGGTATATATGTTACGGCTAATACCCGAAGTGCGGCTACACCTAGTTTTAGCCGGTTAGGACTAGGTGTAGCCACGCGACGGAGCCCCGCTGCGCGGGGCTCCTATTTCCGTCCGCAGGGTCTAAAGTAACCTAACACGAACGAGATGACGGGAGCTGAGTTCGCTCGCTTTGCTCGCTCACTTCAGCTCCCGTCATCTCGTTCGAACCTAACCTGTCCGTGTCGGGGTGCCCTAAGCTCCGGCTAATACTAGGTGTAGCCGCACTTCGGGTATTAGCCGTAACATATACACGCTGTGCTAGAAGGGATAAGGTTTATAATTAATTGCGTAGTACATTCTGATTTAAGAAATGCGGGTGTGTGCGCGACTTCGTATCTATTGCCTTTACTGAACTGCATGTGTAATAGTTGCCGTGTGGTAGGGGCAAACTGGAGACACTGGTTTCCGATATATTTTCGTCTACCGGGCATATCTCCTTGTTTATTATATCTATGGTTAGTTTGAACCGAATAGGCGCCGAACCTACTGGACCGATTTAAAAAATTCTTCACATATTTAAAGCTACATTATTCCGTAGTAACATAGGTTATACATTATTTTCAAATAAATTAGGGATTCTTATGCAAATTGCAACAATGTAACCCGAAGTAGCAAAATTTTGCCTATAAAATTCATTATTCGGCGTGCACCATGCGGGCCCAGTGCGGTTTGGTCCGGGTGTCACAAGTCCTCCAATGTTTGGTTCTATGACATGCCAAGTTTCCTTACGATGTTTTCCATCACCGATTTTGAGAGCACTTTTGGGAATGGAAATATCAAGCGCTATTGAAATATCAAATGATCTATCCCTTACATTTTGGCATTTCGGCTATCGCCATCGCTGACAGATTGTCACTTTGTGTGGAGCCTCCGGGAGCTTCACAGGCTCGCATTCCAAGATGCCGTGTGCGTCTGATTCCTCTTGTTTAAGCAACCTGCGCGCTTAAAGCAGCCTTGAAGTGAGAGTTTCGATCATAGGCGTGCTCGTTATAAAGCCAAATCAATAAAAAGCGGACTTTTGACTATTCCGCTGCGGTAAATCGCTGATGAATAAATGTTAAAAGCGCCGCTGCCAGCGTGACAAACAGCAACGTTCATTGCGATGTATTCAATAATCATCCAAATTCAAATGAAACCTGTTCCCTACAGAAGCGGAGAGCGGATCCCGGTCCCGTTCCGTGGAAGGTGCCTCCTACGGGCAGTATGTGTACGCATCCTTCCCCGTGGACGTGATAGTCCATTTCCACATGCAGCCCAGCACGTTCCGCTTCAGCTGCCTGCCCGCCTCGCGCGTGGAGTGCCTGCTGCAGCTGCCCAGCCTGCAGATCGTGTTCAGCTCCAAGCGTGCGAGTGACGAGTGAGTACTGACACACACACACACACACATATCTGTCATTTGCCCCTTAACCTGCTGCCCACAATAACTGTAGAACAAATGAAAGAGAAATCAGCATAATAAAAATCAGCAGTAGAAATACGGCAAAATACATTGCCTCTTGATGCCACCAGAACTACACTGCGCAATGCCTTCAATCTTCGAAGAACGAGTTTATGGCCTGTATTTTTAAGGGCCGCCAGTAAACTACTATAGGCTCATAACGATGTCCACATCGGCATGATCCTAAATTTCTAAATGAAAATCTGCAATTAGCGGGGCCGCCTACGGAGACCAAGCTATGTAAATTTTGAACATCATCTCGAAAAGAATACGAACAATGGCAATCTTTTTTATCAACATATTTCCGTATATTAGATATTTTATCGATCACTAACCCATCCACGCCTTCCACAGAGAAATGGCCGAACCAGCCGTAGCGATGGGTGGGCTCAGCGTCACAGGCTGCCTGGCTGACTTCTCCGTGAACATGTTCCACCCGTACGGTGGCAAGAAGTCCAGCCTTAAGGAGGCGCAGTGGTCGCCCCTCTCCGACACCGAGAGGAAGGACTCCCTCAGCATCAACGTGGAGTTTGTCAAGTTCCACCTCTCGAGATCGAGGAAGTTGGACTTCCAGACGGAGCAGGATCAGTCGAAGGCAACTGTTAGGTTTTCAAGTAAGTTTGTTTTATGTATATTTGTTACACGTTATGTAGACTTCTTGTTTTGGTTGCTTTTGAATTGCATATACATAATGTAATCGTTGTCAATCTTTTTGAAGTTTTGCTGACTGATATTTTTTATCGGTTTTTGAAAGTTTCGAGGATTTGTGACGAAGTGATTTAAATTTTAGAACCTGCGATATTTTCAAATGTGAAATTCTGATGAGTGTGGTGATCTGAACTGTTTTGAAAAAAAATAACCTGTCAGATCACCAGGTAAAAAGATAAGTTAGTCACCCACAAATTGTGTCTGTAGCCTTGTGTATAGTTTGTGTCGAGAAATAAAGGATATTAATACCATAAACAAATATTTGAAATATTTCCCCGCCTCCAGCGATCGTGGACGTTGGCTCAGCGTGGTTCAAATACGACATGCGACGGTTGGGTGAGATCCTGGCCTTCCCCAAGGCGTGGTACAGGCGCACCATCGTACGACGCATGTTCTTGGGAGACCTCAGTTTACACGACACGCGCGATCATGGGTAAGAAGATACTACTATTAGAGGTAGATTCTAGATCTATCGGTCGGTAGATTTTACAGAACTTATTGGATGTAGATTCAAATCTAATGGCGCATCGAAATTCGCCGTCAGTCGCTGCGCAGTAACGAATTCATGTGACAGCGGGGTTGAGAGGTGGCGCAGTAGCCCATATTGTGCGGAAAGTGAATTTCACAGACGTCATTAATTTTTATTCGACCTCCAATAAGTTCTTTTTTGGTTTATTTTGAGCTAAATGCCACTTGTTTGATTGGCATTTGATCAACTGGTATAGGACGTCATGCATTTTAAGTTGATTATTTGCGCTTGTCCTGTATGATATTGGCATTCTGAATATTAAACGAAGCACACTATTCAATTTCCGGGTTTTGACGTAGCATATTTCGAATTAAAATATTTCATGCATGTAGTTTTTGATAACTATATGAGACTCAGAATTAAAAGTATGTCGTTGTTTTCCGGTGAAAGTGGTGTATTTTGTATGCTGATGTTTTCCGTATGTTTCTCAGGCCATCAAGCAGTAATGCTCCCGTGTCACCCGTACTACCACAGAGAGAGAAAACGAAGACTGTTCCTGAACACCAAAAATCTAAAGGTAAACACAAATAGTAGCAAATAGGTATAATAGTAGTTTATTTACTAGAAACTATGGCACTGTTCTTCAAGTTACAGGATTTTCCTAGTTTGGTCTAAATTATGTGTAACACAATACTGGAGGGTTACTATAACCTCTTAGTTCAAGATAATTTCAACTGTGCGTAAGGGACTATATATACATTTACTATGTATATGTCTTGTATACATCTGTCCCTTTTCACAGTCGCACCATGATACTTTTAACACGTCATGGTACGGCCCCTGATGTTAACTACGGCCTCTTATAGCAAAAATAAATTGCTACTTACAAGGTATTGCCAACATAGGTGTAACAAGTACGAACTTCTATGTTTAACGGTACTCTTGGAGAAAATTACGTCACTAATTCGACGCAATTATGAACGCCACATTTGGTTGTTATGACTCACCTTGTACCAAAAATACAAGTTATTTATTACCTTTTATTAAAAATACCAAATTTAAAGGCGATTTTTACTTTGTTAACATTTAAATGCATCAAAATGCATGATTATCGGTTGAAAGAAAGAAATAAAAATATTTTATTAATGACTCACTGGCTCACTCAGTTCTATACAAGATACACCTATAATGCCCAAAGTAATGCCAGAATAGATTTCTTTTTCTCAATAACATGAAACTTGATCAAAACCGATGGGATGACAGTATATCAGGGTGAACTGTTCACACTTACGTACCCCTTAAGAGCGTACCGTGTGATATTATGTTATGAAATGGTGTAAACAATAAACAGACGTGCGATTGCAACTATCCCGAGAGATATGCCGTCATTCATTAAAGAGTTCTGATGTATATCTCCGATGTTCTTCATCAGATCTTGAAAAGTGATCTTGAAATTTAAATGGGACCAAGCACCAGCTCACAAATGAAAAATAATCGTCAAAATCGGTTCACCTAGTAAAAAGTTCTGAGGTAACACAAGTAAAAAAATACAGACGAATTGATAAATAATAAATAAATTTATTGTACAAAAACAGTAACACAAGGTTCAGAATCAGGTTGAACAGCTGGCTCCTGAACTAAGAAAAAAGATACTTGTATCTCAGAAGTCAAAGTAACTATTGAACATTATAACTTAAATGTGACTCAGGAATTACCATCTCCTCCTATTTGAAGTCGGAAAACATTGCAGTTGTAAGCACCCTGATAGATTTCCGTCGCGAAACTTGGGCTAGTACTTATCCCACTAACTAAGAAACCAGCAACCCAACCCTTGATATATTATTGTGTACAGACAGCAGCAAAGCGGCGGCGCCGGCGCCGGCGATGGGCGCGGCGTGGGAGACGCTGGTGCTGTTCGCCGTCAACTTCACCAAGCTCAACGTGCACATGAACATGGGCAACGTTATGGGCAATGTTAGGTAAGACTATACATTTTGTTATTCTTATTATTCAACATTAATCTTCATCAAATCAATACATATAATAAATCTATAGATAAGTCGTTTTTGTACATCGAAAATATTTTTCAAAAGAATTTGCTAGGGTGTTAAAGGAGAACCAACAGAACCCAATTCCAGCATTTTTGTTGTTTTCTGTTAGTCGTTTTAGTTGTGCACGCATCACGCAAAATGTACGAAACCAATGTAGATAACTTTTATACATAAATATTATGCGTAACTTGAAGTATTACATAGTTTTTATTACATAGAAGCGGGTTTGTCCGAGTCCATGCTGTACTTTATTTTTGCCATTAGCGTTTCACAAAGTAATTTTACGACATTATTTTAGACATTAGTGGTATAAAGTAAACTTTTATTTTTCTAGAATATCAGTTGATAAAGTCTGTCAATAAGTTATTACTTTTGACTTCATATTTAGAATTTTACGATATGAGAGTAGATTAAAACATTTATAAGGTTACTAAACCAAACTGTAACATAAAGGTGAAGGGTTTACCCAATAACATCCGCATAGCCCAACAACGTTACCAAGCGTAGCACAGTACATGCTACGGCGTAGCTACTCTGTAGCTCGGGCTGTGTATGAGCCAGATTATTTTTGAATCGATTTTCGTCTCAGTGACAGTTTCTGATATTAAAATTAGCGTATTCTTTTAGCTGGCAGTCCAAGGACTTCAACTGCACAGGCCGGCTGAGTATCGGCAGCACCGGGCACCGCAACATGTTGGTGGGCGTAGCGCTGGCGAGCTCTGAGCTGGACGCGCGCGGCGGCATCGTTGGAGGCGCCATCTCGCTGTCTTCCATCGACACCTATGGTGCGTATTGAGCCGAACCGAACTGTGCTGTACACAGCCGAGCCGTGCCGGACATAGCCGAGCTGAGGTGCAAACGCAACCGTTACGTAATCGTAGGCGTCGCTATTACATTTTATGTAATGGTTGACAACAGAAGCACCATACTGCTGATTAAGAACCTTGGAAACTCATCATCATTATATAAAAGAGACGCGATTCCTATCGCTGGCAACCCGCAATTACTATTAAATGAGAGCGAAACTTACCTAATAGTGCCATGTTTCCTGCTCAATATAATAATATAAAGACACAATTTTTATTACGAATGTGGTCGTTATTCTGTAAGTGCACACGATTTGTAAACGCTTTATCTTCTATAGCAAAAAAATAAATCGTAATGATTTTCTTCCGTCAGTCCACATTGAAGAAGAAGCCGGCTGCAATCCAGGCCACGTGTGCGGGGTACGCTTAGCCGCGTTGGAGCTGAGGCTGGAGTACATGGGCACCCCAGTGCTCATGGCGAGGGTGTCCCGCCTGCAGGCTGCCTTGAGGGACGAGTGGCTGGCCAGGAACAGGCATCCTGCTCATCATCCGCATAGACCTACTTCCAGGTAAGAGGATGATGTTGGTGGTGGTTCTGTGTGGAGCTTTTGTCTATGTGTGGTAAAGTCTTTTCTGTCGTTTCTTTACTTAGGCGCCTTTCCGACCGGCTCGCTACGTTTTCGTTTCTGTATAAAATCTGTACAGATGTGTTGTATGTGTGCTCGGTAAATAATCTGTGCCGAATCGATTTAGTCAGGTAGTCCTTAAATGAATTAATATAAGTGTCATTTTGATCGTATAACATATTGTGACAGTATTAAAATAAAAAGGCGATACAGTGGTCTAACGCGAGCCATGGCTATCGATAAATAAATAAATATAAAAAAGATCTCTATAGATAATATGTGGGCGTCCAAGCAAAAAGGTTAAGACTAGATTCGGTATCAAGAATAGCCAATTGATAAGAAGAATTAAAAACAATATATTCAAAAATTATAACATTTTTTTATCAGAGTTATGATCTTGAAACTGTACTTGTGTTTGTATGAAGGTAACTGCACAAAACAGCTTATATCTCGGCAACTAAATGCCGAGAACTGGATCCTTGCTGCTTAGACGTCCACATATGCATTTGCGCTCTTTTCTTGTATTTAGCTAGGTTGTAAAACTTTAAATGAACATTTCGATCTGTAAATATTAAACAATCAATTCATTTATACACCGTGAAATTTAAATGGTTGTTTTCCCGCAGCGAAATGGTTTTGTCTATGGAATACAATCGTTTCGTAGTTATATAAAATATTAGAAACAAAAACTGGCATATTTAACATTGTGAAAAACTAAACTCGAAAGCAATCACGAACCAATAGTATACCTCCCGATATCTACGGCCGAACGACAGCAGGCCGTTGACCCGGGTGCTAGGTCACCGTCGAAAGGATTAGGTTCGAAGGCGGCTCCGTTTGATCATGTTACGCGCGGGCTAGATTATGCCGTATAATTACACGCGAGAGCTTATTTTACTTTAAACATTTAATAAATCGGTCTTTGCTTTGTCGGCTTGTGGCTCGCTCGTTTGTTTTGCGTGCAAACTTTTATGCCGTATCACCACGTGCGAGAGCTTATTTGGGTTTGACCATTTATGCATCGCTTTGCTTTGAGGGCTGCGGCGCCGGCGCGTGCGACGCCAGTATTACCTACAACAATACATGTTACGTCTAGTGTTACTATTAAAAGCCGCGAGGCCATTGACCCACGTGCTTTTCAATCAGCTGTTATCCAACATGTTATTCAAATTTGACACTAAAACGCACTTGATGCGCACACTCGCGAATAACGTGTGGGTTATTTATTGCCCAAAAATGTTCGTTACGCTGGTTGAAAATACCAACTCGCGTAAAAGTTGATTCATCCGTCCACAAAATGTTCTTATCTTGGTTGGCGATCAACCACTGACAAAACGCAATTCTGTTCTGGGGGTCATTTTCGTGGAGAGTGTGAACACCGCGAAAATGATAAGGGTCCTTCAGAGTTGAGTAGTTTCCAGACGTGGTACTGGCTTACGCCAAACCTAGCCTCGGCCTGGCGCGTACTGCGACGCGGATCCCGTTCGAAGTACTCGATGATCTCCTCGTCGAGCGCTGGCAAAATAACGGCTGGTCGACCTCTGCCCTGTGCATGTGCCGGTGCATGGAACTGTCCATGATCTAGTAGCCGCTGTGTCGCCGCTACGATCGTCCGTGGAGATGGGACTTGGGGTTCAGAACCCCGCGAAGACGGAGCGACTCCAAGTGTTGCCGCTCTGCGTAAAGTCGCCGGGCAGCATGGGAGTCATAATCAGCCCTAGCATACAGCTGCACCATAGCGACGTACTCCACATTGGTGTAATTGTAATGTCGATCCATTGCAGACGACATTCGCGGGAAAACTAAGTAGGTCAGGGTCACAGCCGCGCGTGCCGCACGGGTAAAATAGGCGCCGGCGGCTTCGTTTGAAATTGTTGCGCGCAGGCTAGTTTATGCCGTATCACTCGCACACGCGAGAGCTAATTTTACTTTGAACATTTCTAAATCGGTCTTTTCTTTGTCGGTATCGCGGTGATTTTTTGTATTGTTCCGTGCAAACATTTTATGCTTTATCACTACGTGCGAGAGTTTATTTTGGTTTGACATTATTTTGTGCATCGGTTTTCTTTGTAGGTGGTGACACGAGTAGTACCTAGTACCTACTAGTTACGTCTAGAGTTACTATTGTTACTCACTTTTTCGAGTTGATGAATATTTTTTTAATTATGTTAAAACAGAAACATCGTTATGTATTTACTTTAACTCTATACTTCGAAAGTACTCCTTAAGGCAAGTCGTTCTGCCGCGGGAAAAAAACCAATTAAATTTCAGGGTGTATAAAAAAGACGTCGTTTTGGCGTCAGTAAAGCTGAATCAAATATACTTATATTGCTGTTGTTGTCATTCTTATGTTGTTGTTGTAACTTGTTGAATCAAATGACTATACGAAATGTGACTGCTCGCGTAGGCTCCATGGGCTAGTATAGTATGCACTGTGCACAAATGTTATCTGCTAAACTAACCCGCACGATATCTCACTAGCTTCCAAGAAGATCAAGAACCGGAACCGGACGGGTAAGCTATAAGGCCCTATTCTATTTACCATGGTCTTTTTACCATGAAAAGAACCACATTTCGCAAACAAACATTAACTGACACACTCAGGGATGTTACACACAACTCTGTTACGCTGTGAAGTAAATAATTATGACAGATTGAGTACATTTTAAATTTTATCCTCTTCCTATTTTATCCTCAAGTCTTATGATCTTCATAATCTTTCTGGCTATATACCATCCATAGGATAGAATAGATGTCCCTTTGCCGCACTCACACACTGACTCGCTCTATAGTCCCCGTCATGTAACTTGTTAAGGTTTTGGCGTAGTGGGGGCAAGTTCTTACCAACTTACCAACATAACTTACAAACCACCATATAGAGCGAACGGAACGTGGACGCGACGCGATTGGTCAATCGATCCTTGTGTCAACTGATCAACTAATCGCGCGCTCGGAACGGTACCAGCAATTATAAGTCGCGGACGTTAGCACTGGGCCACCACTGCTCTAACTAAACCATATTGGGTCGGCTGCCAGTCTTACCAGATGCATATAAACGCCAGTTTTTTACGACATGGAGTCACTGCCTATCTGATTTCCATAATCCAATAACTGAGTAACACGGTACCCCTTGGTGGGACTGGTTGCCAGACTTTCGGGCTTCTGATTTCCGTAACGACTGTCAAAGAAATTCTGGTGTATTAAAGTGACATCTCTGACTGCGGCATATAGCGAAATATGAACGAGCAAAACAATAAAATAGGGCCTTAAAAACATCACGCTTACAGTGCTAATGATCTCACCTCTAATACCCAAATTCTCCCCCCAGGCCAGCAATAATTCTGACACATGGAACTCTAAGCTGGCACCAGCTCCAGATCCTCATGTCCCGGAGTACCACGCCAGACCTGCTGAAGATGCAGCTGAAGCTTGAGGAGTTCTTCACGCAACAGTTCAAATCCAGCAAGAGAGTGTTTAGTTCGCTGCATCCGAATTATACTAATGCGAGAAGAAATCGACAGGAACGTGAGTATTAATGAGATATTTTTACTACTGCTAGACATAAGCCTTCCCTTAACATAGCCACATTGACTGGTTCTCTGCCAGACCCCCACCTAGGCTTCCTGGTGTGGCTATCAGATGACCTAATATTGGGAGAGGTACCAGACATGGGGTCTACTCCCTAACTCCGTCAACGAAGATACGGGCCCATCCGAAAGTACTCCGGCAGCCGTATTGCGTAAGTGAATACGGCAACGAAAAGAGTTTGACCGCTATCCAATCGAACAATCACATGCGAGATGTATGACGCGATGTGGATTTCCGTCTGTCCGTGCGACCCCCAGGCTCGAGTGGCAACCACCACCACCACCCACCACCTTAATGAAGACGTTATTTAGGTCTGCTACCTTGTAGCGTTTTCATTTAAGTTGTTGACCCCTGGAACACCTTTCGGCTTCACCGACCATTCGAACGGAGCTTTTTCTTCTGTTAATTAAAGGTTAGGTCACCCACCTGGTCAGTTGTTACCTTGCTGGTTGGCCAGGACAAGCAACCATAAGGGATCATCATCATCATTAATTTTGGTCTTTCGAGCCGCATTATTTTTTCAAATAGATTATGCAGTCTTTATGCTATTTCGAACCATGTTCAATGGATCTATTACTGTCAGTTTGACCTGCTCCGCAAATGATTTATGGCCCTAACGTGTTGATAAAAAATATGTAAGCGTGTGTCTGTAACTCGATGCCCTCTTCCAGCCCCAGCAGCCGCCCCGGCCGCAGCAGACGGCCAGGCTGCCCCAGCAGCAGCCGCCGAGCTGCGCCACCACCGCCACTGGCAGAAGGTGCTACAACTCGTGTCCGGCATGCAGCTGTCTACTCTACCTACTCCGCTGCCTGCTAACGGTAAGATAACCACACCATTTGCAACAATTAACCCTCGGTTACTGGATAAACCTTATGATTTTAATGAATGAGTGACGGTATTTTCATCAAGTAACCTTATCTTACATGAGGTTGAAATTGATTAGCGTTTAAGATACCGATATAAAAATTCATTATCATTTTCTACTCAAATATTTAAAACAACATTACTTACAACCACACCACATTGTCAATTTGCGAGCGCCTTGAGTATTATTTCTCACTGAAAACTCTTCGCAAATCGCCAGCGTGGTAGGTAATTCCTTGAAATTAACTTGTGTCTACGATCTTTTATGACAGACATTAAGGTTTTTTTATGTTTTACTTTATCCCCCTTAGGTACTGTACTGGGCGGTACAATGGAGCTCCACGGCACCAACATATCGCTGGCGTGCTTCCACGGCAACAGCTTCAAGTCCAAGTCGTGGGCGCTGTTCAGTCTGAAGGACCCCTGCATCAGCTTCGCCACTGAGGCGCAACAAGTCGCTAGTGAAGAAGGTAACAACTTGCCATATTTTGTTTACTTAAAATATAGTTTATCCTTTGAATATGGTCGCTATGGCCAAAACCAGCCAAGAGGTCTATTATTTTTCTTTGTTTTGAGATGTTGGAATAAGGCCTGTTGAAATGGGACTGGAAATCCAAACTTTTAACTAACTATAACAAAGAAAAATAAGGGGTCAATTATTTGAAGTAATTTGAGTTCCAAGACGGTGAAAAAAATTAAACGTAAAGACAAAAAAAATCTTGACGTTACGTCGTTGGCGTCGAATACTTGAATTCAACATCTAGCTCCTCAACAATGAATATCATTGAACATTACATAGAGGTGATTCAAAACGTGGGGCAGTAAACAAATTTGTTCTATTCTTAACATGTGTGATTTTTTAACATAATAAACATGAAGTTTTCATGATGTCTTAATACTTTTTACATAATTATGTAATGTTTTGTCTGTAGGTTCAATGGAAGTTCACGTAGTACAAAGCCTGACAGCCAGCCTCGGCGGTCTAGGCCCCGGAGGCTCAGGGGCCCGCGCCCACGTGTCCATGGCTACAGTATGTCGTATGACACGCGCGTTGCTGTTCCCGCCGCAGTTCAAGACGCTCAAGGAGTGGTTCCACTACGCCTTTGCTAATAGTGAGATTGATGGTGAGTTGCTCTGCTGTACCTTGTTATATTGTTATGTTTTTCTTGGTAATTGGATTGTGATTCAGCCAATTAACAAAATCAAAATAATTTATTCAAATAAGCTTGAGACTCAATGCTTTCTGAACGGTAAAACATACCAAGATTGTCCCCATTACGTCCAACCCGCACCACTTTCTCAATGTGTTTTGGCAGAGAAGTTGTGAATATAATTAGATAAAATGTTTGCATTTAAGAAATATTTTTTACGAATTAAATATAATTTTCATAAAAAAAGTTGCATAGTTTGACGTGTACACAATTTTGTTTTACATCCTCCATTACACGTGACTTTTATTGTTTGCTAAAACTATCATTCTTCTCTTCAGCAATCGAGCTGTTCCCCTCCCTGGAGCGCGAGCCGACCGGCACAACATCTTCCAACGCCAGCGGCTCCAGCACCAACACCAACAGCACCGAGCGCAACAAGGCAGCCGCGGATAAGCACGTGCGGGAGGTCATCTTCGCGCTGCCGTCGCTGCAGCTGCACTTGAGGACACATCACCTGCAGGCACACAAAGAACCAACGGAAAGTGGTAAGACCATGGACCACCTTTTGCACGATAATTTACACAAACTTTGATGAGAACAAAACATCAACCACTTGAACGGCCGAGGTCGGAAGCAGTGCCTTACACGCCTATCACTTTTTTGACAAAGCTGTCACCAAAAACATCACTTATCTTCTAGCTGACTATTTGGATGAACTTACTGGAATACATGAAGAAAGACTTCTTCTCCGCACTGAACCGATGTTATCACAATTGATCTATCTTACAGTGTTATTAACTTACATTAACACTAAATCGGCTGGGTTGAACGTAGCCTTTTCGGCATGGCATGGCGCGCTGTTGTTTAAGAATGAGATTTCTTACTGTGCAGACATAAAATATTAATTCCTGTTTTAAATGTCCACCTCCATAGATGAAAAGCCGGTAGTGGAATGCAGCTTCATTACAGAGTTTGAAGATCACATATTCGTGTCCGTGGATGCGGAAGCGTTCCTGTTCTTGCACGATCTCATATCTTCTTATATCAAGGAGAAGGACAGAGTGGTGAGTTGTTTTGAATGTTATGGTGATCATATAATCGGATTTGTACCAAACAGTAGTCGTCCATAATATTCATGAACAAAATACATCGTACAACGGGCAATCCATTGGATTTGTAATTATGACATTCATATGAGCTGTATAAGTCACCAAACCGACCTATGAGGAGCGTGTTTGCAATTTAACTGTTTCACCAAAACGAATAGATTTTAGACATGTGCACTGATGGCTCGTATTTTTCTGTTCGAAATGTTCAGTTCACAATTTATTGATAGTTTATATAATCTTCAGATATTTCATAATCTAACGAAGTTCAGAATAATCCGGTGACATTTCTATAAAAATGTAAAATTATCAATTTAGGAGTTTTTCTATTTTATTAAGAAATGTTTCAAGGCGGAATTGTTATGGAAAGTGGCATTCTGTTAATATGGTTGTCACGGGTACCGATCACTTTGCCAAATATTTCTTTTGTTAAAATTTAATTATACCGAAAACTATTTACCGACGTCTTTTTTGCTATAACCATTATTTGACATAATTTCAGATCATCGAAGTATCATGAGGCATATGTATTATTTTACCGAACTACATGTCGCCGATTTACAATATTATATTTTGCTTTTGGCCAAAGCCTCTTTTGAACTTTTTTCATTTCCCATATTTTCACCACACCGATACAACATTTTACGGAATACTATTTGGTCCCAAATATATAGCCGGTTACTTGGTAGCATTTTTAATTTAAAATTGAAATAGTGTCATAAAAATCGATATGTTGTGCTACAAAATTTTGTAACAGGAACGAATCGCTGCAAAACCGAGTTCACGCAGTCTTGTTTGTGTTTACGTATTTATTTTTAATTTCCATGCAAATGATTTATTAATAGCTGTCATGCGTTACACATTTTTATTAATTAATTATTTCAAAGAATTAATCCCAGAACTCGGGAATTTAAGGCATCCTTTGACTTTTGACACCCCGATACGGATAGGTTAGGTTCGAAGGGGATGACCTCCTTCATGTTAGGTTACACTAGACTCGATTATTTTTTTTCATTTCTCTTTTTTAACATTTGTATTCGCCCACTGTTTCTCTCTCACTTAGTATTTTGATATGCGCATAAAAATATATACTTCGAACAGATGTTATTTCGGCTAAGTGTAACTTCGGTAAAAAGTTTTTCGAGCAAATGAATCGTCGCAGTTACGAAAAAAATCGAATTGATAATAGGTCAACTGAGACAGTGGCAGACGTGACTTCAATGAAGTAAAAAAAAAACGAAACAATATAGCTGAAAAGTTTTATGTGAAATGAAATTCGGTCAAATACTTTTCGAACTTATGATAGATAACCGATTGTCACAGGCTAATCGTACCATGTATATATAGATGCCAGGCGGCGCGCGCGCAGCCTGGGCGGACGCCGGCGCGGCCGGCGTGACGCGGCCCCGACCGGAGGACTACCGGGACTATCGCTGTGTCACGTGGCATCTGGAGCCCACTGTCAGGTATGATGCTGCACGACTTGCCATTTAGCATGGCACTAGCGATCATTGACCTACATTCACGACATGGACTGGTTCAAACAAAAGTTGGAGAGAGCCTTCTGGTATTGCAAATGTCTATGGGAGGAAGTGTTCAATTACCTCTCTCTCTGCTTATTTGTTAGTCTATGAAATAAAAATATATTAACATTTTTAATTTCAAAAACGGAAACAAAGAACATTCCCGTCGTGATTTTAAAAATGTTTGCTAATGAAAAATACTTACTTTACGAGTTTCTACAAAGGGATATTTTATTACAGAATGGGCAATGACTGCTATTGACACGCTAAAACTAAAACTATTTATTATAGAAGAACCTTCTTTACAAATGCTGAGTTGGTAACCCTTTCGGTATGGGGATGCTCAACGCAATATGTAATTTATACCATGTTTTATGTTTGTTTTGTTCCTTTTTGTGTTTGTTTATTGTTATTTTCTCATCTGTTACTTATGTTTTACACGTTACAAGGGAAACTGCTGGAGAAAAAAACTTTTTAAATATCTCCGAATATTTAAAAAAAATTCTCTACCGCAGTTTTCTGTCTTCAGAAGAAGGACAAGTTATACATTGTAGGCCATGTAATCCAGAATTATGATACAAGATTTAATTGTAATAATTGAATATCCCTCAAATGGTAAATGTTCGTGTACTATAGGTGAACCTCCGCCTTAGTCTTTAGGAATACTGAAGTGATGTTATTATGTATTTGTTTTTCTTAAAATTATAAATTATTTTTGCTATGGGGCAACAGTTGTGTGTGAAGTGATTTTTTTATTGCCATTTCTGTTTCTTTTTTCAAAGTGTTTTGTGTTGTTGTGTATTTGACCGTGATTTACTTGCGAGCTGCTCCACAATATCTTCAGCTAGCTTCTAAACAGAAGAAGTAAGGTCTGACAAAAAGGAAACTGGTGCAGAAAAATGTTTCAAATATTTCCAATTTAAAAAGTTTTCTCTGCAACAGTTTCTACATACAGTTGTTGTACATTTTGGTGTTATTGTGCTCAATGTAATGAATAAATTTTGATAAGGACCGACCCTAAAATCGCGAAAAACAGCCGTTCCATAAGTTTATAACTCATTAGAGATTTCTAGTCAGTTCAGTTACATCTTTAAACCTATTTGCGAGCTGATCCCTAACATCTAATTTAGTTGTCACAGAAGAAATAGAAGACCTGCAAAAGGTCTACAGCAGAAATGAAACTGGTGAAGCCCACAGCCCAGCTTTTTAAGTATGTCTAATACTCGAAAAGTAATTTCTTCAACAGTTTTTAGTTTCAACATTGAAGACCACAAGATTCAGAGGTGTTATAAAAGTAGTAATAACAGAAAACCTCTTAGGGGTCCTTGTGCACGGTAACCGCAAAATGACATCGAGTAATCCCTTAAATCATGAAGAGGATCTACAGCGACGTACAGCAGTCCAGTTCAATATTGAAGAGCACGAGATCCAGAAATGTGAAGTAGTAATAGAAAGTATTCTCTCTCTTAGGGAGCATTGTACCCTGAAATCGCGAAGAACGTCTAAAGCGACGTACACCAGCGGGGAAACTGAGCCACGTTTTTCCAATATTTAAAATGTAGATTCTTTAACTATTTCCAGTTTCAACGATAACAAGACCACTCGAGCGAGCAGCAGCTTTGTCTTGATTTAAAGGTTATCACGACAAAGCTGCTGCAGTAGGCCTTATCGCAAAAAGTGTTAATAATTATTAATTCTCGATCTTATATAATATTAGCATACAGATGCCTCATCCCATACAAAGAAACCGACCCGACGTAACTAGCGTTTTCGGCGGATTAAGATGATTATTTTTATAAGTACTTCAATCGCGTTCGGTTCCGTTCCACAGCTATAGATGGAGTTAGCAGCGACTTACAAGTAAAAGGGTTTTCTTGGTTCGTGAATATTTTTTTCTTTAAATACAGTCACGATTTGTGTTATAGTATTTTTTGCACGTTTTTACAGTTTTATTGTACCAAAATGTGTTAGAAAATAAATTTAAAAAATCGAGTAACGTGCCTCAAAAATTTAAAACCGCGCCATCTATTGGAATCAATTTTAAATGAACCGTTCAAATAATCTTTAAAATATGAATTAAGAGCCCAATATTCCATAATATTGTGCTTACGAGAGTTGCTTAAAAAAGATCATACAATTTTTATGATCAATTCTAGAAAATGTTAATTTTACACACAACTCAATAACGAATTGATGCATATCGCGCCATCTAGTGACATTTATTTGGAACAAATATTCTTTGTTAGCGCGGGACCCCATGGTTTTTGACTCAATATGTTATTAATGTTCTAAGCTACCAGTAAACTGCAGCCTGATATTTTGTTGAACCCGGAAGTAGCGACTTGATAGTGCAGTGACCATTCAAAATCAAATAAAAAGCCTTTTGTTTATTTATTTATTATATTCTTAATTCTTTATTGTACACCAAATATATAATTATATATATATATAGGGCAAAAAATCATAAAAGCAAGTGTACAATGGGCGGACTTATCGCACAGGGCAATATCTTACAGACAACTTTTACTATGAACCACCTTACAACCTTTATTCAAATTAGGCTGTGAGTCAGCACTTTTTGAACTTCAAAGTTTTACACAAAGACAAGTCCTCAAAACGCCCGCCCGTCACAACTTCCTAATGTTTTAGGAGGAATTGTAGTAGTTTTCAGTTATTTCAAATTACACCTTATCAAGCTGTTAGTTTCAAATTGTATTGTGTTCGTTTTATTATTTTGTACCGATATAAGTTTTATCTTGTATAATATATTTTCGGGCTGCTCCATCACACTTAGTATCTACACAGAAGATGCAGAAGACCTGCAGCGACCTACAGAGAATGGAACCTGACGGCGACAGTGCTTAATAAATATTTCCAATATTTAATAAGCACCGTCTCTTTTAGTTTCCTGTTTCAACGATTTGAAGACCAAGTGACCGCAGAACTTTTTAAGGAGCAGCTGTTTTAAGGGTTACCCCATAGCAAAAAGTGTTCATTATTGTCAAGTCTTTTTTTTTATCCCAGTTCTATCCTAGTAAATTGCGACCTAATATTTTCTTGGATCAGGAGCGATCTGCTAGTGCAATGACCATTCAAGATCAAAATAAGAAGTCATTTATTCAAATTAGGCTAAATTACCTTTATTTACCACGGCACCTTCAAAATAGCAGAAGGGAAACTGCTGAAGCCGTTATTTTTAAATGTCTCCGATACTAACACTTTACAGTATTAACAGTAAGTTGTAGACTAAGAGATCCTGAAAGTTGAAGATCACAACATAAAGAACTGTATTTTTTGTATGCATTGACTTTACTTTTGTATGAGCAGATTTCTTTTATATTTATTACAACTTCATACATGTTCCTAAGCAAGAGGGACTTGACAGACGGACATCAGAGTGGTAGGATCACATGTTGTCGGTCCCTTTTTTTTTCAGATACGAAACCCAAACCATGCATTTTTCAAGCGGCATTTTTAACTTTTGAAAGTGTTCTTTATTAACGTTTTTTTAACTATGTTTATGTTGACTTATTTATTTTTATGTACCTTATGTTTTTTTTTCATATTATGCCCAATGTAAATTGTGTCCGTAATCACTAGTTGGTTTTCGACCGTTTTAATTAAAGTAAAATAAATTCCTTTCGCAGATTGCTGTCCTGGGCTGGCAAATCCATCGAGCCATACGGAGTGGACTACATACTTCAGAAGCTTGGCTTCAGCCACGCACGCACCACCATCCCCAAGTGGCTGCAGCGAGGAACCCTCGATCCTTTGGACAAGCTACTGTCTCTGGTCCTCCTCAGGCTAGTCGCTATCGTGCCACAGAAGTGATATTAAACCACACGGCCAAAGAAACTAGGTTGAAATTAAAACACAGACGACAAGGTAACAAGATTACTTATTTTTTTAAGAGTGACTATTTTAAATATTGGCTTGGTTACTTGTGTAAGCAGCCAGTGTTAATCCGGAATGACAACGTGGTTTTAGAATACTGACATTTATCGATAATCGAGCGACATATTGAACGAATGAATGAACTAATGAGCGCTTGAGGCTTAAACCGCCTAGCGCTAATGCAATTATCACGTGACTTGTTGGTATTATTTTGTCCAAGGAATCCATTTTATAATTCGACATTTCAAACATTCCTTAACTTAAAATGGACTATAATGATCAGACGAATAAAGTTGAAAATTAAATGAATTCTGCTGTGGTTGAGGGATCGAAAGCAAAGAAAAATAGTTTTATTGAAACGAAGATGGCCTTTGGTGTGTATTTGTAGTTTACTACGTAGAGAATTACTGTTTTTACTACACGTATACATACATATAAATGTAAATTTAGTCGAAATTAAACAAAGAGTATATTATTCTTCAATGTATAGTAGATAAATTGTGAAAGGAGTTTAAAAACTCAAATTTGAATGAAAATGAATGAGAATGAAATTATTTTTATTACTAAAATTGTATCATGTATGTGCACAGACACAGATTTGAAATGTACATTTGTTTATGTGGATACAGAATCAAAATATAAATAATATTTTGTATTTTGAGATTTTCGTGCTGCCTAGTAAATGTTCGTTGTCACTGCTTACACCCAGAGAATGTAGCTAGGAAATTAAATTTCATTAAAAAATATTATCTACCTACTTCATAGAAAACATAATATTAACCAGTAAAATAACTTGTCTCTAGCATTCCCTTATATTATAACGTTGGAAAAAATATAAAAATCTATTTCAATTATAATCGAATTTTAACAAAAGTACAATTTATTGTGAATAACAACAAACACCAAAAAGTGATCGCATTTCGTTAACTTGTAAATAATTAGCAAAATTATTTATTTCTTTATTGTATAGAAGAAGGATAACGATATTTTGATTCATGGGTAACCTTAAATATTGGCAATAACAAAATTATTTGGTTGAAGATTTTTCTATTAAAAGGCAGATTATAGAAAGCCAGTTTTTCCTATTATCATATAGTTAAAAGTTAAATACAGTGAGGGCATTTGAAAGCAATGAATTTGCGATAACAGAGTATGAATAATATTAAAATGACTCCTAGGGCGGATGACAAATATCATCAAATCCGTCTTGGCTTGTCTTATAAATAAAGAAAGTGTCCACTGCACAGCGAATCATATCCACGCACGCGTTAGCCCTTTCTATATTTTTAATTAGAGATAATTTGAATCCATCGCCACCAACACAAGAATCAACTTTAGTTTGTGTATTTTAAGTAGATTTTTAAGTGAACATTTATATTCAAAATACCCTAAAAAAAGTTGCTATGGAATTTAAACTTTGTGTTGAATGAAACAGAGTTTGTTGTTGATAATTATCTCGAATTCTGAATTCAAATATGGTGTATCCAAGTTCGTTGGCGGTTTAAATCCCTTTATAGTAGTTACTTCTCGACCAAATAATTTAGCACCTGGCGTTGTGACGCCACGCTATTGGCGCACGAGGCTCGGGCGGAGCGCCGCGGGGGCAGGCGGGAGTGGGGTCGCATTCCAACGAGGTGCACAGTTATTTGGACCGAGTAGTATATTTTTATGCTTAGTTTTAATTTGCGACCAAACCATGTTCCATCACAGTTTAGTTAGCTTATAGTTTAAGGTGGAATATTCTGTGATCATTGTGTATGCAGTAGATGTTAAGTTGAGAGGCGTGTATGTTGCCTCTGTTTTATTTTATGTTAGGATCGGTAACGCCATTTGCGTACCTGAGGATTTTTTTATTTAATGATTTTCAGTTTGGTTTCGTGTTGTTAGGGCGTAGTTCCATAGAGAGCTGTTAGCTAGTTTACTCTACTTCCAAACTAGTGCTAACCTAACTTAACCTAGTAGATCTAATTGCAGTGTATCTCTTCTTGAACTTCACAACTACTAGTTAATAGCTCGCAATGATACCACGCTCTAAGTTATTTTCTTCAAAGATTCCTCTAATCAGTTTCAAACAATAGTTTTGTTTCGTCAATGATAATTTACATAATATATTTTAAGAAAAAAGTAGAGGGATTTTTGAAGAAAATCACTTCAAACCTATGTTATCTACTGTCACTGGTTATTATTCCAATAAATAATGTTTATATAATTACTTTTATATTAAGTTCATGTTAATATGTATAAAGTATACTTCTTTAAAGTAATTTTCAACACAATATTATGTTTTATACTTTGTATTGTAAAATGGGGCTGATTAAGATTTTAAATTGTTATTACCTAGGGACTTTTCTTGTTCATTCAAATATTACTATTTTAATTTGAGGATGCACATCAGAATAGGCGCGTTTATAGTTTAGTTTCTATTTTGTGTGCCGTTGATTGGTACCGTACCGGGTGTCGACATCGAGCCAATCACAATTTTGACGGAGGGCTTGAATTATAACCCCGCAACTGGGTGGCTTAGCCGTTCTGCAGTGAATTTTTTGCTTACAGTTTGGCTCGAACTGTTTTATATAACCCTACAACTATAATTATCAAGCCTAAGACAGCTATATACCTAAATTATTTTTCAAATTATTGTGATCCTAATCAGTCCTATTTTACGTTATCTTTATATTGAAATTCCTTGATGTAAAGGCAATGTATATAAATATTATGTTTATACTACCAATTTTATTATGATACCCGAATTATTAATTTTTTTGATTTATAATCTTTATAATTCGTTTTGAAATTATAATTGGTGATTATATTGAAATGTCACATTATGTAAGGGGTTTTTATCATTCACTAGGCTTTTTCAGTATCTTGTAATAATGGCACATCGAGTTATAGAATACATTCGGTTTTGTTTATCTTTATCTCTTTCACACGAACTTGGGTGAAAGGGGATACATGGAGAATGGACTGGGCTGACCCTAACGAGAGTCCTAATATGATGTCATAAAACATTATGTTTATCATGTGAAAAGAGAGACAGAGCTATACAGGTTGAATACACCCAACTATCCCTTTTTCAAAACAGATTCATGATGGCATTAAGACGTCGGATTAAGACCCCAGATATGAATATAGGCACAAAAGTGTGAGAGAGATAAAGCGAGCGTGCAATCAAGTGTTGTGTTTTTCTAAAGTTCTGATTGGTTTACGTCAAAGGCAGTATCACTTTCGTAAATGTGACCGAAAAGAGGAAGGTTTTAGCCGCACACTCACTTTATTCCTTTCTACAGAGTAGTTAATTTTATAAGGGTATTAATCAGTTCATTTTCTATGTCTATGGCGGAAAGTGAGTTTCTAAAGTCCGATGTGACTTATTCACGGGTACTGTAATACAAAGTAAGTTAATTTGCGGAAGGAGTTGTATTGTTTTGTATAATATAGTGGTAGAGGTTAGGTTCGCAGGGCTTCGTTGCATAGTACTGATTATATTTTATTAAAGCATGGTGATTTGTACATAATGTATGTGATAGATATCAATAAATTATTATTAGAATTTATTTACGTGTTTTATTTTGTTTCTCCTACGGTGTTGATAATACACGTACTTTACTTGAATTCCTATGAAAATTTAAATAAATATTAAATTCACTGACAGAAAAAAAACACCCTAAACCACTGGATCATAAGGAAGGTGAGGTCTAGGGAACGATTCTTGAAAAATCTCTTCAAAGAGGATTATTATCAAATGCGCTCTCAACTCTCACACACAGTGCTGGAAAGAGGCGGGCGCACGGCCAAGTGCCGTGCGCCCGCCTCATTCCAGCACTAATAGTACGCTAGTAAAAATTAAAAGATTACTATTATATTCTGGTACAACTTTCGAATTGAGCGTGTAAAGTTGTGTCATCCATGGATTATTATTATTTGACAAAAAGGCGTTATCGACAATGCAGTCGACAGATTAGCCGCCCGCCCGCCGGGCATGTAGCACCCGCCACACGCGCCCGCGCCCGTGTAGCGCTGCTCATAGTATTTTTTAAAACAGATACGAGAGCGGAATGAAAGTTAGTTACCGAAATCCTATGGGGAACACGGTGTATAATCTTAGATATGATTTACATTCATCGTAACTTTCTCAATTATCAACTTCTGTAGTAAGTTGAATGTTGTAAAAAAAGGTCTTATAACAGATAGTGCTGGGCAATTTTCTCCACACAATGGATGCCTGAAGATGGCCAGAGTCAAGTTGAGCCCTGAAAATGGTGGCGAGAAAACCTTGACGCGTAACGTGAAGACTGGTTAGTGGTGCTCGGGAACTAAAGAGAGGTCTTTGCCCATCATCAATTTAGGATGATACAAGGTTTAAAGTAGAGGTATGATCATAGATATTTAAAAAACTGCTTGTACCCATGTCATGGAAGAAAAAATAAAGATGATTTTGATATAAATTAACAACTTTTGCCAAGTAAGTCAAGTAATTTTAGAGTTGACCAGTTGTAGGTCAACTGACGATAACTATGTATGGGAAATCAGATTTCTTTTTGAGAATTTCCTCTGACTTATTTGGAGGAAATGTTCATAAACATAGGCAGAAGAATTTTATTTAAAAAAAAATCAAAATAAAAAACCTGACTGCTTAAAAAGCAAACTAAAAAGATATTAACAACAAGAAAATCATGCTATGCAGTTGCAGGATACCTACATAACATTTCAGTCGGCCAGCTCGTGAATATGTAGGTATCCTCTTTTCATTACAACTTTGTAGTTGTTTTTTTTTCGAATTACATTCATACTTAGTGGTATATATTTTTGTAATGACCTCTACAATCCCTTTATTTTGACATCCCACTCGTATGGGTTTGAAAGAAGAAAAACTGGGACCCCCACAATATGGGCCCAAAATTCGCCATGTTTGTTTTTTTACGTCACTTATCTAAGAGCACCTTGGTGGTCAAGAAGTATCTCACGATGACTTAAATATAGGCATAAATCCGTCTACTGCTTTAAAAGATATGAGGTAATTAGCGAAAATGGTTGTTATCGTCTTTAACCAACTTTAAATCGTTATAAATCCTAAACCGTTATTTAAAATGAAAAATGGTGAAAAGAACCTAAAAATGACTTATAAATACCTGTTCAACGATATCCCACATAACTTAGCAGTTTTTAGTTTTTTGCCAATACGGCCTCTGGACTCTGGTAGTCGCTGTGTTGAACTTACTGTCATGTCTTTAGTGACACTTGCAAGCTTAAAACGAATCGATTGACGTAAGAATCATCAAAATCAGCCCACGCGTTTGCTCTGTAGAACGCCACATAGGAACAAACATACATATACCGATAAACACATAACCCTCAATACCGTCCCTTTTTACCGAAATTACATAAGTGTATGTATGTATGTTTGTCCACGCATATCTCCAAAACTTATCTGATCATGATCATTATTTTTGTATTGGATTAGGCATCTCTCATCTTAGGGATCAGTACAAGTTTCATCAAAATCGGTTCGGCAGTTTTCAAGATGTGGAACATACTACCGAACTCCATAACGATAAGCAGCACGAATTTATAAATTGAGTTAATAAATTGGGTATTTTGTCAATCCTTCAGGTACCTTACTATAGTACTTGCTCACTTTTTAGTGACGGAGTCCCAAAACTAAAAATAAAACAAAAACTCTTTATCAAAAAAATAAACAGACTTCAAAAGCAAAATACTTAAAAGTGCAAAATAATCTTCGTTTCGGAAGCCGGAGTCTTTGGTACTTCTTTCTTTATCGTTTTTGACACCGACTTCCGAAATTGATTTTCTCCTGGTAATAAATTCGTCACGTATGTATGTAATATTTTTGAAACTGCACTTCTAAACACGTGTGCCAAATTTCATAAGTGTATTTATGTTTGTTTCTATGTATGTATGTTTGACCACGCATTTCTCCGAAACTACTTATCGGATCGTGATCATTCTTTTTGTGTTGGATTGTGTATCTCTCAACTTAGGGAACAATGCAAGTTTCAATCGGTTAATCGGTTTTCAAGATATGGAACCATACAACCGAACTCCTTAGCGAGAAATAGCACAAATGTGTAAATTGAGTTATTATGGGTATTTTGTCAAACCTTTAGGTTACGTACTATAGAAATTGCTCATTTTTAATGATGGTGTACTAAAAATAAAAAGAGAGAAATAAAAACTTTTTCACAAAGAATAAACCGACTTCAAAAACAAAACAGTAAAAAGTGAAAAATAACTTTCGTTTCGTCAGTGTCAAAAAATTATAAAAACAAGAGGTACCAACTTGTTTATTATATCTATGGGTACCAAAGACACCGACTTCCGAAACGAAACTTATTTTGCACTTTTCTGTGTTTTGTTTTAGACGTCGGTTTATTTTTTGTGAAAAGTTATTTTGTGCAATTTTTTTTATTTATTGTCTATCCTGTATTGGTTGCACTATAAATAGCACTTAATCATCAAATTATCAATTGGATGGAAAGAGAGAAAGTGAAAAGAAGACGATAATTCTGCAGTGATATATTATGAGGTATTTAAAAAAATTATTTGCATGCTGCAAGATTAGGTAAATGAAACACTTCATAGGCAAAATATTTTATATTACATAAAAATAAACCAAACAGTGCACATATTTATATTTAAAATAACATAAAGAGTATTTATTTAACCATGCTACCTATAACGAACATTATGTTTAAAATATATGAACAATATTATGATTAATAACTGCAAATTGTTGTTACAAAATTAAATATATGAATGTACCTACTTATTTTGTATTCCTCGTTGCTTTAACTTAATTTGTAATAAAGTTGTCTATCTATAAACAAGATCTAACAAGTCCTTGAAGTATCAGTAACTACAGCGCCGCCTGGTCTATTGGCGCTTGAATGGCATTCGTCGTACTATAGAGAAGAAATAAATGAGATTTTCGAAAAGCTGCCATGTAGAATTTTTTTTCTGAGTCGGTATAAAAGCTACAAGAAAACTTTAAAAGAACAAGTAATTAATATGGGACATTTTGATTAACAAACAAAAAACATATTTATATTATAGTTGATATTAAATACCTCTAAATAATATTATGGCGCTTACACTAACATAGGAATGCTCCCAACATATTTGCACTGGAAAATCTTATGTCTTTTGTAAATAGTAAATGATTTGTGCCAGAAACTTAAATATATTAGGAATAACAGGGCTTTTTCTTGGCGATTTATTTGTGTCGATTGTTAAAAGTATATGTTGTCTTGTTGTTTTAGATGACAACGAAAAAAGGTTTAATTATAGATATTATTTAAAAAATACGTAACGTCTCATAATACCTTAATAAAGTTTAGATTTTTTACCATTATACAACTACAATGTTAAAGGCAAGGACTCAAAAGGCAAATTGTACTTAAAATATTTGTAAACAAAAAAATGCTGCAATTAAAGCTATTGTCAAAATCATTTATTGCACTGGCTCAGTTGAAATGACACACGTCTTTAAATTTAAAAACATTCTATATTATTTATTATACAAATATAAGATTAAAAACGTCACCTCCAATTTATAAATTCTATATAATTTTCCACATCGATATATCGAATTGCAAAACATCGACAAACAAAACATAGACTACGATAATATACGGTAATATGATAAATAGACGCGGCGGGATGTTGCTTTTCTTATTGGACAATTAAAATACAAGCCTATGGCAAATTCGTCCTGTCTTTAGAAACAGACAAAACTTACCTTACATTTCAAAGTTAACAAACTGTTTGACTGGGAAGACGGCTTGTTTCGATTATTAGGATTAAGATGAGCGCAGATAGGACGCTTGAAAAATATTCAATGCTTTCAGTGCGACCAAGATTTCGAACAAGTCGCAACGTACACAAAGTTTGGTTGCATCTAGGACCGTTCCGATCAAGTGAGCAATGCACATTGGTTTATAGTTCTCGCCAAACTTCTTTGGCCGCCCTGAAGTTGGCTTTCCGATACGCAAGGTACGGATCAGTGCTGTTTTTGTACGAAATTTACTTGCGCAGCCATTGTAGCCAACTGCAGGGCGGCCAAGAACTTTGGCGAGAACTATATAGCTTTACGTGATTGTGAGGCCACTGGCCGTGGTCGTAATGGCATAGTGCTTGAGGTCCCTGAAATCATCCCATGTGTTTATTTATATATTTTCTCGCCTTAATAACTATTCTGATAACAAGATATGCCATTCTTCCAAGAATACAAACTACCCGAAGCGTTCGCCGCGCCGTATAAAAAGCTACACATACACAGCCTGCTAGCGTCTAGTTGATGGCGAAGTTCTGCGTGAAGTCGTACTCGATGGTCGGGATGACGGTCTGCACGAACTTCAGGAACACTATGAGGTAGGAGTGCACGCCCATTTCGCCGCCGCTTTCTGTCACCGTCTCTATTATTTTCTTCATTACTTCTGCGTGCCTATAATTTACGATGAAGATCTGTGTTAATTGTTACAAATGTTGACCATACAACTAGATTTCTTATGTATATGCACGGGGTCCCAGCGCTAAGAAAGAAAATTTGGTTCAAATAAATCTCACTAGATGGCACGGCATGCACCGAGTTGTTAGAGTTGTCAGTTTCAGAAAATTATATGTTCTTGAGTAATCAATTCTCCTAAGCACAAAATTATGGAATATTGGGCTCTTAATTCACATTTCAAAGATTATTTGAACGAATCATTTAAAATTGATGCCAATAAATGGCGCGGTTTTAAATGTCTGAGGCATTCCACTCTATTGTTAAAATTTTATTTTAACACATTTTGGTGCAATGAACGTGCTAAAAAATACTATAAAACAAATCTTCACTGTATTTATAGAAAATAATTATTACGCTTATTGAGCGAAAAAAATGCTCAGAACGCGTTGTGGCTTCTTAAAAACGGCCACAACGCGTTCTGGTAAATTGAAACAGGCCACAAGGCGAATTCGTGTTGCGGTTTTCACAATATTCGACCACAAGGCGTTCTGGCAGTGCAGAAAAGCCAAAACGCGTTCTGAGCGCCAACAGATGCACCCACAACCCGACTTCGCGATGGACAGCAGTTATTGATGTGGAACAAATCTTGCCAAGGTCGTTTTTTGGATTGGTCAGTGTTTTTCCCTTAACCGACCGGGTTTGTGAAGGCGTCAGGTTAAGCAACACTTACTAAGGTCGGTTTTTGGATGGGTCAGTGTTTGGATATGGGACATGATGTTTCCTCTTTTGGCAGGTTCTGTTAAATTATATAATGACTCATACTTTTCTGACAAACTAGAACATCTGTAACTCACCGGCTGGTGCACAGACGGTGCAAGGTTCGGGGACATGCGGGTGCGACTCCATGGTGACAGTTTTCTTGGCGTGTCTTGAGAATACATCCTCGTACATTATACAAGTTTGAACATTTTAGACAGTGCTACTCACCGACAAGGGTGCACAGACGCCGTGCTAGGTCCCGAGACATGCGGGTGCGACTCCATGGTGACAGTCTTCTTGGCGTGGTCTTGAGATACATCCTCGTACATCTGCTCTACACTCAGTAGCGTGCGGTCCTGGCGAGAGATTAGTTGTTTACAGAAATTGTCATTACTAAACAATCATTAATTCATGTTCTTCTTCGTCATATCGATGATTCCACAATTATATAGAGCCTTTTCTTCCGAAAAACATAAATAGAATAAAGATATACGACACCTTTTATACAATTTGGGGAAGCCAAGAGGCAGATTGAAGAGTCGGAAAAGCTTTGTGAGGTTAACCAGACCAATTAATGACACCAGTCTAGTGAGGCAAAGAAGTGACTGTGGCTCTTCAAACATCCTCCTCCGACTGACTATGTTGAGCCTGCAGATAAGCTCCCTGCAGCCCACCAACTACCATTTCCCCCCCTGGAAATCTCGAAACCGACTCCGAAGCCAAATGATTCGCTGCAGGCACAACTCAGTTAGATGGGGGTACTCCAATGACCAGTAGTGTGATTACTGAGCTACGTCCCAAACAATGCCGCACCTCCCATCGTGCTGTCTGATCAACAATACCTGTACCCTGACAGACCATTGTGTGGCAAGCTAAAACGCTGTTTACGTGTCTGAATTCTGGTCAAAACGTATATAATAGTGGAATCATTAATTTTATTACTAATATTTAACTTGTCGACAGTAAATTGTCGCCGATGAATAAGGGGTTGATGTGTGTCCAGTTATGGATACTAGTTTTTTGCGGGTCTTTCGTGGCCATAGCAGCTGTGCATCTTTAAGTGATAAAAAAATAAAGCTCATTGCTCTCAGTTACATATAATGTGGCTTTCTTTCAGTTAAATAATGATCTCAATCGGATTAGTTGTTCTAGAGATTTCTACAAACTTATTAGTCTTTCCTGATTCCTGTGGCACATTGTATTATGGATTTTCAGACAAAGACAAGGGTAGAATATGTTTTTATCAGCAATTTTATATTAACTAACGATATAAATAGTAATAGCATGTTAAACAAAAAATACGATCGTGAAGCAGTACCGCGTAAATCAAGTTTTGTCAAGGTCTTGATACGTAAGAATGCGTTCATCTTATTCTTAGGCAGTAAACAATTGTAGCAATTAACGTGGCGAGAATCTTAATCATCAATTAATTGTTAGTTAGAAGCCTCTTTCAATGGAATTAGAATTCTTGGTTTATGTCTGAATCTATGTCATAGTAATTGGAACATGGGAATAGAAATTGTAATACTTTATAGAACATATAGAATTACGTTTTATAAATATTTTTACTAAAGGTGCATATCTGTCTAACCCTTCGGAGATGTTATGGTACAGGTATGATGTTATGTGTATCAGGGATGTTGTGAATATTCGCATCGTGCTTACATGGTGTTCGTGCGGATGCGGATGTAGCACAGGTAGGGACAATAAAAAGAATAATCAGGGCCGCAGCGACTGGCGTGTGCCGGTTCTTCTTGACCAATAGGAGCGAGGATTTCGTTCGGCGACAAGATCCGACGCGTTTGTTATTGTTAACTTAAATTATTATCACCACACACATTGATTTTTAGTAACCACTGCCCAGTGTTCCAAGCGGTCAATTGTCCAGTACTGCGGATTTAGTTTATGAACCTCTGCGTAACCGACTTGACCGCGAAAAGGCGGCAATATTACTTTTTATTAAATACTAGCACTCCGCCCGCGTCTTCGTTCGCGTGAATTCGTACTTTCTTATGTTCAGTTAGTGGCGACCAAAAATAAACTATTGTTTAATCAATAAAAAATGGGAAGCCGTGTATATCTAGGGATTAAATCATCTTTTGGGGTTAGTTTCGAAAAACTAATAATAACAATCTTTATTATTTATTTAGGTTCATATTTGTGTCAAGTTTCAAGTATTAAACCAAAAAAAAACTTCCATTACCTACCTTAAACACCCCCTAAATCGCCTTTGTGGGTAGTTTCGAAAAACTAATAATGAAAACCTTTTTACTTTGGTTAGGATTCATCCCAACTTTCACTAACCCAAGAAAAACTTTATCTCTCGCTACATCGTCTTTTGGGGGTAGTTTTGAAAAACTAATATTGACCACCTTTATTATTTATTTAGGTTAATATCTGTGCCAAGTTTCAAGTTTATTAACCTAAGAAATCAAATTCTTCCATAATTATTACTGTTTGTGCCAAGTTTCAAGAATTTTGGCAGAAGGAGTTAGATTTTTCACACCAACTATCAACTCCCTTAGGGGTGGAATTTCCAAAAATCCTTTCTTAGTGCTCACTTCACAGAGCAACCTTTTGTCCAAATTTCATGCTTCTTTCTTTTAGCTGCGCGGGCGGTTTTAGCTGTGCATTGATCGATCAGTCAGTGAGTCAGTCCGTTTCTTCTTTTATATACATAGATAGAATAGATAGATAATGCTCCAATTTTTACTTTACTTAATAAATTTTGCCTTATTATTTTAATTCTCCATCCATATAGATTCTTATAAAACATCTTAACTGCCCTCATAAGCCAAAAAGCGTCATCTCAAAAAAGTGAGACTCGAGAAAATTCATGTTTTAGTTTTTTTGATTTCGCGTCAACTTAGTAAAGTAGTTTTAAAATTATTCATTCATAATATTAGATACTCATACCCATATTTCTTATTGATGTTTTTAAAAAAAAGGAAAAATATGTTTTTTTACCTAATTTTTGAGATACGGCTATTGGGCTTCGAATAATATATTTATTAATATGAGTTACCGCTTTTACTTATAGTGTGTTCATAGGAATTTTCATACAAATGTTTTTCTATACATTTTTTCTAAAAATCCATGTAAAAGAAAATAAAACACGAAAAAAGTGCATTTGGAAATAATTTGAATAAACTTAAGATTAAGATAATTAGAAAATTTTAAATATTGAAAATAGGCATCTATGTCATAAATCACTCAGAAGTAGAGAGCTCCCTCCAGAAGAACAGTCTATTGCCTGGTATTATATTTTGAAGGGATTTCAAAATATTGTTCTTCTTGGCTTGCGAAATTCCGTTAAGCATGGTTTTCTTCTTCGGAGGTGGAAGAGCATTCGTTTTTAAAATCTTGTTTCCAATAATACTAGCGTTATATATTCACTATCAAAGGATGTCTTGTAATTAAAATCGAAACTACCTGTCGTAGCTTCCACTTGCACTATATCGCAGATATAAGGACGTGGATTAAGGCGAGACAGTTTGTATTGCGTTGTGTAATCTTGCCATTCATAAAAGGCATTGTGGTCCATTTTTTTTGGAATCACATTTTTCCCAGCACTAGTCACAGCGGTATAAAAATCTTCAAAGTCATAAATCTTATTCTTCATCCGCTTCATAGACAATTCAACTCTGTGATGAAATGAGTCGGCAGACATAAAAGTGTGGCCGGCTTCAAAAAACGTTATAACAATTTTGTCAGCATTGATTTCACCCGAGTTAACTATATAAATTAGAAAAGAAAAGAATGTCCAGTTTTTATTTTGCGCTGAACAGTTATCAACCCATTTAATTATATTTTTGGCATCTCGGTGAAACAGTAAAAATGGTAATATGCAATGATAATTTCGTCCTTTGTCCTCCCAAATAATGCCTCATGCCACAACATAGGTACGACGGATTTTTGTCGATATTTACCAGTTGGTACAAAACTCTCATTATAAATGACTATCCTTTTCTAAGCGATTCCACCGTAAGTAAATATACGGCCATTGTGTTTAAAAATAATGATATACCTCTCAGCTCCTTAGTAATATCGTATAAATTTGAGATATGCAATATTTTCTTAGTAGGTTTTAGGTAGTTTCTGGTTGAGATAGCGCCATGTAACTTCATTTAACCTGTAGGGAATTTGTTAAGCTATCAGATGCAACAAAAATCAGGAATTTGTATTTTTTTGAGATACCGCTTTTTGGCTTATGAGGGCAGTTAAGATCCGCATCCGCACCCGCGAAGGTGAAAAATCCTGCATCTACATGCATCCCTCATGTGTATTAATGACACTTTGCATCTTTAAAGCCAATGAAATTAGAGCGTAGAGTAAATATCGCAACAATGAGGGATGGAGTCTACGAAAGGATAGAACGACCATATTTTAAATAGAACATATCAATTTCATCAGTTGTACAAGTCCCATATAGGCCTATGTCATAATAACTAGTGGTCGGCCAGTGGACGACATTCGAACGTAGCAATAACATTATATTTGCGGGCATTATTTTAAAGAGAAATTAACTAATTGATTAAAGTTGTTAAGTTATGAAAAATCTGAGATACTTATTGAAAAAGTAAAATTAAACTTAGCCTTTGAATTTTTTAATAATAAAAATGTAGCACGAAACGTACACATTCTTATGTAAAGTTGTTAATTGTGTAAAGTTTTTATGTGTAATATTTTAGCACAAAATAAGACAGTGATATGTATACGACATCTAAAATGGCCGACCGCCGACTACGAGCATGTCTCAGTTTGGGAGTCGTTGTTTTAAATTATAAAATTACTCTGTACATTCACCTCAATAACATAGATGAAAATGCTTGTTGCTTGTAACGCTTTTGTACTTTTTGAAGAATAAAAACATTATTATTATTTCTCAACTTACCTCGTCATATCCGATGAGCCAAAGCCTCGGAGTCTGGTAGTACTTGTCGTAAGTGATGTGTAAGTCGTACGTCCGCGTGCGGATGATCTCGTCGCCGTCCGACTTCGACTTCTTCTCCGACTTCGGTTTGGGCTCCTTGCGCTGTGCTAGATCTGTTGACTGGAGGAACAGGTGACTAAGTAAATTAATTAAATGAACGTAAAGAGGAAGGAGAACGGCTTCAGGCAATAAAAAAATATTTAAAAATTACAACAAAAGTGCAGTCGGAGAATGCATATGCGCGAGCTGGCTGACCAAAACCAGATGTATCCTCCGACTGCACAGCATGATTTTCTTCTTGTTTACGTCTTTTGAGTTCGCTTTTTAAGCAGTCGGGTTTTTGTATTTTTTAAATGTTTTTTTATTTACTACTTTTTAGTTATTTTTTTTAGAGTTAGGTACATTTAAATATATAAGTGTTATATATTTTATAATCACCTCTTAAAACCCTTTATTTTGATACCCCACACGATGGATTAAGAAAAAAAAATATTTGGGCCCCTACAATATGGCGCCCAAAATTCGCAGTTTTTCTATTTTCCAATTTAAATGTAGCCAGTGACACTCTCAGGGTTAAGACGAAACGATTGACGTAAGAATCATCAAAATCGGCCAACGCGTTTGATCTCTAGAACGCCACACAGGAACAAACATACATACATAGACTGATAAACACATTAACCTCCTTCGGCAGTCGGGTAAAAAGAGTTATAAATCTAAATATAATCTAAAGACCATCGGTCATCATAGTATGGAAACCATACCCATGGCGTACACAAACGAAATATAGCAGAATGTATTGATATATGGCTCTGATTTACTATGGCATTGATCACATTAATATGAGTCACGGGAAAAAGATATAAAAATATCGTATACATAATGAGTTTTCAAGTAGGCCAAATCCGAAACTATAAGGAAAATCTACAAACACTGAAAGGAGTCTCGGGACCGTTTTGATGAAAAATAAAAATGTGATTTTTTTAAACTCGATTTTCTTAGCCAGGAATCGATCCCGTTGATTTTGGAAAAATAAACACGCTGATTATTACACGATCGTTCTTAGTGTCGCTAATAAGGATCAAATTCTGGAAAGTAATGCCACACGGCAAACTTAAGCATATACCTCATTTTCAACAAAATCTACAGACAAAAATAAAATACTATGAAATCGTTAGATTTTAATTTTTTTTTAACGATTCGGTACTTTTTTCTACATCGATTTTGAATCAAATAAATATATGCAAAGAAGACATTATTCTCTTTAGTTTAAAACTCTTTTGGATAATGTCTACCACTCTTCGCAAAGTGGGTCAGATTACGATTACCCAATGACCGAAAAAGAAAATCAACAAATTACTGTCGTGCCAGCAACAACTTGTAGAAGAATGTGAACGCATGGAGAGGGAGATAAAAATGAGTCAGTGATAGCGACTTTTGACAGTGCAGAAAGGAAGAAGCAAACGTGTTGCGTCGAACCCGAGTAACATGGGTCGAGGGCAGGATAATGATAATGGGTGAATTTTGAGTAGATACAAACGAGTTAAGGATAAAAGTAGTAATTAGCTAAATGGTTCGCGAATCACTGTTGTTCTAGCTAATTCCTCTAACTAAGCTGAATATGCTGTTGCTGGGAGACTTATCATAGATAAAGAGCAAAATTAAACCTCTCCAAATCTATTTATGGCTTATGCATGATTTTATATTCAGTCAAAGTACAAAGAGAAAGAGTCGAAGCACCAGATAAAAAATTCGATCCCATAAGAAAATTTGAAGGTCGATTATGCACATTATTTTAACGTTATGGATAGTAATGTGTGCATTACTTTGTGGAGATAGGTTAGGTAGGGTCAATATGCTATGATCATTATTAGAAATTCGTTTTGTTTCTGCGTCAATATGCTAACACCAATTGGTGCCTAGCACACAAACAACATTATTGGTTGGCTACTTGAATACAAGTACCTATTTGACCTATTTATCAGGTTGTCATGTCCACTATCTTTTACATATTAATTATGTGCCCTTGATTACATGTATAGGTGTTCACATACAACACAATGTATATTCACTTTTGTTTGTTTTTAGTTTATCAGCACTTCTGATATTTTAATATTGGTAGGTAGTACTTACACAGTATACAAATGCTATATCAAAAATAGGACACATAAAGCTTTATTTATAAAAAAAAATAGCCATATAATTTGTATAAAAAATTTAAGTAATTATTACAAATTAAAAATAAATAAACACTACTAAGGACAATAAAAAAACTTACCGGGTCGACCTCATCCAACAGCCCTGATTCCTGGAACTGCTCCATGTCTTCTGCCTCTCCATCCTCGTCATCCTCTTCATCATCATCATCGCGGTCACCAGCTGCACCCTCACCATCACTGTCGCCAGTATCAGCAGCTTCTAATGTCATCTCACAAACCTGTAGAAAGCAGCAACAAAAGACAATAAAAAGTAAAAAGAATTAGTAAAAAAAAACAATCTACAGAACACTACTAACGACTTCATAACGACAACTTGGTATATAGAGTTTTTATTTTTTATAGTCATATAATATTTTATTTATAGAGTTGATCTATTACTCATAAATTAAACAAGGAAAATATTAAGCACTCAAATATAAGCTAATTTTAGACTTAAGTCAATATTTGTAGGGCAATGGAAATACAAAACAGGAAAAAAACACTGATCTTAGTACAATTTGAAAGAGTTTTCCTGAATTGTGGTTTTTACCTTTTCTTCCACTGTGGGTGACCCTGCAGTGTCGTAGTGATGTGTGTCTACCCAGCCTCCATCCTCATCCTGCTCATCTTCTATAATCTTCTCCTTATCTTCACAGTATTCTATCTGCAAGAGGAATACATAGAATATATATTATTATCATAGACCTCATTGGAGATATTATGTAATGTTACGGGTATAGGAAACAATATCAGGACCAGTACAACCCAAGAAAGAGACCAATGGCTAAATAAAATGCTATTTCATTTATTTAGATTGGCGATACTGGATAAGTAATTTTTGCAGGTATCTGGAGGTTTAAACTGCTAATTATACATGATAAACTGTTACTATTAGCCTCCATCAACCCACTACTGGGCAACGCCTCTTCTCATGGTTTTTCACTATGAAAAATAAGAATAAACTTTACATCTTGGAAGCAGTTAGATACAAGTGAAATTGTGTATTATAGTTTTAGGTAGCCAGCGGATTCACCATGCGAAAAAGTGTTTTTTCTTATCCCAAGGGAATATTATATAGGGATAAAAGTAGCCTTTCATCCAGATCTGTTCAGATGTTCTGGTGTGATTGAGAAACAAACATACATCCATCCAAACTTTTGCATTTATAATATTAGAAAGAAGATTAAGATAAGCAGTACCAAGAACAGAAAATTTTTATATGTGGCTAAGAATTGACTTATTAGTTAATTAACAATTTTTTTGTTCTTGGCTTGTTTTACTTTAGAATATTCATGCAAGTAAATTGAAGATTCCAGAATATTTAAATCACATTTAAAAATAACTGCTGATAATAAGATTCATATTTTATTGCATAAACTATCTCAAGTTATAAACATCTGTAATCTAAAGACTTACAAGAATAATAATTTTCTTTTCTTACCTGTTTACACCTCCTATAGCATGGTACATTCCTAGTGATGAGAAATTGCTTATCTGCAGGTAGGTAGGGCCTGATCTTGGAGTCCTCACCCTTCGCCCATTGCCAGGTGGGGCAGTGGTGAACCAAGTGGTCTCCGGCTGCTACAAACTCTTCAGGAGTTAGGACTCCTGTTTCTTGAAACTTTGATTCCTGATAAAGGTAAATTTAGTTTTTAAACTTTAGTTCAACATCTTCACTGCCGCTCTGGTAGACAATTAAAAATTAATTGTTTGATAGTCACCCAAACATATTAAATAACTAAAAGATTTTAAATAAACAAATATTGATACAGTTGAAGACATGAAAAATAATTCACAGGATTAAATGACTACATTCTATTTGTACTTGGTTTTATAATGTTTAATTTCATATAGACAATGATTTATAAATTAAACAAAGATAAGACTTAGACCTATACTAAGATATAAGATTAGATTGACAGTTTGACACAAACTATCGATGTAGTTCTGAAATATGTATTCAGCTGTTAATTATTATTCAAAATCTGTCTCAAACTAATAGTACCTACTAAAAAAACATATCACAAGAGTTGGAGCAAACATGGTGTATAATAAAAACAAAAGCATATCAATCATTCTGAGTATATTTTACATGATATCAAGTCACTGTAAACATTGATAACTATTACGAAGATAATAGTACCTTGAGCACCGGCGTCAAATACCCGGCGACTCCGAGGGCTGTGCCCTTTACCGTATTTATCATACTCTGCATTTTAGCGCAGTTTGGTCGCAGGCTTCCAACAATGAGCTACAAGTGCAATCTTCAGCGTTTTTATATTCAAATTGACGATGAACTCCACTCCACAAAAGAAAGAGCCCTACGTTGCGTTGAGCGAACAGTTGACTTGTAGTTTGACATTGACATTGCCTATTTGACATTAGATGGCTGAAAGGAATAGAGTCGTTCCCATCCCCATAGACAATAGTTGGTTCAAATTCAAATTAAAATTGCATCCTTAATGTACATACAGGTGGTAAATATAAGTTAAAGAAACAATTATGGACCCTGTCGGGCACAGCCAGTCATTCTAAATACAGTCAGTGTCTAGGAGAGAGGAATAGCGTTCAATATTTGCCCTATCTATTAACATTTTAGACGGAAATAGGAGCCCCGCGCAGCGGGGCTCCGTCGCGTGGCTACACCTAGTTCTAACCGGCTAAAACTAGGTGTAGCCGCAGTAATACTAGGTGTAGCCGCACTTCGGGTATTAGCCATAACATATATATAGACTGGAAATATGTTTGAAAGACATTTTTTTACTCCCTTTCTATCTGTTTTTATTTGATTTAATTCACTAATACTTATTCCTTTTTATTCGCATGTCAAACTAAATATTATTCTTAAATATTAATTATTCGTTTAAGTTTTTATATTACAATAAGTATAATTGATTTAGATAGTTTATATTCAATAAAACATATACATAATAAAATTAAAATGTCCATGTTATATTTCGAGTCAATTATTAATGTCATTTTACGTAAATCCGTATTGTGTAATAGCTTTTTCTTATTAACAATTGTTATACTTTAATAAAAATATTGGTTTTACTTACTTGTTTTATGTTTTCCGGTAATTTGTTGTATATTTTTATTGTCATAGCATACGGACTAGAAGAGTGTAATTTGAGGCGGGAGGAGGGTAGATCTAGTCTGTTTTTGTGGCGCAAGTCGCAACGAATAATTTTTTTGCATGTCTTCCCGTGTGTTTTAAGACTCTGGGTATTTACGGACTAGTTTACTTAATTCTAATATATAAATATTAGCTAAGGTGAGGATTTTATGTTTCTGGAAGCAAGGCTTGCAACTATCGGTTTGTTTTATGTTAGTTATTATTCGTATCAGCTTTTTTTGTAGGATAAATAGGGAGGGAGCTGTCGTTCCTCCTATAGTATGTATGTGAAATACTATATGCTTGCTTCACATAATGTACGGACGACATGATGATACATAATTACACATTTATCATGAGAGTGGAAAGATTAGTCGACCAGTTTTATTCCACTCCTATTATATATATGCGATACTTATAAGGCGAGACCTAGCCTCTCTCGTGTGGCTGTGCCACTCACATGCATTAGCTAGTTTTACCAAGTGTCTTGCCATACTCTTGTTACCTCTTCGTGCTTGCATTTCCGCGTACTCTATAGAGGGATCTCATGACTGTTATTTGACTGCAGTTTATTTATGGCTATACACCTCTATTACCTAGCTGGGCATCGGTCGACTTGCTCCGGTCTAAACAGGGTATATCCCTGGTGACTCTGATCATGTTCGCATGTTAGTCACTTAGCCGGACAGGGGGCCTATGGCCCCCCGGAGGCCTCCACCATCCCCATAGCCTCGCCACGGTTGCTCCAGCTCAGTCGACCGTGCCAGTGTGTTTCCGGATCACACTACCAATAAATGGAAGCTCCAGGCTTCCCTGTCCAATGTCCTTGACTACCAAGTGTGCTGTGCACTGCAAGATTGGACTACCAGTAAAGGAAAGAATGGCGAACGACGACAGTCGTCTTATCTTTCCACTTATCATGCACTTATAGGTCGACATAAAGATATTGCAAAGTAAACACTCACCTGGGGTCTTCTTGGACCTCCTAGAAGCTTGTAGCTCCTACCTTTTCTTGCAATAACTTTTCTGCTCACTTCTCATACTTGTCTAAAAAGCAGCCACATTTCCCGCCATGCCTATAGCACAGTACCAACATAAAGTTAGTCAAAGCCAAGAGTGGTGTTACCACAATATAAAATATAGATTGACATTACTAATGTTGATACATACCGATTGTTAAATGGCGAATCGCGCACTGCTGCGCGACACTCCCACAAGCAGAAAGAGTATTATTGCAGTAGTGTTAGAAGGTGACGCGTCCATTCCAATATTTTCTCTCTCGCCCGAATAGCTGCGTCCCTTCTTCCCCTGGTCCCAGGTTGCATACACTCATGGTTACTAATAGTTTCCTCTGATCTTGATGTCTCAGTATTCATCATAGATTCTTGCACTGGCATTACTTCACTTGTGGTGTCTACCTTATTTTCATTGTTCTCACATTCTGGATTAGTTGATAATGGTGGTTGCATGTTATCCACTCGACTTGAGCCATCATCCAGATCCAGGTACTCAATTGGTGCATCTAGAAGAGGTGCTATCACTTCCTCCTCAGTTGATCCGGACTGTGCAGAGTTGTCCGGCTCAGTTTCTAACGGATAGAGATGACCTACAGACCGAGTCAGTATAGAGTCTCCAACTTTGACCTTAGCGATTCTATGTTTACCATCTGCACCCTTTATCAGATCCGCTATCTTCCCGATTTTCCACAACTCACGGTTTTTTAAGTCTGACCTTACTTGTACAATGTCTCCTATTTTTGGCACACAATCAGATACAACTCTTGGCTGTTTAGGAGAGTTTTGGTACCTCTCTCGCAGACTAGTCAGATACTGTGACATGAATATCTTCTTGAATTCCTCAAGAATTATCAGTCCTCTTTTCCAGCTCTCTATCAAATTGGTCTTTAGTTTGGAACCGTCCACTGGATAAACATTGTTTATCGCTGGGGTCAAGGTTAGGCATTTTCCTAAGCTTAGGAAATCAGCTGGTCTCAATATGTGGATCACTTCAGTTCCAACCTTTGTAAGAGGTCTTGAGTTGACAACAGCTTCTACTTCTTTGAGCACTGTTAATAGTTTGCTGTCTCCAAGTAGGTGCTTTTCGAGAGTGCGTTTTAGGGAATGCTTCACTACACCTATCAGCCGTTCATAATAGCCGCCATGCCATGGAGCGAGCTGAGGTATGAATCTCCATTCGATTCCTCTCTCCATACAGTAAGGTTTACTGACCACCTCAGATGTAAGTTTGAAACACGTAGCATTATCAGAATACATCTGCTTTGGTGTATTTCTAGTGGCAGCAAATCGTCTAAGTGCCAGGAGACATTCTTCTGCTGTCAAGTCGTTTACTATTTCTAAGTGAATAGCGCGCACAGCAAGACATGTAAATAGAACTACCCATCTCTTTTGCTTTCCATTTGGTGTGTTCACATATAGTGGTCCAAAATAATCTACGCCACAGTATGTGTAAGGCGTGCTGTAGTTCACTCTTTCATTGGGTAGGTCAGGCACTGCTGGCAAGCGATATGGGCCACCTCCATGTTTAATACACTGCTGACATCTTGAAATCACTTTTTCTACCCGACGTTTCCCTTGTGGTATCCAATACTTTTCTCTAATGAGGCTAAGTGTATGGGTAGCACCTACATGGTAATTGCCTTCATGAGTATCCTTGATAATCTTGTTTGTAAATTCGCAATCTCGGGGCAATAATATGGGATGTTTCATGTCGTAGTTCCATGTGGTGTTTACCATTCGTCCTTGGCATCTTAGGACTCCATCCACATCTAGAAATAGACCGAGGTTTCTAGTCAGGTGTGTCCTCTTTCCTGCAATCTCATCAGCAAAATGGTGTTTTTGCAGTTCCTTTATTTTTGCGATAGTGTCAACTAACTTTGATGGAACTAGACTTTGCTGTACAGGCTCCATTTCCATAATATCGCTATTCCAATTCTCATTCACTGGGTTATCGTTTTCATCGTCAATTTCCATTTCTTGGTTTGCATCTATCAGCTGATTCCCTGGACCATTGTCTGCTTCTGGAGTCTTTCTGTAATTTCTTTGGTCCAGGCCCTCCCCGACAGAAAGGACTGTCATGTGGTTCATGTAATATCTATCTGCGGGCCACACTGATTCATCCTCTTTTAAGAACGTGGGACCGTTGAACCAAAGTTCTTTAGACTGACTCCATCTGTCAGGTCTTGTTGCAACATCAGCTGGGTTCATCTTTGTATTAATGTAGTATATTTCTGCTTGCATTTGGTTTTTCTTAATTTCCTCTACTCTATTGGATACAAAGGGTGGTAGCAATTTGTTGGAACGCATCCATCCATGCACAACCAAACTATCTGTCCACAATGTTGCCTTGCTTATTGGTAGTGACAGATTCTCTCTTACATATTTTAGAAGTCTACTTGCTATTAGCAGACCCAAGAGTTCTAATTTCGGGATATGAAGTTCACTTGAGTCTTCATTTTTGGCTATTCTCGACTTTCCCATTAGGAATGAGACTGATGTTCCTTGTTTACTTTGTGATGTTAAGTATATAACTGCAGCATACCCAGCCTTTGAAGCATCAGAAAAACAGTTCAATTGGTATGTTGTCTCCAACTCTGGAACAGCATTTGTTATGCATCTCTGCAGTTCTATGTGTGCTGCTGTTTCTATTACATCCAACACTTCCTGTATAGACAGTACCAAATCATTTGGCAAGACGGTGTCCCATTTATGTTTTTGTTCACAGATGTGTCGAAACAAAATCTTCAATGGCAGTGTTAATGGACAAATAAGGCCACAAGGGTCATATATCCGGGCTAAAGTACGAAGTACCTTCCTTTTCGTATTGGCTGGAGTATCTTTATTGAAGTGTTGATCAGTTATTTTCAATTTTAATGTGTCACTTGCCACATTCCACGTCAAGCCAAGGACTTTTACTGTGCCTTCGTGTTTTGCTTGTTTCTCTGTAGGTACAAGGTCAAGAAATTCCTTTTCATTTGACAACCAGTCTCTTATATTCATGGAAATCTGTTCAAAGGATTCCTTTGTCTTCTCGTATATTTCTTTAGCTTCTTGTATAGAGTTGGCTCCTGTTACTAAATTGTCTACATAGCAGTTATTGGCAACATCCTTTAGTAGGGTTATATCAGTCTGCGTCATGTGGTATCGAATAGTTGCTGCAAGAAGAAATGGACTTGCAATTATTCCAAAAGGTACACGACGAAATCGGAAATACAACAGGTTTTCTTCTGTTGGGTCCTTTGTGATGTCCTTTACCCACAGGAATCTTGTGACATCACGGTCCTTTTCTTGGAGCCCAACCTGCAAGAACGCTTTCTCTACATCGGCTACAATTGCTATCTTCTTTGTTCTGAATTTCAGCAGAAGAGCCGTGAGATCCTCCAGCATGGAAGGTCCACTATAAAGACATTCGTTCAAACTCTTCTTACCCGTTGCTCTTGCTGATGCGTCATAAACGATTCTCCCGCGTTTACCTTCAGTTTTTACAATATGATGAGCTAAATAATGTACAGGATGTTCTGTGCTATTACTATGCAGTTCAACAATTTCAATGATATTTCTGCTTAATTGCTCCTTAAGAATGACATCATATTCTTGTAGTGTTGTCTTATCTAATCTGTTCATCAAACTCTTCAGTCTTCCCAATGCCATGCCAAAATTAACTGGTAGTTGAGGTGGGTATTCAATCCATGGCCATTTTACTTCATAACGTCCATTTATGTATTGAACAGTATCATTAAAATGTTTAACTGCTTCATCTTGTCTTGTAGCTTTAGGAGAATCGTTTATGCCAATGCACTCAAGTGACCACAAAAATTTGATGTCAATATTTCTAAGAGGTAAGTCAGGTTCAGTAAAATACGGGCAGCTTGAATTGTGACAGTGGCAGTAAGTAGTTACAGTTAATACATTTTCCTGTTTTGCGATGGGATCTTGGTCTACATTTCCAGATAACAGCCAACCGAAGTCAGAATCCACCAAATACAAATCATTCTGAATCTTCTCTTTTGTTTCACGCATGAAGCCTGCAAAATAATCATTCCCTATCAAAAGGTCTATATTATCTCCAGTAGAATCATCATCAGCCACTAAATCAACCGTAGAACAATCAAATTTAGCTACTGGTAACCTCTCTGTGATATGTGGAACAATATTGACTCTTACTTGTTTTTGGATGCCACGTTTGGTCTCTAAGACAATGTCTACAGATGGGCTTGACATCTCTTTCGGATCAGTTGCTCCAAACGTATACACCAAGAGTTGATCTTCATTGTCAGGGGTGAGCTGTAATCTGGATGCAGCCTTCGCGCTGATATAGCTACGTTGCGAACCACTGTCCAAGACAAGTCTGCATTTACGCCTCTTTGTTGTATTGCTGGGGTTTGTGACTAGAGCCACTGCTGTCTGTAAGTAAGTAAAGTTTTTTGTCATATAACATTTGACTATAGCATGATCACCATTGGAAACAGTTGCCTCACCCCGTGGTTTGGAACACAGCATTTGGAGATGTCCATCACCACAGCGGAAGCAAGTAACCTTTCGATGGCACTGTTCAGTCTTGTGATTTCTTTTTAGGCACTTGTGACATCTGTCCCCCAACTGCTTCTGTCGAGCCTCAATGTTTTTATATTTTTTACAATCTGCACTACTGTGGTTATTTAATTTGCAGAAGATACATGGTAACCTGCTACACTTTCTGGGTGGGTTATTTAATTTATTATTAGCCTTTCGTTTCAAATTTATCCTTTCTGGTTTGTTGCTGGCAGTGCTCCTTATTGGATATTCACGTTTTAGTTCAGATTTTGTTTGAAGTACTTCTGTTGTAATGACTTCTTGCTGTGTGCCTGATCCCTTAGGTATTGGTGTTATCTGAGCCTTTCCCAATGCCACTACAATGTCTAGTAAAATCTGTCTAACATTAGTTGTTGAATTATCCTTGGAATGCAGCTGTGGCATCAAGTGATACTGATGGAGAACTTGCTCGGGGAACTTACTCAGTATGGTAGCACGCAGATGGTTTCCATTTATGTCCTCACCTAATTTCTCTAAGACTCTTAAATGTCTTTCGATGCCATCCAGAATTTGCCTGCAGCTGGGAGCTGTATATTCAGCTCTCTCCAAGTTGGTCAATGCTGTGTAGTGTGCGTCTATTAATGTATCATTAGATCCGTACCTGGACTTTAAGGCTTCAATAGCAATGGTATAGTTGTGGTTAGTGATGGCTAAGCCTGCTACTGCTTCTAGAGCCTTGCCCTCGAGACTACTAATTAAATAAGTCAGTTTGTCAGCCTCTGCCATAGGTTGGCTGTCTATGTTTGAGCTGAACCGGTCCCAAAATTCAAACCATTTAAGACCCTCTCCGTTAAATTTAATCATATCTAATTTCGGTAATCGAATACTTAATTGGTGACTGGTATACTGCTCGGTAGGTATACTCCGTGAGGAAGCCTCAATTGCCTCCATCGAGGATTCGATGTCTGTGAGGAAATCCTCACCCTGGAGCTGTAATTCCATTGTCTCAGTGACAATATTTATTTGAGGGTTTGTTGAGGAAGACGTGTAATGCCGCATTTGTTCCTGTAGCCTGTATAATAGCTGCTTTAATTGTGCTACAGTACTTGACGCCGTTGAGAGCACCATTTTTCCCGACTCATAATCAGTTTTAGCTCGTTCCAAGCATTCTTTAAGTTTGCTTCTTCGCATTTCTAACATTCTTATAAGAATTTCTTCCATTGTTTTCACACTTTACCTACCTGCCTATTTCGAATACACGATAGAAGGTCGGTTTCGTTTTTAAAACTTTCGTCGTGAACTTTGATTCAGTTTTACCGTCCGTTATTTCGACACGTCTTCACTAGGAAACGAAAATATATATAGGTATAAAGCCCAAACGCTTATTTCACTTATTTATAGTAATTTTCTCACACTGAAACTTTTTAACACCGCCGCAAAAGGCGCCAAACCGAAAGAAAAAAAAATTCCGACATGAGACAATGCTACCAACTGCAGCCCGTAGTGTTGTCACACAGAACACAAATAACGATTTTATGTAGCTTGTTACAATCTGCTAAAAAGTTTTACACCTCGTTATGTAATTTTATTACAAACATAATATAATTGGAATCCTTACCCTTATAATTGCTAATGCTTATTTATAAAATAAACATCTTTCTAGAATACATTAGTTTAAAAAAAAACCTGCGCATACATCGAATCGATTAATACCGATTACTATAGTGCTGAACTAGACCATAGACATTGTTCAGGCGTATCCCGCGTATCCACATGATTGCCTGTCGAACGTCGAACCGACTCATGCCTTGCATACAATTTTAAAAAGTATTCACAATTAATACACAAAATTCATTAAAATTAAATAAATTTTATTGTTCGCAAATTTATATAATCAATCATAACAATTTCTGCATAAAGAGATATGTCTATTTGTTCCATTTAAGTTTGAAGGATTTTTGATACAAATATGTCACACAAATAGCCCATTAGTATCATATCCCAGCATCTCCACCATAATGTCGTTCCTCCTATAGTATGTATGTGAAATACTATATGCTTGCTTCACATAATGTACGGACGACATGATGATACATAATTACACATTTATCATGAGAGTGGAAAGATTAGTCGACCAGTTTTATTCCACTCCTATTATATATATGCGATACTTATAAGGCGAGACCTAGCCTCTCTCGTGTGGCTGTGCCACTCACATGCATTAGCTAGTTTTACCAAGTGTCTTGCCATACTCTTGTTACCTCTTCGTGCTTGCATTTCCGCGTACTCTATAGAGGGATCTCATGACTGTTATTTGACTGCAGTTTATTTATGGCTATACACCTCTATTACCTAGCTGGGCATCGGTCGACTTGCTCCGGTCTAAACAGGGTATATCCCTGGTGACTCTGATCATGTTTGCATGTTAGTCACTTAGCCGGACAGGGGGCCTATGGCCCCCCGGAGGCCTCCACCATCCCCATAGCCTCGCCACGGTTGCTCCAGCTCAGTCGACCGTGCCAGTGTGTTTCCGGATCACACTACCAATAAATGGAAGCTCCAGGCTTCCCTGTCCAATGTCCTTGACTACCAAGTGTGCTGTGCACTGCAAGATTGGACTACCAGTAAAGGAAAGAATGGCGAACGACGACAGTCGTCTTATCTTTCCACTTATCATGCACTTATAGGTCGACATAAAGATATTGCAAAGTAAACACTCACCTGGGGTCTTCTTGGACCTCCTAGAAGCTTGTAGCTCCTACCTTTTCTTGCAATAACTTTTCTGCTCACTTCTCATACTTGTCTAAAAAGCAGCCACATTTCCCGCCATGCCTATAGCACAGTACCAACATAAAGTTAGTCAAAGCCAAGAGTGGTGTTACCACAATATAAAATATAGATTGACATTACTAATGTTGATACATACCGATTGTTAAATGGCGAATCGCGCACTGCTGCGCGACAGGAGCCATACGTCATAGCTTTACCAAGAGCGGGCTAGCAAGGATATGCGTAGTATGTCACTAGTGCGGTTTGTAGATTTGTAGTTTTTTTTTATTTCTCGTAGAGCTTATGAAAACTATGAAATGTTCGATTTAACTTTCTGTATGTGGGTTTTCCAATTTAAATGTGTGTCTTTTGTAAACCTAGGAGAGTGAAATCGTTAACTACTTCTATTTTTTGTTGATTGTATGTGAACTTTAAATTAATTTGTTTTTTTTTGCCGGGGATAAAAAGTAATTAATTTGTTTTTGTAAAGTTTATTTCAAGATTGTGCTCGTTCATCCAGTTTATTATTATTCAAGAATAGTGGTAAGTTTTTCGTTGTTGTTTAGTTTGTTGGGTAGATAACTCAAACATTGAACCTGCGACAACTTGATTAGACTCTGGACCACAGAACTTCATTGAGACATTAATAAATATTAAAAAAACAAAGATTTTTTTACACAATATATTACAGACACTCGGGGAATGAGAGCTAGATAGGCCGAAAATGTGTGAGACTGACGGTCACACAGGTTGTGAATTTACTTCATTATACCATTGAATTATTTGATAATATATAGCAAAAGGAACTTCGATCCATGCAGTTGTACCTCGACACCTTTTGTTTTTCCTATTATTAATACAATAATCATTATCTTTAGCAAAGACGACAAAGAACTACATAACGAGGTTTTGTTTGTTTCGGGTTCCAAGTTTCCAAGGTCATGTGAGGGAGAGTCTTTTCTTATTATCTAAAGCTCTGACATCCAGAGAGCAAAACTATTTGTTGACCCTGTAAGCCTACCGCAAGTTTGAACTTGTCGGTGCTGCCATGCCGGCAGCCTACCGGTTCATAAAAATATCAACAATCAAAAATCGACTAAAACTGACACTCGGCAGGTCTCAACTCCACTTTTTATTGACGTAACGTAGCTGTCAAATATCCAATTGGTCAAAACTTTGATTTTTCGATTTTCATTGATAACGCAAAATATGCTTATTGTCTTATTCGGGATATAAATTGTGAAACTATTGCAATCTACATTAAAACAACATCTATTAAAATCATCATGGAAGACGTTCTGGATGAGATAGTATCTTCGGAAGATTTGCAAGTAATGTGAAAACTTGTGCAACGTTGTATTCGTGAGTCATTGAATGTGTTGCTGATTACTTTTAATTTTTGTGATGTAGAAATTCGAGAAAGTATTCCACGAGCAGCTACACCAAGGGAACGTGACGCACAAGGCGCAGTTCGAGTACGCGTGGTGTCTGGTGCGAAGCAAGTACCCCACAGACATACGAAAGGTATAGGCAGTCCTCAACTTCTTCGAATCATTATTTTAATTGTGAGGGTTTTGACGTCTTTTATTGCCTTTGTCGTATATACAATTCAAACTTTCCCTCAAGACGGACATTGGGATAAAAATGGGCATGCAAACATAAATATGTCAACAAGTAAAAAAACAAAAACAATAGTCATTCTGGCTATTTTAAGCTACACAAATAATTCATAAATGATTCTTAAAAGCAATGTTTGCCAAATCAGAGACTTCAAGGTCTTAGAGGACTTTCAGATCTTGTCTTCCTTGATCTAAAAATACTTGGATATGCACACTGGGCACGAGTATAAAGGTCACAAGAACAAAGCCTGTTTTGGACAATACTATGTTGATATACTTACCTTATACATATGCATAAGAGTAGGTAAACAAATCGTGATAAACATTAACATGTTATTTTGGTATATGTTATCACCAATAAGACCAATTATTGATTTTAATAAACAAAGAAGTTGATTTTTTGTTTTGATTTGGTTTCTTTTGTTGTGTTCAGCAGTTGACAACATGTTGATGATAATCCTTCTCCGTTTTAGACAGCCATTCAATGTTGTGAAACTTTTTTTTATCTTGTGTCATCTTCATATTTTTTTTTTATTATTTATAGGCTTGCGCTTCACCATTTTCTCATCTGGTGGTGCGCATTTGTCTGATATCGATATTTTTTAACAAAACCAAAATAAAATGGCCTACGAATAGCTGACAAAACGTTTTAGAGGCATTTACTAAAGATTGGGAGGCGAATACCACACACCAGGAAGAGTGGAATAAATGGGAGAATTTTGTCCAGCAGTGGAAAAATAATTGTTTAAAAACATTACACTACAAGGAAGCAAAGCCCTGGCAAAGAAATAAACAACACATTCACAAACTAAAGGGAACACCAGATTGTTGACAAAATTATTGATTATCCTCATAATTTCTGGTTTAATATGATTAGATAAATATAATTAATCTCTGAAGTCTGATAACTCAACCCAGCAACCCTCAACTCACTTTATTACTAATTCTGATCAATTTTCAGGGTATACTGCTTCTCAAAGAGTTATTCAACTCACATCCTGATGGCAAACGAGATTACCTGTTCTACCTTGCCATCGGCAATGCTAGAATCAAGGAATACAACAAGGCGCTACATTATGTGAAATCCTTCCTAGAAATTGAGCCTGCCAACCAACAAGTTTTGGCTTTAGAGGTTAGTAATATTCTCTGTAACTTGCAATTAAATACGTATGAGACTATGACTTATAGAGAAGTTGAAAGAATTTAGTTTATGTTAACAGTTCCTTCTCTTTTAACTTATGTTAATAACATACTTGCCCTTCCAACTAACTTTCGACATTGACAGAATAGTCGACATTGTATTTGCTTGCCATATAAAACTATAGAATAAAAGACATGTTGCATAAACCCCAAATAAATTGGGATTGCCAATTGTAATCTGAAATTTTGATTTTTTTTAACATAAATGTGTGTTGTGCAATTATTTTTTTTATTCCAGTGAATGTGATATGTTCTCACTAACTATTATTTATTTTATGTACAGCCAATGAAATTAATTTATAACTACTTTCCTTGTTCTTAGTGGCTATAAACCACAATCTGTGTGTGTTTTCAATTTATTACTGAAGCAATAAAGGAAAAGTATTGATTGAATTATGATTCTATTGTGTGTAACACATACTCAATATCTATAGTTAATAAAAATATATTTTATTGTGTGCGATAACTTGATGTTTACAAAAGAAATGCTGGCAATTTTATTTTCTTTTTACATAGAAACACATCCTCTAATATTATAAATGCGAAAGATTGTGAGTGTGTTTGTTACTTCTTCACGCCAGAATGGCTGACCGGATCTGGATGAAATTTGGTACAGAGATAGATTATACTCAGGAATAGTACATAGGATACTTTTTATCCCGGGAATAGGATCCCTTGGGATAATTTACAACATTCACTCGGGCGAAGCCGCTGGCAGAAGCTAGTACATTACATAAACTCACTTTGTGTATTCAGAAACTATAGAATGCGGATAATGGTTATTACATACTCCTTTTGTTTCATCAATTTTCATAAAACTGGTCATACATATTTAACAGTTGCATGAACTAAGCTCCTGAATTTTAAAGAACATTTTTCTGTTATGGAATGAAATAAAAAAAAACAATTACTAAATTTGATCAGAAAAACAAACAGGGCAAGCTAAATAAAACCGTTTAATATTGAGGTCTGATGTAGATCAGTTCTTCAGGCTTCAATATTAAACGGTAGATCAGTTCAGCTTAGGTACTCGTAGTTATAATGCGTACCACACTCCAACGTCGTGAAAACAATCGTAGACTACCATTGTGTTACCCTGGTAGGTATTGAGTTGTGGAGGTCAGATAGACATTCTAATATAAAATACTATTATTCAGTTGCATCAGACTGTATTCTTAGTTGACCCCAATATAGTTGCGAAATGCAGAGGTCAAAATATGATGAGTTCATGACGCTTTACGATATTTGCTTCTATTTGAAAACTTACAAGATTCATTCTCTTTACCCTCTATTTTTAAACTCCCATCACTTTATTTATACAAACATAAACTCACGCTATTTTCCCGTGGTGTAGGCAGAAACTACCAGCATCAGCAGAATGCCAGCAACCATAGATATGTTTGTACATAGTATACACCTCCAATATAATATAGTTGACCAGCTATCCTTATATCAGAACGGCTGCAAATCACTTTATTTTCGTTCAAAGTTAGGAAGCAATTAATCGACTATATCTAGGTAGTAAAAAGTAACAAATACGTAGCAATTTTTGGTCACCAGTCTGAATCCAACCGATACAGCAACCACCAACCATTCAGACGCGCACTCTTTACATACTCCGTTTGCTTCGTAGTCAACTCTTTTTCTTTCTTTAATACATAGGGGCAATATCCATATTTAAAAAAAAAAAACATTCGCAATCTAATCCCAGTCTCAGTCTTATAAAAATAATAAATTTTTGACATTGGTAGTCGCCGATATGAGATTGAGACTAGAACTTGAACCGACTCCAAAGTGAAAGAAATAAAGTAGGAGGTTCGAAGTTCGTCTGTATGTTTATTTTTATTTTGTTGCTCTAAAACTACATTTCGCCAATTTCAGCGCCAGGTCAACAAGCGCATGGAGAAGGAGGGTCTGATCGGCATCGCGGTCGCCAGCGGCGCAGTGCTGGCCATCGGCGGCATTGTCGGCCTTGGCATAGCACTGGCTAGCAAGAAATAGCATTAGGCCTTCCTGTGAGTATGGCATTACCCGTATTAGGTACTTTTTAAAGCTTGTATATTTTGGATTGGAAATAATATTAGACATTTAAATAAACCTTTTTTTACAGCCTTTTCATAGTATTTTCTCCTCTATTGCATTGGTGATAGGACAAATGGCAGCTGTTTTGTTAACAGTTTTTTTTGCTTTTAATGTCATCCTTATGTCTTAAACATAAGGATGACATTAAAAGCAATATAATATAGTATAGAAATTAAAATCGGTTGAACAATCTGAAAAAAAAAGTTTATAGAAATGTTTAATGTTGTTTAAAATGGATTATAGTTGCCTGAAAATTGTATTTGATCCTTCAGTTAGATTACCTAAAAATATTGGACACGTATTTATTCTTTTGTCACGTAAACATAAAATGACGACGATACAGCGCGTTGAGATTTCGCGTGACGTCACGCGTTGCTACACTTTTTACTAAGAAGTGACAAGCCCCCAATCCTGAACTTTGATGCGACTTTATCTGTGTTTTATAAAGCAAAAATACTTGACCAATATTTTTTGATAATCAAACTTATGGATCAAATAGTACTATTATTATTTTATCCTGGCATAACATCCCTAACTAACATCCCTATCAAATATCATGAGGAAGTAGACAGAATAGGAATATATTTTTCTATGAGACCCCTATGATATATTCAGAGATGAGATTGGTATTCCCTGATATGAAAAAGGGTACAGAACAAATATTTCCAGATTTGTTTGGTTAAATAAATGTTAGATATTATTGTGAATATCAGTTTGGCTGAGTGATAAGATTTGAATGTTCGATAAGCCATGGTTATTGAATATATTTGGATAAAAAATTTATGATAAGGGCTAACTAAATAACAACGGGTTGGCCAGAGTATACTATAATATCTACACCTATATTTCGTCAATAATTTTTTTTTGCCTTGAAATATTGGCAAAAAAAAAATTGAGAATATATCGTGAGGAAACCTGGAATTAATATAAGTCTGAAATCGCCAACCCGCCTTGAGCAAGCGTGGTGATCAATGCTCGTTCCTTCTTTGTATGAGAGGGGCCTTTGCCCTGCGGTGGGGCAATAACAGACTGACATTGACAACATGACAGACGGTTTTTTATCGGTTACATTTCGGGGAGTGTGCGATGGAATTGCATGATTTAATCCCGCCCAGCCCGTTCCATCATCGGACAACCAGACGCACGGCGATGCGTCATAGGTAGATGGTGGACATCCCACCCATACGAACAAAACGTTTTGGGGACACTTTTATTATGGGTACAGCTAAGGAGTGGAATTCCCTGCCGGCGTCTGTGTTGCCCGATAGCTACAATCTAGGGGTCTTTATGTCAAGAGTGAATAGGTTACTTCTAGGCAAGCATGCTTCACCGTCGACCACATCATCATTTACCATTAGGTGAGATAGTGGTCAAGCGCAAGACTATTGATAATAATAAAAAAAAACATTATTCTTTTAACAAATAAACTTCGATTGCTAGCGAAACCTTGACTAAACAGTTTCTACTGTTCTAGCGAAGCGATATTACTATTGATTCTCAATTGTACTACCTTAAACTTTTAACAGTTACCAGTAGAGCCTTACTGTAACCGCTCAGACTATTTAAATGTTATAGCTTGAGAACACGCGATACAGTAATACACGGGGAGCTTACCACCTTTCTAACATTGTGAACGTTACTCGGGGGAATAAGTTTGTGCTAATAAATAAACCACCGCGACGTTAGTTTTGGAAAAATCGATGTGGTTTCTCAACCGACCTCAAACAGGAGGTTCTCAATTCGACTGTATGTCTTTGTATGTTTGTTACGTGATTATTCCGCCAATTATGAACTGACTTTAATGATTCTTTTTTTATTTAAAAGATGGTGCTACTCATGTGATCCCATTTAAATTTTATGAAGTTCTGCGTATTTTCATGGTAATATAAGGTAACAAAACTAAAATGAGAAAAATTAAAACCTTTTTAATAAAAAAATTAAACCAACCGCCAAAAAAAACTATAAAGCAAAAAATAACTTTTTTTTCGGAAGTCGGTGCCATTGGTACCAATTTTTTTCATTTTTGACACCGACTTTCGAAAAGTTATTTTTCGCTTTTTAGTGTTATATTTTGGTACGTCAGTTTATTTTTCTAACGTTTTGTTTTGTAGTTATACAAGATGATATTATAGAAGATGATAAAGAAAAAGATGAATAAGGTGGTGTAAAATAAGGACTCGGCGATTATGCTTAAAAGGTAGAGATGTATGGAAGAAAAGAAGAACAGCGCCTAACTGAAATGAGTTAGGACAGTGACAGACAGATAAAAATGACTATTGTGCAAGTTATTGTGCCTGATAAAGATACCGTTAAAGTTTGCAGAAGTATCTTGCTAACATAAGAAATCCTTCAAATGCACGAATATGATCACAGGGCTTTCGAATAGCCATTATTATGCTGGAGCTCAAAAATAATGTCATCCTGTCCATTTTTACCTGTGAAGCTGCTGCTGTTTCTTTGGTAAATTAGGTACTGGCTCATTCTCATACAGGGATGGAACATGCGTTGATAGATTTATTTATCTATTAATACATAAAAATATAAAATCTCATCACCCAATAATCGTTTCGACAATCTTCTGAAAGGTAAAATATTCTATTGTTACAGAATGAACGCTCTGTTGGGCGCTCATTACCTCTTTAAGAAGAAGCAGATTAAAGAGGACTAAAGGACGAGGTTCCAATGCTATCCTTTAAAAAAAACTCTTAACGAGGCTTAGTTTTATTTTTTTATTTATTATCTATGTACAAATTCATCCATGATAATTTATATTTCGTTCCAAAATTAAAATGTTAAAAACGCTTTTAGATTTAAAAAAAGAATATTGAGTGGTTTTTGATTAAAGTAGCATAGTTTTTTTAAGAGTAAAATATAAAGTAGTTAGTGTAAAATGTATGGAATTAATATGTGTACTATATTTATTTCTAGCTTTAGGAATTATTGTATATGTAAGAGATGGTTATAATATAATTATTGAAGGAGTAAATGTTTGTCAAAGATTCCATTAAATAAATACACTTTTCTGTTTTGGTTAAAAATTCGTGTGTTGTAAGACCCTTCCTTATGTATGTAAAGGGGGAGGCCTATGTCCAGCAGTGGACGTCTTTTGGCTGAAATGATGATGATGATGTATGTAAATATCTTATTAATGAGGTTTTTCGAAGTGATGAGCAAAGGTGAATTTCATCCAATGACTCTCCCGCTCTGGTTGAAATGGGAGTGCGTGTCAGACTTTTACTGACTAAAACCCACCGGTGTTCCATCAATTGCTTGTGCCAGGGCTGCGGTAACTCTTTTATTAATATTATGATGAAATAAAGGGTTTTATTTTAAAGTTACTCGTAAAAATTACCCAGACTTAATTCACGTGAATATAATAATTATTAATTGAGAACCTTATTAAAAAGTAATGAAACAACACATTCAAAACAATTATTTTATTATTCTTGTATATTGTAATTTAATGAAGCAGCGTACAACTAGTACTCTAATGTACAATGGCTCAGCGTGGTTCAACTATAAAAATATACATAAAATAATATCTGCCTCAATTAGGTATATCTCTATCAAAATCATAACAATACTGGATGTCCAGCCACTGAGATGACGTCATAATACAATATGGCGTCTTGTATCGTCATCCCAATCGTACCTTAATTAATTATTGCATAAATACTTAACCATTTATGTAAGACCAATGATTTTGAAAAATACACCTAATTAGTACAGTTATAGATGCGAAATTAGTTTGAAGGAATGGTGGCTGCGCTTATTGCAGCAGTCGTATACTTTAGCGCCACCAGAAAGAAAGAGATGAAAAATAATTTATGGCGATGTTGCGAGATCATCTGAACTAGATTTTCAATATTTATTGATGACGTTTCAAATAAATTACGACCACAGAATCAATAAATGTATGTATGTTTATTTATTGAATACTTTAAGAATACAGATTTACAGAAGCAGCCTTAATGCCTTAGGTATTTTCTCTTAGTTAAACAGTATGTTCTTGCTAGTTTCTCCGTAGAGATGAAATAATTTGCACGCTTTATTGCAGAGAGCATAAAGGGTATAGTAAGATAGAATAAGATCTTCCCTTGCGAACAATGTATTTTCTCACAAATGAACATTTTGATTTGATTTCATAATAATAAGTACCGTATGTTTAAAAACATTAGATCCATTGCATTTTTTTTCTTTTTTGCGTCTCTTTTCATTTATTCAATGTATCAGTCCAAATTGTATTGGCGTATCCAGTATTGGTTAGAGGTGGGCCAAAAGTAAGACAAATCGAAAAATAGTAAAACACTAGTTCGGACTAAGCATCTCTGGGACCTAGGGTGGAAAAACCAACCAAGAATCCTCGAACCAGCACGCAGAAAAGCAAGAGAAATATGTACTGAAGGGGCGAGCGAAGTGACCTCGAAAATCTTTGCACTTATCTGATAGTTTTCCTCTAGAAATAGTAGATTTTCAATATCAAGTCAGGGTGAAGGGTGTGGCAAATTGCCCCACCGTGGATACGCCTATGTCACATTGTATCTGGATGTTATACATAAACAATACCACACGCAATTTACAAGACTTGGAGGATGACCTTGCGAACTAGTGCTATTTCATAAAAATATTTATTTGTTTCCTATATTTTTTCATTACTGTTTTAAATAGTATCGGCTTTTTAAGGTCCATCCAACACTAGACCGCTACCCACAAGTGGGTCCAAACCCATAGTTTGGGAAATACTGCTCTGGTTCATACAGCTCATTTATTGATTCCATCGCCTTCAAAACAAATAATTATTAAAAAAATGGTGATGTCAACCGTTGAGAGATAACCAAACTACTTGGTACTGTCACATAGTGAACAAACTTAATATCTTGTGCTTCCTAACATAAGCTAGGTCCGTTCGAGACACACCATTCACGGCAACATACACATATATTAACATTGAAACATTTTGCAAGAATATTACACATCTGAACTACATCAATTCAATATTTTGTACTTTTTGTAATGTGGCTTCATTATTTTCTACGGTTTCCGTAAACAGCGTTGTTCTCGAACAGACAAAAATCAACATCATACTGTGCGTTAAACTAATAAAAAAGTTTTACATGATAGGTCATGCTAATGAGGTATATTAGTATAACCAAACAAATAAAGAAAAAAACTAATGTCGAACTTGCAGTTCACAAGGTAACTAAACGTAAGTAGTATTTATAAATCGAGAGCATATTGACTTATAGTCCTAAATAATCATCCATATTCTTCACTGGTATATAATATTCTGCATAAATCAACAACTGTACAGTGCAGCGAGGGATCTGCGTCGTTTTATTAGTTTCAGACTGCATGAAGTCCTAGTAAGGGGGCCTACGCATGAGATGGCCGCGATATTAGGGCAGGGATTCACCGCAAGGACAGCATTATTTAGTACCAAGTATAGTCTTAGATCTGCGATGCCACATGTATAGGGCCCCTTAGAACGATGTAAACCCCTCTTTTTATATATCTGTATTTTATGTAAGTGGCATGTGTTGAAAAAATATATATAGTTTCCTTAATCACAATCTGGTAACTGACTATTGTAATATAATGTTGAATACTGAGTACATCAATTCTATTCCTCTAAATGAACTATAATGAGTAGAATGTAATCAGAGTAATCTAAATAAAAGATTCTTGCATCTATACCATAATAATCAAATATTAAGCACTCATTTTCCTAAACAAACAAAACTTATTTTATATACAGTCGAAAATAATTACTTACTATGGCAACACTGTTAAATGTCAACAAGGTTATATTTGCGCAAACCAAACTGACCTAATCATCAATTCTCACTAACACACTAAACAAAACATATTTCAATCAACCCGTAGAACTTATTCTAGTAATAATAATATCTATGAATTTCCTTGCGATGGCCACACTCACGCAAGCGTCAAACTGACAGCTTTACAAGCCCCGGTGGCAGAGTGAGATATCTCAATAAATTCATAAATGTAATATCTCTCATATAAAAGGTTAAATGCTTTTACCTATTGTTCTAAATACTTAAATAACGTGAATCCTAACGTTCAGGGGCGGGAAGTAAATATAATTTTGTGACTCGCTTACGAATATCTTATAATATACTAAATAACTATAACATTGTACTCTAAAAAATATGTATAAGTATTGAAGGCTAACATGAGATTGTAATCACAGTAATTGTTATTTAAGTAACGAGCCCACATCATTACTACAAAATAAACCTTCACTTGTACACTATAAGGTTCATATTACCACAATACCAACGCAAACCGTTCACTACCCACGTATTTACACAAATTCGAAGGCAACGTCAAGGTATACTTTATTTATTGCTTTTTGTTACTATTTATTTATTTATGTACTTTACATATATCACCTCAATTTATATACATGCATAATATCGTCTTATATCATATTTTTTATATTGTTAAGTGTCAATTTGAACTTTTTGACGAATCGCACGCTGCGATATCGCGATACCTGCTCATCCGTTGGATGAGTGTCAGTCTCAAGCTGATGGCGATTGATGACTATAGAGGTACCAGTACAGGGCAGAACACTCGCGAGTAACTCACAGTACACTTATACATATTGAACGTCAGCCCTTCCAGACTTACCGATTCATTTGCAATATAAATTTTGCCGACATTTTAATTTTGATCCTTAAATGTTTTAATCGTTATACATCGTGTTCTTATCGCGTTAAAACTTCACCGTCCGCGATTCAGTATACGCACATATATGTATATTTACTTTAATAATAGTATGATTTAAGCTCTGTTATATTTGTTCGTATACAATATTCTCATCGTATAAAGTTAGTGTGCTCATTGATATCAGAGGTTTATGCTCATTACTCGCTACGGTCGTGACAGTCTAATGTTCCTCTAGTGAGTGCGTTCTATAACATAACGGTTAACACGTACCTACGGGCAGCACTAACAACGACCTAATGACTTGCATATATTTACCTACGATATACTCTATATAGTATATATATAAATGCAATCTGCAAAATGCATAAAACAACAGTTATTTTATATCTATAAATTGTATAAAATATTAAATAAAATCTATTGAAGTGAGGTAGATGGATGGAATTTCACAATTTGTGTGGATATTTTTTTTTTTTACTTTAAGACGTTTGCCGCATTGGCCCAAATGCTGAGGTAGATGGATGGAATTACTATGTAAGAGGCCCTACTACGTGACCGGGACCTTTACATACACAATACAAAAAACACTACTCACTAGTCATTAACTACTAAAACAATCTCACAATCTTGTGGCGAGTCGACTGAACTAATGTGTCAGGTAAATGCTAAAGTGAATTATGGCTGTGTTATCACATCGGGTATAAAAATAATGTCTCACTAACAGGTTAATATTAAACGTACAGCGCGGCTAACCGCGACGAACACGGTTCAACACGCAGAGATTCAAGACCACGTATCTGTTCATTCTTAATACCAGCAATGCAGATTCGTGATATCTATGCAAAGTAACCAGACTCAACCTAGCTGCAACCGATTTAACCCTAAACTTTAAATTTACATTAATATCGGAAATGGCACCAATGACATTCCACGGGTCAACAATTAAAACCGTTATTACAAAAACGAATCAAGCTAATGACCACAAAACATAACACTCAAGCACCTTTTGATAATTTCAACAAAACATTGTCCTATTCGTGTTACTCGTAGTCTAAGTGACTATTTCAACACACTTATGTTAACACGCCTTCATTTCATGAGTTCTTGTTGTGTTCGTCCTCTGAGTAATCTCCGTCGTCTTGACCGTTGTTCTCTGGATCCTCAGAGTTCAGCCTCCTGTCATCCTCATTATAATCCTTGTAGTAATCTTTGCCGTTGTCCTTGTCCGTCAAGTCGTGTTTGTCAGTTTCCGTCTCGCTTATGCTATCATTCCGTTGCCGTTCCTTCCCAAGATCTAGTGGTTCATCAGAGTCCCGCATAATATCCGGTTTGCTCATATTCTCAGTGTATTGTCGCTGCATTTGTTTGAGAAAGCGCTGGTGTGCTAGATTGGTTGGTGGAGGTGGAAGGGATCCCATTTGTGGAGATGGTTCCTCGTAGGATTTCCTGTCGATGTGCATTGCGCTCATTTGCGCCAGTTTCGCGTTCATTCCTGATGAAAAAAGGAGCGTAAGAATCCGAAAATATATATTTTACAAATCATTCAATAGTAGATCAAATTCATTATTCTACGGCACCATTGGACATTGGTACGTACCAAACATATTCTCACCGATGTACTGTAGATACGTATCCAGCAGGGCTGAGCTGCCTCCATAGTTTGGTGGGTACTCATCATGCTTCAAGCTGCCAGTCAGTCCATGAGGGAGATTCTCCAACGTCTTTGCTGTAACCGCTCGCACTGCCGGAACTTTTGTGATCGTCGTGTTTGCCAGGTTGTTTATATCTGTGGAGGAAAGTGAGCTTTAGAATAATGGTGTCCTGCGATCTTGGTCTTTGGATTTGTGCCGAGTTTTCGGGCCCTGGACCTAAATTAATGAGTGTCTAGACAACTGTTTCAACACAACCAAATATTTAATTAAACAATAATGACTTTATAAAAATATAACTTTTAATTTTTTTACTAGCCAATAATGTCCCACTGCTGGACAAAGGCTATAAAAATATAGAATTAACACAAAATATTCATAGGGTCCACCTTTTATAGCAGAACTTTTTATGTCATAATATTATTGTGTATAACAACGGATAGCAACGACTTCATTTCGCAGAATATCGTTTGGCATTCACTCATATACATTAAGTCAGAATTATCTTTAGGCATACATTTCATATCTATAGTAATTAAAAGGCAGAACCATCATATCGCAGAAAGTTCACAGTCAGAATCGTTTTTTGGCATCAATTTCATATCCATATTAATTGAAATACTCATCTATCACATTACAGAAAATTCATAATTAGAATAATTTTGGTATTTTTTACAATAATAATAAATTTGTATCCACTAAACTTATCAAACCCATAACCCAATACATTTTTATCCATATTTTGTGCAATATGATAAAAACTATTGAAATAATTAAATTGACCGGACTTTCTGAATAATGCCCATCACTTATTGGGCCGGGTAATAAAAAGATGTAAATGTCTTCGCTCGCTCTTGGACTGATTCATTGACCATATTATCAAATTGTCCAACCGTTACGAAATAAATAAAAAATAGGATCAAATATTATTTTTGTATACCAAATATAAATTGAGTATGTTTAAAATTAATTATATATAGTAATATTATATATAGATTATATATAGATATATATTAATATATATAGTAATGTAATATTATATAGTATGTTTAAAATAATTTATAATTTATTTGTAATACTACAACTAATATAGACGCAATAATTAATGTAAAGATTAAACACAAAAAATACATCATTTATTTTTAAAAGTGCTCATTTAAAATAGATCAATTAGATTTGAGAAGATTAAATAATACATAAAATTATTCCAAATGAATTTCTGCCATCTTAAAAGTATGCCATTGTAAATTAGAACGTATAAACATTCGGTCAAACAATAACTATATTAAATATTTTTATGCCTTAAAAATATTCGTATAAAGAAGATTATGCCAAGTAAATTTCGCAGCATCAATATTCTGCCAGATATGCAATATGCCTAGGAATGGGTTCCCCATTCATAGGGCTGCCTCTTACTTTTTGCCTAAAGTAACAAAGAAACAGGAAGACATCTGCAATACTAGGTATATGGTGACCGTTGCCTATGCGGCGAAATATCAGTTGGTAAGTAGGTGTAGGTACCGCTGCAATACCAGACACTTAGCTGTTCCATTGCCCACCCTTCTTAAAAATATTTGCAAAAACTAAGTTGTTCTGTAACTTACGTGGTGGCGACACGGGTATGCTGTCCTGATATCGTGACTGGCTGAGGTCGTCGTTATCATTGTCTCCGCAGATGGAACTGCTCTCTGATGCAGCAGACTTGGCGTCCAGCTTGATGTCCGAGCGACGAGGTCCGGTGGGAGAAGCGCGCGCTCGGAGCTGTTCTGGTGAAACCTTCACACCAGCTTTCGCTAATAACCTGGTGGGAATAAGAGTATTTTTAGTATTTTGTTCTGGAAATTTGTGTAGCGCTTTTTCAAGATAGGTATTTCTTGATGAAAATGTTGGTCTTCAACACACAATTGAACTTTTCTGTCACTTACAAATGTGAAGCTTCAGAGATATAGGCATTTATTAAAAATACAAAGTAAGATCAGATCTTAATTTCAGAAAACCGATCTCCAGCAATGAAAGAAGTTGAAGTCCTGACTTCAGTGCTTGTAAATCTGACCCCAGCTAGATTGTTTTAGTCTCACTAAAGTAGTGAGATTATATTTCAGTCGTTCTCTTTTCTTTTATGCTTTGGCATAAGCTTCTCGCGTACATAAGAGAAGGCTCGTTGTGAATTCGCGACTTGACTTCACTATATGAATTTCATAAAATGTCCAGAAATAATACGTACTGGCTTGCAAGTTCAGGGTCGAATCTGGTGGGCATCTGCAGTACCGGCAGATCCTTGGTGGAGATGCCGCGGTGTTGTCGCGACATGTGCGAGTGAAGAGAGTTCCGAGACTTAGCCACCGTACCGCAGAGCACGCAACTGTGAAAGAAAATGGCTTTGGTCAAATAAGTTGGCAGTTTTGTTTTGTATTTTATTTTTCTTACAGTTTTCGGTTGGTTTAAGCTATTTTTGCCAAGGACTTGCTGTTTGACTATGTTAGTCTCTCGTTCTAAATTCAAAACACTGTTTGGACTATTTATGGAAGGTCCTCAATGTTTCAATTTTAAATTGTATTTCGTTAAGATTTATCTAGAGAGGTATATTTTTTATTCCCCTAAAGGTTTCCTAGTAGTATGTAGCAGTAATAATAAAAAAGTAGTTTATTTATGTAAGTTTCGTAAGATGAACAATATTTATGTAGCAAGTATCGAGTATGTACTAACCGATATCCAGGGCAGACAGTATGTTTATCTTCAAGATGCGTCCTCAGGGTGTGCGCAGATCGGTAGATCTTTCCGCACTTAGGGCATGGCCTCGGGTCCGTCGCCCTTACACGTAGCAAGTCTTGCGTCCGCCTGCATCCTCCTGCAATAGAGAATACACTTTATGATCTAGGGCTTATGGGTCACGGTCCTTTGATGTTTAGAGTAGTCCTTACCTTGTTTTTAGTATAATGTAGAACTAGACTTAAGAAGTAGTTTGTTAGTATGTAGTTAGAATTAGTGCTAGCAATCTGTTTACCCATAGAGTTTAGAGTCAATTATTGTCCAAAGGTTTGATCAAATAAAAGAAACATTTCTACTTGGTAGTTTTATTATTTATGTATTTATATAAGCAGACACTTTCTTCTGGTAAAAATTAAATTATTACGTATATATCGTATCACTAATACATTCGCAACTAGAATCGTTTACTCACATTGAACATTTGGTTATTGAGTGACTAAGTTTACGCTTAAAATATGTTTTTATTATTTTTATTTTTTATATAGTTATTAAGATATACGACATTGCCTCTCAGGCGTCAGGAACAATTTCAACTACTCGCTAATTTAACCTTTTATTTTTTTTCGTTCTGGAGATCTATGAAATGTATCCGTTTCCATCGCATATATTTTGAAGGCATCTTCGATTATATTTACACGAGTTTACGAAATGGACTTGAGACTCTTCTAAATACTTTATATTTTTATGCTAAGGCAACGGATGTCTTTGTGGGTAATGTATAAAAGTGCGAGTCTATCTGTAGGCCTATTGTTTAATGGAGGACCATTGTATTTATTGCTTTCTTAAGGCTAAATGTTCCATGTAGGAGCTATCTTTGGCAAGCAGCAGCGACGTGCTGTCACGCAATGAAGGCTATCGCGTTTGATTTTGTCGCTAGGGGCGCTGGTGTAGAGAGAGATCTTCAAAATGTCAAATTTCATAGTTTTTTGGATTTTAGCGCGAGTATTCACTATTGTTTTATTGTTGTGTTTTTTTTCCAAATATGGCAGATTAAGATAGGTAGGTACAGGGTATACCAACCACTTCTTTACATAATAGTTTTATGTTTCGGCAAATTTTATCCTCCTGTATTTCGAAAAAAACTGCAGCATACTCGATTTTATATTTAATCGCACTGTTATAATATTAGAAATGATGTTAATTAAAACATTGATTCCTAGCGCGTTATAACAACGTTTAACAGCTATAATTAAGGACCTTAATCAACAGTAGCGCCAACTGGTGAGCGCAAAAACGGAAACCCGCATAGGTACGCAGGCACGTCGCTGGCTGCTAAGTTTCAGAACAAAAGCATTTCATGTTTCGTTCAGGAGCTTGGGCTTCAATACTAGCGCTATATAATATGTCAACAACATTCAATAACAGAATAAGTTTTATTTTTTGGTGTATTTTCCTTTTTCTTTACAAAAATATATGCGAATGGAATCGTCGATTATTATGTACATTTTAAAATAAATACTCCGGTTGTCTACATTGACTAGATATGTTTTAGATTGTGCACGACTCACGTACAGAGCATCACGAACAAACATCATTTAGAAAATAAATTCTCTATGACTGGAAGTGAACTTATTCTTAACTATTGCATTCAAAGGCATTATCATTTTCGTTACAATCTATTTCGTATTGTCTTATCTATGGTCGAAAGTATTCTTGTAAGGAGTAGCACACACTGGTGCAATGGTTTATCAAAAATAATAAATCTTGTATAGAAGTCATTTCACACCTAAATACTGTTTGTATATAGTATTCAAAAATAAAATTTTCACTCAAATAATAAAAAAAATAACAAATGTAAAAAAATAAAACTTCCAAGTAGGCAAACTATTGCACCAGTTATGTTTGAGGAAAAAGTAGAGTGGCAGAATGATGTCCCGTCAAAAGGGGTGCTTGAGCCCACCGCGAATCGAACCAACTAATGCTACACTTATACCAGGACACCAGAGCCTAAGACAAACAGCTAATCGAAGAATAATACCAATCGCTTATAAGCGTCGTTTGGACAAGCGAATCGCACAGTCGGACTTAAAAGCTTGTTTACAAAAGCTGAATCTACTACTTGGTTGAGTGGAATAGCATCAATGGTCTTCAAACGTCCGCATTTTAATCATAATCAACAAGATTTATTATTCAATAATAATTTGCTTGACTGTCCCTGCAGATTACAAATCAAATGAGACGTTTGTGGACCCTATCAGGAACTATTGTTAGTAGTATCGTTAAATAAGCCAGCCGACGCTTATAATAGAATGGTTATAACCGTAGAAGCAACAATGGAAGTTACAGGCGTTCAGGAAGTGATCGGAATGACCGACATTCATTACTTGCACTTCGTATTCTATCAATGGCACCAATCATCACATGTCATAATGCGCTTATAATATAAACCTTACTTAAACAATATCAGTCTATTCTACTACAAAAATAATTTTCAGTCGATTTATACCTACTGCTTTATACAATGTTTTATGAACATGACAGCGTTATATGAAAAATGCATCCAGGAGATCATTATGTTCTCTGGTTTAATTACGAGCCCCACTCGACTTAGTTCCGTTTCACAGCCGTTACAATTTTAACTTTAGAAAGCCGAATATCAAACGAGTCGCGTTCCCGATCGCTCGATCGCTCTTAGCGCTCAGTTGGCCCAGCCACAACTCCACTTCAAAGTTTTCATCTTCTCCCACTGGCGGCGGTGCTTGATGCGCATGTGGTTGCGCACGGAGTTGGGGTGCGCGAAGTAGCGCGCGCACGACTCGACCGGGCACACGGGGCTGTCGCGCGGGTAGTGCGCCTCCAGGTGGCGCCGCGCCGCCGCCAGCGACGCCAACGCTGCGCCGCACAGCGGGCACGCCAGCCGCGCCTGCTCCAGGTAGCGGAGCAACGACATGTGTCCCTCACTCGGCGCGGTATCGGTTACCGTCGGGTTTGCCAACGCGCCCCGCGCCGCGGCATCTGCAATGCCGACAGCACCATGTTACACAAACTATCTACGGGCGAGGCGGTTGGCAAACCCGGCCCTAAACTCCACGTTCCGGACCGTCCGAACGCAATAAACTCTCTAAAAATATTACGTCATATTAAAATACAATATATAGATACAATAAACATCCCGTTCCGATTTCGCTTCACGTAGGTCCTTGGCACATCTATTCCTATTATTGTTGTATGAGTCGCGCGCGGAGTGCTCGCGGGGAGCGGCGGCGATCACCACCAGGCGCTGAACTCGCAGAGCTCGGCGGCCGAGCCGGGCGGGAGCACGCCGGCCGCCAGCCCGGCGTCGCGCCGTCTCTAGGAGTTCTGTCGCTGCCGGATGCCATGCGCTTGCAGCTGGTGGTTGATGAGGTAGTGCTTGGTCTTGCACTTCTTGCCGCAATGCTGGCACGGGAACCACTGGTCACGGTCGGTCTGCGAGTGCACATTGAGCATATGCTGGCGCAGGTTGGACGTGGAGGAGTACACGCGGCCGCACAGCGGACACTGCGGCCGGTAGCCCATCGCCGCCCCGCCCGCGAGAGCCGCCCCTGTAACACAGAGGCGGCGGTTAGACACAATCCGAACAACATCGTTAAGCACTATGGTGAGTGTATCGGTCGCAGCGGTCCGCGGACGGGGCCGGGGCGGCCGGGGCGGGGTCGCGCCTCCTCTGTTTGACGCCGTGTATCGAGTTCATGTGTATCTGCATGTACTGGCGGGTCTTGAACGCCTTGCCGCAGACGGGGCACGAGTGCGCGAGCTCGTGCGCCGCGTGCACGTTGAGGATGTGCTGCTTGAGGTTGCTATTGTTGCTGTACAGCTTGCCGCAGTGGGGGCACGCGGGCCTGCAGGGCTCCCCGGGCCGCTCGGGCCGCTCGTCGGGCGCGGCCCGCTCCGGCCAGGTGGCTCCTGGGGCAGGGAGGTCTCCGTCAGTGGCGCTCCTACTGGTCTCCTACTCGTCTGACTGTCTGACTCGACGCAACGTCTAGGACGATCGGTCGCTACGTAACTTCCACTCTTGTCAAGATTTTCTAATTGCGTTTATGCGTAATTGCGTATAATGTTTTGGGGGCGAAGTACGTATTAATCGAAACGATTAAAATAGAGTAATTAAGCGCTTTGGTGTCATTCCCGTTATTTAATTGTTAGTGTTATTATATTACATGCAAGAGGTACATGACTCAATAATGCACAATTAATGATTTGGTTTGCTTCCTTTGTTCTTTTGGGTGTCATTAATATTGATTGTAAATGGAAATTATTCTAATAGATTTTAATTATTCAAAGCAATTCCACGGCAATTGAGTCATATATCATTAGATCGAGTTATTAGTGTGATTATGGAATACACTTACCGTAATTATCCGGTATTCCTGATGGTCCTGGCAGGCCGGGGAAACCTAGAAATTTATAAAAAAATCTTAATAGTGTCAAATTAAAACCTAAATATAACCAAAAAGCAATTATAAAAAACACGGCAAAATAGAGATTTAATCTCCAATATAATACCTGGCAGATTCAGCAGTCCGGGAAAGTTATGCGGCAGGGATCCGTTGGTGTTGGCCATGGTGGTGGGGTCGTCGTAGTCGATTGGTTCTTGTTTGGCTCGGGTTTCTCCCTCGGTGTCACTGGCCCCGGCGTCCGATGACGATTCCTCGCCATCCCCAGACTGCACACAAGAAACAGTATATTAAGAAGGTCAATTATTTAAAAAAGTTTCTAGAGAAGTACCTACACAAGAATGTGAAAATTATTAATCTGAACAATATAACAAGAAGTTCGATGTATTATAACTTTGAAATCTATTTAGGCTAAACTTCTTTGATGGACAGTGACTTTTTTTGAATTATAATCCTCCTCGCGTCGTGTATGCCAATACTGAGGGGCGTGATTCCCCCGACGGGAGATCAACCTTTCTCTTTAATATAGGATAGGTACCTAATAACTAGAAGGCCAAACCTAAAGACCAAACCGACAAAAACAATCAACATGCCTTGTCTTTTCCTAACTATGTAATAGTCTGCTTGCAATCTAACCAGATTCAGCTGTGTAGCAGTATTTTACTAGGAGTGACTGCCCATCTGGCTTCCAAAACCCAGTCACTGGGTAATACGATAGTCCTTGGCAAGATTCATGTCAGGTTTTCTGGCTTCTGACCTACATACCAATTCCAAAACAATATAGTCAACAACGTACCAGATTGTTGGAGACTCCAGACAGGTGCGGATTATGCGAGGTGTCCATAGCTTGGCCGAAAAGGCCGAGTTCGTGCCCGTTGGTGCCTAGTCGCTCGGGGCTCGCTCCCTGCACCGACAGTAGCTGTTCCGTCCTACACCAATAATTGTAAACACTCATAAATATCACAAACTCATTTCACATGTAGCAGAAAAAGATAGCAAAACAAAAGCATACGAGAAAATAAGTTTACTAAATTTATGTAAAATAAGCACGTCGGTTGTATAGTTCAAACTGTTTTAATTCATCTAGCTCCATACCACGGTCCATACATAGTCACTATATTTATTCTTCTACCTTCATTCATACACAGTAGTACAGTATGCCACACAAGGTTTATTGAGGTAGGTAGGTGTCCCTAGCAGATACTTTTAAATACCAACTCAATACATGTTACAATAATATATACTAGAGTAAGTGTAAGTAATTCAAATTTAAAAACATTCAGAATACGGATTTCTGGTTGTTTGTTATTTACAGGGTAGTGTCAGATTACCTACTATATTCCGTCCAACCATTTATTTTACATTTCACAGCTCAAAAACTTATCATTTAGAGATGTCCTAATGCGTTACCGTTGCGATTTCTTACAATAATCGCCTTTATTTACGAAGAAATTTAATCGATTAAGCACATTAGTATTTTAGTTTTGATCAATATTTTGTATTTGTATTGTTTTATACACCAGGCGTTTAAATGACTGTTTTATGTATCAAAATGAACTATTACATATTACTTTTTTTCCATTATTAACTTTAATTACATATCTTATTTATAATAACATTATTTTGTTTTACGAAAATAAAATGAAAATATTGAAATTACATTGCTATTTTGACTGTTACATAATTCGATTCATTAGAAAACATCATAGGCGTGCAAGTCAAATGTAAAATAAATGGCTGGTCGGAATTTAATGTCGTAATTTATAGTGCAATTTAATGTCAAAAGGCAATTGAAGCAGGTTAGAACAGCAAAATGTTTATTTTTCTTATTTTATGACGCAAAAACATTAAGAGCTTCTTTATAACTACTTTTGAACCATATAACTAGTTTAATTAAGCACTGTTAAGCAGACTCTTAATTTAAATTTTCTATGAAGAATTTGAATTTAATCTGCTATTTAATATTTAAACTAGTCATATGGTTATTTATTTTTATAAATAAGATTGCTTTTAAATTCCGACGGCAAAAGAGGGGTGTTATAAGTTTGACGTGTGAATCTGGCATCTGTGTCAGTGTTTATATAAGTGTGTCTCAATCCGATTTTGATTTAGTTTCTTTTTTGTCTGAAAGAAGAAAAAAATGATTGAGAGTGTTCTTAGCTACGTTTGATGAAAATAGGTTTAGCCGTTAAAAAGTTATGGGCGTTTTACTGTTTGAATCGGGGTATTTTCACAAGATATCGTGTCATAATTTCGTGTTCGATAGATTGTCGATCGAAGCGTGCTTACTACTAGATAAATTATGTAGTTTAAAAAGCATAAAATAAAATGTGTCTGGGGTTTTTTAAATTTTACTTGTTGTTTAGTCAATACGTAATCATGGAATGCTCAGTAATACCTGGACTTCATCTGCGCTTGGTACAGGTCTGAGGACCTGGCTCGCTTCGGTGGCGGTGTGTTGGCTGTGCCGTCATCTGGTTTCCTTGGTCTCCTGCCTTCGCGTTGTTGTCCCCCTCCCTCACGACCTTCGCGTGACCCTCCGCTTCCGGTTTCAGTCCATGAAGATGCTGACTGTTGAAATGATTTCGCATTTAGTAACTAATAATATAAGTGTTGTCATTTTCGGCGAAAATTTATTATATGGTAAATTTCTTTTACAAAGTGTTCACGATCTTGTACCACGCTGGGCGCCATTAAGTTATGTTGGCGCTCAACGTGGTATTAAAAGCTTACTGGCGCCCAACAAGAGATCCGAAAAAAAAAATGTTTTAACAAGAAGTCTTACTGGTGAAGCTTTCTGATCTAAATTGACCATCGGCGATGGGGCTGGAACGTCAGTCAGCCCTCGCACTTGTAGCAGTTGGGCTGCTCTCAGGAACTCTTTCAGTTGCTCTTGTCCGATGTGCACCTCTCCTTGGTACATGAATCTAAACGGGAAAAAACAACATTTATAACTTCTGCTGGGTTATATTAAAATGGTGCAAAGTCGAGCGGGAAATTCCTCAATATTGATTGTTATAATTAAAAGGTGATCCCTAAATTGAAATAGAACTCACCTAAGAAGACTTTCCATATCTTTATCATTGACATCACGCAAAATCACGATGGGATGTTGGCAGGGATTCGCCTTCAGTAGCCTTCGGAAGTAAGGGCTGCAAGCTGATAACACCACCTAGTGGACAAAAAAACAAATAAGTCAGGTATTCCAAGTATGCTCGTGTGAAAGTTGGACCAAATAAAATAATTCTGGAGAATGTGAAATGTCTAAGTAAAATCGTAAGTCCCATGTTCGTGATATACATTCTTGATATTTCTCGGTAAACTGCAAGAAACTATGAAGACCGATTCCCATGCAGTATCGACGAGCGATATTGTTGGCTCGCACTTCCAAGATTTAAATATGTAAATAATTTATTGGAAATAATGCAGTGTTGTAAATCGATTTTATGTTGAACTTTCACGGAATAGTGTTATTGCGTCACAATCGTTAATTAAATACTGACGCATGACTGTTTAATGTAATTTTGCAAGTAAACTTCGGGGCAGACTACGAAGGAGATGGTGGGATGACTTGGATTTCACATGGAGTAGGCCTATGTTCTGTAGTGGACACCTTTCGGCTGAAATGATGCTGATGATGATATCTTACCTTGTGAGCAGTGAAAGTAGCTCCGGCGCAAGCAAGCGTGACGTCGACGAAGTCCTCTTCGTCGCGCAGGCGCCTGAACGAGGAGACCATGGAAGAGTGGAAGTCGTTCCACCGCAGCGAGTATTGCTGCTCGCCGCCGGCGGCGGCGCCGCCTGCGCCATACAGAGCGGTCAGTGTACCTTACAAATTTAGATTAGTCGTAAAATAACTGTTTTTAAAGAATTGTTTTATATGAGCGCTAAAAAGGCATCGCATTGTTTGCATATTGCGATGGCTTTTCAGCACTCGATATGACTTAAATAGGTAAAAGTCAAGGGTCAGAAATACGGACGCACTCTCCTAAAACTAAAGTACCGAGAATTTCTTTTTGGAAGAAGTAAAGTGGTCCACAACTGATTTAATCTTTGGTATAGATTAAAGTGGTCGTGGATCGTTGACCCCTCTTGTACAAAGGAATTTCGGACATTTTAGTTTTGGTAGAGTGCGACTGCACTTTTGACTCTTGACTTAACATATGAGGTTAATCTTTTTAAAAATAGATTTTTATCTTAAATAATAATAGAAATAAAGTTTCTAATAGGAATAACCTTATCTTTCTTTAATTATTTTGTGCAATTCAAAAATCCGTATGATTTATTGTCCAACAATCTGTCATAACTTCATAAGGAAACGCACGCCAAGTTACTTGAAAGCTGTCCAAGTTATTAAAATATCTAAATTAATATTTTTTAATTAAATACAAAATAATTTTTAATATCCACTAAGATAATTTAAACATTTTATCAAAAATTCATTTCCTAATCAGCAGATGATTGCTATGTCATCAAGTATCCAATAAAGGAGGTTATAAATAGAGTCGCATATTACATTTTATTTGCATAATCTAGGCGTAACAATCCTGCCTTTCACTGAATTCCAATTATCAGGCCTTAAAATCTTTCACCTAACCGAATCTACAATTTCGCAAAATTTATGAACTGTGCGAATTTATAATTTATCTAGTTGTGTGACTTTCAGCATATTGTTCACCTCTTTTGCAGGTTTCGTATAAATAACAGACATATTTCTTACTAGCTTCTGCCTGGACTTCACCCGCCTTAAAATTATTGAAGGGAACCTTACCTACTTATACCGGGATGAAAAGAATCCTATGTGTCTATCCATAGTTATGACAAATCCAAATCCGTTCAGTATTTAACCATTTACAGGAACAGAAAATGGGTACAAAGGTGATGTTTATTCCTTTTACATCTTTTCCAGCATACCTTATCAGGATATCATCTATACTAATATTATAAATGTGAATGTATAAGTTTGTTTGTTAAGCTTTCACGCAAAAACTACTGAACCGATCATCATGAAACTTTGTACGTATATTCTTGGAGGTATTAGAAGTAACATTGGATACGTTTTATTAAAAAAAAAATATGGTTTCACTGCGAGCGAAGCCGCGGGTAAGGAATTTAAGCTATAGTTAATGTAACTTTGGCTCATATTTAGCACCCGAACAGGGTCATGAGTAATAGATATTTTCTCGCAATTCATTTGATTTATTCGTAAGTGAAAACGCTCGACGTCAAAGATTCCATAAAGCACATTTCACAACTACAGGTCATGTGGTTCGTGGAAGAAACTTTAGATTTAATTTAATGTATTACATATGATAAATATCTCTAAGCTGTTGTGTAATACCTAAGAGTCATAAAAAGTGCCATATGATCACCGACAATTTATAATCTCCTATCCATGTTTTAGATAAAAGCCATTTTTTTATTGCGTAAGTATTTTAATTTATTGTTTTGTTTTTAAAAAGATACTATTTATGACATGTTTCGACCTCGCAAAAAGTTTTAAATGTCACCATAAGGTGTAGCATACAATTTATACAGCTTTTAACAATGTAGAAGTATATGAGAGACCTGGCCTTTTGTATTACCTATATTAGGTAGCTATATAGTTATATTGTATTTATTTATAGTTTATATTTAACAAGCGACCCGCCTGAGTTTCGCTTGAGACAAATTATATATACAAACCTTCTTCATGTTTCGCTCTTTCTATTATTGAAAACTGTATTACAGTCCGTCAAATCTAAGAAGTACCGTTTGACAGCTATAAAAATACGTTGTATAAACTTAAGTTGATGCTTACGAATGATACTCGTTGTTATAGTGTATAGGCAGCATAGTAATTAATTAGGATTATGAATTTGATTATTCGTAAACTTTCATACAAAGTTATCACGGCAAGTTAAATGAGAAACGTCATCGGACTTCTTAGATTTGACGGACTGTAAACATGATCAAGTAATATATCATATCATCCATATAAACAAAAAAGTAGTATGAAACTGCTAGTATATTTAGACAACATACTTTGATGTTACCTTCTAGTAATATTGCAATTAACCCTATCGACGAAACCTTAATGAGAAAACTCACTTCGTAAATTCACAACTATACAAAGTTCTAAGGATTCAACATCAAGAAAATAAAATTGAAACATAAAACGAGCAATAATCCGTAAAATTCATTTTAAAACACATTAGTTAAAGTCCGAACCGCACCCAAAAATGTTTAGGGATCGAAAGACCGAATCATAATGTGCAACTTAAGAGGACTCGTAAAAATAATTTTATATTATATGACTAATATATTTTTCACTTTTTACAACAAAGGCAAGTAATGTTTAAAAACATGGTTTGATGATATTTATAATAATAGATGAGCACTCGCAGGTAGTTAATGGGAAATGTCAAGGATTAGTACAGGTTATGACTAATGCTAAATATTTCTTACGTGTTGAATTAAAAAATTATTATGCTCAATGTTTTCCTCATTTTTTTGGTTTTTGCGGATAATTTTATGTGGGTTTAGCACATATGCATATTTGGTGGTATTTTCCGATCGACAGTTTTGATATTAGGTATTTATTAACTTTTAATAAACTTGTATGTAGATAGTAACTTTTCATTAGCGTTAGCAATGCACGGTTTTTGATAAGTATTATTTAGCATCAGAGCTAATGCCTTGGTACTTTTGTATTACCTTACTAGGTAGTTATCAACTTATAATAGGCTATAGGTAATACTAAAATGCCACGAACAAAATTTTATATGTACTTTCATTTCCTTTTTTTTATGTACTTTTTTATAAACATAGTACTTAAAAACAAGATGTTAATATTTATGTATAGTAAAAATTAAGCTTCAAGTTAAATGGAAGACTTAAACTAAAAAAATCTAAATCACATTAGTTCAAATTGCAATCTACTATAAGATTATAATCTAATTAGCGAGTAATTAATTCAAATATTTTTTTGAGAATTAGAATTTGGAATCTACTAATCAGTATCGGTCAAAAGTAAAAAAAAAAAAATTGATTTAGTAATAGAAATAGGAAATAATATCTCTGCGTTTTTAGTATCCAAAAGACGGATGCTCCAAGTGCGTTACTTATAATTCCATACATTAGAAATTTGCGCACGGTCGCGCGCAATCACATCTTGGAAACAACGGGAGAGTTTTTTTTTTAAATAAAAATGGCGTCTTTTACGAGTGTCCCGAACGACATAAATAATGTATAGTACTTACTATTAATGCTAACCGTTTTGCATGAGTCAATAACATCGGCATTTCCTTTGCCAGCATTACATGTTTTTGTTGTTTAATGTTATTGATTCTTTATTTTAGAATCAATGTTTGTTTTATATTAAAAACAAGCTTTTTATCATGTTGCATTGAATTTGAATTAAAAAACGCTCTGTAAGTCGTGAACTTCTACATTGTACAAAATAAATGCATTAGATACGTCAACATTCACATCTCATATATTCTCAACAATATCAACAAAATAGAGATCTCCATTTTCTCTAGATAGTGTATCATCAAAAACCTTGGTAACGATTTTTTATAACCTATTGTATTAAAATTTATTGGTCTTTTGTTGTCCATTCATAATCTGATAAGCTCTGATCCACTTGTAAGCAGCTTTTGCATTGAATTCCATTTATTTTTGATATGATTCATAAAGATCTTGGTGGAATAAGAACTTATTTAAATATGAAATTCTTCGGGATTATCGGCGAAGTTTGAAATTTAATGGAACTTTGTAACCCAGCGATGTTGGGATTGTCGTGGTCCTGTTACAAAGATTTAGGGATCTAATTAATCTCCGGTCGAGAATCGTAGTGAAGGATTGAATTTATTACTAAGTTAGCGCGATTTGTAGATGGAAATAAAATGGCGGCAATTAAAATGTTTCTGATAAATCAAGCAGTAGGTATGTTGCAAGTGTGATTAAAAAAAAACTCTAGAATAGTGCGTTTTTTTTCTTGACTAGGTATAGTAATTTTGCCTTGCAGTTTTTATTAATTAGTGTTTTTAGGTTTACGTAGTCAACAAGGAACCCTTATAGTTTCGCCATGTTCGTCTACCTGCAGCTTAGCTCAGAGACTCTTTGATGTAAGGGGACAACAGTTTTCGAACGGTAAAGTTAATTTTGTACCTTCGTTAGAGCAATGTTCGATGCTTTCATTGTTTATGAACGATTGTTATGTTATCTATTTATTTTGGCAACTCAGATTCGCACTTGGCTGGTTTTTGTCTTTTTTATAAAAAGAACAAGCCGATTCTTGTGTTAAAACGAATATTGATTCACAGAAACAATTAAGACTGTTGTTAGCAATAATTTTCAAAATAACGGTTTGCAAATCAATCTGTGATTTTTAATTGATTCCTAGAATCTTAATTTTTACTCTGTAGATTCAACAGCTTCTAATGTCTTTGAAGCATCGGCTAGCCAAAATCAATACACTTAAACAGTATTCCTAAATACCCATTCACACTGTTCATAATAGGTTCATATCAAAAAGGTCATGATATATTTTGAGTGTGAATGCACGGCTTTTGATCCCCTGTCCGTGCCACCCCTTGGGAAGGGTGAGAATGCGAAGGCGACGGAGTGAGCGTTTTTATGACGCGTATATCTGTAGCCAGCGCAGTATTAACCCTATAGTATGAGCCGTTTGGAAATCGAAGATCGCGTTTGCGACAGTTAAAATGGATACGATAATAGTTACTTTTGCCTGATGATGAACTTTGAAGTATCTTATTAGATTTGGAACTCTATGGTTCCTATTAGCTTATAAAAGGTAGAATGCTGATTCTTTAGTATTTGCAAATTAGAAGTATTCTATTTAGAAAACGAAAAAGATACTTAATCTAACTGGAATACTAAGCAAAAGGAAAAAGCGTAGTAAACACGCAATTTGCTCAGTAAAACGCCATTTATACTCGGAAACAAGCTTCTAAAAATAAAAACAGAACACCAAAAACATTTTACCACGAACAATTATTTGTAAATGCATTTGGCGAAAATAAAAGAAAAACTCGGGTCTCGAGTGAAGCGACGTCATTAAACAAGAACGGCCACCCCATCCCCCGCATCCTTCGGGGGATCCTGGGGAAGGACGGCGGGTGGCGAATATCAACGAACTCATACGGACGTGTGACGTAGCCACGCGTACGTACCAACGTATACATTCTGTTGGTAAACAATTGCGTCTCATTGCAATTGGCGTTTTGAGTTCTTAATTTGATTTTTTTTCCGTTTTGGCTGAGACTTTCCATTGAGTACGCATGTTTGTTAAGTGTGAGTTATTGGACTTGTTTTTTTTTTATTTGGTTTAGGCTTTCAATTGAGTTCGTATGTCTAAATCGCAAGCATTATTGGGACTTACGGCTTTTTAAATGTTTGTTTGAAAGTATAGAAGGTTTGGTAAATCGTCTCAACTAAAATTCGATTTGAAAGACGTGAAAGATTTCAAGGCTTGTATAGAATTTTTATCAAGTGCTCCATTTTAAAACCAAATCTATTAAAACTGATTAATATTTCTGCTACGATACCTGCTTAAATTCTACCTAAACTTTAAATATATCTTATCAAATAATCAGATGCTTTACAAGTAACTTGGGGGCGACTGAAAAGATTTAAAATCGAATGAAAATTCAATACAAATAATTTAAAATGTAAGCTGTGGATTTAAATTCTTAGAGGTGGAAGACCTCTGAGCATGCTGGTAATCTATTTCAAAACATATTTTAATATTCTAACGGATTGGATCAAAGTCCACAATTAGGTATTAGAACTGTACAAAATAAAATGTGTAAAATATATTGTTCTACAGGTTTTTTTAGTGCTAATTAAAGTGCGCTAGACAACTTCCGAAACAGGATGACTTCTCTACAATTTTACCTTCTTAGATGGTCAGGATGGTATCGGAAGGTGTATAGCACACTGAAGATGCTGTGCTGCGTACTCACCAGTGTCGGTCGCCATAGCCGGGAGCTCCGAAGGCGGCACCGTGTCGGGGCGTGCGCGCGCGCTAAACGTGTCCAATCCCGCGCATTCCAACCGGGCGCCTAGTGCCGCCGCCACCGTAATGCCTTCCACACAGCTTCGCACCAAAAACTATTCGTCAATCAACGCCGTGCCCCTAGCACGACTTGCACCCCGTAGTTTTCTTGATCCGTACAAACTTTTCCGTCAATTTAAAAAAATTGGAAGTTTATTTTTAAAGCTTGATTGTTTTTTTTTTTTGAATATTGCGTATTATTTGGATGTTTTGTTCTGAAAATTAGTTGGCACATTAGATTTGATCAATAAAAATAATTAATATTTCACGCTGTGCCGGCAGGATCGAGCGGTGACATCTCCGGGTTTAATTATTGTAATTCGTGCTTAATTTATGATTGTATGCGACGAGAAGGGTGGAGAAGCTATGATAAATATTTATAATTTAGACGATGCGGAAGTTTGTTCGCTTTGCGGTGAAAATTTAATTTAAATTGACAAAGTTTTACAATTTATTTAAATGTACGAAGTTTAGTTGCATTAAAAATAATTATTTATTTATCATAAAATATATCCAGAATATTCAAGAGTTAACATGTAAAAACAACACATTTAATTAGTAAGTTAACCTTTACTGAACGAACTTCAATGCACTATATCAGCCAATGTTACTATTAACATGAATCAGTTAAACCGTTAATATACTGCACTGTTAATATCTATATCAATTAAAAAGTGATTATCATTAATTGCAATTTACTAAATAACTCACGTACTGGTATCCACGTGACGCAATAAATTGTAAAACTCAATTCGCACTTGGTTCACGCACGACACTGCATCGCTTTACAATAAAGTCCAAATATCGTGTGTCCAGTTGAGCCGGGGGGTGTTAATTTAAAGGGCCGGTGCAGCGATCGATGGCGCCCCTGCACCGCCACAATAAGGGAGGAGCGGGCAGATAGAAATCAATACGATGTCCATCATCGCATGCACCCACCCCCCGGCCCGCACCGCCTGCGCCATGCACACGGGAAATGCATTTTCCGCGATTCCACCGTCCTACACCCTTCTCGCGTTTTACTACACAACGTACATGAATTTATCCGAAAATGTTGACAACTGATTTTTTTTGTGATGTCCGGTGTTGGATGCACCGCTCGGTCCGTCCGTGTCCGGTGTATACCTGACGCACGCGTGCGTTCGGCTGCGCGTCACGCGGGCGACTGTCGCGCGCCCCGCCACTCGGGCCGAGAATAAACAGCGTGGGGCGCGCGGGGGGCGGGGCGGTGCAGCGCCTGCACGCCCACAGCGGCCGCCCACGGCTGCCGGACGCGGGCCGGACGCCGCCGGACGCGCGCCGGACGCCGGACACGATGAAGCATGGATGTTTCAGGACGTCATCGGACTGCGACGCGTGTCATCTCGCCGCCCAATAACGCGTGCGCCAATTTATTGCGGTCTTGCCTCGTGGCAGGACTTTCGCTTACATTGGATAGTATACACTTCGCATATTCACCTCAAAGTAGAAATACCAAACAAGTTCCCAACAGGAAATTAGTTCAATCATTTATTACATCTTTAGTAGCATTAAAATAAATGATATAAAAAGATTAGTGAATAAATTGGACAGGCTCAATAAAATCTCATATTCACTGAGAACATCTTGGTAATTAATTTGGTCGACAAGTAATCATTCTGTAATCGTATTAATGAAATCCGGTTTTATTCTTAAATTCGTGATTAGGAGACCATATTCGTATAATATTTTAAGTTTGGTTTTAATGTTAACATTTACGTTTCCTGTATGTTCTCTATCGTTAACATTGTTGATAATTAGTATTTTTATTTTAATAAGGTCATGTTTTTCCACCCCTTCCTTATAATCAAGGGGTGTCAAAACACTGCTCTCATTCAGTGCCTATAAAATCAATTTCCTTTATAGAGTTCTACAAATTTTTAAGCGAATGTTGAAGCTGTTTCTGAATTTGCATAACCCCAAGTCACAGACCGATCGTTACAGCTGTGATCACAGATAGATACCTGCTTAGCTTCGGTTAAGTGCACCGTCTGACGTCAGTGAAGACTATATTAGACCGTCTGAGGTTAAAACAGAAATAACGTTGAAACCAGTTCAATGTAGGTAGTGCATTAATAAAATGTCCAAGAAATGTTATAAATATTCTGATTTAGTAAACGTATTAATATATTATTCTCTAATTTGGAGATTCTTCTTTATAAGTGTTGTAGGGTAGAGAACTAAAGGTGTGATATCTTGGGACTGAACGATGAATCTCATGCATTTGATGAGATGTAAAATTCAGTTTCGCTTGCATGAAAATTAGATGAAGTTCATCCTCTACAATTCTTATATTTATGAGTAATGTTTTAATTTTTTTTATTGCTGTATAATTGTATTTAAATTTATTTAATTTAAAAAGTATGTACTTTTTTATTTGTAAAAAAAATACTTTTACAAACATATTATCATTTTTTTAACAAATATTTAACGATATAATAAATATTTGTAAAAAAATGAACAAGCAAAATTTAAATATTTTGGGCTTTAGATTGCAGTTCAAGATAGTTTAATTCAAACTTGCTTGTCCATTCACTAATATAGTGTAAACTTAACACTTTTCATTGCCACCAATCAATTACCCAAAAACAATACTTATTTTCTCCAAAATTGGGACTGCCCGATTAATATAGACGACCCGTTCCCGTATCGCTAGGGACTCGCCGTCTGCATCGGACTATAGGTAATGTGGGTACTTTTACCACCCATACGATACACTACCTATATCCCTGCCTACCCCCGAGGGTAGGCGAGACGACTAGTACACCCTGTATTACCACTTATGTCTGTAGCCTTTTGTTTTATCGAGCGATGGTTAGCTTTGTCTTGTAGTGTACTAGTGTGTGCATTCTCAGTGAATTTGGCTATTTATTTTGTATTGTTTGTATTGAGTTGTAGGTTTATTGAATTCTATCATTGTATGGAGGATGGTATTGGGATCTTGTAAAAGAATTTGGTACCACGTCGTTTTCGACAGTGTCAATGGGGTGAAGATCTTCAGACAATATTGCCAACCTTCCTGAATTCCATTATATCTGCATAAAACTACAGAATCATATTCATTTGTCCCATCTTTGCAAATTTCCTCTTTCTATATCATAGCTGACTGCATAGCGCCCACATAACCTACATTAGTATCTTATTGCAAATTATATTCAAGTGGTTCTGGTCTCTATTTAACTCTACCTGGATGCAGTTTCAGCAATAGTCCTTACTGGAGCAAAGGTATAGTATGTCGTCCATACATACTCGTGGCATGCCTTGTCACGATACTGCGTGTTAACCAGACTATCAAATTATTACCCTCAAAACGCACATACCCGGAACCACCTCGCACCTAGCATCTATCCTCACAAACAATATCTTGGTATTCTTTACGTAACAATAGTGAACTCTTTTCATATGCCACCTTAATGCTCCGCTGACGATTGAAGACCATCGATTGATCCCCGATGCGTTACAAATGGTAACTGATCTTTTGTATAAATATTTTGTACAAACTGTACTAAGTGTTTTTACTATGAAAAACAATTTGGCGTGAGCCGTGATGAAAATAGAACACCCTACGCGTGGGTGTCTGTTTAAAAGAGATTAAGGATTTTTTTTAAGTTTCAGGTCGTTGGACAGGAGTCGGAGGTCAGTGTCAACCTAGTACCTAAAAATATCCTGACGACCTGAGGTCGGTCTTGAAAGCTGTTATGTTTTGAGAAAAATGTATTTTGTTGCAAAAATATTTTGGTAGAGTCTATCTAATGCAGGTAAATTCTAAGGTAAGCATTTTCACTAATTTCTGTTGTTTTGCTTGCTTTCGCTACGTTTCGCTATAATACGCTTCGCGTTTACTCGCTTCACTATTGACCTGCTATTATCGCTAAGTTTCATTCAATTACATTACTTACAGTCACCGCTATTGCTGCACATTATAATCTTCCATTCTAATATACCTGCTTTTTCGCTCGTTCCGGTTTTGCTCACTTCTTTTTTGACGGTCACCCCCACTTTTGTTACATTCAATTGCTTTGCTAAAACTCCACCATTGCCGCAGAAAAGGTTTTCCAGTTCTAATATACCTGCTTTTGCCCGCTTCTTCACTCACTTGCTCACTTTTGCTCGCTCCGCTTTTGATCTGTCCTCCCCGCTTCGTCATTCAATAGCTATGCTTACACTCAATCATTACCGCACAATATGTTTTCCAGTTATAATATACCTGCTTTTTCTCGCTTCTTCACTCTCTTCCTAACTTTTGCTCGCTTCGCTTTTGATCTGCTCCCCCCGCTTCGTCATTCAATCATTACCGCACAATACGTTTTTCAGTTCTAATATACCTGCTTTTTCACGCTCCTGAGTTCCTACCTAAAAAATGATAATCTCCGCTAGCTACATTATATTGCTTTGCTTAATTCCTCTACCATTTCTCTATAACACATTTACCAGTAGTAATAATCTTCCATTTAGTTGGCGTTACTCAAGCTGTCATCATTACTCCTTGGAAATTGACCCGCCTTCCACCATTTAATTTTATTATGATCCCATTAACATATTGCTTCCAGGCACGAACGGCTCTATCAAAATTATTACGAGACCTGCATTTGAGAGAAACTATCCTGACACCCTCGGAAAGACTAAGTCTAAAATAGCACTCACTTAGTCAAGTGGTCTATCCATGTGATACAATAACTGTAAATTGTTGTTGCCTTCTATAGGGCCCCCACCCCCTAGATAAAAGGGAAAGTGTGATATCAATTTTAGAATCTACAAACTTTACGACGACCTGGAAGACTGGTTCTGGGAGTTATGGGAGAAGTGTTCATGGAGGGATTTCGGGGAGGCATTTGCACAACAGTGGCACAGAACAGGCTAAACAAAAAAAAATACCTTAAGATATCTTCGAAAAAAAAGTTTTCATAGTATTTCTGCCTTAACGATATCTTATATTGCTTTATAACAGTTTACTTTTCAAAATAGCACAGTCATCAGTTAATACTTTCTAAATGAGACTCAACCCTACGCACGCGGCCGGCTATAAACGGATTTATCCTCACACTCGGACTCTCACTCAGGGGAGGGCTGAATTTAAACCCTCATTGTGTCTACGTTTACTTGGAAAACAGTAGTTCGGTTTTTGCTATTTTACATATACCTTAACAAAATCTGTCAATAGTTACCTTTATTTCGAAAATTTAAGAACCCGTTCATTGCTCCGTTTATGATTTTCAAATGATATTTCATAAAATTTCCATTGTATGTATAGCATTTTTTCTAGGCTCGATAGAGAAGCTTAAATAGGAATAAATTTATATATCAAGTGCCAAAAATAACCCTCGTCTTGATTACTGAAACTCAAAAATTCGCTCAACAACAAACTCAGTTCCAGTTCCATGATATTTATACATATCCGTGGCCGAAAAACAAAACAATCCGTAAAGCCTTCCTGTAACAAGCGACCGGCCGGCCAATCATTCGTCAAACGCTACCCGGCCGGTAGTAAATCTTTGCAGGGAGGGCGCGGGGCAGGGTAGCCCCCTCACAGCCCGGCCCGCGGGGTGAGGGGGGTTACGTAACATCCGGAAGTGCGGATTAGGAATCAATAGTGCGCTTGTAATGATAGTTGTAGTGTAATCGTAAATGCGCTGAGCTGCGCGGATCCGTTAGGATTCGAAGTATTCGGACCCGACGCGGTTTTGTCGGGTTGGGTGGTAGTACCGTGAGGGTTAATGGCTAATGTTAAAGTTATAGGATTCTGTTAATCAATTTTTCATTCAATCTTGATTTATCAGGAGTGAATAGATAATTCTAGCCAAGTATGCTTCACCGTCGACCACGTAGCAATAGTTTTTTTTTGCTTAATATTTTTCTATGGTATTTTATAATGATGATTGATTAATGATGTTTAAAAGTTCTGATTGATGTGACGATTTAGTCCCTTAAATGGACAGCATTTTAGAGAAGGGGTGAAAAGAAATCCTATTGGGCTGTATTTTCCATTACCACCCCCCTCAATTGTTACGCAAATTGTAAGTCAAGTGAGGGTAGCTGTAACACTCAGAGGGCTGTAGCACCCTTACACGGTGCAGTTTTGTTATGTTTTATAACCCCATAAGTATCATTTTACAAAATATTCGAGTTGAAATAAAAGGTATTTGGAAGAATCGTTCGAAATGAGCGATGATATTTTGGTACCTGTGTTATGGTCGTTTTTATTATTTACGGTTTCGCAAAAGTCATTGATTTTAGTGGAAGATGTAAATTGAGTGGGTTATTAAAGTTTAAAAGACAAGTATACTTCTGAAAATCTGGATATGATGAAATAAATTGTCAGTCTGTAACGATAGGTTGGACGTTCCTAAATAACAAGTCCCTTATCGATACTGAAAACTGGATTATATAAATGGAATAATTCGAGAATAATGGTATGCATAGCTCGTTAAACTAATAAATTCATCTTCATCCCGAGTAGCCAAGGTTTTAGCTGACGCGACTGCACTGCATCACACGTACTCATAGCGAGGATAAGACTTACCCCCCTACCTCCCTTTTATCCCTTATCCCCTCGCCATCCCACCGGGCCGTCATCGCCGGCTCATCCGTCACGGTGACTGCTGCTGTTGACAAATGCTTTACTTCATTCGGGGGACATATTAAAATTGGTATTTTTTTGGCGGCGATTTCATGTTTCGCCTTAATGATGTTATGTCCGTTTTTTTGTGGGGTGCGAATTGTACTGTGGCACATTATTCGATTTTTTATCAAGTAACATTACTGACGATATTCTGTAAAGACGTTTTATTCACCTGTCTCTACAGTTAGAGATAATTCAATGCGTCATCCTACGCTTTTCAAATATCCTCGCTACGTCAGGAATATCGATAGACATCTACTATGACAGTTAGCATCATAAATGCAAGAGTGTAAAGCTCCCAATTGTTCGATCGAACCAACCAATCTTTTCCTCGTTCGTCCACATCGCATTAAAATTAATCTTTTTCCTCTCAGAACTTTCCCTGACTTCCAAAAATAAAGCCACAATCCGAAAATAAATATCTAAACGTACAACAGTGCACATAGTCTCAAAGTGGCGGAGAAAAGTCCGAGCTTATTACAGCTTACTATTGCGTCTGGGGTGTCCCCGCACCCCACCGCCCGACACCCCTGTCACGTATGAAGGGGGCGGCTAATGATGTTTTTTAACAAAAGATTACTCTACCACATCATTGCTTTCCTTGTGGCCTGCAGCTTTGTGTGTAAGAGTGATTCGCAGTTTTTTTTTTAGAAGCTAGGTGGTGGATGAATATTATATAGCGATGAATTGGGGAGGTATTAATGAGTGCATAAAATGATCACTCCGTCATTTGTGTATTTGACTTTGCTTAATCATTTTAAAAAGTTTCACAAAAAAATGATCGCTTGTCAGAATTCGCAAACATTGTTGTAAACTCGCAAATTAATGCAAAAATAGTCAGATGCTCTCAGCCACAAGATTTAAATGTTTGCTAACCTATAATAAAATTTTATAGATATCATTTGAGATGACGAGTGCTTGTACTATACCTATGTATTCCATGCAACCAAGGATTTTCTACTCTTTCTGAATAAATTCTTCTCCATTTATCGCGAACGCAAAGTTATGTCATGAAGAAATGTCAATATTATGCAGTTGCTGCTCCAACTTGTCTCTTACAAGCGGCGAGTTGACCTATTTCCCCTCGCTCGGCCCTCACAGGCCCTCACATATCGCAAGACAAACGGTCGGGTAACAGCACATCCTTCTTATTATTGCGCTCGGATTTGAGCCACGTCGACTGTCCATCTCACAGAATCTGCAAATATATTGCTATAGACGGATATAGTTTAAGCGACTTTGGGCGGTTACGTTTCAGGTTGTTTATCTAGTTTGCAAAAATTTCCTTCACTTTGCCCTCTGGTATCCAGGAATGATCTGAATCTAAGACAAAGATAAATCAATCTTGATTGAAAGTGATCCAATAATAATGTAACATGTCAACTTACGACATAATTTTAGAGTCCCCAAAAAAACCCTTCACTTATTGATAAACGTAGCAATGACACTCAATTCTAAAATAACATAATAATACATATTAAAACACCATAACAATTTAATGATAGACAGTTAAAATTACCACGAGTTAAAATAATACGATCCAAAGACTAACAGACATCGCTTAACCTCCACATAGAAAGTGCGAGTTATAACAAACGCGGAAGTACCCTCCAATGTTTACTGGAAACCTTTTGATTTGAACCGTTGTGCGCACTTGTGGGGTTAGGGGGTAGTAGGGGTGGTACGAGTAGGGGGAGGTCCGGTCCTGTGCAAATGTTATTGATGTGTAGTGGTTATGATGAGATAGTATTGTTCATATCGCCCGTTTATTTTGCGGGAAAGGGATGCGAGGAGATGGTTTTTTTTGAGTGAGGAATATGAGTAGAAGGTTTCTGTAGCTACTTGTTAAAAGGGTTATTAAAATATAGTCATAGTGTATATTACTGGTCCATAAATAATATTTTATGAGTAATATGTACCTATTAGAATAAAAGCAGTACTTGAAAAGGGATGATTGTACTCATCATTATGAAAACTTGTACTTTGGGCCAAACTTGAAAGAGCGAAAACAAAATCAGCTGTTCATTACATTTTATCGAGTTATCACACTAATATTATAAAGGCAAAAGTGTTTGAGTGTATTTTTCACTTCTTCACGCTCAAACGTCTGGACGGATCTGGATGAAATTTGGCACAAGATAGATTATAGTCAGATATAGCACATAGGGTACTTTTTTATCCCGGGAATATGTTCCCTTGGGATAATTTCAACTTTCACGCGGGCGAAGCCGCTGGCAGTAGCAAATGGGGCGGCTGTTTTTCTTTTTATAGTCAAGAATCATATACGATACGCCTTGAATAAGCGTGGTGTACGCACGTGAGATGCTTCTACCCTGCATTAGAACAGTTACAGCCTTGTATTAGATATTATTTTAATTTAATCCACCAAAAATATAAGCCTTTTAGGTTATATTGCGTTTGACTGAAAGAAAAAATAATATTGAAACAAAAAGAAAAATGTTTGTATAGACAAGCTTTTTAGTTTAACGTGCATTGTGATCCAAACCAAACGTATATGAAAATATTCCGATTGTGGATTACTATTTTTAAATCCAGTTGCAAGATTTGACCCACACATACCTATTACCTATTAACATGCAGGTTAAATAAAAGCTTGAATAAATGACGTCGATACCTTTCATAACCGCTATATACGTCAGTAAGTTTGAAACCCTGAAATAGAATACAGAAAAGTGCTAGCGTTCATAATCAACTTGCGCACTTCAAATTCTAAGAAAGAGACGAAGGTAAGGTCGCAAATTATAGAACATTTCTTACCACGTTTAACATGCAATTAGCAATAAGGAAAACTATCAAAAATGTTTAAATAATGCCGTTTCTAAGATAAACTATCTCTTAAATTAATGTCACTTTTCAAAGATATCTGCGGTTAGCCTCGTTTTTTATGAACAAAATAAATGACTCATAAACAAATATCTAAATACTTATATTTCCTCGATTAGGTGATTTGGTGACGTCACTTTGCAAGTAAATCCTGCTATTCGGGTAAGAGGTTGGTACTAACTTACAAACGTTCATGTAAGTATATTCGTGATTCATTCGCAGGTTGTAATAACCCGAATTAATGTGAGTCATAGGATCCTCATTGCTGTGGAGGCTTTTAATTTTGTTTTACCTTTAAAGCCTCTCGCTTTATTTGTAGGTAATTTGCCAATTTCGCCGAGTGTGGTGAAATATTTATGTGGATTTCCGGTTTGAAATGATCTTAGTGTCACGTTCGACACTTCTAAATTTTTGCTTTATTATGATTTCAGATTTAATTATAAGTTTTTTCTTCTTTTTGCCTATTATATGAGCTTTGAAGAAAAACTTAGGCTTTTGGGCGTCGAATATGTCAGATGGCAAGTTCAGCATACTAACGGCCGAAGGTACTGATAACTGCAGTCTAATTGCCAAAGTGAATTCGGCAAGGCAAAGGGTTTGACCCCATGAAAGAGTATGACAAATTCTATTTAAATAATAAGTTACTGCCATAAAAAATTAACGCTTTCATCGGTGAAGATATTCTTTTCGAAAGATTTGAATAATTTTTGACAATATATTATAATTTTTTTAAAAGTATGTGTCATACTGTTTCATAGGGTCAAACCCTTTGCTTTGCCGAATTCACTTACGCAATTAGGCTGCTGGACTTTCCGATACCTTATCATGATAATTTCAGAAGAAAGACGTCCACTGCTGGACGTAGGGCTCCTCCAAGCGACTACATCGACCGGTGCTTTGCCTATGATTTGTCAAACACGTGGAGGTTTTTAATGCATCCCCAAACTGATATTTGTTCCATTTCATTCCCACATCGTTCAGAATATATTCGTACCTAATGCGTTATATAATTCTAAATCCTAGAAGCCATTAGCAATGCAAGTAAGGTATCGATCGAAAGGTTGATAGTATATACAGTAAACGAATCTATATAAAGCCACAACGAAACTATTTGTTTCTACAGATAGAGTAACAAACAGAATAATAACAAAACAGACAGGAGTAATTAACAATACAAGTCATAGGGTCATAGTTATAAAAACTTTTTAACCTTAATATGATTAGTTTAAACAGTGATTAGCAACTTCTAAATTAGTATTTTTTTGATGACAATTTGATTTAGGAATCTTAAGTATCTTCTTCTCATGTATCTAAATGTATCTGTACGTGCACAGCCTCAGTCTCGTCGAGACCTTTTTTCCCATTTATTTCTACAAACTAAGATTTCAAAACAATACTATCTCCAAAATCATCAAACTAATACTTTCCGAAGTCTAATTTTAAATATTTATGAAGTTAGACAAAGGTTTATCGCCATTCAATCGGCATCGCAGAGCCATGGAATTCTTTAGGGGATCCATCCATAGAGTGAGCGTTCTGTCGAGAGATGTATCGGGGGTATCGATAAAATGTCCGTTACGATAAATGTTCGTCGACAAGGAGGAGCTTTCATTTGTAAATTGAGTTTTGGCTGCTGTGTTCAGTTTAACAGTCCCTAGATTAGCTATACCTGGAATTTTGTTTAGATATGTGTAATAGAAAAATATACTGCAATCTCTAGACAAATTGACATTATAGCAGCGATAAAAAATTATTAAAAATCATAAATAAATGAGACATGAAATTTCAAAGGAATAGGCATGCGGTCAAGGGATATGAAATTTCAACAAATCAATCAAAAAAATTTTGGCATTTCGAAAAACGCTACCTCCGATAATAGATTATGGCCTTGTCTAAAACCCTAGTAAGTACGGCTAGAAATGTTAATTTATGGGATCTTCTAGCTGTCTGTATACAGGGATAACTTATATATCAAAAATAAAACTCAGATCCATCCCATATGCTCAACAATTCTTTACCCCAAAACTCAGGAAATGAAAACTTCACCAATATTTTGTGACGTACAGACACAGAAACAAAACCGTTCCTATATGAATAGGAAGCAAGAAGGCTGAACGGGTACTTCCGGTGCGTGAGTGTATCCCCCGGCAATGTTAGAGCGGGCGGCGAAGCTAGGGCGGGTGGTGGTGGGCGGGTGACGGACGCACGTACAACTACAACTTTTTGATATTGGATTTATTAAATATTTTGGTGGGTTCAAATGGTTTGAGTAGTTTTGGGTGGTACGTTTATAGATTGGGTTGTGCAGATATCTCTATTTTGGTATTATTAGTTCTGTTGTTTCTACTTTTTGAGAGTGGGAAGTTCATTTCGTCAAACATTTTATATCAGCTGATTAGTATTATTTTAATTGCTTTTTGTGTTTGCTGAATATCATGTTGTTTTTTTTACCGAATGATTCGTTTCAGCAGCCGTTGCTATTTTGTTGCGTCATACAAAATAGCAATGACAATAAATTTGTCAGTAAAATAAAAATCACTTCTGATGTCTACGTTGTCGCAGTGACGACTTTTCCAAAAAAGTGCAACTATGGTTGCAATTTTCTTCAAAATCCTTCGGATTTGATAACCAGTTATTCAGACTGGTGATGGTCCTTATAGTTTTAAGTCGAAGTTTGTTTTCCACCCATCTATAAAAAATAAATATGCATTTTCCATTTTATTATGTAAAATTGTAAGTACAAGAATATGATAGACACCGTTTATTAGCTTAATAGAATCGATAGTAGTTCTATACTCAATAATGCATGGTTGATGGATGGCCGACCTCGTCCTTCATGCACCACTGCAAACAACCTATCATTGGATCAAAATAGACGTTAGCTACATGAAAAATATTACCTACAAGTTAGGCTGTGGTCTGTTGATGTTGCTGAAGCGGAAGGTAAGACTGATAGGAATGAGCGTGATGGCTCTACCTCTGATGCTTGGACTACACGTGGCTTGGTTTGCCAAATAGTAAGTTAACAAGCTTGTCACTCTAACCTCGTGTCGTATACAGAACTATTCAAATTTTTTCGTAATTTCAAAATCAATTGTTAAACATAGGTGGTGTAAGCCAGAACATTACTTTCTTGCTAACCTGGCTTCAAGAACTTGTCTCGTGAAATGTGGGCGTAAAAGCTCGGTAGTTATCAGTTATTTAAAAGTGTCAATTTGATGAGTTAATCAGTCAATTCGGCGTTAGAAAATTTTGTACCTTTATCAAACAAAATGCTGTAGGTAGAGCTTCCTAAATACCAGTGAAAATTATGACAGAGTCATATGGTACATATGGTATGAATTTCAATCTTGTATTGACTTGATTGCTTTACTGATAATCTTCAAGGTTAGGATATAGAAAGAATTTATCACAGACATTAGAAACATAGCTAATCTCTCTAGACTAGCTTTGTTTCTACCTAAACTCGATTATGCAAAAATCCAAGCATCATCATGCATCATACATGTTTAAGCAAATAAATATATCTCGCTGTTTCCGCTGTTGTGCCAGAAGCCTTACCCTTCATGGAAAGATAATACGTAGGTTATGTGGACTCGCCCCCTGCCTCGTGGGAACTTATGAAGAAATACAAATTGTCGGGTGTAAGACAATACACCTATGGTGGACTCTAGGGAATTGCGACGTGACTTTTCATAACTTGGTATTTGGTGAGAAAAATTTGGTGAAAGCTGTACAGGAAAATTCGGGATTTCTAAGTCTTCATCGTAAATAGTAATAGTCCAATCCAGGTGAAGGATAAGTATAGCGAAGTAAACGAAAACACATGTTTTTTCTCAATTTTTTTACCACTTGTGATTGGTGATTAGGTAACGCTCGTGCTTTGTCTATAGATATAAGAACAAGCGTTTGTCCTGCAGTGGACAGTTATAGGCTGGAGTTATTTTATTGTTTGCATACTCTTTCTCCACCATCCACAAAAATATAAGCATTTTCCAAGTCAAAACACCGTAAATTAGAAACAAAAGTAATAGTAGATCTATTTTCATATCAACTCATCGAATAAAGACAAAACTTTCCCACATTTCGATCAAAGTTAAAAGGCTTAACAAAACAAATACCCAAATAAAACCGAACTCTTTTGAATCTATCACCAATATATTGTTAATTTTGGCGCGAAAACAACTAAAATGGCGACACTAGTGCACATTAGGTAGGCGATGTTTACAACAGCGCGACAAATCGCTTTGTTTACGTGGTCAGACGGGGATGTAAACAACATCCGAGCTCCAAGAAATCAGAGAATGTCACGGGGTTAGACCAGGGATAAGCGTGACTAGTAATACATTTTTATGATTTTCCTTTAGGATTGAACTAGGCTGTTTTTAAAACAATCTTTTTCTAAAGGTCTTTGCGTACAAACTTGATTGAATCAGAGCTGTTATTTTATCTGGCAGGATAGTACTCTCTTGAATTCAAAAAGCCTACATATTATTTCCTTGCAAAAGCGTAGGCAATTCACTGACTATAACATAATTTAAGAAAAAAATATTACGTACCGTCATCATCGTTCCAGTCGAAAGACGTCCACAGCTCGACATAGGCCTCTCCCAAGCTTCGCCACATCGACCGATCCTATGCTCGTCGTTGCCGGCATCACTATTATCTGTCTTATGTCCCTTTAAATCTGCGGGTGTAAGGACCATTTTCAGCCTGAAGTTTCTCGTGCCTAAATATTATCTTATCCAAGGTTTTATTACACTACTTTTCAGCTGCTGCATTTAATAAGATGACACCAACACCAAATGATGTTGTCGATGACTGCCCCTGTAGAAATACGCCATAAAAAATTGCCCTTCATTATTTATCGAAATATCACCGCCATCGCCAGTTTACCTGGTCTCCGTGGTAACAGGTAACACTTACTGTTACTGCGGTAATTACGAACCGTAATAATGTAAATTGGTTCGTGTTTACCGTAACTAGGGGTAGTTCGCTTTGGGGTTCCGACCTGGCTTGATTAAATCTAATTGTAGTTCTTTTGAGTTGAGGTAACTGGTTCTGGCTGTAAGGAGAAGTGGGAGGGCAGCGCTTCTAGCGAACTATAATGGAATTAATGATGGAAATTTCAAATAACGTAGAGATTTTTTATAATTTATAGGCTTGCGCTTGACAACTATCTCACCTCAGGTATGTGATGATGTGGTCGACGATGAAGCACGCTTGCCTAGAAGAAACTTATTTACTCTTGACTTAAAGACTTCCAGGTTGGAGCTATCAGGAAATACAGACCCCGGCAGCGAATAGTAAAATGCATAGACGCTGGCAATGTTTTCCACAATTTGGTAGATTAGAAGTCTAAGTTTACCTTTTGCATACATATTTGGCGTGAGTTTTCACGCCTTTTTCAATGGGAGTAGGGAAAAATCACCACCAAACTAGGAAGACGTATAAACGTAAGCGAAGCATAAGTAGAATGTGAGGATCATATCACGTGGCGTTCTGCAGTTTTTCTTTCAATTGCCCTTTATTGAGTTATTGATAATCAAATTATCAGGCTCATGTTTTAAAGCACTAAGAACATCAAAGGACGTACCAGCTTTGAACGCCGACCTCCAAACAGTTGCATTCACTCCCCCTTCCAAACCCATAACCCATATAAAATATTACGTTGATTACAAATTATAAAAGTAACAAGCATATCGGTACAAAGCTTATGCCGCGGCGTCGCTCGCGTGACGGTCGACATGACTCCTGCTTACTTCCGCAACTAAATTACACGGAGAATTACAACGATAGAAATAGATTTAGAATTACGTATGTACGTGTGTGTGTGGAAGGTTAGGTTAGGTTAGATTATTAGTATATTAGTTAGATTTTTTTGAAATTATTTGTATGGCAGTTTAGTTTGATGGCTTCATATATGAACGTAGGTAATTCAGGTTTATATTTCTGAATATGAAAATACGTCAAATTGCATCAAGTAACTGATCTAGGTCGAGATACAGCGAGGACAAAATAGGCAATATGATTTGATTGAGTTTGTTGAAAATTACAAATAAAATTTTAAGGAAATCGCAATTTTCCAAATCTAGAAGTTCAGTACTTTCCAATTTATGGTATATTTAGCCCAATGCTGTACAATGATAGTACCCAATGTTAATAGTAAACAAAATGAATTGAGCAGGTAACTGACTGCTCAATTCCCTCGTATACTTAGAAAATAATCAGGCAAAAGGACCATCCGAATCCATGACCCGTGTTTGTTCAGCGGATCCCATTTGTTTACAGAGGTACAGAACGGTGCAAGTTTATACTAACAAAACAAGGACTCGTCCTAATTATCGTCATCCAAATCCGCCCCAATAAAGCAAATTACCATTCCGGACATCCGTCGCTATATCTATGTTTACGTCGTCGCCTGTACCTCACGCATACAGGCAAAGATTCTCTAACACATACACAAAGACACGCACACTACTACTACAAAAGTACATTCGAGCAATAAAGTGCGTACAATTACTCTAGGTGTCCGCGGGATGAGCCCTGATTAGTGACGGTCAGGTGGGCGCAGCGGAGGGCGGTCGATAACTCACCCCCCACCCCCTGCGCCCCTAACTACTCCCCCACAGTTTATTGCAGGGGGGGCGATCGCCTGAACTTAAGTATTGATTCGCGCGAAACGTGATTTGTACGCACTCATCTAGAGGTTAGCTTGCGGCTTACCGAAAGTTCATTGACTGTTGTTTGGGAGTTTTCGATATCCATTGCCGTGCAACCTCCGCGTTTGGGTTCTTGAAATCAATTTTGTATAGTCGATGGATGTTGCGTAACGCGAAAGGTTTTGGCGAGTTCATTCGGTGGGTGGCTCGTGGTTCCTGGTGGTGTTTACGCGCAAACCGCGGTCAATAGGCCTCGGGCCGCACCTACCGTTGTCTTCGGCGGTAATGTCGAGCCGTCACGGCATCTACCGACTTATTGCCGACTGATGCCGCGATGTTTTATTTGCTAAGTGCTCTGATATAGTTCGGGCGGGGGTGACTTAATTGACGTCGTCATGTTATACAAATGATATTTACGATTCGCTGTTTTGGTTTCTGTATTTTTTTTTATTATCTTAAAATAAATCAAATTGGTCTTTATACAGACTTATACATAACCTCACGCCTTTTTCCCATCGGGGTAGGCAGAAAGTATAGAACGCCGCTTGCTACGATCCTTGTTCCTCTCTATAGTCCTCTATTTTGGTCCTTGATCACTAATGCACTGGCACGTTTAAAGCATTGCATCGAAAGAAAACACCCGCTCGAAACTACCCCCATTTTTCACCAACCTGTCACTTGGCACTCTGACAGGTCCACCGCCAATCTATTAACTTCAAGACCAATAATAGGCTTACAATGGTTGACATTATCAACGTGCGCGGGCAGATAAGCCCCTGATACATACTGCTTTTCTTTGCGGTCAGCGTGGTAGTAATATTTAATTAATTATTTAAGAAAGAATAAACTGTCTAACAATAACTTCGCGCCCTTTATTAATAAGTTAGCCTCTTACAGTATGCCGAAATAAGTGAAGCTTATTATAAGTCCTTACGTTACGACCTTGAATGTGTCGTTTGGAAAAGATGAATGAAATGTGTGTTTTAGCGCCCGTTTACTCACTTCTTCGTGTAGTTCAGTCATGAAGTGTTATGTAGAAGAATACCGTGTAAGAACTCACAGCAGTGAATATGGAGTTGCGCTGAAGGCATGACTACTTCACCAGACCATGATGATAACCCGAACGTGAATGCTGGAATTCCCGGAAGTTCATCTAATCTAATGTAACTTTAGGCAGTAGGACAATATAAGGTTTCCAACGCCGCTATAAATGTGGACCAAATAGTATAACTATGTATGTAAATGTACCGTTAGTACGAAAAGAAAGAAAAGAAAGGGTAGGCCTCCCACTACTTTTTCCATACAACTCTGTTTTTTGCTAGTTCAAGCCAGTCCTCTCGGTGTCGACACCGAAAGAAAGTTCATATACATCAATAAAAATTAAAATAATTTAGTTATGGACACGATAAAAGTCTGCAAAATAAAATGGATAGGGTGCGGTGATTGCCCTCGCGGCTGTAAAGTCGTAAGGGCAGCGCACCCTCCGTCATAACGAATTCGGTGTACATCGCAGTTAAGTCTGCGAGTGATAATTATTATTATTATAGTTCTTATCTTCATTATAATCGGCTGAAAGGCGTTTACAGCTGATCGTGATTCACTCCACAATCTCATAGATTTTTACTAACAACTATCAAGTTGCCTTACCATCTGTCAAAATTACTTGAATAGATAGTAAAATCTAATAGGTTTATGATTTGTTTTACAAGGGAAATCATATCAGCCCCGTACCCCGACGTGTCAAAACTATAATAGCTCGACTGTAAAAAACTGACAGATGTATACAAGTCATATACATCTGTCACTTACGCACACTCAAAATAACCTTGCTCTATGAGCTTAAGGTCACTCCCCTGGAATATTAGTGCAAAAATCTATAGTTGTAGTTGAAGTGAAGACGAAACCATAAGAAATCATCTTACATAAGGTCTAAAAGCGGAAGCGCGAAAGACTTCTGGTCCTTCGGTCCTTCAATTTACTCTCTGCACTAACAGAATGTAGGTCAGAAATAAACTTAAATGATACCTCGATGATTGGTGTGGCGGAATAATACGGGTAAACGCTGTTATAGTCTTCGCCATAACTTGTTAAAACATATTTATACACCGATGCAAATCTGGTCTGTATTCCGCAGTGGAGAGATGCACTGTATTGAACTACCATATTTTTCTAATATATAAAGGGTATAAGGACCTTTAGAATTTAGGACCCATGCGACAGGGCGAATCTTACATTAATTGTTTTTTTTCCGTCGTAAAAGGCATTCTTATTTTATCTCAGAAATCTATTCGTAGAAGACCATAAAACTATAGATCTTTTACAAGATTTTACACTGGTTTGGACACCAAACTCAGGAACTCACGAACGGTAACCGCACTTGATGTCAATCAATCTTGATCGCAAATTCTGTGTTGAGGCAAATAACAAAATAAAAAAAAATAGGGCGGAGTTAAACACATCTATGTATTTAACTCCGACTTCAAGCGTCAAATCATAGAAATTAATTATAATTCCTTCAAACATAATCACGAATAAACCTAATTAACGTATCTTAATTAATTTTTGTACAAATTGCAATGGAACTCAGTCGCGACCGGTTCTCTTGCAGACTTCGATGATTTGCAAGCAATTAGAAATTGTTATTTTGGTAATAATTTTAATTTTAATTGTCGTTTTGTCTGACCTCATAACCGACATGGAGGTAATTGTATCCGGCGCATATTTCACGATTTTACAATAATAGGAGACAAGGAAACATTTTAGGTATCAGCTGCCACTTACTTAGATGCTTCATAAGTGCAGCTACTAAAGGAAAAAACTTAGGTACCAAACTGGCAACATGTTTCGTGTTTTTTGTGTTACATTTTCTACGTTTATTGTGCCCACAAAATAAAAAAGGATAAACTAAGCTTAGCTTTCCTATTATCATTACCAAATAAATTATTTTTTTAACATATATAGCTACAATTGAATATTCTAAACGAAACATCAAGTTTATATATATAGGGGAGAGAGCAAAGGGTTAATTGCGCATTAAAAAATTCGACAACATCGATGTCAACGAGAAACGGGCCAAGAACGCTGGCTGCATTCCCACGTTAAATGCCAATGCTGAATCTCTGGCCGAACAAAAGACCAGCCCTCTGGTCACGTGAAGAGTCGACGAGCTTTTTGCTAATGTCTCGAAAAACTCTATGAGCACTCGGACCACATGGACCTAATTTTTCAACCCGAAATGGCTCATACATATAACTTCCAATAAGGTTGTTATATTTGCGCCTTTTAAGGTTTTCTGCTCCAGCACAGACCGCCGTGCTAATAAAATGGGATAGCGCAAGGGTGTCGACACATGTTACATCCCACACCTTCCAAGGCATTATGGTCACGCCGTCTGGTCTCGTGCCAAGCCATTGGGTTCTAAAACAGCTGGCAATACGGCGGTGACAAGAACCCAACGTATGATGTCATTAACTGCTGACGTGCCGTGCTCTGACCATCGCTCCTACTGCAGTATCCTGCTTTTGGGGAGAAGACCAGGGAGTGTGGGATTTACACCTCACTAAAACCACCCCGGTGATCACCATCGGCACGAAAAAAAGGCTCCGTGACTTCTAAAAAAACCACCCCGGAGCTCCCTCTGTGCAACTCCTGTTCGGGCACATCCCTCGGGAGATTGAAAAAGCGCCTCCCCTGAGCATTGCTGTGCACGGCAGCTCGCGATCACTGTGCCACCGTCTTTCCTGTAGTCACTTGATGGGTGGACAGAGTCTCCAATCTGACCGCCCGTGCATCATAAGCAGGCGGGACTTCGGCGTTTTCGCATCAGGGCGATTGCCTCACCTTCGTCTCCGAGCGAGATCGGCTGTCTCGCGATCCCTCTCGGCGGCCTCCTCCTGGACCATCACGGTCTCACAGATGGAGGCCATTTCCCTCCAGTTTTCTGTATCTGCCAGCATGGCCCTCAAAACTGCTGCCAAAGACAGGTCTCGCTCAATCCTGGTGACCAAGAACTGCCGCTCATAGGCCCACGCAGGGCACCCTTCGAGCGTGTACTGTGCAGACTGAAGGTCGCCTCCGCAGTGGTGGCAATTTGCCGTGGTCTCTCGCCCAATCCTATTCAGGTACTCACCGAAGCAACCGTATCCGGTCAGTACGGTCAGTCCTACAGACTCACTGAGGTACCTGAGTGAGTCTGTAGGAGATGCGCTCCTTTCTTTTCAGCCAGGCTTCGAAGTATGGCAGGACGGCTTCGACAACACGCTTGCGCGAAAATTTCGACTGCTTTAGCCGTTCGCGCCACCGCTCGACCGCGTGTCGCCGTTTCTGCCGCGTCAGCCTTACAAAAGCGATGCCTGGAACGCTTTCACCATTCTGGTGGATGGCGCGAATTCGGTTATAAACCCTTGCGTCCATGTCTGCCAGAATGACCAGCGGAGGAAAGCGTGTCAGGAGAATTGCCTCCTCGAAGGATACAGTTCGTGCGATACGATTGGCCATTCTCCGATGCAGGCCATTCGTTTTAGTCTTGCAGCTTCGGACATCTGATAGTCTGCTTGACCAAACATAACAGGTGCCCAGGTGAACAAAGGACAATGATCGCTTACATAGAGACCTTATCGACGCGACTACGTAGATTCATTTTTTGTTTGGCAGTTCAAAAGTACCTTTTATTCAAAATAAATGATTTAAATTTTGAATTTTTGTGCTTTAACTTTTCTGGCACTTTTCGGCTTGCCGGTATTATTTCAAAGAACTAGACCAAGTAAAACACGTGTATACTATTAATTTAGACCCTCACTATTCTGCTGATCCTTCATTTAAAGTAGTAAGGGACCCGCTGTTAGTGCAAACGCCATCTGTTCCTTGGGGCGTGAACTATAGAAATTTCGGCGCGACACGGAAGTAAGACTAACTAGACTTTCAACAGGATAGAACATAATATGAAAAGTGGATCTAGAACTCCAGACAGGTTCCTGCAACTGCAAATGTTGTAGATAACACAAGCCTCTCAATGAAAGCAAATCTTTTGATTAATTAACTTTTCGTCGCAAGTGTATCGCCAATCGTAGCAAGTGGCGTTCTGTATTTCTGGCCCATATGAAAAGATCGTGAGCGTGCGTATGGAATCCAGGATGGAAGTCTAGAATAGACAGCTTCAAAGCTGCGGTTCACTTGACTTAGAGTAGACTGTAATAGACAAAAGAAACTCTCGAAGAAACCTTTTCGTTTTCTGAAAATAATTTGAAATATAAATTCGAATGTTTTACACAAAACCATAATCTGACAGCACTTAGTACTGAGTGTACTATTTTCGTATCCTCACAGCCCGAATATTTCGAATCTTTTGGTTCTTTTAGTCCATCCAAAGGTTGCCTGATAAAGGTTCTCTTATGCGATAGGACCGCCCATTGAACACTAAGTAGTTTTTAGATTGTGTTATGTTACTGGTGCACAAAAAAAGTATTTGTAAATAAATAACTTGAAAATAGAAAACTACTTCATCGGTCTACTGGTGACAAACGCTACTGCTGACCATGCAGTCTTTGTTTTTTAATAAAAACTTTGCCGCACTCTAGAAATTCTTTCAGGGTGTGTTTACAAACTCACATACACCACCCAGAACTGGAATAACTATGTATAGGTCATACAAATATTTGTTGCGTGCGGGAATCGAACCCACGACTCGCAGCGCAGCAGTTAATCGCTCAACCACTGCGCCAACCGTGCGCCCCTGTTTGATGCCTGGGTCTGGCAAAGTATTGTATTTAGTTAGGTTCTGTGTCCGGTTGATGGCTAGGCTCGCTCATTACTTCATGGCACTTCAAATATAACTGGTGAAATGTCCATGTAGGTACTTCTTTTCAAAGTTCACCTCTGCACTTTCGAAGAATACAAAGCGATGTTATATAAAAATTTAAAAATAAATAAGTCAGTCTTAGCGACAAAAACTAACTTATTTGTATCCGAGATCAAAATATGCGCTTGACCATCCGCCTAACGCGTCGCCGCCGTCGCATAAAAATGTAAATACACAAGAAACTGGTACGTCTCTAGTTATGTCCATTGAACCGTTATTTACCAGCGCGCGCGCAATATTGGAAAGTTACCGCGACAACTTGCTTAGGAGACAACATACTTTTAAATGTGGAATCTAATCATTTTTATAATTATTGGGTGCCTAGTATAGGTATAACCATAAGTATAACGATGTTTTGGAGCGCTGTCAAAATCGGAACTTTACTAGCCATCTTGTTTTTCCAAAGACAATTATTTCAGAAACTTTTACCAACAGCGCCGCTGTGACAATGTTAATCAAGCACCTGAAAATCCTTATGTTACTGTATGTTTTCTTGCAACCGCCTGCTATGCTTGATTGGATAAATATGTAAGTAGGTAATTGCGAAATGCATAAAAGGGCAGGCATTTGATTCCTTCAAATAGTAGGATCATATGATTTATGTTATGCCAGGCTTGTGAAAATTTGGAAAAAAAAAATATGATACTAATGAGTTAATTTTGGCTGTAATGATAATTGGTTTACTTCCTACACTAATTGCATAACTCAGCCTTCTAAACCGGAAAATTTTGAAAAAGTGTCACTAAAAACGCCAAAGACTAATAATGTTCATTAAACTGGTAACCTAGTATTGGAAAGTGACTACCTCGACACCGGCCTCGTGCTCTAGGATACTGTTGCATAGGCTAGGAGCCAGGATTTTTGTTAAAGCTTATACTCTCTGATTTTTTTATTACCATCCAAAACTTTTTGCAATATACACTCTTTATTTTCGATTCCTTGATTTTGTCATTCTATTTTTGCATGGATAAAACTGGCTCTTTATATAATGATACCTAAAAAAAATTGTTTGATGTTAAAAATTCAGGAATACTCTATACCTACTGTAGTTACGTCCTGAATTAATCTACCTATATTATGAGTTCAAAAAATTCGCCTGTATGTTTTCATAGCACCTTTTAGAGCTACGTGTTTTCGTAGCACATTTTAGAGCTACGAAAAATCTTTTGATTTTAAATCAATTTTAAGTAACATCTGGATTTACGAAGATTCTGTTCAATTACATCTGAAATTTTTCGTTGTATTATCGTAGAGCTATTTTAATTCTGTAGCACTTACGTAGGCCTGCGAGACTTAAATGCATAATTCAATAAATGTATGTACTTACGATGAGCTTAGATACAACTTCTTAAAACACACCATCTCCCGGCCTACAGCTAGTATGTCCAATTAGACGCCAACATTAAACTTTGAGATATGTATCCGGTGCGATATGTTTGGCGGCCAGTTCAGATTCATTAGCATTATTTTATTTTAATGACATTTCTTTATATTGATGTACCGACCGCGTTGCCGGTCCTCTAATTTAATTGTTAAGTATCTAATCTATTAAAAGTTATCTTAATATGCTATATTTACGTCAGAGAGCTGTGTGCACCAAATTTATGGATTCTTGGTTAATATTTAACGACATTCTTGAACTCTTTAAAATATAATTGCTTCTACTCAATCTTTTCAAATATTTTTCTGCGCGATTGTATATTCGAATTTATGGCACTTATGGTCCTTCTGCAGGGTAAAAGCCTCTCCAATTTGTGGATAGTTAAAGCCTACTTGGCTACTTATCAATTTTATCTTCATATGTCGCCCGACTATTAAGTATATGCAAAACTGATCATTTATTTTCCCAATCATTCACAAATCACAATTAAAACATACGACAGTATAGAGGTGTCGACCTAACTGTCTGTTTTCCTACCCGGATCAATATGGATATGCAAAGTTGTGATGTCCAAGTCAATTTAGCTACCTAATCACATCAGTCTGGTTTGAATTGAGTGACACAATTATAAGTAGCGGAATCCATTTACATATTTTGTTGGTCACTCATCTCAGAATCGCGGAAAGCATTCTATTATAACTTTTAACAGTGAAATGTGTGCTTTAATGAAATAATAGGATTTTGTTTTTTTTTGTTAGCTCAAAAGACCGGTTTACATTTTAATGAGAAGAAAAAAAACACTGGCTCTTTGACTAAATTATGCGTGATAGGCAGCTGCATTGATTAGTCCTCATATTTTAGCTAATCATTACAAAAAACCTGTTATAGGATCTAGACTGTTTCTTCATTTTTGTGTTCGGCTATAAAAAGTCTAAGACACTAATATTTTTAAATTTTGAACACCATTCTCAACTAAACCGCCTTTACCTACATTATTATCAAAATGAAATTAAGCATATCTTTGCCCAACCCTAATCACCAATGCTCATCACCGTATCAATCCAACGGCCTTCCATTTCACGCATCCATTTAGTAAACACGCAGTAGCCAAGAATAGCCAAGTCTGGTCACGGGGTGTACCCCCACCCCACCCTGTAGGGCCACGGGAGGGAGGGCGGAAGGGCCGCAAATGAAAAATGGCGCAATTAGCCCCACAGACAGTGAAAAACAAGTGCACTCGATCTGCCCGCCGAGTCCGCCGACTCGACGTAGCGCTAACTCATCGATAACGCACCGATGCTAGGGATGCGATTAGGCGATTTTCTGTATTGTTTTTTTTTTTTTTATGGATGGGCTTTGATTTGTTTATGCTGTGCTGTTTCGAAGTGTCAAAGTGCAGATAATGGAAGGGGAGGTTGACGAGTTTTGGGGGGAAATTTTGCAAGTCCATTTTTTTTATTAGTTATACCTTCCTCTTTTTCATCATTCACCACGATGAAGAAATACTATACGGTACTCAAGAAGTTATTCAAGAGGAATGTTTCTTGACTAGCTTCTTCCTTCTTCTTTCTTGGCCTGCGGTGGCTCTCGCGTGTATTTCGAAAACAATCCCATTGCGGTTATGGGTTAGTTAGTTATGATAGTAGGAAGTAGGATACGTACCATCAGTCACCATCGCAGCCAACATCAACAGGAAAAATCACAAACAAAAGACGGTGTAAAAGAGACATCCATTCCTCTTTTGTTACTCGCTCAAGTTTTGTATCTAGTTCTTTCTATACACACACTGTTTCAGAGGATCCTCAGTAAACTTCCGGGTAGAACTTTTAATTAGTTAAATTCCTTATTTAACAAAAAAGTAAACGAACATCTATCTACATTAATGATAAACTTTTGAAACCGTAAGGGAGGGTAGTTACTTGGCAATTAGGCTACTGTTACATTGTGGAAGACAATTCAACAAGCTATCTTTGACTTTCATTTGCTACATTGTACGCCTAGTTCGGTGAATTGAAACATCATTCAAAATTTCTAAATATCAATAGTTTTTTTTGTTTACAGAATTCCCAAAAAGGAGGAGGTTCCCAATTCGGATGTTAATATATATATTTTTTATATATGTTTGGGCATAACTCCGTCATTTATATAAACGGATTTCTAAATTATTTTTTTGTTAGAATGAAATTTATCTCGAAATAGTCCCATGAAGTCCCAAGACCCAAGAACTTCGGAGATATACAACAGAACTCTTCAATAAATGACGGCTAATCTCTCGGGCGTGCTGCAATCGCATGTCTGTTTACTGTTTACACCATCTCATAACATACCATCACGCCAGTAAGCACTAAACGGGTACGCAGATGTGTACAGTTTACCCTACCTGTTATGTTCAAGTTACATGTTATTCGGGTAATCAGATTCTATTCTGGCATCACTGTGGGCATTATAGGTACCTTACTATAGAACTTGTCCTTTATGTACCACAAAAAAGTGAAAAGTATAACTTTTTTACAAAAATATACAACGAACATCCAAATAAAAACACTAGAAAGTGCAAAAAAACTTCAATTTCAGTGATTTTGCACTTTGTAGTGTTTTCATTTGGAGGTTGGTTGTATTTTTTGTTAAAAAGTTGTTTCTAAAAATCATTTTTTATAAAACATTAAATTGTATTCTCGATTTGATTTGACTTTCTTGTACTTCGTAGTTAAAAAAATATACACGTGGTAGAAATTGGCGGTACTTATACGTAAATATACCCAACCTTTTGCTGCCTGTGCCTATTAATGCCATGGTCAAGAATAGTCAAGATTACAATAAAAAATTAAAAATATTAAAACTAAATGAAAGTAAATTTAAAACTTTAGTTAAAAGCACACTTTGTAAACAAGCATGTTATAAATTAGATGATTATATTCAAGATAAAAATGCTGCGAAACATGCTGGTCCTGCTCCATAGGGCAATCTTTAGCGTAGACAAAATCAAATTTGTTCATTTATATTCCTATTCATAGTTATTGTATTTTTTTTAAGAATTTTACTCACACACTGTTCCGTTGTTGTTGAATTAGGTATTTTACCTATGTTTGCAATATTTGTAAGTATGTGAGAACCATGTTCCAAATGAATTTACCTATTAATGCTATTTGCAAATAAATGAATTTACCTATTAATGCTTTTAATATTTTATACCTGTACGTAGTATTTAGAGATTCTGGGTGCATTGTCCTATTATCAATTTTTATTACTTGTAAATTATAATTTTAATTCTTTGACGTTCAAAAGTGCCGCTTTTTGGCCTAGTTGAATAAATATATTTGACTATGACTTTGACTTTATTTCATAATTCCTAATCTAATCGTATCTAATATTTGTTTTTATCATGTCATTGATATTTGTAGTAAACCTTGTTAGGTTCAGTTAGTGCCTTAGTAAATCTACTTCGACGCTGCTAGTGCTAATCAATCAAAGTTGTCAATTATTGCACTCAACGAGCTTGACCTATAAAAAGTTGTACCAAAGCTCATTGTAACTTTACAACTAAGTACCTTGGTTAGTGCAATTAGTATAGTGCATTAATAAATATTAAAAAAAAAATATTTCGTAACGGCATTATGCTGGGCACATTGCTTACAGAATAGATGGCTGGAGGGGCTGAAAGGTTCTGGAGTGTCGACCGCGTACCGAAAGACGCAACATTGGAGCGGCCGATACAAGGTGGACCGATAGCATGATGATGGCCGTGGGAGAAGGCTGGATGCGTGAAGGATAGAGCCAGTCGACCGGTAGGTGTGCGACGCTTGGGGAGGTCTGAAGCCCGAAGTGGACGTTCTTCAGCTGAAATGATGATGATTTGATGAGACTGAACTGAACAAAAACTTTGAACAGGCTGATTAGATTGTAAAATTTATGCAGAGTTTGATGTGGAAGGAATATAAATATTGAAACCACCTGTCATGTTTTCTTTTTTATTTATTTTCGTCCGTAGATAAGTGGACATGTTATTTTGTTTTTAACACGCTTTTTCATTCTAACGGAATGCACAAATGAACGGAATGAACGGAATACATACATACCAAGCTAATCATGGTATGTATGTATAACGGAATCTTTGAACGTGGTTTTCACCCCCTTCAAAAAGTCGGATTACTTTGAAACTTTGCACACTTATCAAGACCGATGACAATGCAAAAAGGATCTTCAGGATAAGCGATTGAACTAAAAAGTAAAAAAAATCAAACAACAATGTAGAAAATAATTTTCAATAAATCTAAATTAAGAATAGTGTGATTGCAAAAAAACAAAATTGTTCAAAAGCGTGGGATGCTTGATGTCAATTGTTATAAAATTTTATTGATAAATGTTGGTTTAAAGTAGTCATTTTGAAAATAGCTTAAAAAGCACCCCACGCTTTTTACAATAAAATATTTTTTTTTGTTAATCACACTATTCTTCATTTAAATTAATTAAAATTTATTTTCTACTTTTTAGTTTGGTTTTCTATTAGAGCGTGCTTTTTAGTTTTTTAGATTATTATTTTATGATAATGATTGGCCTTCATGGTTAGGTAAATATGCTTCAGATTTTAGATCAAAAGCTGCTTGCTAGTCATAACTTTTAAAAGTTGTAATGGAAATATTTTTTCCCTAAAGTTCAATCAAGTACTCGTACTAAACTTATCTGTTTGATCGAGCTATCTATCTGAGCGAACCCACCATTATCAGTAGGTATAAATATACAACAACACTAAGTGACAACTGTTTAGCTACAACAGATTAATCGTTATCAGACGAGGCAAACTCACTTAACCAATCAATCTTTAATTTCGCTTGCAATAAATCAATAAATTCGCCATTAATTTTCGCGTACCGCACAGTCTTGGAGGCTGCTAAATAATGGATGGCCATCAGCTTTCATTAGCGCCGAGAGGGGGCGCTACCGGCGACCGGCGGCCGGGCGCCGGCCGACAACGGCGATCAATATCGCCCGACGGACCCCGAACCGCCCCGATAACGCCCGAGCGCTCCCGACAACCTCCGAAGAACGCCGAGCGCGCGCCGCACATGACAAATGTCACTGTGATACGGCTCTGCAGCCTTCAGGCCTCCCTGAAAACTGTGAAAATTCATTAGAAAAGTGCATATTAATCATACGTGTGTTGTACTGTATTGTGCATCCGATGTACATAGTGAATATTGTTTGTGAAAACTGCGTGTAACTTTGTGTGCTGTGTGAGTATTTGACAGTTAATACTGGAAGGTAGCCCGATCCATATTTTGGTTTCATTGCGCCAGTTTTGAGCTATTCTGGGCTAAAACTAACCCGGGCTTTTAGAACCTAAGGTCTGTTGACTCTTTTGTATGGATTCGTCCAGTTATCCTCTAGTTTTCTGAAAAAAGTGCTTCATACTTCAAGCTTATTTGCGCAGACCCTCAATGCTCGCATTGTGAATGAAATATTTTCATCAATGGATGACAGATGACATAATTGGATTATAGGGTATGGCGTGTTGTCTTAAAGTGTATTTTTATAGACAAAGGCCGGTGATGTCCAAGAAAAGAAAATTAATACGATTACAGGGAGGTACCTGGGGCGCATGCTCCGAGCACGACCGCTCTGCGTCATACGTATTATTATCTATAATTCTCTGTTTTACTGCAACTTTTACAAACACGGAAAACATGCCGTAATTTGGTTAAGTTTCCTGTAACCATTTATTTTAATTTGGGCAAAGTTTTGACCTGTATTAGTTTTTTGATAACTGCAAGAGGAAACAATTGATGATAGTTTCGTGGTTTTTCTTTTAGATGTAGCGATAAATTTTAACTAGCAAGCCGTTGTAGTAGAGGCATTATAAAAAATGTAGATGCGCCCATTTATTGCCAATAGCACGTGACCATGCCCTTTGTCTCAGACCTGTAGCTTCTCTCAGCTCATTCTAGAAAAATAATCGATAAGTAGCAATTTTTCCACACTGAATTATTCCCTCAACTTTGAGAGCATCTATTTTGAACACCTCACCGACCTTGACCAATTTACATAAAAGCCTGCGGGAGGCGCTGCAGTAGCGGCAAACATGGCCGCTTCATTTAGACCCCTTTCAATCTTCGCTTCACTTCTTCCGGCACCGTATTTACTTAGCCCATAGAGGGGCGAGGGAGGCCTTTCATCACTGGCCGACAGTAGCTGTCATAGTGACAGTTGAAAGCTCTCAGCGGGTGTGAAAAGGATGGACTTGAAAATAGAACGATCATTTTTGAATATTTAATTAAAGAATCGATGTGTTTTTAATTTCAGAAATGGAATGTGGGTGGTCTTTGCATAAAGCCTTTATCCTACCGATATCTGTTTGAGGTTGATAATTAAATATTCAAATACATGACACTTTGACATTTGAAATGTTTTTGTGGATAAACAAACTTGTTGTTTTGCATGCAAATCGTGTCGCTAGCGGACCATTAAAGAGATTATAACTACTTCCCATTTATAACCGAAAAGCTAATAGAAAAAGTAATGTATGTGATTAATTTTCGTAAAGGGCCTAAAGGGCCGTTATCAATGGTCATGTGATATTAATCATGTGGTCACACTTGCGGGGAATTGACGTGAATTCTTTGACCCGCGATTATGGGGAGATGCGGACGGGCGGACGAGCGGATTGGTGAGCGGACAAACAACTTTCCAACGTAGTGCGTCGCATGACCTCTGTCCCGTGGACGATACGCACTGCGGACGTTATGCTTAGGATGCAGAGGACAGTTGTCAGCCTAGACTATTGAGATACCTACCAAGATTAGCGATCGGTCATTGTCTGCCTTTGGATGTTTTCTGGGTACAGCTTGACTTTAGGTGGCCTTGCGTTTGCGTTAATTGTTTTAATTAGGTATCTGATCTACCTAAATTCAAAATGATTGTGAAAGAGCAAAATATCAATGGTCAATTGACGAAACTCTTTAATTCGCCGTTTAAAGTTTGTTTTAGATGCGCAGGCGCATCTGTATATAAAATACATATACTGACTTTTTTTGCGTTAGATACTTAAACTTGTAAACAACTGAATGGACAAAAATCAAAATAAATAAACGTTTGGAATAAAAAAATAAACATTTTCTTGTTAAGAAAAAAAGTTTATCAATTGATAAAGTCCGAGAACTGGTGTTCTCACCGTCCTCCTAAATGAATTACGTTCAATAAATTATTTCCTCCGTGTTTCAAATGTTTACTTTCTTTTATTAGAGTTAGATCGAGTGGGAGGGACGAGAAAGTTATGTCCGACGATCCACACTGGTAGGTGCTTTATAGGCATTCACAGATAATTTATGAGACCTAACGAATGGACTAATATAGCCAGAATTAACATATATATATAATCTATTTTGTTTTAAATGCGATAATTTTTGAAATTAGCTTTTCTAGTGTCATCTTTTTGAGTGATTAATTTGGTAATTTTTAGCGTGCTATCGGAATTGGGTAACTGTTGTTTGGATATAAATATATTTTTAATATACGTACAAGTAAAATGAAAAAGCACTCCGACAAAAATACCTCTTAAACTACATAATTTATCTTGTAGTAAACACGCTTCGGTCAATAATCCATCGAAAACGTAATTATAACGCTATACCTTGCAAAAATACCACGATTCAGATTCAGATTAAGCAGAATAAACGCCCATAACTTTGAACGGCTAAAACCGATTTTAATCAAACTTAACTAAGAACACTCTGAATAAAGTCACCTTTCAAACAAAATCTTAATCATAATCGGTTCACCTATTTAGGAGGTTTGATGCCACAGGCACACACACAAATACACAGCAACACAAGTCAAACTTTAACACCCATATTTTTTCGTCAGTGGTTAAAAATGAAAATTAATAAATCACCATCGACTTATGAATGCTATCTGCGTAGCCTTTTTCCTACTGTGCTGAGGGTTTCAGTCTTACTGGACTGGACACAGCTGAATATCATTTCTTTACATGGAGTGACTGCCTATCAGCTGACCTCCCCAACCAAGTACCTGGGTAGTATGACACCCTTTGGCAAGGCTAGTGTTATTGTTTTTTACTTTATCCTCGCACTGGAACGCCTTGCAGCAATTAAACCAATGGAGTACAAACTTATAATAAACTCACTATAAGTCCAGGTTTCCTCATGATGGTTTCCTTCACCGTTGTCAGCGATGTCCAAGATAAACTTAAAAAGTATATATGAAATGAAAGAATCACATTGCTATTTGCCCGAATTCGTTCCCACGACCTCAAGCATGAGAGGCAAGGTCTTAGCCACTGGGCCATCAAGACATAGGTATGCTGGGCCACCACGACATATATGTGTTATGGTTGGTCTTCTCACTACCCGTAAAGACTATCAAAGATCTAAAAATAATAGCCGGGACCATGATTTTTGCCCTTCTCAGTATGTGATAAAAAACCAGTCAAAAACGAAAACGCAAAATCAAGTTGGTTTTTATAGAAAATATGAAGGAATTTCAAAGAAAAAATGTGATTTTTCAATATATCTAGGTATAATAGGTATTTGTTAGTCAGATATACTTAATAATAAACATTATCGCCAAATTTGAAGTTCATAGGTTACTGGAAAATAAAAAGAAATATAGGATATTTTTTTGTAAAAAAAGCTTTCTTTGGTAGCTTCTCATTCCTTTGCATTCCAATATTTTTTTACACAAAAGTATAGTATTTATCTACTCAACGATAACCTACTTTATGGGGTAGACAAAAATATTTTCTCGCGCCCCCTTTTGCTGTATGGGAGCCCCCCTCAAAATACTTTTTACAATTTGTGTGGGTTTGGGTCAACACGACGCTTATACTGTGAAAATTTGAAGACTTTAGCTCCAACCGTTTGACTGTAAAACTTGTGTGACAGACGACGGACAGACAGACAGACAGACACATGAGTGATAGCAATAGGGCTCCGTTTGGACCCTTTGGAACCGGAAAACTAAAAAGCGTGCTTGACTAAATAAACATTTCTAAAAGCCTTTCATTTTTTAATCCCAGCAAGTAAATAGGAAAGGAAAAGTGATGGGAACGCCACTTATCACCTAACGCAAAACTCGCAACCCATTCAGTGTTAATTAACACTTGTCAATTAGATAACTCTTTATAATCTTGTTAGACAACACTCGTTCTTGACAATGGCTTAGGCTGCGTTTACATAACAATGGTTTATCTCAGGTCGTACCATTGTTCGTTGTCCACAGTAAGGTTCTGAAAATCATGTCGGACCTGTATAACAAGCCATGAACAGGTTGTATTTTATACCTCAAGAAAGTATAAAAATAATAGTATAATGTATTATTATATGCTTGGGACTCTCGTAGGTACGATCCCCAGTCTTGGATTTATACTTGACTATCCTAATAAGGACCATGATTGCATGGCAGTCCGACTCGACAAGAGACTCAAACACGCAGGGCTAATGGTAATTCCGACGAACAGGGATGTCGCTCCGCCAAATTCCAAACTCCGGATGCAATGTGGCAATTACCAACTTATAGTACTCGGACAAAATATCTATGCACCTCACTGGAATGCGACCTTACTCCCGCCACGCGGCGCCTCGCGTACGACTTTTCGCGAGAATCAAACGTTAGAGTGACGTCATAATGCCAGGAGCGCAATTAAGTTGACCGTGTTGTACCATATCACATCCTGATGACTCCTTATTGTTGCAGAGCGGCGGCGGTGCCGTGGGGGGCATGCGCCGGCGGCGCTGAGGCATGAGCGCGGCGCGCGCGCCAGACCCCCGCGACCCACCGCGCCACCACCGACAACACCCACAGGTAGCTTAACCTATTGACTAGAGACTAAGCTAGAGACTAAGGATAGCTAACGAGAACTGCCTTGGTTTCTGAAAGCCTAAATAGATATCATGTAAATAGAACTAAGGCTGTGCGTATGCGCATACCCAGACCTGAAGGCCAAAACCGTAATTTAACCGGTTGTGAAAAATGCATTGTGTCTAGGACGGATCCACGTTTTAGGCACTCAAGGGGTTGAAGGAACGGTCGCAATCTCTCTGACACTGATTGGAGATTGTGACGTAATTAGAGCTTAATGTGATGGCCAATTCTCGTACTTTAGAACGTTCAAATTTTTGAAATAAGTATGAGAATTTTTCTTCTGAAACCAGTCATAAGTTGACTCTGTGAAAACAATGATGACGCAAGTAAAGGCACAAATAATTATAGACAGAAAAAGACACAGACACAAGTTTTTGGCCAGGTCTGTGCGGTTTGTATAGGATAGAATATTCGAGGCTTTCAGCTGATTCTCTGATTAGGCTTTCAGGAACTGGTATTGTGAGTGGTAAGTCTTCATTGACTTCTGTTCAACCTTACTTAAACATAATAAAATACCTTATATTTGTTCTACTTTGGTATAACTGTTGAAGTTTAATAAATATCTAAGTATTAAACAAACTCTTTTTAGTGGTAAGACAAACTGGTATTACTTAGTCTCAGTTTGATATTTGCTCTGCTAGGACTAATAGCTTCAATTGACTCTCTTTTATTTAAGCCAGTTTATCTTCCTCTTTTTGATATATTTAAGCCAATAAAGAGCTTTAATGAGCGCACTGTCATAGACAAAAGTTAAGACGACGGCAGTCGCCAATGACGTAGAGGGAACAAAACGCGCACTCGTTTCATAACCCCACGACCCCAAATTCAGTAGTTTCCTTTTTACTCTATATCTTAAAAAAAAGCTTTAGATCAAAACGTAGATAATTAAATTTTCTTTGAGATGGTGAAAATTTCATTAAAATACTCCCAGCGGTTTTGTAGCGATTGTCGTTTTTTGTCCGTGTTAGACATAACTTTCCAAAATAATTACAGTATGTCATACGAATAAAACTCAAAATGTTCATACTCAAACTATTAAAAAATAGTCTATTATAACTTAAATTTTACTAAAAATTACGACTAGCCGTTAAAACGTGATTCTAATTTTAAAATCAGCTACTGAGGGGTATCTGCGCCTTTAGTTGATTGTACAGCAACGTAAATGTGACATACAGACTTATAGTACTAGCCAAACTTCTTGGTCGTGGTTGGCTACAATGGCTGCGCAGTAGTAAATCTTATACAAAAACAGCACCGATCCATGCCTTGCGCATCGGAAAGCCAACTTCAGGGCCGTCAAGAAGTTTGGCGAGAACATTACATAGGCAGGTCCAAAACTTCCCGTCATATATGCCTTAATATTCCGCGAACTGTTAGACTCTCCTCGTATAATGGTATGGTTTGATATAAGGCTAGGCACACGCTAGATAGTTAAGGCTTTCTTCTCAATTTTTTCTCGCTTCGATAACACTGTAAAAAACTAACAAAACTGCGAACCCAACAATGTATGCCTTGTACTAGGAACCTACTACTTATACGACCTATCAATGTATGCTTAAGATAAAACCTGACCAAATCTAATAAGCTATGGTACTCATAAGTAACTGCTTAATTTTTTGTACCTGCTAGTCAACTACGAGATCTGTATTGTAGTTAGGCTGTCAAGCATAAGATAAAAGGCTATACTTTAATGATTACTTAATTTGACATACTTAGATTGCAAACTGTAAAAAATAACCTCTATGAACACTGAGGCATACCATGTGCTCTTTGGGTGATATCACTAAATACGATTTGATCTATTTGATCCAAATCTTTTTACTGACCTCTGACCAATACATAATTATAATGGATTTTCTATAATAAATTACGATTAGAATAATTAAAGACATAAATAAACCGTTTCGTAACCATTAATATCTTTAATTTTGTTGACCTCTCGACATCAAATTACATAGCCTTATAGAAAAAAATAGTTATGCGTAAGGCCAGTAGTTTCTCCTACTAAACAAGTAAAATACTATAATAAAATAATTAAACCCAAACTTAATGCCCAAATAACAACCATTAGAATAAATAAAGTGCAATTACGCCATTTTTTGTTGACGATTGTTTGACTACATACATCTATTATACTACACTGTCGTCCATAACCAGAGTGTCACTATATGACATTTACCCGATTTCGAGCTTTTGATACCTCCATAATCAGCAAAAAAATCTCTATCGATCTGTATAATTAGTATTTTTCTACTATCAATAGATTTCGGGTAAAAAATAAAAATGCCCCAAATTGCTATGTTTACAAACCTATTTTTGACAAGATTAAGTAATTGATTTAAACTAACAATGTGCCTATTCAAATAAGCACAGATCTATTTTTGATACCGGAAACTGACGCATATGATTTATGATAAACAGCATCGATTGTTACCTATTATTTCGCGGTTTTTTGTTTTTCGTCCATAACTCAAAGTATGATTTTGTCAGATAATGACACTCTAGCTATAGGCACGGGTACGGGTTCTTAGAATTGGCACGAGCGCCAAAACAGCAAGTCTAAATTGCGTCGACACACGCGATATCAATCCGTTCTCCGTTTGTTTTTAATTGACAAACGGATTTACAATTAGAATTATACGCGTCTATAAAATTCCGGTGTTATTTAGTGGCCATTTCGCGACACCCACACTGTGTTAAGGCGCTGGCGATTTTTTAGGCTTGATTGGTTTTCGGTTCATTATGTATTTGATTAATTGTTAATGTGTATGTTTGTCCTAGAAAGGTTATTATTTTTTACTGTATTTAAGCAACAGTTAGATTTGGGGTTAACTTTGTTTAGTCGTATAGGAAGTTTTATTTTCACTCTTTTAGGAAGGCTTTTACAATCTCGAAACATGATCACGTGGAGGTGTTGCTGATGTCAGTTTAAGATTGATTAGTGGCCGGTTTCTGAATTGAGAATTTGGAGTTGAGATCATGTCAAACCATACTATAATTGCTAAATTTGTAAAATTTCCAAGCTATATTTATTATTAATCAGCCTTCTTAATTTCAACTCAAACACAATACACCTAACTAGGTGTGCCAATAGGATTTTTGATTAAAGTAACAAGTATATTAACATACATAAAATTGAATATTCAAAAAAAACAAACCTATTTACAAATACAAAGGGGAGAGCGAAAAGGGCTCATTTTTGCGTCAAAAAATTTCTTCCACATCGATGTAAATGGGAAATGTGCCCAGAACGCTGACAGCATTGCCACGTTGGATGGCAATGCTGATTTTCTGGCCGAAGAAAAGGCCAGCCCTCTCGTCACGTGAAGATTCGTCGAGCTTTGTGAAAAATACTCAACTTGGAATTCTTAAATCAGAAACCAGCCATTAGTTAATATACGTTACAAATTAGTTTCCATGCCTTGCGGGCTTTTCACAATATTGAGCATAGGTAAAAGATACTTAATGAATGATTATTATTAATTAATTTAATGGCAGATATTAGATGCAACGAAACTTATCGGTCTTCTATAAAAGCCTCAGCTAAAATGATACATTGTTAAGAACTCATCATAATACCGAGTTTATATGGAAATTATTGTAAATTGCTGCATTTCCGTGACAGTTCCACTATTGAATAATAAATTGAATTTTATAAATATTAGCCATAAATCACTAAAACCCAGTTAAGATTGCTATGAGCAAATAAAACGGGTTACTGTTTGCACGTTCACTAATAACTCTTTCGGGCGGTTGGTATAACGCTATATATTATTTTGTGTCCATTGACATCTGTCATTATTGCTGGTAAACAATAAATTAATATTATATAAAAGTTTAATAAAGATATGAAATTAATGGGCATTTCTATAAATGCACATGATTGTGTATCAAGCGACGTTTTTCAACACATTTACAATAATACATAAGCACAATATTTTGTAAAAAATGCTATGCTGAAATTTCTGCACTTTGTGTGAAATCGGCACGAGTGCGTAAAAAGAAAAAGAATCGCATATCGCATGCAATACACTGCTTTGCGAGTCTACAAGCGATGCGATAGGAACCAGTTTTCAAGCAAGTGCGTTGATATAAATTCTACATGGTGAATTGCACTATGCCTCAACGCTCAACTCCAATAAAGAAGCAACACTGTTCTAGGAACAATTTCCTTTTCACCTTATTACATTATTAAAATGAACGACCGCGTCGCCTTCTTGTTAGTACAAACTTGCAGTTAAAAACGGCGCAGTAGTGTCCTCTGCAGAGGCCTTTTAAGTCTCTATGGAATAGGATCACTCTAACTTAAAGATAAGTATTTTATGCACCATTATTTATTGATGACAATCATTGGGTCAAGTAATTAGATCTTTGGTACTTTTCGTCCGGTTAGTTAACCGAAATTCTTTTTTGGCAATGATAGAAAAAAAACCATGTCATCGCCTTAATGAACTCGTCACATTTCTGCTGGAGAGCAATTCACAGATATCCTTCCTCAGGTTTGTGTAATTACTCGAGTACAACACAGTTTCGGCGTTTTATTGATTGCTTCATCATTAAAAGCAATCCTTAGAATTCCACCTCTTCTTGAAAGTTTTATTAGGATTAATAGTGATACAACACTAGCTCCAAATTAGGATTACTATTGAGCGTGCAGGTTTAATGTCATACTGGAATCTAATCTAATATTTGTGTTGATTTTGAGAGAGTTTAACCCCAGTTTCATTTTTAGGTTATGCGGTCGAACAGTTTTTATGTTTTATTGCTTCTTCTTTTCAACTGACTTCAGAAAGGAGATATGTTTTTTACGCAATTACTTCGCCAATTATGAACCGATTTTGATTAGTGTTTTTATTTGAAAGCTTGTGCTTCTCATGTTGGTCCACTTATATTCGATCAAGATTTGACGAATAATTTATCCTTATCAATCGTATTTTCATGGTAATTATGAGGTACCAAAACTTAAAAGAGAAAAGTATGCTTTTTAAAAAAATAATTAAACCAACTGCCAAAACAAAACGACTTCCGAAAAAAAAGTTCCACGCTATGTAGGGCATAGCGTGGAACTTTTTTTTCGGAAGTCGGAAAAGACACCGACTTCAGAAAATAAAATAATTGTTTATTTTGTGCTATTTTCGAGTTGATGGTGTACTTTTTAGATAGTTAGTTCGAGCCCATTAGACGGCCACGTTAGTTGTAGCGTTAGCGGCTTTGATATTTAGTTATTCCAATAACTAAAAACAATTCAAACTGAAAGGCCCTGAGATTTTCATTTTTCTTACTGATTTTTTTTACATACTGAAACTCAATTATTTTTCCCATGGGGATAGGTAGAAACTACAGAACGATCCAATACTCCTTTTGTTTCATTAATATTCATACATCTAGTCATACACGACTGAGTGACGTGTATGACGATACACAAACGGTTATGAATACTGCGCACCTGGCCTTTCTGCAGAACATTACCTACCAATAGGATATGTCATTCTAGGGCGTCCCCTCCAGATGTTTTTACTCCCGTGTGCTTTTGGTTAGTCGCCTTTCATTCATCCTCTCAATATGGCCAAACTATCTAAGCGTACCCTTCTCAATTGTTGACCAAAATATAAAGCGTAGATATGATTGTGGTTTAAGATACGTAGTCAATACTTATATAAACTACACCAGCATCGACTAATCTACTCATAGATGTCACCTGACAGTATATGCCTATGATCATCTCTATAGCAAGAACTCAGTCAATTGCTTCATGTGCTAACGTAGACGAGACGGCAGACGTATCATTACTCAATTTAACTGTCCATCTCGGTATAAAGGTCGCGAGTTTGTATGTTTGATTTGAATTTCAAAATTAATGTCAATTTCGCTACAAGAATGTATGCAGTGGAAAAGGTTTCAATGCAGTCATCGTGAAGGACCTAAACATGTAAGCATTTTCTTTTATTGTTAATTTGTTAGCCGTCTCAGAAACAAGCGTTGTTCTTTGCATAAGAGTTCAAAGTGCTATGTTTTACCTTCTTATTCAAAAGTCTGCAAAATATTTCATGGATTACTTTACAAGTGAGGTTTGAGTAATCTATCTATCTTTTTAATTATGAGTTTATCTTTTTGATTTGCACCTTTGCGAATTGTAGGTTACGTTAGTTTTAGAGGACAACCTTTTGATGACTTTTGGTAAGACAAAAACCTGCTAAATACTCGTAGTTCCTCAAATTATAACATCAGTACCAGATTTTGATATTGTTTTCCTTATAATTATCATATTTACGTGCCGATCAATTACCTGATTCTCAAACATTGACGTGCAAACATTAAGTTTCAATTACTTTTTCGTATACATGTTAATTAACGTCCCCCCTCCCTCCGCCGCAGGGGGTGTCGTGGGCGGGGCGAGACATGCGCTCGCGCCGTTCCGTGAATCGCACAAGGTCGTCTGACCTACTGATATAATTTCTTTGCTGTGTTGTCCGTCTGCCTGCCAGTGTGTTACGTCTGTGGTCAAGACTCTTTGTAAAGGACTTGTTAAGCTATTGGTCGGCGCGCGCACACTTAGGTAACGTTATGTGTGTTTGGAGTCAAAAGGGGAAGAAGAGTGCTTGAAGCGGGATATCTGTTTAGAACTATGTGTAAATAAGGATCATGTATGTGTATGTGAGCCAGTATGTATTTAAGCCGAAGTGCATTGTATTTGGTTTCCTCTGTCTGCATTTGTATGTGTGTGTTGTCTGGAGAACCGCTAAGGAAATGTATGAACATGAATGTTGCCTAATTTTCCGTTGGCTGCTCTCAGGTAATAGGCGTTATATGGTTCTAGATCGCAGCATCGCTACGGGATCTTAGGATTATTTAGTTTTTTGTCGAATGCGTTCTGAGGTCGTGTGAAGCGACGTCAAAGTTTTTCAGTTCCTATAAGGTTACGAATGGGTTCGCTCTCAAGGCTAAAATGTTTGTTTATTTTTTGTTTCCAATGCATTTATTCTCCGATTTAATTGGGAGGTCTAACTAGTAATCTAATAAGGGCATTGTTCTATTAATCATGTTAGCCATCTACATTTTCTGGGAAGAGGCTTTGAGCTATTTCTAAGACGAACGTTCCGTAAATAGCAGGCCCGAACTTCAAGCACATAATAACCCAATTAGATAGCCGATACTTTGTCAAAGTTTTTCTCCGTCTTACGTAAGAATATCGTACATAACTGTGCCGGGAATCGAAGGCGCATACCTCGGCACCGCCGCTCGCGAATAATTCAGTAGTTTCTGAGAAGCCGTGGCGGCGGCGTAATAAATTTAGAGTTTCGGACCCCTCATTATGCGGTACAGCCTACATTCCGAAGGCATACAGTTTGCCGAATAAAAAGTTACGAATCGGACTATTGTTTTAGGCACTGGACTGGAAGGGGAATAGAGAGGACTTTGTGTACTTGTGAATTATAATTTTTGTGTACTCGTGCCAGCTTCTGCACTTTTAAGAGACTGTTTAAATCTTGAAATTATATTGACTTTATGACAAATTTAGAAAAGGATTGATGTTCCCATCATGCATCACTTTTTAGCACAAATAAACCTTAGTTGCTTTCGGTTAATTATTTGGCGCATATTGAACAGCCTCTTATAATCTGTTATGTTGAGTCACGAAGTATTTCTTCCACAGCTATTAATGTCTAACAAATTTTCTTCTTATGCAAAATTTCTAAACTACTTACGTGCACAAATCGAAGCACAAGAGGACGCTTTACTCATTTACTGCAATGCTGAAAGCACACTCGTCGTGGAGATCCTCTGGAAGGACCGGCAACCTGACCATTCATACAGTATCAGTGCTACGAACGGTCAGCTTGTCAATCCCTCTGACGGATAATCGTCGGTAGCTTCGCAACAGGCAACAAGTGCCAGCAACCCATCGTGGAGCTTCGGAAAAGTAACCGTTGTGGCCGCTTTCTGTTCAACTCACTTTAGACGTTTTTTTGTGACACTTTTCATGCTTCTCTCCTCTCCGTTTTAAAGCGGCTTTTAGATTTAAATTCGAGGTTCTAAAATGTGTCATTATGTCCTGTGATCCTGTTCCTTTGCCTGTGTTGATTATGCCACCGGTTTTTAAAAGAATCTTAAGATTGGATTTAGAATTAATTATAACGGTTGATTATATAGGTATTGGTATAGGTACTCATAACTATTGTGCAATAGCTTTATTGATTTAGAAGATTGTAAATAACAGTTACTAGGGCATTTTAATATCGCTTTGCCATAAACATTCGCCATTGCGCGTTCACTTTCATTGCGAAATCAGTCAAGCGGTTCTTATTAAGGCATTGACTGTGAGATACTTAAATGTCCGGTCAATCAAGGTTTTGTGAAATTCTTATACCATACTGTAACTACGAGTATAATGTGCATTTTAATAGTTTTTAAGTCACTTGTACATTGTCTGCCTATTCTACACCTTCCCAACTCTCTATTCATACATTTTACCTTCTCTAAAGATAGCAAGCCCTTCTAAATAAGACGCGGAAACAAAGCGTTTGAAATGGACACTGGAGACACAACAAAACGACTCGAGCATTATTCCAGGCATTTTTCTAAGTCAATTAAATTCGACCCAAGATGGCGACCAGGCAACTGTTGATTTTTTGGCGAATGAGGTGCCTACAACAGTTATTGGGAGAAGCGAATACATAAATAAGGAGTTCGGGTTAGAGCCGCATTTATGATATGTGCCTATGTTTAAGATCTTATCTGTGTATTTATAATTGATTAAGATTTAATTAGTCGTTAAATATTAAATACCACAGTTGATACGTGAACGAAATTATGAAGACGTTTATAATGATTGTGAAAGATTCTTTCGATTGCATACGAAGACGCCATAATTTTTAATACGATCATAAAATCTTTAATAACTATACCTAGTAAAAAGTTAAATTACAATTGCCTAATGTTACTTGCAACTTGTTTTATTTATTCCATCTGTAAGATGTCTTGAGAAATAATGTTTATGAAATTTTGAGTATCTAAGAATGTTTATCAGACCCGCTAAGTGCGCCGTGTGATGTGAACTGTATTGTTGCTGTTCGTAACTTTTTATTCTGGAAACTGGTCGTTGCATTTTAGTCAAACGTACAAATTTGAAAATTTGTTAAAAAAAACTTTCAAGCTAAATCTATTCTTCTATTGCCATGAACGATAATAGTCTCATCTGCCCTAAATGTCTAACAGTTATTATAATACTATGTAGCGGGATATTCGCAATTCCTTATCCAAAAGAAATACTTGTTCGGATAATCGCAGAGCCAAAACGGGCTCACATTGTTTTCTATTTCGGAGTTTTTGTGCAAAAAATATTTAATTATTCTAATGGTTTGAAAGCAAAAAGTTTAAATCGCAGTAATTTGAAGTGGGAAATTTTGAACATGGAGTGAACGTTTTGGCTGTATGTAATGCGTCATGCCTGCGCTGAATAAAAAAACAAAAGGTTTTTTTTTATTCTGCTTAGGCATGAGAAATTTGTAGGGTCTCGTTGTCTGAGTCATGATCTTGTACAAATCTGCTTGAGATCGCTTTTGGGTTCAATGATGGAAGTCTCTTAGATCATCGGCTTTTGAAGTTAGGCTAGGTACCTACTTATAATATTGAAAGCGATCAGTAAGTATACATTTTAGATGAAAATTTTTCCTTAATTAAAGTCTCGCCATAAAAAAATATATGGTCCTTTCAGTACACCGTGTGATGAGTTTATTGCACTTTCTTTTTCATTGAGATCTACAGGCGGTTACGGAGAGGTGTGATCATATTTTAAATAACTGCTTCTGCCGATCTAAATGGAAAACTTTATCCAAAAAAGTTAAAGTCAATCCTCCAAAAAAAGTATTGTACCATACAAATTTTGATGTGGAGAATATAAAAAAGCCGCCACACCCTGTACATACGATAATTTGAAAGCGCATGCAAATATTTTGGTTGAATAAATGCTTCGAGTTCGATTTTGACGATACTGGAGGTAGTCATAGAATAATAAGTTGTGTCCGAATTCATGCTCAGGATTCAGGCTTTTGGGTTTAAGTTAGGTTATCAGAGAACATCTTGAAAGTATTTTTATTTTCTCAATCAATACACATCAGTTTCACCCACAAAACTAGTTATCTCCTACATACCCGTAAATAACTGAAGTACAGTCGTAGTTCCAAATAAATATAAAATGTAAACAGCTCATCGGGCGCGCCATAAAGGTGCCCACACACGGGCTAATGAGCCCCCGCAGATTTATGGGCCATAAATAATGTTACTTACGCGTAATGACCATATGGCTGTACATCCAGGCTAGGCGGATAGTTTAGACATGGACCACTATTGGATTCTTTTATGGTTCTTTTTACAAACGTTTTTGGGGAACCCCACAAAAGTTTATGCTCGTTTTCAGTAATACCATTTGACACCTATATCGTGCTGTTGAATTTTCAACGCCATAAAGATCCAAAAGACTCATCGAGTATTTCAGGACATCACCAAACAGTTAGTCGACTCATGTGACCAGAGGGCTTGAATTTTCTTCAGCCAACAACCCTATCATTTCAGTGATTCCACCTCACAATAACATTAAATTATACCATTTAGATAGGTTCCCTACCCTATTTTCGGCAGCCAGTTTAGACAACACGAAATCACCTTGAGTATTTGTAATCTAAACAAGGTAGACTTGCTTCTCTCTTGCAGACATTGTTCAAATTTGAGCAGCTAGAATCCATATTAATGAAATGTTCCATCAATTCATCATTCATGAAAGAATCCGTGGAAAAGCAAAAGATGTTGGTAATAGAAGTTGGTTTTGTTTGAATCATTGAATTGGTCAACTTTACTTATGTACTGCGTTTTTAACCTCATACTGTGATTCCATAGTTCCGAAATATTAACTTCAGTTTTCATGTCTCCGTGTCAGTCAGTCAGTTTGATTGGTTCATGATACTGACCGAACCGTTCATCTAACTAAATCTAAACGTTTTGGACCAAATCCAAAGTTTGTTCAGTCGAACTTCTGTAGGTACGCGTTAAGTTTGCTAATTACAATTATACGATTATTTTGCGTCTGCGCAGGTAACTAAACTAATTATTAAGATGTGGTACTCGGATTGTTAAGAAGAATTTATCGTTATTCATATAATATCAGTCAGGACTTTTTATTTCTTTTGGGTAGCAATGAGCTTTATAGTTGTACTAGCTGTCACACGCGGTTTCGCTCCCGTCAACTGGCTACCTACCTACCCTACCCTACCTACGCTACATACATGAATGTTGCGTAACTTTAACCACTTACACAGCGCACGCGACGAAAGCTCTCAAAAAGGAATATTTTGCCCGTTTTTGCGACATTTTTCATTTATGCTCCGCACCTATTGGCCGTAGCGTGATGGCCGTAGCGTGATGTTATACAGCCTATAACCTTCCTCGATAAATGGACTATCCAACACAAAAATATTTTTCAATTCTAACCAGTAGTTCCTGAGATTAGTGCGTTCAAACAAACAAACAAACTCTTCAGCTTTATAATATTAAAATAGATTGTATTCATTTATGAATCTCTTTGAATAAACGGAGTGTTAAAGGTTAAGCTGACTATCACAATGCATTGTATATAGAAAAAACACAGATTCCGTATAAAAAAGTAACATTTTGTTTATACTTAACTCACATGGAATACTTTTCTTATAAAAAAATTGGTCAACAGTTGTTAGTTTCAATCATATTTTGACATGACAGCTGGTGTTTAGCCATTCGCCATCACTTTTGACCGCTTGCCCCCCAGTTGCAGCTATCGATAATACACGATAACATCTCCTAATTTACCGACAGGATATAAACGTTTCACATTGAATTAGGTTCTAAAGCGTCTGCACGGGTCGGTTTTCAAGGTTAGGTTAGCCGTAACGCTTGCCTAGGTTGTCTGAGGATCCTCGAAAAGTCCTCAGTGCCTCGAAAAACACGTTAAGCCGTTGGTCCCGGTTGTCATTTGAAAATCTTTGATAGTCGTTACGGGTAGTCAGAAGACTGAGATCTGACACCAATCTTGCCATGGGGTATCGTGTTAGTAAGTATCTATTTATTTCTCAGTATTTGGTACATTGAGCTCTTACATTAAACATTGTTGCATACATACTACTGTTGCTGATGTAGGAATATTAAATAATGAGCTAGGTACACGCAAATCAAAACTAGGTATACATTATAAGAATATTATTATAAAGTTATGAAATTTTGTATTAAGTTTATGAATTTATAATTTTAATTATAAAATTAACAGACTGGTTAAGATTCATCAAAAATGCATTATTTATTATGTAAAATATTAATAGTCAAATCATAAAATATAAATCATAATGTCGATAAAAAAAAATTACAAAAAAATACTACCGACTTCCAAATAAAAAAAACAACAAAGTGAAAAATAACTTTGTATTTGGAAGTCAGTGTCTTTCATAAGTACCAATTTATTGCGTTATGGACACCGACTTCCAAAAATAAAGTTATTTTTCACTTTGTAGTTTTTTTATTTAGAAGTCGGTAGTATTTTTTTGTAAAAAGTTTATTTTTCACTCTTTAGTTGTACCTGCCTAATAGGCAAGTTGTTTAGTAAGTTACTTTAAAACCAGAATAGATAACCCGAATCAATATCATGAAACTTGAACATAACCAGTAAAATAAGAGAATTGCGTACTCCTTAAGAGCGTACTGGCGTGATGTTATGTTATGAAATGGTATATTCAATAAACAGACATGCAATTGCAGCAATTCCGAGAGATTTGCCGTTATTTATTGAAGAGTTCTGTTGTATATCTTCGAAGTTCTTCATCAGATCTTCATCAAATTAAAATGGGACCAATTTCGGCACATATTCTTTCAAACAAAAAAAGAATTTTCAAAATCGGTCCTTAATTGACGGGGATATCGGTGAACATACACCAAAAAAAAAAACATGCAAAATATAAATCACAACTGACCCCCGCGGCTTCGCTCCCGTCAACTGGCTATCTACCTACCTATCACCTACCTTTCTACCCTACCTACCTACCCTACCTTCCTACCAACGACGATATAACCACTTGACGGCGCATACAGTGCCCCGACGCTCGAAAACTATTAGTATTTTGTCGCCTATGTAAAGGCTTCGGTACTAGTAACCATTTCAGTTGTGTCCAGTTATTAGACCTGTATGCACGCTAAATAAATACACATTGTTTTTATCTTTTTATTGCAATTATAACGCATCAAAATGCCCTCATGCGCGGTAAAGGGGTATGGGAAACATGCCAAGACATCTAGTTACAAAAAGGATGGCATAACTTTTCATCGGTTAGTAAACAGTACGAAAATTATTTTTGATTTTATCAGATTATGAGACACCGCAGGGATCTACTTAAAATGGTGGATGGGGTAAACGAGCACACTTTTGATTCCCGCGTTGATGTCTTTTGGAAAAGTCTCGCTCTTTCACTAGACAATTCTAATGCTTCTATCCCTTTCTCTCCCTTTGTATTTTTATCGTAAATATCTGTGCTGTTACTTTTAATAGCTGAAGTCGATATCGATAATAATAAAATTAAACTTAATAAAAAATGTATTGAAAAATCTATCTGCTTTTAACCGACTTAAAAAAGGAGGGGGTTCTCAGTTCGTCGAATTTTTTCTTATATATTATGTTCCCGGATTACTCGTGGACGGCTTGACCGATTTGGAAAAATACTTTTTGTTCCTCTATGTCCCCGACATACATATTTATTTTTGTAATTGATTGATTTTGATTAAATAATATTTGTATGATTTTAATTGAGTATTTTTAATAATGTTAAAATCCATTTTATCGATATTGACAATTTTCTCTTAATCGAGTTGATCAACCCTAACGATAGCCATACCTACGCATCTTACTTTGAACTGACCAATTGCAGCCGCGCGTTCTTCCTCGTCCCCCGGCCCGCGGTAGTGAGTCGTGTGCTTAGAAGAAATCGGCCTATAAGCTCTCTAGTGGTTATATTCTCTTTGCTTCCTACCCACCTACCTAAACACCTACCTACCCACCAATCTTGCCACTATCAACTAATGAATTTTATAGGCAAAATTTTGATACTTTGGGTTACATTATTGCAATTTTCATAAGGATCTCTAATTTTTTTGATTTTTTTTTATAGCCTGTGTTACTCGGGAATAAATAAGCTTTCCATAGGAGAAATAATTTTTAAAATCGGTGCAGTAGTTTCGGAGCCTATTCGGTACAAACAAACAAACAAACAAAAAAACCTTTCCACTTAATAATATTGGTATAGTTAACATCAAAATAAAAATTACAATTTCTAAGAATTCTCAAAGTATTAATGTCATTATTAAGATCTTAATAACAATATCAAAAAGTATGATTTAAAAATTAATTGACCAGTTCCTGAGTTGTGGAGGATAGATAGGCAGTCGCTCCATGTTAAATACATCAAGCTATATCCGGTTAGTCGAAGTCAACCCCTAAATAGTTACGAAAAGGCCGATGGAGTTTGGACAGATGCAGTCACTATTTTTGGTCTCAAAAACAAAATTAATTGCATCGCAATCCTTCTTAGAATTACCATTTTAACCTTTAATCCAGCTGATAATTTACAAGATACAGTAAATTTTGCCATTTATTTCGCGTCTCTTTGCACTTGGTTTTTATAACATACTTTTATTACTGTCTGCATCGTCGTAAACAGGATTTATTGGTATCTACTAATAATTTAGTTAGGTTTTTATTTTTATAGTATATCTTCGTTTTTTTTTTTTGTTTGCATGTTTCGATGCTGTAAATTTGCTGTTCGATTTATTGATTGCTTACACACAGACGTAATGACGGGTGGTCTTTAGTTATAAGTCGGCCTTTCTCTTCTGAAAAAAAGCCGACTACACACAATTTATAAGGAGAGCTTCAAGGTTAGCGATATCTATTAGTTATTGACGGAAAGTTCATTTGAATAAATTGAGGATGTCACTGCGCAAATCGGATGCCTAGCACCACTAGCACACAGGACATAACAAAATGGCAAGTTACTTTGATGTGATAATGAAGATGACGTCTAAACGACGCAAGTGCCCAAAGTATCTACACAAGAATTAACCTAAAGATAAATCAATTTCAACTTGAAACGGTCAATCACTATAATATAGGTACTTACTATATTTAAATTCCTCTTAGCAACAGACCCCATAACTCAAATCTACCTACCGTACTACCAAAACCATTCACCAATCCACGATACCCAAATAAGACATCACAATACAACATGGCGATTCAAAACAAAATCATTAGAATCGAGGAAACGTTTGTCAAAATACGAGTGAGTCAGAATCGTTCGCACTTGGACAAGAATCGTAAAGTTATTGATCGCGAGTTCGAAGACCCGCTATAAACAGACTTACATAGTAATTCGTAGGATAATTACTTTTAATTGGATACGAGTGTTTTGGACAAGGATTTGATTTTATTTGTGATTGCAGATAAATAAACTACTTATTCCGCAATGGTTCATCAGTGCAGAATAATTAGTTTGCTGGACATTGGTCTATTTCATGATTTCAAGAAACGTTAGGTCCTTAACAATAACCGGTTCATATTATTATGAACATATATTTGGGGCGCACGGTTAGCGCAGTGGTTGAGCGATTGACTGCTGCGCTGCGTGTCGCGGGTTCGATTCCCGCACGGAACAAATATTTGTATGACCTACAATTAGTTGTTCCGGTTCTGGGTGTTGTGTATGTGAGTTTATATGTTTGTAAACGCACCCACGATACAGGAAGAAATTCCTAGTGTGGGGCACCGCATATTAAATAAATAAAAAAATGCTTTCCTTATAACTAACCGACTTCAAAAAAGGAGGTCCTTAATTCGACTGAATGTTTCTTTTTTGCATATCTGTACAGCGATATCTTCGCCAATTGTTAAACGATTTGAAATTTCTCTTTTGTTTGAAAGAGTATGTGCCCGAATTGGTCCCATTTTAATTTGCTGAAGAACTTCGTAGATATTCAAAGGAACTCTTCAATAAATGACTGGAAATCGCCCGCAATTGGCGCATTGGGGGTCGTAGACGTTATTTTCTGTATGTGTATCCTCATTTTTATTTTATCTAAACTCAGAATCCACCAACACTAAAAGCTTCAAAATCACTTGATATTAAAAACCCAACATGCTCTTTTTTTTTCTAAACGTGTGACATTTTTGACCGCAGTCTGCACACCGCGCACATGCGCGTAATTGCACCGACACATTAACTTTGAGCCTTTGAAGTTAATTGGATCCAAGCTAAGTCGCCATTTTAATGAACACGCTATTTATACTCTGTGGCACTTCTGGACGCCATAGCTCTATGTACGCTGTAAGAGTTTACGTGTTTATTTTTAGATTAAAATACTGAGGGTAGACTTGACGGTACCATGAGCCATCGACACTTTAAACTTGTGGATAAATGAATTAAAATATAGGTAACTTAGGCTCAAGTTTCAGGAACGAAAATTATTGCAAAATTGATGTGGAATATTTTCAAACAAGCATTATCTGCTGTGATTACTTGAATGAACTTTTGCGTTCGCGTTTGATTTGTGTCGACTCGATCATTTTAACCCAGAATTTGGATTTTATATGCTACGCACATGATTATAGATAAGTTACTGAAGTAATTACTGAGGTGATATTGTAAAACACCAATTATTATTATATTGATACGTGGAATCGCTAGTTCTTTGGTTTATGAAAAGTGTAGTGAGAGAGTATTTTAATGGTTCAAAAGACCAGAGATGCACAGGAAAAAACACTTTTCTGACAGAATAAATTATTTGTGTTTCTTTATTTTCTTATTTAAGTCATAATACAAAATTCCATATAAAACAATAGCCTGGTCAGAGCATGGCATTTATTATTATCCAAATAACACAAATTTACTCGTACGTTAACATAAGTAAACAATAAAACAAAACATGTAATTCATTTTATAGCAGCTTCGTTAATAATTTTATCTATTTGACGTGGGAGCAGTCGCGGGCCCGACATATGTGCTAATATTATCCCTAATGGGGTAGGTAGAGCTTACCAAGTGTGGGTAGATATATCTCGAGAAGTGTTTGAAAAAGTGCTAATCTAAGTGACAATGATTTTTGCTTCAAATATCTATTATGCCGGATGTATCTATTACTTGTTTTTTTTATCTAGTCTTCTAAAACATAACACGATAAAGGATAATAGTCATGATTCACAGTGACGATTATTTTTGTCCTACAATGAAATTTATAGTTATTGAAATGTTTGTTTGTAAGATTTTTCATTTAAGTAATGACTAATCCATATTTTTTTTGACGCTTAAATGTTTCTTACTTGTAAGCAAAGTTTAATGTTTACGCAGTAATTAATACCGATAAGTAAAAAAAAAACCTGTGGCTTAAAAATAACCTTATTGGATAAATTATTTTCGCCACGGCATGACATATGTTTGCACAATTTTAGTATTGTAGCAAGCTTGAGGGTTAAAAATCCTAAATTTCCGTCTATAACACGCTATGTGATCGTGTTCATGCAGATTTCATCCTAAAAGAAAGTATAATTCATTTTGGCTTGTTTAACTCTTACATGAGATCAATCCAGTCAACCTGAACTTCCACTTCACAAATAAAAACACAAAAAAATTTAACCCAGTTTTCCACGATAACATCCGAAACCCGTCTTCTCTACAAAAAGGTATACGTATATCGGTTTGTGCGTAGCCTGCGCCCGCGCCGATCCCAGGATCCCGCTACGCAACGGGATCCTGCGTGAACCAGTTCCCCTGTTTTTTGTCCATGGAAAGCTTTTCTTTGGCTCTTTGAACGGTAGTGGGCAGATAATGGCAAGGTGCGTGCCGGTGCGTGTATACAGTGTGTCGACGGCTTTATATTTATGCTAATGTTCTATTTTTGAATTGCGTTTTGATTGTGTTTTGTTTTTTTTTGGTACCGTACTTGTTGGTTTGTTGTTGTTTTTTTTTTGTTTCTGGTGTAATATAATAGGGGTTTAAAAAGTGTTAAGGTGACAGGCCACCCAAGAAAGAATAAGTCTGGGGAGTGAACTTTCCATGCTTGAGATACACAAACAGGTGCTGTGAGATTTTAGAAATTGAAGATTTAGATCTCCAAAATCTTTAGCATTTCAAATTAACCATAGCATAAACATAAAATCACGTCGGTGTTAGATAGAGGTTTTCCTAGTACATAATAGCTAATTTTCGAGTTATATTTAACTCCCATTTCCCAGGAGACGAGCCTATGGCCATAAACAGGGTACAATTCCAGACAACGAAGTGCTATCTAACCTTTCATAGACTATTAATTCTTAATAAATTATTTTATCATCCTTCCTTTTGTAATTAGTTCACAATAACAACAACCAATTAAAATCGAATAGCTTGTCTATTTGTAATAAAATCTCTCCATTCTTTCCCATAGACAGTCCATAAAACAATAATAAACTTAAACAAGTTATTTTTGGCATAATGACCGTTACTGTCTAAAGCGGTGGTCTATGGTCTAGTCTAGAGTGTCTAGACCACAGAGACCATAAATATCTTCACCGTCATTTATTTTATATTACAACAATATAAATAAATGAAGGCTCCATTCAAAATCAAACCGAATTTATTTATGTTAAATATTGTATTTTATTCATATTGTAATTTTTGCCTGTGTTTTGTTGGCAGGTGCGTTCGACGCGTAGGATATCTAAACTAATATTATAAACAAGCAAAACTGTTTGTTTGTTTGTAAAAGGTAATCTCTGGATTTCTTGATCCGATTACGATCATTCTTTCACGGATATAAAGCTACAGTTATATAACGAAAATTATCGCAAAAATGATGTTACAAATTATCAAACGCTGCTGTGGTTGGTTTAATGAACTTTCTACAGCCAATAGCATCAGATAAATTGAGTATAATTTGTGACGAGTCGATCATTTCTTTCTATAAGCCAAGCATAAGCGTCTGAAACTACTTTTCCCCGGAAAACGCACGACTTCTGTGGCACGGGAGCGAAGCCGCGGAAAAAGCTTGTTTCTAATAAAAAATAAACAAGATTTACCTCAAGATGTGTGAGTTTCGCCTTACATGAATAATTCAAGAGATCTATTGAAACCAATTGATGGGTTGGCCAGTGTTGGATGTTGGCCGTCTGCGTGCGGCCAACAGCCAAGGTGTGTGTGACCAACGTCTGGGTGTAGAGGACATAAAACTCGTAAAAGTAGAGCATTTGATGAGTAGTTTAGCAATACTGTTTTGCAAGACAACTATCACTAGACTATCGATTGCATAAAAAGTCTTCTTTTTAAAGAAGACTTTAATACTTAATTTATTTTGTAATCGTTCAAGTATTTGTGATTTATGAAATTGCTGTGATGCATACGGCAAATATTTGCACCTGTGGTTGCAAAATCTGAGGGTCGTGATATATTTCACGTTTGCTTCTTTGTAGGTAGGTCTTAGTAGTAACGTTTCTGTAGTAGATAACCCATCCTCTGAGAGCGCATTATTTTCACATCCCACTTAAGACTCTAAAGGAGGGTGGCATAAGACAAAAATCCAGTGTATGAAAAATAATAGAAAATAAAAAAATAGTTCTATCGTCGCATAGATTACGTTCGAGCGATTGAAATAATAGAACTCATACTAGGACTCCCTGTGTTTGCAGTTTAAATTAAGATTTAAGCTTAAAATTGGTCTAATGTCACAAAACAGCCTTCTGAAATCAAAAACTTGAAGTGTCCATATTGCCCAATATTGGCCCCATCCATACGTCACGGAGATGTTCAAATTAAATAAATAATCGCAGCACAATAGAAAGTCGCACAGAACAGGAAACGTATTATAATATAAATAGTTCTATCACTGTGGCCGTAGTTTCGTACTGTTTTTTATTCAAATCAAGTAAATATGGGGCTAGGAAAACAGCGGCGTATAGCGTGTGTGTTTCGGAAGCGGCGAATTTTGTGAATTTAACTGCCTTCACGAGATAAATCTTAGTCTTAATCTAATCTGTTTCAGATTGCATTGCATCTATCCTAAATCATTGTGTTTAGTGAAGAATATCGTTAGACAGACAGTTTATCATCTCAGAATGTCTGCGGACCTTTTTTATTGTAGGCATTATGTTGGACTGTAATAGATTAAAACCCTACAGTTCCTACCGCTACCATAAGTTGGGGGCTCGGGATACAGACCTGACTTCAAACTGATGGCATCCTTCTGAATCCTATCTGAAAGTGTTCCTTCTGTAAGCTAGAATACCACGTGTACAAAGTACAAGTGGTATCATTTTATTCGCCACAGATTTTAATGAGCATTTGTCTTGCATCATATCCACCTTTATTCAAATTAACGTTCCTTTCATATTCTATACCACTCTAACAAAATTAAGTCATATTCTAACAGACCAACCATCGCCCTTCTACTGGCCCCAACGTAAACCTATCGCGACGATCACACTTATTGGTTTCACCGTTACACGGATTCGTAATTTATGAATTTTGGAAATCAATACCGATAATGGACGCCGTGTAAATTTCTTCTGTGACATTTATTTACTGTATGTAACATTTTAGTATAAGCAGATTAACTCTCTAGTGCGATGCGCAAACAGTTATGCAAGATCTTTTCGTAGCTTACTGTTAGATTTCTTGATTATTTAATCTTTTAAAGTTCTCTGGGTTTTTATAGGTTTTCGTAAATGAGGTTGATTGTATGCCCAATGCGGATATTAAAATAAATTATCGCGATATTCTTGATGGTTATGTTGTATTCAATTGTGTGCGCACCAGGGTTTCGTAAGCGTAGGTTTTAAAGTTATTTTTTACAAATTCGTATATTATTACGACTTTTGTAACTTGTTCCAAAAACCATTAATTTCTGTAATAGTACATTTTAACCTGCACTGGTATCGTGTGGTAGATTTCTTAGTATTGCGTAGATCTTTTGTATACATTTTAACCTTCATAAATATAATTTACTTTAATAGTTTTCAAAAAACATAATAACTGGATATTCTACGTTCTAATATCCAATTTGTAATTACAAACGTTATGGAGGAAAAAAAATATGCCTGTTATCCAGTGAAAAAAACCTTCCAAAATTAGCTTACTCTATCACGCTTCTTCAAGCCATATTCAAATAAAGCTTCTTCAAGCCATATCCAAGTAATGACGAATGTGGTGAGTGTCTTCCATTGCACTATTTGTTAACTACATTATCTTCATCGTGAAGCTTTTGTTTCAACATTATATGAAAACATAATTCAAAGTACTCGCTACACCTCACTTCTTATTCAAGATTACACCAGCTTTATTCGAAACATAAGCTTTAAGCACAGCTAATTGCGAAACACCATTACTTTAAGCTTTTTTATTATAGATATGTATGTATTTACGGCCGTAGTACGTGGCTAATCTCATGTGAAAGGCATTACACCATCTATTGCCTCGCTATGTCGGTTAAAGTCCGTTTATATGCGTGTTATATGGTTGTGTTAAAATTTTTATTGTTCATGTAGGTGTGATTGGGTACCTCTGATTTATATGTAAGGCTCGTACAGGTAGAATCGAACGGTTCCAAATTTTTCACAATAAGTTGGATGGTCTGACGAAATGAAAATAACGGGCTGCCAGTTCAGAAAATGTGGAGTTTATTTGAGTTCAATTTTTTAGTGCTTTACCATATTTTTAAATAAATATATAATTACTTTTTTGTAGCCGCCGAGCGATTCTCATTTTTGCTGCTCTGGACATTTGGCCTAGATCTGGCCCTGATCGAACCTACAGGCGAGGTGCTTTGAAACACTTCGCGAGTCACTGCGCGGTTGTGTGGCAGTGGCAAATAAATCCATGTAACAGCGAGGGTGAGAGGTAGGGTACTGCGCAGTGAAAAACGAACTTCACAGGCGTAAGTAACTTTGAATCGACATATACCTCTCTTGTACAAGCAAGACTTGTACGCTTAAAGATCTATAGGTCGTTTGTTAATGGTTTTTAGGGTAGTTTATTTATTTAGGATCACCAACGAAGACGACGACGAGTTTGCTTTGGGCTGAATGTAGCTGTTGGATTAGATTGATTCGGTTTTGGTTTGGTTGTCTTCGAAAATGTTATGTAATTTACGCCTAGTTGGTTAAAAAATGCTGGCTTATCGTCGTATGAGTCAGTAGTAAACAGTTACAAATTCTGGATCCGTAAAAAGATTCATGGATCTATTCTTAAATTCACAGCAAAATAAATTATACTTTCAAGCTCATTAATAAAGCTGTAACGTAACTCAAGGGTAACTCCAGTTTAGCAGCTTAGGAACGGCATTCGTCCCAGACAACAAACTTCTATGTATATAGGTTCCAGCTGTTCTCAAAATTATAATAGGATCATTTGGCGACCACATCCTATACGAAAACATAATACCAATCATCTGTATTCTAGATTCGCCAAAAACATATTTTTCCTTTAAAAATTATCATACTCACATTTTCAGCACCTGTCTTTCGACCCCTATTAAATAAAATGATTTAAAAACAAACAAGTGTAGCATCTGCTCCCGACACGTGCTCGCGCGGCGAAGGCTGCGCAGGAAGTGGGTCAGCGTGCCCTTGAATGTGCGCGGGCGCATGCGCGAGAAACAAAAAGACCGCAGACCGGCTGCGCCCGCGTTCCCCTGAGTGGCCTTGGCAATGGGCGTTGTGGAACAATTGCGAATTTTTTGATGGGTTGCCAGATGAACTGGGTTTCGGTTGAGTGTAATTATTTTTAGTTACAAAGTTTTGCAGTGGCACTTTTTGAAATTTATTTCTTGAAGGGTTAGTTTAAAAGTGACATGTAGCGCTTTTGTGACGAGGTTTAGGAAAGTAGATAAAGATGATTGGGGTCCAAAATGACTTAATATTGGTCCATTTTTCGGGTCACAAAGCTAGCTGGTGTTATCAAGATCACTGAGTGGCCATTTAGGTTTTCTCTAAAAGTTTCTGAATTTTACTGTCATAAAAATCGGAAAAACTTTTCCACTAAAATGTACCCAGAACTTTTCAACTCGCTTCGCAATCGTTCGTATTAGTTTAAGCAAAATTTATAGGCAAGTCAATTTCTGTGGCAATAAATATATTTTCGTTCTTTACTTTTTCGTTTTCTTTAGGAAATGTCTGTAAAATTCTCAAGACAATTCTTAAATCTCAGTCCTGGCAACACTGTCTCGCCGGGGGTCACCTTCCGGCGCGTCGCGGGCGCACGCGATAATTGTTATTATTACCGATCAAAGACTCGCCGGCGGCAGGTGAACTGGACTGGGCATTGTGGGCAGCTCTTGATTTTGCCCAGCTTTGATTTTTACTCGTATTGTATTGACAGTTGGCGGGAGTGAAAGTTGTTTGAAAGGAATAAAGGATTAGAGATGTGTGGGGTTTTCTTATGTAATCTATTATGGAGGTGGTCTAGTTAGAAATGCTTTGTTACTGTAATATCTATATACTGGCATATATTAACTTACATACATTGTTGAAGGTAGGGATTTCTGGGCCTCTGTTTTGGCTCTGTTGCTAGGTTCCGTAAGCAAGCTAGATGTTGCATTTTCGTTTGGCCCTTCAAGGTTTCTGGCTAGTTATGTGATTTTCTAACTTCACCGCTGTTCTTTGCTGATTAGTTTTATTACGGGATTTAAATCGATTGCATCGTTACTTCGGGACTCGTCAAACTTCATTGTATTGACGCTTTTTGTGGAAAATGCTTCTGGTTTTTGGCTTTCAGGAGTTGTAGTGGTAATAGTGTAGTTGCCTTGTACTTACCTAAAAAAACTAGGTATAGTACTAAACTAGGTATAAAAAATGCTAAATAATCACTTTAGGTATTTTATAAAATTGAAAATAGATATATATACTTCAATTTAATCATTTGTACTTTGCGAGGAGGTATGTTTGAAATTTTTTGAGAAAACACAAAAGTCGTTTGGAAAAAAATACGGCTCAAAAGATGAGGAAAAATTTAAATTTAGATTAGAAGTGTAAAGTTGAACTGTGAAGGTTAGTTAAGATTTTCCTGTACTGAGTAAGATCATGTTTCTTAACTACTTACAATCAGGATAAAGGTATTCTTTATAGTTGGATAACGTCAGGTTGTGATTTGAATAATTAATTCTAGTTAACAGACAAACCCTCAGAGAGAGACATAACCTTACAGAGAGGAAGCCTGTGTCCCAGCACCACGGAGCATTAAAACGCTGATGACGACTAACAGACAAACAGAATGGTTAAAATAAAATAATATGTATTTTTTGCATAAAAACTTAGTATGACTTCCAGTTAAGTTTTTAGGTAGTTAATGCGTTCAAAAACGAAGGTAGGTACTTAATAAAATCAAAACAAACACTAAAAAATAATCCGTCTAAAAATATTTACTCAGCAAAAAGAAACAAAACCCAATCAGTAACTTATCTGTCCCTAAACGGAACCACATTCCCACACACACTTAGCCATAACCAGCAAAAGTAATACATGTACTGGTAACATTTTTAAGCCCATACGGTGACGTCATGCCTTCAAAATATCCATTTGCGCGCGCATTTGATACTTCAAAGCGTATGAGCATTTTGAAAAAAGAACACGAATGCTTTTAATAAGTTAATCTTGAAGCTCTAATGAAACGTCAAGCTGCGACAAAGATGAAGTTCTGTACTTGCATTACAAACTTAACCCGCACTTTACAGACACTTTAATACTAAGCAAATAAGGGTGATTTTTGCGTGGTGTCGAGAATGTTTCATTTGGTTTAGGTGTGAAGGAAATAAACAATACGAGTGGAAAGATGGCGCGATAAGAGGTACCTGAGTGATCGTAGGGTTGTGCTTATGTGTTCCTCAGTGGAAAATGTTTCGGTAATGGATTTTTGTAACTTCTCCGGTTATGGATGATTCGGTAGAGGGTTGTATGATTGTGATCAGCAAGCCGTTTTCGATCCCTAACGGATTTTATTTTGAGGTAGATAGTTGGCGTTTCGAGACACGTTTTTATACTTGATCACGTCGATCAGTCTTTTGGGATCTTATTTTAATGATCATGGATGTTATATTTTTATTTATATGACGAGCATACATGAGGTTTCGTACCAAGACTCTGGTGGTGTGTGTATTTTTGCTACTTATTTCCAGTTATTTATTACTAATACTCAGTCTGCTCTCTGAATCCAGATTTCCTTTTCTTTGATTATTTTTTTCTGATTAAAACGTGGTTCCATTCTGCATGTGTCACCTGAGGCACCTGTTCCCAATCCGACTCGAAGGACCATATGTTGAGGTATGATGTCTAGCAGGCTAAGTTGCTTAATTATCAATGTTGGCTTTGCAAAGTTCAAATAGTGAAAAGACCAGATTCCAATTTAAAACTGTTTAGATGCGTTTCACTTTACCCCAGCCCTACACATCCGCGAATTTGAAGTGTGTTGAACGCAGCGAAATTGATATTATATTAAGATTCCGTGCATGCGCCGGCGTCACCCGACACCTTCGTCTGTTGCATTATGGGTTTGTTTGAAAGTTAACGCTTCTGCAATCATTAGGATTTAGCAGATAGATTAGATTTGAAATATGTTGAGGAGTATTGACTAGGATTCTTGTTGTATGATTATTTATTAATTAATTAAAACTGCATGCAACATAAAGGTACTAAGGCATGCTCTTATTTTCATATACGCATGCCTTAGGTATTCTCTACCAGTCCATTATATAAGCTAATTTACTGCACAAATTAAAATCGTAAGTCATTCAGGCAGCTAGGTATAGAACTATAGGTAGGTAGGTAAGTACATTTTGGCTTTCATAAATAAATTCTGTGAAAACGGCATTCTTTCTTCAGTGGGTCAGCAATTCAGCATCCAATATTTTTGGGTATATTCGTTATCAATACGTTCAGCAAACTGACCGATCAGTCGTAGCACTATTGTTTGAATTTATTGCAAACATCACAACGTGCTACATCACATCGCCAATACGTTTGACAATGTAAATTTGAACACAGAATCCAATTTTTTGTACCACCATACCTAATAAACCCATATAACACTTCCAACCTTAGTAAACCGTAACCACACCTAACTAAACATCTCGGCATCGAGACCTCGGCTTCGGGCCGAGATTCTCACGTTTACCTCACCCTTCATAAATTATAGTATGCCGCGATAAGTTAACAATACGACAATGCGTTGCGAAGTGGAATCCACCTGACGGTATCCAACCCCTCCCCCCGCCCGCTCGCTGGGGTACACCCCCGGCCACCCCCGAGACGGGACACAAAAAATAATATCATATCTCGTTACTGGATCTACCTTTTGTTGAGGTTTAGAGAAAGAAGGTTAGATTGGATGCGGTATCAAAATTATGTGTGAAATCAGCAGGTATTGAATGAGCTTTTAAATTATTTTTGCAACGTGTTTAGTTTTTTCTTTACTTTGTTGACCAGAACCATCTAAATGATATTTAGTGCAGAATCCGCACCTATCTACCTATTTATTTTTTTGAGGACCATTCGTAAAACAAAGCTTCGATTCATAAGATGAATTGAACTTACAGTAGAGCTCAAATCTTCCCGCCCTACATAAAAATGGCAAAACCAAATAAAAAGCAAAGTTTTGCCAAAGTTTAAGTAATTGCCTACCTAGTCGAAAGCTCTTGCACACTTTAAAATTATTTTGCTATGACAATGCCACGTCCACATATTACCACATCTTCGTTCCACACAACAATAATATACCTGTATGCACTTTCGTTTTTATAAAACCCTCTGTATCCACTTTAAATTGGACATCACGGACCTTTTTTTTAGCTCATATTCCATTTATCTCTAAAGTCATGATTCGTTGCATTGTCCTCGGCGTAAATACGGTAAAAAAAAACTATGGTTGATACTCGTAGTGGCGTAAAAAAACGTTCGAAATTAAAAATGGAATAGGTTTTGATTTGTGACGTGAAGTCGAATTGTGTTTTTTTTCGGCGGCAACGATTTGCGTGGATTTTTTGAATTTCGAAGCGTAAATGCGTGATTGCTTTTTTAGTGTGGCGGGATGTCATTGATTTTTTTTTTCGGGCGATATGCTTTTATGATGCTTGTAGTAATAAATTTGTGTTTTTATCACAAAATCGAGGTGAAAATCTTTTAAGTAATTATACAGAAAACAATTATTGGACCCTGCTAACTTTTTTCTTACTAGCAACAAAACTAGCTTTGTTTTATCAAATTTTATTTTCGAATGACTAGTTTAAAGATTCCAATTCTTTTTCAGCTTATTCAATTTATTTTACAAGATTTGTAAAACCATGACAGATACAATCTATAATCGACTCCGGTTAAATCTTATGTAAATAAATTGGCTTTAATACAAATGATCCGCCACAGGCACTTCGGGTAGCCAATTTGATATGTCACATTCCTTAAACCTCGGTATAAAGCCTTTTTACCTTATTAAATTAGTATCACTTATTAAACTTATTTTTAAAATGCTGGGTCATTTTAAAAATAAGTTTAATATGTACCGGGTTTCGTACCTGGATAGCATCCCAAGTTAACTTCCGATGCAGAATAACTCTTTAACTTTTAAAACTTATTGTCCATTGTGGATCATCTTTTTGAAAACCCATTGTTGCATCATAAATCTTTCTAATCCCTTAATCATAAATTAGATAACAAAAGCGCGAAATTACTAAGTAATGTAAAATGCAATTTTGGGTACCTTTACTTCGTTTAGTCATCCAAATCCTTCCTTTAAAATTTTAAATGATCCGACCTTCATCATTGCAAGCTCATTCGTTTTTAACAAGTGACAGCTGGGCATGAAAATTATCAAGTTTTGCTTAAAGTTTGATCGATCGTTCAAAGCTGCCGTTTTATTGTGCACTGGCTAGCCTCACCGTTGCTTCACCCCCGTGCATATAGCCGGGATTAAAAGTAGCCTTTTTGTAATCGGATTAAAACACCCGAAGATTACTTTCTACAAACATTTTACATACAATTTCAGCTCTTTACAAAATTAATAGGTGTTATCGTAGTTGTTTATACACACATGTATCAAACATTTGATCTAGTAAAACCAAAGACAATGACAGTCTAGACATGTAAAAGGCCTTTGACCTAAGAGTTTGGGTTCGGTGTTACTTCTTAGAATTAGTGAGATAGGAAACTCTTGACATCTTCTAAAATATTGACTTGCAAAAGTTTGTAGAATTTATAGAAATATGGTTTCTGAAATAGATACTAAATATTAGAATGGGTAGCTAATATCAACCATTCATTGAGAAAATGTGTTTTCATTAAATATTAACAAAAGCTCTGGCCTTACTAATAAATCCATTCAGAACACACAACAGTTAGAGCGTCTTGTAAACAACAAATCACAATCGAGTCGACACCATTTCAACCGCTATAAAACAATCGATTTCCCAACACTACTTACCACAAACAACTCTAATTCAATGTGGGAAAAACGGAAAGTTCCGAACATTTTTATAATAAGCATGAACATACTTATTCTTAAACCGTCTAGTACCGGTTTATGTAAAAAATGTCGTAGAATGTCGCGGTCTGCACTGGGTGTACAGTTAGAAAAAGTACATAAATGTCTTTTCTAAAGTGTTGCCATATACGCCTCACCTACAGCCGGATGCTATATGTTTATGTATCTGTGGTTAAGTGAATGTTATGTTAATGGGGACAAAATGTTTATCATAAAGATGGTGATATTGATAGACTGGTAGCGGATTTGGTTAAGTTTTCAATTCGTTATCTTGTAAGCTTATAGCACAAAAATTTCACCATCTGCCGTCATAATTATGGATGTCCACTGCAATTTTCTTCGTTACCTATTTCCCTGCAGTACTGTAAATTAATGGTGATGGGTGGTGGTTCCTTGTTTTCTCCTTAGGTACACTATCGTTCTCATTGCTTGTCATCTGTTTCTGAAGACATAGGTAACATAATTTCAGTTAATTGTAAATTGCATTGTCTTTATAAGACCTACAGAAAATTTGTTTTCTTTATTTAAGCTTTATACAATTGCAAATTATAAGTCTAATCCAGTAACCGGGTTGTGGAGGTTAGACTGGTAGTCACCCCATGCAAAATACTGGTAGGTATTCTGTTTTGTTAGACTGGGGAAGCCGACACCAACATACATCTTTGGGCAAGGCGCAAGGTAGGTAATGATTACAGATTAGTCGTAATTAGGTACCTATGTGCAGGTAAATCTATGAAACACCTTATTTCAGCGTAATTTCCGATACGTCATGTAGGTTTCATTTGTTTCTGGTGAAAGACTGGTGACGTCATAGGGTGAGTCACAATTTGATGAAATTGTACACCGGCGGGGTTTTGGGAATACTCGACTCGACCTTTTTAATTGTGTTTTATGTCATTTTTGCAATTATTCTGAACGTGATTCTAGTTAATCTGGGAATTGGAAGTACGAATATGTCAAGTTTGTATCATGCCATGAAATTAAAAACAATCAATTAGCAATTTATCTATCTCCTTTGTTTCATAGTCCATCCAAAGATTATCTATAAGATATCGCCCTTGTGATTTAAAATCGCCATTTTGTGTTAAGACCGTTCATTGTAGCTACACTTGTTTTATAAATGTCTTGTAACTAATATATCGTGCACAATAAAGTATATAATAATTAAATAAATAATGCGGTATTGCCTATGAAATCAGCAGTAATAGCTCCTAACATTTTATCTTCTTCAATCTAGCTCGTCTGATAAAAAAGATAAGTATGGTAAAATATTCAACAAGTTTGCAATAAAACACGTGAAGTTTAGCGAGGAACTGTATTCAGAATCTTCTTCAATATCTAAACCAATATAGTTTTAAATTTTTATAATGTCGTGGGTTTAGAACATACGAAAGAACAGTTGAAGTCGAACAAGTTTTGTTCATTTTCGAGCAATGCTTTATTAACATTGAGACACAAAATAACATTAAAATGGTCATCGCTCTCATAATAAGTTTTGTAGAGATTGTATTTACATATATGTTAATTGCGACTGGTTGTTTGTGACTTTGTCTATTTATAACGCAGGTGTGAGTACTTACTTCGATATTTTTAATTATTGAAGATTTTTATTGAAATTGAAGGATCCGTCATTTTATGTCTTTGTTATCTGAAGCAATAGTAGGTACAGATTTAAGTTATAATTTTTCATCGCCCCCTATATAAAGACTATTTGGGAAAACCAATCCTTTTGTAGCAAGATTATTCTTGTCTTTCAGGGCTTCTTCTTCGTTTCATGTCGTAGCAAATTGTAGAATTATTTTGTTTGGGTTCAGTAGGTCATTTTGTTGAGGGCTGTTCTGTTTTTTTCTGGAGATTTGAAAGCTATTCTGAAAGTTTTTCACTGCCTATAGAGGTATTTTTTTTTGCCGTAACTGTCTCTGTATGATCTCTCGGTTACATATTGTCGAAAACCGCCGGAAATAATGTAAGGTTTGCCCAGCAGTAGTAAAACGTAGGATGCTAAAATAAAATCATTCTTAGTCAATTTAATATATCTACCAACATTAAGGAACTACTAATCTTCCCAATTCGCCAGTAGCTATTACACTCACGCTGTCATAAGAAAAAAAATGTTTAACTATTATCATTCAAACCAATAAAAAGTCCCAAAAAATAATCAGCTTCGTATACCAAGCCCCCCCCCCCACCTAGATCTAAAATAATATTCAAACAGTTCAGCATATGGTCGGATTGCCAACATAATGTATGCGGACGTACCGAGATGATACTCAGTTACTTCTGCCATAAATTACGGCTATTGAGGCATCTGCCATTTTATATATCTTTGATATCTGAAAAAATATATTTGACGCCACCCTATAAATCAAACAGCTCGGCAATACTATTCCCTTCGTAGTAAAACGTTTGCCTATCTTTAAGATCAGTTCTACTCTTTTCGGTACTGAAAAATTTCCACTGAATATACTGGCTATAAACACTTCATTTGTGTGCCATAACTTCCTCAGTTGAATTGCCACACCAACCAAGGTATGCTAATCTCTTTAATTTCTCTATAAAACATTCTCATAAAGCACAAACCTACACAATAATTCAAGCAAAATTCCTTTTTGTCATTCACACCAATAAAAAGTCCGAAAAAATAATGAGTTTCTTATATCGAGCCCCACCTAGTTCTAACATAATAACAAATAATATTCAAACAGCACAGCATATGGTCGGATTGCCAACATAATGTATGCGGACGTTAACACACATCGTACCGAGATGATACTCAGTTGCCTCTGCCATAAATTACGGATATTCAAATGATTCTGATACGAATTTGGTACCGCAATTAACGCGCGAACTGGTTTCGGTCTAGTGTTGGGGAGGTGGTGTTAAATGCATTTGTGTCGATAGAATTTGGGTCTATCGTACTGTGAACGGCTAAAATATGAAAAACTGAAAACGGTTTTCACTCTAAACCTTGCTTTTTAGAGTTTAACTTTTTTTATTTTGTCTTTTATGTCATCATCTGCTTGACCAACTTAACTGTGTTTGGGGTCCTTGGAGACAGCTCCCATTGTAACAGGGTGTAGCTGAATACTAGTATTTTACTACTTACTACTGCCTGGAATCTGGCATCCGCAACCCCTTGTTGCATGTTCAGGTTAGGATCGATAGTTCACCGTTTAAGTTTTTACAATTTGGAAATTGTACCCAAATAACTCTCGTCGAACTTGATGCTTTGTGATAAATAGCATCTCGGTTGAATTTATCGATATAATTACTAATATTTTCAACGACACCGGCTACATAACTAGTCCGCTACAAAAATGGTTTTATTCGTTCTCTAGCCAATAAGTGTGTAATGAATCTCATGAGTACCTATGGAATGAGATAATAACCAATTCAGCTAAGTGTGGGCACGGCCCGTCTTTTTTAAAATAAAATTTATGTATTTTATACCGGTTTCGTCCGATGTCGCCACAGTACTATCTTCTCAAATTTCGTTGTACCTACTCAAGTAATTGTCGAGTATTTTTTATGGGATTACATCACTATTTTATTACAATGAAGATTGCTAAATTCCATTCGTATGAAGATGATTTGTTTGCGTATAAAATTGTTATACAACTTGAATATTTTAATGCTTATTGATAAAGATCCGTATGTTGGAGGAATACTTGAATGCTTTGCCGTTAGAACATTAATAAAAGTTACTTATTTTGAATTAACTTTTAATATTTAACTGTTTTTAAACGCAGCTATTTATGATTTACCTGGTACTTGGCATTTTACGGAATTTTTACCAGTATGTAGACTGTTTAGGATTTCGTTAAGAGGATAGCCCACAATATCCTGTAGTCTTCAAATAATAAGTTACTGCGATCAATAGTCTATCATGTAAGTTTGATGAATAAACCTTCAGTATCAGCGTTAATTTTAGCGGCACTCGTCATTTGACAACCTTTTTCAGCAGTTTTCAGTTTGTTACTACGATTGTGACCAGCAAACTGTAACCAATAACCCAGTAGCCTTACCTATAAATTTAAAATTACCCAGAAGCATTCTCCCTCAGTTTTTTGGTAAATTAAAACAGATAATTATCCTCAAATGATTCTAATAAAACAAGAATAAATTTTTATTTTTAGGTACCTATCTATTTTGCCAAGAATTACAATGATCTTGAGGTAAATATGGAATTAGCGTATTAAACTTGTCTTGTATTGTATTTTGGGGAAAACCAGTCCATCTCCGTATAAGGTGAGCATTACTTTATGTATAACATTTTGAATATAATAATGTATGATGTCATTGAAGACAATAATGTGACTGTTTTGGGAGACTGCCGTGAATGTGAAATGATATGATTTACTTTAGTTTTATTTATTCTTTTTGAGTCGATGGAAAACTGTTTTAAATATTTTGGGAGCAGTCGGCGGCCACGCCAATAACAACGTCAGTAGCATTTATTAGGTGCTCTAAAGTGTAGGCGTATGGGCACTTGGGGTACTCTAGCATGTGCTACTAACTCAATCAGTCTTTTTAATCTAAAGGCACTAAACTGAACATGGAGCTTATAAATAAAAAAAGATTCACAAAAATCTTCTGAAACGAAATTTATTTTGCACTTTTTAGTGTTTTGCTTTTGAAGTCGGTTTAAAAATGAGCAAGTTCTTTAGTAAAGTATCTAAATGATTTACATAATGAATCAATTTACACATTGATGCTGTTTGTCGCGAAGGAGTTCGGTTGTATGCTCCATATCTTGAAAACTGCTGGACCGATTGTGATGAAAAATGTACTATTCCCTAAGTTGAGAGATCGATTTCGGTTTAAAGAAACTTTATGCCCAATAAAGACATATGTCACTTACTTGAGAATAATACTAAAAAACATACAATAGATTAAAAAAGTTCGTCATCAGTATTAAAATTTAATAGTTATCCATCCAATGAATTCATTTCTCCAGAATGAATGCATTGGATTGGTAACTATCGAGATACTCAATCCAACACAAAAATAATGATCACGATCCGATGAGTAGTTTCGGAGAAATGCGTGGACAAACATACATACATCCATCCATACATACAAAAAAAACATACACATACGTGTTTAGAAGCCCACATGGAGTAACATATGTGAATATTGTGCAATTCCAACAGTATTACAAACATACGTATTGAATTGATTACCTCCTTTTTTTTTGAAGTCGGTAATAGCTTCTTTGATAGGAACAGCAATGATACCTTTTCTTTAAATATCCCTAATGACCGTTTTTACCAAGAAATACTTAGCAAACTAACTGGTGAAATATGTGTCTGTAGGTACTATTGGTACTCCTCTGCGTACCCTTTCGGTTAAAACTGGTGTGAGGTTAGGTGTAAGCATGGTCCCTGTGCGCAAGGCCACAGAAGCCAAGCCGCAAAAACAGCTAGTTTCTACAAAAATCTTACTGTTTTTGCACGGTGCAACATTTTCGCCAAAGATAAGTAAGTGATGACGGGCCTAAACCACCTTTGTAATCCATCTTCTTTGATAAAAGGGCAATGCTGCTTATCCTATAAATGTGCCTAAGAACTACTTGCTAACACGAAGTTTAATTACAATATGTCTTACAAAATAGGCCCGTGTTTCTACTACCTCGGATTTAATTCGATAACTATTGGTGGGTCAAGCGGGCGTAAGCCATCAATTACAATATCAACAGGAGTAGACTGTCCTTTGCCCCAAATATCCTGTTGCATCCTACCAAAGCCAATTCCTATATCACCCAGCTAATAACGGTACGTAACCAGGCCCATCATACGGCCACGGCAGACTCTCCACTAGACCGGAAGATGACGTGTCTGGCAAATCAATGAGTCGCTTGTATGGTCGTATCTCATCGGATTTGGCACGTTTGACTTCATTGATGGTCGTATGAAACCGGTCATTCGCGTCGAAAGGTCTTAATGATTTAGGTTGTGTTGTAGATTTGTTATATATATTTTATTGATTGTAAAAGAATTTGTCTGTTTAGAGTTGTTATTACTGTGAGAACCAGCAGCCTTATTGCGTAAGTGAGTTCGGCAAGGAAAAGGCCAAAGAGTATGAACAATCGACCGATCACGTAGACGGAAATTCACATCGCGTTTTTCATCTCGCATGTGTTTGGTCGATTGTTCATACTCTTTGCCCTTTGCCTTGCCGAATTCACTTACGCAATAATGCTGCAGGTCAACGTTCCTCGAATCAGTCTTTTGCTTATTTAGAAAATAATTCTTACTGGTAACTTAAATACTAACACTGGGCAAGTGAACAGCCCAAATATTTGTAAGGGTTATGAATAATTTTGATTCGTTGGTAATCTTTCAGGGGGTGAAAATACTTAAAAATACTTTGGAGCCAACCTAGAAATCATGAAAAAATATCTGGTTGTTCCCTACATTTTGGCAAGTTTAAATACGAACGCAATTGTACATTGCGTTCGGATTTAAACTTGCCTTGAATAGCAGTTTTTAGTTTTTTTTTCGGGATCCTTTTCTTTATGAGTATTTTGATTCCTGAAAGATTACCATTAAATTTGTTGTTTGAAAGAATTTGTGATAGGGAGTTTCTTGTACTTATGTCTCAACGATAAATTAGAGATTGCATTCAACTGTTGTACATAAACCAAGTTTTACTTACCCATAACATAAAAATTAACCCATCAAAAAACCACGTCAATATCCACTACAGTACACTTCTAAACTCAAATAGTTAGTAAAACTTCGCTGGCAGAGAGCTGGTGGTAGATTTACAACGCCATTACACACCGAATGGACGTTTGAGTGCAATAGGCAATGTTTACTGCCAGAGTATTGTTTTAAACGATCCTGTTACTGGTGCGATTTGGGTGGTATGTTGAAGATACTTAATTCGTATTTCTAAAAATACCCATCTAGGCATATCCCACTATATTAGGTGTAGAAGCAATGTTTGAAGGGGTAGATGTGTTCTTCAGTGAGGACTCCGAATTGGAAAACGATGTTTACACCTTTTAGACCAAGTGGGGTGACGACAGTTTTCGTAAGACAATAGATTGATGAGTATGGCAGAGAATTTATTTAGCTGAGAGTTTGCAATTTGATAGGAGGACTTCGCTAAGGGCCTCTAGCCAAACCTACAAGATACATTATCCATCAGCAAAAACGATAGTCATAAGTCCAAAATATTTGAGAAGACTTTATAATTCGGTAGCGCATGTCAATCCCAGATAAGCAGTAATAGCTCAGTGGTATCGTCCGCGACTTATAAGTTGTAGGTCGTTGGTTCGAACCACATTATATCTATGGTTCGAACCCAGGCAGGCGCTTTAATTAGTGTAAATTATTTCATTATCACTAGTCTCAAAACGGTGAAGGAAAACGTCGTGTAGAAACCGGCATGTCCTAGAACCAAAAATTCAAAGACATGTGACATCCACCAACCCGCACTGGGCCCGCGTGGTGGACTACGGCCCATTCCCTCTCACAGAGAGGAGGCCTGTGTCCCAGCAATGAGAACACTGTACGCTGATGGATTGATGATGATGATGATCTCATTTTGGCTTTTTCTATAATCGTTTTCACTGATAGTACCTTGCCTAGTTCCTCTAACTAAAATGTAGGTGAAGCCCCTATTAGTGAACCAATTAGAACAAACAGATCTGAATGGTTATGACTATTTTAGATCTGTTTATTCTGGAATCGCCTAGTTTCAGCAAACAAAGTTACCTATAAATTGCTGACATTTAAGTGTCCCTCTAAAGAGCTTGGCCTACTAGTAAACTAATTGCCCCAGGTCAGGCTTATACCTTAAATAGAAATGGGGCAGCTAACTGAAATATATTGCTCCAGATTCCAAGAATAAATACATTTTGCATTGCTGATAGGTCGACTGTCTGGAAATTATTTTAACCAGGGGAGCTTTTGTGGTCCTTACTATCAAAACCAGTGAAAAGCTATGAAATATAGATTGCCTACTGTTATTAATAGAAAGGCTCGCGTTTGTCAACTATTTCACTCACCTGATGGTAAGCGATGATGTGGTCGACGGTGAAGCACGCTTGCCTAGAAGTAACCTATTCACTCTTGACTTGAAGACCCCCCGGTTATAGATATCAGGAAATACCTACCTACATTTATTTATACCAATATTATAAAGAGGAAAAAATTTTTTGTGTGTTTGTTTCTACCGAATAGGCTCCGAAACTACTGGACTGATTTTAAAAACTCTAACCTATGGAAAGCTACATTATTCCCGATTCCGTAACATAGGCCATACATTATTAAAAAAAAAGAGATCCTTATGAAAATAGCAGTAATGTAACCCCAAGTATAAAATTCATTATTTGACGTGCGCTGAGAAAACTATTAACTATACATAAAAATAAAATACTCACATATTCTTTCGCACACTTTTTTCTAGTTAATAAACTACAAAAAAGTTTGCGAAAGAATATATCTCACTATCATAGCTAAGTCACAATAGCAGCTTTTGTTTTCTAAAATTTAACTAGATCGCTGGTAGAAACAAAAGTTGGTTACATGTCGTATTGTAGTATTAATTCTTATTCAAATAAATAGTTTAACAAATTGGTAGGTAAGGTAGGTGGGTAGGTAGGTGGGCAGGTAGGTGGGTAGGTAGGTAGGGTAGGTAGTTAGGGTAGATAGGTAGGTGGTAGTTAGGTAGATAGCCAGTTGACGGGAGCGAAGCCGCGGGGGTTAGCTAGTCTTTAAATAATAGCAATCAAATATATACATAAACATATATATATTATTCAACATCTGATAAATTTAAAATACATTTTTGATCTCTATCTACCAAATGATAAAAAAATATGTAAAAATTGACAGTTTTTCATAATTTAAACAAAATAAATCCGAATTATCTTAAAAAAGACCACAGTTAGTTTATGTTAATAACCAATAACATTTAAGACATTATGTCAAAGATCAATTTATATCATAAGAATAGGTAACAATATTGAGTATGTATTCGGTTATTTTCCGATCATTATTTGGCAATTCCCATTCAGAACACTAGAAAGTGATCTAAACAGAAGTTATTTAATAATGTATTGTATTATTTGTGTACAGAATAAGAGAAAGTGAAATATATTGATTTTATTACGTCATCGGGCTGCCTAGTCGTCACGTCACTCTCAAATATTTTACTGTCTCTTCAAAAATAAACTGTTATATGCAGACGACACGGTTCTTTTTCCATTGTTTTTAATTTGGCTGAATTTGCACTTTTATCAGTCTAGAAATATAGTTTTGAGTTAGTATGGTAAAATGTAGCTCTATGGTTCCTACTGCTGGGATATGGGTCTCCTCTCTGTGAGAGGGACTGGGCTATTATCCACCATGCATTAATAAAACAGATTGCGTTTCAGTAAAAAAGAAAAAACATTATCCACATAAAAATATTTATGTTTATTGACCTTCCATTGGAAATTTGGAATGCACTTAAAGCAATCAATTTTTTTAGTCAATCTAATATGAATATTGTTGTGTTGTGACGCAAATCGCGTTTTTTTCGTATAATAAAATTGCGTCGAATAATAAATTTAAAAACGTGAATTTACATTATCCGTATCGTCTGCACAAATCTATAGTTTCTAATAGATGCTTTTTAGTCGCAATACGATCACACATTTCGATGCTTTACTGGGCACTGGGCAATCTCTCTTCCTTCAATTTATTCTTCATTCATGACTTCTGCATGTACCACTGTCCATATACGGCTTCATAGTACCTAGTTTTTTTTATTATGTGGTGTTTATAGAACATAACTTCTTAATAGAACTGTTTATATTGGAATGTAAAACTTATATGTTGCGATTTATTATTCCAAAATTATTATTCGAAATTTTAATTTGAAATCATTTGAATATTAATTCCGTAAAAATCAGTTTAAATTGTCAGTTAAAAAAATAAAGATGAATTATTCATTCTTCATTAAGTGTGTTGTGTTTAATGAATAAATTTATTTAATTTTAATGCAATTATGTTATGAATAACAAATGATCCAGTCTAAACAGTGACAGTTCTCTAATAGATGAGACTATGAACTTATTGTTTTTTTATTACTTTGATTTCGCAAGAATTTTTATTTCTTTGTGTTTTCCAATAGAAGTAAAATATTCTATTTATTTTAATTAAGTATAAGTATTTATTATATCTACATAAATAGTTATTTATAAGTTAGATTTTTGTTTGATATAATTAGTCAATAAACTCCAATTCGTGAGCCTCCCGTCTCAGAAGCCGAGTTAGTATACCCACGACCCACAACGCCTTGGTACCTCAAAGTAAAGGACAAAACCGTGAGTCCAAACCACCCTTAGTAAACGTAGATATCCGTAGCCCTAGAAGCGACATCCAAGCTGCCAATCCAGGTGCGAACTCGCTGACCCCAATAGCCCCGACCTAGTTGTGCCTACCTTAGATCCAAGGTTCCCAGGATCCATTGAAGTGTGTGATCCCGGTGCGAGGTATGACCGAGATCGTGCACAGGGTGGTGGCGAGGTGGCTGCGGGGCGCATCAAGCGGTTCTCAGCATCATCGACGGGGTCCCTCGGCCGTGGAGCTGTCTCCGATCCTGATCTACAGAGCAGACTCCAGCCGAACCTTCCAGCGTTTTGGGTTCGTATCTCTGTGTTGGTGATTGTGGACCCTGCTTGCGGCCTTCTGTTTGTGCCTTGTTTTTGATATAGCGTTCTGCTTTGGTGCGGAGGTAAGTTCGCCTTTATATGACACCTTACTTCAAATCTTCAGTATAGGTACTGGATGACGGCTAAGCTTGAGCCGCTTACATCAAGTTTTTAAGCCTTTATCTTTTTTGAAGAGAGCAAACTAAAGGATTTATTAAGGCTTACGCACTTACTTGCACTGCGTTGCACATTGGCTTTGATTCGCAAGTTTTTTGTTAAATTAAGTTCTAAATGTGTCTCAATGTTGCCTTTACAAGATTACAGCACCGCTACAATAATACATTTAAAGTTATTTGGAAGTCTAGGGCAGAGGTTAGTCGTGTCTAAAATTATTAAAATACAAATGTCGGCATTCTTATGTGCCATGTAGAATAGGAACTTAATTTAAAATAAGTTGGTTGATTGATTTTTCCGGTGGATGCGAAACGCACAAGACCGATCAGTGTGGCGACGCTTGCGGGAGGCCTATGTCCAGCAGTGGACGTCTCTTGGCTGAAATGATGATGATGATGTTGAAGTAGGTTGATAAAAATGTTACTATCTGTTATTTATAATAGAATCAAATAATAAACATGGAACAGGAGCACAGATTTTTTTTTGTTTATTTATTTATTTAGAGTTATTATTATGGTTTTTTGTAGATCAGTTAGAGAAGATTTTCAGTATTTGCGTAGGTGTGAGGATCATAAAACGCATCAGATATTTAATTTATGCGCATCAGATATTAAAAGTAAAATCATGTTTTGTAACGGTAAAATTAAAAATTACGTCATTGTTTGGATGATTCCTGTCTAATCTTTTTAGAATCAAATACAGTCGGCAAAATTCCAGTTCTCACGTATAGATTATTTGATAAGATCGTAATGACAACCTATAAATTAATTCATTTATTTAATTAACTGACATTTTCGGGCACTTTATGATGTTTTCATCGTTACATCTACTTGTCATTTTGGAATTTAAAACGCATATCAATTAGTTAAAATTAAGTGGTTTTTTTATTTAGAATAACTTTATTAAGTGTTGCACAATATGATGCGCTAATAGGTGTTTTGAATTAAGTTAAGTAGATATGCAAAAAACTGCTGCTTATCAATTAGTAAAATTCTATAATTTAGTCATTGATTAATAACGCACAATTTAAGCCGATGCTTGGTCCTAGAAACATGTAATTTTACAAGATATTTCATGTTAATCAGTCAGCCCTAAAAAGCATCTTGCAACCTGCAAATAGGGAACGAAAATTTGTATAGAAGTGCGTCATTTTTGCCTATAGGCAATCTCATCGGACACAAAGCTTGTATGTCTTTTAAAACTACTGCACAAGTTTCCAATTTACATTTAACTTTTTTTTTTGTTTATATGCGTTAGGCTCGCGCTTGACCACTAAATCACCTGATGGCAAGCGATGATGTGGTCGACGGTGAAGCACGCTTGCCTAGAAGTAACCTATTCACTCTTGACTTAAACTCCACTAGGATGTAGCCATCGGAGCTAATACAGACTCCGACAGTGAATTCAATCACACATTTGTATAATGGGCTGCAGTTAAAACAAGGTTTTTTGTCTCAACATTGAAAAACAAACTCTACCACCTCGACTTAAAACTGAGTATCGCCCACATTATAATGTTCAATGACCACATCCTTAAAACATTGTTTACCTTAAGATTAAACAATTTGCATTCACTTATAATATGAGATCGAGTTTATTATGTCCTTAAACTTTGATTATGTCGGATACATCTGCCCATTTACTAACAATTTTTATTATACTCACTCACCAATCGAAATTGAACTCTTTTTTGACGGTGTTAAGATTGATAATGATTTATCAGTTAGATGTCGTCGTTTTATTTATTGCACATTGCTTAGATTTCCCAGACATTATTCTAATACGATTCGTATATCGAAATGCTGGTCGAATTTAACAGAAATCATTGACATTGTTAATGTTGAGTATCAGTGGGCTGCGGTGTTCAAAGTTGTTGGGTTTATGTTAATTGGCACTTTAATATTATTAATTGAATCGTACGTGTACAGTAGGTAGACTGTACTTTTTCAGTTATTTACTGACTCCCAGATTTTTTGCGAAGGTGTGAAATGGAAGTTAGTAAAAGGAATGAAACTCAATTTGTAGTATATAATGACAATGGCAGTCAGTATGGTTGAGTCTCAGAAAATGCCTTTTGGCATTAAGTCCGCCTTTGCATCCACTATGTAAGTATATAAAATCTAAGTAAATAAATTATATAGGTAATTAACAATTCAAACTGCAATGGTAGGTTCGGTATTAGCTTATTAATGCATGATGATAATATGATCATTTTGCACAATCACGGGGAGCGGTACGTCATAATAATGCTCTTTTTGATCTATTAATCATGTCCGTGACTACGCTGGCCAGTCATTCTTATTTATAAATACGCATTTAAGTGCCGTAGCTTAGACAGAGACGGATATATTTTTTCCTGCAACCTCGAATGATTTTGCGCAAAGCATGAAAACTACAGCTGCTACGGCATCGGCTACACCGCTACGAGAGTGCTACGCCGCGTAGCATGGGGACAGTTTGAGAACCGGCGCCGTTCACCGACGCTCTCGTGTTTTATGGCGCATTATGCTATAATAATATTTTTTACTTAGCACATTTTTGTTTATACCTGCACTATGAACGAATGAGTGAGTGTGAGTGAGTGAGTGTGTGCGCGTTCGAAATATAAAAATGTCGTTTGCTCGTCGTACGGCGCGGAATCTAATAGCCAACTGAATTTTATGTTCTTTCGCGGTACCAGATTGTGTTACACGGTGGGCCCACAAGTTTTTTTAACCTCTTTGCTGGAGAATTGACTTTTGTTACGAACGTGGCCGGTTTATGGTGACGCCCAATTAGCGATGGGCTCGCAATCTGTGTACCGCACGGCTTTTGTTACAAATGATTTATGTCTATGAGCGGCGGAGCGGTCTCGCAATGGCAATTTAGTTTTTGAGGATTAATTATATGTTAAATATTAAATTTCGAGGTTAGAACTTGAAAGCGGCGAGCTTTTGTTAGCTTCTCTGTTAAATCTTTGTTTCTGACATTAAGTGGGCTATTTGCTTGCTTAAACAGAGAATCTTTTATCCGAAACTCAGGTCTAATAATGTTTAGTAGTCTTAAAATTATTTACGAGTATTCTTTCATATTTCTGGGTATTGGAAACGTTGGCATTGATGTATTTGCGTCAATCAGGCACATGGCACTGCGAATGGGTAATAAAGTCGTGTTACTGCTCATAGACACTTACATGCATAACTGCCCGTAAACTTTCAGTGCTATAATGGGTCGTCCTCGTAATCCACTTTAACAAACAAACATTAGGAATTATTTCATCTTAGGTCTGATTAATTTTGTCACTTAAATAGTCATGGAATGAGATAAGTATGCTTTGAACTTACTATACTTACTCCTTTAATTATGCATCTGAGAGTAAAAATTACCATATCTGAGAGTACAGGTTAAAATTTATAACTAAATAATGTTAGATACGCATATAGGTACTGCAATTTCTTTTAATCAATTAACAATGTCAGAAATTCAGTATTTATTTATTAAAACTTTATGAACAAGTAAAATCACAGTAGAAAGGCAAGCAATCAAACAAATGTATTTCATAAAAACAAACGCTTCAATCATATCTTGAAATTATTAGAATGATACTACATTTTAACACAACAATATATCTCATAAACCCATAAAAACATAGCTAAATAAGCCCATATACAATAGAAAACTTTTACCCGAGCTAACCATCCTACACGATTTCGCTCACCACAAGAACTTGTAAAAGAAACTTTAATAACTTCATAAAATAGAAAACGTATGCGCTCTAGATAAATTACGGAGATAGGGACCGGGGACAGACGTACACGCGTGTATGTTTGTATGTGTGCAGTGAGCTCATTAATTGCTGGACCACACACGATATCGGTATTGTACGATGATAATGTAACTGTTTATCATTCACAATTAAACTTTGTTAATGGGAAACGGTTAATGAAGAGGGAATTGTGAAGGCTGAGGCATATATCGGGTTTTCGTTAAGATTAAAGAAAGATTGTTACGAGCAAGTTCAGTTCAATGTTATTTAATTTTAGTTCCTAAAGAGAATTTTTGTTGAAGAATTTGTTTAGGTAATCTGAACAAAAATAATTAATGAGCCTATGACATCTACGATTACACGGCTTACTCTACTTAGTTAATTTTCTGGCTAAGTAAGACACACTAAATCTCACTTTATTGCAATAACTAACAGTAATATAAGGAATATTCTGTTTTTTTTAGTTTAATTTACCCTCCTACTTAAAAAAAAACATTTGGATCAGGTAGTCGGTTTACAGTTCAAGAGACCAGTGACCCAAAAACACGAATGTATTCTATATTTTAGAAGTTCTATATTTATTAGGTCATTGTTTTCAGTCTGTGTTTCAACATAGGCCAGACAATTTAACAACCTACAAAAGAAACAAAAAGAAACCTATCCATATGAGTTTCGCAAATAAATTTTCCCCTCGAATAGGTCCCTGAACATAAAACGACATAAATACTTTCCAACTTTTTAACATGCCCTAAAACTTCCCTGTTTTAGAATTTCCGAATCATTAACTATTATTGTTTCACGATTAACAAACTTTTGCAGGTATCTGTAAGTTAAAACTACCCTCCTTTTACAGTTACAATAAAACTTTGTAACTTGTAGATATTAATGTCGAATTTATGACTATTTTGTTCGGGAGTATTCTTTTTATTAAAGTTTTTAACGAGTTGCGCAGGTTAATGAGTTGGGCCTATTAAATTAGTAGTTAATAGGTACTTTGTTATAGTATAGATCGTTAATGTTGGTGTAAGCATTTATGTGCTGCGGCGATGGGATAAGTAAGATTGAGTGTGATAGTTGAGGGTAGCTGGTAATTTTGGTTTGAAAGTTGCATCTGTTCTTAGATTTACCGCCGAATGCACAATTACTTAGGAGATAAAGATGGTTTATTTTATCGACTAATAGCCTGGGGTCCTTGTTCAATGCCAATTCTAAAACAATATTATACTTTCTGGCTCCTTCAGCTAGTAGTGGTTTACTGGCAAGCCCTAAAGCCTGGTGTACAGGGAAAGAGTTAACGTTGTAGTAGGAACAATTTCAGTAGCATTGTTCCTACTCTACCATGATACTATACCGTTAACTCTACCCATGTACACTAGGCTTTAAGCTAAGTATTTCGAAGTTCTAGGCTCTAGACAAGTGGCATTCGATGTCAGCGAAGGTTATAGTCGAAATGTCGCAATGTAAGGGATTGATCACGTGATTTTTCGATATCGCTTGTCAATTCCATAAAATTTTTCCTTTTTGACAATCGCTGTTGCCACGCTTTGATTGGTTAGCTGGTAGCCACCATCTCAGATTCAGATAACAACACTATTTGTCTCATTGTTAATCCCAACATAACTCCTTAATTACTGAACCATACACTAACAGTTTTTATAGACACACATTTACGGGTAAACAATTTTTATTCGTCAGTCCTATTATCAGATGTTAGTTGCGGCATCCTCTGGTCCCATAAACAGTTCATCCCCGTTTTATAGAAGCATAATAACTGGTATAAAAGTACACTTTTATATGATTCCGATGAGATTGATGTTTATCTTGGCATAGCTGTGTTTATGGCTTGTGTGAAGTGTATGGCCGGTATTTACGTATTGTTTTATAGTCTATGGTTTCTTGTTTGTTTCGTTGTTGCTTAGGTGAGTGTTGTAATAGGCGTTAGTAGAAATTTCTTGACGATTCTCTTTTGAATCGTTGGTGTATGTAATCTTCTGCAAGTTGATGGTCATTTTTGTTGAAGTTGGACTGTTCAACTTCAGTTTTGTTACTGTTATTCCTAATCCTGTGCTGCCAAATGATTATCTGTGTGGCTGGAGGCATACACCTTCAGAAATAAACAGATATTTTTCTGTCTCAATATTTTTTCGGAGGATACAAGAAGGAAAGTTAGATCTTGTCATTAAATTGGTACATACAGAAAATAGTGTCTTTTTTAGTGTCTCTTAGAAATAGCCAGAGTTGAACTAATGTTTAGCAAGAATCTCGGTATAAATACTGCATAGAAAAATATATTTTTGATTATACACATTCATATTATTCATTCAACATTTATCGTAAACAAATTCATATATCACAATTCAATTCACAAAAAAAAACTTATGTTCCTAATCTTACATTCGCAGAACTTGTTCCACTAACGGAATCTAAATAATTACAAGAATACTAAGAGATTTAGACGGGTATATGGAATTCTACCAAATGTATACCTAACATTATTTTAATTATTTCGTCGTGATTTACATTAATTACTTTACTTGTCATTAGAACTCGTTTTGAAGATAATAATATAAATAAATGATGTTTTTGTTTAAGTGTGTTTTCGTTTTATAAATTAATATAAATATGTATAGGTACTTTATATTGTACGTCACGTCATCGTGTTTTATGTTGAAATTTGGCCTATTATTATGTTGACTATCGAAATAGATTTTGGAAATATATTTTGATAAAAACATTTTCTTTATAATGTTGATATAATGTTGATCGTATTTGATAAGCTCCATGCAAAAATTTAATGAGTTTTTATTCGACTCGAAAATAAGAAAAAGCTGCTCCACAAGACAAAACGAAAACCGAACCAGTCCTTACAACCACTAGGCAGCATTAATATAATTATTTGTTTGTTGCTGAAATTAGAGTCAGAAACTTCGGAACGTTGTACAGCGTTCCGTTTCGTAACCCATTGTCAACTCTTTGGTGATAAAAACGTCTTGCAGACTTTATCCAGTCAGTCAACCTACAGTTTACGGAAAATAAATAAGCACTTAAATAACTTCAGACGGATTAATATTTTTTTTGCTTCTCAATTAACATTAACCACTTTAGTTTATCTTTTAAAGTCATGCTACACATATCAATGAATATTTTATTTTAGTATCTTACTAACGGCCATTATTTTTCACAGACACGCACATAGCAAACTTAAAATGTACATCTGAAATAAGGCTTGGTTCAGAAATAATGAAAATAAAATTTAGCAAAAGCTTAGAAGCACACAACAAATCAGATGAAACGACACCGTCCGATTTGGACATAGGTACGACACCGCGCAATTTTGTGAATGGCCAGAATGTTTAAATTATTCGAATATTCTTATTTTTATATTTTCTTATTTCAATTTCATATATACAAATATCTGAACCTAGCCTAAAATCCGCATAGCATATAATAGTTTTAAAATAAAAATGGCCATAACACTCACACATTCCGCCTAGCTGTTAAATATGTGTTGTCTCTACCTAGATACATATGCTTGTTTGTATGTATGTCGTCTGGTAGTGGCACATCTCGTTATTTCTGTTTTATTGTATGAATACGTAATGATCAGCTTGCGACACACCAATTGCTGATCTTAGCGCTTACTACGGTAAAATTAACATAGATTAAGATTTTTTTGGATACGATAAGAATTTAGGATGCTGTCTATGTGTGGTGTAAAGAAGCGATTAAATGTTAGTGCCGATATTTTTTGTTTAATTGTTGAGATAAAACTTAATGTTACTTGATTGAACAAGTATCATTAGAGTTAGGAATCTAGTCTAATATATCGAGATATATATATCAAGACATAAATTTCAGCGTGTTTTTTTTACTGTTGACGCTTTCAGACATAAATCAGATTGAGTATAATTATAAATCTCACTAGTATGAGCGTAAGCGAGGCTATAGGAGTAAGAGGATCGCAGTAGATGGCGATCAGTAGTTTCTGGTTACCCTCATGACAAAAATATATAATAACATAGGCATGCAGCGTTAGTAAAAGCTATGCACAGCCACTCAAATAGTCCTCCTCAATTTATAAAAGCTTGATAAAGTTAATTCATTTAATCACGATCGATAAATGATTAACCAATCCAACCTCCCAGAGGCTCTCAACAAATAGACACAAATCAATGAACTCAATAACACTGTATCTATCCACATTGTTGAATCTATCGCAACCAGAATTGTAAGATAAGTAGGTATGTGGCATATGCTTGTTTACGGGTATCCACTATCTTTATTATTTAAATCTTTTGAAACCGGTCGCAGTTAACTGATTGCGTTGGTGTATCCACATTACAAATGTTAGATTTTAGAGAACAAGTATGAATAGTTTTTGTAATTATTAAAATGTTTGTGCTCTTTGTAGTTATGTTCGGTTTTTCGGTTCATTTGTAGGAGGAAATGAACGGTTTGTACTTTGAGATAGGGTCAGTAAAATATGCATATTTATTTGTACACATTATTAAGCATTAAAGTTTGACACAAAATATCACCAAGCACCTGTAGGCTTAGAAAGAGAGTGCACCTATAGTACTAACCATTTCGCCAGTATTTTGAAGTCCCATGTAGCGGGGAACGAGCCTATATAGTCATGGAACCGTGCACGAATCCACACTGCGTCATTTATTATGGGCAGCAGGCCTTGGCCCATATGTGTATCAGTATCAACTGAGAAATTCCAGATGGCAAACCCAGTCCTTTGCTCAACTCATCATCTTCCCTGCCCTTGTCTCATGTTACTTGGGGTCGGCGCAACCCGTTTTCCTCTTCCATACCGTCCTGTCCTCCGCCACGCTATTACCTCCTTATTATTCCCTTTTCTTTCATATCACTCCTCAAACAATCCATCCATCTTTTCTTTGGCCGTCCCCTCTCTCTCCAACCATCCACATATATATTCATTACTCTTTTAGTAACATGCGTTTCGTCCCTCCTCATCACATCACCATGCCAGGACAAACGGTTTCCATTCTTTTTTATTATTTACCCAACTCTGGAATCAAATCCAGGGCCGTAATAATCTTAGCAGTAGTGCGAGCGCGAGCGTTATCTATACCAACCAGTCAGTAGAAAAACTGTCGTGGTGGTCCAGTGTCTAAGACCTCGCCTCTCGTGCTTGAGGTCGTGTGTCAAATCCGGGCAAGTACCAATGTGACTTTTTCAATATTATATGTACTTTCTAAGTTTATCTTGGACAATACAGGCAACGGTGAAGGAAAACATCGTGAGAAAATCAGGACTTATATTGTCAGAGGCCTGTAGGGTTCCCACAGGCTTCTGACTTAGCTTGATTAACTCTGACACCAGAGGTGGCCACATCCTCACACGAAAAGGAAGAAAAAGAAGTAGAAAAACTTAAAGATTTTTTGAAAAGAGACTCGGTAGATAAATGCAATTAGGGAAAAATCTTTCGTAATTTAGACCACGAATTAGAAGACGATCAATTCTCTATCCAAACAGATAATAACCATTTTTACCACATACAATAAAGAATGGCCAGTAGAATCGGAAACAGGAAATGACCATTAGTAAGAAGCAGGTTACAGTACTGACCTCAGATGAGCAGCCTTTCACTGCATAATAATTGTAATTTATTGTGATTGCCTAGTGTTTTGTTTCTCACGATAAACGATACTTGATAATTATGAAGTGTGATGGCATATTGGTCCTAAATCTGCGGAGATCGTGATGATAATTTGTGGCTTTAAAGCTATAATAAAAGGCGTAGTTTTTGAGGTGCGTTTGCGCATTATAAATGGAGTTTTTGAGATATGCGCTTCAACAACTGAGTTCTGAGCTTCATAAACTGAGTTTACCGTATCATTAACTGAGTTGCATGTTGTTGTTGCATGTACTGCCGTACTTTGACTTGTCATGTTTAATTGTGAGGAAGAGGCAGAGTTATACAGGACGAATATTATTACTTCTACTACTGCAACGGTATCATTGTGGTTATTATGGTATTCACGGTAAATTACGACTTCAACCTTGCATTATGCTATAGAAATATCATTGCTCTAACTGGTAGAGTTAAAAAAAAAACTGTAATGAAATAGATAGTCTTGTAAAGTTGAGATGTTATTTTTAGATGAATGTGAAGACAGATGACAGACACATAAAACCTCAATCAAAAAATTACCTCAACGAAAGCCAAGCATTCAATCTCACTAATAGAGAGAATGTAAATCTTACAAAATATACAAGTATGAAAAATTACCAGCCCGTCCTACTCAGACATAATTTAGACTTCTAAATACTCTATTATGATATATTACATGACTAAATTTTATGATTTGCGATTCAGAGACCGAGATCAGTTTCAATAACATCCGATGCCCTGCGGCAAACTTTTAGCAACATATAATTGCAGTTTTACGAATAATCGAAGGCATCGAAGCGCATTAGATGATATTAATGCGAAGATTGGCGCATACCATTACGTGGGCGAGTCGAATAGCTTCTTAAAAGAAATTGCTTATAAATGTGAGTTATTAAGTAATAAAAAAAGGTAATATGTCTGAGTATTGATGATACATTTGGCTTGGTATAAACAGGTATAACATACTTGGCTTGAGATTGGGGACAGATTTAAATAATTAGAAAACGGAATTGTTAGTGAATGGTATATTTATTCGTTTATTCTTGCACTGGAACACCTTGCAGCAATTGCACCAATGGAGAATAAACTTACACTATCTATATTTCCAGGATTCCTCACGATGTTTTCTTTCACCATTGTCAGCGATGTCCAAGATGAACTTAGAAACTTTCTAGTATACCTAATGTGTCTTTTCATTAAGATTATTCTTCTACCTCTATTCATTGATTAAAATAAAATGAATTTTAATCTGTTTAAATATTCAAAATCATTAAACCCTGACTTGACCGCGCGAATTTACGTAACGCGCGTCTAAACGCCGCGGTTGTGCGTTAAACTTTACACGTATACGTCATAATGCCACGCCGGCATCACCAGGGTTAGGCAGATATCTATAGTACCTACATACATATTTCTGCAATCATGGCGAATTTAGACCACATAGTCGGGGGCGAACGTATTGCCATCAATCGGGCACAAATCCAGTTTCTGAGCTGCTACCGTGAAATTCTAGATGGATAACTTGACTTAATGTTCTATAACCCCTACATTCCTCCATCATCTCCATCGCGATCGGTCTTGAGCTGCACGCTTCACCTCGCTCCATTCGATTCCGATGCTCGCCGCTTCTGCCAACACGTGTGACGCCAGGTTTCACGGGGACGGCCACGCTTTCTTTTCCCCTGAGGATTCCAGTCCAAAGCTTGCTTGGGTATGTGATCAAGTGGAAATGATGAAGGGGTCCCCCCTTCATCATTTCCACTTGCGACGCTTGATCTGGCGGTCGATTGGACTATTTGTGCCCGATGGTCCACCCAGTATAATTTTGTCCAAACTAGAGAATAAACCCAAGTCTTCATTCTCAACAGTACTACTTACGACCACTAGAGCAAAGAGGCACCTATATAACCTTTTCCACATAATTATAATTTGTACATCGTAAATGCACTAATGATTCTTCTTCATTTTGACACAACGTTAATTAAAAACAAGTTCATAAACGTCACTAAGTGATTTTTATTACCCGCCATAATCTGGCTGACGTCCCATAGACTATAATAAATTATATATTGCTATATAATTTCAAATGTTTTAAGTTCGACGTGAGGAAACTAGGCGTACATTAGCTAATGGGTGAACTATCCATACTGATACTATTATTGCGAAACCAACTCTGTCTGTCTGTTTGTTTGTTACGTTCTCACGCCTAAATCGCTGAATAATATTTGATAAATTTTGGATGTCTAGAGAACTTTTTTAAATATGATTTATTGGTTTGCCTTTGAAAACCATCTCACTTGATGCGTTAAGCGATGATGTGGTCAACGATGGAGTACGCTTGCCTAAAAGTGATCTATTAATTTTTTACACGACTGCCCGAAAAACTAGTGTTATGTTTTCAGGGTTCATGTATGTTTGTGAGTTTATTCCACCATTACTTCTATACGCCTTAACCGATATCAATGTATGTGGTATCGTTAGAAGCGTTGCGTTAACCCGAGTAACATAGGCTAGTGAACATTTAAAAAAATAATAATGGGGAACCACGGTTCATGAAAAAAAAAACGGAGGTACGTCATCATCTTGACTTGCTTAGAGAGAGCTTGCTTAGTACTTACATAACGAAAATATATAACAGTAGTACTGAATATGCATTCGTTCATAAATAACATAGAAAATTAAATTAAATAAATATAACAGTAGATACTTCTACTATTCAATATCCCATAGAAAACTTATTTTAAAAATGTGTGCGTTTGCAAAAATATTGTTTATCACTAAAAGGTCGTCATCTTCCTGCCCTTGTCCCATGTTACTTGTGGTCGTTGCAAAACAGTTTCTTCTTCCATACCGTCCTGTCCTCCGTCATGCCATCACTAAAAGGTATGAAATAAAAAATAAATATTATAAAACACGCCTGCCTTGTCAAAAGGTGCATTAAAACAAGCTAAATTACAGAAAACCAATCTTTTCAGCTAAATCGGGGGACCTGTTTCAAGGAACCGTCCCCCGACTGTAATGAAAATATTGGGTTTTCAGTCATTTAATTTGTTCTTAAGTTTTTAATTCACTTTTTGACAAGGCAGGAGTGTTTTTTTTAAATTTTATAATTATTTATTTTTTTACTTAAATGGAAGTCTTTAAGTAAAAAATTAAAAGACTTCTTTTGTACGGTTGTAGCTACCAGGAAATCAGGATCTACCAAGATATTGAATAAGGACATAGGATACTTTTTGTCCCGGGAATACTTCCGTTGGAATCATTTTCATCTTTCACGTGGGCGAAGCCGCTGGCAGAAGCTAGTGTGTAATTTCGACATTGGTGTGGTAACATCTAATTATGAAATATGGTCGTTATTTTTTAATGTAAATCGAAAGTGCCATCTGTGGCGTCAAGTGATGTATATTGGCGTATATCTCGCTTAATCAGAAAGAGGCTTTTATTGCCTCATTCAGACACAGAATAATATTAACTATTAATATTATTAAAGTTTTATGTATACCTAGTCTGTTCACTATTGTTTGAATGAAGCTCGAGCAATTTTAGATAAAGTTTCTTCAGAACTTATTATGTTGGTTCCATAGTGAAATTTAGTGTGGGTATGTAGTTTCGTTATCCGTGGGGTACTGGCTAACATGGCCAGCCTAGCTCCGCCCAGAAACACAGAAGCTCCCTGCGAGCTTCACAGGCTTCGTGAAGCGACTTCACTGTTGAGAGGATTTTTATACGTTGAGAAACCACGGCCTCGCATTCCGGACTAACATGGGTGGTTGATTCTTATCGGCACTAAAGCAGTCTTTGTAAAAGAAGTCCTTCATTTTTAAGGACCAGATTGTCGTTATGACATGCAATTGCTTCAAATGAACCTTATTACTAGTCATAAAGATTTCTTATGACTGAAAAACTACAAAAATACCACTATACACTTAAATATCTAATTACGGAAATGATATTAATTTTAGTATCACTGATTTATAAATAAAACATTTATAAGTCGTACTTGTAATATTAATGTGATTACGTAAATCGACAGTAAACGTTGAAATGGTGAGAAGTAGTTGAACTCTTGACTTGTCAATCTTTTACTTACTAATATTGTCGTTATGTTGCCAAGACATAAGGTGATTATCATACTTAATTGAATATCGTATATATTGATACACATTTTATGTAATGTTGTGTAAGGTTCTCTTTGTTTAAAATTTATTTGTAATAATTTGCCGTCATTGCTGAATAAATATTAATTAACTCTTTTCAAAAAGTAAATATTTCCAATTTTTTTAAGTTTTCACCATGCAATTATTTACGAAATTTATTGAATAGTGATAATAGAGGTGGTCTATACCTACTTAAGAATAACTTTTCTTAAGTAGGTATAGACCACCTCTAATAATAATATAATTTTCTGGAACTTAACTAAGTTATAGAAAATTAACCTTGATTTAGCAGAAGTTGCAATGGATTTAGCCTTTCTCAAACTTAACAATACACCGGAAAAGCTCTTTATCCAAAACTCTTTAACAAAACCAGACCAATAATAATTCGATCACATTCTCACACAATCTAAGCGTGCTATAAACTTTAACGACAATACCGTTAGATGCCCAAATCTTCAGAAACTGTCTCAAAGTAAAAACCCGTAGAAATACCTACTTGTGACGTCATCGCTCATCATTGTGTAACTAAGCTTGTACTGGGGGACAATTGGAGCGATCGTGGGCAGAACGATTATCAGAATACTAATGCGTGATGGTATTAGTAATATTATGTAGTTATATGGACATCGGTATGAGTGGAATATTTTATGATACTTTAGTCTTTTGAAGTATATTTTGAAATTTGTGAAGAACGAGGTTATTTGAGAACATTGCCGCATCGTGCTTGGTGGATTTTTTTGCTTAAGGATCATTTTTAGGGTTTCGTACCCAAAGGGTAAAAACAGGACCCTATTACTAACCCTCCACTGTCCGTCTGTCTGTCTGTCTATGTGTATGACTGTCTGTCTGTCTGTCACCAGGCTGTATCTCATGAGCCGTGATAGCTAGGCAGTTGAAATTTTTCACAGATGATGTATTTCTGCTGCCGCTATTACAACAAATACTAAAAACAGAATAAAATAAATGTTTAATTGGGGCTCCCATACAACAAACGTAATTTTTTGCCGTTTTTTTGCAATAATGGTACGGAACCCTTCGTGCGCGTGTCCGACTCGCAGTTAGCCGGTTTTTCTGGTCTTTTAACACTGTAGCTAAAGCCTAGCCAGTTCTAATTACACATAATGTTGACAGAAAAGCCAAAGAAATCCTTACAATCCTTATAAGGAAAAAACTGGACACTCGTAATGTATTCAAAAGCCTGTATTACCAACATCCCATCAGATTTTTTTTTGATATTCCCTTATTATTTTGTCACCCTTGCATAAGCCATTCTTTTGTATGTAATCTCGATAAAAATTTGTTTATTACATTTAAAGACAAATAAGTTTTACTCCTTCGCCAAGTAATATATATACTTTTCTACGACTCTTTTTCATCGTCACTGAAATAACAGCATCCTGAAACCACGTAGTAAAGTTGCATGGTTTCCAATTGATTGATGACTGCAATTCATCAATCAATTGGAAATAGCAATATATTTTAATATTTTTCTCTAAGAAAACCCGTTACACCGATATTGCTTTTCTGTGTCTTACCGTCTCATTGCGTCATTGCATTAAATTCACTGGACATCTCAGTTATTTACGGCTGTTATCCGGAAATAAGCAGCTGTTAGCGGTTGTAACCGGACTGAACCGGTTTCGGTTATAATTAATATCGTCGCTGACTTAACATTCGTTGTGCATTGCTTGAGGCTCACTTTAATTTATTGTGCTGTAATGAGATTTTAGTAGGGAACATTTTTTTGTCTGTCAGAGTTCGATTTTTCGTAGAAAGATGGGGAAACGTTTAGTCTCGGGCATAAAACGTTTGCACACATTACGTTTGTATACAGGCGGCTGCAATGCTTCCAAGATATCTTAAACTTTGTAGTATTGCTTGCTTAATCTTATAATCCCTCTAGGTGGAGCGATTATCTGGTCAAGGTTGTGGGAATCTAGTGGATGCGAAACATACAGGACCGCTTAGTTCGGCTCACGCTTTGGCTTTTGGGTGAGGCTTATACCCAGCAGTGGACGTCTTTCGGCTGAAATAATGATGTTGGTTATGAATCTCATATTAGATCTAATAGTGTTTGAAACCAGAAATTCACTTCATCATTAATTAATGAAAAACTAGTTCCTATAGTTCGACTGAAAAGTAAACAAAGTCGACAACTTCTTCTTTCTTCGTGTCGATGACTCTTTCGTTACAGTTAAGTTCTGAAATGCTCATCCATATTTCGCCCATATTTTTGGTCCTTCGAGCCGGATCTAAAAAGCGGCTTGCTTAATTTTCATTGCTTTTACAGTTCACTTATATTTTGCCCTCAAGGAGATATTTTTTTTTTGGGTTTTACATTCTTTTACACATACCAAAAAAAAACCCACGGTGACTTGATTAAATACAAATAAATTCTATTTCAAATCCGAGACAATATATCTCGGCGACCTTTCACTAAACTTTCCTATTTTACCGTCTTGTACAGGCCTCCATAACACGACCATAAACCAAATCGTAAAATATTGAAACCAGTACAGACTGACCTTTATGTCACATTTTATTAAGCGATTATCAACCTTTATGCTTAGATGTTAGGAGTGGTATTTAAAATGATGCATTTATACTGGTTGATCTATAAATTAATCACCCGGTTGTACGTGATTTATGGTTTTTTATCACTTCAATAGTTGCCGATGTTCATTTGGAGGCATTTTTCAGTATACTGATCTGACAGCGATGATCCGCACACTAATTTACTTTGACACCTCATTTTCAATAACAAACACCTTGTTAGCTTGATGTTAGAGTTGAAATTTGATTGGAAAATGGTTTTCATTTGGTAAAGTTAAGTTGGTTTCAAGTAAGTAGTGTTGTTACCTAACTGTCACTTGATTTTCTTGAATATTCAACAGGCTCACTCTAAATTCGATCGGGTCAGTGTTTTATGCTATAAAATATAAAAATCGGTGCAATACATCACAGTAATTAACGAAAAAAGCCTTTCTATCTAATTAGTGCATAATTAACAACTATACGACCCTGTAAATAACTGTGTTTTAATCATTTTACATTTATTATAACACGTGTTTTGGTGCTAATTTAGCTATAAATAACTTTTAGTGGTTTGCTGTTTTTTGATGCAGTTACCTACTTAATTTTCTTTTTATAGAATTTGAGCGCACATTTTTCCTAATTCCTTTTCTTCTGTTTTGACAACCCTACGGGTGTTTGGATCGAATTGCCCTTGCAAAAATATCAGACAGAAATGAAACGAAAAAATATTGACTGTTTTTAGACATTTAAGATGCAGAAAGGGATATAAAAATTTTATTTAACTTTTTTTTTAGTTTCTAGTATTTTTTTTCATATTTCACATAAATCAAATCTGTTCCTTAGTTCCACGATATTTCACAGTAAAACTAATCCTTTTTAATTTCCAGTAATAAGGTTATAAAGTTATGCATGAAGGGGCCGTACAATTTCGCTTAGCCCGTTAACTACCGCCTCGGGCAAAATCCATAAAACCCAACTTGTCTATGTATAAATTAAAAAATCTTACTAATTGCGTAAAGTAGTAGGTATGGTAATGATGCCGGTATATATTCCAATATGGTACTTTCGAATTTGATGATATTATGTACGTTTTTCATTTATATGCTGATTCGTGGAACATGGCGGCAACACTTGGCTGTTACGGAGACGTACTGGTGGAACGAACTGTCGCGATGGGAGCATACGGGAGGCTGTTTTGATCGGGCACGGAATATAGATGATCGTGATCTATGATTTTTGAAGAAAGCTCTCGAAGATTTTTTTAATGCTTGAATGTTCAGTCCCTTTCACCTTCCACTTTGGCGAAATTTGTCTGGATCGACAAACCTTAGGGATTTTATAAGATCTTATTTTCTAAAGCTTGAAATACCTAGTCTAGAAGGTATATTTTTTCGTAAAATTATTGTTTTAATAATTATAACTTTGTATTTGCATACTGTTATTATGAATGAAAAGTGTGTACCACATTGAAAAGTATATATCTGCTTTCATTGGCAAAACTTAACAAAAAAAGTAAAGAAGTCTCAGTAACAGAGGTTTCTGCCAATAGTCCACCCTCTCTCGGTGGAAGTGAGTGGCTGTGTCGCTTGCAGGGCGAAAAGGTATATCCTGACGCCATAAAAGGTAAATAAAAATGTTTAGGGCAAATTGAATTTGGAACGTGGTTCGATCTTCCGTTACAGATGAGTTCCTTTTGTGAGTCTTTGTATAGGAATGATATGAAGTGGAAGTTTCTATTTGTGTTTTCTTCCTTAGTTAAAAATCAGTATTGTGAAAGATTTTTTTTTGTTACAATAATGGTTTTTCTAAAAGATTCTTAATACCTATTAGTTCTTTATTTTGCACAAGTTTTTTCAAGGAAGTTCGCTCTCATTGCATTTTTTTAAAGTGGTTTTCTATAGATGAAAGAATTTTACACATACTACCAAAGACTTTTTACAAGCAATCAATTTTACCTTGTTTCAATATTTTTATGTTTAGACTAGCTTCTTCCAGCGGCTTCACCCTCGTGAATGTCGAATTATCCCATGGGAACGTATTCCCGGGATAAAAGTATTCTATGGGCTATTCCAGACTATAATCTACCTTTGTGCCAAATTTCATCTAGATCTGTTCACTAGTTTTTCTGTGAAAGAGTAACAAACATTCACAAACTTTCGCCCACAGACATAAATCTAACTAGATGACGCGATTGTATGTACTTCGCGTGCCAAAAAAAGGACTAAAGTTACGACAAATGATCGTAATATGAACTTTTCATTTGGCATTATCGGCACCGGAAATGCACCAAAATCTAGAAAAATGCCTTTTTATGCCATATTGAGGTGTAAAGAATGTATAGAAAAAGTTGGCCAAGCCATTGGAAAAGTTTTCATTCATTGATAAGTAAATTTGTTTTTTAATTGTTTGTGAAAAAGTAGCACGCTTGGTTTTCATACAGATGGAGGGACTTGCGTTATCTATTTAGATTTATGTCTGTGCTTTCGCCTTTATAATTTTAGTGTGATCAGCGGTTACGCCCGCAATAGTCTGCAATATGTTTTCATACAATACTGTGCTTTATTGGCACCGTGCTGCCATAATATATTCCGACTGCAGATTAAATGATTTTAATTAAGCAACACGGATAGATTTATATCATTTGAACGCTTCTATTTCTCCTAAACGCTATATAACAGTAATTTTCCTACCATTCAGTAGAATCGGCCATTGGGCCGTAAGTGGTCACAACATACATATTATATTTGCTAATTTCATTTCTAAATGAGTGGAACGAGCCTCATTTTGACGCGTTTAAAATAAATTACATATTTATTTAAACTTTTCGATCAGAGTTACTGGTATATTTGACACAGTTTAATGTAATGTTCAGGTTATGATAATATTCGTTATTTTTAACTTAAATAGTGGTTTAATGTATAAGATGGATGGGTTTATGGTAGTAGCAGTTTCATTAGTATCATTTGCCATAAATAATGGGATTATAATTATGGTGGTGGGCGAAATATGTCTATGGTTATGTTGGACTTACGTAACAGGAAGTCATGTTGAAAAGTTTATTTAAGGATTTGATAGGTTAATACAATAGATCAAATGTTTGTGTCGGCACTTATCATGTTTTCTTACGAGATTTATTGCCCTAGACAAAAGTATTAAAGTAGGTATTTGAAAATGGTTCACCCCCAATTTCTGAATTGAGAATTTAAGGTGGAGTATTTGTCAAGTCAAACTTTACTCGAGCCAGCATCAATATAAGCTGCCAAACTTTGGCATGGTACGGGTTTGACGTTTTTATCTTCAAATACTCAATTCAGAAATCAGCCCTTCATGATATTGCTCGTAATTTAATTCTTCGGTAATAGGCAAAAATCTTTTTATACAAGCTTTTAATTAACATGCAATGTATGTTTGTACGTATATAAGTGTGTTCGGGTGAAATGTTGCAACTGAATTTTAAAGCAGTTATCCTCCACCGATTAAACTGTCATTTTGCATACACGTTAAGTTTGGATGGCAATGCATGGCAAGCTAAGTTACGTCATTCTAAATCCAAAATGGGGGACGGCCCAAGATGGCGGACTAGTTATTTTTTGTGCACTGCCGTAATATGGGTATCAAATGAAAGGGTTTACTGATAAAAATACGAAAAAAGCTTGTACTTAAAAAACAAATTGAAACAAGGGAATACTACGAAATAGATAATACTATGAAAGTTGATATTATTGAACATTTTATTCAATTCTACATACTAATAGTCCAACCTAGTAAGTAAGCCCTCTTTAATCACCCTAATTAATATCCTCCTGACCTGTGATAAATGTCGGTATAGTTGCCTCTAACCTTTAGAATAGGTACCGAAGTATGTAGGTAGGTAGTCGAATATTTTTTGTGACAGACAGATGGACGACATTGCGCCGCGAATGTGCACAAAAAGTTCCGCACATGCAGTTTGTATGTTCGACCCTACATGTTGTAACGTTTTGGAGATCCGTACATTAAGAGAAATTAAGACTTTTGTTTTTGGTAATGTCAGGTTTGAAATATGATCGTCAGAGATAAAATTACTCTGAAAGAAACTGTTACGTATGTGTGTCCTCCTCGCGCCCTCTATTGTAACCGCAGTTCAACTATAACATCTGACATTAAATTAATAAGTGCGTAACTAGCAGACGATCATTTCACTTATAGGTCTATACCCCTCTTCCTGCGGTCGCGTACTGTTAGGATTAGGATGGCGGCCTGCAGGTCCTTTGAAATGAGAACACATCAGTTACGAACTTCCGAATGCCTCAATTTAATTGAATAAGAAAAACTGTTCATGAGTACATCGGACATAATTATCGCGTTCACTGCACTGCTATGCATAGCGTGCATTTTTATATAACACATAAATACTACAGTCAGCATTATTGAAACATCGATTTGAATCTATGCATCACTACGTAACTAAAACCATTAAGTTAGCATACATCTTACATGCAAAACTGAATAAAAATAAAGAATGTTTATAAGCTTTACCTCCTGAAATTGGCAGAACTTAATAACTGTTGCTCAGCAGTGGACAAGATCAACGTTTGTGAATATGTCATTGAGAATAATCAATGAACCGTTTCGTACGTTTTATATATAAGTACTGTTAAGTTTTTTAAAGATACTTACTGAACGCTGCTACTAACGTTTACTGTCGATAACAATTTGTTACTCATGACTACAAGTCAGTTTGATTAACACTTACGAATTAACGGCAATAAAACAATTCGATGTAAATTACCTCCAATTAATCTTGGACGGATTACTTCACATACCTACCTACTTTAACTTGCAAAAAATGCAAGTTATAAAAATAACAAACTCGGTAAGTATTTAATTAATTGTCTATGACCTACAAATTTGACCCTTTGGCCTTCAGGCATGGCCTTATTTAGCAATAGTATCCATTAACTACTTCTGTGTGCTAAAATAATTGAATTGTATTAATATATTGCCAGAACAGAGTATTTTAAAATATACGAAGAAGGCTTTAGCCCAGCAGCGGGAAATTTAAAAAGATAATTAAAAAAAAAAACGTATGTACAGGTATAGAACTAACTCTGTGTATGAAAAAGTGTCGGGTGTAAACATAACCTAAAAATAATTTTAGGTTATGTTAACAAACTAGTCACCATACTAGTCATACATACATAACATATTAAATTTTCTAACTCGGCATACTTCAATCATTTAACAGCTACATTCATATCACACCATTTGCCTACGCTAGCGCCATTTTGGAAGGTTTTTGAAATATTATTTAATTTAAGTGTATAAAGCTGGACACTTTTTCAAAATTCGTTCCATTTGAGATCGTTCTCCTTACCTCTACCCTCCATAGCCAGGATGGCCCAACCCAATGATGTTATATATTACTGAAGTAGAAAGGTTTCACCGACGTCTGCGCGGCAATACAAATACAAGCTGACCAGCTTGAAAGAACTCAGTCCGTCCTGCGTCTGGCCACGACACGAAAGTAACGTTTGAACGGTATGTTTATCTCTTTCTGACAACGGGGTCCTATTTATATCTCTATGATATTTTAAACCACTCAGTGATGGAAATAAAGTTCCAAGTTCCATAGGCCCTATCTAGGTAGCTAAAGTAAAGTATCTCTATGATTTTAATGTCTTATAAAGAGTATGACGTCTCTATTGGTATAATCTCATTGGTCTATCCTAGGTTTTTAGTACATTCTGCCCTCTCAGGCCTCTTTCGAAAGTGGTCCACCAAGAGGCTTGTGGTCTTTCCCTTATTCGTTGCTTGGTGTTGATTTTGAGCTCTGTTTTAAAAATAATACATAAAATACACTACTACTCATTATATAATCTAATATTATACCATACGGATCCCCTATTACAAAGACCGTGCCATACGCAGCTTCTTAATTTTTTGCGCCAGTCTTAAGCACCCTTTTTTTGTGAAATTGTCGGAAGTGCGGAGCGTGCCATATGTCGGGTCGAGTTACACTATAAGCTCGCCCTGCGACCCCGCTCAACCCTGGTGGTTGAGCGGGTGCGATGTGAAGTGTCATGGACGAATTGTTACTATGTTTTTAGTTGTAGGGCAATAAGGCAAGATTAAATTAATTGTAGAAAACTGTTTTCCTTTCATCAACAACATCGACATCAATAGAATAGAATATACTTTGTTGTACACCAAAAAATGAAGTTACACATCTCTTTTAGAATAAAACTTATAACTACGGGTACAAAGGCGGCCTTATCGCTGGCAGCGATATCTACCAGACAACCTTTGGATGGAAATAATTATCTAAGAATAAAACAGGGGGTAGTTTGTGGTGTAATGCTACATTAAAATATAAATACATAAATAAAAAATATATTAGTATATTAAATACTATACATAAACTCATATGTAAACATACATATATAATATTACTTGTTACATACATTCATAGATGGAAAAAAATGAAAAAAGGTTGAATAATGATGGAATAAATCAGATCTAAATAGATAAACGTTAGAGAGAAAGGAAATGGTTTCTAAGCAGCCAGCGTCTGGGCTTGTCTTACTGACAAGGGCAACTCATTCCACAATCGCACAGCCTGGACCGTAAACGGTTTGTCCTAAAACTTAGTGGAATGAGCAGGCATCGAAAGTCTCAAATATTCCGATGTTCTCAAGTTTCTTGAATGTGTGTCATGAAGGAACTTAAAGCGTTCTTTGAGGTAAGAGGGGGTTGTAGGAATAAACAGAATACTGTAAAGTAATGATAAAATATGGGCATTCCGGCGAAGGCGGATTGGCAGCCACTTGAGCTTAACACGAAAATCAGAAACATGGTCATATTTGCGTAAACCAAATATGAATCTAATGCAAAAGTTTTGGAGTCGCTGAAGCTTATCCAGCTGCACTTCAGTTAGATCTAAATAACTGACATCGGCATAATCGAGGATTGGGAGAAGAAGAGATTGGGCAAGCGCAGTTTTGGTAGCAGTAGGAAGAAAATTGCGCAGTCTGCGTAAAGACCCCGCAGACGCAAACACCTTGCGGCTAACTTCTTGCAGCTGAGGACCCCACGAAAAGTCTTTGTCAACTAAAATACCCAGGTCTTTCACCGAGTCGCTGTATGGAATATCTAAGCCATCAAAAACAATTCGGGGAGCTTCGACCAGTTAATTCTTGAGCGCAACCTAGGATTGCCGACAACAATGACTTGAGTCTTCGTTGGATTAACCTGCAGACTACGAGCCAAACTCCACTCAGAAATACGAGCTAAATCTTGATTGACCATGTTAACAGCCTCAGACAATTCATCTACCGGAGCTTGAGAAAATATTTGCAGATCGTCGGCGTAAAGGTAGGACGAGAGAAGTTCATTGGAAATAGAATTAATAAAAATAGTGAAGAGAAGAGGAGATAGAACGCCCCCCTGTGGTACGCCTGCAGAGGTATTGCATCATGACGAGGACGAACCTTCAATGCAAATACGTTGTCGGCGGCCACACAGGTAACTATGAAACCAATCAATTGCCGTTGGAGATATGTTAAGAGAGCTGAGTATGCCAAGTAAGATGTCAAAATCGACGGTGTTAAACGCGTTGCTGAAGTCTAGTAAGGAAAGGACCGTCAGATTTCCATTTTCCATACCAAGTCTAATATCGTCAGTAATGCTGGCAAAAGCTGTTCTAGTACTACGTACTGGACGAAACCCGGATTGGAAAAAATTAAGGAGGTGGTTCTTGCACAGGAATGTACTAAGTTGGTTATGGATAAGGCGTGGATAAGTGGAAAGACATCCGCAGCTGGACATTTGGTAATAGTCCTCATCTAAGCGTCACCACATCGAATGGTTCTTTTTTTTTCTTTTCAGCCATTATTGTTCTATTGCTTGGCAAAGGTCGCTACCATGCTTGGCATTCTTCTCCATGTGTTGCCTTCTCTGGTCAATATCCTGCAAGCACCTCTAAGCGGTCACGGTTTTGACGACCGACGCCCGTCTTCTGACTCCAACTGTGTGACGCCTCTGGACCATATGTCTTGATGCATTTCAAATAATTACATGGCCCGCTCAAAGTAGAGAAATTAGTAGATTTTATTTTTGGTAGTTTCATTCTGCAGATTTTTGCTCCTTCGATTCGCATCATATATTTCTTGAGTACAAAGGCCTTAGTTTCGTTTGTGGCATATGCTTGTCTGATATAAACTATCAAATTAATAATATGCAAGACCTTTTAAACGTTAATTTTAATGATATTTACCGATATTTAATAACTAAGTAATCAATACAATGACGTTAGCCAAATCATGAGTTATGTTTCCTCGATACTAAAATAATGTAACCTTTACTAAGCGTAATAGCTGGGGATAATTGTTGCAAAAAATCTAGTTATAATTGTACCCGAATAATCTTGAACTTTAGCGTGATACCCATGTTGTAAACATACTTTTTGTTTTACTATACATATGTATTAATCAGAAACATGGATAATGGACTGAATTCATTCTCTTACCTTTATATCTATCTTACCTTTTCCAAATTATGTTGGGGTTGGCTTCCAGTCAGACTGGATTCAGCTGAGTACCAGTATTTTACGATATCTGACTTTCCAGTAACTAACTTGATATCCCTTAACAAAACTGGTGTCAGGTAGGTATATATATTTAGATAGGTATAGGTTTTGATTACTGTACCAACTGTCAAACATCTTTAAATGCTAGCTGGGACCAAGGGCTTAACACGCTTTCCAAGTCACGGAGGAGTCTTGGTAAATTAACATAAAATAAAATTTAAAAAGCCCTTTAGGTACTTGCCCGGATTTGAACCCACGACGTCAATCACGCAAGGCGAGGCCTCAGCCACTGGGCCACCATGACTTTTAAGAATGGACTAATAACAATATCCTTACTAAATGTTGGTACATTTAGTAAGACGAAGTTATTTACATGTAAACAAAGAAACAAAAAATTGTAAAGTAATGTAGATAATCCAATTTCCTTTTGTCCATGTCTTTGTGCAGAACTCATTCGCCCAAGACGTGGCCCAATCAGGATTTTAGAAAAGACGTCCATTATTCGCAGTATCTCTTTCACATATATCGCGTTGTCTCTTTCACACTTTTGCCCTTACTCGCTTCTTACCTGGACAGAGAATGCTCAGACCATTATGCATGTCTGTGGTTTTAATTGGACCTACTTGTTAACTATATGTTCAATTATTTTAGTTGCGATATGAACGGTGGAATCAATTATTATTAATAAATTTAAATTTAAATTTTTGACGTTCATAAGTGACGTTTAGTGGCTTAATTGAATTAAAAAGAAAATTGATTGATTTTGATAGAACTTGATGACTTTTCTTAAATTATTTTGACCATCTCTATCTCACCTTCACAACTCAGTAACTGGGTAACATGATATCCCTTGGCAAGACTAGTGTCAGGTTTAAGGGTTCTGACGTAATGACTGCAAAAATCTTCAAATTTAGCCGGGACTATCGCTTTAAAGCGTTCTTCGAAGCACGGAGAAGAAATAAATATCATCATCATCATCAGCCATTTTTTGTGTTCCCACTGCTGGGACACAGGCCTCCTCTCTGTGAGAGAGAATGGGCCGCAATCCACCACGCGGGCCCGGTGCGGATTGGTGGATGTCACATGTCTTCTTCTAATTTTTGGTTCTGGGACATGCCGGTTTCCTCGCGATGTTTTCCTTCACCATTTTGAGACCGGTTTTTCTCTGCTAAAGCTGCACCATTTTGGTGATGAAATAATTTACACAAAGTAAAGCGCCTGCCTGGGTTTGAATCCATGACCGACAACTTGTTAGACGCGGTCGTTACCACTGGGCTACCACTGCTCTAAAAAATAAATATAAATAAATTTAAAAAGCCACATTGGTACTTGCTCGGATTTGAACCCACAACCTAAAGCACGAGAGGCGAGGCATTAGCCACTGGGCCACCATGACATTTAAGAATAGACCAATAACATTAGCCTCAATGTACCAAAAGAAAAAAAAAACAAAGAAAAATTGTGGCTCCCACCCTTTATATTTGTTTATGCCTCGCAGAAACCATGCACCCAAGACGTAGCCCAATCAGGATTCTAGAAAAGACGTCCATTGTTCGCATTATAGCGTTGTCTCTTTCAAACTTCTTTGTCCTTATTACTTCTTACCTGGACAGAGAATGCTCAGTCCATTATGGATGTCTATGGTTTTAATGATACCTACTGGTTAACATTGTGTTCAAATAATGTAGGTGTGGTGGAATTTGGTGATTTTCCTTAAATTACTTTGTGATGCAAGGTTATGTATCGTCATAAAAATGTTTCCAATTAAATTCTATTAGAGTTGATTATTTTTAATTTCAATTTTGCTCGCTTAGGTAGTTTATAGTCACGTACTATTACCTCAAATAGTGACTGGAACGCTAATTGTATTGTAGCGGCACCAACGTCGCCACTTACGAACTAATGATATGCCATCACATGAATCCTGCATCGTGCAAGCAAAGTTTTCGGCGCGATTTGAACACATACAACAGTCAGAAAACAGACTGCTCGGACCAGACACAACACCCGTCTGATCGGAGGATCCTTCCTTTACTATGGAGGTTTGTGGGACTTTACACCCTGTTCTGCCTACCTCCAAAGTATTATACTAATGAAATGAATAAGTATCTATAAAGGAATTAAAAAAAGCTTTTTGAACTGAATGGTACTAAAATTAATATCGTTTGTCAATTCACATCCAATGAGTTTGTGTACGACAAGATAGCACCATCGTGTCTAGTTGAGAAGTTGCTGTGCTTCCACTCATATCATTTAAATGTTTTCAAAGTTGCATAAGTACGCCAAGTTTCAACTTAATGAAAAAGAAAAAGGCAAAGGATGCCAGGAACTGCTTGAAAAATGGAATACTAGTTGCCACATAAACATACTAAAATTTGTAAAAGGGGATTAAACATATTTTTTTTTCTAAAAGAAGGTCATAAATAAAAATATATTTTGTACATAGTAAATACAAAAAAAGTATTTAAAATAAAAAACCACATACAGAATTTACATAAAACAAGTCCATATTGTCTATGCTCCGTCGCTATTAGCATTCGGAGTTGGTAATCACAATAACACCAGTCGGCCATCATTCGTACGGATTGTAAAATTTTACAATCCTCGTCTGCCGGTAATTGTTCAGCTTTATACCCCTAAAGCTTATTGGAACCACTTTTTATTTACATGTTCGTTATGTTATACGTTCTATACTTACTTGTATTTTATATATAGGGAATTTTTAGAAATCCGCAGTTATTTTGGCTTTAAGGTATGACATTTCTTCTTGGGTTTACTCTTTTTTTTTTTGTTGGTTTCGGAATTCGTACTTAGGTACATTGCCATTATCAATTAGTAAGCATAAAGTACCCACTCCTATGCTGAGACAAAGGCCTATTCTCTATGAAATGGGCTAGTCTGTAATCCTCCACGCGGGCACAGTCTGGTTTGGTGGATGTCACAACATGTCTTCGAGTTTTTGCATTTAGGGCATCCCTACCGAGTATTGTGTCTTCATTGTGTATTGGCTTATTATCTTTGTCTTCCTTTTCAGCTTTATCTCCATTTACTATATAGATAATTTCAGTTTGCTTCTTGTTTTTAGCTAAGATGAATGAAATGGTCTACTGATGGTGGTTCCGCATTTTTAATTCAATATCTCATTTTTAAGAAAAAACTGTTCTTACACAGCTACGGAATCACGTATATATTCAAATCAAACAAGCCGCATTCCTCTTTTTTCTTTATTGTACTGTGATTTGAACGTTAATACAAGTTTTTTCGCCCGTAGTTGTTCGCAATACCGCAATGTTATTTTCAATAGTCAATTATTGTAATTAAACTTGATTGGCTATCATCAACACAACATATTGCAGCTCAGTTTTTACGAAAAATTTATATTTTTGATTGCAGAATTTTAGCGTTTAAGATATTATTGGTCCTTTGGTATTGCGGTATCGTAATGTGTGTTGATTTTCTTCGTTTATTCACGGATTGTTAATTAAAAATGCAATTACTGGCTGATTAACCTGCACCTGTCTAGTTTAACTAAATTCATGGGCAGTAGAGATTGATTTGGAATTGATTTTAACTATTTGCTCGATTCGTTGTGCCTTATTGGTTTAGTTCTTGAGTAGTGGTAGCTGGCGTGTTTGCAACCTTGAAACTTTTGTTATTAGTATGGATTTTTCCACTGTAGCCACTGCAACGCAAAATGACTTTTCAAATTCATATGTAATTTCTAAATTTATCTTGGACATCACAGGCAACGGTGAAGGAGAACGTCGACTAATACAGTCGTTAATGTAAGTCTAGAGTAGCCAAGTCAGAGGCTTGTGGGGTTCCCAGAGACGGCTTAATTAACTCTAACACCGGAGTTGGCCACATCCTCACACGTAAAAGAAGAAGAGCGCAAAATCTTCTCTACTCTCATTTCGTTTCTCTTTGCCTGCCCATTCTTCCCAACTATGATGGGGTTAGCTTTCATTGTTACCAGAGCTGGGTACCAGTATTTTGTACCAGTACCATTCCTCTTCGCTCAGTTTAAGGCTATTTGAATCCAGTCATTATCGGAGGGGAACCTCTATACAATAACAATAAATGAGAACTGTGGGTGGGTGGACTTTTCGCCATAAACATTTTGGTCATATAATAATTACAAAAAACCATGACCAGAAATTACACCCTATTCTATGTCATAAGGACAAAAGCTAAAAAATTGCCACTACCCTGTACCTGCGCCCGAATTATTTAATTTCCAACCTCATTAATCATCTTTTTTTCGCCGCAGTCGGGTAAGGGCAGTTTAAAGCATTGCTTTTAGCTTTTTTTTTGTACTAAAAGCTTTATTGAATTTTGGAATTGAAAAAAATGACTTTATCTGTTTGGATTCCGGGTTTTTAAATAGGTATTTGCGTGGGATTTTTAGCAAAGTTTTGTGAAGTTTTTTGTAGATAATCGTTATTGGTCCTGTGAGTCAAGTCATGTTGAGACTCTGTAAATAAATAGTTTGACAATGTCGTCCGAGCGATTGCATAAATGCGTTCACCATACATAACGTAAATAGAAACATGGCATTTTTATTGTCTTACGCACACGACTGCTCCCGAAGGAAGCCGACCACGTTGCGAATTTGACCTAAGTGTGACCAAATTGTGGCTTCAAAAATAATACGTATGGGATATTGTTTTGACTTACTTTGGCGACTAGTTTTTTTTTTATTTCTTTCTTTAAAATGTGAATAGCTTCAAGTTTTTTGATAACAGGAATAAGATTACCATCTAGCAGTTACTGTGGTATCTAGAAAAGATATAAAAACAGAATATATTTTTAAAGATGACAAAGTTTTTTGAACTTCTCGTGCACAATATTGGGTTTCAATCTGAAACGGTTTATATCAAGCCACTGTCTGGCTAGAACAATTTCGTCATTGCTAAACTAAAATAGATCTTACCACCTCTACATAAACAACACTTTTAAAATCACAAATACTTTAAAATTTACAATTGCATCGGATGTCTAACCTTTTCATCAGACGCTTAGATGCAGTTTTGAAAAGTAAACTTATCGAAAATGAAACGTAACTTTATAGAAATAAGGTCGAATTTTGATTGTTAATCGAGATTTTGCGATAGTAAATAGTTGTAACTCGTATCGAAGTTACAGGTAGTTGTTTTTTTTATTATTTTACGATGAAGCACAGGTCGTTGCGACATTATATTATTATTATTTCAAAATTCATAACACTGTGAACAAAGCAGGTAGGTAGTATAGCCTTTTGGTAGTTTTTACGACTAAACGAGGTATTGCTATGTGCCGTTATTTTTTATGTTTGTTTGAATATCCTACTAATATATTTATTGCTGGGATCCGCTTAAGCTTAGAACAAAGGAACGCCTTAAGTATTTTTTTAGGTATTTTTGTTTACAAATAAAACTAGAGGCGTCTTGTTGTGTTACTTTGTTTATTAATCTTGCTGATATTTAGGAACTCTATCTATAAATAGTATCAAACAAAGTGTCTGTCCACCTCAGTCGAATTCATTTCTGTTTCTCTACTAACTTCTTCTAAGGCCCAGGTTTTTGATCCGTAGTTAACCAATGGTTAAAAATGGTTTAAAATTTCGGTAAAATGCGTTTTTTCATTAATTCTGAGCCTCACAAATAGTCAAATGAGTTGGAGAGTTAATTATTTGACCATTTGTTAGACTAACAATTGACGAATAAACGTGTGTTACCGCAATTTGTAACTATTGATTAGCATATTTAACCATTTGTTAAGTTAACTACGCATCAAAAAATTGGGCCTAAATCACGAAACGAATTTTGATCCGGTTTTCACTTATAAAAAGAACGATAAATGAAGAAGATTTTTTATATCATTTGTCCCGTGCGAAGCCGGGGCGTGTATCAAGTTAATGATTAAACTTATATTAACTTCCATAGAGTCTGAGAATATTCTAGATTATAATTATAAAACAATTGCAAACAAAAATTGCATGCCTCACTAAATCCAGTCAATGATTTGAAGGCAACGCACAGTTTTGCCAACATTTTTTATGTATGCGGTCACTATTTTTCTTGTAATGAAAGATCGAAATTAATGCCACCGTCGATATCTTCAGTACATTTGACATTACCAATAATTTAAAGAGGATTAGAAGAAACAAATGGCGTAAATCACTTTACAAAACCGCATTATTCTGTACTTTGAAATTCAAATTTTGTTATTCTGTCTTGTACTTGATTTTTCGCAAAACATAAACGGCGCGGCGTGGAAAAATATGTTTGAAAAAACAACAGCCTGTACCGATAGGTCGTTTACATAGCCAGACTATAATTATATAAGACCGTTTGCTTATAAACTTGATAATTACAAACCACATTGTGTTTTCAGAATTTGAGATTTCCAAGACAAACGAAAAGCGATCGTATGTTTATTGGAATCTGTTTTTATTTTTGAGACTTTATGGTCCAGGGGACCGACTGTTGAATTATAAATCATTAAAGGTGTTGCCTAGAATACATGTGCATACTAAAAACAAATAACTGTAGCACTGCAGGCAGAAGGAAGGCCTCAATCTAGGTGGAGCGATCACCTGGTATAGGCTGAGGTAGGCGCTGGGGTGCGAGACGCACAAGACCCATCGATGTGGTGACACTTCGCGGATGCCTATGTCCAGCAGTGGACGTCTTTTGGCTGAAATGATGATGATGTCAGACAGACACAAAAAACACAATTTGCGTGAGTGAATTAAATATTTCTAGGCTCAATAAAAATCGTAAAAATTATCTCAATTGAATTAATCAACCAATAGGTGCCGTACCTACCCGAGCCGATCTTAAGCAGTCGCTTACGCATTTATATATAGCTTTCTACATTTGCGTAACATATAGGTATATATAAATGTGTTTTTTTTTAATAATTCAGACGCAGTTCATTGGTCTTTTTATGTATCGCGGATTACGAGTTCAGAAGTCAATACACTATTCATATTTTGTTAATAAAACTTGATGCCCGGTTGAGAGTAAACTTGTATGTATTTGCAGAATCAGACGTCTATAAACCTATTACCGTATTTGGTCTTACATGAATGTAAATGAATTTCAAAGTGTATTTTTTTCTTTATAAATTTGTGAGTTTTTCTAGTGCGATTTCTGGGAGGATTTACATGGATTTATCCCGTTAATTTCCTCTTAAAATGTCTAATAGGAAAATTATTTGAATTTTTTTTTTGTTCGGTAGCGTTCCCGCTCTTGAGGATCTCGCTTGTTATTAAGCAATGGATGAGGTTTCGATAAACCGAGCGAGCCCATCAGACCCTGTTGACTCTTTCTTTGGAGGTTGACATCCGTCCAGTTGATGATCTTCAACCTAAATAAATATTGTGCTACAGCATCTCTCTTTTACATTTATTTCTATCATCTGCACAATGTAGTTACCGTGCAAGATTCTCCCACGACTAAAACGACACAGAATAATGTCAAAACGCCAACATAAAAAGGAATAAAAACATTAAGAATTACACTGTCAAAAATCCATACAGAACTCACAGAATTTATTACAAATAATAATACTTTTATCAAACAAACGATTCTGATTCTTACGCTACATAATTTTCTCGTTTGAAAAACAACAACCCATTGCTACTGCATTTTAAACCTTAATTCCTGTGATATACGGTTGCGATTGAGTCAGTGATCGAACAAGGAAAGTGACCTGCAGAGTTAGTGGCGACAATGCGATTACGATTATGCGTTTATTTTTTTGCGTGACAAAACGCGAGGGTGGGTCACAGACAGGTAGTCCGTTGATATTGTTGCGTTTGACACTGTTTGATTAATTTACGTGATATCAGGGCGATATAAAATTTTACTTTTTCAACATCTTGATAACTGGCAAAAAATAATATAACCCGAAAAGTATCTTCACATATCTTTATTTTTTACGTAAGATAAAGGCTAAAAATAGTGTTAAGTCGCTGACTCTCATGCTAGGTGATTAGGTTACCCGTGGTACATACGGTCTGTTCTGTAAAAATATTACTGTGCAAGCTTAAAATATCATGAATTTGTCTGCCTGCTGCAACGTGTTTGTCAATAGCCTCAATATGGGAAATTGAGTCCTGCCCCCGTAACATGACGTGCCAAAACTATAATCAAACGACTGTAAAAAAGGGACAGGTGTATACAAGTCATATACATCTGTCTCTTACGCACACTCAAAATAACCTTGCTCTAAGAGCTTATGGTTACTCCCCTGAATTTTGATATCGGGTATACCCGAAAAGGCCAAATTCAAGATTCGATTGCTAATATTCAGATTGGAATGATGAGAATCTTTGGCCGTTTGTTACAATACAATTGTTGCTCGTCGATCTCTCAACAGAACTGACATTCCATTTGAAACTACGGATTGATTTGAGATTTTTACAAAATAGCACTATCGTTGTCAGCGCCCTCTCTCGGGCGATTTTAATATTTTTTTAAATTAATTCTTGTGCAATAAGATAAACAAGTGTTACTTGTTTCATCTGTAGGATTTATAATTCGTAAGATTTTGTCATTAAACTTTATAAATTGGTTGCATGGTTATGTTTGACATTTAGATAAGCGACAAGTTTCTAGGTAAACACGTACATAAATTGTTTCAAGACGTTTTTGCAGCTGTACCACAAAATATTCTGTTTTCATTATTTGGTTACTAAGAGTGATCGCAATATGGAGAATTTGACCTTTGAATTCGTTTGTTATTCTGATATAGGTAAATGGACGCATTTGTATTTTTTTAAATGATTGTCATTTTAATCTAACTGACAGAATCATAGTGTTGCTACATTAAAACAAGATTTAATCTTATGTTTGGATTCAATTAACATGCATAATGAAACACAATTTTTAAACTTTATTGTTTTTTTTTTTATATATATAATTTTAACAATTAAAGCACACCTGCATTTTTTTATTATTTTAGTTGGCTATTAGTCGTAGATTCATAAATTTAAGTTTTTGACAGAATTTTCTAGTCCCATTATTATAATACTCCAGCCAGCTTCTGCCAGCGGCTTCACCCGCGTGAAAGTCGAAAATTTTCCCAAGGGAACATATTTCTGGCATAAGAAGTATCCTATGAGCTGTTCCTGACTATAATCTATCACTGTACCAAATTTCATCCAGATCCATCCAGCCGATTGAGCGTGAAGAAGTAACAAATACACTCACAAACCTTCACCTTTATAATATTAGTGAGATATACCTATATTTTGCCACTTCAGGGCAAATGCCTCTCTACTCTCCTTACATTTTCTTTTGATATGGGCAAGGTTTAGATTAGACCAATCTTTATCGAACGAGTGTAGCTCATCCTGTCTCCTATCTCTGTCAATTTCATCTATTTAAGCCTTGCCGAATAGAGAGTTATTTTAAAGTATATGGATCTTTTGCCAGTACCTAGTGGGATAGAAGGAATTTATGTAAACTACGTTAAAGACAAGCTTGCAAATAAAACTTTTAACTTCACTTGCATCCTCCACAATTCAATTGCTTCGCCACCGCTCTTCACATCCTGAGGGTAGTTTAGCCAAGTGAGCGAGGGTGTCGATTCGCCCGTCGATAAATCACGTTCCGCTTTTTGTTAGATTCGCTCCAGACGTGAGAATACGACGCACTTGGCGATCGCATGTATTGCACGTGTGACCTGCACCCTGCATGTACAATATGTGGACATTGCGACTTTTTGTTGCGTTTTTTTGGCGCTTTCAGTTTTTGCTAAAGGTTATGGCCCCTGGAAGTTTTGATTGTAATTATTGAGTTCCGGCGTAAGATAAATGTCTTAAAGAGGGTCTTTAAGAGACAGGCGAGACAACAATAGTAGTAGTGATTTTCTTCATGAACATAGCATATTTTGATGCTAGTGGACAAACTTTGTCATTGCAGCCGAGGCGGAATAGACGCCCGAGCCAAAGGCGAGGCCTTTATGGAGCCGAGAAACTGCAATGACAAAGATCACGTGTATTCAATGACTTTTTTCAACACACTTAATCGCAAAATAAATCCTATTCCATCGCTTTTAGGCAAACAATAAAGTGTATTTCACTCTTGAGCGGAAAAATGCGGTGGCCAGCTCCATTGCAGTTTTCAGGGACTATTTAGTAAAAAAGCTCTTCGATTCCATCATTTTGGTTATTTTTGTTTTCTAGTCAGTTTTATGATCCTTTAAGCCGTGCATTATATACATAACACAGATTAAATCATCATAATATTAATCCCCATGAAATACCCAAGCTTCTGATTTCGTAATATTTACAACAAAAAAAAGACATTATCGCATCTAACGCACAGATCTACCCGCGTATACACCAGTGTCACCGGGTCGGGTAGGTACCCCCGTTGTTTGCTTAGGACGCGGCAGATATTTGGCGTATTTACCCCAATTATGGCCCGTTGTTACACTATCATGCGATAATGTATGGCAGAGGAAAAAAACAATGTTTTCGTAGCAAAGTTGAGGGTACATGTCACATTTGTTCGTGATGTGAGATCCAGGTAGATGTTTGAATTGTTCATGTAAATAATGTCATTTAAAATTACATGTTCTTTGTGAGGGTCTATGTAAAATAAAACACAATAGCTTTAAATGTCATAACTTATTTACGGTTAAATAATTATCGTTCTCATAAATGATTTTGCTTTAAAACCGTAGACTAGTCCCTGAGTTTTGTCAAAATATTAAGTTTTTTACGCAGCGCCATCTAGTAGTTCGAATACGGGACTTCCTGACCATCACGATTGCTTACACTAGTCCTTTCGGACTTAGACAAAAAGCCTTGTTGGTTAAGTGGTAGAAAGCGCTACCTGCTGTCGATTCCCGGTTTGTACATAGTCCTATGTATTTAATGTTTAGACTTGGCGGACAAGGCGGACTTACCCCTTAGGCATTCTCTACCAGTTAAGCAAGGTTGATGAAGAGATAACATGGCATGCTATTGTAAGCCTGGATTTGTGGCTAATTGATGGCAATAGTTACGCCCTCTATTATCTACATGATAGACTTAGCATAACCGAAATGTAGCCTTGATCTTAAAAAGCCACTTCAATTTACCATCTTCTTATTTAAAAAACTACCCGATTATACCTAATAGAGACACTTAATTAAAACCCGCTTACGAGCGGCCATTGAAAGCCTCGTCTTAAGGGTACATACACACCGAGGCTATGAGCCTATGACGTAAGCGCACGCTGGAGTGTGCCACTGTGCAGCGAGCCAGCGACCCAGTTCTGCACAAAAGCGCCACAGTGCATGTCAGCATTACAAGTAGGTCTTATTGATGGCGCGAATTGAGAGCAGCTAGATGTGTGACCTGGGAACGAGATGAAGAAGTGTTTATGACTTGATTTTAAGTTGAAGTTTCTACTATAGGTGGGTAATTAGGGCATGAATTAAAATATCAGTTGCTGTTAGTTGGTTGTATTACTTATTTAGAAGCATTTGCAGACAATAGAATTAGTTTGATAAGTTCTATTTCTGAACAGTTAGTTTTGCCTGCGGATTCGCCCTCGTGGTTTTTGATTTTTAGGGATAAAGTTTGCCTGGCTTTCTATCAGTAGTAGCAGAAGAAAGAATTTTCGTAATTGACTTTAAGAGATCTCCTCCTACAAAACTAACTGTTTTACATCTTATATTTGACGTATTAGTGTAGATAGTTGCTAGCTTTTGGATTTAAGTCTTTCGAGAAAATCTGTTTTCTTGCCTAGATTTGTGAATGAGAGAGAGTTTTAGGTCAAGGTTTTTTTTTATGATAGTCTTACGCTTGACCACTATCTCACCTGATGGTAAGCGATGATGTGGTCGACGATGAAGCACGCTTGCCTAGAAGAAACCTATTCACTCTTGACTTCAAGGTTAGGCTTTGTATACCTAGAGGTTCATCAAAGGCACTTCCTTTTGAACTTGTCACAAAATATCTAAGTGGAAGGGCGTAGGTGATCTTCATTAACAGCTGCCTTTACTAATTGCCTTCGCTATATAGAGGTAGCAAAAAGTCCTTTACTTAAACAACAGTTTTTTAACCAACCTGTTATATTTTTTGTCTTTGTTTAATTAGAGACTTCTATAACCGCAATGCGTATGAAAGTTTCCTCATACCCTAAATATACACTACTACAGACTAGATTTGGGCCATGAAACTGACTCTAGGCTCCAGATTCTTCGCGTCATCACCGTTTAGTCGAGACAAAATTCTATGGAACGTCATCACCCCTTGGTGAGACAGAATTCTATGGAACGGTCCCTAAATCAAGTCGGTTCAATCTCAAGACTCAGAAGCTTTCAGCGCAGTCAAAAATTTAGAAAGTAAACCACCTAACAACACCTTCCTACCTACCAGTCTTGCCAATTACAAATCTATACAATTTATGTACATATTAAAACACTTACCGAAATAAAAAAACAGCAACATTTCCTTAATGAAAGTTTCATACATTTGACCTCATGCAATTCAAAACGGAGTGAGTACTGTTCACTATTGTAATTTTTGCTAAATATTCACTGTGTCAGATCATGGGTTTTGCACATATTATAAATATATCAGCATTTCAATCTTTCAATAGTAGGGTCGTGTAGGTTTTTTGTGCTAAAATGGCAGGAATTTAAATTGCACAACAATTTTAATACTTATGTTTCTTTAATTGCAACTCTTTTCGGTTATCGGATAAACAGAAGAGCATTGAGAGTGAAATTTAAAGCACGCGTCACGTTTAGGCACATTTCGTTACATGAGAGAGAACAAAGATCTAACTTCTACCTGCTCTCACACCTAAGTCTTCTTATTCTTTATTTAAGGTTTCCCTAGTCGACGACACGAACTATTTTCTGCGCGATGTTAAAATGCATGCTATCTCATCCGATAACACGTGCGAAAGAGATAGATGCTGTGATGAGCAGTAAGAAGCTAATTCGCGTACGAATTTGCACTTTTGCAAATTTGTGTCGAAACGGATAATGATTTAGGACGAAAACGAGCGCGCGAAATGTATTTTTGGAACGATAAGAAGTGTATTAAGTAGAGTGACTCCTGATACAGTTTCTACATTTGCTGCAAGGTTTTTTTCAACATCTTTATTTTATTATATGACTCAAATGGAAATCTGTCTTTTTTTTAAGTATTAATTGAGAGAAAAAAAAAATTAAGTAGTAATTTAGAAAAATATATATCTTTGCATATTCTTTTGTTTACTTCGCATTTAAAATGGCCAAAGTAGCTACAGTGGCTACCTCATAGTTTTCAAAACTCCTGTTAGGCTAGTTGCCGGTCTATTCTGTGATGTAAATCCACCAGGATTGCTATTAAAATCTCGTCGTGAAAACTTAGGTAAACTGAGCTGTAACCCCTAACATTATGTGGTGTGACAGTTTACTTCACAGAATACTTCTTTTCTATACTATTACTATATCAACTAATATTATAAAGAGGAAATATTTTTTTGTTTGTTTGTTTTTCAAGTACCGAATAGGCTCGGAAACTACTGGACCGATTTAAAAAATTCTTTCGTCAATATAAAGCTACATTATTGCTGAGTGACATAGGTTATTTTTTAATCCCAAAAACGGGTCCTGCGGGGTGGTCCACGGGAGCGAAGCGCGGGGAACATCTAATACAGAATACATTGGATATTAGGGATTGATAGCTCACTTCTGAATCGTGTATCTACAACCATTGTTTTTTCTCCTTATATCTTTCACTATTCGCCTCCAGCACAGCCCTAACAAAATTATAAACATGACATGTTTAAACGATTTAATGCTTTATTTTTCAAATCTAATTACAATTCGATAAGACTCGATTTCCATACCGCCACAAACATGGGGGCAACATCCAGATCTTTCTGCAGACTACGTGTGGGGATGTTCAATGACCTTACCTTACCTTGTTCTTAAACAGTGCTTAGAGTGGAATCATGCTTTGACAAAGTAAGTGAAGGAATGGTTTATTGTCGATTTATCTAGATATAGATTATATATAATATAATTTATGTACTCATCAGCATTTTTTTTACTTATTTTGGATGGAACACCTAGATAATGCTGACGTCTCTGGAAAAAAAATGCAGAACCTCATTATTTTCTCAGTCTTCTGATTTTGAGAAGATAGAACTTAATAGAGCCTAAATAACTTAAAATGAGTCCTATAAATGTTACTGTTCGATAGGTAGGATTTCACATATTTCGCCCGACTACCAAATACGATTGGACAAGATCTAGGTACCTCCTACAGATATATTCTGAATAGACTTGACCCTATTTTTTTGTCACAAACATCGATACCCATTTAAAACATTCATGGTCATTACCACGGAATACAGAATAAGAAATTCGCGGTGAACGTACTGTGCCCATTATAATTTAAAAACATACTAATCTCAATACTTTGAACAGCTGGTAATGGCGGCTTTGAAATGATACGGACTTTTGTACGCAGTTCCGAATTATAATATTGACAAGCTATTTTTATTGTAACTTTTGCTAATGTAAGCAGTTGTCAGGACAGAAATAAATAAATATTACGTATTTGGATATAAAAATAACATGACAGACATTTTTTTACATATTTGTAAGTCGTAAAGTTGATGGTAAGAAATTTTCTTTTGCTTCTCGCATTTAACAGCAGAATACTAGTGTAGAGGTTCAATATTGATATTTTGGCTCCGAGCGGGAGCGCGGCCGGTACTGCGTTAACATTGGGGCGTATATATCGCCTTAACGCGTGCTGCCGTGCTGTAGGTACGCTGAGACTGCTCGCTTGAAGCACGTTGCTAGCTTGACGATATAGGTAAAGCGAAAGCGGCCGGCGCGGGGACAGCTAGTTGACTGCTGGCGCGTGGACATTGAGCAGTCATATCCGTTTAAGGCAGTGTTGTGCGGGATCGGTGTTGGAGGGGGTGTTGTAAGTGAGCTACGACCTTTATTCTGCAGATCCAAGTCTTCATTTTCACATCAAAGCGTTCAAAGACCAGTCAACATGAGACACAGTCATCCTCATCACGATGTTTCCCAATTCTGGCAAGACGACTTCAATACTGTAGTGTTCCTAATGAATTTTTAAATCATAGCGTGAAAACAGTAATTATATTGAATGCTATAATAAAAAATGTTACCAACATAATTGCCAGTACCTACACCGTGTACATTCAAACATAAAAAATCCGCAAAGGTTGTACAATGAATGCAACAACCGTCTCACTTGATCGAGCTGAACACAAAAACGAGTACAATCGATAACACTTTGCACCGCAAGCTTCACACTCGATTGAACAGCTAAACGCAGCTTACAGCTCCTCGTTTTGTGTCTGACTGTACGTATTATTAGTTTGTTGTCGACTGTACCGTTTATTTTTTGTTGAAGTAATTTACACTTCGTTGGTAGATTAACTATTTTTTATTAACTGTTCTCTTTTGTCTGACTAGTCTTTGCAGCCGATAAATGCATTGCTGGTTCGAATCGGAAAATATTATTCAGGAATTACTTTAGCCCGGTTTTCTTGATAAATCGCATGCGAATTGCCACAGTTCCGCAGCTGAAGAAAGAATATGAAGTTATGAACTTCATTCTGTCATATTTTTCAGGAAGCTTTTTATTGACAGATACAAATAAACAATAATGTTTCTGGGTTTAAACACGGATGAAATATCTATTTAAGTCCGGTATACAGAATGTATATTTGTTGTTGGCTCGATCAGTGAGTAAAATAGAGATTATAATCTCTTTATCTAATCAGCCAAACAGGCCATTACCATTGTTGAGACATTATTTATTCACAACCTCTTCAATATTTACTTGTTTTATGTTTCAATCTTTTGTATCTTATTCCAAAGGTTACCTGCGGAACTCAAAAAAGGATTTCCCCTTTTTGCAACATTCATAAAAGCATAACAAAATTAGCAGTAATCCGTATTGTCAGCCATGAATGGCTAAACGTCATTGAGTAGGGATTATGTCGGTTTGTGCAATGTGCGGCTACAATGAGTACTACTGGTTGGTAATACTGTAATACTGGCTGGTATTGTGGCGTTGTTTTTTTTGTAGGATTAGTGTCTATGGTCGTAGTATCCTTCTTTTTTTTTAAATTGTATGTTTTGTTGGAGCAAGGAACGTTTTATACAGGTGCTTGAGTGTTTTCGATATGTCTAGGTTTTTAGCGTGTGATTTTGTAATGTTATATAATGATTTTATGATAGGATATTTTTAGAGACTCACTTTAATCTGTGCAAATAAAGACTGCTGTAAAAATCAAATTGTTACTGAGTCATCTGAATTTTTGGGTGATTGTAAAAGTTTGTATACCTAACTGATTTTTCGGGCAGATTAAAAAACGTGAAACGTTAACTGCATATATCAGTTCTTACCTAATAATACGTTGGAATCGGAAAATCGACCTCAATGTCACGAAATTAAGGTGCAGTCAATCTCAAACTTTTGCCATTGGTTTACTACTTCGATTCAGAGTACGTATAATAACAAACAAAACTTTCGTGCTGAATTCATAAAGGCTAAAATCTCAAACAATAACTCCTTTGAAATAATTTCTCCATCTTCCAAATCATTGAACTACGGCTCACTTATCCACTAGAAACGATTCCCGCCCGGCTACACTCGCTAATAAACGAATAGCTACCTAGATTTTCCGGCCGGTACACACCGTCTGTCTCAGCTCCGACATCAAAGGCTGGGTGCAGATGCACTGCTTTAGCAGAACACTTTGTGCTACTAATAAATCCCTTGAAAAAATAAGATTAGCTTCTCAGACTACTCACTGATTTAAAAGAGTATCTTGCGTGTTCTTCTCCATTGATATCTACCTCGCTGTGGAGTTTGCTAGGTTCATCTTTTGGAGTGATCGACTCCTTAATAGGTAGTTAGTTGTTAGTGTGTTAGTAGCTTGGTTAATTAATTTTCTGGTTTAATTGAAATATATGATTTGAGTTTGATCATTTTCTTCTCTTTTGTGTGTTCGAACACATAAAGCAGTACACTCATACCCGTATATATCACATAAGAACATAAGTTTATCAACACTCAGCTCAGTTCGAGTGTGAAAAATCCAACTGTGCAATGGTATTTATGGATTTTATTTAGGTGTTAGTTAACACAGATATTTCAATCATACCTACCTATGCCCAGATAATCATAAAACGAATACCTCCTTTCAAATCATTTCTCCATCTTCCAAATCATTGAACATCATCAACTAGAGACTTGAAACTATTCCCTCACAAACGAACAGCTAGATTTTCCGGCCGGTACACACCGTCTGTCTCAGCTTGACATCAAAGGCTCGGTGCAGATTATGGTGCAGATGCACTGCTTTGCGGTGCAATTTGTGCTCTCAACTCAATGGAGACTTCGCTTTGATCGCTGTTAGGATTATCTTTATTATTACGAATGTATGTGTCTGTCTGTGTTAAATGATTGTGGGATTAGTGTTCTGTGCTTTATACCCGACTGCCGAAGGAGAGTAATGTGTTTATCAGTCTATGTATATATGTATGTTTGATCCTATGTGGCGTTCTAGAGGCCAAACGCGTTAGCCGATTTTGATGTTTTTTTGTTTTTCTTTTCAATCAAACCGTCTTAACCTTGCGAGTGTCACTGGCTACATTAAAACAGGAAAATAGAAAATGGCGGATTTTGGGCGCCATATTGTGGGGGCCCATTTTATTTTACTTCCAAACCCAACGTGTAAAAGATACCATCAAAATAAAGGATTTTAAGAGGTGATTTCAAAAATATGTAACACTTATATGCTGTGCAGTCGGAGGATACATCTGGTTTTGGTCAGCCAGCTTGCGAATATGTATCCTCCGACTGCACAGCATGATTTTCTTCTTATTTACTTCTTTTTAGTTCGCTTCGGCAGTCGGTTTTTTTTAGGTTTTTGTATTTAATTTTAATCTAGTTGTAAACTAGAGTATGTTTTTTTTATCAGCCTGAACTGTCCCAATCCTGGGCAAAAGCCTCCAGATTAAAGTCTGAATAAGTTTTTTTTTTATTTTATGATCATATAAGACCATCCTTTTACTGCGAAAACAGTACTTTTGGTTAATCTTGATGCTCACTTCAAATATAAATCTATGTTGCTAAGGCAAATTTCTCAATCGTCAAATAACTTTTATCTAAATAATAATTATGGCGGTTTTATATCTTCTATGCAAACTATAACTGTACTGTTTTGCGGTACAATTCGTGCTCTCATCTCAATGAATACTTGGTTTTTAGGGTTCCATACCCAAACGGGACCTTTCTGTCTGTTTGTCACCAGGCTGTATCTCATGAACCGTGACAGCTAGACAGTTGAAATTTTCACAGATGATGTACTTATGTTGCCGCTATAATAAAAAATACTAAAAACAGAATAAAATAAATATTTAAGGGGGCTCCCAAACAACAAACGTGATTTTTATGCCGTTTTTTGCGATAATGGTACGGAACCCTTCATGCACGAGTCCGACTCGCACTTGGCCGGTTTTTATCATCGCTGGGATTCTCTTTATTATTACGAATATATATCTCTGTCTGAGTGTCTTGTTTTTCTTGTTGGGTTTGTTAATTTTTATAAGGAATTGGAGTTTAAACTTAACTAAGCAGAGTCTGTCTGTGAAAGGTCGTTACTTTCTTTCTAAAATACAAATCTATAATATTTCTAAAACAGCAACTTTTTATTCTTATAGAAAATGGGTCGGGTATTATTTAATCGGGACGCTAACGCCACCTTGTGGCGCTCAATACTCTAGTATATGAGCCTCGACCGAAGCTGAGTTCAGTTTGGCTGGTGGCAGTCGAGCAGTAAATACGTTTAGAAACTGTCACTCGTTGTATTGTGATTACACCTTTGTATTGTGAAACAATTTTAGGTGAGAATATTGTTAGTGTGATTCTGAGTGTGAATTATAATTTGATTTAAATACAAACGGTTCTTATATTGCGAAATCGGTAACGAACACTGCTCACAGTACTTCTACAGTAGATCGAATATCATGAGATACCAAGGGTGCTCTCCGATATATCTACTTACTTATTTTTAGCTAAATCCGATGACTAAGACTTACTAAAAACATAAAAGTTGAGAAGAACGACTGATGCTTACGATAACAAAATATTGGTTGACGTAGCACTAAAATCTACTGAGGATAAAATGATTCAGATACGGATGTTCACAGGCTGATACTTATTAAAGTATGTGTACTTACGCTACGTGCGTTGACGCATGCGCAAACCCAACGCGTGATTACACTCACGCGCAACTACACGGACCTGTATCTTTTCACAATCAATCGCTATCGTCTGAATCATAAGGGCTTACTTTCCCACAGTAGCATAATTGGAGTAAAAATAAAAACTATAGCTTGCAAATTTACTCAGAAACTTACTACCAATTACTTGACCAAACCCACCAGAACTCTACCCTAAGAACAAAATAAACTCAACCTTATATTTTAGACCTTAAAGTCGACATTCAATTGTCTTCTCCTGCTTCATGTGACGTTTTGGAATACTCGACTAGTTCGAAAGAGGAAAACTCTTGCGATGAATGGAGAGGTGCGCAGGAGGAACCAGTTACTGTTGTGTGAATGCAGCGAGCCGACCCACTGCCCAAATGAGTCATATTTTGATGTAGAATATTAATATGTATCGAAATTGGGTGATTGTGTCGGTAGCTGTCGGTCGGGGTTCTGTAGGGCAAAAAGTATAATGAGGACAAGAGAGTAGACGGATTTCCTCGAAATGTGTACTTGAAGACTTTAGTTTGCACTGTAGTTTGGAAATGTAATAAGTACCTAAAGTAAGCTTTTACTTATGTACTTAAGAAATACATAGGTACTTACAGAAGAAAATAAACAAAATGACTGCAATGCCTGCAATGTTTCAGTCAGCCAGTATACTAACCTACTACATATTATATTAGACAACAATATCCCAACTTCTGGCTTCGTCGTAGTCGGGTAAAAAATATGTAAGTCTAATTTTGGTCTTTTTATTTGTGTTCCCAGGATACCTGGAATAATATATCGGGGCGTTATCTCAAAAGTCATTAAGAATCATCAGTCATATTTCAAAAACCTCAATTACAATGGGCTAACATGTCGTAAATATTTTTCGCGGAACTCCAAAATAATAAGACAATCTAAACTCTTCACAAACGTAATATTTCGATAAATCAATCCATACTAATAATATAAATGCGAAAGTAACTCTGTATGTATGTTTGTTTGTTACGTTTTCTCCTAAACGGCTGCTGAACTTTAAATCAATTTTATTTAGTATAGAAATATAAGATACCTACTTAGATAGAAGGACAAAGGATACTTTTTTATCCCGGGACTAGGTTTCTCTGTAATAATTCTCGACTGTCACGCGGGCGAAGCCGCTGGCAGAAGCTAGTATCAAATATATTCTTGGCATTTGATTTGATTAACGCCATTCTATAAATTGGCTATTATTACTTGGGATTTAATATTTAAATCACAGCAATACATAATAAATCATATCGTTTAAAAGGGATCACCCGTCCATTTGCAATATTCGCTATTTAAATTTTTTATAATATTGGCTATAAAAATATTGTTAAATTCTTAAACGATGTGAATGTGGACTGGCTTTTATCGCGACCCTGCTTGCGTTTGCGTCATATACATCTACTTAGTTGCTACTTAGTATAAGAAACTATGTTTGTAGTAGACCCATTGTCCCGTTAAGTATTTTTCAGACGGACTAAATTACCTACCCTCAGTCTCACCATTGTTTTTTCAAACTTTATAGTCCCACTGCTGGGCATTGGGGTAGCCATCCCCTTTTCGCAGTGTTTTGCTTCCAACGTCCAGTTTCCACCTTAACGAAAGTTTACGTACCACTTTTTGTCTGGCTTTGCACTAATCTAATATACCAATGACTCAATCATATTAACATTTTCTCTGTCTCCAAAGCCCTCAATAGTGCATTGTCTTCCACCTCATCCTTCAAACTGGGGCGCTTCATAATTGAGCGGAGCATGACCTTGCTCCAGAGAGAACTAGGTCAAGGAAGTCTACTGAGAACTCTTAGTTTTACCGTACAGTTAGGTACTAAGAGATTTGCTGAATAATTTGTAGCTCCAGATCTCTATTAAGTTCCAGGATACTATTTTTGGCTAGATAAATTAAATGATAGAGGTAGACATAGATATCCGAGATATGGACCGTAATATCACTTCGGTTGTCATCCAAATGATCATTGGTTCATAGCTATTGGTCATCATCCACAACCCAACTTTGCCCACTGCTGGGCCTAACTTTCTTACAATAGTCCCCACGTTCGTGTTCTAACCCTCATTCAGGTTCTGCCTACAATTCAGCGATGGCAACAATGACGTCTGCCCATCACGCTAGCGCGTGGTTGACGACCAATATTTCCTCCATTCCTTGGTCTCTTAGCCTAGTCTTAGATTAAAAGGAATTTTCCACTAAAATGTTTTCTTTCAATACACAGAACCAAATTAAAACATTTCAACATTGATAGCAATTTACATATTAACCAAATCCTCTTCAAAATAAACACCATTCGTGATTTCGTGAAGTTAATTCGTAATAAGTAGTGTACAATGTTATAATATACGTATCTATAGTCGAAAATTAAACCTTTGGCCGGCGTTATTTGGTCGAAAAATAACAAATAAAAGATGGACATTAATACAGGTCGGTTTCTTTACCCTTTTCAATCACTATTGCCCCTAATCGCGCTCGATTTAGTTTACAAGTGCGCTGTAGTCCGACTGGGAGCGAGAAGCGGGCGGCGGACTTGGAAATATTACCTATACCTGGGCGACCGAGCTCTGCTCGGGTGAAAATACAAAAAACATTTTTTTTTATTTTAAATTAGAAGAATTTAATACTTACTATAAAAAATTGATTTCATTAAAAAGCAAAATAGAACACAAATAAAATAAAATAAAAAAGCTACCGAAAAAAAACAAAAAAGAAACGTATCCATAACTAGGATTCGAACCCGCAACCGTCGGAGTAGTGGGCCACCGCCTTTATCATGAGCTATTCAGACGACAGCTGCAGTGGTGGCAAAAATGCGAATTATTGCGCGGACTCATCTTTTTGCGTGGAAATACGTGAATATGAAACTGGCTAGATCTATTTTTCGCCCCTGAAAACCCTATATTGTAAATTTTATCGAAATCGTTAGAGCCGTTTTTGAGAACGTGATTGCATATTGTAAATATACAAATACCTATATGTACAAATATTGCTCGTTTAAAAGTATAGGATAAGCAAGTAAAATTTAAAAAACAATCGACACATTTTTATTTCATGCTACATAATTTATCTAGTAGTAGAGACGCTTCGATCAAAAATCTATTGAACACGTGATTATGACACGATATCTTGCGAAAACAGCCCGATTCAAACAGTAAAACGCCAATACCTTTTAAACGGCTGCTGAACCGATTTTCTACAAACATAGTTAAGTACACTCTTGATTAATTATCACCTTAAAAACAAAAAAAAACTAAATCAGAATCGGTTCATCCGTTTAGGAGCAATACACAAACACGCAGGTACACACATCAAACTTGTAACACCTCTCTTTTTCCGTCGGGGGTTAAAAAATACCAGCCTGTTTCTGTCCCACTGCGGACTTAAGGCTTCTTTTCATACATATTACCTGATGATTAAAAAAAATATTGTTATAATAAAATACCAACTTGTTACCGGCCAACTGCAGGCTAAATACCTCATACATATTATATGATGCTTTAAAAAAAATCGGTATGTTGACCGAGCGACGCGACGCTTTGGCAGCTACAGCAAGGGATCAAAACTTACCATACAAACCAAGTGCCGCTGAGTCATACAAATTAAAAATCTATAACAGTTGTAACCATTGCTGTGACAGTCAAAACATGTGCTCATTGCAGGTACACGATTATTATTAGTAACTAAAGTTTCAGTTCGGAGCAGAGCGGCAATGACGCCAACAAAAAAAAAACGCGTCGCTTGCGCGTTCGAGTCAAATCTCTCTACGACTGTCGTTGCCGCTGCGATTGAAGTGGTTTGACTCGAACGCGTAAGCGACGCATTTTGCGCGGCGCTTAAGACCTTCTTGCCGCGAATTTCGAGCGTCCGAGTTTCGGAGTCGTTTTGCTTGAAAGTGGAATGCAATGGCGTCTTTTACATTGACGGCAACACCAACATACCAGAGACTGCAACACAGACCAGGTAATGGCCGTCAGCAACCGGTGATTACCTGCTCTGTGGTTACCTGTTCTGTGGTTGGTACAACACTCCTCAGTATTTTTAAAAATGGACACAGAGGAATCTCACAGAAATGCAAAAGAAAAAAAAAAAAGATTTTATTTGCGCCACGTATGACGCATACAATTAAAAAAAACAAAACAACAGAAGAGTACAAATAGGAAAAGTATGCATCACATCCGCGAAAAACGGGCATCGCTCAGCATAATGCTGTGACTCCATCTATGGAAGCATATTGTGATAATAAAACTGTATGAATAATGGTTTCCAATTTAAAAAAAAAACACATGTTTTAGCTTACCGTGCATTGTCATCCAAATCGGTTGAGGATAACTGATTTAAAATTAAATGGCAAGATTTGACCCGAACACACTTACACACATACTTGTAAAAAACAACTCGTCAGTAAGGCAAACATAACATAGGACGAAACATAGATCCCAATTCCCAGATCAGCCAGTGCATTCCGCTATCACCGGCACCGCGCCTTAGATCGACCAGCGCCATATGTAAATGTACCGCCAGTCCTTCCAAGAATACGCCATCTTCGTTCCCTAATTATTTTTAATTGCCGCAAGCACTGACACGACGCGTACGGCCTTCTACAATTCAGCTTTTTGAATTTTTTTCGCGTCTAGCGCTTGAATCATGTCGATTACATTATAAATGACTCATGTTAAGAACACACGCGATAATATGGTAGGTTTAAAACAAGTAGAGTTTTTTAGCGGCAACCTTTGTTGTTCTTAGAATGCGTTCACTCATAAATCAGTAATGGCGCCCTATTATTTGTAGTTCGCATAAATTCAGAGGTTTGGTAATTGGATGTATCGTTGGGTGCTCGCCGCGGGTGGTTTGCGGACTAATCTCACTTGTCTGATTCGATTTCGCTTGTGAAATTCAACACTGTCATTTTGGAAGCGTTTTAACAATATCACATGACCTGTAGTTCTATTCTGTAAAAATCTCACCGAGGTGACTTAAGTGAAGGGAAATCCAAGTGAGCTGTCACTCCCTAATAATAATGACAGCTCATTGCGAGCCCCCTTCACCAGTCACCCCGGTGAGGTGTCTAGAGAATCGACCAGCTGGTTGGTTCATCCGCTGCATACGAGACCCCCAGGACTGGTGGATGCGATGACACTTAGAGGCTTGAGGGCTTTGATCAGTGGACGTCTTTCGGCTGAAATGATGATACTAAATATTTCTTTTATTTATGTAATAATTTGGTCAAAGGTAGTTAATACTTGACCGAAGCGAGCGAGCGAACTAACCACGTGGTTATTGGACGAGACATACTCGTACTTACCGTGTTTCTTGTATTTGAGATGATGGTGAATCCGTCAAAGCAAACATTCGGACGGCATTTCTGTACTATTTAAATCTAAGCATACCGAGCGGTTCGAAGTGCAAAGGACCGCAAAAGTTGGAAACGCGTCGTATGTGGTCGCGATCCTCAGCAGTGAGGGAACGACGAAGAAGAGATAATATTATAAATTTATAACTGAATTAAACCTTTTGCAATTTCAATTAGTTACATAAATTGATTGAATCATTTAAATGATAGTTCTAATTAAATTGTAGCGAACAGTTAAAAACACATTATTTTTTTTACTACTAGTATAAAATTCGCACTTTATGATATTGATTCGTGCGTTGCCCTACACATCAAGGCTAGTTATTGCTAAAAATTAATTGAATTGCGTTTAACTAGATTTTGATTAGCACTGTACGAATTATTTTTATTGAAGAGATTCACGAGCGATTCTAATTGTGATTTAGTAAGTTTTTAATTCGATCAAGGATCCTTACATAATAACTTCTACGAGTATATAGCTCATAAACATAGAGAATGGAATGAGTTTCCAGCTATTTTGCATAGCTATTTAAACCGTTCGATCGAATGGTTGTGGGTTCGCAATGTTCGTTTAGGGAGAATGCTGCATCTTAAGGCTTGCATCCATTAGGCAAAATTTGACGCACTACATGATACGCAATATCTCGAACGGCAACGAGGAACTTTTGTTGAGCGTCACACGTGCGCGTCAAATGTTGCCTAGTGGACACGAGGCTTACTTTGTTGCAAAATACTATTTTCATTAATAATAATTAATTTACAAAATCAACATTTTCTACCTAACAAAATACTATTTTGTAGCATTCTCCATAAACAAAAAAAAAAAAAAAAAAAAAAATTTGAAAAAAAATTTGAAAAAAAAAAAAAAAAAAAATTTTGTGTTACAACACAAAAATTTGATTCAGGATAAAATCGAATTATTGTGAACCCAGCTTCAGCCAGCGACTTCGCCCGTGTGAATGTCGAAAATTATCCCGAGGGAACATATTCTCGGTATAAAAGTATCCTATGTGCTATTCCTGACTACAATTTAGCTCTGTGTCATATTTCATCCAGATCCGTCCGACAAGAAGTAACAAACACACTCACAAACTTTCTCCTTTATAATATCAGTGTGAAGTTATGTGATACTCGTAGCTATTCTGGTGTGAAGTTAATATGGGCAGAAATGTATGAGAAAGATAAAGCGATCGTGGAGCCGGTAGTTGTCTTTCTCTAGAATTCTGATTGAGCCACGTAGCCATGTGGACTGTGACGTCACAGACACACTGTGGCCACGTGGATTGTGACGTCACAGTCACGTAGTGTCCACGTGGATCAGAGGCCCTAGATAAGTGACATTCTATCATCGTAAGGGTGGCGATAACGATTGTCTTATAGGCAACATTGTATGGGATTGACAAGCGATATCGAAAAATCATGTGATCAATCCCTTACATTTTCACAGTTCGACTATCGGCTTCGCTGACATCGAATGCCACTTGTCTAGAGCCTCTTGTACCCTATATAATTAAACGAGCAATACATTATGTAATCAACTAATCACATTCTCGAAAACGATTCGATACAATTTGCAATATAGGGGTTTTTGGGGGCGAAAAATCGATCTAGCTAGGTCTAGGCAAATTCGGATTCTCGAAAAAAAAGTCTCATGTTTTCACCCGAGTAGAGCTCGGTGCCCAGGTACTGAAATTCACAATTCAACAGTATTCATTCAGTGTTTTACACTATCAAGTAGACATAATTCTAAATATATTAAGCAATTAATGCAAGCGTAAAACATGTGCGGGCGCTCCATCATCATCATCAGCCTTTTAATATTCCCACTGCTGGGACACAGGCCTCCTCTGTGTGAGAGGGAATGGGCCGTAATCCACCACGCGGGCCCAGAGCGGGTTGGTGCATGTCACATGTCTTCGAATTTTTGGTTCTAGGACATGCCGGTTTCCTCACCATGTTTTTTATCGCCGTTTTGAGAGCACTGGTGATGAAATAATTTACACAAAGTAAAGCGCCTGCCTGGATTCGAACCTACGACCTACAACTTGTAAGTCGCGGTCGTTAACAATGGGCCACCACTGCATACTGCAGCAATCAATAAACTATATTACGCAATAAGGGGGCCGTAATTATCTGTTTCTAGATTTCTGATGGAATCACGTATCCACGTGCTCACCTCGAGACTGATGACAGTTCATCAGTCTCGTGATGACCACGTGGATCATCACAGTTATGGAGTGTCACCCTCTTTACTGCGACTTACAGAAAAAAGACAAGCATTGGTCTCATTGTCGTTTTGCCCCTTTGTACTTTTGTACAGAGACGTCAATTTTGTAAGAGTATTGTTCTGTATATTTACTTATTTAAACAAAACTGGTGGAATGTTGGTGTAATATAAGTGCACCCCTGCCTACCACTGCCTGGAGTACAAGCTTGATGTTATAACGATAACAATCTACGTCTATGATTAGTAAAACGCCAAACAAAACTCTTTTGAACAGACCACCTTCGTATAAAGTTAACCTAATTGCCGATACGTCTGTTTTTAACCCCGACGGAAAAAGAGGGTTTATAAGTTTGACGTATATACCTGTGTGTTGGTGCATTTGTGTATCTGTCTGTGTCATCATAGCTCCTAAACGGATGAACCGATTTTGATTTCTTTTTTTTTCTGCTTGAAAGATGTCTTTATCGAGAGTGTTCTTAGCTATGTTTGATGAAAATCGGTTCAGCCGTTCTAAAGTTATGGGCGTTTTACTGTCTAAATCGGGTTGTTTTCGCAAGATATCGTGTCATAATTACGTGTTCAATAGATTGTCGATCGAAGCGTGTCTACTACTAGATAAATTATGTAGCATGAAATAAAAATGTGTCGGGGTTGTCTAAACATTTTATATTTTACTTGTCGTAAATAATAATTTAACCCCAGTTCTGTTGAACACCGATCCAAAATGGCGATTGCCAATAACATGTGACTTCCGGTCGATAATAACCGTCGCCACAGTAGATCATTTCAAATATTCCGGCCACATGTCGCAAGACAATACGTTTTAAATCGTCTTTTGTTTTTGTCGGTGCACTAGTAGCAGTCTGTGGCATCGCTTGCATGAAGGAAGCCGTAAAAAAGATCTGACTTATTACAGTACCTCCTTTTCTTTTTCTATTATTCTCAAAATTGTAAGTAATTTTTGTATGTAATAATAAGTTGGGGATGACCGAAGTGTCTAATACAGGCAATTCTTCCTTAAAAGGGTATGACAAAAACCAGACGGAGACGTGAAGAAAAAATGTATTACTTGTATTTATTTATAGAGCTTTTCAGAAATTTGTAGGAGGAAGTTTGAGAGAAGATCTAGGTAAGTACGTATGGCCATAGGAGAAGATGGTGGGACAACTTAGTCAGAAGTAAATACTTAGACGACAGCTGATAAAGGTGGACGTGAAAATACATAACTTACGAACTTAAATAAGTATCACATAATATATACGAATTTCTTTACTTACATCGCAGAGCTATATATTATTTTTAATTGTTGATAAAATATAATTATATTATGAAATAGAAAATAGAAAGGGTTTCATATTTATTTATTAATCACTAAATCTCAAAAATAGCATAACACACTTATTGTACTACTATTACAGCCAGACACGGATTTACAATGTATTAACTTTACAAAAAAAAACAATTGCAACAGAAACTTAGAACAACAATGGCTTTAAATTTGTTTTTATAAATACGGGAACTTCATATATATTATATATAGGGATGAAAGTGTTAATAATTTTAATTGAATGAGTAAAAAGGTTTGCAACTGTTTGCAACTGTCGGTATTTTTAACCCCCGACGGAAAAAGAGGGGTCTTATAAGTTTGACGTGTGTACCTGTGTATTTGTGTATCTGTCTGTGGCATCATAGCTCCAAAATGGATGAACCGATTTTGATTTAGTTTTTTTTGTTTGCAAGGAGACTTTATCGAGAGTATTCTTAGCTTTTTTGATGAAAATCTGACGGGGTGTTGAATAAACAAAACTGGCGGTGTGTTGAAGTAATATAAGTGCACCCCTGCCTACCCCTGCCTGGAGCAGGCTTGATGTTATAACGATAATAATCTACGTCTATGATTAGTAAAACGCCAAACAAAACTCTTTTGAACAGACCACCTTCGTATAAAGATAACCTAATTGCCGATACGTCTGTTTTTAACCCCCAACGGAAAAAGAGGGGTGTTATAAGTTTGACGTGTGTACCTGCGTGTTTGTGCATTTGTGTATCTGTTTGTATCATCATAGCTCCTAAACGGATGAACCTATTTTGATTTCATTTTTTTTTCTGTTTGAAAGATGTCTTTATCGAGAGTGTTCTTGCGAGCTATGTTTGATGAAAATCGGTTCAGACATTCTAAAGTTATGGGCGTTTTACTGTCTGAATCGGGTTGTTTTCGCAAGATATCGTGTCATAATTACGTTTCCAATAGATTGTCGATCAAATCGTGTCTACTACTAGATAAATTATGTAGCATGAAATAAAAATGTGTCGGGAGCTTTTTTAAATTTTATCATGCACAGTGTACGAAGACACTTTTTTGGGCTATAAATGTCAATATCCCTACCTGTAGAGCTACCCCAACATGCAGAAAGAGCGGTGCTGCGATTGGCAACCTTGCTTTGGTCGTGTAAAGCGTAGCAATATTGATTAAGTTCAGTAATAAGGATAATTGTTCTCCGTCTTAACAAAAGTCTAGCAAAAGCTAAAAATTTTGTCAAGGCTCGTTTTAAAGGCTCGCTTAAAGGTGTAGTCGATTTCTTTTTGTCGTCAAGTTGGCACAACTGTCCTCTGTAGGCACTTACGCGGTAAGGTTAGTTTGAGCGTCACTTGGGCTGCGTGATCGATGTCTCGATGGTCACTTGTATTTTTGCTCGTTTACAGTGCGCCATGTGTCAGTTCATCTCAATTGTGTTTTGCGACTTTTGGATGTTGTAATGGTATGTTGTGCCAAAGCGCTGAAAATGTTATATGGCGGTGAATCTTATTTTTTAAAACCACGTGCGTATCAGCGGTGCAGTGCTTTTAAAAGCGGTCAAGATGTGGTAGCAGATTTGTCTCGGTCTGGTCAGTCATCAACGTCTTCAACTGAACTTAACATTGCTAGAGTAAAGTAAATGGTGACTAAAAATCTGTGTTTAATTCAGAGAGATAGCCTCTGAAGTTTTTGTGTTTCACAAACCAATTGGTATAATTTAAAACAATTGTTAATTGGGGCATGAAACGCGTTATTTTTGCAAAAAATCAATCGAGTAAAGGTATATGGCTCTAGACTACTTTTTCTTTTTTCCAAAACTTAAATTACCACGTGGAGGCAACCATTTTCAGTCGATAGATGATATAATAGACAATCCGTGACGAGTACTGAATTCGATACCAGAAAAATGCGTTTAAAAATGTTTTGGAGATGTGGTTATCCGTTGGCGTATGGGTATTATTTCGGAAGGGGCGTACTTTGAAGGCAATATAGTATAACCTTACGATGAATAATATATGTTTTGTGTTTTATTGACCAATTCCTGGTACCTTTTCGACATAGTAGAACGTTGGGTTGGAAATCATCTAATGACTTCTCCCGCTCCAGGTGAAGTGGGAGGGCGTGTCAGACTTTTACTGACTAAAACCCACGAGTTCCTTCAGTTGCTTGTGCCAGGGCCGCGGTAACTCTCTTTTCTGGATTATATTTATTTCGATATGCGTATTTTACAAATATCACAAAAATCCTGAGACGTTCCAATTTCAAGTTATTCAAAACCTCATTAAAATATTTGTCTGGTTTTTTTTTTTAAGATTTAAACAATCGGACTGACCAGAACACATGGTTTCTTTTTTTTGAACTTCTAGGGAACCATTTTTGGTTTCTTTTTTTTTGGTTGTAACCAAGGAACCATTTTTTGCAACCGCCTATTGTATGGAAGTGAGAGCACTTTCGTTCGGTCAATTTGACTGATCCTTGAAACTGATTTTGTTTTGTATTTGAAATAGATTTAATTGGTATGTTTGTGATTTTGTTGAGTCACGGCGTTAAAGCGTGTTGTAATTCGGGTTTGGTGCACGTATGCGTGGATTTCGTCTTTCAGGATTCGTTCTGTTTGATATTAGGTATACGTTTTAAGTCCATTCAGTCTAAATAGACTGACATAAGCAAAAATATCACTGGAACTGATTTCAGTAATATTTTTGCTCAATAAGTAACTGAATTTGGTTGGTCAAGTGAGTCTATATTTTAAGCGTGGCTTTGATTCCGAGTTTCAAAATTTTCACATTTTGGGTTCTAAAGTGTTAATTTGTAGTCTAGTTTTTTTTCTAGCCTGCTGTTACTGTATTTGATCTAATGATTAAACTGGTTTCAACAGATTGAGTAATAGTCGTTCTGCCTCTGTCTTTTGTCTGGCATTGTGAGGTTTGGTGTAATCAAAAAAGCTGTTTTGTTTACATGTATTTCTCGGTATTCATGAATATTTTCTTTGTATATAATCATTGCTTTTTCAATAAAAAATCATAAATGCGATGTTATCTTTTAAAACCCACATTCAAAACAAACTTTTCCATAATGCACATTAATGGAGGCTGCAATACCTGCCATGAATCACCGCTAATTAATTTTAAATCCCGATAACACTTAAAGCTTATTAAAACCCTACAAGATTCCTCTCCTCCTTTTGTCTCGGAAACTACAATTGGTACGCACTTAATATAACTTAAGAACAAATTCAACCCGAACATAAATTCCGAATGCCATTAAACCACACCGATTTATCTTTAGAACCCCGTAAAGGCGTTACACCCCCATGTTTGCGCAAGTGTTGCGCACACACACACATGCAAAGGACTTGCGCGTGCGCACGTATTCAGACTCCACAATGTAAAAAAATGCAGGCGACCAACTCTTGACAGAATACTTCGGTAGTCATTAATCAGCTTAGTTGACTGTGTAACCTGGCTCCTATGAGGATATATATGGAGATGGTGACGTTCTTGAATTTAGAATATGGTATTTAGAACCCTTAAAGATATTTAACAACAGATTACGGCCAGAACAGAGGTTGCTTGGGCTAGAAGGCTGTTATTTCTTACTTGAAAAACGCTGACACTTGGATCTGATTCCAGGGAAAGGCTAGGCTGTTCTGACGTTCCATAGGATCTTAATATATAGAGGAGCATCTGGGGAATGCGGAACTGCTTCACTGTCGTCTAAAGTATAATATGGTACTTCGATTATTTTCTTCTCTGTGGCACCTCGCATATGTATGTGTAAGTGCGCGCAGGTACCGAAAGTTAATTGCCTTCGTATGTTCAATGTTCATTTTTCTACCTGATCTGAGTTCAGAGTTAGGTCGGTCCCGGATTACTTACAAAAAATATTTTTTGATACTTTACGTTGGCGCATTGTTGGGCTACTTTTGTTTTTCTTGTCGGATGGCGATTCTAAATAACTCTGCTTAGTAATAAAACTGGAGCAGTTGAGATGATTAGGTCATAAACTTGTATGATTTGTTATTGGTGTTTTCTTTGCGGTCGACCTAATCATCCCCACCTTTGATAGAGGATGGTCTCGCTTTACCTGGAATGTTCTGGAATTCAGAGTTCTTAAAATGTTTAACCCACCAGTTTATTTACAATTCTTCGCCATCCTGCAGTTTTGGTCCAGAGAATGCTTTCTTGAAATCTTCGTGTTTGACACACTTCCTTTCGAAGGGTTTCTCTTCTACTCTTTTCGAACTTTTAATATTATTTCTATTTTTTTTGTGTTGCTCCACATCGGTGCCAATATGGTGAAGCTGTCGGCAGCATTGGGCACCATGGCCTGTCTTGTTGCAAGAGCGCAGGACGCATAGCACGGTACGCCAGCATCAATGACATTATTCGTCGAGCCCTTGTCACCGCCAGCGACCCGGCTGTATTAGAACCTAGAGGCTTGGTACGTGACGATGGGAAGATACCAGATGGCATGACATTGGTGCCGTGGAAGGTGGGTAGGCCTCTGGTGTGGGACGCAACCTGTGTCGACACCCTTGCGCCATCTCATGTTCCTAGTTCGGCGGGCTGTGCTGGAGCTGCTGCTGCGGCTGCTGAGGCCCTCAAGCGGCGCAAATACTGTAACCTAATTGGTTTTTACAGTTTTGAGCCATTTCGGGTCGAAACGCTTGTGTCATGGGACCCGAGTGCAAGTCTCCTTTTTAAGATCTTTCGCCGACTGATCGACACTGTAAGTACATGACCAGAGGGCTGGCTCGTTCTTTGCGCAAACAATCAGCATTGCCATTCAAAGTGGCAATGCTGCCAGTCTTCTGAGCACGTTCCCGGATGACAGCGATGTGGAGGAGTACTTCGAAGCTTAAGTGTACCTTTATTTCGTATATAGTGTAAGTAGTTAGGTTTAGTATAATTTTGTATAGTTTACTTTTGTTTAGTGTTAAGTATATTTACCTTTGTTCTACAAATAAAATAATTATTTTTAATATTACCGTATATATTAAAAACAACTACAACAACCATCATACAGATCCCTATCTCATAGACAGAAACGGTGCCGACGTAACTAATGTTTTTCCTTGGCCTAGAGATAAAGATAATTTTTATTTGTCTTAGTAACTAAAAGCAGCTACATCGATCATCGATCACGTTTGGTTCCATTTTAAGCGATAGATGGTGTTAGCAGTGACTTGCAAGTAAAAAGATTTACTCGGTTCGTGAAAATATTTTTCTTTAAAAATACAGTGACGATTATTGTAACAGAACTTGTGACAAAACAAATTCAAAAAAAAATAGTGGCAAGCCTTGATAATTGAATATAGCGCCATCTATTGGAATGGATATTAAATAATCCGTTCAAATAATCTTTTAAATATGAGTTAATACCCCTATATTCCATAATTGTGTGCTTTAGGAGAGTTGATTAAACAAGAACATATTTTTTTATGACAAATTCTAGAAAGTCTTAATTTTACTCAAAATTCAATAACAAATCGATACATGTCACGCCATCTGGTGAAATTTATTTGAATGAATCAAAAAATTTTTCTTCAGTTTGGCTCCCTAATTGATTTTATGGGACCTTCTGGTTACGTAATCTGAATTGATGATCAAGAGGCTTTTCAATAGGTTATCAATATATTCCATGCTATACGAAAAGGCTGATTCCTTGACATGCTCCAGTGTAACTCAGTTTCAAAGAGAGCATCTGTTCCAATCCAGCTTTAAAAAATAACCAGTCACACTTATTCTCATTATATCGTAATCTTTGTCTACGAATTACCATCAAAGTAGCCGGTCGATATCTCACAACAATATAACTTGAGATAGGGCCAGTAAAATGTAAATCGTGGCATACTCGTTTAGTGGTGCGGGTACGGCCGCATTACCGAGTAGGTACCTGCGTTTTAGACCCCAATGTAATTTTTAATTGACAAAAAAACAGACCCAACCGAATTTATATGTGGAATTTATTTTATTATACTTACCAGCGACGTGTGTGCGTGGGTATACTGATATTATTCTTTGCGTTTCTTTTCTTAGGCACTTTTATCTATTCGGGAAGGGGTTGTAATTTGTATCAAAGGGTTTTCTGGTTCTTTGGGTCCTTGACCGTCTTTGATATCTAAAGGTGTTGTTAAGATATTTTAAATGCATAATGTAATAGAGCCTTTCAACTTTTTCAAGTGCCTACCAGATTTTGGGCGGCTCATTAGGCGATCTTTAAAAAGTTGGTAGGTAAGTATTTCTTTAGCATACCTATTGGAGTATCATCCTTCTCTACGTAAGTACTTGTTGGTAACTATTTCTATCCAACTGGCTACGTAAAGGTACCGTAACAGGGATCCCAAAAAAAGGGATATACGATGACACGGAAGCAACAGAATGAAATGTGGGAAAATTTTTAGGTCCAACACCCACAATTTTTCCCACACAAATAAGTAGAAAATAAATCACACCCCTATGCATTTCTCCTGCCAAACTCGCGATACCAAACAATGCATTCGAAAATCATTACGAGCGATGTACCGATAGCACAGGTAGACGCTCACGAACAATGCGCTGCGGTACCGTCAGCAAAAACGGTAATGAGTGCACTGTCACGAATAATGGCGCCCATTGTCTATGCGGCGCGCGTTTGCTTCTGAAAAAAAAAGACTAAATTTTTTTGTGCTCTCTGTGCAATAATGGTTGTTTTTGTAATTGCGATATGGCGCCAGTGGCGTTCGATTTTTTAAAGGGTGTGTTTAGTTCAGTTAGAGACTGGTCTTTGAATGAGGATAGTACTACGGTGAGTATAGTGAGACGTGGAGATAGAAGGAAGAGAGAACTTGTTATTTTGTAAGAAAAGAGACAGCTTGATTTTAAAAACCCTGGAAAACAAAACGATCTTTACGTTACCATCCGTAAAATTATGTAAAAAGTCAACTGTCAGTGATGCAAATGCTACACACAGGCCGTAAGAAATTATATAAAAGCCAATGTATGAGTAGGTATACAAAGATTGTCACCTATTCATAAGAATGTAGATGACGCAGAATCTGTCAATAAAGCTCCGCTCAAGATTGCTAAAACCTTACATAACAATATGCATCGTAATAAGGATGCTCAGATCACCTTGCTTCATTATAAAAACCAAGCGATATACCAAACCATGATAATCACCGTATCATCTAATAACATTTTAAATTTTGAAACTAATTAACATAAAAATAAAATGATCTGTAACAAGAATTGACGAATTCACATCGTAAGCGCTTAGAAGATGATGAATGTATGACATTAAAGTTTGGCCATGGATAAGTAATAAATACAGAAACTTAGATGATACTTAATTTACGTTGTGTTATGTAAAAGAATCAGATATAGAACTATGTTAAGTCGTTTTTATTGGATTGAAGGCAATGCGAAGGTGGTGTTGTCCTTTATTGATATTAGCTGAAGAATTGTATATATTTGATTGAATTTAGATCGGTCATTAGATCATAATTTGAATTTGGTATTTGTTGACTTGGGCACTGAAGTTTTCTAAATCTATATTCAAAACTCACGCTGTTTTTCCATGGAAGAACTTTAGAATGCCACCACCTATGATTCTTACAAACTTCTATTGCTTCATTTACGTCGAAATCTATGAGTACGCATTTTAGTGTAGTATAGTACTGTAGGGTAATATTATTATGTCCTACAACAACAACCATAAAAGAGTGCCTTTAAATCTTTTTGCTTATTTCAAATTATAGTAACCATTGTTCCACTAACAGTAAATTTCACAATAGCCCCAGTTTCGGACCTTCACAAGTCACAGTACATACTTATCTTTATGGCTTAGAAATTTATTCACACCAAAAGAGAAAACGCTAATCAAAGAGACAAACTCGTATCCGTTAATCAATTTCTTTGTCTCGAACTATGCAAACGAAGACCATTAACAGCAATCAGAAATAATCAGAAACATATAATCTACAAAAAACATAGATTAAAAAAATCCAATATTGCTCTGCGTACGAAATTAGGATACTCGTAACTATAAAGCACAGAACTTGTTTGTCGAACTGGTCTTATGTAAAGTGCACTCGATATTGTACGGACCGGATCACCGGACCGGTATGCTAATGACTCGTTTGATGCTGATACATTTAATTAAAATGATCCACCGGAAACGAGCCGGCCAGTCAACACAGATTTATGAAATGACATAAATGTCTCGCTTTGAGGTGAAACTTGCGTTATGATTGTAGATAAGCTCGCTGATAAGGCTGTGACGTGGGCTGCAAATGTTTGGGTGCACGCGAATGGGAATTGATTTGATTCTTTTGATTTAGGAAGTATGAGGTCGTCCTTTTTGGTGTTTTGAACGCTATGGCAACTCATGTCAAAGTAAGAGAGGAGAAATTGATAACAGCTTTTGGGTTAGCATGAAAAACAGTTTAAACTTGTTCATCGGATTAGGAATTGTATGTTGTTGAAGGAAACATCTTTACGGCTACATTTACTGAAGCTTGTCAAAGCTATACGTGTAATCCACGAAAATCTTTGCAATGATTTTGACTTCAGCCACTAAGTACAAGTCAATAAAATTGTCTCTTTGATTTACTCTTACCGGTTCTTGGTCAAATTGTGGGACTTTTCTTTACTCATATTAAGTTCAAGTATGTGTGATACAGGTGAGGTTTCTTTCGCCCAATAACACTCTAGCATATTTACGACTTGTGAACGGGATAGCGTGATTATCGGTGATTTAATTATAACATTGTAATAATATGTAAATTGTTTACCGCCACTTCTAATATGTTTGACAGAGATTACATATTGATCTCCAGTTCCATAAATTATACAAAACATTATGTAAAATTGTGGAAAATATACAAAAACAAATTACTATTTTTTATATGTTTAATACGCACATATTTATATATATATTCGTTGAATATTAACGGTATTATTCTAGATTGTCTCAAATTTAATTTGTTGTATGATTTGCATATTACTGCAAAGCTATAAAATTGTTTTTGCGAAAATTCGGGTAATGATTAATAAAGTATTCTTTAACCAATCAAGTCTGAGATTTCACGTTTTATTATTGTATGAAACATCTTTATTAGAATTAAACGTCAGTATTTAAATGTTTCTTTATGCATTTGCATATTGTTTGCCATTGAGATCGAATAACTGAACGAGGTCAACAGAAATGATAGCTTCTTCAATATATCTACGAGTATCAAATTTAGATCACCCGTTTTTGATATCGTCGCTCACAGACAGACTGACGCGTATTACGTAATCCAAATGATAAAGTGATTTTGAAATAACATTTAAACATTCTAAGCATAAAAGTTTTGATATAAAACATCCGCTGTCCAAAGTAAAATAAAAAAAGATTTGAGGATGTCACTAAACTTACAAGATTTGATCTAACTAGATGATTTTAGACCAGTTGGTAGTATACCTAATATCATTTGTGTTGAGTTGATAATCAATATTAAATTTTTAAGACACAAAGCCACATTTTACATGAAAAACACAATTTAAATAAGTAATTAAGACAATCATAAAAGGATGACATCACTACATTTGATATCCGTTACACAATTATTTATAATATCAAACCCGTATTAAGTTCTATGAACAAATAACATGTATCGGCCACATTTCCATACGGGGCCGCTTTGATTGCGATGTCACAGCAATTGTACGAATATTATATTTATTTTATGCTAATTTCAACATTTCAAACGCTGAGTTCATTATAAATTATACTTGTGTGAGTCCGGCGCAGATTTAGTATTATTTCTCCAAAATGTGTTTATCTTTAACGAACCTGCGATATATCTTGGTTTATGTTCAATGTGCTCTATTTGATATCTTGTTACATGGTCACATTTAAATATTTTACTAGAAATGGAATTTTTTATATGCTTTTAGCACCAGCTGTGGGTGTGACTTATCGTAAAATATTCTGGTTGCATCTTGGTCTCATTAACCTTTGACATTTGATTAAATCTCTATGTACAGCTGAAGTGATCAATATTGCAAACTCATATTCAAAAATATATGCCCTCTGTTTTCTTTCAAGTACTAGGTATTACATACCTAAATCATACCGGCTACTTAAAAATAAATCATTTTGCATTATGGCAGTATCATAAGTATATCGCCGCCAGACGTAGGCGTTATTCCTAATTCATAATTCCGACCCAAGACAATGAGGCATACAGCCTCATCTGTCAAATCTGTTCAATGTTTTTAAAAGGTTTTAAAGATCAACCCGAGTCGAGTTATTATTGTTATTTATATTAAGTTAAGAATTGCCGGGCCCTTCGCACTTGGCCTTTGAAAACAATAATAATAACAATCCTGCTGGTAGCTTTATTTTGACACTTGACTTTACCAGGATAAAGTTTAATTTTCTTTGTTCCTGAAAGCATGGGTCAGTAATGGCGAAGGGCATGGAATGCAACGGATTGCGTTCGGCATTAGGTACTTATTTTTTGTCGGTGTGTGAAAGGGACAGATGCATTTGAGAATCTTTCGCGAAGTGCACTAATGGGGATTATATGAGATAGCTTGCACCACGTCATTTCTTACGCTATATTAGATTTGACGCTTTATTTTTTACTTCGTCTATATTTATCACGGATCTTGTGGAATAGTTAAGGCATTGTGTAGCGGTCTGTGAAAGTTAACAATAATTAAATTTACGACGCAATTTTGCAAAATTACTAAAATTGATTGTCTTGTAGGTCAATTTGTTTGTTAGAGAATCTCCAATTGTAACGGAATTAGAATGGAAGACTTTAATCAACATGTTCTCACTTCTCATTATCCGTTTTTATAGAATTTTATAATTGCTTCATCATATCCTCAGTTCATTGTTCTTATTTTTTACCTCTTCATCATTTCAACTTTCGACACTAAAAAGGTTAATAGTTTCTACTACACCTCCTTTCAAAATCTTCTAAATTCAGTTACTCAGAAAACAATATTCCAAATTCGAATTTGGCTGGCTGGCACAAAAAGCCAACTAACCTAATGTACGACGCAGCGAACGTACTCGATATAGCACATTGGGTCACATTGGGCACCGGGCGTCCTTCGCGGTGCAAGCTGTATAACTTATGATGCCATGCCGCCGCGGACCTAACCCACTGTTGCTAATTTTTCGGGATTCAAAAGTGAATTATGTTTTTTTTTTCTTTGTTGGAGTTACAGCATTTTTTAGATGATTTTAAAAAGTTCTGATTTGAGAAAGGTGTGTTTTGCAGTTCTTTTTTCATTGTTTACATACTTCAATAGATATGAAAGTGATCAGTCAAGACACAAAATTCCACGTGTGGTTTTTTTAACTTGTCTCAATTTTATCCTTTGCTTTAGTTGCTCAAAGCCATATTGAAGTCCATTCCATACAAACTACGAAAGTCATAGGATTTTTATATCAAAAATTTTCTACTTCTCTATCTCCGTCTGCCGCTTCAAAAAGATTACCTGTATTACTGTCTAGTTCGTCTACTCTTTCAAAATGCACCTTATTCAATTCTATAACCAAAACACCAACAGTATCTCAACCCACTTCACCCCCATTCATAAAACTATCACCACCGTGAACAGTATTACTATACCCACCATATTTTATACTTACAATAACAAAATGTTTATACTTACGTATGGTAGTTTTTATGCTTTTTTATCGTCCCTTGCACCTCGTTCTTTTAGAAGGCTGTAAACATTTAATAGGGTAGGTTTACGATGCTCGGGGTAGAGACACGAAGGGATTGGGGGAAGGGGGGTAGACACAAATTGTTTTAGGCGGACGATTTATTTAGTGTTTTGTGGCATTGCAGTGATGGTTTTTGGAAATTTGGGTTTAGTAATGGCCAAAGTATTGGGGATTGGTTACGAAATGCTGGCGAATGAGCTGGATTAGTAACATAAAGTTTATTTTTTTTGCACTCCTTTTGATCTTCCATAGATTCAAGAGCAGTCTTATTTAAAAAACTATATTCATATGCTTAATTGCCTTTATTCGGAGTTTGTATTTCCTGAATACCTACAACCTGGGAGTCTTTAAGTCAAGAGTGAATAGGTTACTACTAGGCAATCATGCCCCATCGACGACCACATCATCGCTTACGCGAGCCGTTTGACTACTATCTCACCTGATGGTACCAATAATAAAAAAAATATTGGACCCAAAATATAAAAACATACAAATCCAATAGGAAAGCTGAAGTGGAGGAAATTAACCCATAATGTTATTTATTATCAACGATTCTGAATACTAACCATTCTAATTGAATCTCACACACGACCTACAAAACTAAACTAATTATATCTCACAAAGTTCAAACATTCAACAAGAAAAAACCATATAATTTTCAAAATCGATAAACAAATGGTTACCGGTTCTTAACCATTGATAATTTAATAATTCGTGTGTATAACATTATAAGTATTAATTACATGTATGTACATAAATATAACACTTTTGGTACAAAAAGTCGAACCAGTCCGTATCTACCCGCCAATTACTGGTGACCTCTAAAACTAACAGACAGAATTATTGTTCATACGCAGATTTATATGACGTTGTTCAATTATATAGGAAATTCGATAAACTAATATATTATCAAGTTGATAGGTATGGGAATATCTAGTTATTGAAGCTGTTTGGTAAATCTAGAGTCGGTATGAGGATAAAGCATACCAATAAGATTAGCTAGTTAAGATACAATACGTGTAGTATCGGCGATCTTTTTCTTCAGGGATTTGGTTGCCGCATATGCCGTTGGTGGACCATTATTCGTGAGCCATGGTGACCCTTAGCATCGGTGATTAGCGAACACTTTGTTTGTGAATTGGAAATTTTAACTTGAGAACTTGTCAAACTCTTCTTTAGAATTAAAGAATTTGGAAAGAACCTGGGGGTTAGTCAGTTTTTGAAAGCTCCTCTGATAGTTTTGGCACTAGCCGATGCTATTTTTTGCAACCCGTCTAATGTAAATCCAGTTAGATTCTAACTATTGGCCGCAGTTTTATCCAGAGCGGTAATCTACATTCCTTAGTTCCCTTCAAGATCCAATTCATTCTAATAAAATTGACTTCTTACGACCCATGACAAGCAGCTGAAGAAATATTATTCCTCAATCCCTAAATCAGCACCGAAATAACTTACCATACATTGTACAGTCTGCAAAAAATGATTTACACACCACAGCGCCGACACCTGCCCTGCTGTCGGTACTTGGCATGTGCGGACTTAATTCGGGCTATTAAGTTTTATTTAAGTACCAATAAATTGCTCGAATCAGGACTTGTATGTTATTACCAAGTTATTGCTATGGGGTGATAATATCTAAGGCTAAGGCATACTAATTTTAGAGCTCGTTGTAAACCGTACTTCGATTATTGTTTAGATTTTGGAGATACTGGAGTTACGACTTGTATTTATTTTTCCTTGAGTTAAAGAACTGGTAGCGCCATCTATTGAGTTGAGAATGAACTATCGTTTAAGGGACAGTTTTCGCTATAGTCAACGGGCACAGAAAATATAATACTATACCTCAAAATGCTTCACTTTGAAAGTCTTCCGTTTTGCATATTTTATGTAATGTACGTAATTACTGCCAATAAATTAAAAAAAAAACATAATGGAAAAATAGACGTTCATGATAAATGATTCTAAGTTTCTTATAAGATTTTCAGCTTTATTAGAAAGAAAAAAAAAACAAGTGTCTATACTAAGGCAGCCTGTAAAAAAAACATACCATATTGGTACCAGTACCATTCTTCAATAACAAAATGTTACCCGCAAAAACAAAAATCCATCATTTTAAAACTAATTACTGCAACAAACGGGAATTTAAATTACACTGTCGTTGGTTTTCACTAGTTTTAGCGTTGAGTGAAAGGGCGGAAGCGAGCTTCCAAAACTGGGTCAGCAGAGCTGTCAGTGCTTCCCCATCCTCACCCCCTCTCACACTTGTCACTCCAACCAACCCCATTTACGGGTTAATAGTGAAAAATTAAGTGCAGCAGGCAGGGGGATATTTAGTTTCCGCTTTGTTCTGAGTTTTCGTCTGCCATTATTATTTGGAATAGACAGATTCATAATTTTTTGTTTATTGACGTAAATGGAGGAAAATGTAGTTTGAATCGGTTCTGCGGAATAACAATTGGTGTTTGGTTTGTTTATTAATGATTTTTATTTCCTTGTTATTTTCCTTTATTCTGGATCTTTGAAATCTGCATGTTATAAATTTTGCCGTGGCGAAATTTCGAAGGATGACTTAAACCTATCTATAGGTATAATTCATTATGAAAATGGTCATGGTCTAAAAAGTAGAATCAGCACCGAGCCATTTTGATCCTTATTATTTTCGGTCACATTGACCATTAACTGCGTATTATTAATTCTAAGTGTTTATTCAAGTTAATAAAACTGCTTCACAAAATTCATAATTTACATACGGGACTCTTAAATACTGTCAAAACTTGCAAAACATTGCACAACGAATTAACCATTTTACCTTCGTGAGTCATCGGCAATGATCGAAATACTTCGGAGCAATTGATTTGCATACATTGCTCATTATCCGCCATTATGGTAGGAAGCGTGTGAAATAGTTTTATATCTTAGAATGGCAACACCCACGCTTGCCTTTCCTCAAAATTATTGACGTTGTGAATGGTTTTTATTATGATCGTTATTTCTTTTGCTTGATCCAGAGTAGGTATTGCAATCCGGCTTCTTCAAAATTCGAAAATGACTGAAACTTCCGGCATTTGAAATTTTTAAATCCGTTTTTTAAGACTCATCCGTATTTTAAGACTCAAATCCGGTTTTTCAGGTTTACGTCATAACTAATTTTAACTGATAATATTTGTATTGATCCACAAATTTTCATTTTATGTAATCGGTATATCGATATTAACTATTCTAATGCGCAAATCCGAATAATATTTGAATTGGTAGGCTTAGGTTTTATTTTTATTCTAAAGATCAACTAGATGACCGAAAGAGCTTTTTCTACTGCTGGCATGTTCTGTAATAAAATAAGACCGCGCCTTAACAATAAGACACTTACCGCGATCATGTGGGAAGCGCTTACCGTCTCCCTGCACATCTCGAAGGCTTTTAACAGGGTCTGGCATGAAAGCCTTTTTGGTAAGCTTTCTTCATTCGGCCTGCCCAGTGGTATGTGCGATTGGATTGCAGACTTCCTGAGGGGCTGGTCCTTCCGAGTTTTTATTGATGGCCGCTCGTCTGACCAACTGGATATTAATGCCGGGGTTCCTCAGGGGTCGGTACTCTCAGCAACATTGTTCTTGCTTCACATACTTAAATGATCTGCTAAAACCTACCTTTGGGTATGCGGACGACAGCACTGTTGCTGAGATATACGTGTCCGATGTGCGCGCTACTGAGCCTCACATCCGGTCTCTCCGAGAGGCCATGGTTGGGCGCTCGAATCTGTCCTTGAAGGCAGACTCCGAATGGGGCGATGCCGATCTGGTCAGGTTCAATACTGCCCTTCAAAGCTGACCCAAGCGTGTCCTTTTTCCGCTAAAAAGGAGCCAGTTCCACCCGGCTCCTTCTTTCCGAGGTGAGACCGTGCCGACAACGGACTGACTTGAGCTTCTTGGCGTTACGTTGAATCGACCCTCAACTTTTGTCCATTCATTGAGGCAAAAGCTCTGCTGGCTACCAAAAAGTTGCGGATCCTTGCGAAGGTGAGACGTTAATTCACTCAGAACAGTTGCTCAATTTGTATCAAGCGCATTTTAGATCGTGCATGGAGTACTGCACTCATCTCTGAGATCACAGATCTGCCAAATGCTAGCTGGATGCACTTGAGTCGATCGAAAAACGGGCCAAGGGGCTAATCGGCGATGAGATACTGGTCGAGTCTAGGCTCCAGAGCCTAGTACCGCCGAGTTGCCAGTTTCGGGGGGTGTGCGTTGGAATTGCATGAACTGATTTCTCTTAGCCCGTTCCATCATCGGACTACAAGACGTACAGCAATGCGCCATCGGTACATGGTGTACATCCCACCCATACGCACCAAACGTTTTGGGAATACTTTTATTATGCACACAGCAAAAGAGTGGAGTTCCCTGCTGGAGTCTGTATTTCCTGATAGCTACAACCTGGGAGTCTTTAAGTCAAGAGTGAATAGGTTTCCTCTAGACAAGCGTGCTTCATCGTCGACCACATCATCGCAGGTGAGATAGCGGTCAAGCGCAAGTACAAAACAATTAAAATAAATTTAGACCTCGTTTTTGAAAGAACATTGATTAAAATACGAATTACTATTATGATATGACCAACTGGTTAGATAGAATAGAAATGTAATTTATTGAATAATTCTTTTCTTATTTGTAACTGACTTACGTTAAACTTTTTTCTTGAGACTGCATTTTTATAAATTTAAAAAAGGATACCTTAATTATCTTAAGTTTAAGTACAGTTTATGTTATGATTTTATAAATTTATAACGGGAAAAGTTTTGTTGTTTATTTTAGTTGTTTTTTTTTTTTTTTCTATAGGCTTGCACTTGAGCACTATCTCATCTGATGGTAAATGATGGTTTGGTCGACGGTGAACATTCTTTTATTCGGTCGTGCGTCTTAAAAGAGCGAATAAAATATGCAGATTTTATAATAATTTGTGCTATTTTATTTCAGTTTTATCAAATCCACTTAAAACACTTAAACTTAGATAGAGGGCAAGCGCGAGTCTATAAAAAAAAAACGCGAAGTTTGGAAAAAAACGGTTAGTCCGGATTTCAATCGGACGAGACAGAAATCCGGATTTAAACGAAAAAACGGTTTTTGCAATCCCTGATCCAGAGCATTGGCTTTTTAGGCTGTTTCTATGATTTATTTAGTTTTTCCTGCTGTGAATTTCTAAATCAATACACAGGAATTTCACTTCTTGAAAGCTATTTGCACCCTTGTATTTGCACTAAGGCAGATTCGGACTGATTTACCGTATTATTCCGAATGGGTCTCATTAAATGCCAGACGACATCGCGGAAGTCCGAGACGTAGATGGTGAAACGAGGTTGACAGTAAAATAGAAGGAAAAAGGCTTAAAAGGAAAACCTTTAAACTTTAAAACCTCATCAAACAACATAGACAAAATTGTTGCGATTTTGCTTACTACTAATATTTATTTCTGTAATCTCTCTCTCATATATCAGCAAATGCGATTTAATTCTATCCCTACCATGGAGTCTACCAAGCATTATGTTCTTAGTGTTAGGAACCATTAATTCGCTAAGGTCCGCGTACTTTGGGGATCAGTCGGCGTCGGCGTCAACACCTGTCGCTGCGAGCTGCGTTTGTCTGGCTTTGACTTTTGGTAAGTGCTTAGAGATGGGGTGATAGAAAGGTCGATATTTTCTCCTTTGTTATGTTCCGACTTGATAATTATATGTAGTGCTAATACTACTTTTGCGTCTTAAGTAGAGATAGATTGAACACACACTCCGAAGGGATCCCGATCTCATAGACAAGCAAGAGTGGACTGAAATCCTTGTATCCCCGTCAAACCTTGTATCCCACCGTGACGGCAGAATGGTCGAATATCGGAATGACGTAGAGCTAGGTGAAGTGTGAAACTCAAGACCGTTGGTGATGCAGGACTTCTGTGGACGCCCTCTGCCTCATCTAGGGGACATAGAACATTAAGTCAAGTCAAGATAACCACTTTTAACAGGGTCTGCCTAATTGTATTGCCAATATGGATTGAGCTCAGCAGCATGGCGTGTGTGATTCGGGAAGCTAGCGTACAGTAGTCGACTACCAATAGATTGATAAAGATGAATATTGTAGGTAGAGAAAAGTTTCTAGAATTAGTATCTGTTGTGGCATTGTTGTTCAGTGATGAGTTAGTCACGATTTCAGGCCGTTAACACGAATGAGGTTCAGAAAGCGTTACTCTAACTTTTTCAATTACCGAAAGCGAAAATTCGACAAAAAACTAATAAGTATTCTGCCAATAGATGAACAATGGAAAGACCTTGCGATCTTGGTCTAGTTTTTGTCATAGATTTTTATCTAAATTAAAATTGATCTATGAAGTTTTTGTAATCACTGTTCGCGTGCAGATGGCCATAAGCCAGTGCTCTACTTATTGGTACAAATTGAAATAAATGAAAACTTAAATCTGGCGTCTAAATCGTCGTCTGCTCAAATTAGTTCAATCTTGTAGTTCAATGACTACTTTTTAGGGTTTCGTACCCAAAGGGTAAAACCCTATTACTAAGACTACACTGTCCGTCTGTCTGTCTGTCTGTCACCGAGTATCTCATGATAGATAGACTGTTGAAATTTTCACTGATGATGTATTTCTGTTGCCGCTATAACAACAAATACTAAAAACAGAGTAAAATAAATATTTAAGTGTGACTCCGATACAACAAACGTTGAATTTTTGCCATTTTTTGCGATTATGGTACGAACCTTTCGTGCGCGAGTCTGACTCGCACTTGGCCGGTTTTTATTTAGATTTGTTCATTGATATCTTAAATGTCTGCGATCAGAGGCCGTTCGTATTTGATTATTTTAACGATTAACGTAATAGTTCCCATATGTCCATTTGCAAACATAAAGGATTTTCCCCTTATTGACACAAGACGTCGTTTGTCCATTTTGAATACAAATTGACGTTTACGTTAATGCGATCGAGCAAGTGTAAAAACTCTTACAAACTCCACTAATCTCATGATACGATGCTTGTTACGCTACTGAACTTCAACAGATTTTAGATTCAAGTTTTTACATTGATTCTGAAGTCAGAAAACTGCTATTTGACAAGTGTCTTAAATATCAATGACACTACCCCACTAATGATAATGAAATGATTCAATCATGTAGGTACTGATAATGCCTCTATTAGTGAAAGGCAATGTTTTTATGGGTTATTCATAAAACGACTTAAATTTATTTATGACCTGCACTTAATAATTTATAACAGCCGAGTTGTAAATTATGATTTACATAATTTTAGCAACGTTTTATAATGATCACACATTTCTTTTTAAATTCGGGCTTACTTCATCATAACGTTTCAAAGATTTTTCAAAGCGCCTTCGTGAAAAATAAATCGATTAAATTCTATCGATCTCCTAACCCTTATCTAAATCTAACCTAACCTAACGACTTATATCGATATTCCTCCCAACCCTATTCTCCCATAATGGTCATTTCGGTAATGGCGGGCCCGCGGAGCCGCCCGGAGGGAACCTCACTGCCCTTGTGGGCCCCTATGCCCTTGCGCAGGTCACCTTGCACAGGTACGCGCATGAGCCTATTGCGCGTGCAACTAACCTTTTAACCTATCCACTCGAAATTAAACCTAATTCCTAACAGATAAGTTTGGTTTTAGAATGGTGGTTAGTCAAGTTAGGGCTGCGCACACGGTTCCGGTACTGCACGGTTGTTGATTTCCAAGATTAAATCTAGGTATCAGATTTCTTTTTTAGTATATTGATTCGATAATGTAAAAGTATCGATTTTAGTTTGATTTATTGATTGGAATTTGATTCGGTTGGGGAAATGAAAGTTATTTATTAAGGTTAGTTAGAATACTGCACTTAGTAAGTGGAGAAGACATTTACTTTTTATTTTGTTATAAATATGGAAGATTGTTCTACTCAGAAACGTTAATTTATATATTGCTCATGCAATGATGTGACTTTTAGGTACTGTTGAACGGCATTTTCTTACAAGGATCTTACAGAAACAAAATCTAACACCACCCACTCACGGTGCATTCCAAAACTAAAGTTCCCAAGTGTGAACAAACCTTATTCTAACGAGTTCCAATTTCGGTTTTTTAAGCCAATTGCATTTTATAGGCGAGCGTGACAGGATAATTTAGGAAAAGAGTGGGTTCTTCTTTTTTGTTCACTGCCTTGCGCATGCGATTTCCAAGTGTCGGCCAACTCGGCTATTGTTTTTGCAGATTTTTTGCCGACCATTGTACTACGATACGTTAATAGGTATTGAAGTAATAAATATAAACGTTTAACATTCGTTTCTGGTATAATTACGTTGAGTTTTTTATTCAAGCGAGGATCGACGTGCAATAGTTTTGTTTATGTAGGTATATCTATGTTCCCATTTTTTTCTTGACGTCAGGATAAAACCTTGTAATCATATTTTGTTATACTTGTTATTTGCTCAGTAAAAAATCGCAACGATCGGTAATAAATATTGCAATTACATTTTATTGTCCGATTTAATCTATCATTCAATGTTGTCAATAAAAAAATACAAATTGGCGTGTTGCAAAAAAGTGGCGGCAAAGATTTGAATAAAGAACGGCCATAGATAACATATTTTTAAAATTCGGACTGGCCATGACACCAAAAAGTTTAGTAACAACCTATGCGTTGTTTGGATTTCTTCTGAATTTTTCTCACGAATTAGGCCGTCTTATAATAAGGTAAGGAATAAAAAGGCTTTCAGTACTGGGAACCGAATGATGACGTGTTTCTAAGAATTTTTCCTGCTGTCTGTATCTGTAATTTCTAAAGCTTTCTTCTTAGAAATAATGTGAGTAAGGTGTGATTCATACGTTAAGTACAGGGTCTGATCTTTAACATTATCCTACACTACCTACGTATTAAGTACTTACCTTACTATGAAAGTAACTTTGCAATATTATTTCGTCAGCTTGTTACTCACGATTTAAGAAACCTACATAATCTATATGGAAAATCCCGTATACAAGAATGACAGATGAAAGCTGGGGCCGATGTCTAGAAGTAAACTAAAATATTTATGCAAGTGCGAAAAGTCTCTTTTTTTATGAGAATTTTGCAGCTAAGATTCTGGTTGGACTTCTACTTCTTGTGCTTCAACTGACGGAGGTTTCTAGTGAGACTGTTTAGGTGAGGTAATATATTGGTGAACAAGATTAAATAAGTGTCTGTGGTAAAAAATAGCTATTAATAATTTTGAATCGTGTCAGGAAAACTGTTTGACATTTTAATTTTACTATTATTAAATACTCGTATAAGAATATTAATTAGCATTATTGTGATAATTGTACTCCTACGAAAATTGTTTTATTTGATTATTTCTGTTTTTATTTTATTTTTGTAAAAAAAAGAAAATTGGGCAATTAAAGCAGGATATTTATTGTTTCTTTCACAGGAATCATCGCCAACATTGACGCTTTTTTCGTCAAAGGTGAGTATTTCAAAAATCGAACATTGGCATCATCCATTGTCATTGCTTGACCAGAAACAAATAATATCCTGCGTTTTATTTGTCGTTTTTTTGTTGTTTTTTATTTTATGTATTTTTCGGTGTATTAATTTGTGTGTATTATTTTCGGGGCGGTTTGCGTTGCATGGTCGTAGATGCCATTCATTATCATCATTGCTGTGTATGCTAATTTGGTGTATTTCGATGTATGAGTATTAGATGTATTTAATTAAGTTTTTATATCTATGTATAAGTGTTTTTATATCTTGTATATTTTTAGACGAAGTAAGTACTTAAGTCTTTAGATGAAGCCAGCTTTGGGGCAATCATAGGTTTTGTTAAGTAGTGGATAGAAAAATAATGAAGTAGTGTTAGTAGTAGCGTTTACACCCGAATAGATGTAAAAAGTAGTTATAAGAAAATTGATTTATTATTCAAATATTATATACCACCAGTACTTTGACGTATAAAAAATGTAGCTGATAAAAGGTAAGTAGGTACGGTTTTCATAATTGGATCTAGGTAAATGGTTGATCAATGGTATGTAGATATGGATTGGCATAATAATCTTTAAAATAAGGAACCGTTAATAAAAAGAAAATCAGTGGCACTCTGCATGCTACAGAGAACACGGCACATGCGGTTGTATCTAAATTATAGTACAAAAATAAAACACACACATACAAAATGAACAGTTAAAAACTATCTAGGTATTCTATAAATAACGCTCTTAACATAATCGCGTAAATCACACGTTTTATTTGTTTCATAAATTAATTAGGCGGTATCTGTACCGTTTTCACGCAGTTTTGCTCAATAAAAGTGTTAATAAACATGAAATTTATGGCCCGTAAGCTGTTTGTAGTCATAGGACAGTATACCCCTTAATTAGAAAGGTTCTTGATCTAGTAGCGAGTTATTCATTAAATATTTTGACAGATCAAAAGGTAAGTTATCCGATGAATATTCCAAACGTTTAATTGATTGCTAAAATATGTAAAATATTATGATGATTAAAAAAAATCAAAGATTTTCTCGACTCTATGGGATTTAATTTCTATTATAATATTTAACGTAACCTAACTACGAATAAACACGCAATTTGACACAATAAACATTTGTACAAATAAACAAAAAAATATTGACTGAGATAAAATTGAGCATTTTTAATATTTTATTTTATTTTAAAGGACTTGCAGTAATAAATTTTGACTTAAACGTTACAAATTTTATAGGTTACAACAAAATTAAACAAAAAATAAAAAAAATGCAAAATTATTTATTTATTTTGAACGCGAAAAAAGTGATGTTGGCCATACATAAAATAACTATAAACAAGAACTTATAAATAAAAAGAAAACTATTCTTCATAAATTAAAAGCCTTTACAGATTATAGAACTTCCGGATCAAAAGACCATATTCGTAATAATTACGAATGGCGATCAACCACAATTGTTATAGAAATAAGTATTAAGGTAAAAAGAGATCTTTAAATAGATACAAAATGTCTACTAGTAGAGGTAGAATTTGGTCTTAATGATTAGATTTGTTGATACGGTGCAGTACTGTTACCATACTGTTATGTGAGGCCGGTTTGTTTACAATTAACACAGTCGAGCGGCAGTAGAACAAGTCTGTGCTGTCCTCGAGGATGTGAATAAATAAATATTATAAATTGATATTATAAACATAAAAAGAGACGTTGACGTTTGTAGGTGATTAAGTTTCCAGCGTAGAACTTTTGTATTGTCCAGGAAAAACAAAACTAAAATAATTATGTTGATTGATAGAGGCTTTGGAAACCCACAGAAATTTGACTTAGGTATATGACAACATTTGAGTAAGAAAAACCGTTCAAGTGCGAGTCGAACTCGTGCACCGAGGGTTCAGTACCTACCCATTATACCGCGATAGTAAAATTTATATACCTAATTTTTATTAGTAAGTAAGATAAGGGCAAATTTAGATTTTCGCGAAAATTTGTAGGTAATTTAATTTTTTGGAATTATTTCTTTATTTGTGCTGTAAGACTTTACTTTTTACCAAATTTCGTGATTCTAGTTTTTCAACGGGAACTACCTAAAATAAAAAAAAGTTGAAAATTTAGGTAAATTTTGGTACTTACATGTTTTTCGCGAAAATCTAAATTTGCTTATATCTTTTTATCGCGTTAATTCAGGACCTTGATTTTATACACCTAATAGGGAGTATAGACCTCAGTATCTGGTATAAATTTTAACTTGCTAGGTCCACCCGTTCCTGAGAAAATTGGTGGTGACACAAGGACAGACGGACAAGAAATTGATCTTATAAGGCTTTCTTTTTTACCTTTTGAGGTACGGAACCCTAAAAACCTAATCATAGATTAATGGACTTTAACAACTCTGTAGATTTGAGTAATCTAATTCAACCAATGACACAGTATTATAAGTAGGAATTTGATAACCTTTCCTTACTGCTTTCACGAAGATGAGGTCTTTATCAGAAAATGAGCTTACTGATAAACCTCGACTGTGACAGACCGGGTGGCACGCTCGCCCGTGTTAATATATTTTAATTAAAACAACTTGAGCGGAGTATTTAAAGCGCGGCGGGCGGCAACCAAACTATCGACGATTATTTCGCTAATACGCAGTTTTCATATTAATTAGTGAAATTGTCAGAACCAGGCCACAGTTGTCCCACGAACGTTGATATCTTAAAACCAGGCAATAAAATGACAGCGTCAATAGAACGACATGATTTGCCGATAATTTTACAACAATATTAGTTTGGCATACTATTCCAATAGGTCTATGGGTGGCTAGAAAGTATACCTATTATGTACGCATTTACATGGCGACTAAATGTTGAATTATTTAATTTTTATCGTTCCAAATGCCAGTAATAAAAAAAAACAAATAATTTATTAATAATTTTTTTTTGTTTTATTTTTTATTATAATAATTATAATTTATTACTTGTCGAGGATCAACTGAAATTCGGTTGATTTTTTTATGATTAATTTAAATAAAATTGCCTAGCAACCAAAAAAAATCTTTGTAAAAAGTTTGTAAAGATAAAAACCAGTAACAAGCTTACCTAATGATAATAATATCGACATGTTGGAGACACTGCCGTACCCCCAAAAGTATATTACCTACTGTTTGTTAAATATCAGGTATATTTGATTTTTAACGAGCTTTAACTAGTCTTTAAAATAAAACCAAGTAATCAATAGATCCAAAAAATATTCAGATTTAGAAGATCAAATACCGATCTCAGATGCCAGATAAGCAGAGTAGATTGCCTAACAACATTTTTAATGTGAGCATCTTTTAACTACCGTAGTTATTCAGTACTGGCCATAAACATGTCGGGCCTAAATTATTTCCAATAATGAGCTATCAAACCAGTATTAAAAATTACTACGTTCATTAGTTTTTTTTTTTTAATATTTAAATCATCGAAACGATAAAACGTAGTTTGTGATAATTATAAAATTATAGCCAATTATTTTTTGTGTGTTTTGTTTTAATTTAATTATAATTTAAATACGTGATTGCGACTTGAAAATTTTCTACAGTAATCTAAATGAAGTTACTAGAAATAACAACGCTTGAAATAATTTAGGTAGTCGTCGTCGAACTTTATGAATAAATTCTTCTTCCTTTTGTGTGAGGTATGGCCACCTCTGCAGCCGTATTTCGTAAGTGCGCAAAGAGTTCAAACTCTATCCAAACGACCGAATCGACCAATCAAATGCGTGATGAATGACGCGGCGTGGATTTCCGTTTTGTGTGATTGGCCGATTTGGTCGGTTGGATAGAGTTTGAACTCTTTGCGCACTTACGCAATACGGCTGCTGGTGTCAGAGCAGAGAGGTGTGGCTGCTCTCTCGGTACTTTTAGGTTAACGAAATTTAATTAACGGTTGAACGGATCTGGATGAACATGGCACACACATAGATTTTAGTGTGGAATAGCACACAGGCTATTTTATACCGGTATAATGTTCCCTTGGGATAACACTTTTCACGCGGGCGAAGCCGCTGGTAGAAGCTAGTGTGTAGAAAATTATTAGTGGTTAGCCCGTCATCCACCACATTAATGACCCATTTTCCCCTAAACACGTTTACTACTTTTTTACGTAAGACATATATAAACAGCTCGTAAACCTCATGTTTCTCGTATTCCTGGACGTAAAACATAATAAAAATAAATTAAACTTAATGCAATAACTATAAATTGTTGATCGCGTAAAATGATTCTAATTTTTAAAAGCTTAACTATTTGTAAAACATGATACTGAAAATGAGTACATTCTGAAAATTCATTTCATATTACGAAACATGTACAGTCAAGAGTCAAAAGTGCAGTCTTACATCTCCCAAAATTGAAATAGCTAGTTTTTGTAAAAGAAGTTAAATTATCCACAACTGGTTTAATATGTTGTATAGAAATTAAAGTATAGATTATTCCTAGTAACCGAAAAAAAGTTGAAATTCCTTTGCCTAAAAAAAAATTGCCGCTGGTCTTTTGGCAGAGTGTGACTGCACTTTTGCGCCTTAACTGTACGTAAAGCTTCTACATCCAATCAACAATCGACCTGCCTAGCCATTTCCTAGCTGTGTTGGGGTCGGCTCCCAATCTAGATGCAGCTGTAGGTTGTTGAAAGCGAGATGCATGGTATCGGTCAACGTGGCGTCCTGACGCCTGGGGGAGGTATATGTCCAGCAGTGGACGTCTTTCGGCTGAAATGATGATGATGATAATGATTGTCTATCTGACGTCCACAACCCAGTAACGTACAACACGATACCCGTTAGCAAGATTGGTGTAAATTGTCTAGGTTCTGACTACTCGGAACTACTGTCAAATATCTACAAACTACATCCAAGATCAACAACTTAATGGAGCGAAGGAGTCTCGGTGGGTAATGTATGGTCACATATCCACGAAACTGCCTCGGCGAGCGTTGCTTAACCCGTTATTATTTTGGCAGGAGCTCACACGCAAAGCTTTAACATTAACACATAGAAGTGCCTTGAACAAAATAGTCATCACAGTCCTTAGTAAAATTCTAGTAAATCCCAAATATAAACCAAAAAGCTGTCGTATACTCATTGTACAGTAATTTCCTGTATTTAAAAGTAACTAAATCATTCGGTTAGTAAGACATATGTACAGTCATCTTTAGCTTAGGTACGTGTGAAATTATTATAGGAGGTGAATAAGAAGAAGTTTCTAAGATGAGTAGTGATATTTGAAACCGAGGATTATTATCCTTGAGGATATTTTTACAAGTTAGTAATCCAGTTTCATGCAATTCCTGGCAACCAATTAAACTGCAAGTTATCATATCTTTTTAACTACTAGAGTTTTGGGGCGGTCTTTCCCCAGCTGTGGGACTATCTAAGCTAATAAAAAAGGTGTTTAATACGGATCCTCTTTTGATGACGATACTTAAAAAATGAAGCGGAAAAAAAAAAGTTAGTTATCAAATCAAAAATATCGGCACCAACCTCTCAAAAAGATTTTCATTAAAAAAATCGATAAAGATCACACAAAGCAAAGGCCTCATTAAAATATTTACCAAAATTTAAGTTTCATGCTATTCCTGGTATCCAATTAAACTGAAAGTTATGAGATTTTTATAACTACTGGAAAGATAGCAAGTTTTTGCGGATCCTCTTCTGATGATGGTACCTAAAAATGGTAACAGCAAAATAACAAATGAATTATCAATTCTAAAAAATCGGCACCAACCTCTCAAAAAGTTTTATAAAACAGATAAAGATCTCACAAACCAAAGGCCCCATCAAAATATTTACCAAAATTCCGTCACTGCATAAAAAATCTAAATGTCTGTTATTTCCCAACCGCGACCTTTGGCGTATCGCAATTATATCTTGAACAATTAGTCATTCTAGCAGATTTCACTTAAACAATGTTTCATTGCATCCGGATGATATTACTCATCGCAATTGGCGTGGTTAAACTATGAGTAATAACCTTGATGTTATAATAATGGAGTATTAACTTCGACGTAAAAAAGTTCCATAAATTATTTTAGAGGATCGTCTTTAAAAACGGCAACGACCAGTTGTAGAGTTCTTTACCAGTTAATAGCCATGCCTAGACAGACAACAGTGAAATGAAAAATTGCCCGGAGAAATTGCCTCCTGTCTAATATAATTACATATTTTTAAAATTTTATGTTAGTCCTGATTAACTAAGTAAGTATTAAACAGGAATATCTGTATATATAGATAGATAAAACATTTATTAAGGGCACACAAAAGACAGCACAACACACAAAATCACAATTAAATTTTGAATTCACATGTAGGTATATAAAAAACAAGGTGCAAACATACAAAAAGAAAAGAAAATCGTACTTATAGAAATTAAAGTGTCCCTGGTAACATACCTGCTTCAAATATTGGGTACAACGATTAAAACACATAATGTCATCATAAATTGATTTACTATTACTGTTGCGTAGAAGCCACGTACTTTTTGATAGCCGTAACCTAACCTTCAACTGACGGATTTTTGTGCACTAGTTATGTCCGTATCGTTCACCACATTGACACTTCATTTCGTCTTACTCTGTGGCACAAGTACAGAGATCTTCGTCATTATTACATCTCATTGCGATTGTCAATAAAGGTGCGAAGGTGAAATTACCTAGCGGTAATGTTTGCCTGTTTGTAGGACTGTAGGCGTCATTGTATGACGTCATGTTAGCTTTAGTAATCAATATTATGGTCCTTATTTCTAACATGCTATGTAGTCAGTTGGGTTCATTGTCCTGTATCCAAAAACCAACTTATAATGTCCATTATTGAATTAGATAAGATTCATCAAATTTTTCAGTCACTTGCAAAGAGTGTAGAATTCACGAATAATCTTTTGGAGTCCACTTTCAAGCTTCAGTAACTTTTCAAAACCCAGGCAATGTAGTAAAGGCATACATTCAAAAGTCATTACCCCTTCGGACATGAAAGCAAGTGCTACGTTTTTCAAATACTCTTTTTGCGTCGTATTCGTTCACACTTCTGTTACCTTATAATGGAAGTAAAATCGTGCCATCAACTTAGGTACTACAGAGGATGGATTGGAAGTATCCTTCGTAAAGTACCCTTTTTTTGGATACGGATATCTTCTGTCTGGGGAACGGAGGGCTACGTCGGACTCTAATGGCCTAAAACGCCACAGTTCCTGCAGCTACCATGGGTAGCGGGGGCCCTAAAAATATTCCAAAAGTCAATAAAATTCAACATCTACAATAAAATAAGTATACTAATAATATACAATATAATAAAAAGGAATCAAACCTACAATTAATAGAAGCATGCAGCTAAAACCGAAGAACATGAGTCAGTGGAGTTAGGCGCGCAACGTTGTTTTCTTACGACGCGCGCCGTCCGGATGCGGGCATGCCGACCGATATAGGTGGAGGAAGGGGTTTATGCGGCAGACTATTTTTTTAAATTAGATGTACTTTACATTGTACCTATAACTGGAAATATGTACTAGGTTCAGATTTGTAACTGTGTACTGTAGTTCACCTCTTAACGCGAGATAGCAAACGTGTTGTCTGAAGTCATTGATTTAAAATTGTTCAATTTTGCTAAACAATTCCCAGAATGGGCTGCAGTTCCTTTTTCTACATGGCAAAGAACAAATAAATTCTCAATTCCCCATCTATATGTTTGATGATTCCAAGCAATACTGTCAGTAATAAAAATGCTGAGGTTATTATTTTCTGCCTTTTCAAGCACTACTTCCAATTTGACTTTTAACTTCTGTTATTTCTATTAATGGAATGTTTAAAATTGCTTTAACATATCTCATTGCTTACAACAGGTATCGCAGTTCCATATTTTCACATAATTTTGTAGAACATAGCTTACTAGATACCTATAAACAATATATACCTGCCAGCTCTAATCCATTCATAACTCTACTCCAAGAAAAGTCACATCGAGATATTCAGTAAAGTACAAGAAGTGAAGTGTCTCTGCTACTAGAAATAGCCGCTACTACTGCGGGGTGGGGGGCGATGTACTTACGGGGCAGAGGAGGTGTGAAGGGGAAGACATATACGTTTCCGTCGCGCGAGCACGTGGCGATTGCGTAGTTTTTTTTCTGTTATTTTTTTGTTCTTGTGAGGTTGGTAGACATGTATGAGTAATTTTTGGATTAGGAATGTCCTTTTTATGTGTGGTCTGTGATCAGCTATAAGTTTGAGATGAATGGAAAGATTCGATTTTTAAATGATTGTTGGCTTTTGTAAATGAATGGGTTGTGAGAACTATTTTTTTGACGATTTGCTCTGTAAGCATGGATAAACTTTGAACGGATTGAAAAACCTTTTCAGAAGCATGTTTCAGGAGTATTTAACTTTCAGTGTTTAAAAGCTTTTTGAGCACGCCCAAGACCTATGAGTTGTTCTAGAATTTTTTATTAGGTATTATGTAAAACAAATAAAAACATGTTTCTTCAAAAAAAGATGACAGGTAAATTTTACCCGCCTGCGTGTCACGCAAAGATAGGGTTTAGTTTTTACTTAAGAGCAGCTATTTGATGATTCTTGAAATATTCACATTATTATGAATACTTTTGTAATAATATCAATGCTCCTGTAAGCAAAGAATCTAAATCAATTTTATCGCACATTTAAATCCCGGAAGACTATGATTTATCTTTATGACCCGGTAAACCGTATCAATTTCAATGTCTCTAATATCGTGAAAATCGATACGATGTAAAAGACATGAAAACCGTGTTATCTCAGTAGTCTGACTACTGAATGCCGCTTTAAGTTTATTACTGAATTGTAATATTTTTTATCTACACTCACAACATAATGTTCTAAATATGAATTCGAAAATCATGTATAAACACGTACTTTATATTCGTGGATAGGTAAAATTTAAAAAAAAAAAACCATTACAGTGCAACATTTTCCTTCTATTTTCAAACAACTGCATCATCAAATAACTTTTTAATTTTTATAGCACACTTTTACTTTTTAATATACTGGCGCGTATGGGCTCATTGACTTAATGTAGAAAAGTAGTGTCATGTGGTAGTGTCTATGGATGCGCGCGCTGCGCTGTCATACCCAATGAGAATCTAAATTGGTCGTCATAGCACATATTTTTTCCGTTTCCACTTTTGTTTTATTTCAACTGTATGAGTGAAGATAAAGTAGTGCATGCAACGGCATATAATTAGGTATTAAAAGACTCGCGTGATATCATTATCACCCACGCTCATGTTTTAATAACCCCTATTATATGACCATTGCATAAACTACTATTAAGGTCTACACTTTCAAAGAAACATTTATGTCCAACGGGCACACCATATTGTAGTCGATGATCTACAATATGGTGACCTCCTTCTGTAATAATATATGCGGTCGATCCTTTGCCCTAAAACGTAATTTCTTTTTAGTAATGTTATCCAGAATTTTTTCTATGTTACTGTAATGTTTATCAGAAAACGAGGGGATAGTGGCCAATACGAGTATACCGGTCCATAAACATAGACATCAGACAACCTTATTATTTTTCATTTTCTCATGATAAGCTTATTTATAAAAGTCCACTACTAAACCGTGGGCAGGCAGAAACTACAGAACACCACCTACTATTATCCTTACATTCTTCTTCTTCTCATACTGCTAAACATATGGATTTATTAGTTTATCCTCGCCTTGCAGCAATTACACCAATGGAGCACGATCTTATAATAAACTCACTAAAGTCCAGGTTTCCTCGCGATGTTTTCTTCACCGTTGTCAGCGATGTCCAAGATAAACTTAGAACGTACATATGACTTAAAAAAGTCACATTGGTACTTGCCTGGATTCGAACCCACGACCTCAAGCACGAGAGGCGAGGTCTTATCCACTGGGCTACCACGACCATATTATTATTATTATGCCTCTCCACTCCATTTAATTATTTCGTCGGATACTTCAAGCAAGCTAGTAGGTACCTACTTGCTATTAAGGCATTTTGCAACGATCGTCGCTCAAACTTACCTAGAGCGTCCTTCTTCAAGACCTCGGGTTTAGGAAAGAGCAATTTTTAATTTAACTCAACCACAAAATCTACCATATTCTTACACACCTACCCACACCTCTTTCTAACTCATCGACATAATCTCTTAGATTAATACCGGTACATCGACAGAGCATGTACTCGTATGTACTGTCCAGTACTTTGCATACGGAATACCCTCGATTTATCGCCGGCATTACCAGGGGAACAGGCCCCGTAAATCTAGCAACTACGTAATAATGGCGGCGTAATCTTTATAAATTCTAACTGGCCAGCAATGTTTGGTACTAGGAGTGAAGAAAAGAGGGAGATGTGTTATGGTTGTCATTGCTGAAAGATGTTCTGAGTGTTTTCAATAATGCATTTTTGACGTCTTTGTTTTAGTTTATTTTAAACCGACTTCCCAAAAAGAAGGAGGTTTCAATTCGATTGGTATTTTGTTTTTTATGTATGTACACCGATTACTCAAAGACGCCTGGACTGATTAGAAAAAATCTTCTTTTGTTTGGGTATACTTCCCTTTTGGTTCCATAGTCATTAGGTCAGGATCTTATGATGGGATCTTGGAGAAATCGAGGGAACTACTCAAATGTTAAGGCATATATATAGCGATTTTGGCATTTTCATCAAAAATGCAATCATTTGCACTCAGAAACTAACATTTGGTGAAGTGGAACTGGTGAAGAAGACCACAGATGACCAATGGAACTCCTTAATGCTTAGTATGTCACCGGTCTACGATATCTCGAATAGTTAACCGACTATGCTGAAGCAAATACTTATAAATAAATAGTACTGATGAAAATGGTACCTTCGAGCTGATCTGATGATGAAGGCGGCAGTTAGGCACTGGAACTCCAAAATAAAACAATGTATCCTAGTCGTGATTGGGCTTATTGGAATCGTCATGAGATTATACGTACTTTGGCTATATATGGCAATTGGAGGTACCTATCAAAACTAAAAAGAGATAAATAAATAAACTTTCTAACAAAAAAAAAAACAAATCAACTTCCAAAAAAACACACAACAAAGTGAATAATAACTTTCTTTTCGAAGTCGGTGTCGAAACACGGAAAACAATAGGTACCAAAGACACTAGTGTGTTTTTTTGGAAGTCGGTTTGTTTTTATAGTATATAGTTTGTAGATAGTTTTATTTTTGTCCTGGTAAGATTAGGTGGACCTTAGTGGCGATCTCTTTTATACTTAGATTAAACTATGGTTTACGGCGCAATAGATTAAAAAATGTAGAATTTTTAGGCCTTTTCGGTAGTTCCCTGCTTCGATCTGTAAACCCACTGGCAAGTTGGTGATTTTATTATGATGTCATGTCCTACAGGAAAGACACGGCTGAACTCTTCTTCGTTCAGTGTGTCTCCAATCATCGAATTATTTAAGGTTCGTTATCAACTCCGAATATTAGACCTTGCCAGACCTCTGTAATTAGGAAATACATACATAATCATATTCTGTAGGTACCATTAATACTTTCTTCGTTCATTTAAAAATATCTTATCGCAACAACCATATTCTCTCATCCATGTAAAATTTCTTCGTTGTGCGGTACAAACATATCGGAATCGTGGAGCAAGAAGACCGCAGGTACATATCTCACGGCGATGTGGCAACGCGGCGTCGCTAACCGAAATAATACAGAAACGAGTGGGTGGGATGCACTCGCTACGACATTGAGCTATGAAGAATACTTTGAAAGAAAAAAATAAAGAATGTTTTTTTTTTGTCATAGCAACATGCATCTTAATGACAAAGTTTGATTTAGTTCTAGCTAGCGAATGTAAAAACTCGCAGCTTGCTAAAGGGCCACTCTAAACTGAATTGTATTTTGCCCTTTTAAAATTTTCATGTATGGTAGATAAATGTTCTTGAGGTTTAAATGATTGATATTGAACATGCAACTTCGAGGAGTTATTACAGAGCCAGTTTATCGAAAAGATTCTACGGATCTTAGCTATTTCTACATAGGTCTAGGTATGTCGATGATAGTAATATATTTCTCCATATTACCATCATCGGCAACATCATTACTTACTATCAGTTGAGAAATTGGGTAAGTGTGAACCAAGATAAATGATTAACGAAGATGTTTGAATTGTTGTGATTTTACGAATTTCTGATATCTTCAGAAATTCGTACAATTCTTCTTATCTACTCTCAACGAAGTACAACTCTTTTACTAAGTACTCTCATGTCTTTACTCTGTCATCCCAAGTACTTCCTTGTACATCGTGACACACACTGCCGCCTCCACCCGAGCCCTACGGCAGCCATCATTAAAGTATTTTTATAATGTCTCCGTAAGTTTAATCTGGCTCTAGCATTATTCACCGGCTGCTGAGCGATATACACTCGGCCCTCGATGGGACAACGTTATGCTCTCCTTTGATTTAGTTCTGGCGCCTCGTGTTTAGAATAAAAATGATTTTTATTGAGAAGTTATTAATGGGAGTTATGTAATAGGGATTTGTAAGAGATACCTACATTTCTTTTTGGTCGTTTTTGAAGTGGTAGCAATAATATTTTTTTCATACACTACACACATTCACGGTAAACACACGGTTACGTTCACGGTTGGCGCAGTGGTTGAGCGAATGACTGCTGCGCTGCGTGTTGCGGGTTCGATTCCCGCACGGAACAATTATTTGTATGTCAACTACCCTACTATCTTGCTGTGTTCCTATGTAACAGAAGCATTAAAGCAATTCCTGAAAAGGGGTCAAAGGGGACAAAGGCGTTTTTTTCCCGTTTCGTCGGTTTGTCCCATAGTAATAGTTTATCTTAATGATGAGTTGAACGACCCGCTTTCAGGAATTACGTTCTTTCCGATACCCCTTGTACAGTTTGAATCAGTATCTGCACTAAAGTTCTACCTAAAATTAATCCTCATTTTAATGTGTAGTCCTCCATCAATAGTCCTCAATCCTTATAATATCTGCCACCTTGGAAGATATATTACTTAGTTATTATTTAAATAACTGCATCTATCATGCTTAACTTCCAAATCGGTTATTTTCTGTTAGTTTGAGAAATATCTATCGGTGCTTATTTGTACCATAATGGTGCCTTATCAAGCTGCTGTTTCATCATTGCTGCGGTTTACAATCCTCATTTTTGCAGGCCAGGACATATGTACTTACCTGCCTAACCTGCCTTCACACTTCTAGACGTTTATATGATGGCTTCTGAAGTACATTCTAAAGTCATAGTAGTCCACCGCCCTTAGACTTTTGGAACCAAACTTGTAAGCCCAGTGTACAAGTTTTTTCATAATTAAGCATGTCAAAGTTGGTTTTTATTGAACGTAGTTCATTTTCATCAGTAGGCACTTCCACGTCTTGAAAGATTTCCAACGAATCAAAAGTCACTCTTTACCGTTATATTATATCAATATTTCCATTACGAAAAACACCTGAAAATAATCCCACACCATGACGCTACGTGCTCAGCGCGGGGGCAGGCAGATTACGAGGTACCCACAGAAATAGCCCGTCTATGTACCTACGTAATTGTAAAAATAAAATGTTTGTTTTGACGCAGCAGAGTGCTGTCTCCTCTGCAAGATGGCTTCCTTATGATGGTGGAGTGATTTTATGTGTTAGCTGGAGAGGAAGAGCGGAGTGATCAATCTTGTGCATGTGGCGATATTATTACGGATTGGAAGTCTTAAGCGTGATATTTGAAGGATAATTATTATAAAGGATAATTATTCCTTAATTCTGAAACGTTAAGTTTAAAGCCAAAGCTTGATGTTCAACTGTCTATTCTCAGAGAAACTACTTCCTTACTATATACTAATCCTTACTAATATTATAAATGTAAGTTTGTTTGTTACGCTTTCACGAAAAAACTACTGAACCGATCATCATGACACTTTGTACATATATTTTTGGAGGTATTAGAAGTAAAATAGGATAATTAAAAAAAAAAAAATGGCTTCACTGTGAGCAAAGCCGGGGGTAAAAGCTAGTATATTATAAATGCGAAAGTTTGGGTGGATAGATGTATGTTTTCTACTCAATCACACAAGAACGGCTCAACAGATCCGGATGAAATTTAATGAAGAGATAGATTATAGTCTGGAATAGCACAGCTACTTTTCATCCCGGTATAATCCCGGTCCCTTAGGATAAGAAAACACTTTTCACGCGGGCGAAGCCGCTGGCAGAGGCTAGTTCTAAATAAATTATTATGAAATTGATGATGTTCCAAAGACTCAATTCTTAGTAATATAAACGAATCTTGATCCTTTGAGGCGAATAGTCATTTATGTATAGTGTAAATTGGCAGGAGTCGTTAGATGCGCACAAGACGTTTTTTAGGTCTCTTTGGTTACCAAGCGGGTCGCGGGGAACGTGTAACACCGTTCCGAGAGCGCGATTGGTTGGTCAGTTACACAAGGATTGACTGACCAATCGCGTCGCGTCCACGTTCTGTTCACTCTATATGGTGTTTGGCCAGTTCGCGCACTTTGCGCGAACTTACCCCTACTTACACTACGCCAAAACTTTGCCAAGTTACAAGCTGGGGGCTATAAAGAAAATTACGTTGGTAAAATATTTTGAAGTTCTTACTTTAGTTATTTACCAATGTGTTTTAACTACGAGTTCCACATGAACAACACATTTTTCAATCACCAACAACATTCATTACCACCATACGCCATTCTGCAAAATTATTTCAAATCGCAAAAGAATTATGCTCAAATAATACCAATAACACTTTATCTATACGAACGCAATAATATTCGTTTTCGCGCTCAATCATAACAACTTTTAATAATGGCGGGAACCACGTGCGCGCGCGCTGCTCTTTGATATGAAAACGTGAGAGCGAGATTCAGAAGGCTCACTTCTGTGCTCGCCACGATCACGAATAATATTCACAAAGCGTGAATATGACGATTTAAGTTTCTAAAAACCGAGCCAATAAGCCGAAGGTAATTATTAAATAGCAGATAGGTAGCTGAAAAGCCGATAGGTAGCTTAAAAACCAATAGCTAATCTACTTTGAACCAAAACCTCCCGGGGAGAATAAAAAAAAAACAAGTATTTTTTTATGGTAGGTCTGTTGACCCAAGCTAGGAATTTCTCCTGTATCGTGGGTGCGTTTACAAACATTTAAACTGTGTGAGTTTAAACACCCAGATCCCGAACAACTACATATCTGTAGTCCATACAAATATTCGATCAAACCCGCGACATGAAGCACAGCAGCCGATCGCTCAACCGCTGCGGCAACCGTGTCGTCGTTAGCGAAAAAGAGCATCTACCTCTCTGTTTTTTAACTCACCTCCTGAAATGATGCTAAGGGCGGTTACGCACTACATCGGATCCGTATCTGAGAAATTTCGGTTCCGAAGTCTCCGTAGTACTTCTTGTAGGGAAGTTAAGTATTACATCTGAACTCTATCCGTCACAATTCAGAACTTTTGAACTCGGAACTCAAATCAGGGACACGGAGCTATAGTGCGTTACCGCCCTAAGATAGTCAGCCTATATTCTTAGCGTAGCTACTCAAGAGGCTGTAAATGCCAGCCTGGCGCTGTGCTTCTGTAAGCTTTCTACATGGTGTAGCGCACTGCGTAAGTGAATAAAAATGTGACAAATGTTTGAATTACAAGAAATGTGCGCAAACGCAGTATTTATAGATCGGTACACACGTTCTTTATAACTCGCGCCGTAAAAATTACTCTAAATTATATGTGTAGTCACTTTAGTGTCTCGTTACTGCGAACGACTTTATTTTCGGCTAAAAATAAACTTTATTTCGTGGTAAAGTCTTCATGTACCTACGTACTACGTACTACAGTATCACTATGTAGAAGTTGTCGTGTTTTTGATACTCACTTTGAGGGTATTAACTTTTGATGTTAGTGTCAAAGTTTGATAGGTACTTCGTTATGAACTACTTCTAGACATGATAGTTTTTCCAGCTGTTGAAGTAGGAAAGTTACGTTTGTCTTTCGAGAATATTCAGCCAGATTTACTTTTACCGTTTCGAATAAAAGTAACATAATTTTTTAGGGTGCCGTACCTACCCGAAGGGTCAAAACGGAGCGCTATTGCTGTCTCTCACGTGTCTGTATCTCTGTCCGTTTGTCTGTCGTCTGTCACAAAATTTTGTTCCGAAGAATTTTTTATCTGCCCATTGACTTACGAACGTGGAATTTTGTGATAATTTTTATTATTACGTATCACTAACAAATACCAATATATTGATTAATCGGATTTTTATTTGGTACGGAACCCTAAATGTGCGAAGTCTGACACGCACTTGGCCGGTTTTTTCCTGGTTAATATCAAATTAATTTTCCTAGGTATTTTGATTCCTGAAGACCCAAATGTTTTACTGGTCGCTATAGTTTGGCCTGGTTTACCTGGGGCTGAGGATCCATTGTTGGGTTGAACTTTGTAATAATCAGAATAATTTCATTTGCAAAAATTTTGGAGACGCATCAGTAACAGAACCACCTTAAATATCCGTAGTTCTTGCTCACAGTACCTTTCCAAAGCCTTAAGAACTTAGAAAGTTAAAACTTTAGAACACGAAATTCAAATAATAATAATTATTCCTTCGAATGCTAACCCCTTAGGTGTCCACCATTACTCTCAATCATAACCATAATCGTGATAGTACACAAATTGGCAAACGTATATAAATGGCGAGTATCTCTGTTATGTACCATCAGCAAACGATTAAAATGGCGATGTTCTATCAATCAAGTTTTTGTTTTATGGCCCCAATTAACTTGCTAACGGTACTCGCACTAAAACTTACGATAAATGAACATTGTTTCATTATTATTTTTATAAATTGATAAGTTAGTTTTTGCTCGCTGCTTTGTCTGGGGTTAAAATCTAAAGTTATTCACAAGTTGAAATATTTAATGAAAAAGGAAGTAGGAGAAAAATAAATACGGTTCATTTCCAGAAGGAGGTCTTTGCCTGTCAGAAGGAATACAGGCAGAATTGTTTGTTGTTATTTATTTTGATTAACACAAATGCAAAAGAGTTACTAAAAAGGACGTCTGAAAATTTTTGGGTGACACTGCATCATACAAAACATTGTCGGAATAGCTTTTTGAACGAGCAAGAACGAGTTTTCCCCTTTGCAGTAGTCAGGCCATAATTGTTTTTAGTGGTATGATGTAGATTTTGCAGGAATGCTTGAACATCGTTTTTTATTTATTTAGATTTGTTTTAAGCTCGCTGACAAACAAACACACTAAGAATCAAAATTCTTACCGACAAAAGTCGTATTTAGCGAAATTTACACAATTAGTTTCGGTGTTTTCGCGAAGCGTTGGCGCAATTCGCTAAAATAATGATATCAATCAGTTGAGTGTTAATGGCTCATACACACTCATAGTATGAGATCCTAAAGCAAAAATATGCAGGTATATTGTTTTTAATAAAACTTATACCTATTTTATTTATGACGGGCTCTTGGTTGTGGCATAGATTACTGAAGGGTTGCCTGGCCGCATCTAGCCGCAACTAGTTTTGTTTTATTTTTTTTACACTTTACCCTACACTAAGAATTTCTCCTGTATCGTGGTGCGCATGCAACAACATCTAGTTCTCAATTAGCTGCTATTTATGGGTTACCAGCAGCCTAATTGCTCAAGTGAATTCGGCAAGGCAAAGGGTTTGACCGCCATCAATCGACCAATCACATAGACGGAAATTCACATCGCGTATTTCATCTCGCTAGTGATTGGTCGATTGATTGCGTCAAAACACAATTAGGTTGCAGGTTTAGCATATAAACAGGCAACCCACAGATTTCGGTTAACTGAGAGCTGGTAACCTTATGTCTTCCTATTTTCTACACAACTTTCTCTCAAATAAAGTTGAATGCACTTGAAAAACTTATATATTTCAGGTTACCGATCAGACATAAATTAAAAATTAATTAATTACTTTCGGCTAGATATTTCAGGCAACCCTGCAGCAATCTATTTTACTATCAAACATCATTCATAAAAAAATTGTTTAATTAAAAACAAAAATACCTACAGATTTCTTCAGTGGGATCTTAAGCTAGCCATAAAAATACGTTGGGTTCGAGAGCCGTTAGAAAACTATTATTTTTACAAGCTTTTTTTTCACTTATTATTGTCGGACAAAGTGTTTCGTACGTTCAGTTTAATGGCTCGAGGAATTGTTGTTATAAAAACTTGCGAAAACGGTCCGTTGATTGGTTTGTAACATTTAATTGTATCGTTAATTGTTAAGTGATACATTTAACGTCTTATTCTTGAATGTGTTTCCTGTTTATTGATTATTACTTTATTTAGAATAACGACTACAATAGGTAGGTGAAACGTTCGCATTTGACTTCTGTATATACTGCAAAGTTAAGCATCTATCTCCTTGTTTTTATTCCGACTTTTTTATTAGAGTTTGTTGTTTTCTTTGCATCTCACAATGCAAATAATATTTCCTGTTTGGATCAACATTATAAACGCAGTAGTAATGATAACGTCTGAAAAAAAACGTTTCCAGGAAATGCATCTCATGGAGTCCCATCATTGACAATTGTAACTTCAATCCTGGTCTATTAAAAAATCCATTCTGTTTTTTCCGGCGAATAAAGAAGGCCTCGATTCAATATGCCATAATATCTACGTTTCTCAAGCTCACTAGCAACAACAAACCGATTTTTATTCCCCAACCAAAATCCAAAAGAATCACTTATTTAAACTGCATGTAAATAGTGTTGAAAACACCATAAAGATTAATGAAAAATCTCCTAGAAGCTACTTGACACATGTAAACGCGACGCGGCGACGTCGCTGCCTCGCGTGCCGGCCTAATTGCTTAAGTTTTGTACACAACTTACCTACGCACTGTGGTGTGTTTACACGTAAGTGGCAAGTGGAGGTGCTACTGGAATGTTTTGTATTTATTGTTTGTGTTTTTTATGAGTCATTTAGAAGATATAAAATTTGGGGATTTATTGTAAACAAGCTTTTACTTGCGGTTTGACTCCAGTTAACAGTGCATTCTTTCTGTCGGTAAAAGCATTCCTAATTGGGCTTCCAGGTAATGTTTCCTCTTTACCATATAAGCACTATCTAAGTGGCTGGATCACAAAGTCATTGATTTCGGCCGACTTTATCTAGGTGGTATTTATACTTTGTACCTACGCGTTAAATAGTTTTTTTACACATAGGCCAACATGAAATAGCATTACAGCACTGTAAAAACAGTACAGCGAAGAAAATTAGAACGAACAGACAAAACAAAAAAATATTTCCGTTCCTTCAATTCTAATAATACTTCGCTTGTTTTTCCATACAATTATTAAGTAGACGATCTAATCTCACTGTTGCTCATCTCGGTAACAGTTGGCAACTCCTCCGGTTCTTTAGTAAACAAATGCACGATTCCAAGTGTTCTAAATATGTAGGACATTGGAAAATTCTTTCATAAGTTTGCAACATAAGATTAATTGGGCTTTCTCTTTGAATATTTCAAATTTTTATTGCGTTAGGGAACTGATTAGGTGAATGTTGGCGCCGTTTTTATTATTGTTTGTATTTTTCATATTTAAATGTGGTTTTTTTCGGCAGACTGATTTTTATATATTTATACTAATATTTTTCAAAGAGAATAAGCACATATTAAGCGTGCCAAAAAGGATAATAGTTTTAAGCATAATGAGAAAAACAGTCTGTAATCTGTGTGTATTCCGACCCTCTAAAGCCCGAAATCAGACACGTAAGGTTTTTATTCTGCAACTGTTTAGGAACTAGCTCCAGTAACTACCACATACCAAACAGGTCTATTGCAAGTGCGTGCGCCCAATACTTACCCGACTTATCGGAGGGAAATTCGGCTTGTGTGAAATAGACACAGGGTAGCACCTCTTGTGAATAAAGGTTATGTAGTAGTAATGGCGATATTATGGCTTTGTTTTAATGGTTAATGAGCTCATTATGAAGTCGACTATTTTTGTTTGGTATGGGTGCAGTAAATTATGTTCGATTATTGTTTTTTTTTTTATTAAATTGATTTTAAAGTCTTAATGAGTATATCTAGTTGATGTTTGAAGATCAAGTCAGTGTGGAAATGGTGCCTCACGTCTCATGTATTATTATCTCATTCGCTATGTGCTTGTGGAGTACGAATAATTTTGCAACATGTAGCTTTGCCATGAAATAAATGAGGATAGAACACATTTCAGGCATACTGTATTCAGTTACTGGTCCCTTGCATTATGATCTGAGTTTTCCTGAAACTAAAATAAGGAATGCTTTTTGCACTGCCTAGAAAATTTACTCAGATTAATTACAAAAGTAAATATTGGATCACATTGACTAATTACTTGATTTCCATCTACATTCTATAATTATATCATGATCATCAGGTACTCTAAATCGGAACTGTAACTTACTGCAATCACAACCTATAAAGATAATACAAAAAATGATTTCCTATTAAATAAGGACCCCTAAAATCTTACAGAAATAGAAACATTACGCACTATAACGAAAACAGTTGGAAACTCTTGATGACTGGCAATTATTTAGAGGAAATAAGTTCCGCGCTGCGGTCACACGGCCACGGGTTGCGTGCCCCTGGGTACAGGCAGCAACGAAAGTCGGCAAATACTTTACATAGAGAGATAGATAGTAAGAGTATATACTTTATAAGTCGTGGTAGCTCAGTGGCTAAGACCTCAGCTCTCGCGCTTGAGGTCGTGGGATCTGGGAAAGTACCAATGTGACTTTTTCAATTCATATGTACTTTCTAAGTTTATCTTGGACATCGCTGACAACGGTGAAGGAAAAACATCGTGAGGAAACCTGGACTTATAGTTAGTTTATTATAAGATTGTGCTCCATTGGTGCAATTGCTGCAAGGCGTTCCAGTGCGAGGATAAAGTAATAAATAAATAAATAGTACAATAAATTGTAAAAAAAATCTTTTATAATATTAGGAGCGTTTATTAGGGCTAAGGCCCAGTTTTTTTTTAATCGTAGTTAACTCAACCAATGGTGAAATATGCTAACCAATGGTTTCAAATTTCAGTAAAATGCATTTATTCATCAATTGTTACTCTAACAAATGGTCTTTGTCTTGCCTTATTTGACCATTTGTAAGGCTAACCACTGAAGAAAATTGATGTTTTATCGAAATTTGTAACCATGGTTTAGCAAATTTACCCATCGGTTGAGTTAGTTAGATTAGTCGCACGCCTCGATCTTCACGGTTAAGCAACACTTGCCGAGGTCGGTCCGTGGATGGGTGACCATCTTAACATATCGAGATTCGTCCGTGCTTCGGCAAGTATGTTAAGCCATTGGTTCCGGTGGTCATTTATAGATCTATAACAGTCGTGGCGCGACGACTACATAGACTCGTTTATGGGAGATTAGTAGGATAAGGCAAATATTCAGGCAGAGTGGAAACCAATGGGGGAGACCTTTGTCCAGCAATGGGAAAATATAGGTGGAAAAAAATAAAAAAATTGTCGTAACGGTTGTCAGAAGCGCGAAAAATCTGAAATTTATTAGAAAGGGGGTTGTTGCCCAGTTACAGGTTCTGGAGCCGTGGACGTCAGATAGGCAGCAATTGCTTTATGGAATACACTGGTACTCAGTTGCATTAGTTTGGACTGGAAGCTGACCCCAAGATAGATGGGAAAAGGCTCGGCAGATTGATAGGAAATTAAAATCGAAACAAAATTCAAGAATAATAACTTTTCACCGTCATAATGGCACTCTATAGCTTGTAAAATTCGTACCTGACTCTCCCATGGTCCACGCGGGTGGTAGGGCACGAATGACGTGACGGCACGACGACGCGGCGACGCTCCCGTTAGGTGACCCCCGTCCCGCGCACACGTTTTACCACCCCTGCTGCCTTACATCCATGCCCGCGGACCATGAGAGTATCACGTACGAATTTTACAAGCTATAAAACAGGTTTTTGGGAAAAGGTAGCATTGTTAATCGACTTGTATTGCTGACTGTACCACTGATTGCGTGCTAGGTACCACGCATACCCAGCGACATGGCTCCTGAAAACCGCAACACTGCCTGCCTTCGTTTACAACTTACCCTCGCACTATCAGCCCTAGTGGCAATGTATGTCGACTATATAGTTTCAGTCAAGATATATATCCTACTTGCTATTAATATTGTAAACGTCTGTATGTTTGATGTTTTTATTGAATTATAGATAGGCTCGCACTTGACCACTATCTTACCCGATGACAAGCGATGATGTGGTCGACGGTGTAGCACGCTTGCCTAGAAGTAACCTATTCACTCTTGACTTAAAAACCCCGAGATTGTAGCTGTCGGGAAACACAGACTCCGGCACGGAATGCCACTCCTGCTGTACGTACGCATAATGAAAGTATTTCCAAAACGTCAACCGTTAAATAGGGCACTTTTTGACTTGAGGCTCTAAAGTGCAGGCCTCAGGTCAAATCTTCATCACTGATAAATGTCACTTTATTTAGAGCCCCAGGATAAAAAAAGTATCCTATGATCTCATTCAGCCCATGGTCAACCCATGTGCCGAATATCATTCGAATCCGTTCATGGTAGTATATTTCCTTTGTATATTTTGAAAAGTGTTTCCACGCGGGCGAAACCACGTTCAGTAGCTAGCAAGTAATAAAGAATAGTTTTGACAGTCGGACAGGTGTTAAATTTATAAGTTGGCGTGTTTATATCTTAGATGGTATCGCCCTAAGTATCGTGGAAGCGCCTCCGTCGGCAGTTCAGTGCTGTTCGGTATTTTATTGCGTCCATAAATGCTAATTTTATGTAAAATTCCCCGGATTCTTCCACTTTTTGTTAGTCGTGTCGGGGTGTAAGCGCGACTCACGATTGCGGCACGATATCTGTTCTAAATTGTATTTGTATCGGTTTTATCTTATACTTGGGTTGACACTTAATTTTTTTATGGTATTTTTCTGAGCTTGGCGAAGTTTGTCAACAGGTGGAGATTTTTTAGGTATTATATACCACCACTGGATTTAAGAATAGCTAGACAAGTTCTTTTTCTCAGCTCGACTCCATCCCAAAGGACTGGCCCGAAATCACAGAAGACCAAGTTCAAGGAGGGATGAGAGCCCTTTGCCCTACAGTCTGTACAGACTGTATATTAATAATAATAATAATAACCAAGTTCTTACTCTAGTTTCCATGTAGATAGAATCAAGGGGATCCAGTACTAAAATACTTGTTTAGCTAGCGTATGACTTCACCTGACAAACTCCATAATCCCCTTCTAAACTCCTAGAATAGATTGATTTACAGATAAATAGGGCATAAGAGTCACGCGCACCACATAATTAATTATAATCCATTTTCCAACAGACGACATATTTAAAACAAAACATACTAATAAACACATATACTTAAAGTAAACAAAAAAATAAAATTGAAGTCTTCCACTCATACGAAAGAAAATCTGTAACACGGAAACGTCTCGTTCCTGTTTCCAAAAACGCATACATTTACTCCACTTGAGGTGAACGCACTCTCATTAAAGGGCCACTGGTTTTAAATCCCCAACGATATCCAACGACACTTTTGTTCCACTTTCAAATTTCCATTTCCAAGATGGCCGTCAGTGTACTCAAAGCAGAGTGTCACATTACGCCGCCAACGCGGGCCCTTCTTATTTTTATTTTGTCAAATTGTAACTGAAATAAACTGGAGTGAGTAATAAAAATACCATCGGTACTGTTATTGCAGCGGGCTCGAAATAGAGGCGTCATGGCGGTGGCGTCCCCTCGCGGCACTTGTCGTGAGGAAATGTTAATAGATAGGATGTAACCGGCGTGTGGCGGATAAGATGTTCTTATTTTGTTTTCAGACGCGTTAAGATTTCATGTCGGTACCTACTTGTGTTTTAGGAAACGCTTTATTTGGATCGTCCCTGACTGTTGGGTCTAAACTTTTCATTGAATTTTTCGAAGTTTTATTTTACTTGAAACATTTTCTTTATTATTTACAATTGATATGCTCGCATCAGATCACTATTTCACCTGATGATATGCGATGATTCATCGACCTTGTTGTCCGCCATTTTCTTAAATTTTTGAGCTTTTCCTGGAAATTGCAGAGGTTCTATTTCAGGCATAACTCTTCGTTAATCCTAAAAATGTTCATAGGCTCATAATAAGGTATAATTATGACTAATAATGATATATCAATAATAATAGAACGTATAGATCAACAGTGGTCAGGCAGGGGCAAGTAGTCTTTCTATAGTTCTAGGTAATCGATACATGAAACCTCCCAAACCCGTAGCCCAATGTGTTTGGCTCCATATTCTGCAATAGTCTTGCACCAGCTAGGGATTGTCCTTGGGTGCTCTTGTGTAGTGACTAGTGCATACAGCAGTTGTTTTCACATTTCATACTACATGTCTAATAAGGCTTCTGCGAGTTGATTTCGGCCCCTAGTGACCCTTTCAAAGGTCCGGGACCCTAGGGTCCCGAGAACCGCAAAAAAAAATATTTCGTATTATTATTATCTCCCTAACCAGAATTGAGTTCAGTTGTCTAGTCACCTTTTTTCAGTCCTGCACTGGACAAAATGCTCAGGTGGTCATGGGTGATGACTATTATCTCTGAGTTGCCAAGGCTGCCACGAATTAAAATTTGATATTTTTACCAGACTTCCCGCAGTCGGGTAATGTTTTTCGAGCGTATGTATGTATGTAAGAGTTTATGTATGTAAGTATGTCCATTTTTATAGCACGCTCTACAGCCCAAACGACTTGACGGATTATGACATATGAGGTGTCGCTGGATTCGTCTCAATAGTGGAAGTGACATCTATATATATAAAAGCGAAAGGTTACACACTCACTCATCACAAAATATCGAAAACCGCTTGATGTCTAAAGAATAAATTTGGCAGGGAGTTTCCTCAAGTGACGTAAGTGCGCACTAACACAGGATTTTTAGAAATTCCACCCCTAACCTTCAACAGCCAATCACAGCATATAACGCGTGCTTGACTTTATCACATTAATTCTGCGTAATTTAGAGCTGAGAAACTCGGAGAAAATGTAACACGTGAAATTAAAGATTTAAGCTTTTGAAAAAAGCGCAAACACGATTTTGGATGATAAAAAGAATTCATTTATTTATTGGTTTTTGGTAATTCTACCCCTAAAAAGGTGAAAAGTTGCATATTTGTTGGGCTTATATATACATATGTAAATACTAACCTAAGTAAATAGTAAAGTTTTTCATTATTAGTATTTCGAAACAACTCCTAAAAACGATTTGGGCGTGTTAAAGATTTTTGAAGAATTTTACTGTACAGGACTTCTTTTTATGATTTAGGGGAGCACTAAGAAGGGATTTTTGGAAATTCAACCTTTAAGGGATTGAAACTCAAACGTCGCGCGCGAAGTGCTAGTAGGCTATTTAATTTTTAAAAATAGCGCCCCCCTAAAAAAAAGGAGGAGACACAGTTTTTTTTTTCGTTATCCTAACAATATGGGTATTAAATGAAAGCTACTAAATAGGTCATGCCAAACAATATATATTGTAACACTTTTATGTTCTTATTTTGGCACAAATTCTAGATAAGCGTAACTTTGATAAAAAAATAATAATCTTTTAACACATAACTTATTTGGAGTAAGAAATAAAACAAATTATTATAAAAACAAAATAAATGCTGCTAAAAATTAATTAACTGATAAGAGAGAAAAAAGGTAGATACTAGATCTAATTCATACATTAAATATTATGAGATGCTGCAGGCGGGGACAAACAAAAAATATACAAAAACTTCGTTTTTAGTATATATATGTTGTTCAGTTGCGTAATGCCAGACGTCACTTTATACTCTCGGGTGACGCAAATGATGTCGAATAGTAAATTGTACTGAACCTGAAAATAAAACTAGCTCCGTAATGATTTATTAATCCGTGTGAAACATTATATTATATAGGTACCTCTCTAAGGGCTATCTCTGTAAATTCTTAGTGTTTTTAGGGAAACTCTTCGATGACTAATAAAGAAAATTTCCTTCATTCCATTCGACTCATTCGCCGAGTTTCGAATCGAGGACGTTAATACCAATAAATACCAAGTTGTAACTGTTAATTTGATTGATTTAGGCTGAGTCGAAGTATAGTACTAGGCAAGCGTGATACATCGTCGACCACATCATCGCTTACCATCAGGTGAGAGAGTGGTCAAGCGCGAGCCTATCTATAAGAATAAAAAAAATCCATAAGTGGCGGATTTGCCCTTAGGCCCAGTAAGCCCGGGACTAGGGCGGCCAGATATTAGTTGTGGCCAATCGTGGCCAAAGGGTTTCAAATAAAGTAACAGAATAGTATATTATGCAACTAGTGAATAAAGGACGGATTTAAAGCGAGGGCCATTGATGAACCACGAACAAGTGAAGGATTCTAAAAACTGAATCACGACCGTAGGGAGTGATTCATGATGATTGAATCACGAGCATAGCGAGTGATTCAAGTTTTAGAATCCTGAGCGACGCGAGTGATTCATGGTCCTCGATATAAATCCGTTTTATTCAAGAGTTGCATATTATATTTTATACCATGACTACGAGAAAAAGAAAGATTTAAGCAAAAAGGCACAAGGGATAAATGGTTAATTACCTTAAAAAATTACAAAAAATTAGAAACCTCAGGATTCCACATTTTTTGTAAATTTAAGCTGAGCTAGGTGTATTTCAGACGCCATTGACCACCTCCGTTACATTAAATAATTATAATTAATTAAGCACCCACGCAATTAATATTAGAATTACAATCCAAATAAGTATTCACTAAATATCCTAGACCAAAATCAACATCATTATTAAAATCCTAAATATAAACAAAGTCAAAATTAAATCGACGAAGGAGTTTGAAAATCGAATATTCTTTGTACAAGAAGTTTGCATCGAGTATTTTATGCGCAAGGAGGTTGTATAGCATTGAGGTGGAGGTAGAATATGTATGTTCTAAATTCAAACACCAAAACAGTGATTAAAAGTGCTTTTTATTCACTGTTTTCAGTGAATAAAATAAGCTTTTCAGAGGGGGAATGGTATAAAATATAATAAAGCCGCATATTAGAGAAGCTAGCGTAAACGAGGCGAGAAGTGCTTACATTTTCTACTTCTTCAGCATCTTTATTTATTTATTTATATACACTTTATTGTACACCATAATAACCAAGAAAAAAAAAGAAACTTAATACTAAAACATACAATGGGCGGCCTTATCGCATTCCGCGATCTCTTCCAGGCAACCTGGAAGAGATCTTCCATAGTACGCATCATCTTTCTTCTATAGTACGCGAGCTTTACTGCGAAAGTCGACAAAGTTTGTTCTGTATGTTTATGAATAGGCCGAACAAACTTATTCCAAGCGGGTGGCTAAAGATGCACCCCTGTTTTTTAACTTGTAGAAATCCTCATGGAAGGTGTCTGTCAAACTAAAGCTGACTAAAACCACACGATGTTCTACAGCTACTTTTGACCGGGGCGCTGAAATGCTTGCACATTTCATTATGCTCCGGCCAGGTATTAGCCCGCATGAATTCATACGCACCCCGTCAACCCTTGCGGCCGTATAGACCTTATACACTCCCTCATAATGGATCTTACCACCGCTATTATGGCGTGCCCTAAAGATGAACTTGACAATAAACAAAGTTACAATCCAACCGATGGTAGCAATAAGAAATATAGAGATGTGTTATTTTATCCCGACATAAATAAATTTCTAAATCTATTTCAATAAAAGTTAGCAAGAAAGTTAATTCATTTGTAGTACGTATATAATGGGACCTGAGAAAAGGGCGGCTGGTAGTACACGGCCTAGGGCGGCCAAGACTGCTTATCCGCCACTAATCCGCCTAAGCCGGATAATATACCTATCTGTCTAGAAAATTATTTCATGTGACTAATCGAAAACTATTATAGCTTTAACGATAAAATTTCCAATGTACTTTATGATTGCGCCCACGCCACCCCCGCGTTGCCCTACGCCTAGGAATACGTATCTCTCGTTGTTTTGTCTTTCACACTTTGTAATAGTACATAAAACTAATATAATCGTAAATTACTTACTGTAGCTACTTTTTGTTGTCAACGGCTAGTAACTGTATTAGAACATGGGTCGAGTAGATTTACTGTCATTGGTTCATATGTCGATTTTCGTTTCAAACGATCGTAAAAAAGGCATGGCAATTTACTGAAAGCTCCAAAGAAATCTCGGTTTCAGTGAGTGCATTTTGTGGGATTTTATTTGGAAACACAGAACTTTTCTAGACTGAATCTAATCTGATATTCCCTAATACCTATGCTAAATATTCTTGTATTTTTAATATGTTATCTAGAGCTGTGTATATTCGGCAATGTGTAAGATGTGGTTGCCTGTAATTGGGTGTGCATTGCAGGAAAATTATATTTTGTATGAATTTTTTGTATTTTGTGTTAAGTATTTTGTGTATTTTGTATTGCGGCACTCGTCGGTGATCCTTAAATTAAATTAATAAGTGGTATTCATACAGGTTTGGCAAAAAATTGAATGAATCAAACGAAACAGGGAGAATTTTCTAGCAATCTTTTAGTCTTCCTATGTCATTAATAGATTCTTTTCACTCTGGATTGCCAAGACCTATTGCCAATTGCGTTCTAATATAAATCAATCAACTCAACCTAATAATACAGACCACCGATAGACATTGGGGACTCCCACAACCCCCGGCCTTCCACGTCTTCTTGTGCAAGCTTTTTAGATCCATGCTTCTCTGACCGATATGCGGATAATATTTTATTTATTTATTTTATTTATTTATATATACTTTATTGTACACCAAGATAATAAAAACAATACATACATAAACCTTAAAATAGACACAAACATACAACAGGCGGCCTTATCGCGTGCTGCGATCTCTTCCAGGCAACCCAGAATGGAAAAAGATAGCCTGGACATGATATGGGGTTGCACTTGGTGCAATTTTAAAATTAAATAATAATTTAAAAACATAGGAAGCACAAACATAAATAAATACATACATATAAATATACAGGCAAGAAAACAATACAGCTCCAACAAGAATAAGATCACAGTGACAGGTAGTGTTCCTTTACTAGTCTTTTAAAGGTCGGTAGTGATTGCGCGCGTTTAATTGTCACAGGCAATGCATTCCATAGACGAGCGGCCAGGACAGAGAAAGATTTGTATAGGAAGATAGCGGAATGCATTGGCATTTTAAGTTTCATGTTATCCGATGACCTAAGAACTTTCGTGTGGGAGTCACATAAGAACTGAAATCGGCTTTTGAGGTAAAGAGGCGTAGACGGGAAAAATAGTATTTTATACAGGACGGAAAGAATATGATTATGATTTTACAGGCATAGGCCAACTTAAGAGAATTCCAGTTTCAGTCTTCAAAAAACTAAAACTTGGAATTCGCAATAGTATCTAATCCTTATAAACCATCATGAATTATTGGCATCACATCCTTTACCCCATACGAAAACACTCAAGCGCAATATTGAAGCCATTCACAAGTGCGGCGGACGGAGGCAAAGACAAGTCGTTCCTTTTGCCGCATATATAATTATTAACTCTGAAATAGAACCGAGTCGTTCACCCGCCGACATATTTGGTTAACTTGCCGTTTATATATAACTGGCTTATTTCTTTAAGTACCTACCTAGCGGTGACACGGGAATTGGAGATAGAGTAATGTTGGAACTTTAACTAGGGGGGAGGTATGTTTAGAATTTGACAAGGCTGTGTAGCCTCACGTGTATTGCTTTAAACATAACATTGATGTAACGGATAGGTACCTATCTCGGACAAAAAAACATTCATAATACAGGATTTTTTTTAGAAGACTACAGTATTTGGATCAGGATTTGTTGCAGTCCAACCCTCCCGGTGGATGCCCGCATTGTCGAGGCGGGGGGGCTCAGTAACCGCGACCCGCAGACGTATTGCGTAAGTGCGTAAAGAGTTCAAACTCTATCCAACCAACCAAATCGACCCAATCACACGCGAGATGAATGACGCGATGTGGATTTGTGGTTACCCACTGTGAAGCGAAGAGGAACCCGAGGAGGGGCCGCTCGTCAGGGCTTTTGCCGATAAGTCGACGACGTAGCGGCCAACATGTAGGTTGCGGTGCTGCCTGGGCGACATCACAACTGAGGCGGGCCGCGATGTCGTATGGGGCCTCCCATACCCATACGATGTCGCGGCTGATGGTTGGAGGCCGCAGCGGGAGAGGAGTGCCGGTATTGCGGTGCACCACTCTCCCTACCTTTTTCGGCCTGGACGGGGTTGCCACCGTCTGATGGCGGACGCGGTGGGGCCGAGGAGCAATGTCGGTATAGCGACGGCCGCTCTCCCTATCCCCTGCGGCCGAAAAATGGTAGGTGGCGGGACCACTGACGTTGACCTGTCACAAGGGGACCAAGGGTTCCCAACATGGGGTCGTCCGGCACCCATGTGCTGGTTTGGTCCCTTTTTTTTTGTGAGGGAGATCATCCAATGACTTCTCCCGCTCTGGGTAAAGCGGAAGGCCGCGGTAACGGCGTGGGGTTTCCTCCCGCCTTATCCTGATCAGGAACCTCCCGAAACAGCCGTCCGGTGCCTGTGACAGGCGGAAGGTGAGGATGCCGTGGCGCTTCTCACTCCTCAAAGAGGGGCCTTATCGCCACAATTGTGGCGTGCCCAGCACTAGGTTGCAACAGTCGCTCTCCCCATGTCACCATGAGGTCATGTGCTGGTTTGGTCCCTGGGGAGGTCACATGGGGGTACCCCCCGAGCAAGATTCGGTGACGGACAGCCGCGGCGGATTCGCGGTGAGTGCTAACGCGTGCCCGTCTTCCCGCCATAAGCGGCACAAGAGGACACCGTGGAGTTTTAGTGGGTTGGAGTCCCACATAACTTCGCCATATCCCCGTGGTAGCGCAGTATGCATGAGCATTTTTCCACGCTAAAAAAATTAAGGATTTTTTGCAGTACACAAATGAAAACTTGAAAACAAACATGAAAACTTTCACACACAAGCTTTCATATTTATCCCTCTGAGAGAGGTATCTTCACCTACGGCTACACAGTGGTAAGGTTCGTGATAGGTTTATCGAAGCCCCACTACACTAGACTAGAACCACAAACCGTACAACCGGCACCATAAAAATGGTGGCTCTGGGATGTACTGAGGAAAGCGCAGCCTATACCCCATCCTGGAAAACCACAACATTCTCGCGGAAAATAATAACACGTGACGGCTACGGGTCATAAATTTTCCGGGACTATCGTATTCTCACAAAAACACACAGTTTATTTTTATGATTACTCCAGCAGTAGAATTTTGACTAATAAGATAATAACTAAAAAAATTGTATATGCATTTATTAAAATCTATTTTGATGCATAAATAAAAATAATTTGAAAGCAAGCTTCAAGAGCCCATCCATCAAAACAGTCCTGTGGCCAGCAAACGTTACAAATAATTTCATATTCATTTCTTCGCTGATTTTCCTCGAAGTTTAGAGCTCATCATTTCCGACCATCAATCTTGTGCCAGTCGCAACACGTAACCACAGACGCCAGGCATAGGGCACAGATATCAAACAATAAACGCAAAACAATCCATAAAATTCAACTTCATTTTAATGAACAGCCATAGCGTAAACAACATAAAATATTACAGGAAAATATAATAAACGAAATATTCGTAAAAAATAGGTCATAGGAATAATGTCCCGGATTCAATCAACGTTGCAATTCAGACGCCATTGCTACGTAGTTTGGGCAAAAGGCCAATAGCTAAAATGTGTAAAAAACTATTTTGTTTCGCCGTTTATTATTTAATTTCATGTTACTATTGCGCAAATGTTACCTACTACACATCGCCTACTGTTTCGTCTGAGTGAACACTTTATAATATTCTGGCGATCCTCCAATAGAAGTAACTTCTTAATATTTTCAGTTCATTCATTAATGATTCGCTGAATTTTATTGATGGACTTTGACAAACTTTAGTGAATATAAATCTAAGCTTAGTATTTTCTTATTCGAACACAAATAACGACGCTTCATTTATTGCGCTATTTTTCAGTTCTGGTATTACACATAATATTATATTTTTGTCAAAATAAATTCACGTGAAAACTTTTTCAAACTTTTCAGGACTTTGTTATGCTACCACTAGCGCCATCTACGCGCTTTTCTTTGAACTAGGAACTACACGATTGAGAATAGCGCCACCTAGCGTGGGCAGTACACAAACTTGCTTAAGCTTTCAAAGCATAGAACCTACGTGGAACAAAACTTGATAATATTTTCCTGTTCGCTAGTTCCGTTTAGTTTCTGCAGAGGGCGTTTTCGTTACACGATGATAGTTCACGGTATCTTGGTTTCTTTCAGCAAAGTTTCAGTTTCAGAGAAATAATGAATTACACATTTCAGTAGCTTTCCAATACATTGGTGAAAATATGAATGCAATACACGGTGAAGTTTTTTGTATTAGTTTTTACTTGTGGTTTTATATTTAGATAAAAACAAATGTAAAAAACAGAGTTATCTTTTAGCAATCTCTGCATTTTGTTTCTAATAAAAAGTAAATTAAATACAAACATAGGAATTAATCAAAACTTCAAGGACGAAAGACGAGATAAAAGATTTACCTGTATGTAAGGTGTTCAGTAACCTCTACGTAGATGACAACTTTTTAAAGTTCGATTTTTTAAGTAACTACATTTACCCAAAAAAATCGGTGACGGGATTTATAATTACATGTATAATTAAATAATAAGACAATAGCATCAGTTGCCAACCACTCTTGACAGATCAATGCCGAAGAAGCGGAACCACTGGCTTCACTAATCTCGTCCATAATTACCAAGTAGCAATCATCTACTTTCATACAAATCTAATCTTTATGTGTTGGTGTTAAGGTGGTCAGTGAGTGCAGGATTAAAGTTGTTCGGGTGTATACGGGTAATATGAAAATAGTTTTGGCAGTATGTAAATATTGTAATGTTTGGTTTCCATCGTGCGTTATGAAATGAAGTGATATGGAATGAAGAAAAAGATTAAAAAAAATACGAACGTATTATGAAGAATCTCCTTTTGGATAGAATGCGAAAAAATTGTAAAGCTAGGCTAGACAAATCATGCCATTAATGACCGGTATACGAGTTGTAGATGTAATAGGCATTTTAGCGGCTAAATAAACCTTTTGGGAATGGGTACATCTTTTTAAATGCTTTAATCATTTGCATTATAAACTTCGATTTAAATAACAGCTACCTACCTACCCACATTTGGCGATCATGACTTTTTATAAAAAGAAAAATCTAATGTAATTTGCAAAATGCAAAATTCCCCAAAGTGAATACTCATTGCAGACTTTAAATTCACCATGTATTCATAGATCTGATCAGTGGTTGTGGTGACCCTTATTCATTAGTTAACAGTGATGCCTCGGTTTGGTAAGTTACGCTTATCGTAGTCAGCCCTTGATTTCGATCTTGCCTGATGGACAGCCATGGATGAGATCTACGATGGAACGAGCGTGCACAGAAGATACCTGTTCACTCTTGCTTTGAAGGCATATGGATTGATAAGCACTATAAACGCTGGCAGAGAGATCCACACTTTGGCTGTGCGCATATTAAATATGGAGGAGCAGCGCTGAGCAAAGACTAGTCTTAATATGAAGCAATACTAAGTGTACCATGCAGTACGTCTGTTATGCCCGGTTGTGAAAGGGAGATGCTGGAATCGGGGTCGTGGTGCAGGGTGGGGTATTAATCTTTTTTATCAAGTGTTAAAAGGAAATGCCTACTATATCGACTGCTGCGCAAACTTCATAACCATGGTTTCATTTAAGTTAATGAATATTAACAAGTCAGAAACGAGTCCATGCCCGGTTAATCTTCAACAACAAAAGACTTCGCACCAGTCTTCAAATCGGTCCATCCTTTTGGGAGCTACGATGCTGCACAACCGCCACACTGTTCCCAACCATTGCAACTCCTGAGAGCCAAAATCAACGGTAACAACCTACGATGCTGCGGACGAACATATTGACAGACTTCAAACATATGAGATTGAAGAGATATATTGGTATACAAATCAATGTACATCTCCCGTCCAAAACTCTCGCGTACATCCCGCGTCTCTTACGGTACGCGCCATTATTTTTAGCGCGGAGCAGCCGCGCTCCCGCGGCCGTGGTCATCACAATATTATGCATCACGCCTAGCGAGTGTAACAGTGGTAGTGTTAAGTGAATACAGTGAAATGTGCATCTTATGACGAAGGCTTTACAAACATGGATCACTTCAGACGACGACCTCGGTATAAACTGCGAAGGGTAAGATGTGATAGAAAATCTTCGTAAAAAAATTTGAGGTTATGTTACGTTTTTGACTTTTTTAGCTTTCCCAACTTGCTGTGTAAGTTTATGACTGAAAAATGCTTACATTCTAGTTGGTACTTATATGGTTTTGTATAAGTTTTTCTCATAAATACTCTGTATACGTGTCACCACAATGTTGCCAGGTATTAGTTGTGTGTTGCCAATTTTGTATAGGTACGTTAATTATCATTTGTAGTACGAGAACATTACGTCGCTTTGTATTTATAATAATACACTAAACAGAAGACGAAGAGGTATGTCTGTAGATATATATTAGCTTTGGCTAATGGTCGAGTGATGAGGTTTATTAAACGAGCATTTACTTTATTTACCCAACAGTCTATGACGTATGTAAACTGGTACATTCTTGAACTCTAAATGAACTTGAACCAGGTCATTTTCTTTGGCTAGATTTGAACTTTCGTGCTATAATACAAAAAATTGGCCTTCTAGCATTATCAGGTACTTTCCTAAAAGTAAACCTCTTCAAACTTTTAGTAAATTGAGGGTAGGTTGTCACTTGATGCATTTAATATCATAGTGAAGGTATAAATATGATTGTAGTCCATTTATTGTTACTATTGATTCTAAATCCTTTTCTTACAGTACACACAGTCCGTTTTATACATCAAGGTTAGGTCAGTAATGCATCATGTTCTTTGATTGTGTTTTCGCACGTCATAAGGACACTTGACCGTGCATTGGTGGTGCAGATCAGCTGTCGCTCCATAGAAAATATTTGTATCAACTGCATCCTGTTATACTGGAAATCTACCTCAGCATAGTCGAGAAAAGGCTAGGCATATGATATTGATACGGTTGACGTCCCAGATTTGCTTAGGGTTCGGTCGTTTTGATGTCCCTAAGTCGTTCTGTCAAAATACTGAAGGCATTTAATTAATGCCAAACATACGTTAGTAAGTTTTAACTTGTCCATATGCTATAGGAAAAAAATAATCAAAAATTACATATGAGTCCATAGTAACTTAATGGGAAAGTTCGATGTCACACAGTTACCTTGCGTGCTTAGCAACCCTTTCTTAAACACCACACACCATATTTAAGTTAAACAATACCCATAGCGTGTGACCGATGACTAGTAATTCTGTTTTCATGAATGGCGCATGAGTCATACAACTCATACGATCGTAGAACGTTTGAAAGTATACAACGCGTTGCGCGTTTACGTGTTCAATGAGAGATTTGTTGTGAGTACGCTTTGAAGGTTTTCTTGAGCTTTGGAAACTGAACTGTTTTGTGGGAATTCATTCATATAACTAGGTACTTGTACAGTTTTATCTAAAAGTTAAATTCACCTTAGGTATTTTCCGTAACTTGCTGTAACAATGACCTATCAGGGACTACACAGTCTCTTTATTGATAGGCTTTGCTTCTTTCATCAAGATATCATCCGCTATGCTTCTAGTAGTGGCCGTGTGCATTAAAATAATCTTGTTAACTTAGTTTCTACCACTTGGAATCTTAGGTTAAAGTTTAATGTGAAGTTCAAGACAACTAGTTGTCTGCTAGCTGTCTTGAAATTTACGTAGAGACTGCGTGTGTACAACGCTCGGGCCGTATTGCGTAAGTGAATACGGCAACGCAAAGAGTTTGAACGCTATCCAATCGACCAAATCGACCAATCACATTCGAGATGAATGACGCGATGTGGATTTCCGTCTGTGTGATTGGTTGATTGGCTAGCAGTCAAACTCTTTGCGTTGCCGTATTCACTTACGCAATACGGCTGCGGGTCGCCCGCTTGAAGCATAATGCCGACTGTACATTCTCACGCGAGAGTCCGAGGAAGCGCTGTACATTGAGTTTTTAAACAAAATACGTCATGATTGAACTCAGTTCTCAGAGCAATGTACATCATACTCGCAGGCTCTCGCTCGAGACTGTACAGCCGGCATTATGCTTCAAGCGGGCGACCCGCAGCCGTATTGCGTAACTGAATACGGCAACGCAACGAGTTTGACTGCTAGCCAATCGACAAACAACCAGGCGGAAATCCATATCGCGTCATTCATCTCGCATGTGATTGGTCGATTTGGGCGATTGGATAGCGATCAAACTCTTTGCGGTGCAAATGCTAAAGGCGAGAAATGCAGAAGGAAGCTGGCTATGTGCTTCAAGCGAGCAGTCTGTCTGCGTGCGTACACCGTGTGGGTCACCCGCTTGAAGCGCGTGGTAAGCATGCGGTAATCGAGACGCCAACTATCAAGTGGAAGGATGGAACTAAGTCGGCTACGATCTTTACGCTACGAGCTTTAACCATATTTCTTGATTTTATAAAACCTTTTGTTGTAGTAGGTTCACCTATCAATATTGATACAACTATAAAAATTGGACCTGATCTTTTTCACAAGCTGTCTATTGCTAATAACTTCATAGAACTTGGCCTTGAAATTTCAAATGTCTTGCCAATATATTTTAAATGTATCCATCTCCATATCTGCAATCCAGCTAGGCCTTGTCCACTTTTTGAAAAGCTCTTGAATGCCCGTATCGTCCGCCACGGTCAGAGAGGCCCCTCGAATAAGATGAGCCTCTTCAAAAACCTTGGAGCCAGTTATTTTATGGTTGTAGGGTCCCGTTGATCGCGACCTCACCTTCAATGGGTTTGAAAATTCAATGTACAATCACCAATTCTTCACAACAAATTCATTCCAAGAAAAAATATTTGGTTTCATAACTTAAACATAAAGTGCATTTTCTCATGGAAAATACTGCCATTCTTAGTTTTTGGGAATGATTTTTAAACCAGGACCAATTCCAAATCTTTATTCATGGTGTTTTTGAAATTGGTTTGTTGGTTACCATTCAAGGTATTTTGAAGACTGGTCGTTTTGCGGACAAACATAGCTTGTCCAAAAATATAATTTTAGCTAAACACTCATGGCCTGAAACTTCATGCCAAATGAGTCTTGTTTCCAAAAATGTGTGAATCACAGTTGCAAATTCCTGGCAATGAGTAACTCTGATTAAATCTTACTCATGCAATTAGTCTTTCAGTTGTATTTTACACTAGCTTCGCAGCTTCGCTCGCGTGTTTTAATTGTATTGAAGAGCATAAATACTAAGTTTCAAGTAATTTTGATGATAAACAATGTATTTTTCGTACAAACTTTACCACTTCTTTTTACCCCTTTAATGGAATTCAAAAAATCCTTCGACCTTTTTTTATGTATATTTAGAGGCTAAATACCATATTTCATTCATTTCAAATTAAAAATGACAGAGTTTCATACAAACTTTGATCCCGTATTTAACTCCCTTAGGGATTGAATTTCGAAAAACTACTTCCTTATTCCTTGTCTACATTATAAAGGGAACATCTGTGAAAATTTCAGCTTTCTAGATCCAAGGATTTGGGTTGGGCGTTGATGAGTCAGTCAGGACTTGTCTTTTTATTCATATATAAGAAAGATTACGGAAATAAAGTATTAAAAATAAAATATATTTTAACATTGTGTAGAAAATAAATAAGTAGCAATAAGCTTCCTGGAAAAGCTTTTTAGTGTCTCTACTTTACTAGATTGTTTAGTTGTTTATGAACTTGTAACCTTTCGAAGAGCAGCCATAACTTCATATGTATAGCTGATAGACTGCCTGTCAGCACTGGCTCGCGTGGCGGTAGGCCTCAAGCAGGCAGGCCAAGATCTGGGCAGTGTGCGTAGGTAGCGTGAAGATAGCTAGCAGCGTGCAGCAGTGGGTAAGGGGTCTTGCCCTTAGCCCGTACGAAGAGCCCTGAAAGCGCTATAGGGTGCTCATGTTAGATGCGGTGCAATTAGCAGCAAACCGCATACTATGTACCAGCCTTTTCCCCTTTTTAAGCCAAGGAACGATGTGGGAAGCATTGTAGGTGAAAGCTCAGCACGTCGCAGCGGTTTACAGGCAAAGACTTTGCAACATAGAAGTGTGAAATCGCGAGCATAACAAAAAGTAAACGTGATCACAGTAGCAGATGGCTCACTGATCACTTACAATAACACAGTGAGGTAATACACCACCTCGATGCAGTAGAAATACTTACATATTACAATCTCCTGTGCGCTGAATAACTCCCAGTCACGCGCCCGAAATTGACACACGTGAAATCAGATACTACATAGGTGATGAAATCAATATAGGCTATCCAGCGCAGAGAATCAGGTATAATTACTTAACTAATGTGGAACTCACCCTAGGTCGGGGCACACAGAGTTCTGAGGGTCAGGGGATAGCTTTCATCAGCTAAGCAAGCGAAATCGAAATGGCCGAGCGTTAGCGTCCCGGGAGAAACAGTGTTGTTCCGCGTTATGTTCCAGTGATGTGGTTCGGAACTTACTAATTGTGATATTTTAGCATCACTCGACTATTTACAGTTCAGACCCTCACAAAGCTACACAAAAATTCGTCGTGAGATCGTTGAATAAACAACCAATCCTATCCCTCTAACATTCTTGTCATTCTTCTTCTTCTTCTAGTCTTGTCAAGAAGTATCTATCGTATTACCGAATTATTTGGTTGTGGACTTGTGGAGATCATATAAACAGTCGATACATGTAAAATTCATAGGTGCATCCAGTTAGACTGAAGCTGATCCTAATATATTTGGAAAAAAGTAACACATTCTTGTACTGCTTGCGAAGGAAAGAAAATGCTTTCCCTCTCCGCTTATACCCATAATTCCGCTACAACAAGCACCCCACAGATGCACAATTCCCTCCGGTATCAGTAGCCACTTGATCATGCCCCGCTGCTCGCTACTCGCGACAATGCTATTTTCTTGCGCCCTATATTTTTAATGATCTTGTTTATTTTAGATTCGGTCATATTTACCGACATTACGGAAACTGGGTTGTTCTTGTTTGTACACTGCTTGAGGAAAATAACCGAGTGGTTCTATTTTTTCCTTTTTGGGTATGTAAAGTCTTGTCTTATGATTTGCTGGTAACTGAATTCAGTTTGTGTCTTTAGTTGTTGTGTTTCTTTTTAATGGTTATAGATTACAAGCGAACCGTTCTGGCTTTGCCCGTGACAAATTATATAAAAAACCTTCCTCGTTTCCCACTCTTTCAACTGGCGAAAACTGCATGAAAATCTGTTCAGTAGTTTTTGAGTTTTTCGCGTACAAACGCGGCGGGGGATTTTTATTTTATAGTATATTATGTATTGATAGTGATTCTAAGTTACAAAACCGGGAGGATCCACCAATCAGACGGGGTCTGGCTCAGGCAACGCTCCGAAAATTGCTTGCGCGATGCCAGTTTTGTGAGTGGCATCATTTATTTATTTATTCAAAATTACGTAAATAACATCTTAACTGCTATAACGCCAATTCAATGTTACTACCACAAAGATTATATGCATCATAGATGTCTCTACACCCCAGCATTATTGAATTTATTTGAAATGCCTGCCTGTTACATACAACCTGTTAAATAGTAACTAAGTTAGGTTCCATAATACGGTAAGTATTCCGTAAGTGCTCCGTTCTGCCTTCGCGTGCATTTTAATTGCTTTACAACCGCTACTTAGTATATACATATATTTATGTATATTTCATTATTTTCTACGAGTACTTGCACAGTATCAATTTTCCCAATATAATATCAACACACTCGGTGTAACCGTTAGATTGAAGAAACACCCAATCTTTCGAAATTGCAATTGGTACTTACTTTACAGCCCTACCCGCACTTTCACTTTCATCTTCGTTATTTCCTACACTTATCTCGAATCACAGCTATAACTTGTCATTTATTGTTATGCAACGAGGGTTTATCCGTTGCCATGGCGAAAGAGTTGAGTTTCTCCAAACTTAAATAAGAGCCTCACAAAGTCAAAGTATTTTTTTTATTTAATTAGGCCATTAAGCGGCACTTTTGAACGTCATAAATTTACTAGTAATAATAATTGATTCTACCGTCCATTCGGAAAAGTAGCATCTTATGGAGAAGAACGGATTTACAATATTTACATACATTAATTTGTATACCTGATGCACCCAGATTCACTACATACTATACTACGTATTGGTATTAATTCATTAATTTGGTAAATAGGAACATAGTTCTCACATATTTACAAATAGGTATTGCAAACTTAGGTAAAATACCTAATTCAACAACAACGGAACAATCACAGTCAATTTTTTAAAACAATAACAGTATTAACAGTACATAGATATATGCAAGAAAATAATAATCAGCGCTACCGCGACATTTTCTTCTCATCTGCGAGACTTTCCTACTACATTATACCGATACGCTTAGAATACCAAAACTCGTAATATTTCCATTTCGCATATCAACTACAAGTCTATAACCCCTTATATTCCCACCATCCTGCTAATCCAAAATAATCCATCGTTTTCTAACAATAAAGTTCAAAGTAACTTGCAGAAGATAATTTGCTTCCCCTTATATGATATGTGTGGTATATATGAAATCCATACATTGACATGCCATTCACAGAACACACCATGTCATGAATATTTTAATGTTAGCTTGAATTTTGTTATTTAAGGAAAATTATGAGATTTTTTCATATCTTCGTTACCTCATAATAAAAAGAGCCTGAAAAGGTAAGTAACACGAAAAGTAGTACATTTCGTGTCAAAATTAAATTTCGTTCATCAGTTTAGTAATTTTGGTAAACGGATGTTAAAAATCGCCAAAAAGTTTGCGCCAAACAAACAAACATGCAAAATAATTACCTATAGCGTAGAATGATTGATCGTATGTTGATCTTCGTTGATAGGTAGTTTGTTTGGCGCCGCCTCAAAATGCGAGACCAAAAGATTATTTTATATTTTGCTTTTCAGTTTGTCATTTCGTCGGTTAAATTTTTTGCCAAAAAGTTTTATTTTTCGTTTTTTAGTTTAGTTAATTTCAAGAGAATCGGTTCACAGTTGAAAATTCTGTGGGCAAATTATTAATCAATCATTTTTTTTTGTACCTGGGTTTTGGCTATTCCTTGCAAAATGTAAATGGAACCAACTCTGAGGTATACTCTTTCCAATAAAGAAAAAAATATATATCAGACCACACTATAAAAAATTATATTTTACATATAAAAAAAGTACACATCGAATTCGTTGGGTAAAAAGAAAGAAAATGTTTGGAGAATGCCAAACGTTTTGATCAGTTTTCCGTTTCCAAGAATTAACTTCGCTTTTGAGATAATTTAAAAGGATTCGGCTCTTCAAAGTCATCTAAAAAGCGAGACTGCACTTTAGTATTTATCGTAAATGTTGTTTTTTTGTTATCTGTGTGCAAATGGTGGTTTGACAGCTTTGGTTTAGATAATAATAATACCTATGTCAAACTGCCTTATTTTTTTGTAATGTCTTGAGTAAAGAAATATGTGACTATTAAAAAATTAGACCTCCCATGAAGCGTGTAAGCTATTGTTTATCTATTGTGTATGCTAATTAGACGCGCAATTAAATAATATAAGCGTTATATAAACAAGTTCGCACAACATCTAATGCTTAAAAGATGTGGTAAAAGCAAAATAATCACGGATCACGGATTCCTGGCACAAGGCGTTTTATTTTCCTCCCATGGGCACACCCCTAGGGAATAGGAGGAATTTATTTATGTGTGAAAAGTGTGATAAGAATAACAAAAGATCGTGGATTTTACTTGGGCAAAAGGTAGCTTTTATCTTCCTTTGTGAGGCCGACTAAAAAAAAGATCAGGTATGATCCTATATTCTATGGCATATCCTCCACTCGATTCAATCAAATTGACAGTTACCTATAGCTTGTGATTTATTGACATTAAATGATGGTTTCATTTACTTATCATGGCCACTGAGTCAATCGGAGTGGAGACAAAAGGCTTTATGAAGGCATATGAATTAAACCTTTGTGATTTTAGTTTCAACACGATCATTTTATTCATTTAATTTTCAAAGATATTTATTTAGCATATTTTTTTAACAAATATGCACTTATCCTAAAAGACACATTAACACATAATATAACAGAGAACACTTTTCTTTTTTTAATACCTTTCGTACGGTGCATGTTTGATTAGACATTTTTGAACATCATCAATTTTTCTTTTCTTTTTTTTTTGGCTCATGGGAAAGCGCATTTAATATCAAATCAACAAATCTTTTTTTTTTTTATAAATACTCCAAATTATTTCTGCGTGACCCCAGTTAAAAACAGACTGGGTTGGTTTGTACGAGTATCTAGCTGGGTACATCCCACATGCCATTTCAATTACCTACCTAAAATAGCACAATAAAGAAACGCCGACCAAAATACCGCACAAAAACCAATAAAAAATAAAACAACGGTTGAGTATACCCAGAGTATTTCCAAAAACAGAACAGTATACTTAAGTACCATCCTCATACCATCCTAGTATTCTTAGGATGTTTGTTTTATTCAATCACGCCTCAAGGGCTAAATAGAACTTAGCACAGGGGTAGACCATGGCCTTAGGATTAGGATATAGAAAACTTTTGGTTCCGGTAGTACATTCCGGCTGGCAAAAGCCAATACCACGATCATTTAAAACAGACAATGCCACCCGAATGTCAATACCCACCTGCAACAGTTACATGGCTGGCTGAGCGTTAACGGGGCGGTTGTCGACCTTACCACAGCACGTAATGGAGCACGCGCGAGTCTGTATAATTGCGGAAGTTATGCAGACGCGCGGTTACGGTGCGCGCTTTTGTTGTTGAGATGGGTCGGTTTGGCTAGTACAGTTCTTTATAGTATAATTTTAATGACATCGTATTTTTATTTTTTAAAGGTTTTAGAGTCCAAATGAGCATTGACCGCTGCCTCTTTTACCGAAATCATTAATTACTCTTAAAAAAGGTCGCTTATACTCAAACTGAAACAAAACAGTTTTGTCTGTTTGTATGTTTTAGGATTATGCCAAACTTTCAGGGCTGATTTCAAAGTAATCCATGGAGCTTAAACTCGTGGGAATTTATTCAGTAGTTTTCCTTAAATGCGTGAGAATCAGGGACACTCTCACTCAGGACATTAACGAGGCAATTAAAATATTTATTAATGTTAGTATTTATCATATATTATGTTAGCTCATAACATAATATATGATACCACAGTACAACTTCATCGAGTGTTTACACTTGCAAAGGTGCACCGTAGTTGAGCGCGAGTCCTGCCCGTCACCCGTGCTCGCGTCTGCCACAAGTAGGTCAGACGTCGCCGGCGCGGCGGACATCGATCCAATCCTCGCGCATGCGCCACACCCACAAACAAACAACAACCGTACCCGCATCAAAACAAGCCTCATTTTCCATTGTCGCAAACATCCTGTTTTACCGCATGCCAACTCCGAACTTACACCGCAAAATTATCATAACCCCTTCTTTTATGGCATTAGAGTTCATTTTCCTTTGACAGTTTTGAAGTTAAGTTTGGTAATCGGAGATGCTGCGGTCGTTTTGGGTCGTATTACACGCGAGTATGGTTGAGAATTGATGGTTGTAGTGGGCTGCTGTTGGAATTGTTAAATGACCATCCGAAGTAGTTTGTGCAGATAATTGCGTAAAAAGTAATATGCTGTCGCTCGCTGTTGTAAAAACATCGTTTGGGGAGAATGATGCGATTGCATTTAAGGATTTAAATATTTGAAAGGAAGACATGTTGCTGAAAATCTATTAAAATGCGGCAGTCATTAGGTGTAGACTGGAGGGGGAAAATAAGCTGATAGTGTTTCTATTGATTCGAGTGCGTTCTTAGGTACTTTCCTGGTGGCGTCCATTTTTAACCAACTTCAAAAAGGAGGAGTTTCACATTTCGACTGTATTGTTTTTATGTGTGCATCCTAAAAATGTTTACTAGATGAATCGATTTTGATGCTTCTTTTTTATTTGAAGCTGGTGCTTCTCATGTCGTCTCATTTAAATTTGATCAAGATCTGACGAGTACTTTTTGAGTTATAATTAATAATGCGTAATTTTATGGTAATATAAGGTACCTACCACCTACCAAAACTAAAAAGAAAATAATAAAAACCCAACGGAGCGAACACAAGACACTACGAAGCGAAAACATATTTCATTTTCGGCAGTCGAAGTAAAAAACTAAAAATGAATAGGTACCAAAGACATCGATTGCCGAAAGGAACGTTATTTTTTTCTTTTTAGTGTTTTGTTTTGGAAGTCTGTTATTTTTTTTTTGTTTATATGACTATCCTTTTGGAGGTTTTAGTTTCGCTCGCTCAATATATGTGTTTGCTATTGACGCCTTCCGGCTCTATCATGAGAACATCTCTATAGTTCCATATTATTACAATGTTGTCAAATTTTCATAGGTAAGCCAAGTTATAGCTTATTCGGATGCTAGGAACTGCTTAAAATACGATTATTAGTTGCCAGACACACATACGAAAACGAGGTAATAAAAATCGCGAGCTGGCTAACTAAAACCAGATATATCAGTGACACTCGCAAGGTTGTCGGGATGTACTGATTGACGTTAGAATCATCAAAATCAGCTAACGCGTTTCGTCTCTAGAACGCCACATAGCAACATACATACATATACTGATAAACACACTACCCTCCTTAGAAAGTCGGGTAAAAAGGCGTGAGTTTTTATTTGAATACTTAGTACACGCAATATACAACTTAAAATCCTTATTCTTATCATAAAACTTTTGTTTTTTTTTTAATAGCTAGTTTATCAAGTCAATTCATACAGTGGTTTGAATATTAAAAAACAGTGAGTTACTAAATTACTTTAAAATTGTAAGAAATAGTGGAAATGGAAATATAGGGCATTTTTATTTTATTTACATTCTGTGGTTAAATATTGAAAGTCGACCCTTCAGGAAAACCCGGAGCTACGAGTTCTAGGCCACTAAAATAATAATTATCATATTGCAATCACGTATTTACAAAACTTGTTTTTCTATACTTAATTCAAGTCTGTGGTCAAATAACTCTTGAGGAAAAACCCACGTAAACCCGCGGGTTTCCGCATAGGATCTATGAGGTCTACGCTACTGCGCCAGTGCTACAAGCGCTACGCAGTTGCTACGAGAGCGTAGCAGATTCGTAGCCGTGTGCCGTAGGCGTTTGCGTATTTACTTACAGAATTATTTTATTACTTAAATGGGTATTGGGTTGGGATAACTACTGGTGTTGTAGTAACAATAAGTAGTGTTTTTTCTGTTTTATATTTTTTAGGTGAATGACCGTTTACAGCTTACAGGCTTGAATTAAACATAGAAACACAAATATTTTCGTGAGACACTTTTACGCGTAATTTTTCCGTCGATATTTTAAGCCACTTTAATTTTTAAATCCGTTTTATCTAAAACTGTAATCGCCCTAAGATCTTGCACAAATCAACCAAAATCTTGAATGAAATAAAACTGCTTTTAATCATAAACCGCGTGTATTAAAACGATAGCTATCGCTTACGAGGTACGAGGCGTGAGTCACCGCCTGTATGCGGAACTCGCGCATACCGGCCTTGCGCTCCTCATTAGTAGGACAGAATATGCCCGAAGTACTGAGATAATGGTGACTTCAGATGAGCGATAGTTGGTCGATTGTGGCGGTATGTTGTTAGAATCCCTTGTTGCTTGTTGGACACAAGTTCAATTGTTCAGGCCTCTCAACACATGTAATGGGCCACAATATTTCCATACTACCATAATGGCGGCGACAAATGAGCGATTTTGCCGATCGATTCGTGACGATCTGTCGCTGTGATTTCGGACAGCAGGGTCGCAGCAGCTATGTCCTTATTTTGGGATTGTTCGTCGGGTTGTTAAACAACCTAAAGTTTTAAGTTAAACTAAACATTAACAGACAAATGCTTAGACTGTCTGGATAGGTCCATTGGTAGTTGGCTGACTGTCGCTAGCTGTGGCTGAAAGAGTGTGTATCTTTTTGAAAGCATGGTCTCAATAATCTGCAGATAAGTTAATGAAGGCCGATGCCCAAGTCGCAAATTTAGACATATTTGTTAACGCTTGCAATTAAAGATACCAAATATCATAAAATTATAACCACATTTAAAGGCTTGATATACTTTTCTACCTTAGCAGTGTTTACTGCTTAAAACAATACAATAAACCCAGAGCTACATCTTATATGTGTTGCTAGCCTTATGCCGCTATACCTACATTGTACTTGCTACTGCAATCGAGTTATCTGCTGAGTGTAGTGCACTATTGGAAGCGAGCAATAAAAGCCCGCGTCTCGAGCGCAGCGAGTCGGGAGGGAAGTATTTATGTACTTGTAGCAAACTTCTATTATGGAGTTACGGGTAGCTGGCTTTCGTGACTGAAGTAAAGGACATTTTCTAAACTTATTCAACAGACGAATACACAAGCAGTGTCGTAATGATATATTATGTCGTATCGATAGGTATGCTAAGTTTGCCTCGTTATGAAATGACAATCAATCTGCATTCTTATCTTTCCCTTTACCAACTTTGTTGGGATCGGCTACCAGTCGAATCGGATGAAAAAAATAATATAAATATATAATTAAAATGTATTATATTATAATAAATAATTATTATTAATATATAATAAAAAATAAATTGCATAATAATTTTTAATATATTATGTCCGTTATTCGTTTCTTTTCTTAATAATAACATTTTTATAAAATAAATTACAAAAAAAACATAAAAAATAGTGGCCCACCGATATCGGGAACAGGGTCCAAGCTACCGGCTGGGCTCAAAAGAGAGGAACCTCCTAACAATACGAGCCGTGTACTGCTTTCTGGATCAGGCGCTTGATCCAGCCGCCCAAGAATAATTAATAATGTGAGTGATAACGGGTAGGAGTTGCGGGAGAATAGGTATTATCATTCTCGAGCACAAATTATCATGGCCAACAGCAGAGGAGGAAATAGCAAGAAGAGATTTTTTGACATCGACAACCGAGACAGAATTTAAATTAAACAGTGGGCAATTCGGTAAAGGCAATTCGGAGAGTTCTATCAAAGTGGAAGTTTTGACACTAAGGTCCAGGGAGACAGGTGGAAGAGAAAAGTGCCTATTAAGAGCCGAAAAGTCGACATTTTACAGGTATTAGTGGGAGATTTGCTGATACCGATAGACCTTAGAAATCTCCAGACATCAGAAGGCTTCCGATCGACTAGAGATTCGTGGAATTAGCGTCTCTTAGCATCTCGACACAGACGATTCTTGATACATAATCTGTGGGGTCATCACGATAGCACTGTTTTGATAGCTGATTCCTGCCAAGTCGTGTAATGCAGTAAGTTTAACAGGGCCTGTATGTAAATATCTGAGAATGAAAAGCAGTAGGTAGTAAGGTAAAAAAATCTTGATTATACTCTATTCATTCACTTATTTTCATGTAAATTTACATAATATTATTACATAATTATTGTGACCTTTGAGCATGCTCGCAATCTTGATTTGACACGCAGTCGGGCTACTAAAATGTTATACTCATTCATCGCGGCGAATGAACTTGTTACAGGGTTTTTCACATAATGTACCTAATCCGTTCGATATGCCGAAACAGTCACAGTTAGTGAAATGAAGGCCAATATGTAAAGTAAAACAATTTTGTTTATTTATATGAAGTACAAAGATAATCTCAGAAAGTTCTGTGATCCACTACCGCTAAGTTCATACCCCAGAAAATAAATACGGTTCCAGTAGAAAATGGCCACGGTAGTGAAGCTGGGGGAAAAGCTAGTAAAAGGATTATGTGGGTATTACTGACTAAAAACATATCACATTATAAGTTCCCGATTTGCATTTTTTTTTTTACTTCTGGTAATATTAAATAGTTCATGTAAAAAAAAGGAAATTTCCATCTTTTCTATCACAACGTTTGAACAGTCGCGATAAATATCGATCAAACAATTTGCAGTACCATCTGAACTCTGTTGAATTTAATTGAAAGCATATTGATTGTCCTTAAGCAGAGTTAAGGGCCTGTAAATATAAGTTCAGTCTCGTTAATATAATGCAGTTTATGATATAGCGTGATGATAAAATTAATGGCTATTCCTAAAGAAATTAATTACTATGTGAACAAATACCTCTACCATAAATTTCAGTTACTTCGGTCCCGTGCTTGTGCGGACATTTCTTGTTAGCTTTCTCCAGCTAATGATCTTCTACGTAGTTTGCATGTAGTATCTAGTTGTATTTTTATACCACGTACCAAATTCTTATGTGTGTAATGGTTAATGGCGCTTATCTAGAATTTTACAGGCCTAATTTCTGTTAATTGGTCTACTTACATGCGAGGGCCGATTTTAAATATGGGATTTTAATCGGCAGAAGCTTGCCAAATCGACATGCTAGATTATTTTTTAAGTTATGTTTCCTCACACGCCTATAGCCATAGGTCTAAATATAATTTCTCATTTATTGTCGTGAAATAGCGATATATTCAGTCCTAAATCTTTAATTTTCATGGGTTTTGAACTTAGAAGTTCACATAAACATCAACATTCCCATTCCAATGCTAATGAATTAGCTCCAGCCCTTTGACTGCGTCCTGGCTTCATAGCTCCATTCAAACTCTCAGAGACTGTCGGCACTGGAAACAACTGGCCCTCCATTATCTGAGGTGACCCACTTGCCGTAATCCCTAATCTTGCTCCCAACACGGTTCGTCAACCGGCGTGGAGCCGTGCGCGCGCACTCATTCACCTAACGGCGGGGGAGAGAACTCCAAGCCGAGGGGGGCTGGAGACTCGGAGTTCGGAGAACTTCGGGCTCATTCGCTCGCGACCGTCGCGCTGGACGGTAGTGCGGCAGATCCGATGTGCCTCCACCACGGCCGACCCAGACGCGATCCCACTGGTGGTCCGCAGTGGCCACCACCTGCCGCCATGTCGAACTAACATGATGGGGTACAACAACCAGGGGCACGGGTACAACAAGTTGTTCACACAGGTGCGCGCGCAAGTGTTGTGTTGTTGCCTAACAAAGTGTTGATTTGTGGCTTGTTGATGATAAGGGTCGCCATGTCGTAATGTTTACGTAATGCTGATAATGTTGTTTGTTTGTTTACGCACGTCATTGTGTCGCTGGCTGGTCTGCGCTACAAGCTTGCAATTAGGCTGCCCGCCACGCGCTACCCTGCCGGCGATGACCTATACTTTGCGCAGGCGGGACCGATGCAATTCGTGTCAGTGTGGCCCTGCCCCGTTACGATCGTCGCATTAAAACCATATTGAGATGTGTTTCTATACAACGCTGGTCAAAAATAAACGCGTAATTGTGCTTAAAGCTTCCTGTTAGTGTTTTCGCAGCTCTGAAACATGTCTGTGGTAAGATTTAACCTGCTAAATATTGACGGGACTCATTACCCGGCGTTTGATGTTATCCAGGTACGTTGTGTACGTTATAATGTGTTCCACGCCATCAGAATGTGTTTCAATCTCGCGTCTGTTCTACGAACAAACTCTATTTCCGACTCGTGTGCTGTTGGTTTGTTTGTTTGTTTGTCTATCATTAGTGTTAAAATGTATGTATATATATTACACTCGTAGTTCAACGTGCACGTGTTATACGTTCAAAGAAACAATTAACAACAAATTATTTGTTAGTTTCAGTTGTTTTGTATTTACGTTTACTATTTTGAATAGTAAAACAATGTTTGTTAATATTTTACTTTAAACAATTGAAAAGCAATGGGTTTTCCATGTTTATTGTATTCAAGAATAGGACGGTGAATAGTGCCAAGTTCCACCGAATTTAACTTTTAACCCATAATGGGTACTAAAGGTTTTCCTTTAGTGCCTTCGTGAAAGCCCTATATTATGTTTATGAAATTTTAATTTATTGTTTCGTCGCTAGTGCGTTGAAAAACGTCGTTTGATATGCATTTATTATTGCACTCTTATTTCTGTTACATCTTCGATTTGGGATTACCTCCGATTTTTGAATTGAGTATTTTGAGTTAAGAACGTCTCAATTACTTTAATATCGAAATTTGACTGGTTTTGTAAGTTAAACTAGAGAAAGAAAGAAAGAAGAAATCTATTATAAAATATTATTGTGGGATCAGAAATACCTTGGCAATGACAGTTACGAATGTCGTAAACAAGCAGACATAACTAACTTCGTACCTTGTGTTCCTCAGTGAAATTAGAAGGATTTATTCTTAGCATGCTTGAAATGACAATCTGTCAATAGCAATATCACTGCTTACGACAATATCCTGTGGTTATGACAATCATGTTTGATAGTAGCCTTGTAAAACTGGCAATGGCAAAGGTAATCGAGCCATTCTTGCAGCCTTAATGCGTAGGTGAATTCGGCAAGGCGAAGGATTTGATCCCATCAATCGACCAATCACGTGCAAGATGAAAGACGTGTTGTGGGTTTCCATCTATGTGATTGGTCGATTGATGGAGTCAAATCTTTCGCCTTGCCGAATTCCCTTACGCATTAACGCTGCTGAAGGCGACAAAAATGTCTTTTCTCAAACAGTTGGTTGATGTTCGTACATTATCATACTTTTTGACTTTGATTATTGATGAAGGTCTGATTAAGCTCTCTTAATTTAGAATTCGAATCAAATCAAACCTATCATATTTATGACTGAATATAGAACTACTCCACAGGCCAGGCAACATAACAAGCCTTATCTTATAATAGGTACTAGGGCACTTGTCTATATTCAATTCAATGTTTGTTTGATTATTACCAGGTATCATATTTATAGAACTAGCTTCTGCCAGCGGCTTCGCCCGCGTGAATGTAGAAAATTATCCCAAGGGACACTCCCGTGATAAAAAGTGAATCACGAGGTAACATATTCCTGGTATAAAAAGTATCCTATGTGCCATTTCTGACTATAATCTATATCTGTGCCAAATTTCATCCAGATCCGAAGTAACAAACATACAAACACACAGACACACACTCACAACCTTTCGCCTTTATAATATTAGTGTGATATAGATATATATATATATATATCTAGAAGGATTGCCCTTTCAGAATGTATCTTAGTACTAACAGTTACTGTAAGTGCAGCATTATAATCTTCAATAGGTACTGATAAAGTTGATGAATTTAGAGCACTATCTCCGTTATCAATCTTAATTTATTATCTTAGACAATGAATTTTGTATGATCCATCACATTAGCCAAGCTGATACTGAACATATGGCCTACATAATACACGGAATTTCTTCAATGTTTTGGTGTTCCCAAAGCATGGTCGAACGTCATCGTAATTATGCCAAGAAGTCAGATAAACAGTTTAGAATATAGTATACTAGGTGTTCCCCGCGTCTTCGCTCCCGTGGACCACCCTACAGGACCCGTTTTCGGGCCTAAAAAATAGTCTCAGGAATAATGTAGCTTTCTATTGGTGAAAGAATTTTTTAAATTGGTCCAGTAGTTTCGGCACCTATTCTGTACACACAAACAAATCTTTCCTCTTTATAACATTCATAGTATAGAAGTATAGACTAGCTTTTATCAGCGGTTACGTCCGCGAGGTAGTCGAAAATTATCCTGCGAAAACGTATTATCTGAATAAATTAGATTCTATGTCCTAATTCCATGTCCTGAGATGGTCTACCCATAATGTCATGCTTCAACCAAATCTACTAACAGGATAAAAGGATAAAATTGTTCTGACCCAAATCTACTACAAGAATAATAAAAAGTATCCCAAGTCCTAATCCAGGCTATGGTCTGTCTGTGTTCTAAATTGTATCCAAATTCGTTCAGATGTGATTGTCAGGCGTGATTGACTAGACTAAACATTCAAACATACAAACTTTCACATTTATAATATTAGTAGGATAAGAAGAAGAAAATTCAGCATAAAACAGCTGTAATAAACCGTTCATTTTGTAATTTTTATAATTAAAAGCGTTGTATAACAGCATCACCGTCAGCTATTTTCATACTTTCCAGAATTGTAATGGCAAAACTCAAACATTATGAATGGCATACGTGTAAACAAAAAGCTAATTAAACAAGCAAGAGTAAACAAAATTGTTTGAATGGAATAATTAAACGTTTTAACGTTGGATTCACAGAAAATTAGGATACTGTTTGTTATTGAAAAAATGTTGCAGCACAATATAACTTTTGTATTATCAAGGTTTTATTTAGTACAAGCATCTAACAGCGGCATCGCACGCGTGATAGTCAGAAATTATCCCAGGGAACGTACTACTGCGATAAAAAGTTAGTATACCTAAGGTTTAGTATTAGGTGGTTTGCTGTATTAGAACCCAATTGTGGGTTAAGCTCGCCGTTGTGCTGTCCTCTTGTATTTGTATCTGTTTGATTTATGTACAATAAAGAAAATGAATATGAACTTCTCCAAGGTTCAATTGATCTATTTACCTGAATTCGTCAAGTTTGCAAGGATCGATCTTACAGATTGACGAACAGACAGCGTTACTTTTGCATTAATATTAGTATGGATTTTGTATTCATTGATGGACTCGAAGTTATCGTGACCTATTCACAGCACATCAACAGCATCCGCTTTTATATTCGGTGATAAAATTACACAAAAAATTTAAACTTTTTTCAGTATGACGAAATATAAAAATCTGAATCTTACTCAAACACTTTCCGCTGAAATTTATGATATATGATTGTGTTTCAGTGCTTTAAATTATTTTTTATTTTTATTTGGACGTGTCTCACATTTATCTATGTTATAATGATTTATTCAAGTTTGTTTTTATATAGATCATCATCATTTCAGCCAAAAGACGGCTAATGCTGGACATAGGGCTCCCCCAAGCCTCCCTGATATAGATAAATACATATTATATATTTCAGGTATATCAATAATTTATATAACATAGGTAAATTAAATCCTGAAGACTTTTCTTGTTTCTTGCGAATATGTTACTGTAAAAGCATCAACCGGACTTTTACCAGTATAAATCTTCGGCCTAGCAATAACAAATACACGGCATTGCATAACAGGGAACTATGCAATTTTAGATTAACGACCAGTGAATTGAATAGTGTGTCAATGTCGAACATTTAACACTTATAATTTGCCAATAAATCCTAGTGCATTCAAGAGCCGATAAATTACAAACATCTCCAGAATCTATAGACCGGAGTACGAGCCGCTAACATACATACCCATATCGAATTGTTGATGTTGGCAACATGTTGCACCGTTAGTAACCTGGAATCACACTGGCACCCTCATAGTTAAACCCCGTTTACAATGAAATCACAACAGTCTTTTCCAAGGTATAGTGAAGCATTGCCGAATGCTGCCATGGTTTAGCTGTTAGACTACTCGTTATAGTCCATAAAAAAAAATTGGATTCTTCTGAATTTGTGTATATGACGTTATATGCATATGATTTGCCTCTTCATTTATTAATTTATATTTTCTGTACCTTTAATATTTGTTTCCTGTTTGATGTGTACTTAACTGCAAACCGTATGCATTTATTGTCCTAGTGAACTTAGAGAGCCCTGACACTCATAATACAAGTTCAATCTTAGCTTGGCTGTCAGAGGTATAACTCTGCAAGAGGTGTCTAACAATTCTCAACTTAGCCCCTCCGCGCGCGTAGGACGAGAGCAATATGAGCAGGTGCATGATCAAACAAGTCTCATACGAAGCGGTGCTGCAGCGAATCTTATGAGAATTTTATGTGATGACGATAGTCGTAGCGTACTGGCGTAAAAAAGCAAGCGTAAAAGTACTTTATATGAAAAAATAATAACTATAGATTAAAATGACATTTGAGGTGTTGCCACCTTATCGTAACTTAAAAATAGTGTTGTATCCTGAATGAATCTGTTTTAAATATTGTGATTAAATTTAACTTATTCTTCGTCTGAGGAAAAATTAAGATCATCAATAAATCCATCGAAAAAATCTAGTTCCAGTGACGCTATGATTTTAGCAAATGAGATTTCGCTTACAAAACGATACGTCTACGCGACGCGGCGACGATTCGTTTGTAGAACTCTGCACTTCTTGTACTCGTTGCGTCATGACGATACGCTTACGGTCCGTGTGCGGAGGGGCTTAAATCATCGTTTTGTTAACCATATAGTGACATTGAAATTTTAATGGAAATAAAGATTTTTATTATTCATTTATGCGACTTAGCCGAATCCTTCGTACCAAATAATTGTTATTATCTTTTCATAACACTGTGTTATGCCCAAGCGCATAACTATGGTTAGTCGATAAATTCTTGGAACCATCAGCACCGATCGACTAAAACGTCTTCATTACCAAAGATCGGAGTAGGTAGGGCGTCTGGCAACATACTCATATTGTATTGTTGATGTTGGCAACAAGTTGCACTATAACTTGGAACGTAGGCCTAATAAACAAAGTAAAGGACTTTACATATACAGGCCTATGTCCAATCCACTACTCCAATCGATTTATACTTCATTAAAGATGGCTTGATCTCTGCGACATATGTCAAACTGACGTATACGTTATTGTTAACCCGTCAAGAGCTATTGTTACTGCATTGATACTGACAGCTGTCGCAGAGATCAAGCTATCTTTTATGAAGTATATATAGTGATCGCTACGATAACGACAAAAATCTCGATTAATTTCAATAAATAACAAACTGTAACAGTCAATTTTATGATTTAAAGTGAAGGAAATTACTATAAATACAGGCTTCAGTTTTCAAGGTCCTGTGAAGCACTGCCAAATGCTGCGATGGTAGAACTTGCCCGTTGTGGTCCATAAAAACCTAATTGAATTCCTCTGAATCGTGGTTATGTGACATCATATTATGCAACTTATTGGCTAAGTTTGCTTCAAATGATTTTTATTGCCTTTTTATATCACCATGCTATGCGCAAGCGTGGGATAACAAGGGGCAACATAATACCTATGGACAGTCGATAAATTGCTGGAAACATCAGCATAATTTGTAGAGCAGGGTATGTGCTGCCAACATACCATGTAGTTCTAACATTAACATTATAAGCGGGATATTTACCATGTTTGTTTACTTTTACTTTTAAGAAAGAGGGTAAACCGTTTTGTCTCCTCATAAACACCCCCCCCGCAATAACTTCAGTTTATCCGTGATCATGGTGCTTGCAACAGCACGGAGATATCGGCAACTCGAAACAAACAGTAAACATGGTAAATATCCCGCTTATAACGTTAATGTTAGTGACCATGACAGTTTAAAAACTTATATATTTCATTGAGTTGACGGCAATATGTTGAACTAATAGTTACTTAGAACTTAGGTTAGAGCCTACGAACTTAGTTTAAATTGGAACAGTATTTTCTAAAGGATATCATGTTACCCAGTTACAGGGTTGTGGAGGTCAGATAAGCAGTCGCTCCAAGTAGAATACTGGAATCCAGCTGAATCCGTTTAGACTGAAGCCGGCCCCAATGATTGACAAAATGCTAGGCAGATTGATTTTCCTGGGTCTAATGAAGCTTTGCTCGCAGAACGGATAGCCGTTGGGATGAAAAGTTCTAGAGTGGTGACTTCGTACCGGAAGACACAGCGTTGGAAGGCCTCCCTCTAGATAGACTCTAGGTGGACCGACGACCTGGTTAAGGCTTCGGGCGTCCGGTGGATGTGAAACGCACAGGACCGATCAGTGTGGGACGCTTGGGGGCGGCTTATGTCCAGCAGTGGACGTCTTTCGGCTGGTATGATGATGATGAATAAAACAATGCTAAATGCTTTTGGCAATGCTTACACGGGTAAACTAAACTTACTCGTTTTGCTCCATAAATACCTCACTTTTTTGACGACAGCAAGGCAGAAACAAACAAATATCATGGTATTTACCTTACTAACTTATGAAGAATACCATGTTATTTGAATTGTCTTTTTATAACACTATGTTATGACAAACGAGGGATGAGTAATTTAATTGCATTGTCATTGATATTAAGATCCATTTTGGCACGAGTTTCTTTATTTAATAGGCAGTAATTGAGCACTTTCAAGTTGTTTTATTCGATAGTTAATGTTGGCAACATGTTTGACTATTAGCAACTTGGAACCCTCATAGATAAAATTGAAAGCAATTTAAAGTAAAAAATGGGGACATTTTTTGCAAGGTTCTATGAAGTATTGCCAAAGCTAGCGTTTTCGCCCATAAAAACCTAATCCGATCCTCTTAATCGTATATATGACATAGTATACCCAATTATAATTCCTCCATATTATTTTTCAACATGATTTGATAAAGCGTGGCATAACATGGCCAGATTGGACCGCCAATAATTTCTTAAAAACATATATATATAGTACCGATCGATAGAAATATCTTCATAATCAATAGACCCAAATATGTGTTGCCAACATAATCATGTTGAATTGTTGATGTTGGCAGCATATTGCACTATTAATAACTTGCAACTTGACAGTAAGATTGGATGAGTCTGTATTAGTGAAGCATTGCCAAATGCCTGAATGGTTTAGCTAACCCGTTTTGGCTCATCAAATTTCTAATTAAATTCTTCTGAATCGTGAATATGACGTCATATTCAACAAAGCCCAATTATATGCTTCCATATTATTTTATCATCTGTTTTACGACACCATGCTATGCCCAAGCGTGGGATCACTAGATAGGACGAATGCATTGTCATTGATGTTAAAATTTATTTTGGCACGGGCTTCCATCCTTACTGATATTACAGTGAAAGTTTTTCTGTCTGTTTATTTTATATTTTCTCGTCTAAATTACTGAACGGAGTTGGATGAAATGTAGCAGTAGCCCGCAGCACACGGGTAGGCTATGACCAGGATAAAGACAGGATACTTTTCATTACGGTAGTAAGCTTCTTTTGGATACTAAAAAACTTCACGAGGGCGAAGTCACAGGCACAAACTAGTATTTTTTAATCAGTAATTGTTCTCTTTGAAGTTGTTTTATACATGGCTAACGTCTAGTATTTTACGATAGCCGTTACGTTAGCTATCTCGTATTGGCATGTCCGTTTGTTCTTGATTTAATTCGTCTATTAGTAGATACTGTAATGTCTGGTTGTTAAAATGGTTTAAAAATAGCAGTTTAATTAAACGTTTATTTTTTAATCGTGGACCTGGACTTTTGAGCTGGTCGGTCATTTTGCCACTGTCTTTTTTGTCACCGTACTAGCTAATACATTTGTTATGTCACTGATTACTGGAAACTTGGGTGCTGATTTAGTTCTTAAGGGCCTTACGCTTTAGTGCCGTAAAACGGTAACTTTCTGAAGCATACTCCTTAGTAACGGCTAGGTTAAAAGGTTTGAAAAAATATATATTTAATATTGTTTCATGTACTTTATTTTTTAAACATAGTTTTTTCGTATAACAAATAGTTTTGCTTTAAAAAATAATTAGCAAGACGATATTTTTCGCATTTTGAATACTCCTCCAAAACGACTTGTATGTTTAACATATTTTTACACAGAAAATTGATGGCTGGAATTTCTTCATAACTGACATAGCATATGTAAATCAAATAATATTTTGCAAACAAAACTGTTCAAAAGGAGGTTCAATATTGATATTTCAACATCGAGCGGGCGTACGGCCAGTACTTCGTTTACATTGGGGCGTATGTGTCGCCTTAATACGCTCCTTTTCATTTTACGTTCTTTCAATCCACCCAAAGGTTGCCTGGTAGATATAACGCTGTCAGTGGTAAGACCACCATTGTACACCATATATTTACGTTGTTTCTAAAAGTGATGTGTAACTATTTTCCAATAAAGTATATTCTATTCTTGCATGGTTCTGTAATAAAAGCTTACTTTACCAACTAGATTTTCGTCCTTACATACTTATTTAGTAAGATTTTCGCATTATATACGACATTTCTATTCCTAAAAAGAATATTTGGAAAGTCTTCAGTTTCAAAAATATAAAACAACCTTGTAGAAAAATGCTTTAATAAATCAGATTTAATGCCAATATTGTGCGTGAGTTTGTTTACTGTCCTAAGCGGCACTTGTTCCCGAATCAGTTCATCAGTTCAGTTTCATTTCCAACAGAAATAGACTAATAAAAACACGCTACTATTATTGTATGCACGTCATCGGATCGTTGAGAATAACAGCCTGTTTGATAGACGGATCTATCTAGGCAGTATATATAGAGGTAGGCATTCCATCATACCATGCATTTTTCATATCATCGAGATAGTTTATTTTTTTGAAAAGCGTGTTAACGTCGATGCTATATTGTTTAGCTGTATCAAAAACAAACATGGCTGTCTATTCTTTTTAATATTTGACAGGTTCCGAATTTGTAAATTTAAAATGTTACAAAGTTCTGTTTAGAGTTGTGCTCACTCATCTTTTACAGAAAATCGACTAAACTCTCGTTACTAGGGACTTTTTAATTATGCCTAATGCTAGTGGTTGTAAAAGGTCTTGTAGCATGATGCGTTATTCATATTCATGTTTTATTGGTCTGAACTTGATATGATCGTAATAGGAATGAGGTCATAAAATTAATTGTACCTAATGTAAGATTTACTGGGTCTGTACTACAGAGATTTTGCGGATGACTCGACAAAAGTCCTTGAATCTATCGTATTGAGGTTAAATCTACCCCATCCCTTATTACATTTAGTGAGAAAGAGCCAAACCAAACACGAAAAATCCGCATAATAAAAAATAACTTAGCTACCCACGCAAAAACATAGTAACGCTAGCGAAAACAGTGGTTGATAAATAAAAAATCCCCTACTGGCGTTGCCCCAAAAGCAAGGGCGTAAAGTATGCACAGTGGGGGTTATCGAGCCAATGCTGGGTGGACGGGGAGGCCATGACGTCACGACTTCGACCCGCCAGACTGCCGCCGAAACCGTCGTGCCAGTGTTGTTCAAGCCTTGATCAATCGCGGCCAGATAAAGCCTGCTCCCCGGGCTGAATGGGTTAATACCTTGGGCCTTAGTCTGTGAATGAAAAAGTTATCGCATTGACGTTTAATCACTGTTCTAAATTTAAATTCGTAACAGATATATAATGAATTAGATTCTATTTTCAAAAGTACTGGTCGGTTCGTCTTGTAGTTTGTATGTAAAAATGTTTGTAAGTGTGAAGACGATTTTTTTGTTTTATTTAAATATTTTTGGAAGCTTTGGCTAAGGTGAGCGTCGTCTGTAGTTTGATTTAGTTTTAGATGCTTTTAGTCATTTTAAATGCTTTAGGTTGGTAGTTTCATCTCATTTGCTGTTAGAGTACCTCATACATTGCCCAAAATATTTTATTTATATAATTTTGAACCATTTATTGTTTGTAGATTTTCTGATTGATTTATCATGAACCCTTTCAACATTGGATTTTATAGATTTTTGTGTTCTTTTTTGTTATATTGTATTTATGTTTATCATTAAATTGGCTGAATCCGAAATTGTGATGAATAACTAGTGATGTTTAAAAAAATTATTCAAAATTCCAAATTGCTCCAAAATGTTGAGATGATACTAACATAATACAAGTCCTCAGTAAATGATTAACGCATGAACTAACCGTTTTGTTTTTAGATTATGTGCCGACATTACTTTGTGTACAGTCAGCGCCACAAGTCTAATAAATGCTGTGACTTTGATTTAATAATAACTCAAGTTTAAGTCATTTTTATTCCAAAAATGATTAAGAAATATTACTATCTTACTGAAATTAATATAACACACAGAACCAGAAATACGATTTAATAAAACTTAAAAACAAAAAAAAATGTAGATATTATTTTATATATCAAATTAATGAATATTGTCATTTGCCGTAGCTGCTCTGTATTTTTTAAACATCGATACATTCAAAAACTATTCCAGAAGATTCTAGAGTTATTATTGAATCTGTGGCGTCCTGTACTAGCTCCAAGCATGTCTGTCTGATTTCCGTCTGTTTGTGTCTCGCATTGCATGCAGTCGGCACCACTCACCACCGACCAATGACTAACTACAAACCCCTGGTAAGACTCCTGTATTTCTTTTAATTATCTAATCTATGTGCTTTTCACCTGTGTTGTGTTGAGTATTTTTATGTCGTTTTTTACATTAGGTGCGAGGACTCCTCTGAAGCCAGGCTCTTGAGTTGACCAAAAGATACATTGGAATCAAACCTGATAAAAATGGAAAGAAGTAGAGAAATAATAATTCCAGAACCACAATCAATATTTTATATTATGAAAATATTTTCGTTTGTTGTAGATCAGACCACTTAAGATACTATAGTCGAACAAGACCACTGTAAGTCAACCGCACATCAGTGGTAAAAAATACATTACAAAAACCGCTCTTACTGCTGGACATAACAGCACAATCAATGTCAAATTGTTACTACTGACGTGCGATCGACTGTACATCAATTTCCAGTTCCGCCCAAAGACATTTTCTAACAGCTTTCATCTTATCGTAACTACAAGTATGTCGTAAAATTATAGAAACAATTTACTTTCAACTCCTCATTTTTGTTGACGGTACGAACATGGATAGTGTCTCAATAAATAAATATAGTTTTATATGATAACAAACGGTCTTCCTCCCTCCCGACACAACAGGATTGAAGGTCAGATATAAGATGAGGATCAATAACGCTCAGTACGTATAGAAAAAGAGATGGCGCTTAATATGACTCATGCAATAAAAAAATACCAAAGGAAAAAAGCTCTACGTGACTACCAATTTGATGCAAAGGCCTATATTCCAAGTCAATTTGAAGGATATCCACTCGACTATTAATTATTGTCAAGATAAACTGTCATTTTGATGATTTGAGGTGGAGTCGAGTTGGACGAAATGACTAAATTTATATGGGTAGATAAGTTAAGATAATTATATGGGTAGATAGCTAAGTTACTGACATAGTTTATCCGAAAGAGTTAAAATAAGTTGACCGAAAATGTTAAGATAGATTCCACGAAAAAAAAAGCTTTATCTTTGACCTAATATTATCAGGCAGGCTAATATAGTCTTCAAAGTAAACCATGGCTATTATTTCTCCATACAATCCATGGTAAAAACTGCATGATGCCTGCAAAGCTCTGCGGGCATGCGCGCGCCGGTCGAGACGCGTGCCAAAATATTTGCACTACTTACGGATTGTTGGTTCAACTATAACTGACTGTTTTGTTTCAGTTAACTTTGGTTAAATGTTTTGTAAACGTGATATTTATAGGAGGAATTAAGATGTTCTATTTTGAGTACCTAGGTTTCTGGGTATTCCAGTGGTATTTCAAGACGCGTTTTGGTATATTCATGAAAATTTTGCGCAAGAGTCAGGAATCAACATATTCTATTGACTACATCTCTGTAGTTAATAAAAAACTTATATTTATTCACTGACAAACAACACGCTGTCTAAACTGGAGGGTCTAGCAACGTAAAATGCAGAGGAGTTCCAAATTTCAATTTTTTTCCAATTTTGTAATTTCCGATAAAGAAATTAAATAGGGAGTGAAAGTTTGAATGTAAGCTCATCATTTTTACCGATGGGAAATCATCGAGTAGATGGCTTTTATATTATTTTGTTTTTTACTAAGACGAAACAAAATAATGGTGGAATATATATTTTTATTTTTCTACCATTTACTCTTTATAAATTGTTTATTTGGGGTTTTCATCCTGTCAGTCAACGCGTTAGACATCTACCCGACTGACTTCCTTTCGGTTGAGATGAAACACCCGTTATGCGTCTACTCACAACATAAAACAGATTTACGGCTGCGTGCACTCACATTTCAAACAATGACTCACCATGTCGAAGATCGTCATGAAAAAATCTAAGCGATATGTATCGTAAAATTCTATCGACAGACCAAACTATTTTGCTTTTTACAATTTTTATTAAAATTAAAATTAAATAGGGCCCAGAAAACAAGGCGAGTTTTCTCGATCTTATGATTCTGCAGACCAATCTTTGACATTAAAAGTCTAAATAATTCTACCTAGCATTTTCAGTCGATTGCCTGTCTAACATGAAACAGTTGCATAAATTTTACATGGAGAGATCCAAAATATTTTAAACCAAGATTATCAGACCGAACTTTTCAGAAGAACTTCACGGAAGCAACTTATCTACTCTTCCGTCGTTCATTGCTTAAGAATCGAATTTCATGAGGAGAGACTCGGCAATAAATAGTAAAATTTAGGTACAGCTAAATTAAAACGACGTTGATGGTCGACGAAATGACAAATATTGCTAAACATGACTGTAAAATTAGCAATAAATGCTAAACAGCAATTGAAACATGCAATAAACATGAACTAACTGTTAGATGAAATGTTGCACTGTCATAAAATAGTGGAACCGGTCCAAGAGTTTCAAGGAACAGAACCTTGAACTCTTTGACACCGAATGATGTAGTGATGTGATCTAGAGCAGACTTGAGGGATGTAGATTGGATTTCTGAGAGGAATATTAAACTAGGTAGCCAACGGTGTCCTTATTTTTATCTTAATATATTATTTGTGGTCTCCAATAACACTGCTATTTGAAAAATCCTTATCATCGTTTTCCCAACGATATATACATAAGGGTCGGTATCCAATATAGCGCTATCGTGAAGCAACTGAACACCAGTAGTTTTCTAGGAACCTAAGATATGCTGGGTCGTTACCCAGCATGTTACTGTGTTCCACGAACCTTGGTAAAACCCTATTTTTACGAATAAGCAAACTGAGCGGCCCTTACTTCCTGGGATACATACCGTTTTGTCTTACCACTTCTAGAGCTTTCTCCCGTAGGCTAGCTATGTTATATTATTTGATTTCTAATTTATACTTATAGTTATAAAAATATGACCTAGCCCACTAAAATTTAGGTGCCCTAATGAACATATTATATTTTACAGAATATGTGTTTCAATATCCCATCTTTCCGGCTTCAATCTTCGTTACTGATCATATTCCTTCTATTTTCCAGGGCTCAGCAGATTCAAACTATTCCCAACCATCGTCGGAACTGTCGCTTGACGAAGATAAAGAAGCGCTGCGCCGCGAGAAGGAAGCGCAGGCTATCAAACAGCTGGACAAGGCACGGGTGAGTTGGTGTTTTTTTTAATTTCATGCAAAAGCTAGAACAATGAATTAACACGCTTTTATTAGCTTGGTATGTATATATCTATGTATCAATGTAACGAAATCTTTGAACGAGATTTTCACCCCCTTCTAAACGTCTGATTAATTTGAAACTTTGCACTCTTGTCTAGGATCGATGACAATGCAATAAATTAAATAGTTTATCCCATTATCCTTAAGGATTAGCCATTTTTTATATCCGATACCCAGTAGTAAGTGTCATTCTGCCAAGCACTAAGGCGTGGTTATATCCGATGACACGGTAGTGCCTTGCGCCAAGTACACGTATTAAATAAATACTCCAGACAGGGAAGCCTGAGAAGCAGCTATCAGATCTAGGGAAGACGGTAGACACGCTAATTTACCACAGTTGTAGTTGCATTAATAAATTGTCGTTTAAAAAACTAACACGCTTTAATGGAAAATAAATTATAAATTTAACTAAAAAGTAAAAAATAAATAATAGTTTTAAAAAAACACGCTTTAAATTTTTCAATAAATTGAAATTAAGAATAATAATAATAATAAAAGCCTTTATTCTCAATCTTATATGTTACATTTCATCTTATAACTACTTATGTACTACTAATATTAAACATGGTTGTTTATGAAAGCAACGTAATCAAATTTTTTTTTGTATTAAACACCGGTTTCGTGATTGTCTTGCTCTTTGGCATAGGCCTCCCCAAGTGTTCTCCACAACGATCTATCCCTTGCTATCCTCATCCAGCATGGTCCTGCTACCTCCTTGATATCATCCTCCCATCTTTGATGCTGAAAAAAAAGTGCGGTGCTTGATGTTAATTATTATAGTATTTTATTGACAGATAGTTTAGTTTAGTTTCGACGGGCTGTTTCCGCAACTCCACGAGACCACGACTAAGCGCGTATTTCGCGTATTGAAAGATATTGGTAAAATTATTCATTTTGAAAATATCTTAAAAAGCACCCCCGCTTTTTTACATTTATCTACATTACACTATTCTTAATTTAAATTTATTGATAATTACATTTTAGGTTTTTTAGTTTGGTTTTCTGTAAAAGCGTGTTTTTTTAAGCTATTATTTGTTAAAGAGTGAAGAATCGCCTTTAAACGGCAGTATCTGTTGCACAATGCTTGTGTAACGGTTTACTGATGGGCCCGAAAGATTCTATTATGACGACCGAAGACGCAGTGTTGGAAGGGCTTCTACAAGGTGGACCGATGATCGAACATTGAGGGTTGCGAGAGTTCACAGCATAAAAAAGTACAGGACCGGTCGATGTAGCGACGCTTGGAGGAGCTCTATGTCTATCAGTAGAGCTCTTTCTGTTGAAATGATAATATTTAATGATGAATTCCGTTAATAATTCCGCGACTTCTTCTGAAAATTCAACGGTTCCTCCTTCGTCTTACCGTGTCAATGGTAATATTAATGGTGCCAATCCAGAATTTAGCGAATCCCATGAGTTATGACGTTCAAGTCAGGCTCGAAGGTTAGCTTACCATAGAATAAAAACTTAAAACGCGGAGAATTTTGCGAAATACACATTACGTGAAAATTACCCTTGACCTTTTCGGCGTGCTTACCAATCATCGGTCATTTAAGACTTTAATTTCTTAATTTTGTCTAAATTCTAAAATAATAATTATGAACAGGTAAACATGATATTCTTCAGTAATACTGATCCGATAGATAGCAAGCTTCACTATCGTTGAATGCTTTATGGATACTTTTTAAGTGAAATACGCACAGTTCATGTGGCATAGGTAACTGGAGCGAATCCACGGAAAAAAGCTATTTATATAAAATATTACAATTTGATGCACGTAGTGATAGAAAAAGTGCATTCTGAAGAACAGTACTGGACCGTGCTACTGTATTTTGCAGGAGAAGCCAGTGGCGTTTGCGGTGCGTACCAATGTGTCGTACGATGGCACCGTGGACGACGACTCGCCCGTGCACGGCAGCGCGATCTCCTTCGAGGTGCGCGATTTTCTCCACATCAAGGTAAACTATACTGTCATTTACCTATTATAAATTTAGACTTGATGCACAAAGGTACAATGGCATGCTTAGGTAATCTCAACGGTAACCCATAGGTAGAGATTGCCAAAGTCTGCCTTTGGTGTCTTTGCCTAAGGTGTTATAGAGATATACCGTATATAAAGAACTAAAGAAGATATTATAGAGATATATCTTTAGTACTTTAATCAGTTTGTACCCTAGCTCAATCCTACAGCTGTTTTGTTTTCACAACTGGATCTGTTTCTCATCCGTATAGTAACAGAATCAAAGGAGCATGACTGTAGTGCAATTCAGTCAAGGAAGTTGATGTCTTCAAAATTAATTTCCGACTTAGTTGAGTCTCAAATATCAACTGAACTTAAATCCTTCGCTGGAAGTGATAGGTGCGGATTACGAACTCAGTACGTCTTCTAGAAACGGGGCTATTGAGACCCAAAATAAAGCTAGAAGTATTAACACCCACCACGTTAAACGTTCCAGGAGAAGTACGACAACAACTGGTGGATCGGGCGCCTCGTGAAGGAAGGCAGCGACGTGGGCTTCATCCCGTCGCCCGTGAAGCTGGAGGCCGTGCGCTCGGGCATGACGGCGCGCCGCTACCCGCGCCCCCCCTCCACCGCGCCGCACGGCCCGCACCCGCCCCTCTCCCGAGGTAGCACCCCTCCCACGCCCGGTACGTCATGCATACCTCATGCCGCAGTGCACGCAAACGTGGTCTACTAGAGAAGCTCGAGACGCGGCTATCCATTTATTTTTTGGTGTCTGAATAATTGTTTTTTTTTTCCAACACCTTTATTGGTGCTGTTGTTCATCAGCTGTCATTCCCTTTTACACGATTTTCAGTTTGTTTTTACAGTGGCAAACCATAGTTTTAAAGTTAATGCCCCTTACTTAGAATAAAAAAAGCAAAAATCTAATAAAAATTCAGACACCATAATTCGATTATTTAGTCGATTTTAAATCGATAGTCGCAACTCCGAGACAGTGCTGCTCCAATGAAAATTAAAGCAATATGTTTTGATTTTCATTGATTGATAAAAATATCCCAATAATCTTTTGAATTAGAAATTTCCTGAAATTATAGGTATTCGTTTAGTAAAATAAGACCAAAAAGAACAATTGGGATATTAAAAGCAAGAGTGACCACCTGCCTAAAGCTTTATCATGTACTGGATAGAACGACATACAAAATAGTAATTTATTAAATACGATTTATTGTGGTTCGATAGCTAGTCGTATAGGATCTTAAGAATAATAGAGCAAGACTCATTTTTGCTACTTTTTTAAATAGTTTTTAAAGCCAGCAAAGTACGATTCAGTCTTGGACAATTATTTAATGATAGGTTGGTATCAGAATATCTGACACCAGTTTTGTTGCCAAGGGTAGAGGGTATCGTTGCGGAGGTTAAATAGGCAATCACTCCTTGTAAAATACTGGTAGTCAGCTATATCCAGTTGCGAGAGAGTATAAGTTGAACTCAACATACTTAGTTGAGAAAACGTGAGACATATGCCTTCCAATAAATCTTTATTGGTATCAAAAGAGTTCTTTTAGGAATTATTGGCTATATATAAAAAGACTAACGCCCTTTAGGGCTATTTTTATAATATTTTAAGACTTCCGAAGTTAGCTTTAAGTGGTAGTAGTATTAAGTGAACCTAAGTACTACCAGTACCTAGGTTCACTTAATACCATTTCGAGCTCCAAAAATATTATGTCTATATTTATATTGTATGTATGTCGTTCTATCTAGTGCCTGTAACGTACAACGCAGTTGTTTGTCTCTCTCTTTTTACATCGTCTTGCTCTTTCTAACTCTCTGGACTTGCTACGAAAATAATGGCCTTTAACAAAATTTCTTCTAAATTAACAAAATTATTAATATTAAAAAGCAAGACGGTTTTAATTTACTGTAGTTCGTGATTCGGTGTTAAAATTGGCATCTTACAATTATTTTGTAAATATGTTACTTAACAAAATTTATCGTTATTGCACCTCGGCGCGGAGTATAATCTTCTTATTTTTATTTATTATTATTTATACTAATATTGTTTTAGTTTTTAAATATTAAACTTTAAACAAAAGTCAGTTTTATCTTTAATTTATGTAGATTAGCAGTTCTCAAAATTATTATCTTCTTGCACAAAATTCGATTTAAAGCAAAAAAATTGTTTATCTCTCCACAATCCAAAAATTTATATTACTATAATGAAATGGTATGTATAACTGCTTTGTACTAGCCATTCATATCACTCATTAATTCGGTGGAATTTGCTGGAATTTCCTGGTCTATAGAGATGTACCGATTATTGACTAACATCGACTATTAGTCGATTATCCCTTATTTTAGTCAGTAGTTAGTCAATTCGTTCGCAGAAAAAAACAAAGCAAGTATATTACCTATATGTATTTATGTTAAATAAGGAATTGTATGTATTTATTTATTTAATTTTAAAATATCACCATGGTAAACGGACAATTTTATTAATTATTTTATCTTTAAAAATGTTTTTTGATAAACGATCGAATCGACTAATCTGTTGACATTTTAAATCTCCCGAGTGATTAATCGAGTATTTTACAAATTAATCGAATAGTCGGCCAGCACAATAGTCGATACATCGAATAATGTATACTTAGCACTCACGTTTGCCACATTTTCAGATGTGCCATCTTTCGATCGAGGTAAGCTCACCCACTCATCGTCCGACACCAGGGAATGTCGTAAATTTTCACCTTTTAATTATTACTAGATGTTACCCGTGGATTTGTTCGCATAAATGTTATATTATTTTGATGGAACTATTTAAATATAGAATTGATTTTTGCCCCATATTTAATCAATATGTAATTAATAATATAAAATATATTTCCTGATTGAATACATAAATATAATCCTTAGAAATAAGGTATCGAAAGTACATTCGACCTTATTTTTAATTGCTTTATATTAACTACTATAGTCCCAATATTAAATCTACTGTAAAATATAGAATAAAAATATCCTCGTAGATATTCTTGCTCGAGACTGTACACCGTTGCCATCCCACACTTTCCATTATTGCATGAATCCTCTATTGTTAATTTATCTATTTTAATTAATCTTTAATATTTTCTTTAATATCTCTTGGTGTTTTACAGGAACGTTTTAGCTATCTTATAATTTATTTATTTGTAAAATATATTTTTTCTGGTATGGTAATATTTTTGGGCAGAATGGTTATAGTCTCACTTGGGATTATGCTTTTGAATGTTGTCCAAGGGTCTTGAGGTTATGTGTTTTTATTATCGTGTAAAAATATACACAGTAGAGGAAAATTTATTGGACTTAATTGACTATCATGTGTCCTTAAGTATAGTCAGACATATACCCCGATGTTAAATAAAAGACACGGCTACGATAAATAATATGAAATGACTAATAAGTCACGCTAATATATTGCTGCGGTAAATCTTATTGGGGCTAAGTTATGGGAATCATAGTCACCTTTGAATGAAAATTTGGGTTTATGCTTGAATATGATGAATATTTATTGCAACAGTGAACGCTGATTCATTTGAAACAAATTAACTTCAAAAAGAGGATGGAGGTAATTTGCTGTGGGTGAAAATTACAATAAAAAACCAGCCAAGTGCGTGTCGGATTTCTCACATTTAGGGTTCCGTACCAAAACGCAAAATCAAGTTGGTTTTAATAGTAAAAATGAGGAAAAGAAAAAAAAGATTTCTCAATATATATTGGTATTTGTTAGTAAAATATACGTATTAATAAACATTATCACCAAATTTCAAGTTCATAGGTCAATGGGAAGTTAAAAAATTCTTTAGAACCAAATGTAAAAAAAATGAATTTAGTGGCTTCTCATTTCATTGATTTCCAATATTTTTTAAAATAAAAAATAAAATATTAACAAAGAGTTCTTAACAACGATACCCCACTCGATGGAGTACGTCACATTTTTTTTTCGTGCCTCTTTTTGCTCTATGGGAACATTTAAAAATATACCCTATAGTATATAACCCTTAAAAACATTAAAAAATATTTTTTGACAATTTGTATGGCTTCGGGTCAAAAAAATGTGAAAAATTGAAGGCTGTAGCTCCAACCATTTGGCTGTAAAACCTGTGTGACAGACGACGGACAGACAGACGGACATGTGAGTGAAAGCAATAGGGCTCCGTTTGGCCCCTTCGGGTACGGAACCCTAAAAAAGATGTTTCTATGGTTATGTTTTTATACTTATGACCTGTTCTTCTTCTTATTGTTTTTTTTCCTCTACTCTGTACCCTGGGATGTCTCCAAAAAGTCTTGATGTTGTCTATGTGTATCGTAGCAGATATTTATCAAAGTTTGTGTTTTTTATCTTGAATGCAATCTTTAATTTGCTCCTTATTGCTAAAGTCTCAAAATATATAGAAGAGAGCATGTTAGCTTTAAAACTTTGAAGGCTACAAAAAATAAAAGTGAGTATCTTGACAGTTATTTTATTTTGGTATACCAGTGGTATAATGAGCTGGTTAGGTTATGCATGAATGCTCGTATACCGTCTCAGGTAAATTTTAACTTCGAAGGAAAAATCCATGATGATGACTTCACGAAAAGTATACTAGGGGATACCCCTGTCAAAAAGATAGGATGATAGGTCTACCAACCATACAAAACGTGACACCATCTTTCTAGTATTTCCTATCTCCCAGGTGAGGAATCAGACGGGGCAGGACGCGGTCGTGGGGGAGGGGCGGCGGGGGGCAAGGAGAAGCGTAAGCCGTTCTTTAAGAAGGCAGAGGCCAGCACCCCTTACGACGTGGTGCCGTCGATGAGACCCGTCGTCATCGTGGGGCCCAGCCTCAAGGGATATGAGGTCACGGACATGATGCAGAAGGCTTTGTTTGATTTTCTCAAAAGACGCTTTGAAGGCAGGTAAGGGTGGTATCTTAGAGGAGCTTTCTCCATTTTTATACTTTTTTTTTACAACAACAAATTTGTTGTATCAACAAATTTTAACACAATCGGGGAATTAATTGGCTTGATTAACTTTTAAGGGACTGAAACATGTCCTATTTTGAGTTTATTTTCAAAACAGTCCCAAAATTAAGTAACTGAATTGGCACTTCTAAAAAACAAATTATATTTTTTTCTAATATTCTTTTAAATAGTCCTACAGAGGCCACAACAAGATCCTGCAAAGCCAACTAACGCTTTATTTCAGAGGCCGGCACCGACCGATAGCTAACTCACTAACAACTAACAGTTTACCACACGGGACTAACATTGCAGGATAATAATAACGCGCGTGATGGCCGACATATCTCTCGCGAAGCGCTCTCTCCTCAACAACCCATCGAAACGTGCCATCATGGAGCGTTCCAACTCGCGCTCCACTTGCCTCGCTGAAGTACAGGTATGTCATGTTCCAGGATCATCATAACCAGGGTGCAGTCCGATATATCGTTGGCGAAACGAACGCAAAACGCGCCTAAGAAACCGTTCGTAGAGAGGGCCGGTAACAGGACCAACTGTTTAGCCGAGGTCCAGGTGCGATTTAATTAGTAGGTCTTAGCTGTGGTGTTGTTGTTTGAGGCACGTGACTTGTGGGCGTGTTTGGAATGAGTGGATCTAGACCGGTGACGTCACCACCCTATAGGAGTCTACTTTAGGGACAACACGTAAGAATTTTCCGAGCACCTAGAATTTTAGCGGACCTACGCGAGATTTTTAGCATCGTAGAAACAGGCGATGTCGTAGTTCTCAGGGAGCGAAATCCCAAAGATATTCTAGAAGCAAACAATCTCAAACGCACATAGTTGAGTCCTTTGTCGGTCTTCCACAATCTTATGAACTTAATATTATAGTTTACGCCTACAGGTCTAGTTTGGACGAAAGACACCTCTGATCAAAGTCCTGCAAAACGAAAATAGTGTTTTTGATCAATTTAGACTAGTGTTTTTACATTTTTCTGTCCCGTTTAGTATAGCGTGTTAAAATGTTGCTTTCTCTCATGCTATTAAATAAAGCTTAAATAAAATTTCCTTTCATTTCTTTAGATTTAGACACACTTAGAGTTTAGTGAACTTTTAGTACTACACTCGCTCGATCCAAACATGCTCATATTATGGTATTTATAACATAATGGTTGATTAGTAACTAACATACCAAGACATCCTATCCGAAATATCCTTTACAATAGGTATTCACATTCCTGGATATGAATTAAATCCTGGGTAGACATATTCTGAGTCGGAGAAAGTAAATTCTGTATATTGTTATCTAAGTACAGAATTTTATATCATCCGATCTATTGCTTCCTTAATTTTTTTCCAGTAACGCCAATGTTAATAAACAAAATAATAAAGATTTTGAAATAATTTTTATGTACCTCGTACTTTGTAATAAAATTATAGACACGAGAATTTGCCTGAGTAGGTATCCATAAATGTGTGCAATAATTTACCTACTGCAAAATAACACACAATAACAAATTATATATACTTTGAATACACATAATATCACACACCATGTATCATTTTAAAATATTATTAGTGTCTATTCAAGTATTCACTAATTCTATCATAATTTGTGTCGTAGCAAATAACACACAATAGTGCTGCCACACTGTGTTGTTTTTAGCTAAAATTGGTAGAATGACGTAAAATAGTTGAATCCAGTGCCTGAAATCCCTCTCCTACTAATATAAAACATGACGTTTAGCAAGTATATTATGAAGAGTGAATCTGCATGAGTGGTTGAGATTACAGCTGCTGAAAATGTATTAATTTGCATTGCCTCTAACAACCTCTATATTTTGACGATTATTCATAGAGGTCACTATGCCATAGTCAAAGTGTGGAGGTGCAATTTATAACAAAAATATATAATCTTCATAAATATCTGACTGCCGATACACCCTTAAAGTTAAAGTGACCTGATTCAAAATACCTGTAATTGCTGAATTTGCTTCAAACTGACCTTTAAAACCCTACTTTAAAATCCTGTGGCATTAAAGAGCCCAATTATGAGTAAGAAAGGGACAGCCTCTACATCGGCCCCTTATGTACTCAGTCAACACTACACTTTTTTGAAGATTTGTCGCTCATTACCCACAAATTGCATTTTTTGAGTTAGGTCACCTTCATTAAAAGGTTTCGATAATATGTAGCGTCATTAATACTTACCTCAGTCACAATAAAAACCTATTAATACCCGTAGTTAAGGTACCCAAAATATTTTATTATCGTCAGTCAGATATTATTGTTGAATATTCGTACACAATATAACTAAAAACTCATAGGATAAATTGGTAGTTTTGTTTATTTTTAAAATAATTTGTTAGTTCATACTAGAAGATGAAATTGTCAGATAACAAACATTTTAGTCAATTTTATTTTTTGTAGTTCTGATTTTTATTTTTATTTGTAGTTTGATGATAGCGTTTTAGAACAAATAAGTTCTAAAATAATATTTAATTTTGTATCTTTATAAGATTTTAATTAAATAAATGAAAATATAAATAGTAATTTTTATTTATTTTTTTACTGTTAGGAGATAAGTAGGTATATTTATTCGTAACGAGAGCTTCAGGATATTAGCTTTTTCGATATTGTGGCGATATTTATTTGAGTAATAAGGGCTTTGAACTCATTTGGCCTAGTCATCTATCGCCATTTTGATTTTTCTTCAAAGTTGCGGCGCACAATGATGCTGCCATTGTATGGGCAGTGGGGTCTCCTCTCAAACAAAGAAATTGTCCCGACGTACTGTACTGATTATACTGATTATTTTTTGTACATCGATCGCCTTCGGTTCTCTTCCACGGATATTGATGGTGATCTATGGTGAAATATATATCGCCGTGGAACGTAACCGAACGCGATCGATTTAAAAAAAATACTTAATCAGTATAATCAGATGGAAAACGCTAGTTAAGTCGGCACGGTTTCTTTGTATGGGATGAGGCATCTGTATGCTAATATTATATTATCTGGGGATTGGGTAAAAAAATGTTCTAAAATAGTACTTTAATATCGTGTTGCCGATACATATTTCAACTATGCGTCCAAATATCTCGGCAACGAGAGTCTTCAAGCGTCTATATCTTGGGTCATTTTGATTTGTTGAAGTTGCCTACACTAATTTATACTAATTGTATTGTGTGCCGCAACTTTCAGCATGACTAGGCCAGCTTCCATAAACAAAACTTCAAACACTTTTATTGGCTATATACAAAACAAAAAATTGCGCTTATTTGTGCACCATCTTGGGCCAAATCAAGATGCAAAACACAACTATGAAAGCACATCAAATACGACCCACTTTTAAATTAAGATTGCCATCAGTACCATCACATATTGTGCTCTTCGCACAAAATACGTAGTGCCTTCATAGATGTGCCCAAAGTTTCATACTTTAAGGCCCGCATGCATCACAAATCACTAAATTGCGTTTAGTGCAAACTTATTTAAAACATCTCTCTATCTCTGTCATCTTCAAATGATTGACAGAAATAGAACGATTACTTGAAGACAATTAATTCTAAACGTTTTTAATTTATTTGTGGTGCTTAGGTGACTTTTACAAGTACATTAAATAAAACTATTTATTATACAACAAACAGGCTGAAATTGAGAGGATATTCGAGCTGGCTCGGACCCTGCAACTGGTGGTGCTTGACTGCGACACCATCAACCACCCCTCGCAACTGGCGAAAACCTCACTGGCGCCAACCATCGTGTACCTGAAGATCTCCAGTCCCAAGGTGGTATTAAAAGAACCTTTCTAACATTTATAACAGTCCAGAATAAAACTATGGCTCCTTTAAAAGGCCCGAAAAGTATACTATACCTAGGTTGATAAGGAAGCAGATGAGGTGGTGATCGCTGTATGATTAAACATTCATGTAAAATCCTTTAGTCATCCTTGATGATGCTTAGACATAGAGGTCGGCAGCAAAGTCAGAGCGAAGAAGTCTGCAATATTAAATGAAACTGCAAGTCTGACTTTTCGGCTCACTGCACTTTCCGGCACTGAATTTGTTGCCCCGGTTTTGCCCAAATATAAATGGGCAAAAACTTAAGTACCTAGTTAAAATCTTCCTTTTAGAGGACAGTGAAAACTCAAAATAAAACTTACTAAGATTTAGAGTGCATATTATTATCATAACAGCTTTTATAATTATGATTTATACCTGGACCCAAACAGTAGTAAGTCAGAAGTTTTTTGTAAAAGAATCGCTGTTGTATCTACAATTAGATTTGATGTTTTGAATGTTAGCTAGATACATGTTGTAGATCTATCCACTTCCTCTTCTGCCTGGTGTTAGTTGTCCCTACGCTTCCTCTAAGGCCTGTCTACAACATTCGTTGTTTTTTTCTCGTAGGTTCTGCAGCGGCTGATCAAGTCTCGCGGGAAGGGCCAGACCAAGAACCTGTCAGTACAGATGGTAGCTGCTGAGAAGCTGTCCCAGTGTCCCACAGATATGTTCGATGTCATTCTCGATGAGAACCAGCTGGAGGACGCTTGTGAACATATTGCTGAATATTTAGAGGTCAGTTTATACTGTATTCAAATCGTGACTAAACAGGTGCAGTTTGTTGCTTTACCAAAGCAGGACCTGTAAACCTTGTTCATGAAAATCTTAAGTTATCAACATTTTGACAAAACACGGATGGCCGATGCGGCCAAAAAGTTCTGGAGTGGCGTCCCACTAAGCGGAAGGTATTGGGTCAAGCAAGTTTAAGCATTGGAAGGACTCCCATAAGGTGGACCTAGTGAAGGCAGAGAATATTTCACTGGATTCGAGACGCACAGGATCGATCGATGTGGCGATACTTGGGGAAGGCCTATGTCCAGCAGTTGACGTATTTCAGCTGAAATTATGATGAAGATAAATGATAACTCCAGAATATCTGAACCGTGATCCTGTATGTTGCAGGCGTACTGGCGCGCGACGCACCCGCCCGTGCCGGAGGACGCGGCACCAACCAGACCCATGGCACGCACGCATAACGCGCACGCGCAGCCTGGTAAGGACAGCACATACGTACATGATGACATGACACATAACACCACACTACCAACGGCTAACAATACTACATTACATTGATGTTCTAACATGACGTCTACCACAGAGTAAAACTATAGCCTGCTGAAGGTTTTACCACACCGTCTCTACCAACGTCAGGGCAACTTAATTAATATTATCTAGTTCCTTTGCTGCTTTTTTCAGAAGACCAATAGTTTGTAAAGGAGTTGGCTACGGCATTTTTTGACCGATGTAGTCCTGTTTGATAGGCGATGCGGGCGCCTGTGTTTGAATAATTTGATGAGATGAATTGTTGAGCCTGTTTGGAAAAAAACCCTTAGTCATCACACACACCTCACTACGACAATTAGGTACATTCCTTATTCCCATATCCCTTGGATAATGCAAGTCAGATTTAATACTCAAGGATTATGCCGAAACGAAAACTACAATTTCAGTTTGTGTGTCTCGATAGTAAAGCAATAAGTCCTAAACGCCAGAGGCTCGTCAGATACACGATGCAGCTGGCATTATAGCTTTAGTTTTAATTATTCGATGTTATAACAGTATTAACTTTGCTTAAATATAGGTACATTTTAAACAACAGACACTACACTTTAAGACTAATTCACGATTATGCTGTTATCTAAAAAAACAGACACTACACTTTAAGACTAATTCACGATTATGCTGTTATCTAAAAAAATCTGGCAGGCAGGCACTGAATTCACAGTGTGTTTTGTACATTGGTCTGCAGGAAGAAACATCGAACTGCATAACATACACTGTTTTCTATCTACTGTACCAAGTCTTCTCTTTTTTATACCTAGCTCAGATACACATCGATCTGTAATAAATACTACTTACTGTAAAACTTCTTTATAATGATTGTATATGTAACCGTGTACTGCGATATTTTGAACCCCCTGCTAACACTGGAGGGCATCGCGAGAGATCCGACTCGTATAGCTACGAGAGGGAAAGAGGTAACTAACAATAACATTTACTACGCATATTAGACAGGAACAAGATGTAACCAATAGTTAAAAAGAAAAAGAGGAATTCAATCTTATTGGCATAGCTTCCCGTCGTCATTTAATAACAACAGAACTTCATCGTGGTTCGCAAGTCGCAACTTGCAGAAAAATCGAAATGGCGATGGGATGGTTATCGCCGCAACTTGTAGAAATATCTAAATAGAGATAAGATGGGAAAATCATTCTTTTTCTACGAATTAAATTTTATAACATTTATTCAACATCTTTTCATGTTGAAGTAAAAAATGTTGTTTAGAATTTTTTGAATATTATATTATTTATTTTTTCATAATCATTACATACTTTCATTCTCAATCTATTTTCAATGTCTACTAATATCTTAGGTACAGTCACGGACTTCCCACTCTCAACAAAGCTACTTACTTTTGTTTTTTTTTGGGAGTTGAGTCAGTTTTAAATATTTTTCACCTTAGAAAAAGCTCACTCGTATAATGTCCGTTACAGTACCGCATAGTACTTATAACGAAGTTGGCATACAAGCGCTGCGTTCCGCGGATACATTGTGGTAGTATTTTGAAACAGTATCACTACGACAAGCGGTGGTGTGTCAACAACGTAAGACATAGATGTTGTAAGTAGTGGATGTTGTCCCTCCCCGTCAGAGGACGCCTCTCGACTGACCTTCCCGTTCATTTCAGTACAAGCGTCGGGGCAGGCCCACTAACATCCGAGCCGAAGACATATTTCCAGGTGTTTATTGTCAGACGCACCGGCCCCCGTCCAGGTTGCAAACAATTTCTAGCGGCCCCCACCCTTCTAACTGCTTGATCGCTTCAGGGTGACGCTTCACTAATCCCTCAGAATCCAGCAGCTGGATAAAGCTGCTGGATTCCGCCTGCTAACAAGTAACAGCAGTTCAGAATGACGCTAACTGTTATGCGTTTTAATAAGTTTTGGGTCTTGGGGCGATGACGTTTTTGTAGGAGTTTACTGAGGAAATTTCTGGACGTTGGTTTTCAAGAATGTCAGAGATCTTCGTCTTGAGCTTCAGAAACAGTGTAAATACTTCTAGTTAAAAAAACAAATGGGTCGTATTAAATTAGCTGCTTCCGATACACAATCATTGGACTTGAGCAGATCCTCCTGTGCAGATCCTTGTGTGTCCCTGGTTATATGGCCATCTCATATACCTTGTGCCCTATCATTGCAACCCGTTTCCCCGTAACAAGTCATTTCGATCGTCCAGTCAAGCACGAAGCAGTTCCATCAAGCAGGACACTTTCTTGAGCAGAAAGCCTTTGTCAGGCTGATAGTCTGCAGCATCTCAAGTGCACTGTTCCGCAGCGTTGCCAGTGCCGGCAGCCGCGGTGGTCGTGATCCCCGTGCCCGGCAAAGTGTACACTCCCGGCGGCACCAGCATGTAGCGTGTTGAGTCCGCGCAGCCGTAAGTGTGGGTGCCCCTTCCCGCCTCGCCCCGGAGACGGTCCCATTCCTCTTGCCCCGTGTGATGTGTGTGCTCTTGGTCCCCGAAACCCTGGTCGATGCAAAGGCTGGATGGATTTCCAGGGCCGAGATCGTCTCGACTATTTTTGAGTTTGTTGTGTTCGAGTGCGTGTTGATTTTCATCGGTTTTATTTTATTTTAATTTTATGCCACACTATTCTCGCAAAATCCTTAGACGAGTGTATTGTACTTGGCAGGCGGCAGGTCCCGCGCGGCGCGGCCGGAGCGGCTAGAGGAGGAGTACTACCCGCGCGGCGGCGAGCGGTACGAACGCGGCTACCCGCGCGAGTACCACGACTACGGGCCTGAGTACACGCGGGAGCGCGCGCATGCAGCACACGCGCCGCCGACGCACGACGCGTACGGACACGACTACACGCGCGACGCCTACGCGCGCGACGAGTACGGGCGTGAGTACGCGCGCGACGAGCGGGAGCGGCGCCGCGACCGCGAGCCGCCCGACGACTACGGGCCGTCGCGCCGCGCGCTGAACGCTGTCTAACCGCACCGCACCGCGCTTGTCGAGCCGCGTGCCGCGCGGTGCGGCAGGCTGCACCGCTGCAGTCAGCCGCACCGCGCCGCACGCGTGCCGCGTTTTGCTGCGCCGCCGCTGCTCGCGGCGATTGTATAAATTTTACATACTGAACGAAGGAGGAGCTAAGTTTAGTACCGTTAGATATTATCCGTTTCCCATTTTTTGAACATACTCTGTAATTATATTGCATCGTCTGTACTTCATTGTTGCAATCATTTGTAAATAAAATACTTTATATCGATTACCGAAGTTTTAATAGTATTTCTAATGGTTGACAGACATAAAAACAATGTACAGTGCGTGCCACGAAAGGTGAGACTAAACCGCGCTCTGTCCGTCGCCGGATGACGCCTGGTTCCCTCCCGCTCCCAGACCTCATACCGCTAGAGACCTACAAATCGTCTATTGCGCAAGTCAATCCACGTGGTATGTCAAGTCTCATTGTTCGTGGCACGCACTGTACTGTACTTATCATACTAATATTATAAATGTGAATGTTTGGATGAGTGGATGTGTGTGTGGATGATTGGGCTTCGACCGCAGAAACGATTACAATCTCCGATGTTGGCATTCGCAACCCTGGGATTCCTTGCGTTGAGAAAAAGTATAAACACTCACCTGGATAGGCAGGCACTCGGGACATCGAAGTCGGCCGGCGTTGCGGATATTCAATATGCACTACAAGTTCACGTTTTTGCTTGATTTCACTTCACAAGGAGGGTTACGAGAACCAATCAGTTAATCAATTTCTAGCGAAGCCTTTTGGGTATTTATTAACCCTTTTTTTAAACGGACACAGCGCGGGAGCAGTTATCTGCCCATCGCCATTTTTTTTCATGTCTTCTTTCGCACTCTCACCGCAGTCAGGCGCTAGCGTGGCGCCAGCTGAATGACGCCAATTTTAAATTAGGAAGGGAAACAGATCGGACAGGATATTTAGAACGATAGGCTTAAAGTTTTGTCCATTTCCCCCCACTCGAAATCGACCAGGATTTCGCAAGTTAAAGGACTGCCAGAGTACAACTAGCAGTGCTCGAGAAATATAAAATTAAACTTAATAAGCATAATTACCTAAGGGTCTAAACTATTTTAATTGAACAATACTGATCAATACACAATATTGTTCGAGATATAAGTTAAGATAATAGTTAATTAATCGGTAGCGGACAGACCTTAACTACTGGTCTGCGCATAGTTTTACCGTTTGCAGTTCGGAGAGTCACAACCCTGACTATGTTATCTGATCTCGGATGGATCTGTTCTATGCGAGCTAATTTCCATAGTAAAGGTGGAAGATTAGGCTCGTTAACAAGGACTAAGTCGTTTAATTTAAGGTTAGGTGTATTTTTGAACCATTTAGTTTTTTTTTGAAGCGTATGCAAATAATCACGTTGCCAAGCAAGCCAAAAACTTTGAGTTATTATCTTAAGCATTTGCCAACGAGAACGTGGACATAAGCATTCACTAACAGGTTCTTCAGGTAGTGAAACTAAAGGACCTCCTGACAGGAAGTGTCCTGGAGTCAAAACATTCGATTCTTGCGGGTCTGGAGACAAAGTACAAAGCGGGCATGATTTTAACACAGCTTCCACTTTAGCGAGAATCGTAATAAACTCTTCCAGAGTTAAAACTTGAGCACCAACTGCACGCTTAAGGTGATATTTTGTATACTTTATGCCACTTTCAAATATGCCACCGAAATGTGGTGCACCTGGAGGGTTAAACTTCCATTTTATTTGACGAATAGCCAAACCATCTGATATTTCAGCTTGATGTTTGCGAAGCTCGCCGGTTATTTCGTTAAGATATTGGTTTGCACCTACAAAGTTGGTGCCACAATCTGTAATGATTGTATCACACATTCCGCGACGGGAAACGAATCTATCCAGAATCGCGAGGAATGCCTCTGAACTCAACTCAGTGACGGCCTCCAAATGGACGGCTTTCGAACTCAAGCACACAAAAATAGATATGTATGCTTTATAGGTTTTAGCTCCACGTTGACGACTTTCCTTTATAATAAATGGGCCACCGAAGTCAATTCCTGTGGTTTGGAAGCATCGAGAGGGCAGAAGACGAGCGGCAGGGAGCTTGCCCATCATGGGTTGACTGGACACTGGTTTTACTTTAAAGCAACGCACACACTTTGAAACTGCGGTACGAATAAGTAGTCTCAACCCAATTATCCAGAACCTTCCTTGAATTAGGGACTGCAAAGTCCGAGGGCCGCAATGCAGATATTTTAAATGGTAATGTTCGACAATCAGCCTCGACAAAGGACTCAATTTTGGTAAGAGAAGAGGATGTAACGCAGATGGCGATAGATTAGCCTCATCGATGCGTCCCCCCACTCGTAATAAACCATCTTCATCCAAGAAAGGAGACAGTTTTTGAATCGACTTGTCGCATTGTTCATATTTTTTCACTTGACTGACGTGAGACGACATATAATGGTCTTGAGTAAACTTGACTAGCATATTCATTGATTTATCGAGTTCCGAACTGCTAAGGGCGAAGAAATTTCTATTTGAAGAAGCAACCTTTGCATTTGATATGAAACGGGAACACCATGCCAAAGTTCGTTGAATCTTTGTCAGAGAAGAAAGCTTAGAAGTTAACGTCAGAAGCGAGTTATCAGATTCCGTAGCGTGTAGGCTGCTTGGAACTGCTGTTTTTAATTCCGGCAGTTCTGCATTTACGAGCAACGTACGTTTGCAAGGCCATTTATTAGGCGACATTTGCAACCAAGAAGGCCCACTTCACCAGAGTGGGTGATCAATTAATTCTGAACAGAGAACACCGCGACTACAACAGTTGGCCGGGTTATCCTCAGTGGACACGTGAAACCAAAATTCGGGACCAATTAAATCGGTTGCTTGCACGACTCGATTTGCTACATACATTTTTAGCAAATGAGGTGCCGTGTTGAGCCACGAAAGGGTGGTGGTACTGTCCGAGTAGGCTTTCATAGAATTTATGTAAATTTTCTCTTTAAGTAAGTTGTGCATGTGTGACATAACTTGTGCTAGAAGCACAGCTGCGCTTAACTCAAGCCTATTTATCGTTGTCGGTTAGCCACTCGAGATTTACCTATTAAAAGGTTAGTGACCGTGGTAACTTCATCCACAACAACACAAAGATAGACACAACAGCCATACCCTTTGAGTGAACCATCACAAAACCCTACCAAATGCACTTCGGCAGGACTAGATAGGAGAGGCATAATCAGTCTCGGTAGTGAAATATTCTGTAAATCAGATAAGTTAGCTGCTATTAAATGCCACACCTTAGCTAGATGTGGTGGGATAGCTTCGTCCCAACCTAAATTTAAGCGTCATATATCTTGTAAAAGCGACTTTGCAGAAAACACCACCGGGCTGATCCAACCAAATGGGTCGAATATGCGGGCCACTATAGAGAGGATAGATCTCTTAGTAAATTTAACGTCAAACGAGTCTGAAAACTTGTAGGAGAAATTGTCGTACGATGGATTCCACCGTATACCTAATATCTTGACAAACTCACTTCCAGCATCGTCGAAGGATTTGGAAGTCTGAAGATGGTCAGGTGGAACATCAGACAAAAGACTTGGAGTATTCGTACTCCACTTACGAAGTTCGAAATGACCCTTTGACAATAACGAGGTAACATCCTCTTTTAATTGTTTCGCTTCATCAAGAGATGAGCATCCCGTAGTGATGTCGTCCATGAATGTATCTTCACAAAGAACTTGAGCGGCGCGGCTTGAGTATTCAGAACCGTGATCCTCAGCAAGTTGACGCAGAGTGCGAATAGCTAAGTATGGGGAGCTGCTGAACTCCATAAGTCACGGTATTAAGCTCATACTCATTCAAAGCCTCATTGGGCTAGTCACGCCACAAAACGTGTTTATAACACCTGTCCTCAGGACGTATCAATATCTGGCGGTACATTTTACAAATGTCCGCAGTGAAGACAATGTTAATGAAGTCGGAATTTCGTACTAAATCGACGATGTCAATTTGAAGTTTCGGTCCAACATGACTACATCATTCAGAGAAAGATTATTTGTAGTCCGACTGCTAGCGTCGAAGACTACCCGGAGTCGTGTCGTAGAGCTATCTGGACGCACGACGCAATGATGTGGTATTATATAGCGATCAGTAGTCGAAGAATCTGCAGGCTGCATATGTCCTAAATCAATAAATAATCAGCTTTCAGTTCGGTCTGATTAGTAAGACGCCTTTCTAAGCTGAGAAAGCGATTAATAGACTGGCGAGACGAATCGCCTAAAGAAGACGCATCCTTCTTTAGCATTATAGGTACCACGTAACGACCTTCACGTGTACGGTAGGTATCCTGTTTATACATTTGTTCACTGAGATCATCTTCAGGACCGGAAATTTTACATTTCGGCGGTTCTTCGGAATCCCAGAACCGTTGAACGATATCTTCGAGCGTGCAAGAGGACGCGAGGAGTGACGTAACGGATTCACTGTGAATATTGTTAGGTGGTGTGTTATTAAAATATTGACCACTTATCACCCAGCCGAATACACTAGACAAGGCGCAAGGTAATCCGGAACCGGGAGTGAAACGTGAGCCAGTGTATATTTGATCAAAACACTCCACACCTAACAGTAGATCGATCGGACCGGGTCTATCCAAGTCGCGGTGGGTGAGATCAAGATGTTTGAAATGCTCCTTGACGTGCAACGGTACGATATTTAGAAGGATAGGCTTAATGTTTATCCAGTGGATGTAAATTTGTCACTCAATCACGCCAGAACGGCTGAACAGATCTGGATAAAATTTTGCACAGAGATAGATTATAGTCTGGAATAGCCCTTAGGCTACTTTTCATCCCGGTATAATGTTCCCTTAGGATAAGAAAACAATTTTGACGCGGGCGAAGCCGCTGGCAGAATTTAGTTCCCAATAAAATGAAAAAATAACTGACAAAGCCCGTCACCGCTAGTTCCCTTGTCAGAACAATATATTGGATACGTGTGTTTTAACCGACTTTATACTGATAGTGCAATATATTCACAATTTACTATCACTAATTTTCTCTTTCGGGTCTTTCTCTTCCGTATTTATTTTATTACCTACTCTTTAGCCTTTCTGTTATGTCAAAATTCAGCGCCATCTGTGTCTTATTTGACCCCCGAAGGTGCATAGTTAATACAGCGCCATCTGTCTCATTGTTTTCAATTAGTATGATATGACTGTGTGTTTAGAAGAAACTAAGAGCACCGCTGTCTATTAAATTTCCACGTGGTTCTTTTAACTCCTTGTTCGTGTTCTGGTAATTTGTAACAAAAAAAATTGTAGTTCGCTGCATTGAAGAGTTAGGTTAAGGGAAACGCTGATGATGAAGCTTGGATATGTCAACGCCTGACAAAATAAATTGTGCAATATATTGCTTTTTTATAAATTGCTGTTCTAAAGCTAAAGGCGTAACCGACGCACCCCGACCGGTGTGTGTGACTTTTACGTAAAGCCTAGGCTTGTGTAGTACATGTACTATGTACTATTAGGAAGCAATTCCTTTTGGTGAACAAGAACGAACTATTCTGTTTCGGTCATTTAAATCGTTCATCTAGTACAGTGAGCTAAGCGACATCGGATCGGTCGAGTGCTGAATCAGAACGAAATAGTACGGTACGAACTACGAGTGTCTGAGCCTGAGCGAGTGAACGAGTTGAGAGATTTGAGAAGCGTGCGCGTGAGCCTGATGACTGATGAACGATGTACTAGTTTGCTCTGCCTTCGTACGATCACGATAACCGATGTGGCGCTCAAGAAGTGAAGTAAATTGCTGTTCTAACGTAGTTCATTTCAACGATTGTACTAGTTCAGAGCGTTCCATTCAGTGTCCGAGTAAGAACAAGCCTAAAAGCCTCCCGGCTTCGATGCCGCAGATTATTTTCTGTAAGTCCATGCAGACAAATTTACGAGCTTATGCTAGCATAATGGCAGATTAAAATCACCAACACCAAAAGCAGTTCCATGAGTAAACTTAGTATGCGTACCTTTAATTAAAGGGAGTCGGCTATTTAAATCAAGATATGGGATTTACTAAATATACAAAGAAAACTTCAGATATCAAACCATATCGCATTTTATTACAGATGTGTTTGAAGTAAATTCGATGACGTTCAACATGCCAAGATGGCGCCCGCCAAGGTTGCCATATTTAATAAATTAAACATTAAATCGCGTAACAGTTGTTAAATAAATCTAATTCTTCATAATATTATCGCTCGCGTGCCTCTTTGGTGTCTACTAGCTAAATAATACAATAATTATATACATTCTCATAGAATTACATTTTAATAGTTGCAACATTTTTGTGGAGATTAATACAAGAAAAAAGACCTTCACCTTCCAAAATATTGCCAAAGAAAAATCCTGATTCCTTACAAAATATCCCGAATTAAAGTTATGTGCAGATACATTTATTTGTGACAATACATTGGAAGGAGATTTACTACAGGATAAATTCGTCTACAGCTATTACAAATAGCAATCTAGCATCTTGTTTATAAATAGCTTCGACATTATTACATTAGGCTATGTACCATTTACTTTCAGTAGTGCCTTACGTAATACAATGGCAAAAGCTATGACAATCTTAGATACTATCAATTCACTTCGTGACTTTGACTCACTAGCAATTTTTTCAAACCAAAATGGCTCTTACATATATCAGGCTGTCTTGTTCAATAAATCATGAATTCTGAATACGTTCTGGGCCTTTCTGTGACTTACAATTATCTTTAACTGCCTCTGTTTGTTAATTACAAGCATTATTGCAACAACTCTTTGGTTTCACACTTACTCAGAACCCTAGCCGAACGAAACCACTTCGCGGCGATTCGTACAAAAATATGAATCGTTATTCAACATTTTGATGATCCTTGAAGGTATTTTCACTACATAAATTAAAAAAGAACCAAACCAAAGAACAATGATTCACTCCGTTTCATCAGACCGGGCCCAAAGCTTACACCAAACGCTAAGCTTACACTTTACACAAACTGAACCGTATTTACACTTCACAAGAGTCGCTTTCTCACTGTTCCATCGAGGTGCTTACGGCCTTTGGCGCGGCACCGTAATCGTCTGAACCTGGCTAAGTACACGGCTAGTCAGATGTACAGATAATCATTCTTAGTTTCCCTACAGTAGCTGATGCTGGGGAACTTGTAGACGGGGCTGTATCTTCTCTTCTCGCCTTCAGCTTCGAGGGAGAGAGCTGATAGTGCTCTGGAAGGTTCCTCGTCTTCGGAGACAGGCTCCTCGGAGGGAGGCAGGCTGCGTGGCGGAAGCGGCGGAGCCCTGGGGTTCCTGCGCACTCTGAAGTGGCAGTCGCTCTCCTCGGGCCAGGCGCGCTGCACCATTAGGGGAAGGTCGTCAGGGTGTAATTTTCGCTCGTACTCCTGCGAGGGACTGACCTGAAATTGAGAAATTAAGGTTATTAAATATTATTGAAGCTTTTAATAAACGTGAAATATGGGTCCGTAAACACCAAAATCGAATAGAGCAGTGACATTTTGGACGTATTTTGGAACTACAAGATGTTTAAACATCGATTTTTTGGGGATCGAATCGAGTTGATATTGCATTTACTGTTCGTGCTTCGGGTGCAGGAGGACTTCAAAATCGAAAATTTTAAAATAAATGTTGCTATGCGATTTAGATTCAGATCTAGTTAGTTTAAAGCTACTAGGATTATACGCACCTCATAGAGCGAGAACCTCTCGACACCCTCGTTGGAGTCATAGCAATGCAGCAAGATGGCAAGCACCTCGTCAGCCGTGGTCCTCTCGCTCGTCAGCAGGCACTTGTACTGCGACGAGGACATCAGGGCTGAGTCATAGATCTTGATCAGACCGCCTGGCCGCATCTGCAGGGAGAACCTAGAAATTGGGTAGGTTTCGTTAGAATATGGATAATTTTGTAGTTATGTTAACTCATAGGTACCTATACTAGCGCTAGTAACGGTATAATAAAAGTAGGTGTCAAAGTTTACAGAGATTTACATTATGTAGTCTTAGACGCGCGACACTGGTTCAATGTGGGTTTGGTAGAAGTTAGACCATAGTGTCGTTCGTTGTACAGCCGGTATACCACGGGTGGGTGACGGGTTTTTTCTAAGATGAAAATTATAAAAACCATGTACACTTGTACAGCCTCACAAACATGATCAATATGATCATCTATAGCTGGTTAAGAATTCTAGTCTGAAAATCATACACGAAAACCGTTGTTTCAAATGGTAAACGTAATTGCAACTTCAAAAAACTATTGCTCAAATCCGACGAATTTTACTCAATTTACTTTAATAACTAAAATTCTCAGCGGTACCCATTCAATTCATAAAGTTTGTGTGTAGAGCCTTGCCTGAATAGATCATTCTCACGGCTTGTCTTAGCTAACGAGCAATACACATTTTTTCTCAGTCTTGAAGGTCGTTCTAACGCAAAAGATAACTTTAATATGCTAATTATTTTAGGTAATAATTTTAATGAAATATTAAAATGCTTAAGCTTTGCTAATGGGCTAATGGCTAGATTTGAATTGTAGGCAAACGAATATTTGTAAGATGATTTAAAAAAAAATAACATACATAAAATAAACACGTATTGTTTATTTTGAAGGGGAAACCCTATTTATTAATAACACTTTCTATATGAGCTCGTAAACTATATCCAAAACGCCTCATAAACCCAGTAATACATAGAAAACATACTTTAACAATAATAACGACCCATTCAATACTAAAGTTAATCCCTTTACCGATCTACTTGAAACTGTCAACACACAGTAACACGATACATACGGTCAGGTCAATAAAGACTAAGAGGACTCTTTTAAAAGTTTTTATAATTTTTATTGCCGGCATGTTTACCGTACCAGAATAGCTCGTGCCGGAAGAAGGGACAAAAGTGGATCTTTTTCGGTATACCGGTCGGTGGTCCCGACGCGAGTATTGAAGGGTTTTCGTTGACCGATGGCGAGTTAAAAATAAAGTTCCAGTGAAAGGGTTTCGCTGATTTTGTTGTTGGAAAACAAAGTGTGATTCAAAAATGACACAACTGTGCTGTTATAAATGTTTGTGTTGTGGTTATATAAGTATTGTGTCATTTTTTGTGTGGAAGTGGAAAAGGAAAATGATAACAAATTCACTTACTAGTTAGAAATGAAAATAGGCTATTGAAACTGCCATGTTGTATACCGATGATGACAACTATAAATCCTAATAATCATCCAGTCAGTGACAATCATGTATTGGAACACTTTAAACATCAATCAATGTTTTTCATCATGGACAGAAACCCTAAGTTATGTATCATTAATGTACTCGAACATCAATCTTCTTAAGCAAATAAAAATAAAGTAAAAACTCGACTGTAGACAAGGTCGACAACGGGTCTGCAGCTACCAGTTATAAAATCTAAACTTGTCTTCTAAACTAACTCTATGTAGGCAATACTTTTCTGATTATGAAAATTATTTTATTGACGGAAAATTATCGCTGTGTGCCTAGCATTTCTCATTTTGGAAAAAAGCACGATGCCTGTAAAATATGTCACGGGAGAAAACCCAACTCAAATCAATACTCACTTAGAATAACCCTTTGGATGGCACGCCTGCAGCGCAGCAGGCCTGGCATCATCATCCAGCACCAGCGTGGTCCTCAGCCCCGCAGTCCTCACTCGGACCTCCATGCTCAGGTAGAACAGCCTCGGGTCTCGGTGGCGCATGCGGAACTTGCCCAGGAGTGTCGAGACCACCTCCTGCGCACGAGTGCCCCAGGTCACGGAGAGGGTTTTGTACTCGATGTCCGGCCGGAGCCGACGGGCGTATACTTTTATTGTCGTCTGTGGACAAAGGAATGGATTTATTAGTTAAATCGATACTTCTAAAGTAACTTATTAGCTTATTATGTTTGTTTGTAACAAGTAATCTCTGGAAGTGCTGATCCCAGCTCCTTTTCACTGCGAAAGCTACACTACTTTTGTTTTAAACCGAAAAATATGCACGACTCTTACGTATTGGATATTTATAGGCCACGAAATTTCAAAAAGCCTGTGTAGCACTGCTGAGGTATTTGAAATTATTCAAATTGAATGTATTTGCACACAATGTCAAATTACGGTTTCGTATTGTCAAACCGGAAGATATCCACTCTTGAATGGCCTCCCTCATGAACGCTACATATATGTAAAACAGATGGATATCGTTATGGTAGGGTGGTTATTACAATATCCTTGATTTTATTAGGTTACCTAGGGTATGTGAAGGACGTAGAATTATGAATTCTACTTTACCATCTTTGTAGTGGGCTAACCAGAAAGTTAGAAGAATCAAATATTCTAAATCTCACTTCTCATCTCACTAGTATTATAAAGGCGAAAGTTTGTGAGTGTGTGTGTCTGTGTTTGTATGTTTGTTATATCTTCACGCTCAAACGGCTGGACGGATCTGGATGAAATTTAGCACACATAGATTATAGTATAGAAGAGCACATAGGATACTTTTTTATCTCGGGAATATGTTCCGTTGGGATAATTTTCGACATTCACGCGGAGGAAGTCGCAGTAAAAGTATTATGTAATTAAGTATACTTAATTATATAATACTTTTTTTTACTGGAATAAAAGGTTAACATTTTTGCCAACGTCGGTTTAGATACCTAATTGTTTTCAGCACAAATCCTGGCTGATAAAGTTCAAATTTTAGGTCATACATGTAATTTTCAACTGTTATTGATAAGAAGGGCAAACATATCGTTAACTTCCGTTTTAGGGAGAAGTCTATGTGAATTTACAGCTAATATTATCTGAATGCAAACAGAAGATTAAATTATGTAAAAATATGAGATAATCGATGAGTTATTGAAGTAAATGTGTTTTAGGATTCAATAGTCAAGGTTTGTATCAAAAGTTTCAGGTAACACAATACAATGCCCGATGCACTATTCAAAGAAAAACAGGCGTCACTAAAACAATAAGCAATTTTGAATGGTGCTGAACTCTTAAACCCGGATAGAGTTGAAAGAACTCGTATTCAACAGCCAATCCTTTCGAAACTACACAAAACCGCTAAGCAAATCGCTGGCACAAAACAAGATAGTCAAGTACAGTAACTAACAACCAATAATGTTATTATTCTGTGTAACAGAATGCAAAGATTGCAGAATATCCAGTTCCCACGCGAGCTGTTCTCAGCACGCAGAAAACACAAAAAGTGATGAATAAAAGTCAATTTGAAATAAAATGGTAATGCAGAATTTTATGTTTTAAAGGACTCACGTGAATGTTATGAGGGTGGAGCGCAAGGCGCATGCGCGGAGCCGGGACGGGCGCTAGCGTGGCCATGACACACGTGCGTACGCGTCGACGCGCGGGCGACACTGCTGACGCTGAGTGAGCCCGAGAGCCTTGAGCAGAGCTCTCGGGCTCTCTACAGGGGGTTGGATTGCAAGCAGCTGTCGTTTACTTCCTCGTTTATTGATGGGAACAGGGGATCCGGGAATGCCGAGATTTGTACTGATTTAGGATGTTGGCAAGGTGCCGCAGTGTGTGTTAAGCAATCGAAGCTTTTGTTTAAACTTCCAGATAGTGCTCTAGGACCAAATATCTGACATGATCTGGGAAAAGTTGGTTTGATCCAGAAAATGACTTAACAGACCAATTACACTATATTAGAAAGACCAAGGAGTCAAGGATCTCGAAACTTCGGTTCAATGATTCATAAATGCACGGTGTCACCCACACACAAAAAATATCGGTAATGCTACTGAAACATTGACCACGATAATGTAATTTTATACATACGAGTAGCACTTGCCACAAGACCTAGCTTGGCGCCGGAAGCTCCCAGCCCCCACACAAAGGGTAAACAGACACCTGTCTTGTCACGGAAACCGACTCCCGATCGATTGTGCCGACAATTTCGAAATATCGTGTGAATGTTTCAACAATTTGCAAGTGGCCAGGTGGATCGAGCACCAAAAAACATGTTGAACGTGGGAATGTGGAGTGAAATGATTTAGGAGTCCCTGAAAGGAATGTTGTTGACAGTTTTTGTAGTTTGTTAACTTTTTTGCTGTTAGAGCCTAGGAACCAAGTATGTCATCAGTTGTGTGATTTATAGTAGTTTTCAATAATGAAAAGAGTTTTTGAGTTGCTCTTAGCAACAGTGGAAAGGAGACCTTGCAAATTGTTATTCATGAAACAAACATTCCTGCAAACAAATTCATTCCAATCGACCTGGAACCAAACGAAAATCCTACTCCCATTGTTCTAATATCACGTCCTAGGTTCTGCGTACCGACACAATTTACATACAATACCATTCAGCAGTCATATGAAATGAAGACGCAACATTCAGAAAGCCGAACGAATTATTCCAACCGGGAAGAAAGCACCGGTAAAAGTGGTCATCTTTCGTCCACAACCACTGAACTTGAACTGGTGACTGGCGAAGGAAACGCAAAAACAGCCACCGGACGGCCCAGGAATGCGGTACTCGCAGCTAAACCTGGCCAGCTTAAGTCTGCCCGCGGCTAACACCGAAACTAAGTACGCCTTTACAAATTGAACTACAACTAGCGCCAATGTAAGTGTCAAGTTAAGTTGGCGTGCGACAGGTTAGAAAATGCGGTGATAAAAAAAAAATATTGTGGATTAGATATCCTTGTCACAAGGCTATTGGTTATGGCCATTTGTTAGTGTATGCTTGGGTTTTAACGAGCGTGTCTCTACAACTTGTCTGACCCAATCTCCTGTTCCGCTCTGAACACAACAAGAACATGTCAAAACATCCGTTTATTTTTCTTTCTTCGGTTCTTATTATAAAACTAAGCAGCGGGCAATCGACTTCTGTGCATTTACAATACTCACGCTTAGCCGTTAGTACACCAACATCTAGACAGGACTTTAGCTCAGAACTTTTTGCAGCAACATGACAAAACACAAACCTGATTTTCACTATCCTTGTTTACGGCAGCAATAACTCTATTACTCTCGTAACAATCACCAAGTAGCTGGCCATTATAAAACAGTAAGTCCCAAAAGACCAATTACGGTCCTTTTCGTCAAATTGCTCGTAATGTGACCACATCGCCCGCAGCGTCAACCGCATGCCGTCCGACGCGTCATGACGCACACGTAACGAGGTACTACATTGTTATCGTAGTATATAAGTAAAAACATAGATGGCGTTGTGTGGCTATTGTTTGGGTTATAAAGTTTTGATGGATGAGTGCTTGTCTACTGACTACTATACTGACTGACACAAGTAAATTATACTGATGGGTACCGACGGTAAGTGGCCAGTGGTGTTTATCGAGTAGTAGGAGCTGTTCACTTTGGGAATTGTTTATCTATACTATAATATATAATCATACTTAATATTATAAAAGTGTATGTAAGTTTGTTTGTTACGCTTTCACGCAAAGACTACTGAACCGATCATCATGAAACTTTGTACATATATTCTTGGAGGTATTAGAAGTAACATAGGATATTTTTTAATAAAAAAATAAAAATTGCTTCACTGCGGGCGAAGCCGCGGGTAAAAGCTAGTATAATATGATAATATAAAGAGGAAAGATATTTTTATTTGTTGTTGTACACACAAACAAACAAACAAAGTTGTTGTAGTTGTACCGAATAGGCCGATTTAAAAAAATATTTTACCAACAGAAAGGTATATTATTCCTGAGTGACATAGGCTATTTTTTAATCCCGAAAACGAATCCTGCAGGGTGGTCCACGGGTGCGAAGCCGCGGGAAATAGTTAGTATATTCTAAAAAAATATTTATTTACCCTTGCCAGTTAAAAGTTGGAGCTTATTTTACGAATGGTATGATTTTGCATCGCTAACTAATACGAGTAAGTCGATGAGCTCGTGGCTAAATATTAATAGCCGCACGGGTCGATCATCAAGGTTAAGCAACGCTTGACGAGGTCGGTCCGTGGATGGGTGACCATTTCAACATACCGAGTTTCCTCCGTGCCTCGGAAACCACGTTAAGCCGTTGGTCCCGGCTGTCATTTGAAGATCTATGACAGTCGTTACGGGTAGTCAGAAGCTTGAGATCTGATACCAGTCTTGCCAAGGGGTATCGTGTTACCCAGTTACTGGGTTGTGGAGGTCAGATAGGCAGTCACTCTATATAAAACACTGGTACATAGCTGAATCCGGTGAGACTGGAAGTCGATCCCAATATAGTCGGGAAAAGGCTAGACAAATTGATTTTTGGTATCATTTTCCATCGCCAGCATAGTGAGTTTGTGATGGCTACGATGACGAAATAGAGAAGAGACGAATAAAAGAGAAATATTATGGTAGAAGAACCTGAAGTAAGAAAGAACATAACGAAGGAAGAGAAATTTGTAATGATCATAGCAGGTGGCGGTCTGATTTCTGCCTAATGGAAAAAGGGGGAAAAGAGAGTGAGTTTATGTTTGGAGGAAGAAGACATATTGCGTTGGCCCCAAATAAATTGGGACAAAGCAAGGAAGTGGCATCCGTCTTCATTTCTTCGTCACAATTGACAATTTTCGTTACAATGGTCATTAACTAGGAACTAAGTAGGTACAGCAGATCTCAGGTTCCCCATTGTGTGGGCACGTGCGTGTCCTCGATGGGTCATTACGAGCCAGTCGATAACCACCATAATGATGTCGGCCCGCGTCGCTAACGAAACAGTTTGTCCTGCCCACGCGTAGGTCTTATAAGCGGTTAACACCTGCAGTAGTAGGTGTGGTATTGTCACTGTAGTTGTTGGTCTATTGAAGGTAGGTGTTATTAATGTAATGCAAGCGTAAGCTCAATTGGCGATAAGTTGAATTAATGAGGTACGGAGCTACTCTATACATGAGCAGGTACTGGAGGTTATTTGCTTTCATAAATTGAATTTATATATTATAGTATTGAAGGATTAATGGGAAACAAACCAAAGATACTTAAGCTAAGAGACCATTGCAAAAAAAGGTCTTAGAGTCCATTGGGTCTTAAGTCATGGGGACTGCCCTGACAAAATAGAAAACTTTAAACGTCGCATTAGCGTGTCGCGCGAAAACACAAGTTATGCCCCTACCAAAAATCGCTCAACGCGGGTAAAAAAGTTTTCACTTCAAAAATCATTTGACAGACACGCCTACATCTCTGACTAACCTTTATGAGAATATACATAGTAATGTTGCTTGTGATTTTTATCCCGATTCAGTTACAGACGAATTCTTTAGTTTCTCCTCTCATCTGAAAACGAATCGACTTCTATTGAACCGAATCCAAAACTAATTGCAGCTAACACTAATCCGACGAAATATCTCAATACATTTCGTACTCGTACAACAATTCACATTGTTAATACCAACTAAGCTATCTGATGGTCCACTTTATCGTAACAGTAACGGTATAAAATGTATCCCTCTGGGCCACAATAAATCTAATTTAAACTAGACTGGCAACAAACTCCGAACAGGATAATACACTGATAGAAAAAATTTGGACTTGCGAACTTTTTTTTTACTTGCAATAAAACACAGTTTTGCTATTTGCTAATTAGTTTTGTCACAGTTTTGTATTAAGTATAGATAAAAAAGTTTTTTTATTAATTAAAGTTATCTAAAATTTTAGAAATCTTTTCCGAATAAGTTTTGTAACTTTAAATTACGATTAAGCAAACTTTAGTTACTAGAAATTCAGCTTTAGTAAAATAATACAAAACCAGAGAAAAAATTCAAAAAATTTAGCATCTTTTAGTTTAACTTTTTACTTTATACTTAATACAATACTCTTTGTTGTTGCTAGTAAGAAAAAAGTTCGCAAGTTCCAATATTTTTTTTCAGTGTACTTAATACCGTTAAGATTATTCGGTAGACGTAATCGACATACAACATCATTATAGTGCCGTAATGGCAGCTTTTTTTATCGGAATGCGATGAAGAGATGTCGGATTTAAATAAGGTGCTGGTTCAATACAAAGGCTTGGGTGTTAATTTGTTTTCGGACGATGAAGAAACATAATGAGTATTTTTTTTACTATTCTTCTTTTTACCCGACTGCCAAAGCAGGGTAATATGTTTATCAGTCTTTGTGTGTATGTTCTAGAGGGGCGTTCTAGAGACCAAACGCGTTGGCCGATTTTGATGATTTGTTTCGTCATAACCTTGCGCGTGAAAACAGAAAAATGTCGGATTTTGGGCGCCATATTGTGGGGGCCATTTTTCTCACAGTTTGGGAGCAAAAACCGTGATAAATGCGTGACTCAAGCCTATCACAGGGGCCGTTTTCGCCCGTCTGGTTTAATTCAGCCAGCTCGCGAATATGTATCCTCCGACTGCACAGCATGATTTTCTTCTTGTTTACGTTCGTTTTTTAAAAAGTTGGGTTTTTAATATTTTAACTGTTTTTTTTTTTTAATTTTGTTTTTGTTGTGTTATGCCTTTGGCGAATAAATGTTTTCTATTCTAAAATATATTGTGGTCATAAGTTTTTTTTTTGTTTATAAGACAGAATTCGTTTCATCGTCTGCCTTATAATTGACAAACATAGAAATCCACTGCGTGTCTTACACAGCTAACATTCAAGCTAACAATGCCCAGTAACTTGCTCGTGGAAATCGTGGAGGTCAGATAAGCAGTCGGAATAGGAACAAAAGCATCCAGAAGACTGTTAACCGACCTAAACATAGTAGTGGAAAGGCTGGGCAGAAGATGATGACCTTCAAGCTATCAATAAAATCCCATCGGAGTACAAGAGTAATAGTAAAGGAACAGAGATTATAGACTTGTGCACTATAATATTTCCTGCGCCCTTGGCTTTCGGTCGGCAGGATCATTGTAAAAATTCAACAGATTGGACAAACATCAAGGTCATTGACACCCATTAAGTACCCCAACTCACCCCATGAGCTGTGCTTACAATTGACTACTGCGGTAGCTTGGTGAGTAGTAACTGGTAAGTGAGCAAACATCCGCTGCGCAGGAGCATGCGGCGCCGAGCACGCGCCTCGGTTAACAGGGATAGAAGGACCGTTTTATACTGATCTTGGGTACTTTAGAAGAGTTATCTCGTTTTGAGAAAACAAAATAAGTAACATGATAATACCTATGTTTAATATTGAAGATCTCTGCGAGTAACTGTGGTTTGGGTGGTAACTATGTTTTGCAGTTTGTTTTTAGGACTTCTGAAGTTCTGATCCGATACTGAACATTTTCGCACATAGCTACACTATCGCTAGATGCCATAGACTACATTTTATCCTAGAGAAATGTGCGGGTACTGTGAAGCCTTTGAAATGAGTGTTGCCAACATGAGAGACCACGGAAGCGAACTAGCGGAAAACGCTCAGATATTAAAAGTCAAAGACATTCCAATATCTCATCAAAAATATTCGCAGTACAGTTTTTTATTAAAAGCTTTTACATTTAAAATACAAAATCAAAGAGCTACAGTTCTCGCTAATGTCATTTAGTAATTTCGTGAAGAAAATATGCGCGTTTAAATATTTCTGACAGCCTAATGTGGAAAATTGGGCAAAATGTTTTCCTGTCCATTACTCTGTCTGTGGGATCGTAAACTAGGCGGCAAGCGGACGGCGGACAGCGGAGAGCGGACGGCGGCGGCGGCTTAATTTCATTGAAAACATCACAGTAGCACGCGTTATAGAGTTGAATGTATAGGCCACGAAATCAGCGAGTTAATAATGATGCTGGAAAAATTATATTCAGAAGCTTTAGCACTGAACATGGTTCATCATCAACATCATATCAACCGAAAGACGTTCTGCTGGACATAGGCCCAAGCGTCGCTACATTGACCGGTCCCGTGCGTCTCGTCTCTAAACATGATTGATCCACGGCGATACTTAAAAGCTTAAAAAATCAGTGCTAGATAAAATTAACAATATGATAAATATAATTTGTTCTTATGCACAAAATTTACCAAGTGACTGCCTGTACCTAGTTAATTATATTTATTGCCAAAACTTAAATGCTACTGATTTTAAAACATTCCGTTGCGCTCTACGAACACAACCATACCATATCATTCAGAAACGAACATCTACACCGACTGACCAAACTATGATTATAAGTATAATAATACCACAACTGGAATGAAAAAATACTAGATAGAACTCCTCTTACCCACCGCTAACTTCGTGGCGCCTGCCACAGGACGCCGCTAAATTGGGCTGAATGAGGTGTGACGCTAACAGCAGGAAATTAGGAAATGGGAAGCACGCCCGATCGTGACGGTTTTTGTCCGGCCCGGTTATAGACCGGAGCGGCGCGTGTATCCGTCGAACCGGCTCTTACCTAATTATACTTGATTACAGCGATTTGTGGATTACCGGGGATGCGGGTGACTTGAGAGTGTATGGTTGAGTAAGTGGTTTTATGCTCGCCACATTATTTTTTTGTTTCTGTTTATTTTTGTTTTTTTAGGGCAACTTATTGGTGACGTAGCCAATTCAGAAATATCAGAAACGCATTCATTTCTTCCTTTATGTATTAACGTAAACGAAAAATGGAGTAGATATGTAAGATTTGCAGCAGTCAGTAGATCAATTCTGTAGTTTCTGTCTACCACCATGTGCAAAGTCTTAGGTAAGTTTATTAATGTAAGTGGCACATTTGACTGCGTTTAAGCATTCATAAGCAAGTGGGTACATTCATCCAATAGGCATGATTAAGTCACAATACGATTATAAGCCTCACAGTTGTGTAAATACTTCTAATGCATCAGATAAGTATTCATAACGCCAACATATTTCATCCCAGCGATACACAAACTTGATAGCAATCCTTTAACTCGTGAGATTGCTCTCGAAATCACAGATAGGGTGTGAATTCAACCGTTTAGCTCAAATAATGATAACAGTGCAGTGACAGGTTAATAGCCCATCTCACGGGTTACTCCTACGCCGCCATGGTTAACCTAGTTCTCGCAATTGAGTCAACACGCAACTTGGGCAGAATAGTCGTGTAGTTCGAATTTAGATTTTAAACTGGGATGTTGGAATAGTTGATATTATTAGGAGAATAATTATATAGAAAAGTTCAGGACAAGATGAAGAACAGAAATGTGCCTTTGCTTATAGGACAAAGGCGCGTGCTTTAAATTACAGTACCTACTTAAATCCTATGTGATAGGTTTCTTAATTGAACCACTAAACTAACTTCTTATTTTGGTGAACGGATTTTGTCACATGGGAAAATTAAAAAATGAAATAGGAAAACTGAAGCGGATCAACTGCAATAAGTCATACAAATTACCTGAAATGATTATAACTATGCAAGTGCATGTCACAGCACAGCAGAAAATCAGACATTTCCATGAAAATCCACGTGGTTATGAAACAGAGAAAGTATCGATAGCAAAAAAAGCATTCGTTCAGCACCATTGGTCTCATGCGGAGGAAATGGGCGAGGCCATTGCAATTATAACAATAAAGTGTAGAAATTACCGGAAAATGGCGGCGGACAGGCAGCTGTAATTATATTGCCACTAATTATATTGTTTTTGTTTCGCGTGACATGTGTGAAAGCATGATTATTGCTGTTTTGAGAATTTTCTGATCAGTTTGTTTGTAGTCGTCCAGAAGGTAAGTACGTTATTTTAAACTTATGCTCCAACTTTATAAAGAAGTCAATGAAGCCTTCAGTCAATCTTGAATCAATCTTCAATATTAATAGTAAACGAGGTATTTGTCTTTTATACCAAACTACCGCTAACTAAATCATCATTTCACCCCAATCGTACCAAATCAAATCAACCGATCCTGTGTATCTCGCATCCAGCTAATCGCCGCGGTTTTCGCTATACAAATAATATGCTTAATACATTCAAAAGTTACAAAACAAGGCCGAATATCATAAACCGAATCTCTAACAAAAAATATTCGTCAATTTATCTAGAAAACGGTTCTAAAACTGAACGCAATCTAAAGTGCCATCACCCGACCTTTAACCCCTTCAAACTTTGTCCCATCTACAATCTTACACGAATTTTAAACAGGACAAATCTCAGTCTATCCTCTTGTTATAAAGGTAAGAAGAACTGCATGTATAACTTGGTTTTTCTTTAAAGTGTCGCAAGGTAAGTTCGACATAGAAATAGTCGTGATACAAAATGTAATGGGATTCGATATGCTCTCGAAGTCTCCATCTTAACCCGTAGTAATCCTTTTAATCCCATTAAGCTTAGTTAAAATAACTGTTGAGTTAATCAATTAAGAGTGTCATTGCAGTTACTTAGGAAGTTGGAAAACAGTTTGATCAAATAAGGAAAATTCAAAACCTAACTATTGCAAAAACTGAATGAAAACTTCGTTTTTACGTCATTCAGCCATCATTATCATTTTAGCCGAACTATATACACAGTTGGATAGATTATTGGTCTCGCCCAAGCGTTGCGATATTGAGTTATTGATCTGTCCAGCAGCGGTCAGACGCAGCTTGGCAGACCTTCCATAAGGTGGACCGATGACCTGGCTTTACATATAGGCGAAAATTCATTGTCCTGTTCACAAAGTCACAATTGAGCCAAAATCATTTACCCAATTTAAAAAAACATTTAAGTGATAAAACAGATGAACGCGCAAAAAACATTACCCTCCTTCTGACTACACGGTTAAAACAATCAGGAATTACGAAACTCGAACGCTTGGATCATAAAAACAATTGAATGTAAATATAAAAAGCCCTCTGACGAAATAGGGAGGCACTTGAGACCTGACCTAATCTTAAACGTTGTTTTACATCTACATCACTAGATAAGGACAGAAGGACCACTGTTTTATTTGAAACTGATACAACAAGCCCAACAATGAATACTTAACTAAAAATCCCAGTTATGACGTGTTATGACGTATGAATAGTTCTGTGGTCTGATAATACAGCGGCAGTCAAAGGCAAGATTGGAATCTTCGATAAACTAAAGGCTAGTTCACATAGTTATACAATCCTCAGTTCAGTTAGTCAATGTCAAAATCTTGCCAAAAATTTAGGTATAGGTTGAGGTATAAGTTTGGCAGATAAAGACCAAAGTTAAAATGAGAAGTTATTTAAAACACGAGAATTTCACCTCTGATACGATTTACAAACCACTTTCTAAGTTCAAGATTAATCGTGAAGCTCCTCATTTCGTTTTATTGATACTGGTCCTTCTGCCCAACCTCCAGTGACACATTTCTATTTAAGTTTTACAGCTCATCAGTCACATGCGGCTGACAACTGGAACAACATTGAGGTGATAGCCCACCGGCACTGGTACAGTTCTCGTAAATGTCGTAAAACATCCCTTTTGATGATAAGTGCCCTCGTAATAAGATAACATTATGGGAATTGCTAAGAGACGGCTTGTGTAAGGGGCTTAAATAGATTTGAGAACCCCAATAACTTTTTAAAGGCAAGCGTAAGGGATTCTTTGTTAAGGTTAGAATGATTATTTTACTTAGGGCTGTTCAAACAAGAGTTAACCTAAATTAGACCATAGTTCTAAGCAAACGTGCTTCACCGTCGACCACATCATCGCTAACCATCAGGTGACTACTAGCTAGTGAAACGCGAAACAATGAAAAAGTTCACCAACTGTAACATTTTCTAAGCAAATTCGAGTGATAATTTATTTTCACGCAATTTGTGAACATCAAATGAGTCTTCTAAAAATCATCTCAACCCAGACTTTTACAGTTCACTGCTAAAGTGCTAGGTTAACTTGCGATCATCGATAAGTTAAGTTTAATTTGACGAGTTATAATAATGAACCGAGTTTTCTTGAACATGAGCCGGTTTCTGAGATTTTGGAATTAAAAAAAATTTGGCACTAAATTAAGGTTTCACACGTTTTTACGTGTGAAACCTTAATTTAGTGCCAAATTTTGACAGGTTCTCAGGCTGAAGTAGAGTTTGAGAAAACATAGCTTTAAAGTTTTTAAATCAGCAGAAAATGGAGATTATTTATTATTTGTAGTGGTAGCTACAACTCCGTCTCAAAAGACCACCTGTACCTATAAAACTAAATGACAGACAGACACCATCATCAAGATGAACAAATTTCCAACCTCCCATTCAGGATGTCACTACGGCAAACATATCATTAAACAACACTCATCTGTCCTGTTTAGCTAGTAGTTCCAACAGGACAATAATTACTAGCAAACAAAAGCCTTAGTTATCATCAGCTGCGTAGGAGTCTCACCTGCGTAACGTATCAGACACCATTATTACACACCATATGCTAAGAGCCCTTTATAAACCACAGAGCTTTGAGAGCAAAAAGTTGTTCCTTTAAAAGCAAGGGTTGTCTGGTCTGCGTTCTATTGGAATCGGACTAAAAATAGATGAGACAGATTAAATAAAAAAAAACTATAAGTTGTGTAGGGCAGAGCCACAGTGTTTTTAGAAAAAATATTGTCTTTGGAAGGCTATAATTGAGGAGAACTATGTCAAGGAGTTCAGCAGGGGATAACAATTACAGATTGAATTTTCTGTCATCATAATTTCAGCCGAAAGACGTCGACTGCTGGGTACAGGCCTCCCCAAGCTTCAACACACCGATCAGTCATTTGCGTCTCGAATACAATTTTCTATATTCGGTTTTAAATATCAGAAATGGCAACATCTGGTATTTAAAGCTGAATATAGTCACCGTCAAAACTTTTAAATAAAAATGGTCCTTGGTGGAGACTATTTTTGTTGAAAAGATATAACAAAGCAAAGAGCAATAAATGCATTTGCCAACTGAACTTAGTATCTTGCGTATCTAAAGAATGCTAATAAAACACATACCACAAAACTAACACTAGTCTCTCATTGAGATAAAACCTCAAAGCTCAACCCTACCCTACTCACATCTTACCGACAGAGCGCTTAACAGCCGCGCAAAAAACGCGTTACTCGGCATGCGCGCACGCACGTGCGCCAGCCAGGTGCACAGGAAGCTGCGCAATCACTACCATCGCATAGGCCGTGGCTTCTGTAGGGAACCGTTTAACTCTAATAGGGTAGGGTTTTTCCACCCTGTATGAAGCCGTTAGTATAACAGTAGGCATTAGTATAATAGTTTTAAAGGAAATGCCAATCACGGGATTGGTAATGTAGACAAAAAGATAGTGCGGTCCATCTTCTGTGGTTATCTCTTGAATGCCTTTTATAGTTTTGCTATGATCATCATTTTAGCTGGAAATCGTCTACTGCTGGTCATAAGCCTCGCAAGAGTGGCCACATCGACTAGTCTTGTGCTTGTCGCATCCAACGGCCTCCCACGGCTCTCACCAAGTCATCGGTCCTCTTTGGAAGCCTCCAACGCTGCATTTTTTGGTAATGGTGGCTACTTTTGAACCATCGATCGTTTGACTTCATATCTTGGGTACCTTTAGCAAGACGCAGTAAGAAGACGGGTTCCCTGTTCTTTGCTAAATATTATTAAAAAGCTTTGATAAATGAAATCTCTATCCTACAAATACTCAGCTTTTATATGATGATGAATAGCGATTGATGAAAGACTATAAAAGCAATGCCATTATCAGTGTCACTCAGTCGTCAGGCTGTCTAGCTTGAGACACAATGGAGCTTTAAAACTTATCCAATTACCCGCCAACTTTTTACATAGATTAAACGTTATTCAGACCACAGATACCGTTTAACTTTTTACCCATAAATAATCCACGTGCAACGACTTTATTGAAAAAACATATTACAACCGTCCTACTTACGATGGGTGGCGAAAAACTTAATAATTTTTGTGACATGAAAATTCTGACAATACTTACACCTTTTTGTGATACGTTTTTATTAAGACAGCTATAAAGCTTGTGATTTAAAGGCTTGAGTTGACTTAATAAATGTAAAAAGAAACTACCGCATATAGAGCGAATATCAATTAACCTGAATTTGGAATATCGGTACATTTCAGTGAAGTCAATAAACTTGAAGATATAACAATTACGATTGTGACTGAATAAAGTATAAGATAATATTAATATGTCGGGTAACTCACAGAAATTTTATATTTCATAAAAACCGTTAATATAGCAACGATATGCAACTGAGTTAATTTTCTATAGCAATTAGGCCATGTTAAGCTCCCGGATAAAACACATAGTAAATCACCAGGATCCCTCGGGATACCCACAACTTTTCAATTAATACTTTCTACCTAATTTGACGGCAAGTTACGAAACTTTGTTATCTGTCTAAACCATTATTGTTAAGCGTGTATTGCACTGGACATTATATGTATCTGCTTACGACATAATGAATATAATGATCATACAATTTATTGCCATTACAGCAATGGCCGCAGCGGGTAGCCCATTTATCTATATTGGCATTATTGGCCGTTTGAACGCTTGCCTGTGCGTGCGTTTGTAAACAGTAATTGAAAACCCATTCGTTTCAACTGTCAAATTTGAATTCAACTGTCAATGAAGAGTGACGTTTAAAAGCTCCTCAGGTGACTTTAAAGTAAGGCAGTACGGCTCATAGAGAAGGAACAATGTTGATGAATTTAGTTACTTTGTTCATTGAGAAATTCAAATTACTATCTCGTTCAGGAAAAGAAATTTAGCAATATATGTTAGATTAATTATTTATTCGTAGGAATTATGGTTTGTCAAATATTAACTTTGATTTGATCTTCAATTTGATGATGCGTGTATCCTTTTATGTTTTCTCACATTAAACGATTTAACAGTTTTACTTAATTCTTAGGCAACACAAATTAAATTAGGCGTGGTTCCATGGCATTATAATTAAAACCGGAATCGCAACGAAATTTTACTAAGAAAAAAGATGAAAGCGTTAGAAAAAACTGAGATGTTAGCTACCGCAGCGGCAGAATGGAAATGATGCGTGCCATCTTAAGATCTAAACTTGAAACATTATTTTTTTCTAGTAACGTTTTTATTGCTTACAGATAACAGTCTGTTTTGAAACATGCTTCACTGTGGAAGCCACTTGTATGTTTTAATTTTAATATTTTATTTTAAAACAGGGTTGGCCATTGTTCTATTGATGCACGCTACAGTTTGTAAAAACCTTTATCTTCATATTATCATGGTCATTAAAATTATACATTTTTCATTCAGAAAATTAAACAAATAATATAGGGCAACACTTTGACAAGCCACTAACTTTACCATACGGTACAAAACCAACAAAATTCCTTAACTTACAGAAACAGCTTTACATTCCACATTCTCAATTCCCGTATCAGAATGCCAAACAATTACGAAACTGTTTAACGATTGGTCGCAGAGCACTTACGCAATTAAGGAAATCAGGAGACAGTTTGTTTGTACAGGTGGAGTCAAATTTTATGGCGGCCCGGAACAATCCCCGAGTCACAGCTTAGTAGCAAATTCATTGGCGATGGTCGAAAAGCCAATATGCAAGGATAAAGATTTTGATTGCGCTTGACAATCCTCTACATTATTGACTCCTTCCAATCGCAATCGCGATGTTTACGTGGATGGAATGTTAATTGTCTTAAAGCCTCATGTGCCAGAGTGTGTGAGGAGTGGGGGTATATTGCAGTGAAAAGCGAACTTCACAGATGTAATTAACTTTGAATCGACCTATACATTCGTAGTACAGAAACAAGTCTTCAACCCCGATGTTCGAAAGCGAGACCAATTGCCAATGAACATGTTCTAGCGACCAGACTGTCGACCACTTGAAATTATTTATATATATTAGCAATCTATTAGCACATTGTAAAGTCGGTTTATTATGACAGTGATATTTGATAGTATTGTGGGCTAATATCAGTTTAAAAATGACACTTCAATATTATGCAAGTGGTTGTGCAATTAGTTAGTTAGAAAAGGATATGATACGAACGAAAAAAAATACAAATTAATAAATGAAGTTACGATATCTTCAGAACATGGCTAGATTCTTACAAGGCATCATAATATAACAGTATAACTGTGATCAGAATTGGGTCAAAAACCCACAAGGTGAATGAATTTGAAATCGAACCTGAGGGCCAATTTCTTATTTTGTTTCTCCAGCATGCAGCAGTCAATTAAGTAAGTGAATTCGGCAATACAAAGGGTTTTGACCCCATCAATCGACCAATCACATATGACCATATCTATGCATATGACGGAAAGCCAGATCGCGTCATTCATCTGGCATGGGATTGGTCGATTGATGGCATGAAAACTTTGCCTTGCCAAATTCATTTATGCAATTAGGATGCAGGACCGAGGATTGAGGCTATTGTAGCTTCGATTGTTTAGCATTTTATGTATATTCACGATGGTTCTACAATAAATAAAGGCTGGACCAAAGCCGCTGGATAAGCCTCCACATGAATATGCAGACGTATTGTGGGCTCAACGGGTTGACAGATGTGCGCTAATTGACGCACGCGCATATGCGCACCGAGACCGGTGCGAGCGCAATATTGAACATACGAGTTTGGGAACTAGTGATGAGACATCGCCTGGTTTCAAAAACGAAGCCAGACGAGATTTTACAAATAGTATTTTTTATTGAAGATACAATTAGTCTTGGTATACAGTTATGCATAGTACCCATGACTTCATCACCATCATCATTTCAGTCGAAAGACATACACTGCTGAAGATAGGCCTCCCCCAAGTGTCACCACAGTTGTGCCACAGTGTCGTCAGTACCCAAGTATTTTTTTATAGTTCAGCTACTTATACAACGTGATTGTAGTAGGTACGACCTTCTATTAAACGTTTCTGCATAAATAATGTCAATTCATGATTGTAATGTTACAATCGTAATAAGCCTTTGAATGACAAATTAATGCCTTTCAACTGCATTACAATTATAAATTGATCCTTTATTATTCCTTTATAAATTGATCCTTAATTATTAATGCCTTTCAATTCCATTACAATTATACACGCTTCGATAAAAAAAAAACTTTTTTCTTAAGTATTGGTCACAATTGGTTTGATTTTAAACAAAATTAGAGAGCTTTAGGTTAGCTCATTAATTTGGAACCAAACACGTTAATAACTGGTGCTTCATTTGCATCAATCACAGCTAACAGATATAAGTAGCTAGAAATTAACAAGTAAAAAAACTTCCGACATTTCCTAAAAAGTCGAGGAGAATCGAACTGTTTGCGACGAATCCCGGTAATCCATAGCATTACTAACCCGGTCCGGTTCGTGACCGATCCCGTCTCTCGAGTACGATTGTGTTGTTGTACGAACAATTAGCGATTGATAAACACGCTAGCCAGCATTGTACGACCGGCTTTACTTGCTCACTCACTATTATTAAGAATTTTACAGTTTCTCTACTGCTGGCTTTGGCGTGTAATTTACTATATAGTTATAGTAAAGGAGAGTTTGTTTTCACTATATTTAATCAAGATTGAGCAAAACAAAAAATGTTTTTAACGTCGTTTGACACGCGTGAGCAATTGTCATTGAACTCTCAGCTCCAAAACGTCGATCCTCCACTGTAATGACAAACTTCGCCCACTTGAATCAAAATGTATGTATTTACTATTGTTTAAGTTTAATTAATGGCTCTGGATACTTAACATTTGCGCTTATGACTCGTTGTAAAAACCTTTCTACGCTCAATGCCAGTCAGACAAAAAGAATAAGGATTGAGTTTAGTCATTTAGCCGACATTTAAGGTCAGTCTTAAACCTATCTGATCCTAACTGTTAATATACTACACAAATAGCCAGTATCTATTACAATTATTAGCCTAATTTGTATCTAATTTATTGATTGGCACCTAGTTTTACCTTTGTGAGATTTTTAGGCAACATGCTATATTACTTTTTTTATTCGTAGTGGCATTTGGATAATCTTTATAATAGCTTGCTTACAATGTAATAACTGACAATCTAATCAGTTCGTACATTTCAACAAACATTATTATTTTCAAGTTCTGAGAATTTAAACAATTACACACTGTTCGTGATTGAACTTATCGCACGGACAGACAGACCGACTCTTTACTCTTAATCATGAATAACTTGAATATATATCCCAATTTAACTAAGACGGCATCCTTTGTTTTAAACGATATCGAGAGCACGACCTTCCTCGACGTATTTTATGACTGTGAAAACTGTATCAAAATTAACCCATTCGTTTACGAGTCCCACTGTACCTACAGTAGCGGTATTGATTGCAAATTCAGTTGTCTTTTTTTATTCAATTAAAATTCCAGACAAGTTTCCATATAAGGTCTGTCCGCTGCTATGACCTTCGAGTATAAAGCTCACTCCAGACAAACTACCTAAGTTTTGTTAAAATATAAAAACCAATATATTACATACGAAAATATCACTGTTCTCTTTGCTAAACAAGCACTTCTCCCAAAAATCAATATTTAACTGTTAATTAGCAAAAGAATGTTCGATAAATAAAAAACAAATATGGCGCCACGGAAGGTCGGCACCGATTGTTTGCGCGCGCGCATCTATGCACGCATGCAACATAAAGCTACGATACACGGACGGATCGTTATGAGCTGCAGTAATATGAACTGTCTTATAGCTCAAAGGCGGACATTGTCGTTTGAAGATCCTTAGGGCTGGCACACTCCCTTTATTTGAATCTAATTAATATATGTGTATAATCATTTCACTGGAACTCGTCGAGTTTCATAACAACGGCGCTTTAATGGTCGCCACTTCTTTTATTTCTAGATTTAAGGAGATACAGTTGTTCGGAATAACGTTTGTTCCAAAACGTACCTACAGCAAACACTCAAGGAAAAACAATCAAAGGTAACAACTGCATATTCCTTCACGAATTTCTGTATACCTGCGACTGGAGAGTGGATATAGTCGATCATATGAATAAAATATAATGATTGAAATCTCGAAAGCAAAAATGCGAACTGAAAGTTTTTTTAAAGAAAAGAAAGCACGATTCGGAAATCGGTTTCCGCCTAACAAATCGTCATTTCGTTGTAATCATTGATTTTATTAAAGATTTAAGAGAAGTACCGTTCGTTCAGAGGAATGCAACCAACAGCAATGTAGCAATTAAAGACTTTTAACAAATAATATATTGCATATAATTACAGGTCCATTTGTTAAGGTGGCAGGAAATATAAAATCGTTACCGGATACTAAAATCCCAAAATTATTACAACATAAAAACTGGAATGCTAAATGTCAAAAATTGGCAATAGGAAACCATCATTTATTTTTCTGTAAGCTGTATTTAATTCTAGAAGTTTAGTTTTATGCAGTTATAGAGTGAGATACCATCTTCATTGACACCTTTTACAATATTTCGCCTTTTCATTTTCAAATGAATAAACCACAATTTTATCATAAACTAGCTGTCCCACGCGGCTTCGCTCCTATCAACTGGCTACCTACCTTCACTACATACATGAATGTTGCGTAACTTTAATCGCTTACGCAGCGCACGCAATGAAAGCTCTCAAAAAGGAAATTTTTTTCCCGTTTTTGCAATATTTTTCATTTACGCTTCGCTCCTATTGGTCGTAGCGTGATGTTATATAGCCTATAATCTTCCTCGATAAATAGACTTTCCAACACAAAAAGAATTGTTCAATTCTAACCAGTAGTTCCTGAGATTAGCGCGTTCAAACAAACTCTTCAGCTTTATAATATTATAGTATAGATTAAAGAGCTTCCTATGAAAGGCAATGTCCAGTTTACTAACAATTAGGTTCGTAATTTGTATTAGCAAATAATTAGGTACAATAATTTGAAAGCAAATGTAAAGTGTGTAGGGCCTGTTTCAAAAAAAAAAAAAAAAAACCTCCTACAATTAAGTTCCTCTTAACTTACTTGGCAGATAATTTTATACAAATTCTGTTCTATTTTGAAATTTATTCAGCCTACTATTCGTTTAAAATTCGTCTCTTCGTTTAAGTTTTGGTTCACGTTTAATAGCGGCATCAGTGGTTTTCATTAAGTCCTCAATAGTGCAGGTGTATGGACACTTGGGACACACCAACAGTGGATCATGTTTTGAATTTATGTTTTCAGTAAGTACTGGCTATTCGATTTCGGTCATAGTGAAACAGGGCCTATAACTGAATTTCCAACTGCAACGTATGCCAAATCTCGTTCGTACCAGCCCTGATGCATATCCATCGTTTATACAAAGCGGCCGCATGCACCGAGCACCGACACGGTGCCGCAGTGTCACGACCGCCGCCTACCGACCTGCCCTCGCGACCTTTCTCGGAATCTATAATTATTGCAGCACCCTGTTAATGATTTATCTCGGCGTTTAATAATGGAGACTACTTTGTAAGGATGAGTGAGGGAGATGAGTAATTATTGTGATGTAATTTATGTAGCAGATGGTTGTGCTTTTTCTTAGTAATTCGAAAAAATATGCCATAATAATATTAAAGTTTTATATGGCACATTATTTTTATCACATACCTACTTATCGAAGGTTTTGAGCATTATATCACTGGTTAACCACAGTGCAGCTGAAGCTGTTGGGCCGTAATATGATATGACTACACTTATGCCATAATGATTCCATTGTGAGAAAATGGTTAGCATTATTCTTCCTGTCACTGGAAAAACATGGCTTTGATATAGTCACTATCTCGCTGAAATCACTTGATAAAAACCTCCAATTAATAATCCTTACTCACAAAACGAAAGATCTAAAGCACTTATTATATTTCAATGTGAAGGATAAAAATAAAGTCAAAGTCAACAAACGCCCTTTCAGACACGTAATTCCCATCCAAAACTTTAATTAAAGCTCCGAATTTAATTTACTGCGCCCACAAACCCACACATAAGATACAACAATGTCTCATTGGCGTCTCCTTATGCGTGAGATGCGCAGATGGGTGTGCCCACTTCGCTCACAACTTTGGCCACTGTGCCCGCAGCGTTGCGCGTGCGGTTACCAGTGGCCATGTTAATACGAAACATATGTTACCAGTATCAGAAAAATGATCGCCGTTTAAGGTTTCATTTCATGCATAACGTTTTGAGATTGTGTTACATACTTGGTTAAATTAAGATATTTTAAGTTGTAAGTCTGTGAGAGGAAGGAAGGGTGAAAATACTCGATCGAAAAAACTCTGGATCAGTCTAAATAAATGATGTTCTATAAGAAAAATGATAGTCTGTAATCTGAATATTATTATTAGAGGAAATTCGACTACCTTGTGGAAACACACCAAGTTTGTGGCAATTTCGCAAATGAAAACGAAACTCCATCAACAAATTGAAAATCCGTCATAAAGTACCTCGCTAATAAACCAAACAGAGATATACAATCTTCACATAAATCGACTCCCCATATAAAACTACGGAGCGTAAAAATCTGCAGTTGGCCATCGTAATAACTTGTGTTACATTACCATACAATAGTATTCACCCTACCGCGGATATAGCTTGATGGATACTGTACTATGGCGCACTGCCGGGCAGTGTCGGTAAACACTGAATATTATGTAACATAGATATGGTAGCTATAACTATTAATTAAAGAAGGAAGCAAAGTCTAATATAGGTGGATTTTAGAAATTGGGCAGAGTAATTTAAAAGGTACGCCATTTTTTTCAGCCAAAACTGACGGACATAGACCTTTACAACCGGTCCTGTGTTTCTAGCATATGGAAGTCCTGCGGTCCTCACCAGATCATCGGTCCACTTTGTGGAAGGTCTTGCAACGCTGCGATTTCGGTACGCGGTCGCCTTTCTAGAACCTATCAGACCCATCGAGCATCAGTTCTCCAGCATGTCGGTTACTTTGGTACTCTTGCGGTTCTTGAGAGTAAACCCAATAAAAAGATACCCTTGACCATGTAAGCAACGTACTTAAAAAGAGAAAGCAAACAATGATCTGAGTTCAAAGGATGTGAGTTAAAAAAGGATAAAGAGGTAATAAGAACCGTCTGGATATAAAAGGAATATTTATTTTTGGCTTTACTGAACGGGTTAAAGATGATTGCAGTTGCTTGTCTGTCAGACAAAATACAGTGTTCTTCAACCGTGTCCTTTCGTTGAGTTTACTTATCGACTTTTACAAAAGTATTTTCTTCTCTAACTTGAGAAATCTTAGAACGACTTGCAATGGCAAGTATATTTAGAAAGCAAATTAGTAATAGAAATGTATTTTTGTAATATCTTGTCATTTCTGATGACATTTTCGACTTTCCGCTTCTCAGGACAATTTTTTACCGTACTCCTTCCATTCTTCGGCAACCTCGCAGATATTATCAGTAAGATGACAAAGTAAACACTCCTTTCCAATTTGCTTTATACAATTACCGTGATGTGAATATGTTGGACACATAACGAGATACAAGCCTTGCGCCCACGGTTCGCCTACGTGCGGAATCGAGGTCTTATGTGATCTTAAATAACTTTGGTCCTTTGTTAGGCTGCTGCTATAAGTTATGTTTTAGCACTGCCCATGTTGCTAGGTGTAAATTGCTTTATTTTGACTTGTTTAAAGTATGTTTTCTTAGTAAATATGTGCAAAATTGCGGTTGTAATTTATTTATTTATTTAATACTTTATGCATACAAATGTACGGAGGCGGCTTAATGGCTTAAGTATTTTTTACCAGTCAACTTTGGGTGATGCAGAGACAAATAAGGATAGGTGCAATAATAATAATAATAAAGCGCGATAAGGTGTTTGTATGTTCAGTTTAGTATTTCTTTGTTGTTTTTTTTTTCTTCTGAATCGTGTGATCTTGCTGTTGTGTGTGCCGTACTGAATAAATACTTTATCTTTCTTGTTCAAATTAAAATCCCAAAAATTCCTAGTTAAAAATCACTTGATATTTATGGTTTTCCCAAAGCGGGTTTCCGAGGACTTTCCTTGCAGTTAATATCATGAATTCTTGAATTTTAATCAAGGTCTTGCATCGCGTTATCCTTATATTGTATTATCAAGGCTCTCCTCAATTGTACAATAAAACTTCCAATTTACCATAACTTTTGCATTGAATTTCACAATTATTTCTTTTGTTTAAAGAAGATGGGAGGACCAGCTACACGAAAAGTGGTCTACACTAGCCCTGGACCAAAACAGGTGGAAATGGGATAGGCATTTACTTAGCAATAAGATGATACCGGCTGACATTAACTAGTACCATCATTATTATTTCAGCAGAAAGCCGTCGACTGCCAAACATAGGCCATAGCCAAGTGTCGCTATATTGACCGGTCCTATGCGTCTCGCTGCTCGCATTCAGCAGATTCCCGAAGCCTTAGCCAGAAAATGTCTAAGTACAATATATAAACACAAAAGAAACGCAAAAACAAGCCCTAACATTATCTAGTCCTTGTATTCCAACCAGGTCCGCCCTCAATACCAGTCGTGTGTGTCTCACTCACGGTTGATCGCTTCTCCTGCGAGCCCTCTAGACAGATCTCCAGTGACATTCCACACGACAACCAGACCATGACTGTGACCGAAATACTGAGATATTACTGATGAATTATAGTCTTGTATCAGTTCTGGCTAACGAAATGTCAACGAGATTATTTATCTGGGTTTATTGTACCGCTATTGTAGCGGTTAAGTCATCAGGGAAAGGCTTCAAGGTTTTCTTCTGCAGTGATCTTTTAAATATAAGGTACTATTTTTGTCTCATGGCTTCGTTCTCGTGGGTTATCCAACAAGACCCATATAAATATCCCATGTGCTATTCCAGACTATAGTCTACCTCTTTGCCAAATTTTATCCAGATCCTTTCTGTAGCTTTTGCGTTAAAGAGTAACAAACACACTCAAAAACTTTCGCCTTTATAATATTAGTGTGATAGATAATGTTGCGTGTGATACCGCTATATTTCAATGATTAAGAAATCACGGAAGTACTACAAGCTAAACTTCGCGGTCATTTAAATATAAGTCATTAGTATACCCGTGGTCCTTATTTGGTCCTGTTATCCACTTTCATCCGTTTCCTTCAATTAAGTTCAGTCATCCAATCTTTTTCTCTTCCATGTTGGTTAGGAATCTTAGTTATTTATTCGTATGTACCGTAAGTATAAAAACTTGCTTCTCATTGTACACTTTAGATGCTAATTATGTGCAGCTTCCAATTATGCGATTGCAGCAAACTTAGGCCTTCGGAACCGGTTGCAACGTGGTATATGTGGCTGCAATAAAAGGAGGGTTTGATTTACGCGCATAATAGGAGGTTTTAAAGCTTACAGGACAAAGTACGCGCTCAAGAAAAAACTATGATGGGATACTAAGTTACTACGTTTTAAGCAAAGACAATGATGATTTTGTAAAATCAATGTCTGAAATATGTTTCAGAAGAAATCAAACGTGTTGAAAATCAATTTAAAAATTTAAAGAGTTAACAATTCAATTTAGTTTTGACGAGATTTTGTAAGTTTTAATTGTTATAAAGATAATTTGTTTCTTACGGAGTTCATATCTGGTGGTCTGAATAAAATAATAATAAATACTGCAACGCTACAATGATTTTAATTATAAAGTAAGAACCTATTTATATTCTCATTATATTAAGGTTTAAAACAATTAGAGAACTAATTTGTATGTAAAGCGTGCCTTTAATTTTTAACGAAACTGTAAAAAACATAAAAAACGTCACTATTGTTTTAAACAATGCGTCTAAACAATTAGTCATAAATGAGTCACTTTACATAATTGGGTATTTATATTTTTATTAATTAGGTATTAAAACACTCGCGTGTTATTATTATCACATTCGGCTTCGCCTCATGATAAACCCACGCTCGTGTTTTAATATCTCCTATTATATAACCATTGCATAAACTACTGTTATACTATAAAAAAACATCCACCAACACGCACCAGGCCCACGTGGTGGATTACGACCCATCCCCTCTCACAGAGACGACTGTGTCCCAGCAGTGGGAACATTAAAAGGCTGATGATGATGATGACTAAAAAACTAATCTATGATCAAATCTTCTCGGACTGTTCTTCATTCTGAGGCTCTAGACTATTGATTATATCACTATCAGCGGTAGCGTGGCGACGGGAATCGTCAAAAATATAATTACGAGATTGACAACCGCTATCCAAATACCCAATCCCTTACATTATGGTATTTGGAAAAATCGAAAATGTATGGTATGGTATTCGGTATGGTATTTATTTCGCTTATGCCGATAGATTGACACTTCGTCTAGAGCCGCTGTAGTGCACCTTTCAGCAAACCATACCGAACATTCACAAGCTTAACGCGTAAATGGAACTACCTCTTTACCGCAATTACATAGGGCCTATTAGAGTAACATGTTCATCGCGTCAATTATAGTCATCATCGTCCCTAGCTCAGTAATCAGTCAGTAGCGTCTCAATCAGACATCTGATCATCACAAGATAGTCTGTGTTATGTGATTAACAGCGGTAATGATGAGATTGATGAACTTGCTACAAATTTTTCCAAAGCTAAGAATCTGCGAATTCTTATTTGCCGATCCTTAGAATCTGTTGATTGTTAAAATCAAAATTGGTAAAATCTGCTGACTGTCATAACATGTTTTGTGAAAAGCACTCTGAAGACCTTGGACAACTGATTTAATATCCAGGACTCTAGGTATCCCTAGGAACTTTTTAAATTTAAACACATTGCATTGGCTTTTTTTTCTATTTTAGATTATCACCGACAATCCACGCAGCACACAAAAGGAGTTAAATGACATTTCCATACATCAAAGAATATCGTCCTTTGCTAGCAGTATGGTATGTCCTAACAACCTAAAGCGTATGCAGTGCCGGATTAGCCACGTAGCAAGAGTAGCAAATGCTACGGGCCCCGCGAATTGGAGGGCCCCGCGCTCAAATAGGTATTTCGTAATTACACCACTTCAACAGCAAGACATATGTAGAAAATGTTTTGTTTACAAAACTACTACCAAACTACAAGTAATTTGATTTTTTCTTAACGAAATAAACGAAAAAAGACAAATAGTCGGTATTTTGTATGTGTAAGAAAAGGAAAGCGAGTATTTGTCCGCTCGGTTGGTGCCATTGGCGGGCGAACCGAGCCGACCCGAACTGCGCGCATGGCTATTTCCGCCTCACCTCTAGGTACAATATCTATCACGAAAAACGTTGGTATCAAAATGAACAACAATAATTTGAAATTGTACCACATTTTTTAAATTGAGCGCTAGCCACACACAAGTTATGTGTTGTACTATTGTACATGCACTGCACTAAACACAAGTTGGCAACACTGCAAAACTATTTGGGGAATTCCCTGATATTGTCATCGATCGAGCTAGTCGTAACTCGAACAAATAAATTAGGATTCTATTGACTATCAAACAATAAGAAATTGATATACACTTTCCTTTGACTCAATATAAAAAAACTAATAAAAGCACTTTAAATGTGAACTATTTGTGAGAAAAGTTATCTTGACATTGCTTCGAGTACAAGTGCAAATGCAAAAATATCAACGAGAACAACGAGATTCACTTAAGGTAAGATATTTTACTAGGTAGGTATGTTTTTTTTATTAAATCGCATTTGACATGTTGATTTTTTTAATACAAGACGTTTTTTTGTTAGATTGATTTCGGCAACGCTAGTTGTCCTACAAAAAGACGGACGTCGGCGATCGCTCTTACTGTATAAACACACTACGCCGAAATTACGCGACCGAATGTCACGCCGACATTGCTATTTCATTCAAATAGCATTCAAATAGCATGCTATTTCATTCTAATAGTGACATTCGGTCGCGTAATTTCGGCGTAGTGTGTTTATACAGTTATACTTGAATCAATCAATGAAAGTTGGTAAAAGGTCATGACATGACTTATCATTAGTAGAAAGTAGTAAAGTAGTTTATGCTTCCTCGCAATAATTATAGGATCAATGTTGTAAAATAAAGAAATATCACAATGAAAGTGATAAAAACAAGAAAAAATATTTAAAAATTATTATACCAAATTTACGCATTTTAAAAAACAATTAATTTAAAAATATATATTTCTCTAACCGTAGGTAACATGAACAGCAGATCTAGAGATACTGGTCGGCACTACGCTTCTGGAAGTGCTAAGCGTAAAGCAAAAGATGAAAAGAAAAAAAAGAACGAAGCTGTTATATCAAAAACACGTAAGCTGGCCGAGTATTTTAATGTTCAGAGTGATGTTGCTGAATCTATAGAAAGTAAATCAGAAAATACAGATGTTGCATCTCATTGTACATATTATGATAGTGGTCATAGTGGTACTACTAACGTTTCTGATGAAGCTGAAGATAAGTGATACTGTAGTTGAAGAGACAGCAATTCCTCTTAATTTAGGTATATCATGTTCTAGCCAAAGAGAAGTTATAAGCACAGCCAGTCCTCTCGATCTAGAGTCGTCGTGTTCTAATCAAAAAGTTGACTCTAATGTCACTACAGTTTCAGTCCAAAAACAAAACGAAAGTAAAATATACTCCAACGATATTGGGGAATGGCCGAGCAACTTTGATAGAGATTATTGGATTGAAAAAGGAAGCAGTGAACTGCAAAATATGAATGGAGATTTTTTGTCTTCAAAGAAAATTTATGAAAACGAAAATAAACCACGATTCTGCCATAAGTCATTTTTCACCTATAAACATAAACTAACGAATAAAACTTACGTCAGAGACTGGTTGTGTTATTCGGAAACCAAAGGACGACTTTTCTGTTTTGTTTGTAAGATTACGAATTCAGATAGTTCACCACGGTTTACGAAAGACGGATTAAATGACTGGAAGAATGCGCACAATTTGTTGACAAGACATGAAGAAAGCACTCCGCATAGACAAGCCATAATTTCTCTGTTAAACCTCAAAAACAAGAATACACGTGTTGATTCTCAACTTGTGAGCAAAATTGAGACTGAGCAAAAGTATTGGAGGCTACTCCTGAAACGAATCATTGCAGTAATAAAGTTTTTAGCAGAACGAGGTCTTGCGTTTCGGGGTAGTGACGAAATTATTGGTTCACCTCACAATGGAAATTATTTAGGCTTGTTAGAATTAATAGCCCAATTTGACGCTTTTATGGCTCAACATATTCAAAGTCATGCTAATAAGGGAAAGGGACATACGTCATATTTATCTAAAACAACTTGTGAGGAATTTATTCATCTAATTGCATCAAGTATACCTACTGGATCAAATTATTTGCGAAATTAAGAGATGCAAATACTACTCAGTTTCATTGAATTCTACTCCAGATATATCGCATGTAGACCAACTGACTCTGACAGTACGCTATGTTCTGCCATCTGGACCAGCGGAAAGATTTGTTAAGTTCTTGGACATGGAAGGTCATACTGCTGAACAACTCGCTCAAAGTTTACTAGATTTCTTGAGTGAGAGTGGCATTGATATCAAAGATTGTCGTGGGCAAAGCTACGATAATGCCAGCAACATGAGTGGGAAATACACCGGTTTACAGGCCCGAATTAAGGAAATAAATAAGTAGGTACGCAGAATACATTCCCTGCCTTGCACATTCATTAAATTTAGTTGCTAAGTGCGCTGCAGACTGCTGTACAGAAGCATTACTTTTCTTCGATTTCATTGAAAACCTCTATACATTTTTTTCCGCTTCTACCTACCGATGGGGTCGTCTTACGAATGCACTTAAAGATTCCGCTTCGAAAATTCCGATTTTGAAACGGTTATCAGACACTAGGTGGTCAGCCCGAGCTGATGCTACGAAGGCACTTTTATGTGGTTTTACCACTATTAAGCAAGTATTGGAAGACATTTTCAATAACGTAGATCAGAAAGCGGAGTGCCGTAATAAAGCTTATGGACTAGTTTCAACGATGAATAAGTTAGAAACGGGAATAATGACAATTACTTGGAACGGAATCCTAGAACGCTTGCAAGCGACAAGTGCTTCGCTACAATCGTCTGATCAAGACCTTAATACGGGATACGCCCTTTATGAATCATTATATGGCTACGTCCAAGCAATGCGATCCACATTTTCAGATATTGAGGCAAGAGCCAAAGATTTGACTAACTGTGAAGAATACCAGCAACAGACATCACGACGAATCAAGCGAAATACAAAGTACGACCATTTCAGCGGCTCTAATACACTCGACGACTTTGTTGAAAATCAAACACCTGGACAACGTTTCGAATTTGAGGTGTTTATTGTCATAATTGATAACGTACTGTCTGCTATAACTAAACGTATGAAAGCATATCATAAAATTACTAGTGTTTTTGAAGTATTTCGACAGATAAAATCTCTTACAACAGAAGAGATTTTGGAAAAATCGTCAAGGATGGTCAGTGCTTACGAAGATGATTTGGAGAACAGCCTAGGCGGCGAATTAGTGCAGTTCGCAGAGCTGCTGAAAACAGATGTGGCTACTGTAATTGACAGCAAGAAACAGGAGCCTCTGGAACTGCAATTTTATAAACTTTTATTAAATAATTCTTTAGAATCGTGTTTCCCAAATTTAGAAATTGCCTTGCGTATTTACTTATCTCTCATGATCACTAACTGCAGTGGCGAACGTTCTTTTTCAACGTTGAAACGAATTAAAAATGAATTAAGGAACACTATGGGCCAAGAACGTCTTAATCATCTCACGTTGTTGAATATAGAACATGACTTGCTTAAAGAAGTCGATATTGAAAGTGTAATCGCTAAATTTGCCCATAATAAATCCAGAAAAGTTTATTTGTAACAGTTTTGTTTTATTTAATACCCTTTTGAGAACCGATAGCAAACCAAGGGCCCCTTGACAGAATTTGCTACAGGCCCCGCGCTGGCTTAATCCGGCACTGAGCGTATGTATACATTTTAACACCTATTGAACCACAAATACCTCTCAATCTTTTCCTCGAACATCATGCCTATAATTAGTAATATCGACATTTAAGGTAAGACTCAATATTCTTGGAACAGCTGATTATCACGCGCTCGAAATCCTCTAGAGTAGGTACTATAGAGGTGAGCGCTTGCGACAGTATAGTTCCGAGAACTTCTGATGTTTAGAGGTCGACACTTCACCGCACCGTGCGGTATAGTGGCGACCTCTAGGGTTGCTAGGCGAACGGACAAAGCCGGACATAGGCTTTTTGGGTGCGTGCCTGGCCAAATTGGATGGTGATATCTGATTTGTCCGGCTATTGTTAGGCTTTTTACATTTTAGGACTAGTAACTTTAATTTTCATTGATTATTGCATTAAAAACAAGACTGAGGGCCAGTTTCTGAGTTGCCGAAATTTGGCAGGGTACCAGGCTAAAGCAGAGTTTGATAAATACTCAATTTTACATTCAGAAATCTTCAAGAGAAGTATTGATGGTTTTTTGATCAGAAACAGTTAAGCTTTTCGGTTTAAGGACCTGGCAACCCTAACCGCGCGGCAACTTATGCATTGCGCACGAGTTGCAAGCGAATTTGGATTGATTAATGTATCGAAATGTCAATCGTACGTAATGAATGGAGATAGAGTTACTTTGTAAGTGAATTCCACTGAATGTAATGTGTTTAACGATATTGTGTGGTTGGCAATGAATTTGAATTGCAATGTTAGTTATCAGCAGAGTGTTGCAGTAAGTCCAAGATTCGAATATTAAAAACGGGATCGATTACTTAGACAATGTTAAATGCAAATTCCCGAGATTTTATAACTGCTAATGTTGCAGTAATTTAAATAAGAATTTCATTTAGACAGACGCTTTTGAGGTCACGTCAGTACGGTCTAAGTTTATGTTGTTCTGCTCTTGTGTTCTTTAATTTATTTCGAAGTTTAAGACGAACAAAAAATACTGTCGTACCAAAGAAGAAGGAAGTTGTTTCGTGCAATATAGATTAATCAACCCAAAACCCAAGCGCACTGTTGGCGCAGTGGTTGAGCGGTTGACTGCTGTGCTGCGTGTCACGGGTTCGATGCCCGCACGGAACAATTATTTGTATGACCTACAAATAGTTGTTCCGGCTCTGGGTGTCTGGGTGTGTATGTGAGTTTATGTTTGTAAACGCACCCGCGATACAGGAAGAAATTCTTAGTGTGGGGTAAGGTGAAAAAAAAAATATATATATATAAGCTTAGTCAAGAGGCTCGAGACAAAGCGATATTCTATCAAAGCTAACGATTGCCGTCCAAGTGAGTTAGTGTACCTCATGTCAACTCTATACATTTTGGACTTTTTGACGTCTATTATCGCTCTAGGCAATTTTTCAATAATCATTTTTTACTAAAGATCACTGGATCCGAACTAAATCCGAGAAATGTCGGCCCGAAGTAGTCGTAGAACTACTTACTTTTAGAAGAGGTTGCGCACTAGATCCGAACTCTATCCGTCATAATACAGAACATTTCTAATTCGGACAGAACTTGGAACTGAAAAATCGGGTTCGGATGTAGTGTGGAACTGCACTAAATAAGGCTGTTTGATATATGTATTTTCTATACTATTCGCATTTTATTTTCTCAAATAAAATTTAACTGCTTTAGCCGAATAGTCGACATCGGTTCTACTTACCAATAATAAAAAGTCGAATGTAAAAGTTTTGTGACTATTGCAAATTCGGCCCTTGGTAAATTAGACACAGTACAGATTAAAATAGATCTATGAATTACGATTAAACAAACAGCATAGTACGTAAAGCACCGTTTCTACAATTCGTCCTTAGACCAGTCAGTGACCTAACAGAACAAATGAACTAAGTCTACAACTCTACACCACATGAGTCAGCCTCCAACTTCCTTATACGTCGATTAGCTAAATAAAGACAAATCGGACCGATGACGTCATTGTTGATGACAATTTAACTGCAGTACAATTAAATAAGTTTTGCACTGTAGATTTGGAGATAGCCACATGTAACTAAGTATAGTGTGATTCAAACTTAACGTCGGTTGCAAAATTCGCTACACACTGCAATGCCCGCATCCCTCACCCCAATCATCATCATCATCTTCTTGACCTTATCCCATTACTTGGGGTCGGCGCAACACGTTTTCTTCTTCCAAAGGTACCGTGCTGTCCCCCGTCACTGACTCCCCTTTCTTTCATATCACTCCTCACACAGTCCATGCATCTTTTCCTTGGCATTCCTCTCCCTCACCATCCCACACATTCATTCGTAACTCGACTCTTATACGAGCTGCCATGAACTTTGAATCGTACTAATTAGGTATACTAAGTTTCAAGTGGCTATCACAAGATCTGCAGCCCAAAAGTACTTTAATTGTTTAATGAGTGCAGGCTTTGTTTCAGTTGGTTTATTTTTGCACGGATGGATTATTTTAATAAGCTCTGTGTATATTTGGGGTTGTTTAATATGACGAATGTTTTGATTATTTCTTACAATAATGTTGTTCGCAGTGCAAGAGTTTTCGTTCTGCGCATGTTTAATTAGCTTGGCTGGTACGAGCAAAGCAGTGGTAGCCACATTTTGTTCGTTAATAGTTTCCATTCGCTCTTATCAAAATTCCTTGACCGTCAAATCTCAATTTGTAGATCTTTGAAAGTCGTTATGAGTAGACAGACTGAGGATGAACTAATTAACGTCAGTTTAAACTTGAATCGTTGACTAAGGTTCAAAAGTATAGCTGTCAAAGTTTGTTACGTACCTACTACGGGCGTGAAAATCAAGTTTACATTTTGAATCATATTTATTACCTTAAATCACAGACATTCACTGACGTAAATCATATTTGCCATAACTAATCTAAGGTATCGCAAAATATTCACAAGAATAATATAATTAGGGAAAAACCCGTCACTCACAACACAAACAGTGTAGTTTGACATATCGGAGATCTTCCGCTACACGAACGCCTCTAGCGGCTAATTGATACGCTGTAGCCCCCATTCCGACAGCTTCACATATCCAGTCTTGCCTAGGGTTACCATGTTGCTTAGTGGTAGAAATCCGATGGAAAGTATTATTTATTCTACACTCAAGTTTGTATTATGGAGAGGGGCCAGCATGTTGCCCAGCATTCTTGAATTATCTTGAATATTATCATCTAATTTGTAAAATGTGTCTACAAAGTGTGTGTGTGTTCGCCAGTTTTATACGTATTCGCACCTATCATAAGATCAAAATTATTCATAAACAAGAGTCTTACATATTCAAACACCCGCAGAACACGCTTGAATCGCGTAAAACAAAGGAACATGAGTGGCAATATCATTGACGGCCAAAGACAACGACAGTGACTGCCATTACTAACTGCTTACTGATTAATTAGCTCGTAAATCTGCGCCGGCGCATAAAGTAGGCGCCGTTTACGCGGTGCGGTAGGCGCCACACGATCACACGACTCTTACCTTATTGTCCAAATAGCTTATGTTCTTGATTTTATTGACATAAAATAACTATAAGATTAAATAAGGATCAAAATAGTTGGCAGGCTGGCAAATTTCGAAACGTGATCTCTTTCTAATCGAAAGAAATGTCATGTCATCTTCTGCAAAGGACTATCATATTGCTAACAGAACAGAATAATGATCAATTATTTTATACTGGGCGGTATTTCACAGTCTAACTCTAAAGTAATTATCAATGGGTCCGAAGAATGTCAGAAAGGAAGAAATAGATAAATTTTCACTACCTATATAATATCGTAGGTTTAGTTTATGTATTATTTTCTTAGTATTTGGTCATTTCGGTTATACTAAGAATTTAACTATAAAACTGATGCAAGCAAAAGACAGTGCGGTTTCTTATAACAAGTATAACAACACCACAAATTACCTAGAGTTGCGTTTCTAAGTAAGCCTTACAGCGACCTTATTATACCTATCTGTAATTCAATTCTAATTGCAACCTATAAGTACCTTATTATTGTGTTACTTACAGTGCCGAGTTACCGACACGGATACACAGACGAACAGACACAAGGCCGACTCCGACTCCGCGTTTACTTATTGCACGAGTTGAGTTACTGCGACACATTACGTCGTGGACTAAAGAAGGCAGGAAGAGAAGTGGAACGTTTCCCTGTTATAGGAACAATGACAGTTCGCACGAAATTGCGTAATGCGGAATCAAAAGTGGTTACAGTATTTATTAGTTCTTTGTCAAGTTTGATTTTAATCTATTGATAAAATACGCTAATTAGTCTAAGGACTTTTTATACCTAACTTAGAAATTGTGAAGAATGTAAAACAATAGTAATAAAATTCAATTTCGCCGGTTTAATTTACAGTTACTGCTAGCTAATAAAATAGTTATATGTTATAGCAATTATAAAATTAAAGACACCTAGTTTATAAAGTACCGTACAAAAATTACTAGTTATAAAATAAATAATCTTACAACTATATTGGTTATAATGCTAGATATAATAAACAAGATTTATATGGTTATAATCAACAGGTTTTATGATTATAATTTTCATATCTCATAAAGTTTATGACGCCATTTATTACGTTGTCGCGTCGAACTTTTAGGTCTGCAATGTAATTGGCTTCGTCACCGACGCTGTACAACTTCAGTAACTAACTATTTAAGAACGCTTCCTGCTCTGGACATTCCAAGTAAATAAAACAACATACACGTCATAGGCTTGTTTTGTATGTTTTCTTGGAAAAGCCCTTTCGTATCGATTTATTTGTAAGTAATCATTCTTGGTAATTAATAACAATATATGGCCTTGTAGAGACAAAACAAACAAGAGAGTCAAGTTCATAATGATTACAACTTACCGACTTTCAAATGAGAAATAGTAGAAATATCCATACTTCTGTCTACTTTCTTTGAGCAAATAAATCTTAGGCATAGGAGACATGCATGACATGATAGAGCACAAACATTTTACTACCGTATATTTGCAATTTATAAAACAAATAATTTCTACAGATTTTTTCAATTTCACAATTCTATTACTCAAATTAAATAAGGCTGAGGAGTCAACGATTATGATATTAAAAATTCCATAACGTCGCCAAATACAGTTATGTGTATGTAAGCCACCAACTTGGTACGCACCGAAACTACAGACACTCAGTATTTTTGAGGACTGCGTCGTTGGTCTCGCGGTCTCATGCGCGATTGCTGGTTGGGCAAAATGATATACAAAATAAAATAAAATAAATCAATTAAGAATTTTCAGGAAAACCCCGACGTTTGGTCGTTGACGTGGTGATAACGCCGTGCCTCGGAAAACACTCCTGCGGGGCGAGCACAGCCTACAGAGACAGGCTTGAGTCACAAATTTTTATCACAGCTTGGGAGCAAAAACCGTGATAAAATGCGTGACTCCTTATCGAAACCTATCACAGAGGTCGTGCTCGCCCGGCTGATCTCTCCCCGGGCGTCTTGGATTGCCGTGCCATCGGACTATAAGAGTGAGGGAGCAGTGAGTGCACCTGTGTTTGCACACCCACTTGTGTACTATAATATCTCTTGCGCCGATGGCTAGTCGCCACAGACTGGTCGCCGAGGCCGAAATTCGGTCTATAGGTCTATTACATTCAATTGCAAGGCCATTGAGCACTACAATATTGCGGAGCCACAAGTTAATGTCATCGAAGTTATCGAGTACCTATAGAAGAAAAATGTGTCAATATTATGCGTAAGCATGAGTCACCGGCTCGGTGTGAAGTAATGAGTGATTTAATAACTGGTGTTTGCACGTGGCCCCGGGGCTAACCCGTGGTTGTATGGCGCATGCGCGTTGTTGATAACAGTTCTTCGGTATAACTGTAAATATGACCTGCCTATAAAACTGGATAAGGAATAAGGATCAATTACACTTAAATTTTTGTCCAGTTGTATTATTTCGGTGTAAGTTATCGATAGGATTGGTCCACAATTGTCCAAAACCGGAGGGATTGAAGGAAGAAGAGAGGAGAAATTTGCTCTACAGTGTGATAACATTTTATTTTTAATTTATTTATCGATACGCGTGCGTTTGACCTCTTTCTTGCCTGATGGATGAAAATGAAAAGTATAAAAAACTTAAGTAAAAAGGATAGGGTCAATTATAATGAAATGAACGTGTTTAAATTTGTTGCTAGGTTATTTTAGTACTACGTAATTTTGTGTGTTTGTGACTTGCAGCATCATATTGGATCAAACTGTAAAGATGTTATAATTGGTGATAGTAAATAAATAAATAATAATAATAAATATTTTTCCTAAGGAACCATTTTAATTAATGTTCATGATCATGAATTTTTTGAACAGCTGATAAACGTGAACACCGTGAAATTACTTGGAAGTTGTAAATGCAAATATAAAATACTACTTCCGTTTACCATAAATATCATGGCAAAACATTTATCCTCACTTATGTACACTATGTACATAATTCATTCTGCAAATCATTGCTAACTACCCACCAATAAAAAAATCCAATAAATTAACCACACAAAGCTTATACAACCTATTCACTTAATACCTTCACAAAGGAAACAAAACGGAACTATATTTGTATAGAAAAACAGCATAATAGCCACACTTAACATTTCACGGTAGAGTAGTGGTAGTTCTGTGCGCACGCGCGGATCTATGCTACAAGTGCATATCCGGGTACAATGATCAGCTTCCGGCCGTATATTGGGATCAATTGGGCCTATTGGGCTCGGGGAAATATAGGGCTCTTGCCCTTCGTCCGGTATCCGGGATGAGGGACGGGACAGTGTCGAAGGGAATTCTATCGATATCGAAATTGGCCTTCACGTTCTAATGAAATGGTAAACTAAAGTAATTTACATTCATTCATAAACTGACGCCTTTTGCCATAGAGTTTGCAAAACCTGCAGAACCTGCCACGATACTTACATACTCCTTTAAAAAATACTCAAAGTAATTTATTTGCAGCTTAAAGCTTTGATATGCTTACCAAAATCAAAATTCAGCTTAAAATGTTTCTCAAGCTTTTTAAGAAACCAAAAAGGACACTTAAAACAGCTAACACCATTTAAAAAGCGCAAAAAAAACTTAACAAGCCTTAAACAAACCTCGCACACGCAATTTGCCAATCAAATCCTTCACGCCCATAACATATCGTCTGCAAATCCAGCGTGATGGGCCACGTTGCACAATTATCGACAATCACGAACAACCCTAGCCCCGTTTACACAATGGGCCATGCCTAAAGGAGTAAATAAGCTGCCGACCGACATACGGCTACTGACCATGAAATGCTGTTAGATAATCATTTGTATACTCTGATGTATTTAGCAATGTCGAATAAAAGTTATATAAGTATCGATTACTGTTATTGTATAAAGTTCTGTGTGAATTGGCTTTATTAGACGTTAAATGTCATGTTAAAATATATGGAATGGCGTGCACACTGAGATGAGGAACTAGGTAAATATTTTTACGGTAAAATCGAGAAAAGCGACCCTGCCTTTCTAACTTTAAAATTAATATTATGTTCAATTACGAGATGTTTCTAAGTCACTAATAAGTACCTATCTGATTTAATCTACCAACCACTTTAAGTTTTACTCAATGTTATTTCAAAAATACCAAAGAACAGCGTTAAACAGAGAAAAAGCAGAGTTAAAATAAACCAATCAACTAAGCCTTTGCCCGAATAAGATCCAAATAAATAAAAAAACATTTTTACATAAAAATACTATCGACTTCCAAATAAGAAAACTGCAAAGTGAAAAATAACTTTATTTTTGGAAGTGTCGGTGTCTTTCGTAGGTACCAATTTTTTGCGTTACGGACACCGACTTCAAAAAATAAAGTTATTTTTCACTTTGTAGTTTTCTTATTTGGAAGTCGGTAGTATCCTTTTGAAAAAAAAAAATATATTTTTCACTTTTTAGTTGTACTACCTACCTAATAAGCAAATTGTTTAGTAAGTTACCTTAACGCCAGAATAGATTATCCGAATATCATGAAACTTGAACATAAAGGCTGAAATGAGAGATCTGCGTAACACATACATGAAGTCGAACATAGAACCTCCTCCTTTTTGGTACGTCGGTTAAAAACAAAAACAAAAGTATCGACAACCACATCCCATCCCTAGCCCCAGTTACATCGTCGGCACTACAATACTCGATAAAGTATTACATAAACACACTCCCGCGCAAGTCACAGGTTATCGATCCATTGATCGTCACTGCAATTTAATTGAATGATTAATTGGTAACCTACTATTTACAAAATGTTAATTGGTCACCTATCGCGTGTAAGGTGAGTAGGTAGTGTGGGTACTATTCATTGTGTAAAGTAATTGTGTGGAACAATAAAGAGAATCCTTATTTGGACAGGTCATGGACTAATTTGTGGATATGTATAATTATTAGGAATATTGGTTGGCTGTGGTTTTTAGATTGCTTTAATTGTGTAATCTATACTATTATTATAAAGCTGAAGAGTTTGTTTGTTTGATAGCGCTAATCTCAGGAATTACTGGTTGGAATTGAAAAAATATTTTTGTGTTGGATAGTCAATTTATCGAGGAAGTTTATAGGCTATATAACATCACGCTACGACCAATAGGAGCGGATCATAAATGAAAAATGTTGCAAAAACGGGCAAAATTATTCCTTTTTGAGAGCTTTCGTTGCATGCGCAGCGAAAGCGGTTGAAGTTACGCAACAATCATGTATGTAGTGTAGATAGGGTAGGGTAGGTAGGTAGCCAGTTGACGGGAGCGAAGCCGCGTGGGGCAACTAGTACATTATCAATTGATTGTAAATATAAAAAACCGTTTCCACGATACGATTTCACATTGACAAAAACAACGAATTTCCAATCAAACCTTCATTACGATCGACAAAAACAATGATCGTAATTGTTAAATAATGGAAAGCTTTTCAAGCATTTATTCATTGAGATGAAACTAATGATCTCTTACAAATTTTTTCTCACTCTAACTATTGACAACTTAGACATAATTATCATCAAGTCTTAGCGCTAAACCCTGCGTTGAAATTTCAACAGTGCAATACAAAATTATTGCACCGTCTTATTCTCTTTTTCAATAAGGTGTTGGTTTCATAATAAAACTACGGTACCTTCTCCCAAATATATGTAATTTAAATCTACTCATCAGTATATTATCTTTCTCAGACATCTACTCATCTTCATCATCGCCTAACATAAACACAAATATCACATTCGCAAAACAACTACACGAAACAAAACCCATGTAAGTCCAACAGACGTAGATAAGTCAGTCATCGAGTTACATTAGTTCATTACATAAACAATAAACAGTAGACCAGTATACACGGATCGTTAGCTCTTATGATGAGAAGCTGTAACCGGAGTCTGTGCGTAACTGCCAAGTAAGATGAGATCGCATCTCAAGTTATCTCTACTCGTGTCGTGATGAGAGCCTTTGGTAAGTGGTCAAGTTACATGATATAAAGGTGTTGTTTAATTAATCTGCTACTGTAATTAGAAAATAATTGAATTAAAAACAGTGTAAACTGATCCTTATGCCTTCCATAAAGTCTGTCGCTGTAACTAGAGCTAAAAGTCGGTTTATTTTTCAGACTTAGTGTTTTTGATAAAGTCATTCGGCAGCTTTTAAAATCAAACGTAGTCGAATGAACCTTTCTTTCTGTTGTTTTGAAGTAAAGACCCTTTAGGAACTTGCTAATAACCCCAAGCAGCTTATATACTGCCGATATCTTTATCGGAGATAAAATATCACACTATCCACATGTTATTGTCTACAGTCATTGAACCCTATTGTGAACTAATCTATCAACGGATCTTGGTGCCGCATTTAGCAGTCAGCTTAGACATAGACGCATCCACGTAATAATCTAGATATGGACTAAAAATACCACTATGGTGGCTTACCATGCGCCTGCGATGGTGACTACGTGACCTTTCTGAATAATATCTGCTGGTATCATGGTATGCGCGCGCGCAGAATTAATCGCAGCGACACGGATGCGGCAGGTGCTATTACAGGTCGATATAAACCTGTCGTCGTGAGCATTTATTTTGCTTTGTGTATTTACATACAGAAGATTGATAGTTGATTTTCTTTTGTACACATCACAGCTGTTCAAGAATGGAACTTTGTAGGTCCTTCACGGCTACTTGGAATCATTAAAACATTTTTCATTCGAACTACATAGTTTTGTTATTTTCTACTACTCAGAGAAGAAACATCGAAACAGACTCGAAGTTCTCTCTCTTTTAAAAATCATCTTGGTCAGAGCTTTTAATACACATTTTAGTTCCCGGTTTCTGAGTCCAAATGAATTCAATCACATTAAAGACAGTGTTACAAGACCCCAGCTGAGTTTAATCAACGTTGAGTCACATATCGTCATGGAGTAACGTCACATGTGCGAGTACTACAGTCTTGAGTCTTTTGCTAATGGGATGCGCAAGAGCCGCCCATGATGTCATCCGCGAAGGGCAGTGACGCATTCGATTATTTACAAATTGTTATAGCAAAGTATGTACAAAGTGAATGTCTCAAGATAAGATAGGAATGAAAAAATTGTACTCTATTATATATTGAAACTGTTTAAAATGTGTCAGAAGTTAAATGTTCCCACTGTAGGACACCGAGTCTGAATCAGCATCCGGAAGATTTTCACACCTCCTTTAGTTAATTATCTCGTAATGTGAATTAATTTAAGTAACGATAGCCATTTTCTCTAACACCACCATTTTGTCCAATTGTGTGAATATTATGCCGTAATATGTTAGGTGAAAATTTTAGTTGGCAAGAAGCACCGAAATTTTTGTCAAAGCTATTTATTCGTGGCGTGGGTCTCTTGATCGCGATTAATGTAATGTGGTTGAACAGCCATTGTTAAAGTTATTATCAATTTGCTGTCGCCCTAAAGAACTAGTGCCTGTGTTACAGTGTAGTGTGTTAAGCTGATTAGCAAAATATACCATTACAATTGATCACTTGTTTTACAATGTAGTCTAGCTTAATTGCAAAATAGGGCTATACAATTAAATAATAAGCTAAGGTGACCAAAAATAATGGTTAAGGACTATAAGGGGTTGGGTTGGGAGGAAGATACATGGCAGGAGAAAGGAGAAGTCACTCACTCAGTCGCGGACCTCTTAGCGAGTGCCTTCGGACTATTAAATAATTGTTTAATTATGATTATTTTTCAAATTATTTACTATTACTTTCTGGATACTTCAGATTGGTACTGCAATATTGTGAACAAAGACGCGTGCCGGATGTTGTAAATATATATAAATGTAGGTACTACGTACGTAATACGTATGTGAATACTTTATACTAACTTTCTCATTATAATCCTAGGCAATTAGACTATTCAATCTCCGGTTATAATAAACTATCCCCTTACAATATAAAACTATTGTAACACACAATAGTAATGCAGAATGAGAGAAAGTAAACCATTTTTGTTTCAGGTTCAATAAACCTAGAGATTTGTTTTGTAATTTATTCAGCTCAAATCCATCAATCCTAGCATTTTACCAACTTTGTTGGGATTGGCCGATCTGAGTCCGTGATTTGAGTTTCTAGTTTAAAATGTTCTAAATTATGACGGATAGAGTTCGGTAGTGCGTAAGCTTCCCTTATACAAGAAGTACTACGTCTACTTCGGAACCGAAATTCAGGTTCGAGATCGCCAATCCAGAACTTTTCGGCCCATCAGCCATCCGTCCTGCGAGCAATGTACCCTTTCCACTGCCACTTAAGTTTATCAATTCTTCGAACTCGTCTTATTCAGGTCAAATCCGGGTTGAAAATACGCCAAAAGGTAGTTTATATGGGTGACACTGCCGCCAAAGGCTTGTAACGCATTGCGCATTGATATGGGCAACTCAACTGCTCAGCATTCATTTATTTTCACAACAGTCTCTGACTTAATTTTGGCAAGGATTCGCATCCAAAACTGTTTTTAAAACTTTTTACTTTTTCTATGGCATACAAACATGATATACCGAAGTATTTGTGGTAGTTTACAGAATACCGTAATTTGGTGGTAGCATAGACCTTGGACTAGCCTAGCTTAATTAAGAGCTTCAATAGAATTCGAGGCCAGCTTATATTATTTCTGCTAATCAGTGTTTTTCACGAGAATTTTCTGTTGCTTTTTTCCGAGTCCATTAAACACCTTATAGTTCAGTTAATTAACCACGACATGCTTACATAGGCTAAGTGACATAATTTTTCTCAATGACTTACTTTTTCACACAATCCTCAGTTATTAGCCCTGTATTCTGTCCTAGTTGGTAGAACCTACTGCCCGTCTATCTGTCCAGTTTCACCGACGGGTAGATAGAAAGCCTGTAATGACCGGAAGGGACGGAACCGTGTGACCTACCGGTGCGCTTGCGCAATAACACCGTACGAACGCGCCGGATATCTACGTGATAATACTGGAGTGCATCGAATATGATGTGACTGTCGTATTAAAAAGTGATAGCGTGATTGTGAGTGAAGTGTATGAAATCGTTAATATGACTGTCGTAAAGAAATGGAGTTCTTTGAATGAAGAGGAAACCATGCAACTGGTATACCTACAGGTAAAAAAATCCAACTGGTACCAGTGTCTTCCTCCCTCGAGGTATGTATATAAGATTATAACCTGGTGAGCGACGCGTGAGTATGTTGTATGCAAGACGCACAGGACCAGTAGATAGATATGGCAACGGTTGGTGAAGCCTACGTCCAGCTGGTTACGTCTTTTGGCTGAAAGAATGATGATACTAGTGAAAGATTCCGCTGGGTGAGAAAAACATAGGAGAAGAAGTGTGCTCTTAGGAAAACCTGATGCTTTTCGATTAAGTATCTTATTAATTCTGAAACGTAACTAAATGAGCATTTATCCAAATTTAAACAAACTTATCAGAGCAGTCTTTAGAAAAGCACCGACTTATCAGTAAACATCCCTCATTGCACCACAGGAATTGGGCCAGCTGCACGCATAATTAAATATATGGTTGCCCATCAATATCGTGCTAAACACTCCACGACAAGACGCTAACATCTCTATTTGTATTTAGTCTAATAAGTGTACAAGGTAAAAAAGCTACAGAAGGCCAATCAATTATCCTGAAATGTCTGTTATTGTGCCGTCATAGACAAAGTTCAGCAACTTCTAATTACGAGAATTAATTATCAAAATCACGTAACTTACTGTATGTACAACTAAGAGTTTTTTTAATTTAGATGTTTCGGGCCGGACTGCTGCGGTACCGCGTTTATTTTTCCATACAATTTATGCACACAAATTCTCATCCCAGCAGCTGTAGTGCGTGCACGGCACCGACGGCGCCGCCGCCGCACTGCACTCTTTGTGTAAATTGAAAGAGCCTGTTAATACTGTTGTTTTTTTATTATTAATTAAGCATAATTAGAGCGATTTCTGTGGCAATAAATCTTTTTCATTTTTTACTGTTCTTTCTCTATCATTTTTTTCTTCATTGTTGCTTCTTATATCTAGTGGTACTTCTCTATCTTCTCTATGCTGCCGTAGTGCCGTCCAGTAACTGGATGATTAGCGGCAACAGGCGCGCTAGCGTTCCCACGGGCCGATGACATGTGTGGCTGAATGCAAGTGTGCATTGTCCTGTTCCAAATATGAGCCATTGTTTTCTTTTTTGTTTTAAAATGGCGGCCAATTTATCGCGTTTTTGGTTATTGACTTATTGTTCGCTGACCTAAAGCACGTGAATCAATAACATGAGGTTGGTCACGTATTTTAATAACATTTATTATTTTAAATACAAAAAGGTAGGTAAAAATTGTGGGAAATTATTGATACCAATAACCGAAATAATTTAAGTACATAATTGAATTAACTAAGTTTATTGACACGAAACATGAGGAAAACCACAACATCACACCATGTCAATCAATATGCCTGTTTCATACTGTCAAATGCTTTCATACTCAAGTCACAAAAGGTATCTATAATTCCCGTTAGACAGGCATCTATAATCAATAAATAAAAACAAAAGAGATTGCATGTATAGAGGACGTGGCTGTTTATTGTCTGGCTGTTTAATGATAGCACCTCTACAATTAAATGAGGTTCACATGTCAAGCATCGGAAACGTCTGTTAGAGAGTGATCATCATTATGCCTGCTGCAAACCCATGTCGGATGCAAACGGTAAATTGGTAACCATAATCAAAACAATCATACATAAATAGACTACCTATTTGTTTATGATTAAGAACCTACTAGATTTAAGAAGTTGGTCAAGGTTGTTTACGAATTCCAATTATAAACCTAGTTTTAAAACACATGTGTGTTAAATTAAAACAATATTATGTTAATCACATTATGATTCATCCATCGATTTACATAAAAAACATCAAAGAATCTTAGAAATCTGATGATACATAACAGATGACCAGAAGCACTAAGAATAAGATTAAATCCTATATCCATCGTACTGACATATTTATTGACAATGATGCAATAAGCCGTTAACAGGGATTCTCTGAGCATATGTTAGATGTAAATTATAACAAAGTATTAAGTAGGTATACTAAAGTAATAAACAGTCTACATATGGTAACCAACCAGCTCCTTATGGCTGATCATAAACATACGAAAAAAACTATTAAACCCATATACTTGACTGCAATTGAAGTTACGATAATAAACTGTAGCAATATAAAAATAATCGACTAAAATGAACAACTCTGTTAGGCTGTATTTAAATGAGCTCCGGTATTAAATTAAAAAAAATATATCTACAACAAACATGACGTCGCGGGGGAATCAAAAGTTCCATAATTTAAACTTTTAAGTTCAATTTAATAAAATAGCGATCATCAAATCATTTTAATGAAACTATTAAATGTGTTTTGCTGAAATGTCGTCTTAAATTGGAATCGCAATTTTATTAGTGCGATTGCAATTTACGTCATCTCTGCGAAGCGCAAGCCTTCATTCATAATACAATAAATACTTCTAACACATATGAAACTGCACTCAGGTATTAAGATAAAATTCCTTATCGGTCGTATTTCCGGTCGTTATTATTTATTGGTCGTAGAACACAATATTGTTGGGAAATCGGTCACAACTATTACTCGAATCGGAAAAAAACCCGTGTTAAGAAACTATGATAACGTAAGACGACGCCGACGAAGGCTGGGTTTCATACCGTCTACATATTTCTTATAATATGCTATGAAATCTTGATTCCCTGAGAGTTGAATTACTTGTCCAATCGTTTGTTGAGAAACTCAAGCTATACCTACTTGCAGATGAATGATTGCCCAGAGACATTACTGTTGGCTAGTGAAATAACACCGGCAGCCTAATTGCGTAAGTAAATTCGGCAAGGCAAAGGGTTTGACCTCATGAAAGTGTATGAACAATGGACCAAACACATGCGAGTTAAAAGACGCGATGTGGATTTCACTCCAAATTGGTATAGGTATCTAAAATGCGAATTAAAAGTTGATAACCTGACTAACTCTACTTTAGCAGGATAATTTGGCAAACATTAGTTTGCCAAATTATGTATAGTAGAGTTTAACAAATTCTCAACTTAAAATTCTCTATTCAGAAACCTAGTGTAAGTAATGTAAGCGGTAGTTAACTCAGGATGAGGTCCGACACTATTCTACGAGTAACATCAAAACATACAAAAGCCATTTCTAAAGAAAGTAGAGAAAAGCACCAGTTTAATTACACATTATTGCACTTTTTTCACACAATGAACTTCCAAAGTTTAACGACATCGCAAGTCTCATCACACAGACAGTAACGATCACAAAATGTCGGTCAACAAAACTAATTCGGAGGCTCTCACCGTTCGAGAACTTTCCACCGTCGAACAATACTGATTTGCCTCCTAAACCTAAGTTCACATGTCGCTAAACAATCGAGAAATCATCGCTTATCTCTATCGGCCATCGAAATGTCAGTGCCGAGCTTAATTAAGAAGTTGTGGAAGGTAAAGACTGAACGCAATGTCGAAATTGTCCCATTGTGCGCAAATTCCCAGGAATTATGTTGAAAATATTTGGTTTGGTCGCACAAAACAGTTAGACCTTGGTGATGCAGAAATATGAGCTGAGAACAAAAGATGTGGCAGACTATCTATGTGTTCACAATTGAACACATGCAATTTTTGTAACGGAACATTGTAAGAGACGCAATTCAAAGTTGTCGCATACATTTTTATAAATCGAAACGTAAAGAAGGTCGTTTTAGGTAATTAATACGACATCTCGCAATACCGAAAACCAATTTCTCAACTGACACAAACTTGTAAGAGCATTACGTGCGATTGCTTATATCAAACTGGACGTTATATGAACGTTACGAGATAACGATATCCTTAGAAGCATTTTGTCAGATCTAAAAACGAGCATTATAATCGTTTGGACATCAAGTTTCAATAAGAAAACAGAAACGCAGAAGCGTTTATTTATACATATTCAAATACAGATAACCGTATCTTGTAAGTCCACAAAGTATTTCCTGTCGTTATAATATTTATACGCAGTACTGGGTTCCCATGGTGGTTATTATCTCATGGGAGACATAGGAAATTCCGCCATTAGCTGCCAAGAAAGTGAAATCGAATAATGATGCGCACGCACATAGAGCGATGGTATCGCTGTCACTTTACATGTTATTAGAAAAATCTTTAGGGATCTCCGAATGATGGATGATGGTGATCATGTAATAGTAAAAGCTGCAAGGTTAGGAGACACATTAGAAATGTCATAGAGCACATCTCGAGATGCGTAATTGTAACGCTTAACGTTCAGTACCACACGTGGGAACATCATTTGTCAACTACCATAGAAGTAAGGACAAAACAAAAACACAAAAAAAATATTTGAAAGGCACACCTACTCAAAATTCATCCAGAGGCTCTAAACGAAGAGGTTCTATCAGCAATTGCGATTGTTAAGGATTCAAAATTTATAGGATTGACAAGTGCTTCAGACACATCAAGTGTTCAATCCTTTAGATTAAGAATTTTGGACAACCGTAATTGCTGATAGAATGTCACATTTTCAAGAGCCTCAGGTTATTGCTAATAACAATTTGAACAATATCAATAATGTTGTACTAAATGGTGTTGAAACTCACCGTTCTATGGGACAGATCAGTGACGGAGTCGTGCCGGTGCTCGAGGCTGCCGAGGCTGCAGCAGGACGCTGAGGACGCGAGGCTGACCGAGTCGGCGCGCGCGCGGTGCGGCGATACCGCTACGTGTTTCAGCATGCCTACAGGGCCCTGGAATAATCAAGATGATTGCAATTTACAAAAGTGTCAAGCATAAGCATAGTCAGAAAATTCTCTGTGACATTTCTTAGAAGGAACCAAAAATTCGAAGTCACGTGACTTCTGCCAACCCATCGCATTGGCCTTAATACAAATCTCATTGAAGTAAATAATAACAGCTGCTGCGTCGCCAGTTCCTTTTTTGCTTGAACTTGGCTTGACACGCTGCCGCGTGTCTAGATTCTATCTTAGTAAGTAACACATTGTAATACTGCTGAAAGTGAGATACTCAATTATCAAAACAAAGAATCAATTGTTGAAGTAATATTAGAATAAAATAATTATTAGAATTATTTAATAAAATAGCCGGAGATTACTTAGCAATAGAATATTAATATCGACCGAAAGAAAAATCCATTCCTTTTAATCGATAACACCTATAACTGAGTAAATATCCAATTTACCGAATAATTGTGGCAATATCCAATGCACGAATGGAACTAAATGAAGCATCGTACAGTAACAAAAGCATCATCTAAATTGGTCACACGGGCACTTGCGCACGCACGTCGCACATGTCAGCATCCCTCATAGCGCCGGATGTATCTTCTAGGAACCGAAAAGTACCTGAAGAGCCATTGTTGTGCCCGGAAGACGGGTGTACCCAATTGTGGTGAAATTAAAGAGGGCAGAAAAAGTTTTATTGTATTTTTTGTATGGATCTACTTGTTTATTGATGTCGATCAAAGATAGGAATGCAATATTTGCGAGAACGAAATGTAAGTAGATGTTTATCATAACGCATAACATAACAATGTAAATCAAAATAAAGCATTTATGTTTGCAGCTACTGAATGTTACCAAACTAATACGCAGATTTAATCTTCACTGCATATTTAGTTGTCACAAAAGCCAGGAACTTATAAATATTCTCATAATCATAAACTGCTGATAAAGGTCTTAACGATGTTGCTCCAGCTTGCGAATATTGCCTGAAGATATGAACAGCTTTTACTACTGAATCGGTACATTGAGCTGAATTACTATTGCTCTGTTTATATCGAACAGATTTATCTAAAAACTTGTATTTTCAAAATCTTTATTGTTAGTATTTGCAACGCCACCATTGATTGATTTATTTTGGTCCTTGAGCTACAGGACTAGACAAACTTATATCTCACTTAAATAACTAATCATTTTAGCCAGTTTTGTATCAACAACTGCTTGATACATACCATTATCTACCTTCACCAATCATTCTCAAACCAACTCTAAATAAAATACATACTAAAATCACCACTGCATCTACCAAACGTATTATATTCTTCAAAACTAATATTATTTCTGATAATTCGTCAATTACATCTGAAATGTTAGCACATAACGTGAGAGTGCCCTTATTGAACTCTAATGGCCTATCTGTCTGATAAACCCAATTTGCTAATGTATAGTTATGATAGACGTTCTAAAGATCGTGAGATTCAGCACAGATAACTGCAGTACTAAGAAAGAAAATAGAAAGGCAATAAAGAGACTGCTATTATTGCTTAGGATATCTAATCCGGTCAGGAAACCTTGAAGTGAAATGAAATCTGAATAATTTTGATAGTGCACTAGAAAGCCATTTAAATCATATTCACTTTCTATGTTAGACACTGCAGCTAGGGATTGCAATCAGCAGTCACTTTGTTGAACTTGCAATTTCATCATGAGCAAAAAATAGATATAACTCTTCTAAAGATACAATGCTCTATGCTCAAGTGCATTTTTGCTGCAACCAGTTATTGCAGAAAGTAGCACTAAAGTATTCCATGTTACATGAGACGGTGGGAACAAAGTACAATAAGCTCATAACTTAATAATTTAGTTTAGATACAATTGACGGTAAAGTTTTTATTCGCACATGTATAATATCGCAAATACATGGTTCTGAAGTTCTGAGCGATTCTGTGAAGCATTTGCTAAGCGAACAAGATTGTTGCAGAAGGTTAATTCTAGATTGATCTAAGACACACTTGGACCAAAACTAAGCATTATTTAGATAAAGAAGAAATTTGAGAAGCAACACAGTTGAAGAAAGAAGAATAAACCCTGAATTCCTCAAAATTTTGATCGTTCTACACTTTGATTTAAACTAATCAAACATGATGAGATGATGAAAAGAGTGTCCCATCCTCCTTTTAATACATCAATGCACCTATCCCACTATGTCATCATGTTCGATTCTTGCCAATATATTAAACTATTTACTTCCAAGTTTTAAACGACTTGCACTACTGTTCCAATCCCTTTTCAAGGCGCAGGCGGGGCCGTCGCACGCGCATCCTTCACGCCGCACCGTGGCATCTGTCGAACAATAATCCCGAGTTTTTGCGAGCATCCATTGTTTTTGTCGGCTTCCCAGAAGGCAGGGGAAATCTCGCGCTGTGGGATCTATCTACAATATGCAGCTTTCTACCTAAGTGCACCTCGTTCGAGAGTGATAAATGCTATCGTTGTTGAGATTAAAAGTAAGTGAATTTTAATGATCCTGCTTTCAATCAGTCATGGAATAACAAGATAATGCAAGCAATAATTTAGGCAAAGCAGATAATTCCAACAAGTTCACTCAAAATGTAGTGACCGATCGGTAATACGCCAATCATACTACAGATAATGCCCTAATTACCAAAAACAAAATCGATTTAATTAAATTGAATAAACAATATTAATCGTTGAATGAATGCACAAATTACAATTAACTCGCTCGTGACTGACATGCGTATTAAACAGGGCATTACAATTACGACAGTAATCAATCAACATTATAAAGCAATTCATCAGATTTTAATGAACCATTTGATTGCTACTGCAGATAATGACTGGCGAATTATACTTTGAGGTATAATTTATACCTATATAATAAAGATCCTCATACGTGATGATTGAGGACGCAAAGGAAATAAAATGTTCTGCTTCATCGGTTTAGGTTAGGCGTTCGATACCTTTATACATATTTATACTTTTCTTCTGGTATCAAAAATAGTGGACCTTTCATCGTTCCTATGGTTTTACACTATTAGAAATTATCATCCTGGCGATCTACCATAGCGTGATATTCGTCTTCCGTATTAACTTCTTAAAATTTTGAAATCTTATCGCCACATTTAATTGCGACATGAATCTTACGAGTTACAACATTAATAATCTTCGAACTTATACAAATATGAGTACACGCGTCACCATTGATATATCTTTATTTGCTTGTCCCAATCACTTCCGTTCCGGTTGTTTGTGTACTGAGAACATTAAAATTTGATTTGATAGCTACCTCATTAACATCATCCTATTATAATGCTATAGCAGCTGCCGAAATGTTGCTTGGAGCTGGTTTCGGCTTGCCTTATCGATAAAGAGATGAATTATGATGATTTGGCAGTCAATTAGTGACATCCGAGCTATCAATCAATCCATGAATGGCGGTGGTTGGTGATACTGAATTTGCATGATTAAGCTCGTCTCAAGTTCTCGACTTCATAGTCGATTTTCCCCTTGTTTTTATTCTATCACAAAGGAAATCATCATCTTCATAACAGCCGAAAGACTTCCACTGCTGGATATAGGCCTCCCCCAAGCGTCGCCACATTGACCATTCCCGTGCGTCCCGCATCCAGCGGATCTTCGCAACCTTCACCAGGTCATCGGTCCACCTGGTGGGAGGCCTTCCAACGCAACGTCTTCCGGTTTGCGGTCGCCACTCCAGAACTTTTCTGCCCCATCGGCCATCCGGTCTGCGAGCAATATGCCCACTGCCATTTAAGTTTGGTAATTCTTCGGGCTATGTCGGTAACCCTGGTTCTCTTGCGGATTTCTACATTTCTGATTCGATCACGCATGGAAACTCCGAGCATAACCTTCTCCATTGCACTATGGGTGACTGTAAGCTTTCTGATGAGGCCGATTGTAAGCGACTACGTCAAAGGACGACAAAGGAAATGAAATGTAATTAATTTTCTCTCTTTTTCTTTACCTTGAAACATTTTGGTATCGGCTCGGATTACTTCAAGATCACCAAAATCATTTCAATCACAAGGTCGTCAAAGACGATTTTCGTTCAACACTGAGGTATCAAATGAAATAAACTCTCTATTCGGATACTAATAAGCAATCTTGCAGCCACATCACTGTAAAAAATAACGTTAACCGGATGAAACGCAGCGAGCACCATTAACCATGGAATGTGGATCAATTAATTTATCAATAATGGCAATTAATTATTTTCTTTAATTAATTTGGCTCAATGTCACTTAATTCCGTGTTTATGGGTAATTTTCTGTATTAGGAAAGCGTGTCTTCACATGAAATTAAAAAAAAATACGAAGCACGGAACTTAATGACACCCCGATTATACAAATTGCTCTTGATCTCAAAGAGTGTCTTCATACTATAGTAGTTAGTCTTTTTAAATACAAAGTGGCCAAATCTTAAGAAAAGTAGACTTCAGTTATTACGATTATACTAATTTATTTAAATACTACAAATCGTACGATAAAATTAGCCATGATGATGATGATGACATTTAGATAATTTCTCATTTTGGTAAGACCACATTATTAGCATACGTTTAAATTACCAAATCGCAAACAATAATAACGCCTACTTGCTCCAATGTTGGACCAAAGTGCCAAATATTTTTTACAACTCTCTGAAATATGTCGTACGAAGGATTTATCGTTAGTTTTACGGAAACCACTAATTCTAGCTAAATTCTACTTGAAGTAAGTACGACAAAATGAACGGATGCGGTTAATATACTAATTTGTAACTCGAAGTTATACGCTTTAGGAAGTATTAAAGCATTTAGCATTTTCCATGTCCCCATATTCAGAATAAGAGTAATTTTTTGCCACATATACCATTTTTACGAATTTCTCAATCTATGCTGTCCAAGACTCAAATCTATAATATCTAAGTGTTTCCTTTACCACAAATTGTGCTGTAACCGCAGAACATTGGCCCAATCTTTTAACCGTGTTACTATACAATAGCCGTGGGTGGTTATTATAGTAATCGGCCCAATATGGCAACACAGCTGGGCACCAACCAAACAAAGGTTTACGTAACCCACACAATACTGCAAATTACTGTAAAGGTCATAGGTCCATAAAGAGCCCCGTCTCTTAAATATCGAAAAGTGGTGCTTTGAGACTAATACTGTTATCAGTTTTCTGTTTACCATTATAAGCCCAAATATATTCCTCACAACAATGAAACCTAAGCAGACTCGATCATTTTTTCAACCCAATTTTGGTTACCAGTCTTTGATCTTTTTAAGCAGTTGTCCAATATAACTTTGACCATTAAGAGCAAATTCATTGCTGCTCCTTCCACGAAGTATAAGAACAACAGTTTAAGTAAACCAACCAATAATAACTAACCAAACCATAAGTACCTCTCAACAATACAAGTGTAAATTGGTGTTTAAATCCTTTTCCCATAAATCGGGGCAGTTCCTGAGAAATAGCTCGCAAGCAATACCAGTAAGAACGGTAACCCAAAGCTGTATTGTGTAAACATGTCCTATAAATTCGAATGTGACGTGTTTCCAAACAAACCTGGCCAATTTACCATTATCGGAATGAAAGCCGGAATGCGCTCGAGCACGGCACGGATTAACAAAACTATTGATAGAAGTTTGTGTTTGTGTGTAAAACAGGATGGAGTACTGCACACTGATTGATGATGCAATAAAGTTAAAAGCATGAAATTAATGATCTGAAGACGATATCAACCTGTTAATATGATATCGTCAAAAATCCGTGTGTTCTGTGGCTACATAGGAACATGGTGAATGTATCAAAGGTGAGGCTCAGTCTTTTAGCCCAGCACGAGTCAGATATTCTGAATCAAAGGGCGATGAAGGCTGGCAAAATATAAAGAATCTTATTTGAAGCCAGAATACCATCAATCATCAATAAGGATCAGCAAATGGAAGGTGTCTAGCCAGCTTAATTTCATGTGTGGACAGTACATGATCAGTGTGTGTGTCTGAAAGTCCGTTTATCAAACAACGTGCGGATGTTATGTTGAGTTGACGAAAGGGAATTTAGCTCCAACGGATCCGTGTTCTTTTGTTGTCTAGAATTGGATAAACAATACTATTTGTTCTCAGTACGCGACTCACGACTGGCTAGAAAGTCATTAGCGACCCTTTATCCATCATCATAGCAGTTGTTCTCGACTGATTTTAACATCGTGTATTCTTTCAATAAAAATATTTAGGTCGAAGATATTTTGTCAACAAGTTTTCTCAGATTTGAATCATTAATTTCTCTTGACATAGACTAAACATTTCCTATGTTGAACAAATCGCCACCTATGAGGAGTCAACTAATAAAAATGTCTTGCGGAAGTGACAAGACATTAGTCACTAAGTGCTTCTGCAGTGTTGCGACCTTTGCACTTTATACATCCTTTATGACATCAAATTAATGGGCAGGTGATAAAAGCCAATTGTTGCTTCATTGTTCATTATTAAAGTAATATTTTTCAGACCTTTGATTCTGGCTTTTCAAATCTGTGTTGCTGGAGATCATTTTAACAACTAGACACTTTGCCTTTAAGTTCAATGCCAATCAACGTCTAAATTATCTTATTCAGAACATTCTTATCCAAGGCAGGTAAACTTCCAACCAAACCAGATGCAACAACGGTAACTGTTTCAATAATTAAACATTAAATTCTAATCCAAAAATTACCATAATTTAACACGCCATAAAAAGCCAGTAACGAAGTCGATTACAAAATCGTAGCGACCGCATCCGGGCGCGCGTTTGAAGCTGATCTATATCTGGTCATTAATTAGGATGGACCAAGGAAGCTGGTAACGGGGATAGGATGTTGATATAAACCCTTTTTTGGTGCATTTATGAAATAAATTTTTCACTAAAAGGAATGTTTTTGACTGTTGACAAAGGTGAACAGTTGAAATCGGAAGACATAATCTCTGTGATTGATGAAAAAAAAACGCGGAGTTCCTTAGTTGACGATGTGGTGAGATTTTCTAAACTGTTGATTTATTGTTGAAATTATTTTGAAATCTAGGAGTTGATCAGCGTAGCGTCTACTTTAAATGCCTAGAACCTTCTAGGTTCGTAGGTGGTAGGTGTAATTGCATACAATTAAAACTAGATCTAGCTACCAAGGTATTATTAAAACAGCTACTGTTGCAACATTGAAGCATATGTCAGCGTAATCTAAAAAGTTTATATCGAATAATAAGTACATCGGATTGATGTGGCCGATCGCAATTTTATCAGATACTACCATAATTATTTATTCTACTATCATAAGTTTTTTTTAACAAAATGATATAATTGTATGCATTGTTTTTCCTTGAACCTAATGCTGACAAAAAATAACTAGAAATCCGCGAAACAATTATCAATCCATCACTGATAAGATATTACACTTTGTGTCTAAAATTATACGCCTATTAACATAGACTGAGGTGCGTACAACCTTGGCACTGAGTTGTGGGGTCGATCACACGCGATACTGAACATTTGTATGCAAGACATGTTAGGAGTGGTGTACGCCGGGAAACTTTGGGTTTCATTTCCGGATTACTTAGTTGTATTGTCGATAGTTTTTAGTTGATTGGTAATCCTTTTCAGTTTATAGAACTTTATTTTAGGGGAATATTTGGAAACCACGATATGGTCACTTTGGGGAAACAACCCAAATAGGAGGAATGTTTGCCTTGAAGTTAAACTGATATGGCTGGTTAGCCTAATAAACACGTGACATCAAACTCACGTGCTTTTAACGTAAGAAAGTTTTTCCTAAAATGCTTCTAAATCCAAAATGTATTGTGTAAACAGCTTCAACCTACATCACAAACAAGAAGTGAATATACTCGTACTGTTACATACATTTCAATTAAGTACAACATCACAATGTTTCGTACTAAATGTCCTAACCGCAGACCGATCTGAACATAAACCTCTGCGACCACTGCCGTAGGTCAATGTTCGGTGCTAATCGATACGCAACACGTAAAGCCTTGCATACACTGGATTGTAACGAGATACTCGTTGTGAAGCCAGTGGTGAATGAAGGTTGTGGATCGTGTTACTTGGCGCTTGAATCTAGACATGATGTTTTTTTCTATAATTATAATAAGTAGTCTACACCCTGAATCTGAGGGACTTAAATAAGGCTAAAGAAAGAACCGTCCAGGTCGCTCCTTACTGGTTGGGCAAAATATAAGAAACTAGCTGTTCCCCGCGGCTTCGCTCACGTGGACCACCCCACACGACCCGTTTTCGGGATTAAAAGCCTATGTCACTCAGAAAAATGTAGCTTTCTACTGGTGCAAGATTTTTTTAAATCGGTCCAGTAGTTTCGGAGCCTATTCGGTACAAACAAAAAAAAATTCCTCTTTATAATATTAGCAATCGAATCGAAATTATTATGAAAATAATAGATTTATGTAATTTTAGCCACATGAATCCTGCATTTTTCGGAATAAAGAAAATTAAGTACCTGGTCTATCGCATAAAGCAATACTGTGTCTTCTTCAGATCTTCTGGAGGTAGATTCTTCTTTTTTTTTTAACTTTTTTTATGAGTTGTTGTTTAAACCGTAAGTATGCTACGTCGCTAAGGTATATAGAGCTCTTAGTAAAATAACGAGTCATAGTCATAACTTTTTAATAAGAAGAATTTGATCACAGACGTTTAAGATAGATTAGAAGATGTTAAAAGTAGACACATACCTACATTCAAAATTTATAGGGTCCATGTGACTGTGACTGTGACTATTCTATGCTGTTCATTGGTTTTTTCAATGTTGCTTTGTACTCGTAAATATCCCATGTTTATGAAACCGCAATACCACGGCACGAACGCGACGGAGTAATCGATTTACTACAGTTGACATTTGACAACTTTCGCAGGAACACAAATATACATTCCTAGGGCTTGTGTGCTCACACGGTGACCAAACTACCGGCAAATTGAAGTAATTGGACAATCACATGCAAAGCAGCATGCATTTCCACGTTTGTAGTCTGTGTAATGTGTCGTCGCGTGGAGAGTCCTATGTCCAGCAGTGGATGTCTTCGGGCTGGAATGATGATGATTATGATAGGTAAGGGGCGAAGTGACCGATAAGAAAGATATTCAGTTTGCGTTGTGTGTTTGTCTGCGATCTAGGAGAGGATTGTAGTCAACAAGAGGCCAAAACACTGATTTCTTAGACCGAATGATCTTTAACATTTTATATGAGACCCACTACCCTTAAAACCATCACGCCACAATACCACCTCTTTCAAATTATTGTACAATTCATTAAGACCGAAGACAATTTTAATATAGGAACTCACTAGTTTTAACATCTTTCCAACATAAATCATCAACAAGGCTAACATGCAGTCAATGAACTTAATCAACAAACAATATCGATCTAAAGTCACTTTAAAAAGCCATAGATAATTCATATGGTGGACATAAACGGAAGTCTCGTCGGCCCAATGATACCGCGCAAAAAACTGTCCGTACGTGTGTCACTGTCATATAGAATGCAAGGAACGGGACTCGAATGCGGGATCGATCGCTAAGCCATGTCTGTAAGGCATAGAGACTTGTTTGGGATAGGTAGATAGAAGATTATGGTAAAACTGTTACTAGGTTCGGAATGGGTAGCCTATCCATGACTATGGCTGACGATCAAGGTGGCTTAGGGTAGTGGCAATAAACTGTAAGTACACTGTTTTGTTTATACAATTACTATATAAACTTACCAGCAGTGATACTTTTAGAGGTAAAATAAATAGTGTTGGTGAAAAAATAGCAACAGGCTGAAAATTACATGAAGGAAATCTTAACGAAGTGTTTAGAGAAGCCACAGATAGCTTGGGTAATGAAGCAGTGGAACCAAAAAAAAATGAATAAAGTTATAGTAGGTACCTAATAAATTTTGAAAAACAGGAAAAATACTTCCAAGACTTTGACAAACAAGTATTGTACACAGTAAAAAATATAAATAATCAGATACCTAGGTTAAACCAAATGTTTGCGGCTTGAATCATAAGGAAAAAAAAGTAAATCAATAGGTATTTATTTACATAGTGATGACAAACAAAGCTGTGCAATCTTAGTCATTGACACAGATACAGGTAAGCTAATACTTACAATACAATCTAATCATGATAGCGAGCTATTTGTTCAAATGGACTATGAAAAACTAATTTCAATTTTGCAGATAGAGCAAAATAGAAAGACAAAAACCTTTAAAATAGATGAATCCAAAGATACCATAAAATATAAACATTTAGGAACCTAATGAAAGAGATTAATTTTGCTAACACCATTGCATTCAAAGTTATTTTCAAGGAGACGGATGGTCTGACCCTAGTACATAATAATAGAATTCAAATTCAAAACCGTGTCGCATAAAACGTCACATACTATAAAAATATACAACAATAAGTTATAAAACGTACCGTGATATCATAGTATACAATACTACAACCTATGGAATTCTTCAATATATTAAGGATTCTCCACGCGATTCGTTCACTGTCCCAACAATTATACTAACGCCTACAAACGCCGAATGCATACCAAATGCGATTCCAATCATGCATAAAGCACTTATCGTTAACCACTTCTGATACTCTTGGCACCTAAATCACTCAGCTGCAACAAAAAACGCAATGCATAACATCACATTTGTTACTGTCGCGGCCAAAGATAAATATTGGCTTTCAGCTCGCGTGCAAATATCTCCGATCTCACTGTTCAACATTCGATATAGCTCTCATAGAAATTTCAACTCATTCCTCTGGGGCTTAAATCGCATTTTTGATCGTGTGCGTTTTGATTTTTATTAGTGACTAGCGGCTATTGTCTTCTATAAAAAAGTTTGAATATAACTTTTAATATAAACATATTAATATTTTTAAAGCTCATAACCTTTATCTTCCTGGAAACTAACGGAAAACTAATAAAACATTATGTTTTATAGGCCAGGATAACAGTAGTAGAAGAAATAGACAGAATCGTGGCTATAGAATCTTGAAGTGATGTAATAAAACAAACCAATAAAGTAAAAGAAATCCTAATGGTATAGTCGGGAAAATCCAAGAATGCGATCATAAAAAATGTTCATCTAGAAAACATAAAAATTACAGAACATTCCTCAGTTTAGTTACAGCGAACAATTGCCGTAATTAATATTTTGCTGAAGTCACTGCCAATAAAGAAAAGCTATTATATTTATCGACAGCGATGTCGCGAGATGGAACGCCGGAAAAATGTTGCTGTTGCAAGACTCAAGTAAAATCAAGTATTTACTTCAAAACATGGGCACAATAACATGCAGTTTCATCATCTTCCTTGTCATGTGGAATTGTAATGTTATTATGAGAAGACAGGCTTGTCATTGTCAGTTACGAAGGAGATATACTTGGCATGATTCTATGCCAAGTATATCTTACATTCGTTCGCTGGACCCTCACACGAACCAAGCTTACACACAAGCTTTAAGAACAAAAGCTCTGTTACCATGCGGGCTTGTTATCCATCTCTGAAACACTTAATTTTAATTGTTTTATTTCTTCTAAGGTATTTATAGACGATTCGGTTTCTTTAACCATCCGTTTACGACACCTACTTAATCTGCCATTATTATTTTATACTCACGTCTATTCCATATGTGGTGCAAATACTTGCACATGAGTTTATGTGACAGGAGTGACATTTTGTGGCGGGAAAAATGTCGTGAGAACATTTTTCTGTCATAGTCTCGTTGCGATAGAGCGACGATTTTGAAATTGTCGGATAATTGTTCTGTTGGGTTTCCGACAAAGAATAGATGCGAAGATTTTGTAATCGGCAAATGCTGAGTGTTGTAAAGGAATTTGGACGAAAAGCTTTGTCTTATGAGCTAAAACATCGCTCAGACTGGTACTCAGTGAAAAGCTTGAAGGAAAAGCTAAACTTACTTTGTAAATAAATTACTTATAAACAATTATTCAACAAATACTCTACACGCACATAATTACGTACTTATACCATGTATTAATTATTATTTGTTAAGGTCTACCAATAGCTTCTGTTTACAATTCAAACAACTTAAACCGTCATAATCTTGTACACTAATCCGACTAGCTACAAAATTCTCGATCAGTCCATGACATCAGCAGTATCAGAGCACCCGCATATTACAGACAGTAACATCAATTACACATTTAAAACTGAACATGTGACACTTTCACTTATTAAACCACATCTGGTTTGTTTTGGGACATATTTACTAGTTCAATTTAATTGCATGAACGACCGGATACAATATAAATATTACATGGTTATGATGAAATGTAGGACGCTTTGATTTAGTAGTCATCAATCATAAAAAAATATTTGAGGAAAACAGGTTTATGATAGTATTAAAACCATAGATTAAAACTAATAAAAATAGTTTCTGAAGGGCAACTCCAAATAATATTTTGGTGAGCCAACATGCAGGCAGACTTAAGTATAGGCCAAGGACCAACCTAATAGGATCTGGAATAGTATTTATAATTTATTCTAATAGGATTTGGAATATTTATTACAGCTGAAATACTTCTACTGCTGGACATAGACGATTCACAAGCGTCGATCTCATCGACCGGTCCTGAGTTCCTGGCATCTAGCCCTCGCCAGATCATAGGTCCACCTAGTACGATGCCTTCCAACAAAGCGTCTTCCGGTACGCGGCCACTACTTCAAAACATTTCGACCCCATTGGCTATTCAATATTATGTACAATATACAAATTTTTGTCCGATGGCAACGCCACAAAGAAAAACTAACATTTCATTAGAACTACTATTTCTAATCTTTATAAGTCAGAATAAACTGTATCTGGCATGTTGATCGATCCATTTCAACGTTTAGCAGGGTCTAGGCTGTCGCTGTCAGAGTTAAGTGAAATAGAGCTGTTAATATGTAAATTGGTTCCTGTCTACCTAGTGCCTTTGAAATGTTGTAGAATTCCAGCTTTCTGACTAGTGGACTCCACAAATAGCTTGGTTAATCGAGGGCGATTCAAACTTGAATTGTAAATAAAGATTTGTCGCGCAGCTTCGTTTCCGTGGCGTTTCCGGCGGGAACCACGCATATTGCCGGGAAAACTTGTAAAATGTAGTACACGTGGCATTTTTAGTGTGGCTTTGTATTCAATATTCTCTCTTATTGCAGAGCTTCAATAAAATCAAAAACACATTTCTTAATACATACTTCTAAAAAAAACCAGATATTATATGCTAAATTCAATAACATCTACAAAAGCCTCTGCAGCAAGAAATAATTAAAGATTACACATTTGTTTCCAAACATTTACCTAATGACGTATATTTATAATGACGTATATATATATAACCAAAAAGATGTAGATTTTGCCAAAACGGTGCAATTTCGACGTTTAACTTTCTCGTGTTATTATCATTGTGTTGTAAGCGGTAATCTTTGTTTTAGCTGGCACGCGACAATGTTGCTTCTAAAGGAGTGTTTGACTCACTATTGTGTTAAAATTAACCTTATTTTTAACCGACTTCAAAAAAGGAGGAGGTTCCCAATTCGTCGGTTTTTTTTTTGTTCGCCGATTACTCAAAGAAGCCTGGACCAATCTTCTTTTGTTTGAAAGGTTATAACGTCAAAGGTGGTCGCATGGTCATCAGGTCAGGATCTGATGATGGAATCCTAGAAAAAACGAGGGAACTCCTCAAATATAGTGGTCAAACGCGAGACTCAAACAAATAAAATATATATACTAGCTTTTACCCGCGGCTTCGCTCGCAGTGAAGCCATTTTTTTTTTTTTTAATAAAACGTATCATATGTTAATTCTAATACCTCCAAGAATATATGTACAAAGTTTCATGGTGATCGGTTCAGTAGTTTTTGCGTGAAAGCGTAACAAACAAACTTACATTCACATTTATAATATTAGTATGACTAGCCTTTACCCGCGGCTTCGCTCGCAGTGCAGCCATTTTTTTTTTATTAATAAAATGTATCCTATGTTACTTCTAATACCTCCAAGAATATATGTACAGAGTTTCATGATAATCGGTTCAGTAGTTTTTGCGTGAAAGCGTAACAAACAAACTTACATTCACATTTATAATATTAGTATGATAATAGTAAGGATACATATATTATAGGCATCAATACAGCGATTTTTGGAGGTACCTACCAAATTAAAAAGAGAACAATAAAAACTTTTTCACAAAAATCAAACCGACTTCCAAAACAAAATAATACAAAACGAAAAATAACTTTCCTTTCCAAGGTCGGTGTCGAAAAACAGAAAACAATGGGTACAAAAGACACCGACTTCGGAAAAGAAAGTTATAACTACATATTTCATCATCATCATTTCAGCCGAAAAAAGTCCACTGCTGGACATAAGCCAAACCCAAGTTTCGCCGCATCGACCGATCCCGTGCATCTCCTCCATCCAGCGGATTCCCGCGACCTTAACCAGAGCATCGTTCTACCTAGTGGGAGGTCTTCCAACTTCATGTTTAATGACACATAATGTCTGTTACTCGATGGGGAATTACGCTATATCATGATTTAGAAATTCATTTGCCCTGGTTGATGTTTTGTCAGGTACAAGTATGTGCGGTTAACTAGCATTATGTCAATCGCGGCTTTGCGTATTAATTTCATCATTCAAATGATTACTGGCCGAGTTTGGGCCTGAACGAGTAAATGTTTCTAAGTATGATCACCTCTTTTGGTAGCAATGAAAGTAAAACATAATTTTATTAAGAATAGTATCACTTTATGTTTCTATTCTACAATTATTGCTACGAGTTTCATACGACCACACAGCCTAATCAATAATAAGTATTATTTATCTTAAAGCCTTTAATTGCTAGGACATCGCGGTCTCCTGCGACGGTTCCCATGCTCGATAAAAATGAAAAAAAACTTATCAGCCATATTTCTTTTGCATTCTTGGGAACTCGTTTCAGGTAACTTACGATGATATTACGAAGCGAAGTTGCGAAGAAATTTAACAACATTGTGATATAAACTTTCACTGAATATCCACTGATATCGGTATAAGTACGTTTAATAGAGGAAATCATTTAAATTAAGAAGCAAAAACGTGTACACTTATAATTAAAGATTGTGTACAGAAATTTTTAATACTTAAAGTACGAGTAATCAACTCTGTTGATGTAAAAGTTAATGAAGAAGTAAAGGGTTTCCTGCCTTAATAGATGCAATTAATGTCAAATACGCGTTTAATGGACGTGTTAATAGATTAAATTGGTCTTATCTATCAAAATTACTTGATTCGTATTCGAGTTGTTGTCATAACAAAGCCATAGAAGGTTTTTTTTTTAGAATCTCAAAACACGGATAAGTACTCTCAAAATAACACTAAACGCAAATACTAATAAAACTAATAATCACAAACCCACCGCAAACCTAGAATCCACAAATTATATTAATTTTGACACTGAAGTCAAAACGATAAAAGAAGAATTACGCAATGACTCAGCTGCACGCCGTCACAGCAAAAGTCGCAAAGCATTCAAAGTGTGCGAATATCGAGCGGACACTAAAACCGACCCATGCCTTCCAATTAACGAAAACGATGTTATTAAAGAAGCGTGGTGCGTCTTTGTTTCGACCAAACTGCTTCTAATGGGTAATAACGGTCATGGACACAATTGATTGAGGCTAACACATTGTGTGGGCTTCATTGGCGACAAAATGTTTGAGGAAATTAAAAAGAACAACATAAAGGAAGTTAAAATACATAAGTTTATTAAATTGACAACGTTATATTGTGGCTTCCCAAACAAACTCTAGTAATATATAAAGATTTCAAGGTGCATTTGGCATAAGTGCAAATGCATTCCCTTTCAGTATTTTCTAAGTTTAGCTTAAACTTACAAACAGATACTTAAGAACTGCAATATTGGTCATTATTGGAAACAGTAGAAGCTCTACATTTTTTTTTATATTGTCTTTATTTACTTTAACATACCATAATTGAATTCATGCTTTAAAAAACTTATCGATTCTAGACTGCTCTAAAAATCAAGCCCCAAAAGATACAAAGTCGTAAATACAATTAAAACAATGATAAATTAAAGTGACCGTTGCGCAACGAAGAGTATTGATAAAAATAATTATTTGTTTACCAACTTTCGAATGATAAGATAAAGACATCGACACTTTGGTGTGACCGAATGTTAGGAAAAGTACAACGGTCATAATTCATCATAGTTTGGTGTCATGTAGATACTTTAATACACAGAAAAAAATGTAACTGATCCGACAGAAATTTCATAGGTTTTTTCAAAACTAATACCAACAGTGAAAAATACAGCCATACGTGAAGAACTCACGCAAGTTGTGAAGAATTCTACGGTAGAACACGTTGTACTTATTTAAAATACACCGTTTTACTTATTGACTCTACCTTTTATGTACTGTCTGTATTTATGAATACCACTTGAAGTTATGTTTATGGCACAGCAGCAGTTCATTCTAAATCGGTATAATAAGTTTCATATTTATTGAATGGTGTAATGGCTGTGTTTTTTTTAAGAATATAATCGATTTCACCATCAGTTATTTCAATAGAACTGATTTTGCAATCATTTCAGATTAACTTTTTCTTATCAGGTCATAAGTCGGCTCTCTCCAATTCAATGTCTAAAATTATCTACATTGTACTTTTCACCATCAAAATTAACTGCTTTTTTCCGGAACATTCCAAACGTAATAAGCTTCTTCCAGCGAATAAACGTAGTCATCCATAGCTTATAACTCAGGTGGACTCTGACACACTCAATTACCAAATGACCAGCAAGTACCTCAACGGAATCTCTGGCCATAGGAAGACGTTGAGTAATGAATCCTTCCTCGGTGGGGTCGGCAGCTGCCACCAATTGAGACAAATGAACTCGGCGCCACGAGATTGCTATCTGACCCTCCAGTACCAAGCTTTACTTAGTGTTAGGGAGAACTGCACGTTATGTTTGCGCTTTTGGGCGAAATTAATTTGATGTTGTATGGAGTAGTAAGTTCCGCCTTGTTGATAAAGACAGACATATTAGCCTCACGGTCTAGAAGTCTTTCAGCTCAACTTAATCATTGGGTCTGAAAGCCGTCATCGGAAAACTTTTAATTTAAATTCAATGACGATACTCTTTTGGCAGATGCAATGGTCGTGTGGTATTGACATCATATTTATTTTCCACTCTTACATTGTTTGTTATGAAAGTTATGAATGTCTTATCGTCTTTGTCATACTCTAATTAACCACAGTCAAGCTCATATTCAGGGTGTTCCCCAAGGCACATTGGGCAGTGAGAGACAATTTAAAACTAACATCTATTCCAACAACTTTATCACTATATCCGTTGGGTTTGCTTGCTCTACAAATGAATGTGGCGCCGCGGTGATGACTATCTGTCTTAACACTTGCTAGTTAATTAGAGATAGCCTTTACTTAGAACTGCCTGCGTAATTACTTTATTTAAATAGCGTTTATTGTTCAGCTAAATATAGCTGATCCTTTTATGAGGATTGATGTGATAATGTTTTCGGTGTAACTTTTAAGGCAGTTCAATTTGATCACTCATGAAACGAAGTAAATAGCGCGGACGAAATATTAGTATTCAACGATTATTGGACAATCTATTAGATAAACACCTACAAAATTATACGTGGGTTTACAGATTTAAATAAATTGGCACCGTTGGTACAGTGTGTTTGTCAAAGCTATACGGAACTATATCAGCTTTGTTGCTAATTAAGTGAGGCAGCTGGTCAACCTGCGCAAATTGTGAGTCAACTGATTACAATTAATTGGTTACTATAGCTGCAATCTGAAACTGTTCAAAGGTCGTATTTATGTCTCCTACATTAGTCCTTGGGCTAAGGCTAGGCTTAGAATAAATTTAACAAAATCATATCAGAAAAAGGCCTTCAAATATCTCTAATCTTGATAAACATGCAGGTCTACTTACTCTAAATAAGAGAAGATGCATATGATTAAAAGCATTAACCTGATTCCACAACACATTCGCTCGGCTCGATCAATGTGCCATTCATTCCATCTCACACAGCTCCAGAACAAGTCATGTGTATTAGAGCAGCAATGAATAATGTTACAGCAGATAATCCACATGCTTGCATTGTTCCAACATTCGAAGGGGGCGTTGAAAATAAACTAGAACACGAAAAGTTAAGCCACCCACTCAAGTAAAACACTACGCACGCTGATAAAGGCGCTCGTGGCTTTGTAGATAATGATCAAATTGACAGTGATAGCCTTTAAAGGAGATGCGTTTATGTTAGACACGAAATACAATGAAATGTTACACCTACAAATGAAATAGAGCACGTTCTTATCGGTGTTGGTAAACAAATGGATTGAGAACAGGATATAAATCACTAACTTAATGACGTCATATATAAAAACGACGAAGACGAAATGTTCAAACTTAACCGGTACATTTTATCTCTCAACTACAAACTCAAGATTGTCGCTGTTCAGACTAGCAATTCTATTGTATAATCTAACAAGCATAAAGAAGCTGATGAAACAACCACGGTCGATTAAGGTTTAAGAACAGCGACTGTACAAAATCAGCTAATCGTTCCAAAATAGCTTGAAACAAATATTTTTAATGGATTCTTATCGCACGTTTGGCATAATCGGTAAGCAAAATTTTTTTATTTATCATGTTTGGTAAAGTTTAGTATCGATTACTTACGGTTTGAGTAGATACATCTTCCAAATTGATATTATAACTCACAATGCTGTTAATTAGAAGTAACTGAACTAAAAAATGAAATTAAATTAAATCGGAAGCAATTATATTGTTACCAGAATTAATTACTAATTCCGTGAATTATATCACGGAATTGGAATGACTCTTAACCAGCTTAATATTGAATATATAATTATTGTTCAACACATATGACAAGTTTCTGTCCCTCCACATGACTTAACTCCTTATCAGCTATCTAAACGGATGCTATCAACATTTAACTAAAGGGTTTAACCCAATTCGGTGTTTGACCAACGGAGTTTATCTACATATTTAACGGGGAACCTAATAATAAGCTGTTATCTGTCCGTTTGTACAGCCTTGACTGCAAACGGATGCTGGTACAATGCCTAAATAAATACACAGTTCTTAAAATATTATAATACGTTTTCAAGGACGATTGTTCTGTATTAGAAAACTTTTTAGAAAACAGTGTCTGAAGTTGGTTGTAATGCACAAACAAATAACAACAAATTTATAAATGGAACATACTTTAAAAATTAAGAATATAAAAGAAGCCACAATACCTCTAGTCCTGTCTAAATAATTAATCTTTCTGGAAACATGTGTATAACAATAAACACAACAGTTGATTGTCCAGCCAAAAGGAAACCTTTGAATACACAGTTAAAAATTTTATAGTTTTAGAAACCAATTAGTAACAGAAAATGGTAGAAATTCTCAAGGTTTCATTAACCTCCGCGCACTATTGTTATTTTATAACTATTCTCTTGCATTTAATTGGTAAATACGGAGGTTCTCGCCGATATGAAAGCAGGAAACTGAAACCAGAATAGTTCATTCTTTTAGAATCGGTGAAAGTATTTCTAACTGAAAGTAATCCCATAACAATAAACAAAAAATTAAACCGTAAACGAATTTACCTAAAGCGTAAGTTCTAGAAATGCCATCAAAATCAAAATTCATAAATTAAAACCAAGCTCCATGACCACAAGTAGATACAGATTGAGCGATGGAACTTTTCGATAGGGCAACGTCCAGAATCGGAATGTCCGAACGGAAGAACGGTTGCATCGGCGGCGCCTCGACATTGACGTAATAAAAAATGTTCAAAGTCATCCAATATTAAATATAGCAGTGATAACAAACTCCCCGGTGTTGTGTCACGGACCTCAAACCACGAGGAATGCGGCTTACTATATTTACAATGATCAAACATTTTTTGTGCATCCACGATAAAACGAACCTGAAGATTTGGAAGAGAATTTAAATTGAAAACGAGTACTTGTAAGGAAGGAATGTATTCAATCAATCTGGTAGTAAAAGGTCCACACTAAAAGATCTTGAGCGCTTCACGCTCTTTTGAGCACGACCATCATTACAACAATTACGTATACAATCATATTAAATAACAGCTTGTAAAACGATATTTGAAACGGATGCAATACTCGCGTAAAGGTAACTGTTATTCTGTGTCATAGTTCGTTTACAACCGTCTTACGAATTGTGTGCTGATTGTGCAGCAGAAGTGTGCCATGAGAATGGAGCTCCGTGCCCTGCTGACCTACGTGGAGGTAGGCCTGAGACTTTGATGCCACACAATTAATTCAACGCTATCAACACATTAATCTTAAACATTTGAAACCATATTGTCTGCATAGTAGAGAATGCACCCGTATAAATTAATAATAAGCAAGCATTGAACGATGAACAAAATTGCGATTTTACATTCCAGAATATTTTATTGGCCACACGCTATATCGCGTGATGAATTATTCGATCAGTGTGCAAATAGTGATATTTATGCCACTTTCGCTTGTCACATTCAGATGTTTGTTTTTCATGAACTGAAGTGGATAATTGTTCAGACCGGGTTTATGGCTGAATGACATAGAAATCAACTTACATCGACGGGCTATTAAGACGATTGGTGATTCACGATGTGAATCATCGATCAATCTTGATAGTTACCGCAAATTCTCAGAAACATAAGTAGATCGTTTAAAGTTCGCGACCGCGTTTGTATGATAGTAAAATTTTACAAATCAGTTAGTCACAAACATTTATCTTACACTGAAAAGTATAAGACTGAATCAAAGAGGTTACTATACTATTAGGGACATCTGAAACCAACTACCAAATTCAAAATATTACACAAGAAGATAAGTTCCAATCACCTCATAACTAAACTAGTAAATAAATTAATAATACTGACTACTGAATTAGCAATCCAATCAACTGTGTCAATCATAATTGATATCAAACGTCAAGAAGCCGAGTTATCAATTAAATAGCTGAACTAGGTCCAATTTACTGTGACAATACGAGCTGCTGACAATCTCTCGAGAACGAAATGTCGCAAGAACCACCCACGAGAGCGTGAGAGCCTTCGCAGACCCCATTGTGTCCCAACTGGTTCCCACAAAAATATATATGCAACATCCATCCATACTGGAGCAGAATGCAGAAATTGCGAGAATCGCTGGTCTTTGCGCAACGAACAATTTGAACATCATTGATAGAATACCACTTCGGTCTTCTTGGTGGACTTGGCAAGTAAATCCAAGAAAAATATTAATCAATATTTGATGTGAGACAAGTTGGAGGCAGAAGCGTGACCGAACTGCGGCAGACAAATACGTTGGCTGTATTTTAAGCATAAAAATTCTTAGGTGTGCACGTTTTAGTCCTAAGTAAACACTGGCAGGCCATCTCGACGATATTCTATATATCATAGCAGACGGTGTCTGAATTCATAAACAGTGTTATCTTGAGGTTGATACTGTTGCTTGCACAAATAATTTTCTGATCAGCAGTGTTAAGTGACTGATAAAAACTTTATATATCTCTACTTACTTAATAAATGATCTTTGTCATGATCTTTAGCTGAGATAATTATATAAATATGTTGCTATACAAAGAAATTATATATAATTTTTCGTATCCATCTTGCAAACTTTATCTGTTTAGTTATTATTGCGTTAATCTTAAGCAAAAACCGCGCACAAAAAAACTCACTGGAAGTTTAGGACGTTTATTTATAATTTGCTACGGAAGCAACCAAACCACTTTAGTTTTTAACCTAATGTTGTTTCATGACTACCTAACTGTATTTAATTATAGTAATCCAAATTCTTCTACAGTTTGCCGTACTTGGTATACACTCTTTATCATATTGTAAGTACAACATTGTATATTACAATTAGATGGTAATCCCAAACACATGACACACACACACACATTTGAAATTTCGTAAGCCTTTGGGATTTTACCGATTACGAATGTAATATTATCAAGATTTATATTGCAATCATTCTCGTGTTAATTCTCAGGTACGTTTAAATGAGATTAGTGGCTTAAACAGAAGCACACCATCAATGCACATTAATTATCCTACGACTTATCGAAACTGCTGCGATTACCTTAACTGGACTGAATAATTCAAACAGCTCCGCAATCAGTAATACAATTATTGGGACATGAACTTCATTAACTCTTTTATTATCTTCGTAAAGGTAATATACCATTTTCAAGTCTGGAAAGCTTTTATTTAGTTAGTTCAATTCCGTGCACATCTTACCAAGAAATTCTATATAGTCCGTTAATATCCATGTTTGCATTAGCCGTGAAGATAAGTACGAGTATCTATTCCTCCGAATCTAATATTGTTTAACGAGTTAGCGCTTACAGAAATCGATTCTTGCGGTAAAATCAAATGGCGATAAAACGCCTTGTTGTAATAAAAAAGGGTCACGTAGAGGTTTCACAAAAAAATTGGTAGTTATTGGTAGTTACAGCAAAAAATACAAGATGTGCTAAAGGATTAATTGTGTACCCAGGGCGGAGGCCTTTCTTAGTATTCACACCCGACGCCTCTTCCATTATCTTCATAATTGATATTTACTTGGGATGCCGCCGCCGCCGTAAACAATGCTCGGGTGCACCGGCAAAGGGTGGAATACAAATATCAAAACAGGTTTAAAATAGCTTATAACGTTTATCAAAACATCTGAACAGATTGCTCCCAATAGGAATTAGTGCATTTACAAGATTAAAGAATTTGGTTCAAGAAATGATTCACCCAAAAGGAGAAAAAAATGTCGCAATTTTCGGATGAATCACTTTACACGTTTCATCGAGGAACCGGGCCAGATGATGGTAAATAATAATATCATAACAACGAAGAAAGTTAATGATTGTGAGAAATAACAAAAAGGAAACCCACAAACATCCGTAGAACAAAAATAATAAAAAATGCATTAGAAAACAAACGCATCGATGATGTCAAGCGTGTAAACACTGTTTGTAAACTCGACGCAAGCGCAACAAAATGTTTGCGAAGGGTTCATGAAGATCAAGTGTTCAGTAAAAACATAATGAATACAAATATAAGTTTTGAAAACTACGATAGAATATAAATATAAATTTGTGTGCTTCTGACATCCTATATTTAACAAACTTAAAGGCCATCTTACATCCAAGGCTTCAAGAATATTTTAAGAAAAATTATAACTTCCTTAACTATTTGTAAATGAAACTGAAGCATCGTGAAATCGGTTGCGACCTCATAATCGAATTTTACGCCCGGCAGTGAAATCACAATAGACGATAAACTGGATGCAATGTTATGATAGAATATTAAGATTGAAAGTTGGGGACTTACCTGATATTTAAACGTCCAAATAATAAGTGCACTTATTACAGAACCCTCTCAGGGGCAATCACACATTAAAAAGCTTCATAGCACATTGCACATAAATAAAGAGTAACGTCACAAGCACAACGTTTATACCAATGTATCGATCGAACGCGCGCGGTACTTCGAGCGACGCGACACGTTAGTCGCGCGCGGAGGTTCGGCGCGAAATGCCTCGGAATGCGGTCTTGCCGCCCGCCGCTAGAGTACAGTCTGATGCTGCGCCTGCGACTTGGTGCATGCACTTTCAGCTTAATAGCTGCATCGAAAGTATAATGTTTCCGTTGTTTCCTTGTGAACTTTACAGATATTGATTGTTTAGTCACTGATATTCTGGTTCTAGAAAGTACAAAGTTTTATGTGAAAAAGGGTTGCCTTTATTCAAATTTTTCGACTTGCTAGAGATCAACAATAAAGTAAGCAAATATTTAAGATAACAATGTTTCCGATCTAACAGTTTTATAATAAACAAATTGAGTATGTTAATGAAAACTTAACAAATTCAAATTATAGATATATAAGTATATATTGGAAACTCCTCCCGCAAACACATTCAACAGAATTACAATATATTTATTCCGATGTGATTGTTAAGGTATTGTTAAAGTGGTAGTGATTACACAAACAGCGATCACGTGGTGCGATAAGAGCGAGGGCGCGGCGCGTGCTCATACTACTTCCCCTTAACAAAACAATTTTATACTTAAACTTAAACATTAGTCTCGTGAACGGCAATCAATTGAATTCTACGTCACGACATACGGTAGCTTGAAACTGTAAACTCAAGTAGCTTTCGATAAGGTACACGTCCCATATTACGATTATATTTCCTAAGAGTTACACTGAAACGGTCGTATACAATACAGGGTGTTTGGAAGGGAGCTGTACATACGCCTAGGGTAGAAACTAGGGATAGTCTGCTACCTGCCCCCGCCCATTATATTGACCTTGGCCTCAAGGTTTTTTTTTAATTTATTATTATTTTTTATTTGACTTTTTTATGATTTTTTGACTAAAACTACCTGTAGCTCAAAATCTATCCATGGGACCGGTCGGCTAATGGTCTTGTTTTAATCGTTAGAGTCTTAGGGTCCTGCAAAAAATTATTTTACACCAGAAAATTGTGGAGAAGAAAAGTTATGGGGCCTGAAGTACCGTAGTAAGGTAAAGAAATAATTTTAAGGGCAACTTTCTATGGGGTTTAAAAAAAAACTAACAGGGTTGGAGTTCTTCTGATTTTTTTAAAACATCCTCAGTCCATGCCCTTTCTAACGATATGCTAAAAGTGTAATTATCACTTTTAGTTTTAAAGTTATTAATTAATTTCCGCAACTAGGGCACTTCAAGCAAAAATTTCAACTAATGAAAATTAAATGTGTTCGATCGTAAAAGGATGGCAAATGAAACAAAAAATTTGGTAATGACTAATGTCATTAAATTACAAATTTTAATTAATTACTAATTTTAATTAATTACAAATTTTGTTCAAATTGATGACCATTGACCTGTAAACATGCTCGGCACCTCTTCCTCATCTCCACGGTCACCGTTCTAAGCAGCAGTTCCTCGCGCATTGTATCGAATGCGGCGTGGATCCTGTTAATTAGAACCTCCCTTGTTGGTACTTCTTCTGCGTACACCAACTCTTTCGCCCTTCCCCAGACGTAGAAGTCGAGTGGGGTAAGGTCAGGCGACCTTGGGGGCCAGGGAATTGGCCCACCCCGACCAATCCAAGAATTAGGAAAGCAGTTGTCCAGAAGCTCCCTCACTGCTAGGCTCCAATGAGCAGGACAGCCGTCGTGCTGGAAGACTATGACTATATATTTTTTGCAGGACCCTAAGACTCTAACGATTAAAACAAGACCATTAGCCGACCGGTCCCATGGATAGATTTTGAGCTACAGGTAGTTTTAGTCAAAAAATCATAAAAAAGTCAAATAAAAAATAATAATAAATTAAAAAAAAACCTTGAGGCCAAGGTCAATATAATGGGCGGGGGTAGGAAGCAGACTATCCCTAGTTTCTACCCTAGGCGTATGTACAGCTCCCTTCCAAACACCCTGTATAGCTTTTGATAACATTTAAAGTTATTGATGTTAAGATCTAACGGAATATTTACTAATAACTTATTTCGTTTGCATCGTGTTCAATCAAAATCAAAGTGGAGTCTCCCAAGGGACGCAACTAGGACCAACTTCTTTTTGTTCACACTTTATTTTCATTTATTTGTAATCTTTAAACTTTCATTGATGATATTTTTTTTCATTGGGTGTTATGACTATGGGATATGCTTTAGACATCCACTTTGTCAACATCCCACTTATGACTAACTTTGTAGAAACCTATATCCTTGATAGAGTTCACACTACCAAATACTCCAGCCTGAGTCACTTCAAGTACATAACACCAATTTTCCACCATCTTTTATGGCACTCACGTAAGCGTTTTCAATTTTCCGAAGCATGACTCATTTTATAATAATAATAATAATAATAATAACATTACACGGTTGGATCAAGGGCCTGATACAGAAGGCAGTACTCCTCGATACGGCTCGCATTGTGAGGAGGTTCCTGTCTCTGGAGTCCTAACCACCGGTAGCTTGGACCCTGCTCCCGACACCGGCGGACCACCATTATTTATTATATTTTTAAATGTTTTTTTTTTTAAGATTTGTTTTTATAAAGAAATATTTAAAAATGTAAATATGAAATGTGTAAAAAGTTGAATAAACCAAATAATAATAATAAACTTTATTGCATAAAAGGTGTTGCAGTACATACAATAAAACAGTTGCACTTTACAAATGAACATTGGTATACAACATAAATGGTTGGGGTACTGTCTTCTTAGATAGGCTACATAATAGCCTGTAGTAAAGAGATTGATTGATTTGTATGCAAGTTCTTTAGGCGATATATACGCCCCAATGTAAACGCTGTACTGGCCGTGCGCCCGCTCGACGCCAAAATATCAATGTTGGACCTCCTTTTGAACAGTTTTGTTTGCAAAATATTATTTGATTTACAAATACTATATTAGTAATGAAGAAATTCCAGCCATCAATTTTTCTGTGTAAAAATATTTTTAAACATCCATGTCGTTTTGGAGGAGTAACCAAAAGTTGCGAAAAATATCGTGTTGTTAATTATTTTTTTAAAGCAAAATTATTAATTAAACGAAAAAACCTTGTTTCAAAAATAATGTACATGAATCAATAATATATTTTTTTTTCAATTAACCTAGCCGTTACTAAAGTAACCGTTTTACGGCACTAAAGCGGTGGAAGGCCCTTTAAAATGCTAACAGCCACTATATTAAGTTAGGTAACTATTTTGGGGTATTGTAGTTAACTGAAGAATGTGCTTGTTATTTTTTGTATTGATAAGGTTTGTATACTGCTGCCGTATTGGAAGTCAAGGTTATGTAATTGAAATATCGTCGTACCGTCAATATCAGAACGTCGTGTACTTTAATTCAACATGTTGGGAAAATAGACAGATTATTTATTTAAATGAGTCAAACTACTTAAGACGAGATACGACATATAAACCCGAATAATTAGAGCTACTTGAGGTCTATGAAAATATGTCAATTCATATCGTTTCATCATGCAGTTTTATTAGACTATTACTAGAATTAATTCGGTTGAATTCCCCATGACGCAAGTAAATGTTTAATAAAATCATTATTGATTCTTGGTATTAGAGAGCAATATATATGCCAAATGATTAATGACAAATGATATTCTTATGCTATTCTTAACCATGTAATATTAAGTATATGTGCGGAAGTAACTCAGTCTGGCTGTTTGTTTTCTAACCGCTAAACGAATTTTGATTACTTTGTTATAGAGATTATAAATTGATTGATTATTAATTATTTCTTCGAGAACGACATCATGATATTTTTAAGAGTGTTCGTTCCCTTGGAATAATTTCCAACTTCCAGGCTGGTGAAGATATACTGGCCGAAGCTAGTATACAATCAAATATTCGCAGTTATTTGCGTATTACATTTCGCAATTCTAGGTTCAGCAGAGGAAGCGAGCGTGAAGACAAATAACATCTATTCTAGTTACGAAATATAATTCATGTGAAACATATTATACAGCTGTTCAAATAATTTCATCACTCCGCCCACCCAGGAGTACTCCTCAAACAATGGCCTCCTTCAAACAATACGATGGTATGCTGAAACAGCCACTGAAGCGTGCGCCTGCGCCGGAAACGCCACGCCGGATATACCGCCATCTTGTGTCTTGTGACTGAAACTTGAACTTGTAATGCACTGTGACGTAATCAGCTGTCTGATATCTGATCGTACGAGGAATTGATTTTGATTATTCTTAGATAGCCTAAAAGTGGCTGTGTTTAGATCGTTGGTTATCTAATTTTTGGTTGACCATTTATTTGGTTTTATTCATCTCATAGGTATATCAAGCAGTTACTTTCCTTAAAGAATTTAAACTCAACTTTGACTAAGGTTAAATTCCTTTAGTGCTTGATTGTTTCTAATTCTTGGCCTTAAACAGGAAACGCTTCCCAATAGAATTTGGATGCCAAAACCGACAACAACAACAGCTGATGAAAATCACAATGATTGACTTCTAATCAATCACGTAACTATAACACCAACATAATTACGAAATTCATTCACCACTGATCATTAATCCGCTTTACAGACGTGAAGCGGATAAAGCCATAAAGTCGATCAGACGCACAAACATGTCGATCTGTCACCAGTTCACCAAGCATCGCTCCCTCGACTCGACTCGACAGGCGTACGCGCGGACGTCAAGCGCCGCTACGCCGACGACAGTGGAGCTGAATCACCGTCACGCACGCACAATGATGACGCCAGGCATTAGATGAGAAGGTCCAGAATGATCTTTACCGGTCAGGAAGAGGTTGATAGGTCGGAATTACAGTGGAGCGCTTTATTTTGATAAATATTTTTTGCAACTTACTAGGTACAGTAATTTTGCAAACAATTACTATTCTTAGTTAAAAAAAATGTATGAATCAAACATCTACTAAGGAATTGCTAAACACCGTGTAACGTCGATATTTTTTATAAATAAGGCCCTTAATTTGTAACAGCAGCAGTGTCAACGAAAAGTGTTCTTCAAACGACTGGAAGAACTACACCGAAAGACTCTCTACACTTTAGTTAAGTAAGATCTCAAGTGATCAGATGACCTCGGAACTAAACTGATCGTATCTTTTCAGGTTCAGATGAGATAAAACTTTAGCAACTGTATTGTTGAGGAAAACAATGAAGACTATAAATAGACTGAAAAAAAAATGAGGAAAAACTTGTTTTGCTTGTTAATAAAATAAAACGAAAGAGATCGATACTTTAAATGATAAGATACGAGTAATAAGCTGTTGTCATGTGGAACTGTCATTGATGTGTCATTATTAGTGTAGTGTACTTAGATTGGACGGGAACATCATTCAGATAAAACCGGTTGAACGGAAGTACGACGCCACGGAATGACCTTCCAGAAGAGCATTCAACATTGCACGCTCCTGCATCTGTTGAAATAGTAGCAGATGAGAGTAGTACAGTTAATGAGCAAAAAACTCTCATTGTGGATATAACCTATGATTCATCATCATCAGCGAAATCCACAAAGCGTTGCCAAAAACAATACCACAATCTGCCGAGACATCCTCTAAAAAGTCATATACCTTCATACGGATACGGTTGTTAACTCTGCTACACGGCATACTGGCATCGCTGACGATACGATGATACACAAAGACATGTGTATCCGCACCAGTCACCGCCGTCACATGTGTTACAACGTGCTCTATATATAGCACAATATAGCTATTTTAAACGCAAATTACCTACTAACACACTAGATTATTTTCCTAGTTAGAGTTTTCCGGTGTAGATTGTCTTTTAGTTCCTAACAGCTAACTAATCAGCTGATGCAGATACATGTGTTTTCTTATCTAGCCAGAGTAGGGAGTTATTTTTAATAGTCGGAGCAGCCGAAAACGCGTTTGAGGATAAGGGGCGTTTTGTACAAATTAGTAAATGATATATATGTCCAGTAACCGACCAAATGCAACGATTATACAATTGCTATAAAAACAGAAACAAAGATGACGATTATAATATTCATATTAGTACAAAATAAGCAGAAAAACTCGTGCAGAACACACGGAAAAACTTTACAGAAGATTGTCATAGCATAAATAAATTCAACGCAGACGAGGTCGCAGAAAAAATGGCGACCGCAAAAACTTTTACGTTGTTATTCTCTTTGAATTAGGAATGCGAAAAAACGTTAATTACGGTACACTTGTGTTTTGTAAAAATAAGTAAATTAGCGGTACCATCAGTTGATATTGTTATTGAAGCTTGGAATTGCAATCATAATCCATCCTTCCTTTTTATTCAATGTTTGTCATCTTGAGTAGTAAATAAAACATCATTTACATCATTTTTTTCTTCATCATTATTTTCAATTCTTTTCGTTTATTATTTGCTTTTATTTTCAACAATATTTGTACGCCTTCACGGCAAAACATAGCGCCCATTATAATTAACTCAATATCTATATGTAAATACCTATGTTTCACAAATAAATATTCAGATTCTGATTCTGATCATGCTGAACTAAACAAGAGTGATAAAGTTTTTAGTTGGTAGTGCCTAGTGAGATAAGACCGCCCATTGTACACTTGTTTTTTTTAATGTTTGTCCTGTATGTTTTTGTGGTGTACAATAAAGTATATAATAATAATAATAAACACCAATCTGACGGTTCATTGAGATGTTTTATGGAAGAGGAAGTGCTCTAACCCCAAATACATTTGAATAAAGGTAGTGCCATGTTGACGGTTGGAAGTGTGGAAACCTACCTACCCATTTGTTACTTTATTAGCCTGTAGCATCAGGGCAAAGGTTTCCCTTATTTTTTTCCATTTTTAGGGTTCCGTAACTCGAAAGCGAAAAACGGAAGCTTTATAGGATCACTTTGTTGTCCGTCCGTCCGTCCGTCTGTCTGTCTGTCAAGACCCTTATTCTCAGGAACGCGTGGAGGTATCGAGCTGAAATTCATATCAAATACTCAGGACAGTAGACCTGAGTATTAGCTGAGTATTACCCTTAAAGATGAAAAAATCAAACTTCTAAGCCAAAGCAATCAAAGGTACAGCATTTTATGCCGCAAATTTTCGACACTCGCAAGTGAAACAAAACCTACAGGGCTCAGGCTCAGGGCTTACTACTTCCCGTGAACTCACAATCTTGAAATTTGGTACGAAGCAACGTCTTATAGCATAGATATAAATTGCGAAAACCGTAATTTTTTTTTTTTGTTACATCATATACTAAAAATATTTTTAATAATTTTAAACTTACTACCTCTTCCCTCGTGAACGCGTAGAGGTATTAAATTGAAATTCATATCAAATACTCAGGTCTATAATACCTTTAAGCTTTGCACCGCACAAAACCTTTGCGATGACCATAACCAACAAGCTTAAGTACGACACTCCAATACTGAGCATGGCCGGGGTCGACATCGGTATGGTCAAGAAAATGAAGTTGCTGGGTCTAACCATAGACGAAAAGCTCACTTTTAATGAGCATGCCGCGAACGTCTGTAAGAGGGCAGCTGACGTATACAAGCAGCTGTCCCGAGCCGCAAAGGTGAGCTGGGGATTAAACACACAGGTCATTCACACAATTTCCACAGCAACGATTGAGCCCATAGTTACATACGCAGCCGCCGCCTGGGCACCCGCTGCAAAGAAGTTGGGTATACGGAAGAGGTTAGGCTCTGTTCAACGAGGATTCGCTCAGAAGCTCTGCAAATCTTACCGCACTGTCGACTCAACTCGGCACTGGCCTTGTCTGGGATACTACCTCTAGACCTGCGCATACAGGAGGCAGCCGCCCTGTATGAAGCGAGGAGAGGGTCATCCCGGTTTCTGCCAGGAGACAGGGAGATCGAGAGTGCGGTGAGATTTGCGGAAGCTCCTCATCCGGCTACGCAAATGCCCCTGGACTTCATATGCCTGGCAGACCAAGAGTTACTAGACAGTAACAATGTGCAGACGGTGCGAATGTTCACCGACGGCAGCAAGATTAAGGGGAAGGTAGGAGCCGCATTGTCCATTTGCGATAATGTAGGCGAAGTCCGGAACCTCAAGCTTAGCCTTGCCGCGTACTGCACAGTCTACCAGGCGGAACTCCTGGCCATTTGCAAGGCCACTGAAGTGATCCTCAAGCGGCAAGAGGCGAGCTATGGCTTGTACAGCGACTCAATGTCCGCATTGCAGACGCTTGCAAACCTTGGCAGTTCGCGCGCGCGCCAACCTGGTTCACGCCCTGGGCCAGAACAAAGCTGTGACTTTGTTCTGGATCAAGGCCCACGCGGGCCTGCCGGGGAATGAGCGAGCGGACGAGTTTGCAAAGGTGGCAGCATTGTCGTTACGGAGGAAGCCGGACTACGACCAGTGTCCAGTTTCATTTATCAAGCGACAGATCCGTTTGGAATCGCTTGATGAATGGAATCGAAGATATGTGTCGGGCGAGACCGCTTCCGTGACGAAAATGTTCCTTCCGGATGCAATAGCCGCCTTCCGTATTGTACAACAGGTGCGGCCCGAAGGCGTCCTCACGCAAGTTTTGACGGGGCACGGTGGGTTCTCTGAATACTTGAATCGCTTCAAGTGTAAGGAGAGTCCATCGTGCGTCTGCGATCCAGGCGTGGCAGAGACTGTCCAGCACATACTTGTAGAGTGCCCGTTATTTATCAGGGAACGCTACCGACTTAAATGTGAGCTGGACAGGAAAATAACGAGGGAGAGCCTGCATGGGCTCATGGACAAGAAAACTAGGGAGAAGTTTCTGGAGTACTGCATTAGCGTAGCCACTGCGGTTATACGTCGGAACAAAACCTGAAGCGCACCGTGCTTCATTAGTATTTTGTAGGATATTTAAATGTAAGCACGGAATGCAGCAAGGACACGTATAGCCGGCAGTACTTCATGTTAGTACCTAAGTTTTTAAATGTGTAAAATTCTCTGTGATATTGTTTTATTATCTGTGCTTGTGGGTTTAATCCCGAATTTTATATCAATAACATTTGCTACCTGTGATAACAGCTTTTTTGGCTCAATTTGTGATATGGCACTTTTGCTGAACCTGTAATATGTTGCACCTTTTTATTGCACAATGTATATTTTTGTATTTACACATTCCGTATTTTTATAAGTATTAAATCATGCCCGTAGATTAGATTAAGTGGGACTCTTACCCACAGAATGCAAGATGATGTATGAAAGAAAGAGATAGTATGAAGAATGAAAGTACGAGAGGCATGAAAGATTGACCGGAATGTATAAGGTTTAGCACATAAGGCGCCAATTATGTTGGCGGGGATTAGAGTTAAGAAAAAAAAATAAAAAAAAGAATACCTTTAAGCTGAGGTTTGTACAGAACCCTCGGTGCGCGAGTCCGACTCGCACTTGGCCGGTTTTTTGTCTCTTTAGCAATCGGAGCCCACAAATATACCCATACGAGTATAATATTATTTGCGTTTAATTCTAAGGGATGCACATTAATCTATCTATTGCTGCTCTGCTAGAGCCGGTGTTATCAGGAGGGATCAGTAGTTCAGTTATAATGTTTTATTTGTTTTCAGTGCTGTCTACATTAACCTTGCCTCTATTTCTACTCATTATATCATTCGTCACACCTCAGATATGAGCAAATGAGCGAAACACAGATCTCTGAAGTGTGACGGTGGCGAGTTTCCACCGCGCATGTGGATAAAAACTACAATAGCGTGTTAATCCAGGAAAATACCGTCTTTATCTTCAAGCAATTATTTCCAAATGACATTCGAAGGATTATGATTTATGTGGTATTTGTGGAAAACTCAGGTCTTGTTAGGATTATGAGTGACTGATGGCTGCATTGAATGCATAGTAAAATGCTTTGAAATATAGTATGATTACCAATACATTCCTTCAACTTTGCGTAGTTGATGACACGGATAGTACTGACAATCCAACAGAAAATAACATAGCAAGCTGATATAGTAGAGCTAAAGAGTATGTCCTTAGCAATGTGCACACACATATAAATTTCAAAACTTCCAAATAGCTCGTCGTATAGGAAGGTCAAATAACTATTAAAGGAATCTTACTCCACATTCCAATACCACAATATTACGCCACTACCGATCGCAACTCCAGTTTCTATTAATTAATTATCAATTCAACTGGCTTCATATCCTTTGCATTTCACCATAATATTTTGTATACACGCAAATACAATTTCAGTGAATTTAAGTAAAAAAATAGATTACAAAACAAAACTATGAATAACAAATCAATCCAGCTTCCGGGATATCCACTTCCTCGCTTGATACCGGGCGCCCGGGCGGATTTGGGCCTAGTTTTTGTTGTGGTTCTATATTGTACTGGCAAGTGATAAAAACCAGCTGCTGGAACTAGGAATAAAGTGACCACCATCCATCTCTGCTACAAAAATTTAGGAACTTACAGTAGAAAAAATCAAATATAGGGCTCGTAGAGTCCTTCTTCCATTATTAGTGTTCATGTGGGCCGATCCCGGCGGCACTGCAATGCCGGGCCGACCCGTGACGGGAGTGGAGCAAGCCCCGAACATCCCGTCAGTTTGCAAAAATCAGTTTAATATACTGGTCCCTCAGTGAGGGAACTTTCAGATATTAAGCTGAAAAGAACAGATACTACACTTTGATCTTAGCCAAAAGGCCGAGAAGCGATAACGCCAAATTGAAAATCGCGGATGGTCGTTCGCTCGCGGAGAATCTTAACACCGCGATTCAGAAAGCTGATGTCACTGTATAGTGTCATCTATCGGGCACTAGTGGTACTACTATTGTTATAATTCCCCTCTTTTTGGCACCGATACAAGTTCCGTGTGCTATTGTATTCCGTGAAGGGTGATCGAACACCTAATAAGATTTCGAATCTTATGAAAATAATTTTATTTTTATTTAATTTGCATTACGGCATTATTTTTATTAGACCGCCGCCCGCCGCGCCGTTAACAACGCTGACCGTATTTACATTTTCATATCGTAACGTAGCCACGATCTCTACCAGATATTAAACTACATAAGAACAGCGTAATTAGCATCATAATTACAATTCTAACACCACACATTACATTGAGGAACCCTGCCGCATTATTTGGACGTCCATCCTTGGGCCGGTCACGGTGGTGGCCGCGATAATTCTATTACGTGTCCATTACTAACACATACAACTATTTGTTATTATGTACTTAGGTATTAATAACTGTAGGTACAGGTGCCTTGTCATTGTTATTGAGTTTTTTTTGAAGAAATTTATAGTTCCTTAGCAAAAAGTTAGGTCTGACGTAAATCGGCAAATTATACGTAAAATCTTGTGTTGAACTCGCAAAAAATATGTAAATATATAAATCAAATGACTTTTGGTATTTTCAATCTTGAGTCGTTTAAATCTTTTCGGCATCGTCTTCACATTCTACTCGACATAATATTTAGGTTCTCTTTCATTTTCTTCATCGATCTTTGAAATATAATTACACGTATATGTTGACATTGACGTCAATGTTGGTTGATCAAAGTGACTGTCTGCGAACAAGCTAGCAAGTTGCATAGTAAGTCCCTATGGGAACCCACTTCACACAAAACATTACGTCGTGACGCGGACACCAATAAATTCATACTGCATGAAATTTGTTTGTAACCAACTCCAATATGCCCTATATTTCAACGATTGTACATTCCGGATACATAATGCAATCGCTGCAGACACTGTGAAAGTTCCTTGAAGTCGTAACAAGTTAGTAACCTAAATATTTTTCCTTATAACAGTTCTATGGAAGCTACAAATCGATTACTGTGGAATATCACACTCACTTTTACAGCATCCGACGTAAGAATAACTTAAAATGATGCGCAAAATTAAATTGTGTGTACACGGAAAGTGTCGGTTGCCCAGGAGACTGAAGAAGTAGTACAAAAAAGGTAATAACTAAAAATTTACATTAAAGACATTCCATAACTAACAATATCTGTGCATTATCAGCTGCACAATGAAAAACCCTACAAAGCGAAAAATAACTTTCATTTCGGAATTGGTGTCTTTTGACACCGACTTCCGAAAAGAAAGTGATTTTTCGCTTTGTAGTGTTTTGTTTTAGTTTTTTATTTTTGTCTTTTTAGTTCTGGAGGTACCTCATATTACCATGAACATCATTTATACCCAGAGGACTTCTCATAACAATTCCAACAAGCCTAAACACGACTGGGATACATTGTTTTATTACGGAATTGCGGTGCCTACCTTCCGCCTTCATGACCTACCATCAGTTCGATGGTACCATTTTTATAAAAAAACCATTTAATTAAATTTGTCAGTCAAAGTAAAAACGTTTGTTGCGAACTAAATAATAGGTAGGGGAAAAAGTTCCCTTCCAATCCCACCACACACACAGCATCACCTTTTTACGAGTTAACCCGGGTTTCGCCACAGTATGTGAAGCCTGACCGGCCTTTGACCGTGACCTTTTTCGCACGTTCTTGTCGTACGTGATCCACTTTTCATCACCAGTTATCAGTTTCTTCAAAAATGATTTGGTTTCATTACGTCGTAATAAAGAATCACAAATGAGTACACGGTTCATTAGTTTTCTTTCAGTGAGCTCGTGAGGTACCCAAATATCGAGCTTTTTTGTGTACCCAGTTTTTTTCAAATGCACCAAAACTGTTTTGTGGTCAATTCCCAGTTCTTTAGCTACGTCGTAACTACTGATACGCCGATCTTGCTCCACTTTTTCGAAAATGTCATCCATTTTATCCGTAATAGGGCGACCAGAGCGACATGCATTTTTGACATCAAAATTTCCGGATTGAAAACGCTTAATCCAAATTTGTGCTACTCTCACAGACACTGCACTAGGTCCATAAACATCGCAATTTTTTTTTGCGGCTTGCTTTGCATTTTTACCTTTTTTGTAGTAAAATTTCAAAATGTATCGAATTTCTTCATTAGATTCACTCATCTTGACAGTACGAAAAACAAATGAAAATCACACATTTTCCTAATTTGAATTTGGAATTATGTTCTTTAAAAATTTAAACTTACAATGATACCAAAATCAGCCAGATACAAATAGTATAGCCAAAGAGATTTTATTACAAGTTCATACATACTATAATGCGAAAAGACTTTTTCCCCAACCTAACGTAAGTTACTTTAAACACACACTTTATACACATCACGCTTATATTTCCCGAAGCGAACTATAAATGTAGAATCAACCAAAATTCGTCAGTTATTTTTAAATCTCACGTAATAGAGGACAATCCTACAAGTACACGAGCTGGACTATCTCAGTGGGGCGATCGAAACCGTCAGACGTTTGCTCCACACAAAACCTATCAACTCATTCTAAAAGTAATATATAATGTTGGTGTTATGTTATGTTAGTACTTATGATTTAGCAGCCTTTTACAAGCATTGCTAATTATCATTCGCCTTTCCTTATCATCCTAAATTACGATGCATTAAACATTTTTACTTAATTATTTTCTTTTACATTAACACAATTAAATTGAGAAATTATAATTATGTCGAAAAAAAATGTCAAATTGGCAAACCTCTCCAAACCAAAATGAAAAGCACCAAGAAAAAACGGCCCCGAGTGCCCGGCAGCCCGTCTACCCTAGACTACGGTAGCGCTCGAGGCGATGGCGTGGCAAAGGGTGCGAAGATTCCCGGGAGTGGACCCGGCTACCCTAATAAACACCGACGATTGGACCTGGCAAAGTATAACACGCGAACACTCCGGACCGACGAGAAGATAGCCGAACTCGAGGAAGAATTGAGTGGATTACGAACTTAAGATGGTATATTATAGGGTTATCTGAAGTCCGAAGAGAGGGTGAGGACTCGATAATCCTCAAATCCGGTAACCTGGTCTATTTCCGAGAGGGTGACCGACAGACCCAGGATGGTGTCGGGTTTATCGTCCACAAGTCCCTTGTGAACAACGTGGTGAAGATCGCGAGTGTGTCGACCAGCGTGGCGTATCTTATACTCAGAATATCCTCAAGATATTCGCTGAAGGTCAAACAGATCTATATATGATATATGATAGAGACCATGTATGAGGATATCTCCAGAGCCATGCATTCGTTTCAAAACTCACTTCACCGTTGTCATAGGGGACTTCAACGCGTAACTGGGCAAACAAGACGAGGATGAGCTGCAAGTGGGGTAATTTGGAGTTGGACGTCGGAATCACCGGGGTCACCTCCTGGCCAGTTTTATGGAGAAGGAGGGCCTCTATATGATGAACTCCTTCTTCAGGAAGCGTGAACACAGGAAGTGGACCTGGCAGAGCCCCGATGGTGCAACAAAAAATGAGATCGATTTCATCATGTCAACCAAGTAGCAAATGTTCAATGATGTCTCTGTGATCAATTCGTTGAACACCGGGAGCGATCACCGCATGGTAAGAGGCACACTGAACATTAAATTTAAGCTTGAAAGGTCTCGAATGATGAAGTCCATGCTCCGTCCAGCACAGATCCAGGTCCGAAACCCCGAGAGCTTTCAGCTCGAACTCCAGAATAGTTTCGAGTGCCTAGGGAGCGAGAGTAATAGATGAACATACATAAAAAAACAACATCGAACATAGATTCTCCTCCTTTTTGGAAAGTCGGTTAAATCATCTTCGGTAGTCTAATAATTTAGCTAACATATATGAAAGTACTAACGGACGCAAAAATGAATAGTATGGATTAGTGAAGAAAAGACAGAGCAACTCGACTACAACAATCTTATTTAAATAAATAAAAACATTGTGGCTAGTACAATCAGATGAACACAAAGTTTTTTAGGTACTTATTTATAAAGCCAAAGTAAACCAGCCGAACCCAAAGCAAACACAGCCGAGGCGCAACGAAGTGTGAAAATCTTTCCTTTTGCGTGCGCCAGCGCATCTGCTTGACCTCCGTATTGTTTTCCTTGCCTCTCTGCATAATTTATTTGTTCCTTGATAGTCTTGTTCTTGAATTGAATAAACTGTTACTTGAGTAACTCCTCCGCTCTTGGCTAATGGTATGCTACATTGCAGCTTCCAAACAGTCATCAAATCAAAACGTTATTACTTTTCTTTAGTCACCTAGCTATTGAAGGTATGTCCCTAGACCGAGTCGTAATAGAGAACATGGACACATATCTTTTTTGGGACTCATAATCTGCACAGTCTTTCGCGATCTACTTTGAAGTCAGCTTTCAGTCTAATCAGATGCATTTTAAAATGTATTTTGATTTGCAATTGGCTTGCGTTTGATCAATATCTCGCCTGATGGTAAGCGGTTTGGTGGTCGAGGGTAAAGCAAGCTTGCCTGGAAGTAACATATTCACTCTTGAAGTAAATACCCCTAGGCTGTAGCTGAAACAGGGCAGGGAATTCGACTCCTTAGCTGTAAGCACAATAAAAATATTCGCAAAACGCTTTGTGTGTATGGGTAGGATGTACCGATGGCGCATTGCCATACATCTTATAGTCCGATGAAGGAAAGAGCTAGGTGGAATCAAATTGTGCAGCTCTATAGAACACTCCCCGAAATGTAACCGATTAAAAACCGACAGGCCGCAATTTGGCGTCGATGTTCAAGGCTCTGGAGCTTTGACTCTTGGCCCGTCTATCAATCGACTCAAGTGCATCAAGTTGGTATTTGGCAGATCCGTCCCACAGTGACAGTAGTACTCCATCCATGACAGAACTTGCAGTTTATACAAGTTGAGCAGCTGTTCAGGCGTGAAGTACCGTCTCACATTTGCAAGGATCCCCAAATTTTTTGGAACAAACTGAACCTTTGCCTCAATGAAAAGACCAAAATTGAGGGTCGATGTCAAAGTAATACCAAGAAGGTCGAGATGGTCCGTTATCGGCACGGTTACACCAAGGAAAGATGGAGCCGGGTGGAATATAAGGCATGTCAAGATTGGAGACAATTCAGGCGCACAATTGCTGGTATCACAAAAAACATTATTCTACCAAAATCCATACGTACCATATTAACTCCATAGTTCCAAGCCCTCCATCCTCATCAGTAAGCGTTACGATCATTTGAATGAGGTACGCGTGCGGCGGGCGGTACGCGGCGATCCTTTTGTGCGCGCGCGCTCGTGTGTGACGCCGCGCCTAGCATCGCCAGGGGATCGGCAGAACTGCTGCATATTTATTTTGTCACATTCTGTAGACTATCCAACGTTCTACTATCCCGTGTTTGGAATCCAGTAGCAATGAACCCTTTAGTACCAGCCTGTAACAGTCCCACCGCCGGGCAAAGGCCTCTTCTCATATAGAGAAGGCGTGAGCATTGATCAACACGCTTGCTCAAGGTGGGTTGGTGATTTATATAAAAACTAAGTCTAAACTTTTATTGATTTTACTTTTTGATTTTTAATTTAATTTTCTATTTTAATTGTAATTTTAATATCCTATTTATTTATATATCCTATTTTATATTTTATGGGGCATGCGGTGCTATCCTTTAAGAAATTGTAATACTAACCTTAGACATAAACAAACTTGAAATTTAAATGTATCAGTATATACAATTGTTGGTTGGCCAAATAAATAAAAAAGGCCTAGCTTCCAAACGTTTTGTTTTCCTTCACCGTTGTCCATGTAAATTTAGAAGGTACATATGAATTTAAAAAAGTCACATTGGTACTTGCCCGGATTTGAACTTAGGCCGCTTATCATTACACTGCCTGTAAGACAATTTTCTCTCAGATTCTGTGGTCCTTCCAATTTTGTGAGGTTTTAGGAAGCCAACGATACACTTTAATAGAATTAAATTATTTATTTGTTTGGAAGAGGTAATCTCTGGAAACCCTAAACCGAAAAAGAAAACTCCTAAAGCTACGAGTACACTAAGGTAAATTACAGTATGACTGAGCAGTGAGTGCAACTAGATTCATCTTTTTTTTTTGACAATTCAAAAGTACCTATACCTATTAGTTGAAATAAACTATTTTGATTTCGATTTTTGGATTGATTTTATATATTTGATGCCAGAAAAATTCAAGGTTTCTATAGGATAGACAATGGCTGTGAGAAACAAACTAGATAGGAATATTGACACAATCTGCTTCTGCCAAGCCAGGTACACACTACATTGTGATGAGGATGACTCTGTAAGACAATTTTACAATTTTGCTCACGACTACAAGTAGCGAAGCACAATGATCCATTTCCCTCTTGTAATGTTGACTCACATAATCACGATGAGTACCAACTGTCTATTCACAGGACGTAATAATATCTTCTTCCTTGTCTTAAGTTAGTGTTAGTCTATCCCACTCTTTCTTTTCCTGTTGAAGACGCAAAATTATATCACAGCTTACTATGTTTTGCCTTTAATCAACTGTAGCTCACTATGAACAAGCACATCAAGTTGAAATTTACCAACAGTACTAACAAATATTGTGTTATGTGTGTCTAGACTTGAAGAAGCTGTTAAGTCTACATTCAAAATTCGTCTTCATTATCATTGGTAACCTTGCTCCATCTATATACTATTGAGTACTGAATATCTACCCCTTCATATCATTCCATTATGTCAAAAAATTGCAGAAGCTCTCATTAACCGCTAATCTTTAAAATACTGAGAGACCGCCAAAAATAGAAGAGATGACATCAGTGTCGTAGCAATTCTTATCAGATCACAATTTCCTTATCACCTTGAAGGTGGAGAGAGGTGTGGTTGTGGTGGACTCACGGCAGGCACGCATGACTAACCCAGAGAGCTACAATGCCCAATTTCACCGCGAATCGATCCATATCGCTTCGAATCGATTACGCGCCTCTGTGAGGAAGCACGGAGATGATGCAATAGTCTAACATGATTATATCGATAAATACTCTTAGATAATTGTTTTTGTATATGAGTTCCGCGAAGTAATGTAACAGTGACAAGAAATATTGGCGAAAGGGAAAAGAAAGATAGCCGTCAGATGAGCATGAATTGTTTCCTAATAACCAAGTATTATAACTCGAGCCTCAGTTAATTTGACTTCACCTCGAATCAACAATCTGGCAATTAAATCTTGGTATTTTAATTGAGAGCTTTTTCCGTTGTAATGACGACTGTGTTCAGTGGAGGTCCTTAGAACTAACTTGAAATATAGATCTTATGTAAGTGTAGGAGAGCCAAAACTTCTGCCACATCAAAATGTATCCGTGCTCAACAAATTATAGCTTCAAATCGTTCATATCGATTACTAAACGATTCGCGTAGAATCAAAGGCTATTATGTATTGTATGTCATACAATACGCTTCGCTCGTGCAAGCAATTGAATGAATTTCTCTGAAGCAATATATCCCAGAACACGTTCATTCTTATGACTGGTATGGCGCCAAAGAACTTCATTCACACGGTAAGCGAATCTTCCAAGAATGTCACTACATTAATAAGTTGTTCTTACGAGATCTATAAGTATGCTCCTATTTTGTTCCTAGCATTCTTCTTCACTAATCTAGTCATATTAGTATAAATATTGATAAATTCTCACCAATATACATCCCGTGTCATCGGCCTTTCATTTCGGAAAGGGAAATGCCCGTAGAATCGTGATTGGTGAGCTAAACGGAGCTAAAGACGAGGCGAGGAAGTAATTTGTAATAAATAGTGGGCAGTGTGATCTATCGGTGGGAATCGATGGAGTGTTTCTATAAATAATTAATATTTTGTAAGGTTGAGCAGGTGTTTCTTTGAGGATCCTGTCGCATGGTCCGATTCTCTGGATGAGTAGGTACCAATGTTTGATTCTTCTCCCAAACCTTTGGGGATCAAGATTTTGGTCTGGAATATGATGATGGGCTAATTACTTATTATCTGGCACCTTTCTTATTCGTTATGGATGTTATACCTACCCTCGTCGTAGATAACAAACGTATCAATTAAGTTATGTGTATCGCCATGAAAACTCGGCTGCAGTGTGGACTCTATTACCGAATGCAATATACGTTACATAGGACACGATTTATAGCCTCTATGTCTACCATAATTATTATTTGAACATCGACACAGCCACAAATCATGATACGAGTATTAACAATATTGTGGAAGTATTTCCACTTCACAATAGCAAATACTACGGGTGTTTGGAAGTAAATTACCGCTTTTCATAACATCGCAAATATTACACTGCATCGGTGAGAAAGTTTTCCATAAAAACATTGCTGCCGTATTATTCATAATGAAAAGCAATTAATATTTAACATAAAAACAGGTAAGTAACACAACGCATATCGGTTTTGGAGCAGGAAGGAAATTATTCTCTGTAACAGTAGCCATTATTTTGCGTACCGATAAGATCTTGATAGATATTGTAATGATGAAGGAAAAGTTAACAGTTATTTGGTTACATAATATCGCGATTGTATTTCCCGAAGGTTTAGGCAGTGTAACATTACACTAGGTATGTTTAAGTACCATGTAATAGGGGAGCGTGCCATCAACCGGGTACAAAGCCAGACTTCGGGCCGATTCTGAGAAATTCCGGATAGAAAAACCCAATAACGCTTTGACCGACCTGGGAATCGAACACAAGACATTATGCTCGGCAATAGCGCTAGCGATCACTACACCAACGAGACAGTATTATTTGATGATGTAGAATAAATTGGTCATAAGTAAACCAGCGTAGGCAGGTTATCATGAACATTATCAGGGCGTAAAAGGCCGCTGCCGAAAATTGAAAATTGGCTTGCGAAACAGACCGCTGAATTGGACACTTATTATGTTATGATCACTTCGCTTGGCTAGCTAGGATTGATGAGCACTTTATCAAATTCTAATTCTATCATTCGGAAACACAAAGGTGTTGCTGATCTTTTATTCCTCAACATTCAACCGCCTTTTAGAGAAGGTAAGAATTTTTTTCGTGTTGACAGATATAGGATACAAACTGTTTTAAGGCTCTTACAAACCAACCACCTCTGATGACTAAGTAGTCATCAAGACAAGATCAAGTGATCTGCCTGAGATTTCAATCCTCGATATGATGTTCATGTTTTTTGGGTTTATCCTTCTAAAATCTTAGTCCATAACTCCATTAATGATCATTATCTTCCATGATATTGCCAAAGCTTTGTCCTTTGTTTCCATCACGTGTCGTGGACTCGTGGCTGATGGCAGTGGTTTCCTTGAACTTGGAGCTGCGGTAAACTGCGTGTAATTTCGCGGCAACAGAACACGCGTCGCAACGTCGCATGTCGTTATCTATTGAGCTACCATACAAACTCACGCACATGTTATAATTCTAGGAGAACTGAATAACTATGACCTGATAGCCTGTAATCCAAGACCGTAAATAAAGACATAGAAGATCTTTAAATTGACAGAATGGCACCGCTATCGAGTGGATTATGGAGATTAACAACTTGGTTCCTCATAATATCGAAACGTCATTTTTAACGACAGATCTTAATTTAAGTCTGAATAAGATTGAGTTTGGTCAGTTATAACATACAAATATAGAAAAAAATACTGAGAAAATGGGATTAGTTATTTACGGGTGACAGAATCCTTTCGTACTTTCAGAAGGCTATGTCAAACTTCTGATGCTGACGACGAATTTTATTCAAAACTAAAAATCACTTAGTTCTATCTCTAGCTATACGAACAGTAACGTGGTAGCACAGACATCATTACAATGTGCAGTACGCGTGAAGAGGAGTGGCGAGCGCTGTACTGTGACGACGACCAGCATCTTGTTGTTTGTGTCTTATTACTTCGAAATTAGGAGGATAGAGGTAGGCAATACGAAGGAAATCGGAGGACAAACAGGGTGAAACTGACAAGAATCTATGTGCCGTGTGTTTAATTCAAATATTCAAGATCTATTTTATTTCCATTTCTATCTTACCTTGTAGATCGACTTAATAGGGTAGTTCAACAAAATCTCTATTTAGTCCGTCAGTTAGATAACCTAAAAATATTGGACACGTATTATTTCTTTTTTACATTAATGATCTCCCTTTTATGATGGTCAAATTATCGGATATAATTCATTTACTCACGTTATTTCGCTAATTTTTAAAATAGATAGGAAAGATACGGATGACATACATGTCAACGAAAGTGTAATTATTCTCTCAAAATGGTTCGCAACTAACAAACTTTTATTGAATGCGATAAAAACAAAATGTTTAAAGTTCTCTTAACCAAATGTACCACAACGTGACCTAAATTTAAATCTTGACGGCAGAAAACTTGAAGTTATAACGGAAACTGTATTCTTAGGGATTACTATCGATTCAAAATTGCAGTGGGGCGCGCACATTAGAACTCTTTCAGGTAGGTTAAGTTCAGCTGCATATGCAGTAAGGAAAATAAAACAGTTAACCGATGTAGCCACAGCTAGGTTAGTATACTATGCTTATTTCCACAGTATTATGTCTTATGGCATTCTGCTGTGGGGATCAGCAGCAGACGTTGATTCAATTTTCATCTTACAAAAGAGGGCAATCCGCGCGATCTATAAAATCGGTCCTCCCGAATCCCTCAGAGAAAAATTTAAAGAGATCGATATACTGACTCTACCTTCACTTTACATTTTGGAATGTATTTTGTATGTCCGCAAAAATCGAGAGCTTGTCAAAACTAGAATCAGCTTCCATAATTTAAATACAAGCAGTAAGCACGAAATTGTAATACCCACATTCAGATTAACGAAAACTAGCAAGTCTTTTCTTATAAACAGTATACGCTTTTATAACAAGTTGCCAAAGTCAGTTATAGAAATGAGCGATGGAAAGTTCAAAAACTACATCAAAAGTCCTTATTAAAAAGCATATTATAAAATCAAAGACTACGTTGAAGATAAAATTTTTGGATTTAGCTCCTTCTGCGCATGCGGCTTCCCTGGTAACTCATAAACGGCACAAATATGTGGATGTCTCTAACTATTCTCAATATCATTTTTTTTCATCTTTTAATTGGACGTTTTTACAATGGTTTTCAACTGGCAAAATGGTTTATAGCTCTACATACTACGAATAGTTACAACACTGATAACAACATTTGTGCCACCTGTTAAATTTAGTCTTGTTATATTTTATTTTTTATTTTACCTTTGTATAGATTTTTTTACCGATTGTTTTGTGAATGTGTGAATATTGTAGGCCTTCTAGATTTCTAGATGCTTGTTAACATTTGTTAACGTTTTATCTCGTTTTGCTTTCATTTTTTTTCTTTTGTTTATATAAAATATAATATTTATATTTTAGTTCTTACGACGGTCGGGTCTACGTTGTCCCCCCATATCTAGGTACTAATGCTGTAATATGGAAATATTGTAAAACCAAACCATTTTTAAAAGAGTAACCGAGGAGTTTCTTGCCGGTTCTTCTCCATAGGAAACGACCAAACCGAACCGTGCACCTTTTGTCGACGTTTTATAAGTGCCCATGTAGGCCTATGTGAAATAAAAAAAAATGATTTTGATTTTTTGCCACGTAAACAAAAAAATATGTTGATAAAGAGCATTAAAATATCGTGTGACGTCACGGTGTGCTACACTTTATACTGACAAAGTGACGTCACAAGCATCCACTCCTGAACTTTGATGCGCTTTATCTTTGGTAATTTTTATTTATTCATCATCATCATCATATGAGCCGAAAGACGTCCACTGCTGGTCATAGGCCTCCATCAAGCGTCGCCACATGACCGGACCCCCGGTTCCCCGCAACCTTCACCAGGTCATCGGTCCACCTGGTGGCAGGTCTTCCAACGCAACGTCTCCCGGTTCGCGGTCGCTACTGCAGAATTTTTCTACCCCATCGGCCATCCGTTCTGCGAGCAATGTGCCCTGCCCTTTCAGTAACCCTGGTTCTCTTGCGGATCTCTACATTTCTGATTCGATCACGCAAGGTAACTCCGAGCATAGCCCTCTCCATAGCCCTTTGAGTGGCTGTACGCTTTCTGATGAGGCCCATTGTGAGCGAACCACGTCTCAGAGCCATAGGTTATCACTGGCAACACACACTGGTCATTGACTTTTGTCTTGAGACACTGTGGTAAGTTGGACTAGAAGATACCACGTAACTTTCCAAAAGCTGCCCAGCCGAGTCGGATTCGACAGTTGACCTCTTTCTTGAAGTTGGCCCTACCCAACTGGATCGTTTGTCCCAGGTAGACATAATCGTCCACAACTTCGAATGTAGAGTCTCCGACCTTGATAGGAGTGGGTGCAACATGGGCATTCATTTTCACCTAGGTTTCGTGCATGTACACTCTTTCGGGAGCTCTACTGAGGTCATCGAGCATTGTACTGAGGTCCTCCATGGTCTCACCCATGACCACTATATCGTCGGCAAACCAAAATTGAGTAATGTACTCGCCGTTGACGTTGATGCCTTTCCCTCTCCAGTCCAGAACCTTGAAGTCATCCTCCAGTGCAGCGGTGAACAGTTTTGGAGATATGACGTCTCCCTGTCTCACACCTCGCTGCAGAAGGATAGGTTCCGAGGTCCGATCCTGAAGTCGAACTGACATGGTGGTGTTTTTGTACAAACACTTCAACACTTCGATGTACCGGTAGTCGATTTGGCACCGATCGAATCGAAGGCTTTCTCGTAGTACACAAACGGTAAGCAGAGAGGCATATACTCTTCGGTCTTCTGTATAACCTGCCGCAGCGTATGTATGTGGTCTGAAGTCTTTACGGAATCCGGCTTGTTAGGGAGGCTTAAAATCGTCAAACGTGATTTTTAGTTTTGAATGCGCGCGAGACGATTCGTGATGACTCTTGAAAACAGCTTGTATACATGGCTAAGAAGTGAGATGGGCCTATAGTCCTTCAGTACGGTATTGTCACCCTTCTTGAAGAAAAGAACCACCTGCACCATGCCCCTCGAGTATGACGGAATCAAACAGCTTCTGAAGGGCCTGAAGTACTGATTTCCACCCGCCTTCAGGAGTTCGGCCGTAATTCCGTCATCAACCGGTGCCTTGTTGTTCAATCTTAAGCTGTTTAAGAGCTATCTTAATCTCGTACAGGTTGACATCCGGAATGTCTTCGTTATATTGTCGAGTCAATCTAGCTCTAGGATCATTTGCTAGATTCGCGACGGGTTTAATGGTCAACACCATCAACACACAACAAACAACAACAACACAATACCTGCCATCATCAACAACAACATCAAGTATGTACAACTGCCCATAGAATCTCTCGACCTTCCTCAGACGCTCCGGTTTGGTGGATATGATCCTGCCATCATCTTTCTTCAGTTTCGTGAGCTGGCTCTGCCCTGTAGTCAGATCTCTCGTCAAGACCTTGGAGCCCTTATTCCGCTTAATCGCGTCTTTAATACTTTCGGTATTAAAGCGGCGGAGGTCGCTCTGCAAGGACTTTGAGGTCCATCTATTTAGCTGCCGGTATTTCAACGCATCGTCTGAAGACTGCAGGATTATCTTACGCCTCTCTTTCATGAGATGATTCATTCAAAAGCTCTCTGATCCTACTCTCAAAGTAGGCTCAGAGAGCTTTTTCTATCTGTACGGCGAGTCTTGAAAAACTCAGCTGTTTTCGTCCATGGAGCTCGATTTATTTATTTGTTAATCTCACTGACGGACTAAATAGAATTATCATTTTAATGAATTATCATTTATCTACTCAGGCAACATTCCTATTGCAGTATAGGCGTCTTGAACTGCAAAACTACTAGCATCTTTTGCATGCCGTGTGTGCGTAATGCACAAATGCCGGCATTATCTGTTGTGTCTGCTAATCAGACGCGTGATGGGTTTAGCTCTCAATGGAATCGCGACCTTAATCAACCAAGTCAACTCACTGAAAACTGGATATTTTTCTTTCTGAAGTAACTAATTACTGTAGGTAATTGGCATTAAATGCATTACTGAAATCTAGACAGAACAGACTTGAATTAAGTGAAGCGTAATTCTGCGCAATTTCACACGTCAGTCAATCCTGAAACTGACGGACATAAATCGTAATTCATACATAATCCAAAAAAACTTTAGTAAATTAAGTGCGTAACGCAGCAATTACCACACTATCTACATAACAGTGTAATATCTAGCAAGGAAATTAAATAACATAGTTAAAATTACTTAAATTACAATTAATCATACGATCGGATCCTCCGCGATACCGCGCTTGCGCGATAGTATCGTAACTTCCAAGATGGCGCCGCACAATGGCGGGCTGTCATTGAATTGTTGTAAAACTGACAGATTTTCCTGAACTGATCTGATCTTAGCTAATTAAGTCTCAAGGATTTTGATCTTATATGCTCGTTCAGTTTATTTATTGTGATGAGAGAGTAATAAAGTAGTAAGTAATGTTTGCGAATTTTCCTTATACTGTGTAATCTTCTACAGAAAAGATGCTTTCTTGAAGATTACACCACAATAGTTTTATTTAAATTACGATATGTCATTACACCTTAATTTTAGACCTTAGTAAATTGTTTACCAGATTTTAGTTGTTAAACAGTTATATAAATAAGGGTGTTAAAGGATAGTTACATCTCAGGGGTGTACTGTAGAGCAAACGTTGCAAAACTGTAGGGTTTTAGTTCCCAGGTGGATGGGTACACAATACCCACACTACCTATCCTTAAAAACTTTTCTCAGAATTCCTCACGAGAACAAAAGAAACTGAAACATTTTGAAGACAATAATAAGAAATATCTTAGGAACAGAAAAAAAATATCACTCCAATAAAAACAAGAACAAAAATAACAAAACAGGAGTGATATAGTGCTACCTACTCGTAAAAACGTCGAGAACATAAAAAGCCTTTTATTTACAGTGGTATTGTTTGACGCTGAAGTAATCATATTTTATGAGACTTTTTCTCTAATTTACGTCATTCGTTAGTGGGCATTGTTCGTTTTAACGTAAGAAAAACTCATTAGCCACGTAGATAGCAAAAATTTTGGACAGAGCTAGAATAATGGAAGTTTTCCGAGTTGATCGATTTTTGAAATTGATGAGAATATCCTTTACCAAACACCTAAGGTCTGAGCATGTTGCTTGAAACATTGCGCAATTAAAAAATAAAGGCAAGAACATTATTAATTCTTTAGAAACTGTCTAACCCTTCATACTGTGTTACGGTATCTCCATCTGCCCACCTGCCTTTGTTTCACCATAAGGTACGAAAAACAAAAGACAAATCATGTGCTCATAATTATCGCTTATCAATCAGTCTAAGGGCTTTCCACCACCCACGGTCATAAACAAACGTTCATCATACATTACTGCTTACAACACCAGTTTTATTACCTTTATTGGTACTGGGACAGCAATGGATTGTGTTAGGAATTAGGTGACGCCTACATGGTGTTTTAATAGTGTATTTATGGCGCCGTATACACCTACGCCTATTAGTTGAAGAACCTTTTAATCTTATTGTTGCTAGTTTATTGCAGTTGTTTTTATTTTGTTTTGTTGTCTTTTATCTGATAGTGTAGCATGTATGTTTTCTTAATAAATTTTCCAAGTATTTCAATCCTCAACTATTCCACATCGAATTGAAGGCCATATAAATAATCATGTTTTTTAAACGCAATATCCGTCTTGACCAAAGCATGTATGTACCTATACTTATGTACCGACAGCATCAGCAGTACAAACGACGACGGGAAGCGTTAGCACAACAATCGAACTCAAATAAACGGTTACGTGTAAGGAAACGCACTTTTAGCTTATTGGAGCAAAACATCCTGGGACTAACTGTTGCTCAGCAAGGAGTCAGGAGGTATTGGTAAACGGGAATAGGTCTGTTCAATGAGTTATTGGTTTTACTGCTATTTAAGACTTTAGTGAAACAGTTTCAACATGTTAAAGCAAATTCCATGGGTTCTAGGTCTAGATTTTTTGGAAACACATAAACAAACAATTGTACCTTCCTGTAACATTAATTAAGAAAAGATTCACATAGAAAGGCCTTTATTTTAAATGACAAATTCTCTTTAAATAAGCGTCCAATAATTTTTGACAATACCTAACTATTTAAAGAGCCTTGCCGAATTCACTCACGCAATTAAGCTGTAGCTTTTCTTCTTGACTCTCTCTCTATCTTCTAGAACGATTGAACGTTAAATTACACACAACATTTACCTGTACTCTTATTAGCCCAATTATTTATGTATCTTACCTGCAAATATAACAAATAACATACATTCCGCACTTCACCGTTGATACAAACCATTGCCAAAGGGAATGCGGCGCGCTGGACTGGGGCAACGTTCTCAAATTGGCAATATTTACACTACGTGCTAAGGGATTTTAAACAGAGCCACTGGTTCATAACAAACTAATGGTTTGAATGGGACATTATTCTGTTTATATATTACATGGTTCTGAAACCTTCAGCAGGTCGTTAGTCTACCCTTTGTGGTGGCTACACTGTACTTTCCGGGGAGATCGGTCAAGGGGGAGGTCGTGGGAATCCCATAGATGCGGGCAGCACAGGATCGGTCGTCGTAGTGATGCATGGTTAACAATGGACGACTTTTCGCTGAATGATGATAATTACCCTGAAATCATTGATTTATAGAGTGGTCACACAACTATGCCTATCACAAACACCTTTTTAAAACTGCTCATTTCAGTGTCTGATCTATGACTGGTGAACTTCTAAATACGGAAACATTGCTATTGCATACTGGAATAACACAAAATCTCAACGCTTCGCAAAATCCAATTTTGTGAAGTCAAGTAAAATCTCAAAAAAAGGATAAGTCCCTATGACAATCGGCCTTAAGACGAGATCTTATAACTCCTTGAAATTCTAAATAAATAAATTAAGCTAGCTCTGAAAGAAGTAGCCACATGCAGATTGCGAAAGTAATTTCGCTTTCGAAAAAATATCCGAGTAGTTGTTTATCCTAAAGTTCAGTGGAATGCAGCACTATGCAATTAATTACTGCCAGCCCATAAATGCTTGTACCAGATTGTTCCCAAGGTGACACAATAATTGGCACGCGCGAACTTTCTTGCAATAAGTTATTTTTATTTTACAAACATCTGCGAGCGACGCCACGTGTCAAGGTAAACTGGTCGCCACAATACCTACACCATGTTTGTTATTTCTTATATTATACACATTATACAGTTTACTATGAAGGTATCAAAGGAATACAGAAATACCAGTTCATAGAAATTAATGGGTCTTGAAACAAAAACTCTTCACTTTAAGCCTGAAAACCTGTCGGTATTGAAGTAGGGTTTGACACATTCTTTACTCCAAATACTATATTACACAGAAACTAGCTCTAGGATTTGAAATGATCTAGGCAATTTTTCCTTTGATTCGATCTTCAATGTTTCTTGAATATCAAAATGTTTTCAGAGAAAATATAAAGTGGAAATTTAATTTTGAAAAACTGTGTAAGAAGTTAAGCTTCTGAAACTAGTTAATAACAATTTTATTCGACTTCTTATTTCGACTACTCGTAAATCTATGACGAGGTACTGAATAGCGGTATTAAATATATTTTTAAACTTTTATATTTTCTACGTAAAACAGATGCCATACGATAAACACTCTCAAACGAAATTGACTGCCCAAACCTTTTGCAAAAACTTAATTTCTCTGTTCCACAAAGATTGGTAAGGTTCAACCCACCTATATCAGTTCCACTTTCATCCTTGAACTACAGGCAGAATACATATATCTTGCGAGCGAGCAAGGACTTCAATAAGTTGTGTAAAGAGTACTCTTTTGACCCATTCAATACCAAGAGCAGCGTGGCACGTAGACAATTAAACCTTGACTTTTTCAAAATGTAATATTAATATTCATATACCTAAACCTAATTCTTTCAGCATTTCTTTTTGTAAAATTAGTTGATTGGCTATAAGTGTGTTACTCTACTGCTATCCGTGAAAACCTGTAATTGGCTTGTTGTCTCTTATTCCATGAATAACGCTCTTTTGTTTAGCTGTTGGTTTTCCAAGAATAAATAAATACATAAATAAAAAATCACATATTTACTTCTAATAGCTGCGGTGATTGGCTTTATAAAAAATCACACTGCAGCACACATAACATCACGCGAGCAAAAGACGATTTACGACGATGATTTAAAAAAGAAACTTATTTATAAATATTTAGGCACATCAGTGGTAACAAAAGCAGTATATGCTGGCCTCGCATTAAAAATATCGTTCTAGGCCAGTCAAATGTCACCAAAACGCAAATTGCTGGTCCACCTGAAGTTTCTGGACATAGAACCTTCAACTGTCAATACAACCAGTCAAATTGTATGGCGCAAGAGATTAACTACCATATCCTTGATCGCCCGACTACCCCTGAAAATTAAAACGAGCATGACACGAACACATTAAAAAACATAAAACGTCAAAGACCGTTAGAACGTAGAACGTTCGATATTGAAATACGAACGCGTTTGAAATTCGAACCGGTGGAATCCGCGCGCTTTCCTAATTGCTCTGAAAATAGAGCGACGCACGCGCACCGCGAAACTCTTGAAACGCCACCTGGACTAGGGCGGGTATGCGGTTCATTGATATTAAGGACTTTGACTGATGGCTATGCGTCATAAAGAGAAACATGAAAGAAGACATGTTGCACCGGCTCCAAATAAATTAGGACAATGGGGAAAAAAAACAAGTGAATGCATTATCATTCACTTGTTTTTTTTCAATTCAACGAAAGATGGTTGAATTGTGTGAGAAATGAAGGAGAGAGTCAGTAATAGCTTAACGCTTGACAGGACGGAATCGAACAAGAAAACGTGTAGCGCCAAACCAAGTCAAATAGGAAAAGAGTCGGCGATGGATATGATGTTGATGATTCAATAATTTATTGCATTTCGCAATATAATTGTAACTTTAAATGAGAAATAAACTATTTTTGCTTTTCGTTTATTATCTCAAACGTTTTTCTCATATAGAGAAGATGGGGCATAGACTTCAGTTGACAATTTCCAATATGAGTACATATTGGAAATCGTCAACTGAGGTCTATCACTATATAAGTGCAGGGTAAATAAAGAAATCATTTACAGAGAAATTCACTACATTCCTTATTTATTGAGTCATTATCGCACCCTTGCAAATCCAGACCCCCATAACAAAACTATTGTTTCGTAAATATCCGGACTCCTTTTAAAGCCAAGTCACCCTTCACACCCTCTAGCGGAAGCGGAGGAAGCAATAAACTCGTAATATTTCATACACAGCGTGCGCAGGCACAGTCACGTTCAATCACTATATTAACTTCGTTTAACGCCCCTGTCTCAAAATGCTGTCTATTTTCGGGTTATTTGGGTGATTTGAAGCTATTTTACGCAACTGACTCTTCATAATTTTTAAAATAATTGACGTATATTGAGTCTCTCGGCTTACTTGCCCCCCGCGGGTGATGGATGAAGGATAGGGTTTTATCAAATTGGTCACGCATTGCCGTTTCCTTGGTTGTGGAGGAAGACATTATAGTTAGTTTGGAACGAAATATAGTAATTATTGTAACTAATAGTCGACTCCTAATGAATATTTCCGTGATTTGACTAATTTGGGAACACTTGAGCTGTGAAATTATGTGACATTTTTTTGAGAAAGGCGAAGTTTTGAGCCGGTTGTTGATGTTAAAATGGCTCAAAACTGCTGGTGAAAAGATAACGAATACTTTTCCGAAACAGGAAGTCCATGAAACCCATATAATAGATTTTTTGTAAAAGAGTTAATTAACTATTTAGGTCTACTGTACAATAAAGTAATTCTATTTTATTCTATTAAATTCTTAGATCCCCAAGCCGGTAACAACTTTATACAGCCACTACGACCTCATGTAAATATTTCCGTCACGATCCGATACGACTTCATAAAACTGCATTAACACCTTTATACACTATTTTTATGAACCTTTAAACCATGTTGGTATTTTGATATCTTACTCTGGAATAATTTAAGCTAAATTCAACCCTATAAATAACAGTTTATAGTTCAAATTACAGTGGAGCTTCCCTAATCGGTGTTTATTAGTGAGATGCGCTAGCGCAGTTTAGCCGGACGTCACGTACGGAACCATGTGCACGAATGAGCGGTGTAATAGAGTTACCGCTGAACCCTAGAATTGTATGGAATTTCATGATTATCGTGTAGGAAAATGATATTTTAATCAGCCTCAATATGTGACTCATTAACAAGGAAGTTTAGGCAATTTTAGGTTTTAGACAGACAGACCACTATAGGAAAAGACAACAGCAACTATATAATTTAAAAAAACTTTATAGCGAAGCCGCGAGATAAAGCTGTGGACACACTATAACGCGATAGCTAACTCAAACGCACAATAAGTACGATCCTTTTCCATGCATTTTCTTAACCCACTTGTCGACTAATTCCGAACCGCTTACTCAACCTCATTAGACAAAGTAAACATATTTAGCAACTGAAGCTAAATAAGGCGGTAACGGGAACGAAACAACCGACAATCGTATGTATGGAACATATTCTCGTAAACGTAAAATCGATGCCCCACACCTGCGCCGGCGCAAGTAAAAACAACGAGACTGTGGGAACCGATCGCGTAGGGCTTCGGTATGTGGAGCTGTGGTTTGGGACCAGTATTGGATGGTAGATGGGTACCAGAAAAGGACCATGGTGGATCAAATTATGAATATTAATTGATGTAAAACTAAGTGGCAAGCTTTAAAAAAATCTAACTTTTAAGAGATATTTAGCCGCCGAAAATCATAAAAGTATCTGCAAGCTGCAACTGCCAACTAAATATCGGTCCTCTGCCTAAATTTTTATCTAATATGTGCATAAACCATAGAACAGACCTACATATTGATACTTATAATATTAAGTTAGAATCCTGATGGAGGTACCTTGTTCTAATTGATATGGTTTGTGAAACAATTTGTTAATGCCAATTTGCTGTTGTTACAGGTAATCTCTACCTGCTGATGCAAATAACACTTTGTTCAGATCATCTTATGTGAAAACACTTGAAGATAAAGTCGCATGCTATGACAACAGTTGATATATTATTATATATCTATCGTAATATTATGATATATATGATGTAACGGATATATTAGTAATATTGATACTAGGTCAGATAATATGCTATTGTTATCCTATCGTGATGTTACTGGTTAGGCGATGGACGCGCGTGATTTGACCATGTATTTATCAATGTTTGGAACCATTACCTCACACTTGCGACAAAATTGAAGAGAGCCTGTTTTTCAATTTTTTTAAATCGGTCTTCTCGACAGCGTAGGGCACGCAATGAATACTGTTGAATTGTCAAAACCAAGCCGTGTGCGCGTACTTTGTGTCGTTGATATCCCACAAGGGAACCGATCACTAATTCCGAAACTTTTTTGTTTGAATTTCATTTTACCGAAAACTATTGAGCGGCGTATTTTTTGCTGTATGCATTGTTTGACATATTTTCAGATCATCGAAGTATCATGCGCCGATTTACAAAATAACTTTTGGCTGAAGCGTCTTTCGAACTTTTTTCATTTGCCAAATGATTTATTTGCTTTATTTTCACCACACCGAAACACCATATTACGGAATATTATTTGGTCACAAATATTTAGCCGGTTACTTGGTTGCATTTTCAATATAAAATTGAAATAGTGTCATAAAATGTCTAAATGTTGTGCTACAAAATTTAGTGTCAGAAACGAATTGCTGCAAAACCGACTTCACGTAATCTTGTCTGTGTTTAGGTATTTATTTTGCATTTTCATGCAAATGATTTATTAATAACTGTCATGCATTATTTATGCCAACGAATTAGTCCAAGAGCGAGCGAAGCGAGCTCGGGAATTTAGGGCACCCCGACACGGATAGGTTAGGTTCGAAGGGTATAATCCCGTCATCTCCTTCATGTTATGTTACTTTAGACCCTGCAGACAGAAACAATTTTTTTTTTCAAGTCCCTGTTTATACATTTGAATTCGCCCACTGTTTCTCTCTCACTTAGTATTCAGTGTTTAGCATTTTAGGCGTTTGGTGAAATGAAAATATGGTAATCAAAACAGTGGTACCTATAATGAATGTTCGGGAATATAATACTTCGAACAAATGTTATTTCGGCTAAGTGTAATTTCGGTAAAAAGTTTTTCGGCCCAATTGAAACGTCGAAGTAACGAAAAACATCGAATTGATAATAGATCAACTGAGACAGTGGCAGACGTGACTTCGGTGAAGTAAAAAAAAACGAAACGATAATAGTTGAAAAGTTTTAGGTGAAATGAAATTCGGTCAAATATTTTTCAAACTTATGATAGGTACGCCACAAGCATACATTAGTAACTTTCCTAAATGAATAAAAACAAAAACCTAAGGCATACACTGGAAAAAAAACAAATAAAAGCTAAGACACACAACAATTGCTACCTCAAACTCATTGACAGAATTACGTATTAAATACCTATTAACAGATATCAAACAATTCAAATTTTAGTAGGTACATCTCCACAACATCGTAGGTACAAAAAACATGAATGATCCACAGCTCCACATTAGAGACGATCCCGTGGGAGCCAGTCGGCCAGGAGCGACAATTGGTTGCAACCTGCGATGCTGACCGCAGTGGCAACCTGTACCCGCGAAGTCTGGTATGTTCCTATTATGTCCTCTAGATTCGTCCTAGTGTCGGCAATACTACTGTTGAATATAATTTAAAAATACAGGAAGACGAACTAAAGCACACAGTGGGTTTAAATTGGAGAAGGGTTGCGAGAGATAGAAAACCGTAGAAATGGTTGGAAGCCTTTGCAAAGAGGTACACTAACTTAAAAGCTATTATATATCTACTACATCTTAAAATACCACAAAGTTCGGCACTTATTCTTATAATACTTGTAATACTTAGGTAAACATTATCAAATCAGCACGCAAGAATATTTTTTTCAAACAAATCGTCGTTAAATTCGTCACTTTATTTTTCACACGCAATCTGAACCACTGAGTCATGTTTACAGCTTTTTCGTATTTGGTAACAAATAACAATGAATAAATTAAAATACGTAGTGTAACCACCACCATACATACTACGAAGTAAATGATACCAAATAAAGCAGTCTATGGGTATTGGAAGGATTATTGTACGTTTTGCGGTTGCAAATTATGTATTCGTACAATTTATTTGATGAGTACGATGTTGAATATAAATTATATAACGCAATTATCGATACAAATTTCCTCATTTGGACAAAGCACAAATATTGTTTCAGATTTTCTAATGTTGTAGGTATATTAAAAACTGCGGCTAAAAAACCATAGGAAGTTTGTCTACCAAAAGTCGTAACAATCTATGTTTTGACAGCTACCAAAATACATTAAATTGCTGGTGCTTACGAATGATACTCGTTGTTATGGTCTATGGGTAACATAGTAATTAATTAGGATTATGAATTTGATTTTTCGTAGACGTTCATGCAATTTATCGCTGCATGTAAGATGAGAAACATCATCGGACTTCTTAGATTGTCACGATTATAAATCTCTTCATCTTCTTAAACAGCATTCATTCAACCGGGCCACTATGGAGCAACCGTCTCGGTCTACCACACATCACACGAGGGACACCCGTCCGACCGTCTCATCTCGGACACCGGTGGGAATCTCCCGCAGCTGATGACCCATGATCCGAGTTTACAAGGCCATGACGAAGAATGTGATATTATAAGTATCTTGGTCCCCTAATTACACCGTATCAGATCCTTTTTCGATTTTTAATTTATAGCTTTGATGCAATGATCTTATGGCGTGTGGCCAAAGTCAAAATGAATGCCACTTGTTTTACCCGACTGCGGGAAACTAATGCTTTATACAACCTTTTCGACAATATCACAAATGTCATGGGCGCCGTGAGAGGATGCACTTGCTACCCGCTTTTAACAAAATAAACAAAAACATTTAAAAATCACAGGCGAGGTGCTAAAATTTTCAAGCGAGGTACTTGAATTCATTATGTCTCAAACTTATCTTCATAAGTCGACAAGTTAATTCTGTCTCTGTACACATGGGCTGCCCATTGTTTTCGAGGCCCGGGGTGCTGAAGATGCCCCTGCAAAAAATATTCATGCTGGCGCCGGCGGCGCCCATGCAAATGTTTACAAAAAGATCCTCAACTACTGCAAGTAAACATATAGGAAAACCGTAGACAACATCTACCTATCAAGTGATGAGAAAGAATGCAAAATTTACTGCGTCAACTGGGCTACGAAAAAGAAACACTCACCCGTCATGTCATTACAGGAGAAATCCAGAGATTTCATACATACCAAACGAATGTATGTGAGAAAGGAAGATCTTCAGATATCACAAGGGAATATGATACAAGCCACTAGAGTTGACAATGGAATTAGAGTTGCAAACAAATTAGATCAGGTCAAACCCAATGAAACTACAATAGCCCAACGTGTTGAGCAATCTTGAAATCGTGTGATAGAGATCCTGCTATAATATCTGTGAGAGATATTATTAAATAAGTACCACATCAGCCTCAGGCAAATACTAGATTCTTAGATAAACTTGAGACCATTGAGAACCTTTTTGGACCATGTTCCATAGCAACGGTGCCGTGACGAATAATGCGGTACATGAAGACCCATGAGAAGAGGTTCGATTTCAAGAGGTTCGAGATCGATAGCCATCGATCTGTCAAGTGTAGGTAGTGACTCCTGGTGTAAATTAATCGATTCATCGATGTATGGGATTACATTCGGATCATGTTTGAGAAGTTTGTTAACTAGTGTGTTAACAAGTTTGTACAATATTTATACACACTGATCGTGTAACACAAAACCATTCAGAAACCATTTTAAATCATCAAAAACTATTTTTTTACAACCTTAGGTACTATAAGGGTCAAAAGTGCAGTAACACTCTACCAAAACAGAAAAGGCATTTTTATTTTGTAGGCAAAAGAATTTCAACTTTTCACGGTTAGAAGAATTATCAATATCTACTTTAATTTCTATACAAAATATTAAATCAGTTGTAGATAATTTAACTTCTTCTACAAAAACTAGCCATTTTAGTTTTGGGAGAGTATAACTGCACTTTTGACCCTTGACTGTACCTATAGGCACTTGAAAGAAATATTCGAAAATATAAAGTATCGGTAAGTATCACAGCAAGTTGCATTCGGTATTATAGTTTCTGTCTTTCCCGATGGGAAAAAAACTTTATGTAATTACCTATGTTACGCTAGTATTATATTAACTGTGCCTATGATGATTCGTATTTTTGCAACGTTTGCATTATTACCTACGCTTGCATTTTTCATAAAAAAACTTGTTTGACTAAACAGGAGGCTTGATTACAAAATCGGCAAATATTCTGATTATTAATAAAGGAAAAGAAGCATAAGGGAAATGGCTAACTTTATTGACGTTTTGATGTTGCGTCCAATCCCGACATATTTCGACATGATGTTGTTTGAAACATCTGCGTTGAAATAATTTCAAAAACGCAAATGAGCAAAAGGTATTGCAATTAAGTGTGGGAAGGTAAGCAACAAGCAACTTAATAAATCTTACAAAGAATTCATTAATTTTTTTTTTTAAATATAAGTGTTTGATTTGTCTACAAAGCAGTGGAAGGCTGTACGACTAGGTATTTTTAATTAAATATATTTGCGTAATGTCTTTACCTTCAACTAAACTATGTATCAAAAACGCCAAAGAATAGCACAATTTAGTTAAAAACTGTCGAACATTCAGTCCGTTTCCCACAGAGACAATGGGACCGAATTAGCTGCGGCCGTACAATGGCCAGCACAAGGCAAGGTCGCGGGGCAAACAGATGGTGTTTATAATTCACAATGATGCCCATTACTAATATACTGTACCTAACCATTGACCAAACGAATGGGGTTTTGAGTATGCTCTTAAAACAGTGGCCGATTTTGAATTCAGAATTTTGTGTTTCAAACATGACAATGAACCAAATCTTACTCGAATGTCAAAGTTTAACGTTTTCAAAACTAAAGTAGATTTGGCAAATAATTCTAATATACAGAAATCGGCCATAAATACTTGTAGATATTGCTCGAAGGGACTTAAAACTTCTCAGGCACCGGCAGCCAAATTGCGTAAGTGAATTCAGCAAAGGAAACTTTTGGAACCTTCAAAGAGTAAGAATCATTTCTTTCAACTTTTTCGGTATTGCGAAACTATTTTGGCAAGAGTACGATCCCTGTTACATTCAGTTGAAGTTCATCTACTGACTGGCTTGCGTTATGTTTCATCAAACTCGAATGATTTATTTCCAAATAATTAGAACATTATCCAATTTTATTTTATATACGACTAATGGTCTTCCAATGCTTTTAATTAAAAATGTACAATAGTGGGTGTCCCAAAGACCTACTTAAATTATGGCGACTAATTTCTCACAAAAACAAAATTGCTGAAGTACGCCTGATCAGAGCAACAATTAAAAACTCGATTAACAATAAGACAAGTTTGACACAAATAGATTTTGATAGCGCTGGGCTATCGTGACGCTTGGATTATAGATAATTTATTTGTCCAAACATGAGTTTACATAGGCATGCAGGATGTTCACTATAGACTAATAAAGGTTGATAGAATATCACTATCTAGATCTTTTCATCCTTCGTTTAACCCAAGTAGGCTTCAATAGGATATATTCCCTTTATGTCGAGTCCCGTTATGTCGAGCCTGGAAGTCTATTGTTCTCCAAAGTTGATATTTTATTTTTTTATTGATATTTTACGCTTTCTATTACCTTTATGTCGAGTTTGGTGAACAGGTACAGTCAGGGATGTAAATTAAAAGCCAATGGCATAAAAACATTGTTTCATTATTTGTTCTATTACTTGTTTTCATATATATATCTAATCTTTCATAATCTAAACATATAAATCACAGTATAATCATCACGTATATAAATAATTCTTCTAAAAATAACTTTCTTCATCTAAATAAATCACAGTATAATCATCACTATTGTTGCAAATGTTAAACAGCATAGTTTTACGGTAAAAAATAATTCTTCTTATAAAAGTAACTTTCTTAATCTAAATAAATCACAGTATAATCCACGCGTACATAAATAATTCTTCTAAAAAATAACTTTCTTAATCTAAATAAATCACAGTATAATCATCACTATTGTTGCAAATGTTAAACAGTATAGTTTTACAGTAAAAAATAATTCTTCTTAAAAAAGTAACTTTCTTAATCTAAATAAATCACAGTATAAAAACCACTATTAGTGACATGTATATTTTAAATAATTAAAAGATAATCACTAATCAACTCTTACAGTTGATAGGCGTTTAAGATTTTTATACTGTGATTTATTTAGATTAAGAAAGTTACTTTTTTAAGAAGAATTATTTTTTACTGTAAAACTATGCTGTTTAACATTTGCAACAATAGTGATGATTATACTGTGATTTATTTAGATGAAGAAAGTTATTTTTTAGAAGAATTATTTATATACGTGATGATTATACTGTGATTTATATGTTTAGATTAAGAAAGATTAGATATATATATAAAATAAGTAATAAAACAAATAATAAAACAATGTTTTTATGCCATTGGCTTTTAATTTACATCCCTGACTGTACCTGTTCACCAAACTCGACATAAAGGTAATAGAAAGCGTAAAATATCAATACTTTGGAGAACAATAGACTTCCAGGCTCGACATAACGGGACTCGACATAAAGGGAATATATCTTCAATAGATTTATGATTATGCTCTGACTCAATTTTTGTTCTTTTCTACCCAAAGTTATGTCAATATTGTATAATCAATTCAGCGTCTGCCAGCTTGTTATTACTCCTTTCTTTTCTTCTCATGGTCTATCAAAACAATAAAAAAAACGATTGTTTACCAAACCACCTGTGTTTTCTGCCCACATCTGGCGTTACAATTAATTTCAAGTCGTACAGACTAATTGCCACTGCATATTACGAGATAAAAAGTGTACCGTTAGGTTATAGTGGTAGAATGTGAGATATAAAAAGGCTGTTGTACAAAAAGATCGGCGGGAAGGCGGAGCCTTATTCGGGCGGCGGATGCACGGCCTTGCGAGGTCGACAGGGGCGCATCTCACACCGATACATACTTGCAAATGAAGAGAACTCAATAGGATTTCGAAAATAAAGAACCTTCAACCCTTATTGATTAAACAGCATTTTAGGATATGCATTTTCAAAAATTATTTCTTAGTGCTCATCTTTGTTAGATAAGGAACACTTGTAAAAATCTTACTTCTTTATTCTTCTTCTAGATTCCTTCTTGTATCTCGTGTTGTCTGTGTTCTTTCTCGTATTGTGTACTTGTTGTCTCTCAGGGTTTTATTTCAGATAAATTTTCAGTTTCGGCAGCTGGAGTCCGCAAACTTTTTTTTTACATTTACTTACATTACTTTTACTCAAGTAATTACTTTTACTGGTTTATAAATACGGGTGTTAAACCGTTGAGCAAGGTGAGTAAAATATAATAGTTGCCGCCAGTGAGTAGTATAAAGTATTATTCTTATCCCAACACTTCTTAAGCAAATGAGTTTCGTTTGAGAACTCGGTACCTATATAGCAACTAGCTTTTCCATTCATGTTGATTTATCTTGCTTTGCTGGGACGTTACGTCTCTGTATCTCGGTGTAACAGCGGCCTCATAAGCGCAAGCGTAGACTGTCTCGCGCACAGAACCGGTCGCTCATTGGCCTAACTGTGCGCACCATTAATACCGACTTCCTTTACGTTATCGTGGAATATCAATATTAACGTCATCATCGTCACGCCGACACCGTTACGTTGTGGAATCTATCGGAAGCTGTAGGGCTTTCCAGGTAAAGAAGATGCGCTGGGTAACATATCTTGTTGGTTATTAGTACCTAGACTTTATTTAGTAAACTAAACCTGAGAAATTATAATCTATTTATTTATTTACCCTATGTACATCTGGATTGCACTTACAACATTCATGTTTCCTATTTCTTCCTTTGTAAGAGCAGGGATAGAAGAGAGGAGGTTAAGCCCTCATTCATAAAATCACGTATCGTTATTTTTCGTCACTCTCTATGCCGGGAGTGGGTACACAGTGATTCCCTTTTAGATGAATTTTGCACAGTGGTGTGCAAAATTTCAGCGAATTTTTTTTTGGAGATGCGTGGTGATACGATCCCTCGATGTAAAATGATATTCCCCACCACATACGACTGATTACTAGTGACATCTATCGAAATACGCAACATACTTCATCCTCACAGCCCCGCCAGTTGCCTCTCCGAGTGTCATGGCGGTGTGAGCGCTTAGCGTGGTTTTATGAGAGAAAAAAAAATGTGCTCGTAATTTATAATCATAATCATCATAATCATTTATTTGCTAATATGGGTAATTACATAGAGTTGTTAAAATATAGCACAGTCCAACCATATTACACCTTGAGGCATGCAAATCACAAGCTTTATTACACACATTTAATTGCATAAAATAATTTATAATTAACAACACACTTCCAATTTATTTGTTTTGTTAATTCCATCGCGTGGCAAATAACAATGATACATAAAAAATGAAGCTATCAATAATGTCAATAGAAGAATTAAATATAAAATGTCAAAAATACATTTATGAAAAATGTATAATTAATAAAAAATATAATAATTATTAAATTATTGCATTATTTGGTAATTTCACTCCAGCAAATAAAAATGAAACACAACAATCATGAAGCAAATATTAATGTCACTAGATTAATCAAAAATTAAATGTCATGTATTAAATGAGAATGTCAAGTTATATTAGAAAATTAATGTCAAAGTAGATGTCAAAGTAATAATAATAATAATAAAATTAGTTTACTAGTCACATCAACAATATATCCTTACATCCTCTCTTAAATAATCCTGAATACTGTAATAACATTTACATAGCAAGAATCTCTTTAATTTCTTTTTGAATTCATCGATGGATGGAGTTTCTAGTATGGACTTTGGCAAGTGACTGTATACACGCGGCGCCATACTGAAAATGCTTTTGGAATATAAGGCTGTCTTGTGAGATTTGCAACAAATTTTATCTCTATGCAAATTTGTTGCAAATCTCTCTATGCGGCCTACTTCTGTACATATCAAAAAGATGTTTGTTAGTTCTTACAAAGCTAGCAGTCTCATATATGTAGAGAGACGGCAATGTTAATATATTTTGCTTGATAAAACATGGTCTGCAGCTATCAGTCTGGTTGATATTAAACATACCCCTAATACACCACTTTTGCGCCTTGATTGAATGCCATATCCTTATTGGTGGAATGACCCCAGAATATAATACCATACTTAACCATGGATCCCACGTAGCCTTGGTATGCTGCAAGTATAGTAGAGGTATTTACCGTTTTTGCCAGCATATGTAAGGCGTATGATTGTTTATTAATTTTTTTATTTAAAGTATCAACATGTGCCTTCAAATTCAAATTACAATCAATTGACATGCCTAAGAATTTTGTAGTTGCTATCTCATTTATTTCGTTCCCTGTATAATGTATATTAATGTCAGTAAATTAGGCTTTACGATTGCGAAATATCATAATTTTAGTTTTGTCAAAGTTAATTTTCAAATTGTTATTAGTTAGCCATTTTATAATATCACTTAGGGTGCTGTTTATATCTATACTATATTATAAAGAGGTAAAGTTTGGGAGTTAGTTTCTACTGAACCGATTTAGATGAAATTTGGCATGGAGATAGTTTGTATCCCATTTGGTATGGTAAAACATTTTTTACGCGGGCGAAGCCGCGGGCAGAACATTATAAGAGCCAAAGGTAAAAACATAATAGCGCAGTAAAGTTTTCCCACCAATACCTAAGGGCGGGCAACCCCTAAAAGGCTAAGACGTGACAGTAACTAATTGATATTTAGTAAGTCATAACTTCAAGCCAAGTTGGAAACTTCACCCAACACTCATTTTGTCTGTTGCATTTCTTTCACCAAAAAAACATGCAAAATCGCTCTTTATGATCATCCACTTAGAGCTGTAAGCATTCTATGTAGCTTCCGTTCCACTTATCAACAATAATTGAACATAAGTAGGTAATATTATCTAAGTATGTATTAAGTAGTATGGGCGTTGCTGTTGTCAATATTAAAGTTATGTCAATATTGTATAATCAATTCAGCGTCTGCCAGCTTGTTATTACTCCTTTCTTTTCTTCTCATGGTCTATCAAAACAATAAAAAAAACGATTGTTCACCAAACCACCTGTGTTTTCTGCCCACATCTGGCGTTACAATTAATTTCAAGTCATACAGACTAATTGCCACTGCATATTACGAGATAAAAAGTGTACCGTTAGGTTATAGTGGTAGAATGTGAGATATAAAAAGGCTGTTGTACAAAAAGATCGGCGGGAAGGCGGAGCCTTATTCGGGCGGCGGATGCACGGCCTTGCGAGGTCGACAGGGGCGCATCTCACACCGATACATACTTGCAAATGAAGGGAACTCAATAGGATTTCGAAAATAAAGAACCTTCAACCCTTATTTATTAAACAGCATTTTAGGATATGCATTTTCAAAAATTATTTCTTAGTGCTCATCTTTGTTAGATAAGGAACACTTGTAAAAATCTTACTTCTTTATTCTTCTTCTAGATTCCTTCTTGTATCTCGTGTAGTCTGTGTTCTTTCTCGTATTGTGTACTTGTTGTCTCTCAGGGTTTTATTTCAGATAAATTTTCAGTTTCGGCAGCTGGAGTCCGCAAACTTTTTTTTTACATTTACTTACATTACTTTTACTCAAGTAATTACTTTTACTGGTTTATAAATACGGGTGTTAAACCGTTGAGCAAGGTGAGTAAAATATAATAGTTGCCGCCAGTGAGTAGTATAAAGTATTATTCTTATCCCAACACTTCTTAAGCAAATGAGTTTCGTTTGAGAACTCGGTACCTATATAGCAACTAGCTTTTCCATTCATGTTGATTTATCTTGCTTTGCTGGGACGTTACGTCTCTGTATCTCGGTGTAACAGCGGCCTCATAAGCGCAAGCGTAGACTGTCTCGCGCACAGAACCGGTCGCTCATTGGCCTAACTGTGCGCACCATTAATACCGACTTCCTTTACGTTATCGTGGAATATCAATATTAACGTCATCATCGTCACGCCGACACCGTTACGTTGTGGAATCTATCGGAAGCTGTAGGGCTTTCCAGGTAAAGAAGATGCGCTGGGTAACATATCTTGTTGGTTATTAGTACCTAGACTTTATTTAGTAAACTAAACCTGAGAAATTATAATCTATTTATTTATTTACCCTATGTACATCTGGATTGCACTTACAACATTCATGTTTCCTATTTCTTCCTTTGTAAGAGCAGGGATAGAAGAGAGGAGGTTAAGCCCTCATTCATAAAATCACGTATCGTTATTTTTCGTCACTCTCTATGCCGGGAGTGGGTACACAGTGATTCCCTTTTAGATGAATTTTGCACAGTTGTGTGCAAAATTTCAGCGATTTTTTTTTTGGAGATGCGTGGTGATATGATCCCTCGATGTCAAATGATATTCCCCACCACATACGACTGATTACTAGTGACATCTATCGAAATACGCAACATACTTCATCCTCACAGCCCCGCCAGTTGCCTCTCCGAGTGTCATGGCGGTGTGAGCGCTTAGCGTGGTTTTATGAGAGAAAAAAAAATGTGCTCGTAATTTATAATCATAATCATTTATTTGCTAATATGGGTAATTACATAGAGTTGTTAAAATATAGCACAGTCCAACCATATTACACCTTGAGGCATGCAAATCACAAGCTTTATTACACACATTTAATTGCATAAAATAATTTATAATTAACAACACACTTCCAATTTATTTGTTTTGTTAATTCCATCGCGTGGCAAATAACAATGATACATAAAAAATGAAGCTATCAATAATGTCAATAGAAGAATTAAATATAAAATGTCAAAAATACATTTATGAAAAATGTATAATTAATAAAAAATATAATAATTATTAAATTATTGCATTATTTGGTAATTTCACTCCAGCAAATAAAAATGAAACACAACAATCATGAAGCAAATATTAATGTCACTAGATTAATCAAAAATTAAATGTCATGTATTAAATGAGAATGTCAAGTTATATTAGAAAATTAATGTCAAAGTAGATGTCAAAGTAATAATATTAATAATAAAATTAGTTTACTAGTCACATCAACAATATATCCTTACATCCTCTCTTAAATAATCCTGAATACTGTAATAACATTTACATAGCAAGAATCTCTTTAATTTCTTTTTGAATTCATCGATGGATGGAGTTTCTAGTATGGACTTTGGCAAGTGACTGTATACACGCGGCGCCATACTGAAAATGCTTTTGGAATATAAGGCTGTCTTGTGAGATTTGCAACAAATTTTATCTCTATGCAAATTTGTTGCAAATCTCTCTATGCGGCCTACTTCTGTACATATCAAAAAGATGTTTGTTAGTTCTTACAAAGCTAGCAGTCTCATATATGTAGAGAGACGGCAATGTTAATATATTTTGCTTGATAAAACATGGTCTGCAGCTATCAGTCTGGTTGATATTAAACATACCCCTAATACACCACTTTTGCGCCTTGATTGAATGCCATATCCTTATTGGTGGAATGACCCCAGAATATAATACCATACTTAACCATGGATCCCACGTAGCCTTGGTATGCTGCAAGTATAGTAGAGGTATTTACCGTTTTTGCCAGCATATGTAAGGCGTATGATTGTTTATTAATTTTTTTATTTAAAGTATCAACATGTGCCTTCAAATTCAAATTACAATCAATTGACATGCCTAAGAATTTTGTAGTTGCTATCTCATTTATTTCGTTCCCTGTATAATGTATATTAATGTCAGTAAATTAGGCTTTACGATTGCGAAATATCATAATTTTAGTTTTGTCAAAGTTAATTTTCAAATTGTTATTAGTTAGCCATTTTATAATATCACTTAGGGTGCTGTTTATATCTATACTATATTATAAAGAGGTAAAGTTTGGGAGTTAGTTTCTACTGAACCGATTTAGATGAAATTTGGCATGGAGATAGTTTGTATCCCATGTGGTATGGTAAAACATTATTTACGCGGGCGAAGCCGCGGGCAGAACATTATAAGAGCCAAAGGTAAAAACATAATAGCGCAGTAAAGTTTTCCCACCAATACCTAAGGGCGGGCTACCCCTAAAAGGCTAAGACGTGACAGTAACTAATTGATATTTAGTAAGTCATAACTTCAAGCCAAGTTGGAAACTTCACCCAACACTCATTTTGTCTGTTGCATTTCTTTCACCAAAAAAACATGCAAAATCGCTCTTTATGATCATCCACTTAGAGCTGTAAGCATTCTATGTAGCTTCCGTTCCACTTATCAACAATAATTGAACATAAGTAGGTAATATTATCTAAGTATGTATTAAGTAGTATGGGCGTTGCTGTTGCAAGATCCTATTACCAAGATTTGTTATGTAAAACGTTGTGGTAAGCAATCAATGAGGAAAAAGGCGTTTTTGATATTATTCGACAGTGGTACCATGCAACCCCAACCTAAAAATTCTCTTACATAGGTCTAGAGGCTCTCGGTGGGTCTTCGCAAAGCAATTCGCGTGCCTGGTCACCTGCTTTGAATAGGCATTAGGTGCTTTGCATGGACAGCTGCGGTGCTTCCTAACCTCGGGGGACCTCGGGAAGAAGTTCGTCGCCTCTACGCGGGTGTCGTGCGAACGATGGTCCTTTATGGGTCACCTGTTTGGTCAGGCAGACTATCAGACGTCCTACGCTGCAGGACTAAAATGAATAGTCTGCAGCGGATAATGGCCAACGATAAATAGAAAATAGAAATGCGCTCGAGCGGTGGCGCGAGCGGTAACCGCAGCCGCAATTTTCGCGCAAGCGTGTTGTCGAAGCCGTCCTGCTGCACTTCGAAGCCTGGCTGAAGAGAGAGAAGTGCATCTCCTACAGGCTCACTCAGGTACTGACCGGGCACGGTTGCTTGTGTAAGTACCTGAATAGGATTGGGCGAGAGACCACAAATTAACACCACTGAGGAGGCGACCTTGACTCTGCCCAGCACACGCTCCAGGTTTACCCTGCGTGCTGTCGTGCATAGCGTGGCTCAGGGGAGAAGCTTTTTCAGTCTCCCCAGGGATATGCCCTAGCCACTCACAGACGTTGCGCATTGGGGGTCCCCGGGTGGTATTTTCAGAGGTTAAGGTCTTTTCCCTTTTACGTGCTGATGGTAATCACCGGTGTGGTTTTAGTGAGATAAATATCCCACACTCCCAAGTCTTTTCCCCTTAAAACCCGGGCCCCCTTTGAAAGGTTTCCCCCCGTTAACAAAAAAAAGTTCAAGAGACTCTAGGCACAATGACATTCAATCAACGATAGCGTGGTGATTTGTCTAAGCTAAGAGCTCTATAGCCTTAGGTTGAAACGATGACTTCAGTAGGCTGCTGAAGACTCCCAACTATCCCGTGCAAACGCCTAATTGTCTGACAACTCAGTTCGCAGCTGAAGTCGGCCAAGTTTGGCATCAAAACTGCTTACCTAACTTATTTTAGGTAAGTAAAAAAAAAAACTAAAGTACGTCATTTTGGTGATGAAAATAAATCTGCACAAAATAAAGAGACAGCCTGCCTGGAACTGAACCCTTTACCACTGGACCACCATTGCTCTCGTACTCTTACTGCATGGATTCTTTACTTGGACCGTAAAAAAATTACCCACAATGAACAGTTATGTCAACCGCATTCTGACCTCTAAACAAAAACCAAATTATAAATCCCACTACTAGTTGTTTGCAAAAAGTTTGATTCGCAATTCGCAGCCTTGTGTAGTAAATAAAAAAGATATCGGTCATAAGTTGGTAACCGCTAGATGGCACCAGATACCAGCGCCATTGTTTGGAAGCCGCTGGAAGGTCGCTAAAGCAATGCGTGGGAATCACCCACTTCCGCGACAAGTCGGGTAAAAACAGGCCGGTTGGGGCAACGGCGTTGGTGATAATGCGAGCGGACGCGACTAGCAACAGCGATTTTTAATAGCCCAAAAAATCATCTGACTTTTCCGTTAGATAGAGATTCTACGCGGTTTTTCGAAACCACACGTCCTTTGTGAACAATCCAAAATATCGGCATATAAGAGAGGCCATCAAAGAACAAGAATGGTAGGTATCTATCGCTGGATATATTGGAAAACATGATGAGAACTCCCTAATGTCTGGCTAAGGCACTTAAATGAATTAACTAGAAACGAGATACAGTTTCAAAATGGTATTTTAAGTACTTACTTCAAAATGGAACTTTAAAAAAGCTGCTGTGGCTTTATATAATTTCCTCACTCAAAGGTTTGGTGTTTGGTTTGGGTTCTTTGGTTCTTGTCTTGTGGTGTTTGTTGTGTGTTTGTAATTTGTTGTTTGTTACTTTTTTATTTTTTCTTTCTTTCTTTCTTTTTGCCTATGTTCTGCCACAGCATCCTCCTACCCTAATCACAATTTCTTATTTCTTCTCCTTCTAAACATCTAGATCTCTAATTGTCGCAAAATCTCAAGTCTCCTCCTCATTAACCTAATTAAGGGCATCAATCTCAAATCGCGAGTCGCGTACACTGTGACCAGAATCTGCAAAGTAGGGTAATGTTCAACAGTAATGAGTTCCAACAAATTAAGTTATCCGCAGGTGAGTTAGCAGAGGCAGTTAATGTTAATATTGACACCGAAACAAATGAACACCGTTACAATATGTCAATTTGTCGACGAGCCAGATTCAAGCGAAGAGTGAAAGAATTCAATAATTTCGGACCAACCAAATTTACCAAATAACGTAATTAGCGAAAAACGGGGCGAATTATGTAGAAAGTAGTTTAATATATTTTTTTAATTTTGATTACGCTTGTGATAAAAACAAAAGGTTCATGATTATTTATAAGGAAATAATCCGTATTACAAAGTTCGTAGAAAACACGAATCAAACAATTTAATAGCATCAATCAAACAATTTACAAACCGACGTATTTTCGAAAATCCTTCCTTCGTGATCAACTTCTATATTACAAGGAACCCTCGCCTAAACTTCATGCACTCAGCGGTTTACGGTAACAAACGTAAACGTAGTATATAAATTTAAGAATTGTATTAAGTAGAAATAACAGGGATCTTGTCTGAAACAAAGCTATGGGATTATTTCCTTTGTGGTCTTTCCATGTTTTGTTCATCCCATATCATTGTTATAGAAGGCTTCTGCATCTGTGTCTCACGCTTTTTGTCTTCTCTAATGATCAAGTGGAGCTTGGTAGCAAAACCGACTCTTCACGCTACTTACGGCCACGCAACGCCATTATATTGTGTAAAATAAGCTAACGTACTAACAGTAGTCATGTTACCGTTAACACTTGCTTGAAACTTATAATAAATTGATATTATATTAATGTCAGTATTTTGTTTTTCTAAGACAAGTCTATCCCAATATTTCTAACCACTGCGCTCCAGGTCAGCAAAGCCAGAATCAACATTGGTCAACAGAGAAGCGCCGAAGAAATGAAGCACAAAGAATCCCGGCAAAACGATTAACTGTCAAATGAAATTAATTACAAAAGAACAGTAAGTGTAAGAAAAACATAATTTTCGTAATTTATTAATATGCATACAGGTAAAATTGTATCAATTGCTTTAAGAACTTCTTGGCAAACAGGACTTAATAAGAATTATAATTCGCGCTATGCATTTTTTGCCAGCTTTACAGTATACAAATTCATTGCCGTATCACAAGCGTGCTGAACGAACAGACAGAATAATAAACACCTGAGTCCTGATAACTGTTACCAAAATATGAATGATAACATCTGCCAGTCCTCATCATAACAAAATGACACAATACTTTCCCTTTAACCAGCCATAACTCTACAGTTACCTCCGTTAGTATCGGTTGAGCAATATCTGTGGCGATAGTGCTGCGCGGGAGTCGAACCTGATACCGCTCCCACACTCGGGCTTTCACGGAACGTAACAAGAACCGAACAGTTGTTTATTGATGCTTCAGTTCAGATAAAAAACCTAATCAGGTCTGTCTGGCTAACAGTTAGATCTTTGTAACAAAATAGGACATTGTTTACGGTAGTTATAACATCGTTTTTATCTACTCTTATATCGGAATATTCGAATTATATACTTCAAAACAAGTTTATATTGACATACAATTATAATTTTTTTCTATTACGATACAGATAAGTTATATACGATAAGTTAATATCACCAAGGAGTCTTCATCATTTTTTTTGTAATGGAAAGCTTATGCGGGGCGCGCCATTTTTATAGTACCTGACTACCTATTACAAAAAGTTTTGATTCCAATTTTTACTTGTCTGTGGCAACGCCCGCTTTAGCACATGCGTGGTTAATGCGGTGATGTTCTGGGTTTTGGCGCCATTCATACGTTTTGTTGTACCTACTGAATTTTCCCCTTTTCTGATTTATTTGAACTGTATGAGTGAAGATAAAATATTGTATGCAACGGCATATAATTAGGTACCTATTAAAACACTTGTGTGATACAATTATCACACTCGGCTTCGCCTCAAGTGATAAACCCACACTCGTGTTTTAATAACCCCTATTATATGACCGTTGCATAAACTACTATTATGCGACTTTGTCTAAGTGTAGCTACGAATACAATCATCATCATCTTCCTAGCATTTTCCTACTATTTGGGGTGCAAAACCGCACGTCTATTTTTTTAACTTCACTTACAGTACTCATTACACTGTATATCCACAGGAACCAGTTAAAAATAATCTAATAGTACAACGGTAACTCAAGTGCTAATGGAATGTCATATTATCATCATCTTAACCGTGAGACATTCACTGCCGGATATAGGCCTTCCCTAAGATTTGCAACACTTGCAAGTACGTAGACCGCAGTGCATATGCAATCGAGCGGATTGAATTTATCGAATATGAATGCCACATTAGTTAATTGATTAATTAAACAATTGCGAAACCTGACGACATTTTAATAGTAGGTATAACCAGCGCCGCCTTGCAGCCAATTACCCGCGTATTACCCGCGCATTGTAAACAAGTCTGGCTGTAGCAAACTTGACCATATGGGTCTCAATGACCACAAGTGGTAGCAACGACGCCCCCGTCTTGATTGGCCGACCTTCGAGCCCTAAGGCCCTGTCGACTGTGTTGTATTGATGGAATTGCGCAATCTTGTTAACGTATGACAAACTACAATTTTAAAGTGACATATATTTTGGGTAGGTGAAAAAAATGTGGTTCTAGAAATGAGGAAGATCAAAAAAACATGGATTGTGTGTGAGAAAATTGCATTGAATGAAGTGAATACTGAGATGAGAACAGAATATATTGCGCCGACTACCCAAATAACGATATCGAAGGGCAAGTGCAAGAGAAATGTAAATCAGCCGAGAAAGGTAAAAAAATCAAATCTACTGAATATGCAAAATTAGGATCATCACTATCTACAAATAAATATGCCAAAAAAGGAAATATTATCTAAAAGAGATAAACACAATGACAACCTACAGATTTAAATTACATAATTTGAATAATAAAAACGTAACTTTTAGTTTATCGAAAAATAAACTGCCTATTTATAACATGGTCAGTGACAGACCTTGTAAAACACGGGACACTTCCAAATGTTACTGATATGGTGGTATTATAAAATGTCAGGTTCGTCTATTTTACCGTATCGGGGACAAAAGTGGGCGCTCCGCCCACTGTTGGGCGTGAGAAGTGATGTTTTGACTGCATAATAGCTGGTATCTAAATAGTAATTCTTAGAAAATACAAATCTCAGATGTAACGAGGTATTTTAGGCGTAGGAATTAATCCAGGCATTATGATCATTCACAGTTTCTTGGATCTTCATTAAAATATTATTGAACACGATGATGTATAAATAATTCCAACGTTGATTTTAATACAAATACTTGGAGCAGTAAAAATGATAGGTGGCAGCTTTAAATTCAGGCTGAATCTTTACTGGAAACTCGTCAGACCCTTGCCTGGCTTGGTACTAAGAGTACCACGATTTAGACATCTCCATTCTCTTGAAATCCTTAAGGGAAATTTGTTTGGTGTCGATTTCAGAGTTTTCATATAGAAATACAACACACCTGTACTTCTGTCTACTAAGGATTAAATCGCTGGTGTTAGTTGTACAAACATTTTTTATAGGTCACTGTCAACCTGCATCATCCAACTGCTGGGCAAAGGGTTCTCCCCATACTTCCAGCTCTTTGGATCCTGGTCTAATGTAGTCCGCTGATCGTTTGTTCTATCGAGCTCGTCACGTAATCTTTTTCAGGGTCTTCCGAAACTCCTTCTGGCTGTGTCCCAGAGCTCACAGTGGCTCTTTGAGGCATATGGCAGACGTGCCCTGCCCGTTCTCACTTAAACTTAGCGGCAAGCATTGATCTATATCATATTAGATAAATTCGATTAACAGCATATTATGTCGCGTGGGTGATCCTCTGTCTAATATTAATCAAGAAATCACTTAATTATGCACTTATCACAACACTACCGCCTACTTAGTATTTCATCAAGATGTAGCCTCACGTTTTAGGCCAAAGGGCTTTCTGTAGGCGACAATGTTGGTCAATGATCAACACATGGCCACTTATGGCCTTATAATTCGCCCACCCGGTAGATTCTGGTGTGGGCAGGAATAAAACCCTTTTAAAATTTGTAAATAAATCTTGTGACACTGATGTGGTATTTGTGTAATAATTTTGTTAAGTAGTTGACTTTCTTCGATACAATTAGACATTGTAATTAAAATAAGTCCCCCAAATAGCATAAAGACTATAGGGTTACTCTGTAGTGCTATTCTGTAAACACTCACCGTGATGCCCTTAGGCCCAGTTTTTTGATTCCTAGTTAACTCAACCAATGGTTAAATATGCTGACCAGTGGATTCAAATTTCGATAAAACACGTTAATTCATCAGTTGTTTGCCTAACAAACGTTTAAATAATAAACTTACCAACTGTTTTGTTAATCATTTGTTAGGCTAGCATTGATAATAAAAAACCGCATCAGGATGAAAAGGATGAAAATGAAAAAACCGGCCAAGCGCGAGTCGGACTCGCGCACGAAGTGTTCCGCACCATTATCGCAAAAACGACAAAAACATCACGTTTGTTGTATGGGAGCCCCACTGAAATATTTATTATATTCTATTTTTAGTATCTGTTGTTATAGCGGCAACAGAAATACATCATCTGAGAAAATGTCTAGCTATCACGGTCATGAAATACAACCTGATGACAGATGAACAGACAGACAGACGGACCGCGGAGTCTAAGTATTAGGGTCCCGTTTTTACCCTTTGGGTACGGAACCCTAAAAAAAGGCGATTTACGAAGGAGCTCGAAGTGAGCTGTCAATCCCTGGCATCGGTTGGCATGTCTACAGAAACGACCGGCAGAACGCTGACCAGCTCTAGCCCGAACGGTCATAATAAGCGAACAATTGTTTTTCTATTGTTTCCGACCTAATTCAAGTTTCTCGACCGTGGAGGGAAAACTTGTATAGTTCGAGAGCTTTCTGACAGTGTCAATATTCCACATCAATGATGACACTGGCGGTTTTGAATGCGGGAAAAGACGTGCTGATCGCTGTCAATTTCATTTGTGAAATTCACCGTTGGGATAATACTAGGCTTCCTTAGAACTTAAGCTTAAGCTGCACAGTATCTAAGTAGATAAGTATGTTATTCGGACAAGGAAGATAACACAGTAGGTACATAGAACTTGGTTGGCATATCCGCGCATGTCCATTAAGTAAAGGTACAACAAACTACGTGTCAATATCAAGGGCCTGACAAGGAAGGTTATCAAAGTGGGCGATGATTGAAAGGTCTATGGGTCAAACATATGGTCACATATAGCCTTAGATAAGTCGCCCACTGTAATGGGTGCCGCGCAAGTCGTGGACAATCAAAATCCCATTCAAATTTTGTAGGTACTAAAAAGGTAAATAGTTAAAGATAATTTATAGTCATTTATTAAGGTTGCGGGACGCACGGGAACGGTCAATCTGGTGACACTTTGAGGCCTATGTTCAGTAGTGGACGGCTGTCGGCTGAAAAGCTAATGATGATAGTAATTTTTTAACCGACATCATTTTTTTTTGTGTGTTACCTCAGCCCTTTTTACTAGGTGAACCGATTTTGATGATACTTTTTTAATTGAATGCTGGTGCTTGTCATGTGGTCCCATTTAATTTTCATTAGGATCTGATGAAGAACTTCGGAGATATATATCAGAACTCTTCAATAATAAAGGCAAATCACTCGGGATAGCTGCAATCGCATGTCTGTTTATTGTTTACACCAATTCATAACATAACATCACATTGGTACGCTCTAAAGGGGTACTCAGATGTGAACAATATACTAATACTCTCATTCCTTCTCATTCTTCTCATTTGTTTAAGTTTCATGTTATTGGGTTAATCTATTCTGGCATCACTTTGGTTAATAAAGGTACCTAACCTATAGAACTGGTCAATTATGTACCACTACTAAAAAGTAAAAATAAAAGAAGTTGTTTTGTCAGACAAATCCTATTTTTTGTTAGAAAATATTAAACAACATTGTAAACTATGATTTTGTGTCCTAAGTCTAAGGTAAATTCTTGAGCGTGAATGTTGATGCGCCATCAACGAAATCTTTGGACTTTCAGTGGTTTCCCTGTACCTCATCTTTGCTATAAGGTCTAGCAAAAGAGTTACAGCAATTAAAGATATACGTAGTACCTACATATAAATACACCCTACATGCACAGCAGCTATTTCCTAAAATTGTCTCGGGATGCAGACCAATTTGTAGGAATAGATCATTTGTGTACGGTGGTGGATTTAATGGTAAAATGATAGCTTCTAGCTTCGTTAACGTTAACCCGTGCAATACATAAGGGCTGCGCGCGCGCTTGCGAACTTGACATTGTCTATTCTCGCGCCGGAAGCCGCCCGGACGCGCCGGAAACGGCCGCCCTTCAAAGGGGTAACATTGTTTCGGAGAACGTAAGCGACAAACAAACACATTTGAACACAGTTAATTTTGTAATGAACTTGGCTTTCCGCTTAAAGTAAACAGATACAATGTTGCACTGGGACGTTAAGCCGAATTGCTCACGTACACAAAAGCTTACATAGAAATAGCTGCATCCGTTTGCATGCAATTAGGGTGCGTATGAGCGTATCAGAACAGTAGGTGACTTCTACTTATTTAAATATAGTTTTCATTAACAGTAAGTAGGTAGCACCTAAATGAATGCGCAGCATTGGATTTTCCACGCTCAGCTCAGCACCAAAAAATTAAAAGTGTAAATCAAAATACAGCAGTGCAATTATATTTAGATATTGATGGCGCGACACAATTTTTTCGCAAATTTCAAGTGCATGTCGGTCTTTGAAATCTTCGCTTATTTATTTTTTATTTATTTATTTATTTGTTATCTTAGTAAAATTTGCTTATCATCATCATCATTATTTCAGCCAACAGACGTCCACTGCTGGACCCTCCCCCAAGCGTCGCCACACAGATCGGTCCTGTGCGTTTCGCATCCACCGGACTCCCGCAGCCATGACCAGGTCATCGCTCCACCTTGTGGGGGTCTTCCAATGCAACGTCTTCCGGTTCGCGGTCGCCACGCGCGAACTTTTCAGACCCAACAGCTATCCATTCTGCGAGCAATGTGCCACTTAACCTGCCACTGAAATTTGGCAATTCTTCGGGCTATGTCGGTAACCTAGGTTCTCTTGCAGATGTCTTCATTTCTGATTCGATCACCCGAGGAAACTCCGAGCATAGGCTACCCCTTTGGGTGACTTTATGCCTTATGATGAGGCCCATTGTGAGCAACCACGTTTCGGGTCCATACGTTATCACTGGCAACACACACAGTGGTCATAGACTTTGGTCTTGAGACACTGTGTTACTTGAGACACTCAATTGGACGAGAAGATACCGCGCAACTTGCCGAACGCTGCCCAGCCGAATCGGATTCGGCGGTTGACCTCTGATTATTTTATTTTATTTATATAAATCGAATATTAGACTAAGTATTAGCACAGTATAAATATGGAGTAATAATTGTTGCCCGCGACTTCATCTGCGTAGCATTAGTACTTTGAATAGCCTTTTTATTTATATCGCGCCATAATGTTATAGGTGGGTGGGCCGCCTTACTTGAGAAAATATTAGTTCACCATACAAACATCTACCCCCTGTACACCTTAAGGATAATTGCCGGTATAAAAACTATCCTATGTCCTTCCTAGGGTCTCAAACTATCTCCATATTAAATTTCATCTAAAACGGTTCAGCGGTTTAAGCGTGACAAGGTTACAGACAGAGTTACTTTCGCATTTATAATATTAGTATGGATTATTTATAACAGGCGTTAAGTCATTTTGAAAAATGTATTTATCTGTAAATCGTATCTTGTTGGCTATTTGTATAGTCTTTCTAATGTCGTGTTTACCTGTGTTGTGGTTTAGCTAAACGAGGGACTAAACCCACGATATGCTCACAGCAATCCACTATAATCACTGTTATAATAAATATCCCAATTAAATTAATTAACTCCTTCCTACTCCTAAAGCGAAGCCGTGAGAGTCCACAATCTCGATACAGATGATCACTATTATCTTCAGAACATTTCACGCCATGAGTAGAGACAGGACAGAAGGTCTATTTTGAACAACATTAGAAAAGTCGTAGATGTAAGCTATTCTGAATGACTGTGACAGAATGCAGTTTTTGCTATTAATACAGGCTAGTGATGATGATGATAACAATATCATAAGACAATATAACAAAAAAAATCAAAGCGTTTCTAGCAGTGTTACCTGTAGTTACTGGAAATTAAGAACCTGTGAGTTTCGCTTTCTAATTTGTTTTAATTATATTTGGCAGGTTTTACCATTAAACTGTTTTCACCGTTTCCGTTGCAGGTCGAAGAGACGAAGATATGCACTCTTCATCTGTTCAAACTACGATGGCTGCAACTTAAAGGTGGATATTTTTTGTTTGTATTCATTAGTTATTCGAGTTACCTTAATTCTGTTATTAGTAGGTACTTAACTTATGACAGTTTTTTAGAACATTTTTGCCTTTTGGCACTATTTGACAGTAAGTATTTGAACTATTTACAATAAAGCCACGTAGAACTTCTGCAATATTTCTGTTTGTGAGGATGCATTGTGTAGCCACATGCCGCGGATGCTGTGCTGCGTATACGCATCTGCTCGCGATTCCCACACCCCGCCGATTTTTTACATTACATCCGTGTTGCATGATTGGATGTTAGAGATTGTTTTATTAAAACTCGGAAGTTAAGAGGAACTTCAATTTGAGGAAGGAAATGTTGACTTGTGACAATGGCTGCGCAGTGGTTAATCTCATACAAAAATAGCAGCGCACTTTGCCTTGCGCATCGGAAAGTCAATTTTCAGCCCGGCCAATAAGATTGAGGAGTACTGTAGGTACTTACGTTAAAGGAATGCTATGGGGGACCCTTATCATCTAACTACCTGGTTGGTTATGGATGTTTCTCGTTTATTATTCAATAATAGGATATCTATCACATATCTACCTATCTGAAAATCCTATCTGACCCATGGTATAAAACAGGTATGACCAGCATCCTCTTTCATAAAGGTTTTTTTCAAACGGAAGCACAAATTACAACTACAAAACCAATCCAATAAAATTTTAAAGCACCAACATTACCAACCGACGTATTTCGCAACAATCACAATAAAAACTTCCACCAATACTCCAAAACGAATGCAAATAAATAAACAATATTTATTACCGCACGTTACGAAACGATTTACACGACTATAGATGAAAATAAAGTATACCCAACCTTGACAAGAAGATGCACTTTGCACTAATGTGCTTCGTATCGTAATTCGATGCACTAGCGCCAAAAACGAATTAGTTCGAAATACAAAATACGCACACTGCACAGGTGGCACATCTCTAGTTCCCACAGAGCACAATAGTTTTTTTTTAGAACAGGCACAAGTGGCATCTTGACTACCAGTGTCGAAAAAAAATGAGGTTAGAGTTGGACTGACGGGAATATCGACAGATGTTTTATTTATTGCTAATAGCGCTGGGAAGTTTTAGTCAATGTATTTTGGAAATTAAGCTACTAGTTATTTGCAAGAGCAAATAATGCGTATTATTATAATAATGAACTCACTGTAAGCCTGCAAGCAACATGGCATAGGCACCGCTAACGCTACATTTTATATATATTTATTAGAATTCGTGGATGGCGAAACTTAGAAGTAGTGAAGGGTGTTAGCCCTTTGCTCAAAATGTAACAGAATAGGCAAGCAAAAAATTTAACCTACCTGCAAGTTGCTACAATACCACCAGTATTGTTATCAAACTTTTCCCTGCCCAACCTTTGCCTCTCTCTATTATCGTTGTTCTAATTTACCTACCCATTGATTCATCGATAAACTCAATTTACAATATCAAGAACCATCTCTATCTCATAGTCGATACGTAACAGAGTGCCGCGCTCCCATGCATTATGACAGCAATCAAAACGAGAGCATCGCGACACAATGGAGCAAGTTAATATACGGAAAGCTGGCTAATGAAGTAGGAACACGAACCGGCGGGAAAATATGTACTTATTACTTGCGTAATTATGCGCCCACGACGGTATTGTCATGTCAGGCAGCGGTGTTTAGTTAGACTACCTGGTTCACTTTATGGGGACAACTTGTCCCTGCTCTGTTGCAGTTTTCTTTGTTTGTCTTGGGACAGTTCTGCAAATGAATGTATACTGCCATCTAATGTTTATTGTAGTAATAGTATTGTAAACAAGTAGCAACTTACAAAGTCCGTCAAAGCCTTAAATGGCTGAAAGACGTCATAGCTTGGTTATCTACCGAACGTGAGGTTAGACAGAGTCTTGAGGTTCCCTGTAGCACCTAGACTATGTTATTATGTTGGGGTCGGCTTCCAATACCCATGTAAGAGCGGTTACGCACTTCATCCAATCCGTGTCCGTGAAATTTCGGTGCTGAAGTAGCCGTAGGACTTCTTGTAGGAATGCCCTACGCACTACATCCGTCATAATTCAAAACATTTTGAACTCTGAACTCGGATGTGTAAAATGTTATGTTATGTTCGTAACCGCTATAAGGCACTTGCCCCACCGCCGACGATCAGCGAGTAGCGAGTAAAGCTAGAAACATAAAACTTGTTGGTGAACAACGATTATAGTGTGTAGTGCCGATAGTTTTACCGCGCGGGTATGAGCGAGTATTTTAGTACGACTGGCGATTACTCACAACACTCACTCAGGCGGTCAGTCCTGCACGCGTTGGTTGGTTGGTCTCTCGGTGTGAGTTCTGACCGCCAAGCGAGCATCGCCGAGGGAATATTATCTTTGATAGTTCTAGTCGCTGGCAGTGGCGGCTGGTGGATCATAGTGGAGGTGCACTTTACCAGCTCACTAAGTATTCGAATTGAAAGTTGTAATATAACAACATTTTGTCTATAAAGAAACCTACCTACTAGATATTTTTATAAATATTCTTACTTACGCCGATTTTTTTTCGCAGTAAAATGTATTATCACCTTTTTATTAAAATCTGGTATCGATTGAATTTTTTTTCAATAGTGAGCACTGAAACTGCATTTAACCTGTCCTGAGACATGATGCGTTTCTGAGAACGTTATATTTCTCTTTAGTGTCGAAAATTCACCTGTATCCCACAACTCAATAAATGGTCAGTGGGTCGTCTTAAGCACGGAGTTCTGCAGGTATATTAAAAAACAATAGAAATGAGAATATAGAATTAACTAGAAGCCGCGTTCAACTGCATATTGCAAGCCGCACGTGTAAACAAAAAGTTAACAAGCATCGCGCCGGCCTCACCTGCATAATCGCTAGAGTAAAAATGTTCTGTAGTAATATTGGTACTCAGCAGTATTGCCATACTGTAGATACTAAAAATCTGTACATCTAACCAAAAAAATCCGTACAAATTCCGTATGTGCTTATTGCATATATATATTGCATCTGAAACTGCGTACGAAATCCGTACAAAAGAAAATTAAAAGCAAAAATTACTTATACAGTATTTATTCTTTTTTATCATATCATTGTCAACACTCAAATCAAAACAAGGAATATTTGCTAAAAAAAAAGAAGCTAGTAAAACAAAGGTAATCTATTTATCTCTTTCATTCACTACTACAGTCAACGTCAACCGTGCAACATGCTAATTTGTCATAGATGAAACATGAAACGGTAATTCCCCGTCATAGAAAACCATGTACGTTCTTTATTTTTGTATAACTGTTCTTTTAGGGATGTTGAGAGCCAAAAAATATCGATATATCGATGTGTAGGTGAATTTTATGTGTTGCATTTTAAAAAGAGTACGTATTATAACGTATTATTGAAAATCTGAACACATATCCGTACGTAATAGTCTAAATTCTTACGTGTACGGTGTACGGACAAATCCGTACATATGGCAACACTGGTACTCAGACCCCGAGCTGATGAATTTCGTCAAACCTCGTCTATCCCTCGCTAATCTTCGGTTCGCTCGAGCGGTGCACGAGAGCGGTCATATTTACCCGACTGCCGAAGGAGGGGAATGTGTTTATCAGTCTATGTATGTATGTATGTACGTATGTATGTTTGTTCCTATGTGGCGTTCTAAAGACCAAACGCGTTGGCCGATTTTGATGATTCTTAAGTCAATCGATTCGTCTTAACCCTGCGAGTGTCACTGGCTAATTTTGGGCGCAATATTGTGGGGGAACAATTTTTTTTTTCTTCCTAACCCAGCATGTGGGGTATCAAAATAAAGAGTTTTAAGAGGTTACTACAAAAATATTTAACACTTATATGTTTAAATGTACATAATTCTAAAAAAAAATTAACTAACTAAAAAGTTTTTTTTTTAGTGAGAAGTTCGTGGCTAAATAATAACAGCCGCACGGGTCGATCTTCAAGGTTAAGCAACGCTTGACGAGGTCGGTCCGTGGATGGATGACCATTTTCAACATACCGAGTTTCCTCCGTGCCTCGGAAAGCACGTTAAGCCGTTGGTCCCGGCTGTCATTTGAAGATCTTTGAGTCGGGGTAGTCAAAAGCTTGAGATCTGACACCACTCTTACCAAGGGGTACCGTATTACCCAGTTACTGGGTTGTGGAGGTCAGATAGGCAGTCGCTCCATGTAAAACACTAGTGCTCAGCTGAATCCGGTAAGGCTGGAAGCCAACCCCAATATAGTTGGGAAAAGGCTAGGCAGATTGATTGAAATAGCTTTTTTTATTCACACATTTCATATCTGCAATCGGCTATCCAGCCATAATCAGATTTTCTGTCTTCTTTTTGTGTTTCAGGTGGTATTTCAGCAAATAAGAGGAGAGGGTGGACTATTCTGAGGATTTAATGTCTCTGGTCCAGTTGCAATATTTGCCATCGTTTCAGCCTTGTGATGTGGTTATTATTATTAACCAGGTCCCTGGCGAGTTGGTTTGTACGCCTTTGAAGCCTATCCTTGTATTTTGTGGCGTAATTATTTAGCTCCTCGTTAATGGTGGGCACATTTATGTATTCATGTATTTCCACATTTCTTGCAAACCATGGTGCATTTGATATTGCTCTTAGTACATTATTCTGGAATCTTTGTAGGATTTCAAGATTTGAGTTACTGGCAGATCCCCAGAGCTGAATTCCATATGACCATAAGGGTTTTATGATGCATTTATAAACCAATAGTTTATTGGACTGATTTAGCGGTAACTGTCGGCCAATTAATCAGTACAAGCGTTTGAAATTGAGATCTGCTTCTTTCCTTTTACGAGTAGCCTTTATATGATTGGCCCATGTTAACCTTCGATCTAGATGAAGCCCAAGATACCTCACACAGTTTTCTTTAGGTAGTTGTTCACCTCGTAGTGTTAGACACAAAAAGTTTTGAGTCACACAGCAAATCAGTCATCATTGCAGTTTGCACACATTATGTCCTTACAATGTAACACGACCGGTGATCGAGCAGCGGGCGAAGGTGACACCTTCGATGTAACAAACAATCGGTGATCATGGCTTCTCATTACAGACTGACTCATGGATCATTCGTCATTAACTAAGGCGGTAGGCCAACTGTTGGATATTGTTTGGATTAGTTTCTTCTTCTTAGCTATTTCTTGGCGATATTTGTCAACCACCCCACCGCATACTTTAAGTCGTCGTCCTTAGATAAGACCTATCTTATTTTAAGTACGCTAGTAATATTGAAGCTACTAGTTTGGGGCAATAAGGACCCATACTTTCAAAGTAGGGCGTTTACTTTTTTTCTTCCTAAACTACGACTTGAACACAATTTATTATACAACCGAAACTAAGGTGTTCGACTGACACACTGTTAACAAAAACAAACATTGGATTACACATCGAGTAACGTCTAACTATTAGACCATTATACAAAATTATTAACGAATTATAACAAATGAAGAGTCATGACTAAATTCATTGGCCACGACAAAATATAAAGGCAATTCCTAGCCTAGGTCATTAGGACATCGATTGCTCTCTAGCCTATAAATAAATATCTAATACCCATCGTCTAGCCTGTGAGTCATCATTATAGCAAACTGTATGTTGTTTCCATCCCATATATCCCCTTAAGGGCCTATATCCGCTTTAGTGCCGCAAAACGGTAACTTTCTAAAGCATACTCCTTAGTAACGGCTAGGTTAAATGGCTTGAAAAAAAAAATATTTTTGTTGTTTTATCCTCTCGCATGAACGCAGATCTACGCGGGACACAATGTTTTTTTCATTGTGTCTTGAATACTCGTACAAGGGCTTATAGTATATATATTATTTTATTTTATTATAATTATATAGTGTTTAGGCACATATTGTAATTTTTTATACCATGTTTGTATTAGTTAAGTTTTACAGTCCTTTACTTGTACTTCTACACACTGTGTTTTTTTCTAATCCAACTCTCCTGTCGCAGGTCTGCTGGAAGAAATTTCTCTAGAAATAAGCAGCTCCTTTGTGCTCTTCTATCTTTATATGTATTTTCTCTTTTAAGTGTTTTGTGTGTACATAAATAAATAAATAAATAAATGTACCTACATTATTTTTTTAAACATGGTTTTTTCGTATAACAAATAGTTTTGCTTCAAAAAAATAATTAGCAACACGATATATTACGCAAATCCTGCCTTCATTTTAAAATCCCTGTTCAATGATACCACACATAAAAGAGCGGAGCGAACAAAATAAAATTGTCCTTGACTTCGTGCCCCCTAGAGGGCGCCATATTCATTTTACCCCGAGTTTCCCAGCTCAAAATTATCTTAGAATTAATGTGACAAATAGTCAAGCACGCGGTATCTGCTGTAATTTATTGAATGAATTTTCAACAGCCATTGATTGGCTCAAGCTCAAGCTGGGAAACTCGGGGTTAAAGTTACAGTAGTCGATCATTCTTCCATACAAACGTAGTCTAGCGAGTACTCCGATGTACGTTCAAAATAAAAAATGATATCAATTTTTCTCATCATCATCAATATTTTACTACTTTTTTGTTTCTTACAGGGCTACTGTATGGAAACAAAAAAGTAGTTAAATATTTGAAAGTTATGAGCGTCGAAAGACATATTTCAACACTAATTTTAACGCATCTTTGGGCGGGAATAAATACCATACGAAGAAGGAAAATTGCAAAACGGCCTCCATACAGGGATGGATAAGTAATTCAACAATGCAAATAATTTTATTTTGAAAATATACATTTAGCAGTTTTTTCATGATATCTAGACTCCCAAAGGCCTGTTTATAAAATTTCGCGCGCTCGTTTTCGTCCTAAATCATCATCCATTTCGATACAAATTTGCAAAAGTGCTAATTCGTACGCGAACTAGCTTCTTACTGCTCATCACAGCATCTATCTCTTTCGCACGGTTTGTCGGATGAGATAGCAAGCATTTTTACCTCGCGCACAAAATAGTTCGTGCCTTCGACTAGGGAACCTTAATGTAACGTCACTTAGCCTATAACCTAGAAACAAGATGCTTCCAACGACACCTCATTTGTCAAATTATGATAAGTCGTTCACAAGTTAAGAGGGATCAGATGAACATACATATATACACAAACATACCGGTCAAAAACAACAAATTTTTTCGAAAAGAATTTTGCAAATCCTATAATAAATGAAGGTTAAAATTTGCAAAAGCGAGTTTACTCAAACTCCCGTCACGTAGTCTAAATAAAATAATATTATAGTGCATTAGCATTGTAATTCCATGTAGTTTCAAAGACCTTATACTTCTTACTACTAGACTGTGCACTATGGCGCAAAAACCGGTCCGCGTGAGAGGGCTCCCATTGGTAGTGTGTCTCTTTCTAATGAGGTGACCATGACCAAACAGAACACGGGACAAATTGATTGTAAAAACGATAGTGTAAGTATCCCGACATATTTATGCTACCTTAATATGCTACCTAAACCTACCTAATTTATTGTAAATAAAAAAATAGTATGTATATTTTTTGGAATCTACAACATTTACCGTATGATGTCAGGCGTAAATAATTTCACCATCCCATGTTTTCCCGTGGCTGTCGTAAGAGGCGAGTAAGGGACAAACCAGAGAATGGGCAGCAACGTTCTCTGTGCATTTGTAACAACCATACTGCGATCGCCAACCCGCCTGTAAAGCACTCCCCATGAATAGCACAAATAAAACATAGTATAATATAGTGCCCGGCAGCCTGCCTACCCTCGACTACGGTAGCGGTCGAGTTTACGGTATGGCAAGGGGTGCTAAGAATCCCGGACGAGATCCGGCTACCCTAACAAATACCGACGACTGGACCTGGCAACGTACAACACGCGCACACTCCGGTCCGACGAAAAGATCACCAAACTCGAAGAGGAATTGAGCAGTTTATGATGGAGTATTATAGGGTTATCTGAAGTTCGAAGAGAGGGGGAGGACTCGATAATCCTCAAATCCCAAGTCTCCTCAAGTCTCGTTCATCAAGACCCATCGTATAGATAGGAACAAAGAGCTCTCTGATCCTACTCTCAAGCTCATGAAGGAGAGGCGTGAGATGATTCTGCAGTCTTCAGACGATGCTTTGAAATACCGGCAGCTAAATATACCTCAAAGGATTTCAATGATTTCACATATTGTCCAGTTGCGACGACAGTTGAAAAACAAAACTACGCCAATTTTATTCCTCTAGGAATCAATTTGCAAATAATATTAACAGCCGCTGAATTTCACTCGAACAAAGCCTGCCAAAAACTCCGCAAACCACCATCTTACATTTAGTATTACCAGGCCCAAATATTTAAAAGTACTACTCTTACTAAGTATTTTTTTTTTTTAAATACAACATATTGATTAATTATAGGAACTGTAGAAATATTTAAATACGTTTCAAAGTCTATGAATCGTTTCTTTTGGTATAAAATAAAAAAGTTTTTTTTTTAAATTTTCTACCATTTCTACCAAACCCAATGATTATTTGAGCTTGCAAGAAGTCAGACAAGGACACACTACCAGCGGAAACCCTCTCGCCAGGACCGCTTTTGATTAGCTACCGCTTATAAGGAAATAGCTAACCTAGGCAGATGATGATAGATTTCATTTTAGCTGAACAAAAAATTTTGGTACACAGTCTAGTAGTAAGAAATACGTATAAGGTCTTTGTGTAGTTTAGCTCATGTAGCGCCATCTACTGACTCTATTGGAACCTATTGAGATTGACTAATAAAATAACGAGAATTTACACTGGTAACATTGTGTACTCTTTTAAGTTTTTTTTAATGTTATCTGTCTGTTATATAAAAAAAATATTATGTTCTGTGATTCTGTCAAACATTATATACTGTTCTGTCTTCCTTTCTTGTGATTTTGTGGTCTCTGTGGACAATTGGACATGTTGATGTTGCTCAAATTAAACTCTTGCTTTTGTGAATATTGTTTTTCTCTGGAGTGCTTTAAAGAATAATTTTAAGCAACAGTAATGATATTTTAACTAAGTATTGACATTGTAACTGGTTTAAAAAGAAACACAGCAATGGATGTTCTGTATAGCTTTTTAAGAATTTTAGGTTTGCTGGATGAACCTCCACCGCTTCGGAAAATCTTGAAACGTAACAGGTACTAAAGATATTTCAATATTTCTACCTCATAATAACATAAATAATGTCTTGTTGCCAGTTGTGCCCGGTCATCGAGACATCTTCCATATTCCCCAAAACCTCAAAGTTGAAGTTGAACTATGCGAACTCACACCACTTCTTGGGTCTAAAGAATCGGGGACTTCGTGACTAATGACGTGGGTTCAACACATCACTATTCCACAATATTTATCTTATAATAAATTCATTATCCAATATAATCAATCACTTTCCAGGGTCTGTGATGATTTCTCGTCCGATGATGAATTACCTCTCCTAGATTGCAAGCAGGTGAAGAGAATTCGCTCCTCAGACAAAGCCACAAACAGTATGTATTTAAACCCTACAAATCAGAACCTGCTTTGTTATACTTAAGTGATTGGGTACTATTAGTATTTTATTTCATGACTTCTTCTTCTTCTTTCCGTGTGAGGATGTGTCCACCTCTGGTCTCGAGAGTTAATTAGCCGCCTCTGGGAACCCCACAGGCCTCTGACTTGGCTATTTCAGACTTACATTAAGTACATAAGTCCAGGTTTCCTCACGATGTTTTCCTTCACCGTTGCCTGTGATGTCCAAGATAAACTTAGAAAGTACATATGAATTTGAAAAAGTCACATTGGTACTTGCCAGGATTTGAACTCACAACCTCAAGCATGAGAGGCGAGGTATTAGCCATTAGGCCACCACGACACACAACCAAACCATATTTCATGACCAAACCATTTGATTACCATGACCAGATTCATAAAGCTGTTTTTGAAATTGTTACAGAACTTTTAATAAATTAATTTGCAATTTAAATAAAGTAAATAAGACTTATACTTATCTAAGTAGAACAAACAAAATTGATTCAAGAGTGGTATCCCTTTCAGATAATGGTAACAAAAACTCTAGCAACAGTGTAAGGAATGTACCAGCACCAGTAAAGGGTTCTTATACCACTTCCACTCCAAATGAGTCTCCCAATAGAACTGTGCCAGCTGTCCTTCCAGAGTTCTCAAGACCAACTACACAACTAAGAAAAACCGCATCTGTGAAACCTGTAATAGATGCAGAAGTGCTGGAACATAATGAACCCACAGTGAGTAATATAAAATTAACGTATATTGTTTCTGAATCCTAAACTTTTGTTTACTGACTTATTCAGAAAGGCATTCTACTATTAGACCTTTAAATCAAACAAATGCTATTTAACATGTGCTGTGTAAATCCTTTGCTTTGGTGAAGACCTGGTGTTTTGGTAAATCCATTTTTTGTAAGTATGCAACTAGTAAGTAGACCATCTCACTGTCACTCAATGTTATACGAGATCCATCGCTTATGCTTTATGCGAGTAACTTACTAGCTAAAATCCTGACAATCAAAGAATTCTGATGACGTTTCTCATTTTACATGCTGCAATAACATATTGTACATAAGAAATTGAAAAACATATTTATAATCCTAATTAATTACTATTTACCCATACACTTTTACAATGAGTATCATTCATAAGCATCAAAATTAATTATTATTAAGTATTTTTATAGCTCTCAAATCTGACTTCTTAGATTGTCAAGACTATAACTGCACTTACATACTACATCATCTCTTGACTAACATAATTTAAATACTACTCATATTAACATTAACTCACAAGAAAAATGGAGCAAGATTGTGACTAACTGGTATCATAGGAATGGGCAAAACAGAGACATAGAAAAAGATGGGCAGACATATTTAAATTGAAAGCAGGTCCTAACTGCAAATGAGTGGCTACAGACAGAAAACAGTGGAAATTGTTATAGGAGGCCTTTGCCTGGAGGCACACTGAATTGAAGAGACAATAAAATCGAGAAAATAATGGAAAACCTAATTAAATTATTATAATGCTATCATAGTTTTTTTTAGTTAAGGCATACTTAAGCGTTCTGTTGCAAAGCTATGTGTACGATTTCTGTGGCAATAAATGCTATTTCTTTCTTTCATCATTACATCATCTTAGGGCAGATTTTTAACTTGGGCCCACTTAGTTTTTGAGAAATCACAAATCTGCTCATTGATTCTAAACTATTTTGGTCACACATTCTGAAGAAGAGAACAAGTGACATTGTCAACAGTAGACACTTTAATAATTAGGCTATCAAAATTCTACGTAAGAATTCAAAAAGGTTGCAACCTCTAGAGGCCACTTTTGATTGACTATTGTTGTAGCAGCTTGGCCAGTCTCCTATGATTCATCACCTAAAAGTACCCATCAATAACAATTCTTTTATTTCACACATATTATATTATCAGCCAAACCCGATGTTGGAACAAACTAGTTTGTCCTAGTCTAAACTGGTTTATGCTATGCATCTAGACTAGACAGGTGAATACTAGTTGAACCTAGGACAATCTAGTTGGGCCTAGGCTAAATGATTTAATTTTTACAAGTGTCAAACTAAAAAAGTTGGTATCTGTTCACTGAGAAATTGCAGTTCGCCCTGTAGACTGTGGTATGTGGTAATTAGAAAACAATTGATTTGCTATTGTTAAACACCTGATTCAAGTTTTATCACAGTTGAGGGGATATTATTGTAACTCAACCTAGATAGATTACCAATACTGGAATAGGATCAACTGGTCTATCTACTACTACTAAGACAAACTACTTTAGCCTGAAATCGGGGTATGCTGGTAACACACACAATATTTTACATCATCATCAAAAAATACATTTCCCCATACATGCCTTGTTGCTTTTCAGAGCTTTATGAAAGTTCTGTGGAACACTGAAGCGACCTTGGTGTTGTATAAGATAGGACAATCTTAAAACTCATGTGGTGGCGAGACATTGTCGTCAATTTTGTCTGGTATGTAATAAAAATAAGATTTTACACATCCTCAACCTAGATAGTCTTTGAAATCCCTTTCCCCCCCCCGTTGCAGTCCGCATTGTCGAGGCGGGGGGGGCTCAGTAGCCGTGGCTTGATCACCTAAGGCTTCGGTGAGGCGAAAAGGAACCCGAGGAGAGGCCGCTCGTCACGGCTTAGAGGCCGCTCGTCACGGCTTTTGCCGATAAGCCGACGACATAGCGGCCAAAAGTAGTTTTGGCAGCAGAGGCGACATGTATGGGAGGCATCGCGGCTTTGGGTAGGAGGCCACGGCGGGAGAAGAGTATTGTTATACGGTATTGCGGTGCGTCGCTCTCCCTATCTTCCGCGGCTTGGACGGGTTTGCCACCGTCTGATGGTGGACGCGATGGGGCCGCAGGGGAGGACGAGTGTGGGTATAGCGTTGGCCGGTCACCCTATGCCGAAAATGGCCCTGCGGCCGAAAAATGGTAGGTGGCGGGGCCACTAACCTGACCCGTCACAGGTGGACCAAGAGTGCCAGAAACGGGGTCGTCTGGCACTCATGTGCTGTTTTGGTCCCTGGGGTGGTCACGGCATACAATGTGTTCTGGTGCGCCGGTGGTAGTCCCCAGAGGAGGGTCCGGTGACGGACAACCGCGGCGAGTTCGCGGTGAGTGCTAATGCGTCCCCTGCGCTCACCTTAAGCTGCACAGGATTATACAGTGGAATTTTAGTGGGTTAGAGTTCTACATAACTGCACTATCACCCCGTGGTAGTGCAGTATGCAACAGCACTTATCAGACCAAAAAAGAAAGACAGTTTTCACACATCCTCACCCTGGACTGCTATTCTGTGGTGGTAAAAAATATGTTTGAATGGTTTTTTTTTAACTTTTGTGTTACTGTTTAATTTTCACAATCTGATGTGAATATTGGCTAACCCTAGCTTAAATCATGTCTGCTCTGTTTTAGGTGGGGTCACAACTAGAAAATACACCAACGAAGCCATCCATACTCCATGTGGATTTAGATGAAGAAGATAGCGATGACAACCAGAGGGATGATGACGTGGTCTTTGTGAAAGATGACATAACTCCTCCAACCAGTCCACGCGAATACTTCCTCAAATCAAAAGATTTAGACGCAATAATGCTGGACGAAACACTTGAATATCAAGAACTGCTCCGGCGAATTCCTACTCCTATAAAACCAGTTTCAAAAACGAAGCTTGTTGCCGAAAGCAAACTGGAAGACGGAACATCAAAATTGGACAGTGAATTAAATGCTGGCGGACAACGAAATGCGACTAAAGAGGATGATTCTGTCAGAGTATCTTCATCGGATTCCAGTGATTCTGACGTAGAGGTAGTTACACCTGAATCGTCGACGACGTCTTCAATAAAGAAAGATTTTGAGAGAAAGTCAAAACAGTGGTTGCTGGAATTATATTCTAAGAACAACAAGGTGCCAAACATTGAGGAGAAGATTAATGCGGCGCGTCGAGTATCAGACACCACATCCAAAATAAACAATGATCAAAACATAGCTCGTACACCCAAAGCCGACAAAATGGGCACGTTAGAGGTCTTACGGTCGAAATTGAGTTCTGAAAACAACATTACTCAATCTCATAGTAAACCAGAAACGAAAAAAACGCAAGAAAAAATTAATGATTCCCGCAAGACAGTGGACTTCACACCAAAAGGGAACAATGAAGTAAACGAGACTTGCTCTTCCAGACCAGAGAACATCAATGAATGGCTTGCGAAATTAGATGAAAAATATTTTTCAACACTAATATCAACAAAAAAGGGTAATGATATGCAACCAAATAAAGCTCAATCGTCCAAACCAGGTATTGCTGGAGATGCGCTGTCGAAATTAGAATCTAAATGTAAAACTGACCAGCTTAAGTCACAAGAAAAACTTAGCGATGCAGTGCAAGTGCCTGTAATCGTATCTAAAGTGAACACCGAACTCAGTCCCTTCAACAAATGGCTGTCAAGATTAGAAGCAGAGTATTTATCATCGGCACAAAAAACTCAACAAAACCTTAGCAACGCAGGGCACGATTCGAATATTGTTCCAAAAGTGAATGATGAACAAAACGATGTTTATATAGTAGAATCAAAATATGAAAAAGATTTGCCTGACACTCGAGACCAGCTCGATGGTGCTCTTAGGGAATGTTACATACCAAAAGAATGTGGTGAAACAAACCGGGCTCGTTCGTATCTGCCCGCTACTGCACGGCATTGGCTGTCTAAATTAGATGATAAATATAAAACAGCATCTAAGAATCAGGAAGATTTTAATAAAGCAAGACAAGCATTGAAGAACATATCAAAAATGAATGGTGAACCAAGCAAACCTCGCTCAACAAAACTAGACAGCACAGATGATTGCCTAGCAGAACTGAAGTCTAGATATATTGAGGTACAGCAAAAAGCGCTTAATGATGTAAGTCTGGCATCAGATAAGATACCAAAAATTAATAGGGAGGAAAATGAAGCTCTATCGCACAGGCCAGAAACCACGGCAGAAAGGCCATCAAAGATATCAAAATTAGATTCTGAACATGAAACTGAGCAGCCAAAGGCGCAAATGGAAATTGACCATACGCAAGAGGTGATCAACTTATTAAAAGTGAACAGTGAGCGAAATGAAGCTCATTCATTGAAGTTTAATACCTCTGAAGATTTGATGACGCAATTAGGTTCTCTCTATAAAAAATATCAGCAAGAAAAGAGTAATAACTGTAGTGAACAAAATAGAAAATCGAAAGATGACGATAGTGATATAGAAGAACAGCCCAATATGGAGTTTGGGCTGCCTGCCCTGACCCCTGAACAAGAAAAAATCGTAAAATCAGGTCTAGAACCAGGGCCAGAAGATGAAATACTTGTGGAGAAATTCAATATGAAGATACACAGGTTAGATTAATTGTTTTGTTTGTAAAGACTTTAGATGTACTGATTGAATTACGAAAATAGGGATGTTTCCTGGTTGGTAAAATGATAATTCTATTTAGTCCGTCAGTGTAATTATCAAATAATATTGGACACGCATTTTTTTTGCTTTACTTAATCAATAAAAGTTGACAAAGAAAAAGAGGATCTAAGTTGAGGAGTGGGGGCTTGTGAAGTCACTATGTCAGTATAAAGTGTACTAACGGAGTGACGTCATGCGATATTTCAACGCATTATTATTGTCGTCACTTTATGGTTACGTGTCGAAAGAAAATACGTGTCCAGTATTTTTATGAATCTATCTGACGGACAAAAAACGAATTTTCAAATAACATCTCTATTCTTTCTCTGCTAGAAAGCAGTAACTACCACTGAGTGACAAGCAACTTTTTGGGCAGAAAAAAAAATACATATTATAATAAGTACAATATAATTAGAACAGGCATCAATTCGTTTCATTTTCCAATATGTTTATTTATGATGAGAACAATTCGGAAAATGCACTACCCTAAGCTACATGACGTCTTGTATTTGAGGACTTTATGAGGCGAGCAGTACGCCTTTAAAAGCTTATTGTAAGAGACAGTTTCAATAACTGATGAGCTTATAACATAAACCTGACGAAATTTTGGATACGTCTTAAATTCATGATAACAATATACATATATTTATGTATAATTGAGGCGATTGCATGACAAAAAAAAAAACATTAATTCATTATTATTGCAGCCAAGTTAGGTTCTTGGCTGACTACATGGACTCCTAGAACGCTAGCTCATAGAAACGACGTGGCAATGGTTTATTTTATGAAGTAAATTTATTTGTATTTCAGACGGGACATGCAAACTCTAGCGGACACATTCTGGCTGAATGATGCAGTGATAAACTTCTACATGAACTTGATTATGCAGAGAAGTCAAGAGCGAAAAGACTTCCCGAAAGTGTACGCCACGAATAGCTTCTTCTATCCTAAGCTCATGCAAAGTGGTCAGGATGGACTCAGGAGATGGACGAGAAAGGTATGATGTTGATACTATAAGTTCTGACCAAATTGAGGCAAATCCTGCGTGGGATGCGTATTTACATTTCCGTGTCCAATAGGAGGCATTACTGCCTTGAAACACGCACAGGTTTGTTAAGTTTACTCCCTTTCCAAATTCGTATTCAATTTAAAACACGCGTCCTCCAATCTTGCACAGGTTTGCAACCCAAACTCTTCTTCTTCCAAACATGCGTTCAAAGCAATGCATGCGCGTAAACTTCATTATGCTTCGCTAATCGCTTTCGTTTGTTTTTCCACTGTGCAGCATTTCAAATTAGTGTGGTAATTAAAAATACTAGATTATAGAAAAAAAGATAATTTGGTAATATTGTGAACAATTAATGCTTTATCGTGTGATGGTGATAAATAATTACAATCAAAGTATTGAATTATACCATTAGAACATTTTAAAGTTATGTTTATATTGTGCATTGGATTAATATGACACTATTAAAAAACATACTATCTACATTGATTGCCTTACCTACAATAGGTATCATACTCATACATGTTTGAATGTAGATTTGTTTGTCCTAACAAAAGTTAAAGTTTTTGTTTGAATTTTCTTGCACATTCATCAAACACAAAAAACACACGAACCAACACGGATTTGTGACACTTAATCAAGGCGCATGCTCCTTGCAAACAAACCCGTGCGTGATTGGTGGGCCAAGTTCTATGCATCGCCTTAAAACGTGTTTGGAAGAACCTTTTGCGTTACAAACCCGTGCGCGATTGGAGGACGAGCGCCTTAACTGGAACACGGATTTGGAAAGTGAGTTAGCGTAACAAACCCATGCGTGTTTCAAGGCAGTACTGCCTCCTATTGGACACGGAAACATAAATACGCGCGCGGGATTTGGAACGAAATTCACTCGCGCCGTTTGTTTCTCTTTTTCAACGTTAATTTCCGCCCTTTTTTTATCTCTCTTTATAAATGTTGCCATCCATCTTCCAGGTTGACATATTCGCGTATGATCTCTTCATGGTGCCTGTTAATATCGGCAACCACTGGTGTCTTAGCATTGTTGATTTCCGCACGCATGTCATTAAGTACCTAGACAGCCAGAGAGTGCCTAACCTGGAGTGTCTGGATGCTCTACTCCAGTATCTGACGGATGAACATAAAGATAAGAAGAGAGCACCCTTTGATTTAAGTGACTGGCTGACCGAATGCCCCACAGTAAGTAAAATCCTATCAAAAACAACATGTATGAAAAAACACAAAAAATAATAAAACGAACATAAAGTCAAACATAGAATCTCATCCCCTCAGGAAAGTCGGTTCAGAAACACAGGTCTCGCGGCGGCGCAGTTCTCCTACCGCAAAAAGTACTGAGATTGAATGTAAAACCAGTCGGATAATTTTTCAATAGGTACCTTATTAATTAGGTTACAAACAAACACATTAACCGACTTGGTTTTACTTTTACATAAGGGGTCGACATTATTGTGTTCTTCTAAATTCTGGCTTCTAGCTTTATCCACAACGAAGTTACAAGGGAGTTGAAAATGTCCTGAATGGCTTCGTGAAATGGAAGGTACGGCTGTGCCTTTGTTTGCTTGACTTGTTGGGGGCACTACCATACCCCCAGATACTTACAAGGTTTGAAATACCGGTTTTTTTTCATGAATAGTATTTCGACTGCCCTTGACTGGTGGCAATATTTTCTCGAGAACTACTTATCAATAAAGCTCATTCTTGCATGGCAGGACATCCCCCAGCAGAAGAACGGCAGCGACTGCGGCATGTTCGCGTGCACGTTCGCGGAGTTCTCGTCGCGCGACGCCGCCTACAGCTTCACGCAGGCGCACATGCCCTACCTGCGCCGCAAGGCTGCGCTAGAGATCCTCACGGGCAAGCTGCTGCTATAGTGCTGCAGCTGTCGCGTGTTAGTGCTGTGTTTACTTTACTGTGTGTAGTGTATACCTAACTGTGCGTACTGATGAATGAAACGTGCTTACCAAAACTTGGAAAGTGTGACGTATGGTGATCTCAGATCTTGATGAGATAAATCATTGAGGTCATCAACCCTGAATGTAATCTTGATTGTATACTTTCTGCTACAGTGACTATTCCAATTATTTATATATTTTTATGATTTGTAAACAATGTTTGTTATTGTATCTCAGTATCATGTCATTGAGTTTTCTGGTTTTACAATGAATATTTCAGGGTATAGATGTAGAATAAATATGTAAATAAAATATTAACAAGCAACTAAAAATATTCTATCTTACCTCGTTCTGAAGGTTTACAGAAGTATCACCACTTTCTTTAGAAAATAGTTCGACTATAATTAAAATAATAACTAAAAATAGTAAATAAGTTCATAAAGCTAAATAAAATATAGGAAAAGCAGAGACACGTCAAATGTAAAGTAAATATATCACTAACACAATAGAAAGCTGCCGCGTGTTAGTGCTGTGTTTTCTTTACTGTGTGTAGTGATACTGATGAACTGATGAACCACTTACTGATGAACTGTGCGTACTGTTGAATGAAACGTGCTTACCAAAACTTGGAAAGTGTGACTTATGGTGATCTCAGATCTTGATGAGATAAATCATTGAGGTCATCAACAATGTATGTAATCTTGATTGGATTCTGTCTGCTACAGTGGTTATTCCAATTAATTATGTGTTAAAAATTTATGGTATTGACATAGTATCTTTGTACTGTACATTTGCATCATAAGACAGAACTCGCAACTTAAAATCTTATAAAGGAATAAAAAAATATCTGGAGCGTATGATCACGTGACTTGACTTCCTACTCATTAACCCCCCACCCGTCGCGCTAAAATTCCCCGACGCGAACCGTCGCGTGGTGTCTTCAGACACCACAAAAATAGATAGGTATCTATTAAATGTCGTTATAATCTACAATAAATGTATTATTTCTATGAATTTTGTTTGGATAGCACTTCATTGAAGTCAAAATAAAAATAATATTAAACCTTAAAATAAACAACAACAATTTTTCTTATTTTAAGTCAAGTTTCATCTTAGGTATCACTTTTTTTGTATAAATCTAAAAAATATATAGTTAATCTTCGGAATACAATTGAGTGACAGATGACGGAAAGACAGACACGTGAGTGACAGCAATAAAAATGCCCAACACTAATTTATCCACATGTTAATTTTATTTGAGCATCAATAATATAGTCATTGAATAAATCAATTTTTCTCCTTTTAGAACGTTTGTTTGAAGTGGAAGATCTCTGAAGAATTTTAATTCGATATGAAGACAATACAGAATCGTCCCGTAAAATATGCAATATTTGCAATAGGTTTACATCATTATCAGCCTTTTAATGTTCCCACTGCTGGGACACAGGCCTCCTCTCTGTGAGAGGGAATGGGCCGTAATCCACCACGCGAACCCAGTGCGGGTTGGTGGATGTCACATGTCTTCGAAATTTTGGTTCAAGGACATGCCGGTTTCCTGACGATGTTTTACTTCACCGTTTTGAGAACAGTGGTGATGAAATAATTTACACAAAGTTAAGCGCCTGCCTGGGTTCGAACTCACGACCTACAACTTGTAAGTCGCGGCTTCTACCACTGGGCCACCACTGCTACATTGGTTAACATGGCCTTTCGTTACAAGGTTATTTATTTTATGGTGCCATACTTATAATGCATTATTTGTTCGGTGGAGTTCGCCTTAAACCGACCAAATTCTATAATAATCATTCTTAATCCAGTAATATCAAATGTATCATGAAACAATTTTGTATTAAAGACGCAATTTAGCGAAATAAAGGCTCCAAGGTATTTCCAAGAGATCTGGCTATTGGGCAGAGCCAGCTCATGAAACTGAAGACGATGATGGCAGGATTGTATCCGCCAAACCGTAGCTTCTGAGGGAGATCCAAAGATTCTATGGGCAGTACACGTCAACCTATAATCTCTTTGTAAAGCTAGCAAACGACCCAAGACCTGGATTGACAATGCCCGGCTGAAGAAATATAGGCCCTTCTCAATTCTAAGCCATGTCTAAAAGTTGTTTTCAAGGGTCATCACGAATCGACTCGCGAGGAGGTTTCGCGATTTCCTGCCTCCCGAACAAGCCGGATTCCGAAAAGAATTTAGCACCGTAGACCACATACATACACTGCGGCAGGTTATACAGAAGACCGAAGAGTTTAACCTGCCTCTCTGCTAAGCGTTTGTGGACTACGAGAAAGCTTTCGATTCGATTGAAACTGGGCCTGTACTGCATTGTCTCACTAAAAAAAATCTACTACCGGTACATAGCACCTCTATGTACCGGTGTGTGTTTATATAAAAACGCCACCATGTCAGTCCGACTTCAGGATCAGACCTCAGAACCTATCCTTCAGCAGCGAGGTGTGAGACAGGGACATGTCGGTGACTCTGCAGTCGAAGTTGTAGACGATTATGTCTACCTGGGACAAACGGACCAGTTCGGTAGGTCTAATGTCGAAAAAGAGGTCAATCGTCGAATCCGACTCGGCTTGGCAGCGTTCGAAAAGTTGCGCGGTATCTTCTTGTCCAACTTATCGCAGTGTCTCAAGACGAAAGTTGTCTGTGACCAGTGGGTGTTGCCAGTGATTACATACGGGACCGAAACGTGGTCGCTCACAATGGGCCTCATCAGAAGGCTTTAAGTCACCCAAAGGGCAATGGAGAGGGCTATCATCGGCGTTTCCTTGTGTGATCGAATCAGAAATGTTGACATCCGCAAGAGAACCAAGGTTACCGACAGCCCGAAGAATAGCCAAACTTAAGTGGCAGTGGGCAGGGCACATTGCTTGCAGAACGGATGGCCGAAAAGTTCTAGAGTGGCGACCGCTAAACAGGAAGACGTTGCGTTGGAAGGTCTCCCACTAGGTGGACCGATGATTTGGTGAAGGTTGCGGGGATCAGCTGAATGCGAGAAGCACGGGACCGGTCAATATGGCGACACTTGAGAAGGTCTATTATTATTATATACTTTATTGTACACCACAAAAAACATACAGGACAAACATTAAAAAAAAAAAAACAAGTGTACAATGGGCGGTCTTATCGCACTAGGCAATCTCTTACAGACAACCTTTGGATGGACTGAGCAAGAGGAGATGAATTTAGGGCTGTCAGTGTACAATATATCATAAATAATATTACTTACACATAATAAAATAAAATACATAAATACAATACTATATAATATACTAATAAATATCAAATATATGACAGAGAAAGGAGAAGAATACAAATTATAGTGAGAGGTAATGCTCCTTTACCATTTTCTTAAATGTTGGCAGTGTTTGAGCACGTCTTATTTCAATAGGTAATACATTCCACAACCGAGCAGCTTGAATCGTAAAAGATTTGTCAAAGAAGGAAGTGGAATGCATACGAATACTCAATTTTAGATTCTCCGATGATCTCAAGGACTTAGAATGTGTGTCACAGAGGAACTGAAAGCGTTCTTTAAGATAAAAAGGAGTAAGAGGATTGAAGAGCACATTATAAAGCAAAGAAAGTATGTGGGCATTCCGGCGAAGGCGAATAGGAAGCCATTTGAGCTTAATACGGAATTCAGAAACGTGATCATACTTGCGCAAGCCAAATATGAACCTGATACAGAGATTTTGAAGTCGCTCAAGCTTGTCCAGTTGGTCTTGGGTGAGATCAAGATAGCTGGCATCAGCATAGTCCAGAATAGGAAGGAGAAGAGATTGTGCAATAGCAATTTTAGTGGTTACGGGAAGAAAATTACGAAGTCGTCTCAGGGAGCCCGCAGATGCAAACAGTTTACGACTGACTTCCTGCAGTTGTTTGGTCCAAGAAAGTGTGCTGTCGATATAAATCCCCAAGTTCTTCACAGTGTGAGTTATAGGAATACTGGTGTTGTTAAAAGAAACCTGGGGAAGTGTCGACCAATCAATCTTAGAGACAGTCCGAGAGCTACCAACTATAGTCACTTGAGTCTTCGTCGGATTGATCATCAGGCCAAACTCAGAGCTCCAGTCACCTATTCGAGCCAGGTCATTATTGATCGTCTCAATGGCATCAGGTAACTCTCCAAGAGGGGCTTGGGTATAAATTTGGAGATCATCAGCATACAGGTGGTAGAAAGAAGAAAGTCGTTGAGTGATAGCATTAATAAAGAGTGCAAAGAGAAGAGGAGATAAAACGCCACCCTGCGGCACACCGGCAGATGTGTGACACCAAGAAGAGAAAGATTCATCAGTGCAAATACGCTGCCGGCGGCCAAACAGGTAACTATGAAACCAGTCAATAACCGGAGGAGATATGTTAAAAGAGCATAGGACGCCAAGTAAAATATCGAAGTCAACCGTATTGAAGGCATTGCTAAAATCAAGCAGAGCAAGTACTGTTAACTTTCCCATTTCCATGCCTGCCCTGATGTCGTCCGTAATATTAACAAGTGCTGAGGTAGTGCTGTGTCCACGTCGAAAACCAGATTGATAAGGATTTAGCAGATTATGTTTGGAAAGGAACGTGCTGAGTTCATGGTGGACAAGCTTTTCAAGGACTTTGGATAGAAAAGGAAGAATAGAAATGGGACGGTAGTCAGAAAAGGATGCAGGATGAGATTTTTTTGGTAAAGGAATAATTTGGGCATCTTTCCAGGCTTGTGGGAAGACACCACTGGAAACAGAGAAGTTGAGGATGTAAAGGATGACTGGAACAATATTATCAAGGATGGGGATGATCATCTTACGGCTGACACAGTCACTACCAACAGCGTTGGATGAAATGGAAATAATACTCCTTTTAACATCACAAGCAGTGAATTGACTTAAGACAAAAGGGGAATAATCAGGTATCGGAAGTCAGTCTATGTCCAGCAGTGAACGTCTTTCGGCTGAAATTATGATGATGATATAAACTCTAGGAGCTGGCTCTCTTCCCAAATGCTGCTTCATCGCACACGTTATTAATTATAATATCAACTATATTTCGTCGATTGTAAACATTCACAGAGTCCTTAAACAAAACAAATTTAGTAGTTAAAAAATATATTTTTGACTATAAATAGTAAATAATATTATTTACATATAAAATACCCAGATTTACCATATTCACTGTTACGTTACGGATACAGTACATTTTAAACTGTTATAATTTTTACACCGCCATTTGCTTTGACCATTGTTGTATTTACGCACTGAATAGGATTGAAGTCCTTCTAATTGCGGAATCCTTCCACGAACACTTTTGATAAATTTTAGTTTTTTAGACGTCATTTCGAAAATATAAACAGTTAACTAAACGGACACCACGAACGAAATAAAACATTGCTGCCCTGCAGGCATGGACAGCCTAATACAACCATTTTGCGAAACATCTACCTTCAAAATAAAACAAAAATCATGTCCAAAATAAGTCAATTTGATCTTTTACTAATGATAATATATTATTAAAGCTTTTTTTTAGTTAGTGGATCGCTTCTTTTTCCGTACTACCTAGGGGCGCGAGATTACAAGGGGCGCACGCGCGGCAGTTTTTAAACAAAGAAAAAAAAATAACATTCAATTAATTGCTATAAATTAATACAAATAAATATTATGTAAGTTCAAGTTTCAGTAGTAAGTACTTATACATTATAAAAGATTCTTTAATTCTATAGAGATGAAAAGTTTTCGAAGCGTGCCCCTTCTTGATTATTCCTACATCGCCTGATTTCATAATAGAAGTTCTTAAGATACAGCTCAAGTAGATGCTTGTAAAAGTCATTTCCAGAAATTCACCATGCTTTTAAAACGTATCTAAAAGCATAAGATCGAAATTAGAACGACTAAAGGTATACTAGATTGCTTTCATGATCGTGGTTTGAGGTTTTATTTAGATTCAAGTACTAGTTATGCCGCTAGAGGGGCGCTGACAACGACGATATGAGGTGCTTGCCTAGGGCGTTCTCAACTTTTAACTCGCCTCTGCTTATTAGTTAATATTATAAAAGCGAAAGTTTGGATTGATGTATGTTTGTTACTCAATCACGCCAGAACGACTGAACGGATCTTGAAGAAATTTGGCACATAGATAGATTATAGTCTGGAATAGCACATGGGTTACTTTTCATCCCAGAAAAGTGATCCCTTGGGATAACAAAACACTTTTCACGCTGGCGAAGCAGCTGGCAGAAGCTAGTATATCATAATATAGTAGAGTGTTTTTTAAATCTAGATCGGAGCGAAGGATTCAAGAGTAGAAACATGAGCGCAGCGAGGGATTTAAAGTACGTCACTCGAGCTTAAAATAGTGTTGCTCCCAAGGTGGACACTACTTTTTATAACCCTCCCTTTTTCTGATTCACTAGAAAAAAAAAAGTGCAACTTATGAACAAGAACGTTACGTTTATTTATTTACAAACAATTAGGAACCATAAGACATAACATAGAAATCATTAGTGGCTAATGTTTATAAATGAACAATTATAGAAGTGCATCGTAACAATTTTATTAGTAGGTACCACACGTTACAGTTGTAAATTTATTTTTTAATTTGGCTCGAGCGCGGTTTTGCAGCCAATCACTTGTTCAATACAATGTTCCTGTGTGGTGTAGCCAATTTCGACGTGAGCCGAAGGCGAACATCATACGAAATCGTCTTCTCCATACGAAAGTCATTTCGTAACTGTTAATATGTAATTTTGTATTATTTTTTTTATAATCTTTTGTCTAAATGTTCATATTTTGAAACGAATTTCTTAGGCAATGTGTTACATAATAGACAAGGTAGTGGAAAAAATTACTTGTTAACTTTTATAGCACAGTTTTACTTTTTAATTTATTGGCGCTAATGGGCTGATTGACTTAATGTATAAAAGTATTGTCAATGAGAATCATAACCCCTAATATATGACCAGTGCATAAATTACTATTTTTCAATTATATTAGGTTGGGGAAAAAGTCTTTTCGCATTATATATGTATGAAGAAGTCCCAAAATTTCTATAGCAATGGGATCATGTCCCTACCTACAAGATGGCAAAAAGTTATCGAACAAAATGGTACCTACATACTTTAGTTAAATGTAAATAAACTATATTAAAAAATGTTTTGAATTTTCTTAAAAAATGCGAAGAAACTTTTTCCCCTACCTATTTTATTTGACCAAGGATGTGGTACAGATGTACAAACATATTATGAATACATTAATATAAACCTTGTTTAACAAAACAAGCGTTTTTTTTTTAAATTTTTTTGTTCAATTCGACGGTCGAACTAATGAATCGAACTTGTGAGGACAAAACAAACGCGGGATTCGCCTTCTGGTGTACCAAGCTTAACTATGAATGAGAATAATGGAAGATTCTCTAAATTATTGTTGTATTTAGAATAAAAGTTCTTTGTGCCAGTCTTCTCTAAGAGAGAATACTCCATAGCTTAAAGTCAGCGCACATTGGCTGAAAATAGGGCAGATGATAAGATCCCATACTTATGACAATACAGTTGGTATAGGTATGCCAATGTGCTGGCCAGAGCACTAGTTAATCCAAATAATTAATTTATTATGTGTAAATATTGACTTTGTTTAATTTGTAGTAAATGTAATGTTTATTTGCAATTTCAGTAATTTTTTTATTAAATATTTCTTGGATACCTAACTAATGTTACTATTTTTATATTTAGGAACAAATATAAATTTAACATTGAAAAAACATACATTTAATAACTCAACAAAAAATAAATAGCCAATCTCAAAATAACAAATGAATTACTTACAGGTACATTACTCTTATCAAGAAGATAATCAGTAAAATTGCTAATAATTTCTTGTTATCTGAAAAATAAAATCACACATGGAAATTATCATTTATCTGTATTATATAACAATATAATATAACCCCTGTATTCCCCAAAGGGTTGGGCATATATCTGTATATATTTATAATAACATAATTTTAATAAATGTTATAAACAGTTAAAATTATAATATATGTCTTACATTACATGGTTGTTTATCTTTTCTGGCACTTGGTCTACTTATAAAATACTATACTTAAAGAATCTAGATTGATTTAGATGGTCTTTGAATCAGGCTTTAATTTGACATCAATAATATTCTTATTTCAAAACTTGCCTATTATTGTACTACTGATTGAACTAACATTATAAATAAGAATATCATATTTGATGTTTAAACATGTCATACAAATTTGAGCAGAGTCTGAACAATGGCAGTCCAACCACGGTGAAGTAGTCTCCTTCCACCCTCTCTACAAAAGTACCTCCAACTCCTTGAATGCCATAGCCTCCTGCCTTGTCCCTAGAAATATGTAAACCATGTCTTAGTCATGCTGACAACCCACACAAACTGCAGTGCCATATTTTTGGAATGTATAGTCAAACAGTGGTCTACTAACCCACACTGGGCCTGCATGGTGGATTACGCCCCATTCCCTCTCACAGAGAGGAGGCCTGTATCCCAGCAGTGAGAACATTAACAGGTTGATGATGACATTTACACAGTCATCTGTGTAAGTGTCATCATCATCATGAACCTGTTGAAAAAATAACTGAAACATTTTCCGTAATTTGTTTAATTTGATTCAGAGTTTCAGTAGAATGGGAAGCTCATAGTGGTTTTATTTATTAACATTGACAAGTGATACAGCACTTGTGAATGTCACTATTGAACATAAGAAGAAACTGACATTATTCTTTTAATAAACCAGAAACAAAACTGGAAACTTACATAGGTTCTCCAGTAGCAATGTAGCCTCTTATTTGCTCCTCATCCATTTTCCCAAAAAAAACATCAGTCTTCTCAGTAAACTTGACAACTTTGTCCAGTACCTTTATGACTACTCCTGTGTATACAGTGTGACCCCTGCCTGATAAGCTGAAACAAAAAGCAATTTTGGATATTTTTGTGTTGACAATTCAGGCCCTGCAAAAATTTTATATGACATTTATTTTAAGCATGAATGATGATGAAATTCTATGCAATAATGTTATAAAATAACTTATTGCATTCTGAATTATTTTAATGTCATTTTTATTATATCACTGGCTCTCATGATAGTAACTATATTTTGCAGTGCAAGGCCTTAGTGAGATTCTAGCAAAAAGAAAGATCTAAGGCTTTTGCCTAGCAATGGGACATAACAAATTAAAAAAGAAACAAAATAATCACCTTGACAATATTTCAAATGCCTCAGCCTCTGAGGTAGGTTTACCAAACATTTCTTTACCCAAAGTCACCATTGTATCAGCTCCTATGACTATATCTGGTTTGTTTCCCTCCAAAATTAACCTTTTCTCCACTTCTAGTACTTTCTGCAATGCTGTCTCTTCTACGAACTCAGAGAAGCTGTTAAAACTCTTTGGATCTAGATTCTCTTCAAATAATGATGGGCATAGAACAACCTTGAGGCCCTGAAAAAATTTAAAGAACATTTTTTTTGGTAAATTAGAAAGTTTTAGTTATTGTTATTAATGCCTGAATCTTTTGTCTACTAGATGGCCTGAGTGATGATTTTCCTGTATCAATGACTGGATGACAGTGATAAAAAAATATCGTTATCAGGAACAATGACAAAATCATCAATGATTGTTATTTGAGTCCTTTTCTGCACTGCACTAATACTCAAGAGTCCATTTCTATGTAGATAGGGTAAAAAAGAAGCCTGTCTGGTCTAAGGTTTAATGATATTTTATGAATTCCACGCACTTTAGGAAGACTACGCTAGTACCTAAATATTTGATAAGTATTGTTTCGGTTTTAATAATATTCTATACTATCTCGCTTACTATATTTTCTATGAGCTCTTTCCGTCTCGGTGATCCACTTGCTAATATTACATTTTTTTGCTTCAAAATATGCATTACAGGCTGCAACATTTTTGCTGTTGCACAACAGATGATTCTTGGAATTATTGTCTGGTAATGCTGATTAAAACGGTACAGACAGATTTAAACGAGTAAGTAGTAATATTCACACGATCGATTCATTAACGCTAAACAATAATAATACCACGTTTGTTTGACATTGAACGTCAGTCGTCATTGGCATGACGATGATAGTGACAACTGACATGTCTGACATGTGACAACCATGGCCGACAGCTTTCATTTCCAGACCAGATCATTGAGATGGGAAAAACCATAGACATTGTAGTGTGTCTATGTAATTATTTATGGTATCTTCCGTCAACACTTGACGTCTTGTCATTCTTATTTTTCTGTCTGTTACTTTTAATTATTAACTTGTATTTTAGCAGAATAAAGCCAAGATTTCTGTTGGTGTAATCGTTTAAATGTATCAGACCTATATAGTATATGAACTGGAAATACCTACGAAAAAAAGGTGCCTACCAAATGACGGAACCATACTTACGTGTCGTGACGTGGCGTGGCGCAGGATCCACCAATCAAACGACTGTTCCAGCCTACGTCATAACGCAACGAGTTTTGTAGTCAATCAACTGCGTCGGAAGGCGCCACGACACGCCACGTGTAGTGTGGTTCCGTCTTAAGTGTATTTCCGTGGTTAAACTTAAAATGGCTGTCGATGCTAGGGTTGTGTCACACACACACACTCACATTTCCCAATAATACAAAAAGTAAACAACCATTTGACAGCAGTACTACCACGAACACAACAACAAAACTCGTTGCTTCATAAGGCGAAAATGGCACTTACTTGTTTTATGCGCCTACCACGCGTGCATGCTTGTTTTTTTATCTCTTCATATAGGAGCAAGTTGTTTAGACCAATCATTAGAAGCCCACACTTGTGAATATTAGTGAATAGATTGCTATTACAACTATACTCATCATGGTGGCAGCAATTTATTAGCGAAGCCATTTTTTGACTGTCCTTGACTGAGATTAAATTAATCCATACGGTAGTTGGTCAACCAAATTCAGTTGACCTTCCCACAACCTTGGTTAGTTTAATTACCTTGACCAAGCACTCGAAACTTTACTCAAGATAACTGAGCGAAATGTTAAACGGCTTCACTCCCGCCTACTAACGCGGCGCCCCGCGTTCGCCTCGCGAACAAATAGCGGGCGTCGAACTTTTATTTTTTTATTATCAATAGGCTCGCGCATGACCACTATCTCACCTGATGGTAAGCGATGAAGTGGTCGACGGTGAAGCACGCTTGCCTAGAAGTAACCTATTCACTCTTGACTTATAGACCCCTAGATTGTAGCTATCGGGAAACACAGACTCTGGCAGGGAATTCCACTCCTTAGCTGTACGCATAATAAGAGACCATCAGAGTAAAATTGACATTTCGGGTGCTCAGTCAGATAACTTGAGCTTCTGTGCTTTTGGACGGAGTAAGGCTGGTTATGTTAGCCAGTACCCTCACACACAACTGACCGAATGGGAGTCTAAGTGCGGAAACGGGAGTCCTTTCCTTACTACTACTATAATACTACAGTCAACTTGTCCGAGCTTTATGCGCTTGCGACATCTTTGGTTGGCCAACCACCCTCTACACGATCTTTTTTGGTTGGTGCCACGTCCAAGGGCACCTTGTTGTTTCGACTGTGTTGTGTGTAGAAGGATTATTACAAGCTGTTTTCAGAGTGTGGCTGGAATTCAGAAAAGATATCAGTCTCTGTAAAATTAGAGGTGGTGGAGTGGAGAGAGTAGTTGAAGTTTTCCAATAATCGACTATTAGTTCCATAAACAAGTCACTATTTTCTATTTAAAAAGTGGTGCTTCTCTAGAGTCTACTGGAGTCTATTATTCAAAAAGTGCAAATATTATCTATGGTATTGCACAGTTGTCTCTATTGAGGTTGAGTAGCGTTTTATGCATTTTTCGTTAAAAAAGCAACCAAACTAGCTAATGGAAACATAATTTAATTAAAATGAAGTCCGTAGTGGCTTATGTCCGTAGTCTTCTCGGTTGGTCTGATGAAACGCCACCGCTTAGAACAAGCTTCAAACGAGACAGGTATGACATTACATGTTTACAACATTAGTTATGGCGGCAAAGTCGATGTAAAAAATATCTTAGTGCGTTGAAGATACAACACAAAATGTTTACGGTGCCGCTGAAAATTGCGTCTAAGTTTTGGCAGTGGGTTATCACTTTAACCGGTGAAAAAATGATTATGTTGCAAAGTGGTACACGTTTTTCTTGTTTTCCAGGGCCGACGATGATTTGTCGTCCGACGACGAAACACCGGCCCTCAAGAGACTCAAGCAGTTGAAACCAACCAATTTCCCAGACATCATGGCCACAAATGGTAACTATCTAAATATATTATAGCTGAATCTGCGTTGTCAATACTATGGTAACCTAATAATTATTGTTTCTCTAGTAGCCATATCGTTTGTGATCTCTATTTATTAAGTTGTCCAAAAAATTATTAAATGAGGCAGATAATATGCTACTAAAATTATAGAATGTGATTTGAACTTGTGGTTATGGCTGTTCATTTCCTATAATGAGAATACCGATAGTGTTAATTACTGTTTTAGATGGTTGGGATACACAGAAGAAGCATAGTAAAAATGTAAGATATGTGCCGATACAAATAGAGGGACATGCCAGCACCTCCACTCCCAATGAGTCCCTCAATAAAAGCAGAGTCAGAACTGTGCCAATCAAACTTGTGGGTTTGTCTGAAAATGGACATTCAACACCTGCGAGTAAATCTAGGAAGCACACACCAGTAAGACCTGTTATACATGCACTATTGGATGGTGAAAATGAAGAATCAGAAGTAAGTATTCCATAAAAGTGTTTTTCACCCTGTGGGTGTGACCTCAAGGTATATCCAAGTCTTATCCTGGGTGAACTAGTTGCAAGCCAAGTTCAAGTGAAAAACATTGAATGGTCCTGCACTAGTGTTATAGTAAAAGTAGCTAGTACAATTTCAGCAGAGAAGCTGTGCCTGTAATATATTCTTCATAACAGTCTAAATTCAAAATCATTTATAACTACGTACTGGGTATGATAATGGAACTTAACAAGTTCACTGTCCACATAGCAGACACAATAGTTAGACAATAACAACATCCCATATGTTAAGGTATTGTTTACGTAATACAATTAAGATGATGTATAACTTTTAATTTATCTGTAATCCTTTAATTTGATTAATCATAATAATTTTTTGGTTTCCATACCCAAAGGGTAAAAACACCTCGGACCATAATATTATGAAGACTTCAGTGTAAATCTGTCTGTCTGTCACCAGGCTGTATCGCATGAACCGTGATAGCTAGACAGTTGAAATTTTCACAGATTTATTTCTGTTGCCGCTATAACAACAAATAATAAAAACAGAATAAAGTAAATATTTAAGTGGGGCTCCCATGCAACAAACTTATTTTTTGCTGTTTTTTGTGATAATGGTACAGAACCCTTTGTGGGCGAGTCTGACTCGCACTTGGCCGGATTTTCATCATCATCATCAACATTTCAGCCGAAAGACGTCTACTGCTGGATATAGGCCTCCACCAAGCATCGCCAGTTTTTAATTAATGTTTTTATTTTGGTTTACTTGATGATCCAAAGTTTATGTGGTGTTTATTATTATGTGGGTCATGGGACTGTGAACTGGTTAAAGATACTGTTACAAGGAACAATATGCAATTACTTATGTTTATAATGCTTATCGGCTATAATATTATATTATTTGAACGGGACTGTTCAAATAATATAATATTATAGCCTTAAATGTCCTTTAAAAGTGATCCTTCTTCATGTCGCCAGCACAACTACATTTAAATTGGTTTGGCCCAAAACTCTTCCACACTTTATTTGTAACAAATAATTAATAAACACTCTTCCAATTTTTGTAAAGAATGTGAGAATTTACTATCAATACCAATGATTGGTCCATTGCGATTTCTTCGACAATCTTCTGAATACATGCATTCATACATAATTTCTTGTGAAGCCTTCTTGCTCGCCATAATAGTAAGATAACAGGGAATCACCAGTATCTTGAAAAAAGGGTTTGCATTTTCAAAAAGATTGAAAAACACTGTTCCATAATTTTTTTTGCATTTATTGTAAAAACATTTATTCTGAATTTTAGGTGACATGGGTAGAATCAAAACCAGAAAATACATCAAAAAAGCCAACAAGAGTGTACATAGATTTAGATGAGGATGAGGTTGACCATAATCAACAAGATGATGATTTGATCTTTGTGAAGAAAGTCACCACCCCGCCTCCTATCAGACCTTACAAATACTTTATGTCTAAAATGAGCCATGATGAGACTGATTCTGCTGAGGATGAACAGGTCTATTATAAGTTAAGGCGAAGACCAAATGACAGAAGCATATTAAATTCATCACCCAAAACATTTATCAAATTCAAAGCACCTCCAGGAATCACCAAGGCATACAAGAAGCCATCCACACCACTACCAAGATGGATGCAACCTTCAAAACCAGTATCTTCGAATCTCTCTTCAATTGCAAGAAATAGATTTCTAGGTCTCAATGGTAGCGCTAGGTCAACACTCTCAGAAGTATTTAATTTAGATGAAAAAAAAAACTACCAGGAACTTATTCGGCGAGTTGCAAGTTCAATGAAACCATTGTCATCAGGGAAACCTCTTGATATCATCAATCTTGCTGACGATGCGGCATCATTCAGACTGACGCGGAAAACACAAAAAAAAGCATTAAATGAAATCAAATTAGTAGAGGAAGGATTGCTTGCTGATAGAGAGAGTGGTGCAAAGGAGTATGATCCTATTACAGTAGCTTCAATCAACTCGTCAGATTCTGAAATAGAGGTAGTCCCATCAGAGTCATCCACAACATCTTCTCAGAAGGTTGATCCTGTAAATACACTGAAGGACTCCTTCAGGGACAGGAAAATCACATCAGGAGATTGGCTGCAGAAATTAGATGCTAAATACAAGAAAAAACTGAAAGACACCAAGGAGAAGCTTAAAGATGCTCGTCGGGAATCTGACATCATATCAAAAGTTAACAGTGAACAAAAATTGGCTCATCTGGAGCATAAGCTAAAGTATGAGCTGAGTATACCAGAGAGCATCTATGAGGAGCCACAGCCTACCGTTGAGCTACCTGCCTTGACTCCAGAACAGGAGAAACTGGTGAATAGAGTCCTGGGTCCTGGACCCCCTGGACAGTTGCTAGTAGAAAAATTCAATTTGAGGATACACAGGTATGATTTTCTTTAATTGTACAGAAAATAATAATATTATTATACTAAATTCTTAACTTATTTTCTTTTTAGGGTTCCGTACCCAAAGGTTACCCTTAAATGGGACCCTATTACTAAGACTCTGCGGTCCATCTGTCTGTCTGTCACCAGGCTGTATCTCATCAACCATGATTGCTAGACAGTTGAAATTTTCACAGATGTTGTATTTCTGTTGCCGCTATAACAACAAATATTAAAAACAGAATAAAATAAATATTTAAGTGGGGCTCCCATACAACAAACGTGACTTTTCTGCAGTTTTTTTGCGATAATGGTACGAAACCCTTCGTGCGCGAGTTCGACTCGCACTTAGCCGGTTTTTTTTATATTTCTGCTTTTACATGGCTTTTCATGGAAATCGTAAGAAAACCCTATTTTTCAATTACATTATTAAAGTAGTTAATACTGTAAAACTTGTACATTGGGCTAAGTTTCATCCCTAAATCCTAGCTGTGTAATAAATTGTCAAAAAATCTATGATTCCATTTATTATATTAATGTTTCAGGCGGGACCTGCAAACTCTATCAGGTCTTAACTGGTTGAATGACGAAGTGATAAACTTCTACATGAACCTACTAATGCAGAGGAGTCAAGAGCGAAAAGACTTGCCTAAAGTGTACGCCACAAATACCTTCTTCTATCCCAAGCTCATGCAAAGTGGCCAGGCTGGACTCAGAAGGTGGACAAGAAAGGTAATTATTTGACCAGTTAGACCAAAGCAAAAAAAACATTACAATTTGTTGTTAATAAGTAAAATTCAATAAACCCCCGACACATTTTTATTTTATGCTACATAATTTATCTAGTAGTAGACACGCTTCGATCGACAATCTATTGAACGTTAATTATGTAAGTGTATAGTAATTATGACACGATATCTTGCGAAAGCACCCCGATTCAAACAGTAAAACGAAATCAAAATCGTTTCATTCGTTTAGGAGCTATGATGCCACAGACAGATACACAAATATACAAATACGCAGGAACACATGTCAAACTTATAATACTCTTCTCTTTCTGTCGGGGGTAAAAAAAGATAGAAAGGCCAGATGCGTAGTAAAAGGCAAAGGCCTCCTAAAGTTTACTAACGGTAAGCATACAAAATATTGTCATAATTTACATTGGCATGACGAAATTCAGCATAATGATCAATACTCATAATATTATTGGGCATAAATGTTTGCCTGTATTTTGCAATAAATACTGTTGGCATGGCACTGTCGCTTGCAAACGTGCAACTAGATTCATATTTTGTTTGACAATTCAAAAGTAGTATGGTTTAGTCGATTTAAAAATATTTTGATTTTGAATGATGAAGCATAATATATAAAGCATAATGTTACAAACACTTAATGATATTTACACTTTGAAATAAAACAAACATGTTCACGGCTCAAGGGTGGCCCAAGGGCCACGCCCGCTGCACCTTAAGGTTACACTAGTCGATCATTCTTCCATACAAACGTAGTCGGGCGATTACTCCACTGTTTAACGATGTACGTTCAAAATTAAAAATTGTATCAATTTGTCTCATCATTATCTAGCCCTGTATTGAAACAAAAAAGTAAAAAAGAAAAGTATTTGAAAGTTATGAGCGTCGAAAGTTTCATATTTTAACGCATCTTTGGGCGGAAATAAATACCATAAGAAGGAAAATTGCAAAACGGCCACCATACCAACAAAGCAAAAAAAAAAAAAATACACATTTAGTCGTTTTTCATGATATCTAGACTCCCAAAGGTCTGTTTATAAAATTTCGCGCGTTCTTTTTCGTCCTAAATTATCATCTATTTCGCTACAAACTTGAAAATACAATAGTGGTACATAGGCGGACTTAATGCCACAAGACATTCTCTACCAGTCAACCTTTGGATTAAAAAGGACAATGTTGTGAAACAACTTGTATACGAAAATGTATATATTATAAATACCAATAAAAAAACGAGAAACCTATTAATAATTATTATGACTAAACTTCTGTCTCTAAATGAGAGCTATTTAGTTTGACTCAAATAGTGGTCACGAACTCACACACATCACAGCACACGGCTCACCACAGCATCTATCTCTTTCGCACGTCTTGTCGTATGAGATAGCAGGCATTTTAACCCCTCGCACAAAATATTTCGTGCCATCGACTAGGGCAACCTTACCTTAACCTAATCCAATTGAGTCATGATTGATAACACTACACATCAATATTATAAAGGCGAAAGTTTGTGAGTGTGTGTTTCTATGTATGTTAGTTCATCACGCTGAAACGACTGGACGAATCTGGATAAAATTTGGGACAGAGATAGATTATAGTCAGGAATAGCACATAGGATACTTTTTATCCCTGGAATATGTTCCCTCGGGATAATTTTCGACATTCACGTGGGCGAAGCCCCTGGCAGAAGCTACTAGACGAATAAATATTATGCCTTAAAAAAGTATGCAACTCCAAATTGTGCCAAAAAAAATTAGACCAATAGAATAGAATGTAGGAATAGAAATTTATTTGTCAGAATATTGTACAAAGCTTTTATGTGAATTATGTATACGATCATAATATTCTGCCGTTTTCGGCGTACAAATATGGTTTGTAAAATTATGGGTTATTAATCATTAGAATTACAAATAATTTAAATAAATTTAAAAATAGCAGTGAAAGAGGTTAATTCAATAAAGTCAAGGAGATAAAATATTATTAATAGGCAATAATGTGAAAAATATAGGTAAATTTTTCGTTCATAAAATTTTCAGTCGAGTAATAACATTTGCTTAAAAGGAAGTTAAACAATTTAAATTTAAATGTTCTGAGGCTGACAGTTTTGAAGCCATCAGGTAATTTGTTATAAACAGTAATGGACATGCAGTATACACCATTAGAAAAGAACTTAATTCTACGCCTAGGGACATCAAGTATAATTATGCACTTTGCGGCTGGGTCTGGATACAACATAGTTATGCAATTCAAATTCATTTCCGCTTTGGTGTACAAAGATACAAATTTCGAAAATGTATAGTGACGAAGTGGCAGTATTTTAAGGTTTTTAAATAGTGGAAAACAACTGTCCAGTGGATGTGCCCCACAAATTAAGCGTACACATTTTTCTGAATTCTAAACACTCTATTAAGATCACCAGAGTTATCCCATATTATAATGCCGTAGCGCAAAACTGATGAGACATAGCCATGGTATGCACACAGTGCCCCATTAACACTAGCCACAAGTGTTAGTCTATATAAAACGAATACAAATCTATCTATCTTATTACATAGATCATCAATATGAGATTTCCAGTTAGAGTTTTTGTCAATTATTATCCCCAAGAATTTTGCGTAATCAACTTCTTCTATTGTCTCATTTCCATATTGTATATGTCTGGAATTGTATCATTTTTGTTTACTTAATGTAATGTCATGTTTATTTCATTTTCGTACTCGACAATGTCATCATTTTCTTTTATAATACTGAGGGTCGTATCCTCGTCGTACAGTATGCAATTGTGGGCAGTTACACCAGGCAAGTCGTTAACAAATAGCAAGAATAAAGGCGGCCCCATTATGGTCCCTTGGGGAATACCGCAGTTATTTTCGCGATACTGAGACCTATATGCGAGCTTTTGGTTTCCTGTTTGTCCCGAAATCTCAACACATTGCTGTCGATGTGTAGGGTAGCTTTCGAGCCATTTTAACGCGTTTCCCCTTATGCCATATCGGTCTAATTTATAAATTAATAGTTTATGGTTCACAAAATCAAAAGCCTTGGACATATCTAGAAAAATGGAGAGAATTGGTAATTTATCATTAAGGCTTTTCGGTATTAATTTTAATAGAGCAATACAAGCAGTTGTGGTCGAAGAATCTTAGAATTTTGGTTTTGGATAAAAAATCGGAGAGTTTTCATGCATGACCTTTTCAAAGATCTTTTATAATATTGGAATGAGTGTTATGGGGCAGTAATTATTCATATCACTTCTATCACCTTTCTTGTGGATTGGTTTAACAATTGAGAATTTTAACCGTGAAAGGAATAACCCTTGCATAAATGTCAAATTAATAAAATGGCTATATATGAGTTGATAAAAATGTAGAGCATAATTTAAGGATTTTTGTGTTAATCTCATCGTAGCCTGTAGAGTTGGTCGATTTTAAAGATTTTATTATCTTATTTACATTAGTGTCATTAGTTGGGGTCAAATACGTAATATTTGGAAGTTAAGTCATTGGTGGTGGGTAGTCAATAAATGGGTCAATGGTATTATAATGTCAATAAAAAAATTGTTAAAAATGTCAGCTATCTTTTCAGGCTGAATGTAAGTTTGATTATCTAATTGAATTTTATTTATGTCATGAGAATTTTGTTTTTCGCTGGCAAACTGCCAAATGATAGTAATGCTAATTTTTGCATTATGCCAAAGCAGTATTAAGCTGATAAAAGTTATGCGAAAAGTTACGCCAAACAACATTATGCCTATCAAATTTTATGCCTTGAGGGTGATTCCCGCGTAGTATGAACGTAAACGTATCGAAGGGAATATGTAAGGATTGTGACAGGTTGTGTTCTGTAGTTTCTGCCTACCCATTAGAAACAGGCGTGAGTTTATGAATGCATGATGCAATTAGTTAAACCCAAAGCAGCTTGTTGCACAAACTGATCGTGTTGTGAAGTTTGCTGCTTGCAAATACAAAATATTTTTTCTGGAAAACTGGTCCTCATATTAGTAGTAATTTTCATTTGAAATCTTCAAGGTGGACATATTCGCGCACGACATCCTAGTAGTTCCGGTCCACATGGGCGTGCACTGGTGCATGAGCCTCGTGGACTTCCGCGCGCGCAAGATCAGCTACCTGGACAGCATGGGCGGCCGCAACCAGGCCTGCCTCGACGCGCTGCTGCAGTACCTCAAGGACGAGCACCAGGACAAGAAGGGCGCCCCCTTCGACGCCAGCGGGTGGAAGACCGAGTGTCTCAAGGTGAGCTTTCATGATGTAAACAAATTGCAGTTCACTCTTGAGATCTTTCATCCTAACTAATTTGGTTGGAACTGACTCTTACTGTATTCTGTGGTGGGTTTATGACGACGAGGGAATAAACTATGAAATTATATTTCATTGAATCATTTCCTATTAAGACACTTAATACTGTCAAAGTGAAGGCTACTATAGCACCAGTGACTGGGCCGTTTCACGGCGGTGCGACGTGAAAGCGGCTGGGTTGTTGGCATAGTTTAGGCACCGTCCGTAACGCTCAAAACTTCCACCATCACTCAGGTGGCTTATTCCTGACTTAACCTTCCCCATGTGTTGCAGGACATCCCGCAGCAGATGAACGGCAGCGACTGTGGCATGTTCGCGTGCACGTTCGCGGAGTTCTCGTCGCGTGACGCCGCCTACAGCTTCACGCAGGCGCACATGCCCTACCTGCGCCGCAAGGCTGCGCTAGAGATCCTCACGGGCAAGCTGCTGCTATAGTGCTGCAGCTGCCGCGTGTTAGTGCTGTGTTTACTTTACTGTGTGTAGTGTATACCTAACTGTGCGTACTGATGAATGAAACGTGCTCACCAAGACTTGGAAAGTGTGACGTATGGTGATCTCAGATCTTGATCAGATAATCATTGAGGTCATCAACCCTGAACGTAATCTTGATTGTATACTTTCTGCTACAGTGACTATTCCAATTATTTATATATATTTTATGATTTGTAAACAAAATTTGTAATTCCCATTGTATTTCAGTATCATGTCATTCAGTTTTCAGGTTTCACAATGAATATTTAAGGATATAGATGTAGAATAAATATGTAAATAAAATATTAACAAACAACTAAAAATATTCTATCTTACCTCGTTCTGAAGGTATACAGAAGTATCACCACTTTCTTTAGAAAATAGTTCGACTATAATTAAAATAATAACTAAAAAGAGTAAATAAGTTCATAACGCTAATTAAAATAAAGGAAAAGCAGAGACACATCAAATGTAAAGTAAATATATAACTAACACAATAGAAAGTTTTATTTACACAAACAAATGGACATATTGTCAGTTTTAAGTCTGAGAAGATTGTTAATATATAGGTATGTGAGAAACTAGTTATATTAATATCTGAGTTTTTAGAATATAATTTGTTCTCGTCTGTAGAATCTTTACTACATCGTGTTACGCGTTGCTATCTGAATTGTTCTAATTACATATCCTGCTACCATTAACTTATTTGATTATTCAAAGCACAGTACCCCATAAATAAATAAATAAATGTAAATATATCAATTGTAATTTGCAGACTACCAACTGTTCACCAATATTTATAACAAGTGTAATGAATGTGTTCCCTATTGATGGGGCATTGGGTGTCCCATTTTCAGCAATGAATTTTTAGTAATGAATAGTGATCAAATAAACCGCTACTGACTTCTCTTAAGAATCGTCCAATTTGATTTCCATTTAAAAAGCTCCATAATTCAAAGTCAAATTTCGCGTAAACTCAGTAACAAACAAATAAAACTGTAATGTAAATAACAATCTCTTTCATTCCCTCTTACTATAAGGAATCAGAAAAATGGAATACTTAGAGCTATGAGTTATTTCGGGCCAAGCCATTGATTGGGAGGTAATTGTAATTTTTTTTGTAACTACTATTTATAAACATGTTAGGTATTGATTGAGTTAAAGGCTATGTAAATATAATAAAAGTGTAAAATTATCCATGTGAGTGTATTTGTTTATTACTGGACCGTTAAATATACTAAATTGTATATTAATATTTAAGTTACGATAGAAGATGAAAAGGAAGGCTTGCACCCTCTTGTACACATACATATATAAACTCACGCCTTTTTCACATGGGGTAGGCAGAAATTACAGAATGCGTGATGCTCCTTACATACTTTTTCTTAATCTACATTCATCCATAATATTTACTTGTTTAAATATTTACTTCTAATCTAGATTAAGGCTGGTCTTACACTGAAACAGTACCTAATATTAAATTATCTATAATTAAAAAACAGTACTCACCACAGTCAAAAGACTGTCGTATGTACTTTTCAGGTCACTCCTCATATTCACTTAATTTAAAAATCCATGACAAAAAGACAGGAGCAACTGGAACTAAGGCTATGTGTTGTCTTGTAATGATTTTGTGATAAATTATGATGTACCTATGAACAAACGATTTCTTAGTGTTATGTATATGACAAATGTTTGAAGGAGTATGACAGTTATAATGTAGATAGTAATGTTAAAATAAAGATTTTCGTGTGAATGTGGTGAGTGATTTGATAGGTATAGTAAGTATATGTTTTTGAAATAAATAAGTATATAAATATGTTTTTGCAAGATAATGTGATGATAATTTATATTAGCAAATATACCATCTTGAGTTCACTTGGCATCACAGGTTATTTCCATAGGTGTGGCGTGAAGTCAGATGTCCAGATGTCAAGTTTGTTCGACAGAGTAATAGTACGAACATTTGTATGAAGGTTGTAAATTTGCATTCCTATAATAAGCTTTTTCTTAGAAGATATAAATTCGTGCTTAATTTCATTTTGTTATTAAATCCCAAACTTCTGTTTTTATAGGCATGATTGAATAGATGGTTTGTCTTTTTGTCATGGAACAGTCTTTAGTCCTAGCGTTAGGTATCTCTTTGTATTATAAAAATATAGTTACGAGTAAGTTAAACTATTTCATATTATAAATTAAATATTTTGTTTCGAAGTTTTCTAAGTGAATAACAAATAAAAGAATTTGAAATCCTTTTGCATTTTCAATGATTTTCACACAAAATTAAATATACAAATATTAATAAAAATATGTAATATACAAAAATAATAAGAGTTCAAAGCCAAGATTTATACTCGTAATTTTTACCCTCTGAAGCTTTCGGCCCTGTCAAGCTACTATTCATGTTATGGATCGTCTTAGATCCAGAGCTAGTATCATTCTGTGGCTTCGATTCGCATAAGCCTCAGCTTCCCGCCCTCAACCAGGGCGACTCCACAGTCGTTGGTTCCGCCGCAGTAGTGATACGAAGAGAACACTGATACAAGTCGACCACGGAGCTGGCACTGCAGAACAAGCTTTAAATATCAAGTAGGTGTAGATCGCGCCGTGCCTTAGCACAGATAGAATGACGAAACAGCTGGATGAAATGTGCCAAACTTCTTATTGTATTGACGACAAACACAAGCTCTTAGTTGAATCCTTTGCCTGGCTCAGTATTCGACCATGGTAACGCCGTCCGCGTCCGCTGACGCAGTCATAGGATAAACTAGTGATAGATGATTATCATGGGCGTTTGACCCTTGATACGATACGTTGCTATGTTTTGATGTGAAGATTCCTATTTTCTCCTTACCATGAACCCATTCTGATGCAGCTCATGCGCCCTCACGACGTGCGACAGCTGGTTGACCAAGAGGAAGCGGTCCAGCGCATTCTGGTCGAACATGTGGCCCGTACCGCGCTTCGTATTCGCTGCGAACCCCTCGTTGGCAGCCAGTTCCAGTTGCAGCGTCGCTGTGACCTTGTTAGTCCTGGTTAAGTTGGATGGCAGGGATTAGTGAGACTATTGAGGTAAACGGAATAGGCTGGAAAGTCCTGCTAACTCCATTGAAAAGGGAGAATCCTCCGACCAGACGGGCGTTGTGTCTGGTAGCCATGTGCCTGATGGCTGTTGTCGGGCTGTTGTAGCTATATGTTTAAATCTCGCAAAGAACTTTGATACCGCGATGTAGGTGTGGCGCCAGTTCACGCCAGGGTTATTTTGTGTTCGTATACGGCGGTACAGCTACCATCGTAAGTCCGAAGATCGTTAAGTATCGATAAAAACCAAATCAGGAGCCAAACTACTGGATGGTTGGAAGTTTGGCTTACTACCTGTATTAATGCTGCAAAGCCTTCAGTGGTAACACTTACCTACACACCGAAAGTCGCCCTTACTGCTACGATATAAAGGCGTCAAATTGTTATCATGGGCATGTGGTTAACCAAAGACAGCAAGTCTGACTCCTCTTCCATTGGCACTATAACCGTACCGTTTTGTACCGTGGTTGGGTTATACTTGTATTGGTACTAACTTGACAGGATCGTTCCACATCAGCTCCCACGCAATAGAGCTCTGTTCGGCCGGTCGCGGCAGAGGCACAGGCACCTTGTCTATGGCCGTGATCAGCGGACACACCCACGGCGGAGGCAGCCCACCGTGACAGCAGAACACCTGGGGAGGTAGCCAGGGGTCAAACACCACAGACAGCCCACTTTGCAGGGTTTTTTTTTTTTGGTTTCGTTCTCCCGGTCCGGGTGAAGCAGGAGGGCGTGCCCGCCTTTTACTAACTAAAACCAACTTCAGTTGCTTGTGCCAGTGCCCCGGTAATTCTCTTTCAAATTTATCCGCAACCCAGACAGGCATCGGCCCTAGCGGACCCCGTCAGTATTTGCTAACATCTCTTTAAGTCACGCGTAGAACTTTACGCGCCGTCGACACGGGCCTGGTCCTTATAGGACGGCGAGCTACACATTACTCGCCGTCCACAAATCCGCGCCTAAGGTAGCTTAATTGGGACTCCCCGACGTCAGCGTCTCCTGCGGCTATAATAGGGGCGTGAGGGCGTTGCGTCTCCCTCACGCGTTCTGCGTCCTCCTTCGCGAGTACTACTGCTTCGCAAACGAGGTGACCTGGTGAGCTTTCTTCCTAGCCCTCTCGCTCCGTACCAGGGCTTGAACCAGGTCCAGACGCGAGAGTTCTCCACAGCTGATCGCCTCCACGAGGACACGCCGGTGCTCCGCCTAAGCAGGTCAAACCTCCACCGCATAAATTAAATTAAATTAAATTTTCATTTATTTCGGAACCAGTCCAGCCGCGATTTCTCGCAGCAACTTAGTTTTGTCTCCTCGCCTATTGCTTGCCTCTTCTCCATAACAAGCTACTTTTCCGAATGCACGGTAGAATCAATTTTTATTTTATGATTTGTTACTTTTAATTCTGACGTTCAAAAGTGCCGCTTTTTGGCCCAGTTGAATAAATATATTTGACTTTGACTTTGACTTCGCGACACTCCCATAATGTGCGCGAGAACTTTTGCGACCAAATCCCATGGTGGCAATCCGGTAAGGAGGGTCACCGCCTCACCGGAGACTGAGCGGTTTCCCCGGACACCGGAGACCGAGCCGGATGGTCATGACTCCTTGGGACGCGCTCAGCCAGCGTGCTGGTCGCCGCCTCAGGAAACGCGCCCACACCGGTGCCCCGTAAAGGGCCATGGACCGCACGACCCCCGCGTGGAGCCTGCGGTAGGGGGCGTTTGGGCCCCCTAGATTGGGCAATATTGACTTGAGGGCAGCCCCGGCCCGCTCAAGTCTGGAAGCCAAACGTCGGAAATACGCCACGAAATTCCACCGGCTATCGAGGATGAGTCCCAGGTGCTTCATCGTCGTCCCGACGGCGATGTGTACCTCTCCTACCATTATTTGGGAACCCGGCGGTGGCGCGTTTCGAGGATTATGAAAACTTGGCCTCGGACTTGTGCAGGGTCGCCTCGAGTCCCAATTGCCGGATCCTCTCGACTGTCGCTACGCCGCGTGTCACTATTTCGGCCGCCACCTGGTGCGATCTCCCCTATGCCAGGATCAGCGTGTCGTCAGATTCAGATTCAGATTCTTTATTTGTAAACATAGGTTACAGATACACAGGTGTGTGAGATGTTACAGTTTTGTAAGTTCTCTATGCTTTGCCATTAGGCGTACAAATGTTTTATCATTAATTTCACAATATTATATCTAAATTATGTTAAGAATTAGTGTTGAATAAATCAATATTGTTATTATTTTCATGACAATTAATTAATTTTCAGTGAAAACTGCAATGTCAAAACTAAAATAGTGAAACATCTCAGAAATGACAAAAAATATAAAAATAAAAATAGGCTAATGTCAGAATCAAATCAATACAAGAATGTCAAAATAAATCAATTAAATATTTTCAGAATGTCCACAAAAAAATCCAAGAAATACAAAAATAAATGTCAAAAAAATATTTTTTTAGAAAATATTGGATAATGTCAATTAATTAATAAACTAGTACAAAATTAATAAAATATCCAGAATGTCAACAGTAAAAACTTAGTGTGATGTCAATTAGGTATGCAATAAATTCAGGCATGTCAAAAAATAATATCTATATTATATATGATGACCTAATGCTTAATCTGAAGGAGGGATTATAGTACTGTCATCCAAATAGTCCTTTATTGAGTAGTAACATTTATCGATTAAAATTTTCTTAAGTACACTTTTGAATTTGTCCAGATTTAATGACTTTAATGTCTCAGGCAGCTTATTAAATAATTTTGTGGCCATACAAAAAGTACTTTTATTCATTAGTGCTGTTCTGCCATGTATTATTTCGAGCTCTAACTTATTTTTGTCGCGTAACTTTCTATAGTAGCTTTTGGAAGCTATTTTGTATTGCAAGATGTGTGTTTTGACAAATACATTCGTTTCATAGATGTACAATGATGGTAGAGTAAGAATGTTTAGGCTTTTAAAGAACGGTTGACAACTGTCCCTGCTATTTAGGCCACACATAGCTCTGATACATTTTTTTTGAGCTCTAAATACAGGTTCTCTATCGACTAAGTTACCCCAATACATTATGCCATACCTAAGTGTTGATGCAACATAACCGTGATATGCCATTAGTACCGATTCCAGGCTGACATTCTTAGATAGTTTGTAAAGAACATATGCGAATTTACACATTTTTCTACAGATTTCGTCTGTCTGGGGTCTCCAGGTAAAATTTTTGTCTATTAAGATACCAAGGAATTTGGTGACGGTAGTTGACTCTATTTGAGTCCCTAAATAATTAATGTCAGGTATTTTACTCGGAACTCTCTGGTGAAAATGCATAATTTTAGTCTTTTCTAAATTTATAATAAGATTATTTTTGTCAAACCATGATATAATTGTATTTAATGTCATATTTATTTCATTTTCATAAGTCATAGGATCGTCACATTTAACTACTACTGTGCTGTCGTCAGCAAATAGTACCATAGGATGGTTTATGTGTCCAGGAAGGTCATTAATGTACAGCAAGAAGAGGGGAGGTCCCAGGACGCTGCCCTGAGGTACGCCGTATTTTACTGTCCTACATTTAGATCGATATTTCTTCTCGTAACTATCATTAGTACAAATTTGTGTGATTTCTACATATTGTTTTCTATTTACCAAATAGGATTATAACAGTTTAAGTATATTTCCCCTGATACCGTATTTTTCAAGTTTGCCTAACAAAATTGCGTAAACTAGATAATCGAAAGCCTTGGTTAGATCCGTATATATGGCACAAACAGGATTTCTCCTTCCACATTTGATAGAACAGGAAGAAGTAGATCATGAATGGCCATATTAATTGTATTCTGTTTACGAAATCCCTTCTGTTCCTTGACTAATATGTTTGACTTCTCAAGGTATCTATATAGGGATTAAGGTATCTATATACTTTTCTCGAATATTTTTGAGAAGACAGGTATCAAAGCAATAGGTCTGTAATTTGCCATAGATTGCCTATCCTGTTTTTTGTGCAATGGTGTATAATGAAGTTTTTAGTCCTTCGGGAAAGATTCCATTAGATATACTCATGTTAATGATATGACAGAGATGTGGAGCTATGTATTGAGCCGTTTCTTTTACAACCCTAGTGCTAATTCCGTCATAACCAACACTATTTGTATTTCTAAGTGAGTTAATATGGTAAACTATGTCTTGCGGTATAGTTGGTTCCATATATAAAGAATTAGAGGTGTTTAGGAGTATAGGAATTGGTATTACCTTATTTTTAGGTTCAATAATTTGGTCAACATAAAAATTGTTAAAAGACTCGGCTATTTCTAATGGGTTTGTTATTTGTTTTGTGCCTGTTCGTATTTCTGTTATTGGCTCTTTAGGAAAGACGGTTTTAGAATTGTTAATGACTGTCCATGCTGCTTTCGATTTATTCTGGGCGGTTTTAATATAATAATTATTTTGTGATTTTTGGGTCAAGGATATAATGGTTTTTAATCTAGCAGAGTATGTTTAGAATGTATTTTTATTTTTAGTTGTAGGGTAAGTTCTATATTGCCACAGCATTTGGCGTTTCTTTTTACTACATTTCCTTATTCCGTTAGAGATCCATTTTGCTTTTTTGGTAATCGATATTGTTCTCATTTCATAAGAAAAACAGAGATTGTAAAAAAATCTAAATATGTCTAGAAAATGGTTGTAGGCCTCGTTAACGTTACTGGTGCTATAAATGTCTGAGAAGGTGAGACATTTTATACTGTTTTTTAATTTTTTTGTCAACGTAGCTAACTACGCTGACGCCGCTAGGGAGGTTGGCGCGCGGCACCCAGTCGTACCCGATGTCCCACAGATACGGCTCCACGAACGATCCCGTAGGAAACCGCTCGCCATGTCTCGCCGGTTGCATTCTCACTTTGCAGGGGCTGCTTTAGCGCCGAAGAATCTATCCGAAACGACACCTGGAATACGAGGGCGAATTGCCACTAATCCCTAAAAAAATGAGGTCATTCTGCGTAGCTTGTGAAGCTCCCAGGAAGCTTCCGTGCTTCTCGGCGAAGTTAGACTGGCTGTGTTAGTCAATATCCCCATTTACAACGGACCGAATGGGAATCTGAAGTGCGAAAACGGGAGTCCTTATACTTAGTACTACTAATAATCCTGTCATACATATGTTATGTCATATGTTTGTCCTGTACATATTTTTGTGGTGTACAATAAAGTATATAATAATAATAATGATATTATGGTCAAGGGCAGAAATACCTGCTTACTTTCTCATCGATGACGGCCGCTAGAGGGAGACAGTCGAACACACTGTTTAATGCGTTCCATATCTTAATGCCATCAAGCTCACCGTATTTGGCAATACACTCACTGCAAAAGAACTGCTGAACTGCTTTATTAAATGTCTGAGGGTCTGAGGTCTAGATGATGGAAAATGATGATTGCCGGAATCATCTTTTGTGGTCCGAATTTGTCTGATGTTTCTGCTTTGTTATGAGAGTAGACATTTATAAGCACGTAGGTATTGATACCAGGCTAATCATCACAGGCACAACTGCAAACTACTCGATCAGTGTTCATGGATTAAGTGGTAATAAAATAATTCGCAACAGGAATAGAGTATATTCTATATTTTATTTAGACAAGCAACGCTGATGGCGACTATTCTGCCAATGTCTAAATTTAAATGGAAGAGCAAGAATGTTTTGTTAACAAGAACTGTAGACAAAAACTAAATTCTTCAATTTAATACAGTTGACACTTGTTGGGTTATTACCGGTCTAAAACAAACAAAAAATAAAAACTTAAATAATAATGAAATTGTTAGTCAAAAATAAAAGTGATTTCTCATGACACGCGTCAAGTCGCCTTTCTGCCACGTAGCTATTTCATACCTACCTTAATCATCATAAATAAGGTAAGGTAAAAAATAATGTCATTAACGCGGCACAAGCGACAAGCAACATCAACGAAGATTACGGAGCGAACATTACAAACGAACGCACTACCTGTTATTGGTTTTCCCGCTTCCTTTCTGGAAATTTCAAACAGGAAAAATGAACCCCGTGGTCTTCCGAAAACTTTGGTCGACAACGAAGAATTAAAGGCGATTGTGGAAGCTGATGAAACTGAATCTACGGCTGAATTAGCAGCTCAGCTTTCGACGTTAGCATCAAAATAATACTGGTCATTTGCGTCATTTTGGCAAGGTAAAAAGCTTGACAAATGGGTGCTCCACGACTCAATGATCGCCAGCGCGAAGTACCTACGCGTCGAGGCGGGCGTAGATAAAAAATAATACGTTAACTTATTTCACATAACCAACGGAAATTTCTAGGGCAAAAACCTAAAAAAAACCGGCCGAGTGCGAGTTCGCACATTTAGGGTACCGTACCGAACCGCAAAATTAAATTGGTTGTAATAGGAATAATTAGGAAATTTCAAAGAAAAATTTGATTTATCAATGTATTGTAAAATATACGTAATAATAATGTTACAAGATAAGGCATCGCCATCTAGTGACGAGAGGAAGAACTAAGTAGTTACTAGTGGCGCCATCTAGTACCGAATAGCGGAACTAATCTTCTCGAAAACTCTTGACGAATAGAATTTTCAATAAATCGTATTAGAATAAATTTATATAAACACTTGATTTCAAACATAATAATATTTTTCGAATCTAGCTTTTGATTGTGTTTTGTTTGAAAATAGAACGGATTATCGACAAATAAGTCAACGACAGTGGTACATCCCTAGAGGAGGACGAATTGTAATGACCTCATTACGCAAATATAAATCTTAGAGATAACGAAATACAGCTTTAAATTTAATGCATTTAGTTTAGTGACATCTAGCGGCGGGTAGCGTAACTAATTAAAACGATTCCGTGTGACCTTTAAACGGAAAATGTAATAAATACTTAAAGAGAGTAGTCAATTGGCAACTCTATATTTTTTAAAATGTGGTTTATTTTCAAATAAGCGACGACTGATATGTTTCCTACTTTCAAACTAACAATCACACCAAAGATTTCTTAGTGTTACGAAATACAATTTAACCTGTATATGTGTGAATTTGCGTACGCTGGTTTCGATAGATACTAATGAAGCGATATGCGATTTCTACTGCTCATATAGTGTCCCTAAGCGTATACTCCAACTCCTAAAACTCCACCCCTAAGATGACCCACTGACCAAGAAAACTGCTTGAGCTATTTGCAGTTGTATCTGCTCTGACACTGACTCAATTATTACGTAGGCAAGTTCACCACAGAATGTACCTCTGAAAAGTGAACATCTTCTGTATGTCCCTGATCTCGTGGTTCCCGCGCACCATGTGCACGGCGTTGGGTCGCTGCAACTTGGCAGCTAGGAGGTATGCCATCAGCTCAGTGCCATGTGACCCTCGGTCTACGTAGTCACCGAGGAACAGGATCCGAGTAGCTGCTAGCGCTGTACCGGACGGCCATAACGCGCTTTCGATGCATAGAAGGGCACTAAGATTGCCATGGAGGTCACCTGCAAACATGCTGCAGCTTAAATTTCTAATGTTACCAAGGTAAATCGACGAAGAATCAAATCAAATCAAATCAAAAACGTTTATTTCAAATAGACCAATTACAGGCACTTTTGAATTGTCAAATGTCGGTCAGTCAAACTAACAAGTGAAGCTAAGTTGCACATTCCAAGGAGTAGATCTCTATGGAGAAGAACGTGCAAGAAACTCCATGGACACTCTTTTAAATAATATGTGTTACATATAATGTTTGGTTACATAAGTACTTCTTGTTGCTTCTATTATGTGAGCACAATGTAGATAATAATAAAAAAAAATATTAAAAGATAGGAACTGAATTAAGTCACTGGCAGCTAAGAGATGACCAGTCTCATCTGACGGCACCCGTTCACGAGCATGACGCGTGCATCAACCCCACTCAGCTCAACCATTTTGAAGGGAACCGAATGACCCAATAACACGCGCCACCAACAGCGAGACATTTGAGTGAGCATGACAAACTCTCAACTGCCATGCTCGCAATGTCAAAATAAAAAAAATAAAAAGTTGTAACCTAATAAAAATGCTCCATGGTACTTCACATTCACAAATTTGAAAAATAAAAGTGCTTCTACATTATACAATGCTATTATTTCTAAATATAACATGTTAAGAATCCTAAGTCCTATTGAAATAAACAAATGAAATAAAAATAAAACACTGAAAACAACAATACGAAAAGGGCAGCAGCATCTCTTCCAATATAAACTAATTTATAGCTACAAATGTATGTGGCTGTGGAGCAGGACCGGCATTTAGCCAAGCATTTTTATCAAGGAGATAATCTTCCAATTTATAATATGCTTGTCTACATAGTGTGCGTTTTATGCATGTTTTAAATTTTGACTCGTTTAATTGGAGAATTTCTAGTGGAATTTCATTATAAAATTTTACACAGTACCCCATAAAAGAGCTAGCTACTTTAGCTACCCTGAATCGAGGTTGATCTAACTTGTCCTTATTTCTAGTATTAAAATTGTGCCTATCACTTATTTTAGTAAAAAGATGAATATTTTTCCGGACATACATTATATTTTCATAAATGTATTGACAAGGTACCGTCATGATGTTGATATCTTTAAATAATTCCCTAAGAGAATCGCGCCTGCGAAGATTGTATATGGCTCTGATAGCTCTTTTCTGCAGAATAAAAATAGACTCTATGTCTGCAGCCCGTCCCCATAGCAAAATACCGTAAGACATGATACTATGAAAGTAACTAAAATAGACCAGCCTCGCGGTATGTACATCAGTAAATTGACGGATTTTTCTGACAGCATATGCTGCTGAACTAAGCCGTCCTGCCAGAGATGTTAAATGAGGACCCCATTGTAGCCTCGAGTCGAGCGTGATTCCCAGGAAAACCGCGTTTTCAACGATTTCTAGTTTCTCCTTGTTCAATATTATTTCCAAGTTATTACTTTTAACATTCGGTAACGCAAATCTTATGCACTTCGTTTTTTTTCCATTTAATACTAAATTATTAACAGTAAACCAGTTTTGGACCTGCTGTAGAGCGTTGTTTACGTCATCAATACGTGTGGAACGTCTATTGATCTTAAATATTAAGGACGTATCGAACGTACAAAGTACGAGTATAAGGTTGAACGGAGGCAAGCGAATTCATTACTAAAAACAGCACCAAATTGTCTGTTTTTTTGACCGCACAAGTTTTATTAAAGCTCGGTCAAGATAAATGAGCACCCGAAATGTCAATATCACTGTGACGTTCGACTCTCGTTGTTGGCTCATGTGGCGAACGCGGGGCGCCACGCGGGTACCAGCATTTCGTCTCGCAATAAAGTAGCGTAACTTAACAGTCTGTTGCCAGCAGCAACAAAAAGGTTGTCCTCAACACCAATAAAATTACATTCAAGAAGAATACTTTCAAGAAAGGCCGCATAGCCCGTTTCATCATCGGACTAGAAGACAAACGGCGATGCGTCATCGGTATATGGTGGACATCTCACCCGTACGCACAAAGCGTTTTGGGAATACTTTTATTATGCGTACAGCTAAGTAGTGGATCTCCCTGCCGGAGTCTTTAAGTCAAGAGTGAATAGGTTACTTCTAGGCAAGTGTGCCCCATCGTCGACCACATTATCGCTTACCATGAGGTGAGAAAGTGATCAAACGCGAGCCTATCAATAATAAAAAAAGGCTGAAAACGGAGATGATGTTTCGCGAGCCGCCTTTGGGGAACGGATTTGTTCTACGTCTCTCAAAATTTTATTGTTTGTTCCAAATTATTTTTACCAGTAGCTCACTCGCTTTATCCGGGTGGCAGCTAGGACCACATTTGGACTCAACTCACCCACGGCACACACAGGTGAGGTCAGGCGCAGCAGCCTCGGCTCGCTGGCGCAGATGGGGCGCACCAGCTCGGCGAGGCGCAGCAGCAGCGAGCCCAGCGCCGCCTCCTCCACTGGCGACACCCATGACCACGCCGGCTTCACCATCGCCGCCGCATTGCCGACCGATTGCCGACGAACCTGGCAAAGCACGTCACAAGATGAGATCTGTTAAGGGCCTTCCACCGCTTTAGTGCCGTAAAACGGTTTTTTTGTAAAGCATTCTCCTTAGTAACGGCTAGGTTTGAAAAAAATATGTATTTATTATTGATTCATGCACATTATTTGTGAAACGTGTTTTTTTCGTGTAACTAATAGATTTGTTGAAAAAAAAAATTAACAACACGATGTTTTCTCGCTTCTTTTGGATACTTCTCCAAAACGACTTGGATGTTTCAAAATGTTTTTACACAGAAAAATGTATGGCTAGAATTTCTTCATAACTGAAATACTCGTAGCATATGTAAATCAAAGAATATTTTGCAAATAAAACTGTCCAAAAGGAGGTTCAATATTGATATTTTGGTTCCGAGCGCCCACTCGGCCAGTACTGCGTTAACATTGGGGAATATATACGACTTAATTGAGCAAGCTAAGAGATAGCTTTATTAAATAAATGTGGTGTACTAACAACGTGCGGCATGTTAAGAGTACTGGCGAAGTAATGCACGGCTGCGAGCGCCTCCATGGGCAAGCAGCTGGTGCCGAGCAGCTCACACGAGTGCGCCTCCCGCGCCAGCAGCTGCGCGCTCGACGGGCTCACTGCGTCCTCTACATCATACAGTAATGTTACAAGTGCTGCACGGCTGCGAGGGCCTCCATGGGCATGCCGCTCACACGAGCGCGCCTACCGCGACAGCAGCTGCGCGCTCGACGGGCTCTCTGCGTCCTCTACATAATACTGTAATGTTACAAGTGCTGCACGGCTGCGAGCGCCTCCATGAGCAAGGGCAACGTGGGCAATTGCCCCCCCGGGCCTCGACCAAACTGGGTCTCAATCTCAGAATTAGACACAGATAGCTATAACTACACACATCAACACGGTCTAGGGATATTTTTAAAAAAGCGAATTACTATCAATGTGTTAATTATTTATATGACATGTATATATTTAAAAGATACGTTATTTAATATTCTACCATTTTTTAATAATGGTTAAGGTACTTCGATTAAAATTTCAGGATTTTATGGAAAAAAATGAAGCATAGACGGAAACCGTATATGAATTAACTTTTAATTTATGAGTAAAAACTGAAAAAAATAGAAAAATCATTTAATTTGTGTTTATAAACTTGAAGTTAGTAGTCTGAGAAAGCGCCCATGATGTTCATAACACATCGGCAACGATTCGGCATGCTCAGAACAAGGTTGTCAATGTCTTGCTGCGGAATATTGTCCCATGTCCTTCTGAGGTGCGCAAAAAGTTGATCTTCTGTAGCCAGATTTTCAGGAACTTCCTTCAGAGCTCTTCTTTGCAGCATATCCCACGCATGCTCAATGGGATTTAGATCTGGCGATTGAGCAGGCCAGTCTAAGGCCCTAACATTGTGTGTATGTAACCAAGCTGCTACCGTTCTCGCCGTGTGTGCCCTGGCATTGTCGTGCATGAGCAGGAAATCTTGCCCCATTTGTGTTCTGTGGGGCAAGATTACGGGCCCCAGCACCTGTTGGACGTATCGTTCTGCCGTCATATTGCCCCGCACCCAAACGAGATCCGTCCGTCCTCCAAGACGAATTCCTGCCCAAACCATAATTGTTCCTCCTTGGTATGGGTGAACTTCCTGAGGGTTCTGAAGACGGCTCCATCGTCCAGGAACTCGCCAAACACGCGTCCTTCGTGAATCTGGATGGAAGCCGAACCTGGATTCATCCGTGAACAGCACGTTGGACCATTGCTCACGGCCCCAGTCCACGTGGTTCCGAACCCATTCTAATCGTCGTCCACGATTGCCTCTCCGTAAAGGTGGGACCCGGAGTGGTCTACGAGAGCGTAGATTACTTTCATGCAGTCGCCTTCTTACAGTTTGGTCACTCACAAGCACTTAGTGTTCCACTCGCAGCCTTTGGACCAATTGAGTCGCCGTTGCATTTGGTTGAGCTCGCGCAGTAATTTGCAAAAATCGGTCTTGTCTGGGGGTAGTGATGCGACTTGGCCCCCGGTGCCTCTCCGCTACTTCACCTGTGGCACGATAGCGTGTCCACAATCTTGAAATTACATTTTGGTGGGTCCCTATGGCCTCAGCAACATTACGCTGAACAGACCCAGCTTCCAGCATTCCCACAGTTCGTAACATCTCCGCCCTCGTCAAATGTTGGCGTTGCATGGCTACAATACCTCAATTTTAACTTTATCTTTCGTTTAAAAATGAAAAAAAAAACTGTCACTAAACGTAATTCGTATTGTTTTCTAAATTTCGCACAAATGAAAATTCCTTCTCCTACACATCAAGACGTTTTTATGCCACCGAAACAAAAGAATTTTCAAAAATTTGAATTTGGAATTAGTCTGAGATAAATTACAAACAAATCGGTGTTTAGAAGATTCCAATGCGGCCAGTAATTTTCGAGTTATTTAATTGAGCATGAAATACACCAATTTTTAGTTAAAAACTACGTAATTTTATTTTTACACGATTTTACAAAAAAGAAAGCAGGAACAGTTGAAAAAATTCCGAACTGTCAAATTCAAACAAATAATTTTAAAGTTCATTGATTCCGCATACGCCATCTGTAATTTTTCTTTGAACCTCCTTTGCTTTAGAAACAAGTTTTAGTTTTCGATAATATCAATAGATGTCGTTTTTACATGTTTTTTTCCCAAGAAATGTAAGTGCATATAATATGTGTACCTGTGGTCTTAAGAGGTTAAGCTGGATTAACTTGATTGAGATAAGCTAAACATTTTCCACAAAATTACAGCTCACGGCCTCAGCAGGCTCTAGATTACATTTGCTCTGGGTATTTGTGTGTGTGAGTTTATATGTTTGTAAACGCACCCACAATACAGGAAGAAATTCCTAGTGTGGGGCAAAATTAAAAAAAAATATATATATTAATTTGTCAATGCCCAAGTTATATATCCGCAAATTAAAATTATATATCTATCTTATAAACACATCAACACGGTCTAGGGATATTTCATACTCAATTAAATAACTCGAAAATTACTGGCCGCATTGGAATCTTCTAAACACCGATTTGTTTGTAATTTATCTCAGACTAATTCCAAATTCAAATTTTTGAAAATTCTTTTGTTTCGGTGGCATAAAAACGTCTTGATGTGTAGGAGAAGGAATTTTCATTTGTGCGAAATTTAGAAAACAATACGAATTACGTTTAGTGACAGTTTTTTTTTCATTTTTAAACGAAAGATAAAGTTAAAATTGAGGTATTGTAGCCATGCAACGCCAACATTTGACGAGGGCGGAGATGTTACGAGCTGTGGGAATGCTGGAAGCTGGGTCTGTTCAGCGCAGCCAGTAGGGCTGGGACTGGGTACACCTGTACAGCTAGTGCTGCGGTTGGGCCTTGAACTGGTGCCAGGACCAATGAAATGAGGATCAATTCGCCCACCATCATATTTGATCAACGCTTTAGCTAAATTGATCCTATATTGCAGTAATCCCAGCTTATCCTTGGGCAGAATATCTTCTTCCTTAAAGCAGCGTGTGTACATTATCCAGCAGTTTACGACCACTAAATATAAAAAGTGACAAAAGACTCGCACCGTCCATTTCCTTGTACGCATTGCGCTTCTATAGTATGCTATCAATCTGTCGCACAAATCAATGCCACCCATACAAATATTTTTACAACAGCTGGTTGATTGACATCAATCTTCCGTTTCTGGACCTTGCACCAACGCTTGCAAGTATCTGCAGGCGTACTCCCTACAGATGTAGAGAGCATTGTTACAGCTTTTGTATCCTTCCACTTCAGAACACATATATTTTCATCGCTTCTTACTTTCACAACCCATTCACCTCTTACTAACTGCTTATCTGTCTTCAATTTATTCTTAACTATTCCAATTCTAATCGTCATAACTGTCCCCGTCAGATAGATCTCTTTGTCGCTTGTATTCAAATGCTCAGCCAGTTTTAAACTCGTAAAAAATCGATCGGTGTAAAGAACACATTTGCTGTCAATCGTGCGGCAAAGAATTTGTACAATACCGCCACCCAATCCAAGACTTTCCATAATTTCTTGGGGAACAGTATTCTTGCCAAAATAAATCTCAAAGTCCAGTACCAGGCCATCCCGGGCAGCTAACACAAAGTTTTTCGAGTCCAAGTGGATTAGGTTTAGACGGTACGTATTGGCGGTACTCGCATCTTCCAGAAAAGGGAATCATTTGCTCATCTATTGACATATGTTTTGACCTAGGTAATGTGTGGCATTTATTCAGGATAGGCTCGATGACAGGTCGTATTTTCCATAGCTTATCAAGGCTATTGGGATGGTCTGAATCCGCGAAGTGTATAAAATTGCGAAGCTCAAAAAACCTGTCGCGGGTTATCGCATCCCTAATAATCGGCACGCATAGATCTCTATTCCAGTAGAGCTTACCCTGTGGATATTTCAGAGCACCCATCATCAACAGTACACCGGAAAAACGGATCAATTCAATAAAATTTGTATTAACTGATCGAAGATCACGCTTTTGTGCCGAATACAAGTTCGTTTGCTCTGTAAATAAATCCCAAAAATCGTGGCCCAAATATTCAAAAAAGGAGTACAGCGTATTTATTTCTGAAGTACCCTGGGCAATTAATTCATCATCCGCTATATCTGGACCCCGGCATGACATCTCTTTAGTACGCCAAAACAACCTCGATGTACATTGAATCACCTCTTCCGTATGTTGTTCAGATGCCTCTTTATCTTCGTTAGATTCTTCCGGCTGCTGAAGATCTCGAAGGTCTTCTGGAGGCAAATACTCATCGCCGTCATCATCATCAGAAAAATCAATATCGCTATCATTCAATAATCTCTCTATTTCTTCCTCATTCATCTCCATGCTAAAATACCCCTACAATAAAAAAGCACATTAGATACTGAGGTACACATATGTGTAACAAAAAAACATCGAAGCGATACTAGTACAAGAAAACAAAAAAAACTGGAACTTACTTCTGCACACTTTGCTCCAGATTTTTGACAATAGATGAGCAAATGATGCCCTTTTCTGGAAGATGCGAGTACCGCCAATACGTACCGTCTAAACCTAATCCACTTGGACTCGAAAAACTTTGTGTTAGCTGCCCGGGATGGCCTGGTACTGGACTTTGAGATATATTTTGGCAAGAATACTGTTCCCCAAGAAATTATGGAAAGTCTTGGATTGGGTGGCGGTATTGTACAAATTCTTTGCCGCACGATTGACAGCAAATGTGTTCTTTACACCGATCGATTTTTTACGAGTTTAAAACTGGCTGAGCATTTGAATACAAGCGACAAAGAGATCTATCTGACGGGGACAGTTATGACGAATAGAATTGGAATAGTTAAGAATAAATTGAAGACAGATAAGCAGTTAGTAAGAGGTGAATGGGTTGAGAAAGTAAGAAGCGATGAAAATATATGTGTTCTGAAGTGGAAGGATACAAAAGCTGTAACAATGCTCTCTACATCTGTAGGGAGTACGCCTGCAGATACTTGCAAGCGTTGGTGCAAGGTCCAGAAACGGAAGATTGATGTCAATCAACCAGCTGTTGTAAAAATATTTGTATGGGTGGCATTGATTTGTGCGACAGATTGATAGCATACTATAGAAGCGCAATGCGTACAAGGAAATGGACGGTGCGAGTCTTTTGTCACTTTTTATATTTAGTGGTCGTAAACTGCTGGATAATGTACACACGCTGCTTTAAGGAAGAAGATATTCTGCCCAAGGATAAGCTGGGATTACTGCAATATAGGATCAATTTAGCTAAAGCGTTGATCAAATATGATGGTGGGCGAATTGATCCTCATTTCATTGGTCCTGGCACCAGTTCAAGGCCCAACCGCAGCACTAGCTGTACAGGTGTACCCAGTCCCAGTCCTACTGAAAGAGGAGAGATCTGCCCTGGGCCTCCGGCAAAGAAACACCGGCTGGTTGTATCACAACCGATACCAGAAGTTAGGCTAGACAATGTGGGGCACCTGCCGCGTTATGTAGAATCTAAGTTCGCGTCAAAATGTAGACACCCGGCATGTTCTTCACGCTGCCGCACCATGTGTGTAAAATGCAAAAATAATTGTTTTGAAAATTATCACAATACCAAAAACTTTGGTCCTTAAATCCCGAAGTGCACATATGTGTACCCCTTTTTTTTTCTTCTTTTTAATAATAATAAAAAAAAACAAATCCTGAATTTTATTTTAACCTTAAAGAACTCGAAATGAGCATGAAATACTTTCTTACTCATTTTTTTCAAGTGTTGGTTTTAAGAGGAGACATATATTTGAGAAAGGCAATAGTATATTATGCAACTAGTGAATAAAGGACGGTTTTAAAGCGAGGGCCATAGATGAATCACGAACAAGTGAAGGATTCTAACAACTGAATCACGACCGTAGGGAGTGATTCATGATGATTGAATCACGAGCATAGCGAGTGATTCAAATGTTAGAATCCTGAACGACGCGAGTGATTCATGGCCCTCGATATAAATCCGTTTTATTCAAGAGTTGCATACTATATTTTATACCATGACGTCGAGAAAAAGAAGGATTTAAGCCAAAAGCACAAGGAATAATAATAAATAAATAAATGGTTTATTACCTTCAAAATTTACAGAAAATGAGAAACATTAGGGCTTCATATTTTTTGTAAATTGAAGCTGAGCCTTTGAGTTTGAGTTACCTAAACAGCACCTGTGTTTCAGGGGCCAGTGACCACCTCCGTTAAGTTACATAATTATAATTAATTAAACACCAATGCAATTAATATTAAAATTACAATCCCAATAAGTATTCACTAAACATCCCAGACCAAAATAAAATCATTATCAAAATCCTAAATAAAAACAAACTCAAAGTTAAATCGACGAAGGAGTTTGAAATTTGAATATTCTTTGTTTGCACAAGAGGTTTGTATCGAGTAATTTATGCGCAAGTAGGTTGTATTGCATTGAGATGGAGGTCAAATATATATTGGTGTGTTCTAAATTCAAACACCAAAACAGTGATTAAAAGTGCTTTTTATTCACTGTTTTCAGTGAATAAAATAAGCTTTTTAGAGGGGGAATGGTATAATAGTATATTATGCAACTAGTGAATAAAGAACGGTTTTAAAGCGAGGGCCATAGATGAATCACGAACAAGTGAAGGATTCTAACAACTGAATCACGACCGTAGGGAGTGATTCATGATGTGTTAAAATCCTGAGCGACGCGAGTGATTCATGGCCCTCGATATAAATCCGTTTTATTCAAGAGTTGCATACTATATTTTATACCATGACTACGAGAAAAAGAAAGATTTAAGCCAAAGGCACAAAGAATAATAATAAATTAATCGTTTATTACCTTCAAAATTTACAAAAAATAAGAAACCTCTGGGTTTCAAATTTTTTGTAAATTGAAGCTGAGCTAGGTAACAGCACCTGTGTTTCAGGGGCCACTGACCACCTCCGTTACGTTACATAATAATAATTAATTAAACACGAATGCAATTAATATTAGTATTATAATCCGAATAAGTATTCTCTAAACATCCTAGACCAAAATCAAAATCATTATTAAAATCCTAAATATGAAATGATGTTTGAAAGTCGAATATTCTTTGCACAAGAAGTATTAGTATTATTAGTAGTATTTTATATGCAAGTAGGTTGTATAACATTGAGATGGAGGTCAAATATATATTGGTGTGTTCTAAATTCAAACACCAAAACATAAAAGTGCTTTTTATTCACTGTTTTCAGTGAATAAAATAAGCTTTTTAGAGGGGGAATGGTATAAAAAATGTTTTAATGCTACCTTCAAACACCAACGAAAAACAATTTAGCGTTGTTTTTTTGGTTTTAGTTAGATTCTATGGCAATCTCCAAATCCAATCTCCACTTGCCGTCGAAGTTGTTAAGCTCGATGACCTCGTTGGGCGGTTGTCGTCGTATGTGCACGGTGTGCACGGCCACGTTGTACTCCGGCTGGCCGAGGGGGCCCACGGGCCACGCCGCGCGCCCCGACGATCGCGACGCCGAGACCGTCCCGACCACCGCCGCCGACACGCCTATTATTTAAAAATCAATATACTTAGCCATTTCTGGCTGAATTATTAGTTTCGTAGATGCCGCTACAAGCTCATCGTCAGCCGATAGCAAATCGTGCTCAGTGGAAAAGAAGGACAGGGAATAACGTAAAATCTTTAAAGATGAAGAAGATGTAGAATTGTCAGCCGAAAGCAGCCTAGATACAGGCCTTTCTAATCGCACGCCATTTAACTCGATATTCGGTACTCGTAGTCATCTGATACCAGCCCTTTTCCTCGTGTAAGCTCTGTCAAGACCGACGGCATCGGCATCCAGCTGCTTTACGTTTTCTGATCTTAAACACCGGTCGTAAAATGGTCGGTCCATGGCCACTTCAGCATGGTTTTCTTTTTCTGTGTGCTAAATTTTATTGCTTAGGTACCTACTGAGATTAGAGACCCTACTATGACGTGATTAAGCCATCATGATTATCACGGCAGGTAAGTAAGACATAGGCGACCATTACTAATCATACCTGATCCTACTACATGCTGCAGTTTTGACGAAGCCGATGTTGAAGCTTGAACCTCGGTATGTCTGAAAATTAAGCCTCACATTGAATTCGCAACCCGCTTATTCACCTGACTTCAATATTAATCATAACCAATGAATTGGTTGGTTCTAGGTTACTGGAGGGTCGGCGTTACACAATTTCTTCTTTCATGCTGCCAATCGTCATGCTATCACTGAATCTATTTTCTTCTCACACAATTCATCCATCTTTAGTTTTGCCTCCCTCCTCATAGTCACATGCGTTTCATCCCTCCTCCCCCTCTTCACATATAACAAGTAAGGCGAGTGCCTTTAAACTTTTCAGACTCTGGAAGCTACTTTCATACTTCGTCTAATAAACTCTTTTTATTTTTACACAGTGGGAGCCAGAAGACGGGCGTCGTCGCCGAGGCAGGCCTAGGAAACGTGATGACTTAGAAGTGGAGGAAGGCTTTGAGACCTTTGCCCATCAGTGGGATATTACAGGTTAGTAAAAAAATATAAATAAATCTTTTTATCCATAATTTATTTAAACCATATTCTTACTGCAGGTCCATGACATAAGCGGAGATACACCTTGGGGCGCGCAGCAATGAACTGGTGCCTCTCAGTCGAAGCTCTGAGACTCCTCGAAGGAACTCTGCTATGGGAAGCTGAGAATTCGGCTGCATTCCTAGTTGTCTGCAATTTGTTACATAGCTTATATTAGCCATAGATACAGTACGGTAGTCCCAACAGAAGATTGGACACAACTATGTACACACATACGAACTACAAAAAATGTATCATATCATAAAACCTACATTGCGCAATCAAAGTTTTCCATGCGATTTGAACAAAGTCATTGCCCACCAGACGCAACCGAACACCCGCCTGGATCCTCCCTTGTTAATGGAGATGGGACTTTACCCCGTTCCGCACACACTTTTGGGTTCACAAATCTATCTATCACATATTGTCAAGCACGCGTTATCTGCTGTGATTGGCTGTTGAAAATTCATTCAACAAATCACAGCAGATAACGCGTTCTTGGCAATTTGACACATTAATTCTGCGATAATTTTGAACTGGGAAACTCGGGGTTAATCACTGGTCACATCACAATCACCAGAAACCAATCAAATGCTTGGACTAGTAAAATTTTCTTTTAGACAATGGGTTCAAACCTGAGGCAGACATCAGTATCCCTAGCTACGCTGAGAGGGTCGATGGGCAGCTGTCGGGAAGCCCGAGCGGCAGCCACCAGTTCTTTGAACTCCACATACTCCAGCTTCTGGTCGCGATTATTATCGAAGTACCTGCACTTCGAAGATGTGTTGATTAATAATGAGTACTGGTTTTAATTATACTTAGGATCTACTACATCCTGCAATCACCTAGCTCAAGAATAATAGTTGATTTATTATTACTGAACTGGCCGCATAAGATTCCACGACCTCAGGCTAGGCGGACAGACGTCCTTCGCAAGGAGGCTGGTAGCGCTAATTAAGGATAATATGGTTTATATATTTGGGACAATCCCACCGCACTATTCCCAAACCACTGCAACTCCTGAAAGCCAGAATCAACAGTGGCGACCACCAGAAAAGCACCGAGACAATGAAGCTCGACGAAGTCCCGGAGAACGAATTTAACTGTCTTGGATCCCGCAACGAAATTAATCAGAAAAGAGTAATGGAGGAGTAGGAAAATTCAAATTTCCACTTCCCTCCATATCAAGCAGGAGACAGAACAAACAAGTCCAATAGGCACAAAGGGTCGTTTACAACTGGGATAAGCCCAGTTGCCTAGCACCACGGATAAAAATTAGCATTAATATTAACGGGTCCTAACATTGTGAGCTGTTATATTCGATTCCAATAATAGATATGGTAAAAACGCTTGAACGCACGGAAATTTGTCTAGTTTCCACAAGGTCCGTATAGTAAACAGCTCCTGATACAGCCTGTACATTATTCAACATAGGATTGCGTTCATTCTGCCAAAGAATACACTGCCATAAGATATGATGTGCAGATTGTACATATTCGCAGTCAGATGTAGAACACTGACATAAAGGCGAGGCAACAAGCTTGAAGAAAAATAATTTACTTTTAAAGTTACCATGCCCTGTGAGAAATTGGGCAACACAGTGATCCACCTCCAGCCACGTCCTGGCCAGCCGCACGCGAACGGATGGAAAGAATTGGTGGAGGTGTCGGCCCTTGATGGAATTATCCCACCTACATTGCCATTCGGATAAAAGTTCCTCCCAGACGTCAATATGTGGTTTAAACAATCTAGAGATTTTCTTACGGTCACTCCGCGTTAAAAAGTCCGCGTCCATGGTCTCTTGTGCGGAAAAGTACATTGCAGTACGTCGCTGCACTTCAAGATCGACCGGAAGAACGCCAGCAAGTACCGGTAAGGCTTCAGTACTAGCCGTCCTGTATGCTTTGCATAAGAATATCAAAGCCAAACGCTGACTCTGAAGTAATTTACGTCGTACCGCCCCTATTGTGGCCCTATCAGCCCAAACAGGCGCTCCCTAGCAGATACAACCCAAGTAGGTAGCCCCATAAATAGTTTTCGTAGAAGTCGAAAAAGACAGATCCCAGATAATATGGTTTGCTGGCGAGAGATAAGAGAGGCCTAGCTGAGGCTAACTGTGGTTTGCTACAGACAAACCAAATAGAAATATGATGATGATGCAGGTGTAGGCTGACTCACCTGAATATATATCTGCACCGTATCTCGGCTGGCATGCCGACGTGCTGAGTGGCAGGTTCCAAAGCTGCTGTCCACAGCATCAGCTCCAGGAACGACAAACCTCCTCTGCCTGACACGTCTGCCGCTCTGGCAAAAAATTTTTAGTGGATACTTCGGCAAGAAGATAGAAATTGAGAACGGAAATCATCATCACAGCTGTGTGTCTTGGAAATGCACCATCAGGCGAGATCGAGGTCAAAGAGCGGGCTCAACAAGAGTAAAAAAAAAATTATGGCAGCCATGGTTAATAGTGAGGACATTGCAGGGAAATAGGTAACACCATACCGTATACGGCTTAACTATTGTGCCGAAAAGGTATGAAAAGCAAGTAAAAAAAATATACTCTAGACTAGCACTAGCATAAAATATTCATTTGGGTGTCGTCGAATTCGAATCCTAGGACTATATTTGTGCAGCCTTTAGTTATTGCAGTGCAGATATCAAGACACGTCAATTACTTGTTCATTGGATAACGTTGAGGTACCTGAAGAGACTTGAGCATTGTGACCTCTGCCAGCCAATGTCGATCATAAACTGTGAGAAGACGTGGATGCTCATGTATATCGCGGGGAACACCATCACCACGAACTCGCGATACATTCTGATTTGATCTGCAAAAGAGCATCAGATGAGATAGTGGTCAAGCGCGAGCCTAGAAAATCAGCTTCTAAACGGGATGTATGACGGTTTAGGGCGCGTTCTGCCTCAGAACCGCCATCGTCCCCTGATTGGAAATATCAAGGCGCCTATTTTATTCCCATCCTTTACTGCCCACCCCGTAGGTACTACTGATGTGCCATTTTGAAGGGTAGGTACTTATATGGAGCGTTAAAGTATCACGTAACGCAATTTTTAAGATTCTTGACCCTTCGCCCCCTCCCCTCTCTCCCCCTAACGCAGTAAAATTACCTTTGTTCATAGTAAGTTCTATAAACTTTTCTTTACTTTTTAGTTTTTCTTTAGCCGTTTTCCAAATTTCTTTGGCATTTTTTAGCACAGTTGCGCTGGCAAGTCAGCATGAGAGTCTTTAAGCCAAGAACAGCTGATGAAGCAAAACTCCCTCTTTTGTGGACATTACAGTATGAACTCACCTTATCAACACTGACTACAGCAATGTGCTTCTGTCTACGTAAACACTAACGGATATTTGCAAAAACTTTTTAACAATAAAATAAACCTACTATCAAAACTATAAAAAAAAATTACTCCTGTAACGCATCGTTACGTTTTACAAGACGTTTTACGTTTTCCCCTCTCCCCAAATCGCGTTACGTAATACTTGAACGCCCCCTTAACATTGGCTTTTTTTGTGGGGAAATCCTCATGCATACCCTCCGTCGGACCCAAACCGATTAAAACCTCACAATTCCTACCGCTGCCATGAGTCAAGGGCTCGGGATGCAATTAAATTCACACGCATCTCCGACCGGTATCATCCCCATCATCTTAACTTTGGCCTACGTTAAAGAATAGAGGTACTACTAGCAGAAGATTATAAGGAGTTAACCGTCGCGGTTGTAACCAGCAGCTTGCAGCAGCTGCAAGTTGGGCGATGCCATGGCCACCGCACCGCCAGCCACGTCCATTCCGACCACCACATTCTCTTCGCAGATCTCCACCAGCGCGCCACTTTCCAACTCCTTTCAGAAAAGACATTTCTAAACAAACTTATTGATCGTCCATCGCGCCCTACAACTAATATTGTACTTGAAAATAGTCTTCATAGAACACAAATTGAATAGGGGAACATCATTATATTTCAACCTGGTGTCACCCACTACTGCCACTGCTAGTTATAAGCAAGCATCCTTACTTTTCTGCTAGTTGAGTATCCAGTGTCAGAAAATCGATGCTTGCGCTGTTAACGCTTACTTGATTTTTTTTCTAGCTTTATTTTTATGTCCCTCTGCTCGGCAAAGGCATCCCTTCTCTCCTTCTAAAGTTCTCTCGGCCATACTCCAATTAGGCGTTATTTGCCTAATTACCGTAACCTTTTGAATTTTTCACTGATTTGACTTAAATCCATTAAAATATGAAACACATCAAAGATACGAATTCAATTAAACAATTAATGGTGGTTTTCTAGGAAATGAAAATTATGAGTATGGTAATTAGATAAGTTTAATATTGAATGCAACGGTTATGAGAAAATATCATCAAGTCTGATGTAAAATATTAAAAATCATAATATCACACATTAATAATTTGTACACCAGTAATTAATTATAATTAAGGAAAATTAACAATGTCGCTCATAACCATTCTTTTACCGACTATCGCTGAAAACCAGCGCTTTGGCTCTGTCTCGCACATTCTCAGCATTATGCTGAGCGACGACCGTTTTGCTTAGTTGTGACGCATACTTTGTTATTTTTGTATTTTAATGTTTTTTGTTCTTTTTATGCGTCGTGTCTGGTGCAAATAAACAATTTAATTATTTCTTCTTTCATTTTATGTTCCTGTACTTTTCTTTTACTATTTTTAATTTCTCTATTTTTTTTCTCATATATGACATTTCTTTATTTGTTTGATATACATGTCTTCTTAATAACGATAAGGGTGAGAATTTTTTACGTTTTGGTTTCACGAAAATTCTTTTCGTAGATAGATAGTGAAGTTGGTGTTGAACACAAGGAAGATGCTTGTTCCGTTATATTCACACTTGTATCTTTGTTTTCTGTCAATTGCTCATTATTAATTGCTTAGTAATAACATACTTTCAGCAGAAGATGATGACAGAGCACTAGATGGACGCGGAGATGTTGTGATTAAGGTAGGTTTAAAATTTGGTATCTTTTCAAAGGAACTACTTTTTTTTTAAAAGAAGGCGAGAGGGAGGCCTATGTCCAGTTGTGGACGTCTTTCGGCTGAAATGATGATGACTCTTTTAGTGTAATTTTATGAGCGCGGCGAGTATGACAAATCATTGAGACGTAGTGTTTTTGACAGAGTTTCAAGAGGATCTGTTATATTGTTATCAAGCACATCTATATCTACGAACACTTCTTCTTCAATTGTTTCCAATTTTCCTTTTTCCTTTTGTCTTGTGTTAACGAAGTTTGTCGTGTTAACGAAGTATTTGTGGCAGCTAAATTAAGACTCGGCACTTTGATTGCTGCTATTATGCCTTAAATATTGGCATAGATAAAATTATTCTACCACTTATGAGGAAGCTGGAGTTATGCGCATGTCTCCATTTACATGATCAACTACGGTCTAACTTAAAAAAAACAATTATTAAAATTAGTACAACGGTAATTAGAAAAGTTTTTAACCAAGGCATTACATACTCACGTTCTTCATTGGCATTACACTAATGTTAAAGACATGCAACCCAAACAACATTTTGGCGCTAAGGGCAACCTTTTTTTAGTTCTTATAGTATTATATATGATATATTAGAGGTCCAATATTAACATTCGATTCTACTATGGTGTTAAGGATAAATAATTAAACCTTCAAGAGGAGTAACAGTTACAAAGAAAAATTGTATTACTTAAGGCGGTAGCACAGAGTTGGTGGGAACTATTATATAGCTCACTCTTATAACTTTAAGAAGCGTAAAAACTTTAAGCAATTGTAAGGTGTCTACTAACACTTACTAACGGCTGATGTCTTTAAATAGAGTTAGTTAGATGCGTTGTAACACCTTACGCACAGTAAGCCTTTACTGTAATAGCTTTAAGAAGCGTAAGACACTGCAAGTAATTGTAAGGTGTCTGCTAACACTGACTAACAGCTGAAGTCCTTTTTTTCTGTTTTTGTATTTGTTGTTATAGCGGCAATAGAAATACATTATCTGTGAAAATTTCAACTGTCTAGCTATCACGGTTCATAAGATACAGCCTGGTGACAGACAGACAGACAGACAGGCAGACGGACCGCGGCGTCTTAGTAATAGGGTCCCGATTTTACCCTTTAGTTACGGAACCCTAAAAACGCTTGGTTGCATATGATAATATTAAGGATTATGCAAGCCCGGACACGTAAAACTTGCTAATCGAAGAATGACCGCTCTGTCGCTGGCCAAGTCGGACCCGCGAACATAATCAGCATGAATTTATAAAATAATAACACTACATACCGCATCCTTGTCGGGGTTACCGTCGCAAAGGACCATGTTGGAGAACACGAGTATCTCAGGACTGCGGAGGCAGGAGTGGGCTCGTTGGCGATCTAGCTCTGTGCCATTCAGCCACTGGAACCGGTTCCGTAAACCCTGGGATTTCAAAAACCAATTTTGAAATGGACAAGAAAATTACCAACAATAGCAGTCTAGGGCTAATGGAAAAAGCAAGAAGCCAGACCTCGCAGAAATTCAATCTCGATCTTTGAATATACGAGAATGTTATCAAAACAGTTAATCCAAGCTTTACGATAAGTTAGGGGTTAGGTAGTAAGGGGTATTTTTTTATTTGTTTTAACAGGAGTGGGAAACCGCCTAGTCTACTTCACACTGTGAAGCAGTCGGAGCAGTAACGGACTCCTACCAGCTTAAACCCACTCCAGGCATGCTATGTTGTCCTCTAACATTATCAGGGCTCTTCTTTAGAGATTTTTGTTTACCATCTTAAAATTAAGATGGGTTAGGCAAGAGACTAAACTTACAGCTTTACTCTTCAGCCTCTTCTTGATGTCGGTTTTGACGGCCGCCTTGTACACGGCATGGTACACGCACTGCAGGGTATGATTCGGCAGCCAGACCTTGTACACGCGGATGGGATGGCAAGAGGTGCCGGAGTCCACACCGAACAACTGCAAGGTGAAAACTATATTAGGAATAAAGTGAGGACGAAACTGGAGATATGATGAAACCTCATCAGTATTTATCCAGTTCCATCTCCTTCTACTGCTGTGATAATCAATTGATTACCACAGCAATCACTGGATCACGAGGTATCCCAGCGGTGCTAGTTTTGTCTAAAAAGTCTATTTCTATCCATGACATAACATGGACGCAGCTCCTAAAGATGTGAAGGAAATGGCAAGAGAAGTATGTCCTTATGCACTACACCACGGACCATCACCGGTATTAGGTATTCATAGGCCTGCTGGGTGTCATCAAACCTGTGTGGCATTGTAAAATAAATGATTTCTGATTTTTGGTGGGTGGGTAGGCATCCATCACAGTTCTACCTTCATGTGAATACTGTGCCCTGGACGCCAGCTTCTCTCATTCAGTATCAAATCAATAGATAGGTACTCGTACCTCAAAATAAATCTTATGAGCCGTCATTTTCCAGCAGTTCTTCTCACATTTACTGGAAGGCAACCATGTTTCTCCACTTCCCTCTTTGGTAAGGAGATAAGATCGCTCGCTGGGACAATACACCAGTAGTGACACCACATCACACAAATCTTTGTAATGCTTGAACATTTTTATTTCAAAATTGAACTATCAAAGGAACAATAAAAATGTAAAAATCGTCATGTAAATCGTGGTGTAAATAATATTTTCATGAATGACTGAACCACCTTCTTTGGTGATTTGACAGAAGTTTGTTGATAAACACAAACTGCCAGTTTTGTAAAAGAAGATCTTAGTTAATACAATGACAGTTCGAAGTCAGCCCCCGTACCATGACGTGTCAAAACTACCAACTGGGAAAAAGGAACAGATGTATACAAGTCTATATACCTCTGTGCCTTACGCACACTCGGAATAACCTTACTCTAAGAGCTAATATGGTTACCCTCCTGGTTTATACTCGGATCTGCCTAATACCAGCTTGATGCACTTGAGTCTTAAAACGGGCCAAGAGGCTCATCTTGAGGCACTGGTCGAGTCAAAGCTCCAGAGCCTTGAATATCGTCGCCGAGTTGCTAACTTGTAGGCTTTTTATGGGTTGCATTTCGAGGAGTACCTATGTGATGGAATTGCATGATCTAATTCCGCTTAGCCCGTTTCATCATCGGACTACAACACGTACGGCGATGCGCCACCGGTACATGTGGACATGGACATCGCACCCATACGTACTAAACGTTTTGGAAATACAGTTTCATTATGCGTAAGTACAGAGGAGTGGAATTCCCTGCCGGAGTTTACGGCGAAGAATACGGCAACGAAATATGGCTGCGAGATGAATGACGCGATGTGGATTTAAGTCGGTGTGATTGGTCGATTTGGTGGATTGGATAGTGGTCAAAATCTTTGCGGTGCCGTGTTCACTTACGCAATACGGCTGCAGATAGTGGTCAAACGCGAACTAAATTAAATAAACAAAAATGATTTTAACGTAGGTCCATACCTACCGGTTCCTCTCTAGTGGAAATTCTTTTAGAAACTTTTTATGTCAAGTAAAGAAGATAACAAACATAAAACCATAGCAACGTAACACATGTATGGAAGATGTATGGAAGTGCTTCCTAACATTCCCCCTTCTTTGTCAATCCAAACTCTTCACCGAGTTGCACCAATCTTGGTTTGTAAATCGGCTTGGTAAAGATGTCTGCAAGTTGTTCTGCTGTCGGTACTTGCTCAATAGTTACGTCCTTTTCCGAAACACATTGTCTCACATACAAGTGTTTTTAACCGACTTACCAAAAAGGAGGAGGTTCTATGTTCGACTTCTTGTATTTTTTTTTTTTTGTTCACCGATATCTCTGTCAATTGTGGACCGATTTAGAAAATTCTTTTTTTGTTTGAAAGAGTATGTTTTGAAATTGGTCCCATTTTAATTTGGTAAAGATCTGATGAAGAACTCCTAAGATATACAATAAATAACGGCAAACCTCTCGGGATTATACCATTGCATAACATCACATCACGCCAGTACGCAATAACCCGAATATCATGAAAATTGAACATAATCGGTGAAATGAGAGATCTGCATACCCCCTATTCTGGCGTTAAGGTAATTTAATAAACAACTTGCCTATTAGGTAGGTACAACTAAAAAGTGAAAAATAAAAACTTTTTTACAAAAAAAATACTACCGACTTCGAAATAAGAAAACTACAAAGTGAAAAATAACTTTATTTTTGGAAGTCGGTGTTCATAACGCAAAAAAAATGTTATCTACGAAAGACATCGACTTCAAAAAATAAAGTTATTTTTCACTTTTTAGTTTTCTTATTTGGAAATCGGTAGTATTTTTTTTGTAAAAAAGTTTTTTATAACTTTATGTGCTTAGTTTTTCGGTGTTGCTCATAAGGAGGGTTGTAAGCCAATTTAATTGCAGACTCATTGTCGAATCGCAAGATAGGTACATCAAGGTTTGATTTTAGGTCTTGGAACAATCTCTTTAACCAAACAATCTCACGACATGCCTCACTGGCTGCTACTACCTCCGCTTCAGTGGATGATAGTGAAACCATGGATTGCTTTGAACTGCGCCAGGATATTGCCGAACCAGCATACAAACATACGATCTAGCTCGTGGAGCATCCAGTCGCATCGTCGCCACCGTTGTTGGCGATTCCTTTCAGGTACCTAAATATCCTCTTCATCTGCTGTACATTACTTTTGGTCGGTTTATCCAGGTTTCGAGACACTGCATACGCATTGTCTGGTCTAGTGCCAACCATTAGATACGACAAGGACTCAACAGTTTGCCGATATGGAAAGTCTTGCAAATTTGCAATTCGTCAGGACTTTCTTGTTCCTCCGTTCCTTTTACAGATTTTATTATGGGTGTCCCAACTTCTTTACAATTGCTCATTCCGTACTTTTCAAGCAATTTCTTCGCGTACCCAGTTTGGTGGACTTTAATAGTACAATCTTTGTGCTTTTCTATTTCCAGGCCAAGAAAATAGGACGGTACTTTCGTTGTGATTTTAAAACGCCCTTTTAATTCATTTTCAATGAATTCATCAGCCTCTTATTGTTCTGACGCGGCTAATAAAACGTCATCTACATAGAGTGCTAGCAGCATATTCTTTTGTCCCCTTTCTCTGACGTAGACGCAGGGATCTGCTTCACTCCGGATGAAACCAGATTCCATAAGAAAATCGTGGATACACTAAATCCAACACTTAGGTGCCTGTTTCAATCCGTATAAGCTTCTTTTCAATTTGCATACACGACCTGTCTCGTCATCGTATCCTTCCGGCTGTCGCATAAACTTGGCTACTGAGCTAAATGTCTCGTAATAGTCGATTCCCTTCTTTTGTGTATATCCTACAGCAACTAATCGTGCTTTTTACTTATCAACTGTATCATCAGAGTTCTTTTTAATCTAAAATACCTATTTGCATCGTAGTGCTTTTCTATTCTTAGGTAGGTTCGTCATTTCCCGAGTCTGATTATCTCGTAGACGTTTAACTTCATTATTCATCGCTTCGATCCACTTATCTTTTTCAGAGTTTCGCATGACCTCTGTTTCATCAAGGTAATTGTATGCACTGGAGAGATTTTCTTTCCTGATGAGCCAACCGACGGTTCTTTGGAAACTAGCCACCCCGTTAGTTACGCCAAATGGAATGCGGCGAAATTGATACAAGTTACCACAAGCTTCAAAAAAGCTGTGAAAGGTTTCTCGTGGGAGAGGATGGGGACCTGATGATAGGCGCTTTGGAGATCGATGGTACTAAAGACCGCATACTTAGAGACTTTTGTTACCATTTCTTCCATGTTAGGTAGCGGGTATGCGTCTAGCTGAGTGTACCTATTTACGGTTTGGGAGTAGTCAATTACTAAATGCCTTTTGTGATTTGTATTATTAGTTACGAGTACTTGTGCCCTCCAGGGAGAATGGCTCTCTTCGATGATGCCGTCTCCTAGCAGTTTCTTTACTTCATCCGCAATGAATGCCTGGTCCTCAGGTCTGGACGGCGAGTAATGGGTAGCTCGCCATCCGATAAGGACCAGGCCCGAGTCGACGGCGCGTAGCGTTCCACGCGCGCCTCAAAGAGATGTCAGCAAAACTGACGGGGTCCGCTAGGGTCAATGCCTGTCTGGGTCGCGGATAAATTTGAAAGAGAGTTACCGCGGCCCTGGCACGAGCAACTGAAGGAACACGGGTGGGTTTTAGTCAGTAAAAGTTTGACACGCCCTTCCGCTTCACCCAGAGCGGGAGAAGTTACTGGATGAATTCCCACCCAAAAAAAAGTTCCTCAGGGCTGTGTCTACGGGATCGAATTGCTATGGGCAGTGCAGTCAGGGGAAATATTGGCAAAGAGCGGCACAGCAGGTACTGAGGCCTCTGCAACGCTAAATACTTTGAACGCGTCTTCAGGGCCACCAAATACAAACTACAAAGTCGAATGAAGCGCCAGCACATCATGGCCTATGATCAGATCGGCGCAAAGGTTCTTGACTATCAATAAATTGATCTTTTCGTAACAGTGGTCACCTAAATGTACGTTCTGACAGGTTGAACCACTGACTTGCGAAGTATGAGATAGAGAAGCCATTGAGACTGTCTGGGTACAAGGGCTTCGCTTCAGACGGCAAAGGTTGGCGAAGTCTTCATTGAGGAAGCTAATCGAGCGCCCAGTATCAACTAGAGCTTGACCTTTGCGCCTTTGATGATATCAGGAATCATGGCCTTTCGAAGAGAGGCCGGCGTAGCAGCAATTATGGCAGAGCAATGATCACATTCCTCTGGTGAGGTAATTGATGCACTAGTGTTGGGCTTCGAACGGCATTCCTTGCTAAAGTGACCTTTCTTGTTGCAGGATTTGCAGACAGTGTCTCTTGCCGGGCTTTTCTCCTGGCATGCAGTGATCCACCACAATATCAGCATTTGCGAGTGGAGGAGGAGTTAGCGACGTTTGATTTCGTAGAGGCAGTAGTAGTATCAGTCTTGGGAGCAGTGTCGTTGTTTCGCGTTTCAGATGCTAGAGGCACGGCATTGATAATGGGGTTGATAAAGGTTTGTGAATTTGTTTCCGCCATATCCATTGCCAGGGCTGTATTGTAAGTTTGATCCAGTGTTAATGATAAGCTCTCTAGAAGTCCCGAGCGTGCTTTGGCGGACGTCATGCCTGCGATAAATGCGCCACGTATCGTGTCGTTTATGTTAGTTTCGGCATCAACGCTGGCGAAATCGCAATCTTTTGTGAGTTGTTTGAGGGATTGCATGTATATATCTATAATCTCACCTGCCTGCTGCTTTCTCGTAGTTAGTAAGTGTCTGGTATAGATGATATTATTAATAATAATAATTAATTCATATATTTGCAAACATGTGTCACAGTTACATAAAAACTCTGCCTCCTGAACTAGGTAGTTAACCTGTATCTCAGGAGACAGGTCCCTTCCAAATTACTAAATACAGTTTGCTTACATGCTAGGTACAGTGCTAATTAACATTTAAAATAAAAGAAATATTAATCTATGAAACGTATGATTAACAAAAAAAAAAGAATTATAGAAAAAAAAAACTAAATCAAATAAAAAAAAATAGATAAAAATATGATGAAAATATGATTGCCCGTGTGGCGTGGTGTGTTGTGAATGATGGTGTGGTTTTATGTTGGTATTCGGTGTGTGTGGATTTGTGTTGGTAGTGCAGTCCTTTTATAAATGATAAATGATTTATTTCTGTAAGTAGGTTTGTACAAACACTTTTACATGTCGATCATATTTTTAAAACTAGATGAAGTCGGCGTTTCCTATCTGACTACTCTGTGAAGAAAGGCCGAAACAAACTCAGAGGTCACAGTCTCTTTTAAAGTCCAGACAAAATCTTGGTTAGATCATGTGAAGACCATGTAGACTGAAGTCTGAAATGGTCTTTTGAGGAAAGAACCAGCCAGATTGAGTGGACCTGTCCAGTCAGTGCACGCATTTGTCAATAACCGTGCAGCTCAACTCAGAAATTAAGGAGCTCAACGATTCGACGAACAAAACCAAAGAAAGGACATTCGGGTAGGCCGCACAAACTACTCAAACTGCCAGACCATGATTAAAACTAACTTAGATAAATTAAAATTAAAAACAAACAAAAAGTATGATTCACATAGTCTTCACATTCACAACAATTAAAAAAAAAAAAGAAGAACTTAAAATAAAATAATATAATACTTTAAAAAGTAAATATTCTTGTCATTGCAAGAAAACAAAAAAAGAAAAAAAAAACAAAATTCATGGTGCAAAATATTAAAAAAATCAAAATTAATTGGAGCAGCTCAACCCCAAGCCTGTTTGTCCTCAACGTAATCTTTAATTGTATAAAACGCTTTCTGGCACAACTTACGTTTAATGAATGTTTTGAATTTATTAAGACTTAGATCTTGTACGTGGCTTGGAAGCTTATTATAAAAGCGCACGCATTGACATCTAAACGAGTCACCTATTTTCGTGAGCCTTGTTGCAGGTACTACAAATTTGTGTTTGTTCGTAGTATTTATGTTATGGATATCACTGTATTTTTTAAACAATTTTATATTTTTATGGGCATATAAAAGATTTTCATAAATATACTGAGAAGGCACAGTCATTACATTAATCTCCTTAAATTTCTCTCTGAGAGAGTGTCTCGGGCTTAATTTATAAATTGATCGAACAGCTCTTTTCTGCAAAACAAAGATAGTCTGGATGTCGGCGGCATTTCCCCACAACAGAATACCGTACGACATTACACTATGAAAATAGCTAAAATATACTAAACGGGCTGTCTCTATGTCAGTTAAATTACGAATTTTCCTAACAGCATATGCTGCGGAGCTTAGCTTTTTTGACAATTTATCTATATGTGGGCCCCACTGAAGCTTAGCATCCAAAGTTAAGCCTAAGAATACTGTGCTATTTTCAGGATTCAATTCTTCGCCCTTTACCAACACATCAGTTTTCACCTGCCTAACGTGAGGTAGGGTAAACTTAATGCATTTGGTTTTTTTTTCATTAAGTAGTAAATTATTAACATTGAACCAGTGAACTACTTTTGAGATCGCGCTATTTACATCATCAGTAACCAGCTGCTGACGTTTAAGTTTAAACAAAAGTGAAGTATCATCCGCAAACAACACTATATCATGGTTATCCTTTATGAGGTATGGCAAGTCATTAATATAAATAAGAAACAAGAAAGGACCAAGAATCGAGCCCTGCGGGACGCCCATCGTTACTATAGATCCGGGAGATCTTTTTCCATTAACGTCAACGCTCTGAATCCTATTACTTAAGTATGAAGTAAGAAGATCCAGAGCGCTGTTCCGGATTCCGTAGTGGCGGAGTTTCCTGATTAGCGTTTCATGAAGAACACAATCAAATGCCTTGGACAAATCACAAAAGATTCCCAAGGCATCGCACTTATCTTCCCATGCATTATAAATATGTCCTAAAAGCTCAACACCGGCATCAGTAGTTGAACGACCCCTTGTAAAACCGAACTGTTTGCTATGTAATAATTTGCAATTGCTCTAAAATTAATTTCTCAAATATTTTACTAAACGTAGGTAGTACTGAAATAGGTCTATAATTTGTAGGGTCTGATGTATTACCTGATTTAAACAATGGTATTATTTTACTATTTTTCATAAGGTCAGGAAACTCCCCACAGTCGATACAATTATTAAAGATAATAGCTAAACTAGGTGCGACAATATCAATAATAGATTTAGCAACTTCTACAGAATGACCCCACAGATCTGCAGTCTTTTTAACATTTAAAGTGTGAAAGGTTTTAATTATGTCTCTACAAGTAATATGTTCAAAAAGAAATTCCGAATCGCAAACATTAACATTTTCTTTTAGCAAAGACTCAGCAACAGAAGGTGATGAGTTTAGGGATTTAGTAGTTGAAATGGGAATATCTGAAAAGAAATTTTCAAAGGCCACTGCGACTTGTGAGTCTGATTTTATGATTTTATCATTAATAGACAGGCTGTAGTCAATATTTCGGTTACCAGATCTTCCCGTTTCACTATTAATAATATTCCAAGTCGTTTTAATAACGTTACTACTGTTTTTAATCTTTGAACTCAAATAACGCGACTTGGCCAAACAACAAACTTTTTTAAATAATTTTGAATAATTTCTAACATATAAATTAAATTCAGCAGTGTTGACATAAGTCCTTTCATTGTACAACTCATAAAGCCGTTTCCTACTTTTATGAATACCAATGGTGGCCCAATCACTGAATGATGCATTATCTTTAACCGAGATAGTCTTGGGAGTAAAGGTAGAATTAAATTGTTTACAGTACATATTAAAAAAATCATCATATAGATGATTTGGATCAGCATGAGTTGACAAAATTGGTAATTTTTTAATGAGTTTAACTTTAAACGCTGCCAAGCGACTTGCAGTTTTGGGGTTAACAGTGATATCCTTTTTGGCCACGTTGTTGTTTTTATATGTTTGGGTTACTGGTGACTAGATTTTCTGTTTGTTCGTAGTCCAATTTGCTGAGCCAATTTTGTACACTCTTACCGAAATTGTGATTATTCAAATTTTGTGCATTTTTTAATTGTAAGTTTGTTATATATACGTGGTGCGGTGGAGCTGTATTGTCGTTGTGCAAAAGTGGATTTCACTGAAGGTGCTGGACATATGAAGCGTCTTTTGGTGGTTGGCAGCAGCTGAGAAATTGTGGTGCGGTGGAATCTGCGAAGTACTCGGCTTACGTAGAGTTTGCGGACCGATAGGACGCCAGTGCGGCTGTATAATTCTGTTGTGGGGTGCCGGTACGGCAGGGACATTAGAACTTTAAGGAGCACACGTTGCGCACGTTCCAGTTCAATCATTACTGATTTGGGCGCGCCACCCCAGGAGCAGTTGCAATAGTTGAGTACACATTCGCCTAGTGCTCTATAGGTCGATATCAGAAGCTTTGTAGATGCTACATTTCGTAGTTGCTTGAATATGTAAATTAATTTTCGTAGTCGGGCATTAAGACTCGAGATATGGTGATTCCATTTTAAATTCTCATCAACTGTAACTCCTAAGTACTTTATAACATTTGATCTGGTTAAAACATCACAGGTACATTGTGTATTCCCACGTGGGTATCGGTTACATGGAAAAGCATGGATTTTTAAAGTAAACTTTGAGTCCGGGCGAGAGGTAGCAGTCTTTGTAAAACAAAGATATTTTGTCTTGGATGTATTCAACGACAGCAGGTTATCCTCTAGCCACTTTGTGATAATCGCTAGACCGCTTTCTGTTAGCGCCCGCACTTGCTCCCATGTTTGGCCATGGAACAAGATGACAGTGTCGTCTGCAAACATAATGGTTTCAGCGTTGGGATGGCAATCTCTGCAAGACTGTTTATATAAGTCAAAAAGAGAGCCGGGCCAGTCGTACTTCCCTGCGGAATGCCATAAGTGCAAGTAGCAGCGTCACTCAAGTGGCTATCTACCCTGACACGCTGCTCCCTACCCCCCAGATAGTCCTGGAACCACTGTAGAACGTGTCCCCTTACACCCATACTGCATAGCTTTGCTAGGAGTATAGGGATCGATACAGTATCAAATGCTTTTTTTAGGTCGAGGAAAACACCGACTACTTTCTCTCCTGCATCAACATGCTTTGTAATTATCGATGTCAGCTTTAGTAGGGCGTCATTTGTAGATGTTCCTTTTCGGAACCCAAATTGACAATCGGTTAACAACTTGTTTTTTTTCCAAGTAGCTAACGAGTTTTTTTGTTACTAGTTTCTCAAGAACTTTCGATAAACACGAGAGCTACGAGATGGGTCTATAATTTGAAGGTCTATCCTTATCATCAGCCTTGTGTATAGGTGAAACTGTTTTGCCTTTTTAAAAATGTTAGGAAAAGTGCCGAATCCCAAGCTTAGATTGCAAAGGTGGCTGATAGGTTCTGCCAGTACGTCCTTAGCTAACTTAATTAACCTACTAGATATATTATCAGGGCCAGGAGCACTATTTATTTTAAGAGACACAATAATACTATTTATTTCTAATGCGTCTGTAGCGTAAAAGACATAGTGGTTGGCGCTGTGTTTGTAGCTGGTATGCTGGCTAATTCGGCTTCAGTTTTATTTAATTTGCGTAGAGTGGCATCGGCTAGTTCACTACCAATATTAGTAAAGTAAGTGTTTACTTGATTCAACGATTTCATTCGTGTGCTGTCAATATGCAGTAATTCTTTAGGTGTGTCATTATTTTTGTTCATATTACAGATATCCTTTATGATACTCCAGGTTTTTTTAAGATTATTACTATTTTTTTCTAATTCCGCACGGTAATATTGTGATTTTAGTGATTTGATAATTTTATTGCATGAATTTCTATAGTTAATGTATATTTGGCGCAACTGCTCGTTTTTGGGTTGTTTCCTTGATTTTTGATGAAGCTTGTCTCTTTTACGGATCGATCGCACAACGCCCACGGTAATCTATGGCTTAAGTGGGGCTTTTCTTTTAGGTTTGGATGAAATGCTTGTGCAATCATTCAGTATACCCTGGATCGTCCCTACTAAACATTCCGCGGCGAGGTTAGCATCATCTATTATATAAAAGTCAGACCAGTCCACTTCCTTGAGTTTTAGGTGTGCGGTAGCATAGTCTAGCTTTGTACTTACATACGTAGGTTTACTCTTAGGTAACCCTGCGTGCTTGACACATAATAGAATAGGACTATGGTCTGTTAGCTCTGGAAAGATTATTGTTTGCCATCGTTCCTTTGTTCTTACCATAAAATGGTCTAAGCAGGTGTTTACTCTAGTGGGGTATAAAATACCCTGATATAGGCCGTGCGATGCCATGAGACACAAGTAGTCATTTGAATAACTGTTATTTATATCACAAGACAGCGTGTTGATATTGATGTCCCCAGTAAAAATGACGTCCCTATTACGAATATTTTTAAGAATTTCGTCAAGTGATGTTAGGTAGGGTTGTGGGTTTTTGTAACTAGGAGGACGATAAGAACAAATTATACTGTGACGAGCCGTGTCTAATTGCAAACAATTGCCCTCAACTATGCCTGGTTCAGAGGCAAGAACACTGATTTCTGTGCGAACATATACTACTATACCGTCATTCTGGTTTAGGGTGTTTTTAGTGTAGTACACATTATAGTCATTTAAGTTTGGCGGTGTGACCTTTTTTGTCCAACATTCAGTTAGTACTATGACATTCACTGTTATATTGATAGTCGCTATTAAGGCAAGCAGCAGATCAAAATTACAGTATATGCTGCGAATGTTCAGACAGAGAACACAGAAGGGGTTCGAACCATTGTTATTATTTAAAACAAGAGAACATTGAGATGAATCAGTGAGCTTAGTACAGTCAACATTACCCGTATTATCAAGGTCATTAATTATAATCAAGTTGGAAGCATCGAATTTTGATATGAGAAAACCAGAGGTACCAGCTATATGGCCGTTTGTAGTTATGTGTTTGCAGTAGAGCTATCAATACAGATGTGGTTTCCATATGATAGTAAAGACTGAATACTATTAAAAGCATACATTTAATCTTTTCATTGTATGCGAGTATGTGCTTGTTAATAGTTTGTGTTATTTGCGTGATTGTATTTTGACTGTTATGAAAGTGTGAGCAATCATTTGCGTTGCAGTGTGTTCCAGCTTTAATGTAGCTAAACAAAAAGTATAGGCGCTGTTCACAGACTGTCATAAAAGTAAACATAGAAGGTAGGCAAAAAAATAAGAAAGTTAAAACCAAAAAAGATAATATAAAACTCTGCATGCAGTACTTAAGTTTAACAATTACCGTCAATAGTCATTGTCGTTTAAGGTTAGTGAGATCAGATTCACTATCCACTCGAATTTGTTCCTGCCCTTCAGCTTTCCTTAGGAATATCCGTCCATGCGTTACCCAGCAGAACGAGTACCTGTTTTCCTTGGCAAATTCTCTGCACAAATAAAAAAGCTTCCTTGCGTTTGCCGTTAGGGTTTCTGTAATGTATATCGGAGTTTGCGGCCCTTTTATTTGTAAGTGGGTAGTGTTTAATTTGCTGTTCTTGTTGTCCTGGTTGAACCTTTTCACGGCAGATATGATGTTACCACTCACAAGTTTGCTGGTAAATTCGACGATAATGGGTTTATAACTGTCAGATTTGGTGTTTACTCGGTAAATGTCTCGGATTCCTGTTGTTTCAATGTCTATATTGACAGTTTTTCCCAATTTCTTTACTGTTTTGATCAGATCTGAGGTGGTCTCTTTCTGTCCGCTTTTAAGGATGTTACGTATCTCGATAGTTGAGCATTTTAAACTTCTCTCCATATATTCCAATTTATTTTCGAGTGATTGAATGTATCGTTGCTGATCGCTTCGTTCACTTTCCAGTTTAGATATGTTTGCAATTATTTCATCGAACTTGCCGGAGTTAAACTCAACTGATTTCCGCAGCTCACGATATTCCTCCCGTATTTCTCTTACGCTAGTCAGTATTTGGTCGATTTTACCATTTTGAGTGTCAGACCATGTTTTCAACGTACTCATAATTTCGGTTTTGAAAGATTGCCACTCCACCTTATATTCATGGTCAAATTTACGTTTCGATGGGCGCATGCATACGTTCTTAGAGAGATCTTCTTCATCAAAATCGCAAGTGGGAATACTTGGTTCAGAGCCACCGTGGCATGGGGAGAGCAAAGGTTCCGAGGAGGTCGCAATTTGTGGCGAGGTGCGTCGAAGCGGCATGTTTACTTTAACTTGAACGCGTGCGCCTGGTACTTGGAAACAGTTTCTTACGCTCCCAGTGCACACGCACTTACGGTTGATGGGCGGTGACGGCAGCGTGCGTGGAATCAGCGTGCAGGTGATAGCGAGATAGCTGTTGTAGGTGGCACTCGTCGCACACTGCTTCACTCGTACTGCTTCGCTGGTACTTGCGCGAATCTTAATTATTTGATTTTAATTGTTAGAATTAAATTTTGACTAAATAGCTGGCTTAAAACACGTCTGCACCACACAGAGGTCCGGGCGGAAGGGTTATTGGGCTTGATGAATAATTTGTCGAGCGCAGCAATCGCGGTGTCATATGTTTCGTACTCACTAACATGGGCGTAAACCTTCGGCGAGATGTGGTTGATCAAAAGCTGGAGTTTAACTTGAGGCCTTTTTGCGGCACCATCTTTTTCCGCAGCAGATAATTCTGACTGAGCTAAGAAGTTGACGAATGTTTTTTTTCCAATGTAACAATTCTTTTGCAGTTTTACTGGACGGGTCTTCGACGAACCGTTCTGGTCTTAGGTACTTGTCCATTTATGTTTATTAAATTGAAATTATGAGAAAACCTGTAGTATTCAGATTTTAATAAACATAAAATTGTACATTATATGACATTATATACAGCAGAGACATTGTAATCATACTTTATAAATATTATTAATGTGAATGTAAGTTTGTTTGTTACGCTTTAACGCAAAAACTACTGAACCGATCATCATGAAATTTTGTACATATATTCTTGGAGGTATTAGAAATAACATAGGATACATTTTATTAAAAAAAAAAAAAATGGCTTCACTGCGTACGAAGCCGCGGGTAAAAGCTAGTAACATATACGGATAAAACTTGAATGACATTGACATGGCTAGCAGGAGTAAAGTTAGAGGTTGACAAGGAAGGAGGTTGCAACTCTAAGCAAATAGATCATATCACGTCAGGAAGATGTATGGAACTGCTTCCTAACAAAAAGCTCGTCATAATTATATTCCATTTGCTGCCAAAAGATATCTCTGCAAGCTTTATAGGACACGGGCGTGAATTATCTATTTTTAAATAGCGCCATCTGTGAATAGTATTGTTCTTAGATTAAAATCGAATCGTTTCTAATTAAATCCCTCTCTTGTCTTTTAAAACGAGTAAATAGTAATCAAATAAAAGCTTAAACAACACCTTTTCCTAGCTTTCTCTAGTTAACTTGAATGCGAAATGAATTACTTCATACATATCGCAACAGATGTCACTTACTTTGAAAACAAAGCTTGGGACTGTAGAAAAATAATGAATTAAAAGGAAAATAAAACACAAAAAAAACAAGTACATCTGTCCATAATATTTAATTACTGCATGTAATAGCGATTAGGATGTAATATTATACACACATTGTGTACTCCATTCATTGTCAGGTATTATTGATTCGTTTGTGCTATAGAACTCTATGGTGGTGTATAAGGTGACGTAGCGATCACGCCACCTTCTTCATGCCCATTCTAGCTCTATGATTGGTCGAAGAGTGTTATCCCCCACCCCAAACAAATATACGACACATTCAACACGTCTAGTGCCGCACGTTTATATCGATTACCAACTCGATTTCAGACTCGATTGAAAGTAGGTTATTTATATTTTCGAATAGTTTCCTGTCCATATTTAAATTATGTATAGCATTTCTTTATATTTAAAACATATTTAATTGATTGCTTGTTGAACCTAAAGGTCTTAAATTGCATTGTAGGGTACACAAAATTGCATTTGTAAGTCTAAAATCAATATGATCGAATTAGTGTCAAATTGTTATAGCAGAGTACAACACTGATTAGTTCGGATTTGCTAGACGTTAGGAATCCCGCTAGTGTTTACCTCAAATTTATTTGAAAATTTGGTGATAATTTACAAGTGTAATATACGCAGTGGACCTGTAAGGACACTAGGTGAGTGTTTCAGTTCAATATTTTGTTGTATGAGCTGTACGGAAATTATAGACCGATCACAAAAAATATAACCTAAAATAAAATTTTGTACAACATTTTTATTGGAATTTCTCTGTTTTACTTGCTTTCAAGTTGAAATAATTGCAGGAAATATATTTGATAAGAAACCTTAGTTAATTTTGTGTTATTATTTAGGTATTTTGACCCTTACTTTTGTTATAAATACCCTCGCAAGTTAAACAAACACTATTCTTTCTTCATCACTACATTAAATTAGAATATAACGGGAGTGGTTCCACGTCTGGCATCCTAATATTGGCTAATATAAAACAATTTTATGCGACAACTAATCCGTTTCCTTTGTTTAGGCTTTATTAATTTATATTTTTATTTCAAAACCCAACTTTTAAAATCGGGTTGACTTCATTTGCGCTTGTGTTATGCTGCGCCAATCTATTTGTTTATAATTTTATCAAAACAAAACATTTGATAAGATAATCAATACCTAATGAGGATTATTTCAGTACTGCTAATCCACTATAATAATTGTATTTTTACATTGTGGGTATTGGATATACCCGCAATACATAAAAATATCTTTTTTCAAAAATTTTGTACAATTTAAAAAATATATTAGATCAAATGAACAGACCGATGTTCATGATATTTTTCTTAATGAAATATAAAAATCTATGTTATACATTTTCCCCTGCATATTATCAAGACATTTCAGAACAATTTTTTAATCCAGTGTTGCAAGATAAACTTGTATTGTTTTATTGCATATTCAGTACTATACCATTATACTTTATTGACCAAGAGTTTGGTATATAATAGTTTGAAGAAAATATACTGGGTTTTGTTAATTCAATTTAAACATTACACATTGCTGTTAACCTTTGTTAATGTGGCAAGCGGATACTTTCCATAATTCCTGAGACAAAGCAATGTTACAAGTGAGTTATAATTTTGATATTTACAATTGAACTATTGTCAAACAATATTGAATTTAGGAAATAATATCCTTAATTAATCCATTGTCTTGCTGCCTTGCTTTCATCTAAACTGCATTCAATATACATTATTGATGGATCATCCGACAATGTGTCCCGCTGGCTCTTCTAAGGCAAATTTTAATTTTGTGCTGTACCTATATTATTCAGTACTATTACTGTGCCTGAAAAATCTGTGTCCTTCCAAAAGCGATCAAATTCCTGTTGGCTGGGCTCCTGGTGATCTATCATTATGCAATCTGTGCCCAAAGGTTAATGACAGCTAATTAAAGTTATGTCTCTCCAATCAAACAATGTAAATTTAATTATTTACAACTTACATAATCCTACATTATTATAAATTGACCTCCTAACCTTACCATTAACATAACAATAGGAGTTAATAAAGTTATGTAATTATACAAACTACGATCTTGAATGCTGGGGTCAATAAAATTATTTTTCTTAAGGAAAATATTTCACAAAAGCAATTTAAAACAAAAACAAACACATTAATATTTTAAGTATTAATGTGTTTGTTCTGTAGATACAATCTTTAAACAAATAAAGTCATATCTAGCAGATTCATACTGACAATGATTTTGTTCTTAATTCCATCATCATCATATCAGCCGAAACACGTCCACTGTTGGACATAGGCCTATAATAATAATTAGTCCTTAATCCCATACTTCTTCAGTTTTGATAAGCTTCTTATCAGCCGAAACACGTCCACTGTTGGACATAGGCCTATAATAATAATTAGTCCTTAATCCCATACTTCGTCAGTTTTGATAAGCATCTTATCAGCCGAAACACGTCCACTGTTGGACATAGGCCTATAATAATAATTAGTCCTTAATCCCATACTTCTTCAGTTTTGATAAGCTTCTTATCAGCCGAAACACGTCCACTGTTGGACATAGGCCTATAATAATAATTAGTCCTTAATCCCATACTTCGTCAGTTTTGATAAGCATCTTATCAGCCGAAACACGTCCACTGTTGGACATAGGCCTATAATAATAATTAGTCCTTAATCCCATACTTCGTCAGTTTTGATAAGCATCTTATCAGCCGAAACACGTCCACTGTTGGACAGAGGCCTATAATAATAATTAGTCCTTAATCCCATACTTCTTCAGTTTTGATAAGCTTCTTATCAGCCGAAACACGTCCACTGTTGGACATAGGCCTATAATAATAATTAGTCCTTAATCCCATACTTCGTCAGTTTTGATAAGCATCTTATCAGCCGAAACACGTCCACTGTTGGACATAGGCCTATAATAATAATAAGTCCTTAATCCCATACTTCTTCAGTTTTGATAAGCATCTTATCAATCAGTATGAATCTTATTAGATTTCTATATCTGGGCAGTATATACAGTATCTGATAAGATACTGTATTACTTACTTACATTGTGCAATCGAATGAAATCGCAGAGTGGTCTCAATTTACCAGTGGGATCAATATTCCATAATTCTTACATTCTATTTGCATGACAAAAAAATTGTATCTATATCTTTATGGCTTTATGTATAAAAAGTTCGAGCATTTGAATTATTAAAAGACTAGCTGTTGTCCCATGGCTTCACTCCCAACCAGGCCTACCCCACTGGACCTTTAAATTTTTCGGGATAAGTAGTTCTTGTAGCCTTTGACAATCGGCCATAGTATAGCTTTTATTAAGAATTTTCGTTATTGAATGACATTACCTATTACAAACAAACATGCACTTTTACCTCTTTATCATTTTTATTAGCTAAAGTTCACACATCTTTCATGAGGTACTGTGTTAATTTCTATAACAAAATACCTTGTGATATATTGAAACTAAATGAAAGAAAATTTAAAACTTTTGTAAAAAGCACACTTTGTAAACAAGCATTTTACAAATTAGATGATTAAATTCAAGATAAGAATGCTTGGAAACATGCTGGTCCTGCTCCATAGGGCAATCTTTAGAGTAGACAAAATCAAACTGGTTAATTAATATTTTGATAATTATTGTATTGTTTTTATCTTTTTGTTACTTAAAGAAATTGACTCACATACTCTTCCGTTGTTGTGGAATTAGGTAATTTACATTTGTTTGAAATATTTGTAATTATGTGAGAACCATGTTCCTAATTATCAAATAAATGCATTTACCTTTTAGTGCTTGTAATACTTTATATATATATTTATTTATTTATTATATGCTTTATTGTACACCTTAAAATACAATTATAAAAAGAAACTTAAAATTAATACATATACAATGGGCGGCCTTATCGCAATTCGCGATCTCATAGTACTACATAGTATAGTAGTGTTAGTCTGGGTGCATCATTCTCACATATATGAATTAATGTATTTATGTAAATGTTGTAAAACAACTTTTTTTAAAAGAGTAAATATGGAGTCTCTTATCCTTTCTTCCCCATAACAAGCTGCTTTTCCGAATGGACGGTAGAATCAATTATTATCACTTTTAAATTTATTTATTTTTTAAATTTTGACGTTCAAAAGAGCCTCTTAATGGCCTAATTTAAATGAAGAATTTTGACTTTGAATATTAGTTTTGCAAAAATCACATGCGGAATGCTCGTTCCGAGATAGAGCGGTTACTTCACACATATTGCTGCGTGTTCGCACGGCACGCGGCAGGGTCACGCAAGGCCGTGGACTTCGCACTTCCCGCTCAAGTCCCCCAAATTGCGCTCATCACGCGTCGCAGGCGCACGTGGCGTCGCCGCGTCGTCGCCTACGAGCTTACGATCGGTGACGATTACACCTGGCTTTTGCAGGTAATTATGTACCTACGCAATGTTATGCGTATAGTTGGTAATAAGATTGTAGGACAAAGGGGGTCGTGGTTAAATAAAAACGGCTGCACGGGTCGATCTACAAGGTTAAGATACGATCAATTTTGCCAAGGGGTATAGATCTCGCCAAACTTCTTGGCCGCCCTGGAGTTAGCTACAATGGCTGCGCAGTATTATATCTCATAAAGAAACAGCACCGTTGTTCACCGACACAGCAAGGCGGCCAAGACCTTAGGCGAGAACTATATCGTGTTATCCAGCAACTGGGTTGTGGTGGAAAGATATGCAGTCGCACCGTTATTCAAATGCATCCGGTTGGACTGGAAGCCTGTTCCAACATAGTTGGTAAGAGGCTGGGTAGATTGATTGGCTCTCTAGGGACAAAGGAGATACTAGTGTCTTAATTATAACAGCCAAACGTATCGATCTTCAAGGTTACGCAATATTGCCCAAGTTGGACTTACTGGATGGTTGGCCATCCTTGACATGTACCTAGTTTGGACCTGGCCGTCATTCGTAGTTCTTCGTTGTCGGTACTGTCTGATTCTGACGATGATGACTGTTTATACACAGAGAAAGGGTATCTCATTATCTTTAAGAAAGAAATCATTGCCGTCGTCTGTATTCAGGGACTAGGCGATCTGTAAAATGTTTCCACGACCTAGTGAGTGGGTATTGCAGTAAACATTTAATTTCCATTATTGAATTGCGTTGCGACTGGCAGGACGCGGACGCGGTCAACAATAAAATTCGCCAAACGCATTAAAATTTTTATATTTCCTCTGCCTTATAAACAAAATCGCCCATAAAAAGAACTTACTTCTTATTTCATAGCCCAGTCCATGACAAAGTTTTTCTTCAGTCCAAGCCTCTATTGGATAAGTAGAACGGCATCTGCCTTGAAAATTTTGAACCCAGCAACTACACAGAAACATCGTTTTTACTTAACATTTAAACATAATAGAATGAAATACCTATATTGATTGACCTAACTTGGTTAAAACTCGGTACCTATCTGTTAATGGTTTTTGCGCATTTAGTTATCATCTATGCTTTTTGAATGTTGCTAACTTTTCCAACAACAAAATCTGATCATCTAGGGTTTGTTAAAGTTTTTATTTTTGTTTTATGAAGAAATATCTGCCACACTTCTGATTATTTTGTCCCTGAAGAGTTGCCGTTAGTAGCTTGTTAAATATTTTGAAATATAATTGACACACAAATGGCTCACCTTGCTTCAAGTTTTGTTGTTCCAGTCCATCGGGGTTTTAAGCAAAAAACTGTACTTGCTACGATAATTGGACTTTGAAATTGTTTTTGTAATAATTAGCGGAGTTATGTAAAACCAGTTAATTATGACTGTTATGGCATCAATATTATCGTTTTTTATCATGCTCACTACTGAATGAAGTGCCTAGATAAATAGTTATAGGCAGTGAATACAGTAGGTTCCTATTCATTTAGCAATCCTATATCCTAATCCTAATACTATTATAAACGTGAAAGTTTGTGAGGATGGATGTATGGATGTTTGTTACTCTTTCGCGCAAAAACTACTGAACGGATTTTGATGAAACTTTACAGAAATATAGCTTATACTTCAGAATAACGCATATGCTATAATTTATAAAGATATTGGGTGAAGTACTAATACAACGTGGGCGGAGCCGCGGGCGGCAGCTAGTGATCCATATTCTATCTAAAGTATACCAGCTGTCTCACTATCGTTATCTCACTATCGTTGTCTCACTATCGTAATCTGTTAGTATATTATTTCCCCAGCCTTCCGACTGTCACTAATGGATAGTACTCATACTATGTACATCAAATATGGCGGAATGCGAAGGGTCAACAAACTTACTAAAAGCTTTTAAATCTTACCCCGGGCAACCTCAATAAAATATGTATCGCTACTCTTGTTTTTATTTCATAAGTACAAGGTGACTTATGTTTTATAAATGTTGTCTTGCTTGTTTCATAAATAGGATTTAACAGCGAGCAAAACTAAAATTTTTGTTGTGAGCAGTAACTTGTACAAAATTCTTGTTGGTTTCATTCATTGCACGCAGTCAGCTTGACCGTTTCGCTTGATAGGTCAAGAAAATCAGGGTGTTCAGACGAAAGTGTAAAGTTGCTGTTTACTTGACTATGTAAAGTTTGTTAGGCCAAACTCGGTAAAAGGGTAATAAATATGCACTTCAGTCCACAAATAAATCAAAGCCCGCTTGGTAAACACACAACGTCTGTGTTACCTTACTACTTAATAGGAAGCATCCTGATGAATCGACGCGATTCGATTTATACCACACCGACATTTTTTTTTTTTGAAATTGCAAGTCGTTCACATAGACGCGATGCGATGCAATTCAACCGATTTGCACTTGAAATACGTGCGCGGTATTGCCTATCGACGATATTTGGAATTTCCCCAATGTGTGCGTTCTTCAGCCATTGCATCAAATACTCCGACCTTAATAAATTCAGCAAATCACTGCACTATCTCCTAACTAATCAGACAATTATCACTCTTTTCCTTCACTCCCAACAGAAATAGACTGAACTCTTGGTCAGATAGCCAGTTTTTTTAGTGTTCCGCACCGTAATTGGGAAAACGGGTCTTTTATGGAATTGGCGCGGTCATATATTTCTTGTACGCGTTTTTTCATGTTTGTTAGTTCCAGCCTATCGACGCAATTTAATTTGTGTCGTGCCATCAGGAATTTTCCCAATGTCTGCGTTCTTCAGCCATTGCATCAAATGCACCGATCTTTATAAATTCAGCAATTCATTCCACTATCTTCCAACTTATCAGACAATTAACATTCTTTCCCTTCACTCCAACAGATATAGACTGAACTCTTGAACAGATCCGTAGACAGCTATTTTTTGTGTTCCGCACCGTAATTGGAAAAACGGCACGTTTATGGAATTGGCGCTGTCATATCTTCTGTCCGCTTATCATATATTTCTTGTTCGCGTTTTATCATGTTGGTTATTTCCAGGAAAATTATCTTTCCTCATAATTTTTATTAATGGGAATTCTGAAACTTAGCAATATTGTATTATTTACAATTGAAACATTGTATATGCCCCTAATTTCCGGTCCTTCAAGATAATAGGCACGCTCTCGGAGGTCAATATCTCATCGTGCAAGATCTTTTTGTCTGAACACCTGTCCTTACCCGTCCAGTACAAAGTACGCTCACACATCAGGCCGCCTTTATCTGTGACCCACTTGTCTTTAGATAAACAGTAAGCACTGCAGACGAGACCGACGTACGAAGTCAACTACCTGATAAACACTTGTGTCAAGTTGAGACAATGCCGCGTGATCTATAAAGGACAATCTTATTTGTCATACTTACAAAGGGTAAAAGGATATCGGAGTGCAAAATAAATGATAAATGATTTTATTTCTGTAAGTTGGTTTGTATAAACACTTAAATACATGTCGATTACTTACATGTCCATAAAATTTCTAAAACTAGATGAGGTCGGCGTTTCCTATCTTACTACTCTGAAAAGAAAGGCCGAAACAAACTCAGAGGTCACAGTCTCTTTTAAAATCCAGACAAAATCTTGGTTAGATCATGTGAAGACCATGTAGACTGATGTCTGAAATGTTATTTTGAGGAAAGAACCAGCCAGATTGAGTGGACCTGTCCAGACAGTGCACGCATTTGTCAATAACCGTGCAGCTCAACTCAGAATTTAAGGAGCTCAACAATTCAACGAACAATACCAAAGTAATTAAGCAAATTGTCTCCGGTTTGTGATTAAGAATCTTTTCGATGATATTGCTGATTCATTTCTCATTGGTAACCCCGATTCGTCACTTGCAATACCATATTATTGTATAGGAACTTCCTCATTTCTATCATTTGGCTTGAAAGCGACTTTCTACATTGACTTTATCCTTGCCTTCCCAAGCAAGAAGTTTTGACAAATATGAAATACAATTCAACTGCACATTTTTGATCCTTTATCAATGCAATAGGTCCCATAAGGATCCGGTGTCAACAGCGACAGCAGACATGCTTATCATCATTATCTCCAACATGTCATCGTTTATCTCATGGTCTGCCGTCGCCTCTTCCTCCGATAGGCAGCTGACCTTCGATGGTTATCAGACAATCTACAGTTCGGTATTGACACATCAAGTTATTTATGTTTTTATTTAACTCACAGTGGAGGAACACGGAAGCATGTGAGGTACTTATGTTTGTTGATTTGTTACAAGGTTTTTTTAGTCCCTTGCGAATTCAGAAAGGAGCATTATATATTACTAGCTGTCCCACGCGGCTTCGCTCCCGTCAACTGGCTACCTACCTACACTTCCCTACCGACCCTACATACATGAATTTTGCGTAACTTTAACCACTTTCGCAGCGCACGCACGAAAGCTCTCAAAAAGGAATATTTTTTCCCGTTTTTGCAACATTTTTCATTAATGCTCCGCTCCCATTGGTCGTAGCGTGATGTTATATAGCCTATAACCTGCCTCGATAAATGGACTATCCAACACAAAAAGAATTTTTCAATTCCAACCAGTAGTTCCTGAGATTAGCGCGTTCAAACAAACAAACAAACTCTTCAGCTTTATAATATTAGTATAGATTTCGTAACACAGACAGGGACAGGGAGACACATTAATTTTTGGCCTTAATTTTTGGATCAAATTTTATAAAATATCAATCTTTTTCCGTTATCCTGGGTACCATACCCGGGTCGTTCAAGGGTTTATTGAGATTGTCTCAGTTGCAGGCTGCAGCCCGGAGTCTGGACTTGGGGCCGATTGGCAATATGCTCGGCCCCTGGCGAATTGCGGGTGTCCTATTTAGTGAACCTCTGCCTAACCCTTGTGGGAATACAGGCGTTATATTATGTATGTGGAATAAGATATCTGTCAGTTTTACATTCGTTAACTCCAATATACACGTATACCAATAGCAACTAAGACAAATACATTATACACCAGCCATTGCAGTTGAGTTAATAAATAACACGTTCAATGCAGTCAATCCCCTCCCCATGAAGCTTACTTCAAGATAAGGCCTCGTCTAGCACTACACAGATACGGCATTACAGCCTCTATTCATTAGGCCTTAGATCTCTATTATCGGTTGAATCAGACTGTATCCTCCGTCTGTCTATTGATCTATTTTCTCTACTTCATGTCTATCATTGTGTTACAGGATAAGCCTTTATGATTTACAATGCGGGTCATACGTTATTGATGTTATTTTCTTTAGCTCATCTTGGTCTTTCGGAGATGCTTTGTTCCTGTAACAAGGCGTTTCTTAAGTAATAATAAAATTTTAGTCGGTCAAGGACGAGCTTGACAGATTTCTCAGTCACGTCTCCACTTTCCGTAACTTATGAGGATCGTAAGTAATCAAGTAAAAATGAAAGTAATGTGCTAAGTAGACGAACAGGTAGAACCCGAACTGGTTTTCGCTCTCATTCAGGTATAAGTCCCGTTTCTGATACGTCCTTCGAACTAAGTAGGTAATATTTGTGTCTTTTTTTCTCTTTGTAACCTATATTTTGTATATACCTTACCTACCATGTATATACCTATACCTTGTATATGTCGTAGGGAAATGAGGATACCAGGGAATTCAAGAAATTCCTAGGGCTACCACGAAATCACGGAAATGTCGTATATTATAGTTTATTTAGTCTTCTTACTAAAAATGTTTAGTGATATGACAAAATGCTAATAATAATGCCAGTTATATATCGTTTCACTAAACTAAATCAAGTAAACTGTTAAAAAGGGACACAAGAGAAACAGTCGTACGGACTTGCTGGTCGAGACAAAATGCAATTTTTCTTTACCCTGATGTGACTTGCGAGGTGCCCTAGTAGGTTTTCAATTTGAAAAAAGTATGTTTTATACCTCGTAGATGGCTGTCATTTTCTTAGATATTTTTTTTTACATTTTACTAGATTTAGTTTAGTGAAACGACATATCACTGACATTATATTAAGCATTTTGTCATATAACTAAACATTTTAAAAATAAGTCGTAATAAACATAAATATTCGACATCTACCGTGATTTCGTGGTATCCATAGGGATTTCGTGAATTCCCTAGGGTCTAATCTCTAATGTCCCATTCCTGCGACATATATACCGTTGCCCGCAGCTTCGTTTCAATATAACTTAGTTACGTTTTGCTTTCAGCTATTGACGTTCTGTTTTTAATTACTTTCAAGCTTTTGCTGAACTTAATTTGATTTGAAATTGATTTGCTTATACCGTGTTAGATTGAGTTAATATTTGATGAATAGAATGCGGTACTTTTTCAACGCGGTCTATCACGAAAGTTTACAAATGTGTGATTATTTCTTCTGTAACAAAAATATCATCCATCACTTCCCAAAGCGATCTGTACAAATAAAGACCAGAGACAAATAAACGCGTTGAATGCGAACTTTATTTCTTAAGCTAGGTCTTACAGCACGCGCCGCACTAACTGTGTCAAGGAGGCGAAAGTTCATAGGGACACGCGTCTCTACACATGAGCTCTTTGGACCGGGGGCTGGCTGACACTCATGACATGACCGTTGCCTCCTCGCCGTACACCCGACGAAGTAAACTGACACATATAGATTATGACACGTACCACAGAGCAACAATCCTTGGAATTTGTACTGTAGATCGGAAGATATCTCGTGAGTCGCGCCATATTGTTTGTTTTGTGTGCGTTATCTTGTACTCGTATGATCGATTTGTGTGAGATGATGAATGGACTTTGTTGTTGTAAGGGGCTGTCCGGTCTAGAATTTTGAGTAGGTTTGCGATATGTAGAATATTTTGGTTCAGTATTGTCAAGGACTGCTGTGTTACCCAGTTGCTCAGTCGTGGAGGTCAGATAGGCAACCGCTTTGTGTAATATACTGGTATACTGCTGCATTCGGTTACACTGGAAGCCGACCACAACACATACAGATTAACTGATTGATGTGCAGAAAGTTTTGGTAACTACGCTAATAAAATTTCGTGTCGTCTATTCAATTAGCCATTATCGCCAGACCCTTTAGCTTGATAGCAATTTCCTGTACCCAACATTTCAACCCCAATTACGGGTATCGCTTCGGCCTTCAAAACTTTAACTCTCAACCGGATGCCCACATAAGTGACCGCCATGTCTAAATTATGTTGTGGGGGATGTAAACGAGAGAACACTACACCCATATTTGATTGCATTGGAAGTATCGCCCGTCCCGTCTATTCTTGTCCGGAGTACGGACTTCGCCCCCAGACCCGAGCCCGGCCATTATCCCATCGCAGCATCGTCCCGTCTGCGCGAGACTCGCTTTCCGGCAACTGCCATCCGTTTGTAGGGCGACCAGGCGAAGGGTCCTTATTGGGCTTATACAAAAACTATTTATGTACCTTCCTAATGCAGAGGCCTTAGCTCGAGATTTAGTAAAAATAAAATGGATTTACCATTTCAGTCACCAGATGGCGTAAATGATGTTTACCATTACAATACCCAGACGGTGTTTAACCAGTTTCAATATAAATTGGCGTTTACGTTAGCGAGATTGAGCACGAGTAAAACCTCGCACTAAGCTTACAGGTGACCCTTTTATGAGTGATATTCGGAAGGCCATTAACCAAACGTTATTTAAATTTTAATACAAGTTACGAATATTTGTCATAATTAATTAACCCCAAACAAGCCACTGAGCGCGCTCTTCGAACTTTGACCGCGGGACTACTATGTAATTGACATTCAGGAACCGCCAACATTCATATTTATGATCGTTTCCTAGTACCGTGTATTCTGTTTATTTGCTATTTGATCATGTGTATTTTCCAATCCAGCAGTTATGCCAGTTACCGATCATTCGCTGTTAATTTACATTTTTATACATAAAGTCACGCCTTTTTTCCATGGGGGTAGGCAAACAATACAGAACGCCACATGCTACGACTCTCATGCCTTTGGCTTCATTAACGCTCATAAATGTTGTCATACACGCATAATATGAGTACTGCGCACCTGTCCTTTCCAAAGAACATCATCAATAAGATCCTTCAAGCAAGAAGTTTGGTTAGTCTCAAATTATGAAGTTACAAAAGCGACGCTACTTAGAACATCTAAGTTGACTTGCAAACAACATTATGCTACCCGCTTCCGTGGCCGCCGAGAACTCGTAAGAAGATTCATAAATGCCGCCTTGCCGATGCTATTAGAAAACTTCGCTTTATGAATAAACTTTAGTTGCAGTAGCATAGTTGCCGCGACTTTGATATTATGCTATAATATAAGAAAACATGAAGAATGTATACATAACATGACGTATGTATAGAGATGCACACTTTTTCTTTCTTTCCTGTAAAAAATGTCTACACATTTCGCCAGTTATTTAATCCCATGTCTCCGCGAAGACTGTTCCCATCTGCTGCGAGAGCAGCAAAGCCTGACCTCGGGAGCGGCTGCTATTGAGAAAATCCACGTTGCCCGACTCGGGTCTCGAATCCAGGAACTAAAACTCAGCGGTAGTGCTTACCACTATACCAGCGAGGCAGACGAGGTGCTATTGTGTATCTTCTTCAGTTCAATAAACTTTTGTTTGAAATCGTTTACCTGTCTCGTCGTCTGTTTTCTTTCGAAACATCACTCGTTATTGTTTACTATCGTGCACTGCCATCTTATCTGCGCGAATCATTCACCCGTATGATTCATTCAATTAGAATGACCCGTTCGATATCTTCGCCATCTGTTTACGAATACTGAATGAACTTACTCATGGCCATGGGTTCGATCAGGCCATTCCCAGATTGAGTTGCGACACTCATTCATTGCCTTGTTTTGTGCACGTTGTGCTAATGTCGTCATTTTATAGTAGTTGATTTTCTTCTATTTAATGAGAATAAAGTACAACGTTGTTTTTTCCCGTAACTTGTATTCAGTTCTTTGCGGTTAGCACACGAGACACAAATCACATTATTATTTCAGAAATGTGCGTCACAAAAAAGCAGAAGAGCTAATCAGTAAGGGCAAAGTCCGTAATATCTTCAACAATAAAGCATCATGGTCACTGCACACCGAGCGTGCTTAGGTCGCTCCGCCGCAGCCCGCACGTTCCCATTGTCTCACGTGTGTAGGAGTCTTTATAACACAACAAATAACTTGTCATCTTATATCCTCTCCTTCATTAGATCTTATATCATCGTGTTAAAGTTCATTTTACGTTGACGTCTTCCGCAGGATGTCCCGATTCGTTGTTAAGGCATTATTCTATTCGCAGATCTGCTACTGTAATGATAACTAATTGGTTTCTATTAAGCTCATTATTGTGAGGATCTCTGTTATCAGAGTCTGCCTAATTATTGGGAAGTATCAGTTATGTAGGTATCATTACTTGAGTATTTTCAAAAGAATAATAAATAGCTGTTACGCAAAATGTAACGTTATATCAAAGAAACAAGAGCTACTCATCATACAGTATTATTTTTCCGTTACTGAATACAAAAATACCTTGTAATTGTATTCCAATATTTGTTTATTCAATAAACAAAAATATAATTATTGAAATCCAATAAAAAGAAATTAAACAAGTCTGAAAATAGCAGCGAACGGGGGCTGCTTCACGAATACTTACGAACTCATGCTGACGTCATCAAGTGAAGGCTCAATATCTGCCTTGTTCTTGAAACTCTTATTTTTCTCAGATGGTGACTCATTCATGATTTTATCGCTATCTGCCTACGGTTTATTGGATTTTGTAGAGCTGAAATGTGTATTAATGAAGATCAATTACCTGCTAATCTGATAGGGTTGTAAAATTCACCTAAAGAGGGTTATAAGAAAAGGTTATCCTTATCGAAAGCACTTTTTTAATGGACTATAGTTATCAATCCTTGGCTGGTCAACAAATATAATTATGAGCTTGATATTCGCCTCCTTCATAGATGACATAGTTTTGTCATGCATCTCAAAGTACACAACTTTGTGAACGACTTCCATATCTCAACAATTTTGCAATCGTCTCCCTGTTTCCGTATGCACACGTCAAAGTTAATGCCAATCAATATGCGGGCTAACGTCGCCGTTGACATTACAAGGAACGTGCCGGTTCCTACGATTTTGATAGACATCTTCCATCGCTTAATAATTATGACTTCTTTTGGCAGTTTATACTGAATTTATTTTTTTATAGTGCATCAAGTGCGTACTCAGTCTCAGATATCTAAAGACTTCAACTTTATAGACCACTTGAATATCTCAAGAACTTCGCAATCGGGTCCCTATTTCCGTATGCACACCTCAAAGCCAAAGCTAGTCAATATGCGAGCTAACTTGGGCGTACTAAATTACAAGGACCGTACAGGTACAGGTACCTATATATCGTGTCTATGGCTATCTTCCATACCACGATATGTCTTCTTTTGGAGATCGTAGTTTTCTTTATATTTTGTATGACATTTCCTCAGTCATAGATTGCGATCTATGAAACAGTAAGTGCCACATAGATGTAATTATTATATGTCTCACAGTCCCTAATTATATCCACCACTTCTGTCGCCTGCATGTCTTCACGATTTTGCAATCGTCTCCCTATTTCCGTATGCACACCTCAAAGCCCAAGCTAGTCAATACGCGGGTTAACTTCGTCGTTCAAATTACGAGGAAAGTGTTCCTCCCACGATTCGTATCGATGGCTAGAGGCGACCTTCCATAACACGGTCCACGGAACATCAGCTACGACTACATTCGGACTTTGATTAATGGGAGCAGGTTGGACGGCCGGCTGAGTGCGGATGCACTGAGCTGTGAAGATGTTTGCGCTCACTGTTCAGTGTTCTACGCCGGTATCGATGTATGTCGATACCATTGGCGACGCTACCAAGCTTTCGGCTTCTGTTTCGAATAGCAGAGCACTCGGAGCCAAAGGACTTTGGTCCCAGGTTCTGAATTGGTAGATAGACGACTCTGTTAAATCTTGTCTTTATAAAAAAACACCGTTTCAGCTTATGAAGACAGTGTTGAAGTTTTGTTATCTGGATTAAAAGTCACGGTTTGTCGTAGAAGCCATATGATTTCTCCAATTATAATTAACAGTATGTACTTAATTGTTTAATGATGTTGATTTTGAAAGCTCATCCTCTGTAATTATCATCTTTGTATTGCTTCATAATTACTTAAATACATGATGATGCGAACTTTGATGGGACAATTGACTCGATAATTTAGCTACTTGTCGTAACTCCAACTTGTAATCACAATTATATATCAGCCCGTCATTATGTGAAGCAAATTACGTAGGTATAATGAGGCTTGAGGTTTTTTCCTAACGCGACTTATGGTTTTTGCTTAAAATTATGTGTTTAGTTCAAGGCAAGACTAATCAGCATAAATGGCAGTTCTAAAAACTGCAAGCTATTTCAAAAGGCACAGTTAAAGATAAATATTTTTATGCGTTACTGAAATGTGCTGACGTAGGGAGGCTGGATTATGTATCAACAATCACGGCCACGTGGGGTCGCACGATCACGCCACCGCGTCTAGCACGGGCGCCTAATTCACTTGTATCCGATTCCCAACCTGTCCCAACTGTCCGATTCTTTCAAACGCGATGTTTGCGGTTCGTCCGCGCGAGAAACAAGATGAGTTCGCCACACGTGGTACTGGCCCTTCACCGGTTCCACGTCACTGCTGCTTTTCGAGTTTCGGCTCAGTTTCCGAACGCGCACCGCGCCGGCCGGACTCACCGCGCGTTCGCCTAACGTCACTAGAAAAAGTTATTTTTTATTCCCTCTTGTATCGAGTGTCTGTGATAGTCGTTAAGTGATATTTAGTATAGTTCTAGGTTACCTGTTACTACTTAGTCGGTAAGTTTCTTTAGTTTATTCAGGACATGTGCTACCACGTGAAGTACAAAATTTTAACCGCATTATGAACAGTTATGATGATTACCTTGTGTATAGGGGTTCTTAGAAACAACATCGTATGAGATGTTTGAGAATAGGTGCCTAGACTAGATTATATTCTACGTTATCATAATGTGTAAACAACGTATTCTATAATAACATGCGCGTGCACCGCGTTGATAGTGATCTTTTCGCACCTGACTTTTATTTGCGATTGAATAAAAAGTTAACAAAGAAGTAAGGTGATTGGTTTTACTTTTCCTTGTAAGTCACTTAAGAACTTTCACATTTTGAGACTATTTTTGCTTGCGTAATTAAGCAAGAGTTTTTTGCGGGTAGATTTTTTTTTCAACATATACTATATTTGAGCTAAATTCAAAGATATATTCAATCGACACAATTTCAAATAGAAGTTATTCACTTTATTTATAAACTTCAATATGGACTCAGCTGTTTTATAGTTGGCCCTCACCTACATACAAATGACATGATTAGCACAATCCATAATTCCATTCGACAGTCTAGTACTTTACGGCAGATTCTAATCCTTTAGCACACGATACAATGATTCCAAGACTATGAAAGTCATTGATATCATCAACTTCATCGACTGTTTATTTAGACAAAGACGATACATCTTCCGAGGTCAATAGCTCGCTAAAATTAGAAGCCACAGTCATCAGCTGGAGTTCAGTTTGACGATAAATTAGTAATAATGTAGTTCTAATAATATACATCACTTGCTCGTTCTTCTTATCGCAGTGTAAATATTTTAACTTGTTACACGTTTCTGTTGTGAAGTGGTCTAAAATTATAATAGCTTAATGGTTACGTTGAAGTATGTTGGTAAATATTGACTGCTTCCATGTTCTTCTTTTTAGCTTTTCTCCATGTTACCTACCTAAAGTTGCTGCTGTTGTATTTTTTGCGTTGATCTGTCTCACGTTAGTTTGGTTATTTGGTTTTCTTCAACGGGATGTAACTCCTTTCAAGGCTTTCACTCTAACAGCAGCTTGTCCAAAACATCTGTTTCAGCATCCGTGGGTCGAATTATCTCGCTTTTTCCAAACATCTTAACAAATAGTCTAGAGAGCATAGTTTATATTTTGAATATTTTCTAGTGACATATATAAATTTCAGACAGTTTTCTTCTTTCCGCAACTTAACAGCTACATAAAGTTGTCTAAAATATTGAAAGGACATTGGATAAGGGACATTTAATTTATGTTTACCCATTCGCCTCCACAATTTGTAAGCTTATCTGTTTGATTGCTTTAACTTGCGTTTTCTTTCTGGATTAGCTTCTTCTTTGAATATAATTTGTTTTGCTTAAACTTCTACATCGTCAGGCCAGACTGCTATATTATTATAAATAGGAAGGTCATCTTTTATTTTCAGTACCACTAGATAAACACTATTGTCTAATTGTCTAATCTTTCAGTCATCGTTAATATATAAATGAAGCTACATTACAAACAAAGCAACTGTTACGATACCTAACTGTAAAAACTTACTAATTTGTACTTGACCACGTGTTTTAATTAAATCGTCACAATGTCATGTACCATTGTTATGTAAGTAATGTTCAAACATTAATATGTATTCAATGACTCAATGACTATTTCCATCGGGTCATTCTTCTCTTTAGCAATTCATTCGCTTGAGAATGGATTGTTTGCAAATAAATTACAACTACTTTCTTGTAGTGTAAGATTTAACGGCTAGTTTTACGCCAGTGTTAAATTCGAGGTTATTTGATTTGCGAGGTGCTCCAGCTCCTTGTCGAATCTTATTTTGTATGCTCTTTGTAAGCCCTTGTAAAGTTCACCCTACCAGCTACAATGTTTGTTTAACTACAACGTTGTTTCCAACGCAATAAGTGTTGATTTCGCTTGGAGTTCAGCCCTTCTCCCCTTCAATAAAGTGGACCTTGGCATTGAATTTTAAGGCCTTGGCCAGAAACACGCGAGTCCGTTTAGAATTTTTGTCCTTTCAAGACAAATCTACGACGATTGGTATATAGACTGGGTTTTTAAAGGTACGAGTAGGTGTGTCTGTTCTGTTCGTGTGTCCTCATTTCGTAAATTCGTACTTTGTCGTTGGTCCTTCGTAGATCTTCGCGATCGCTCGCCAACTAATAACAACAAAACAAAAAAACAAAATACGCCAAGGGTTTTTATTGTACCGATTACATTAATGTAACGGATAAATGTATCTTTCTGATGTTTCCAATATCTTTTTTGCACGTGAGTGATAACGTCCTTGTCTTGTAAGCGGATAGGTTTTGTATAAATTGTAACAGGATAGGTAATATGATTTATATGATCAATATTTTCTGTTATGCGAAAATTATTTTACTGTATTCGAGCATCCTTCATTGATACAAAAATTATTTTCGCTTACGATCGCTCGAGCGATGTACTAGAATTTTTTCCATTGTAAAAATCTAGGCTTAGGTGACTTACCTACAACTTTCTTATTTGGTAGCTTACTTCAGTGGCCAGTTTAGTTTTATTGACCACTAGTTTTATAATCTTCGTACAGAATTTTGTTTATGATAAATTTTATTGTTTCACTAGGTAGGTATTGCATGCTGTTCCGCGGTTGTGCTCGTTATGCTACCTAATAGCGGTCCATGGCGATTGTTGAAGACAATTCATGCGTGACAATCGGACAAAGCACGATGTTACAAATATTTTCTTAGAATATTAACTGAATAGTCATGTTTACATCAATTGGACAGGCGATGCCTCCTAACTAAACTAAGTAGAATTTGGTAAGAAGAAGTTTTCCACATCTAAACGTGGAAATGTTTTAAAGAAAAATCCTTTTCCAACTAATGTTTTTATTTTCAATGTTGACTAATTTTTTTGCCCTTTTCTGGATTAATCGCTTTATGAAATACTTGCTTGTGCCAGCGGCTTTGCCCGCGTGAAAAATGTTTTCGCTTTATGCTAGTAGTAGCTATTCCAGACTCTGTACCAAATTTCATACAGATCCGTTTAGCCGTTCTGGCGTGATGGAGTAACAAATAAACATCCACCCATCCATCCAAACCTTCGCATTTATAATACTAGTAAGAGGGAGACATTCCACTTCTGATTTATCTAGATCTTTCTGAAATAGACTACCCAAAATGAAAACCTTTTCAAAATCTGTCGTCTATAATTCTGAACGGTTTCGCATACATACCCGTCTTTGGCGGAGTGTTTTAATATTGAAAGGGTCAAAGTCAAAGATATCTTATGTGAAGGTAGGTTCATAGTGCTGATGTAGGGATGAAATCGTGCCATTCGATATTTGTGGTTCGTGATCCGCCTACGATTACAACATATATATTATAACATGACTAGTTGTATTCAATCCGAGCAATACACGGCCACGCCACACTATTAAATTCATTTTTTATCCATGAAGTAAATTATGTAAATTGCCAGTATTTTTTGTTTGCTATTTTGCACTACTACGCAGTTTATTTTTTATGTGTTCTACCGTAGTTTTTTCAACGGTCGAGTGATTCTCATGAGCTGTGCCAAGATTCAGTATAGAATTGATAAAGCAGTTGCAGATTAAGAATTTCTTTACATAAACTTTAAAATGATAAGAACTGGACAATAATAATAAAATTACAAGTATTACCGTAACCGTATTGATTAAAATAAACACAGCATCAAGTTAAAGAGGACAGCACGTTATTGCTAGTAAGTACCAAGCGATAAGAAGTCAAAAGGTTGTAAAGAAAGCATAGGTAATGGCGCGGCGATTACAATCAGTGCCAAAATGAGGGAAAAATATGAACCACTACATTCCTTGATTGTAAGTTTGACACTTTGTCTCAGTTCTGTAATGTTTTACGTCTGGTTGTGGACTTTCTTTCCACACATGTCTGTTTAATGCACAAATACAGCTGTTGCCTTGTCATCACCGAGTACGCCATCATGCCAACGAATACGCGCCGAGTTCGTTGATCCGATCTTGCATTGTCTTCGTGCCTCGACTTCTTTCACTTCTACTGATTGAAATGGTTCGCTAACTAAATAAATATGTTGAAGGAAAAAGACATAAAGCAGGTGCTAGTAATAGAATAATATAGTCACGCGGCCAGGGTTGGGGGAGGCCTATGTCCAGCAGTGGACGTCTTTCGGCTGATATGATGATGATGAGTCACGCGGCATCCGACAGTCCGACACAGATGGCCGAGAAAACCTCACATGTTATGTAACTATTGCGTGTCCGATCTATAGATTGGTGCAACAGCGTTTTCGCCAAACATTTTCTTTAACTTTTCAAATAAATAGTGGGCAGCACGAAAATAACAATTAACTACAGCTCGACCTTGGATAAGACAAATGGACTGAACAAATTAACGTCCTAATCAACATTAAGCACCCTGAAAGACATTAAGTAAGACAGTCATGTCCTGGCTTTCTTGAAACACAGCTGCCGTATACCAAGACTACTATGAAGTAAAAGAGACGTCTAATAGTATATTATGCAACTAGTGAATAAAGGACGGTTTTAAAGCGAGGGCCATAGATGAATCACGAACAAGTGAAGGATTCTAACAACTGAATCACGACCGCAGGGAGTGATTCATGATGATTGAATCACGAGCATAGCGAGTGATTCAAGTGTTAGAATCCTAAACGACGCGAGTAATTCATGGCCCTCGATATAAATCCGTTTTATTCAAGAGTTGCATACTATATTTTATACCATGACTTCGAGAAAAAGAAGGATTTAAGCCAAAAGCACAAGAAATAATAATAAATAAATAAATGGTTTATTACCTTCAAAATTTACAGAAAATGATAAACCTTAAAGCTTCACATTTTTTGTAAATTGTAGCTGAGCCTTTGAGTTTGAGTTACCTAAACAGCACCTGTGTTTCAGGGGCCAGTGACCACCTCCGTTAAGTTACATAATTATAATTAATTAAACACCAATGCAATTAATATTAGAATTACAATCCAAATAAGTATTCACTAAACATCCTAGACCAAAATAAAATCATTATCAAAATCCTAAATATAAACAAACTCAAAATTAGATCGACGAAGGAGTTTGAAATTCGAATATTCCTTGTTTGCACAAGAAGTTTGTATCGAGTATTTTATGCGCAAGTAGGTTGTATTGCATTGAGATGGAGGTCAAATATATATTGGTGTGTTCTAAATTCAAACACCAAAACAGTGATTAAAAGTGCTTTTTATTCACTGTTTTCAGTGAATAAAATAAGCTTTTTAGAGGGGGAATGGTATAAAATAACTTTTAACCATTGCAGCATTGATATAAAAAAAAACAATGCATATATCAATGCCTTTAAAAGAAAAAGAAACCCGCATGGGTTCCTGGTAACCTTGTGCGATACTTAGAATTCACGAGGCAAAATCCGTGACGTACTATGCTTCTTATTTGACTGACTTTGATATCTAAATCGAGGTTACGTGTAAAGACCGAAGACCTGAAATAGTATAGATATTTTTGTTTTTTTTTTCCCGTTGGAAGCAGGCTACAATACCTTGATACTCAAGGGAGTTGTCACTTGACTTTTTCCTTTTGTGCTTTTCTTTTGACAGTTGGAAGGTCGGGTTTCTTTAAATTTTATCTTAATCTTCTGCAAGGATCCTCTTTTCCATTATTATAACCCTGGACATTGATCGAACTCTCAACAATGTCACAACATCTAAAAATAACTCCGAAGCCCATATTCTCCACTGTGGAATAATAAAGTAACCTTTCGAGCTGTTGAACTGTCCGATGAGGTTATCGGTTCGTCCGGTTGTAGGTGTAGACCGACGGTGGTATCTTGTTAACCCTGTGATAATGATAACCCCAGAGATACAGGCGCCTTAAGGACACTTATGGACGAACCGTCGCTTGGCGGATACCGATACTGATAGCCATTGATTGAAAAACATGTTTGTATCAACTCGACTGCATAATTGCTATCAGCAATTACTGATATTGTTTCAAAGGAAATGCAACTGGTTTGCTGTTATCGAAAGTTATTAAAAATTCTGATTTCATATTTATTGGGATGTTGACATGGTAACGGCCTCGACTTGTCGTAGGTTGTGGGTTCGAACCCAGGCAGGCACTTTACTTTGTGTAAATTATTTCATCACCACTGCTCTTAAAGGGGATATTAATAGAGAAGTGCTATTACAGTGTAGATGAATTTTTAAACGATATTTCGCTTGTGTAGAATTCTGAATGTGATTTTTTTTTCTGTTTTTCTGACTCAAATTAAACAAGAAAATTGACATAGTGATTTTTGATTGAATTTAAATTGTGGCATAGTGATTTTTATTGAATTTAAATTGTGACTTAGTGATTTTGTTATTGATTTTAAATTTGACATTGTAATTTCAATTTAATTTAAATTTTGACATCGTAATTTCCATTTAATTTAAATGTTGATGTTGTATTTTTTTGTACTGTTTGTCTAGTGCAACTTATTTTGTACGCCATAATTGGCAAAACATGGCTACATGTTTTGCCATTTATGGCGTACAAAATATTAATATAATACCTTCATACTGTACTCATGTTTTACAAAATAAAAATATCTTATCTTATCTTATCTAAAACGGTGAAAGAAAACATCGGGGAGAAACCTGCATATCCTAGTACCAAAAATTCGAAGACATATTACATACACCAACCCGCACTGGGCCCGCGTGGTGTATTATGGCCCATTCCCTCTTCACAGAGAGGAGGCCTGTGTCCCTGCCGCGAGAACATCTAAATGTCCTTAAAAAAGAATTGAAGGGAAAGGTAGAAATAACTTGGAGAATGTAAATTAAATCTAAAAACCTCCCAACATTTTGAATACCGTACCCCAGCGCAACACAACGAAGAAATTATAAAGGAGAATGACCAAAAGTGGTACCAAAAGTCTCACTCATCAATACCAAAATTGAATAGTAATTAGTATCATATTTTTTATGACATTACCCGTCGGCGATTTTTTTTTTTGAATAGGGAATTTAGTTTTGAGTTTAAAAGAATGGATATTGTGTTACTCCCTTCAAATGATTTTCCGTTTCAAATGATAATAAAATGATTTGAACCTTGATTTTTGAAAGTGTCATGAGCACTAAGTGATCACTGTAAAAAAATATACTGTGCCGGTTCTACTATTAATCTAGAATAGAATCTTTATTTAGAAGATTATCATTATTTTATCTATGGTTAATTGGACGTTCACAGCCGGTCATAAAGATTTAGAATGCAATAGAATCGATTTTTGCTGAATCTTCTAGCCAGTAATCGTGTCACAAAAAAACTATAACGTCAGTGTTTAACGTGTCTTTATACACTGGTATTTGATATTACATCGTTGGTAGCGTCGAACAAATAGACCTAGTTTTTAGGTTGTTTTCGATTTTATAAAATAACTCCGAAACCCGGGTTTTGTTTACAAAACAAACTTTTGTAGGAGTTAATATTATCAGTATAGTCTATAAAAAACAAAGTTATTTTGATGCAGCATGGTACGGGATTCCATACATTAATGAGCATTCTCCTTTCTATGCAGCAACACGAAATTTAGTAAAGCGGTCAGTTGCACTCGGCCCCGTTTTGATCAGTCGCGGATTGCATTCGCTATTTCATATCGACATTACTAACCGGGACCTTGCTTTTCGATATCAATTCGAATACTCTGCGTATTGAAACGCGCAAGATATAAATCGCCCTCAATATCGTCGAGTATATCAATACAGTTAACTGTGATATTCGTCGTAATATTTAAACGTACCTCTTACGTACTCGCCACACCGTTGCTAGGTCTTGTTAGAATGTAAAATTTCCTTTAAGCTTTCATATGTATGCAAATTCCGCCCCGCCCCTATTTCTTTGCCTAAAATGTTCAATTTCAATGTAAATTCTATTATACCCTTACAATATAATTATCTATAATTTCTTGTTACATTTAATTTTTTGGACGGTTATGGGTATCATTAGAATCTGGGATCAGTATTTGGGTAGTTGCTCTCCAGTGGTCGTGAGTTAGAATTTATCTGCTTATTGCCATTCCTTCCAAGTATTTGGTTTGTTTGTGGGAGCAATCAATTATTTAACTAGTATAATATGGAAAGATAGTTTAGCAACTGAGTAGTTCGGTAGTCGCGAGCCAAGAAATGTAGTGAGCGTTACATTTGTTGATAAATACTTTTCAGAAAATAACTTTCTTGATTTCGAACAAGCGCTATAATGTTCTACGATTTTAAATGCGTAGAACAAGTTAAAGAAGCCGTAGATAAAATCATAATATTATGCCCTGAAGAACAGGTATTTGGCCTTGACAATAACGCCGAGGCTATTGTACTTAAAGTACATGTACGAAAAAATACAATGACTTATCCAGCATCGATGTGATCATGCTGATCATACAATCGTACTTACGTTTGACGTCACAAAGAAGCTGGTCGAATTAAAAATACTAGACAAGATTATATTTTATGTAATTCCCATGTTATTAAAAGCAGGTTGTGTATTGGATGCTTTATACGATCTATGCAAAAAAGCGGTCGTCGGGCTGAGCGTTTGTTACAGTGCCAATAAGTATGCGCATATAGTACTTGAAATCTTAAGTTTGACAATTAAGATATCGGATTTTCCAATATCCAGGAGTACACGATAACTGTGCTGCAAAGGCAGGTAGCATCGACCACATGGTTGATGGCAGGTTGCATAGTTTTTTTACGATATGATAGGATAACTCTGATCTCTTATCTTAACACAAGCAAAAACTCTTCATCTCCTTTTACAAAGCCCTGTCACAATTATTCTTACCGGCAAAAAGTGGTATCCTGATTGTTCGTAAGGCCCAAATATTTTTCGCAGTCGAATAGCTAACACCTACGTGCGAATCAAAGAACTGTACATACCGGGAAGTGAGTCATGCCGACAGACAACAAAAGCTAAGTTCAACGCCATTCCCTCATTATGGTAATTGACATGACATTTGAACACGTATTTGTCTTCCACTGGCTTGTGTCTATTGAACGGTTTTCCTTTGATTTATTATGGGACAGCGGTGCTCCTAATGGCTTGCTCTATGTATAGCTATACAAACAGCACTAAGTGTTTGGGGATTCCCCCTAGTCACAAACTCCGTTCTGCCTAGCACTTTCAACTGCTGTTCATGGATTTTCCAAGTTACGCAATTATACCAGCTAACCACCTAAGGTTCACCACTTTGACCCAACTACCATCCGGGTCATCGTGAGTCCATTTCTCCCTGATTTCATTCAAATAATACCCTATTTGCTATTACCCTAATATAACTGGCGCGGCCGCGCGGATAGATAAGCCGATACATCCGCTGGATAAAAACAAAATACTCGTTAACTTACGCCATCGATTTGCGCGGCTGACTGAGCAAACATCTCGTGACGCTAGAGCCGGAATAATAAATCTCGATTACATTTCAGTAGTTAGTCGAATACTCGATAACAATCAAACGCATACAATACGTACTACGTCCATTCATCGTATGAAAGAGGTATATGGTTCAAATGGTCACCCGCGGCTCAGTGCCCCGGTGCCTGTCGAGTCCAAAGTCCATGTTTTTATTTGGTTTCAATTCGTCATGATGTCATTGGTGAATGTGGTGCTGTGTTACAAATTGATCGAGTGGACTTCGCACCATATTGACCATTGTGAGCCTAGCGCCCATTGGACATAGGCTGAGTGCAGGTAGTGGAATGTGGAATGCGTTCAACATTGAACACATGTCAAAGTACTGATGCAAAAATTCCATCGATACAAAATTGGTCGTTCCAAAGGTTTCATATGTTTTTTTGATCGGCATTCCTGTATCAAAATAAACAAGTATTTATTATGGATGCAAATATTGATTTAACTGTTGCCTTGCTTTCATAACAGTTCAGCGACAATTTATTGGAAAGGCCTTCGATCCTGCATTGTTAGGCTGTGGTTGACGTATTCGTTCTGTGCTCGGGTTTAATTGAGCCGATGCGGATGGTGTCCATCGCGTGCCGTCTTTATTCCCGAGTCGTGTGCGGTCGTGGTAGCCCGTGCCTCGGACTGTCCGTCTGTGTGTTTACTGTACTCGTCTGTCACATTGTAGTTCACTATGACGTGAGTATGCTTGATTTTGGAGATGATAATAGCAGTTATGTGATCGAAATATGTAAATTGTGTTAGTGGATCTCTGTATAAGCAATGTCTTCTAACGGGTGGTTTTAAGGATTCCGTACCCAAAGGGTAAAAACGGGACCCTATTACTAAGACTCCGCGGTCCGTCTGTCTGTCCGTCTGTCACCAGGCTGTATCTCAAGAACCGTGATAGTTAATTTTCACAGATGATGTATTTATGTTGCCGCTATTACAACAAATACTAAAAACAGAATAAAATAAATATTTAAGTGGGGCTCCCATACAACAAACGTGATTTTTTTGGCGTTTTTTGCGATAATGGTACGAAACCCTTCGTGCGCGAGTTTGACTCGCTCTTGGCCGGTTTTTAGTAATTATAGTGCCCCTTATCAAGACAATAAAAGGACAAAATATTCGAACCTTGCAATTTCGTAAAATCTGAACACAAAAATCTTTATCAAAACCATAAAAAGGACTGAGTATTCGAACCTTGCAATTTCGTAAAACCTGTGCACAAAAATCTTTGTCAAAACCATAAAAAGGACTGAGTATTCAGACTTTATAATTTCGAAAAATCAGATAAGATTTCATGCTTCCTGTAATACCTATATTACATCACACGCACTGTAAAACTTTTACAGTGTGTGTCGATGAATATGTTTTTTTTGGTTTATGTGAAACCAAGACCTTGGTAATAATAGCCTTGAAATAAACTAAAGGAAGTAAAGCATCTCTAAGTTTAGGTCTTCATTACGTGCCCTGCTTAGTTTTCATTAGAATTAATTGTTTCTGGCTACGGCTAGAGCCGCACAGGACGACACATTATGAAGATAAGTTGCAAGCATTAATTGTTAAATGTTAATTAAAAGGTGCGAGCTGGTGTAATTGCGTTTGTCAGCTTTGCACGGAATTTGTTGACGCGACACGCCTCACGGCTACCTTTGAACTCATTTGTTTGCTCCAAATATACGTACGTAATTTCTAGTATCATGTGCTAAATTAGAATACAGTGTACAGCTTAGTATGTCATATTTCTTTGAAATTGCTTATCTTACTGAACAGACTAACAACCCGACCTGTCGAGTCATAATAATGGTAGACAATGTCATAATTTGCGCTGAATATCTGAAATTCAAAACCTGTCTGTTAGAAGTCTAAATAATACAGTATTAGATGATTTTGCCCAGAGGCTTAATCAATCACTATTGCGTTCCACGAAAACGGTTTTGTTGGAGCATTTTAATATCCGTTAGTTTAGTATCGCCGACGAAAAGGGGCCAATTAGATCGGTCCATTTCGCGCGGGTTGGCACACACGGGCAGGTAAACAGCTGATTATATTATGTTGTCATTTACATAAAAACCTTTCAACGAAGGTCGTTTTTTATACGAAGCAAAAGAATGCGTTAAATTCAAGATAGTTAATGAATAACAATTAAAGACAATGTGCCCGGAGCGTAGAATATAATTGGAGTATAAACTTACGTGTTCGTCTCAGTGTATTGTGGAATTAATTGAACTAATCGAGCTACTTAGACTGTCTCGCCTTCTCGGGACTCTGACAACAGTGACAACACGAGTGGAGCAGACAAGAACACATCCATTTCTATAAATTTGTGCTAGGTAAATTGATGTACCAAAGATAGATTTCCTAAATGGTTTTCGTCAAATAAATGCTTATAATATGCCCCGTGTTCCTTGACAAACAAAAGCTATTTTTTGGTTTACAGTGCTCTTTCAAGCTGTAGTAGGTAGGCATTCTTTTTTTTGTCCAAGGTCCTCTATCTTTAGCTTTATTTGTCCATATTCAACAACAACCTGCTATGATGTATAATACTGTTTCAAGCATAGATAATGCTATTGGATTTTGATCCCTGAGTTCAATATAAGGTCCAAATTCCTCTCCATTGTAGAGATAACACACGTTTCTCTTAAATATGTTATTCATTGTTCACACATTTATGATAATGTAACTGACTGACCTTTAGACGTACATAATATATATATATATATTGAGTTTTAATGTCTGTCTTTTCTTCCCTAATAAATCTGAGTAATTATGTATTACCTAATTAAGAATTCCTCTTTGTTTTCCTCAACGTATAATTTCGATACTAAATTAATTTTTGCAAAAATTTTCCTGAGTCATTAAGTACAGGATAAAATATAGCATTGTGAGAAATCCCAGCAGATCATAAAAGTTACATAAAATTCCTCCGTAATAGCCGTAGGTAATGTAAGCAGAAAATTTCAGGAGTTTACTAGACTTGACTGCAGTCACGTGCCCTACATCTGTTTAACTGTGAGAAAAACGGTTTATTAGATAAAAAACTTTTATACAAAAAAATACTACCGACTTCTAAATAAGAAAACTACAACTCGGTGTCTTTGGTAGGTACCATTTTTTTGCGTTACGGACACCGACTTCCAAAAATAAAGTTATTTTTCACTTGGTAGTTTTCTTATTTGGAAGTCGGTAGTTTTTTTTTTGTAAAAAGTTGTTTATATTTCACTTTTTAGTTGTACCTACCTAATAGACAAGTTGTTTAGTAAGTTACCTTAACGCCAGAATAGATTAGCCGAATATCATGAAACTTGAACATAAAGGGTGAAATGAGAGATCTGCGTACCTCTCAAGAGCGTACTGGCGTGATGTTATGTTATGAATTGGTATTAACAATAAACAGACATGCGATTGTAGCAATCCCGAGAGATTTCCCGTTATTTATTTAAGAGTTCTGTTGTATATCTTCGAAGTTCTTCATCAGATCTTCACCAAATTAAAATGGGACTAATTTCGAAACATACTCTTTCATACAAAAAAAGAACCTCCTCCTTTTTGGTAAGTCGGTTAAAAATGGATCATCATCATCATCATATCAGCCGAAAGACGTCCACTGCTGGACATAGGCCTCCCCCAGGCGTCGCCACATTGACTAAACCCGTGCGTCTCGCATCCAGCGCCTTCCCACAACCTTAACCAGGTCATCGGTCCACCTAGTGAGGCCTTCCAACGCATCGTCTTCCGATTCGCGGTCGCCAATGGAATGGATATCTTTAAGTAAATATTATAAACTCGATAAATCAGCATAGATTAATCTATAGGTTTTACCAAATAATGCTAGCCAATTATTTCGGATACCTTACGATGAGGATATATTATTTAGATATACATAGTTGATTTCAGCCACAATTAACAAGCACGTGCTACCAAATTGAGGTCGGAGTCCATAGTTTAATTACCCAAACTCTGCGGTCAGTATATCAAGGACAACCCAATTGTTACATTCGTTACGTTTATCTTTGACCAGTTAATGCTCATTCTTGACTAATAACAGATTTAGATAGCACCTGCATGACTTAATCAAGCTGTAGATTTAGATAATAATTCATGCTTAATACCTAGTGTGGCATTGGAACTGTGCCCGATAAGAGTTGAGCTCGCTTTCTTATCCTGGTTATGTAAGTTTAGTTCTACTGTTGCAGAGTGTGGGTGCACTTCAATAATTTATTATATTTATTTATATATATTTATTTATTCCATTAATCCTTTTCTTTCTTACCTAATGAAGTTCTTCCAACTTTTCGGTTAGTACGGTATCTTCTAATTAATCTTCTTGTGCGCTTGGCACGACTTGCTCGATTCCCCGTCGGCAACCAAATAGGATGAGATTTGCCTTCCCACGATCGTATTGATCAACATCTCGGTCTATTTCTTGTTTTCTTTCATTGTCTTTGTCACTTGAGATTGACAACACCTTACATTTGAATGCTTCCAACGAGTCGCTCCTGCTCATTACTTGTTACACTTCGGGAAAAGAAAGTCACTTTGGTCAACCAAAATTTGTAAAAGCAGTTGTTGCTCTAAATTGGTCTGGGAGAAGCCTATAAACACAGCGAAAATGTTATTTATGCGAATACAATATAGACGAAGGTAAATCTAATATTCATTTAACTGAGCTATCCTTGCCTTGCTGTTTTTTGTCTGATTAATGAACTTAAAGCATTTTACTATTCACCATTCTCTAAAATAAAACTGCTGATATCCACTCACAAACTTCTCGATACGAACGTAGATATTCGTCACATAGAATATATACGTTCGCAAATGCGTCAAAAGCCTTTACACTAATGCTGTTGTCATCAATACGAAGTTTGACCTGAATGGTACATTTCGTTGGCAACGCTAAAATTAGCTCGTGGGGGCTCGTCGCTGACGTAAAGCCAATGTTTACACCAAAGTATACCTTGTTTGTTTTCGATCTAGGTGCATAATTGAGTTTTCGTCCAAAGCCTTCTTTTTTCGAAGACGAGTTCTTTATCCAGTATGTTGTTGCGGTATAGGTTTTCTGTTGGTTATTTTTCGTTTTCGTTTATGTATTATGCTAGTAGGTTGTTACTGTTGCTCTTTCTTGAAGGTGTTTTGCAATTTTGTTACATTTATCATTTTCTTCTCTCATATTATTTTCTTCTCTCTTTTTATCTAAGATACCTTCAAGTTTAAAATCTGTACCTAATGAAATATTTCTATTGGCATTTTGTACATTCAGATGCAGACATTTACCAAATTCGTATCGATCTATATTTTTTTTAATTGCCACATAAATTTTTTGAAGATGAAATTTGAAAAGGGTCTCAATTTTGACTTATCACTACTAATTCATTTAGATATTTATCAAGATCAGCAAAAATCACGCTACTAAATAGTAATCGTTTTAGAAATAATTATAGAAACTAAATAATGTCATCTACGTAGACAGGAAAGTGTTAATTAGCAATGTCATTCATTATTAATTAATGAGTCATTACATTATACTTGTTAAAATTAGGCTAATGTTGTGAAATAAATAATAAAATTAAAATTGTTACAATACTGCGATACTTATGGTCTTTCAAGTTCATAGTATGGCTAGTTTCATTTGCTCTATATATAATATTTGCAGTTTTGTGTCTCAGTAATAATATTAATCGGTTTAAACGGATTCAATACCGCAATATTATCGACCGCTTTCTCGTTACCCATAATAACAACAACAGATTGCATCGATTCAGTACCGCAGTTGGAAACCAGAATATTTACGATTGCATTTCTGATATATGAATTGAATATATCACCGGATACCATACCTTTGAGATGTTAAGTGGTGATATGATTCTGATTGTTTTACTGATTTAATGTTTTTTGTTTCAGGTCGAAACACACAGAAATGTTTATAGACGAGAATGAGACGTGAGTAACTTTTCCTTTATTTATATCACATTGTCATCTGATATTTTCTTCAGGGACACTGTGTTTGTCATAATTTGGTGGCCTTTGTACAAACCTACGCAGTTATCCATTATAATCGGCCTTCAATTAAGACCTTATCATTATTTTCATCTGATAAATTTATGACCGATTAATTCATCAACTGGACGAGTCGTACATTCCTACGGCCCATTTAGGAAGACTAGCAGAAAATCAAAATAAATAATATTTTCATTCTGCAACTCGTCCCACGTTTCTTTTTATGTGGAACTTTAAACATTATCAACGTTTGGTACAGATAGTAAGACAAGATATAACAATATTTTTAACAATGATTTCTTACCACGATTATTGAATATATCAATATCAACGGGATGTAGTTACATTATTAATCACGTTTAATGACAGCCATACAACTTTATAAGCACAATTATGATAATTATCACGAGTATGTTGTACAATTTGGCGTGTTCAGTCAAGGCCGGCTTATCGGTCATGTTTCCGTTTTGCCGAATGAGTATAGTGACAGGTAGGCGACGGAGTATCTGCAGTGCTGTCGCAAATCTTGTGAAGGCCTATGCCGCTAGGGATTAGCGGACTATGAATTCTGTTATTGAAGAACGCTGCAGTGCTTATTTTTAAGATGGATGTATGTTTACGTAGAAAATAAATAAAAACGTCTCAGGTGAAATGTTTGAAATTTCAGAAGAAAGAAAGAACGTAAAGAATAGGACTCGGCATTTACTTTTATATTTTGAAAAGCTTTAATATTTTATTTAAAAAATATGTTTGTGTGCTATGCAGTAAAAACTAGGCTAGACGAGGTAACGTAACGTTATTGCCGGAGCAATTGACAACATCCGCGTCGCATTTTTCCGCTCGACAGATCTAAAAATCGATGTGAGATAATTCAATTTTATACAGGTTCTTGATTTAGGAAAACTGGGGAAATCACGGTGGAGATGCATTTTGCTATTGCCTTTATCCTTTTGCAAAAAGGGTAAAAGTTCATCCAATAGAAAAAAAAGTTTAAAAAAAGTTTGTGCTCTAACACCGATATCGGCAAAATAATGGGCCATCGGCGTGGCGTGAATTTACGGCATCATATCGACCATAAACGGTCGCTGCTGGAAAACGGTCGTCTTAATTTAGTGTTTGCAGCATCGCTATGACCGATCGTTAGGAAATATTGCTGTAATAACTTGTAATCACTACGCTTTACCGACTAATTACTGATCGTAGCACGTGCTATGGGATACACGTGTCACGTGTCTACTATTAAGTGTATACCTTCTGGCCATTCTCTGATATTTATCCTTCAAAGCCTTTTACTACAACTACGGTTGCTTGCTAGCCCAGCTGATCGATTTATTACTGTCCGCTACTACGTCCATAAAATTCTTTATTGTTTTGCAGCTAAACAGTTTTATCAAGTTAGCAAATATTAGTTTTTTACAAGTGCTTGCTGCTAATCTTGCAGCATGCATTAAGATTTACTCTTTCTTAGATATTAACAGAGCTGGCATAGAGCCAGAACACGGCTAGACGTTTCACTGGATCCCACTTTTATTTTCGTTGTGAAGGTTTTTTCTGCACTCTCGTGTATTTATTTCCGTCTGTTATTCGAATTCATATGACGATTATAAAAACTTATTTGACATTGAAATCGTTTTTTTTTTATTGGCTTTTGTAGTCCAAAGTCCATTTTTGCTTATCGATATTTGTATTTTTGGTTGAAATAGCTTTTGTTGATCAAAGTCCATTTTTCTATGGAATTGTTTAGGTGTTTGATAACAATACGTCGTTATTATTACAACACAATGGGCACATTAACTGATATGAGTTACTGACCCGGGCATTGACCAGAGATAATCCTTCAGATATGATACTCATCAATGAGTATTTGTTGTATACCGCGGAGTTTGTGATAGTGCAGTAGAAATCGTTGACTGAAATATTTTCACGCACGCTACTGTTATGCCTTCAAATAAATGTGTCTCGACTTATTTCTTCTGCAGACTGATGCTAAAGATGTACCTACTGGAACGAAGGTCTAGTCACGAACTGAAGTTGTCAATGGTTTTATGGAGCTGTAGCGAATGCGATGCTTACTGCTTCTCGTCTCGATTCTCGAGTAATATAAAATACGATTTAAGTCAAAAGCAGATGCTCATTGAGTTTATAAGCAATGTCTGAAAGATTTTATAGCCTAATAACTGATATGTCCCCAATATGCTCAAAATATACAGTAAATATTTTAATCCAACTAATATTATAAAGGCGAAAGTGTGTTTGTTACTCTTTCACGCAAAAAAATACTGAACGGATCTGGATGAAATTTGGCAAACATATAGATTATTGTCTGGAATAGCACATATGATGATACTTTTTGTCCCGGGAATATGTTCCCTTAGGATAATTTTGCCTTATGACATTGATGCCGCTGGCAGAAGCTAGTCTCATTATTCCTTCAGTAACAGTTCAGGTAAATATTCTCTACGTACCGATCACTGGTTATTGCTTTCCTTTGTTCATGATATCGGCCGGAAGGTCACTTATACCGGAGGAAATTGCTAATATCTCTTTGTAAATATTTCCTTTGATACTCCCATCTCGTCAAGCCAATATCGTTTTATCTAGACTCTACAACAAACTACTCATTTTTCAAAATAAACAAAGGAACTCGTAGGTAGCGTAGAATAACTTCTGTTAGCGTTAGATAAAAAAGTGTTATAGATCCTAATCCAGGAGATGGTCTACATTTATGAAGTTTTATCTAAATTAGTTCAGCCGATAATATTTAAAAAGGTAACAAACAGACAGACAGTTACTTTCGCAATTATAATATTAGTATTGATTTTTCTAAAAAATCTGAGCTGAAATCCTACAAACAGATAACAAACATGCAGTTTCATTGAATCCAACTCAACTGATAAAACCTTAGCTATTATACTGGTAGCACACGGCCATTTCCAAGAACTTAGAAAACTATAGCCGTCGCGTGTGAAATCTTTTTTATAGAACCAGATTGGTAAACACATTGCCGTCATGGTCACGGTCCATCAGACAGCCAAACGTAACGAACAAGTGTTGCGAACCGCCCGGATCCTACTTACGAAACCAATAAAACTTGTGTTACCAAATTCTACATTCTGATCAATAGTAGTTTCGCACATAATCCGCATAATTTTTCATCATGTACCTCCAATCAAGGCCTACAAAAAAAAACCAGCAGTAGCAGCAGTGGGACAGCCCACTGCAGGGCAAATGCCTCTTCTCATACAGAGAAGGTATTAGGAAGAGCATTAGGTAATCACCACTTTTTGACCAAACGTGTGGCAAAGGGTCTACCTAATGGTAACAAATTTAAAAAAATTAAAAATAAAATCAGGCATGTAAAATCAAATAAACCATCTGCAGAAATGAGAAAAGCACCAAGTACAATAAGCTATCTAAACCTAACCGTAGCTAGTAAAATAGTATATTCAACAAGAATGTTTATCATTATCACTATCTTTTGAAATAACCATCACGTTTTAATACGCATTCTAGTATTACCAGATTAGCTGAAGATAATCATAATAAAACAAGTAAATTCGATACAAGTATATTCGTATCAGTAAAAGCAGGTCCGGTTCAGAATGGTTTATTATCATCATAACTCCTATATCATCGAAGAAAAATTTTACATGAGGCTTGCAGTTACTCCTTAAACTCTTGCAAAGAAAAATAATATTACTATTAATCAAATCAGATCAGTAGTAAGTAATTAGCGCATAATCACGGAAAATAGAATTATAATGATGAGTGAATCATCGTGTAAAACTTGAAATAATTATCCTATCTGTCTATGTATGGATTTTTGAAATTTAATCTATGATTCACTGGGTCACGCAGTCACGTTACATATAAATGTTATCTGTGTTGTAATGGGTTTAAAAAATTCTTGCCTGTGAAGACTGGATATGAATGATACTGCATTTTCGGTACTCTAATCCCAACTGGTCGCAGATGTGGTTTAATTTGTCTTTTCCTGTTGACTTGCCTAGCGGGCAAGTCACCAAGAAAAAGTAAAAGCAAAAGATCGACCGCACAAACAAATCGTAAATTCTATTTTGATGTAATGTGCTGCGTTGGGAAAACGCACCCGATAAGCCAAAGCGTACTATTTTGAAACTGGTTAAAGTCAGTGTCATCGTTTACCTTTCCTTCATCATTGTCCTCCTGATGTTGCAGTCCCAATTCCGTTGTTTTAAAGGTTTGCTGCTTTTCTGTTTCTTTGGTGTATTTTAAACCATTGTCTCAGAATTCACTTCCTATTTGGACATTGTCTTTTAATTTTGACAGTTTCTTTTGTAGCTGTCCTTTTCTTATAGCTGTTTACATTTACTCCTCGTGTCTCAAGCTCTAACAATCCCATATTATTACAATGACTTTTCTATTCGCTAATGGACTTGATTACATGAACAGACTAGTATGGCTGTTGATCTTTGGTCAAGTGTTCACTAGCTAGACAGCTATCGTCTTGGACATCGGTAAATACTGTCGTAACTCGTAACACATCCGTCTCACATTATTTCTATATCAGATAACTTATCAACCTTATTAATAGTATTGCTTGATAATTCGTGCTTATAAGGTTTATCGGTCGTAATCCTGACTTAGTTGACCGCAGTGAGGCGTACTTGTATGTTCTTGTGCTTAGTGAAATTGTGTCAATATGGGAATGCCAGCTAGTAGGAAGTGAGTAGTTTTTATTCTATGTCCTTTTGTTACAGTAGTGTGTTTTCTTTTTACCTGATTGCCGAAGGTGGTTTATGTTTTTAGAGCGTATGTATTTCAGTATTTGTGTTTTTATCTAGTGCGACCTCGAGACCTAAGGAAAATTGGAACAGCGGAACACGTGTGTGAAAATAGTTTCAAAACGCTACCACAGTGTTTCAAGTCTGTGTATAAAATTGTAGCTCATTTAAATTACGTTAAAGCAATTCTTGACTGTAAAGAAAATAACATCCAGGGAATTGACGATATTCTGAAAATTGCAAAGTATATTGTAGTAATGTTTTATATGCTATCAGTATATTTCATTAATCGAGTACAGCTCGAAAGTATTGCAGGATAGGACTGGTCATCCTTGCAACCCCGTGAACGCGGTATATTTAGCGGCGCATACCCATCGCGTGACTACAAACCTCCACGAGATGGCAATTAAAATATCTACCAACATACGTATGTATATTGTACAATAAGACTACGGTCTCTCCCTAAAGGAATTGTCAGGTCTCGGGATTGTTCAACGCGTGGTTTGATCCTTCGTCACTATACACGACTTAACATAAATTGCTGGCGCTTTTCCAAGACTCTTATTAGTACGGTTGTAAATCAGTTGTATCCTAAACAGAACATTGTTAACCTCATGGTCTGAGTCCTGATTCTCAATTAAGTCTTGTTTCTTCTTTTTGCTACTTTGGCCACACGTTGCTTGGTTTCAATGCAAAATGTTTTTGTCTCCCATTTTCCCTTGTCAGCGGTATCGTTGTCATTTGCCCTCTTTTCATTTCATACACCTATTTGCTTATATTTTCATATTACTGTCTGTCGTTGACATGAGTACGCATGTACTTTTCGAAGGGCTCATCGTCGGTAGCATGTTACAGGCGTGAATTGTTAATTTTTCTATTTTCATTGAATCATACTTATTTTTAATAATTTATTAGATATCGAATCAATTCGTTATCACGAGGAAATCTGGCAATTATCAGTTTATTTCGATGTGTCAGAAGCCAGACATTGTAAAAGTATTCCGGTTGTCGGATTATTTTGATTAGATAGAAGGTGTTAGTTCAAATATTATTTCTTACTAAGCATGAAATGTGCTTTTCTCGGTCCATATAATCTGAAAGCTGTAGTATTAAAATTGAACCGGCTTGAATAATTATGCGGCCGTAGCTAAATGAATAATTATGCATCTTGGCTTTGATCGGTTTCTGGTTAAAATGCGATGTACATCTCTGAACACATATTTTACGTATTCTTTTACCACATATTCATGTTGCTATGACAATTATAACTTTTCTCAAAGGAATATCACAGCCCAATAAATTCCAGCGCCTAGCAAAACCATTCGCGGCACATACTCAAGCATCCAATATACAAAATATCGTAGACCTCGCTTTGATACCATCTACCGTATTCCTGCGAGGAATCCGCACGATTTGTACGGCTATGCGATTTACCCGATTCAGTAACAAAGACAAACAGGTTCGCGTTTAGTACTAACTTTCACCGCGGCTGGATTCTGAGCCGTCCTGTTCGACTGTAGATACGAAACTCGAGTACTCGTCATTCGCCATCATCCTTGTTACATAAGTTGGTTGAACGACTTGTATTGAGGTCCGTACACACTGCGAGCATTCGCGCGTTTCGGACATTTGGCTACAAGGCTACAAGGTCGTGAGCAGATACTTTTTTGATGCCGACATGATCATTCTCCTGCTCTTATTTTTATTTATTTGTGGACTGCCATATGTTTATCCTTTGATTTAATTATATCCTACTACTATTATAAACGTGAAAGTTTGTGAGGATAGATGGATGTTTGTTACTCTTTCACTCAAAAACTATTGAACTGATTTTCATGAAACTTTACAGAAATATACCTTCTACATCAGAATAACACGAAAGGCTATAATTTAATTAGATATTGGGAGAAGTACTAATACCACGCGGGCAGCAGCTAGTCATTTACAATTATCAGGTCGTCTTGTCTTTAGCCATTACGCTTCACAGCACTTGGCTAACTTGAGGCTTTCGGGATTAAAATACGGTCTTTATATATTGTTTATAGACAATGAACAGATCAAAGACACTGTTTTTCTCCGTGTCGAGGATCGAAAAATAAAATGTGCTTCGACTAGAATTCAGCCACGTCGACAGCCCTAGCGAGCCGGAGAACTGGCCTCGCAAAGGTTTCTCATGGTGCAGGTGTTGTCCATAAGGAGTAGGACTAGAGATGGGGCATCGTTTGTGGTGTGGTGCCATCACAAACGATCCCATTAGTGACATATTTATTAATTAGTAGGTCAAATAAATAAATAATTGTAGTGTCAAATACATAGTCTGTGTTCTTAGCTTATTATTTGTAGTGCTCGGAATCCTAAAGAAATAAGGTTTTTTGATAAACTACATAATTCTAATAGCCAAAGTATTATTTATTTGTTTTTAAAACGGAAAATCTAATTAGTCAACAGAAATAACCATTCACAGATGTAATAAGATACTGCTTTGGAACGCGAAACCTTGCAAATAATAAGGAAAAAGACGTTACCTAAGCGTCTGGTAGGCTCTTCGGTGTAGTGTGTACTTTTCAAGATTGATCGAATTGACGAACTGATACACTGGCGATGGTGGTCAGAGGTTCCGGTATATTTGTGTAGATTTAGTAAAGATAACTGAAATTGATTTACTGCTTTAGTAGCTTAAATATACTTCGTTGTATTCTTTGCCGGGTATCTACGAATTGCATTTTGGAAAAATAGCCAACTTCTGGATTTTTACAAGCTTTTATTTAACTTGTATGTATGTAAGTGTGTTCGTGTCAAATCTTGCAACTGAATTTTAAAGTCCGCCACCGATTAAGATGAAATTGTGCATACACATTTAGTTTGGATGACAATACATGGTTAGCTAAGTGACGTCATTCTACATCCAATATGGCGGACGGCCCAAGATGGTGGACTAGTTATCTTTTGTTCACTGCCATGATATGGGTATCAATTGAAAGGATTTGCTCAAAAGTTAGAGTTAGAGTTAATAGGCTTCTTCTGGGTAAGCTCATTCTATCGTCGACTTTGTCTCTGTCACCTCTGACCTAGACTAGAGTCAAGAGCAAACCCATTATATACATAAAAATAAAAAACCATACGAAAAAAGCAAAAATTAAAAAAAAATAGTTATCTTTTTTAAACGAACAAACATAAAAAAATATAATAAAAATAATCAGTACTGCTGGACACGGCTCGTATTGTTAGGAGGTTCCTCTCTCTGAAGCCCTGACCGCCGTTAGCTTGGACCGTGTTCCCGATACCGGTGGGCCTCTATTTTTATATTTTTAAATGTTCTATGTTTTATAAAAATATTATAAATAAGAAATGTGATGAATAAAGAACATAATAATAATTTTTCTTTTCCGTGTTCAGTATGATTTCGACATATTGTAAATAAATAAATGTTTTCACTAAGAAACATTTACTGAGATCTATCTATTGTGTACGTAAAGACAAGAATATTATGTAAAAGATGTTCTTACGTGATAAAATTATAATTTCTTGCCCAGACACAAATAGGATGTTTATCTTAAAAGATATACAAAGAGGTCATCTCTGCCTTGAGTCTCTAGAGACTAATCAATTTCTTTGAAGCAAATAACTATGTATTCTTTAATCTATATTTAATGGAAAATTCTTTTGAAAATAATCCTTCAACTATTTTATGTAACGGTGACACGTCACTTCTACTTATTTGTAGCACGTGTGTAAAATATAGTTTTCGATGCGATTTGAAAATAGGTTTCAATGTAGGTTTGCGGCACTTTATACCTGTTCCCTATAGAGAAGATGATAAGATGTCTTGTAACTTAACTCATCATCATCATACTAGCCGAAATACGTCCACTGCTGGACATAGGCGTCGCCACAGTGACCGATCCCGTGCGTCTCACATCCAGCCAACGACGATATAACCACTTGACGGCGCATACAGTGCCCCGACGCTCGAAAACTATTAGTATTTTGTCGCCTATGTAAAGGCTTCGGTACTAGTAACTAGTGATGGGTCGTTGTCGTATTTTTGACGGACGAAACGCAACCGTTTTCCCGACGACGAAAACGGTTGCAGAAAACGGTCTCCGTCGCAACTGGTTTGAAGACGTCTTGGAGAACGAAACTTGGAGGACGGAACGGAATAGAATTACGTTTTTTTCGTTATTTATAATGAATCGGTTGCAACTGCAGTTTCTTAAAACTGTTAGGTAACGATTTGAAATTATGAAATGGTTTACTAATTTATATTTGTTTTATCGATCGACTTCACTATACGATTAAAGTAAACACAACTCGAATTTAGCAAATTTAGCAAAAAAAAACAATTCATCGTTCATGCCAGGCGATTTTGCACTTCAAGTCAACACAGCTAATATCTATGCTTGCACGGATTTGACCGTCGCATCACGAACGACGGCATAGGTTACTCTCATGGGCAAAAAGTAATAAAAAGTTCACTTTTTATTGTAAGAACTACTTTTTGAACAAACGTGGAGCGATGCCGTACGCGACGAGTCGACGCGGACGTCTCGTCTTGACGATGTGTGTGTGTAGTTGAATCAATTCACTTTCGACTGTATTTTTTTAGGCGTAAAATGTAAAATCGCACCAAGTTATTCGAAGACTGGTTAGTGCAACGAAGACGGACTTAAAAACTGTTTCACCGTCGCAGAACTACATTTTAAGAACTATTTTAGAACGAACGTAGAACGATAAAGGACGACGCGACGTCCGCGACGACCGACGTGTGTCGTAGTTGAATCAGTTCGCTTTCGAATCTCGACTGTATTTTCTGAGGCGTAAAATAAAAAATCGCACAAAGTTATTCGAAGATAGGTTTGAGCAACGAAGACTGGTTTATCCTAGGACGTAAAACGGTTGCACCGTCGCAAAACAAAAAACGGTCTTTAGAAACGGTGCGTCGTCGCAACGCCCACCACTACTAGTAACCATTTTAGTTGTGTCCAGTTATTAGACCTGTATGCACGCTAAATAAATACAAATTGTTTTATCTTTTTATTGCAATTATAACGCATAAAAATGCCCTCATGCGCCGTAAAGGGGTATGGGAAACATGCCAAGACATCTAGTTACAAAAAGGATGGCATAACTTTTCATCGGCAAGTAAACAGTACGAAAATTATTTTTAATTTAATCAGATTATGAGACACCGCAGGGATCTAGTTAAAATGGTGGATGGGGTAAACGAGCACAATTTTGAGTCCCGCGTTGATGTCTTTTGGAAAAGTCTCGCTCTTTCACTAGACAATTCTAATGCTTCTATCCCTTTCTCTCCCTTTGTATTTTATCGTAAATATCTGTGCTGTTACTTTTAATAGCTGAAGTCGATATCGATAATAATAAAATTAAACTTAATAAAAAATGTATGAAAAAATATCTATCTACTTTTAAACGACTTAAAAAAAGGAGGGTGTTCTCAGTTCGTCGAATTTTCTTATGTATTATGTTCCCGGATTACTCGTAGACGGCTTGACCGATTTGGAAAAATACTTTTTGTTTCTCTATGTCCCCGACACACATATTTATATTTGTAATTGATTGATTTTTATTAAATAATATTTATATGATTTTAATTGAGTATTTTTAATAATGTTAAAATCCATTTTATCGATATCGACAATTTTCCCTTAGTCGAGTTGATCAACCCTAACGATAGCCATACCTACGCAACTTACTTTGAACTGACCAATTGCAGCCGCGCGTTCTTCCTCGTCTCCCGGCCCGCGGTAGTGAGTCGTGTGCTTCGAAGAAATCGGCCTATAAGCTCTCTAGTGGTTATATTCTCTTTGCATCCAGCGCTTTCCCTATCCTCATTTCTGATACGATCACGCAAGGTAAATCCGAGCATAGGGTAAGAGCAATGGAGAGGTCCATTGCTCTTACCCAGATGGGTAGGACTAGCTTCGAGAAAGAGGTCAACCGTCGAATCCGACTCGGCTGCGCGGCGTTCGGAAAGTTTCGCGGTATCTTCTCGTCCAAATTTACCGCAGTGTCTCATGACAAAAGTCTATGACCAACGTGTGTTGCCAGTGTACAACTATGGGCCCGGGACGTGGTCGCTCACAATGGGCCTTTTCAGAAAGCTTAACTTAACTAGCCAAACGATAAAATTAATAAACTATGGAAATGTTGCGATGTCGGTAGTAATTGTTAGTGAAGCCTTCGTTCTTTTGGGTCTAAAATCGCACATCTGTATTATTGGGCTTCCTCATGCTCATCATTGTAACCCGATCAGGCTGAATGTGTTCTTACAACCCTATTACAAGGCATTCTTGTTTTTAGTGAGTTATATTTTCGATATCCAGACAGATGATATATACTTACTCTCTAGTAGTAGACACTCTTCGATCGACAATCTATCGAGCACGTAATTATGACACGATATCTTGCGAAAATACCCCAATTCAAACAGTAAAACGCCCATAACTTTTGAACGGCTCGAACAATCTCGTTAAGTCACTTTTCAACAAAAAAAAACTAAATCAAAATCGGTTCATCCGTTTAGGAGCTATGATGCCACAGACAGAAACACAGTAACACACATCTAACTTATAACACCCCTCTTTTTTCATCGGGGTTAAAAAACATGAGGAATTAGAAATATAATGACCATCTTGGAATAACAAGATCGATATTATGGATTGCCTCGTTGGTCAAGTGGTCGCAAGATAGCAAGGTTCTGGATTCGATTCCTGGGTTGGACAAAGTGTTATTAGATTTTTTCTATTTGCAATGTCCCTAATTAATTGGATGGATGGCAATAGGGGCGAGCCTATTACATGGGGCTACTTAAACATAAGTGGTGAAATGTGTATGTACTATAGGGGCACGTCTGCCGAACCCTTCGGGGAAAATGGGCGTGATATTATATTACTAGCTTCTGCCAGTGGCTTCGCCCGCGCGAAAACTGTTTCTTATCCCAAGGGAACATTATACCGGGATAAAAAGCCTATGTGCTATTCCAGACTATAATCTATCACTGTGCCAAATTTCATCCAGCTCCGTTCAGTCGTTCTAGCGTTATTGAGTAACAAACATACATCCACACACACACACACATCTATCCAAACTTTCACATTCATAATATTAGTAAGATGGGTCTATCTAGAAGTACTAGAACTTCAAACATAGTATAAACTTGAAGGATTACTATTTATAGTAACGATAATATTGTTTTAATTCGATAAACTTATCATTATCAAGTGTGTCATCGAGGCCAGTGATCCGGCCCTGAAGAAATTTCCACTAGCATTTGTAAATGAATGATTATTTGTAATTGATAATTATTGTATCCACCTGACGATTATATTATTATCAATTAAAAAGTATTTTTAGGAGTGCCGGTCGCACCTAATTTCATTTACGTAAAACAGTTGGACGAATCCAGGAGTCTTAGATAAAGGACATGCAACACTGCAAAACTAATACATTTGTAAAAACATATTTTTTTACAAACGGGGTATAAATTAGAAGTGGTTGCATCAGGCTATGTCTGTAACTGATGAGATGACCTTTAGATAACCTGACACGTTATACAGCCGTCTGGCTTCTTTACAATAATTGTCACTCTAATGAATGAAGTGTCATTATTCGTGTTTAAATGTCTGAAAACTTTAATTGGCTCGGAGAAACTTAAAGACTTTGCCTTCATACGTCATTATCATTTTCATGCCCTTGTCCCATGTTACTTAGGGTCGGGGTCGGCGCAACACGTTTTCTTCTTCCATACTATCCTGTCCCCCGCCACGCCATCACTGACTCCCGTTTTTTTTTCATATCACTCCTCTCACAATCCATCCATCTTTTCTTTGGCCCTCCCCTTCCTCTCCATCCATCCGTATCGATAGTCAATAACTGTTTTAGTAATTATGCGTCTACGCTCTCATAAGTAAACTTTTTAATAGTTCCTTTACAAGTTTAATACACACGCAAAAAAACCTGTTGCTATAGTTACCTAATTAATAACGGTCTATTAAATAAGGTTGGACATTGGCTGACGTACAAAAACTTGGACGTGTCTCACACATCCATTATTATGCCATTACTAAGTTATTTAACGTAAATGTATATAAAATATGTGATACTTGTCGGGTTGTTTGTAAGAAGTGACAACTGTTTAGAAGTAGAGCGCTGGCACAAATTACCACAGTGCCAAGGCGAGTCTGTCAAGGTCTGATGTCTACTTGGTACTTAGCTATCAGTGTTGATGACTTCTGTAATTGCATTACTAGTCATGCCTAGGGTTATCGTGCTACCCAGTTACTGGGTTGTGCAGGTCAGATAGGCAGTCGCTTTATGTGAAATACTGGTACTCAACCGCGTCTTGACAGGACTGGAAGCCGACCCCAACATAGTTGTGAAAAGTCTAGGCAGATTGATCGACGTTTTTCTACTTTTATTACTCATCAATTATTTCTGACTTATAGCAAAAAACGGTGTGATTTTTGTTGTCTTTGTAAGTATGTGAGGTCGTATCTCCGCGATTCGTAGAGAGATTTTGATAAACGTCTTTCTTGTCTCATACGTTCTTGTGAATGTCAAGGTTTTTGTTTAGATACGGAGAACGTATGTGAACTTTGACTCACAGACTTGACTGTCATTAACCTTTATATGATTGGTATCATTCTTGTTAGTTAGTCACGATCATTATTAACGTTTCTTACAATTTGCATCGTTTATCAAAATACGGAAATAGTTATTCTGATAATTACTATATTTCTATTTCTGTGTATCGCGTAGCGAGCCAGTGGTACCAAGGGCACGATATCTAGTTCCAGGAAACGAGCTAAACGTAAGGCTTTGTTAGAAACATGAAATAATGTACGACGCGTGACATAACGAATTCATAGTTTCCGTACCTCACTCCTTTGTTTAGTGAGACATCTTCTATTTAAACTTCCCCTTTGACGATTAAAAAAAAAGGCTGAAGAACCTTTATCGTCTAAAACTCTGAACTGAAAATACTTGAAGGTTCCACAAAAAGAAGTCAACGAAGAGTTTCCTGATATAAAACCGTCATAAAAAACACAACGTTAACGTTTAAAATATTCTATAGTGCTTGCAAACATCGATCAAAAGCGTTAACTGCAAGACATAACGTAGTAACATCAATCAAACAACCCATCATTATAATCACACATGTGATGTATTACCTAATGACTAGACTTCGTATCCGTGGAGGTAACAGCACATCGACAAAACGCGTGGATGCCACATGATAGTCCGCTGGACACCTCGGTCTGTGCCAATACGGACGATAAGGATTACGAAATGTAAACAATGTAGTATTTAATTAGTAATTGTGTTAAGCAATTGGTAAAACAATACATGATAAGATTATTGATACTGATGTGGAAGGGAACAAAGAAGCTAAGAAAGAAGAAGAAAGACCAAGATGAAAGGATATGGTACAGTCATATAATCAATCAACATCGACATAACGAATGGATGCCGCATGATAGTCCGCTGGAAAATTCAGTTTGTGCCAAAATGGACGATAAGGATTTCGAAATGTAAACAATGTAGAATTTAATTAGTAATTATATCAAGTGGTGATACAATTAGTGATAAGACAGATGCTACTGTTGTAGAAGCGATAATAGAGGCACAGAGAGAAGGAGCGAGGCATAAAAGGACCAATTGAGAGAAAAAGTAAGATGTAAAGATGAAGGTAGACTATATCACAATAGAATACGAAAACAAACCAAACTGGAACGACTGCAATTTATTTTGACGACTTGCTTTTCTATAATTGAAATAAAACATTTAATCAGCACGGACATAATACAAAAGCAACAAGTAACAGAAGAGAAAATGACAACAAAATGGATATTTACGCTTAAAATGGCATATTCTCAACACAAGTACCAAACACTTCAAGCTTATCGATGTTCAAGTGGTTATTGGAAGCAATAAAGTTAATACGGGTACTTAAAATCGCATAATTATTACATCGACAAACCAGCTTCCATAAATAGATGGACCAGCTTAGAGCTCCACCGGAAAACGAGATGTTTTGTATGAAGGATATCTACTTTTAGCACGACTTTGGGTTTATGTGACAGGAAGGCTTTAAGTTTGCATTTATATATCGATCTAAATAACGTTTTTACTGATATCCAATCATAAAAATCCGTGCCAATATTATAAATGCAAAATTTACTCTGTCTGTATCAATAAGTGCTTCACGTCTAACGTTTTATCCCGGAGTAGTAGTTTAGTTCTTAGGATAATTTCTGACTTTCACGCAGGCGAAGATGCTGGCAGAAGGTAGATATCCATAATGAAAAAGTAGCAGCCTTTAGCAAAGCCTCTTGCTTAAACAGAAGACAAAAGATACTTGCAGAAATATTTCTCAGTAAAATCATAAAACAACCGTACAAGATTGCAAACGTTATGTTAGTAGTACTTCATAACATATTGTTGAACAACCGCACATTGCAAGAAAGTGATTCATTTATAACGGGGCCAGGCATTGCACATGCAACGCGATTCGCCATGGTGTGTGTTTCCTTGTAGGAAACCTGACAGCTGTACGGACACGTACGCTGGGGAACGTTCCTTACATAATCTTCTATACAAATAAATAAAATTGATGTGTCTGTATGTAATACCAAAATAACAACCTTTTATTGAATGCATGTGAAAATATATACGGTACTAATAACACATACGCGATTTTTGACTATCTGCTCTGGGTAATCTCCGAAACGGCTGGACCGATTTTGACGAGACTTTCACTGGTAGATAACTAATGTTATAAGGAGTAACATAGGCGCGATATAGTATACTTTATATCGCGGATAAATTCACTGTTACTGTGACAAAAAAAATAGTTTGACGCGGAGGAAGCGCTTGCAACAGCTAATTATTAATTACTAATATTTGTTATAAAGGGATAAAATTGTATGTTGTGACGTGTAATGGATAATCTCTGGAAGAAATTATCCGTTTACGAAAATTATTTCAGTAATGGTCAGTTACGCTGTTGCAAAGTGTTATAGGCTTGTTTTTATCTCAAAAAGGTTAACAACGGGTCGTGTGTAAGCCGCGGGGAAAAACCAAGTCTTATAGAAGGACACAAATATCAGCGGGCAAGAGCTAGATTTGGTATATATGAAGCAAAAAATACATATATACATATATATTTATCTAGCTAAGCAGCAGGATATATCAATGTTATGATGCTAATTCCAAAGTTCATAGTCCAAGGTAGTTCATATCTATATCGAATAACGTTCGGTAATAATAAAACAAGCTTGTCTATAATAAATTATCTTATATTGATATCAATTGAGTTTAGACACTAATGAATGATGTTGATAGATTTATTCAGATTCAGTAGCTCCATCAAGGAATAGATACTTGAAATTGATGCAACTAGAAAATTAAGCAAGGGTTTTGACTAGACGAAGGTGCAAAAGAACATGGGACTGACGAAGATGACGCACAAGACCGAAATAAATGGCGTCGCATTATTAAGAAAGCCAACCCCGTCTAACAGGAAATACGAGGCCAAAGGAGAAAAGGCTTTGACTAGAACCTGTTTATTTAGTTGACTCTTAATAATCTATTGGTGGGAAACCGACCCAAACTCTAAATCTAAATTTTGTCAGTCTAGGATATTTCAGGAAAAACCACATGTTGCATTATGTTATCTCTAAAGATACCTATCTTATTCAATCATGAGTCCATTAAAGTAATCGCATCAAAAATTCGCCATGCCTGGTAAAGACTAGTTTTATTCCACGTATCCTTCTATGATTGGTTGACATAAATTATGACGTGTGCGCTCACGCCACCTTTTGCATGTATGTTGGTTGAGTAATCCTAATCACTAATGTCATGTGGTACCTTATCGTGCTAGAGTAGGTACCTCTTTATCATAGACTCTTACCTAATCTTCTAGGTAACTTTGACTTTGGAGCCCTATATTGAACTCGTTTAAAATTGTTTCCTTCTTCAATATGTTTTTTTTTCTTTATGAGTTTGCATTTGTATTTGTATGTCGGATTTACGTTACAATAAACTGTATTTATGTAACAATCTATCTAAAAAAGTAAAATCTGTTTTATAGGTGTTCTACATTTCTTATTCCTTTGTTAAATGCATGCCGTGGCAGCCTTTAATTAAGGCTAGGTACACTATAAAATGTAAATGATGAGTAATTTAACATGTATTTTTTTATGTATGCTTTGTTGGTTTATCAATCAAGATAAATAAGGAAGGAGGTTTAGTTGCAGGTGAAATGACTTCTTTGTAACCTGGAAAATAACTGTATGTCTTACAAAATAAAGCTTAAAATCCAGTAGAACCTTCCATCCATAGAGATGACCTATGAATGCACCGAGACTTACGGAATTGGCTCTAAAACTCTCTTAGTGGTTTGGCAACAAACCGCAAACTTGTAGTCACAGTTTCACTTCTAACTGGAGTAATGTAGTAGTAGCCGAAGAAACTGTTTCAGAGGCTTCTGTAGGGATTAATTATAAAGTGCACGTTGTTGTAGTTTGTGGTCATTTCAATGTAGTTGAAGATCTTACTATAAGGTCCAAGGGACGTAAGATACGTCTAGCAGACGTATGTTTCCTACATTGTCATTATTTAAGGCCGGGTTGCCCTCATAACTCGGCACATAGCCACTGTTTACCTACGTCACCATGTTATGACTATCTTATAACCTAATAGGGTAGTTCCAAGTCTAGATGTTTGTGCATGTAACTTGACTAAAGGCAAGGCAACTCGACGTGGGACCACTAACTTGCTAATGGAACTCAAATCCCCATAAGAATTCGTTAACGGTTTTCCTGAATCATAATTCGAATCTGTGCAGCGACCGTTAAATCCTGGACGCAATCCCTAACATAATGATAGAGGCTCAAGCCAAGGTCTTATATGATAAGGTTTTCAACCGTATAAAATCCTTTGGCATCATGTTGTCCAAGATCCGGTATCTTAAGAATATTTCGCTACCTTGAATAAAACAAAGTTTCCCTCTTTTCTGTCGGTGGTGTAATATTTTATCGGAGAAGTCGCAGAAAATCTGAATTGCGTACTTAGAAATTTTTGGTACACGGCTTTTCAAAGATTTGTATTGAAATACTTCAAGTGCGTCTCATGAGGGGCGCTACAAGGCCAGTCTACCAGAAATCTTTAGATAAATCTTTGAAGTTGTATTAGACGGGTTTTTAATTAATATAAGCTCCAGTTTTTATTGGTGTTCTAAATAGCCATGATGCAATCGTGTTTGGGCGCCACTTAGTCATGATTTTGATCTTATTAACCCCTCAACGGTCGAAAGAGGTAAATACCGTGAATTTGATTGGACCTTATCCAACCATCGTGGAAGTCACATCCAAATGACATTCAGTAGTCACCTTCTTTGTTATTATAAACGAGTGGCGCGATTGTTGTTATCGTTCAAGTTTATGCTTTTAGATTGCAGTGTTAATAATACAGGTTTATTATTTTTAAGCGTGATGATGAATGCATGTATATCTACCTAGTACGAGAGATTGTAGCTTCTGTGTGGATATGATAAACACCAAAATTGCCTTGCATCGATCTTTACCATTTTACATATCTCCCGTGCCCGTTTAATCTGAACATTCGCCAATTTCCAAAAAGTAATTAGGCTTGCAACAGGCATGCACTTACATATTCAGTAGCTGCGGGTTGCACCCACGGTTCCAGGGTGCATCGCGCTTGCGCGGGGCGGGTCACGGTCGTCTGGCTGATTGGCGGCGGACGATTCGCCCACGGATGCATCCGCTCTCCCTGACACTGACCTCGTATCAATGTTGGGAGGAAAGTTTGCGTTCGTCTTATCTGATTGAATACGTTGTAATTGTAAGGGGGAGTAATTTAGGTCAGGATTGATGAAAGAGGGTTTTGTGCCTCTTTGTCTAGCTGTCTGAAACACTGTATTCGATTAACGACTCCACAAAGTTAAAACTAGACAAACTCAATTAATTCGTCTCAACTTCACGTTATGAATAATTTTCTTCGATTAGCTTCCACCTTCGCTTGCTGAACTACGTAGCTGTATCATATATTCTTCACCTTAATCAAGTCTGAAAAGGTCATTGGTGTCTTCCCCAAGTGTACAATTTCCCCAGGAAGAAATTCAAATAGCACTTCAACAAACAGACTCACTTCAACAGTTTCAGGACATTTTAATAACAGGACATTTCTAGAGCGAAATGGGAATGTCCTGTTATTATTTTACATGACCTTTCCTCTTAATTGGTCGTAGATAATAGTGTGAGCTTTTGTTTGAGGAAATTCTTATAAGTACAGCTGAAGGCACTCCATCAAATAGGATTATCAAAAATGCATTTTTTTCATCCGTCCAATAAAATTTTCTATAAACGTGCGCATGAATGAATTCAAGATCGCTCCTTGTAAAGATGTTAAGACTATTAAAAACAGTGTAAAAAGTACTTAAAAGGACGGCTGTGCACATCTATAAAAAGCTTCGCTTGTTCCCTGCAGCAGCACATGTTACTTTTTATGGTAAGCGCCGGCCTCTTAGGGCAATTGACCTTAAAATTACTGTCATTCTTACACAGAAAGGCGTCTTCAACCTTCACTTAATTGTGCAAGGTTCAAAGTTGCACGAAGGAAGAACTTTCTTTTTGTACGAACGATCTACTTTTTATTTTTAGCGTCAGTCTGAAACCGCAAGTTTAAAGTGTGAAAATTAAATGTTCATTCATTAAGCAGTGCTAGGGAAGGCAAAACCTGCAGCTGACTTATAAGTACTCATAACCATCTTTTTATGCTGGCGTCTTTATTTATTTTTGTTCCATACATATTTATCTCGTTTTCGAAGCCATCTTAAAATTCTCCTATGTCACCGAAGGAGAGGTATGGCAGGCGAGCGTGCACCTGAATTACAAAATAATAATTTCGTGCTCGATATTTTAGAAATTTCTACGAGTGAAGCGAAAGGCTAGTGGTTTAAACTATTGATGGCCATATAAATACTGATGGGATATTTCCTTAGTATCCATAGGTCAATTGGTTATCCTGAGGGTCTGAAACAAACGATTAATTGGATGTCAGAAAGACTCAATACTATACAAGAAAGTATATAGTTAATTCAATAGCAGTTAGATTAAAACCAAGGCAAGCGTCGCCGCCCCAGACATGTATGCCTTGAGCCCTTTTGATATAGATGTAGCTACTTATTTTTTTCACCATAAGGACATACATACAAACTGCTGCCTATTTATTTTTGTAATATGGCAGTCATCACGTCTGGGTTACAAAGGTTATGTACAATATTTGTTATTTTTCATTTGATGAGCTTCATAAACTTTAACCTAAGTTCGGGACCTTTCCGTGATTTTTTTTAAACATGAATAATTGATGAGTTGTAGGTTTGTTTTATTTTTTTCGCCATAAGGACCAAAATACAAACCGTTACTTATTTATTGTTGTTATATGACAGTTACAAATTTAGGTTATATAGTTGATGTTATTTCTTACTTGAAAAGCTTTATGAACATAACCTGCGTTCAGCATTAGGACCTTTACGTGTTTTTCTTAAAAAGATGAGTAATCCATGAATGACATAATTTGTGCGACATTTGTTGATTTTAAAGGAAAACTTGGGGGAAAGTTATGCCAGCAAATTACCTATTGTGGTACTTGCTGGTATCATCAGTCAAGGCCGGACTGGTTTTACATAATGTCTGGGTTCATGATATCCTTATTCTTAACAGCATATCAGCTACTGTCGAGACTAACTTCAAAGCTAGCTCTTGCAATTTATTAACCAATATAGCAAAAATAACCAAATATGACATGAAAACCTTTTAGAAATGTGGTATAAAACGATTTTTGGTCAGGATTTCATCGTTACTTACGTCAAACGTGACAGGCGGGCATTTTCGAGACTGTCTTTATCTAAAATTTTGACCGTTCATAAGTGCTGTTCTCAGTCTTATTGAAATAAATTGCTTTTGATTTTAACACATTATACTAAAGAATATCTATCCTTTTGTCCCCAGGCCGGAGTCATGGTGGGTTTCGGCAGTACTGAAGACCATCCGCGCTGTCGCGCTGGTCTTCGATATCATCACCTTCCCAGTCCACCTCATCGCGCAGAGGCCGTGGAGGAAACGAGCGCTCTCCAGACGAATTAAGGTAAGGCAGAAGCTATCTTCGGGTGTTGAAGAATGGCTAGATGCAGCTGGATGACGAAATTAAAGGCCGAAGTTAGGTTTGGTGTAGGCCTATGGGCCTACGTTCATTATTTTATAAGCTGATTGATGAGCGATAATTCATTGACAGCATGGTACCACTCTTTGCTGAGCATAGACCTCTTTGTGCTATTACCTGGTCTGTGCGAATGTTGCCCACGATCTTGGTTTTGCCCATAACGAAAGGTAATTCACAAAGAAAGCCACAACCGAAGACTTTAAGTTACTTAGAAGTTACGTGATGAAAGGTTTACGGGTTTCTAGGCAGCCGGAGTCTTAACTTACCCTTTTAACGAAAGTAGTCCCATCCATTATTAAACATAACTTAGACACCTCTCAAGGAACATCTATTTTCAGCATAAACCAGGCAAAGTAACTTCAGTTTCAGTAAGCAAATCTGGGTACAAAGACCTTTGTATTGATTCCAAAAGTCCCTACATTTTGGTCTCATGTTGTATTCATAATTGAACGGCCCAAGTTTTTCAACAACTTCTGAGATTACTAGAAATAATGTTATTATGCAGAACTGGCAAAAGTTTGATTAAATCATGGCAGAGATTAATTCGGTAAAAGAAAAGCTTTTGATCCGAGTTGAAGAAGTGCCGATATTGATTTATTTTGATTAACGGCCCTTCAAGAGATTCATTGACCAGGTACATTGCTCTGCTGCGTGTAACTTTATATACTTCTTATTAAGTATTACGTAAATCGCAGTTATTCTCGAACAGAACATTGTATTGTTATTTTCGTTTGACCTGTTTTAAAATTCTCTACGCCCACGTCTTCTTGCGATGAGTGTCGCATAGAATTGCAGTAATAAAAAACTGGTTTACTGTACTAAATTTTATCGTATGCAAATATTGTTTTTGCCTCCGGCCAGGGTATACTGGTGTTTTTGAGGAAAAAGTGGCAGTAAATCAATTTAGATACTGACTTTTTTTTTGCTATAGAAAAATAGGCACCATTTTATTTTATGAATTAATGCAAGGAAATTCAATACTTTGCGATTAATCACGACTGTGTAAGCAGAATACTGGTATAAAGCCGTAATTCAAGGCTTGCTTTCAGCATGGTGTACAGTCGTGAATGACGATGTAATATATTGTGACCTTTCAAACTTCTTCTTGGTTTATTTTTTAAAGGATCTTCTTTCTTATGTTTATCTTCGTTGTTTTAAACTCGGACAATTGGTATATTATTAAAGGAGTCTTTGTCTTGTAATTCTGTCACTGTGTGTGTTGAACCGAATCTAACTTTTTTCTCTATTGTCCCCAGGCTCGTATAATCCAGACGTCACAGAACAGCATCACAGTCCGCTCGGTGTCGTCACCATGCGACCTGCACCTGCGTCTTATCCGCGACGGAGTCACCTCCATGGAGAGCATGCTCCGCGCGGCAGCCGCGCGCTGGGCCGACCGGCCTTGTCTCGGCACCAGAACTGTGCTAAGCGAGGAGGATGAGCCGCAACCTAACGGGAGGGTGTTCAAGAAGGTAAGCTATAGACTAATATAACACCACTGAATGGATCAAGGCTACACTATAAAAGCGGCCGTATTGCGTAAGTGCGCAAAGAGTTCAAACTCTATCCAACCGACCAAATCGACCAATCACGTGCGAGATGAATGACGCGATGTGGATTTCCGTTTTGTGTGATTGGCCGATTTGGTCGGTTGGATAGAGTTTAAACTCTTTGCTCACTTACACAAAACGGCTGCTGGAGTGTTTCTAGATCTGGCTAAGACGTTCGAGTCCGTTCAACCCAGTATCCTGTTCCCATACTACTTACACAGATAGAAAATGTTGCCATTTGAAGTAACCCTTTGTCATTGATTGTTGATTACTTGTCTAACAGAACACAGTGTAACCTAAGTCATTATGAGAAAGTTCAATTTGAGGTGCCACAAGTAACTACTTTAGGCCCCACACTGTTCTTAATTTAAATAAATAACTTGTGCAACCTGGCCTACAATCAAGAGGAGGATGAGACATATGATTAAAAGATTGATTTATATATAAATGTGGATGGCGAGGGAGAGGAAAAGCAGAAAAACTAGAAGGACTCTGTGGGGAATGACATGAAAGAAAAGAGAGTGAGTGATGTCGAGATGGTAGAAAACCGAAAATGGAAGAACAAAATGTGTTGCGCCGATCTTAAGTAACATAAGCCAAAAACAAGAAGATGAGCCAACCTTAGACAACAACAGGAATACAGGCTTCTAGGTCAGCTAAATATAAAACACAGGTGTTTTTTTTCCCACGAATATCATCAATCAATCGAATCAATTTACTGAGCGATGGTTAACAATTTATTGTTATCAATAGCTTTGACATTGAGCGTGTGAGAGTAACTCGCTCAAAACAAATGGCTAATGACACAACTTGCAGTAATCGGACACGTGCTGTTTCCCCGAGGTACAGTTAATTGATAATGGCTAGGTAGACCGTAGTTCGGTTTTAGATACGGGGATACCATAAAAATTGTGGGGCATGTCAAGGTGACAGTTAATAGTTGCCCTGCACGTGGAGCAATATCGTATGCATACTTATCTTTTTTAATATTGACCAGTTATGAGATTATATGATAATCCAATATGCAGAAATGAGATGGATGACAGAGGTTCCAATTTTCCTGATGATCCCCGAATCGACAAATTGCCCAAACAGGTTACTTTATCATTTTTTTGTCAACGTCTTGAAGCTAAAGCAAACTAAGCATGAAATTCAACACATTTTGTATTTAAAAGTTACAAAAGACGGACTCCGACGATTTTTCTAGAGTTAAAGATTGTAAAAAGAAGTGACGAAACATAAAGTAGGTATTTTTCCAGCGACCTCCTTAAATCCATTAAGTTTCCACAGCTTGGTAAAAGTCTGCCTCTCCCTTTTCCACACACTTCTGGCATCCTTTCTTTTGATAACTTCCGTCTAGGGAACGGAGATTTATGTCGGACTCCATCCGACTAAAACCCCCACACTTCCTACCGCTACTGTATGCGTCGAGGGCCCGGATTACAGTCTTTTCTCTCGCACCCCGAGTGTCTGGCGCCCTGCCATTGCGCCAGTCCTCCAAATAAAAAGTATCAGCACCAGAGTAACCTGAATGTTTTTTCCACAGTTCAACATGGGCGACTACGTGTGGCGCACATACGTGGACGTGGAGAAGGAAGCTCGCCATTTCGGCGCCGGGCTGCGCGAGCTCGGCTGTCGGCCGCTAGAAAACGTCGTCATGTTCGCCGAGACTAGGGCTGAATGGATGTTGGCGGCGCATGGCTGCTTTAAACAAAGCATACCTGGTAAGTTAACAAGAGATTTTAATGCTTTGCTGACTGACACGGTGGGTCCTCAAACAGTTTCATTCGAGTAAAAGGCAAGCATGCTTCAAGGTCGACCACATCATCGCCTACCCATCAGGTGAGAATGTGGCCAAACGCGAGCCTATCAATAATATTAGAAAAAAAGGATACGCAATTTTAAAAGGAAATAATCTTAATAACTGTCCTGCGAAGACATCAATCAGTTCATTTGTGGTAAGTTGACATTAAGTTGACCGTGTTCGGTTGCAAACAGATGCGGCTTTCGGGGAAGCGCATTCGTTTTGGGGAAACACATTCGATTGCTATTGCGTTCGAAATATTCGGCGGCTGACCTAATTATAATTAACATGTTTGGTTAAGGCATTTGGCTACATCAAATGCGCTTTAGTATTAACAAACTAAATGAATTTGATTCATAAAACTGCCAAGAGAACTTAAAAGAGTTTATGTTTAGTTCCCTTGCCTTCAATTTATTGCCAGCGTCTTGCGCTTAATCAAAATTAGATCTTCTACTAAACCAAATATGTATCATTTTCCAGTGGTAACAATATACGCGACCCTGGGCGACGACGCGATAGCGCACGGCATCAACGAGACAGACGTTTCCACCGTGATCACCACGTACGAGCTGCTGCCCAAGTTCAAGAAGATCCTCGCCAAGACGCCCCGTGTGGATACCATCATCTATATGGAGGACCAGCTCAAGACCATCGACCGGGACGGCTACAAGCAGGGGATCAAAATTATCGGCTACAAGGACGTTGTACAGAAAGGTGCCGCTTCGAAAATTGGTAAGTGCATTGATTAATCAATCATTTGGAATAAATTTTTCGAAGTTTTTCAAAGGTTTCCGTGTGATTTGATGCAATTATGTTATTTTAGACAGTTGTGATTGTCGTCAGACTGCCGACTTAACTGAATAACTTATGGTAGCAATTGATTGGATATTAGGTAGAAGGAACAACCAATGCTCTATGTAGTCCTTTAGTCAATAATAGGATAATGACTGTTCACTAAGAATACCAGAAAAACATTGTCGAGGCGTCAAGATGTCTCGATAGTTATTGTTGCAGTAAATACAAGCTTAACTTAATCCTCGAAAATTGATTCATTTTACTTTGTTCAAAACACTTTACGGCTAGGCTTTACACTGACATGCAGCATAGCGTGTACGCTATGCTACATGTCAGTTTTCAAAAAAAAAAACAGTATAAGCTAGCCTCACATTCTGTTTAAACTTAAGCATGACCTTAAAGTGTTGTCATTGACATGTGATCTACTGTACACTATGCAGGTAATATGTAGGATCATAGACACCGATGATCTCTATAAGGTTGCCTCTGGATACGAGACGTACACGTTCTGTGAATGTGGCGAGTATTGGATTGGGAGCTATGTTCAGCAGTATGTTGATGTTAAGGTTGTCTCCCCCGCAGAGCCAGTCCCGCCGTCGCCCGGAGACACGGCCATCATCATGTACACGTCGGGCAGCACGGGCGTGCCTAAGGGCGTGGTGCTGTCACACCGCAACATGTTGGCGACGCTGAAGGCCTTCGCCGACGCCATGCCCATCTACGACAACGACGTCCTCATGGGCTTCCTGCCGCTGGCGCACGTGTTCGAGCTGCTGGCCGAGAACTTGTGTATGATTGGAGGTGAGCGACTACTTATCAATGCTTTACCGAGATAACTTAAGATCCTGTTGCCCTCAGTGGGAAACAGGTAGAGTCAACTGTACATTTATGGTAACAGTTCACAGTTATTAGACAGCACCTTTATTTCATAGCTTTTTTTTTTGCTTGGGAAATCATTCAATGACTCCGCCCGCTCCGGGTGAAGCGGGAGGGCGTGTCAGACTTTTACTGACTAAAACTCGCCCGTGTTCCTTCAGTTGCTTGTGCTAGGGCCGCGGTAACTTTTATTTCATAGCTAAAAGGAAAAATTTCATATTTCATTTTTAGTGCAATTACCTTTAGTTACAAGTCCATTCAAACTCAAAGGCGGCTGTGAAGTTCGATTTTAACAGCGCCTTTTTCCTGCTGTCACATTAATTCGTTGCTGTGCAGCGACTCGCCTCTTGTTCTGAGCCGCCTTTAAGTTTGAATCGATCTGTAATGTGCAGTTAACCAAAACAAGAAAGAAGATTTCTTGCAAACATGAACCTGCAATCAACCTATTCAAAATTACAGATCGGTTGGTATGCTAGGTACTTGTTATTTTGTTACGTCAGTGTATTACCAATTTTATGATGATGAGAGAATTAAGATTTGCTAAAGTTCGTAACAAAAACACACAATACATAGATGACAAAATCTCACGTTAGTAAATAACCGTCGATCAAAGTCCACTATATACATCAATAGTTTATCTTAGCTGCAACGTTCTACAAACAGCTGTAAATACAGTGTTTATGAGACGTTCGCATTTGTGTCATGTTGTCGTTTTATTGTTTGTGGACAATGCAGTGATGCGGTTATAAAGTTAAATATAGATGCGACTGATTGTTGGCTAAGTTACATGTGTAGCCTTGACTTGAATATATAACTTAAAGCTATTATCGAAGTATTACAAACTACTTAATAAGCATACTAAAAAATGAACAAGAATTGCGTTGTTAAATATTTAACTTTCGAATATGTTCTCTGTATCGCGGGACGGAGTTAAATCTAATAAATAAAGGGTCGTCGGTAAAAAATCGTCATAAAAAAATACAAATTTCGCATCAGCATAACGGACATATGTCTGCTAGATTCATAAAATTAATTTACATGATAAATCAAGTGTGTGAATCTATTTCTGTGGCGTAATCTTCGAATAGTTTTGTGTTGTTAATGTTACGAGATAATACCCTAAAGATAACATCGTATCTCATACTCTCATACATCACGGCAGACATCCTAGAAACTCGCTTGTGTCACATAGTATTAACTGTATTGCATTGTTTTTCCAGGCGTCCCTATCGGTTACTCCACGCCGCTGACGATGCTGGACACGTCCAGCAAGATCATGAAGGGCACCAAGGGAGACGCCACCATCCTGCAACCCACCTGCATCACTACCGTACCTGTAAGTAAACTGATTACAATATCATAGGTGGTCACGAAATCTCCAAACGCCAACTCTTGTTTTACTGTGGATTTTATTAAACAGACAGACCCGTCGATCTGTCGTTGTAAAATCTCACTAAATGAAAACTAAAATGAAGTAAGCTCCCGATCCATAGCTTCAGCAGTCTATTTCAAGATAGTTTCACCTAAGTTTTCAGGGTAAGATGTGGTGATCTAAAAAAAATTCACTGTATTGTCGTCGTAAATATTCCTTCTCAGAGAAGCCTATTTTTAAATACTGATGAAAAAAGAGGGGTGTTATAAGTTTGACGTGTGTATAATACTCACATCGGATCCTTGTGTCTCTGAATAGGCTGCAAGACCCTGCGCACAAGCTATTTTTGTGTCAATGTTGGAGGTGAAGATAGCATTGTATAACTGTCTCTTTCACTCGCTTACGTTTGTCGCATCGTCCTATCTCGCTTAATCGCAGTATACTCGATGACAAACTGTTCTTGCGCAATGGTTGGCAGAGCCAACTTCAGAGACTGAAAACGATACTTAGATGTTCCTTATATACTAAAACATAGTCATTCCCCACAGTTAATCATGGACCGCATCAGCAAAGGCATCACAGACAAGGTGTCCCGCAGCGGAGAGTTCGCGAGCGCGTTCTTCAAGTGGGCCTACACCTACAAGCAGACGTGGATGCGGCGCGGGTACGACACGCCCGTACTCAACAGGCTGGTATGTTATATTGTATTACCTCTCATTGTTTGCTTTATTGTAATTAAGATTTACATTATCGCGTGAATGTGCACACTGATAATATAAATCACTCAAATCACATATATTACAATGTTTCGGTTAATAGCGAGACCATTGCGAGCATCAATTAAACAGGCATATCAAAACTAATTACATATATTGATTTTAAGGAAGGGGCGACACTGGTAATTATAATCCTTCCAATAAATAGGTCCAATTTTTCATCAAAAGCGATTACATAAAATTTGTCGGTGTTTCATTTTTATGATTTGTTTATATATCAGGATGATAAAAATTCATGATCAGTCTCTTAACATCGAACTATTTCTAAAGGTGTTTATACCGAAAATACGCTTGGTTTTGAAATATCAGCGTACTGACTCGTCGTTTCTTTTTCCAGATGTTCTCCCGCATCCGTATGCTGCTGGGCGGCAAAGTGCGCATGATGATCAGCGGCGGAGCTCCCCTATCTCCTGACACGCACGCGCAGGTACACACATACATGTTATTGCCTACAAGCGTAAAGTACAACAGCTTCGCATTAGAAGCAACGATCATGACACGATGATTTGTTAGAGGATCGATTGTGCGTTTGCAAAGTTCTAAGTTCAATAACTGACGTCGATCGTCCGTTAGTATGTTGTACTACGCACTGAGGTTTGCCACGATAGCTGCGCGTTTCATGTGTTATCTAGCAACGCATTCGTACGCGGTATGGCCGCAACGAGCGGTGGACGATTCAGTCTAGATTTACATAAAAAAACGGCACTAAGCAGATATACATAGCTTAACTACTGCTGCAGAATAGTGATCATGATGTTAAAAAGTGCAGATTACACAATTTCCCCTTCTGTATTCTCAGGTACGAATCTGCCTGTGCGCGGACGTAGTGGCGGGCTACGGGCTTACGGAGACCACTTCGTGCGCGACCGTCATGGATCCGTACGACCGCTCCACAGGCCGCGTGGGGGCGCCTACGTCCGGCACCGACATCAAGCTGCTCGACTGGACCGAGGGCGGCTACAGGGTCGACAACAAGCCTTACCCACAGGTATACATACATATTTCCTGTCTCTCACTCACCATGATACATTTAGACGTGACCCACATGACCAACCACTAGCAGCAGACTTTATGACCTTATGCTGTTAGCAAAATCCGTCAATTTACGGATATGAACACCGCGAGGCTAGTCTTTTTTGATTACTTTCATAGGACATTGTCTTACGGTATCTTAATATGGGGACGGGCTGCAGTCATTGAGTCCATCAGAGCCGGCACAACTGTTGATTTGTCAAGCCTAATGAATAATATCACTGAACTTTGTTCCATGGCTGGGCTGCTGGACAAAGGCCTCCCCCATATCTCCCATCTTGATCAGCTTTTGTGGTACACGTCCAGCGGGGCGAGCATGGGTATATTTACGACATGACAAATTATGTCATGTCTTACAATTTGTCACAAATGCTAGCTCGCGTCAAACATTTGACATATTTTAAAGGCGCAGCATGCCTCTCTTGTTGCTGCCCGGCGAGCACGATTTACTATGACATGGCGTAAGTCACACATTATATCACAGTTTGGGCGATAAAGCCATTTTGTCTTAAATGCTAGCAGCGCGGCATGAGAAAATGTCTTGACGCTTATTTGGGACATGGCTTGACTCACACAGTAAAATGTGTGGTCAAGCCATGTCACAGTAGGCCGTGCTCGTCGGCAGGTTATGTCGCCACGTGTCTCTGCGACGTCTTCCATCCTCTGGCTCCCACTGTACGGACACTTACCCATCACATGGCCGACGTGACATCATTGAAAATGTTTTCTTACAGTACTTACTTTCTTTGTACATTTTCAGGGTGAAATAGTGATCGGCGGCGACTGTGTAGCGGAGGGCTACTACAAGAAGCCTGAGAAGACGAAGGAAGAGTTCATTGATGAGGAAGGTCGGCGCTGGTTCAAGTCAGGAGACATTGGAGAGCTGCATCATGATGGCTGCATTAAGATTATCGGTTAGTATTGTTGTTATGCTGGCGTTTGACCATTATCTCATTTGATGGTAAAGCATGACATGACCAACAATGGAGGATGCTTATCTGGAAGTAACCTATTCACTCTGGACTTAAGACTCCCAGGTTGTAGCTATCAGGAAACACAAGATTCCGGCAGGCAATTTCGCGAACATTACTAAAAATCAACATCATCTAAAAGAGAACAAAAAAAGTAGGCAAAAAAAGCACTTCTATTTGAGTCGTAGTATAAAAATACGAACATTGTAATAATCAAGAAAATCTACATGTTTCAAGAGTGAAAATACAACACAACATTTTTTATTTGCTCATAATCAAATGTGCAACTTTCTTACTTTTTCAACAACCCACTTGGGATTTTTGTGTCTCATCCAATGATATAGAGAGAACTGTCAGTTACAATTTTTCTTTTGCATTCCATCCACAGATCGCAAAAAGGACCTGGTCAAACTCCAAGCCGGCGAGTACGTGTCCCTGGGCAAAGTGGAAGCAGAACTAAAGACGTGTCCCATCGTGGAGAACATCTGCGTGTACGGCGACAGCCTCAAGAGCTATACGGTGTGCTTGCTGGTGCCGCACCCGCAGCACCTGGCCGAGCTGGCTGCGCGCGCCGGCCTGCCCGACATGGACTTCGAGCAGCTGTGCAACAGTGCTGCCGTGGAGAAGGCGGTGGTCAAGGAGTTGGCGGATCATGCTAGGAAATGTGAGTTTTCTTTTGATATAATTACACTAGATTGTGTAGAATTCCGGTATTGTTCGGGATGCTGCGCGGTATTTTCTCGTCTAACATACCTGTGTCTCAAGATGAAAGTCTATGACCAATGTGTTGCAATCAGAAGGCTTACTCACCCTTAGGGCAGTAGAGAGGAAAGGGCTATGCTCGGAGTTTCCTTGCGTGATCGGTTCAGATATAAACATATCCGCAGAAGGACCAGGGTTGAGGTAACCTTAAATATTGTCAAACTTAAGTATCAATGGGCAGGGCATATAGCTTGCAGAACAGATTATCGATGGGACCGAAAAGTTCTGGAGTGGCGAACGCGTACTGAAAGACGCTGCGTTGGAAGGCCTTTGCTCTATATTAGGGGGTTTGGTTGCCGCTCTTAGTCCTTCAGGTGGACCATTGTGCGTGGGGCATGGCGGCAGTTTGGTGGTTATTCCAACCAGCTCACCTCCCTCCAGAAGTTAATTAGAGCTCCTGGTTTCCTCAGAACATCTGTGTAAGATCTGGGTGACCCGAAGGTTTGTGTTCTTATCTGGGTGATACCTTGTACATTCAAAGCGAACGTGCGCTACGGTTTCCTCAGCGTCCATGCATGCCCTGCACAGAGGACTGTCCGTTATGCCTATTGTGTGGAAGTGTTTGTTAAGTGAGCAGCGTCTCGTGATGGTACCCGTCCCCAGGCGCAGGCCGTCCCTTTCGTTGGAAGGCCTTCAATGTCTTTCGGCTAAAATGATGATGATGATGACATCCAAATAGTCTCAAGTGTTGAGACTTGTAAAAGACCTAAGTAAGCGTCTTGCAGCTTAATGATGTTAGTCTTTAAGAACAGTAGAATAGGTCACATGGCAGTATAAAATTGTATTTAATTGGTTCTTGTGTGGTTCCAGGTGGATTGGAGAAGTTTGAGGTCCCCGCAGCCGTGAAGCTGGTGACGGAAGTGTGGTCCCCCGACATGGGGCTGGTGACGGCCGCCTTCAAGATCAAGCGGAAAGACATCCAAGAGCGGTACAAGGAAGACATCAAGCGTATGTACGCGTCGTGAGGTGTGTGTGTGTGTGTGCGGCCGCGTGACGTCACCAGGCCGGGTCCTAGGGAGTGTACATATTTGTGTCTTACGTCTAAATATCGTAGTGTATTATTGTAATATTAAATTTTCGCTTGTGCGAGTGCGGACGGATGATCGTAATGTTTATGTATAAAAAGTAAGTACACCGTTTGACTGGTCGAACGCTTCTGATGAGATTCTTTGTGTAAATTTAAAATTATGTAGATCTGATATGGTGAGTGATCGGAAGTAAATTTTACGTCATTATTATAAAGTCCTCGGATATCTGTAGATATTGGCCTAGCGTCTCATGTGTAGATAGCTATTGTCCCTACCGTGAAACCCGCGGATTAGTTCGTACGCGTTTTTAAAAGACAAAGTCGTGGTTTCGCGGCGGGGACGAGACATCGCTAGACTAAGTTATTGTATTAGTACTTAGGGGGATCGGGGATAGTGTTTGCAATCTAATAATAATAATTTTGCAATAAATACATTTTTGTTCATCTGTTTATTTGTATTATAATAAAGAGGACTCATTTAAGAAATGAGTGTTCAAGGCGAGCTCATGGTGTTGCATAATGTTTAGCTGAAGATATGTTTAATGTAGTATGGTTATGTTGACACAATACATGATGCACTCGTACAAGCATAATAAAACATTCATGGATATTTCTAGCTAATCTAAGAAGACTTATTACTTACTCTACGAATATCATGGAACTATTTTATCATTGTACATGGACTACATAACGCATAAGTTGAGTAGTGAAGCAGGTGTGTGCGTGTCAACATAATTAGGTCGGATTATAAATTTGTTGATTAGTTTTTATTGTTTTGTGAATCATGGCTGATGTTATTATGTAGCGTGAGGTAGGGGCTAGTCAATGTTACTGAACAATGTTGCAGCATTTTATCCTTCTAGCCGCATTTCGCTGAGCATTTACATCCATTTTTAATATAAAAATACAATTTTAAATTAAATTTAATAATATAATCAATGTTACCTGATCAAACGTGAAATTCCATTGATGTATTTAATGTGAGAAGTCGAGTGTTACGAGCGGTATCGTTATATTTTTCGATGTATCATATTGTAAGAGAAACAATCGTTCATCAATATCAGTGTACTGTGTACTGTTGGTAGGAAGTTTGCTCAGTTTACGTGACTGTAACTTTGTTTGAAATTCTTAAGCATTGCAATGAAAACCAATTTTGTATTATTTATTGAATAAATGTTAATAAAATCATTATTGGCTGTTATTTCTACATACCATATTTTGCCCATTGTAGCTTCAATGGAAACGCACCCTATTTATAATTTCCAAATTACTTCTTTTTAAACACAGAACCTGGGAGGGTGAAAGAAGGGAAAACGACGTTTTCTAAAAATGAAACTAGATCGATTTATCGCCCCCGAAAATCCCTGCATACAAAATTTTATGAAAATCGTTGGAGCCGTTCCCGAGATTCAGATTATATAAATATACAAGAATTGCTCGTTTAAAGGTATTAGATTTATTACGATTTTTTATATATAGGTATACAGGAGAGAGACAGAGTTTTTCGCGTGGCCGTGGATGGTCAAATTAGAAATTATTAGGAATTGCGAAAAACACTTAAACGAGACCGGCCGGATTGCGCAAGTGAATTCGGCAAGGCGAAGGGTTTGACCGCTATCAAATCACATGCGAGATGAAAGACGCGATGTGGTTTCCGTCTGCGTGATTGGCCGATTTGATAGCGGTTTTGATGGAAACTAAAACTGCATCATTGGATTTTTGAAATATCAATATTCCTAGCTAGCAATTAAATAGGTTGATTTTGAAAAAAAAAGCGCTGTGCCATGCGCTTACGGTAAACTTATGGAAAGGGCTCATTTTTAACAAAATACTTATTTTTCCTATGTTAAGTTAGATTACTCACTGTAGAATAAGTATAATTATAGTCTATGTTAATGTTATGTACCTCACTATAATCACGCGCTAAGAGAATTTGCTTTAAATAAATATCACTAGATGGCGGGATATGCATTGAATTTTGTGTAAAATTAACATTTTCTAGAATTGATCTTAATATTGTATTTTCTTGTTTAATCAACTCTCCTAAGCACAAAATTATGGAATATTGGGCTCTTAATTTACATTCCAAAGATTATTTGAATGGGTCATTTAATATTGATTCCACTGGGCCAAACACAATTTTTTTTTAAAATTTTTCGTCGTCAACAAAGAATCCTTATAGTTTCGCCATGTCTGTCTGTCCATGCCTCCGCAGCGTCGAGATAGTGGTCAAACTCGAGCCTATTGTTAAATAAATAATTAATAAATAGCTTAGCTCAGAGACTCTTAGTACTAGAAAGCTATGATTTGGCATGGATCTAGTCACGCGGCAGCTTGTCAAGCCAAGTTCAAGCAAAAAAGGAACTGGCGACGCAGCAGTTGTGTGCTATATTACACGAACCATTTGGAGCCACTTTTGTCATCTTAACAACTAAAAATCTAAAATCCCTAAGATGAACTATAAACCAAATTTCTTCAATTAGTCAAAATCAACATCAAAAAAATTGTCACGAACCGAGTAAACCATTTTACTTGCAAGTCGCTGCTAACACCATCTCTAGCCGGGGAACGGAACCGAACGCGATCGATGTACTTCATCTATCTGTGAAATGCTAGTAGTGCATGTGTCTGTATCTGTGCTATAATAAATATAGAATAAGGTGATGGAAATGATGCAGGCTATTATCTCTAGAGTAGATAACTAGAGTAAAAATATACTATGGCAATTATTTAAAAAAAAATAGCCGGATTCGACCTTTCAAGCATACAGCTCCAGAGAAACCTCCCCCTCCCCCTAGAAATGTATAAGCGAGAATTTTCACAACTATGTTAAGTAACAGATTGGTGCAGCGCTATATCAGCTGGTCTCGTGAGTTATAGGGTACAGAACTCCAGGTTCGATTCTTACTTCGACCTAAGGATTTTATTAAATTTTAAAATTCTATGTCGTATTAGGAAATTTAAAAAAAAAAGTATAATGTTTGTGGAACACGTTTGGAAGTTTAAAAATATCAATAGGCAAGATGCGATGAATATTACCTAGCGGTCGCTTGCATGAGCGCCGGCAGTTTTTTTTTATTTCTAGTTAGAATATCTCATTTGTTCCCAACGAGTAACACCCTCAAATGTCACACTGTTACTCGATGGGAATGTTTTTAAGAAAAAATTCCCAACCAGTCACACTGTTACTCGATGGGAACTTTTTATTACTAATTTCCCAACCAGTCACACTGTTACTCGATGGGAACTTCTTATTAGTAATTTCCCAACCAGTCACTTTTGCATCCCTCTTCCCGCGGCCCCGGCGGCGGCGGCCACGTGTCGTAAGTGGGGGAGAGGGACGCAAAATGAATTAGTCAGAGCAGTGCAACGAAGCAAAGTGCAGTTTTTTTTTTTTTTTTTTTTTTTTTTTTTTTTTTTTTTTTTTTTTTTTTTTTGCAGTTTCATTGATGGTAACATATTTAGCAATTTCGGGACTGTAACCCCGGAATTCATCAAGGCACAATATTATTCCATGAAGTGAAGTTTAAGAAAATAAGTGCCCGATAAGTAAACAGATTATCCCACCACTGCTAATCACCGTAGTCAACGGCCTTAAACGCGCTTTCTCGCTCGACGCTTCACAAGGAGCTAAAATAAGGTTTTATTCTGATTCGAGATTGGATCACTCATTATCGGAATTAAAATATCGGTAATTTCGTTACGATATTAGGAGATTCCGATATTCATGCCCTAGGCGGAATCTTCCACCAGTTTTACTTGGGAATCGCATAACGCAGACATGAGCCACCGTGGAGACAGTGGAGTACGACATCATCGATTGCCGCGTGCTCCGCTACACGCTGGCACACCCGCCGGGCGCCGCTACTCTGTGTTGCACTCGCCGCCTCTCCGTGAACAGAAGAAACGTCCTACGCGCCGCGTTCAGCGCCGCGTCAAACCTTAGTTTGCATCAAAATCGGCCTCGTGACACTTTTGAGTGTTTTCCGCAATTCCTCAGTTTCGGATTTGGCCATCCACGCCCACTTGAAAAACTCGCCCCCGCAAAAAAATAATTCCTCCATTCAACAAGGTAACACTATATTTTTTCCTTTCCAAGAACAAAAATATTCGAACTCGCTCTGATGCTCTGCTATGACTCAAGCTTTCAAGGCCGGTTCCGTAAACTTTACCTTAGCTGCCCCGAGGATTTTAAGCTCCTTAAATCTATACATATAAATAAACTGGAGTGTCTGTTTGTAATATTGAAATAACCGTTTTTTACTACGTGTATATGAATATATATACGGTACATACACAAAAATAACATTTTTTACAATTTTTTTCTGTCTGTCTGTTTGTTCCGGCTAATCTCTGAAATGGCTGGACCGATTTTGACGGGACTTTTATTGGCAGGTAATAAGGAGTAACTTAGGCTACATTTATTTTAGAAAAATTCTTTTATTTCAGAAAAATAAAGGTAGGCGGAACGAAGTTCGCCGGGTCAGCTAGTTAGTTATATTAATTGATATATTTGGTAGGTCTAAAAGTTATAACAACCAAATTCATTGCAATTGTATACTTTATTTATACTTTTGTAAATAACATAATATCCTCATAACATAAGCTTTATTTAAATAGAGAATTAAGTTTAAGAAGTCGGTACATATAATATCAGTATTAAACCATCGGAAAATATTAAGTGTTCTGAAAGTTATGGATTAATTCTTTACTCCTTAATTGAGTTAGTTTTGAGTAAATAATAGTCAAGATTCATTGATCTTACCTTTAAATATTGATAATGAGTTGTATTGTATAATGAGTTACAGAATTCAGATGTCAGTCGCTCCGTAGAAAAATACTGATAATAATATTATTTTGATTCATCTGGGGACTTACCATGACGTGTCAAAACCATCATCTTGCGACTGTGAAAAAGGGACAGAGCTATTTGTCTTACGTGTAGCTCCATCCCTCTTACACTGTGAACCCATGATAGTTTTGACACGTCATGGTAGCCCGCCCCCGCACCCTGATTGCGTACAGTCAACTGCACGTCAATAGTAACAAATTGACCTTGAGCTGGCCTAGCGTAGTACAGAGTTTCAATAGAATGAGAGAGGAAGAAAGAAGAATGAGGTTTCGGCGTCGTCCTAATAGATAACGATCATCGCGCGAACACGCGCTCGTCGTTTTCATGAGTACTGCTAATCAGATCGCATCGTCGAACCGACGCTGACGTGGCTTATTGGCCGCCTTACGGTTTAGCCGTACAAATGAACACAACGACCGAAGAACGATAAACCAGTAGGTTTTGTTACCACAGATATGCGTGCTACCATACCACACTCGTATTGACAATCGCTTTCATTTTGATAAATCATCGACATTGTTCATTAGCAAAATTGCAAGTTAATTAAATAAAGAAAGCCATTGCAGTAACAATGCTGTATACATTATACATAGTGTATATACAATAACATAATGTACACTGATGTCATTATACAATTAGGGTGCTGGTTAGATCGAAAGTTATCCCCAACATAATACATTATACCAGGAAGTAGTTTACAGTCACAACGAAATAAAAAAAATTGTATCCCCTAAAGAAAGCCTAGTTTAGCTAAAGTCACAGTAAGCCTACGTGGTGCTCATCTTGCAGAGGTGTCGCAGCTGCATGATCTTGATATCGTCTGTGCCGAACTTGACGACCCCTTCTTGATTCTCTATAGAGATCAGCTGACCAACAGCTTCGCGGTCTTCGCCAGCGATAACCTGAAAGTTAAAATACATTTTATTTTTTTAACAGATCTGAAAAATTATGTGCCGAGGGTATGAGGGTTTTTAAGAAAATTCACGCCACTAGTTGGCGCCACATTGGTGAGAGGTCTTTTACTTGGGAAATTTAACTTATGACATCAACTTGCTTGACGTCAATTTGACTAATGTCAAAAAACATAAGCATTTGACAGCAGCTTGGACCTCACGTCTCAGTGATGCCACCTAGTGTACATGATTTCAGAATACCCTCATTGGATTTGGAGAAACCACTGTTTTTTAGAGGGAAAATTTATACGTAAACAAGAAAAACCAAAGCAAAAAAAAAAAAAAAATGACAATAAAATGCAATGAAGACCGGTACCAATTCTTTCGTTACTTCTTCTCGACATGTAACTTAATGCAATGCCACAATAATGCTCGGCTAGTCACCACACAACGCTAAGAAAGCTGTTGCCACTGCCGCGGACACGACTTAGCAGCGATGTGGCTCTCTTTCTGAGGATGCCTCAAACATGCCCGACGCACTACAGTGCCGCGGCATCCACATCCTAAATGCGTTGTTATACTGAACGCGCAGGCTGTTGATTGTCTTCTGCGTATATTTAACCCATAGACTGCACGTGTAAAACGACTGGCAAAACGCCCTAAACAAAGTTAGTTTTACTGCCTGCCTTGGTGCAGCGTGCAAATCTAAGAGCCAACATATTGCTACGGACACCCAACGCCCGGCGCTCCCTCTCAATGTCATCGTGGTCTGAGAGGTCATCGGAGACCCAGTGACCCAGGTACTTGAATCTTGAAACTCTGGGTAACGACACACCATCTATGAAGACGGGTGGAACGTGTAAGACCTTATGGCCAGCAGACTGGAAAACCAAGAATTCACTCTTCTTTTCATTATACCTGAGCCCCAGCATAATCCACACATACATATAACGAGCAGTTTCCGAACAGCGCTTATGGAGGGACCCAGCAGAATCATATCGTCCGCGTAACTGATGTTTTTGATGAATTTTCCATGTATAGAACGAATTTTTAGTTAACATTTTTTTATTCGAATTAGGTACATCTAATATATAAAATTCTCGTATCACAGTTTTCGTTGCCATACTCCTCCGAAACGGCTTGACCGATTTTGATGAAATTTTTTGTGCTTATCCGGTATCTATGAGAATCGGCCAACATCTATTTTTCATCCCCCTAAATGTTAGGGGTAGTCCACCCCTAAATTTTTTATTTTATTTTTTAGACAAAATTTTTAATTTCTATTTTTTTATGATACAACATACAAAAATACATACAATTCTCAATTTTCACCCTTTTATCACCAACCCCTAATTTTTAATAGCCATTTTAGTAATTTAATCATTTTTCGCGAGAGGGATCGCGAGAGACTAGGTAGGGTAGGTAGGGTTGGTAGGGTTGGTATGGTTAGTAGGGTTGGTAGGGTTAGTAGGGTAGGTAGGGTAGGTAGGGCAGGTAGGGCAGGTAGGGCAGGTTGGGCAGGTAGGGCAGGTAGGGCAGGTAGGGCAGGTAGGGCAGGTAGGGCAGGTAGGGCAGGTAGGGCAGGTAGGGTAGGTAGGGTATAGGTAGGGTAGGTAGGGTAGGTAGGGTAGGTAGGGTAGGTAGGGTAGGTAGGGTAGGTAGGGTAGGTAAGTAGCGTCTTTTTATGGCAAAACAAAGTTTGGCGGGTCAGCTAGTTTAAACATATAAATGTTATATAATTTTGAAATCACATCTTAAATCTCTTTATTTTGATACCCCATACGAAGGCCTTGGAAAAAAACATTGGGCCCCCACAATATGGCATCCAAAAGCCGTCATTTATCTATTTTCCAATTTTAATGTAGTCAGTGACACTTGTAAGGTTAAGACGAATCGATTGACGTTAGAATTATCAAAATCGACCAACGCGTTTGGTCTCTAGGACGCCACATAGGAACAAATGTACATACATACACTGATAAACACATTACTCTCCTTCGGCACTTGTGTAAAAAATAAGAAATCCATAATTTTGTTGTAGCCTGTGTCCCTGTGTTGAGACCTTAATGCGTGTTTTTTTTAAGTCCTCGATCGCATTAACACAGACGTTTAAATTTTCCAGCGTTCTGGATAATCTCCGCAGTTGCGCAGTTTTACTCGTGCTCGAGTAAAAATTAGCACTAAGCCCATTGGAAATATTGGTGTCGTACTGTCAAATGTTATGATGTACATACCTTGACGCGGTCGCCGGACTGCGGCACCACAGGCTCCAGCAGGTCGGCCAGCACGTTGACGACGCGGTCCTCCAGCGGCAGGTACAGCGCACACATGCCGGCGGACAGGCCGCGCACGACCCCTGTCTGCCCCGCTAAAGCGTCGTCGTCGTGAGGAGCGCGGACTCGAACCTGAAACATTAACATACCACACATCATTTTGTCGTCCTAGGTTGAAGATAAAAACATGCAAGAATATGCACGATAATCCAGTTTATTATAAGTACACGAATAGAACGAAAAACAACGCGGCTCCATAGAAAAACATGAAAAACTACTGTAATGCTATGTTTATATTTGTAGCTTACCTCAACTTCAGTAGTATGCCAGTCAGGCGCAGTAGCATCCGCCGCGGCGTAGGGCGAGCGCGGCGAGTAGCCGCCCGGCGATGGAGTAGCCGGGTAGCCTGCCGTGTAGCCGGCCGGCGACGGCGACGGCCGGTACGGGCTGTACGTGTGGTCCGAGCCGTACATGGTCCCCGGCGTCTGCGGGGTGAACGGACCCGCCGCGTACGCGTCATTGCCATCGTCCAGAGAACCATATTCAAAATCTGGTGCTCGAGCTGGCGTGTTAGCAGCTGTAGGATCCCAAGCGCCGTGAGCAGGGGTTCGACCACCTTCGTGTGATGGTGTAGCAGACCCATAGTGAGGAGTTCTTCCACCAACATCGTATATGGGAGTAGCGGATCCGTGCATAGGCGTCTTGATGCCAGTGTCGCGGTATGTAGGAGTCTGCGCTCCAAGAGTGGGTGTACGCCCGGGAGTGTTGCGCGTGTAGAACGAACTGGCCCCATCGCGTGAAGTATTGCCAGCGCCAGCGATATGAGAGCGGTCGACGGATATCGTCTGACACGCCGAATGCAACTCCACACGAGCTGTGCTGCCCGTAGCGTCTTTGACGATACCGACGTTACCTTTGTAAGGTCCTCCAGTGATCTTTATAGTCTGTCCGATAAGCTCCCTGTCACGCGTGGCCCCACCCCCTCTGCCGCCCCGTCCCCCACGACCCCGCGGGGACATACCCCCTCTGCCAGATGGATGCATAGGAGACTGTATCCGCGGCGACATAAACCCGAGCGATAGACCAGCTGACGCGTTATTGTTCTTGTTTCCACCCGCCAACTGCAAGTGACGAGTCTTACACACGAATATACCACCGTTGTCTAAATACATGCGAGATTGTAAGAACGCGAAGTTTCTGTACAAATGCTTGATTTCGCCATTACGACCGGCGTGAGGACCATCGATTACTTTAACGATATCCCGCTTCTGAATTGTATTCTGCTCTGAGTCAAGTGCCATAGTGAATCTATTCTCACGTCTTTTTTGTAATGCTTGTGGCTTGCACTCGATAACTTTACCCTGCATGCCTAGAACATGGAAGTTTTCTTTCTCAAGTCTGACGATAACGCCGACAGTTTGTGGGTCGAGTTGGACCATGTCTCCCCATTGGAACTGGCCGAGGGAGTCTACACCAGTGGCCATGTCGGAACAGAGCTGGAGATCGCGCGGTAAGACTTCAAGCTCGTGCATAGTCAGATCCGACACCAGGACCACTCGGTGTGGTTCCACGCGCACGATCAGACCCGTGTCTCCTTCGTACCGACCAGCTAACACCTTCACATGGTCACCTTGTTTGAAATACTTCCGCAATTCATTAGGTTTGAACACCAGTGGGTCTTTCAAAGCATCGTGCTTTGGCATTACTGTAATCATTGAACCATCTATGGCAATTATCCTAGCTTGTAAGTTGGCTAAATCACCGGAGCATACTTCTACATTATCACCCATGGAGAATGAATGTAAGCTAGTCGGATCGTCTTTGGCAGGTGCTGCTAATTCTATATCGATTCCTTCGGGCTGTTCCTCAAATCGTTCTAATTCAGTCAGTGTAGGCTTCACTCCTTCAGCCAATATGGCTGACATTGTGAAATTTTTGTATAAGAATCCCTTTCGGGAGTATCTGTTGCCTTCAAATATTAAGAAGTCACCATCGGATGTGACTTCGCCACCTATTGCTCTGATGGCTTCAGGGTCGAAGGGTTTCGCTGCCGGGCGCCTCTTCTTTTTTCTTTTAGCTGCCTCACTCTCGCTTTGGACAGTTCTTAGAGCCCCTCTGAGCCTTGTGTAGTCTATTCTAGGCAGCAACTTCAGATGCACCTGATTCTGAGCCAAATCTACATAGTCTACTTGAGCAATATCATCTTTGTACAATCCTCTCTTCAGCCTGACCCATTGCTTAGGCTTTAAACCAGACTGCTCCTTAACCACTCTCAACACATCTGTCATTTCCTTGATCGGTACCATGTCCTGTTTCCAGATACCCATCCTCAATGTTCCGACATTGTTTATGATGTTTTTGACATGAGTCTGTTTGTAAGCTTCAATGTAGATGTAGCCTTTGACACCTTCGGGTGCTACAACTGATTTGATCTGGAATGGTTCTTCAGAGAACTGGTAGGCAATAAACTTCCTCATGAGGAGTAGGACAGTGGCTTTCTCTTCACCTATCCTGCACTTGACCATCCATAGATTAGGGTCCTTGATGCCTGGTAAAAGGGTTTGTTGTGTGATTTCGTCAGACATTTCCTCGCCACCCTCGCCGAAATGTCGAAGCGCTGCTGACTCGTCAGCATACTTGTTCCGGAGGTACTCTTCAATCTCCTCCTCTTTCTGTGAGTCCCAGAGGTTGGTGCCTCGGCGCCTACCCTCGATCTCCCGGGCGGTGGGTCCAATCTCGTCAACTTCATTGCCAACAATGCCCATCTCTTGTGCTCCCTCTTCCCATTCGTCATCTTCGTCGACTTCGTCATCCACCTGTATCATGAAAAAGAATTTTAAAAATTTGGAAGTTATTTGAAGAGGTTGGTATTTGGTTGCGAGTTCCTGTGGATTCAGTCGAATGGCGTGCGATTGGAGGAGCCTTTAAGTTGAAGATGTTGATGATAGTGATGTGCAATCGCAATAACGCAAGCAACATTGTTTTCTATTACCTAAACTTTATGGGGCTGTATCGAAAGTTAAAATTTCTTTATTCTATATGATAAAGTCTTACCTCAGCTTCATCAATAATGAACCCTCCATAGCGGCTGTCCTTCTTGCGTTTCTTTCTCAGTCTTTCTTCTTCTTCATCTTCTTCATACTCTTCAGAGTCCACGAGATCCTCACCTTCAGGCTCTTGTTCATCCTGCAATAAATATATTAATGTGAGTTATTAATATAGCCAATGGGGGTATGGTATAAACTATTTTGGAGCTGGAGCACTGATTGCTGTTCTGGTGTGGTGTGTATAGAACTAAGTTTGGCATGATGGAAGATTAACTACTCCAATCACAGATGATATTATTGATTTCTTTTGAGACATGTTATAAAACTTGGAAAGTACTGTCAAGTATAGGTAGTTGAAATAAATACCTAAATAACTTGATAAATTACATATGTGATTATTAATATGTTTGATAAAATTAAAGCAGGTATACTACAGACAATCTTTCAAGGGCAAAAAGTGGAGCTACAAATTGATTTGGTTGCAAATATGTATATTCACCACCCGTTTTTTATGTTAATTTCTTTCAGTCCATCCAAAGGTACATATCGCTTTTATCCTTTGTACCCATAGTATTGAGTTCTTGTAAAGAGATGTGTAACTTTTTGATGTACAATAAAATATATTCTATTCTTTATAGACAATAATGGTACATAGACGGACTTAATGCAAGAAGGCATTCCCTACCTGACAATCTTTGGTTAAAAGGACCACACTGTGGCAGGTAGTACAAAAGTTTACTTACTGTAAAAGCATCAGTATACACTATGACTTTAATAAACTTCTGACTAAATGACAAAAGATTGTTATTTCAAACTATGCAGTCCTAACACTAAATTGACATTATTCTTGAAGTAACTGACTAGTGCTGTTAACTGACTAATTTGACAATTTGCCGCCTACACCACAAAGCTATCTCAGGCACCGTTTCAATTATGTTGTTGGCCTATAACTTTAACCCCATATTGTGTCCAGGCTATCTCTTTCCATTCAAGGTTGCCTGGAAGAGATTGCAGAACGCGATAAAGCCACCTGTTGTATATTTGTTTTAATTTAAGGTTTCTTTTTGTATTGTTTTATATTGGTGTACAATAAAGTGTATATAAATATATATACTACACAGTCAACATAACTGAGTACCGGAAATATCAATGCAACTCTGACGATTGACTCTCGCTATTGGCTTAAGAAGAGAAGGCGGCGCGCGACGCGGGTGGCGGGACTGGGGTCGGTTGACGTTTCGGGTGCTCTGTCATCTTGACTATGCTTTTCAGTTAACTCTTCTAGGAGTGACTGTGCAGTTAAAACTTAGACGCACCTCAACTTCCTCATCACCGGAGGCTTCTTTAGCTTCATCATCTCTGTTGCGACTGGCAGGCGAGGCAGAGCCAGCGGAATGACTCCTGGAAAAATAAATTAACAATCTTTATTAAGAAGACTGGTAATAAACTATCTTAATTAAGAACACCAGGCACATTTCCAAACTCCAGACAGTCCAGAGTTTGGTTTTATCCGTCATTAATGGCAGTGGGTTCACCACATGGGACATAAAAACATAACTGGCGAAATGTGGGTTTACTTCTGCCCAATCCTTCGAGGAATTCAGACGTTATGTTATGTCGTCTGTCATACATTCACTTACAATTCCCTAAAGTTGTTTACAAAAATAAAGCAAATACTGAACAATTACTAAATAGAAATGATTCTGAGTCATTATTAATGAATGGTAGGAATAGCTAAGCTATTAACTAATTGGAAGTAATTCAATGGTACGGTCAGCAAAAAAATCAATTTAAAAGTTATTTTGGGAGCAGAATATGTTTTAGTCATTCACAAAAATAAAACCACCACAACACACCTAGTAATTGATCAGCAGGATCATACAATTGGTTACCATAAAAGTAATATTTATATGGTACAATAATTTTGCTCTATCATAAACTGATTTTAGTCCAAGAGCAAGCAATGCAAGCTGGGGAAATTAGAGCATCCCAGCACGGATAAGTAACATGTGACGGTGATGAGCTAGAGTGAGCGAGCAAATAAGCTGCCATCATTTCCTTCAAGTTGTTTATTTAAACTCTGCAAATTATAGAGGCTTAGTCAACTACCATACTTAAAACCGTAATTTACTCCTGATAAAATCTGAATCACTGTTTGCTGGTCTATTACTAATATTGCTGTAACATCACATTACTAGCTGACCAATCGAGTTATTTTTGCCAAACAGTAGAAGATGGGGATAGGTTAAATGGGCTGGAGTCTGCAACTCCACATCCAAGTGCATATTTTTTGTATGGAAACAGAAGAAGTATCATAAGTCATTTTGTAATCTGCAAAATATATTTTGGAACTGACCAAAACCGCATTGATTAGCAGACTGTATTAATGACAGCCTTTACTTATAACGCGTGAAAATCAGCATAGCCCTCCTGTAATAATAGTCAAACCGCAATATTCATACTGATCACAAGCCTAGTGAAGAAAAAAATTGCTGCCTGGTGCTGTAATCCAGGCTTAAGTTAATTGTAAGGAATAAAGGAGGACAGCTATGCCATGAATGACCAAAAATAAAGGCCACATGTTATCAATAACAGATTTATCTAATAAGATCAGCAGTCTTTTACAAAAAACTAAATAAACCTTGGTTTAAACCTGTCCTATCAAGTCCAAGCTTATCTACAGAACCGTGGTCTAAATTTGTCCATATTACACAACTTAAAAAAGCCGTGTTCTTCTAAGTACCATCATTTGAACCATTGTCTATATATCAACCACAGATTAATACAAATATCATAAGTACAAAGAAAACTAAATGATGTTTAGGAGTATTAAAAATATTGAGGCTTTGTCATATTGCATGGATATAAACATTAGTTATTTATCTATTGTAGTTTGTTTAGGTTTAGGCATATTACTTAATGCTATATTAATTACTATACATCTACAAACCATAGCTTTGGAATTTGAAGTTATCAAAGTCTCTAATAGAACAATTGCTTCTTTGTTAATAACATATTGTGATGCTGATGGACCATCAAAAAAAATCTGAAGATCTGAGAATTGGAGTACCGAGGAAAAAGTAATATCCTCGGGTAAAAAAACACAACACAATGAAAAAGATGCCATAACCTAAAAGAAAAACTTTGGCAGATACCACTTAGACCATCGCTTAAACTAGGGGCCGCCGAGGTTTAGCGTTAGACCACGTCTATGGTTCATCGCTAAACCACGATTTGTAATATTATGTTTGTTTAAACTGTAGTTTATAGAGATTAAAACCAGGGTTTTTTTTTATGTATTTGTGTATGTGTGAGTGAAACCCTCTCTGGGCTCTGCGCCAATAAATATTGGAATGTATGATCATACATATTGAACAGTGAAAGCATCTTCATGTTAACTTACGTATTGCTTTAAAAAACTTATTACTAAAGATTCGTTGGTTATGTTTCTTTGTAAATCAATTGACTAATCCTCATGCATTTTGTAATAGCTTCCTAAACCCTATTCAGGGTTATTAAAGTAATGAACCTTGCTGTAACTGTTATCAAACTGATGTAATAGTTTGCAAACATCGACAATGTTGTTAATTGTTATTGTAGACACACTAACTAGCACCTACCTCGAGCGAGACCGTGATCGTGACTTAGACTTGGACTTGGACCTGGAGCGAGACCTCGAGGGAGTGCGCGATATGCTGCGGCTTCCAGAGCGCGACCGGGAGCCAGAGCGGGAACGCACTGAACGGGCGCTCGCGGCGCTCCTTCGCGAACGACGGGATGCTACGCTGCCCGCCTCGGATCCGCTCCCTGAGTAATTGCTGGCCTCCGAATCGGACATTGTCACTTCTAAGCCTGACTAAAATCAATGATTTTGACCCATTAAAAACTATTTCAGCGAAAACACACCACAGGTACGTAGCAAAACGTCACAGTCGATTGGTGTTGCCAGCAGATGAGCAGATGAGCAGACACAGACAGTCACAACTCACAGAGTACATTTTAACAGCCAAGCAAATACTACTATTGTCTATTAGTACTACAACAGATAAGAAAAAAGAATAAAATATTTTAGAGTGTGACTTTACTAACCGCGGGTTCTGGCAATGCTTTTTAGTTTTTTTTTGCTCAATTCACTCTTATCTTTTAACTGACTTACTTAAAACTATTGTTGTACCTATTTTTAAGAACAAAACTGGAGATTTGAGTGACAAGACCAACTACAGGCCTTTTTCCTTGTTATGTCCCGATTACTGCAAAAGTATTGAACGGCAGCTGGATAAGCACCTAAAGCCCATGCTACACAGTTTAAAATGGCGGTTTCAAACATGATTTTAAAACCATGTGGACAGTGGTTTTAAACCAAATTTAGTATGACCTTTAAACACCCTTGGTAGAAAGGCGTGCGTTACAAACTAGAATAGTGGCAGAAACGTTGGTTTAAAACCGTCTTGCCGCTTGTTTATAACCACGCGTATGACAGTTGGGCTGGTCGAGCTTCTGCAAGCGGTTTGCGCACAAAATTACTCAACAGAGCGAACATGAATAACAGAACTTCTCGATTTTGTCAAGCAAACTGGCCAGTACTATACAAGTGGGAAAACACCTGTATACGCATGCATTTTAGAAAAAACAATGGCGAAATCTTTGCTGACTTAAATTTGGGCGTCTGAAGGTGAGTTATATACGAAAGAAATTCCATTAATTGACTACGTTTTTTCAAAGTATTACATAAACTGATTCACTACGGATAAAAAAATAAACATTAAAAAGAAAGTTATTTGATTTTTTTCGTTGTCTCTCATTAGCTTAGTCTTGCCATTTTACACTTATTCTGCCTTGTGATAAGTAGTTACTGTGGTAAGTATATCAATATTGTATTTGTTAATGTAATAAAACATAGAAAATGAATTAACGATACAATTTATGTATAAGTGTAGGTGTCCTTGCAGGGAGGTAAGAATACTGTAGTGTAGTACAAAGAAATTAATTACCTACTTTCAATTAATGATAGGCGTAAAGACTAGTAAAAAAAAAATTTTTGTTGACGACGACCTTTTGATACACGTCAAAGTCGCTTAAATAAATAAATATACCGTACTCTTTTCAAAGAGTCTATTTCACATTTCATTCTGAAATAACTAGGAAAGGGTAATACTAATGCGATATTACCTTTTTACTACCACGAATTTGTAATAATATAACTTATTAAACACAATAATATTACCTATTAAACACATTTTTAAAAGTAACCCAGACATATCCTACAAAAGTTCATAACTGACTATCTATTATTCTCGGCGTTTTTGAACAAAAATTCTTACACAAACTCATTCAGAACATGACCCTGATTTAAACCAGATATTTTTCATTTAGATTCATAGGAATTTAATCTCAGCTAAAACAATGTATGGGCTTCTGCCATTGACCTTTAGACCTCTCTAAGACTTTCGACCTTTTGTCTTACGACTGCCTATGGAGGAATCTATCACAACTATGTCGGATGCAAACAGGCTAGAATGCGGGGTCAGGCAGGAAGGACTCAGCTCACCTAAGCTTTTCTACCTGTATGTTATCCAGCTGATCTACGAGCTCAGCAATACCAATATCGGGTGCTCCATTGATGGGCACTGCGTCAATAACGTCAACTACGCGTACGATAGGATATTGCTGAGCCCTTCGATCACTGCACTTAGGAGGCTTCTCCGTATCTGTGAAGACTATGCGGTGGCACACGGCCTCAGGTATAACGCAACCAAGAGTGAAATTCTGGTGTTTAAGGCTGGTAACAAATGTTACGTCGAAGTTTAACCTGTCGCCCTGGGGGGCGCTCCACTTTTCTGAGTGACGAAGTTCAAGTACCTGGGGCATTAGATTACCTATAGTCTGTCCTTTGGTATGTCCGACGATGTGGACATGGAGAGGGAACGCAGAGCATTAGCAGTTAGTTGTAACATGCTGGCTCGTAGGTTCGCACGTTGTACGAGGGAGGTAAAATTACACTCTTTAGAGCGTATTACCAATCTCTGAACATGTGCACCCTATGGGTCGGTTATTCAAAAAGCTCATACTATACTCTGCGAATCCAATACAACAACGCTTTCAGGGAAATTTTGGGACTACCGCGCTTTTGCAGTGCATCGGGATGTAGACAGGCGTGCCAGACTTTTACGCCCATATGCGGACTCGGATAATCAGTATCTCTGATGCGGCCAGTGCGCGATAGCTCCAACAGCCTTGTAGCTGTTGTGGCCGACAAACTAGAGAGCCCATTGATGTGGCACTAGATGATGATTTATAGAACATCTTTCAATTAAAAATTAAATGAGTTTTTAAATTTCGTGTATTATCGCAATGAAAATGTGTGTGTGAATGGAATTGTTTCTTTTGTGTGTGTGTGTGTAACGTGTAATTTTACTATGCAAAAAAAATGAAAATAAAAATTATTAATATATCCTATAACTAGCTTCATTCATATTTAATACATTTTAAATATTAAAAAAAGAAAACTTAAAAAAGCATTTAAAATATAAAAAGAAGGCACACCGATATCGGGAAGAGGCTCCAAGCTACCGGTATTTAGGGTTCCAGAGGCAGGCATATCAAGGACTAGTGCCTTCTGTATCATACCCTTGATCCAATCGCGCAATGACAGCCTCGACTGATGGTCATCGAGCGACACACATCGACCGTCCCGTCCTTCATTATATGTCTACGGTAGTTATTCATCAGGATAACTTCGTCCATTTTTTATCATATTATTATTTACTGAAATTCATGGAATGTCATAGTAAATTATTTTTAATCGAATAATTTGTTTTATTGCTTCTGCTCGGCATCCAATATTTTAACATAGTCTATGATTTGACTGGTTTTCTAAAAAAATAAGTTTGTCTATTGATTCGTCGTTTGCCCCACCGACAAGTGAGACTTTTCAGTAAATTAATCGTTAATTTATGTTATACTGAGTGAAAATCCTACCAAAAATATTACAAATGATATAGGATACTTCCATAGAAATTGTTCTTGTTGAATAATAAATATTTGGAAGATTTAAGGGGCCGATTAGTGCGAAGCTCTTTTGGTGTCTCTCTGGCTTTCGATCATATATTCGAAGGCCCTACAATAAACAATCATTAGGTTTTGTGGTGGTGCTGCATCGTGAATCGATCGGTGTGGTGTGGTGTTATTGCGCGAGTGCAGTGTATGTGGTGCAGTGCAGTGGTCCGAGTGCTGGTCGCAATGTATCAGTGAGCTAGGGGCTGCGGTGACCGAGCGGAGTCGTAGCTGGGGGTGTCATGCTGGAGACGCGGTCGGCGCGCGCCGCAGACTCGGTGTGGGCGAACAAGCCGCTGCCGGCGCCGCACGCCATGGCCAACACGAGGCACGGGAAAAACGCACAGGTATACCTTCACTTTACACCCACTGCCGCACGTAGTCATCAGCTTGCTTGACTATATTAATTTGGCACATCCTGTTTAGTGCTCTATTAAAAAAAATATCTATTCACTGAAAACTTTTAATTGTGTTATATATATCCATGGTGGGTACAGTTCCTCCAACTAGTTTCACCTAAAACTGCACTGAGGTTGCTAAATTAATGAGCTGATTAGCTACCATATGATTCTGAATGTCCTTGAACACTAGTAATTACTTGCCAGTTGTTTAAAATTAATTGTTGTGGAATTTGATGAGCTAAAGTAGATATATTTGCTATTTTCTGCTCATGTTGTGTCTGCTGCTATTCATTATGCATTATTATACATGATCCTAACACTTTCACTATTTTTAATCCATGTTTAGATAATCATCAGTGTGAATACAATTTTAAGATTTCATGCATGTGATTATAGAAAAGAGAATGATTGTTAAAATGTTTATTCAAGACCATCTGCATATTATTATTATTATTGAAACAATGATTATAATATAAACAAAATGATAATAGAGTAGAATTTCTTGGTGTTACGAAATAAGCAATTATTATAAAAGAAATACCGCCACAACTATGACAGGTTGCTTCCACAGCATTATATGCATTGAATTTCATTATATATAAAGTTTTCTTTCACTTTGAAATCTGAACTTGAGTATTGTATCTAGCCAGAATCTAGATCTAAAATTACTTACCTAACATTATATAACTAAATTGGCTTTAATTTACATTTAAATTAGTAAAAGTTGATATAGGTAACACATTTTGATAAATTGCTGAACTACTCTATTATTGTAATGTCTGTCAGTAAAATTCAAATTCATTTATTTACCAGAATGTAGGTTAACAAAGTATGATCTTAAATCTATGATGTTCCCTTTACATTGTACCATTTAATATGGTGAGCAAATATTTAATTTAACTCTGCAAAAGTGTAGTTCATAAGTTGTAAAGGAGGTAAATATTGAGAGGATGGCACTAAGAGTGGTATAGCAGAAGAGGCACATGCTGTGCCGACTCCAACTTAATTCAAACAAGGGCAGAAGTGTGAAGTAAAATTGCCCGCTTGGATAGATGGACCCCCTTTTCTGGACTTAGGTCCGTTGTGCGTGCAGGCCTCCTGTCTGTGCGATGGAATGGGCTGTAATCCACCACGCAGGCCCAGTGAGGGTTGGTGGATTTCAGATGTCTTCGAATTTTAGGTTCTAAGGCATTCTGGTTTCCTCATGATCTTTTCCTTCACCATTTTTATAGGAGTGATGAAATATTTTACACAATGTAAAGCACCTGCTTGGGTTCAAACCTACAACTTGTAAGTTGGGGACGTTAACTGGAGTAAGTTTACAATCCCTTAAATCATTTATAGTCTTGTCTATCAGTGTCACAACTTCATGGACAGGAAACCTGTTGAAACATCCATCAGGCTATAGCAGGACTGGACATAGGCTTCTTCAATCGCAATTTGACAGATAATCAAAGTTTTGCTAATGTACAAAAACCATATCAGATAGGATTGCAGGGCACACCAACATTGATATTGGTGTGCATAAAATCAAGGAATGTATTACTTCACCTATTTATTATTGTTTGTTTTCACACAATATGAATCAAAGATTATGAAGCATAAATTTCACTATGTAATAACTGGTCCCGTGGCATAGGTGTATAAGCATTTGCCTGGTAATCAAATGTCTTAGGATTGAATTTTTAGAGGGTAGACAATTAATATATTCCAACTCAAATATAAAGAAGACTTGCTAATAGTTTAGCAATGTATTGAAGAAATAAATGTAAACTTTTTTTTAAACATACAAAAACATTACCCATCGGCAGTCGGATTCGATCTTACGGCGCCAGGACGTAAGATATTATATACCGCACGCTCGACTAATGCGCCACGGACACGATTATTGTTATATTAGCTAAATTTATGCTTCATATTTCCCGGAACAATAAAGTGACAAGAAATTGCAAGTGTGTGCATGGACAACGGATTATTGTGAAGCAAACACTAATAAATAGGCGAAGTTATACACCCGTTGATTCTATGCACATGAAACATCTATGTTGGTGTGCCCTGCAAATCTATCTGCTTTACTTTGTGTACTTTATCAATCAGCAGACTTCAGCTGTAAACCCGTTCGGAAATGACTAATCATTTATTTACTATTTTTATTACACTGTAATGTTAGTCATTGGCCTGCCCCTAACCGGACTTGTCTAATGGTAACTTGTAAACAATCCTGCTGTTATTTTTAATATATTTCTTTGAATTTCATTATCAATTTCTTGCTCTCATGACTATTTATTTGTTACTGATGCAGTTGTTTACAATAGAGATACTTACTAAAATTAGAATTATAAATGGTATATATTTGTGTGTGTTTGTTTAAAAAACATATTAAACAGTTTCACACATTATGTAACTGGATTGAGGTGGTGTATCTTACTTGAGTACTACGAGACATAGAAACAAACACTTAGAGTACTCTTTTGAAGTTGCTTTATCTTGATCACAACTTAAGAATAGAAAAAAAACTTTTTTCCAAAAAAATACTACCGACTTCTAAATAAGAAAACTACAAAGTTAAAAATAACTTTATTTTTGGAAGTCGGGTTTCTTTGGTAGGTACCATTTTTTTGCATTATGGAAACCGACTTCCAAAAATAAAGTCATTTTTCACTTTGTAGTTTTCTTATTTAAAAGTCCGTAAGTAGTATTTTTTTGTAAAAAAGATTTTTATTTTTCACTTTTTAGTTGTATCTAGGTAATAGGCAAGTTGTTTAGTAAGTTACCTTAACTCCAGAATAGATAACCGGAATATCATAAAACTTGAACATAACCAGTGAAATGAGAGATCTGCGTTATGAAATGGTATAATCAATAAACAGACATGCGATTGTAGCAATCCCGAGAGATTTGCCATTATTGATTTAAGAGTTCTTTCGTATATCTTCGAAGTTCTTCATCAGATCTTCACCAAATTAAAATGAGTTCAATTTCAAAACATACTCTTTCAAACAAAAAAATAATTCCACAATTGATGGAGATATCCGTGAAAATACACAAAAAACTAAAAAAAAACAGAACCACATGTTATGAATGATATCGAATTTAGTTTTGGTTTCCCTACAGTTATCCTGATTCAAATATAAATATTGAATGAACACCTGCATGATATATCACTGACAAATAATAATTATTCAACCAGCATGAATGTTTTTCTTTTCTCTTATTATACTAACAAAGTAGGCAAGTATTTCAAGTTTTTTTTAAGTATTTCTTTGACAATATTTTACAATTAACTTTTAATATCATTCATGTACTAAAATAAATAAATATGGAAGAGGTATAATTGTATGTAGGTTTGTAATAATAATAAGAAATCTCTGGAAGCACTGATGAAAGCTAGTGATCAATAATTTAAACAAATACTAAGTCTTCAGAATCTTAGAATGAATACAAAACAGTTACTTTTTACTCCAAACTTACAGTGACCTAATAAATATAATAATAAAAAAATATTGCACCATTGTTAGTTTTAAATAAAACCAAAACAGGAAAATAGCCTATAAAACAATAGCATAGATATTCAGTAGGTAGGTACTTGATTTGTGCTTCACTCTGAAATGATTTATTTATTTATTGAAATTGAAATAGAACGGCCGGAGCCAATTACACTATTGCAACACTTTACAAACACAATATGTATAAATAACAATAATTAATGCAAAACAAAATACAATTATCAAAAAATCAATAATAAATAACGTAAGTAAAGCAAGAAATAAAATACAATAACTAATAATACAAATAAAAAAATTATACAAAAAAAAAGAATTCAAATAATTTGGCTAAAAATGACGAAATTAATTTAAGAAATGTCAAAAAAAAAATTCTGATCTAAATCTCTTAAGGAGTATGCAGATCTCTCATTTCACCGGCTATGTTCAAGTTTCATGATATTCGGGTAATCTATTCTCGCGTTATATGTATCTTACTAAATAAACAACTTGCCTATTAAGTAGGTACAACTAAAAAAGAAAAGAAAACTATTTACAAAAAAATAAACAAAGTGAAAAATAACTTTATTTTTGGAAGTCTGTGTCCATAACGCAATAAATTTGGTATCTACGAAAGATACCGAGTTCCAAAAATAAAGTTATTTTTCACTTTTTAGTGTTTTTATTTGGAAGTCTGTAGTATTTTTTTGAAAAAAAAAAACGTTTTGTATCGAGTCGATGAACAACACTATAGATATTTTAGGTCCAGTAGGTGACCCTGTTAATTTCAGTGTCAATGGCGTTCATCAGGTCCTCCAGAATTGGGGAATAGATGGGTGTATGCTGTGATGGGCACTTGGGGCACTAGCATAACATAGCATAAGACTAGCTTACCAGTTTTTTGTAATCTTAATGCTGGCTGGTCCATTGCCATCCATTATTCGGACAGGAATTTTGAGTTAGGACCCTGTGATAGACTAAGCTGAGTTGAGAACCTATGCATGTATATTTTACAAAGGGTTAGGCAGAGTGCACCTACAGGACACCCTCACTTCACCAGTTAAGTTTGTAATAGGGGATGAGACTATTGCAATCAACCAGACACTGGTCCAGACTCCGGGTTGCTAGATTGCTACTAAGTAATTCCAGATGGAAAAACTCATTAACACTTTCTCCGACCCTGAAATCGAACTCGGAACTTCATGCTCATCTCTCAATGTCTTTTGTCGAAATCCGATCTTCTACGCCCTCTGCCTTGTGTCTGACGTAAACGCAACATTCCACAATAGCTATGAGATAATCAGCCACACTTCTACTAATACGCCCACATAATATAAACGGCAGCATATTATAAACAGATGGGGCTTTTCCCTCGTTAACACCTCTAGCGGGGTGTTGTTATCGACGCATCGTATAGCCATTAAGACTATTTTTTATGGCAACTGAACCGGTTTTGACTATTCTGCCAGTGTCACATTGGGACAGCAGCACATTGAGGCGGCCCGTCGAACTTTGTACTCTGTGGTAGGTTAGTCTAATCGCTAAAAGAACGAGCACAAGGGTTAGTAAAAACACATAATCTAATTTACAAGGTTATATACTAGACCTAACCTTCTTCTTATCTTGTGGAAGGACCGAGAAACAACTCGGAAACTTCGACCCATTGGGATCTATTGTGGTCCCCTAGATAACCTACTCCTCCCCGATCTCATTGAAAACTCTTTTCATGAGTTTTACAACGAGACTAAGAGATATGAACCTATAGTCTTCTGGTTTTGGAAATCCAACCCCTAGGAGACTCATTCGCTTACCAGCTACTGCATCGCATGTGCACAGGTGCTCTATGAGTTCCGTATGTTCCCCACATAACCAGCACATGGGTGTCGGGGTTAGACCCATCTTCATGAGCATGTCGTTGGTTCCAAAGTGCCTAGTAAAGGCCCCAAGCAGGTAGCGTATTTTCTCCCTGCTCATATTCCAAATGCATTCCCGTGCTTTGAACGTAGAGCCCAGGAATTTCTTGGAGTGTTTCACCCAATGTGTTCGTTGTCTGTGATCTGCAAACTCCCTAAATGTGGCTTTTACGAGACACGTCGAAATGCCTACACATGGTTCTGGACCCACAAAATCATTGGCTGAGCCCTCTCTTGCCAGTTCATCTGCCACTTCGTTACCATGGATTCCTTTGTGCCAGGGACTCAAATCAGTCTTACTCCGTTATGCTTCCCAAGCCTGTTTAGGGTTTGGATAGAATCCAGAATAAGTCTTGAGTCCACTTTGTAGGATGCCATGGCTTAGATGGCAGCCTGGCTGAGGTCTTCATTTCCATCGAATTATGTATGGTTAGTCTTTGGCTTAAAGGCATCCCATAATCCAGTAACAGCAAGGCGATGTAATGTCTTCCTTGCCTCGAGTTCAACCATCATAAACAGAGGAAGGATATTTAGGTTTCTCTCAATCGCTGCCGTAGGTGTTGTCCTGAAACCACCCGTGATTCCGAGACACGCTGTTATTTGTAACCTGGTGAGTAGCGCTTTGCACGAGGCAAGTTTTGTTCTTGGCCACCACACTATGCTGCCGTATGTGATAATAGGTATTATCATTGTCCGGTACTGCCATCGTACTTTGGGTTTTAGCCCCCAAGTTTTATCGTAGGTGGAACGACACATGCGGAACACTCTTAGGGCCTTATATTTTCCACATGAGTTTTCCACCTGATTTCTTTATCAAGCGTTACACCTAGATATTTAACTTCAGAGGACCAGGGCAGCTTTGTTCCATTGAGGGAGGGCTCTCCTAGGTTTCCTACTTGTCTCTGCCTCCTGAATGGAATAATGATTGCTTTGCTTGGATTGATAGAGAGGTGGTCTTTGTACACCATTCCTCTGTCATCCTCAATGCCTCTTGTAATAATCCAGACACTAGGTTCGGCAATTCACCATTAACAATTATAGCTGTCATTTGCATAGCCTACTGTCTTGAATGGTCCGGTATTGAGTTTATCACAATAATGGTGACAGCACTCCGCCATGCGGACAACCTCTTGTTGTTTTTGCGCTAAGTTTGTCCCCCGTCAGTTCCGATCTGACTATTCTGCTTCTCAGCACATAGTCAATCCGGTTGCACGTGGTATCATTGATGCCATGTTCCTTTGCAGCAATGCGCATGGACTCAAATGTTGTCTTGTCGAAGGCTCCCTTTATGTCGAGGAAAGTGCCGACACAGATCTCTTGTCCCTCTAGCGCAGCCTCGGCTCGATTCGCAACATAGTGCAATGCCGTTTCCGTAGATTTGCCAGGGCTATAGACGCAATGTAGTTTATGTAGAGGGTAATTCTTTTAGTGGTCCCACTCTTAGGTACCTGTCTACCAGTTTCTACTAGACCTAAACTACTTTACATATAATATTTACACACACATTATATTACGCACCAATTAGTTAGGTTGATCTTGGTGGTATCTGACGCATGACATCGAAGAAAGATTATCGAATTAACACGTTCGCTGCCGTAATTACTGAAACAATTAAAAAGCCATTGTGTCACGCGCGTGGCGAACTTGTTAAGGCCGTGACTACAAACAGTTGATTATCGACTTCTGAGGTATTTAAGCCACGCCCACTGTCATCGATAGCTAAGGGGCAAACTTAAATTGGGGCGAAAAGTATTTGAAAATTAAATACACAAGGCCGATCCTAGAGGCACTCATCATAAACGGACTCTTCCGATGGTTTTTACAAAAACATTACCGTGCATGTTCTTATTTCAAACTGGCGGCTAGTATCTGACATCAGACCGTTCACTGTTATTTTGCCTATGAATGCAACCTAATTGCTATGAAAAAAAAACACTAAAATAGGTAACCTGGCATGGGTCATACAAGTCTTTGCCGTACGCATTGAATAAATATTCAAATTATGTCTGGTTCTATGCGACTACCCCATATAAGAACACGGTAAATGACGTTTTTTTATAATGATTTTATAGCAAGATATTTTTTTATTTTAATTAGTTTTACCACGGGCATCCAACGTGAAGAAAGAAAACTTGGTTCAACAGAATTGCGCTAGATGGCGTGATAAGCTTAGATTTGTTATTGAATTTTGTGTAATATTAAGATTTTCAAGAGGAGCTCGTGGCTAAATAATAACAGCCGCACGGATCGATCTTCAAGGTTAAGCAACGCTTGACGAGGTCGGTCTGTGGATGGGTGACCATTTTCAACATACCGAGTCTCCTCCGTGCCTCGGAAAGCACGTTAAGCCGTTGGTCCCGGCTGTCATTTGAAGATCTTTGACAGTCGTTACGGGTAGTCAGAAGCTTGAGATCTGACACCAGTCTTGCCAAAAGGGTACCGTTGTTACCCAGTTACTGGGTTGTGGAGGTCAGATAGGCAGTCGCTCCACGTAAAACACTTAGTGCTCAGCTGAATCCGGTAAGACTGGAAGCCGACCCCAATATAGTTGGGAAAAAGGCTAGGCAAGAGAGATTAAGATTTTCAAGAGGCGATCATAAAACATATTCTTGTTTAATTAAGTTAAGAAATATTGATCTCTTAATATACATTTCAAAGATTATTCGAATGGATCATTTAAAATTGATTCCGGTAGATGGCGCGGTTTTAATTTCTGAGGCATCCACTCGATTTTTTAAATCTGGTTTCATTACACATTTTGGTACAATGAAACTGTAAAACGTGCAAAAAATACTATAAAACAAATCGTCGCTGTAGGTATTTACTATTTACTTGCATGTCGCTGCTAGCACCATCTATATCAGTGGAACGGAACCGAACGCGATAGATGTTCTTGGAAAAATAATCAGTTTTATCAGACAAAAAACGCTAGTTACGTCGGCACGGTTTCTTTGTATGGGATGAGGCATCTGTATGCTAGTATTATATTATCTGTGGTTTTACTAGACAGAAATGGTTTGTGTAATGGAAACCTGGAAAAAGCCTATTTTCGATATTCTGCCCCTCAAAAGAGTTGAGAACCCAAAGCTATGACATAGAGACATGCTCAGTAGTGCCCTTAGGTACAGTAGACCGTACATCAGTGTAAGAAAACGAGTATAAGCTGGCCTCTTATTCTATAGAAACTCCGTACTACGCCAAGCCTTCTCAAGGACAAAGTGTAACCACAGACGTGTGGTAGGCTGTACTACTATTTATTACTGGTTATTGATTATATTTACGCAACAAAAGAATTTATTATATTGATTTAATACCCCGAACGCTTTCTACAACACGCGCGGGTGATAAAACCCCGGTTGTTGCAGTGAACCCGTCCACAATACATACGAAAAATAAGTTTTTAAAAGAACCTAATTGACTCGTGTGGTCTAGCGGGTGATTCCCAGGTTGGCCAGTGTTTTTGGGATTGTAGCCATCAAGAATTTCTCAGCAGCAGGTCCGAGTTTGGATTTGAGCCCGATTGATGACAAGTCCCGCGCAATACGACGTGGGACATAAAATAACTTATGAAGGTAAAACTGACGCTCTTCAGAGCCTACTGCCAGTCGTTTTACTCGTGCAGCTTGTGGGTTGGGTATACGCAGAAGGCTTACAACGCTCTGCGCGTGCAGTATAATGCACTGAGGATATTGTTGGGGCTGCCTCGGTTTTGCAGTGCATCAGGCATGTTCGCGGAAGCGCGAATAGATGACTTTCATGCCATCATACGCAAACGGTGTGCATCGATGTTGCGGCGATTCAGGGGTAGCCCTAACAGTATATTAGCTACTCTGGCGGACAAGGTTGACGGACCTTTTATTAGACTCTGGGCTGGCAGACATGTGCGTGCACATGTGCATGTAGCCAATTAGTATAATTTTAAGTTCATGTGATTTGTTAAAACTAACATAGGATAAGTTCATACGAACACTATATGGATCCATGGTCTGAAATAAAAAGTTTGATTTTTTGATTTTATAAATGTACCTACCTACTTTACCTACGACCGTTTAAGCACTCCACCGGATATAAATTCAGATAATGTCGGTCCGCAGTAGCCGTAGAAGGGGTTGTGCTCTAAATCTGAACACCGTCCGACCGAATACTGAACATTAAAATAAATTAACAAAACAACATACAACATTGCCAAACTCGGAATTCGGCTTCGGCAGTGCGCAAATGCTCTCACGCTTCAGGAACTACAGGCGTAATGTTTTGTTAATTTCTTCGTTTCTTTTTCCAGGACGATGTATGCTACGTGGTCGCCAAGTACGACTACGCGGCGCAGGGAGCTCAGGAGCTGGACCTGCGCAAGAACGAGCGGTACCTCCTGTTAGACGACTCCAAGCACTGGTGGCGCGTGCAGAACGCGCGCAGCCAGTCGGGCTACGTGCCCAGCAACTACGTTAAGAAGGAGAAGCCTTCCTTGTTTGACAGGTGCGTGTACAACGAGCATTAAGGTGCGATTCCGTAGCCGACTGCAGCAGGCGACTTGTCGCTGCTACACTACTGGTTTCTATGCATTTCTATGAAATAACTTCCTTATCTAGCGACACATCGCCTGCTGCTGCCGCTTGCAATCGGCTACCTAATCACAGGTTTACATAAGTAGCCTAAACGCTTGAGTACGTTACAACCAGCAGCGACAACGATTGTCGAAGACTATCTTCATGCAAATTCCAGAAAATGTATAGGAGCCAGTAGTGTCGCTGTCACCTGTCGCTGATTTTTACTCACAGAGACGGCCCGAGTCCCAAAAGCAGGTACATTTTAGGAATGAGTCTGCCTTTTGGGACTCGAACTGCGCCTCTCTGTGAGGAGAGAGCCCTAATCTAATACTGGGAGTTGGGCCTCTTCTATGGGACAAAGAGTGGTTGTTTTACCACCATTGGGATCCATCCAGTTTAGATTATGGGATATCAGATGGCGTTCTTTGGTAGAAACACGACATACAATACTCCAAATTATAGTATTATAAGAACCTGACCCCGAATTAATTCCATCTGGACATGAGTATAGTGTGTATATTGTAGATTACTCATATCAAACTGGGAAATAATATACTAACCTAATAACTTAATTAGCTTGAAACTATTTTAACCATCGAAACAACAAAATTAAAAATGACATGGTTGCGTCATACAATGAGGAAGCACCTATGTGTCACACTTAAAAATTCCAACTGGTATTTTGGCCTTTACCAAGATGCGGGTTTTTAACCGGCTTACCAAAAAGGAGGACGTTCTATGTTCGAGTTTATGTTTGTTTGTTTTTTTTTTGTGTATGCTTACCGATATCTCCGTCAATTGTGGACCGATTTTGAAAATTATTTAGTTTAATTTTGAAATTGGTCCCATTTTAATTTGTTGAAGATCTGATGAAGAACTTCGGAGATATACAACAGAACTCATCAATAAATATCGGCAAATCTCTCAGGATTGCTGCAATCACGTCTGTTTATTGATTAATAAAAAAATCTTTTTTACAAAAAAATACTACCGACTTCCAACTAAAAACACTACAAAGTGAAAAACAACTTTATTTTTCGAAGTCGATGTCTTTGGTAGGTACCAATTTTTTTCGTTATGGACACCGACTGTGTGTGAGTGTTTTTAGTTGGAAGTTGGTAGTATTTTTATGTAAAAAAGATTTTTTTATTAATCAATAAACAGACATGTGATTGCAGCAATCCTGAGAGATTTGCCGTCATTTATTGAAGAGTTCTGCTGTATATCTCCGAAGTTCTTCATCAGATCTTCACCAAATTAAAATGGGACCCATTTCGAAACATACTCTAACAAACAAAAAAAGAGTCCACAATTGACGGTGATATCGGAGAAAATACATCGGCATTGGCCGAACTATCGCAATTTTTGCTTCGATCGATATAAACCGCGACAGTGTAGATCTTATCGCATTGAGGACCTAAAACACGATTATGTGTGTCTGCAATATGTAAACACTGTCTGTACGAATACTAAAGATAACATTGTTTACGATTCAACAGGACGGTAGGTAACAAAATTACGATGATTTACTATTCAGTGTATTGGTAGCAAGGTCCTTCTTTACGCCTAACAACTCAATTACTTTCGTTGAGCAAACAGGCAGAGGCTGCACTCAGACATAGTCTCTCCAATACCAAGCATTATTGCTGCTACATCTAAGTCGCCTCTTTTCTTTATCATTGCCGTGTAGGTGGAGTCTTCTTGAAAAACTTATCTAAGAAGACGGCTGGGTATTTTAATCTCTGGATTAATGCTCTTCTTCAGTTCAGAGCATGTAACTAGAGATCTCTATAGGATACCCAGCCATTCTGTCAAGGACACCCCGCTGGCCAGCCCTAAAACAGAGCTAAACTAACACTTTCTATGTCAGCTACACAAATGATATTTTCGGCAGTTTGGCCTGTTTATATACTATTATCACGGCCAGTTTTAAATCGGTCAATTACGACTTCTTTATGTCTTCAAATCAATTGGCAATTCAATTAAACGAATCAATAGCGTACAACAACAAATCTGCAGTGGTGATGCCTTGTCTTGTAACAATTATAATCGCGTAGACGAATGGTACTACCTAAAATCTATATGCATAAGTACATATATTTTTTTTCAACAAATATTGTCCCACTGCTGCACAGGTCCAGATCTCCCCCATAGCACCCTATATTTCTCGATATATTCCTGCTTTCTCCGGCCTATACCCTGTAATATTAATGAAGTTACTCTAGGAATATGCCCAAAATAAACATTGCACGATATTGGATTTTATCTATGTGTTACAAAGGTGACATTGCAGCTATCAAGCTTGCATTTATACCAAAAATACACTATGTAAATATGTAATCTGTTTACTTAAATAAATATAAATCGGCGAAGATCGTGAACTGGGTAGTAATCTAGTAATATGTCTATTATAGTAGCCTTTGGCCCACATTACCTGATATTATGATTTTTAATTGGGTTCATAAATCTCAGTATTATATTAATCCCCACAAAACCATTTTATGCATAATTGCGTCATGGTAGAGTTCACTTAAAGAAGGTTAGTCTTTACTCTTGCACAATGGATAGCCAGCGGCAGTGTAAAGCCAATTATGCTCTTTGACGGATGCTAAACAAGTCACTTCTTTTTCAATTTATCCATTTTTTCATGGGTAAAAATCCTTAATGCTTTGTTTATATCTAAAGCTGTACATTTCTAAGGCAAATTGTCAGACCATCTGTTATACTGTCTTTCAAGTTCCCATTGTCATAAAATATGCCACACATTACCACACTAGGGCTTGACACGTGCTTACAAAACAGTGTAGTAAAATTCTTGCTCAGTGAGGTATGTACACAAACGTATAGTAGCGGATATCAGCTGTGTTTCTCTTGCCGTATTGTTGAAATGCTGAGGGAAACTGGTAATTATTGTTTGAAGGATATTAGGATAATCAGTAGGTGGTTACATACCGGTACAACCTTATTAATCAGTCAAGTTATTGCTGTCTCCTTGATTTGATTTATTGTAGCAAGCATGCGGGTATCATTTTGCAGATTAGCAGGAATGTGCTAATTGTTCCACCAAGGTTTTTCTTCTTGGGTATTGTCAATTTTGTCGATAGATTTGTCCACAATACCATATCATTATGTTATGACTGTGACCTTCAAAAATGTGTACATAAATACACCTTTTACCCATGGGGATAGGCAGAAACTACAGAACGCCATCTGCTACGATCCTTACATACTTCTTTTGCTTCACGTTTCAAAAATTAGTTAAAAATTAAAGATGAAAACACATTCACTTAATTATAACGTCAACGTAAATTCAATACCCGAACATCAAGTCTTCTTTCAAAAACAATATAATGTATGTGTCATATCGTCAAGACAATGAGGGGAAAACATCGCGAGAAAACAAGCGTCTATCAAATAAAGCTGAACAATGTTAGTTGTGAGGAAACACAACAATAAACACATTAGTTGTCTGGCCACGGCGATAGATACAGCACCTGAACTGCTTTCGTGGACCATTCTCGTACGCATTCATAGACCGCTCTTTGAAAAAAGTGCTGTAGTGAACGTTTCAGACGGAAAAACCCGTAAAAAAAGTTAAATGAATGTAGTGAAGACGTCAGGCCAATATACCCAGACTATATCCATCCTTCCACCTGTGTTAACCATCCAAAAATCAATCCTCCCACTACTTTTAATAATAATAGACGTCCAGACCAAATTTCGGCCTAAACGGCCAATCTGAGCGGATACTAGGCGAAGTGTCACCAACAATGATGACTAACAACATACTCGAAATCGATTCCAGTATTAAGAAGAAGGTGAAGAAGGGCTCCGGTTCGAAGACCTTACCTTCGAACAGCTCTCCAGTGCGGGGTGGTGGAGAACCGGGAGCGCGGCGCGTGGAGCCGGCTGATGCTCTCGGCACCGCCGTCGTCAAGTACAACTATCAGGCCCAGCAGCCTGACGAGCTGTCCCTCACGAAGGGGACGAGAATACTGATACTGGAGAAGAGCAATGATGGCTGGTGGAGAGGGCAGTATCAGCAGCATACTGGATGGTAAGTGTTTTTTTATTTATTTGTGTTTTTTTTATTTAGAGCGGCCACATGCCACGTTAATTGAGACTTACCAGCACACAGACCTCTACTGTATTACCAGTAATACTCCAGGCATACTAATTAAATCTTCTTCCATTGATTAGCAAAAATGTCACGACTGGTATTGGTTTCCAAAAGAGCGGTGTGGTGGTTTTTACCATCGGCTCGAGTTCTGGCTCGACAATTCTGGCTTCTGATATTATGTTCTGAACATTTCTATCGATCTCCATAAAAGGAAAAGATCCTCTATTCGTTGGAATCATTTTTTAAACAATTCGGTATATGCCCATTTAAACTCTGTTAATGTTACAAGACTTAAGAAAAGTAATCTCAGGTTTATAGGGCAAGATTTATTTTTACATGTGACAAGAATTTGTTACAGTGATTATGTAGTGTAGGCACTTCATTTTTAGTGTATCATTGATTTTCTTTTATTATATGAGTAGGACCTTTCCTTCAGAATAAAGCTTATAGCCAATGAATCTTAATTAATTTATAGTGCACATTTAGCACAGTGGACGTCAGTAATAGCGTGACGGGGTACAGGATGGTATGGAAGAAGAAAACGTGTTGCGCTGATCCCAAGTATCGTGGGACAAGGGCAGGAAGATGATGATTTAGCACAGTGGACATTTAGTTCTGATATTTCTGTACTTACTTAAACAACAGTACCGTAGCAAGAAATATAAAGGGTATAGGAAAATATTACAAATAATTTTGTTTGTGAACAACATTAATTAGCAGTAGAACTAATAGGATAACATAAATTTGCACACGTACGTTACTCTGAGACATGGAATACGTCATAATGATGATGATGACTTCAGGCGACTGTATCCTTACAATCCATGCAAATAAAATCTCTTCTATCTTTTGCCCAACGACTTTGCTTGCGTGAAAGCCGAAAATTATCCCACAGAAACGGAAACGTACAACCAGAATAGCATTCTATGTTCATGGGCCATGGTGTACCTGTGGTTGGTTAATTTTTTACGGATACTTTCACAATATTATTAACAAAGATATTCCCGACAGGTTTCCTTCGAATTACACCAGCGAAGAGGGCGATAATGAAGACCCCGTGCATACGTACGCTATGGCGGAAAACGTACTCGACATCGTGGTGAGTATTAATGCATTTCATCATCATCAGCCGTTATCTCGGTATTTCCTTTTTAACTATAACTATCAGTCATTGTAACATAGACTCAATTCTGCAAATAGAAAGGAAATTAAGGAAAATTATTGATTGATTGTCGCATATAAACAGATAATGTTATAAATATTCTAGCTTGCCTGCAATTTACCCAAGCAGTGATGCATTAAGTTCTACAGTTCTGTTTTTAATAAATAGCTGTCCGCGCCACTAGGTTACGTGACTCGTAGGCCCGGTCCCTCCAATGTTATGAAAAGAAACGAATGTAATACTAAGATAGCAAAAAATAAAATAAAAATCAGAAATCGGTACAAATCTAAAGGTCGATTAAAACTTATTAACGTCCGTGAAGTTCGCTTTTCTCTGCCCAGAACCCCATCCGTAACCCTCGCTGTCACATGAATTAGCTACTGCACACTGACTGGCAGAGAGTTCCTCGCCGCCATTAGGTTTGATTCTCTACCTGGCAACCTCGTAAAGTCTTGCTTATGTCCACGTACATGATCGGGCCCAGTACTCTCCGCAGGTGGCGCTGTACTCGTTCACGTCGAACAACGAGCAAGAGCTGTCGTTCGAGAAGGGCGACCGGCTCGAGATCATCGAGCGTCCGCCCTCCGACCCCGAGTGGTACCGCGCGCGGGACTCGCGCGGACATGTGGGGCTGGTGCCGCGCAACTACCTGCAGGAGCTGGCCGACTACCTCACCACGCCTTACAGGTAAACAGTCAGCTGAACATTTATATTACCTTAGAGATACAACCTGGAGCGTCAGCAAAAATCTATATTTTTACACTTGTATAATACTCAAAAAGACGTAAAATTAAAGTAGAACTGGGCCAGCCAGTTACACCATTTAATAGTTCAAAAGATGAAGACCTCTCTCTATGCTTGCTATGTGTTAGGGGAAGTACTTGATCATTAGTAGGCGATACTGACACATATTGTGGCCGCAGTGAGGGCGGCGAGGGCGGGCGGCCGGTGGCGGGCGTGGCGGGCGGCGCGGCGCTGGCCACGCGCGCCTGGTACTACGGCGCCATCACGCGCACGCACTGCGACGCGCTGCTCAACACGCACGGACACGACGGAGACTTCCTCATCCGGGACTCTGAGACCAACGTATGTATATTTTTATTCCACAAACTACAAGAATAGTTCTAAGTAGCTGTGAACTAATCAAATGAAGTTGGAAAAGGGCTTTGCGGCGTCGTGCGCTCGGGCGGGCACCCCTCCTTGGGAGTTAGAGGCGGTTGCTCGCCAGACTGTACGTGTGTAAGTGGCCGAGCGGCGGCAGGCGAGGGACGCTATCTTCCTTGGAGGACCTCGCCACCGCCGCCTTTGGGTGCCGGACACTGGACGCGCTCGGTCCAGTCCTGCGGGGCTGGCTCGAGTGGCCTCACGGTTTCCTCTCATTCCGTTTGGTGCAGGTGTTGCACCGGATCCGGAGGGAGGAAACCCCGGCGTGCCATGACTGTGGAGCGGCAGAGGACACGGCGCAACACACCCTCGAGGTGTGCCCAGCCTGGGCTGAGCTGCGCCGTGCCTTGATCCGTGTGTTCGGCCAGGACCTCTCACTGCTCGGCGTGGGCAACTCCATGCTGGGGAGTGAGGAGGCCTGGGCGGCGGTTGCCTCCTTTTGCGAGGACATGATGTCGCAAAAGGAACCGTGTGCAGCTGGTGAGTCGCACACGGCGCCAAGGCTTGGGAGGTGTCACTCAACAATTAGGAGGGCATGGAATTTCATGGCGCCGCCGCCCGAGGACCAGTGGAGGAGGCACGGCTCTATGTCGTTAAGGGTGACGCGGGTGCTCTCGGGGCATGGTTACTTCGAGAAGTACCTGTATCGCATAAACAGAGAGCCGGGGACGCCTGGTGTCACTACTAGGTCGACTGCCGGGAGGTCACGGCGCGGCCTACGCTGGCAGAGTGTGGCGCTTGGGAGGAGTCGCGCCGTGCCCTCATCTCAGGATTGGCCAGTGATCTGTCGCTGCCGGCCATAGTCGAGTCTATGGTCAGCAGCGAGGAGTCCTGGGACGCGGTGGTATCCTTCTGCGAAACAGTCGTCTCGCAGAAGGAGACTGCCGAAATGGAGAGACAGACCTGGTCCATTGCCGTCCCCCATACATCAGGACTCGAGGTGGTGGCGCGTAGTGTTGCACGCGCGCACTTCTAAGACCAGTACCAGCCGGGAATTGCGGAAGGATCGTACGTTCCCGCGACCCCCAGCGTAGATGTGAGATGGAACACCAGGGTGGTTTTTAGTCAGTAAGAGTCTCCTCTCTAGGGCGGAGGACATCCACGAGAATTTTCCACCCTGGAACTAAAAGAAAGGGTAAACTTCCTAACCTTTTGTATTAAACCCGGGATGGTGAACTCTTTTTAAATCATCATGCCATTTTTGTCTTTATATGCTTATATACATTCAAGCAAAGTCATGATACATGTATTGGTTGGTACTCGGCAGGTGGGCGACTACTCGGTGTCGCTGAAGGCGCCAGGCCGCAACAAGCACTTCCGCGTGCACGTGGAAGGCTCGCTGTACTGCATCGGGCAGCGCAAGTTCCCCACACTGGAGCAGCTGGTGGCGCACTACCAGCGCGCACCCATCTACACCAACAAGCAGGGCGAGAAGCTGTACCTCGTGCGTCCGCTGCCCAAGGCCACGCAGCCGTGCTGAACGTGCCACGGGGACTGTCCACACTACGCACCCACAGATGTACGGAACCACTCAGCACTGGGACTCAGTTGATATACTCGACGCGTTTTAGCATGCCCATAGCGTTCATTACACTCTCTTTTCGTAGGAATCTGAAGAAGAATATATTGAAGATCTTGATCTTATCTTGATTCAGGACGTTGACAGACTTTATTTCCATTTTTTTTATTGAAAAATTGCTATACTCAGATTTTTAATTTCGTAGACTAAACTGACATTTGGGGGGTTGTCACTTTATCATTACATAAAAATAGTGTCGTATCCTGACTATCCTAAGTGATCGAAAATTTAACTATTTCACGGCAAAAAAAAATTAAGAAACTAGCGTCCCATAATTAGTTTCTACTCATTTATGTCAGACATTATTTTATCGATCGCATTTATGTTATTGTCGATTTCATATTTAACACAATAAAAGTGTATGTACGTAATGTATATGCTTATGAATGCTGTTATATTTTGAAATATTACGTTTATATTCATAAAACATTTATTTACGCCAATTAGTAAAATTAAATTGAGGAGTCATGTCACATCAATTCGATGAATCACTTATGATTGAGCCTTTCCTAGAACACTATGCTCTGCGCTAGCAACATTTAAAAAAATAAGGTCATTGGCAGCTGTCAGTTTAGTTTACGAAATTAAAAATCACAGTATAGAAATGTTGGGGGTCAATGGCAGCTGTTCCCATGCTAAAACGCAACAACTATAAACTATTGATATAGGGTGGCCTGACAAGTGTGATATATTAATTTCCTACAAATCAGTTTTCGTATAATTTCGAGTCGCCGTGGCGTTCCGTACAAATGTGTAAGTATAATTAGAGTTTCCCGTTTTGTACTCCGGTGTCCACTATTTACTCGTTAAAACTAGTTCAGAGCTTCCGTATATGCATTGTCAATTTTGTACGAAATTTGTATCCAGGCTCCGCACACTCGATCGGATCCGACCACCGTTAGTGAGGGTTATGCACGAAAGTAGTCGATATCGAGTTGATCAGATTCCCACACGATCACATCACCAATTGTACAATGTCGTCAGGAATCTGTTCGCACGAACACCTATTATACTGTTACGGCTTAGGGCCGATTTCACTAATAAAACTAATCGCGATTACTTTCATTGTTGAAATCGGTCCTTAGTATAATGCAGCGTTGAAGCAACGCCTAAACTTAATTAAACTACAATAACAAAACCAAAAATTGGCTTCTTTATCTCTATTAGTGTTTAATAACATTTTATATCATATTATTTAGGTAAGTTCGATAGTGTAATTTTTATAATGAGTTATAGTTAAACTGTGTTTTACGCATATTATAATCGATATCGCGTCTCGGAGTACCGCGAATATACTGAGTGGACGCTTCAGATAGTATGTGATGTATTACTAAATATACACGGACGCATATGTTGTGATGTTTGGCTAAGTAAGATATAATGTAAGTCATGATCAGGGAAAATCGTGGAATGTATTAGGAAGGCAACTTATTGTAAGTGAAGTGGGAATTTTGTAAGGGTTTTCTAACGAGCTCAGCGTAAAGAGGAGTTCGTTGCGATTGACAGTGTTGTAGTTGATGGCAATATACATTTTGTAGCCCAATACACTGTATTTTACTATGCAGTCAGTGTGTAATGATTACAAACTAAGCTGATGCAAAGAACAGTAAATAAACTGTATTTTATCCAACTTTAGCATTTCTTTATTCAACAAAGACTTCGACATTTCGATCTCCAAAAAAAGTATTAACAAAAAACATTCCTTATCATGTAAAACATTGCAATAGTTCACTCACGGCTGTCGGTCGCAACCGCTCCCACAAGCTCGCGCGTCGACTGACTCGTAGTCTGATAGTCTCGTACGCGCGGACACGCGGACACGCGTACTCGCGGACTCACCAACTGTATAAGTCTGACTAGTGGAATCGCGTACTCAAATATATCATGAACAATATTCCTACGTTTTAGTCTTTACGACAACGAATTAGGTAACGTTTGGTTGGTACCGCACCAGTTTACACTTACATTTTGAAGTGGTTTAGGATTTTTAAAGAAGAATTTTGATACGTGAAGATAATTGTGTGGGTGTAAATACGCATCTGTATCGCGTGTATAATTTCAGAAAGTCCACCAGGCCTCCCACCAGGTGGTAGGATTACGCTGGATGCAAGACGCACAGTAGCGGTCAGTGTGGTGACACTTTGGGGAGGCCTATGATCAGCAGTGGAAGTCTTTCGGCTGAAATGATTATGATGATGACTGGACAGTCACTGTATGGTCTAGACAGCTCAACAGAAAAGGCAGCCTGATCTCTACAACTGTAGATTTACGGTATAAACATGTAGTGTAATCTGGTGCGGTGGGCATGGAATCTCAACGGGTTGATTTCCACTGAGGTGACAATCGCTAGTCAATATTATACGCCAGCATCACAAACAGCTCTCCCTTATGTTAAACTTTTATTTACTTTTGTAATCTACGTACGCGCAGTCTGTCCGGGTGACCTAATATAAGGACGAAACAATAAGATTATGCTCCAGTCACAAAATACACCATAATATATTATTAATACAAAAATAAATATGTGATTCATTTCAAGGTTTCAAATTTAATTCTTAATTTATGTTAGTGTACCTTTAAATGAGTGACGTCGGTCGTATTCGTTCTGTTCTATTCTCGGCGATAATTCTATAACACCATTGTGTCATACGTGACTTCGAATTTGTTATTATTAAGTGGAATTTAGGGTTGTACGTTATGTATTATAAATTATACGCAACCCGGGCATGCTGCGCGCACACGCCACAATTCGATCCACATGTAAAAAAATAACAATGGCAGCTTGTTTGTTGTTTTATACATATTAATTGTTTATAATATATTAATTTTGTAGATACCAATATATAAATTAAAATGCGAATCACATTCAACAATTAATTTTAAGTTAAACCTTGACATGTTCAGTTGTAGCACCTGTGCTATGTTCTGTAGTGTAACGGTAATGTCCAACACTTTGGCAACACTCCATAACGGCAAGTATTAAATAAAATAGCTTTTACACGGGATCATTATTTTTGTATGGACTTTTTATTTTACACATTGACAGTTGATGATGCACCAAGTGTAGAGATTTTTGTATGCGAAAACTTAGCGATAAGGTTAGGTTACATGTAATACTGTATGATAGAACATTGAGGGTGTTTTCCTCGATTTTGTAATGAATGACTCTGCGTGTGTGAGCGATTATTTGCATTTATATTATAGTAACGCATTCTATACGACTTTACTAATTTGAGATTAATTTATCAATATCACTTTAATTTAACAAACCCTGCTTTGTTTGAATCGTAAACAAACTAAATTATCATCATCTACATGCAATTTTCTGGTTTCAGTTGCATTTGCTAAAATGATGCTTATCGCCAAATGGAAGTTGGAAGAAATATGTCAAAAAAGCTTCAATGTTTTTTGAAGTATAATATATATTTCCGTAGATAATATGAACGGAAAACATCCTGGAGATGGCGATGTTACCCGACATTGCTAACGCACTATAATTAATTACATGTGATACTTTTGAGATATAACTTCTGTATACACGAGAATGCATAATAAAAAGAAAATGGTAAAAAAATAGATATATAAGGCGTACAGTACGACCGATGAGTGGCCCGTCTGACAATAGGCTATGCGAACTTTCGAGCATGTACACTCGTGAGGAAAACAGCCATTTGATTCGTAAAGTATGTTCTGCGAAACCACTTGGCGCTGACTTCGGACGGGCCACGACTCATCGGTCGTATAGTATTTGTGTAATTTATGTAATGTAAATATGCATACGCTCTAACAAGTTAATTGTAAAAAGATTATGAATTGGAATTTCCTCTAAACTTTCAAAATTTATTATTATATTGTGTTTATACAATATTCTTGGGGTGTTTTAATTTTCAACACACTATGTATATTCGACCAAGAGTATAAGTGTGTTATAAGTTCGATGAACCTAAGTGAAATGATTATTATTGGACATTATGTAATGTAAGTATATTTATTAAATATGCATATTTATGAGCATTATCCTTTTCAAAAAGCTTGCTGCTCAAAGCAATCAAGAAACGAGTTTTTTTTGTGTTCATGAACATGCATTTTCGTAAGTGATATTTATGTTATTCAAGAATAATTGGTTGGGTATCCATACATGTTACTGCAAAATAAGAGTTATCGTAAAGAACCCGTGCGACACAAGTCATATCTCAAAACGCAGTGATTGTAAGTTACTAGATCTTTTTGATGTATTTAATACGTTTTATACTCAATAATGTAATTAGAATTTAATGCGAGGCAAACTCAGTGTAGAGAAATATTAGTAAAAAAAATAGAAAAATGTACCGCCGCTGCAAGTTTTGAGCGATTTTTTACAAACAAAGTGTTACGAGTATATGAATTAGACACATCGGGTTGTTTTGAAATTAAATCCGTAAACATGTACAAGGTTTATATTTGAACTATAAGCTAGGTCAAAGGATCTTTATCACTATCCAAGCTCAAGTTCAAAATACACCTCAGCTGTATAACAAAGTCTTCCTAGAATGTTGCAGCATTTGAAGCCGCATTTATTGAATGCAAGCACAAAGCCAGTAGCGACCAGCACGGGGTATTAGGATGGACTTATTGAATTGTTTGAAATTAACGAGAGTAAGACAGTGTCATGAGTTGTATATTTAATGTTCGATTGATGGACAAACGAATTGATTGAGAATGGGAAAACTATAGTGCACTAATTCTAACAAGCTTTATAAAATAAACATTGCCAAACTTAGAAAGGAATTAAAGCCGACTTTACATTCCTAAAGCTTTTTATAATAACACTTGCGATGATTAGCTTAAAACTTAAGTATTGGGTACTAAAGTACCGCCCTACCAGTTCTTCAAAAATCGACTAAACTACATTACTGTATCAAACGTTTTAATAGTATAACTAGGTATAGATTATAAGAGTGATTCGGTTTTTTATTTTTATATTGCTCAAAGTATATTATTTTATAATTTGTATTTTTGAACTTGTGTTTGTACGTTTTTGTGAATGTATAATATCCGATGTAACGAGCCAATGTAAGTGCAGTATGTAATATTTAACAATAATTTATTTATTAATTTGCCATCTGGTGTTTTATTCAAATAAAACTTTCCAATACATACCACCCAGTTAGCTAAGGTAGCCAATTTTCTTAAGGGTCGATTTATTCTAGCGCAGAGTCGAAGCGCATCGAAGCGTCAAATTTTTTACAACTAAAGTGAAGCCGCACGATTGCGCGCGTATTCGCACGAATGCGCGCGTATTCGCCAGAATACGCGCGCACTCTCACGTGTAGTAATGGGCATCAACAGCAGAGCTATTGAATCACTTGCCAGTTGACTCTCGTAGCTGAAACGTGTGTAAAATGGTTGACATTGATTTTGCTATGATATTACTTATATCTGAAGTTGAAGAAGAAGAAAGAAGAAAAAGAAAGCGGAATTATAGTGTTCACAACTTGTGGAAGAAAAGACGTATTTGTGGTGAATTTACTACTTTTTGCGTTGATTTATATCGATACCCGAGTTTTTTTTACGACTATTATAAAATGGACTACGCTACGATCAATTTACAAACTTAGTCAATATTTTGAGACCACACATTGAGAAACAAGAAACCAATTTAACGATACCCATTTCCGTTGAAGAACGAATATCAGTCTGCTTAAGGTGAGTTTTATGCTTTCTTACGATTGTAGCACTTTATTAACTTACACGCAAGGTGTTAAACACTTCTTGGTTGTTCAACATAAATATCAATATTTTCATGCCTTAGATAGAATAGCATAATTAAACAAGCTTGTATTTCAAGACTCCTTATTTAAAAATTTGAAATAATTATTCACCATGTGAAATCACAGTTATTAAGGTCATTAATCATTATTATCAGTCATTATAAGTAAATTCTTCGAAATCGTCAAACTTCGATTGCCGCTGTTGCTGTGTTCTCGAAATAGGTTGTGGTATGTAAGGCGATGGTAATCATAATAATCATAATCATAATCATAATCATTCTTTATTTGTGTAACATAGGTAGTATCATAATACAGTTCTTAAATTAAAGTTCGTAGGTCGCTATGTTATGCCAAGAAGCGTACAAATATTATGGTTACATGCGAAATACGAAGAAAAATAAAATATTAATCATGCGAGAGGTAAACACAAATTATTTGGTAGGTATGTCAAAATTCATAGAATATGATAAATTAATAACAACAAAATTATAAATGTCACAATATGGAGTAATTTCTACAGTCAAAAAAAATTGAAAATTAATCATGCGAGAGGTAAACACAAATCATTTAGTAGGTATGTCAAAAGTAATAGATTAAGTTATATAAATAACATCAAAATTATGAATGTCAAACCATGGAGTAATTTCTACAGTCAATGCATAAATAATAATCATAGATTGCAATTAGTAACAATATTCAATTAAAGATTGTTTCTCCAGTCACATAAATAGATAGGTCTACATTAATTTATCATTCAGAAATTCATCAGTCGTATAATAACATTTTTCAATTAATAACAGTTTTAATTTTTTTTTGAAAAGTGTGACATTCAAATTTTTTATGACATCTGGTAATTTATTATAAATGCGCGGTGCCATGCCTAAAACACTCTTACTCACTAAGGCAGTCTTACAGCGCTGATTGCTTAAAGAGTTTGCGTATTGGCTACGAAGCGGAACATCTCGTAACCTAGACACTTTTTCGAATAACCTCATGTTTGTTTTGACGAAAACACTAATTTCAAAAATATACAATGAAGGTAAGGTAAGTATTTTCAGCGATTTAAAGAATGGTACACAGCTATCATCAATTTTAAGACCACACATTGATCTTATGCACCTTTTTTGTGCTCTAAAAACGATGTCTTTATCAGTAGAATTGCCCCAAAAAATTATACCATATCGCAAAATAGAAGCCACTAAGCCGTGATATGCTACTAGTAGCGAATCTATATTTATTTTTCTCGCAATTTGGAAAAGTGCATATGCTGATTTATTTATTTTCTTACTTAGGTCACCTATGTGGGCCTTCCAGTTAAGCTGGTTATCAAGGTATAAACCTAAGAATTTAGCTTCTTTAACTTCTTCAATGTCACAGTTGCTATGTCTGATATTTACTTTTGGAACTTCAGTTCTTTGGTGAAAGTGCATTACTTTGGTTTTCTTTAAGTTTATAACTAAATTATGGAGGTGATGGTGGAGCAGATGATGTTGTGTTGGATATAGTGCCGTAATTTGTATGGTTGGGTGGTGTGGTTGAAGTGTGGTGGACAATAAGTAGTGGATGCGATGTAAGTTGAAGTTGATGGTGAGGAATAAATTTGCTGTTGTTGTGTTCCATAGCAGTTAGTCATAGATGATGTAGTATCGCTACTTTCCTCGGAGGCAAGTTTTATTTCTGCGTCAGTAACCAGGCCAAGTATTGCCCGTTTTAATTCAGCTTGAATTCGTATAAGCATCTTTTTTACTGATTTACTCATAGATAGAAAAAAACGCATCTAATGGATCTTCTTCCTTTCCTTTGGCCTCGACATATTGTCTGAATAATTTCTGCGATAGAGGTAGTGTTTTATTTCCGGTAGTATGATTTGATAATGCCGAATCAGAGCGTGAACTTTCCCCGACGTCAGATGTGACTCTATAATTGAGATGTCTTCAGTGTCCACGTCTAAACTATTATCAGAAAAATCAAGGTTTGATATCTGTGATCTGTCCTGAAGGTGTGGCTTTAAAAAATCTAACTCCTTCTCAAATTTAATTGGTTTTTCAGTTTTTCGCGCAGAACCGCTTTTATATTGTCTCAATCTAAGAGCCTTTTTGTAACAGTCACGAAGTTTCTTCCATTGTTTCTGACATTCGGCCACTAGAAAAAAAAAACAGCTTCATTAATTTGTTACAGATTTCTAACTACTGCTATCAGTTTCAAAGCACTGGCTCATACTTTTCGAATGGGCTATGCTACAGTTTGGAAGATTGTACACGAAATTTGTGCCGCAATTTGGAAATATTTACGACCCATTGTTATGCCAAAACCAACGACGAGAGTCATGGGTTAAAAGATAGGAAGATTTTAGGAGATTATGGCATTACCCTAATTGTATAGGAGCGATTGACGGCAAACATGTCAATATAAGGACACCCTGCAACAGCGGAAGTCTCTACTACAATTATAAAAAGTTTTTCAGCACTGTCTTGTTAGCTATTACTGACGCTAAATATAAATTCATTTTAGTAGATGTTGGTGCATTTGGGTGTAACAACGATAGCGGCATATTAAGCAGTTCCAAATTTGGACAACTATTACAAAATAACATGCTTGGTATACCGCCTAATAAATGCTTGCCAGGTACGACAATACCAGTTCCTCACGTTTTTGTTGGGGACGAAGCATTCCCTCTGTGTGAACACATTATGAGACCTTATCCTGGAAGTCAGGTATTAAACGATAGCGAGAAGAAAATCTTTAATTATCGTTTAAGTCGAGCAAGGCGCCTAGTGGAAAGTTCATTCGGAATATTACAACAGAAATTTGAAGTTTTTCAAAAACGTATAAGAATGCAACCAAAGTTTCTAGATACGCTGATTCTTGCATGCACGTGCCTGCATAATTACACTTTGGAAGATTTTGGGTCTGAAGACGTTGCCCTGTCTAATAACATTTTACAAAATTATTCATTTGACAGCCAAGAGAGAACTTCAAAACTTACTTATTTCATTTCTGAACATGGGGCAGTACCATGGCAAAAGGAAATGATAACACGATGTTAAGCAAGAGATAATTGTCAAAAAGTTTTTTTTGGCGCCACCCCGCGCCGCACCACAACGGCAACATCGCACGACAGCGAAAATATTGCGTAGATAGTAATAAAAATACTTGCTTTACTTACCAGTTAATTTCATTTCCCCGCTAACTTTTTCCCAAGCATTATTTTTGGAATGTTTGTCACTATAGACTATAATTTTTAGCTTTTGGATTAAATAGGCATTCATATTTTTGCACCAGGTAAATTAATTTTTCGTCCGAGTCCATTGTGATTAACGCCGACGCAGGCCAATTTCCGACTGATGACGCGTTGGTTCGCTAGTGGGCGCGTGGATACACGAGAATGCGCGCGCACCAATCAGCGTTGTTCGCGCGCAGACGCGCGAATTCCGACGAATGCGCGCGTCTTTTTAAAATCTCCGAAGTAATGTGTGCGTTACGCTGTGGAGTTAAGGTTGAATTTGTTATGTTCAGTTTTGGATAGACGCTTCGATGCGCTTCGACTCTGCGCTAGTATAAATCGACCCTAAGACCTTTTTTATACAAGATGGAAACATTATAAAATATTGATGCAATATAATGTTCAAAGGCCTCAATTTTCTTTTCAATAGTAAATTGCATTCGTTTGAAATGTCGCTAACCTGAAGCCCTCCAGTGCCAGCTCCTAACTTTCTACACTGTATGATGCCGTAAAACTCACATGTATCACTCTCATATGGATAGGACTCGATCACTAACAAAGAACGAACTTGGTCTTAGTAACCGAAAGCTTTTCCTGCTAGTCCCATAGTTACAAACGAGTATTGATCTAACAAAGACGTTTAAAATCAAAACAAGATCACGAGCTACACTGTTGCTTGCTCCGTGCCAATAGAAGTTGTAGTATGTTATCGCGCCGAGATAAACTTCTGATCCAGCCGTGGGAGGACCGCAGATTCAAAGATCATCGTTCAAAAGTGAGTCACTAATTAAAGTTCATGTTTTCATACAAAATCCATGAATTACATTAGAATTATTTACGAAAGTTTTGAAACGACTTAGTCAATTTGAATCAAATCAAACAGAGAACAATTACAATATTTTAGACTAACGCGTCGCTTCGCTTCAACTCTTGGGTCAATGTGCTTTGACCCTAATTTGCCACTTTTATATAGGTATATATTCGGCAAGGCGAAGAGTTGACCGCTATCAAATCGACCAATCACATGCGAGATGAATGACGCGCTGTGGTTGTCCGTCTGTGTGATTGGTCGATTGATAGCGGTCAAACCCTTTGCGTTGCCGTATTCACTTAAGCAATACGGCTGTCGGAGAGGAAACAGGTCCCTATTTCTTTTTTCTATTTGAGGTAAGATCCGCTTTGCCAGCGATAGACGACCGAGCTCCGGCGGCGCGGCCGCACGTGGCGCTCAAATGGAAGAAGAACCAGCGCGAACTGGACAGGAAGAACAAGATACAGAGCGAGAACTTCAGCCTCCTGCAGCGACTCAACGACATCATGAAGGTGAACCGGCTTGACAACCATTGGGCAAAGCCGCTGCCGAAGTAAGTTAATGGGTGGTTAACACCCGGTTTTAGAGATAAATTAACTATAGACTCGTTAAAAATTAAACGCAAATCAAGTGATGCCATTGGCAGTTGACTAGTTATTCAACCAATCACAGCTATTACGCGTTTGACAAATTTGTCATTGGTTTAGCGATGTAATAATGTTCATCCCAAAAACCGGTCCTATTTTGCTAGCTAAGTCGTCACCATTTGGGCACAGGCCTAAACTAAATTATCTAAGTTCGGTATAATTTGAAGACTGTCAAAAATTCACCAATATAAACCACCGCAACTCGGCTATTGTACTATAATTTATGCAAATGTGTTGTGTAGACAGGTGAAATGCGTTAAGTTTTATATAAGTTTTGGATGGATAGAACTCGCGCTTGTGTCGTCTTGTCCTCCTTGTAGTCATAAACGCTCGAGTTTTTATCCATCGAAAATTTATTTATTTAATCATGGTGTGACAGATAGCAGACTTCAATGCAGGAGGCATTTGAATAGTTTCTGCGTAACCTGCTACGAAATGGTGTGACGGTAACAGTATGCATTATTAATCTAACTAAACAAGATAAATTTAAGAAACCTTTTATACAATTTTATTTCATGCTTTTAAAGTACAAAGTTTATCTAGTAATAAAAACGCTTCGATCAACAATTTATCGAAAACGTAATTATGACACGATATCTTGCGAAAATACCCCGATTCAAACAATAAAACGCACATAACTTTTGAACGGCTGAGCCGATTTTCATCAAACATAGCTAACATCTGATAAAGTTACCATTCAAACAAAAAATAACTGAATCAAAATCGGTTCATCCATTTAGGACCTATGATGCCACAGATACATACACATGTAAACACGTCAAACATGTCGTATCTTCCCCTGTTTACCCTCATTTTCCGTCGGAGGTTAAAAATGCTTGTAATGTAATCTTTGTTTGGAGCACAGGTAAATATAATACTAGCATATGATCTGATTGCAAAAAATCTTGGCTACGGCAGCGAGACCGCAGGAAAAAGCCACGTTTTTATTATAACTTCCACAGTTAACATATTTTAACTGATGGATAATTTCTTTAATTAATTAGTGTAAATATTAGTTTCCAGCAAAAGGTGGGCTTGTTCTACGACGCGGAGTCATTAAACAGCAAAGTGACGGCGCGCTCTGCGCCCGAACCTTCTCCCTCCGACGACACCCACACCTACATCAAGTGCTACGCCTGCCAGCTCAGGAAAGTGAGTGCTGACTGCTCCACTACCGATTGTGTGACCCACGGAAACATCACTTATATGACCTACTCTTTGTTCACAGAAACAGTACGAATACATCTACAAACAGATGCATCAAGACTCATTGCCTTCTATTTACTCAAATTAGTATTGTAATCTCAGTTTTTAAAATAAAACGATTATTATATTGGACAGAATTTATTGATATAGATACAATACAAATGGGCTGAAGTCAACATAATTCATATCGGGACAGCCGTTTCGGCCACGAATCCTGGTACTGCATTTACTTATTATCGGTCGGAGTTAAAATCGAAACATAAATACTATGTTATATCAAAAGCATCAATTCAATCGGTAAGCAGATTACACTAAACGCATACGTCGCGTACGCGGCACTTAACATTAAAGCTATCCACTTCGTGTCCATCGTCCGTTACTCGGTACGTTATGAAATCGAAAAACAAAGATGAAATTTTCAAACATCACAATAGAGCTGTATCACACCGGAGCCGCCGCGCACACAAGTGCCGACGGCCGGCGGGCGGCACACGCACACGGCCGCCACTAGAAGCGGAAGCCTTCGTGCGGCCCGGGCGCCGCCGCCGCGTCGAAGTGGAAGCCCGACTCCGCCGCTGCCGGGACCAGTGTCGCATCCTCCTCCTGTGAACACAACTCATTATTATTACGTGACCACTGACACTGGTTATAAAAGTTGCCAAGGCTGACTTAGCAACTTCTATACAGTAAAATAACACACAAATGACATAAAAATATAATGACATCAAGACAGCTAAAACCACTTTTCTTACATTTCAGCTGTCCACACCACTGTCAATAAAAAAAATAACAAATGGCCCCCTTGAGAGAAATCATCTTTCCCGTTGTCCAAATAGGTTTACAACAGTAAATAATTAGAAAGACGTCAGTACGTACCTCTCCCGCGAAGTATTGCTCAATGATGTCGTAGGCCATTTTGTAGATCTCCACCTTCTCGTGGCTCTGCAGCGCCTCTATCTTGTCGATGCCGCCGCACTCTTCGATCATGTTGGCGACCTGGTCAGCGTTCTCGCCAGCCATCTTCAACATGTTGCTTAAACCATCTAACACGACCTGAAGAAAGAAACATTGACAAGTGTTATTTTTATTAATCTAGTTGGCCAAGACTATGGTGAAAAAAGCCCAAAAGCTAACGTGATGGATAAGTACTAAATGAGAAATTTGCAGGTCATGCAATAATTTGTAGAAACATCTTGCATAAGACATTCCAAACAGGTAAACAAACATGTTATTCAATGACCTTAGTCAATATTATACATTGATAAGAAGATCTTATGTAAATTACGTAAATACGCCAAAACAATAGCAGTGAGAACTATTCATAAAACACAGTAAGAGATGTAATTCCCAGTGTTCTAAACATCAGTAATGAGTCTTGGATATGACTCATATCCATAACTCATGCATGACTACACTTGAGACAAGCAGGCAAGGCTGCTTGCTGGTGAAATAACACAGCGTGCATAACATTTTCTCTTAGGTATAGGTACTAAGGTACAAGGTATAGGTGACACTCATAGATTTCGATTTTTTTTGCTTCGCAAAAAGATACACGAAGGGTGCGAGCGAGAAAACCTAATCAAGTACTAAACGCCCAAGAGAAAAAGAGAGAGTGAATGAAGTACCAATATGTCATTTTTTTCGCGAGAAGGGGTCCATAGCGTCCCTTCTGTTTTACACAGCGGTGAATTTCTTGAATTTAAATAATAATCTTTAGATTTAAATTGATAATATTAATTATGCAACTATGTTGGCTTATTCTGTGAGTGAATGTGACGTTACAAGACGAAATAACCCCAATAAATACATGTTTCATAGGTAAATACAATTTTGTCCTTGGATTGTTTCGAACCATATTTTGACAAATTTCTGCTAGTAATCGGCTCAGAAAAATATTCTTACAATAGTATATTGATTTCCATTGTTTTATAAAAGTAGATATATTTCGTATATTTAAACAGAATTTGCTAAAATATAATGTAAAAGAGAAAAATTTTTGTTTACGCTAGGGCTTGACAAAGCGGTGACGTCAGGAGTATCGATAAAAACTTAATCTTTTTATAGTGACATCATGGCATGAATACAAACTTATTGAGTCAAGTTTTGTTTAAATAGATTTAAGTTAGGATTGAGAAGATATGTTCATCTAAACTGTACTTTAAGTTGCATGTTTATTATATTAGCCTTTGTTTTTCAAAATGTTTCGGAGAGTTTTGATGTTTTATTACTTTGAGTAGGTTTAGGAATGTCATATTGTTTGCATTTATTAGTTTTACAGTGTCTTGAATACATGAGTGCTCTGCTAACCAGCAAATTGTTCTGTTGTGTAAATAATAATTTGTAATGTTTATGTACCTACAGATGCCCAAATAATTCTGTGTTAAGAGAAAAATGGATTCGAATTTTAAACAGAGATGGATGGTCTCTACAATATGTAGTAAACATTTCGTATTGAAATACCTACTGCATACTAAGAAAATATCGACGAATCCTAATGAAAGACACTATACCTAATTTATTTGTGCCTGTAAGAATGACACTTCCTATCGTATGGTTAGTTAGTGGCTAACCTAGATAGTATTCTGCATAAGCAAGCATGTATTTTGCCCAGTTTTTATAACAGTTCAATATAAACAACAATGGCAATAACCCTTTAATCTTGTTTCTTATTGTGTTCACCAAGTATCGATATCGATACTGAACATGGACTTTTTAACAACACTTTTTTAACTAACACATGGACAATTTCCCTCACACATAGATTTTATTTTTTTGGTTTCGCTTTTCATCTGACTCTGTTTATCTTGTACATACTATATCTATGGTGACACTACAGAAAAAATATTGAATAACTTACATTGATAACTTGAGTATCTTTGCAACTGAGCAATTTGCAGAAGGGCGGTATGACCCCGCAGTTGATGAGGGCGGCGACCTGTTCCTTGGTACCACTGATGCTGAGGTTGGACACTGCCCAGGCTGCTTCTTTTTGCGTCTGGAACTCGCCCTTCGTGAGGTTCTCCACGATCTTGGGCAGTAGGCCTGCGTCTATAACTGCTTGAACTTGCTGCTTGTTACCCGCTGTGATGTTTGATAAGAACCATACGGCCTCTTTGCAGATCTTCTCTTTCTGTTAAAGGAAAAGGCCATTTTTAGTACAATAAGAAAAAGAAACACTACTTTTCTGCTTTTGTTTACAGTGTCTTCATTCACTACAGTGACAAAAGTCTATCAATTTAATTAGCCATAATAAAGTCCATGTTTACAATAAATCCTAATCAATATAATAACCTTATGAAATTGCATCAATTAAAATTGTTTCGGCTGACCCTGTACAGTGACGTAGTAGCAGTTCCTCTGCTAATTACAAAACATGTTGTGAATAATGATGAGTTCGTGTATGAACGCACATCCGATCAGAAGGCCGCAATGCGAATCAAACAGTGCTTTAAACGGGTACTTTAAGCAGTGCTATAAATAGAAGGATGCGGACAAACAGATGTGGGAAGTAAATAACCTGGGCTTGGCCTATGTTCGGCAGTGCACGATGATGAACTGAGATGATTGGATCGGCCTAAATAGACGTATTCAATAAGCGTTAATTTATTCAGTAAAACCACAACATGTTAGCGGCAGTTAGCCGAATTAATAAAAATGACAAAAATGAAGGTCAGACATCTGCCGTGTTATCAGTCAATGACCATTTAACTAAGCATGTCAATGTACTGAGCGTCTAATACTTTATGTCAACGGATTCTGAGCAGACAGTCGGTTGACCGCGGTAACTCGCGCGCGTACAATAATAGATAATTACCATCTTGGCCGCCGACCAGACTCGCGAACACCTCTACTCGCTCACCCATTACACATTTTATGTATTTCTGTGTGGACCCGTCCTGTTTGCATATTTTGTTTATATACTATTTTCTGAGCAACGAATTGGCGCCGTCCTATTGGCACGTCAATATATGGGTGCATAGACTAAGATGAAGTACAACTAAGTACTACTTTACTGTGCAGGTTAATCAAGTTTAAGTTACTAGTAAAGTAAGGTAGATTTGCAAAAACTTTGTGTTATTGTACTGGCCAACAATACTAATGTAGTTGTGTAATGTAATGTGGTAGTTAGTACATAACTTAAGAAGCATACAATCGTTAAATAGCACATGTGTGATCAGCATATAAGTTTCCAATCTCATGTTGTTTATAGAATACAATTTTTTTTATTTTGGTGAATTTGGCAGGCATACAAAAATAAATAATAAAGACTAGTAGAAAATGCTTAAGGCCCTCTCGTACCTCGGCCTCTGTATGTTTGTGTGCATGCAGTATTAAATAAATAAAGAATGTCCACAAGTCTAATAACATTAAATCAAGTATACCTGATGTGACAGTAAGGAGGGGAAATGTGACAGTGCGTCACAGTTGAGAACCACTTGTGTCTGCTCATCCGTGCCTGTCACAATGTTGCCCACTGCTCTCAAAGCTGCCGTCTGAACCTTCACCTCCTTGTGTGACAGCAGTGGGATCAGCTTCGGCACTATTCCAGATTCTATCACCATTTGGATCTGCTCATTGCCACCGTCTGTTAAATAGCTGATTGCCCAAACTGTGTCTACTAATATCTGGAATATAGCAGATAAATAATGTTATTCATGATGGTATAAAAACCACAGTAGATTGTAATTGACCACATGGTGTCAGATTGTATTAATAGTATCATGTTGTCAGGTTGATACACACTTAAAGACTATAATGTATTCAGTAGCAATTCAGGGAAAAATTATCATGATGTTTACTGTAGAAACAATAACATTTAGATTCATACCTAGTCTGTACAGATAAATATTATCTTAACAGATTCACATTCAGATAAATACCTACTTTTGAGTGAATTTTAAAATAGCAGGAGTCAGTTGGGATACTAAATATTCAGATATAATTGAATGTATTTATCATTATTTGGTCGACATATATAAAAAAAACTTATAATTATTTGAAATTATCAATTGAGGTGCCACAGATTATTCCATCAGATAAGTTTGTTCAAATCATTTTTGTGGTCATAGATAAATAAATTGAAGTCAACAAAACATGTCACAAAGCAGGCTTTGTTATAAATATAAATTTAATGATTTGTAGAAAATTCTAGATGTTTTAATAGTTTGGCTAATGACCCCTTGAAAAAAAATATGTATGGTTTCTACTTAATAGATTTAGCAATACATTAACTAATTGAGTGACTCATTATGCCTCTATGTCTGTTTAATCTATTCACAGAAAATATCCATGATTTAATTGATTCCAATTGGTGTTTTGAAGTATGTTTGCTTAAAAACAAAAAGTTTATCCAAATTTTGAGTAATCTCTTTTATGAGCAATGCAACTTATCTTTTGCTTTAACTTGTCATTGTAAAACTTAGGTAGTCTCAGTTTATAATAAAATATGTATATCCCAATGAACATGAATACATGAACCTTTTGAAGCTTGACTTCATTTATTTTGGATAATTCTCCTGCAGTAACACAGTTGGCATGTTTGTTGAATATAAGCATGGTATTTTCTAGTATTGGAGTTTTCTAGTAATGGACTGCAGTGGCCTAGCTTGACAAAGTAGGCGATTGAAAAGGTTATCTAAAGTACTTACATTGTTGTCATTGTGCGTGATGAGAACATTGAGTGCTGGAAGAATTTCTTGAATAGTCTTAACTGGTGGTGGAGGGTCCTTACTCCTGCACAGGTTGACAATGACCCATGTCACATTACGCAGGAAAGAAATAGGGATATCTGGCTTGATGAAACTCAACAAAGGCTTCACCACTCCCAACTCAATAACAAAGTCTCGGAGCACCGGGCCATCTCCTATGATATTACCCAGAGCCCAAACTGCCTGCTCACACACATTCTCGTGAGGAGACATGAGCAGCTGCAGGAAGACAGGGACAGCACCAGCATGGACAACTTTGTTTGTCTGTGCGGAGGTGCCTGATGCGATGTTTGTTAAGGCCCAAGCGGTTTCAAACTGAAGTGTGGGGTTGTCAGCCCTCGAGAGGCACTGCACGAGAATGGGGAGGATGCCGGTGGCGATGAGCTCGTCGATGGGCGGGTTCTTGTCGGACGACAGCAGCTTTCTGCACTGTTGCACGGCGGCTAGCTGCACGTCAGGGTTGTCTCCGTTCGCCGCATTCATCACCAACTCCTTGAGGTCCGTGGACGCAAGGGTCCTCTCGATTTCATCCTCGTCTGTTGAGTAGCTGATAGGCACATTACGACGTTTCTGTAGCGTTTCGTCCCTTTTATTTTTTCTCAGTTCTACAGTTACTTCGTTCCTCCGTCTACGCATTTCCTAAAAATCACATACGAAACGTCATTTCATCGTCACAAACTAACTTAGCTATAATTATATTATTACGAGGCATTGAACTACGTCTCCATACTTACGTCGACATCTTTGCCTGTGTTCTTGAAAACATGCATGCGGTTCTTCACTGGATCAGTCGCCATTTTATTTTTGTACTCGCAGTCTCGTTACAAACGTGGTAATTACACAATGAAACAAAGGATCAACATAAAATAATTACGAAGAAAACTAATCAAACATGATTTAACGACACTTCAAGCGTTGCTGATTCATTAACCTCTTTTTAACACAGAATCCACAGAATATTCTACAACACGAATTACTTCGTCCGTTTCCTCCTCGAATTTCTTTCTATCTTTTTTTTTCGGTTGAAATAACCATAGACAAACGTCTTATCTGAATGTTGCAAAGGCAAAAGGGGCAGAAGTCTATGTTTTTAGAATCGAATGCAAATCTAGCACTTGAAACTAAAATAATCGAATACTTTGATGAATCGACTACGATTTAACAAAAGATGCAGTGTTGCAATAAAAATATAAAATATTATATTGTGAATATAATTTTTAATACTGGTCATAATTTAACACGATATTGATGAATTTTCTTTCATTTGACGCACTTCCGTATTTGTTGTAGTCAAAACTGGAGTATTGTTGTAAAAAAATATATAAACAATTTATTTGAATTCGAGCAATATATCTCGTGAAGATGACATTTTTGTCGAAGCCAAGCCTCACAATAAAGAAAGCCCCGTTGATAGACGACAATTGCGATGAAGTATGTATATTATATAAATCACTAGTGCACTGTATGAATTGAGTAAATTTTTCATCGATCGGTTCTGCTATTTACTGTATGCGATAAATTAGAATAGACACCAAATTTGTTGTATAGAAAAATTGAGCTTCTTTTTTAACACAGATTTAGCTTCGCATTGTTTAGTAAGCAACGCCCGTCGCGCAGTAAAATATTTTTGATGCAGTTACTGCGACATACATTTTTATTGATTTTCAGTTTTTGACCGATGAATTATGGTTGAAGGTGTTTTTTGCACGTTTCTGTTATAAAATAATGACGGATAATTGAGAATACGGTCAGAGGGTCGTCTTAGGGATTGAAAATTCAAATAAAATCTTTTTTGCAAAAAATAAACCGATTTCCAAATAAAACACTACAAATTGAAAATAACTTCAATTTCGATAATCGGTGTTCCTGTTTTCGTGCCTGCGATTTTGACACCGGCACTTTGTAGTGTTTTTATTTAGAAGTCGGTTGTAATTTTTTGTAAAACAGATTTTTATTTTGCACGTTTTATTTGTGGTAGGTCCCTACAGGGTAAGTTCTATAGTAAGGTACCTATAATGCCAGTGGAATGAAAGTGTACCAGGGTGAACTGTACACATCTGCGTACCCCTTTTAAGCGTTCCGGCGTGATGACATGTTATGAATTGGTGTAAACAATAAACAGACTTGCGATTGAAGCTATCCCGAAAGTTTTGCCGTCATTTATTAAAGAGTTCTGTAGTGTATCTCCGAAGTCCTTCATCATGGGACCACATGAGAAGCACCAGCTTTCAAATAAAAAAAAGAATTATCAAAATCGGTTCACCTGGTAAAAAGTTCTGAGGTAAAACAAAAAAAAAACAGTCGAAATGAGAACCTCCTCTTTCTTGCAGTAGTTTAAAACTATAGGTAATAGGATTGGCCTAAGAATATTTTGGTCTTTCTCAGGTCATCGACATCCCGGTGGTGGATTCGTTCAAGATCCGCCGCAACGGCGCGGCCGCGGCCGCATGCATGGGCATCACGGTGTTCCTGGTGGTGATGATGGGCATCATCACCTTCATGCAGATCTACGAGCAAGTCAATGGTGATGTCGCTCAACACAACCACTACCAAGGCTTTTGCTCTATCCCTCTTCCCAGGGTATGTATGTGTCTATGTTCTTGTTTTGTAACCTATAGGAATTGACGATGACAGACAAGCGGAGTATTGTCTGATGAAAATGGCAGACAATCTTTGCGAAGCAAGTACTAATTTGATAGTGGGAAGGAAAACGCAGAACGATTTTACTTGTTTACATTCAGCGATATTTCGGTCTAGAAAATTACCTATGTCGATAAAATAACAACCGCTCGGGCACATCTCCAAGTTACCTGCCAAAGTCGGTCCATAGATCCCGAGACCCCTACGTGCTTTAATAAACACGTTAACCCCCTCACGGGTCCCTGCAAAAAAATCTGTCAATGACTGACAGATTTTTTTCAGCGACTCAACGATTACAGGTAGTCAGAAGTCCGGAAGTCGACACGGTGATTTGTGATTAGGTACGGGTATTGTTATTAATTAAATTTGAGGAAATTGATTAATTTTTTGATAGACTGCACCAATATTGATAGAATATCTAAACATCCAAATGATGAATGATCCAATGACGGTGATAACCATTACAAAAACCCTTGCGTAGTTTAACAAAGCGACCCCTCAGACAGACCCGAAAAGCGATTTCATTGCATACCATGTGTAGATAGGACGATGTATAATAATAAAGTAATAGTTGAAACTTGAATTCTCCTTATTTAACCGCCACATGCACGCTGGTCTAGGTCTGCGAATCAACAGTATCGCTTCTTCCCTCTTTCAAGTATTCAGTTCACCTTCTAGATGAATTTTAAACGACCCTTCCAAGAAATTATACCAGTTCACCGTAGTAGGTATTGTATAGTTTCAAGGGCGTTGCCTGTTGCGTAGCTATATCAGTCAGTAAGCTGCTTTCTGTATGGATTAGGTAGATAGTGTATCAGTGTTTTGAACACGCTCTTGGCCTATTTCCTGACGAGGGGGAATAACAACATGGCATGTCTAAAACCATTGACGCGTGCATGCAGATGTTGGGTGACTTTGTGGATGTGAACGGTGTCACAGGAATACAGTACGTTGATTGAATAGCTACGCACTTGTGTGATAAATAATAAAAGCCGTTACACATCTCTATATAAAAAGATTCTAAAGAATATTGTACGTTAATATAACTGCCATAAGGTCAAGCAGTATAATGGTCGTTGAGACATTATTCAGTATCGGAATAAAATAAACCAAGTCTGTTTGAGAAAAATAGCATGGACAGCATGAGAATAATAACAACTTGTATTTTTGGCAACACATCGCTTTTCCCAATTAAAAGCCATTTACTGTGTTGAAAACCAGGGGGCTGAGACATCCACGTCCTTAGGAGAGTACCCAATATGATTCCCTACAAGTGGTCCCAGGATGGTGCTAATCACCTATAAAGCTTCGGCCGAAGGCTTGCAACTACCCACCGGGCAAAGACGTACTGCCAGGCGGCCTAGCCGTGTTTCGGTATGGTGCTCGGTGTAGCCATTAGAGGAGTTGGGTCGAGATAGCTGTTCCACTGTTGGCAAACCGGCCTGACTCGCATTGTTACGAACGTATCGGGAGACTGGTCAGAGGGTAGGGGGATCCGAGGCACGATGCGCCGCTGGCCGACCGCAGGTAGTTGGCCCAAGTAGTGTGCTAGCCACACACGAAAAACTGCCCCACCAACTGATGAAAATCCCGGAATGCACCATCGTGCTGCTTGGCGACCAAATGTGAGGGCCCGGTGGACATTCCCGGGGGGCTCGGCCGTCGCATTCTCCAGAACAGGCCCCCTATGATGGTTCTTTTTTTTCAGTGGGTGTCCGTAGGTTAGCAGCGTGGAACCTCGTCTCGCTTCCTTCTCCTCTCCTTCCTCCACTCGTAACTATGCAAATGAGGAAAAAAGTATGAAGCTGAACGCTCACCCACACAAAATGCACCTCAGTAATATAATCACTCTTTAAACTCGATGCAGTCCATCACCACTTGGAGACTGATAAGCCAGCTCTCTTCTTACTGTCGGAGACGCAGATAGGATGTCCGTCAGACGTGGACGTGTCGTATCTTACATACTCAGGGTTTACCCTGTAGCACAATTTCACTGCTATCGGCGTCTCCGTTACCTTGAGGGCTCTAGGTTTTCAGTGCTGTGGGCTCTGGTGGACATAGGTCTGGATAGTATTATGTACGCCTGTGTCTACCGTTCGTACAGCGGAGATCAGGAGGCAACCAGGCTCACTGGGGAGGCGGCTGATGCGGCACGGCAGCGGCACTCTTCCGCCCAACTCGTGTTACTGGAGGACTTTAATGCTCACCAACAGGAGAGGCTCTTCCCATACCAGTGCACTTATCATGCTGAGAGAGAGACGCGAAATCTTGCGCTTGCGTTAAATCTCACCCAGCTGGTCCAGGGGGCAACGAGGGTGCCGATTGTTGATTCGCACACGGCCAATAGCTTGGACCTTCTGCTGGCAACAGATCCAGACCGCAACTCGGTGTCAGTATCTTCATTTTTGGGTAGTTCCGACCATTATCTGATGAATTCTGTATCGGTCTACTCCCTAACCTATAGAGAACAAACTTGCTTCATCGGTCAAACATCGGCTGACCCCGCCAACCCATCTCAGTAACGTCCATCCTCTGTAAGAGTATGGAACGGGTGCTCAACTGAAAACTCCTGGCATGCCTAGAAGCAAACGACATCCTCTCAGTGAACGCCAATATGGCTTCAGCCAAAATCGATCAACGAGGGATCTACTAGCGTATGCCATTCACATCTGGAGTGAGGCCATCGAGATGCACGGGGAAGCGCTTGCCGTCACCCTTGCCATATTGAAGGCTTTCTGTAAGGGTCTGGCCCGAAAGTGTCATTGGTAAGCTTCCTTTATTCGGTCTGCCCAGTAGTCTGTGTGTTTGGATTGCGGACTTTCTGAGGGATCGGTCCATCCGAGTGGTCGTAGATGGCTGCTCGTTTGACTAACTGGATATTAATGCCTCAGGGGTCGGTACTCTCAGCAACATTGTTCTTGCTCCAAGTAAACGATCTGCTAAAATTGCGCACCTATGGGTATGCAGACGACAGCACTGTTACTGAGAGCGGTTCTGACGCACGGGTTACTAGATCTCGGGTCTCACCGGGAGGCCATGGTTGAGCGCTTGAACCTGTCCTTGAAGGCAGTTGCCGAATGGGGCGATGCCAATCTGGTCATTTTCAATGCTGCTAAGACCCGGGCGTGTCTTTTTTCCGTAAAAAGGAGCCAATTCCACCCGGCTCGTTCTTTCCAGGGTGGGACCGTTCCGATAACGGACCATCTCGAGCTTCTTGGCATTACATTGACATCGACGCTCAATTTTTGTCCATACATTGAGGCAAAGGCTCAGCTGGCTGCCAAAACGTTGGCGATCCTTGCGAAGGTGAGACGGTACTTCACCCCAGAATAGCTGCTTAACTGCTGGGTCAATCGAGTGACCCAGGCATACCTGTTGACATAATGCCACGCGACATTGAACACGATCCGGGGACGATCCCAGTGCCACAATTGTAAGCGATAGACTTGACACTGAATTGTTTGATTTAATAAATTTGCTTAAGTAAATATCGAAGCTCTTTTTAAAAATATAATAGCTCTGGTATTGTTTATTTCCTTTTGTTTATCTAAGCAGAAAAACAACGGAGATAGATAAAAGGAGATGCCTTATAGACAACCAGTTGGCGATTCGTTTGTAATGAAGCAAGAATAGAATCGGTAGAATAAATTATAATTAATTTATTAACTGTTAATGTTAACATCCAAAACTGCCGAATGATGTACTAATTGAAATAAAAGATTTGACTTAGACTTTACTATCATACCAGCAGACTTATTGCGTAATGAATTCGGAAAGGGCAAAGCGTATGACCGGAACAGCTGCTCAACTTGTATCAAGCGCAAGTTCGATCATGCATGCAGTACTGCTCTCTTCTCTGGGACGGATCTGCCAAATACCAGCTTGATGCACTTGAATTGATAGAAAAACGGGCCAAGAGGTTCATCGGCAATGACACACTGATCGAGTCAAGGCTCCAGAGCCTTGAACTGTCAGTTTTCTATCGGTTACATTTCGGAGCGTGTGCGATGGAACTGCACAAATTTGATTCCGCCTAGCCCGTTCCATCATCGGACTACAAGACGAATGGCGATGTGTCATCGGTATATGGCGGACATCCCACCAGTACTCACAAAAAGTTTTGGGAATACTTTTATTATACGTACAGCTAAGGAGTGGAATTCCCAGCCGGAGTCTGTATTTCCTGATAGCTGCAACCTGGGAGTCTTAAGTCAAGAGTGAATAGGTTAGTTCTAGGCATGCTTGCTCAATTGTCGACCACATCATCGCTTACCATCAGGTGAGATATTGAAAAAAATCGTTAAAAAAGTAAAAAAATCGTGCCGTGCGTGAGTAAAAAACTGGTCTTGGTTTCCAGACCAAACTGAAGAGGATGAGCGATGTCAAACTCTGGTGAACTATAAATATGTTTGCAATATTTGGTATCAACTCCTGCAGCCTTGTTGCGTAATGAACATTACGGAAAGCCACATCGCGTCTTTTATCTCGCATGTGATTGGTCGATTTTTCATACTCTTTTTTTATTTTATAATCTATAGGTTCGCGTTTGACCACTATTTCATCTGTGGTCGACGATGAAGCACGCTTACCTAGAAAACACATTCACTCTTGACTTTAAGGGAATTCAACTCCTTAGCTGTAAGCATATTAAAAGTGTCCCCAAAACGTTGTGTGCGTATGAGTGGGATGTCCACCATGTACCGATGATGTATCGCCGTACGTCTGGTAGTCCGATGATGGAACGGGCTGGGCGGAATTAAATCATGCAATTCCATCGCACACTCCCCGAAATGTAACAGATAAAAAACCGACAAGCTGGCAACTTGGCGACGATGTTCAAGGCTCTGAAGCTTTGACTTGACCAGAGCCTCATTGCCGATGAGTTTCTTGGCCCGCTTTTCGATCGAATCTAGTGCATCGAGCTGGTATTTGGCAGATCCGTCCCAGAGATGAGAACAGTACTCCATGCATGATCGAACTTCGCTTGATACAAGTTGAGCAGCTGTTCCGGTCATACGCTTTGCCCTTTCCGAATTCATTACGCAATAAGTCTGCTGGTATGATAGTAAAGTCTAAGTCAAATCTTTTATTTCAATTAGTACATCATACGGCAGTTTTGGATGTTAACATTAACAGTTAATAAATTAATAATAATTTATTCTACCGATTCTATTCTTGCTTCATTACAAACGAATCGCCAACTGGTTGTCTATAAGGCATCTCCTTTTATCTATCTCCGTTGTTTTTCTGCTTAGATAAACAAAAGGAAATAAAAAATACCAGAGCTATTATATTTTTTAAAAGAGCTTCGAGTATTTACTTAAGCAAATTTATTAAATCAAACAATTCAGTGTCAAGTCTATCGCTTACAATTGTGGCACTGGGATCGTCCCCGGATCGTGTTCAATGTCGCGTGGCATTATGTCAACAGGTATGCCTGGGTCATCCGATTGACCCACCCAGTTGATTCCGACCTCCAATCAAGACCCGCCACAGGACGTAATTGGATGTAGTATATGAAGTCTGTTCTTTTCTAATAGTTTATTGTGATCTTGTTATGCGTGCAGCGCGGTCATCACTAGGATAGTAGCGATAAAACTGGTCCATCTCTAGACTGCCAATCACGATCAAACTGACAGTGCAACTTTCGTAGCATAGTCACCATAATATATAATGTGTCCAATGGTGGGACACAGACCTCTTTTTTTAGAGAGGGACGACTTTAGGTCAAAAATTCAGTCAGGAAAGTTACCGACCTAACTATTTAATTAAAATACCTCTTGTATACCGAAAAGGTTTAGGGTTCCGTACCCAAAGGGTAAAAACGGGATCCTATTACTAAGACTCCACGATCCATCTGTCTGTCTGTCTGTCCATCTGTCACTAGGCTGTATCTCATGAACCGTGATAGCTAGACAGTTGAAATTTTCGCAGATGATCTATTTCTGTTGCCGCCATAACCACAAATGTTGTAAGTGGGGCTTCCATACAACAAACGTGAACGTGTGTTTTTTTGCCGTTTTTTGCCCTTCGTGCGCGAGTCCGACTCGCACATGGCCGGTTTTTACTAGTTTCAGTTTCTAAATAAATACTGCTTGTGCTGTTACCTGGCGGTCCTTCGACCGACGCGAATACGAGGTTATTTTTTTTTATCTTTTAGAGGTTTTTGTGTCGGGGATTTTTTAAATTTCTGTTAAATTTTTATAACTTAGTTAATTTAAACGGCAATTTATGATTCCAAAACAAATTCCAATTGGTCAGTCTTCTAGCACATTCGAATATTACATTGTATTTGGCTTATCAGCTACCTATTTAATTTAGTTTTCCTTCCTGTCCATAAATGTTTGTTTTTCATATTAAATTATACGTAGGTTCCTATTTGTACTTTTCCATAATGTGGTTCTGAGATTTCAAAAGTTCACAATAATGGCTTCGTGGAAATGTCATCAGGAGACAGTATGCCGCGAAAAATCAACTGATAACATTAATTTTGTGCTGTTCATTCCATATAGTTACAAATTATTTATTTGAAATAGTGCTATAAGTGCGATAAAGTAAATAACTCACATGAACACTGGTAGCGTGAATTCAGCCCCATCACAGTCGGCATTCGTGGTGGCCCAGTGGCTAAGACCTCGCCTCTCGTGCTTGAGGTCACGGGTTCAAATTCGGGCAAGTACCAATGTGACTTTTTCAAATTCATATGTACCTACTCTCTTTTTTTTTTACAATATCAATGTGTATTTTATTAACATATATACAATTGAATATTCTAAAATAAAAACAAACCTATATACAAATACAAAAGGGAGACGGCAAAGAGCTCATTGTGCATCAAAAAATTCGTCCACATCGATGTCAATGGGAAACGTGCCCAGAACGCTGGCAGCATTGCCACGTTGGATGGCAATGCTGATTCTCTGGCCGAAGAAAAGGCCAGCTCTCTGGTCACGTGAAGAGTCGACGAGCTTTGTGATAATTTCTCGAAAAACTCGATGCGCACTCGGACCCCATGGACCTAATGTTTCAACCCCAAACGGCTCAAACATGTAACTGCCAATAAGGTTGTTATATTTGCGCCGTTTGAGGTTTTCTGCACCGGCAGCAGCCGCCCCAGCACAGCCCGCCGTGCTAAGAAGATGGGATGGCGCAAGGGTGTCGACACATGTTGCATCCCACACCAAAGGCCTACCCACCTTCCAAGGCATTATGGTCATCCCGTCTGGTCTCTTCCCATCGTCGCGGGCCAAGCCATTGGGTTCTAAAACAGCTGGCACCCCGGCGGTGACAAGAGCCCTACGTATGATGTCATTAATGCTGGCGTGCCGTGCTATCCGGCCAGCGCTCCTACTGCAGGATAGGCCATGATGACCGAGGCGGTCGACTGCTTCACCACATTGACAACGATGTCGAGCTCCGCTAGGAGCACCCAAACGCAGACATGTAGCGATCCGGAAGGTGTTGTCACTCAACATAGTACCTATGTTGAGTGACGGTAGTGCCTGTAGCCAGAGACCCGACTCCCACTCTCCCACAGCCAGCAGGCGGGCACGCTCAGCAGTATTGGTGGACGTATTTATAAGTTTATTCCGTACCAACCTGCAGAGCGGCTCATCCCACTGTCTCTGGGAAGATGGGTTCTCGGGCAACGCCGTATTCGGGCAAGCCTCTTTCCAGGCGCACACTGCGTCGGTCGAGCACGGCACTTCAAAGTTAACCAGTGAAAGGGATAAAATTTTTGTGGTTAAAGTTTGAGTGCCGTGGACCGAAGACAGGAACGCCGGTAGGCTTATACTAGAAATTTTGCGGATTCCGAGCCCGCCGAAGCGAATGGGTAGTGTAGCTTGCATCCAGGCTCGATCATCCAAGGCCACATTTAAGATGGATGTCAGAGTGCATCGAATAATTTCGTCAATTTTTTCCAAGAGATGTGGCTGCTTCCATAAAGGGGAAGAGCGGAGAAAATACATAAAATTTGGTCCAAAACAGCAATACCTAATAAGAATAAAAGCCGAATGAAGGTTAATTTTTGAGAGTCTATCCGAAATATCATTAAAATGGTTAATTTTGTCATCAATGAATGAAGAAAAACTGTCTTCCAAAATTGGGGAACCTAGGAGGTGCAGTGAAGTTTTATCTAAAATTTTGATCTCGGGGACTATTGCATAAAATTTCTGTAGGGTAGGTTGTCTGTCGGTATTGTCACTAAGAAAAATTTCACATTTGGAGTGGTTGATGTCTAGGCCGATGGATTTAAACTGCTCTTTCAGGAATTGGAAATCTGCTAAAACGGTGTCTACGTCACCTCCTAGTGTTCCATCATCCAAATACCATAAGTTAAATTTTAGTTTCTGAATAATGGGATGAATAGCTAGACTGAAAATGACTGGCCCGAGAGGGTCACCTTGTTGGCAACCAACTGAAGACTGCAAAACATTTTCTTTGTACAATAATTTTGATGGGTGCCTATAGCATTGCCACAAAAAACCGAAAATTTCTGGAAGCTCTTTTTTTGCTTCAGCTAACAAAGTGTCCCTGTTGACGGAATTGAAGGCGTTTTTAACGTCAACCTTGAGGATGACCTCACCCTGGCTAGAATTTATGAAGGTAGAAAGGGCATGTACGGCAGCCTCACAGCCCCCTCTAGAGCCAAAGCCAAGCTGTAGGGGCTGGAATTTGTTTGTAAGCCTTTGGCCGTAAAGCTTACAACAAATTTTGGCTGCCATACGCCTGTAGGTGCACCCGACGGCAATAGGACGAATGCCGCCGTCCCTCTTGCGCAGGGCATATAAGTTGGCCCCATACAAGACATCGACGACGGCATCGTTCACGCCGCCGGAGAGCATTTAAGTTGACTAGTGCCGCAAGCTCTTTCAAAAGCGACTCACCAGCTTCCCCGGCGCCTGAACTTAAAAGATCCTTTAAGTGTTGCGGAGTCAGGCCGTCGAGACCGCCGGCGGAACTGCTTCGGAAGGAGCTCACGGCAGCAATCAATTGGGTGGCTGAAATATTAAAAGGAGTTGAATCAGGATGAGGGGTTTCGGGGGGGTCGGGAAAGGTAAGGTCATCCGCAGGCGCTGGATGTTTACTCTCCAAGGCAGATATTGTTTCTGGAGAGTAGGGCGCCACCACATCACTGCTGAATAGTAGCCTCGCTGCACCCCTAATGTCACCTTCACCTAGTTTGGATTCCACGTGAAAACATATATCTTTCTGTGACAGGTTATTGAAGTGTTGTAAATTTTGATCCAAAATTGTGGTCGAATTGTTGCAATTTTCTTTAATTTGATTTGTAAGTGTTTTTTTCAGTGCCAAATCTTTTTTAACGTGCAGAATCCTATAGGGGAAGGTGAGCAATTGCTCCCAGGCACTGTTTGAGTTCTCTTGGGTTACAAGACGGATACATTGCGCTAGTCTCAAAGCAACGGATCGTCTCGCACCCCGAGGAACTCGCTTCAATACCGGAGTAGAATTTTTTAATTTTGATAACGTTTTCCAAATGGTCTGATCAAAAGTTTGGGAAGTGGCTGGAGGGCACAGAGGTACACTATGTGGTTTGTGAACCTTGCCATAGTGTATCCTTAGCCCCCGTTCGCCTTTAAAGAAGCGTGCCTGTCAGCAATGGGGACATTTCACCAGCTGAACCTCAACGGATGTGGCAGGTTGACTGCTACAGATTCCGGCGTCGCTACAGTCTGCATTGTTCATTAACACAAAATAAAATTAAACTTACCCTAATAAAACTAAACACACGACATTATAAACACTAGAACTCACAAAAAATAAATAATATAAAAAACACAAAAAAAATATCAAATTGTCACACAAAAACTGTCAGCTGTGGGACGCAGGAGGCCTACGCAACCGTCGCCTTGGCAACTGGCGGGGCGTCGCGTCGTATTGTTGGTTTACACACACGTTTTTATTTAACCACACACTTAGTTCTTCTCAAGTACAAACCAGCTTCTAATATTGGCAATGATTTTGTTACCGATTCGAGTATTTTTAGAGCATCAGGCGAACCCTTCCCGCAGGACAATAAATCGCTGCAATTGCATGCTCACCGCTGAGAGGACTTCACAATCAATAGTGATTTTCTAAGTTCTTTATTTTGCTATCTAAGTAGCATTTTATTATGAACCCATTTAGGTAATATATTCAGAAAATTCACCGTTGAAGTCCAAATAATTTAATTTATATTTTTTTTACGAAGTTGAAACTGTCTCCATGTCAACCACCTTCAATGCGTTAATATTCAATTGAATAGGTTTTGGAGTTGAAAGTTTTCCACAAACTCGTGGCCAAGTGCACTTCCAAGGGAAATATAATATATAACATGGCAATATTAAGTAATTTAAACATCACAATAATTATAATCAACATGGCGCAGTGTAGGTACTCTCTTAGTTTTTTTTTGTATATTCACCGATATCTCCGCCAATTGTAGACCGTTTTTTTTTAAATTATTTTTTGCTTGAAAGAGTATGTGCCGAAATTGATCCCATTTTAATTTGGTGAAGATCTGATGAAGAGCTTCGGAGATATACAACAGAACTCTTCAATAAATAACGACAAATCTCTCGGGATTTCTGCAATCGCATGTCTGTTTATTGTTTATACCATTTCATATCATAACATCACGCCAGTACGCTCTAAAGGGGTACGCAGATGTGTACAGTTCACCTTGGTTCACTCTCATTTCACCGGTTATTTTCAGTTTCATGATATTCAGGTAATCCATTCTGGCATTATAGGTACCTTGCTAATACACGCCTATTAGGTAGGTACAACTAAAAAGTGAAAAATAAAAAAAAACTTTTTTACAAAAAAATACTACCGACTTCCAAATAAGGAAACTACAAAGTGAAAAAAATATATTTTTGGAAGTCGGTGTCAATAAAGCAAAAAATGTTACTTACCGAAGAAGGTAAACAAGTATTTTTCATTTTTGAAGAGGGGATCTATAAAATCGAAAGGATTACTTCAGAGTTCCGTTACTTTTAAAGTTTTGGAACCGCTGGTTTCGGGTAATTTATTGAGGCAAGCAACGATTTTAATTCTATTTGACTAGGTACCGTATTTACTAATAAATTACCTACATAATTATGCTTGATTAATTTGCGAAATTGTCTGGTTTGTTATTTTCCTGTGTGAGTCGTAAAAGTAAATTTTCTTCTTTTAATTATATGCTATTACTAAACTTTGTAAAAACGGTATCCATGGTCTTTGCTGTGTACTCTTCTAGAAATTTTTTACTTACATTTAAGTCCGCCCTGGTCATAGCATAACTACATCGCTTCTGGATATTACGGACGATATAAGATCTGCCATGGAGATGGGAATCTAACGGTTTTGTTTTAAATCTATCTTCTGGATTTTAGTAATGCCCTTAATACCGTGGATTTCTGTTTTACTTGTAGTGGAGCGCCGTAAGGCATAAAAATTGTAAAATCTCGGAACCCAGGGCCAGTCAATGAATCTGTATAACGAGTGTTTTACTGAATTATTAAAAGCTCAAATAAAAAAGTTAAAAAATGAAAAATTGACCGATCTCGATTGCAACAATTTTTAACAACAATTTACTGGAAAATAAGAGGTGGAAGGGGGAACAAAATGTTTATAGTAAAGATTTCAATTTTATATTTAATAAATTATATTTGCATAGTAACTTTAATGTTAATTTATTAGATTTTCGCAAAAAATAACGATTTACAAAAACAAAAAAATACCATCAACTATATACATTAACATTATTGTTCATTATTGTCGTCGTCGTCGATCTCGTTGATGCAGATTGTAGGTAAAGGATTAGTACAGCTGTCACCATTGCATTCTAAGCAAGCAGCAGTGCAGTTTAAACCACAACCCACAAGATGCTCCGCATCCTGTTTTGCATGTTACAAGTTGTGGATCGTGGGTTCGAACCCAGGCAGGCACTTTACTTTGTGTAAATTGTTTCATCACCACTGCTCTCAAAACGGTGAAGGAAAACATCGTGAGGAAACATGGCATGTCTTAGAACCAAAAATGCAAAGACATCCACCAACCCGCACTGGGCCCGCGTGGTCGATTACGGCCCATTCCCTCTCACAGAGAGGAGTGTATCTATGTATGTATCTGGCGTTCCAGAGACCAAACGCGTTGGCCGATTTTGATGATTCTTACGTAAATCTTAACCTTGCGAGCGTCATTACCTCCATTAAAATTGGAAAATTGAAAAATGTTGGCTTTTCGGAGCCATATTGTGGGCTTATTATCTATGCCACTATTTTGAAAGTTTGTAAAACTCAATAATGTTCAGTAATTAATTTTTATCACACTCACTGCACAGTAATGTATACAATAATTTCAAATAAACAAAAATCAGAATGTTTTTTTGGAGCCCACAATTACAGCTACGTATTGAGCCAGCAAGCTGCGACGTGTACTATTCTGTTAGGGCTCGCGTTAATAACACCGAACAGCTGCTGTTGTATTCTCTAGCCCCCCTCCCCTCCCCTCATCTTTATACCTGCAGTCCCTAGAGACTCAAGATCAAGGTTGTAATAGTTCTCCTTTTTAAAATATAACCTTAAACTCATTTAAATAAAGGAAAATACCGAAAAATTTATAATTATTTATAATAATAATTAATAAATTGGGCGCACGGTTGGCGCAGTGGTTGAGCAATTGACTGCTGCGCTGCGTGTCGCGGGTTCGATTCCTGCTCGGAACAAATATTTGTATGACCTACAGATAGTTGTTCCGGCTCGGGGTGTTGTGTATGTGAATATATATTATATGTTTGTAAACGCACCCACGATACAGAAAGAAATTTCTACTGTGGGGTAAGGTTTTTCCAAAAAATCAAAAAAAAAAACAAAAAAAAATTGAGATCGCACATTTTTTTTTTTAACATTTTGTTATATACTATTGAAAACACATTTCCAAAGTTTTTATAAAGATTCATTGACTGGCCCTGGATTCCGAGGTATAAATCTTACGGCGCTCCACTATTGGCGTAGTTTGCTCTCTTAACATATCTCCATCTGTTGTTGACTAGTTTCGTAGTTACCTGTTTGGAACAAGAAACTATCCAATCCTCTCTCATGCTCATGAAGGAGAGGCGTGAAATGATCCTGCAGTCTTCAGACGATGCGTGGAACTACCGGGAGCTCAATAGACAGAACCCCGCCGCTTTAATACTGAGCGTATTAAAGACGCGATTGAACGAAATAAGGGCTCCAAGGTGTTTGCAAGAGATCTGGCTATTGGGCAGAGCCAGCTTACGAATCTGAAGACGGACGATGGCAGGATCGTATCCGCCAAACCGGAGCTTCTGAGGGAGATCGAGGGGTTCTATGGGCAGTTAGTTGTACACGTCAATCAGCAAGCCCGTTGCGAACCTAGTAAACGACCCAAGAGCTAGATTGACACGACATTATACCGAAGACATGCCGGATGTCAGCCTCTACGAGATTAGCATGGCTCTGAAACAATTTAAGAACAACAAGGCGCCTGGTGATGACGGAATTACGGCCGAACTCCTGTAGGCGGGTGGAAAACCGGTAATTAAGGCCCTTCAGAAGCTGTTTGATTCCGTCATACTCGAAGGGAAAACGCCAAATGTAGGGTGCAGGGGTGTGGTGGTACTCTTCTTTAAGAAAGGCGACAATGCTCGATTGAAGAATTATAGGCCCATTTCACTTCTTAGCCATGGTTACAAGTTGTTTTCAAGAGTCATCACGAATCGTCTTGCGCGCAGGTTTGACGATTTCTAGCCTCCCGAACAAGCCGGTTTTCGAAAAGGCTTTAGCACCGTAGACCAACTACATACGCTACGGCAGGTTATACAGAAGACCGAAGAGTATAACCTGCCCCTTTGCTTAGCGTTTGTGGACTACGAGAAAGCCTTCGATTCAATCGAGACTTTAGTAGACTGCAGTACAGCCCTACTGCAGTCTCTCCAACGGTGCCAAATCGACTACCGGTACATCGAGGTGCTGAAGTGTTTGTACAAAAACGCCACCATGTCAGTCCAACTTCAGGATCAGACTTCGGAACCTATCCTTCTGCAGCGAGGTGTGAGACAGGGAGACATCATATCTCCAAAACTGTTCTCTGCTGCACTGGAGGATGTCTTCGGTTCTGGACTGGAGAGGGCTGGGCATCAACGTCAATGGCGAGTATATCACTCATCTTCGGTTTGCCGATAATGTAGTCGTCATGGCTGAGACCATGGAGGACCTCAGTACAATACTCGATGACCTCAGTAGAGCTTCCGAAAGAGTGGGTCTTAGGATGAACATGGACAAAACCAAGGTGATGTTGAATGCTCATGTTGCATCCACTTCTATCAAAGTCGGAGACTACACTCGAAGTTGTGGACGAATATGTCTACCTGGGTCCAGTTAGGTAGGTCGAACTTCGAGAAAGACTCGGCTGAACGCTGCCCGCGTTCGGGAAGTTGCAAGGTATCTTCTCGTCCAACTTACCACAGTGTCTCAAGACAAAAGTCTATGACCAGGGTGTGTTGCCAGTGATTACTTACGGGACAGAGACGTGGTTTTCTCATAATGGGCCTCATCAGTAGGCTTAAAGTCATCCGAAGGGCAATGGAGAGAGCTATGCTCAGAGTTTCCTTGCGTGATCGAATCAGAAATGAAGACATCCGCAAGAGAACCAAGATTACCGACATAGAATTGCCAAACTTAAGTGGCAGTGAGCAGGGCACATTGCTCGTAAAATGGATGGCCGTTGGGGCCGTAAAGTTCTGGAGTGACGACCGCGTACCGGAATACGCAGCGTTGGAAGGCCTCCCTCTAGGTGGAGCGATGACCTGGTCAAGGCTGCAGGCGTCCGGTGGATGCGAAACGCACAGGACCGATCAGTGTGGCGACGCTTGGGGGAGGCCTATGTCCCGCAGTGGACGTCTTTCGGCTGAAATGATGATGATGAATCACTACCGATCTTTAAAAGACTGGCAAAGTAGCACTACCTGTCACTGTGATCTTATTCTTGTTGGAGCTGTATTGTTTTCTTGCCTGTATATTTATATGTATGTATATATTTATGTATATATTTTAGTACTTTATATTTAGTGCTTACTATGTTTGTAACTTATTATTTAGTTTTAAAATTGTACCAAGTGCAACCCCATGTCGTGTCCAGGCTATCTCTCTCCATTCTGGGTTGCCTGAAAGAGATCGCAGAACGCGATAAGGCCGCCTGTTGTAGGTATGTTTGTTTTTATTTTAAGGTTTCCGTTTGTAATGTTTTTATCTTGGTGTACAATAAAATATATACTTAGACTTCAGTCAGAGAACAGAATTGAAAAAGAACCGGTTGCTTGCTATAACAGAGGTAAGTACTAACGATGACACTGTAATTTGATCGATTTTCTTGAAGTAGGTTATAGGTAATTGCTGCGGACGTAGCTGCATACCACCATCATCTACCATTTCCATAATCTTAACATAGATCACGCTTTATAAGAAGAGATAGGAGCATTTTTGTCCTCGCACATGTCTCTTTGTCCTGTGCGAATCACATACCTACTTGTTCACGCACACACATCCAAACCAACGAACACACTACGGCGTCGTCAACGAGCGACGCGGCACGGCGGCAGCGCGGGGGCCGGGAGCACAGCAGCGTCTCGGCTCGGCATTGCATCGTCCGACCCGACCGCCCTCAAAACTTTTAACCTCTTACCTTTTGATTAAAATACTTAAAATTGCTATTATATTGTAAACCACCTAATAAACCTATATACAGTCCGCTTGATTTCCTTTAGCCTGGGCCTATTCACTAATTTATTATTAAAAAAAAACTCTTCGAGAAGGGTGGCAAGGAATAACAATACTTATTCGCAAAATAAGATATGAGATAGTCTTTAGGTACCTACGAGTATGTTTCACAAACTCGTCATATGGTTTATGTCTTTATTTACTAGCTTCTGCCATAAGGCCCCGTACGCGTTATTGTCGAAAATTATTGCAGTAATTCAGGACAGGTCTATCCTTTTGCCAAGTTTCACCTAAATCTATCCAGCCGTTAAGACATGTAAAGTTGACAAACAGACAGCCAGACTGACACAGGCAGTTACTTTCGCATTTATAATTATAATATCAGTATGGATACTTACTCATTACGTTCTGTCCGTGTGTTCCAGGACCTGCAAATGATGGAGTCCCGAAAGATGCCGCTGCGCTGGAAGAGCGCCCCTAACAACGTCGCCCGCGGAGAACCTAACATTCAGGTAGGTCAAGTAGTTAGTGCGAGCAGTGGTGGCCCAGGTGGTAACAGCCGCGATTTACAAGTTGTAGGTCGTGGGTTTGAACCCAGACAGACACTTTACTTTGTGTAAATTATTTCATCACCAACTGCTCTCAAAACGGTGAAGGAAAAAATCGCGAGGAAACCGGCATGTCCTAGAACAAAAAATTCGACGACATGTGACATTCACCAACCCGCACTGAGCCGGCGTGCTGGATAACTGCCCATTTCCTCTCTCACAGAGCACAGGCCTGTATCCCAGTAGTGGGAACATTAAAAGGCTGTTGATGATGATGAACACCAGGCATCGTTTTTTTTTTTTTATTATAAAATATTGCTCATATGGTTCGCACTGTAATTCAGGATACAACAAGGTCTTAATGGGGTGCAAATCTGCCGAATCGCCAGCGTGATAATCTTCCATCAGTATCCAAAGTTAACGTGATGCCGCCGAAACCGAAATCTTGACGAAAAAAGACGTCGCGTCTTTTTTAAAAGAAAGAGTGTTTAGAGAGAGTGATTTTACACTCTTTAGAGGCAACCAAAGAATACCTCTTCACCTATGGACCAAGTTACCCTTCTAAAAATTTGCGCAGTGGCGTAGGTAGCATGGGTGGTCCCGGCGGCGCTGATATTGCGGTGTCAATAAATGAATACTGATGAAATTAATCCTATAAACTTCTCCTTGAAATTTTTTGTCCTCTTCGGTCAAATTAGAATTTATGTTGGTCTGGTAAAGAAGTCTGTTTTTCGAGTTATGCATTTATGTTCCTGAGAAATTAAGGATGCACGAGCGAGCGAAGCAAATTAGACAATTTTAACACCCATAGGTTTAATTTTCTTATGCAGTATTAGTAGAAGTTACGGGGCGGCAGGTTGTCAGTAGGTCCTGTCATGGCTTGTCTTGGTTTAGTGAGGTGCCATCGATCTTAATCCTCGTGTGTCCACAGGTGGTGAGCCTGATGGACGAAGACCCAGATCACCTGTTCGACTTGCTGCGCGAAGTGCTGGACATCGATATCGACGAGTCGGTGGAGAAGATCTCCGTCTTCAACAACGGACACCCCGTCAGCTTCATACACGACTTCGAGTCTAATGTCACTGGTGAGTAGGGTTACCTTCTATGTGTAATAATGGTGATTACCATGGTGGTTTTAGTCTGGTAAAAAGCCGACTCTTCCTTATCTTTTCCTCAAAAGGCCCAGCGCTTTTTGAAGGTTCACCCCGATTAAAAATAGGATTACCTTGGATAGGAGATGGTAGACTGTGTAATTGCAACTTGCAAAGTTAGGTTGCGATCTATTACCCTTAAGGTTAAAGCTAAACTATTACTGTGGTTAATAATAGACATTGCCTGTTTTTTGAAACTATTCTATTTGATCTGTCTATCAGTTATGTTATTGTGTCAGTTATGTTTCAGTTATGTTTCAGTTATGATGTCTCGAAACATTATATATTTGTGTTAATTCTGTCGATCTATATTTCGCCATGCAACAGGTTTGCCAACCAAATGCGGTTATATAAGTAGGTATTACTGATAGTGTATTAATAAGCCAAACCACGAGTTATCAAATTTGTCTTTTTTGACCATAGATTAATTGCAGGTGTATACCGATAGGTTTGCAATTTTACTTCTGTCTCGTCAGCTGTATTCTAAGATAAGGATGTGGTGTGGTTGTATTTCGCTGAAGGAATACATCGCGAGGAAATCTGGACATACAGTTAATATATCTTGGTTTAGAAATCGTCAACCAATACAATAAACACTTTTGATTTCTTTGCAACCCGCCTTGAGCAATCGTGGTGGGTTATTTCTCGTGCGTTCTCTGTATGAAGATAGTAGATTGTATCATAAGAAAGCAAATTTTTTTTTCTTTTTACGGCGAGGGCGCTTTTTTGAATCCCGAGTGGAGTGATGGATTCTAGAGTAGAATCCCGAGCGTGGCGCGGGTTTCTTTAGTAGAATCCTGAACGTAGCGAGAGATTCAAAGTACGTCGCCCGAGCCAAAAATTATTCACACATTCTTCTTTTCATCACCAAAATAAAATAAAAGGCGCCTCATACTTTATTGTAATATTATTATTTAATAAAACATAGAGTATCAAATAAATTGAAATTAAATAGTACATAATAGTAACATTTGAGACATTTTCGCAATTGTTAAAATTTATAGTTACGCTTTTTATTAGGATTAGAGATTGTTGTAGATTTTATATTCTGCGTGTTTGAAATATTGTTCGAATCTGGCTCATTTTGAGGAAAATGTGACGGTGAATCTCGTTGTTTGGATGTAGATGGGTGCGGCGACAGTGGCATGGATGGATTAACTGAAGGTTGTAATTTAATGTTTTCCACGATGTGTTCACATGTTTTTGCTTTGTTCTCAATGGAATCTTCTATATACCACTCTGCTACAGTACTCGACTTCCATCCTCCATGTCGCTTGAGAACAGTTAAGTCCGCTCCAGAATCTACCAAAAGGGTAGCAGAAGTACGGCGAAAACAATGTCCTGTATACAGTTTGATATCTGGTAATTTCAAATAAGGAAGGTTCTTTAGTTTTGGCTAAGTACTAGCAGTAGGCCAAAAACACAGATTTTGAAAAATTCTTGGCGCCTCTTGCATTTCTCCATTCAATAAATTTGCCATAGGCTTTCATATATTTCTCCCGGGATTTTGCAGGTAATAGATTATCTATCACATTTCTTGCGTCAGTTCTAATACTTTCAGGAGTTAATTCTATACTTTCACTGTTACTTGAAAAACTCATTTTTCAAAACAAAACCATGAATTTCTAACAATCCGTGAAAATTGACGAAATCGTGGGCGCGACTATGGAACGTCGTACCGTCGTAACGTCGTAGCCAGTCTTTATTCAAACAATATTTGCGTTCGATTTCTTTGGCGCTGAACACTAAGATGTTTCAAATTTACCAGCACTTATAAAGAGGATTAAAAACTCATTACTGCCCGCTAAAATTTCTTATAGAAAAATGGTGGTTCTTCCCAAAGATGGTGGGAGCACTTAAAGGCGACCCAAGTTGTCCTTTTCGAATAGATGCGATGAAAAGAGGCTTTTGCCCTGCAGAGGGACTGTAACAGGCTGACATCTGTTTATGAGGTGTGTACTTGTTGGCGTTGGCGCCAATCCCTCGCACTAATTCCAGGCATCGTGGACTCGGAGCGCTGCTTCACCATGGAGATGGATCCCGATGTAGTGCTGCAGCCGGAGCTGTTCCTGCTGGGCCTGCAGCACGGCGACGAGTTCGACGTGACGCGCGTGCGCAGCGAGCTGCGTGCGCTGCTGCCGCCGCTCAGCCCGGACAGCGTGCAGGTGGTGGCCGCGCTCCGGGCCTGCGCTGATAAACCTACCTACAGGCTACAGAAGGAGACTGGCGTTGTCAGTCAGTATATCTTGTGTATCTTCTGCTATTTGAACAAAACTAAATCGTCAACCTGGAATTGAATTTCATAGGTTTATAGTGACATCTACACCGCCATTTACGTTAACGACCTGACATTACACAATTTCGGCGCATTTTGAAAATATACATACATCGGGCAGTTGACCACCAGACACAGCACCCTTCTGGTTGGAAGATCCTCCCATTTCAACGGAGGTTTGTGGGACTTTACACTCTGTTCCACATACCTCCAAAAGTTTATTAAACCTTCGACTTTAGCCAAAGATTGTGCTTTCGGTGCTTTAGCTAAGAATCGAGCATCCGTCGTACAGTAGCGCAATCCGCTTTTATAATTTAGTGGGTTGTGGCGCGCTGTGACATATATTTATATTTGGTGGTTGTGGTTGCAGTCCGCAAGCGCTCGGCAGACGCGCCGCCGCACGACTTCATGCAGTTCGCCGGCAGGCGCGTGCAGGAAATCGAGATCAGCAACCTGGCCGAGCTGCTGGAGTTCGAGCAGGACAAGAAGCTGGACTAGACACCCACTACGACCATCTGGAGGGGCAGGCATGGAGGACTTAACGAGGAAATCATAAAATATAACTACAACAAAATTACATAAAATTAGTCATCTGCGGGTAGTCAAAGTTTGATACGTTAAAAGCTCATTTACGCTAGTTCAACAGGACATTCAACGACTCAATAGTCGTTTGATGACTCGACGAGCTGAAGTCAAGTCAGTTTGCTGCCGAAGTCGAGCAAGTTCATCGAGGCAGGCATCGAGCGACACGGACGCTTGCAAACGAAATCCAGTAGTCGACTTTGCGTAAGCATAACTGTCTAGCGCAGTAAAAACTATTGTAAAACAGTTGCTGTGAATCACATTCCCTGTTATGAGTCATACGATAGAGAAATTGTTAATAAAAACAGAAAAATATAAACGATATTCTCTAGTCAGTCGCCCCATCGCATTAAGAACAGACTATATAGCAGAAGAGTAGGTTTGCTTCTGCGTGTCGAGAGGTTGAAGTGGCGCGACAGAGTTGATTCAATTTGTCTTCTTGAAATAACGGTGAGGCGACTGAAAAAGATAAACTCATAATATCCTGGGTTTGCAGTATCGACCGGTTTTCGAAAATACGATACTAAATGACGCTTAAACTTGAATAACGCAGTTGCTTATTAACTGTCTGCATACAACAGTTACGTTCACAAATTCAGCCTCGTGTTAGTACTCCATTTGTTATCGCCTCCATGTTAGAGATGTGCCGGTGTGGATGTAGGATACGAGTGTGCTAGTGTATGGAACTATTTTAGTCGATTCTTAAAATAATTCGACTAAAGTCGTTCTGAATGGGAGAATGGCGTTATCACTGTGATTGTTATTGTTTATTTTTAACTTAGTTTCTTATGCTCTCTATTTTTAATTTCCTGAAATATTGTAATCATTCTTCAGTCAGTTTGAAACTGATTTGTAAATTCAAATTCAAATTGTTTATTTTTAAAATTAATCGGGTGGTCTTTTAAAAGTACGCGCATAATGCATGGTTGTGTATATCATTGGATATAAGGATGATGGACCATTGGAAATAGCTTATTATGAAGCTATTATGGTCCTATTTATAACTCAAAATTTCTAATAACTAATGTAAGTAATCGATTTCAAAAATCGATTGAACTGTCTATATTTGGTCTCTAACTATTCAATAAACTAAAATTAATCTTTCGTCTTGATATCAGAAATGCTTCTTGCAGTTACTTACTCTTTGTTTGTGTTATTAATTTTATGCAAAGAGAAAGGTGGAGATCATCTGTCCATTGTAATATAGCATTATGAGCAAGATAAATGTAGTTTTAAGGCATAACATAATATTTTGTGCCAAAGACATAAATACCAACCTGTTTCCAAAAAAAAATCACTGAAATTGGATTTGGTTAAAAACATAATGCTTCAAGAGAAATGCCAATATCATAAACATTTAAATAAGAAGGTAACTTTTTGGTAGTTGTAACAAGTTGTGTTACAAAGGACAGAAATATTCTCCTATATCCACATCCAAGTGAGAATAGTTAAGATTTAAAATTATTATAGTCCAATTTTATTATAAGCACATATAATACTCGATGTTTTAAAACATTAAATATTAAGTTTTTAGTCCGATGTTGTCATTATTTAGTCGATTTTCATTCACTCTTTAGTCGATTGCATTAAAAGTATTATTTAGTTTATTATTTTAGTGCCATATTTCATGTGGTTTTAAAATTAAGTATACAAGATGATAGATCTTTAAATGTAAGAATATAAATTAATCGTAGAGCACGAAGTATCGTGTATTAAGCACAGATTACATATACCGTATAATAGGATCTCATTTCGTGTAGGTTACTTTCCCAAATCTTTTGTTCTATATGCCTTAGATTTATTTTCACCATGTTGGTATTAATAGAGTAGATCTGTTGGTGGCATTTAAGTTCAAATATTTTTAGTTCACCTTGCTTGTCTATGTAAGCGACTTATGACAAAATAAAGTATTCAATGTGATTCGTGTTTTATTTCATAGATACCTACTAACATTAGATTTAGTATAGATAGAAAAGTACGGATAATATTTTTGTGTTCACCAAAAATCTAAAGGTACATCTATGTATGCATTTCTAAAATATTGATCTTAAACCCGTTTAATTGTTTTACTATAATTAAACTACTCGGCCAACAAAATATGTTACATCAAACAAATTCCAAATTAACACCAAGATATAACACTTTTTTATTGTAGTGCGCTGCAAATATTCTATTGTAACAATAACTATTTTATTCTTTCCCGAAAAATACTGATCGTGCACCAAATATTCCTGCTCGGGAGCTTAGGGCACCCCGACACGGACAGGTTAGGTTCGAACGAGATGACGTGAGCTGAAGTGAGCGAGCAAAGCGAGCGAACTCAGCTCCCGTCATTTCGTTCGTGTTAGGCTACTTTAGACCCTGCGGACGGAAATAGGAGCCCCGCGCAGCGGGGCTCCGTCGACTATGTTGCCAAAGTACTACACATTTTGCAGTGCATTATCTGAAGTAAAACTAAAAAAATAAATGCTTGTTTTTAAAATTAGGTGTATTACTGTTTTTACAAATTTGCAACAGTTGTTAAATAGATGCTCGTTATGACATATTTTAATGAACATATTTTGGTGCACATTCAGTATATTTGGTGGAACACAGGCAAAATTAGGTAAATGAAATGGGAATAAATTGAAGTACTTTTAAATACCATCCGAATAGTACTACTAACACTAAACAATGATCACAAAGTAACAGAGAAGAATAATAAAATAGTAATAATAGTGTCCTTTTTGCTCTAAAAATACACTCTAATAAATGTTCAGCTTCTTAAATTCCTTAACTACACGATATACCTATGGCGTTTGAATGAAGTGGCAAAGAAAATGAGCTTCCAACTTGATAAATGAAACTGACTAGAGCAACATGATTATGGTCAGACCGTTTGGTCTCATCATCAACAAACTTTCATCATCGTATGCCTATAAAAGTGCTGGACATAGGTCTCTCCAATCGCAAGCCTTCGTCTCTTAGCAACACCCATTCTTTTTGCATCTTGTAAGCAGTTACTAACCAATCCGCAATGCGCCCTCGTGGTGGATTACGGCCATTTCCTCTCACAGAGAGGAGGCCTGTGTCCCAGCAGTGGGAACATTAATAGGCCTATGATGATGTGAAGCAGTTACTTTTAGCGAAGACCACTCATCATTCACTCTACCTAACCTGAAGCTAGGTTTGTCATTAGGGATGTTTCCTGGTTAGAAAAATGATAATTCTATTAAGCCCGTCAGTGAGATTATCAAATAATATTGGATCCGAAGTTTTTGTTTTAACTAATAAATAAAAACTGACAAAGATAAAGCGCATCAAAGTTCAGGGGAGTGGGTTCTTGTGAATTCAATTTGTCAGTATAATGTGCGTGACACACTATCGTGAGGTCACACGATATTATAACGCATCGTAGTTATCTTCTTAACTTTTTCTTTACGTGGCAATAGAAAAAATACGTGTCCAATATTTTTAGGTTATCTGACGGACTTAGTAGATATTTTTTGTCAACTACTCTATTCGTTCCACAACATTTTTAGCAAACCGCGGTGCAAACTACTCATAGCTTAACTCTCTTTACATACATAATAGTTCATGCTGAAAACTATAGATGGCGCTTTGCACAGTAAAAGTTTTCCAGTGGTTTTTTACTTGTGACAAAGTATTCTGGTACAACTTAACTTCGGACAAGTTATTTGAATTCTGTAAAATAATGATAGCTATAATTACACAAGCTCAGCTGGCTTGGCAATGTAGGTAACTGAATGTAAGTGAAGAGAATACGAAAAACCGGCCAAGTGCGAGTCGGACTTGCGCACGATGTGTTCCGTACCATTATGGCAAAAAAATCACGTTTGTTGTATGGGAACCCCACTTAAATATTTATTTTATTCTGTTTTTAGTATTGCGGTAACAGAAATACATCAACTGTGAAATTTTCAACTGTGTAGCTATCAAAGTTCATGAGATACAGCCTATTGACAGACAGACAGACACACGGATAGTGGAGTCTTAGTAACAGGGTTCCGTTTTCACCCTTTGGGTACGGAACCCTAAAAATGAAACCGAACGACATTTTGGCGGGTCTTCTTATCTCTTTTCGAGTCGATGGGTAACTCTTTATAAATTTTAGGCCCAGTAGGTGGCCACCCCGATTGCGGTGTCAGTGGTGGTTCTTAAGAAATAAGCAGTATCCTTGTACTCTACTGTCTTTATTTGTTGTCTCTATCTATTACACTGTATGTACAATTATAATTAATCAATACGTATAACATATCTGTAGAAAAGTCATTTTCGTAAAATTGCCAGGGTGTTATAGGTTAACCAACAGTACTCATTTTCAGCATTTAAAAAAAAAACCGTTTGTATCTTTAGTTGTGCACGCTTCACGGAAAATATAAGAAACCAATGTAGATAACTTATATACATAAATTTGTGCGTAACTTGAAGTGTTACTAAGTTGATTCATCACACTCTATCAAAGGATAAGTGTTCAAGAAGCACGCCATATTGGATAGATGACGTTGTGCATTGACGTCATTTTCTGAGTCGCGGTGTTAAGATTCTCTGCGGCAGAATGACGCTAGAAAAAAAATTTTGGTAGACAAGTAGGGTAGGTAGCAAAATGTATTAAATATAATAGGGGTTAAAGTATGAAATTGCCGTTTTATTGTAATAGGTACTTCGGATTGACATAGAACCTTCATGGTTTGAGATTTATGAGTGAAATTTTTTCACATGGTACCTATGAAGTTCTTCTTTTAAATAAAAAACTTTTTTACAAAAATTACAACCGACTTCCAAACAAAAACACTACAAAGTGAAAAATAACTTCAATTTCGGAAGTCGGTATCAAAAAACGTAGAAACGTAAACAGGAACACCGACTTCCGAAATTGAAGTTATTTTTCACTTTGTAGTGTTTTTGTTTGGAAGTCGGTTGTAATTTTTTTTAGGTATTTTTTTACACCTTGGGTTACATTATTGGAGTTTTAGTAAGGATCCCTATTGTTTTTGAAAATATAATATAGCCTATGTCACCCGGAGATAGTGTAGCTTCCCAACAGTGAAAGAATTTTTCAAATCGGTTCAGTAGTCGGAGCCTATTCAATGCAAACAAACAATCAATTCTTTCTTCTTTATAATATTAGTATAGATATCTTCTATAAGTTCTATACTATAAAATATAACTGATCGCTGTTTGTCTGCGCGTTTGTGCTCGCTAATCTTTGAAACGGCTCAACCAATTTAGGCGCGTTTTTCCCACAAATGTATTGTGGTAAGCTTCACTTAAAATGTAGTGTTTATTTTTTTCAATCAGTTTATAATTAAAAAAGTTATAATATGTCACGTCGAAAATTTATTCTATAAAAAATGCTGGCTCAGTTAGATTTTCCGCCACTGACCAGAACCATGAAGTAAAAAAAACCCGGGGTTGGAATCATGAGTGGTGACTCAATCTAACAGGAGATCAGTATCTTGAAAAAATAAATCGATAACCATAACTGAGTCACAAATCTGTATTAAGGCGAGCGAAGCCGCTGGCAAAATCTAGTCCACGATCAAATCGTTGGAACTTTTATTTTATATCAATAATATCTTTTGACAAGAATTGGCATCGTTTTTTAGGGTTCCGTACCCAAAGGGTAAAACGGGAACACTATTACTAAGACTTCACTGTCCGTCTGTCTGTCTGTCTGTCTATCTGTCACCAGGTTGTATCTCATGAACCGTGATAGCCAGACAGTTGAAACTTTCACAGATGATGTATTTCTGTTGTCGCTATAACAACAAATACTAAAAACAGAATAAAATAAATATTTAAGTAGGACTCTCATACAACAAACGTGACTTTTTGCCGTTTTTGCGATAACGGTATGGAATCCTTCGTGCGCGAGTTCGACTCGCACCTGGCCGGTTTTTTTTTATTAACAGTTCAATCATTTCAAAGTAAAGATACACGAAATAATCAGGAAATAATAATCAGGAAATAATAATCAAATCGAATGCATTTGCACAGGCTATATAAATAAAAACTTTTTTACAAAAATTACAACCGACTTCCAAACAAAAACACTACAAAGTGAAAAATAACTTCAATTTCGGAAGTCGGTGTTCCTGTTTACGTTTCTTCATTTTTTGACACCGACTTCCGAAATTGAAGTTATTTTTCACTTTGTAGTGTTTTTGTTTGGAAGTCGGTTGTAATTTTTGTAAAAAAGTTTTTATTTTTCACTTTTTAGTTGTGGTAGGTACATAATGGACCAGTTCTATAGGCTAGGTACCTACGCGTATAGTGCCCAAAGTGAAGCTAGAATAGATTAACCCAATAACATGAAACTTAAACGAAACCAGTGCAATGAGAGTATACCAGGGTGAACTGTTCACACCTGCGTACCCCTTAAGAACGTACCAGTGTGATGTTATGTTATGAAATGGTGTAAACAATAAACAGACATGCGATTGGATCTATCCAGAGTGATTTGCCGTCATTTATTGAAGAGTTCTGATGTATTTCTCCGAAGTTCTTCATCAGATCTTGATGAAAATTAAATGGGACCACACGACAAGCACCCGCTTTCAAATTAAAAAAGAATCATCAAAATCGGTTCGCCCAATAAAAAGTTCTGAGGTAACAAACATAAAAAAAAAAAATACAGTCGAATTGAAAACCTCCTTCTTTTTGCGAAGTCGGTTAAAAATGAGCAACTTCGATTATCGACTTTCAGTTGTTTTTTTTTATTCAGCTTAGACAAGAAAGATGGATACTTCGAAAATTCTAGTGATTTTTGAATACGAGTTCCAACGCGGAACTAACGCGGCAGAAACAGCTCGCAATATCAATGTTGCGTTTGGAGAGGGGACTACTTACCTAATGAACGCACCCTGCGATTTTGGTTTAAATGCTTTCGTGATGGAAACTTTGATTTGAAGAACGAATCACGTGGAAGACCGCCTACACAGGAGAATAACAATGAATTGAAAGAGATGATGGAAGCAAATCCGCGCCAAACTACTCAGGAATTAGCGGCATGGTTTAACGTTACCTTACCAACAATATTGACTCATTTGCGTCAAATCAATAAAATAAATAATATGAAAAATGGGCGCCTCATGATTTGACTGATCTCAAGAAAGAAAAGCGTGTTGAAACTTGTGTTGCCTTGTTGAATCGATACAGAAATGAAGGAATATTGGATCGAATTGTGACATGTGATGAAAATTGGATTCTTTACGATAACCGTAAGCAAAAAATGAAATGGCTGACCCCAGGTCAAACGCCGCAACAGTGTCCTAAAGCTAAGCTTACCAATAAAAAGGGTAATGATAACTGTTTGGTGGTCTCAGCATGTAAAAGCAACAGTGTCCTAAAGCAATGCTTACCAATAAAAAGGGTAATGATAACAGTTTGGTGGTCTTTCTCCGATCTGGTCAAGCAATAACGGCAGATGTCTACTGTGCCAAACTCCGAACAATGATAGCAAAACTAGCAGTGAAACAGCCCCGACTCATGATCGTGATAAAAAAAATCTTCTCAGGAGGCACTACAAAATACTTTCACACAGTTTGTCGAATCTAGATCACCAGAGTTCTATCGCAAAGGCATAAATGACCTTCCTATTAGATGACAGCAATGTATAGTTATTAATGGTATAGTAATTAATAAATATTATTTTGATTAAAAAAATATGCAAAATTAAAAAAAAACAACTAATTTTAATTTTCCTGTACAAATCGCCAATTTCATACTTTAAACCCCTAATATTAAATATTGAAGGTAGATAGCGTAGGGTAAGCAGTTGATGAGAGCGAAGCCTCAGGCACAGCTATTAATAAATTACAATTAATAAATAAAAAACTTTCCCTAAGGGTCAAGGCACACTGATACAGAGGAATGAGGGGAAGTAAAGACTGTTTTTTACGATTCAAATCGTATAAATGCGCTGGACTTTGCTCGCACCAATCGAAGCTGTCTGGTTATGATGAGCGTCTTTTATTTATCTCGATAGATATGTGTGTTGAGTGTTGATAAACCTTAGCAATAATGACCCGTTCAGGAGAACACATAGACTCTAATAATGTTCAATAGCACTGTTCCAGGTCCGTCATTTTATTTTATTTTATTAATTAAGATTAATAAAACTTATGAAAACTTACAGCTAATACAATTAATACGCAATCATCAATCATCATATTAGAGACGTTCCAGGATCTACAGGTTTGAACAACCTAAAGAAACCTTAACCGGCACATCGTCACGTTGGACCACCTTCTGCTTAACTTACCAAACAAAAGCACGTACCTACCAACTTAGACTTAGGTAATATTGAAGAGCCTTTCTAGTTTAACTATGTCTGTCGCAGAGTTCCATCCAATCGATACTATTTCTCAAGCTCAACCATCGGCATCGTCTCAATTAGCGATTTTATGATGCTTCTGAGCTACCTATGTGCGCTGTTGCCATCTTTGTGATCAATATGATTGCACCAATTTCAAACTGATCCAAACAAATAATGTTAAATAAAGCATAAACAGCGTACACAGACCACAGTGAAAAATTTTCATCTTAGCATAAATCTGGTATATAACAGTACAATAAAATATCCAAACAATTGCACCAGAGCATATATAAATATGTCAACAAAAGATTTACAAGCCATGTATTCCGTAATAAACTAGAACGAATTCCTATACAGAGTGGCGCCATTGTGCCGGGACAAAACTCTCAGAATGTACGACGCGCGTTTTCTTCCATAGTTCCATTTTTGAATTTTATAGGAACGCGGACTCCGCGGCGGTGGCGGCACGGCGCCATTCACCTGCATGCGCACACCACTATTGTTCCCCTCGTGAATGCCCATCCTTTGATATCTCCACGAATTTCCCGATGTACAGTTTTTGTGCAAATCCTTTTACTCAATACAACGACGTCGCCATCTTTCACTCTACGCGCAGACCGCGTTCATTAACATATCTCAACAATTAAACACTAGATCCATTATAATTAATCTGTAATTACGAGAGTGTCGTATCGCTCCCTATGGTTTGTTTGCGAACCCGTGTCGGTTGTTTATTGAGCCAATATTAGCTAGTATCGGGACTGCTCAGCTCGCTAGTGTACCAGCCCGGCGCCGCCCGCGGCTCGCATTAAGATATGCAAATGTTATTAGGAGAGTACGCGCGCATTATCTTTTAACTGGCGCGGAGATACGGCGATGTTTTCCCGCTTATAAACAGCCATTGTATCGGAGATCTTTCTAGATAATGCGATCATCAGCGTTCACCTACAGATGCGGCTCGGTGTCTGGCTAATAACTAGGTCCTGGGTTATCTTGGGGGATATTGGGGGCTGTGAACTTCGATATCAGCTCATTATGTAGGTACTCAATTAAGATACCTTACGTACATTGGAGGCGTCATTGTGGTTAATCGTTGCTTGAGAAGGCACTGTCTTAAGGGAAATATTGGTCGGAAAACATGAAACAAAGTTGAGTAATCAAAACACAACGGCAAATGTATATCAATCGATATTATGCTACTTCTCAATTGTGTTTTCTATAGAGGACTCCTCCTTTTTTCACCTCGCCACTTCCCGTTATTCATGAGGCGCCATTTGTTCCATTGATAAGCATCGTCAGTAGATAGACCGCACGTCTTTATGTCCTTCTGGACACTCGTCATTCATGATATCAGAGGTAGACTCTCACTCTCTTTTGTGTCGACATGGCATGGAAAGGACTGAAAAGTATTGATCAATTTTAAATTACAAAATACACAATAAGACATTGATCTCTCCCTTAACAAAAACTTAAACCCACTATTAGTAAACTACAGTGCACTGACCTAATTATTCGTCGCACCTTCTTTGTCAAAGGGCATCCCAATCGGAGTTAAGTTATGCAAATCCGTAGCGGCCAGTCCCTTGCCCTTTTGACTGAGTAAATTATGCAGCTCCTGATGGAGAATAGTTTCAGAATAATTATCTTCTCGGAAGCTGATTTTCATGTTACTGGAAATCCAGTATTTATTTATTTATCGGAGGTTCTATTAATAGCTATTTATAATTAAATATTGAACAGGTGTTCGTTAATTTGGTGTCCGGTACAGAGCGCCTGTGACCTTTGACCCGATTGTGTTATTGTTTTGTTTTGGTTGTGTGTAGGAACTGGAAGTATCTTTTGAATGGGAAAGGCTACGGCGCTACGCAATTCACTACGGAGCTATAACATTGCTACGGCGTAGCAGGCTTTTGTTACGAATCTCTATTTTTGGCGTCATCTCTCCACATTAGGTCTTGGCTATTAATAAATTGAGTTTGCTATGTGGTTTCTAGCAAAGACTACATCCACATCTCATGGGTATGTGGGACACCGATCCGATCTCAACTGATACAGGTAGTTTTCTGATGACGTATTCAATTAAGATTTTTCCTACAGAATGTTTATGGGTAACTTACCATCCAAACTTAAACATTAATAAAGAGCTAAAATAATATTGATTTGTTTGTAAGAGGTAATTAATATCTGGGTGTAATAATATAATTATAAAAATTAATTCACTAAGCGAAAGCAACACTGCCGCTGAGTGCCATAAACTACTTTTCATCCTGTGGCAGCCCCTGGAGCGATGCTTGGAAAAAAAATAGTGTGGAAATTGAAGTGAACTCCCTGCCGGAGTCTGTATTTCCCGAAAGCTATACGTACAACCTAGGGGTATTTAAATTGAGAGTCAGATTACTTCTAGGACAGCGTGCTTTACCGTCAACCACATAGCTTACCATCAGGTGAGATAGTGGTCACGCACGAGCCTATTAAAAAAAATAAAAACTCTTGCAGAACAGCATGTATTCCTTAAAATAACTGGTATAAGCTTATACATACAGTGGGGGCGCGAATCCCTTGTACATAATATGCAAACGGGCCGGTTTCGGTTGCGCGCCGCCACAACGGGCCGGAAGCGATAAACACGGACACAATACGCGCCGGACGGCCGCGAATTCGAGATATACGGACCGGACGAGACTTTGTGTTCTGTTATGTTATTGTGCAAACGATAGAATAAATGTAAGCTCGGAGTAAGTTCGATCTTCTCCAAGATAGTTTATTTTAACCGCGGTCTAAAACTCGTTTACTAAAAAACCCGGTAGCAAATCCGGTACCTATTCATCATTTGATGAAGCTGACGTTTTCAAAGCAATTAGAAAAAATATCCAACAACGAGTGCAATATGTACCGACTTCAGCAGCGCCTTTGACAAAGTAAATCATCTAATACTAGTTGAAAAACTGAGATAGTTAATGGTTCAAGTCTTACCTGTCAAAAATACCACAATCAGTAGTGATAGATAGCTTCGAGTCTGGGGTATATTATGCGCACTCAAGTATTCCGCAGAGATCTTATTTGGGGCCGCTTCTATTCCTCATCTTTATCAATGATATCACTAATTGATCACATAAGACATGGTAGAATCGCCCTGTTTGCTGACGATCTAAAAGCTACGCGGACGACATGGTGCTGCTGAGCGCGTCAGTCGGTGGTATTAGGACACTATTGGCCATATGTGAACGTTACGCAACTGAACATGGGTTGTTATATAACGTTCAGAAAAGTCAGTACATTGTTTTTGACGCGGGGACCAGGTATCTTTCTGATGTGCCTCCCATACGGCTAAACGGTGTTACTCTTGAGCGAGTGGAACAATTTCAGTACCTAGGTCACTTGGCCGTCACTGACCTCAAGGACAATGCTGACATTGAAAGGGAGCGGAGGGCTCTTTCCGTGCGTGCGAATATGATAGCTCGCAGGTTTGCACGTTGTACTGCAGAAGTAAAGGTGACGCTCTTTAAAGAATTCTGTACCAACCTTCTACACTTGCATCCTGTGGGACATGTATTCGCGGGCGTCGTAAGGGGCCATCAAAGCGTGTACCTCTATTATTCAGACTCTAGTGCCGTACTTAGCTTAAATTTTTAAACTTGTGCGTGGATCAAGGAGTCTTGCCGGATCTAATGAAATACATAGGTTATACCACTTTTTAACTTTTGGAACAGTAATACACAAATAATTATAGAACAGTAACCGTGTTGCCGGTTTTCAGCAAGGTTTTGAAATGCTAAATCATGCTCATTCATTTTAATAGAATAACATCTTGAATGATAAGCAGTAGTGGTGTGACCCTATTAAAACACATATTTAATGCGTGGGAAGAGGCACAAGTTGCCATAGGTATCTTTTGCAACCTGTCGAAGGCGTTTGATTGCGTTAATCATGAAACATTACATCTGAAATTTGAGCATTACGGGCTAGGCCATCAGCTTTGAGTTTAGTAAAATCTTATTTGGATGATATACAGCAATTAGTTCAAATAAACGGTGACAATTCGTCGTGGTTAAATGTGAAAATGGGGGTACCCCAGGCTTGATTTTAGGTCCTTTCTTATTTTAAAGTCCTTTAGGTTGGCGACCAGATGGGGAGGACCTGATGGACATTCCGGGGGGGCTCGGGCGTCCCCGCAGTCTCCGGACTAGTGCCCCAAAGATGGCGTCTTTTCAGTGCGTTTCTGTAGGTTAGCAGAGTCTCAGAAACCTCGTCTCACTTCCTTCTCCTTACCTCCATTCACTCTACTATTATGATGTCAAGGAAAAAGAATATCGGACTAAAACAGCGGCTGCACTCCCTTCCCGACAAAGTGCACCTCACCAATATTCGAGGTCTGGACCGCTGAGAAACCAGCGCTGTTTTTTCTTACGGAGACGATAGATAGCAAGTCGGACGGAATACCAGCAATAGTTCTTAGAACCTGTGCGCCTGAACTGTCTCCGATTTTGACACGCCTTTCGTATGAGACTGGAAAGTGCCGATTGCTTTTTTTTTTAACAGCCCGTTCTCAAGAAGGGCAGTCGAGCTGACCCGGCCAACTACAGAGCCGTCTCTATAACGAGCGTGTACTTAACGCAAAGCTCCTGGAATACCTTGAAACTAACGATATCCTTAGTGACTGTGGATCTTCTAGCGTAGGCCATTCACATAATTATGGATTGAGGCCATCGAGAGGCACGAGGAAGCGCTTGCCGTCTCCCTCGACATCTCGAAGGCTTTTGATAGGGTCTGGCACGAAAGCTTTATTGGTAAGCTTCCTTCATTCGGTCAGCCCGGTGGTCTGTATGATTGGATAGCAGACTTCCTGAGAGATCGGTCCATTCGAGTAGTTATCGATGGCAGCTTGTCGGATCAATTGGACATCAAAGCTGGGGTCCCTCAGGGATCACTCTCAACAACATTATTCTTGCTGCACATTAACGATCTGCTAAAACCTTTGGGTATGCAGACGACAGCGCTGTTGCTGAGAGATACTTGTCCAACGCACGGGCTACCGGGCCGCAGATCCAGTATCTCCGTGAGGCCTTGGTGGAGCGTTTGAAGCTTTCCTTGCAAGCAGTCTTCGAATGGGGCGTTGCCAATCTGGTCAGGTTTTTATGCTATTAAAACCCAGGCGTGTTTTTTTCCGCTCAAAAGAGCCAATCCAAATTCACCCGGCTCCAACTTTCCAAGATGTGACTGTGCCAATAACGGACCAACTTGAGCTTATTGGCGTTACGTTGACATCGACTCTCAATTTTGGCCGATAGATTGAGGCAAAGACTTAGCTGGCTGCCAAAAAGTTGGGGATCCTTGCAAAGGTGAGAAAGTACTTCACGCCGGAACAGCTGCTCAACTTGTATCAAGAGGAAGTTCGATCATGCATGGAGTACAGTTCAATCTAATCTCTGGGCCGGATCTGCTAAATACCAGCTTGATGCACTAGAGTCAATCGAAAAGCCAAGAGGCTCATCGGCGATAAAGCACTGGTCAAGTGGGCTGAAGTTTGCCTCCTACATTGATAAGGCAGTGACAAAGGCCGCTCAGATGCTTGGCTTTTTGAAGCGCAATTCCAAAGGTTTTAAGCACCAAAAGACAGAAGTGCTACTGTACAATGCCCTGTAGTGCCATTCTCTAAGGATACAGCTTGGAGTGCTGCGCTGCGCCAGGTACGAAACTACTAGTTTTGTACTAGTTTCATCGCTGTATCCTTATAGAATAGCACTACTGTAGTGCTGTAACAGTAGTGCGGAACAGCACAAATAGCAGCAGCGATGAAACTAGTATTTTCGTAGTTGGCGCAGCGCTGCGCTCATGGCTATATCCTTAGAGAATAGCACTTCTGGTGCGCAGCAATCTCGTGTATGCAAGCATGTATGCCGTCCTTTTTACGCACTCTACTCGCATCGTGTGGAAAGCATACAGCGAGCCTTCACGAGACATTTTGTATTTTCTTCAAGAGATTTCTCACACGGAAAGCCTTACAGGGAACGTCTAAATTAATTTAAAAGATCCCTTCGCGATCGTAGATGACTCCTCGACTTATGCTTCCTCCATAAAATAATTAACGGAAATACTCAATGCAGTTGCTTTTTGCAGTGTTTCTTTAACAGTTCCAAGAATCTACTCAAGGGCCAGAAAAGTTTAAGTATTTTTGATATCCTTTCGTCAAAACCAATCTGGGCTTACAGTCTCCCATTGTCCGAATAAGCAAGGAATATAATAATGTAGTCTTACACTTGCCAGAACTAGACAAAGACTTATTCCATGACAAGCCACCGAAGTTCAAAAAAAAATCACATTGTCCCTGCCAAGTTGATAGAACAACTGTGTTTTGATAATTTTGTATTTTAAGGCTGTAATGATTTATTTTTTATGTTTTTTATTTTTAATAATTTAGATTTTGTGGATTTTGATTTATTTCTTAATTATTTTGATTGTGACTATATGATTTTTATTATTGACGTTATGATTTGATTTTTGACTTTATGATTTTATTTTATTGTTTTAATGATTTTTTATTTAATGTTTTGACGAATTAGATTTTTGACTTAATGATTTTGCGGTTTTGAACTTATAATATTGTGTTTTTTTATTATTTATTCCCTCTCACAGAGAGGAGGCCTGTGTCCCGTTGTGGAAACATTAATAGGCTGATAATGTGATGATGTATGTGTGTATTTTTTGAATGTTTATAATTTAATTTTTATGCATTTAACCAAGTGTATTTTTTAAAAACTACTTTGATTATTATACTGATTTTAACATATATTTGAAGTTGTACCTAACTTTTTTTTTTTATTGTATTGTAATTCATAGTCATTTCAGGGCGGCAATGTTACAACGAGTGCTATGTACGCCGTACTTGTGTGTGTTGGTCCAATACTTGTTAAGATTGTTTTGTCGATTTGTAATGCATATGATGTGGTTGTGCTATTTTAATTAAATAAATAAATACATAACCTTAGAATGTAAACGGAATCATGAGCTTGTAATGAGCGCAAAGTTAAGCAAGTTGTGATGGAGTTAGCACCTCTCCCTGTTTTAGAAGAGTTGGAAGGATATTACGTCACATCTTACATAGGGGCAAGTAAGAGGCAAGCAGAGAAGGTCCACTGAATGTGATGGGTGAGATAAATATGACTAAACTTCGAATTGCAATCTTGCAAAGGTCTGATAGTAATAAGCATCAATTCATATGAAAGACGTTTACTGCTGGGCATGGACCTTCCCCAAGCGTCGTCACATACACTAGCCCTGTGCTTGTTTCATCAACTGGTGGCACTCATCATTGCAAAAAGGTTGAGGAATACCTCTACTGTATCTTCGTTGTGTCGCTCTACCTACTTGTCTATGCAGCTTGAAAATATGTTTTATTGCCAGTTTGTGATAATCAAAATGTCAGGTGTACTATAGCGAATTAAAATTATACCGATTGAGGTACTTTTTAGGTAAAATTTTTGGTGTAATTATATTTTATGAGTAATAGTTAAATAATAAAATATTATAGAACACCCGACATCTTGATGTCAATATGGCGGGTGTATCTTAATTTTGAAATAATTTCGTTCTGAAGGAGGTACAGATTTTTTAGAGCTAGGTACAAAATAGTATATTTAAGGTACATTTTTTTGTTAATTGGTATAATTTAATTCGCTATGGTACACCGGCCATTTTGTCTATCACGCCAGTTTTTGTCGTAATTGGCATTCAGTTACGAGGTTCCCAAAATACTTGACGGCCATGGAACTTTTGAGCATATCCACAATGTGATAACAATGTTATCGAGTGTCGGAAAGTGCTCCTCGTGTCAGCTAATGGAATGCGCTTGTGGCGTATTTTGGTTGGTTGTACTTTGAAAACTAAGACCATACTAAGACTGAATACCATAAGTCTAAGGAGGTAGCTTAACTGAGGTTCCCTAAACGTAACTCAGAGGTTCTTCCATGGGCAATAGATGGGCAGCCGCGTTCTGTAGTAGGCTCATAACAAGAAATCACGGTCAAGAATCTTTTATCAATAGGATAAATGGTTCATATGAGGTCTATTTAATTTTTGATCGGGTTTTCCGAATAAAAATGTATGAGTGGTTGACGATGTTGATGGCAATAAAATGAAATCAAACATATTAAAAAAAAATACATTCACAAATAAGGATGGACAGTGACCCCAAAATAGAATCCCAAATTCTTTGCTATTTTGTGAGTGGAGAATTCTGTGAGTGGGACATTTCGAAATAGGAATTTCTAAAAAAATACGTTTACGCAGCCAGCCCGACCTAACCAAATTGTTATTTTAGGATATCCTAAACTTTAATCGTGGCTATTTTAAGACCTCAGAAAGAGCACACAAAAACATTATTCTGGAACAAAATATTATTTTACCAAGAAATACAAGAAAAACAGCTTGTTGCCCCAAGTTCGCAGAAATTCGTTGAACAAATAAACCGTAATATGGGCGATATTTTTGTTTGTGTTCATAATACGGCGGGACTTATCTCCAGAGGTTTGTCGCGAACTTCGTGACCCTACACGTGTGGCCATAAAGGTTAGGTTAGTCAAAATAATTATGTTCGTGTTTAAATATTTCTCATTATTTCAGTAGTCCGTAAAATGTGAAGTTACAGGTTGAACTTGCCCATGTAGGTGTCTCTAACATAAGCTTGGATATCCCCTAGAGAGCTAAAGTGCAGCTGCTGTTAAGTTTTTCATTAAAGACCGTACTGCAATTATCACCATGCTTAGCATACAGATTGGCTCAGCACAGAATACCTGTGGTACTCATGTTATACACACTCATGGAGTTACCTCCGCAGGTAGTGAGATGGTCCCAAATTAGACCGATATCATTACCAACTCCCATGTTTTTCTTCAATCCCGACGCACATAACAAAATAACAATATTATACAGTCTTAATTAAGCCCTTATCTGTGCTCTAACATTGCCAATAGGCCGTTCACACACGATCCAATCGCGCAGATACAGGACGTGTGTGAATGAGTTGTTTTGTCTGCACGTTTGTGTCGCGCCGATATCATTTGCATATCTTAATCCGGTGGAGGCGGTTCCTGTCCCGGGGGTTTCGGGCTTTATAATGCTAACTGACGGTGGATGTAATCAAGGTAGATGCTGGGTACACACAACACAAGCCAGGTGTTTTGTGCTGTGACTTCTTAAACGGCGCAGTGGGGTACTGTTCCTGTTTTGTGAACAGCACGTAGTGTTTCAGATTATGACTTCTTTTGATCGGGATTCTGATAGGTATTGAGGAAGACTGGAAATGGAAATCCTGTCAGGGGACACGTTTGAACGTCTGATAAGCATTTCAAATAATGCAGTGTTGTTCCTCTTAATCTCTGGTAGTCAAATTTGTAATCTGGTGGTAAATTGCAGTCTACTTTGATAATAATCATCAATTATTAATGCTAACTTATTTGATTCTGGTCCACACACAGCTGGGCAAAGACCTCTTAATATGTATATTATTACTTAGTACCTAATTAAATTCATATTTACTCAAATATCTATTATTGATTTTACAGATAAGTTCAATATTCACTCGCTGTAAGATATTAAAATCCAGTTGGCCCATACCAATCCAACAAAAACTAAAACTACATGGCTTCTCATATTCTTCACCACAGCCAAAGCCAACAAGCCAAAGTTTAAAATCTCCATTATTTTAAGCAAACCGCTTTCTGAACTAGCTAACCGCGGCATTTGAACAAGTCTTCTTTGAAGTCGCCGAGCTAATAAACACAAGGCCTGCCGTTCTTGTCATATGAGGCCGCCTGCCCAAGCCGGGGCCGGCCAGACTTCAACTATTTTAATATAACTTGCAGCCCTTGGACCGTCTTTGTAAAATTCGCAACGAGTATTGCCCTTGTTTAACGTTTCTTAATAAACAACAACAAAGTCTACACTACACTCAACTTGAACCTTACTCTCCAAGCCACAAAGACGATTTTCCTTTGTCAGACTTGTCGGGCCTGTGGTTTTAAGATGTATCGTGGCATCGCCAAAGTTCGCAGGATTTTCGTTATTGAATTTTGTTAGTGAGATGTAAGGTTAATGGCAGTGTTGCTTCACGCCGGCAGTCACGTAGGTGGGTAGGCAGAGAGGGTCTATTCAATATTTGTTGACACTTTACCGCTCACGTGCGATCGTTTAGCTGAATGTTGTTTGGTAAGGATGTGTTTTAGCCGATTTTTCGAGCTTTAAGTGGAATAAGTGGAAGAAAGACAATAATATCGGGTTATTCGCAAGTCGAAATAAATATGTGGTTTAAAGATGGTGTGTTTTCTGCCATTCTTGTGACTGGCCATTCTCTTATGTCGACGTTGGGAATGTCACTATAAATTAAAAAAAACTAACCAACATCATTTTGCAGTTTAGGGAATTTTTATTATAAAAAGAAGGACTAGGGTGACCATAACTTTTTGAAACTATATCCGGGACAAAAAAGTATTTTATATTTTCGTATGTCCTTTTAAAATTGATAGGTACTTTAGACCTATATTCAAATGTAATGTTTTTCTAGGGGGTTCCATCTTCCATGATGACGTAATAAAGGACAATGTGCTTTACGATGTCAACCCGCGAACTTTGCCTATAAAGTGTGGAATTTGGGCGGGAGCACCGCAATGGCGCTCCGTATGCATAATACAAATACATTCATGAATTATTCGCCAACATGGCGGATGGAAACGTTATTGAATGTCATTCGTAGCCGTAAACGTGTGCTTTCCGAAATATCTAGTTCTGGCTGCAGGTGTTGTCGTATAAAAATATGGAGCTATGATTTCTGGTTGGTGGAGGATTTTTTAAGATAAATAATATAGTGCATTTCTGTCATATTCTCATCTCGTTGCCAGAATACTGAGATTTTTTCATATTTCGTCAATAGCAAACTAATGCAGGAAGGCGTTGGAAGGCCTCCCACCCGGTGGCCTTAATGACTCCTAAACGAAATAAACGCATGCTGTTGTATTTTAAATGCTAGGACAGGCGATAAATGCTGAAAATCCGACAGCGCACCGTTTTTGTAGGTATTTATTTATTATATTTTAGTATACAAATAAATAAATAAGGTCCTCTTTTCACCTAGTGGGAGGCCTTCCAAAGCAGCACCTTCTGAATTTTTCGGGCACGCCAATATAAGGTTATTTAGTAAATAAATAATTTAAACCAGCAGGCATGACATCAACTTCAACTTTTATGTCGACAAAATATAAATCTGTAAATAATATTATTGCTGTACGAATTTCGGGTTGCAAATAAAAAGCTAATAAGTAGCATTGTTTTTATTAAGTCACAAATTCAAGATTCTTTGGCGGCACGGCTTTTTAACCGACTTTCCAAAAAGGAGGAGGTTCTATGTTCGACTTCATGATTGTTTATTTTCACCGATATCTCCGTCAATTGTGCACCGATTTTGAAAATTCTTTTTTTGTTTGATAGAATATGTTTTGAAATTGGTCCCATTTTAATTTAGTTAAGATCTGATGACGAACTTTGGAGATAGGAAAATCTCTCGGGATTGCTGCAATCGCATGTCAGTTTATTGTTTATACCATTTCATAACATAACATCACGCCATTACGCTCTAGAGGGGTACGCAGTTGTGTACAGTTTACCTTGGTACACTCTCATTTCACAGGTTATGTTCAAGTTTCATGGAATTCGGGTAATCTATTCTGGCATTATAAGTACCTTACTTAAGACTTGCCTATTAGGTACAACTAAAAAGTGAAAAATAAAAACTTTTTTACAAAAAAATACTGCCGACTTCCAACTAAAACACTACTAAGTGAAAAATAACTGTCTTTTTCGAAGTCGGTGTCCATAACGAAAAAAATTGGTACCTACCAAAGACACCGACTTCGAAAAAGAAAGTTATTTTTCACTTGGTAGTGTTTTTAGTTGGAAGTCGGTAGTATTTTTTTCTAAAAAGTTTTTATTCACATTTATAAAAACATATAATTTAATGGCACGTTTTCTTATAAAGGTTCGCCATCCCTGGCATAGAGCAAAGAGTTTGAACAATCAACCAATCACATGGTGAGATGAAAGACGCGATGTGGATTTCCGTCTACGTGATTGGTCGATTGTTCATACTCTTTGCTCTTTGCCTTGGCGAAGTCATTACGCAATGAGTCTGCTGGGTGGCTGTCCAGCAGTGGACGTCTTTCGGCTGAAATGATGATGTTGAATAAATAAATATGTGGCATAGTAAGTGTATTAAAAAAAATGGTTACAATTATTCAGAATCCTCCTTTGAATCGGCAGTAAACTTATTCCTAGATCAATAGCCATCCTTTTAATCATTTTTCCGAGTAACTTTGAAGTCTAATTAGATGCAGTGGAACAGCATTTCATATGCTAACGATGCAAACGTGAAGATCAAAGAGAAATATGAGGAACATAAGTTTTTCTTTACCGCGCGAGTTGGAGCAGGTTCGCTCTTTTACATAGTTAAACATAAATATTTCTCGAACATCCTGTACCTATGTGTGTTCGAGGGAGCAGTTAGACATGTGGTACACAACTTAGTTTGTATTTTGTAGTTTGTGAATTTATTATCATTTATAACATCAGTACAGCAGTGTTAATAACATGAAGATGGATAGATAATGTTCAAAACTATATTTCGTAAGACGAACATTATGAGATCACAAATAAAAAAAAATACTGTTTTTAACCCCCGACGGAAAAAGAGGGGTGTTATAAGTTTGACGGGTGCACCTGTGTATTTGTGTATCTGTCTGTGGCATCATAGCTCTTAAACGGATAAACCGGTGACTTTATCAAGAGTGTTCTTAGATATGTTTGATGAAAATCAGTTCAGGCGTTCTAAAGTTATAGGCGTTTTACTGTTTGATTCGGGATGTTTTCGCAAGATATCGTGTCATAATTACGTGTTCAATAGATTTTCGATCACAGAGTGTCTACTATTTAATAGATGATATATGTTGCATGAAATAAAAAAAATACAGGTTTTTTTTTAAATTTTACTTGTTCGTATGTACGTCACTATTGTCTTACTCTTTAATAAGCACGTTTCAAAACACAATTATTGATTTTCTATTCCTTTTAGCGTTTAAGATCAAATACTACCTCAGACGAACGCGAAAAGTAAAGTTTACTTAACCTGTATTTCGATAAGTGATTGATGGAAACGAAGTTCTAGGAAATAGCCACGAAATACGAGCGAAAACACTTGCACGAGTTTGAGCTATGAAAAGTTAAAAGCTGCGCCAGTTTCAGAGAGTGTTCTCAGTGCGGAGTTACGCCAATAGGTACGTATATTCATGTACCTGTAACCATTTTGTCTAACACTAAACACCTAAATTAATGCCTTCAACTCTTGGCGTTAATCTGGTCAGACTGACGATCCAACTGTGCACTTTTATTTAAGTATTGATTTCATCATCATTATCACCTCTTCGACATCCACTGCGAAGCATAGGCCTCCCTCAACTGTCGCTACATCAACTATCGATCCCCACAGCCTTCATCAGGTCATCGCTCCACCTGCCCGCTACATCTTTCGATACGTGGTCGCTACTTCAGCATTTATTTAGACAGTGCAGTTTGACTAGACTCAAGTGACTTCCAACATAAAAGATTTCTTGTAAAAAAGATAAAAGAAAAAAAAGAAAGATTTTTGTAGTAAGAGCGCAGGTCGGATTGCGCGGCACACTAGCATTAGTGATCTCTTCCGTCGTACTCTTGCCATCGCCGGGATGCCAGCTGTCTTTGAACCCAATGGCTTGGCACGCGTCGATGGGAAGAGAACAGATGGTATGACCATAATGCCATGGATGTTGGGTAGGTCTTTGGTGTGGGATACAACTTGCGTCGACACCCTTGCACCATCCCATCTTCCTAGCACGGTGGGCTGCGCTGGGGCGGCTGCTGCAGGCACTACGAGTAATAAACTCAAACGGCGCAAATACAACAACTTAATTGGTAATTATGTGTTTGGACCTAGGACACTAGGACCATGGGGTCCGAGTGCACACCTATTATTTCGGGATATCGCCATAGCGGTTGGTCAAATCTTCACGAGACCAGAGGGCTGTCCTTTTTTTTGAGCAAAGAATCAGTATTGCCATCCAACATGGCAGTGCTGCCAGCCTTCTGGACACTTTTCCTGTTGACAGCGATGTGGACGAATATTTTGACGGCCCGTAATTGTAGATATTTTATTCATTTTTTAGTTCTAATAATAATATACATATGTAAATTAATCTAACGGAAAAAAAAGATTTCTTTACTTTTTAAGATTCTCGAGACGGATTTATTAGTGAAGTCAGTGTTTCATTGCAGACTATGTTCCTGAAACAATTAATAACAAATTTAATATCATTTAATCCAGCACTCACCTAGATTACATGTTAAAATTGGGCTGGTTAAGTTTTTAAATTTTGTGTTTGTGTATCGTTAATCGTTACTACATGCTGTCTAACTCGTGTCAACAAGATATTTGCTCTACATGCGTGTCGAAGGCTTAGTAGCCAATTAGCCTTGTTGGAAATACGTACATCTTTAAATATACTTTACTGTACCGATGAATACATATTTCGATGCTATGGACAACCTAAAAAATCTATCTGAAAGCAATTTTGACTATTACTACTTTATTTATCATATTATGTAGTAAACTAAATTCTTTTTATGTTTTTAAAGAGACAGAATTCTGATTCTCATTTGAAAAGAAGTGTTTGAGTCATTTGCATAAAATAAACTATGACTAAAATATACGTACAAAGTAGATATCTAGTGTGTTGGTCGGAATACGCAGTTATAACTCTCAACCTCAACGAAATAATTTTTCAAAACATTGTCAGAAAAATAAAAGAACAGCAGATCTACAACAGCAAGCGGAGTTTCGACAGATAACTTTAGTCTGATGAATTGAAATGGTGGTTTGACAGTTTATGACATTGGCTTTTTGTGTAGAAAATATGTAAAATTTCTGACTTGAATCAGAAAAATCAGCCCTAAATCATGTAAAATATTTCTGATTTACAACACAATAATAATAAAATTGTTTGCTACAACATAAGCATATTTTAAGTAATGGCACCAGTCGGTGCGTATTTTCTCCGGGGCCTAGTTATGGAACCCCGCCAATGCAACACTATCGCTTACCTCTGTGACAACGTGACAACCCACCAATGGCACTAGGGATGAGATAGGCTTCAATTTTCGTGTTATGGAAGTTTTATTCGATTTAAGTCTTATACTACAGTTTGTTTTTATATCTCAGAGACAAAATTGAAACATGCAAATGTCAAATTACTTTTTAACCGACTTACCAAAAAGAATTTTTCTTTTTTTTTTTTGTATGTTCATCGATATCTCCGTCAATTGTGGACCGATTTTGAAAATTCTTTTTTTATATGAAAGAGTATGTTTCGAAATTGGTCACATTTTAATTTGGTGAAGATTTGATGAAGAACTTCGAAGATATACAACAGAACTCTTCAATCTCTCGGGATTGCTGCAATCGCATGTCTGTTTATTGTTTATACCATTTTATAACATAACATCAAGCCAGTCCGCTCTTGAGGGGTACGCTGATCTCTCATTAAACCCTTTATGTTCAAGTTTCATGAAATTCGGCTAATCTATTCTGGCGTTAAGGTAAACTACTAAAAAACTTGCCTATTAGGTAGGTACAACTAAAAAGTGAAAAATAAAAAGATTTTTACAAAAAAATACCACCGACTTCCAAATAAGAAAACTACAAAGTGAAAAATAACTTTATTTTTGGAAGTCGGTGTCCGTAACGCAAAAAAATGGAACCTACGAAAGAAAATAAAGTTATTTTGCACTTTGTAGTTTTCTTATTTGGAAGTCGGTGGTATTTTTTTGTAAAAATCTTTTTTTTACTGAGGTATGTAATATACAACTCTTGTAGTCTCAAATACTGTACTAGATCTTAAAGGATTTATATATAACATACCTCAGGACGAGACGGGGTTTGTCGACATGGCTCAGAGAGTAAGCAGGCTGAAGTGCCAATGAGCCGCCCATATTGGCTGTAGAACCGATGACCGTTGGGGTAGACGTGTTCTTGAATGGAGACCGCGAACTGGCAAACTTAAGGTAGGACGCCCTCAGGCTAGGTAAAGCGACGACCTTCGCAGGTTGGCTGATAGCAGCTGGATGAGAGTTGCCGAAGTGGCGTGCAGAGGAGGAGAGGCCTATGTCCAGCAATGGACTGCTATAGGCTGATGATGATGATACCTCAGGAGGTCTAATAAGCCCTAACAGAAGTAACTTGACATTTTGCATGTGTCAATTTTGTCTCTGAGATAAAAAAAAACAGACTACGAATGTAAAAAATACAAATATTCTAATTTTCAATTCTTTGATCAGAATTGAGGCTACGAAAACTACTTTAAATATACCGAAACCACTTGAATATTTCAACACTCATTCAGAATCTATTTGAGCCTTTTTTTAAGCTCTACCCAAATTCTGAACCCTGCAAACATATTATTTAGCAAGCGAATCTAAATTCACACTATAAAATGTTTTTAACACTGGCCGGTTCCAATGTCAAACAGTCCGAATAAATAAAACAATAAAATTGCCCATCGTTTCATGTTCGACATTTAAATCGATAGAGCGATGTTGGTTATAGAGATGTGCTCTGCAACAGCGTGACTCGAATCGTTTCGAATCGGTTAGCGAATCGATATTCATCTTCATACGATAGCATCTTCTGGTTATAGTCACATTGAGTGTCAGATTCTCATATTTCATTCAACGTTTGACGTTTTGAATGGTCTGCGGGATATGGAGAGCCGCCGCCGCCGCTTGCCGAATGTTTGCTACGGTATACGATTATGCATTGGGTTTGATTCGATTTGCTTCGTTAGTCGTTATTTTTTTTGTCGAACGTAAAATCGATTCATATCTGTACGGAAAAAGCATTTAAGTCGCTAGTGATGAAGAAATATGGTATGTAAAAGAAGATGCAGTGACAAAAAATTAAAAGAGTATGCTTAGATAGTTTGATTATTGCCTTGCGATCCTACGCTTCCAGGCCCGAGAAGGATATGCACTGACCTTATTTATAATGTCCTTCAGGAAGGTAAAACCTGACCATCTGGTCAGGTCTACAATCATCTGATTGTATGAAAGAAAACAAAACAGAAAGAGTATGTTAGGATCGTAGCAGGTGGCATTCTGTAGTTTCCATTATGCCTCCGGGAGAGTTTATGTATGATGGCGAAAACAATTGCGTTGAAACTCGTTCTACTTAATAATGAACATACTTTAAGTCTAGTCTTAAACTAAAGAGAATATCAGTTGATTCTTGTTAGTCTCCACGCCCTCGCTAACCTCTAACGTCGCATGAATTTCTATCAGTTTCACCTCAGAGAGCAGTTAGCTAGCAAGCGGTTCTTTTAGTTCAGCATCCGATATTAGTCTGCGGCCAAGAATTAATATTAATGGATCTCTACGAAACTAATTTGGTAAAGTTTGCCACACTAAGTTTGTCTAAGTTACTTGGGATTTTTAAGCAGTTCTGTCACAGCTTGTTTGGGTTTGGATCCTGAAATAAATCAGAGTAGCCTTACCCATAGCTTTATCCACCATTTTATGACACAAAATATTATGCCCCTGACAGATAAATACGTTTTCATCCCCCCATCTCGGAAAGAGCTCTTCGATATCTGAGTGCAAAAGCCGTTTTTATCCGCTAGAGGATAAAGTAAATTGAATTTAGAACATCGTGTGCACTAGGTTTGTGAATTCAAAACATCATTAAACCTATTTACTTCTACCTCCATGGTGCCGAATTTATCATACAACCTTTTTTAATTTGTTAAAAACTCAGACTTCTTGGTGTGTTTTTTTTAATTTGCTTCGCGCACGCCATTTTCTCTCGCGTCTTATTGTTAAACCCTTAGGTTAAAAACAGGAAACTTGAAAACAAGTGAAAACCCTAAATTGAGTGATTCTAGCGACGAGGAAGTTTATTTGACGCCAACAGAATTGACTGAAACTGTTAATAATGCGCAAATGAGCTTTCTCTCACAACAATCACGCGAGAAGTGTTTGAAACAGTACGATATGTTTATCACGTGGCCACTAGCTAAAGGAGCCAAAACTTTCTCAGAAAACGTTTTGCTGGCATATTTTATTGAATTATCCGAGAGAAAGAAATCAAGCACTCTATGGAGTACGTATTCAATGCCAAAAGCAACAATAAAGATGAAAAAAGACACACATATCGACACCTATCCTAAATAAGTGGTATTTTTAAAAAGAGTCTCATCTGGTCATCAACCAAAAAAATCGAAGGTTTTCACAGCATCTGAAATTGAAAAGTTTCTTAACGAAGCACCTGAATCCGTATATATGGCGGCAAAAGTCATTTAGTTGCACATTCAGTATCTACTTAAGTATATTAATCAACTACTTAACATAATCTAATACGTACGTTCTTAGTAGATGTTGATAGGCATAATTATGCATGTAGATAAATTTTATTAATTTATCAACTACAATATTCTTTACGTTACAGGTTGTTCTTATTATTGGTATAAACGGAGCATGTCGAACTAATGAACTAACACAACTTAATGTCAAAAACATTGAGAAGCATTCAGATGACTTACTATTAATTAATTTACCTAATAGAAAGACAAATAGAGACCGCAACTTCGTCATTCGCAAGGAATACGTAACAATTGTTGAGAAATATCAAGCCTTACGCCCGTCTAACATTCCAATCAATCGATTTTTTTTACAATTTCGTAACGGAAAGTGTGTTAGACAGCCTATGGGTGCTAATAAAATTGGCAGTATCCCACGAGAAATAGCAACATTTCTTGAAATTCCAGAACCCCTTTTGTACACGGGTCATTGTTTCCGACGAACTTCAACCATACTTTTGGCCGATTCAGGAGCTGATCTCCTGTCCCTTAAGCGCCATGGAGTCTGGAAGTCCAATAACGCAAAAAAGTTAGTCCAATGCGGTTGTACAGGGATACATAGAGGATTTCATCCAAAAAAAGTCTAAAATATGTAAAGTCGTCGTATGAGCTATTACACTGAAAGAGCCTCAGTCAGATCCTTGGACTGGCCCTTCTACATCAAAAATGAGCCGTTACGAAACACCTAACTATCGCCCTCTCTCACCAACATTTACGCCAAGGGAATCCGATGAATTTTTACAACTATTAAGTATGACAGATAGGGATTGCAAAATCCGGAATGATTGAAATCCGGATTTATGTCTTCTCGTCCGATCGAAATCCAGACTTCTGTCTTCTCGTCCGATTGAAATCCAGATTTCTGTCTTGTGTGTTATTTTGAAGTTTTTTTTTATTGATAGGCTCGCGCTTGACCACTATCTAAGTTTAAGTGTTTTAAGTTGATTTTATAAAACTGAAATTAAATAGTACAAATTATTTAAAATCTGCATATTTTATTTGCACAATTACGACGCACGACCGAATAAAAGAATGTTCACCGTCGACCACATCATCGTTTACCATCAGGTGAGATTGTGGTCAAGTATATATAGAAAATAAAAAAAAGAACCAACTAAAATAAACAACAAATCAAATCAAAATCAAAATAGTTTATTTCAAATAAACCTTAAAGGTACTTTTGAATTGTCAAACAACAAAAAAATATGACTCTAGTTGCAAATTCGCAAACGTCAGTAGATCTCAATGGAGAAGAATTTGCAAGAAACTCCACGGACACTCTTTTCCATCAGTTTCAATTACAAGTTTTTGGTTACATCATTCTTGTTAAAAAAAAAATACATATAGGTATGTGAGAACGATGCAAAAAGACGTGCACGTAAAAGCGTCTAGAGTAACAAACAATTTCAACATAAAAATGCAATGACAGGCCGAGGCAGCTAAGTTTTGACCAATCCCAACTGATGGCGCCCGTTCACGAACATGACGCATGGATCGGCACCACTCAGCTCAACCATTATGGAGGGAACCGAATGATCCAACACATGTGCCACCATCAGAGAGAAATTAGAGAGAGCATGACACACTCAAATGCCAGGGCACACAGAAGTCTACCAACGACACATAGGTAGATTTACAGTCGGAACATAGTACTCACACATGTGCTGTGCAGTTATATAATACTAAAAGAAATTGAGTTTATACAATACAAATATATTCATACAGTCTTCAGCAGCTCCAACAATACTGCAAAACTTTTCTGCCCATCACTAATTGTTTTTGCGCCCTAATGGCTGCGGAGCGGGACCAGCATTTAGCCAAGCATTTTTATCAGCGATGTAATCCCCCAACTTATAATATGCTTGCCTGCATAGTGTGCGTTTTATACAAGTTTTAAATTTCGTCTCATTCAGTTCTAGAATGTGGGTAGGTATTTTATTGTAACATTTTATACAGTACCCCATAAAAGATGATGCTACTTTAGCCAGCCTGAAACCTGGCTGGATTAATTGGTCCCTATTTCTAGTAACATAATTATGTCTGTCGCCGTTTTTACTGAAAAGATGTAAATTTTTTCTAACGTACATGATGTTTTCATAAATATATATTGACAAGGTACCGTCATGATGTTAATGTCCTTAAACAGTTCCCTTAGAGAATCGCGCCGGCGAAGATTGTATATCGCTCTGATGGCTCGTTTTTGCAGAATAAAAATTGACTCAATGTCTGCAGCCCTTCCCCATAGTAAGATACCGTAAGACATTATACTATGAAAGTAGCTAAAATAGACTAGCCTCGCGGTATCTACATCAGTAAACTGATGAATTTTTCTAACAGCATAAGCTGCCGAACTTAGCCGCCCTGCAAGTGATATTAAATGAGGACCCCATTGCAACCCTGAGTCTAGCGTGATCCCCAGGAATACCGTTTTATCGACAAATTCTAGCTTCTCCCTACCCAAGATAATGTCACAATCAGTACTTTTGACATTCGGCAAGGCAAATTTTACGCACTTAGTCTTTTTAGCATTTAAAACTAAATTATTAGCCGTGAACCAATTTTGAACCTGTCGCAAGACGTCATTCATCAACAAAAATTAGGGCATCAGACATTTTTCCCGTTATAAATTTACTTAATCATAGCATAAACTGTACTTAAACTTAAGATAATTAATGTACCCTCCTTTTTTATAAAAATGCAGTCTCAAGAAAACAATAAGAAAAGAATTATTCAATAATTTATATTTCTATTCAATCTAATCAGACGGTCATATTATAACAGTTATACGTATTTTAATCAGTCTTCATTCAAAGGAGAGGAAAAAAATAAAAAAGAAATTGGACTTGCGCTTGACCACTATCACAAATGACGGTATACGATGAAGCACGCTTGCCTAGATTAAACCTTTTCACTCTTGACTTAAAGACTCCCAGGTTGTAGCTATCAGGAAATACAGAATCCGACAGGGAATTCCACTCTTTTGTTGTGTGCATAATAAAAGTATTCCCAAAACGTTTGGTGCTTATGGGTGGGATGTCCACCATGTACCGATGACGCATTGTCGTACGTCTTGTAGCCCGATGATGGAACGGGCTAGGAGAAATCAGTTCATGCAAATCCAAAGCACACTCCGCAAAATGTAACCGATAAAAAACCGACAGGCTGGCAACTCGGCGTCGATGTACAAGACTCTGGAGCCTAGACTCGACCCGTATCTCATCGCCGATTATCCTGTTGGCCCGTTTTTCGATCGACTCAAGTGTATCCAGCTGGTATTTGGCAGATCCGTCCCAGAAATGAGTCAACTCAAGTCAGTTCATTATCGGCACGGTCACACCTCGGAAAGGAGGAGCTGGGTGGAACTGGCTCCTTTTAACAGAAAAAAGGACACGCCTGGGTCAGCTTTGAACAGCAGCATTGAACTTGATCAGATTGGCATCGCTGCATCGCCCCATTCGGAGACTGTCTTAAGGACAGATTCGAGCGCCCAACCGTAGCCTCTAGGAGAGATCGGATCTGAGGCTCAGTAGCGTACGCGTCGGACACGTATCTCTCAGCAACAGTGCTGTCGTCCGCATACCCAAAGGTGAGTTTTAGCAGATCGTTTATGTGAAGCAAGAACAATGTTGCTGAGAGTACCGGCCCCTGAGGAATCACGGCATTAATATCCAGTTGGTCAGACGAGCGGCCATCGACCGGCGACCGGGACCGGTTCATCCGAGTGATTATTACCCGGATGGACTTGTCCCTCAGGGACTCTGCACAATGGTACCTTGACGCGATCTATTGTAAAATAAAAAATATTTTATAGAACATGCCAGCAGTAGAAAAAGCTCTTTCGGTCATCCAGTTTATCTATAGAATAAAAATAAAACCTTAGCCTACCAATTCAAATATTAATCAGATTTGCGCATTATAATAGGTAATATCGATCTACCGATTACATAAAATGAAAATTAGTGGTTAAATACAAATATTATACGTTAAAATAAGTTTTGAAATAAATCCGAAAAACCGGATATGTGTCTTGAAAACCGGATTTAAAAATGTCAAGATGATCCGGCTTTTTCAGACATTTTCGAATTTTGAAGAATCCGGTTTGCAATTCCTAATGACAGATAGTTTACCGAAAAACAGTACACAAGTCACTAACAACATTACAGTACCTGACAAAAATATTTCACTCAAGTAACTGTAGCAACGATACTTTTTTTTTTTTAATTATTCCTAAATATTATTTGTTATAATTTACGGATTATTCTGTAATAATTACCTATCATAATGTAGTAGTTAGTACCTGAACTGAAATAAATATATTTTTTTTGCATTTAGTCATTTCCTCGCTGAGGTGGGATGAAAAGTTACGTTTTGCTGAAAAGTTACTCGAGTGCAAAGATTCTTCACCTCGTGCTCTTTTGATTCCTTCGCCTTTGACGCTCGGGATTATAATTTTTGAATTACTCGCTGCGCTCGTAATCAAATTTTTGAAGGATTCAAAAATTTAATAACGAGCGCAGCGAGCGCTTGCTCGGTCATCAAAATTAAGCACGCAGTTAAAAAGCAACTTTGGACTCTTGTATAACAAACTAGTAATGACAACCTTTACTAAGATTACTATTTGTAATAAGTATAAAAAAATTTGGCCGAAAGAATTAGATTTTTCATACAAACTTTCAATCCCCTTTTTACCCCCTTTGTAGCGTTACGGGTCGCTCAGGTGAGCTGAGCCACACGTAAACCACGTTAATACAAAATAAAAAAAAACAGTTATAAACTTAAAATTATGTATGAAATGAAATTAAGGATCCGGCTTCGCACGACGTGGGCAGCCAACCGGGAAACAGGTCGGGCAGGCAGGTCGAATTGTAGGCAGCTGGTGGTTAGGCAGGCAGCACAACTGACAGGAACTCTTCGGGGCAGCCAACCAAGGAACAGGTCGGCAGGGAGGTAGCCGCGTAGGTAGCTGGTAGGTTAGGCAGGCAGCACAACTGACTGCTTAGTGATTAGGCGACTCGTCGGTTTCAGACCAGATTGAAGACTCCCCAAGCCCTCGAAATTTCCGTCTTTTATATCTGCCAAATGTCCTTTTTCTTCTTTTAGAATTTAAGTAGTGACATCTTGTGTCATACAAAAATGCAACTTGCCAGTATTCAAAACAGCCAGTAATATTCAATCCAAAACCTCTTCGATGAATTATTAATTTATAAAATACAATATTTGAGCTAACTAGTTTATAACTGTTTTTTTTTATTTTGTATTAACGTGGTTTACGGAATACAAAATAAAAAAAAACAGTTATAAACTTAAAATTATGTATGAAATGAAATTAAGGATCCGGCTTCGCACGACGTGGGCAGCCAACCGGGAAACAGGTCGGGCAGGCAGGTCGAATTGTAGGCAGCTGGTGGTTAGGCAGGCAGCACAACTGACAGGAACTCTTCGGGGCAGCCAACCAAGGAACAGGTCGGCAGGGAGGTAGCCGCGTAGGTAGCTGGTAGGTTAGGCAGGCAGCACAACTGACTGGAACTCTTCGTGGCGGCCAACCAGGGAACAGGTCGGCAGGGAGGTAGTCGTGTAGGTAGCTGGTAGGTTAGGCAGGCAGCACAACTGTCAGGAACTCCTCGTGGTTTTAGAGCTTAGTGATTAGGCGACTCGTCGGTTTCAGACCAGATTGAAGACTCCCCAAGCCCTCGAAATTTCCGTCTTTTATATCTGCCAAATGTCCTTTTTCTTCTTTTAGAATTTAAGTAGTGACATCTTGTGTCATACAAAAATGCAACTTGCCAGTATTCAAAACAGCCAGTAATATTCAATCCAAAACCTCTTCGATGAATTATTAATTTATAAAATACAATATTTGAGCTAACATATTGATAAAAAGAATTACATATTAATAAAAAGAATTTAAATTATATAAATCAAAAGTAATCTTCATAGGCTAAGCTAGTGAGAAACTCTATGACAGAAAATTTAAAAGGAAAAGTATTGACAGCTTGACAACCTGACGTAGGTGTCATAACATTGAAAAATATAATAATTATTTATTTTATTTTAGATATTTTATAAGAAAACGAATCGTTTTAGACCGATTCGCAGAATAGTAATGCAAAAACCAACAAAACGTATAATAGATGCGATGCGATGTAAAATGTTTTGGCATGGAATAATATGAATACAGTGTGAGTAAGTATTATGAGACCTAAGTGTGAATTAGGTGAGAACACTTCAGCTCACTCAGTGAAATAGCTAAAATATGTGGTTTAGAATAGCGAAATACCACACCTTAAGGGTGGAATTTAAAAGATTCCTTTCTTAGTGCTCACTTACTTAACTTTAGGAACCTCCCTGTCAAAGGGAAATGCCCATTATTGGCCATAAAACGCCCAACAATTTGCTTTTGTTAAAAAAAACATCTTGTTTTATGTTTATTAATCGCGGTATTTATTTATCCAAACAAGATTGCAACATTTTTGCACAAAATAAAAAGTACCGAAAGATAAAATGAAGTTAGGTAAATCCGGAATCCATTGGCTTGTGGATAAAATGAAAAGTGTTGCCAATTATTAATTTCGTTCAAAATGTAATCGATTCTCTTTTCTCCAATCGATTTTTTATGATGTAATAATTATTACAATGCCAATATTATTCGTTATTTTCGATAATTCATGATGTTATGATAGTAAAACAAGCGAATTCCTAGTTGATTTACCATAAATTCTTTAGATCATAACAAAAATGCTACAACACAATTTAACTGTCATTCTTATCTGTTCTTCAAAATACATTAAAAATAGAATTCGAAAAACTAAAAGAAACGAAATAATAATATTTGAGGCGCTTTAATTAATTCGTGTTGAATTATAATTCGAACAAAAATGGATATCGATTTTTATGTCTGATAAGTGGCAACATCGAATCTGACAGTATGACAGCATGGCGGCTGTCTGTCATAAGTTGGTAATTCAAAATTCGACTTCGTTTGCATTTGTATTATTTTGTTTGTTTTATTGCGGATTTATTATCTCACCAACTAATAAGCTTTCTAAATGAACTCCGATAATCGACGTTCCGGATTGTATGTTTGTATTACAGTAAAATTATTGTTAAAAACTGTAAGTATTTGTGACAAAAAAAAAACATTTAATATCTTAACAATCCGGACTTTTTTATGAACCAATTTCTTTACCATTTCATTCATTGGATTGCATATTATCATTTCCGTATGCTTTTATTTGTGTGCACCCCGGGCCAAAGTATCTATGGTCGGTGGGCATTCCCCTTTCATGTTTCTAGGCCTAGCGGTTTTGGCTGTGCGTTGATCGATCAGTCAGTCAGTCAATCAATCAGTCAGTTTCTTCTTTTATACATATAGATAACTATTGCGCTGTTGAAAGTCAAGTTATTCTTTAAGTCCTTTGTCATTTTCTGTGTATGCTATAACATAATTAAAAGAAAATCTGGCATTTAAATCTTGGTTATTTTCAACAAATGTTTAAATTACATTATTCAGTGCGAACGGAAATCATAATCGCCACTTTTATTGTGATATACCTACAGCTCAACACTCTCATTAAAAATCTGCAGCCATACAGAATCTAACATTTCACTGCAGTTAATTTTATTGTCCGTGGCCCGACCATTGTTTTTTGGCAATAACTTTAATTTTTAGCGCGAGCCGGGCCGGGCAGCGGAACGGAACGGTGCATAAAGCGCACCATGCATGTATGTATTGTTGTTAATTCTGCGACTAAGACAAAACCTCGCCAGTCGCCGGGTTGTCCGCGGGCCCCGTGTAGGAAGCATAAAAATAATTTATATGTCGCTCGCCGCTGACGCTGTTCGGCGTGTTACTGGTTCGGGGGTTTGTTTGGATGCCTGGTTGCTTTTTGCTGTAAAGTTTTGTAACTGCCAGATATTAAAAAAATACTCATGGAAAGGAGCATGCAAGGGTATACAAAAAATAAAAACAGGAAAACAATAAACCGACTTCCAAAACAAACACAGTACAACACAAATACCGACTTCGGAAAAGAAAGTTGTTTTTCACTTTGTAGTGTTTTTTTTGGAAGTCGGTTTGTTTTTTTTGGTCAAAAGTTTTTTATTTATCTCTTTTAGTTTTGATAGGTACCTCCAATTGCCATTAAATATATAGCCAATGTACATCTCATGGAGATTCCAATAAGCCCAGACACGACCAGGATACATTGTTTTATTTCGGAGTACCAGTGCCTGCCTGCCGCCTTCATCATCAGATTAATTCGAAGGTACCATTTTCATCAGTACTATTTATTTATAAGTATTTTTTCATCATAGTCGTTTAGCTATTCGAGATATCGTAGACCCGTGACATATTTAGCATTAAGGAGTTCCATTCGCAATCTGTGGTCTTCTTCACCAGTTCCACTTCACCAAATGTTACTTTCTGAGTGCAAATGAGCATTTTCATCAACAATGCAACGTTGATGAAAATGCCAAAATCGCTATATGTATGCCTATAATATTTGAGGAGTTCCCTCGCTTTCTTCAAGATCCCATCATCAGATCCTGACCTGATGAATGTGGGAAGTATACCAAACCAAAGAAGAATTTTTCAAATCGGTCCAGGTGTATTTGAGTAATTGGTGTACATACATAAAAAAACAAAATACTAATCGAATTGATAACCTCCTCCTTTTTAGGAAGTCGGTTAAAAAGGGCCACAGACATACGACTCAAAACAAAAATTAGAAAGCTCAAGTGAGGATGGGTGGGTCATAATTATGCTTCGTGAAAACAAGAACAAGTGGACAAAGAAAATAACAGAATGGACCCATAGATACATAACAAAACGGGAAAGAGGAAGATAAAGAAAGCGCTGGTCTGATGACAAAAAAAGGTTAGTGGGTCCACTATGGCACCGAACTGCTAGAATTAGAGAGGAGTGGAAAATGCTGGCAGAGGCCTTCGTGTCACGCTGACACGACGACACTCCCACAGAGATTATTGCTAACAGAGGCTATGATAATAACTCATGAAAAACAGGAAGCTCTGTAGAGTACAATATCAACATAATAGTGTTCTTGTAGCATGAAAATAGTGAAAAAAAACACCAGTTTATTATTATAGTTTATTACAGTGGGAAAAGCCGGATCTTCTATCCGGCTTTTCCCACTGTAATAGCGGCATTCGTTCGTTTTCGTCACGTATAAGAGCCTTAGTTAAGGTAAACCAAATGGGTAGAATTTGGTTCGATGCAGTAGCCTCGCTCAGCAAACATAGAGGTAACGTTTGCAGTGGAATCGTTCGCAGTCGCTTCTGAATTACAGAAGTGTAGGATAACTATACCCAATGACTACTGTCCGAAGCAGTAGCCGGCCCCACTCCGCTAACAGAGAGGTCACGTTTGCAGTGGCATCGTTCGCTGTTGCTTCTGAATTACAGAAGTATAGGAAAATTATACCCAATGACAATTACTGTCCGAAGCAGTAGCTAGCCTCGCTCAGCAAACAGAGAGGTCACGCTTGCAGTGGCATCGTTCCCAATCGATTCTGAATTAGAGAAGTACAGGGCAACTATACCGAATAAAAACTGCCTGATGCAGTTGCAGGCCTGACTCAGCAAACATAGAGAACATACTTGCAGTGGCATCGCTTCTGAATTACAGAAGTACAAGTCAACCAGACCGAAATGACAACTGCTCGATGCAGTAGCAGGCCCCGCACAGCAAACAGAGAGGTCACGCTTGCAGTGGCCTCGTTCGCAGTCGCGTCTGAATTAAAGTATCGTAGCTACGTGTTACAAACCGCCATTTTTAACGCGGCGCCATATTTTCGATACGGAAGTCTAACTAGAAGTTATTATAATGCGAAGTGCTGCTCTGAATGAAAATATTGTTGGAATTCAAGATTTTAAACAGGGATGCTGAGGGCTTGTTTGTGAAAGAAACGGAGTTAAAGTATGTAAATGGGAATTTGTCTTGTTATATTGCTGGTAATGATGTTTTTGTTGTGGCTTGTCTTATTCTAGATTCGTAACAAGTTGGGATAGATAGGAGATATTAAGCCGATTTTGAAAACGTAATAATTGCACTATTTTGTACAAAACTGTTTCTGATTATATTACACGTTTTCTCTGCTAGTCCGCTCAAAAAACAGAGAGTAATTCCCTTATAGTAATTGAAAAAAAATTTTTTTTTGCTGCAGCATCTTCTTAAAGAACCGTAATCTAACATGACTCAGCACATGAGACCAATGTTCCTTCTAATTGATCTCAGTAATGGCATCCGATATCAATCGTACAACGTCATCAACTAATTAATGTCCCACACATAATGGACACATGCATCGGGCGCGCCATTACATGTTGACAGTAGTGACGCTATTATCAGGTGACAGGTGAGCGATGACAATGAGTGACAGTTATGACAGTTAGTGCAACAGATGATAGGTAGGTGTTAAGTTACTTTATAATATCTGCCTTTGGCGATTTCGGTTTAGGCCTAATTCCAACAGTATCAGTTATATATTGCTACATTATTTTTTTGGCAATGATTCAGGACTTAATTTCTCTAAGTGTCTGAATAAATTATTTTTCTTTCTTTCATTTGAGTGGCAGCGCAGCGCACAGATCACTTTGTCTGCATGTATTGATACACAGAGGGCAGAATAGGAGGTGGAGGGGAGGTGGTTTGCGATATTCTACATATGCATAAATGCCAACGTGCAAACCATACATTTTCTTAATCGTAATTGCTGTCAGAAATACGCTTGACTATCTAGGCCGTCGCATTATTGATATCAAACCTCTTTACGGCTGATTGTTCAATAGTCTGATAACTTTTAACTGAGGAATAAAACTGTCATACCGTCATTTTTATTCCTCAGTTAAAAGTTATCAGACAATTGAAAAATCGGGCCTTGGTTTATAGGTAACCTAAAATCGAAACAGCTCGTTACAAAGTTATTTTCCATGACGAGTAGCAGGCAGTATGTAAAAGCCACTTCGCGTCGAGTCTAAGATTAGCGCGCGAAGTAGAATACTTCAGTGTTGACTTTTGACACGACACCGGTCGCTCCGCCATATTCCAGATCCAAAGAGATGTTTCTTACCTTCCACTCTATTGTCTGAGTATGGTACTTTATTTGCATTGATTTATTTGTTGATTTAATTGCAAGTAAAGCCAATCTTAGAGGAACTCATATCAAAATAATAAGAGTCGAACAGTGCGATCTTTCAGGTTAATCTAAGCTTGGCAAGCTTGATCTATGGATCCATTCATTACATATCGACTAGCTTTGTTGACGTTTTTACCGAGACGATGAGCTTTATGTCTCAAAAAGCACGTTAAGCTGTTTTACATATTCATATTTTTCATACTTCCATATTTTTAATGCGAAAGTAAGTCTGTCTGTCTGTCTGTTATCTTTGCACCCATAAACCACTGTACCAATTTAGATTAAATTTGGTATGAAGATAGTTTAAGACCCTTGGGAAGGACATAGAATAGTTTTTATCCCAGAAATCATCCTTTAGGGGTGGACAGGGAGGTAGAAGTTTTTATGGTGAACTAATAATTTCTCAAGTAAGGCGGCCCACACATCTATAATATAATGGCGCGATATGAAAAATAAGCTATTCACAGTACTAACGCTACGCAGACGAAGTCACGGACAACAGCTAGTATCCAAAATAAAACTTTTCTTGCCAAATAGTGTTTACTAAACAAATCCAACCATCCAGCTTGCATCGCTTACCACAGTCCTATAATAACCAGCTCGCTGATTCAGCTGATTAGGGTAAGTAGCTTATGATCGTCATAATCCCGAAGCTACAGACCTAAACAGCGGTTCACAGAAATAAGACAATGCCTGTGTAATCCAATTAGCCGCGCAAATAAATGGCTCAGCGCCATCATTCATGGGATTGAATGCACACACAATGGGATGGAGTGCTGATTAACGGTATTATCATTTTGATATGTATTGTGTGTGGGACGTAGGTTTATGGTTTGTAGTATATTTTGCTGTAGAGGCAGATTTGCAAGTGAATGATGTTAATGAGCTTTGATATTGTATACTCATTCTAATTAGCAGGTATCTAAGAGATTTTTGCTGGACGATGTTATTTTATATTAAGTAACTAGCTGACCCGGCGAACTTCGTTCCGCCATGTCGCCGAAATGTCTAAAATAAAAGATTGTTTCTAAAATAAACGTAGCCTAAGTTACTCCTTATTACATCAGCTACCTGCCAATAAAAGTCCTGTCAAAATCGGTCCAGCCATTTCAGAGATTAGCCGGAACAAACAGACAGACAGACAGACAAAAATTAAAAAAAATGTTATTTTGGTGTATGTACCGTATATATATTCATATACATGTAGTAAAAAACGGTTATTTCAATATTACAAACAGACACTCCAATTTTATTTAGATCTATAGATTAGAACACGTATTCTCGTATCATGTTAGAGGAGCTTTTGCTTACGGTTTAATCCGCGTAAAGATCGGAAACTATCTCAAGGGAACGAAGGTACTCCCGGGACAAAAAATATCTCATGTCCACATCCAGGACATGGTCTACCCGTCTGAAAGGTTTCATCCAAATCTGGCCAGTCGTTGAAGCGTGATTAATTCACTAATAGATAGCCAGACCTTCACGTTTACAATATTAGTAGGATTATTAAATAAAACTTATCGTGCTTGCAATGTAAAAAATCCGTATCTTGTTCAATTAGGAATGGGTAATTCCAACCTCGCTCATTGGGGCTACCTCGACGGAGCAGCAGCAGAGTGTGGATGTGCAGGCGTGTTGCAAACCATGCTCCACCTACTATCCTGGCCTCTGTGCTGTGCCCCAAAACTTTGCAGCCAAAGTGACCTAGGCGCGGCCACCAACAATGCCGAAGAAGTGGCGAAGTTTTGAGCCAAAGAAAGTTGATTTAGTGTCGTGCCAGCGAAGCAAAAGAAGATTAGGGCTTAGGTCCCTCACTTAATAGTTGCCTTAGTTAAAACCCAGGACCGAACCACTCTTCATTCTAATTTACAAGAGAAATTAAATAGTATGACATAATTCTTTCAGCGCATAAACCTAGAACTAAATAAATGGTCGTAAGTAATAGCTTTTTAAATATTATAATGGCTTTTGAAAGTTCTCTCTAAGAAGCGAGGTGTGACCTAACAGAGTGCCCATAATTTTATTTATGCACCATAATGTTTTTTTCTTAGTACATTTTTTATTTTGGAAAAAAATACTTTAATTAAAATATGAAATAAATACCTAGGTCCTGTTAGGTTGTAGTCGAGCTCTTAAGATATTGTATAACAAGGCTTTCAGACATATAAGTTTTAAAATTATTTCGATGTTTTCGACTGTAATGTTTAATTTGTTCGGTGTGATTTATTTTCCAGTTGCCGTGGCACACTGTACATTGAAGCATAACAAAAGTTGCACAGTCCGCCTATAACTCGTTAGGCTTCAAAACAAGGGTAAATAGCGTAAATAGGGTATCTTCTGGGCTTGAAACGCATCTATTGCTTACCATCAGATGAGACTGCAATTTTTTGTTGTTAATTTGCGTTATGTAAATGGGGTTTCCCATTATATTTTGGTTGGAATAGTTATTAAGAACAAGTATAACGTCTCAGCAAATATTAATTCATCTAACGGGATTTTAAATAAAATACGGAAAAACAGTATAAGAAGATTCCAAACATTTGTAGGGTTGTCTAAAATCGGCACTGGGTAGTCAGTCGACGGGAAAAAGGTGTCACTAGCTCCTACGATATCCCTAAGGAATGTTGGCGCGCCAGGTTTGCCGCAATTTTGTGGAGACAGCTGCCACGATACCAACTATTTTGGCCTGTTATCACTTCGCCGGATATTTATAAGAGTGCTAAGTCGGTTCTTTCTTATTTATTTAAAAAAGCAAAGGCACATCATTATACGTATGCTATAAAAATATAGGTCATTTTAATTTCGCAACTGATATTAGTTCAAAATTCAAATTTACCATTAATCTTATGATTACTAAGTAATTAATGGTCGTGTCTTTACTGAATGAGAAGAGGCCTTTGGCCTTCACTGGGACCTTGTGTTCTAGAAGGTTAGGTACTTTTAAAAATAAATTGGTTTAGGTAGATATTTATGAGTGCAATAATTAATGCAATTGGTTTGTTGAACAAACTTTTTTTTTGTAATAAATGGAAAGGTCATATTTAAGTTTTAGTACAAAAGTATTTTTAGTTGTTTTTACCGCTGTACGTACAAAGTTATATCAATTTAAAAATATTTTTTTGAATCCAGTACCGAAAACACGTCGAAAGTTCCCGAACAAACCCGAGCCCGTGTGACGTCACGACGTTTATTTCTACTCATTGTAGCACATATCTGATACAGTGTTTTGACTTTTAACCGATTCAATCTTGTTATTATTGTCAATATATTTTATGAATGTCAAATATATTGATCAAAAATATCGAACCTTAAAAGTTGTCGTGCTTGCTTCGTACCATTATGTACGAATACTACAAAAAACTCCCCATTATGTGATTCGTGCAATAGCCAAGTACATAGCAATGTGTACCAAAGTTTTGAGAAATGTTCTATGTCTAACTAGATTCCAGTTAGAATGTGTTAATTATCTTGTTATCTTGTTCTAATTTAGTAATAGATTCGTATTAATTTCTTAATTAGTTCATTAAAGACGTAGAAAAGTACATTTTTAAGGGAAATTTCGACCAAAGTTGACATTGTTGTCTAATTACGTAATTTGAAAACATGATTTTTTGTTTATGGACATATATACATTATTTTAATCTTCAATTATAGATGTAGGCGTAAAACTAATATTTCTGTTTGAATTGCGAAAATCGGTCGACGCATTTAAGAGATATTTACTGAAGAATAGGATATGGAAGTACCTACCGAGTTAATATTTTCACGTTTTTGTTCTACGAAGTTTTTTAGTGTTTGCATATATGTAATATAGATATTATTGTTTAATATGATTAAGGGATATGTAAATAATGGGAAATACCGAAAATTTTAAGGATTTTATTCAAAAAAATAAATAAAAATAATGGTCCCACAAATTTCGGGTTGTATCATATTTAGTGGTATCTAATGAAATTTTTTGATATCCAAAGTCGAAGTTTCGCGCCAATCGTGTTTGTTTACTTTTTTATGTTACACCAATATCACTAAACCATATGTAAAAACAATTAAAATAAGACAATTATGTTTCTTAATGTACCTGGTAATCAAAAATAAGAAACACCGGTCCACTAACACGTAATATTTATTACGAGTACTTTATTTATGCTCAAAACTTTCAAATCGTCCATCGGTGGGTATTTTATTGAAATTACAATTTTCGGATATTTTTTGTCAATTCACATGTAGTTGACACTGTATTATCGTGAAGTTCCTTGAACGTTATGATGTCACTAACATGGCGACCAATCATGGCCCGTTCGTTGTCAGGTGGTTCTTTTTAAAATTTTATCGATTTTCAATGGCTTATAATAAATTGAAAAAAAATAATTAAGAGTTTTTTGCAACGACCATATAATTTATGATAGGATAATATTTTTGTGTTCACCAAAAATCTAAAGGTACATGTATGTATGCATTTCTAAAATATTGATCTTAAACCCGTTTAATTGTTTTACTATAATTAAACTACTCGGCCAACAAAATATGTTACATCAAACAAATTCTAAATTAACACCAAGATTAACACTTTCGCTGCAAATATTCTATTGTAACAATAACTATTTGATTCTTCCCCGAAAAATACTGATCGTGCACCAAATATTCCTGCTCGGGAGCTTAGGGCGCCGCGACACGGACAGGTTAGGTTCGAACGAGATGACGTAAGCAGAAGTGAGCGAGCAAAGCGACCGAACTCAGCTCCCGTCATCTCGTTCTTGTTAGGTTACTTTAGACCCTGCGGACGGAAATAGGAGCCCCGCGCAGCGGGGCTCCGTCGACTATGTTGCCAAAGTACTATACATTTTGCAGTGCATTATCTGAAGTAAAACTAAAAAAATAGGTAAATGCTTGTTTTTAAAATTAGGTTTATTACTATTTTTACAAATTTGAAACAGTTGTTAAATAGATGCTCGTTATGACATATTTTAATGAACATATTTTGGTGCACATTCAGTATATTTGGTGAAACACAGGCAAAATTAGGTAAATGAAATGGGAATAAATTGAAGTACTTTTAAATACCATCCTTTATGATATATAAAGTTTAAAATACAAAAAATCGTCGTTTATTATTATTTCAACAACCCAATTAAGATATTTTGAATTAGTAACTGAGAAGTACCTAACCAAAGGCACAAAGTAAGTAAGCGTACCAAAGGGCCGATTTCTTAATAGAATATTTGGTTTTAGAAACGTGTCAAGCCCTGGCAGGCTTCAAGCTAACTTTTTATTCAGAAATTGGGGAATAGTCCTATATAATCTTTACCAATTGTATTTTTCTTTTCTGAATGTTTGTTAGAAAGTTTATTTCATGATTTCAATATTACGAGCATGGACACGCTTAGTCGTTATCTTCAGTATTAAGCTTTTTGATATTTTGAGAACTATGCAGGATATAGATATAGATAGGACCACCATTAAAATCAGCCCAGACATGAGATTACGTGTTGTCACCTACGTATACTTAGCGCAATATAGTACCTAGTTATATATAATTACAGCAGAACACGGAGTTAGTCGCGTTCGCGTGCTTATCCTGTGACATTGTTGTAATATGCTAATGCCTGATGTATTGTCTCTCTGATACGGGAATTAAACAAAAACAATAACTACGATCATTGCGTATATAAGGTAGAGTAATTGGATCACAGAACACATTTACTCTAGCGGATTGGATTATTGAATTGTTACCTGTGAAATAGTGTTATGCCGTGTTTTGAACCCGGCAAAAAAAGGAGTGTTATCTGTCTGTGCCATCATAGCTCCTAAAGGCATGAACCCATTTGATTTCGTTTTTTTTTTGTTTGAAAGGTGCCTTTATCAAGAGTGGTATTAGCTCCATTTGATCGAAATCGGTTCAGCCGTTCTAAAGTTATAGGCATTTTACTGTTGAATCGGGGCGATTTTGCAAGACGTTACGTGTTCAATAGATTGTCGAAGCGTGTCTACTACTAGATAAATAAATTATGAAGCATGAAATAAAAAAGTGTCGGAGTTTTTGTGAAATGTTTAAATGTTACTCTTTGTTGTATTTACCTATGTCGATTAACGAATTTTCTTTCTTTCTATGTATGTAGGCTTTGTTTAATAGGTACTAGCTTTCGCCCATGACTTCGCTCTTGTAGCATTTATCCCGTAGGAACTGCGCATGTTTCAGGATAAAAGTGAGGATTTGACACTCAGACTATCTAAGACAGTGTAGCGTCTAGCGTCACATCGGTGAGCATTTTTTGAAGTCGGTTGAGTAGTTTCAGAGTTTACGTCCTTCATCGGAACTTACAAACTTTCTCTATATATTAATATAAGTTAAGATGGAATTAAACATCATTTAAACATCAAGGTGCAACGGTGGTAGGTAAGCAGATATAGTTTTATGTATATCTTGCGATCTATCAGTCTTTAAAAGCTCATAGATGCTAATGCCCAGAGAACCTAGACAAAGTGGCAGTATATCAGCGATATTGACAGTCATCATCATCATATAATTCCAAAGACGTACACTGTTGGGCATAGGCCTCCCCCAAGCGTCGCCGCAGTAATCGGTCCTGTGCGTCTTGCATTCACCGCATTCCCGCAGTCTCAAACAGGTCATTGGTCCTCTGCCGGTTGGCGGTCGTCACTCCAGCAGCCTTATTGCGTAAATGAATTTGGCAGGCAAAAGAATATGTACAATCAGCCAATCACATAGACGGAAATCCACATCACGTCTTTCATTCCGCATGTGATTAGTCGATTGTTCATACTCTTTGCCCTTTGCCATGCAGAATTCACTTACGCAATTAGGCTGTTGAACTTTTAAGCCCCATCGTCCATCCGTTCTGCGAGTAATGTGTCCTGCCCACTGCCACTTAAGTTTGGCAACTCTTCGGGCTATGTCGGTAAACTTGGTTCTCCTGCGGATATATTCATTTCTGATTCGACCACGTTCGGTTTTGACAGTAGAATAGTTCTAAATAATATAAGATTGAGTTGCATTAAAAAGCATTAAAGCCAGGGATATTGTTGGTAGTAGATAGTCATGGTTATAGTGACCGCGTGATTCAGATAAGAGTAACGTGCAAGAACTATGAATGCTGAAATTCGTAGGAATACGACATTCAATAATTGTACGTGCCTGCCCCGTGTCATTATAATATGAGGTCAGGTCTGTTTGCAGTCATGAATAGAATGAGAACAGGCTGGTATTGTATACAGGGTTTCAGAACCGACTTCGAGGGGTTTTAAACTGCTGAATCTATTTTGTATTTTGTCATAAAAGGAGTTACTTGTATAAGATGAAGATTAGCCGCATCGGAATCTAACAACATCCGTTTTCCTTAAAGCTCATCAGTTTTATTGAGCGTTGATTTGGCAGCAATCCTGAAAAATAAAACTCAAATATGACGTAACTTGATAACGAATTACTTTCCGTATTTTCCACTTAAAACCGTAGAAGGAAAAGGCTGAGGATTTTCCGCAAACAAGGTGTTTAAATAATAATAAAAAAAACGCCATAAAACTCTACCACGGAGAAGTGTCACCGAATTTAAAGTTCATTAATCATTTTTAAGAGGTCGGTAACTTATTTTCGTGGAAATATCAATCAAGTTAACGTGATCTCCGATTATTTAATTGAAGCGAGTTTTTGACAAGACACTCCACTCGCTTTTTATCAATATCAAATTTTGATTGATGATTCTGCCTGCTGGGAAAAATAGAGCTCGTTGTGTAAATATGGTGGAGGCCCCGTGCAGTTTTAGTAAAATATGCCAAAATACTAAAAAGGAATACACATAGCCTCAATTTCAATTTGTAATTGTTTTTCATTGTCAATTTTCTCTGTATTTCTTTCTGTTATAGATGTTGATTTGAATATTTTGTATATACGAGTAGATACCTATTGAATTAGCCTACAGCAAAACTTTGGAAAAGTTTCATGGTTTTAGAGTTAAAAAGACCTAATTGTTGCTAAGTTTTTATCGTGGCTTCGCTTCAGTGGCCTATTCTACAGAAATCGTGCATTTTGCCGGCGAATTTTTTTTATTTATATCAGTGAAAGTATTTGCTCAATCAGGTAAGTACTTTTAAAAATTATTTATCTCTAAAACAAAAACTTCACCAATTTGTAAACGGCTTAGAAAAGCTTAGTCTAATTTACTTTGAACAACAATTAAAGGTCCATCCAAATCATTGCTCCATCATGTAATCCTACGTGTGAACTATCCGTCAGTACATCGGTAGGAATATCTTGTACATGTCTATCAAGTCCTTTGAAGTGACCAATAATATCAGTGTCGACTAATTAATTAGAGCATTACCTGTGATTAAATTAATTAATGTTGGAATAGACTCGCTTGTCTGGACTTAATTAACTGGATATTCAGAACAATGCTGGAATTGGTTGGTAGTTTGAACTTGGATTTGATCTAGTTGCTGTTCTGAGAATAGCAGTGTTGCAATGTTTGTGAATACTTTTAGATTTTACACTTATTGTTCTGTGTGAATGACAATGATCTCGTACTTCACGATCATCAACATCATCTAAATAGGTGCTAATTTACGAGGCTACCTACGAGACTCAAAGTATTTAAAAGTTAACCCATGGACTCGAAAGTTGGAATAAATACAGATAGTAGAATGAAAACAGTTGGAATATCTCAAGGCCTGTATCATTCTCAGCACACTTACCTACTTCTAAAACCTAACTCCAGCAGTCCTGCTTGGCGGCAGAAATAAGCGTGGGAACCATCGCAACTTACTTTCCTGGACAGGCTCTTGCACAAGGAACTCTAATACGACAAAATTGACCTCATAACTCGCAGCAACTGCTCCAACACAATAGGGGCCGAAATAATCACCTGATGCATTCCACCACTTCCGGATCAAAACGGCGCACTTACGCACAACCAAATGATTCCCCTGCACACATTTAGATACGGAAAATGGCTCTTACCTATATATTAAGGATAGTTTCACGTGCAGGGGTATCTTCATAATGTTTTTATATTATGAGTTTGTGTCGGCGATGTCAGAGCGCTCGTTATGGCGGCAACGGCGGCCATTATGGACAAACTACGTCACTAAATAATAGGCTCTCCCGGCGGCCCGGCGCGGACGAACAGTGGCTACAGTTGTGCTCTACTATAAATTATAATAGCACTGTTTTTGGATCGGATGTGCAGTATTTTTGGGGTTTAAGGGGTGAAGGATGGTGGGCGGCGGTCGTTTTTTGACGTTGGTCTGCGGAAAGCTGTATTTATGATACGCCGCGTTTCTACGACTTCTATTTAGTCCTTATTATGTACTTAAAGTCTAATATTCATTTGACTATACCGAAGCATAAGACCGTCCAATGTGGTGACGTTTGTGAGAGGCCTATGTCCTAGGCCTTTGTACTGCGACCGACTACTGAAACATAATCTATTATTAAGATACATGGCAAAACATTCCTTCAACCATTTACTATCCAAATCCAAACCCATTTAAAGACAAAGCAGTCACACATCACTCAACCAACAAAAAACCCATCTCCAACCATTTCACCACCATTTACAACCTCCCTAATTAACCTGTACATTAATTAAACATCTCATTAATAACCGTTAAGCACATAAATTGAAACTAGTGGCACAAAGGGCCGGCGGGGCCGAAGGGGGCCAGGCACCGAAAGGGGCACAATTTGCTACCTCGTTACTAAACAAAGGCAACATTAGGGGTAATCTCGGCACTGTCTCGTTTTAGGCAATGTGATGCGGCAGGACAGGGCTGTCTAATTTGTACCTGTGGCTGAATCACCATGAGGCGCAAAGGGGTGTAAACAGGAAACTATAGTTTTGGTTTCAGGAGCAGAATCAACGATGATGGTAAATAAGTTAAGGCTAGTAAGTGGCCACGTATTTAAATTAGCTTAATTTATGGCCTAGTTGTGGTCCATTGTGATATAGATATTGATGCAAAAACACGAAAGCACTGCGAAAAATTGCATTGTATAAAAATATATCTAACGAAAATCGTTCAGTCGAAGAGTCTGTTTTAATTTTTATCCTTTCTATCTTTTGAATGGTGTTGCTAAACGCAATTTGTTAGGTCACTTGGTCCTATAACTAAAACAATCACACGTTTATCAATATCTATATATATATATTTAAATGAGGCCCTACTTCTCCTGGTCACACTATAACTTTACCGATTTCGCTAATTCATTTTGTATTGTGTTTTTTATTGTTAGGAGAAGGTTCTTAGATAGAAAAAACTAAGAAAAAAAAAGGAGGTAGGTAGGGTGGGTAGGTACGTAGTGGGGTAGTGTAGAGTAGGTAAGTTAGGGTAGGGTAAGTATGTTAGGGTAGGTAGGGTAGGCAGTTGACGGGAGCGAAGCCGCGGGCACAGCTAGTATATATATATATATGTATATATATAGCAGTCTACAAAGGAACTAATCCGAAGCCCTACTAATATCTTTACAAATTCTCAACAAAAGCAGACACAAAGAAGTCTTACATCCTCCAATACTCATCGCGCTAAAGAGGAGTGCACCTTGAAGGTAGCTCAGACGCTCATTGAGCTCATTGTCAGCCCTAGTGAGCGCACTCGGAGCACATAATGAGCACATTACATAAAAGAGCTCACTCCATTCACTGGTATAAATTAGATTCGCACAATGAGTCCTGTAGACGCCGCCGCCGTGCCGTGCCGCCGCGTCGCGTTGCCGATAATTATATGTACAATGGAGAGATGGTAATTGGTGATATGCGCCTGTTGTTGTCTACTCACTGGTTTATGTTGGTCAGTCTTTGTTTACCTACCAATACCCTGTGAAAGATTTCATCCGAAGAAGTACTAATATATAATGCGTTTCGACCGTAGCATTTCTGTGAAAGGATGAAACTGAAGAAGGAAAAGATGCAATTATTGTTAATAAACTATTCATGTCCGTTTCAACCGCGCGGCCACCTCATAGTATTTGATGAAACGTTGCCAGGAATTAGTGTTAATTTGTTACTTTACACACTTCTTTTCGTGAATTTGTTACAAAAAAAACTAAGACGCTATGACAAAAAATAGTTGGCCGCTAGAACCGCCACTTGCCGTAATCATCGCCCGTGATTACACAGAAACTATATAATGCAGATAGACGAATGATGGATCAAAAGAAAGGCCATAATTTGTTCAATTTGTTACAAAAATAAAAAACGTCAAAACGTAAATAAACAAAAAGTTATGCAATATTTAGTTTTCAGGTTATGAGTAGGTAGTTATGTCACCATAAATATCAAATTAATAGAGGCTAATGTGTATGGACAATTAGTTACTAATTTGTTACAGCGAATAAGCAGAAAAAATATATTAGAAAGTAGGTTCAATAATTTGTTAGAGTCGATTTTAGTTGGCCGCTCGGACGGCAATATGCCTAAAATACAATGGCGTTTATCTCGTTATTAAAAGTAGGTTTAAGCTTAGTTAAAGTACTAAGCGACGGGTAACGTAACCTAGTTTGGATAAATACGGCGAATATAACTGCAGCATTCATATTTTAAAAGATATTTACAAAAAACAGTAGTATGAAACCTTAAGAGAGTAGGGTGACCATGCATTTTCACAATGAAGTGAGACTGAATAGTGACTGTTGTAATGTTCGATATTTATATCTTATTTTTTTAGGGCGAGTGCTTATATAAATACATTTTAAGTTAAGGCATCCTGTAGCATACTTCATAAAAGTAAAAGTCAGTTATCGATTAAAATTTCTTTATTCAAAATCAACACAAAGGCAAAACAATCAAGTAATTAAAGTCAACAAGATAAATATAAAAACTTTATAAACTAACATAATATTTATAAATTAACTGACTCGAATATATGACACAGAATGTAGACAAATTTTCTTAGAGGTACTTATGTCGATTTTAAAAGAATTGTCGTCGTAACAAAAATATGTATTGTTATTTAAAAAATGACATTTATAGTGGCCTATTTTTGTGCCTGGTATAAGTTCTATAGTACCAACTAAGAAATAGTAATTATCCTTAATGTTAATAGTAATCGGCAGCTCAGTGAGTAAGACTGAGTCTGCAGCTCCGTTTAAATCAAATGTTATGATCTCGCCTAACTTAAGTTCTCCTTTCAACTGTGTGTCACATTTCTGACACATTGTGTTAATTTTTTCATCGAAACAAATTGCTTCTTCTAAACTTGATATTCCAAATAACTTTAAAATATCAAGGTTAATTAAAATAAATACATGGTCTCTTTTCAATTGTATGTAATTACAATTTGTACAGGTTTTCAAGTATTGAGCACTTGTAAAATATTTTATAAATATTTTTTCAAATATGTAAGCCACATTGCAACTGCAGTCTTTATTTTGGAAAAAAGTTTTTGTTATTTCTGATCTACAATTGTAAATTTGCTCTATATCATGTGCTCCGTTCAAAAGCATAAAAATGTAATTAATAACACAATCTCCTTTTAATTCACTCAAAAAGCTTTTGAAAGCAGAACTTCTAATACAGGCTTGACCTATTAAATAAAATGCCGAATCGAAGGCACATGTATTGAAATAACCCGAGCTTTCCTTCAAAGCTAAATTCCCGTTTCTTATAATTACTATTTCATCATCTTTTTTCAGGCGATTATGTGTATTCGATTCTCCTCGCCAGTTCTCCAAATAGGATGGTCTATCACTAAATATAGAATCACTGGAAAAATATAATTCTTTTTGTTTTTGTTGGATTTGTTTTTTAGGATTTACCTTTTCTTTTTTATAAATATTTTTAGTCATGGCACGCCTAGTTCGGCGTGATTTAGATTTTAGTAAAGTAGTGGAACCTAAGTTTTTTAATTGATTTAATGCTAAATGCAATTCTCCTTTGATATAATCGTAATGATGCTGCAAATATTCGTCAATTCGTTGTCTCGCTATTTTTGTTTTAAAAACTAACTGTTTTAAAGTGCGAAAATAGCTTTCTACACATGAAGACGATGCGTTTAAGGTTTCCGATTTGAAATAAGAGCACATTACGTTGCTCCACAAAGGAAGTTTTATAAATAATCTTTTTAAAGTAGGGATGAAAAGTGGTAAATAATATGAACTACTTTTACCAACATAGGAATTTGCAGGGTTACTTTTTTTTTCATTATCTACCAACAGATCGAACCATGCGACAATGTCTCGAACGCCGGCATCATCAATGACAATTTGATCATATTCAAATTCTTCATTTTGATCCACATTTTTAAAATCAGCATACTTATGACTGTTTAACAAATTGTCAAGGTTTTGCTTGCTCTCCTTCAAACCTGAATCATCGTTTTCAAAATCATTTTGATGTAGGCAAAGTTTTATCATTTTTGTAATGATTTCCTTTACAAGTGCAAAGTCTTGACATTCTTTAATGTAGCGGATACAATGAATATAATACATTTTAATTTTTGTGTCAACATTTTCGAAGCAATTCAAATTATACAGAGTCTTTATAAAATGACTGGTATCTAATCTAATAAATGTTTTTGGTAGTTCTTCTTTATTTCCATTCAAAATACTAAAACAACGAAGTAAATAGTCTTTCACACATGTAAAATCACTGAATGTTCTAACATTTGCTGCTACTAACGCAGAAGAATCGTCTGTTATAACTTCGTCAGGATGACAACGAACATTTTTCAACCACTGTAATAACCATGCAGAAACAGACGCAGTGTCATGTGAATCGGTTATCATCTGACATAAAGGTACACACACATCGAATTGATTTATTAATATTATTACGTATAAGAAAAGTCTCTTACTCAATTCATAACCATTTGGTAATTTAAGAGGTTGAAAGATTGAACCTGTAGCATCCAATGTGATAGTTAATCTTTGAAAACAAGATTGATATTCACGGCAGTATTGTTGTTGTTCATCAGTCCAGTAATAAAAGTGAATTCGAGGAAAAAAGTGTATATCACGTAAAAAAATTGGTTTGGTCACAGCCATCGTAAGAATGCTCAGAATAACGTTATTGTGTAACCACATTCTTTTTCGTTCTTCGTACTTAATTTTTCGCAATGCATTGAGTGTTGGGATTACTGGTGCTGTATCTGTAATTCCTTGTTTAGACATTTTTGCTGCCAGTTGTTTATGAACCAAAGAAGCTGAATCGTGTTTGAGCTTTTTAGCTAATTTTCGTCTGACCAATGCATTCATTCTATATTTTTTTCTCGGATCATGTTTTTTATTTTTTTCTCCGACTGTGATTTGGCATTGTCCTTCAATAATATTATCTGTTATTTTTTGACACGCTATTTTTGTAAAAGCGCTACATTGACTGCATTGACCTTTTACTAAAATATGATGCTCAGACTCCACTTTGTAACTTTTGAAATTCCATGTGCATGGTAATCTAGAAATAAGCCAAATCTTTTCTCTTAAAATATCCACCCATTTGTACTTAGGCAGTATTTTATATTTTTTAAATGGAGTACATGTTCTCAAGTCATTTCTTTTATACAAGACATTTAATGGTTGCAGTTTTTTCCAGTCATAGATATCTAATTCAAACTTGAAGTTCTTTGTGTCGTTTTCACTATGATGCTGGTTGGACTCGACATGAGAATGTGATATTTTGGATGAGGTTCTCGGGCTATTGCTTGAGGATGATGATAAAGATGACGAGGACAGACATACAGTTTGCTGCTTACATTCAGTGTTTAGAAACTCCCTGAAATTCCTTTTCAGTGACATGTAAAGGGCTGCCGGTGTCATAAGATTATCCAAATCACTTGCAATTGTATCAAATATAGGGTCTCTCAATTTAACATCCAGTAGTTTGTCGGCATATTTCATAAAAACTTCTCTCTGTTTTGATTTCTCAACAATAGGTTTTCGTCCAGCTTTACCCATTTTTGCTGCAATAAAACAATTGATAATATGAATACAAAGGTCAAACATCCGTTGACTGCATCACACACAAAATATACATAGGTACTACCAATTACTGCTATGTAAGTACATACTAAGGGCAAGAACTTTCTATAATTAAGAAAAGTCGACGTTACTGATGCAGCGAGTTATTTTAAAAAGATTTCTTTGATGTTTGTAAATATTAACGATATCATTTTTTTTTATTCCCCATAGTCATTTAACAGCGACAATACATTAATAAAATTTTTAAAAGGAGATTTTTTCATTTGGGAGCAGCCACCGGATTGTAGAGACCAGTTATAGCGCTTAAGAATCTGTCCCTAAGACAGAAATCCTTACATTGGATATTACGCTCGTCACTAGGGGTTGCCTGGATCTAGGTCTCAAGATTCAAGATGCACGTTGATGCACTTTCACACAGAATGTTCACAGTTAAGTGAATTATCAGTTAATTCTTCCCTAGGGAATCACTATAGCAGTTAATAAGTTTGTTAATTTAAATTTTACGTATTCACTGTTTGAAAACACGAAACGTGGGTGGGCTGAATTGTCACTCTTTTACTATACCTAGACAATTGGCGGGAAACGCATATATAAAAGCAGGCTTGCGATTGGACAGAACTTAAGAGCCCTTTAAATAGAGCTCTGCCATTGGTTTAAAAAAAAGAATACTTAAAAGCCGTGATTTATCCTGTTCTATATTATCCGATTTGAAATTGGCGCCGAATATTACTTTTTAAATAACGAAAGGAGTGTGGTTACCACAATTATATTATACAGGTAAATTAATGTAAGTTATTAAGCTAAGAATATTTTTAAGACTTCTTCGTGATCTCATCATAAAATTGTAAAAATTAAACTTACCGCAGTCGATTTCGATCCCTCTGAGTCTGCAATACACTTTTTGGTGGTGAGTTCTACATTAACAAATCCAATATATAAGTGGGCACAACTCATAGCTAAGCAGTTTTAGACACTTCTGAATTTAGTTTTAATTGTCTCAGTAACTTAGTAGTATGAAAATCACGGGAATTAAATACGTACGAGCACACACTTCAAAATTCAGCACAGTAATGACAATATTCACAACAAAAAATTATGGCTTTTTAAACCCCGTGCGACAAATATTTTTAACAATAGTTTGGGAACAAAAGAGATCCTTTTTCTGGAATCGTTCCCATCATAAAACACCTGCGGAAAGTCAATGAAACGAAAATCTTATCAGTAAATACTTCAAAGAGTTAAGAACAATAGACATCAATATGGCCGCAAAACGTACCGCATATTCGTTCAAACAGAGTACAACATTAAAAACATGCCTTTGTACTAATGTGATCATGGTCACCCTACTCTCATACGGTTTCATACTACTGTTTTTTGTAAATATCTTTTAAAATATGAATGCTGCAGTTATATTCGCCGTATTTATCCAAACTAGGTTACGTTACCCGTCGCTTAGTACTTTAACTAAGCTTAAACCTACTTTTAATAACGAGATAAACGCCATTGTATTTTAGGCATATTGCCGTCCGAGCGGCCAACTAAAATCGACTCTAACAAATTATTGAACCTACTTTCTAATATATTTTTTCTGTTTATTCGCTGTAACAAATTAGTAACTAATTGTCCATACACATTAGCCTCTATTAATTTGATATTTATGGTGACATAACTACCTACTCATAACCTGAAAACTAAATATTGCATAACTTTTTGTTTATTTACGTTTTGACGTTTTTTATTTTTGTAACAAATTGAACAAATTATGGCCTTTCTTTTGATCCATCATTCGTCTATCTGCATTATATAGTTTCTGTGTAATCACGGGCGATGATTACGGCAAGTGGCGGTTCTAGCGGCCAACTATTTTTTGTCATAGCGTCTTAGTTTTTTTTGTAACAAATTCACGAAAAGAAGTGTGTAAAGTAACAAATTAACACTAATTCCTGGCAAAGTTTCATCAAATACTATGAGGTGGCCGCGCGGTTGAAACGGACATAACTATTCGAGACTATTAACTATGTAAAATCGTTAAACGCATTGGCAGGTTCTTGTAATAAATTTCATTCTGAGGGTTATAATCTTGCTTATAATAAAAGTTAATTCAGAAAATCAAGAAAGCCCGACTGCTTATGAAGTGACCTCAAAGACGTAAACAAGAAGAAAATCATGCTGTGCAGTCGGGTTTTTATTTTTTGCATTAACCTTTTTATTTTATAACTTTTTATTTAACATTTTTTTTTTCGAATTCGGTACATTTAAATATATAAGTGTCATATATTTTTTTATCACATCTATTCAAAAAGAGCTGGTTTATTCCTCGTAAACAGGGACCAAAAAAGCTCATTAATCCCTTAGGGACCAAAATTGATTTATATTTGGAATGTGGATATTGTTAGTAAATGTTCCAATCAGCAAAGAGATGAATCACTAACCATGCGGGAACAATGTATTGAATAAGCGACTGGCTGAAAAACTGAGAGCGGGCCGAATTAAAAAAAAGAGTTGATAAAAAATAAACAACGCGCGAAATTGAATGTATTCTGCCTTCGTTCGTAGTTGTTTAAAATTCAGATTTTAGAATTATAAAAAATGAGTTCATCTTCCTCAAGTGAAAGTATTATAATCAAGTTTATCAAAAAATACAACCTGAGACACTGTTTTCTGAGACTATTTCTAATTCCCAAGCTGTAATTGTTCAAATATAAACATTAGCCTCTAATTATTTTGTTTTATGTCTTATGGTTCTTAATTTTATGTAAATAAATAAACATAACTTGTTCATACGTTGCACTTACTTATTTTTTCATAGAGGGTGATAAAAAGTAGAGTGTCCACCTCGGGAGTAACACTAGTTTTAGCTCGAGTGACGTACTTTGAATAACTCGCTGCACTCAGGATTCTACTCTAGAATCCTTCGCTCCGCTTTGGACACTCTCGCCTTTAAAATAGATATTTGCTCCCTAGGTAAACAATCTACTATTTGATATCATATATAGAAACCCTTTATTTTGATACACCACACGATGGGATAGGAAGAAAAAAAAATTGGGCCTCCACAATAATGGCGCACAAAATCCGCCATTTTTATGTTTTCTAATTTTAATGAAGCCAGTGACACTCGCAAGATTAAGACGAATCGATTGACGTAAGATTAATCAAAATCAGCCAAAGCGCCACTAATGAACAAATATACATACATACATACATAGACTGATAAACAAATTGCCCTCCTTCGGCAGTCGGGTAAAATAATAGAGAGCGTTTTAGGCCTTAGTTTGTCTAAAGTTCGAAATAATGCATAACAAAATAATCATGACAAGTTTGTGTCACTTACCACCACCTGTCTCACCTCAATAGAGGCAACATTCCTACAATTCACTTCACTACAACAGTATCATAAATACGCTATGTACACTTCAACCTAGCTAGGACACCTATCCCCTACCTCTGCCGAACACCGTTTGGTTACAAAGCGAACCAGTCGAACTCGAATTAAACTGAAAAGCGTTCTTGAAATTCTATTTCCAGTGCAAATGTTTGCTTCGCCTTTGTCGGCAGGATTACTTAGGCTAAAGTTGAATCTAGACAGGACCTGGTACCTGCTTGACCTGGCTCTCTGGCTCTTGACACCTAATCGAGTGCTCGGCATGCTCCTCAAATGGGGGAAATACGTAATACGGATTCTGAAACAGGTGGATTGTTTTGTAATGGTTTTGGGCGTTGCAAATCTGAGCACTGAACTACAAACAACGAACAAAAAACAACAACGAATGATTCCCATTTCGTCGAGTCTTGTTATGTCGTTCCAAAACAATACAAATGACAATACCTAGTTAAAAAACGTTTACGCTTGGTGTCGAAGTCGTTCACTTAAAATAATAAAAAACTTTTTTACAAAAAAATAATACCGACTTCCAAATAAGAAAACTACAAAGTGAAAATAACTTTATTTTTGGAAGTCGGTGTCTTTCGCAGGTACCATTTTTTGCGTTATGGACAACAAATTCCAAAAATAAAGTTATTTTCCACTTTGTAGTTTTCTTATTTGGAAGTCGGTAGTATTTTTTTGTAAATAAGTTTTTTTTTTCACTTTTTAGTTGTACCTACCTAATAGGCAACTTGTTTAGTAAGTTACCTTAACGCCAATGAAACATGAACATAACCGGTGAAATGATAGATCTGATGAGATGTTATATTATGAAATGGTATTGAGAGATTTGCCGTTATTTATTGAAGAGTTCTGTTTTATATCTTCGAAGTTCTTCATCAATTTTTCACCAAATTAAAATGGGACCAATTTCAAAACATACTCTTTCAAAAAAAAAGGAATTTTCAAAATCGGTCCACAATTGACGGAGATATCGGTGAACATACATAAAAAAAACATACATAAAGTCGAACATAGAACCTCCTCCTTTTTGGTAAGTCGGTTAAAAAGTGAACAGCATTCAGTTATAAATTATTCAAAGGCTATGTTCAGAATATTAAACGTTATGTTCTGATATGCTCTGTGATCGAACTTTTACAATAAAACGAGCAGATCCAATCAACATTCTTCAAACTGCCAAAATCATCATAGAAATTAAAAAACTTTTCATAATCTGCATAGTACACGATCTTAAACTTCTAACAGTGTGCAAATATAATTATGGGTCGAATAATTGATGGGTTCGTTCAATCAATTAATTCTATTCATTAATATTCACGCCGCCCGAGGTGACGATGAAAAACGGGGGAAAAATGAGAGGGTGACAGCCCAGGACCTCTGCTCACCCCATTTTCAATACGATTTTAATATTATTTTATAATTTGATTCTTTAAGATGGCAGCGCCTTGTTGCATTGAGGAAGAATTTTATGAATCGTTTTAATTTTAATTAACGGTTTTTTTATTTGGATTTGAAGATGCAACTGTCATGGAAGGGAAAGGATATTGGAGCGCCATTTTATTTATTAGAAAATTTTATCTATTAGATAATGAACTACGAACTAGCTTGATTTGAAGATCTTGGGACGATAAGAATGGTATCCACGTAGGTTTAGTTTTGTACAAACGTTAATAAGTAAGCTTTTATGGAAAGACACAGCGCTACGAGGTAACACGGTACGGGGTAAGATGATACGAAGTAAGATAGCGTCCGTGTGTGTAGCGCAATCATCCGATTGTGAGCTTTAGTTGTTTAGGCAGCGCAAAAGAAAACATCGGTATTACCGGGACACTGAACCCCCTGGGAATGCCCCGACGGTAATATGCACTGGAGGCACAGAAAACGTATGCACTAAGAAAAAATAAGATATGTTGGAACAGATAAACATACATTCATAGCACGCTGAAATCATGTACCTCCCGTAGTCGGATGGACTATACCGTTCTAAAGAAAGTTAGGAGGGGCTGGTGGCTAGTTAATAACAGCTGTGCAGCTCGACTTTTAAATCCTAGCAACATTTGCCAAGGCCAATCCGTGGATAGGTGCCCATTTATTAACGGAGTTCTGTCTGTAGCTCGAAGGGCACGTTAAACCGTTGATCCATCACGATCACTGCAGTTCTGTATGGAAGGTATTGAATCGGTTTCGTACCCAAGTAGGCCGCTGTAAATATAATTTGGCAAAATGAGGGCTTATTGATCCGTCGAACACCCAGTGTGAATGTGGTGGTCCTGTTCTCACTATGTCCCATTTGCTAGAGTGTCCTAACTGTCCATTCACTTGTACCCTACATGACCTGTACAGTGCTTCTGACATAGCAATAAGCGTAGCTACTCACTGGGTCCAAACCATTTAATTGAATGTACCGTCGAACCGAAAAGAAGAAGAAGATCATGTAATCAGCCTTTGCGGATAGTCAGAAACCCAAAGTCTAATAACGGGTTTTGTAATAAGATGTCATATTTCTCCGTTTTGGAGGTCAGTCAGGCAACCGATTCATGTAAAATACAGGTATTGAGCTGCATCCAGTCACTGGAAGCCGAGAACAATATGGTTGAGTAAAACCTAGCCACATTAATGTTTTGGCTTTGATGAAATTATCAAAGATATCTTTAATATCTGAATGTCATTTTATTTGCGTTTGAAATCCATTCATAATAAATTATTTAACATTTTCCAAAGTCACAGTTGATTGACGCTTTAAGATTATGAGCAAAACATTTCCAGGAATTTCTTGTTTTTCCGTTTACAAAATGCTTTCAGAAAGCTGCCGTAATACCATTTATAATGTTATACAAAGATTTCATGAAAAAGGAACGCGTTTTAACTTCCTAATTAATAATGTTTTTTTTTTTGCAATAAATGGAAATAATTTTCAGCGCGGTAAATGACCGATTAACTGATTTTGGTAAGTTATAACTGATTTCTGATGTATTAAGTTAAATTTGCATACCAGCAATAGACATTGACATGAGGTCACTATTTCTAAAGTTTAAATAAACATTCATGTTTTGCAAAATGCTTATAATATTTTTAATCTCTCTTCACGTAATCTGTTTCTAAGCCTAGACAACTTTATATCCCAAATACAAAAAAAAAAAACTTTAGTAAAACCGTCGTATTCTTGAAACTACAACTAATATGAAAGCCAAGCTTGATGTTACCCCAAAGTTCACAAGTTCCCGCTTCTGAATATTTATAATTTTTCGTGTGTGGGTAAACTTTCGGGGCTGCCAGTGTACGTAGGAGAAATTCTCGCGAGGTATTGCTCTATTGGGCTCGGCGTGTTTGCTTAGGCCGGCTAGTTTTGCACAGAAAATATCATTTTCCACCCGATTCTGGCCTAATAGATTTTTATTGGAGCTATTCAAAATGGGTGTGAATCTCTCGCAGTTAGCAAGTCAGCACTGATCTTATGTGTTTTTTTATTCCGGTTATAGTTTTCGGATGTCGGCTTAGGGGCTAGGGTGGAAATGAAAGGTTTGTTTTTGTTGAAACTTTCTGAGGAAGCTTTGTTGGTTGAAAAAATACGTTTATGAATTGACGTCCTACTCGTAGTTCTTGCGCGTAATAAACTCTGTATCAAAGTAATTATGTTGATATGACATATCGATTAAATTATGACCCTTCTATTTATTTGCAACATTTTTGACTATTACAGATTTCACTGCACCTTATGTACCTACGTCAATCATCGACAGGTTTCATAATGAAGTCTAGTTTCAATTTTCATAATGAAGTCTAGTTTCAATTTTCATAATGAAGTCTAGTTTCAATTTTCATAATGAAGTCTAGTTTCAATTTTCATAATGAAGTCTAGTTTCAATTTTCATAATGCAGTCTAGTTTCAATTTGCCCAAAGAAATTGTCTGAACTTTGCTGAAAAAAAATCCAGTACAGATAGCACGATATAAGTGGTGGATGGCATAGTAAAAAGTTATGGTAATTGCCTTCATAAGCACTTACTTATGCACTTAATTCTAGATCAGTCTTCAATATTAAAGTTTATTTAAATGTATACATGTAGCTCGAATAGTAATCTAAAAACACATGACCATGAGAACTGAGCACATTCGCTCCGATTAAATTCAAATATCGCACGAATATTATTGAAGTAAAATAGTAATGAAGCCGAGGATATCGCCACTACACTGTAGAGATATGTATGTCTGTATGGTTACGTGTATGTTCCTAGTTTCGACCTCAATGCCACCTTTTATTTTAGTGATGAGCCGGCTCATGACCAAGATCTCACTTGATGGAAAGCGATGGATGAAGTCTACGACGAAACGAGCGAGCCCAAAAGATGTTTGAGAATAAAGTCTATTCAGATTCGAAACTGTACTCGGAAAGATCCGAAAACACGTGAATAAAAGCCTATGGAAACAGGTATTGATATTGATTGTTTTCAAATACATCATCAATAGAAATACTTGTCAATAAGTATGGGAAACACATATCCAACTAGATCAAAGCACAATTGAATTGTTGATGCCCCCGGTCCCACACATAGTTGGCACCAGTTACCGACCAACAATCTCAAACTCGGGGCTTAAGTAATCGCCGAAGTGAGCGAAGTGAACGAAAGTCGGGAGTTTTTCTTTAATCCCGGCTTTGTTACATTTCGTCTTTATCTTTTTACGCGAGTTTCAGTAATGTGTGTACGTTGAGAGTTCTTTTTTACATACTTTGGCAGTTTTCTAGTGCTTATTGTGTATCCTAGAAGTTTGGCGTTTGATGTTTGCCTTAAGTTTACACATTTTTATTTAGGTAGGTATTGCAAGATTTTCGATGATCACTGTAGAGTGTAGACATATATTTTCACTAGAGTGTATGATTACATCTAGAATTCTTTCCATATAATTTCTAACTCTTCATCATTACCTGATTCTTTCATCCAGGTATTTTTTTACCAAAAACAGAATAGCTAGTGTTAGCCAAGCTAACCTGTTGAGTCCAATCAATTACATGCGCTGCCCAAAAGCACACAGTTTTCCACCGTTTGTTACCGCCGACTTTTCCAATGTTTAAAGTTTTAAAACAAATATTTGTGCGTTTATTAACAAGCAATCAATGGTTTAAATCAGGAATATTTTTGTTTGCCTGAAAAAATGCGGCATTCCATGCAAATGCAATCATGCTGTGATTGGAATAATCAAATAAGTTCAGAATTAAATGCCCGAGCCGTTATGTAATGTTGCTTTTGAAGTTTAAATATTATAGCTGCTCAGTTGGAATTTTATCTATATATATAAAAGAAGAAACTGACTGACTGATCGATCAACGCACAGCTAAAACCGCTAGACCTAGAAGCATGAAATTTGGCAGAAAGGTTCCTCAAGTAACGTAAGTGAGCGCTTAGGGAATTTTCACCCCAAAGGGGGTAAAAAGGGGGTTCGAAGTTTGTATGTAATTTCTACAGTTTGTAAGTTGGACAGGTGAAATTTTATACATATTTACGCTTTTGATTGATAAAAAAAAGTGTATTTATTGGCTTTTGAAAATTCGGTCCTAAAGGGGGTTAAAAGAGGGATGAAAGTTTTTATGAAATTTTTACAGTGTGTAAATTGGACACATACAATTTTACATTTACGCTCATGGTTGATAAAAAGAATTCATTTATTTATTGATTTTTGGAAATGCCGCCCCGAAGGGGTAAAATGGGGGTTGAAAATTTGTATGTAATTTCTACAGTTTATAAGTTGGTCACGTGACATTTTAAATTTACGCTCTCGGTTGATAAAAAGAATTTATGTATTTATTAGTTTTTGGATATTCTATCTCTAGAGGGGTAAATCAACTTCGGTGTGGAAGGTAAAACATCTGAAATCGTAGGTTTACGCTCTTGATTAATAAAAAAGCAATGAGTTCAATTATTGCTGGAAATTCTACCACTAACGGGGAAAAAAGGGGGGTCGAAAGTTTGCATGAAATTCCTACAGTTTGTAAGTTGGATACATGACATTTTAGATTAACGCTCTTGATTGATTAAAAGAATTCATGTATTTTTTATTTTTTGGTAATTCTGAAACTTTATATGAAATGTCTTCGGCTTGGAAGTTAAAACATCTTAAATCGGGTTACGCTCTTGATTAATAAAAAAAACAATAAGTTTATTAATTTCCGGAAATTCCACCCCTTCGGCGGTTAATGGTGGCACTTTATTGGGTATATATATATTTGAAACTTGACATAAATACTAACAGCAAAAAGTAAAGGTTGTCATTACAAGTTTTCAAAACTACTCCTAAAATACGATTTACACTCCCTGTTAAAGATTTTTGAAGAATTTTACTGTATAAGCACCTTTTTATGATGTAGAGGAGCAGCAAGGGGGGCGTTTTAGAAATTCAACCTTTAAAGAGGTTAAAAGGGAGACATATATTAGTATGAAAAATCTTATTCCTTGGGCAAATAATAAATTGACATCATAAGTTTTGCAGAATTATCCCCAGAAGATGGTTTAGGGGTGTCAAAGGTTTTTTGAAGAATCTTACGGCACTAAGACGACCTCTACCTTGATTTGAAATTACCGAACTGGACCGTTTGTCTTAGGCCAAATTGTTAGTTTGGCCTAAAACAAAACACAACAAAAACTGTAAGGCTTGCGTCCCTCGCCAGGACATCAGTCCAAGTTGTGCGAGGCCTTGCAATGTTGCATCTTCCAGTAACGAACTCGCCACTCCAGAACCTTTCAGTCCCATAGGCCATCTGTTCAGCGAACAATCTGGTCTGCTTAATGCAACCAGAGTTTGGTCATTCTTGGGGCTGTCAGTTACCTCAGTTTACCTGTCCGTGTTTCCGCGTCAGATTTGATGAATAGCTTCTATAAAGTCACCGATTTTCATGAGAATGGGTGCTACATGGGCATCTGAAATGACCATAGTTTTGTCCATATTTATTGTAAGACTCGTGCGAAAGCTCCACTGCACTGTCTTCTTCATAATATTAAATGGTGAGTGGTGTACTCACTATGGATCTTATTGTAAAGCCTCATGACTGAGGTTTTCATGGAATGACCGGTGTGACTGTTATTTACCCACGAGCCCTTTATTTTACTAAAACTTATCGGACACGTCATTAAAGTTTCATAAAACCTATTTTACCCATTGATAGCTTATTTTTGGTCGGCTTCACTAACTGCACATAATAAATTCATCTGTACTTAGTTGAATAAAATACGAAATAATGCGAACGAAGTCGCGAGTGAGTGCTAGTTTTTGCATATGAGACAAACTTTTCATGATCTTCTTAAACTGAAATTGAGTTACAATTTGTTAGTCCTCTAAAGGTTATTAGGTTTGTAGACTATGAGCTTTTGTAAAACGAAATTATTGTTCAAAGTGAGGTATATGCCATTAAATTTTGACGGCAATTGTTTCGGGCTGATTAAATCAAAAAGATCGTTAGTAAAATATTCCGCTGGAATGTTTAATATTCAGTTCAAGTTTGTATTGTATTCAGTCCGACACAGTCATTAAATTCCAAAGTTTCGTTTTATTAAATATCTTTGGTTTCAGATTGCCACAAATGCATTAGGCACCTACAATTAGGGTTATTCTAGTGAATAGGTTACTTCTACACAAGCGTGCTTCACCGTCGACCATTACCGTCATGTAAAACGCGTCTCTATAAATAATAATAAAATTAAGATGTTAATCAGCTTAAGATTTAATGACAATTAAACGTTTATAAAATTACAGAAATTGAGTCAGTGATAACGATTTGGCGATGGTTAGAGGAAAACTAGAGGGCTTAGCTCTGATGATAAAAAAGACGGTGAAAATTGTCTCAGCCAGATTTTAAAAATAAACAGCGTATCAAGAGCACCTGTGTTTTATTTATAAAAACTGAACGCAAGCCCGTACCCGCAGCCTGATAGAGCATTGACAGGACGGGAAGGAACAAGATAACGTATTGCGCCGACCCCAAGTAACATGAGACAAGGGCAGGGAGATGATGATGACATCCTACGACAAGGTCTTTGTGTATGTGACTGTTAAATATTTTCAATCTCAGCTAAGTGTCAATTTACTGGGAATTGCTATCGAAAGTGACAAACAATTAAATTCCCTTACTTCAAATAGCTTTACAAAATCCAGAATTGAATCCCAAAAGCTCTAAAGTGGCATCGATTAGCCCTATTCAGTGGTTTGTTTTCACTAAGAGCAGTTCCAAGGCGGTACGATCGCCGGTCCTAAGTAAGCATCGACTTCCACTGGTAAGACTCCGGTCCCTTTGCCACAATTAGCGACTAACTGCCGAATTCGCAATATTGTTGTGTTTGACTACTTCGATTAAAAGTTAGTCGAAGAGCCGAAATTGTGAGTTATAGCGAGAAAAGTTACCGATCTGATGATGTAGAGTAGACGTATCGATCTGATAAAGTTCGCTGTTGAAAGTTAAAGATAATTTCGAGTTATCTTTTTCGGGGAACATTGAAGTGAAATTTGAAGTTTAGAGAGATATATTTCTTGAGAATTGCTAATAATTTATTTGAAGATTAATCTTTCTGAAGAGTGACGTTAACTTATGTTGGTGTCTATTAGGTAAATTTGTTTGTGAGAGGATATTTCCACGTGTAAGAATGACACATGATTGAAACCATGCTTGTTTTGCTTTTTGCAGCCTGTGCCTATCACACCATATTGTACTCTTGGTTTTTACCGCATTGCTTAACAAAGTCAAAGTATTTTTTTAATATCATTTAGGCAACTAAGCGGCACTTTCGAATGTCAAATATTAAAATGAAAAACATAATAATAATTAATTCTATCGTCTATTTGGAAAGATTGATTCTTATGAAGAATAACGGGCAAGAAAGTCCATATTTAATCTTTAAAAAAGTGTTTTACAATATTTAGATACCTACATTAATTTATATACTTAAGAAAGTGCACCCAGTAGAAAACTTCTATACTACGTATATGTATGAAGTATTGAAAGCACTAACAGGTAAATTCATTCATTTGATGGTTCTCACATACTTACAAATCTTGCAAACATAGGTAAATTACCTAAATCAACAATAACGGAACAGTGTGTGACCAATTTCTTAAAACAAAGCAATACTATAATTATGAATACTTATATCAACCAGTTTGATTTTATCTACACTAAAGATTGCCCTATGGAGCAGGACCAGCATGTTTCCGATTATTCTTATCTTGAATATAATTATCTAATTTGTAATTATGGTTGTGTTGTCCCAAAATTGAGTTAGGTCGGGAGTGACATTGGAATGATGGCAAAAATGATTGACGGAAAAACATGAGTGGCGCGAAATACTACCTGAAACTAACCATCCTAACTTGGTCTCGCATAATTTAGGTAGGTTTTTCCCTAAGTCAATTGTTTTGCTGCCTAAGACATTCCAGAAAACTTCAGCCCCTACCAGGATGTCTACGACCGACGGAACATTAAAGTTCGGGTCTGCTAGTTTAATACCTGAAGGAATAGGGACGTGATTGATGTGTATGAATGAAGACGGTAGAAATTTTGTGATTTCAGGCAAAATGTGACACTCGATATCTACATTAAAGGCACAGCATAAAGACTCTATTGAGAGGTGACAAGACTGTGTACTGGTGGATATGTGGTTATTAATACCCGTTACCTTGGTGCTCGTACCGCGTCGTAACAAACCCAGCTTCTCTGATAAGCTCTGCGTAACAAAGTTCGCCGAACTGCCATTGTCCAGCAGTAGGCGCGCAGTGTACTTCTTACCCGTCACGCCAGTCACGTTCACCATAGCTGTGGACAGTAAAACATGCGCAGAAGTAGCAAGCTGCATGGAATTGGCTGAAAGCACAACATTTGAAGAAGGAGAAGCAGAAGACAGTGCAAAAGGCGTGATAGAAGGCATTGGATTGGAAGCAAGTTTGGGCTCGTTACTTTCCAAATGCAAAAGCGTATTGTGCTTTGTTTTGCAATATTTGCAATGTGAAAATCTACATTTTGTAGAATTATGTCCAAAGCGTAAGCAATTAATGCAAACATTAAATTGAGTTGCCTTTTGTATACGATTTTCTATTGACAAGTTTCTAAAAGATTCACATTTAAATAACGTATGTGCTTGGGAGCAAAGTGGACATTTACTGTTTTTATTTATATTTTCAATTTTTTTATTTGTTGTATGCTTAGAATCGGTTTTATTTGAATGACTATTATTTAAGGCAATTATAGCATTCGTTTCGGAAGAACTAAGATTTGTCTCCACTGATTCTAACCAGTCCGCTTTTCTGCTTAAAAAAGAACAAAATTGTGTTAAAGTAGGATCATCTTTAAAAGTATTGTTTCTATGCTCTTCCCAGTCACGACTTGTTGTTAAATCTAATTTTTTAATCATAAAATAAATAATAATATCATCCCAATATTGAGTGGGCCTTTTTAATGAAGTTAGTGCCCTAATATTTTTATTAATAACATCAACAAGGTTTCTAATGTAAACACTTGATTCTTTTGTAAGAGGTTCAACGTCAAATAAAGCTTGTAAATGATTTTTCACTAAAAGTCGGTTGTTATTGTAACGTTCGCACAACAGGTCCCACGCTAAATTATAATGGTCAGCTTTAAAGTCAATGTTTTTTATAATTAAAGCTGCATTCCCCTGGAGTGAAGCTCGCAAATAGTGAAACTTGTTGATATCACTTATGCTAGAATTGTCGTGAATCAATGACCCAAAAGTGTCCCTAAACTCAAGCCAGCATTGGTAGTTCCCATCGAAATGTGGCAAATCTATTTTAGGCAAACGAACAAAAGAATTCCTAAATGAAACATGTGCACCTGAGTCAGCATCTTTGAAGCCCGCCTCCGACGCAGCACCGTTGGTCGAGACACCGAGCAGGCTGCGCGTGAGTGCCACCAAGTTGAAAAACTGGCGGTCAAAGTCCTCACGTTCAGTCAATGCTGCCTCGTTGTCGTCGGATATCACTTCGATGTGTGTCTGTAAGGCGTCAAATTCGGTATGTAAGGTTTCAAATCTATTAAAACGCTCCTCTAAATCTAAACGTTGCAACTCTGATATTGCGGAACTACTTTTTACTAAATTTAAATAGTTACTGTAAATAGTAAGCTTTGATTTAATTGAACTACGTTTTTTTATCAATGTTTTTAAGTTATCTGCCATTGTAAAGTTAAATAACAGCTGGACGCACTGATGCTAATGTACTCAATAGATAAGACAACCACAAACAGCTGTGCGTTAGTGAAAGGGATCGAGAAAAAATTTCAAGGTCAACAACTCAACACGTGTTATCGCGGTGCGAAGTAGCTAATTACCGAGCGTTTTCGATACAAAATATGCGTAATTTTACAAGCAGTGCGTAGGAAACACTATGAAAGCACTAATGTTGAGACACTGTATGAACACTGAAAGATAGGAAGATGAACAACGTTTTTCGGCAAGAAGATGAAAGCAGAAAAATAACTAATTGGAACGGACTCACTCAAATACAGTATTATACTCCCAAAGAATGACGTCAGCTCCCACGTTGACTATGCAGGCTGCCTCGGGAACGACTTCTTTGTTCTTTTCTTCGTGGTCGTACCGCGTGGTGCTCGCGAACGGTCCAAGTCCGCACAGGTGAACACGACGACCGATGTTGTTGACGGCGTTAATTACAGCAAAACCGGTGTTTATTTTTGAGCAATCGAAGGACCACTGAATAGGCTCAATCGGGACTTTATAATAAAAGAGTGGACTGTATTAAAATAGGTATATTACTGTTATTACGCTATCAACTCAGATAGAAAAATTATTACATTCCACATCATGGAGTTATTCGCAGTTCTAGCACCACTACACAGCTACGCGTAGTATTCGACGCATCAGCTCCTACCAGTTCGGGGGCGTCGCTTAACGACATCCAGATGGTCGGTCCCGTAGTACAAGACGATCTGTTTTCCATTTTAACACGTTTTCGTCAGCATAAGTACGTGGTCTCAGGTGACGTGGAAAAAATGTACAGAGCCATAGAGTTAAATCCAGTCCAACGACCTCTTCAAAAAATAGTTTACAGATTTGAACCTTCAGAACCTCTTAGAACCTACACTTTAAATACGGTTACCTATGGTACCGCCTCTGCGCCCTATTTAGCCACTAAGTGTCTTGTAAGTCTGGCTGATGACATTGAGGACAGTCGTGCCAAATGCGCTATACGACGAGATTTTTACGTCGACGACTTTCTTAGTGGAGATTACTTACGATAGCTGAAACGGTAGATATTTCAAAAAAGGTACATTCTGTTCTATCATCTGCAAAATTCAATTTAAGAAAATGGCGATCAAACAATCCAAAAATTCTAAAAGAAATTACACATAGCAACGAGTTACATAACACTTTAAATTTTTCTGAGCATAGTCCAAACTCTCAATCTAAGACTTTAGGTCTTAACTGGATTTGTGACTCTGATTCACTCACTTATGCTATAAATATCACCTCCACTACTAAAGTCACAAAACGTCATGTCCTTTCCGTTATCAGTCAAATCTTTGACCCATTAGGCCTCGTAGGTCCATGCGTCGTCGAAGCAAAGCTGATTATGCAGCGTCTATGGCAAGACAAGTATGACTGGGATGACGAAGTATCGCACGAAGTCAAAAATCTTTGGTATACATTTGAAGGCACAATAACAGCATTAAATAAATTAAATATTCCTCGTTGGGTTTTGCGTGAAGACTCTATTACGCATGAAGTACACGTCTTTACCGACGCGTCCGAGAGGGCGTACGGCGCTTGTGTGTACATTCGGTCTTGTAATGGCAGTGGGTCCATAGGCGTACAACTTCTAGTCTCTAGAAATCGTGTAGCGCCGATCAAACCAACGACGATACCGAGGCTTGAACTTTGTGGAGCTTTGTTGGGTGCAAGGCTGTGTACTAAGGTTCAGGAATCGCTTACCATGCCCATTCATAAATGTAGATTCTGGTGCGACTCAACCATAGTCCTGGGTTGGCTCTCTACTCCTTCTAATCAATTAAAACCTTTTGTCAGAAACAGAGTCAATGAAATACAGGAAAGTACTTGTGGTCATACCTGGAGCTACGTACCGTCGAAGGACAACCCGGCGGATCTTGTTTCCCGTGGTCTCAGTGCCGACGTTATCATGCACACACCTCTGTGGTGGTCTGGACCCTCATTTTTACAGCATAGTGAAAATGAGTGGCCTAGCATGCCAAACAACGGGAAAGATAGTCTGCCGGAAGTAGTGACTCATTACATTGGTAGTAATAGTGACAATCATATTTCGTTACGTAGTGATCATTTAGACGTAACTATTCATTCATCAATCATTTCTAATTTATTAGTAAAGTATTCTAGTTTATTAAAAATACAAAATATAATTACATATATACAACGCTTTGTTTACAACATAAAAAATAAAAATAAATTGCATGGTAATTTTTCAACAACAGAACTAGAAAACTCATTAAATATAATTATACATTATTCACAGCTTGAAATGTTTCCAGAAGAGTATAATTTGTTAAAGTCTGGACAAAAATTACCGCGCAAAAGTAGATTGCTTCCTCTGACACCGTTCATTGACAATCATAACCTCATTCGCGTGGGCGGAAGGCTCGATAACTCCCCCTACGATTTTAGCGTGAAACATCCTATTGTTTTATGCAGTAAGCATATACTTACAAAACTTATATTTCAAATGCAACATTTAAAACTTGTACATGCAGGTCCACAGTTGTTATTGTCACATATACGGCAAACATATTGGCCTCTAGGCGGCAGAAACTTGTCTAGATTTGTCGTGAATAAATGTCTTAAATGTTTTCGACATAAGGCTCAGAACGTTCAGCCTATAATGGGTCAACTACCTAGCTCAAGAACAAATCTTGAGTTTCCTTTCTTAAATAGTTATGTTGACTACGCCGGGCCAGTATTGGTGGCCAATCGTAAAGGCCGAGGATGCAAACTTACAAAGTCCTATATGTGCATCTTTGTTTGCTCGGCAGTAAAAGCCGTACATTTGGAGCTCGTCACCGACCTCACCACTGAGGCCTACATGGCCGCTCTAAATCGGTTCGTGGCGCGTCGTGGCAAGCCTCGAAGCATCACGTCCGATAACGGGACTAACTTTGTAGGCGCATCAAATGAGATGTACAGGTTCTTGCAATCATCAAATGTTGCATCTGAAATGGCGCAGCAGGGTATTGAATTTATTTTCACGCCCGCATACAGCCCTCATTTCAATTCATTGGCTGAAGCTGCTGTAAAATCATGTAAGCATCATTTAAAACGATTACTGCATCTTACTCATTTCACCTTCGAAGAGATGGCTACCTGTCTCACTCATATAGAGGCGGTTCTTAACTCACGCCCTCTTACTCCTCTTTCTTCAGACCCTAACGATTTTTCGGCACTTACTCCCTTTCACTTCCTAATTGGACGGCCATTCTTATCAGTACCACATCCTCAGGTGACTGAAGCCAACATCACGCGACTGGATCGCTGGAAGAGAATTCAGCACATCAGACAGCATTTCTGGCGACGGTTTCATAACGAGTACACTTCTCTGCTGCAGGCCAAATCCAAGTGGTTTCATTCCAGAGGTGAAGTGAAGCCGGGGTCCTTAGTCCTGATAAAGGACAAAACAACGCCGCCTCTGCTCTGGTCCCTGGGCCGGGTCACGAAGACCTATCCTGGCGTAGACGGAGTCACGAGAGTGGCCGAACTGAAGACGAAGCGGGGCACCATTCGTCGTGCTTTCAACTGCATCTGCCCCCTTCCAATCGACAATTGAAGACTTCCCTTCAACCCGGGGAATATGTTGGCGCATCACATATGCGCGGGCGTCCGAGAGGCAGGCGCGGGGTGTCGGGGGACCGAACCCACGACGCGACGGCCGGCTGCGCGCCCGCCGCTCCACTCAGCTCACAGACACCAGCCATTACGGGCATTTCTTTGTACCTATTTCTATCTGAGTTGATAGCGTAATAACAGTAATATACCTATTTTAATACAGTCCACTCTTTTATTATAAAGTCCCGATTGAGCCTATCCACTTGTTTAGAAAGAGTGATTTTAATTTAAAAAATATTTAGTTTTAATAGATCACAATATTTTGATGTTTGTACTTTAGCTAATCTGTACGATGGATCTTTATTTCTAGTATTACAATTGGGATCCCTTCTTTTCGCATAATGTTCTTTATCCTAATATACTTCGGCATAACGATTTTGGCACATGATCCCGAAAAATAACTTCAAAAAACGAAAAAACAGGAACACTGACTACCGAAATTGAAGTTATTTTTCACTTTGTAGTGTTTTTTTCGAAATCGGTTGTATTTTTTTGTAAAAAAGTTTTTAGTAGGTCCCTAAGGCCGACTTGTCCCTAAGACGATAGGTTGGAAGGCCTCCCACTAGGTGACGTAAAATATGTCATACATAATTGGCCGGGTTAGCTACAAACTCGGAGTTTAACCCACAGTGGCGCAAGCGGACCTTAGAGATTCACTGTTACTTAACTTATATATGCCTCTGACTTGTAAGTATTATAAGGTTAAGCAGTGTAACAATTGTAGATAAAGTACAGTAAAAAATAATCTCAGAGAGAATGTTCAGCTCTATAAAAACCAACATTCGTCTTCCGTCTACGTATCAACTCGGATTTGCACTCGAAAAACAAAAAAAATACAAAAAAACATGAAGTCTGAACGAAGCTCGTAGGCTGTATCTAAAACAATGACATGTTTCCTATAAAAGTGTTCATGTTTTTTTAAGGGGTGGTCTCGCTGCGACGCGCGATGTGCCAGAGAGTACATGAACTCGGTGTTGGGCAATAACTTGAGAGACAATGAATTGTGATTAACTGTTTCGCTGGATTGTTTCCTGATTTATTTTGTAAAGTGTTCAAGCTTCGGAGCTAATCATTGGATGAATATAGAAAGCTTTAGTATTTTGTGTTCATAGCAAATTGCATGTTGATTTTTATAGGTTTTATAATATACTAATTATTAATCCCTTCAAAATGATTAATTATGCTTTTCTTAATCCTCCGCTGATCTATTTTGATTAATTTTGTGACGGAATCCTGTATACTTGTAGTCGCCTCTGTTGATTTTGCCTTACGCAGTTGCAGTGGTTTAGAATAGTTTAGCGGGCTTTGTTACTATTCATAAAGAAATCTAAAACTATATCTACTTAAAGTAACGCTTCAAATCACATGTAAAAACTTTACCAAAACCAAAACGAATGCATTTCCCGTATTCCAACTTTACGACCACCCCCACTTTATATACGATTTTATTAGTTTGCGTCGCAACCATAGAACCGCACCTTATCCGCACTTAAGCCGGGATCAGATTGAGCGGTACAGCCGCGGTACGGTATGGCACTACAGCGGTACGGTACGGAACTCATTGTCCTAAATAAGCAAGCTTTGCGTTAAGACAACATGGTGTCACACCGAGACAACTTATACCTCTATGGAAATTATACCAAAATAATCTCTATGTTTGTTCTATGTGATTTTTTATGGAAAGTCAAAATTGGTGGTGTGTTCCATTTACGTATCTATGTATGGCTTCTGCCCGCGGCTTCGCCCGCGTGATAAGTGTTTTACTATCCCAAGGGAATATTAGTACAGGGTTATGAGTTATTTGTATGCAAAATTCAATTTAAATGATTGAAACACACGGTTAGTCCCGCTATGCTCGACACGAAAAATACTTACCAAAAAGTGCCGCTATGCACGAAATCACATTCGCGTGCAGTGACGAAGAAAAGTGTTACAGTGTAATATTTTATTTAACCATTTATAAAGTAAATTGAAAAAACCTAGTATTTAAATTCCGTTATTTTCGCGAAAAAAAGTTTATAAAAGTTCCTTTTCATCATACTAACACACACTCACCTCACCGCCACTCAACACGTCGCGTCATTCATTTTAAAAACAAAGTGTCCATCCATTCCATAGAACTGTGAAAAACGAAACATCTTTCCGTAAAAGAGAAATTTTACCTAAAATATTTCGAACTAAAATTTCAATGTTTTTAGTTTCATTTCAATATATTTCAGCTTCCTGCTCAATTTAATTGAATTCAAACACTTTTCTTTCCAACTGTACCTTCCAGTGTTAACTAGAATCGAAGAATTTCGTGCATAGCCGCACTTTTTAACCGACTTCGCAAAAAAGAGGAGGTTCAATCAATTCGACTGTATTATTATGTTTGTTACCTCAGAATTTTTTATTGAGTGAACCGATTTTGTTGATTTTTTTTATTTGGTGGCTGGTGCTTGTCATGGTCCCATTTAAATTTCATCAAGATCTGATGAAGAACTTCGGAGATATACATCAGAAATCTTCAATAAACGACAGCAAATCTCTCGGGATAGGTACAATCGCATGTCTGTTTATTGTTTATACCATTTCATAACATAACATCACACTGGTACCCTCTTGAGGGGTACGCATTTGTGAACATATACCTGGTATACTCTCATTCCACCGGCTTTGTTTAAGTTTCATGTTATTGGGTTAATCTATTCTGCCATCACTTTGGGCATTATAGCCACCTAGCCTATAGAACTGGTCTATTATGTACCACAACTAAAAAAGTGAAAAATAAAACTTTTTTTACAAAAAAAAACAACAGACTTCAAAAAATAAATCACTACTAAGCGAAAAATAACTTCAATTTGGAATGAAAGAGAATTCCGGAATTGAAGTTATTTTTCGCTTTGTAGTGATTTTTTTTTGGGAAACGTTATTTTTCGTATCGAGCTTAGCGGGACTAGAGCATAGCGGGACTAACCGGCAACACAAACATAAAAACTTTTTCTATTTATAATATTAAGTAGGATAGCAGTAAGAAGTATTTGTAAAGTAGAAATGCACTGTTCAACTGCTAGATAGTTAACGTTGGGTAAAATTTGCTTTATCCCAACTAAATATATTGGGGCCGGCTTCTAGTCGCACTGAATGCACTCGAATACCAATATTTTACATGGGGTGACTCTATCTGGCTTCCACAACTCAGTAACGGAGTAAGTAGTAGTAAATATCGACCTATGACACGAATGTCAACCTTACGGCAAACGCAATTAACTTTATAATTGCGACCACTGAGAATACCGCCATCTATGGTCGGGTAGTGGAATTTGCTTGGCAATCGAATCTAATTTTACTTTAGATTACAAAACTTCGAAAATATTTCTGCCTTAACATAAAATAGACACCCCGTGCGCATGCACCGTATGGACTACAGACCGATACTGCCAACGACTCCGCCCACTCCAATGGGTTATTCGAGCTTAAATATTATTAATTTAGAAATCATTATTATTAAGGATGTTATGATTTTATTTTTATATATTTTTACATGGGGGTGGGTATGGGATCTACCTCCTAGTGGTCCATCCCGGGCAACGGCACCACAGGCTTCTCTGTGGTACGGCTGAACGATCCCACTTAAGCGGTGGTAGGCTCCGCAAGGGGCCGCCTGGCTCGCGACCACCATCCCACCGGAGTTCGGCGCCAAGCAGCTTGCTGTGTTCCGTCGGTGTGTGGGACTGCCAGCGCCTTTGGGGGATAAGGAGGATGTCAGTTGCGCTGTTCAGAACCGGTCTTGGTCTCTGGGCAATACTTGCCGGGTAACTCACTTTGGAGGGTAGCGGGATCCGAAGCACGGTGCCAGCCGTTGGCCGACCGCAGTCAGTAGGGGGCCCAAGTAGCACGCCAGCCACGTGCCAAAGGCTGCCCCGCCAACTCGCGAAAAATCCCGGTATGCTCCACCGTGCCAGCTGGCGACTGGATGGGAGGACCCGGTGGCCATATTCGGGGGGGTTCGGGCGTCCCCGCAGTCTCCAGGTGAGTTCCCCATTGGTTGGGTTAGCTCCAGTGTTCCACTTAGGTTCTCTGAGCAGTGCCTCGACAGTTAAACTTCTCCCCCAGCAAACTCTAAAATAAAAATAAAAAATCATGACGAAAGCAAAGAAGAACATGGTGAAACAACGGCTGCACTTCCTCCCACTAAAAGTGCACCTCACTAACATCAGGGGGTTGCACTCTAATCTCGATCCGGTCCACCACCACCTTGAGACCGAGAAGCCGCACCTGTTTTTCCTAACGGAGACGAAGATAGCAACCCCGTCGGACGTGGCGTACCTCAACTACCCGGGTTACTCTCTGGAACACAAGTTCAAGAAGCAAGCTGGGGTCTGTGTGTACGTCCGCGATGACATTTGTTGTCGTCGTCTCCGTTGCTTTGAGAAATCGGGTTTTTCTGCCATATGGCTACTTGTGGACACTGGCGTGGAGAAGTCTCTCTACGTCGGCGTCTACAGATCGCACGCCGGTGACCAGGAGACGACAGCGCTCTTTAATTGCCTCGTGGAGTCTGCTGACCTGGCCCAGCAACGGTATCCAACAGCAAAGCTTAATTTTCTGGGGGACTTTAACGCCCATCATAAGGAGTGGTTGTACCCGTACCGGAAAACTGACCATGCTGGGTTTGAGGCGCGCAAGTTTTCTCTATCACTGGATCTAACCCAGCTGGTGAATGTGGCAACGCGCGTACCGGATGTTGACGGCCATACACCCAATTGCTTAGACCTTCTGCTGACAACTGATCCGGACAGTCATTCGGTATCGGTCTCAGCCCCGCTGGGAACCTCTGACCACTGTCTGGTGAAATCCGTGTCGACTTGCACTCCTCCTGATGAGAGTCCTAGAGGCACGAGGCGAGTATGGCGATACGAGTCAGCAGACTGGGACGAGATGCGGCACTTTTTTGCGTCTTATCCTTGGCGGCATGTGTGCTTCTCCTCGGGTGACCCCTCGAGCTGTGCGGACGCGGTTGCGGATGTGATTCGGCAGGGAATGGAGTATTTCATCCCATTCTCCGACATTCCGCTCGGTCACAAAGCCCGACCTTGGTATAATGCAGATTGCGCCCACGCTGAGGCCCGTAAAGAGTCTGCCTACCAAGCTTGGGTCAGAGCCCGCGACCGCAAAGTTAGAGCACGTAGGGTTCGCGCGAGGAAAAGAGCCTTTAATTCTGCCGCCAAGTTCTGCAAGCGGGTTTTGCGTCGGGCACGTTTTGACCATATTGGACGTATTGGGGCCAAGCTGGCATCGCACCCTCCGGGTAGTAAACAGTTTTGGTCCCTGTCTAAAGCGGTTGAATTGAATTTCTGTCGTCCGACTTTACCTCCAATGCTGAAACCTGATGGGTCGCTGGCTCACTCTGCGAGTGAGAAAGCAAATTTATTTGCATTTCTCTTTGCTAGCAATTCACGTCTGGACGCTGGCTCCAAGCAACCACCTACTGTACCTCATTGTGACTCTTCGATGCCGAAGGTCGCTGTGCACACTAAAGAGGTCCGGAGAGTATTGTGCAGTCTAGACGTGAACAAGGCCAGCGGGCCTGACGGCATTCCAGCGAGAGTGCTGAGGCTGTGTGCGCCTGAACTGTCTCCTGTGTTGACACGCTTGTTCCGCCTCTCTCTTGTAAAAAGAACGGTGCCGAAGTCCTGGAAGCTTGCAAATGTGCAACCAGTGCCCAAAAAAGGCAACCGTGCAGACCCTGCCAATTACCGTCCGATCGCCATTACCTCCATTCTGTGCAAAGTTATGGAAAGGGTACTGAACAGTAAGCTGCTGACCTACCTTGAAGACAATAATCTCCTCAGTGACCGTCAATATGGCTTTCGCCGCGGACGGTCAACTGGCGATCTTCTTGTGTATGTCACGCACTGCTGGGGCGAGGCCATCGAGAGACACGGCGAAGCACTTGCTGTATCTCTTGATATCTCGAAGGCTTTTGACAGGGTCTGGCACGCAAGTCTACTCAGTAAGCTTCCTGCTTATGGCATCCCCGCTGGTTTTTGTAGCTGGATATCGGACTTCCTTAGCGAGCGGTCGATCCGAGTAGTCATTGATGGCTGCTCCTCTGACCTTATGGCTATTGATGCCGGAGTTCCTCAGGGGTCTGTTCTCTCTGCAACTCTTTTCCTGCTGCACATCAATGACCTACTTCAGCCCGGTATTGTTGGGTACGCAGATGACAGTACTGTGTCAGAGAGATACTTGTCCAGCGCAAAAACCAGCGTGGAAGAAGTTCGTTCCTTGAGAGAGGCTATGGTGGAGCGGACAGATTTGACCTTAAGACTTGTCTCCCAGTGGGGAGATGACAATCTGGTCTCCTTTAACGCCACCAAAACACAAGCGTGTCTTTTTACCGCTAAAAGGAGTATTTTCGAACAATCGCCTACTTTTCGGAGTGCGTCTGTTCCTGTGACTGATCGGCTCGAGCTCCTAGGCATGGAGTTGACATCCAGTCTCAACTTCGGCACCTCCATTGAGTACAAAGCCCAAATTGCGGCCAAAAAACTGGGCATCCTTAATAGAGTGAAGCGATACTTTACGCCTGGACAGCTTTTTACCTTATACAAAGCGCAAGTCCGATCCTGCATGGAGTATTGCAGCCACCTTTGGGATGGCTCAGCTAAGTATCAGCTTGCCGCGCTTGACTCGGTGGAACGCAGAGCCAAGAGGCTCATCGGCGACGTTAAGCTGGTAAATGCCAAGCTTCACAGCTTGGCTCATCGCCGCAAGGTTGCCTGCTTGTCGGTCTTCTACAGACTGTACTTCGGTGAGTGTGCTCAAGAACTCCACGATCTTATCCCACCAGCCCCCTTCTACCATCGGACATCTAGACGCACTGCAAGTTACCATCCTTACCTTGTTGCCATTCCACCAATTCGCACCAAGCGCTTCCAAACATCCTTTATAATGCGCACAGCGAAGGAATGGAACTCACTACCTGCGTCTGTGTTTCCGAACGCATTTAACCCGAATCTCTTCAAAGTTAGAGTGAACAGGCTTCTTCTGGGTAAGCTCGCTCCATCGTCGACTCTGTCTCTGTCATTGACTTAGACTAGAGTCAAGAGCAAACCCATCAAAAGTAAAAAAAAAAAAAAAAAAAAAAAAAAAAAACATTTTATAAGTTGGTCGACTATTACTCGTAAACTTGTAAATCCTACTTAGCTGTGATAGTTTTCCTTTTAATTTGGTTATATATACTACTGCCGTGAATTTTTTCACATAGCCAAGAGGATTTTGTGTCGGGGGATTTTTAATTTTTTTTTTTTTTTTTTTTTAATCTAGAAAAGAATTTCAAGACTTTTCTTAGTCTATTGCACATTTTTGAACACAAAGAAAGTGTTTTTAAATGAATGATGACGAATAAGCAAAATTTACCTTAGTTAAAGTAACTTCAATTTAAACCAAACCAAGCCAACCGCATTGCCGTATCGGCAAAACGAAAAACCTCCACAGGATCCAGGGAACGGCGCAAAAAGAGCATTAGTACTTCCGTGCGCGTAGTGACAAGAGCGCACAATAGATGGCGCTGCACCGTCGTAACTCGCACTCCGCGCAAATCATCGTAAAAAGTCGCGAGCGGAGCCGGGCGCTAGTTAAAGGGACTTTAGCAACGAAGCCTGGATATGAGGGGGTTGTTTTCGACCTAGGTTCTTGGTGATTGTGTTGGAATTGAGTTGTATGGCCGATGAGGAGGATTCTTTGCTCGTGTTTGGGCTAGCTTGTGATTTTTTCGTGGTGAGTGCGCTCATCCTCAGGTCACTTGGCAAGGGAAATTCTACTTTAATTATGGTGAAGCCATTTACGAAATGTCAGTATGTTTAGGATTAGCCACGTGATATTTCGGTAGAGAATGAGCTTGCAATAAGCAAGCTCTGATCAAACGCCACTTTGTCTAAAGGCAAATTTGACAAAAAAAAGGATTTTTTTAACCACCCGTGATTTACTTTTGCGAACTCTACTACTATGGCAGATTATATTACTCAAGCAACTAACCTGCGAAAACCCTGGGATTCACTAGGTTCCTAATTTAGCTGTGGTTTCTTTAAGAAGATTGAATTTTTAGTCACCGAGTTTGCTGACTTCCCATTACAACTAAAAGTGAGGGTATAATGCCGAAATAAGTGAATTAAATAACATACTTAGTAACATTGCACGGCGACCACAAGTACCAGGCACTCAGAATAAGTGAGGACATAAACAGATCAGGGTAATTTAAAACATAAAATAGCAACCCACGCTGTCGTCAACGAGTTTATGGTGGTGTGAGCGATAAACGGACCGCCACTGTACTCGAGTGAACCTGGTAATCGAATACTAGTGCACTAACATTTTTTATGTCGACCGAATAGGATCAAATATACCGAAGTACTTCAACCTGTATGGCTCTCTGAACGGTCGATTTACAGAATAAATATTTTTATGAAAAACTGTTTTATTTTGTTTTTAATCAAATGTAGGCTGCAGGGCTTTTTTCATAATTGATATTGGTTGTATTATTGGGTTATTGTCTGTGTGTGCTGGTCGGGGAGGTCTCTTTCACTGTCAATATTAATATTGTTGCAGGGTTTGTGGATGGTGTGTCGATTAGTTTCTTTTATTATTGTTTTTTTTTTCCAATTTGTCATTGTGAAGTTTGGCATTGGCTGAACAGTGTTGAATGGTAGCCAATATGTTGGCTTTTAATATGAGATAGAAAGAAAGAAATATGTTTATTTGGCACATGAAATGCAACACACAATGTAGGCAGGTACAAAAAAAACTCTACCCTCTACCAAAGATCTAAAATCCAGTAATATTTAGATTTAAATAAACATACAGTAACACAAGCCCCACGGTACACCTATGCAATAAAACCTGATATTGATTAGAGCTACAATTCCCGTATTTTATCTGTGAAAGAGCCCGTGACCCCCACTCGTAAAAACTTGCAACAAAATTTTAGACTATCCATTTAGCTACCTAATTCTTATGTTCATAAAAAATATGTTTTATGCCTCAGTTATGGGTGGTCGTAATGCCGTGATAGAGGAGTGAGCAGAAGGCTGGCTAGCGATTTATATCTAAATAGTTTTCTTGTTGTAAGTTCATAGGACAGGGCCGGTCTTTATAGCGACGCTTGGGAAAGGCCTTTGTCCAGCAATGGATGTCTTTCTGCAGAAATCAGATCATGATGGCGAAGTCATCAGGAGAAGTTCACATAACACATTTTGGGTGTAAAGAAAATGTAAGAACCTGCATATCCAGCCAAAGTGTTGGGTCTCCAGATAAATAAATGCCTAAATCTCAAGAATCAGTGCCTAGAAAATGTGGTTAAGTTTTCAAAGTCAAAGTTAAATATATTTATTCAACTAGGCCAAAAAGCGGCACTTTTGAACGTCAAAGAATTAAAATTAAAATTTACAAGTAATAAAAATTGATTCTACCGTGCATTCGGAAAAGTAGCTTGTTATGGAGAAGAATGCACAAGAAACTCCATAGAAGAACGCACAAGAAATTTTTGAACTTCAATTTCCGAAAGAATGTCCCATAAACCTTTGCAAGGTAGTTGGTAGCATCTGGAGGAGAACTGCCAAAGATGGAGTTGAATCGCATGTGATTAGGGAGGCCTATGTCCAACAGTGGACCGATACAGGCTGATGATGATGATGACTAATAATGAAACTAATGCGATTATTTTTTGTTTTATTCCATTTCTGTACCTTTTCAGTTATTGAGCAGATTGGACATTCTCCAGTTACCAACACGGTGATATGGGCAGGGTATCGGAACTCGGAAGCCGGTGACGCGGCCGAGTCGTAAAGTGCCAGTCCGATGCGATACGGCCGCGATAAAATAAACTATCACTGTGTGCGCCTGATCTGGCTACATCATACGTTATGACTGGATGAAATTAATAAAATAAAAAAAATGCTGAAGAGTGGACACTGGTGCGTACTGGTGGGCTGCTTTTGACGAAAATGTAAATGAAAAAGCGGTAAATTCTTGCATTGAGTTCATGTTTATATTTATTGTACTTAATGGTCATCATTAAACGATATTTTCATTTGGCTCTTTAGAAATGGGAATGAGTTAAAATAGTAGCCTAGAACTCTGTTTAAGAAACTTTAAATAGCTACCACCGGCAGTTCTAGTGGAAGGTCTTCGCGTACGCGTGGCCGACTTTTGGTATAAGTTCTTGGCATGTCACTATAAAAGCTTCTCCAGACAGATGCGACGCTACAATGCGACAACACAATCCCTTTGTAGAGGATTTTAAGAATAATTTCAAGGTAAACGCGTTATTGCGTTATGGCATCGCGCCTGTATGCGGCAGTCTTTATAAGAAATCCAATCCAATCGTACTTATATACTGCGCTGGGTGACAAAAATAAATATAAAGCAGTTCTTTTTTCTGCTTATTCTTCTCCCACGCATCATTAAAATGACTTGTTTATACATCTTTCTTATTTCCTACGCATTTAATTGTTATCTCCTAAAATAACTTTTACTGTAAATCTTCGAACGTAAGCAGACTTTCAAACCCGTGTCAGATACTCTGCTTCGACAGGAATAGCACTGAACAAGGTTATGCGTTGGTGTAGCTCACTTGATGTATATTGTCGAAAGAATCTAAGAATTATATTTATTTGTACGAATTGGCTTTTCCTTGTTTAAATTCTTAGCTCAGGGATATTTTACTTTCAGAACCTTATTTTTTATGTAACTATCTTTGATCTAACTGAGATTACTGTTACCAACAAATTATATTGCCTCTCTTTAGTGTTAGCTTAAATCAGTACTAACAAATAAGTAGTTATTTTTTTTAAGCTATAACATGCCTTTAAATAAAGTTTATTCGAATTTATAATTTCATGTAAAACTATAGGTCAGTTCAAAGTGATCCATTTCGAAAAACGCCAATTTTATTTGTAAGGGCATAATAATAGCAATTTTGATTTATTTCAAGGTTTACTTATTATGGCCAATACGTTTTGAACTTGGTTGTAACACACTTTCAGGTAAGAGTGAACGTACATTTTATTGTTATTTTCCATTTTTTTAACGTAATAAACAAACTTTAAATTATGGCTCGACAAGAAAGCCTCGCATTTCTATTACAATTTTCAACGTCATAAAAAGATAAACTCCAGTTTCGACCCCTATTATAATATTTTTGCTCGCAGTTTGATACATGGCGAATTTTCTAATTTCGACTGTTACATCCTTATAACAACGGACTAAGGTTTATTTTGTTTAGAATTTAAAATGAAATAAGGTTGGTTTCATGTATAAATAATTCATTGGTGGTGGACCGCGTTGGATTAACTCCGCCGCGCAAAACTGTTCATCTTTCAGTTAGTTTTTTAGCAAGAGAACTATTAACATAAATGGTTTTGTTTGAAATGTTCGTCCACCGTTTGTTTCATTAGGTAATTAAGCTATTCTGGATCTCGTTTCAAATTAATTGTTTGCTTTTAGTCAAAGTATTCATTAACAGTTACCTAGGTTCATGAATTTATTATTTAATGCCTGGAAATTAATTATAGTTACGAAATAGTTTCAATCTACTACAAAACTTAGTCTGACATGTTTAGCACTAGGAACTATAAAATAGAGTTGCCAATAAAAATATTGTTAACATAAACAAAATGTCAAACAACCCTGAAAATACCATTCCCATCACATGTCATGTACCATTCAACGTATATATATAACCTGTAACTAACTAAACCGTGGGTTAGCTGTTAGCAACGAATATTTAAATTAAATATTCATAAAACGTTTGCCTTCATATTGGAATGTAAACAATTTGTTTAAAATATTAGTCAAACTGAAAGTTGTGGCCCTGCGGCCCTCGCTCTGCCTCGAAAATCAAAAAGCGGTAACTCAATATACGCGCCTTTCGAGAAACAGGTGATTTTGTAAAAAAAATATCCGATTAATAATAAAAATGTGCAAGATTATGTTTCAATCATTCACAAAATTCTGAATTTAGTTGAATGAAATTTTGGACATAAGTAGTATAGACATAAATAGGATGCCTACTTTTTTTTAAGGCCTCGCATTTTTCATTTCACTCTAGATCCATTATTTCTGAAGTTCACGCGACGAAGTTGCGGGCAGAAACTATGGTGTTACAATATAGTTACGGGGTTTTCGACTAGTCCATCTGATGCAAAATTTAAGCTATCCGATGAAAATAATAGGAGAAAATACGAAAATTATGAGATATTGCTTTTTGCTTCCGAGAGCTGAATTTATTAGCTCTCCAAAGTGATTCGAGTTCATTATCGCTTAAGTTAGGAACTATAAACAAAGTGAACAAACGTAAATTGTGCTCATCATTTAATTTAGTACTTTGTGTGTGTGTGTGTGTACCTGTGAAATGTGGGAAGTGTCGTAATTTGCGAATTTGTTGCTGAATATGCATGGTAGGTGAATGAAGTTGTCAAGTAGGATAGTGGTAATTTCTGTTTTAAAATTGTTTTGATTGTAGCCGTAAATTGTGTGAAACGTTGTTTTATTCTAGGACGATTCTGCTCCTCGCGTCGTGTTCCTCATTACTGGGGACCGTAATGCCCCCCACGGGAGATCAGCTGGTCTGTTTTTATGTTACTCTATCTGTGTCTATCCTTGGTGTCGTTCTGATATGATAAAGAAAGAAACATTTATCGCCAACACTGAATCGGAGGTTTTTGAGCCGAGGTGTTCCTTCCTTTCCAAGAAATCTGTCTGGTCAAGAACTTGTTCATTAATAATGTACAGACTCAATACCTCATTTATATTGTTAGGATGGATGTTGTATATACAAGCTGTAAAAGAAATTAATCGTAATAGTTATAAACAGAATGTAATAAACAGCAATAATTTTTTTTCAGTTTGTAGTTTTTAGATAAACCAAGCTCTTTCATTTGAATTTCCAAGATTGTGTCGTGGGTGGCTGTGTGTGTATTTGTTACTATCTTCTGCCAGTAGCTTCACCCGAGTGTATAATATCCCAGTGGAACATACTGCTCGGATAAAACCCTAAATCCTAATCCAGCACATGGTCTATCTGTGTGCCAAGTTTCATCCAAATCCTTTAACATGTGAAAAGGTAACAAACAGACAGACAGAGTTACATTAGCATTTATAATGTTATATGCTACTAATATAATATTAGTAAAGGATTAACCTTTTAGTCTAGCCTTTTAATTTATAACTTAAAGCGTAGAATGATTGTGGCTAGGTTGATCTTTATTGATTGTTTGTTTATCGCCGCCTCAAAATGCTAGACAAAAAGGTTTTTTTTTTATTTTTGCTTTTCAGTATCTACGTTACCTCGTCGTCGGTTAAATTTTTATAAAAAGGATTTTTTTTGTCGCTTTTCAGTTTACTTAATTTTTACAAAATCGGTTCACAATTGAAAATTCAGTGGAAAAATTATCAATAAATCCTTTTTTCTACATTTATGGGTGAATCTGTTTTTCAAATTAAAATGGGACGAACTTTAAGGTATACTCTTTACAATTAAAATGAATTTTTGAAATGGGACCACTCTATAAAAAAATTATGCGCGGTCATACATAAAGATATATACATGTTGAATTGAGAAACTTCTCCTTTTTTTTCTTCGGTTAGAAAGAGCTATGGCAGGAAAATACGTAGAATGATTACATTATGATCGTCAATTCAATCACATATTTATCTTCACAATATTCCGAACTTATAAACAGTTGTCGAAGTATATCGCGATCATACAAACAACGTATTATAGTCACTAGAGGGCGCCCCGGGCCAAGTTTGCCAAACTTTTTATTTGAACCAGTGTTTGGCAAACTTTATGTGTGCCAGTGTTTGGTTTGGAATTAAGTTTGTGAAGATTGTGTAAGAATGAATTGTGTGATGTTTCATGGACATTATAACGAGTGACAAAATATTTCTTTTGAAACATCTACGTAAATTATTCATACAATTTCTTTCACTTTATTTTTTGTTGGATCGACCTACCTTTTTAAGACGACGACAATCGCCAACGACCTTGGGGGAACAACACGCGCACTCGTTTCACACCCGCGCGACCCAAAAGTAGTTTTTTTTATTCTTTCCTCATTATTATTATATGACTTTAAATAAAGCTTTATCCGTTATCTTTGAGATGGTGACAATTTCATTTAAATACGCCTGGCGGTTTTGGTGCGACTGTCGTTTTTTTGTCTGTGTTAGTCATAAATTAACAAATTAATTACACTATGTTATACGAATAAAACTCAAAGTGTTTTTAGATCAAATTATTAAATAAATGGTCTAATGTAACAAATATTTTTCCAAAAAAATACGTCTTGCCGTTTAGACGTGATTCTCAATTTAAAATGAGCCACGCAGGCGTATAGGCGCCTTAAATCATGAAAACAGTCACTGCTACTTACATATTACACGTTTAAAAACTGCTATTAGATTATTATATTCATAATTCATTTATTCATTTGTTATATTCTCAATTGAAATCTTACGCCGGCGAAAAAATGCGAAACCAACAATATTAAGGCATTCATACTTAAAGCTTTCGTAGCATCCGTAGCCCGTAGCCGCGTAGCACCGTAGCCGCGTAGCACCGTAGCCGCGTAGCTCCGTACGCCATGTTCATGAATTATTCAGCCGCTACGAGTTGTGCCAATTCTGTTGCAGTTAGCACAACTTGTTGCAGAAATAACTACCGACAGTTGTGTATAGTGCAGTGTTACTTTATGCCTTTTAAAATAGTTCTCAGTTGACTTTTATAATACCTTGTTACTTGGACTTTATGTGGGATTCAGTGGGATGTATAAAATCGGAGTTTGTTTCTGAAAGTAGCTGAAAATACTTATTGTTGGACTTGACTTGTACTTTATACTTAATATTGTTCCAATTGTTTTTTTATTTGGCACAGTATGACAAGCAGTTATGATTATAATAATAAAATAAACCAGCCTGTAACAGATAAGGCCCGAGCATTGATCACCACGCTTGCTCAATGCGGGTTGGTATTAACTATAAAAGTGCAGATTACTATTTTTGAGTATTGTTTTCCTTCACCGTTGTCAGCCATGTCCGGGCAAGTATACGTCTTTTTCAAATGTACATATGCATTTGAAAAAGTCGCATACTTGCCCGGATTTCAACCCATAACCTCAAGCACGAGAGGCGATGTCTTTAACTACTGGGCCACCACGACTGTTTTTTGAAATTATTGTGATAATTAATAAATACTACGAACGAAATGTTCAAAGCAGATATATTCCTTAATTTTCTATTTGTGTAGCGGTCGGACACGTTACTGTTGAGCACGTGGTCCAGGGTTCGATTAACATGTCAAGCAAACTTAATTGGGTTCTTCGTGTAGGAATTTTTCATTGGCAGTCCGGAGTCTACATTTGTGTCCAGTTTATGAACTAGTATATCTCTGCGTACTCTTTTAATGAATACATGCGTTATGTTATGTTTCACTAAGACCGCAATAAAGTCAGGCTACACTTTCACTATTCAGAGATGAATATAAACGATTAAGTCGCCGTAAGCTATGGACTCCAACTAGTTTCTATTTATGTGACTTTAAATCAGTTTCAGGATTTAACTTGCACACTTACTTAACTGCCATTAACTTTAATGAAACGACAAATACTGGAACTACTGCTAACTAATAAAACACGACTTAGTTGCGGACTTAGATCTCTCTGATGAGTTTTACCATCCCGTTCAATTATTATCAGGCAGCTCTGGCTTTCAAAGTATTTGTGTTCTGCTTTCCATCCAACAACCAGAATAGTATTCTCAACACTAGCTGTGCCCGCGGCTCTGCCCGCGTGGAATTAGTACTTCCTCCCACCCATACTCCATACTATATCTATACTATATATATTATATATGATATATATATATATATGTAATATTATAAAGAGGAAAGGATTGTTTGTTTGTTTGCATTGAATAAGCTCCGAAACTACTGAACCGATTTGAAAAATTCTTTGACTGTTGGGAAACTACACTATCTCCGGGTGACATAGGCTATATTAACTTTTCAAAAAAATTAGGGATCCTTACTAAAACTCCAATAATGTAACCCAAGGTGTGAAAAAAATTACCTAAAATATTCTTAAAATCGCGTGTGCTGCGAAAACTATTGATGATAGAATAAAATAATGTTCTATGACTTTGCAGAACACATCATTTTTTACAAAAAGTGTAGTGATAACATATGTCTAACTAATATGGTTATGCCACAATTAGTGTTCTTATATTTTAAAATTTTAATTGAAATGTCGTCGCTAGAAAATGCTCTTTAGTTGTATCTTGGTATTAATCTTTATCAAAAAATTACTTCATATTCAAGACTGCTTCAATACCTTTATAATTTATGCATTTATTGGATTTTGGAAAATTACCTCTAAAGGGGTAATAATAGGGTTCAAAGTTTGTGGGCGCAGCGGAAAAAGGCAGTAGGTAGGTACTTACGGGTGCAGGATTGGAGCTTTGAATAGTAAGGTCCTTCGATAGTTTTAGCAGTGGAGTTTTCACTATAGTTGAATGCTGGTAAGCCACCCACAGAGTCTGTTTGTCACACACAACACTTATATTTGAGTTTTCTTTGAGAGCGAGAGGAACGGGAGCGCACACGCGTTACCGGAGTTGCGCTTTTTTGACAACTGAACTGCGGAATGAGATGAACAGCGGATGATGGAAGTAGGAGGTAGGAAGGGGGGTGCGCGGGAGTTAAGGATTGGTCCTCGTGTATTTGATTGAATGATGTATTTGATGAAATGAATGTAAGTGTTGCTATTTTAATAATTTGAGTGCGTGAGTAAATATTTATAATATTTAATTTATATTTTTAATATGGCGCAGACACAGTTTGTAAGAATTTTTTTTAGTTTGTAAATAGGACACATGACATTTTTGATTTACGCTCTTGGTTGATAAAAAGAATTCATGTATTTATTGGGTTTTGGAAATTCTACCCCTAAGGGGATAAAATAGGGGTTGAAAGTTTATGTAAAATTCTTCAGTTTAGAAGGTAAAACAGCTGAAATTGTTGTTTTACACTCTTGGTTAATAAAACAACAATGAGTTTTTTTTTTCGGAGATCTAAGGGAGAGAGATAAAAGGTCGGTTGAAAGTTTGTGGGAAACTTCTACGCTTTAAAGTGAAATTAAAGAATTACGCTTTTGGTTGATAAAAAACATTCATGTATTTATTGGTTTTTGGCAATTCTACCACCAAGAAGGTGAAAAGATGAAAATTTGTTGGGCTTATATATTCGAAACTTGGCATAAATACTAACCTAAGTAAATAGTAAAGGTTTTCATTATTAGTTTTTCAAAACTACTCCTAAAAGACGATTTAGGGGGTGCTAAAGATTTTTGATGAATTTTACCGTACAGGTCTTCTTTTTATAATGTAGGAGAGCACTAAGAAGGGATTTTTGTAAATTCAACCTTTAAGGAGGTGAAACTAAAAAGTCATCTATAGGATAAAACATGGATCACGCGAACGAAGTGCTATATATATATATTAGTATAAATGCGAATGTAACTCTGTCTGTCTGTGTGTCTGTCTGTTACCTGTTCACGCTTTTTGAACCGATTGGGATGAAATTTGACTTGGAGCTAGTTTGAGACCCTGGGCTGGATATACGATAGTTTTTATCCCGGCAATCACCTTTAAGGGGGTGAAAAGGGGAGTGAAAGTTTGTATGGTAAACTAATAATTTCTCAAGTAAGGCGGCCCATCACACACCTAGAATATTATTGCGCGATATAAAAAATAGTCTATTCGATGTATCTACTAATGTTAGGCAGACGAAGTCGCGAGCACCAGCTAGTCTTACTAATCTTATCTTATCCTACTGATATTATAAATGCGAAAGTTTGGATGGATTGATTGATGTATGTTTGTTACTCAATCACGCGAGAATGGCTGAACGGCTCTTTATAAAATTTGACACAGAGATAGATTATAGTCTGGAATATCATATTGGCTTTTTATACCGGTATAATGTTTCCATGGGATGATAAAACACTTTGTACGCGGGCGGAGCCGCTGGCAGAAGCTAGTGTGTTTATAAATTGTAGCCTTTGTGTTATTCTAATGTATGAGCTATTAAGCAGTAAAGTTTAATCATAATCCGTTCCGTTGCGTGAAGAGTAACAAACATTCATTCTCACAAACTTTCGCGTTTGTAGTCGTTATAAGGGAGGATCTATTTTGAGGTATGTTATATGGAATTCTTACAAATCTGCAATCCAGTAACTGGGCAAAACCAATTTTCCAAGTTCTGAGTGGTTAAATTTTCCGGGTTCTAACTGTGAGGTATGACAATCGACAGTCCATGGGGTTCTTTGTAGTGTGAAGGGTTGGCAATGTGTAAGGAATGTTAACCCATTGGCCTTGAAAACTCTGTTAAGCCATGCAGAAAGATTGATCATACTACGCTTGTGATTTAAGCTCAGGAGGCGTGTCATATTAACACATAGCATCATTTCTATCTTACCCGATGCATTAAACGTATCTTATTACTTTTAGTACACAAACAAATTTCGTTATTTATGTGTTTCATCTAATATCTTTAAACGAGCAATTCTTGTATATGTATATAATCTGAATCTCGGTAACGGCAGGGGGTTTTGGGGCCGATAAATCGATCTAGCAATCTAGCTGTATTCATCTCTGAATAGAGAAAGTGTAGCCTGACTTTATTGCGGTCTTAGTGATCTAGGTTTAATTTTCACAAAACGTCGTTTTCCCTATTTTCAGCCGAGCAGAGCTCGGTCGCCCAGGTACTTATTATAATATCTAATAGCTATAGACCGGCGAAAAATCAAGACTCTAGGCTGCTACTGAGAATTGTCGTAACGGTCTAGTGGCTAAGACCTCGCCTCGCGTGCTTTAGGTCGTGGGTTCAAATCCGGGCAAGTACATATGTGATTTTTTCAAATTCATATTCAAGGCAACGGTGAAGGAAAACATCGTGAGGATACTTGGACTTATATCGTTAATTTAAGTCTAAAATAACCAAGTCAGAGGGGTTACCAGAGGTGGCTTTGTTAACCCGGACACCAGAGGTGGCCACATCCTCACACGAAGAGAAGTGAAGACTGAGAATTTCCAGATGGATAACCCTATAACACTTTGCCCGACCGGGACCGGGTATCGAACCAATGATAGGTCACTCAGCCGGAGCACTTCCGACCATCAGATCAACGCGCAGTCAATCCAAATAACAACAATAACAAAAAAAAACATCCAAACCAAACCCGTATCTGTAACTCCATTCATAAATATGTAAGTATCGCATTTTACAATACCACTTTTCTCACAAACACATCTTGTGTCTGCTGTAAAAACACAGAGCGCAGACTGTGCACAGATCACGTGCACAGATGCACATGTTAACGGCACTCGGTACACTCTTATTGTCTCAGCAGAGATATGTTTCTTGTCTTGTGCCGGCTCCGACGTGCTTCAGATCAAATTATTGCCCTGTATAGCTGTTACCGGTGTTGGGAGTTACGCGGCCCGAAGATGTGAGATGAGGCCCTGAGATATATTGTGTGTGTGTAGGTTGGAATAAATGACACATAAATTCACGCGTTATCCCATGAAGATAAAAATAAACAACTAAACGATTCTTACCTTTTGCTTTGTTTAAGTTCATATATCTGGTCATACAGGCGTTTGAGTAGGGACAGCGCATCTGGCGTTTCCGAAGAACATCGCTAATGAGATCCGTGTATCATTTGCCCATCTAGGATAAATGTTAAAGGTGGCAAATTAATTAATTTGTAACTTACTTAGTATTTTTCATAATTATTACGTCTCTTCTAAGACTCGCTTTTACGAATGTTTGAAAGTTAAGGATCACTGTTTCCCCCGACGTAAAAATATATGGACATGGATGTTACTTGCCCGAAATAAAGATTATTTAATTTAATTTTATTTATTTAAAAAAGAGGGGTGTTATAAGTTTGATGTGTGTACCTGTGTGTTTTTATGTTTGTGGCCTCATAGCTCCTAAACGGATGAACCGTTTTGATTTCGTTTTGATTGAAATAGACTTTATTGAGAGTGTTCTTAGCTATGTTTGATGATCGGTTCAGCCGTTCAAAAGTTATGGGCGTTTTACTGTTTGAATTGGGCTGTTTCCGCGAGATCTCGTGTCAAAATTGCGTATTCATTCAATACATTTTTGAATTAGTCCAGAGCCTTTGATACTGTCTTGTATGTCAGGCAGGAGGAAGCTACGGGGTGCGGGTTTGCTGGCGGAAGTGGTCTCGGTGTTAAAACATTGATATCGTTGTCAACGGTACCAGGTGCGATGGGAGGGGGATCTATCTGATGAATACAGCATGGAGTGTGGTGTGCGGCAGGGGGGCATCACATCTCCTCTGCTCTTCAACCTATATGTAAATGACCTTATCGGTGAGCTCAGCAGCACCCATACGGGTTTTTATGTGGATGGGGTTTGCGTAAATAAAATCAGTTATGCAGATGACATGGTGCTGCTGGGCCCTTCGGTGGACGCTGTTCGTAAACTGGTTGCGATTTATGAGGCATACGCGGCGGATCATGGACTGAGATATAATACTTAGAAGAGCGAAGTTCTATTGTTGTCTTCAAAACTGCAAAGCGTGGTTCAGTCCATGTTCGGCCTATTATGCTTGATAGTGTGGCCCTGCGTGTAGTGACAAGCTTTGAATATCTGGGACACATTGTGACAGATGAGTTGCAGGATGATGCTGACATAGAGAGGGAACGCAGGGCGCTGGCAGTCCGGGGGTATATGATTGCGCGTCGGTTTGCAAGCTGCTCGAGCGAAGTTAAGATAACTCTTTTTAAGGTGTATTGCCAATCCTTCTACTCGAGCAGCTTGCAGCTTGTGGGTGAATTACACCCATCGGGCTGCTAGTGCTCTGCGTGTCTAATACAATAATAGTTCAGGATGCTGATGCGGCTGCCTCGCTATTGCAGTGCGGAGGCGCGGACGGACGGCTTCCATGCGGTTATATGCAAGAGGTTAGCTTCCTTGTGGCAGCGCGTGCGAGACAGTAGCAACGGCATCCTGCAGATGATTGCGTCTCGAACGGTTTGCCCAATCCAGAATAAATGGATGCGCATTGTGATGGGCGCTCACTAACATAGTTTATAAGCAATGTACTAACACCTTTTGACGTTATTTTAATGTTGTTCAATTAATTTAATTAAATTTTGACCGTGTATCGGTTTAAATCATTTATTCCCAAAAAGACAATAAAGCCACTTACATGAGAATACAGAATAACATTTAGTTTAATTATCTAATTAACCGCCACCGAGATAAGTAAGTAAAAAACTGTTTACGTAACACAATCGTAACATCATTAGAGACTTAATAAGTAATATCATTAGCCGGTAGGGTAGTTTAAAACAATAAAAGCGACAAAATGCGTAATGTTAAGAGGTACCCGCTCAACACTTTTTTTATATTACTCGACTGGATTAATGTAACTATGGATAAGAAAAGTTTTTTGTTATATATTTAGACAGTTGAGATTTAAAAATGTTGAACGAGCTTACATTTTTAATGTTAGACGGTAAATTATTATAAATATTTGCTCCTTCATAGGTGATGTTTCTTTTGGAGTAATTTGTACGAGGTCTTGGTAATACAAGTAAACTAGGGCGACGCCTGCTACGTTTAGATACCGCCGAAATTTTGGTAAATGATAAATTGGTTTTAATTTTTTTGTCTAAAATTTTTCTTATCAGAATACAAGTGGTATACTTATAGAGTTGCTTAATATTTATCAAATTAGTTTCTTCAAAAATTTTATAAGTAGGTGTCAAATATGGATAGCGAAATAATATTTTAATGATCTTGTTTTGTACTCTTTGTAATTCTTGCAATTTTGTTTTACTTGAGTTGCCCCAAATTTCTATTAGGTATAGTAAATTTGATTTAACAAGAGAGTCATAAATAGTAAAACGAATATTTTTGTGTATGGATTTTATATCTGAAATAAATGTATTAATAATAATAAATATAGATTGTCGATCGAAGCGACAAGCGTTTGTCTACTACTAGATAAATTTATGTAATTCAGTAAAATTAAATAAAAAAAATGTCGGTGGTTTTGGAAATTTTAAATTTTTACTTGTTTCGTACTTTTCATAGTTCGTCAATAGCTTGTTTTTTATTCTTGGCCTTTTAACGACACTGTCAGTTCACAAACTTCAATGGAAATGGTGTTTATGTTCCAAATTTTTCTAGTAACTACTAAAGTTGAATCAAAAACATGTTTCATTGTATAATTTTATTAACGACTCTCTGTGTGGGCGATAGGCAACCTCTCAAGTCGCCATTTTAATAAACCACTTTAGGCTATAACCAAACTAATAAACTAAAAATTCAGTTGTAAGATTTGACCCACACATACTAACAAACTAACAACTGGTGTGGGTCAAATCTTAAAACCCCACTGAATTTTAAAACCCTATGGGTTGGGGATTACCGTTTTGCAACTCAAATGTTGCCTACGGTACACGCTTTTTTTGAATATTAGTGCACGATAAGCTAAACAGCTTGATTACGAAAAGTTTTTGTACTTAATTGTAAAAAAATATTTCATTAAAAATAAAACCTTGAAAATAAAACTTCTATCTCAATTAAGACATTATTCGCAACATACAGCATAGAAAAGTACAAAGAAGTAAGCAGTACTAACAGTGAAATAATTTGTCGCAAGCAGTGGCACCCCCTGGTGGCGGCGCCATTATGGCCGCCGAGAGGCAACTATTCGATTTATTTTAATTCACCTCGTACTAACAGAGCTAACGGGGTGCACTTCAGGGTTGTCACTTGTTACTTAAACTATGATAGTAAGTTGCAGTTAGCAGTGTTCGACTGTCATACGAGTATTATACTATTCATCAGGTCCAAACTTGGTTCACGGCAAACAATTTGGAAATAAATGAAAAAAAAAAACAAAAAAAATAGATTCACTTTGCGAATGTCAGAAGCAGCGAATACGAAATCATATTGAATGGAGAAAAGCTGGACTATGTAAATCAAACAGTTTTCCTACTAATCACTCTAGACGACAAATTACAATGGGGGTCTCACATAACATCTCTTGCGGGTCGGCTAAGCTCAGCCGCTTATGCTGTTAGAAAGATAAGACAGTTAACGGATGTAAGAACCACACGTTTGGTCTATTTTAGTTACTTTCACAGCATTATGTCATACGGTATTTTACTGTGCGGCTGATATTGAAACAATATTTATATTGCAAAAGAGAGCTGTCAGGGCCATATATAATTTAAGTCACTGAGAATCTCTTAGGGAGCTTTTTTAAAAAAAAAAATATTATGACAGTTTCTTGCCAATTCATTTATGAAAATATTATGTTTGTAAGAAAAAAATATAAATCTCTTAAGTAAAGTTAGTGATGGACACAATTGTAATACTAGAAATAAAGATAAGTTAGATCAACCATCTTATAGATTAGCTAAAGTACACACATCTTTCATGGGGTACTGTGTTAAATTCTATAACAAAATACCTTGTGAGATATTAAAACTAAATGAAAGAAAATTTAAAACAATAATTAAAAGTACACTTTGTAAACAAGCATATTACAAATTAGATGATTATATTCAAGATAAGAATGCTTGGAAACATGCTGGCCCTGCTCCATAGAGCAATCTTTAGTGTAGACAAAGTCAAACTGGTTGATTTGTTTTATATTTATAATTATAGTAACGCTTTATTTTATATTTAACTACTCTTTTTGTTTAAAAAAATATATGACTCGCACACTGTTCGTTGTTGGTGTTTGTTGTTGTTGAATTAGATAATTTACCTATGTTTGCAATATTTGTAAGTATGTGAGAACCATGTTCCTATTTTTCAAGTGAAGGAATTTACCTGTTAGTGCTTGTAATACTTATATGTAGTATAGTAGTGCTAGGTGCATCGTCCTCACGTATATGAATTTATCTACACTCACAACGTAATGTTCCAAATATGAATTCAAAAAATATTGTATAAATACGTACTTTATATTCGTGGATAAAATGATAAATGGGTGATTTTAGGAAAAAAAAAACCATTACACTGCAACATTTTCCCTTGATTTTCAAACAACTGCATCATAAAAAAACTTTTTAAATTTTATAGCACACTTTTACTTTTTAATTTATTGGCGCTTATGGGCTCATTGACTTAATGTAGAAAAAAAGTGTCATTGTCTATTGAGGCGCGTGCTGCGCAGTCACACACAATGAGAATCTAAATTGCCCGCCATACCACATATAATTCCGTTTCCACTTTTGTTTTATTTCAACTGTATGAGTGAAGATAAAATAGTGTATGCAACGGCTTATAATTAGGTATTAAAACACTCGCGTGTTATTATTATCCCCACGCTCGTGTTTTAATACCTCCTATTATATGACCATTGCATAAACTACTATTGTTAATATATGTACTTTAATATTGTAAAAGCTTATTTTTTTAAAAAGAGGAAGTATGGAGTTCCTTGTGCGTTCTTCTCCATAACAAGCTACTTTTCCGAATGTACGGTAGAATCAATTTTTATTACTTGTTAATTTTAATTGTTAACGTTCGAAAGTGCCGTTTAATGGCCTAGTCGAAATAAATACATTTGACTTTGACTTTGATATTGTCACGTGATTTACTCCTCCGTGGGTGTAGTTTTGGAGGATTTGTATACAGTGAGGCACGGTATTTCCTTATATAGTATTCCACTTTGGTGAATCTCTAAACCAAGACTTTTCGAAATGGTATAGATAGGCCTTTAGCAACGACTATTAGTCGACAGTCTCTATCTTGTGACTTTACGCTCTGGACAAGAGAAATTCAAACAACGAAAGCATCGTGATAGCCATTAGAAAAAGCGGCCAAGTGCGAGTCGGACTCGCGCACGGAGGGTTACGTACCATTATCGCAAAAACGGCAAAAAAAAAACACGTTTGTTGTACGGGAGCTCTTTTGTATTATGAATATTTATTTTATTCTGTTTTTAGTTTTTGTTGTTATAGCGGCAACAGAAATACACCATTGGTGAAAATTTCAACTGTCTAGCTATCACGGTTCATGAAATACATCCTGGTGACAGACAGACAGACAGACGGACAGTCTTAGTTATAGGGTCCCGTTTTTACCCTTTAGGTATGGAAAAAGACAAAAATGTATGGAAATGCCAAGCGATATCGTAATGTCACGTGATCAATCCCTTACATATTGACATTTCGACCGTCACCATCACTGATACTAATAGAGCCTCTAAAAATGGAAGTTTATTTCCAATTTATCGATCTCCGACCTCATCACGACTTCAAGACTTAAATGAAGCACTTAGCCAGCCCTACTAGCACATTTTTCTCCACGCCATTTGGCTCATTGTGTCGGCCGGCTCAGTGCGACAGGCCGGCTTCCATCTACGTCTGGATGGAAGTCGGCGTCTTTGGAAGTCGTGGCACTCGTCGCAGAAATGCACTTACTTAGGCTGCTTCCTTCTCTTGATTTTAATGTAATATTCTTAGTCGCGCTTCTGAAATAATGTTTTCGAACATTCTCAGTGGCGCCGACTTTAATTATGCCTGGAAGCCGGTGAAGCCGGCGCGTTTAATGTGTTCTCCGCTTAACGTTTTCTGCATAATCTTTGTGGAGAAAAGTTTCTATACGCTGATGTCTTTGTAGTTTATTGGGGCTCTTATAGTTTTTATTACTTAATTAGGTCATTATCATTAGTTATGTGAGTCGTTTGATGATTTATTAGTTAGCTGAACTCTTATCCCAAATTGTTAACCTGACTAATTAAGTACTTAAGTACTTAATAGTTCTGGCGATAACTCTATGGGTATTACTGAAAAAAATAAGAATACGTTATTTTATTTTTAAATACGTTAGAATAGAAACTATTGGCAACAAAATTTCATTATTCCTGGCTGTTACAGGGTAGTAACTAATTTTCGCCAAAAAGCAACAAAAACATCACTGGCCTCTTGGATTTGAACTTGAATAACTACTTATTGGCAACAAAACTTCATTATTCCTGCCAGTTACAGGGTAAAAGTAACTAATTTTCGCCAAAAACCAACAAAAAACATTTCAAGTTCAAATCCAACAGGCCATCACTATCTGACAGCGAAAACGGATAAAAAAAATGAAAAATAACATTAATAAATTCAGTAACGTAGTACGTCATTATTCGGGGGCGGGCGCGCCACCAAATGTCCCGGAAAGATAAAAAAGTAAAAAGAAAGAAAGTCTCGTCCTAAATCACCCTGTATCAAGCGGGTTCGGGGCCTTTGTTCAACGCGCACTATGGTCTATAGTGGAGGGTACATTCGTATGGAAAATATTCAGATAACTTCTCGGTCAAAACGGGGTGTTTTTTGTTATGTCATATTCGATTATCATGTTACTCATACTTTTACAGGCAGCGAGAGATCATCGATGTTTGGTTTAAAATTAGGCAATTTTTATATGTATCTATTTATGTATAATCGTGATCACTCATTTCATCCGACGTTCGGTGTCCCTAAAAATAGTGCCTATTGCTATGAAATTTTGAAAGCACTAATATGAATCACAACGTGTATAGTAAGTAAGTGACATAAAATTATTGTAATTTCATTCTATAAAAACTGAAAATACTGTGACGTCGTAAACTCGCTTGAGGGCTCTAGACTGATCGCTGGCAGTCGGCTGGCAAGACATGAAACTGGGGTTCTAACCATATTTCCAAGGAGCTCTGGCAACAATACGATATTTGGCCAAAGACAAGGATCAAGATCATGTATCCAAATTTTGATATTGGTATTTTCACTATTCAGTACAGTTTCATGTGCTTTTCAAAACTTTAATAAAGATTTACAAAAATATTCATTGTATATTCTCAGACCCGTATTTTTATCCTACCGTCGTTAGTTTTTACTTACACAAGCACCAGCATATATGAACATAATAAATACTGAAGCACAAAGGTCTAGCAAAAAGCACGCCATTTCGGCGAAATGTATTATTTTCGAGAAGGCAAAAAACGGCAATTAGCAACGAAACGCCGCTTTGGAACCACCATGTTTTATTTTTAAAAGTTTTTCCCGAATCTTCTAATGGCGACGGTGGATATAAAACTCAGAGTTTATCGCTTAAAATGCAATATGAGTGGAGTTTGCTTTATTAGCATATAAATAGAAGTGTGTTGTTGTGGTTTTGTGGCCGTGCCGTACATCTTCGGCGCGCTGAAAGAATACTAATCCCGGTGCATCGGGGAAGAGATTACAACGAACCCAGTTTACGAAAAGTGCGGTAATAAAAGCCGGCGATAGTGAACTGGGGTTGATATTTAAGTTAAAGTGCAGTTTATTTACGGGAATATACTTAAAATTGGATTTCAGTGCTGAATGCGGAGTTAGGAGCCGCGCTTTGAACACTTTCGCACTAAGACAAGTGATGGTCTATAAAAACTTTCGATTCTATGGAGGATTGTTTTCTATATCCTTTGATTTGGGTACGAAGATTTCAAACAAAATAATCCTTATAGGATAAGCTATCAAATGCCTGAAAATTTTACAGCATTAAAATCAAGAGTACGACCAAATTCACGCAAACAATTCCTTGACAATCTCAGATCTCTGAAACTCAATAAAGCCGCGAATCAGGCTCGTAAAGCGTAGTCGTCAAATAATATCATAATCAAATCTACAATGCTCATTGATAACGATGTGGAGATACCGCACATTATCCAAAAGAGGGAAGATGCTCAATAAAACTTATCAAGCAGTTTTATTAGAACATCGCCGGTTTAACGGGGATGCTGTATCAGTAATGAGAGATAAGAACTCAGGAGATAAGCAGGCGGCGTAACGAGCGCTGCTGTGACGTGGAGATGTACATAATTTTGAAGACGTGATGCTAATTTCTGTTTATTTTCGTGTTTAAAGATGAGAGTGAAAAGTTCTTCTAAGCTGCCAGTAGGTATACTACTTTAGGATCTCTAGGATATATGGCTTTCCTAAACTTTCAAGGTAAGCTTGCTATATTTAGTTTTTCTTGCGCAAAAAAGTTATCTAGATATTGGTAATCGCTTACTTGGGAACCGGCTTGCTCGTGTTCTATACGCATCAGGCTGTCTATAGTTTTTTATAAGCCGAGAATATGCCATTTCTGGCCATATCTTACCGAAACTCTTTTCTTGCGCCACCTCAAACCAGTCTTCGTGGTGGGCGTCCAGGTCATCTACTCCCCCTAATATTTGACAAAAATGGTTGGAGTCCTCTGCATGTTCAGAATCTGATAGACTTCCTCAGGTAGCCTTAAATCAAATGTTTTGTAATATGGTCAAAACACTTCTCTTCTAGATACACCGTGTATAAGTCTGGAAGGTTGCGCCGTAACACACCCAGACTATATTAGCGGCACACAAATCCTGATGCTAAGCCACGAACACACGGGAAGACGCCACACTTTGCCACGGTTCGCCACGGTACGCTACGCCACGCCAGGCGGTTATTATCTCCGCTATAAATTGGTTAATGCCTTTATAAACCACGAGGAGTTATAATATGTGGATTTTATAAGATCTAGCTCAAAATAATTATAAACAACCAACCATGTGGTTGTTTATATTTTGCTTGTTTACAACGGCAGTCTAATTGCGTAGCATATAAATTTATGGAATCGATCGCAAACGCTTTTATTTTGATAATTCAATAATATTTGCGTGTTTTAAGCTGTCGAGTAGACTGATTTTTAATATTTAAAGCAAATTAGTGATGTAACCGCGTGTGCGTGCTTTGGCTATCAGAAAAAATACGCAATGAGGCTACGGGTTTACTCAAATTTTGAGCCCATATCTTGACCTTTGGGACCTTCACTTTCTTATCGATGCTGTTGATACTTGGTCGAAAATGAGCATGAATCTTCACAAATTGCCATCAAGTCATTTTTTACGAAGCGAAGAAAGTACTTATTTTTATTAAAAAAGATAAAAACTCGCATAATTACAACTCTATCTGGGGGCAGTGAATCAAACATTTTACGTGTTATATTTTATGTTTTATCAAAATTTTACGAACGAGTAGCAATAAAACTTTTTTATGTAAAACGAATTTACGAGTTCGCTGGCAGACATTTTAAATGTAAGTACCAAGGAGGAGAAGATGGAACGAGTCTGAGACAACATTCATATTAGTACATGCAAGTGCTTAGTCCACTGTCATGATACGATGCTCTGCAGACTTATAGCTTTATTTATATGAGTAGGTATATCAAATTGATGTTTTCTTCTGACGAGATCGTAATCACAGAACAGACAATTGTCCGGTCTCAAAACAAATTATTATAAAAACAAAAAGCTCTACTGCTAAAAATTAATTAATTGAAAAGAGAAAAACTAGTACTCGGTATATTTTAATTATATAATATTATAAGGTGCTGCCAGAGCGGTGATAAACGAAGTTTTGGTAGGTTTTCTATAACTTTTGTTTATCTCCGCCTGCAGCACCCATAATATTTAAAGTTTGAATTATACCTAGCATCAGTTTTTCAGTTAACTATCTTTTAGCAGTCGGGTTTTTTGTTTATATAATTATTTGTTTTATTTCAGAATTTTTTAGTTTTATTAATGAATGAGTTCTCCAAATAAATTATGTGGTAAAATATTATTTATTTTGCTATCAAAGTTACGCTTACCTTGAATTTGTGAAAAATAACGAAAAAAATAAAATTGTATCACACCCATTTTTTGAAGGGCCTTAATATGCCTAGCACTATTTAAAAATTATACAGCCTATGTCGTTCCCACAATTTAATCAATTGAGTCGAATCCAACGACCACTTATATGTCATAATCAAAAAAAAAAAAAAAAATCCGTCAAGCCGTTTAGGCGTGTGTTATAGCAAAGGACATACATACATACGCTCGAAAAACATTACCGTCCCGCAGTCGGGTAAATAAGCGTTTATTTTATACATTGTTTATTCAATGGAGCAATTTTTCGAGTTTTATTAACGAGTTGCTTCAGAAAACGAGGATCAATATGTGTAAAGAGTAATGCCCCATCCTTATTGTTTTACGACGACGTCAAATGTTTTACGATCCTTCTAAATCAGCAAGCATTTTAAATACCATCCGTACCAATACATCCTCATACTTAAACAATTCCAACTCCCATATATATTAAATCGGCGCCATTATGGAAATGTTCGTTATCCATTAATTAAACGAACGAATATAATACAATTGAATTTCACAGGATTATAGTCGCATATGTTATCCACGTAATAGCTATCCGATTCCAGGCAGAAAGCGAGCTTCTAATTTATGAGTAAGTCGCCAATAAGGTGGTACGTTTAATGATTCGTTTCGTTTTACACTGCATTTTCTATTAATAAAGGAATTATTGTAGATTGGATTTCTAATCGGAATTGCTCGTAAATGTTATTAACGGTTTCGGTTGGTTCTGTAAAGTTGCCAGTTTTAGACTTTTAGTAGAAGAAACGGGAAAACTGAATCTGGTATAATGCATTTTTAGGATTTACCACGAAAACGTTGTGTAGTTTCTGGTTGTCATGTTATGAGCGTTTTGTTGTGATGGATTGAGGATCATTATGTAAAGAAAGTTTTTAATATGAATTTGTTTGGTTGTAGAAGAGTAGGCATATACTTTACCCGTTGTCAGGAGATAGGTAAGTAAATAAAAGAGTATTTGGGTTGATTGACTCATATTTTAGGTGTTAGAATTTATATACAACTAAATTCTGCCAGCGGCTTCGCCCATGTGAATGTCGAAAATTATCCCGAGGGAACATATTCCCGGTATAAAAGTATCCTATGTGCTATTCCCGACTATAATCTACCAAATTTCACCCAGATCCGACCACCGCTGGAGCGTGAAGAAGTAACAAATATACAAACACACACACACACACACACACTCACAAACTTCCGCCTTTATAATATTAGTGATGTGATTGCGTTTCGATAACTACTTAGATGTAGGGTAGGAGACCTACAATAATTATAATGTTACTTACTCGTAGAAGTTAAAGATGAGCGGGTCGTGTTTGCTCGAACTAAAATTACCGCGCACACGGTCACACAACGTGCGCGTGGATGTTGATGCCAGCTGCTACATTACAAAGGATTGATAGATAAGCAGTGCGAAAGATTCATAAGGGCCTGTGGGGTTTCCAGAGGCGGCGACAACAGAGGTGGCCACAGCCTCACACGAGAAAGAAGAAAGCTTAGAAAAAGTGACAGTCTATCAGCTATAACGATCGTCAAGTCCAAAACGGTTAGACGTTAATTTGGATAACTCATATCTAGATCCAATAGCTATAAAGGGCAGACTGGTGTCACCTCAGAATATAATAATTGAATAATTAATCTTCTGTGGCTTTGTTATTATTTGTTTTCATATTTTATTATCTACTCAAACTTCTAAGAGCTTCTCAGGTAAAAATTAACTACTGCAATACCGTATTTGTAAAAAATGGCTTTCAGTTGATTACAAAACATAATTCGCCCCAAGAGCCGACAAATAGCACTCACAATATTTTAAGAGTCGGCCAGAAATAGCCAAGAGGTAGGTAGGGTACAGAATCAAACTAAAATGTCAAGAAATATAAAACCTTATTCTCTTACGAGTCTATTTTCAGACTTCATTTACTGATTTTCGTAAATGGTTGACTTTGTTTCTTAGATAAATAACTATTTATTATACTAGGTGCGTTGGAGAAGCTAAGTATCATTATTTTGAAACAATTTGCGTTGGGAATAAATCATTAAACTGTTTGTGTAGTTCAGCTCTTAGTTTGGTCGAATTGATAAAATATCCACAAAACCTTAATAAAAATGAAAAACAAAAAAAATATCCAAAAGATTGATATGCATCGGCCGGGAATCGAACCCGGGCCGCCCGCGTGGCAGGCGAGCATTCTACCACTGAACCACCGATGCTTACGACTGAGAGTGCGAAATTGTAGAATCATATGGTCGACGTACAAAGTGAATGTGCTTCATCGACGCGACGTGGTCTAACAGACCGACCGACACGAAGTATTACGTCATCGGTATGTAATAATGATTTCTTGTCATTAGCAATCTCGTTGAGATTTAATAATTATTATATTTTACATTCATCTAGCTTGATTTAAAGTATATTTATAAGATTTTGGACAATATTGTTTACCTATTTAATTATCTAGAATAGACAATATTGTTAAGTCAGGAAAATTAATTGATTACCAGTTTCGACATCAATTTCTTAATTTGAAACTTCTCTAAGATTGATAGGTACTATCTAACTGTCACAAATATTTACAAATATATCTTCGTTGTTTCTGGGCCTGGCCTTAAGATTATAAACGATTAATTTCCCTAGCTGCCTATTGTAAATTAGTTTCATTATTCAAGAAAGCAGATCAATAATCATTCAAATAATATTTTCGTACACATTTTGACCCCAACCTTTTTTCATATGGTTGTGATAAGATATATTTCCTTCGCTATTCGCTATGACCCCCATAATATCTTCCGAGTCAATAAACTCCTAGTTTGCCCGCGACCCCGTCCTTCCAGCTATAAATTTGCCTTGCAGCTGTACCCGGCTCAATAAGCTGAACTGGGTGGTATTTTTCTGAACTTTTTATTTTATTTAAAAATATTTTATCAGAATGTCTCTCGTTTGAAGACACTCCAGTACTGGTTATGATGAGATGCAAGTTTAGCTTTGCTAACACCGGTTTCTGGAAATTATAATAAGGAAGTTTCACAAATTAACCGCAAGTCAAGTGATTGGCTGTCGATAAGAATATTAAACCAAGCTATCACAGCAGATAACGAGATTTTTAATTTTTTATATTACTTTTGCGATTGTTTCCGTTCCAAAAACTGGACAAATATAGGAAATTCCCAAAAAATCATGGATTTTTCATACAATGTTGTCGTCAGAGTTGAGCAAAAATTTGTGTGGGAGTTATTTTATATAATTTACTACTTATGGCTTTCCTGAAAAAAGAAAGGAATAGGAAAGGAGAAAGGTATTTTATCAGCTCATCAAGTTACCAATTCTAACCTATCATCACCATCATTTTAATATTCCCACTGCTGGGACACAGGCCTCCTCTCTGTGAGAGGGAATGGACCGTAATCCCCCACGCGGGCCCAGTGCGGGTTGGTGGATGTCACATGTCTTCGAATGTTTGGTTCTAGGACATACCGGTTTGCTCACGATGTTTTCCTTCACCGTTTTGAAAGCAGTGGTGATGCAAATAATTTACACAGTAAAGTGCCTGCTTTGGAATTCACGACCTACAACTTGTAAGTCGCGGCCGCCACAACTTGGCCACCTCTGCTCACACCTAAACAACATATTCTAACCTATACATACACATTATACATTATATTAAGGTACGAGTACTCGTATTACGGTAACTGCAGCAGTCAGGCGTCGTGTTTAACTAAGAATTTCATCCGAAGGCATCGGCGATGTATAGACCGTCGGTGCTGCAGTGCCATTGCTACTTAGCTAGAATGTTCCACTTTGAACCAAAGCAAGAAGACAAGAAGTTATTGGCTATCAAAAATCCAATTCTCGTCAAATAATTTGGGGAACTCAGAGGGTTTTTTGAATTGAGACTGGCATTAAGTTATAACTGTGCTTAAAGACAACATTCTAATCAATGTAAACTGTTGGTGCCGCAAAAAAGAATAGTTGTTTAATAAAAAAAACATTTTAACAAAAAAAATAAACTGACTTCCAAAGCAAAAAACTACAAAGCGATAAATAACTTTCTTTGCTAAGTAATTTTTTTTGTTAAAAAGTTATTTTTTGTTTTCCCTTTTTAGTTCTGGTACAGGCTCTCATTACCATGTAAATAATTTATTGTAAAAGTTCATCTCACGACGAGTCGACTTAGCCCAAACACAAATAGGATACATTGTTTTATTTCGTTGTTCCAGTTCCGTCATCATCATCAGATCAATTCGATGGTACCATCTTCATCAGTGCCAATTATTTTTTTATATTTATTCGACGCAGGCACAACACAACAGCAACAAACATGGAGTAAAAGACAAAAAAGAAGTGCAAACACAAATTGCGCTGGTCGTGCCCATACCGAAAGGGTCTTCTATACCCGTGACATCGGTCGTGAAGTCGGAGACCATACATAAAAGATTGCGAAGAATTGGGCACCTCCTCCTTTTTTTGAAGTCGGTAAAAGATAACAATGTTTTATTCTACTTGTACTAAGCCATTAGAAAGAGAAGCTTTTCGAGAAGGTTTTCGGATCGTAAGATTGTTCTGAAAGTTTATGGTCTGTGTAAAAGTATGTATCTACCTATAGTTAATGACCTTGCTAAGAACCCTCACATTTTTAGGTCATAGATATCAAGTCAGTAAACAAAGCTCCTAAACTATTAAAATCCTCGTACATTTCCTTCCCTGGATTTATTTTAAACATCAACCTGGCGTTGGGTCACAGTGTCGGGTCCCAAGAGGACGACACCAGCAGAGTCTAGTACACGTCGCCCGTACTACGGCACGGGAATTATTAATGTGCGCCAAACATAGCTAACACCTGGACATGCTGGAAACGCCAACTCTTGGCGACTAATGCGGAGAAATACCCAGCATTGTTTGTTAAGATTTTGTGTGATTTTAAAGAGTTGTTTATTGTTAATGTGCGCCAAACATAGCTATCACCTGGACACGATAGCAACATTGGCAACGCCAGCTCTGGACGACTAATGAGGAGAAATAACTCGGATTGTATATGAAGATATTTTGTGATTTTAAATGTTTGTTAATTGTTAATGTGCGCCAAACATAGCTAACACCTGGACACGCAGCAAACACCATCATCATCATCATCATCATCCACGGTCCAGTTCAATTCCTACTTTCTTGGACATGGGGATTATATCTGAAGATTTTAGAAGAGTGTTGTAAAATCTTCAGATACCAAGGTTACTTTGTTTCTGAAAATCTGACAAAAAAAAAAGAATAAAGCACCTGAAAGGCCCTATTTATCTGCCTAGTGAAGAATACGCGAAGGTTTAGATAACTGTGTGCACTTTTGATATTTTTACTCTCCTCATACCCGAATCTGTATATCTCTGTGGTCACCAGGACTCTGGCCGACCGACTGTTGCTCCAGCCAAATTTACACGCAAGTCAAGTCGCCACTAAACTTGTACCAGTATTGGTGCAAACTTTAGGTACCTTCTATGCATTCTGATTAATAACTAAAAGTTACTTACTACATCTATCGAAGGATTATTACATTGCATCCTTGTACGTTTATAATAAATCCCGCGAGATTATAAACTCTCAATCAATTAAAGGAACATTTAATATAATAAAATTGGAACTGGGCGATGATTTTCCGTAAATAGGAGATATTTTATGATGGAACATCACCAAAACAACTGCAACCACATCATATCTCAGAATATCCAGCAACATAGCTGAAGGAGTTCGTAACCCTGTCCAAATCCTGCGATAACTTCACCAGCAGCCATATTAGCTGACGATATGGAAATCAGATGGCAATCAGCCGACTTATGGTAAGCCAGGATCAGAAGTTATTTCTGCAGTCTCGCATTAAATATTATAATTAAAACAGTGCGTTGTGCCCAGACTTCTTAATTGATTATTTTAAGTAAGTCGTTAATTGGATTTTTGACCTTTCGCTTTGCACAGAGAATTTTAAATGCTCCTGGTTAGAATTTTGCTTGTGGCATTTTAATTTTCAAATAAATTTTAAATGATGGTGGCTGAAAGTAGGACCGTAACCTTAGAGATGGTGGCTATTATGGTCACTTAATTTTAGAGACTATCTCGTTGGATAGTGATGGTAAGCGCTACTGCTGTGCAAAAGTTCTTGGGTTCCACTCCTGGGTCTGGCAGTGTTTTTTAACCTTGAATTTCACAGAAGTAGCGCAAAGTCTGAATTTATACTTTGTTGATGGCAATAGGTCTATTCTCCATCAAGTACCTCTAATTCTATTGTTGGTCCATACAAAGACCTCCACATACACAGTAGTTTATAGTGATCCCGTTTATAAGTTGGTTTCTCCAATGCAAAGTATTGTCATAAAAAACACGTTTTAATGTTTAGAAAGGTGGCAGCCTGCGTAATAAAATAAAGTACGATTTTTACAAATAGAATAAGATCATTTATGAACAACACTTTAAAATCTTTGTATTAATAAAGACCTTTCAAAATCAATCAATCAAACATAACTGGCGAAATGACCTCTGCATAACTCTTCGGGCAATACTGACGCAAAATGTTACGCAAAACAAAGAAAATACACTTTTTGAAAAGAATGGTTAGAAAAAACAGAACTCATAATCTATTATTTATTAAACAAATTAATTATATAATGAGACAACGTTCAAAGAAGGCTGCTTCACGCAATAAATCGCAGCAGACCGCAGCGTGTACGCCGCGTTCATTAATTCCGCCACGAGACAACAGCATGCCCCTATATTTTTAATTAATATGTCTCTTTATTGTTTGAACTAGTTTTGAAAATGCCGGGAGCCGATAATTATTATTTAATGTTCATATATTCAGGCTCGTGTTAGTATGTAGAAAACTATGATATTACATAAAATGTTTTCATACTTTCTTTTTTATTATATTTTATTTTTTACAGTTTTTTTTTGGAAGACCATGATGACAGATTTGACGCTTTTATGTTATATTTGCTTCAACCAGTGGCTTCGCCCGCAAAAAAAATATTTTCCTATATTCTAAAAGGTCTTTATCTAAACAAAAAAAAACATCTAATTGATTCAGCGATTTAGGCGTGAAAACTTTAAAACTTATAGTATCGAAATTTATTCTACAGATAGTTGGATAAATATTGAGCATAGTTTCAATTTACGCTTTTCGAGAAGACAAGTAAGTAGCTCTTAAAATCTTCTGATCTTGTAAATGAAACAAACCTTTACTCTATAAAGAGCAAAACTAGCAATTATTGCTACTTCTTCGAAACATCCAATACTGCACTTCAATCTCAACAAATTAATATTCTCGTTTCTCGCATTTTCTTAAATTGCCCTCCCTGGGGTATCAAATAGAGAACAACTATTTAATTATATGACCCTTAGACGTTTCCGTACGGCTGGCTCTTTTGAATCCAACTTGAAATAGAATGGAGCTGCTGGAACCTTCGCGAGGAATTGGATTGTTTTTTGCGAGACAGTTATAGCTTCGCTTATGTAGTGCAGTGTCTGGATGTAAATACTCCCATTTTGTAGCGTTTCGGCCGCTTTGGAAGGAATTGTTTTAAGTTGGATTTGATTGTGATGTTGTGGCAATTTTACGGGTTTTGTTTGTTTGTTATGATTTTGAATCGAAAACATGTTATCTATATTTTTTTGGAGTTTGAAAAAACATAGAATAACCATACCTGGATGTACTATTTACAGGCTGTTATTTAGCTTAATTTTTAGGATAAACCAACCATACGATTTCCAACAACCACAACTCTAGAAAACTAGAAACAGCAGTGGCGCCTGACAGAAAAGCACTGCCGCCGCGCCGAGGCAATGACACTTGTCGACTCGTGAAAAAATGACTCGAACGGAAACAGTTTGCAAGTTTTTATGGCCTAGAGTCCTCTAAGGTACAAAAGCATAATAAGAAGACCATGTGGCTCGTGGCTATTTAATAATGGCCGCACCGATCTATCTTCGAGGTTAAGCAATGCTTGCCTAGGTTGGTCCGTGCACAGGTGAACATTCATTTCGTGCCACGATTTCTCCGCGCCTCCCGGCTGGCATTTTTATATCTTTGACAGTGGTTAGGCGGTGGTGGAGGTCTGGTAGGCAGTCAATCCATGTTAAATACTGATATTTAATTGCATCCTGTAAGACTGGAATTCTACCTCAACGAATTTGGGAAAAGTTACGTGGATTGATAGTACCACAGGCTTGCCTGAGATCTACAAAGAATGGATTTTTCCACGGAGGATAAAACGGGTAAAACCAATTAACATACTAGCAAGCACATAAAACGCCCCTTTTTAATTAATTATAATTGTAAAACACTTTCATCGTGTTAAATATATTCCGTCATCATTTAATGAAACTTTCCGTTTCAGCTGGGCCACATTAATTTCAGGAGGATTACCTTCCACGCTTGAAGTTTAAGATTAAAAACTTTCCTCAAAGCCATGTTGCGATTTATATCTTTTTACGTAGGAGATAAGTGTGTAAGACACTTATAAGCTTCCAGTCCAACATCTCTAACTAGTAGAATCTTAGCAGAATTTGTTCGGCAGTTGCTACAATTTGGCCAATCGCAACAATTTGATATTATTGCTATGATAATTTTACTCTTTCTTTATACCACTGTCTACATCTACGCTAATAGAAAGCTACATTATTGCTGAGGCTAATTTACTACCCAAAAACGGGTCATGTGGAGTGGAGCACATGACCGAAGCCGCGAGGTAAAGCTTGTTTTCTATAAATCAATGGTAAGTGATTTTGTTATATTGTAGATTTTTCGGTGAATTGATGAATAAAAAAAAAATTAAAGCAGTCGTCGTTAAGACATTCGTGTTACCAAATTAGGTTGCAGATGCAACCAAAATCGGTATCCAACTTAATCCGATAGCCATCTGACCTCTAGTTTCATGATAGTCGAAAATTGACCGCGGAAAATGCACCAGCGAACAGAATTTATCGAGAGCATTCTAACGACCAGCCGAGCTGCGTCCAAAAGAAAAATGTTTTTATTAAGTCCAGCAGAAATTCATGTGCTCTATTCCGACCACGGGATGCTACTGAGGATTTACTACAAGAAGAATTCTATTTACTTAGCTGGTGAGCTAATGTATATCATAATCGGCATGTAAGCTTGGATAAAAAGAAAAAGTAAAAAAAAGAGTTTCCTGTCTATGCCAATGATACATTAAGAAAGATATAAGACTGGCACACTAGCTAAAAAACGTAGACTTGCGCAACTGCTAGAGATGAGCTTAGATCAAGGGTCTTATTTATAAGAACCCCACATTTTTCCAAATAATAAACATTTCCCTTAACAGGCTCCTCAATCAACAGTGACCCAAAAAAAACAACCTAAAACGCCAGTAAAACAATGCTTAATGAGCCCAATTGTTGTGTCAACAGTTTTTAAACGCTGTGTTATCAAACCGGGGTCTCTATTGACCCCCGAAAGGCCGAACCAACACGGTGTGTGTAGGCATGCTTCGGCCAGCCCATGTCGGTACACAGGCCGTTTTAAAACAGACGCGACGGGGCATGCCCGATCCGTATTCAAATAAAATCATTTGTTCGACAAACAGACAGCAAGCGCACCTCTTTTTCGGAGCTTTTTGTTCACACACGTGAGTGGATCTATAAATAAACATGTCATTGGGTTAGATGGTCACAAATAACTTGCGGTTTGTTCAATTTGGTTTGAATTGTGCGTTGCATAGTTCAAATTCAATAAAATGTGAACAAAACAGAACTTGTTTACAAGTATGAGTGCCAAATCTTGTAACTGAATTATAAAACAGTTATCAGCGGATTGAGTTGAAATTCTGCTATTTGCACAAATTGGAGTAATGTAATCTGACATCACAGACTGCAATTTGTTCCAATAAATTATTTTTATCTTTACCTTTTAAACTACATAAAATAGTCCATTAAGTTAAATCAGAAGTATCAACTTATTTACCAATAGAGAACCCTACGTAGAGTTATATGAATAACTTCAAGAAAACGTCAAAGCAAAGCTTAACCGATCGATTATAACCCTATAATGCAGACTGGTTCAAAAATAACCGCGCTACACAGCCCGGGGGCGGCAGAAGCGCAGGTACCTGAGTCACTGCAGGTATCAAACGCAAAGGCACGGAAACTCATTGCACTCCTCTTCCGGTAGATAATCACTTCCGGTATGCAATTGCTCGTTTGACTGACGTCACAGTCAAAGAAGAATCGACATTCGTCTTACTAAGTCGAATATCGATTCTTCTTTGAATTAGACAATTTTTCTATCCTGAAAGTTTTCTTAGAGGGTTATTGATATGAAAATAAAAGTATTGTTATTTTTTATTTAACTTATTATTTGTCCCAACTCCCACAGTAGGGCAAAAGTCTACTCAGCCAACATTCATAGCCTGCCAATATTCTTTGAATTTTGCCTTCTCCTGCCAATCCGTCAAAAACAAGTCCTAATCGGCACGCCATCGTTTCTCAGGCCTGCCTGGGTTACGACGCCTGTCCTCCGGCATTCACTGGGTGATCCTGACCCATCGGACCTGATTCTGGTGCATCATTTAAATCTCAGTACCACTTTAACATGGCAGACTTTCGCCAACACCAAAGATGCTGGCATAAAACTATACAAAAAATATTAATTAATTAAAAGTTCGTTCTCAATTTTACTATATGAAGTTAGATAAAAATATAATGATATCTAAGCGACGCCAAGGCGACGCCATGAATTTATTTTATATTCTTCAGACACTTCTGCCATATTAAATTCATCACAAGCTATAAACTCTAAAGTTCTCAAGTATTTTCAATTAGTCTTGAAGCGAATCATACTCAAAAATCTCTTTAAAAATATTATCTTACACACAAACTTCGGTAAAAGTACAAAAACTGTGACATTTACTTCGACGGTTACTAAATTCTAATTGACAACTGTTATTGGATTTTTTCAGTATTAAAAACGATTATTCATGAATACTTTAATATATTTTCGATCGACTGAGACATAAAATTCTTCTCCATTTAAAAAGGCGACAGCTACCTAAATCAAGATAGAGAGAATTCTCTGCGAGAATTTCTTAAATCATTATTATCCATACCGAAGGTGGATAAAACCAATATTTTGCCTAAAATTTGTATTAAACACACCTGTTCACAAAATTTGTGACTTGAACACCCATCCCTTATAGGTACGATTTTGTCTAGAAATGCTCCTAAACTTTGCATATTTATGACTTAACCCGCAAAAGGCCACGAGGGTCCATGTGACCGGGCAATTTATCTTTATGTTTATACTCGAGTCATGCGCGCAACAAGAGGTGAGGCTTATGGTGAGTAATGGCTTCCAGATTTACTCCGCGCTCAAATATATTTGTTAACACTGGAAATTAAAGTGTACATTTATAAAGCCTGGCACTATTTTATAGCTGCGAGGGTCGGAGATATTATATTAGTTTTCAGAAGCCGTAAAATTGGATCATACGGACAAATCCGGGATGAATCATATATCTACGCAACGCTGGGTGTATCAGCCGAAGGGAGTTTATAAAGTTATATTTGTTTGGTTACTTACCCTTCTGTTTATTGATTTATCGCCCAATCCGGCTTAAACAGTTCACTGCTGGACAAAGGTCTGATCCCAAAAAGGGATATTGATTTAAAACGAAAATAAAAATCTTAAATTCTTTTTGTAAATATAATTTGTTATTTGGGCTAAGTCTACAACGTAATTTCATCGATCGCTCTTTGTTATAGGGAGCTAATAATTTATATCCGATGGGAGCCAGTTCGTTCATCGTCCCGCAGGCGCAGGCGCAGGGCTCGTTGAGTTGTCAGTCCTTGTCATTACATGCCATTCGTTATACCTTCAAGGAGATAATAATGCCCGAAATAAACAGATTCTCTAATACAAATATTTCACTGAAAATTAAATTAGTTACCTAATTTTATTATTCATAAATTAATAATAAGCAATTATTGTAATGAGAACATTATTCGGAACATTGAATATAAAACATTTAGTTCTCTATTCAAATCCCAATGCCATCCAATGGACTTGGAAATTGTATAAAATTATTAAATGAGAAAAAAAGTCGGTTCGCTCCGAGGCTGCACCTAACGCAATTCAAAAGGAATAAATTAAACGCTTTTAAATTATTACATAGCTTTTCTGTCTGATAATTTATCTTTTTCTGTTCTGGGGTATGTGGTGGGGGAGACTGGACGGACTGGCCCGTTTGCCCGCGAATGCCCAGTCCCCGTTGCCCGGGCATACATTAACATATTGAAGGCGGCGCTGGAGGGTTGCTCGTAACACGTTAGTAGCGAACTTTACTTTCATTGCGGTAATTAATTTGTGAATCCTTCGCCTTAATTTGTGGGCTGTCATAAGCGAGTTTTATTTGTTTTGTTGTTGGTTTGAGGTTAATTAGGATGTGTTGATTATCTTTCTGTAGTCATATTATCCGTGTGAGTAATGAGTACAAAAAATCATGATATAAAATTGTTTTTTTTTTTTTTTTTTTTTCTATTTAAAACGATGAATTTTAACCATTTGTGTTTATTAGATGATATTTGAAGGACGTGAAACATACATGTTCCTACGTTAACAAATACCTTTGTACTTTTTTTATTCAACTACTACTAAAATTTTTAATTGGTCAAAATTAAATTTTATCATATTGCTCATAATTGATTATTCTGTTTATGTATTTGTTTCATTATTACAATGTTGTTAACTAATCACACCACCCACTGCTCTATAGTGTTTTATTAGTAGATAATGTTAACTAAAGTGAACGTCAATATTGGCGAAGCTTTTTGCATTGTCAAATATTAGTTTGGGTACTCTAATCAATTTATTATTGGTTAAAATCATTGTTGTTTGCACTATTTAACAGTTTTCGCATGTAATATGATTATTATGTGTGTCTATAGAATATATTTTTTGAACTGTTTGGATTGTGGAGAAAGGATTTTATTGTACCACTCTATCTTAAAGTACCTACCTTCACATGTAAACTTAAACTCACTCATGACGGAAGAAAAATACTACATAACGTCACCGTCATGAACCTTACCTAAATATTTACCCAAAGATCAACTGGTAGAAAATGCCTTAGGCCCGTACGTTTGTGTGGATGAAGTATTAAATAAGTACTTCAATCGCTTCGTGCACACCAGTCGTGTGTACCTTGCAACTGACCTTTCTGAAGAACAACACTAAAAACCTCAGTGTGACCTCTCAGCCTAGATTCTAAGCAGAAGTGAGCGGAAATGCCAAGGCCTTTGAAAATACCTTTCGTTGGAAACTTCGTGCTTTTTTTGGAAAATTCGATTTCAGTCACGAAAAACTTCATACTTTGTGGATGGGAGCAGCCATTCGATGTATTGTCTGGCCTCGATGGAGACCACGTTGGATAGCCCAAGTAGTGTTGAACATGATGTCTACTCTGCTGAGCTTGGGGGCAGCCCTAGACAATCAGCCGTTACAACCTTGCTATCTGTCCGGTGTAGTTGGACTTAAACATTCAATATTCACCAGTCGCGAGACTTATTACAAGTTAAGCCTGCTCCGCTATCACTCCCGCGCCCGCTACACCTAAGCTCATAGCCTAACTAAAAATCCTGGCACATTTACAACAGCCCACATATATGAGCACACTGTGTATTTAGTCAGTTTGCCTAAATCAACATAGTTAACAAAATTTAACGCGTGTATGAGTCTTGAATTAATTATATCAGATCGTTCGACGTCATGTTATGATTGCTTACGATCTCGGGTTAGAGGGTCGGCAGAGTTGAAGGTTAGAGGTGGGTGTAATATTCGGTTGACTTTTGAAGGCTGTCCATTTAAATAGTTTCGGTTAGATTAGCTGGAACTACGTCTAGTTTGCTGATCAAAATATGGTTCTAATCAGTAACTAACTTACTCAATACCAGCTCTTGTGGTTTAGCCCGTGTGGAGTAAATAAAATATCCCACTTAAAAAGTAAGGATAAAATGTTCTTAAACACACGCCTTTTTCCATTCGGGTAATTCGGTTGTTCCTATGTCTTACAGTAACCACAGTAGTCGGCCATCGTCTAGTGGGTTTGTTGAAAATCCCATTAATCGTTAATTTCATCTTACGTTAGACATAATAGAAATGGAGGAGCATGCATATTGGTGCATAATAATCAATAGGCAAGAATTTATGATATTAAGGAACATACTATGAGAAATATTGTTGAATGCAGTGCTTAACTTATAGAACATAATGTAAATATTGGCAACATGTACATATACCTACCAATAAACAAAAAAAGGTTAACATATATTTTCTAAACTCAACGAAATACTTATCAGAACCTGTTTAAAAAATAAGAAGATGCTGCGGTGATTTTAATATAAATATGCTAAAAAGGGAAAAAATGGTAATAGAATTTGAGCAACTACTGGCTAGCTATAATCTTAATCTATGAACCCCTTGCGCTTAAGTAGTAAAACATGTATTGACAAATTCATTTGTAATAAAAAAGGCTCCAGGTACGAAATATTACAACTAGCACTGTCGGATCACACTGCTCAACTGCTGCAATACCCAGAGAAAGAAAGTTGTAACATCACACATTTTACAAATATAAACGAGACTATAGCTCGTCTAATACTGATAAGTTCATTAATGTATCCAAAGTCTCACCTTTTGTGATGTTTACAATGCTGAAATAGCGGATGATGCGTTCAGCAAATTAAATGATTTATTTAAATTATTCTTTGACCTCTGTTTTCCTTTACTTAAAGTTAAAATCGCTATACACAAGCGACCAAAATGAATATCAAAAGGTCTGTTCTAATCGTAAACGTCAATTACTATGGTAATACAGAAAATCAGCAAATCTACAACATAAAGATTCATGCAAAGTATACATTAGCCGTCCTATTAATAAACGTGGACTAAGGTAAGATTAACTTTATTCCAAGGATTAGCTTGTTACTAACAAATTTCCGTATTAATAAACACGGAATAAGGAGGGATTATACTAATCTGACACTAGTCTCGGACTAAAAGTTAAACCATGGTGCCAGCTAGTTTAAGGTCGGAATAAGAGTAGTGTAACTATGGCAACCACAATTTTTTCCCTTCGCCCTACTCGGGCAGGCTAAGGTCTTGGACCATACCGCCTCGTCTTTAGTGCATAATATCCTTCTTGAATTCTTTAGTATGCATTAGAATGCGGATGTAACAGATTCTAATGTTTTTTTTTGGAGTATTTAGCAGCAAATTGTATCGAGTCAGCCCGGTAAACTTTGCAGAGGTAGTCAATACTACAATAAAATTCTCCGCTCCATTATCCCGAGATTGCTTCTGTCAATGATATCACATATTATCCAGTTGCGTAGACAGTTGAGACACAAAACTACACCAATTTTATATCACAATATCCATTAGGAATCAATTTGCAAATAATATTAACAACCGCTGACCTACGCTCGAAAAAATCCCGCCAAAAACTCTCGCAACCACAATTATTACATAGACTCTGATTTATAACGGATATTAAATATTTATATGCATCCAGTGACATTGTTGTTGTTTAAATTGAATACAGTAAAAGAGTGTAGTTAAACTGTTTTTAACTGATTTGATTAAGGTTTTAAGATTATTGAAATCTGAAGTTGAAGGTTCGAATGAACACGAAAATAAAATGCAAAATAAATGTTAAAATATATTTAATGTAATTATGTTTTATGCCTTTGTTAGCTGTTTTTCTTCACGAAATTTTCGTATTTCAAAGATTTCTCTTTCTATTATGGCACTTTTTAATTGTTCTTTGTGTAATTCTTATGCCATCTCCATACGCCTCTTATATTCTTCCAATTTTATCTCTCTCGATAGACTTATCATGGCGCTCACATAGTTACGGTCCTGAAATGACAACCACCTTAATAAATAGATATTTGTTAAGGTAGGCCTTGATAAGACATGTTATCATATTTTAAGTGTTCATCATTACAAGTAATTTTAAGGTTTAAAGCTATTAAGATAATTTAAAATTCCCTCCTTCGCTTTTACTGTCAAATCTCTAAGGCAGATGTCATTTTTAGTTTTTTTTTTCTACATAATGTCTTCAACTTGCTTATTTTCATTCACTAGTTCATTCTTTTTACTTTTAAATTCAACTGGGTTGCCAGAGTTTACGCGTAAGTCCAAGACTAAGAAATGAATAGTTAGTCCGAGTTTATTCCATGTTTATTAATAACATTGCTAGATCTATGTTAATCCTTAGTTACTCCAGGATTAGCTAGTCCAAGAGTAACTTCGGAGTAAGCTGGGAATACGCCATTTTTATTAATAAGACGGTAGAAGATTAAAAACAATAATTAAATTAACTCAAACATCTGAAAACAATTACTATATTAAAATGTCAGTTAATAAAGCAAAAGCTGCATGACAGGTTATAAATATTTATAAAACAAATGTTCACGAGATTAAGAAAATTGACAAAGTATGTAAATGTAAAACATGTACCCCATCGCAGATCCAACTGATAACTATTTCAACCATTTTTTCACGACTCGAAAAATAAATAAACAATACATTGACAATAATTATACAATAATATAAAATAATTCAAATTCACTCTTTATGAGCCCGTGTACTCCTAAAAATATCACCCAAATAATAAAAGCCCTAAAAAACACCAATAGCACAGGATGCTTAAGGTAGTGGCAGAATTAATAGCACCAGTATTCTCTCATATAATAAATAAATGTATCGAAGTGGCGGTCTTTACATCAATATTAAAATAGACTATAGTCATACCAATATTTAAAGAAGAGGATAGAGAAAATATGAATTGTTAAAAATAGATCTCTATCGCTGATACCTGATTTAACGAAAGTTTTTGAAAAAGATATTTATAACAATCTATGTAATTACTTCGAAAAATACAACATTCAGTCGGAAGAACAAATGGGTTTCAGGAAAAATAAATCGATTAACAATGCATTATACACTTTTTGAAAATGGTACTAAAATATATAGATAATAAAAAAAACACAGCACTCTATATGGATATGACCAAAGTCATGATATGTTGCTGAATAAATTGGAAACGTACGGTATACGAGGAAATGCTAGAGATCTCATAAAAACATACGTAAGTGACAGAGCACATTAAACTGAAATATCTAGCATTTCGCATATCACAAAAGTAGAAAAGAAACATTTGTCAACAACAACAAGAGTCTGTAAAGGCGTACCACAAGGGAGCATACTGGGCCCTTTGCTATTTATTATATACTAGCTGACCCGGCGAACTTCGTTCCGCCTATTTTTTCTAAAATAAACGTAGCCTAAGTTACTCCTTATTACATCAGCTACCTAACAATAAAAGTCCCGTCAAAATCGGTACAGCCATTTCAGAGATTAGCCGGAACAAACGGACAGACAGACAGACAAAAATTGTAAAACACACACTTCGATATGGTATAATGTTCTGGGGAAACCCACTGAGAGAGAAACTATCTTTAAAACTCAAAGAAGTGTATCCGAGCGATTTGTGCATTAAAATCAACTGAAACTTGTAAACTACACTTTATTAATTTAAAAAGATTGACTTTCCCATCATTGAACATCTATAATAGCATTGGGCATAAGAACTAACCTAAATAGAGAGAGAGAGATAGTGGTCAAGCGCGAGCCTATTGATAATAATAAAAAAAAGAAACTTTAAAAAGTGCAAGACTCAATGCCATAAGCCAAAGAACGGCTATATTTGATAAAAGTGCATTTTGTATGGGTCCTAGAATATATAATAAACTACCGAGGTACATAAAATAATAAATAATACAAATACAAAATGTTTATTTCTGTACCAAGTAGTTTACATTAGTTTATGACTGGAGGCTCCTTTTAAGCATGATGACGCCTGTGTTAGGAGGCTCCGCTCTTTCACAGCTTTGAATGTTTGTACAACTTACAAAATTATTGAATTACATTTTTCGTTATTACTAGACGATATAATTATTTTTCTCGAGCGCCTGTTGTGTGCTATAATGCCATTTAAATAAAGTTAAATTATTATAAATTCAAACACGCTCGCTCGTTTGTGAATTAAACAGAATAAATATATTAATGTGGGTGTGTGGAGTGTGTGATGTGTGTGGGGTGTGTGAGGTGTTTCGAGTGTGCGTAGTGTGGGGTGTATGAGGTGTGTGGAGTGTGATTGGATGGTGTGGATGTGTGTATGAGGAATGATGTACGTGTGAGTGTGGTGGTGCAAGTAGAAGTAATTTCAACGTATTGTAACAATAATTCAATATCTGCATATGTGCGTGGTTGTCTGACCCTTATGAATATGTTTAGTGTATATGTTTTGTTTATTTTATTATATAACCGTGCCGATTGTTTATTATATTGTATAGCAACAAAATTGGTTTTAGATTGTGGTACTTGCGCAATAATATCCTTTCTTCTTTTTAAAATTATGCTTTTATCATACGCAAGTGTCTTATGCTTTTTTAAGATCGTGGCACAGATACATAATTTCCTAACAGACAGCAGGCCACTGATCTCATAAAGAATTTCATTTGTGGGAATCTCCGTTTCTTAAATTACATAATTTTTATCAGACCTCTTGGCGCTCGTTCTACGTCTATAAATTTTGATTTTGCTGGCCCACCCGATAGATGTATACAGTAGACTATCACAGATTGTGCAAGATCTATGTATATTTCATTAAGAAGATTTGTCTTAGAGCCCACTTTTGTGGCTATACTTGCAGGGACCACGTATCTCAATGATTAAAATATCCATCCCAATTTTCGTATTCTATCAGAAACGTGTTCGAGGTACCAACTTAAATGTTAGTCAATTATGACACCTAAATATTTTGTTTCTGTTTCTTTATAAATCATAGGACATGTACAGGCACAATTCATGGCTCGTTTATAAGAATGTATTTTGATGTTTAAATCTTGATCTGGTTGTGAGCGACTTCTTATTGTAAAACTTATTTAATTGGTTATGGTTGCATTTAACGTAAGGAGATTTTCATTAAGCCAATTAGCAATTTGAGCCATACCTGTTTCAGTTTTGAGCTTTACTTCAGACCAGTTATTCCTATAAAAGAAAATAGAAGTATCATCAGCGTAAGAGACGATTTTTGCGTTATCTACTTTTAAGTTACACAGATCATTAATGTACGTTAAGAAAAGTGTTAGTCCTAATACGCATCCTTGATGTACACCGACTGATACCTCCACGTCATTACTTATATATGTCCCTATCTTAACTCTCTGTTTTCTAATTGATAATCTTTAAAAAACCTAAGAGGGTTTCCACTAATTCCAATACTTTCTAGCTTGGACACAAGGGTTGGAACAGAAACGGTGTCAAAGGCTTTTTTTAGATCAAGGAATACAGCAAGAATTTTTTCCCTGAATCGACATAATCAGATACCAGCGAGCTGAGTGCAGAAACTGCATCCTCAGTTCATATTCCCTGTCTAAAACAAAATTGTATAGATGATATTTTTTTTTAGATAATGTAAGAATCTTATATTAATTATGTTTTATAAAATCTTGGATGAACCTGGTAAGACAGAAATAGGTCTGTAGTTAGTGACATCATCGCTGTTCCATTACTTGTGTGAACCGGTGTAATAATGGATTGCTTCAGTAGCGTTGGGATGATACCTTTGCTAAAACAGCGATTTACCAGATAAATAATAATAGGAACAATTTCCTTGCTAATATACTCGTATATAAGGAAATTAGTTGGAATATTATCCCATCCTGGAGCACAGTCGGATTTCAAACTCATCAGAATACTTTCTATTTCATTGGGGTCAGTGTCCAAGAGCACAAAAGAATCAATTTGTGAGGGTGGGATATTAGATCGGCCAGAAATTTTTTTAATCGGAATTTGCTGAGCTAATTGTTTTCCAATATTAGTAATGTTTACAGAATTCACTGATGTGGTTGGAGAGGGCAAGATATTTAATAATTCAGTGCTTTGATTTTAAGGTTTATTTGAGTAGGTAACTGATTTTATATTTTTCCATAATAATTTCGTGTTTGTAACTGATTTTGCAAGTAATTCTCGTTCGAATTTTCTTTAATTTTTTTTTTATAAGAATATTACAATAATTTCTGTACGGGCTGTAGGTTATTTTTAAAATGTCATTATACGGATCTAATCGATAGCTTTTTTGTAATTTATTACGATTTTAATACATTTTAATAATCCTGGGGTGATCCACGGCATAATTATAAGTTTGCTGCTAGGGATAGCTTTTTTGTTAGTTTCGTATTTAATAGAATCAATAAGTTTTTGAATGAGTTTATCTGTTAGCAAATTTGGGTAAATATTTTAGTGCATTTTCAAAGTTTATGGTCGTGGTGATTTTACTAGCGGATTCCTTGCTTTTAATTTTGAAAAGTGATAAAAATATAGTACAGTGATCGGTAATTGTAGTTTTTAAGACAACAAATGAAGCCGATGCTCTTTTTTATGAATCCTCAACATGAAATGGTCTAAACAGTTCCGTTCTCTTGTCGGTAATGTATGACCAGGTAAAATACCATACACCAACAACATGTTAAGATAGTTTACTCGGTTTTTATCATGAGTCAATTCTACATCTAATGTTGATATATATGTCGCCTTTTATTTCTTTGTTTAGGTAACGTATCTAAGTGTTGACTGAGTGAATCCATAAACCTATCAAGGTTGGTGTTGCATGGAGACCGATATATACACAGAACAGTGTTATCTAGTATGTCTAATTGTAGACTGGTCGCCTGATCTAGCTGAATTTCTTGAATTTTTGATTTTAACGTTTTTTTAACGAATGCAGCTACTCCATCATTTTGATTCATCTGCTGTGTTGATCCAAAGGACTGATAATTATTTTGCTGAGTTGAGGTATATGTTTATTCTTGTGTAATCTACATTATGTTTATTTATTTATTTATCAACCCGTACATTTATGATTACAGGTAAGACCCAAGCTAACAAATGTAATCTTACATTGTCAGTTGGCCAGTCCCAGCAGTTGGCATGTAAATACTATCACATCTGTTTCGAATTTTAAAGTAGACAACATAACGTCTTATGTTCTGAGATTTAGTGAAATCACTTCTTTTGATGTATATATGAAAATAATTTCTATTTATTTAAAAAACAATTAAAAAAGTAATTAACTCAAAAAGCTTATTTTTCTGTTAATGATTACATAAATGAGAAAAAAATGTAATAATTAAGTTGAATAATTGAATGTTGAATTAGATATGTAATGTATTAGTACCACCCACCCGTATATTTAAGTTTTTCATATAAAAGATATGTATAACTTTTATGGAGTACAATAAAGTATATTCTATTCTATTATATTAGTAAAAGAAGATTTTGTAGTAATTGACTTTGCGCAGGCCTGTCTAAGTGACGATACTGAATAGACAAACACGTGCCAAAACCTATCTCTAAACTGACTTTCTTGTTATAGAAAAAAAATGTTTCAGTAAGCCCAAAACTGAACGCTGCGAGAGTCAATTTTTGGACACACTAACCTAATCTAAATCTCCAATAACAATTAACTGAAAAAACCCCGGCGTAACCCATCGACAATGGCTGTCGTCGGTTAAGGCCATGATTGGACCGGCGACATTTTTGTCGCCTCAGCGCGCGCCGGTAAATGTAGTGGAAAGATAAAGGCGGCGGCACACGACCGGCTACAGACCCTACTACGTTATTACTGGCGTTATGTTATGACGTAAGGACCGTACGTTTAAACTCGGCCTTATCTCTGCGTATTGATGTATGGACGGAATGGAGTGATGTAGGGCTTATGGGGGAGCGTATGGGTCGGTAGCACGGGACAGGTAAAATTAAATTAAATTTTCTGTTGCCGTTTGCCCCTATTGTATCCTTCTGGGTAAGAAGGGGTCAGGGACAATGAAAGCATATCAGTCAACCTAACTTTTATGAATACCAATGTAACGACTTTAGTATTCAAAAAGTCAGGTTTACTATATCCAAGTATGAACATAAGTTTTCCCAAATTCAAATCTATCAGATTTCCGTCGACTTGGGAATTGACACTAGTTTAGTAATTTTTGGCCTCGCCAGTAGGCCACATGCTTAGCTAAAATTCTATCTATCAGAATAAATATTATATGAAATAAGAAATACATATATAGCTGGAATAGTTGAGGTACACACCGCTCTGGTAGCCTAAGATATGCTTGTAGCTTGTATTATAAACCTCAAAAGTAAAAACATGTCCATCATATATGCTGTACATTGAAGCGGGCAACACCGCAACTTATGTATTTAAACTATTTCCGAGATGGCATACACAACACACGCAAAAATATTGACAACAACCTCGCGGTATTCATAAGACAAGCTTTACAAAACTGAGTTAGTACTATTAACATCTTGTATCACTAGTCAATAGTTAGGCACTAGATTTGAGTTACTCAATCACTGTTTATTGTTAATTATGTCATGGTATCGTTCCAAAAGTTCGCCTCATAGTTCCGTTCTCTATAGTCCGTCGTAACGTTAGTCTTTTTGATACAATTCATAATCCTTCAGACAAAGTCCCCCAAACTTTAAAACAGTATGTAAATCGCTTACCATGCACGGCGTTTTACACAGTTGCGGAATTTCCAAGCCCGACCTCACAACGTCTAAAGCCTCTTTACCTCGTCTCATTCATACACAGTCACAATACATTCTACCCCGGACCGCACATATTGAATGGCGCATATTTGATTCCGTAATGTACATCTTTACGAGGTAACTCGCATGCGAATTGCGGCTGCCATTGAATTTCAAACTATCCAGACTATATTGCGGACTGGAGACTCTGTAGTCCGTGTACTGAGGGTATGCTGCTGTTCAGGAATGAGAGAAATTATGCTGTTTTCAGACAACGCGTTTTAACCTTGTTTTTTTAACCCCCGACGGAAAGAGAGGGGTGTTATAAGTTTGACGTGTGTTCCTGTGTATTTGTGTATGTGTGCATTTATGTATCTGGCGTGACATCACAACTCCTAAATGGACAAACCAATTTTGATTTCGTTTGAAAGGTGACTTTATCGAGTTTTTTTGTTTGAAAAGTGATTTTATCGAGAGTGTTCTTAGCTATGTTTGATGAAAATCGATACAGCTGTTCAAAAGTTATGAGCGTTTTACTCTTTGAATCGGGGTGTTTTCGCAAGATATCGTGTCATAATTATGTGTTCAATAGATTGTAGATCGAAGCGCGTAAAAAATATCTATTTATCGGAATTATCTATCTAGAGAGAAATATCTCAAGGAGATTTTTAAACTTTACTCGTGTTATGGAGATATTATAGGCGAAACATGAACCAAGCTTCTAAAGTCTAAAAAAATTTTTTTGAACATCTTATTGAGATGTGTAGGGGTGTCTTGCAGTCTTGCCCCACGTTGGGCGCTAGTTTGTAGGGGTCTTGCAGTCTTGCCCCACGTTGGGCGCCAGTTTGTAGGGGTTGTTGTCGTGTTGACGTCACAGATACGAGGGAAACACTGAGAAGACTTGCAGGTGTTTATTCCCAGTAGTGAAGATACAGAATTTGTCTATACTATTTATTAAAATAAGTTGTAGTACACACAACCAAGTCCGCTTGGACGAAGGCAGGGTACATAGCCCTCTAATCCAAAAATATATTCTTTAAGGATAAGGATACGGGCTACAGAACCAACTGTCAGGGATGTCCTGCGTGACCTTTCGAAAATTTCAAGTAGCAGAGTATAGCCTCACTGCTAGCAGAGTATAGCATTGACGAACGACAATAATCTGTCGAAGTCATTAAATGGCGGTGATTTTTAACATCGCGTTGCATGATCAAGACATCAATAAACAGTGAAATCAAGTGGTTATACTGTGAACCACTTACAATGCGATCAGTGAAATTGACTAAGTGAGTCCTCTACTGTTGACGTTTCTCAAAAGAATCGTAATCAATAACAGTATGCTTTGTACGTAGATGGCGCTAGTTGTAAGATACATTATTATTATTTAATACTTCATGCACAAAAATGTACAGAGGCGGACTTAATGCGTTACGCATTTTCTACCAGTCAACCTTTGGGTGATGCAGAGACAAATAGTGGTAGGTGCAATATGGAAAGTAGATCACGACAGTTCGACGAGGGTTTATTCAAATACAAAGATATATATACATACTATACAATACATACAATATATATTTAAACAAATAAACTAAATACACGAATATACTTAAACAGTTAGCAGTAGCAGATATTTGGAAAACATTTAACGCTGCGACGATACTACTGCCAGCTTCTTACCCACAAAAACCCACAAAACCAAAACCAAACCAGAATGATTATAAAGATGAGAGATCTGAAATATGGATTCTATAAGTTCGTATATATTAATGATTTTTTTTTCTTTTTTGTGGGCTCGCGCTTGACCACTATCTCACCTGATGGAAAGCGATGATGTGGTCGACGGTGGAGCACGCTTATCTAGAAGAAACCTATTCACTCTTGACTTAAAGACTCTTAGATTGTAGTATTGTATCAAATTAATGATTAATTTGAATGTAAGAAAATCAATATTGACGTCATAACCATGGCAATTTATTAGTTGTTATGTGTTACTTATGGAATCAGGCATGACTATGCGGAAATCGAACATGAATTGTATAATAAATCAACTTGTTTCATTCGAAGTTGGTTTATATTGGAGTGTTACCCGTGTCGTCAAACAAAAAGTCGCTTTACCAAACCGTTTCTTTCTATAAAATCGTTCTACACTAGAAGAAGACCATCCAAATATCGCTAAAAAGCTACAAGCATTTAATTTGAACGCAAATTAAAAATGAGTAAAACAAGAGAAGGTCGGATAACAAACGCCACAAAATAAACGAAAATAAGTGCATATGTGCGCAGCGCGTTAGCGCGCGAGGTCCGGTGTCAACGGGGGACTATTCTGTAGCTAACCGAGGACTTTTTGTGAAAGAGATTTTTTGATTAGAAGAAGTGTTGGTGAGGATGTATGGCAATATTGCCAGGATAAAATAGGAATGCATAATTAGAACATATCGTATTTTTTTGAGCGAAGCAATTTTGGAACTTACTTAAACATAATATAAACGTGAGCACACTGAATTTTAAAACAGAGAACAAACTTTAGTACCTTTTTAAATTCTATTGGGAACCGGTACGTTTATGTAAACTGTTCTTTGTTTACTGTAAAATCTAGAAATTTCGTCTAACCAGAAATTATATAAGTCCTATTTATCTTAGCCAGATTTAGACAAAATTTGCCTATTAATCTGCCATCTGGTACCCATTCTGATTGTCTATTTAGTTGATTAATTTGTTAATAAATGATTTCAAATTGACGTTTTGAGAGGATTACTGCGTTATCTACGAGATTATCCTTGTAAAATGATATCGGATTCAAAATAATGGATGAAGAAGTTTCAAGTTACTTGGCTTACATTCCGATGATTAAATTAACAACATCAAAATTAATGATGAACGAACACCAACTTACCTTCCAAGAATTGTGTTTTTCGGCAAAACTAGATTTAACCCGTGACTTTGCTCTCGTGTTAAATCCGTGGCCTACATATCCCGCAAGAACTGTGCATTTTGCCGGGATGAAAATAAACAGTGTACCTTTGTATCAGTGAATGTTTTTCACCTCATACAACCGAAATTAAGAACTTTAATTTCTTTAGAAGGTTAAAAATCATACCATGTCAAAAAAAAAACTACACATCTTTCAAAATATCAACACTTAAAATGGCCGACAACATTAAAAACAAATACAGAATAGCTCTCCGGCCACGTTTTTGCGCGGCGACATTTATTGTTGTAATGGGGCCCACTCATATCTCTCTCTTTGTTAGTTTTTACTTATTACCACGTCGCAGTCTGCCTATGAATAATTCCCGGGGAATGTACCGGCATGATCATTCCAGATTAAATTTTCATCTCGCATTTCGCCGTGGGTCGCAAGGAGCAGTAAGCTTGCAATATTCATAATATGGGTTCGGATCTGCATTCATAGTTGCGCGGAGGTCTAGATATCGGGATGTCGCATATTGAGCTGTATTACAACTCGAATGGATTGGATGTTTCACTTTGTTGGCAAGGTTGCTTTTGTGGTTCTTGTGTTGTAGGTAATGGATGGAGGGGAAATGTTTTCTAATGTAAATAGTAAATTGAAGATATTGTTTCATTCGTTTCTTATCGTCGGATTTGTCATTATGAGACATTTATGTATGTAGGTAGGTAGATTTCCCCAAAAGTTCCGACGCCTTTTGAAGGTATTTTAAAAAAAAGAAAGTTAGACTGATTTCATTAGATCTGCTCAACAAAACTTGTGAATTGTTAAAGTTACAAAAAAGTTAAAAAAGATTATGTTTATGTCGAGCAATATCCACAGTGAAACCATTGAACAAATATTTGTATGGTCTACAGATTGTTGTACCGGATCTGGGTGTAAACGCACCCACGATACAGGAAATTTCTAGAATGGGGAAAAGTTAAAAAAATATTTTTTTTCCAAATTTTACAAACTAAAACACACAAACCAAACAACCTTAGGTGAGTCTGGTTATCCTTCCAGTAGGCACCTACTCGTAAATATTCAAGTGGCGACCACAAAAAGCGATGGCGATATAAAGAGGTTTACAGAACGCAGGTTTTTGCCCAACGTTTATAATACACGGTGCTAAAAGCATAATATCCACAAAAACTCGTTGCCTAGTCGCTACGTTATAACAGTATAACAGCCAGGATAGGAAAAAGTGTAAAATAAAGGCCCGAGGCACACTGGGCGCCGACGTATCCGCATGAATATTTTACTAAAAGTTTGCTTGAATATATGAATAGTTTATTTCATAGCTGTTGTTTTGCTTGTGTTAATAAGTTAATAACGCAAATAATGATAGTTATAGGCTCTGTGGCATAAAGTAGTACATTAAAGTTATTTGGAGCTGGAAAATAAATTCACTGACAATTGGTTGGCTGGTTTTTTAAGGGTATGCATGCGGAAATAAACTCTCTGTGTTTCTTTATTTTCTATTTTTTTTTAACATTTTCGCAACAAGTTTTCAACACATCTCGAAAAACTACTGCAAGTAACCGATCAGATATCGAAGCGGTAGAATCAATGGATCAAATCTTAAACTTGAGCATACGAATCGGATGAAACAATCGATTTCAGATACTGAAACTTTGCCAGTTAACTATCGAGAGTTCAAGTTTCTCTCAGATTAAAAGTCCGCCATGTGGTCGTAAGGGTTGAATATCCAAGGCGTGGTGTGTTCAAGGGATGAAAGAGGGTGAAAGAGGTGCCGTTGTGTGCCCTAATTACCGCCCATTTATAACGGCCGCGGTCCGAGCGATTTTTATACTTTTTGCTGCTACACCACCTACGCGTTATATTTTAAGAGGAAAACGCGGTAAATGTTACTCGGTGTGCAACGGAGTTAAGTAGCATTTAAATTTTGAGGCACTCAGCTGTTTGGGGAGATTACGAATGTTTTAAGTAGTGTGTGGGGTCTTAGTACTTATAAGAAAGAAAGAAAGAAAGAAAGAAAGAAAGAAAAAACGTTTATTTGCGCCAGGCACGACGCATACCATAAAAAAAAAAACAAGGAATACTTAAAATACAAATACAGAGTATGCGTCACAACCACGCGAAACGGTCATCGCTCAGCATAATGCTGGGACTCGCGTGCAAGACAGAGCCACAGCGCTGGTTTTCAGCGATAACCGGTGTCGACTGGGTGACGCCGAAACAAAAGGAAGGAATAAGCAGGAAGGCTTACGACTGACCATAACAAGAACCACTGTTTTAATCACATTCACATCTTGTATGATCCGAATTATTTCTTAGTACAGATTAGGCCCTCATATTTGTTAATAACTACAGATAATAATTTAAGTGGACCTGTGACCTGGTAAGAATGTGGCAACCCGCTGAATTCGCGACGCACAGGAATAGTCGATGCGGCGACACTTTGGGCAGGTCTATTCCCAGCAGTGGACGTCTTTCAGTTGAAATGATGATGATGAATAAATAATTTATCATCAACTTGCCCTCGGTTTTGTTAGAGCATGGTTTTGATGTCTTTTATTAAGCGACTATCATTCCCTAATTGACAATGACTTGTCATCATCAGCCTTTTAATGTTCCTCATTGACACAGGTCTCCTCATTGTGAGAAAGAGTGGGCTATATATAATCCGCCAAGCGGGCCCAGTGCGGGTTGGTAGATGTCACGTATCTTCGAATTTTTGGGTTTAGGATATGCCGGTTCCCTCAAGATGTTTTCCTTCATCGTTTTGAGAGCAGTGGTAATGAAATAATTTACACAAAGTAATTTGCCTGCCTGGGTTCGAACCCAAGACCGGAAATCGGGGTCGTTACCACTGGGCCACCACTACTTGACCGATGCCTTTTACCCTTACATATATTTTATTTACCATGAAATGGGCACACATCTCAACAAGTCATTATATCTCAAAACTCTACTCTTGTCAAGTTTGCGCTGCGTTCAGCTCTAAAGCGATCAAATTGTTTGTCGTTTGTTCGCTCTCCGAATAACGAAGTGCTGCTTCTAACGTGCTCCAGTGTGCAGTGCTTCTAACAATGCATCCAGCGACTACTAGCTGGGCCATTAAAATTCAGTTTCACTTAGGGTATAAGCAGTTTAGATGAATAAATGCTTACAATAATAATTCTCTATGTTGAGGGTTTACGTATGTATGACCTAGTAAAAATGCTTTCGGAATTGTGTATCTGAAGTCCATTGCAGTGCCAGAGTTTTACCTTTTTTAACCTTTTTGCTGGGTTAAGTGGAGATTACATAAATATTGATTATTAATCTTCAGATCACCTAGTTTGGCTTGCTATTTTCGATCGTGAACCTTGAAGGACAGATCGAGAAGAGCAAGCCAAACTAGGTTTTCTTGTTTGAAGGATCTGATCTTATCTGCCTGCCCTTATCCCATGTTACTTAGGGTCGGTGCAACAAGTTTCTTCTTTAATCCAGCTATACCCATGTTTTATTGATTCAATAATGACGTTATTTAAGCTAAGTTTTTTACCAAATGATAAATGATTTTATTTCTGTAAGTTGGTTTGTACAAACGCTTTTAACATTTCGGTCATAATGTTTTTAAAATTAGGTGAGGTCGGCGTTTTCTATCTGACTACTCTGAGATCTATGAGGTCTATTTTAAAGTCCAGACAAAATCTTGGTTAGATCATGTGAAGACCATGTAGATTGATGTCTGAAATGGTCTTTTGAGGAAAGAACCAGCCAGATTGAGTGGACCTGTCCAGTCAGTGCACGCATTTGTCAATATCCGTGCAGCTCATCTCATAATTTAAGGAACTCAACGATTCGACGAACAATACTAAAGAAAGGACATTCGGGTAGGCCGCATAAATTATTCAAACTGCCAGACCAGGATTAAAAAAAAAATGAGAAAATTAAAAAAAAATATGTTCCGCATAGTGTTTCACATTCTTGTAGTCTTCACATTCTTGTCATTGCAAGAAAACCAAAAAAAAAAACAAAAGTCAAGACGCAAAAAATAAAAATGGAGCGGCTCAGTCCCAAGCCTTTTTGTCCTCAACGTAATCTTTAACGATAAAAAATGCTTTCAGGCACAATTTAAGCTTAATTAATGATTTGAATTTATTAAGGGTTATGTTATCTTATCTTGTGGAGGGGCCGAGAAATAACTCGGACACTTCGACCCATTGGGAACTATTGTGGTCCCCTAGATAACTTACTCCTCCCCAAACTCGTTGAAAACTTTTTTCATGAGTTTTACAACGAGACTAGGTGATAGGAGCCTATAGTCTTCTGGTTTTGGAAATCCAACCCCTAGGATACTCATTCGCTTACCAGCCAGTGCATCGCATGTGCACAGAAGGTGCTCCATGCGTTCCATATGTTCCCCACACAACCTGCATTTGGGTGTCACGATTAGAACTTCATGAGCATGTCATTGGTTCCAACGTGCCAAGTAAAGGCTCCAAGCAGGTAGCGGTTTTGTCCCCTGCTCATATTCCAAATGCATTCCCGGGCTTTGAACGTAGAGCCTAGGAATATACTGAGAAGGCACAGTCATTACATTAATCTCCTTAAATTTCTTTCTGAGTGAGTGTTTAGGCGGCATTTCCCCACAACAGAATACCGTACGACATTACACTATGAAAATAGCTAAAGTACACTAAACGGGCTGTCTCTATGTCAGTTAAAATACGAACTTTTCTAACAGCATATGCTGCGGAGCTTAGCTTCTTTGACAATTTATCTATATGTGGGCCCCACTGAAGCAAGTAATTATTTATTATTTACTTTATCTATGGCCAGTTATCTAGACTTGAAAATAACCTTTAGACAAACACCATCCTACCCAAGATCATTAAGAAACAAAAATAAAAGGACATAGTAAAACACTGACTCAACAGTACTCAAGCCGAATTAGCGTACAAATAATAATGAACTCTCTACTTTACTCTTAGTTTAATCCTGAGGACTTGGAAGCCGAGCTCCAGTAAGAGATAAGGGCACGGTGGCCTGTTGGCCATCAGCGAGGCAATGAGTCGGTTATCTCAACCCGCCGTCTGCAGATATTTGCACATTTATTTATGTTTAAATAGCTTAAGATCCCACTGTGAAAATCTGCAAGTAAGTTTGAATTTTAATGAATGATACTTGATAGTATAATAGATTCCTGCGGGGTGCCTGGTAAAATCTAACCACAATTACCTTAATTACATAAATTAAAATTTATGTTTGTTAGTAAACCCCCCAATGTTTACCTCAATGCCAATATACAAATTTGTCAGGATGGCAACTCATGCTTGGTGGCTAACTGAGAACTAGATGATGTTGAATGTAAAAAAAAAACAAAAGAACGAATAACTAGTTGCGGCTAGATGTAGCCAGGCAACCCTTTTTTTTTTTTTTTTCCGCGAAGAAAATGCCTAACGCATACCGCGCCGTCTGGGGAGACGACGCGGTTATGTGGGGCTTGCACTTACTAAAAGGCTGCTGAAGGACATTACACTCCTGAAGCAAAGCCAGGCCGAGATGCAGCATCAGCTGGAGGTGTCCAACAAGACCATCAGTGATCTACGGGCAGAAGTAGTATTATTGCGCAATGCAATTTCTGCAAGTAGGTCACCTACCAACGGTGACTCCGCGAATGTAAATACGCGTCGCGGGGCACAAAATGCCTCCATCTGCAGTTTCGAGTCGGCGGGCTCGAATGCGTCACCAACTGCCGAAAATGCATGCGTTGCAACGTGTGCCGCCGCCGTCCCTGCCTCAACACAGGTGGAGACGATGAATTGTGTAGGTTTGTCGACCCCCAAACGAGCCTACGCAGCTATTGCAGCTGCTAAGAAGCCTGTTGAGCCACAAAACTCGCATGCTAAATTAGCGGAAAAAACAAAAGGGGGTAAACGGAGCCGGGCGAATACAAACCCGGCTTTGAAAACGCAGGGTCCAAAGAAGGACACTTGTGACAAGGATGGTTTCGTCATGGTGGAAAAGAAGAAGAAGAAGAAGAAGCCTCCTTGTCGGAACCAGTGCGGTACTGCGCTGGCAGGGCCCAACATGCTGCTGCGTCCAGCAATCCCGACGACGCTGCTGTATGTGTCCAGACTGCACCACTCCACGAAGGTTGAGGACGTCGTGGAGTTTATGCGCGTCAAGGTCAACTGGACTTTGAGGGTCGAGAGATTGGAGCCGCGTCATAACACGAACTTTAAGTCGTTCGTGGTGCGTGTTCCGACGCATGGACTCGAAATGTTCCTCAAGGAAGAGTTTTGGCCGAAGGGTGTTGTGTACCGCCGGTTTTGTGGCCAGCTACGTGACACCAGTCAGCGAAACACGACGCCGACACTTCGTGTGCATTAGTTTTAGATAATTATGTTATATATATTTATAGTAATTTTAATTTTTTTATGTAAATATAGTATTGTATACATCTATATGGGCCTTGATGCCTGAAATAAATGGATAAATAAATAAATAAATAAAAAACTCCGCCTGTGCACCTACTTTCGCCTTAATGGGTGGGCCGCGAGAACTGCTACGCATGACATTCGCGACCCATCTAGCGTGGCCCACTTCTGGGCTCCCTCTTCTTTGCCCACTTTCGGGCTTCCTCCTACTTTGGCGATGTCCGGGTGCAATGGGACGTCACCACAACTCCAGGGGCCGTGTAGCATGAACGACAGAGTCCCCAATCCATCGTCCGCTGACCCCTGTTATGGAGGCATCAGGTCGGCGTTTCGCCGACTAGCCAGGCAACCCTACAGTAACCTATTCTAGTATAAGAAACATTCATAAAAATCAAATTTGATCAAAAACAAAGTCCTGCAGTTTTTTTTGAAGTGGGATCTCATACTACATATAAGTATAAGCCGATTTCAGCAACTACAGACGTCGCGTCGATTGTGAGGCTTACATACATGTTCTCGAGTTAAACCGTTAAAAAGATTTAGCTTTATATCTGAGTTTGTATAGGGTGGTTTTATTGTTTTTGGGATTTAAAACAATTATACAAAGCGTAGGTGACTTGAAAATAGAGACTCTTCCCGGGAGAAAGAAAAACTATATAAGGCCTTTGCTGTAGCACTTACACACGAATAATAATGTGATTATGCAATACTCTTATAGTATCACAACAAAGTTAACTTGAGAAGATGCCACATTAGAATTTGTTTAAAAGCGTAGAGGCAGATTCAGACTTAATGGCGTCCGTGTAGTGCGATACTCGCTCCGCAGTACCCCAATTTGCTACTGCGCAGTGTCGAGCCGCCATCAAGTTTTCAGGATTCTCTATACACCCCTATAAAGCCTGAGATCATCATTAGAATCAAAGGTCGTTAAATCGTTATCCCAAAACAAACTAAGTTCCCACAAAATCAACGAGAAACAATCTTCTAAATGGCAAGTAAACGAGAGAGGCGGACAAAAATGCATTTTTACTACCGCCGCGCCCCGATATAAAGTGTGGGCGCTTGTTTACGGGTTCTTAAAAGGGCAGATGTCGGCTTTAAAACCATTAGTGAGATAAATTATAGCTACCTCTCCCCTCCAACCCCGCCCCGCTCCCTAATCCCCGGATAAAGATTTTATTTTTGGTGTAAAATGAAGAGACATCTTCTTGGGGAGTGGCGTAAGGTATGGGCGGTATAGAGGGCGTTTATGGGTAATTGATTTTCTCAATACAAATTGTATTTATTTGAGAAGATATTCTATAGGTTGTCTGTCTAACCGTTCTGGGCATAATAGGTGTATTATTTTTCTGTTGATCTTATACTTGGACTTACATCTTAATCTTCCTGATTCAAATTAAAGGCAGTTTCAAATATCAAGGATACCATGATATTAATTATTCCGACGCTTTAATCCTGTTTCAAGTTTAAATAGTTATGTAGATCCAGTGAGCCATCTCCAATAACAAATAGATTATTTGTAGACCAGAGTAGTAAACCTTAAAAAACTTGCAAAAGCCTGATGAACCCGTCAAAGCCGTGTGATAGTTTTCAAGCTAGAATTTTTGAGTTTAACTTGCATCATTGTTAACTGTAGTGTCTTATATTATAATAAAAGAAGATTAAGTAATTAATTTAACAAAATAACAGAGTCGCTTTCTCTCATGCCTTGCACCTCATACAGGGTCTTGTAAGAGCTTACAGCGAACCTTGTCTGGTATCAATATGATTTAGCCCCAGTGAACCACACCGAGCCGGCAGCCTGTCAGAGACTGGCTGGCGAGTCCGGGGCAGCCCACGAGCCACTCCTAATTACAAAACCTTTGTTTTTACTATAATTACATTCCCGGCTAATTCTAGGATTTATTTAGGATTTCTTTAATCTACATTTTAAGTAACTTAATTACGTATAAATTAATTACAAGACGTGGGTTGTCTTTGTGAGATATTAAACTACTTAAAAAAAAAACTGTTTTGTGGTTAAGGGCAAAACATACGATAGCAAAAAATAGAAGAAGTTGTCTTGAAAAAAACTCGCGACTAGTTCTTCAAATCTTGCTTACCGCATGCTTGAGGACGCTCTATAAAACATGGTTATAAGACAGTCTGAAGTGCTTAATGCGCAGATTATGTTAATCATATTATTTAAGTTTCATAGTTGAAGCTCTTTGTCTACCTCAGACCAATAAACAAAAAATGTATCGAAGTTCCACAAATTTAAGCAGTCCTAGACGGAACAAATCTGCGGCGATTTATTCTGCATTCGCCCCGCTTTAGTCCAAATTATGGGCGAAAATTGAACAAATCGTTGCGCCAATGATTAGTTAAAAACCATAGAAAATATTTTTCTGTGCGATGAACAGATTAACGATGAGAATAATTTAAAAGCTACCTACATTAAGGGGAATATGACAAAACAGGCTTACATAAAAAAATACCTTTTAGCCAAATCTATAGAGCTATGGCCGCCAAAAAATATGTTTATCTGAAACATTTTGGTATCTGAGAACTTGGATGATGCTTGAAAGAGTTTTTGTAAAATGTCGTTTGTATGAAATAATCCCCTCCCTGACTTTCAAATTTTCTCTCATCACAGGTATCTCTGTCATCTGCCTGTTTTAACTCTGAACAGCCAGATTACAAACTAGTCGACCACTTTTCACGCCTAAAGTATGGCCACAAGTGGTCGAGAAACTTTCGCAGTAGGACCGACTTTGATAAGAGTTGATCTTCTGCATCTTCCTCAAGTGCGGTAAAACCTTAGCCGTTTGCCTTAACGACGCGTTTTTTAACTTAATGGCGTTATTAAATTAAATAAATGTGTCGTTTATGAAAGTTTTTCGCGAATATTGCGTAGCCTTGTGATACTTCCGGGCTCCTGGTGATACGTCGTTAGTCATCCGCTTGTTTACAGTAAAGCTAAGAGTTTTCGAGTTAATAAGTAGGATAATATCACGAACAGCTTTGTCATCCTCTTTAGGCTACAGAAACTTTTCAACCGTATTTCTTCCGTTCGTTCGGTTGTTACGAGTAGATGGTTTAGTCAAAAACTACATGAGTAGTGCAAGTTTGGGAGAGTTTGATTGGGATGCATTATCTTTCAACCCAAACAAATCTAATACAACAATGAATCGCTAGTTCGCCTTGAGCAAGCTTGGTGATTGTCGCTCGTTCCTTTCAATACCAGAAGAAACACGTATGCTAATGCAAATTTAGTCAGTTTTAATGCTGTTAAGACACAGGCGTGTCTTTTTTCCGCAAAAAAAAGCCAATTCCACCAGGCTCCATCTTTCCGTTGTGTAACCGTGCCGATAACGGACTCTCAATTTTGGTCCATTCATTCAGGCAAAGGCTCAGTTGCCTACAAAAAAAGTTGTGGATCCTTGCAGAGGTGAGTACTTGTATAAAGCGTAAGTTCGGTCATGCGGGGAGTACTCACCTTAGGGATGGATATACAAATACCAACTTGATGCACTTGGGTCGTATGACAGACGGGCCAGGAGGCATATCGGCAAAGATGCACTGGTCGACTCAATGTTCCAGAGCCATAAACATCGACGCCGAGTTGTCAGCCTGTCAGTTTTTTATCGGTTACATTTCGGAGCATGTGCGATGGAACTACACAATGTGATTCCACCTAGCCCTTTGCATAATCGGACTAAAAGACGTACGGCAATGCGCGATTGGTATATGGTGGACATCCCACCCATATGCACAAAGCGTTTTACGAATACTTTAATTGTGCGTACAGGTAAGGATTGGAATGCCTTGCCGGAGTCTTTGTTTCCTGATAGCTACAACCTAAGGGTCTTTATGTCAAGAGTGAATAGGTTACTTCTTGGCAAGCGTGTTTCACCGTCGACCACATCATCGCATAACATCAGGCGAGATAGTGGTCAAACGCAAGCTTATGACAAATAATAAAAGTTAAAAACAATAAATATATAATTATTTTATCTACGGAAAATTGTTACCAACGACCACAATTCTTTAATTTATTTGTCCTTCCCAAACTCGAACAAGAAGTTCTAAAAATGGAAGCATCGCTAAAGAAGTGGGTAGAATTCAGGCGTAGAATCACTTGCCACTAAATCACTGTTGTTGCCAGGAAATTAACGTCAGCCAGAAGAAATTGCCGCTTGTTTTATATTCAAGGCGCGCCATGATGCGGGATCCAAAAGGGGCGGGGCAGGCTTTACCGACATTACTAAGATAAATTACGACTGCTGTGAATTTCTTCGTCGTCGTCCGGAGTACGGACTTTCCGTAATCCCCTTAAGGTAAGAAAAATACAAGACGATTCTTGAGTTGTGATGGTAGTTAAAAAAGTGTTTTTAGGATGGGAAGTTGACGGTAACCTTTTCTGTTTTGGCATACAATCATGGTTAATCATTATGAAGTTAGCTCAATAACGCTTATGGTCCACGTATGGTGGCCAAATTCTGATTTGGTGACAATGGGACCACTTAAAGGGGTTATACCCTTTTAAACAAAAAAGAATTTTGCAAATCCGTCTATATATGACCAGGAGTTATGCCAGAAAATACATAAAAATTGAAGTTGGAAGCATCGCGATCTACTATCAATGATCTACGTACCGAGATAGCAGATTTATGCAGCACGGTATGTAGGTCACACGAGCTAGCTAACAACGACAACACACGTCATGGCGTGTTCAAAGAATCGCAGCTGAGTTTCGAGTCAGTAAAATTTGACTCGTCGCCGGCCGCCGTCACTGCAAGCGATGCAAAAGCGCGCATCGCCCTCCCCGCGTATCCCATCGGTGGGGCACTGACACCGGGACGTGCTTACTCGGCTGCCGTTATTGCTGCTCCTGCAAGGGGTGCCCAGGGGCCCTGATCAGGTTCGAAACTCGTTGCCAGAACAGGACAGACCGATGAAGAAGGCTTCGGTCGAGTGGTGAACAAGAAGAAAAAGAAGCCTGCTTGACGCAATCAGTGCGGTTCCGCACTGAATAGGCCGAACATGTTGCTGCGTCCCGCTATTCCGTCGATGCAGCTGTACGTGTCACGTCTGCATCACTCCACGAAGGCAGAAGAAGTCGTGGAGTACATAAAGATCAAGACTAAAGTCTCCCTGAGATTCCAGCAGTTGGAGTCGCGTCACAAGATTAATTTCAAATCATTTGCGGTGCGGGTTCCGACTCATCATTTGGAGACCTTCATGAAGGAAGAATTTTGGCCGAAGTGTCGTGTATCGGCGTTTCCGCGGAAGGCTACATGACACCACGACTCAGCACAATACGTCGCCGACCCAACGTACTAAATAGATTTAACTTTGTTAAGAATTATGTATTAGTTTATTTTTGTACGTTTCATTTGTGTATTTTATCTATGGGCCTTAGTAGCCTGAAAATAAATTAATAAATTAATATTAATAACAATAAAAATAAACATTGAGAAACTCCTCCTTTTTGGGCAATCGGTTAAAAAGGTCACACAACCTTCACACCTCTCCAGCAAATCGTGGCTAACCTCCAGGTCAGATAGTGGAAATCATGTTCAACACCACTATATCAAAAAGATATTTTTTATGTTGTATTTTTTATCAGGAGCGCCTGAAATTCCAATAAAAAGCTGAAACTCGAAGAGAGAAAGTTATTCTTCGGTAAACTTGAATACGAAAAAAATACTTTTAAGAGTACTTCTAGGTATCACTTATTTTCTAAATAAATGTACTTAGAAAATGTGTTCTGATCAAACTTGGAATGTTTTGATTGCCAATACCGTATTTCATTGAAAGCTATTTAGTAGACCGTTCAGTAATTACAGGCCATAGCGGCCATTGGGGCAGAAAATAAAATGTGCGTTTAACTTACCTTAAATAAAATATTTTGCTAGTGCCGCTAGTAAATGGTTTATGCTTGACCGGATTTAAATGTTTACTCAATTTTGCAATTTAGTAGGATTTATCATCACACTTGATTAAATGTTTTCTATCGTTATTTTAGTTTTTAGGGTTCTGTACCTAAAAAGGGAAAAAACGGAACCCTTATATTTGTATACCCAAGTTTGCAACCCCTTGCAGCTGTGAAAAAAAAACAAACTTCTAGATCAACACAATCAAGAGTTAATTTTACACTCGGAAAATCCGAAAACCGTAAATTTGTATCTGAATAAAAAAGAAAGCTCATTTTCAGTTGGTAAACTGACCGCGACTTATGTCATAAGTCATTTATTTCGTAACAAAAACATTGTGTCGAAATTTGTGGTAAGTAAAAACACCACTAAAACATTACAATAGATTAAAATTAAATATAAAACCTTTAAGTAACAATAACTTTCAATAAAAATAATAATTTGTGAATAATTTAATAGAATAACAAGGATAAAAATTCAATAATAATTATACATAGTCCACTAATATGTCACACCTATAAAAACGAATTCTAAAATAATGATTATGATCATCCATATTTCATATTAAATTAAATACAGTCAATGAAACTAAAATAAAATGTAAGAGATAAAAAAAAAAACAATGATAATTATAAAAGATCAATAAATACGTCACATACGCATAAACAAATTAAAAACTAATAATATTCCAAATTACGTTTCCGTATTCAGTCTATTAAATAAAAAAAAAACTGGGGAAAAAAACAGTAATAATAATAAAATCAATATTTGTGTAAAAAATACCATAACAAAGCCCAAATAAAAATCCATGTTTAATCAATTCTCGTAAATGAAAAATTAAAAAATACAATGTCAAAGGTAAAATTATAGAAATTATATTTATGTAACACAATTGCAATTTTAAATTTCCAATAGTTGGGCATAAATTAAAATATCCAAAACATCAACCAATGGCACACTCAAAATAAACAGAAAAGCAACGCATCAAGAGATGTTTTTTTTTATTTTCGAGTGAAGAAAGTTTATCCGAAACTGGTGTGGTCGCTACAGCCCCGAAATATTTCTTCTGAGAGATTTCACAAAACCAAAAGAATTTTTAAAGTACGTTCTCGTTACAACGGTGGTATCATAAACCCTATCGGTATTCAATAAAGTCAGTCTTTTCTGACGATATACTTATTTACGAGGGAAGTTTGTCTGAAGCTGTAAAAGAGCGCCGGTTGGATGTAGACGACGGACCTTTAGTTTTAGCATCACGCCTATTATTACTCGAAGGCTGGCGAAGTCTTACGATTGTCAAATAACGAAGTCAGTTTTTTAGGACTGTGAAACGGGAAAAAGTCGAATTGCGTATCTTCTCCATTTTGACATCGTCGTCGTTTAAGAGCAGTACCTGGGCGACCGAGCTCAGCTCGGGTGAAAAAAGAGAAAAGTTTCGAAGTTTTCTAAAAATGAAACATAACTAGATCGATTTATCGCCTCCGAAACCCCATGCATACAAAATTCATGAAAATCGTTGGAACCGTTTCCGAGATTCAGATTATATATATATAGGTACATATATACAAGAATTGCTCGTTTCAAGAAATTAGATAAACATTTTGCACTATTAACTTTCATAAACTGAGCCTAGGGTCGTACATATAAGCTTCCTTTACAAGTATGCCAGCGGCTCCGCAGATTCGATGCCGTTTTTAAGACAAAGCTGAAATGTCTCATGTGCCCGTCTTACGGCACTCAATCAGCCGTTCCATCATCGGACTACAAGACGTACGGCGATGTGTCATCGGTTCATGGTGGACATCCCACCCATACCAAATGTTTTATTTTTTTATTTATTCAAAATCTGTTTATACTATAACATACAAAAAATCTGTCAAACTGTAAAACAGTTTGTCGGCAGTTGCTCTCGTGTCACAATACATTACAAATAATGTTTAAACAATAACTTAAAGACCTGAATATGCTAAGCAAACCAATTAAATACCATCGGGATAAGACAATCCCACATTCCACACTTATGATCTACTTTTATTGTCCAAGGCTGCACAATGCGAGGCCTGTTACAAAACATGGCTAGGGACAGAGCGACAGATAATGTTTTTTTAATATTTTCCTAAGTTGGTATTTGGATCTACACGACACCAACTTTGAGGTTAGTTCTTTCATCAACAATTTGGGAATACTTTTATTATGCGTACAGCTAAGAATTGGTATTCTCTGCCGGATTCTGTATTTCCTGATAGCTACAACCTGGGAGTCTTTAAGTCAAGAGTGAATAGGTTATTTCGAGGTACATCTTCGACCATATCATCACTTACCATCAGATGACATAGTGGTCAAGCGCGAGCCTATCAAATCAGAATACTTACTGATGTTGCTTGGCGGAAGGAATAATATTAAGTTTAATCGTTACTAACAATAAGGTGGCAACATTGTTTGCTTATTTGTCATAGGCATACTTTTTATCCCGGAAAAATGTACGGTTCCTGTGCCACGAGAGAGAAACTGCGGGGAAACCTATTACCTAGATACTTAATATTTTGTAATGACATTACGCCTTTAAGAAAACATAGCGACATTGGAGTCAGTAGCTCAGTGCTCAGTAATTCATTCTGGGTATTATAGTAATCCTTATCAGAGTAAAAGTTTACGGTCTCAGGAGTGAAACGTTAATCGCTGGCTGCGAGATTATGCTGAGCGGGCCCAATGCGCAGGGCCGGATTAAGGACAGGGACGGGGCGCAGCTCGAAATGTTGATTTTAAAAATAATTTTGGTGGCTGAAGCTTAAAAATGCCTTTGGTGGCAGGAATGAGCTTTAAAACATTTTTGTTTGGTGTGCAATCTTTACTAATATTATAATTGCGAAAGAAACTCTGAATGTTTGTTAAGTTTACACGCAATGTTTGTACAAAGATAGATTGGACATTGAAGAACGATATAACTAAATGTAGTGAGGGGGTAGTATATTTGCTATGTCATATGTTTAAGGCACTTTGTATATTTTAAACATACTAGTTTGCTTGCCCAACATAAAAACAAATTAGGATATTTTTATCCCGGGAGTAGATCCCTGGGAATAATTCTCATCTCTAGAGTGTAGATAAAAATGTTTTAGGGCAGATTACGAAATTCAAACGTTTGTTTTTTAATTTCTTACCTTGAAAATAATTAAACTTGGGCCCCATTTATTATTTTAATTTCGTAACAACTATAATTATTTATTGTGTCAATGGATTGTGCCGATAGGCGCATTTCCTGAAGGCCAATATTCTTAGCCTCCATCCCTGGACCGTCTCTGTAGCAAGCAAGCCAGCGTCCAGCCGGGCTTGCAGTGATATTTTACTTTCCCTAATGGGCTTAAAACTGAGCCGTCCACGCCACAAGCGTCAAGACTCGACCGCCATCATTAGTTTTCATAAGCCCCTAACACTCACAGTTATTGCTTATGTTTTATTCACTAAATGAATTACATCAGACTGATATGAATAGATTAGTTTTTGTCAAACATCGCCTCGTTTCTTTCTATACTGGAATCTTTAGTTCATTTAGTCCTGATTATTATCTGAGGATAATGGGGATAATGGTTTGGTCTCGAAATAGTTTTAGCGTACAAAGGCGCTCAGAGAGAAATAGAACAGTTATTTTTTAATATACTGGGGCGAATTAGGTTAATATTATTTTACTAAGATATAAGCGAATAGAAATTGTATCAGACTGGCTTATATTCCAAGGTCCTGGTTTATGAATGAATCACTTATCGCCTCTGGCCAAATAAAGTCTACGCCTAACACTACTAAAGAGGACAGTTTGTTGTTGAAATCCTTCGTAGGTGACACTACAGAGTCTGTTGACTAGAATGTACAGCGTATTATTAATATTTACGTCTTCCTTTATAAAATAGAGTTATGGAATATAACAAAGAAGCTCGCACTCTGCAGTGTACTGCTCGGATTATGTACGTGGACCTGAATTTATTAGCCCGCACATTAGCGGTAGGTACTTAAAAATGCTTTCAAGATGTCGTGTTTGTCGGCACCCTTCGCGGGATGTTGTAGGAGTAACACATAGGTTATAAGTGACTTGTATTATATGTAATATTGAGTTTTCCTTACGCTTCATTACCTCAACGATTTTGGCTGCTTTCATGTTTTAATTTTTTTGTTCTCGCCACTGCAATAATGTATTCATTATTGCCGTGGCAGAATACAAAAAATGCTATATTGTTACTATTCATAATAATCATAATCTTTGTCTGCGTTGTACCGATCTTTCTGTCTGAGTTGCTGTGTTGTATTTAATGTACTTAAGATTAAGAATTAATTTAAAGACTAAATAAAAATGCGACAGTGAAATTTGCGCAAAATTAAAAAAAAATCTCTGAAATATATTCTTCAAGAACCCTTCCATATAAAACAAAATCTATCTCAAAATCCGATTAATCAAAACGTTATCTAAACCAGTTATAACTGTAGAGCGTAGCCGCGATAAGCCGCGAGATCGCGCGTCTACTGTTTGCGAATCGCGCGATTACCATACCGCCTGAGCGGGGAGCGGGGAGTGAGCGGGCCCTTTTAGTGCCTGCAATAAAACAATTACTGGCGACGTCTTCGAGGGCTACAGACTAGACAACGCAGAACAAACAGGCCTATTTACCTACACGCCCCCGAATGACGGAGATGTGACGTTTTAATGAACACGTAAGGCATTGTGCGTATGTGTGAGATTGAAATGTGATGATGGTGCATATGTAAATTTACCGTTTGCTCGCAGATGGTCGATGGGGCCGAAAAGTTCCGGAGTGGCGACCGTGTACCGGAAGACATAGCGTTGGATGGCCTCCCTCTAGATGGAATGAAGGCCTGGTCAAGGCGGTGTGAGTCCGGTGGATGCGAAACGCACAAGGCCGATCAGTGTGGTGATGCTTGGAGGAGGTCTATGTCCATCTGTGGAAGTATTTCGGCTGTAATGATAACGGCTTTGCAGGGAATGCTTATCGCTTGTTGTTATCGGGCTAAATAAAGATGATAAAGAAATAACAAAATTTGATAGTGGTAGCAGATCCAAGTTAGTGTGTTTATTAAGTTTCAAGTAGTCAGGGAATTAAAAAAAACTTAATAGAACAATTACGGGCGAAGTCTTCGAGATCTACAGACTAGGCAGCGCAGAACAAACAGGTTTGTTTGCTCTGAATGACGGAGATGTGACATTTTAACGTGACGGTATTGTGCGTGTGTTCGTATGGGGGTGTGTGAGACTGGAGTGTTATTGATAGGTACCTTAATTGTAAAACTCCCTCCGAACCGGGAAATATGGCAATAGATTAGTAGTCATCCGTCTACGCTCTGCAGTTAGTGATTCCGGGCTGAAATGAAGATGTTGATGGTTGTTATGATCCAAGGTTGTTTGTGTTTGTGATTTAGTGCAATGGATAAGTGTCCATTATTCAGATAATTAAGCGAAAATTTCTGGCGGTGGTTACTTTTGCAACTCCTTACAGTAAACGGTTTTTCGTTGAAACAGACAACTAGTGGAATTCTATATCTGCAACGCTCAATATCTCGAGAATATTGCTTTGATACGGATACAGAATCGTCATGCTTTTGATACGGTCTGCCGCACTTCTATGGCTACACTTTGATCTTGAGCTGCGCGGGCATAGAACGCACAGACAATATAACACAGACCATAGCCTGTTTTTTTTACCACTAATTTACTCTACCAAACACACAAATCCCTAAAAGAAACATTAGCCCGTGGCAACACGTCGTAAAAACAGATAACACAGATAACTTGAAAGAAAACGACAAGCTTACGTTAAAGGAAAGCAAACACAAACACACGACCTTTTCCGTCACAATAACATCGGAACCCAGTCCTTGACCCTAAACTTTATCGAACACTAGCTTCTGCCAGGTGCTTCGCCCGCGTATTATCCCTTCGAATATTATCCCACGGGAACATACTACTGGGATGAAAACTATGTTCTATTCCAGACTATAATCTATCTCTGTGGCAAATTTCATCCAGATCCGTTCAGCCGTTCTGACGTGATTGAGTAACAAACATACATCCATCCATCCAAACTTTAGCATTTATAATACTAGCTTCTGCCAGCGGCGTGAAAAATGTGTTTTTATCCAGAACTATTCAGCTGTACTGGCGTGATAGAGTAACAAAAAATATCGACAAATCCACACACACATCCATCCAAACTTTCACATCTATAATATCAATAAGATTAGATTATTATTTATTTATTTCTTTTTTATTTATTTGTGAAAACAAACAATTACTCATGAAATACAAAAAGATAGGATACTGAAATTATACAAATGTGAAATCAACCACGTTCTCCACAGATGCACAGTGGGACAATTTGGTAAATTTTAATCTTATCGTTGTAAACAATACATAAAAAGGAATATTAGTAGTAAAGTATCAATAAAACATAAAGCTGTCAAAAGTGCCGCATTAGTGGAACAACAGTGTCACATTAGTTTTTCAATATGTTAAGTAACATGAATCTCAAATTTCTATGCGGTATAGCAAACAAATCCAAACTGCAGAATTTCTTACTAAAATTGCTCGTAAGGCGACGAAGAGGAACTATATAACACTTGTTACCAATGGCTTAAGGATCATACGAGTTATTGCATACTAATAGTAAGCTATAGCTATATGTTCCGTATGGTGCCGGACGAAGAATTTCACCATCCCATGTCTTCCCGTGGGTGTCGTAAGAGGCGACTAAGGGACAAACCAGAGAATGGGCAGCAGCGTTCTCTGTGCTTCTGTAACAACCATACTGCGATCGCCAACCCGCCTGCCAAGCGAGGCGATTATGGCAAAACTCCCCCAATGAAAAGCACAAATAAAAAATGGCCCCTAGTACCCGGCAGCCTGCCTACCCTCGACTACGGTAGCGGTCGAGGTTACGGCATGGCAAGGGGTGCAAAGAATCTCCGGACGAGATCCGGCTACCCCAACAATCACCGACGACTGGACCTGGCAACGTACAACACGCGCACACTTCGGACCGACGAGAAGATCACCGAACTCGAAGAGGAATTGAGCAGGTTGCGATGGAGTATATAGGGTTATCTGAAGTCCGAAGAGAGGGGGAGGACTCGATAATCCTCAAATCCGGTAACCTGCTCTATTTCCGAGAGGGTGACCGGCAGTCCCAGGGTGGTGTCGGGTTTATCGTCCACAAGTCCCTTGTGAACAGCGTGGTGAAGATCGAGAGTGTGTCGACCAGGGTGGCGTACCTTATACTCAGAATATCCTCAAGATATTCGCTGAAGGTCATACAGGTCTACGCCCCAACCTCGGCACACCCCGACGACGAGGTAGAGACCATGTATGAGGATATCTCCAGAGCCATGCATGGTTTCAAAACTCACTTCACCGTTGTCATGGGGGACTTCAACGCGAAACTGGGCAAACGAGACGAGGATGAGCTGCAAGTGGGGCAATTTGGAGTTGGACATCGGAACCACCGGGGTCACCTACTGGTCAGTTTTATGGAGAAGGAGGGCCTCTATATGATGAACTCCTTCTTCAAAAAGCGTGAACACAGGAAGTGGACCTGGCAGAGCCCCGATGGTGCAACAAAAAATGAGATTGACTTCATCATGTCAACCAAGAAGCAAATGTTCAATGATGTCTCTGTGATCAATTCGGTAAAAACCGGGAGCGATCACCGCATGGTAAGAGGCACATTGAACATTAATATTAAGCTTGAAAGGTCTCGACTGACGAAGTCCACGCTCCGACCAGCACAGATACAGGTCCAAAACACCGAGAGCTTTCAGCTCGAACTCCAGAATCGTTTCGAGTGCCTAGGTAGTTCAGTGGACGAATATAGCGACGGGTTCGTGGAAGCTGTCCATACGGTCGGGTCTAAGTCTTTCAAGACCCGTCGTACAGATAGAAACAAAAAGATCTCTGATCCTACCCTCAAGCTTATGAAGGAGAGGCGTGAAATGATCCTGCAGTCTTCAGATGAGGCGTGCAAATACCGGCAGCTCAATAGACAGATCTCTAAATCCTTGAAAAGAGACCTCCGCCGCTTTAATACCGAGCGTATTAAAACCGCGATTGAGCAAAATAAAGGCTCCAAGGTTTTTTCAAGGGATCTGGCTATTGGGCAGAGCCAGCTCACGAAACTGAAGACCGACGATGGCAGGACCGTATCCGCCAAACCGGAGCTTCTGAGGGAGATCGAGACATTCTATGGGCAGTTGTACACATCAGTCAGCAAGCCCGTTGCGAGTCTAGCAAACGACCCAAGAGCTAGATTGACCCGTCACTATACCGAAGATATCCCGGATGTCAGCCTGTACCAGATTAGGATGGCTCTGAAACAGCTTAAAAACAACAAGGCGCCGGGTGATGACGGAATCACGGCTGGACTCCTGAAGGCGGGTGGAAAACCGGTCCTTAAGGCCCTTCAGAAGCTGTTTGATTCCGTCATACTCGAGGGCAAAACGCCACAGGCATGGTGCAGGGGTGTGGTGGTACTTTTCTTCAAGAAGGGCGACAATGCCCGGCTGAAGAACTATAGGCCCATCTCACTTCTTAGCCATGTCTACAAGTTGTTTTCAAGAGTCATCACGAATCGTCTCGCGCGCAGGTTTGATGATTTCCAGCCTCCCGAACAAGCCGGATTCCGAAAAGGCTTTAGCACCGTAGACCACATACATACGCTGCGGCAGGTTATACAGAAAACCGAAGAGTATAACCTGCCTCTCTGTTTAGCGTTTGTGGACTACGAGAAAGCCTTCGATTCGATCGAGACTTGGGCTGTACTGCAGTCTCTCCAACGGTGCTAGATCGACTACCGGTACATTGAGGTGTTGAAGTGTTTGTACAAAAACGCCACCATGTCAGTCCGTCTTCAGGATCAGACCTCGAAAGCAATCCTTCTCCAGCGTGGCGTGAGACAGGGAGACGTCATTTCTCCGAAACTGTTCACTGCTGCGCTGGAGGATGTATTCAAGGTTCTGGACTGGAGGGGCCTAGGCATCAACGTTAATGGCGAGTACATCACTCACCTTCGGTTTGCCGACGACATAGTGGTCATGGCTGAGACCATGGAAAGCCTCAGTAAAATGGTCGATGACCTCAGTAAAGCTTCCGAAAGAGTGGGTCTTAAAATGAACATGGACAAAACCAAGATCATGGTGAACGCACATGTAGCACCCACTCCTATCAAGATCGGAGACTCTACACTCGAAGTTGTAGATGATTATGTCTACCTGGGACAAACGATCCAGTTGGGTAGGTCCAACTTCGAGAAAGAGGTCAACCGTCGAATCCGACTCGGCTGGGCGGCGTTCGGGAAGTTGCGTGGTATCTTCTCGTCCAATTTACCGCAGTGTCTCAAGACAAAAGTCTTTGACCAGTGTGTGTTGCCAGTGATCACCTATGGGACCGAGACATGGTCGCTCACAATGGGCCTTATCAGAAAGCTTAAAGTCACCCAAAGGGCAATGGAGAGGGCTATGCTCGGAATTTCCTTGCGTGATCACGTCAGAAATGATGATATCCGCAGGAGAATTAAAGTTACCGACATAGCCCGGAGAATTGCGAAACTTAAGTGGCAGTGGGCAGGGCACATTGCTCGCAGAACGGATGGCCGATGGGGCCGAAAAGTTTTGGAATGGCGACCGCGAACCGGAAGACGATACGTTGGAAGGCCTCCCACTAGGCGGACCGATGACCTGGTTAAGGTTGCGGGAAGGCGCTGGATGCGAGACGCACGTGATCGGTCAATGTGGCGACGCCTGGGGGAGGCCTATGTCCAGCAGTGGACGTCTTTCGGCTGAAATGATGATGAATGATGAGTAAGCTATAGTAAGAGAAGAAGTATTTCTGCCTACCCTCCCGTCTGCCAGCTTGTCTGCTCTGTCCCCGCCATGCTTGTTGCTATTTGCTTTCCCCGCGACGCATATTAATGGCGTCCTTATTTTAAATCCCGGGATGTAAAGCGGTTAAGTCGAATCCCGGATAAATTACTTAGCGGCCCGGTATAACCCGGTCTTACTGAGAGGCCACTGAGTAAGATACTCGAGAAGGTTCGGTAATACAATCGGTATGGAAGTTGTACTATATTTGTAGACGGTTTATTACAGAACATGATCCATAGACATTTCTGACGACCTTCGGGAAATCCAAAATCTAAAATTATAATGATATGTCTATAAAACACCTACATTAAGATTTTTATGAGAACCTAAGTTCACGGTCAGTATAATTTTTCAGCAAAAATGAAAGAGTGTCTGAATTTCAATAATAAAAACACATAAACTCTGCTGGAATAGTTTCTTATTTTCCAGTAATCACAAGACATTTGACGTGGAGCAAGCTGAAGCGTGAAGCACCAGACTAATCGCGATGGAGGCGAGACGCTCTCTGACCCATCTAGGGGACAGAGGATATTAAGTCAAGTCACATGACTTTTACCGAGTTACCGTTTTTCTTCTCACTAGATCCAAAATACTACAGCCTAAACATTATATTAGTTCTGAACCCGCAATACCTATTTCTTGTATATTACCAGTCTCCGATATTGCTCCCCAGTTGACAGTTGACTCCATATCATGACTAACGCGTGCCGCCAAGTTGTATTGGACCTATTCAATTTGATCATATTCTGACTCGAAACTGATATTCCAGTAAAAGTTTACTATAGTTTGTTCATATTGGTCTGCTAGAGAATGAAATAATTATGAGTACTTTTTGTGCTGTGATAAGACTTGTGCAGGAATAACGAAACTCTGTTATTCTCCCCAAGGAAAAAGGCTAGGATGCAGGATACAGGGTGAGCTCGAATGTGTTTACACTCGTCTCTGAAGTCTTTTATTTTGAACAATGACTACTTTCTCAATCTACGCAGAATAGTTTAAAACTACAGGATACAAGAGCTTTATACATTTTGCATATGTAATGAATACTAAAATAGGTTATTATTATGCTTATTCTTTTACCTTGGTCAGAGAATAAACATTACCATAAAACGTGGCAATGCTGGCCGTCTTTTGGGCACATTACCAGTGGACGACGATGTGGAGGAGTTTTTCGACGCCATATTTTAGTTTAGTATATTTTTAGGTTTAGTTAGTGAGTATTTTTTTATTTAAGTGTACATGTTTGTACTTTGTAGTCTTAGTTAATTATTTTTTTCGTTATTTTCTTAGTTAATTAAGTATTTTATACTAAAATTAATTTAGTTATTTATTATACGTAAACTTATAGCTTCAAGTTAGGCTGGAGGATGGGGCAAGTCCCATCATGGATATTCCTTGATCAATCTATGACTGTGATTTCGTTAGTTATTATTTCTCATTTTGCTCTTAATTGAGTTATCAATCCTCAATCTTACACACGGCGCTTGTATTCTAGGTACTTGTACGTTTGTGTCTTTTATTGCATGAAATACGAGTAAATGCATGACGGCGCTGGTCAATCAAAATAGTACTACAGACGAAATCAAAAGTCAATTAAAAAAAGTTAAATAAAAATAACCCGACCGCTTAAAAACCAGATGTATCCTCCGACTGCACATCATGATTATCTTCTTGTTTACGTCTTCCTAGTTCACTTCTTAAGTTCAGTCGTTTAATTTATAACCTTTTAGTATATTTTTTTTCGAATTTTAATAAATTCGGATACAAGAATAAACATATACGTGTTATATGTTTTTGAAATCATCTCTCAAATCCTATTTTGATACACCACACGATGGGTTCGGCAGAAAAAAAAATGAGCCTCCACAATATGGCGCTCAAAATCCGCCATTTTTCTATTAATATGCAAAGTGAAGACGAATTGATTGACGTAAGAATCATCGAAATCGGCCAACGCGTTTGGTGTCTAGAACGCCACATAGGAACACACATACATACATAGACTGATAAACATATTACCCTCCTTCAGGCAGTCGAGTAAAAAGACAGATGACGTAGAGCAACCACGAATCAGTACAATGGTGATTTTGCATTCGTATTATGATAAGTAAAGAAATATGTATATATAAAAAAACAATATTATGAATGCAAAAAAGTATAATGAAATGGATCGAACCACTTACTTATGAGGAAACGGAAGAACTCCTGAAAGTAACCACATAACCTATACTCTCACACACAGGCACTCAAACACACACACACATACACACGCAAGCACACACACACACACACAAACTGTACTTATTTCAATCTTGTCTGTATACTTACCGACGTCTAAGTTATTATTTTGTTATGGAAGAGCGGAGTCTTCTAATACAGGCATTGTTTGCTTAAAAGAAGGCTCCAATCACAAACTAATTGTTGTAAACTTGTTAAAGAAAATAAACAATTTGAATTTGAATTGTTAATTTAAAGGTTATGTTTATTCGAGTAAAATTTAAAAACAAAAAAAGGAAGTTAGATACTAATCAAATATTGTACGCAATTACTGTATTTTTCAAACCTAAATCTAAAATTAATTGATAAACCAATGACACTGGGAGTTGTTGCTTGTGACGTCTTGGTATTTGCTTAAACGTATAAATTGGCTGGCTCTAGTCGAAAGCAAGCCTTGTCCGTTCTTCTCCACATAGGTATTTTCCGAATGGATGGTAGAATCACTTAATCATGATCCAGCCCTAGTTGTCTCCCCAGCGACGTCCTGAGCCGAGATTCGACCCCATAGGGGATAGCCCTCAGCGTGGTCGCTTAGGTTTAGCTTTTGTTTCTGGCTGGAGGCTCTAGTTTATTGCCATAGGATCACCCCGTTAAGCAGTAGCTAATCACTCTGATTGAACTGCGAGAGGTAAATCAATAAAAAAAAAAACAAAAGAACGCAGTATTCAATTGTATTTTGAATTGTGCACATCTTCTTACATAATTAAGTCATGTGACTCATTATCAACAATGAGTGTAAAAAGTAGTGAGTAATAAAAATACAAGATATCTGATTGTTTTCATTTTAGAACATTGAGTCCTCCCGCTCCTACATGCATGTAACACTTATTTTTCTAACAAAGAGAAGTTAACTAATTAATTCATGTTTACAAATCAAAAGTACCTTTAAAATTAATGTCGTAGGTCAATTACCCTGCCTGAGATAATAATACATTTATCCTTAGCACATCAAGCATGTTACATCATAATGGTGGCACTTTAACCTTTCACTTACGCCGAGTTATATTTTAAAACCATTTAAAACCCTCGTTACTTTCGAGGCACGGTTTAAAGCATAAAATTCATACGGAAGGTGTCTCTTACAATTCAATTAATTAAAACATACGAGAGAGTGTTTCAAATTAATTGTTAACGAGGAAGCCACGGAGCCTCGAACCACGTGGGACGTGGGACGGTTGAATCACGGGTTGTGGGGTCTGGGATAAGACCGAGATTGAGTGTGGTTACATTCTTACACTTGGCTTAAAATGGCTTAGGTGAAGAGGAAAGGATTTTTTAAGCTGCATTAGTATAGTAAATATTCAAAGTGGTGATAGTAGTACTGGCGAGCATGAGGTTTTGGGTTCAATTCCCGGATCGGGCAAAGTTTTATTGGTTTTCTTTTATCTGCTATTTCTATTTCTCAGTAGCGATCCGGAGTTTGGACTTGTGCCCAGATAGTAATAAAAAAAATAGGCACGCGCTTGACCACTATCTCACCTGATGGTAAGCGATGATGTAGTCGACGGTGAAGCACGCTTGCCTAGAAGTAACCTCTTCACTCTTGATAATGTTTATTATAACGTATATTTTACTAACAAATACCAATATATTGATAAATCTCTTTTTCTTTGCTACGGAACCCTAAATGTGCGAAGTCCACAGCACTTGGCCGTTTTTTAGTTTATAGTTTTTGCCATGTGTATTTACAAATGTTTGATCTATTTATCTATGTATGTCAATCTGTCCGTCCGTCCGTCCGCAACTTAGCTCAAAGACTATTAGTACTAGAAAGCTATAATTTGGCATGGATATACATATTCATCACGCCGACAAACTGGTAAAGTAAAACAATGACATTTTTTTTTAGTTTTCCTTCTGTACCTACATTACACACACTAATAAACTGGGGATGTTTTTTTCTCGTCTTTCACATCGGGTGGGGTATCATTGGTTAGGCCATTAAAAACTATTACGGGTCTTTGAAAACCATTTTTCAATTCAGGGATCCGTTTGCGTAAAAAAAAGCTATAAATGGCTAAATTTTGTTGGAGTCAAGTGTCATCAGCTAAATGGTTGCTTTTCGATATATGAAAAAATCACGGCACTAGTATATACAACGAAATTAAAAGGAAAACTATCACAGCTAAGTAGGATTTACAAGTTTACGAGTTATAGTCGACCAACTTATAAAATGTACTTGGAATAGTAAAAAAATTGTATTTTGATGTTGTGGACAACAGTTTTCGAACGGCAAGTTTAATTTTGTCCCTTCGTTAGAGCAATGTTCGGTGATTTTATTGTTTATGAACTTTAGTAATGTTACCTATTTATTTTGGTGAATGTAGCTGTTTATACGGAACCCTCTGTGCGCGAGTCAGACTCGCACCTGGCCAGTTAATTTTTTTGTGGTCGGCGCAACGTCTTCTTCTGACATCATCTCAATAATCATTAATCTATTAAGATTTAATTCCCAAAGTTTTCTTCTTCAACACTCATAATTATTTGTTTAGGAGAAAAAAATATTAAACCAACTTCCAATACGAAACACTAAAAAAATAACGGTTGGTGTCTTTGGCCTTTTTACCTACCTATATTTTTATCGATTTTGACACCGATTGTCGAAAAGAAAGTTATTTTTTGTTTTATAGTGTTTTGTTTTAGAAGTCGGTTTAATTTTTTTGTTAATTTTTTTTAACCGTCTCCAAAAAGGAGGAGGTTATCAATTCGAGTGTACTTTTTTATGTTTGTTACCTCAGAACCTTTTACTAGGTGAACCGATTTTGATGATTCTTTTTTTTGAAAGCTGGTGCTGGTCATGTGGTCCCATTTAAAATTCGTCAATGTATGACGGCAAATCACTCGAGATAGCTGCAATCGTATGTCTGTTTTTTGTTTACATCATTTCATAACATAACATCAAACAGGTACGCTTTAAAGGGGTACGCAGGTGTGAAAAGTTCGCCCTGGTATACTCTCATTCCAACGGTTTCATGTTATTGGATTAATCTATTCTGGCATCACTTTGGGCATTATAGGTACCCATAGAACTGGTCGATTATGTATCACAACTAAAAAGTGAAAATAAAAAAATCTTTTTTACATTACCCTGCTTCGGCAGTCGGGTAAAAAATACAAACGAATTCCAAATAAAAACACTACAAAGTGAAAAATAACTTCAATTTCGGAAGTCGGTGTCAAAAAACGATGAAACGAGAACAGGAACACTGACTGCCGAAAATGAAGTTATTTAATTATTTTTCACTTTGTACTATTTCTTTTTATTTTTCCCTTTTTAATTTTGGTACCCTATTTATTAACATGAAAATATGCACTATACAGGATAACTCAAAAAAACCCTCGTCAGATCTTGATCAAATTTAAATGGGACCATATATGATAAGCACCAGCTTTCAAATAAAATAGAATCATCAAAATCTGTTAACACAGTAAAAACTTTTGAGGTAACACACATAAAAAAACAGTCGGATTGAGAACCTCCTCATTTTTGAAGTCGGTTAAAAATAGTAGTTTCTGCAAGCAGATTCACTCGTGTGACAATCAGAAATCATCCCAACGGAACGTAATCCCGGGATAAAATGTATCCTAAGTCCATTGCCTAAATTTTTCAAAAATTTCCTTTCGGTTTGGGATGAAAACGTAACAAACGTTTTCATCCCAAACCGAAAGAAATTTTTTGAAGAAATTTTTTGATTTTTGAAGACTGAGTTACTTTCACATTTCTAATATTATAAGTATGGATTACAGGACTCGCCAGTTTCGAGGTCAAGAGATACATTCCTAGTAGGTACCACATTATCACAGCCATCCTCTTTAATTACTGCTCCCAATCAACAGTTAAAGATAACATAAACAGGCGACAGTTAGCGAGAGAAGCAGTAAGTATGCGGAGCCGGTCACGTTTGAGAGCGCAGTTAAAAGTAACGGCTCAGTTACACAGACGTAACGGTCCAATATCGACAACTGTTACCGACTTTGTTTCTCTTATAACGCGTAGAGATGGCCGGTGTAAGGATATTCGGATATGGCGGATATTTTGGAGGAGGTTTGGGAAATATCAGCTGCGTTTATAATGTTTTCCTATTTTTATATTTCGGACAATATTGTTGCAGCAAACAGATAATGGCTCGAGGTTAAAAAATCGCAGCCCAGGGTGGTCCCGGCCCCGGCTGTTATTTAGAAGTCTTGTGACAGTCGTTACAATCAGTCAGAACTCAGAATATCTGACACCGGCCTTGCCAAGTGTTACTGGGTTGTGGAGATCAGATAGACAGTCGCTCCTCATAAAATATTGTTCAGCAGCATCAACTGAATCAGTTGCTGCAACATACAATAGTTTTTAATACTCTTAGAACTTACTTAATACAAGAAAATAAACTAATTGCCAGAATAAATAATTGGACTCTAGAATTATACAAACACCTAGAGTAAGAACACACTTTTGCAGAACAACTGTAAAATATTAAAAAAATAAAGGGTCCATTTTGGTAATTTGTTTGGAACAGCATATTTAAGTACCTACTCAGTTCTGTGAAAGTTGGTGCAGTTGATAGCCCAGTGTTAGATTTCCCATTAAAAGTGTACCATGTATGACGGTAACCTATTAATATCAATAATCTACCATCAAGTTCACAATAATCTAACCCCCAATAATATCCGAACAAACCCTACCAATATCCGCCACGTCCAGCACATTCGCAAAAAATCCGTATTTGTCAAGTCATAACCCTAACAATACGAGATAGGGAATTAATATCGGCGCCGGATCCGAAACTGTTGGAACACGGCAAAGATAAGCGGTAGTTGTCCCGAATAATGTTTGCCTTTGTTCAATAGATACTTTCTCGATAAACTATCATAATTTCTGAGAGGCGCGCTGAATACTAAATGGTGGTTGTTTTTACTGAATGGATGCGCATTTGAGGGTTATTTTTTGTTGTTTTAATTAGCTTAATTGATTTTTTAGGATTCATTAGATTAGATTCGTAGTTAAGAAATAGACGGGGCTATTACAGGTGAGAACCTAGTAACTATAAGGCCTGCAGTAGATTTATGAATCGCTTAGTTAAAGTTTAGTCGATTATCCATTTGGAATATCCCAGTAAAAGAACGTAGCTCACTCTCTTTTACATGAGACTGAAACATAACTGAAGAATGTGGGTGTAATAAAAGAAACACTTTTGCTTAACCCTTTGGGGAAAACAGGGCGTGAAGTTATACATTTGTATTTAATTCATTCATTCACTTCACGTAAACGAATAAATTTAGGAATGATTTTTGCAAAACAACGTTTGTTTTAAACAGTAGTTTATGTTACCCGGATATAAGTTAACATATTCCTACATAACTTACGTGTGTTTTATACCAGGCATATATCAGGCAGGTATTTGTACGAGGTGTCGGCAACTCGGCACCGCAGCAATACGGCTGAAGTCATAAACATCTCGGTATACTCGCATATGCAGGCAGACGGTTATCGTACGGAAAACATATTCCCCACTCTTGTATTAACTACTAAGAAAGCCAGCTGCTCCCTGTCAGAGTAGAAGAAGTCCTTTGCTATGACTTCGATGATAAATTAAATTGAGTGAGAACCAAAATCAACCTAAAATACATTAAAGACCATATTTAAGGCAAATTTGACCTAATTGGGGTCTTCAGAGTTTAGCAAAACAGGTTCAAAAGTAAAACTTTTAATATCCGGTGGAACTCCTGTAACCTTAGAGTGCGATGCGAGGAGATGGAGGGGTCAAAGTAAACTACATGTTAGTTACTACTCCAAGAGTCGATTACTCTTCCACCTTTAATTAGCAACATTATATACATAGTTACGACGTGATGTTATGTCGATAATCTATAATCACGTATTCACATACTATCAACCTTAGCATATTATACTACGTGCTGTACGTGACGTGCTGATGTACGTGACATCACACCACATCACCCCCTTAAATTTAAAAAAAAAAAAAAAAAATTTTTTTTTTACAAGGTTTTTTTTCCACATTACAAACTATTACTCTAACTCTTACAATACAATTTTGTTCTATTCTTATGTACTATATCTATTTTATTTTTATACTTAATCACAACATTTGGTGACTCGTCTTTTACAACTTCAAAAGGTCCATTATAAATACATTCCAATTTATTGCCAGTTTCATTCTTAATCAATACTAAATCACCTTCCTTATAGGTTACAGAATTAAGATTCTTATCATAACAATGTTTCCTAGCTAATTTACTCGCTATTAAATTCTCCCTTGCATCATTTTGTGCCCTTTGCAATCTGTACTTAAATTCTAAAGGATAATTATCAAAATTATACAATGGTTCAACACTTTCTCCTTGAAGACTACTTGGTAATCTGCATTTTCTTCCAAACACTAGCTCATAAGGTGTATATTTGGTAACAGTATTAACTGTCGTATTATAAGAAAAACACCAAAATGGAATCCAAGAACTCCATGATGATGGGTTATTATCTGTCTGTATCCTCAAATACGCACCTAATGTTTTATGTACATTCTCCAAAGAACCTATACTCTCATGATGATATGACGTCGACATGACTTTATTGATGTTCAAGATATCACATAGCTCTATCATTACTTTCGAAACGAATTCACTACCCCTATCCGTAGCTATTGTTTTCGGTATTCCATATCTCAAAACAAAATTCTCTGCCAAGGCTTTTGCTACCTCATTTGCGGATTTATTCTTTAACGGATAAGCCTCTACAAACTTCGTAAGTTCACATTGAAGAGTTAATATGTAAACATTGCCTCTTTCGTCTCTATCAAGGGGTCCTACTATGTCTAAATAAATCTTCTCAAACGATGTTGATGCAGTAGTCGTAATCGTCATGGGTTCCCTAGTATTCCTAGAATACTTTTGCTTACAACACTTATCACATTTACCAACGTACTCCACTACGTCTTTCTCTATAGAAGGCCAATAATAATACTTCTTTATATTATTCACCATCCTACGTATTCCTGCATGACCACTCGTGGGTAAAATATGGAAATCATTCAAAATAACCTTCTTCTCATCTTTCCCTTCTATTCTCCGTAAATCCTTCACTACACACAGTTTAAAATCCCCACAAATCGAACTTCTATTTTCCTTTAAATATTTTGCCATTCTTGTAATAAAATCAACGTTATAACGATTCTTCATAATAATTACTTCTTTAATGCCTTCTTCAATACAAAAACTGACTATGTCTTTCGATAACTCGTCTCGCGAAATTCCCGATAAAGATTCATAGTTTACATAAATACTCGAGTTTTCTGGCATATACACTAAATTGCGCGACTTTGAAAATATCTCCCTACAACCTTTATTATTATTGTTGTTATTATTATTGTTACGTAACATTTTCTCCCAATCATCTAAACAAATCTCAATGTCATTTCCTTGCTTCTTAAGTACTTCCACGATCCTAGGGTGATCAGTCCCAGATACCACGGAGTCCCTATCACAAACATTTGGCTCTCCCAACTGCTTGTACTGCGCCCTCGTCATTACGGATATCGTCTTTTCCCGTATCAATTTCAAATCCTCACTCGTTATCACTATTCTAGAAAGTGCATCCGCTAGTACATTCTCTTTGCCCTTAATATATTCAACCTCAAAATCATACTCCTCTAAACATAAACGAAACTTAGTCAACCTACTAGATGGATCTGTCATGTTAAACAAATACAGTAATGGCCGGTGATCCGTCTTTACAACGAACCTCCGTCCGTACAAATACGGTCTAAAATATTTAACTGACCAAACTATTGCCAACAACTCCTTCTCTATTATTGCCAACCTCTTTCTTCTGTGCATAAGGTATCCTATACTGTCTCTTGTACACCGGAGTAGCACTCTCTTTCAAGCGTATAGACTGCTCATATACGTTAGTGACAGCTAATTTATCACCCGGGAGATGAAAAACATCCGAAAACTTTGCACACACTTGCTCAACCGACAACCGCTCCTCGGCGTTCAAATAGTCGAGTTTAAGTAAAGAAAGTACCTCTTCTACACGCTCAACGTCCGTCCCTGGCTTCACGAAATTACAACAATCAAAATCACTCAACGGACAAACTTCCACACCGGACATACTACACACAACTTCCTCGGAGTTCGTATTTAAAATCCTAACGGGGACCATCCCGCTTTTAGGCCTTACTAACACACTAGCCAAGAAAACGCCTTTCCGCAATTCTTGCCTAACTACCACACAATCTTCCGCTCTGTTAACGGGGTAATACCTAATCACCTCACAACGCGGTGGAATAGTCAACAAGTAATCATAGGACTTAAGTGGCATCGAAACCACCCGTCGTCCACGATCCCTAAGAGAAAACCTATTCGCCGAAAAATCTATAATACCACCATACTTCTGCAAGAAATCCTGACCTAATATACCAACCGACTTACATGGCAAATCATCAAATATATAAAACTTATGCGTGAAAGAACACCGTCCATACTCCAACGTTAAATATACATAACCTATAGCCCTCAAACTACCTCCTACACCATTAATCACTAATTCTTCCTTAACTACCTTACAGCACAAAGTATTGTTCAACAAGAAACCACTTTTTACAGCCGATATCGACGCGCCCGTATCTACTAACCATTCCGCATTTATATTATTCACTAGAAAATTAACCCAATTAATACTATCGCAAGCTAAAATACGCTTAGTCTCGAAAAAACTGCAACTGGTGGTCAGTCGCTTCATTACGTCGTGACATTGACGTTCCGCCTGAGTCAGCATCACTACGCGCATGCTCGAAATACGCTACACGCCTCCGACCTTGTTGAGTCGAATGACCACGATGAGCATTATTGCTACGACCGCGCATTCCACGATTATGCCATGCGGTGGCATTTTTGCGCGTACGCTCAACAGTTGTCTTATGTTGCGCGTATCCATTTCCTACTGTAGACCGCCTACAACCATTTCCGCGACCTCTATTATCAAAACCACCCCTCGCGGGCCAACGCTGATACGCCATGACCTGTGCCGACGATGCACAACCTTCGTCTTCTGCTACCCTGATCGCATCCTTCAAACAAGTCAAATTCCGCGCCGTAATGATCGTACCTAAACGCTGATTGCGAAGCCCGTCAGCAAACTTCCTGATCGCGTACTTTTCGTTCAACGGCCGCAAAATCTCATATGCTTCCGAACTTTCCCCGGCTTGAGAGATAGTCAAATTAACCATTAACTTCTCTATCTCAGCCCCAAAATCCGCGACCGACCTATCATTCTGCCTAGCGCGAGCAAGCTTCGCTTGCACAGCTACGTCTGACTCTACTGTTAACAAATGCTTCTTCATATCAGCTAACAGACAATCTACCGTTGCGTAAGTAGAGGACAACCGAATCCTAGCACCCTGGGTAAGTCGTGTTGTCAAAACAAATTTAATTAAAAGAGCATTATCTGCTTCCACTAACATAGAACTATATAATCCTATGGCATCAATCAAGTCTTGCGTAACTTGTTCATCGCCACTCATCTTCGGGAGTAGGCCAACTGCCGTTCTCAAAGAAAACTTTTCCGCCGCCATGTTTTGTTCCGTTCCGGTTCCGCTCTCAAACTTAACAGTGTCCACGTATAACGCTTCTATCTTACATACCAACTGAGCCAGTTCTTCCGAGAACTTACTAGATTCTGAAACTATACACTTAAATTTACGATAGAGCGCTTTCACCTCACTGATCTTACTATCAAAATTTCTGCCTTTTCGCCTACTAGGGCCTAACTTGACAATAGATTCCCTTAACAACTTAAGTTGTACAAATAGCGACGTTAACTCCACTTCCATTTAAATCAATGTCTCCAAATTTAACGATGACCGCAAGCACCGACACACACTTATTCACATTCACATAAGAAACACTCACTTCGTTCCTCCGACGGCTCCTGGTCAAACCATCTGTACAGCCTTCTGGACTTCCCGCTGTCTCATCTTTTCTTCAATCCAGTTGTGGTGACATCTCCGATACATGCGAACCGCCAAACCTATGATGACAACTGCCATACCCACAGCCATAAACAGCAACACGGTCTTGATAAACGCCAGCTGCTCCTGCGTAGCCGTTGCGGTATTTGCACCACTCGTAGACGCCTGGGCAATAATCACCTCTTCCTTGGACGTCGTGCTCCCCATGGCCTGTGACGCGACGCGACTGACGTGATACTCAACGAAGACAATCAAACCGCGAACCACGAACCGTGACTAGCTCCTGGTCGGACAACTATAACGCCGTCCAGCCGACTGGCAGGGTCGCCATGCGATGCGAGGAGATGGAGGGGTCAAAGTAAACTACATGTTAGTTACTACTCCAAGAGTCGATTACTCTTCCACCTTTAATTAGCAACATTATATACATAGTTACGACGTGATGTTATGTCGATAATCTATAATCACGTATTCACATACTATCAACCTTAGCATATTATACTACGTGCTGTACGTGACGTGCTGATGTACGTGACATCACACCACAAGAGTACTGATTAGTTTATTCTTGTAGGTAACTAATTACATTGACAATGTAAGTTAACCGTAGTCAATGAGTACTGAAGACAGAATTATAAGAATATTTCAAAAATAGATTACTAGATTGCACACGACTTTCATCACCATAAACCTATGTAAACGCCGAAAAATCCTTAATTGTACTAGTATTTCGTAAATTCACACCATGCCGCTCCACCGTTTCACCCAATCTCCCCAGTTTCAAAAATAAGGTGTGTACAAACTGCACACAGCCGTCAGATCGTAGGCCGCAGACACATTGCTGCGACATAAATACCGCGATGAAATGCGGTGCAACGCGGCGCGGCACGGCGTGTCCTCAGCACGCGCGCGGCAAGTCATTCCGCTGTGCCGCTCGGTAAACTACTCCGTGGGTTATCGTCTATCAGATGCAGGTGGGTAAGGCTGTGATTACATGGGATGTCATATTCTGGTGAGAGATGTTCTATTCCTGTATTTTTCAGGAACGGTGGCATTGATATCTCAGTCTGTCAAAAAACCTCTTATTTCCCTACATTTTCAAAAGTTTTTGGCATTGAATGTCACTTAGATGATATTGCGATTTGCATTTGAACCCTCTTTTAGTACGAGAATTGGCCTTCTGCTTATAAAATTGAGCTGTTAGAAGGGTTCTAGGAAGTCTCAATTTTAAATACATGGTTTGATTGATTAGATTTTTTACCCGCTTGAAAGTCGAAAATTATCCCGAGGGAACATATTCTTGGGAATGGCATCCTATGTGCTATTCCAGACTATAATCTATCTCTGTGTCAAATTTCATCCAGATTCTTTCAGTCGTTCTGGCGTGGAGAAATAAAAAACAGACACACAAGTGATTTCATTTGTTATCATTACTTCCTGCTAATAATATAAATGCAAATGGATGATTGTTACTCAATCATCCGACTATTTTTCATTCCGGTATAATGTTCCATTGGGATAAAAATGTTTTCAATTTTCACGCGGGCGAAGCCGCTGGCAGAAGCTAGTTTCTTCATAATACCACGCCTGTATGCCGTGTAAGGGTTACGTAGAGATGTACCTATAACACACAAACATTTCATCTGATACTCGTATATTTAAGTACGCTGCAGCAGGGAACTTACATACACAAGGGTGACCTTGTTGCCCTAAAAATATAAGCGTACACAAATCCATACTCCGAAAAACCCAATAACACTTTTACCGACCCGGAAATCAAACACAGGATATACATGTCCAGCAGTAGTGCTTGCTACCATTACATCTACAAGACAGTTGTTAGTACTTCCTTTCAGTATTATTTTCAGTATCCATTTTAGTGGCGTCAAAATCATACCCATTGTGCCGAGTAAAACATTTATCGCCCGCCTAAAGCAACAGTCCGATTACGACCGTTGTTTAAAACGACAATAACACAAATAAGGCAGTACAAACAATATGACGGCACCCGAAGTCTAAAACTACTTGGCATCAGATCTGGATTAGGAACAATTTATATCAGTTAAGTCTCGATTACGGCTCATTTGGGCAAGCTCGATACTTTTGTTGTGAGGCCGCTCTAATCTTGATTTAAGTCAAGACTTACTTTAGTACGAGATCCCACATCAAAATCTACAGTGTCTTTTATTTATTTCTTTATTGTACACCAAAAACAATATTCAGTACAATGTGATAATAAAGTACATGTATTAAGAAGAGCTTAACTCAATGTTGATTTCTCTAACAGCAAACCCCAGAGAATGACTGAGAACGATGACAAAAGAGGTTAGGATCCGGGGTACAATTTTAAAGTAACATAATTATAATCATAAAAATAAAACATAAATATATACATATGTATATCAATTAAAATATATATATCTACTAACATTGCGTTAAAAGGAAATGCTCTTTAATTTTCCTCTTGAAAACATCGAGAGAAGGGCTATCGCGTAGGGAGCGTGGGAGAGAATTCCAGAGGTGCACTGCAGTTACAGAGAAGGAGCCATCATAACGGCTGGAAGTGTGAATATGACGCGGAGTACGAAGGAGAAGCGAAGTGGCCGTGCGACAAGGTATGCCTCTCGGGACGAGATTTTCAAACCGGTTGCGAAGGTATTGGGGAGAATTAGGATTGAGTAGGATAGTATAGAGAATGATAAATGGTAAATCAAAAATCATTGATATTTGAGATAACTGTTATTATTATTATTGATTTTCACTCTTTTTTTATTGTTGGCTTTGATAATTATGGAATTCATTTATAATTAAACTTATTCATTCTTTTCATTTACAATTTTACTTGCATAATATTTGCACGCCATAGCATGTGGCAAACATGACGGAATCTTTTGTTATTTTTTTGTTATCTTGCATGCATTTTTATTTATTTATAGTTAATTAAAAAAATACAGATACAAATTACATTAATTTACATAGCAATTGTGAAACATAACAATGTTTACAACTGTTTCACATAAGATAATTAAATAATTCAGATATACAATTAACATGTTACAGTGGACTGGACATGTATCAATAATTATATCAAAATATAATGTAATCAATAATTCATAATTCAAAAATAACAATACAATTAACATGGGACAGTGGACACCCTCGCATACTTTCTCTCTCACAGAACACCAGACATGAACGCATTAATTTATACCATTCGTCCGCAAACACATGACATTCAGGATTGGCATTCAAGAGGGCATTGAGCATCTTCAAAGCACGACACACTGGAGATTCAGCTCTAGCGACCGTTCTGGCTGACGGTGGTGCGAACAGGTCTTCACGGCGACTCTGACGGTGCCCAACGTATTTACTGGGCATAAACAGTCGGCAGAAAATGTCATGTAGCCACCAACGAGTTAAAACCCAAGACTCTTAAAAGATAATTCGTTGGGTACATGTAAGGGAAGAAATGGTATATCCTTTGGAACAGAAATCTAAGGAAGGTTTTCTGATCCTTTTCAAGCATTCACGTCTGCGTCGCGGTATATGGGTGCCAGACACAAGCACTGGATTCGAGTTTACTTCGAACCAGAGTGGCGAACAAAAACCTAATAATTCTAGGATTGCGGAAGTCATGAGCGTTTCCCATAACAAATCCCAGGCGCCTGAAAGATTCCTTCGCAAGGATAGCAACGTGATCTTTAAAGGTCAGACAGCGGTCAAAGGTCACTCCCAAGTCCTTTACGGTGGTGACACGAGTGATATCTACACCACCCAAACTGTAATCGTAATGGATAGATCGCAACCCCCGATCGAACGTCATGACGTAGCACTTGCCAGTATTAAAATGCAATCTGTTTGTAATGCTCCATTCGCAGATGGCGTTAACATCCCTTTGTAGGAGTTCGCAATCTTTGAGTGTTTTAATTTGCGCAACTAGTTTTAGGTCGTCGGCATATAGCAAGCACTTTGCAAACCTAATCTTAGATATACGATCATTGATCATAATCAGGAACAGATGCGGCCCTAATATGGATCCCTTACTCTCACTCGAGCGAGTATAATAAGGCTTGGACTTTAAACAGCCATGCCGGACAAACTGCTTGCGTTCCCTTAGGTAGTAGGCAAATAAGTTAAGAAAGCCAGACGAGAAACCGATGGCCGCCAACTTTGTCAAGAGCACATCATTGTCAACTTTATCGAACGATTTCCGGAAATCGAAATACATGGAGTCAACCTGCCCACCGGCGTCCAAGCTACTATTATACTTTATTATACATTTCTTATTATACTACAAATTCGATTTGCGGAGCGACCAGGCTGAAAACCGTGTTGGGCATCAGAGAGCGATATATTTATGCGTTTGTGAATAATAGCATGGAGAATACGCTCAAACACCTTTGCAACGGTTGGCAGGATAGCGATGGGTCTATGTTCATCAACAAATGTTCTGTCGCTGGTTTTAGGGATAGGAGTGACTCGCGAAGTTTTCCATGGCTCAGGGTAAGTTGAAAAATGACATAGAGGTGATGCCAATGTATCATTACATCCCTTGAGGATAAAGGCTGGAATGTTGTCAGGGCCAATCGTGATACAGGGTTTGAGTTTCGCGATCCCTTTGACCACATCGGGCGGTGTTTAGAAGGGGAGAGGAATATTATCTCCCTCGCTATTCACCTTTATGGATTTTAGGTCTAATTTAGGTGTGTCGGGCAGAAATACGCTGGCAAAATAATGAGCAAATGCCTCGATCGCTTTGACGTCTGAATTAATCTCACCATCAAGAACCACATTTGGCTCGAAACCGCCCTTTGATCGCAGGCTGGAAATGTGCTGCCAGAACTGTCTAGGATATTTGCCAAAGTTATATTCAACAGCACCATATAATCTATAGGCCTCCTGGGTTCTCACCTTCAAATCTGATCTTAAGGCGGCAAACTCAGCATACGCCAGATCACACCGAATGTTTCCATTTATTATTATGGAGCCTGGTTTGACGCTGAGTGTCGTTGACGATATCTCTAGTAAACCAGACTGGGTACCGCCTATTACCAGAGGTCCTTCGCTTCTTCTTTGGTACAGAAGAATCAAATATACCATAAATTATTCTGTAAAACTTACAATTGCGGTGGTTACGTCATTGCAGTCAAGAACATCAGGCCAAGGAGCAGAACGAACGAGATTGCTTAAAAGTGCGTATCGGTAGGACGTGAGCCCTCTACCGTTCTTTCCGTTCGTTTCCGTTCTTCTTTCTTTCCTTTTTATGGAAAATACTTGACATAAGAATAGATTACAGCAGGGTTGCCTGGCAATATCTAGCCGCATTTAGATTGTTTTTTTTTTAACTTTGCCCTACATTTCTCTCATTTCTCCTGTGTGAACGCGTATACAAAATCAGCCAGGTCAGCGGCAATTCATGGGTTGCCAGGTGTAAACAGGTATTGACTTGATTTAACTTGATTGCGCTTAACTGAGAGCTGGCAACTGTTTTTACTATTTTCTATATCACTCTCTTTCAAATGACATTGGCTTTACTTGAAAAACTTATCATATAAACGTTTTCTTAACGTAACAACTTTGCCCCACTGCTGAGCAAAGGTCTCCCCATAGCCTTCCAACGTTCTGGGGTTAACTATGAAACATAAATTACAATTTAATTAATTAAGGTGATTGCACCAACCATTCAGTAATCTATTCTACTATCAAGTATCATTCATGAAAATTAAGTTTTATCAAAAACAAAATTACCTGCAGATTTTCGCAGTGGCATCTTTCGCTATTGTCGGGCATGCGGCTTAAGTTGCGGCTGAGGGGAATTAGGTCTTTGAAGAGAACTGTCTGTCGCTGGACGACCTTTGTCTTTATTTGTTTTTCATTATTTAAGTTGCTTGAAACTTCGATTGATTGATTTTAATACAGTTTTGGTATACTGATATTGTTTGCGGAAAGGAATTATTTATATTTCGCTTTTGGTGTGTTCACAGCCTTAGTTGTGGCAACTCAAAACAAGTGTATGGTAAATCATATTTATTGCTGTATATGAAATTGTTAACAGGTCAAAAACTAAAAATAAGTGACTTTCTTCTTAACAACTTAATAAGTTTTGGTGGATGATCAGTCAACAAATTAGTCGGTAAGGTCATTTTAATATCACCGGTTATGCTGATACACCTGAAGCTATCGCAGTCTGCTGCTGGACATGCATAAGCCTCTCCCAAGCTGCACTACAATACATGGCCTTGCTCATCGAGCTATTCCCAGCCACCCTTTTAACGCCATAAAGCTTGGATCATCAGACGCTACACTTGCTGATATGTGACCCCACTCTAGGACTCGTTTGGTTCACTGGTTATCGGCTTTTTGAACATCAAGGGCTCATGGTTAGCGCAGTGGTTGAGCGATTGACAGCTGCGCTGCCTGTCGGGGGTTTCATTCCCGAACGGAACAAATATTTGTATGACCTACAGGTAGCTGTTCCGGCTCTGTGCGTTTGTGTATGTGAGTTAAGGCACCCATGACACAGGAAAAATTCTTAGGGTGGGGCAACGTTTTTAAAAAAAACATGAATGACATTACATGAGTATTTACTCAAACTCAATCGCGTTATCGTAAACGTCAATTTGTATTGAAACTGGATAAGCGCTGTCTGGTGATGGTAAGGAGAAACCTCTTTTTTGTATACATTTTGACATAAGAGATCGTTTAAGTTGTCAAGAGTTAAAAAAACTCGGAATAAGCACACTAAAAACCGCCCAGCAGTGGCCATTGGTACTTTGAAAGAAAGTGTAAGTAGATGCAGGTGTCATCTTCCCCATACAAGTCAATAAATAGGTACCCCCACAATTACCGTAACGTTTTATTTGCCGTGTCGCAGCGGAGAGCATCAATACGAATAGCAGCCCTCGTATATTATGATAAATACGCTCCCTTTGCCCCACTTATTGAACATCTATGTCACACCATGTAGATAGTACAGAAGTATTAAAGAACAATAATGTAATACAGAGATGCTGAGCATTGAAACCGGAGAATCAGATCAAAAGCTCTGCAATTACAATTATGCAAGGCTATGCGGTTTCTTTCACAAGCTTTGTTAGTGATATTTTGTAATGATCTTGCAGGCGTTCAATGTACTAACAGTCACTCAACTCGTTGTATAATATTCTTGTTGAAACATGATAACGTTAGTCCAATAGATATAAGAAATTTTGTGGCACACACTTTATCAATTATCGAATGCAATGAAGGTGTCAATCCCTTTCTATGGTCTTCCAAAGGCATAAAGTAATCCTTCTGTATTTTCTTGTGCTGTGTGCCGAAATATATTCGTGTTTCGTAATATTCACCTGATCGTAGACTATGGCTTTATTAGGACGTTATTGCCTCTCCAATTCCACATGCCGCGAATACTTTTTTATTTGTCAATTTCGAAAGGCATCGATAAAGTTTTAAGGTGTAACGGTGTAAGGCACGTTTATAAGAATGTTTGAGGCTGCATTACTCTTTATGTTTTTCGATGGTCATGAGTTTGCTACCTGCCACTGATATTTATAATTAGATTGTTCAAGTCATTCCTCACGCTAGAAACCAAACGTAAAAACTGAAATATTTTTGTAGCGTTTAAACCACTCCATTTTATTATTGCCCGAAATAACTGACAGATTTTTAATTATGGAAGCAATTAGATAAACCTAAAAAGATTTGAAATAACCCCGGATTCATCCACCAAAATCTTTTCATTTTAAAACGCATTTAAAACAAAGAACTCGGTTATTTTCCAGCCCATTTTGATCATTAAAATCGTCAATAATTATCCGTTCCTTTATAAGAAACCAATTAATACAAAAAAAAAGCGAAAAGGGAAAAATGGCGGGATGGTTTAATTGCGCGCCCAAATTACTAAAGCGATTACAAAAGAAAATATGACAAAGGTGGTTCGTTTAACGTAATGGCCGACTTTACAACCATTTCTAGTCCATTTGATTAAAAAAGCTCGCATCGAGAGCCGATTGATTTTCTTTTACAATCCAATTGCCCTTTATTTTTGCGAAGACAGCTTTGTCTCTGTGGGAATAAGAGTGATTTTTCAGTTACTTAGATTGTTTAAATTTATAATTTCAATAACGCGGAACCTCTTCATTTGGAACGGCATTACGATAAAATAAAGGGCTTCAGTGACTATTAAGAATGTTGGAAGTTCTCCTTTTGTTGTTGATGCGGCTCGGTAGATGAGTAGGCCAGGTTGGGGGGAGGGGATTTGGGAAGCAACCGTGTAACGATCATTAGCTGCGGTTAATTTTATTAAAACTAATTGGTTTCACGTATTTCAATTATTCCTTTCTAATTCAGTCTATTCTTCTCAGGAACGCACTTCGACTCGAAATCAGGACGGCCACCAGTCGGTATACTTTCAAGCGGAAATTGCGGTTTTATTTGCGGCAAGAAGGGTCATCTCGATGACTTCTTTTCATTACTTTATGAATACGAGTATATATATAAAAAAAAAGATATAAAAAAAGAAAAAAGAAAGAAAAAAAGGATATTTAATAAAAATAAAGATATTTATGTATGGGTAATTTAAGCAACTTATTATTAGTATTTCTTTGATTTACTGTTTTGCTTGTCACAGTTTAAATAATGCACCTGCCATGTTATCTCTTCACCAACCTTGGTTGACTGTTGGAGAATGCCTAAGGCATTAAGTTCGTCATTGCATTTTTGTGCATAAAGTTTAAATAAATAAATAAATTAATTTCGGTTGAAATTGTTGTTAAGGAGTATTTATACTACCTAAGACACTAGGGATTGATTGAATGTAGTTTAGTGATTATTGTTTAGTTCTCGCCAAACTTCTTGGCCGCCCTGAAGTATCTCATACAAAAACTGCATTATTTTGTGCCACGGACATGCGGAAAGCCAACTTCAGGGCGGCCAAGAAGTTTGGCGAGAGCTATACCTGGGTTTCTTAAAGCTCCGAGTTTTAGTGTTTTTAGGTAACATATATGTCGCTATAAATGGGTGCCCATTTTCAACATACCGAGTTTCCTCCGTGCCTCGGAAAGCACGTCAAGCCGTTGGTCCCGGCTGTCATTTGAAGATCTTTGACAGTCGTTACGGGTAGTCAGAAGCTTGAGATCTGACACCAGTCTTGCCAAGGGGTACCGTGTTACCCAGTTACTGGGTTGTGGAGGTCAGATAGGCAGTAGCTCCACGTAAAACACTAGTGCTCAGCTGAATGCGGTAAGACTGGAAGCCGACCCCAATATAGTTGGGAAAAGGCTAGGCAGATAGATACGTCGCTATAAATTGCCATCATTTTCCTAAACCATCCATGCAACCCTATATTCATACCGGTCATAAAACTAATCTAAGACATCACGCCCGTCAAATAAAAGTTGAAAGCGAAAAGCAAGCGAGTGTTCCCATTATTTTTCATTAAAAACACTGCATTTGAGGCGTGACCTCATTCTCGATGCATATTCCATGTCTTATATTTTCTTGTTCGCCCGTCCGTTCAGAATAGCTCCATTGCTCTACGGCTATGCTATGATTGGTGTTCCGATCGCCCTCGGAAATATTGTTCGCGGCAAAAACAATTTCAGAAGATATTGTTTGTTTGGAATACTGGATATATTTTGCTTTTAAAATTGATTTTGAAATAGAGGACGTTGTGTCAAGATTGAGCTGTAGATGGGGGCTTTGTAGCGGTTCGTACTTTGTATTTGTTGTGACAATCAAACGGAAGGAAAGATGTGGCTGTGCTTCCGTGTGAATGTTTTTATTTGGTTTGTCGTCAATTTTCAGGAATCGTCGGTGGAAAGTTTTGTAATTATGATTTAGTATTCACGCACAGGGCGTACGATGAAGCGATGCTTGGAGGAGGCGGTCCAGCAGTAGACACCTTTCATCTGAATTTATTCAAAATATCCAACCGATCCTATTACTATGAAGTGATAAGTACCAGAACTTTGGCTAATGAATTTAGTATTGGGCTTTAAAAATATGCCTCGGTCACAAATATAAGTTAAAGCAGCATCGTTATTGGTTTTCAATTAATTGTTTCTTTAAGGGTAAAAAGATAAGATACGACTGTGGCAAACTTGTCAATGGCATGCAACGTATCTCTCGCACTGCTATGTTTACCAATGAATAAGTTACAACTTAATAAACAAGATATTATACCAAGTACATTGTAACGTCATCTGTCCCTCACAATACGACACTATGTCAGCGTTACAATCGACGGCGCATCGGTAGTAACTCGCCGTTTATATGCGACGCGAGTAATAAAACTCATGAGGACGATGAATAATGAATGTAGCAAATAATTTATTACAAATACATATATGCTTATATCGTCCAGTAGTGTTCAGCTGTAATGTCTTCTGAGTTCTGATTGATGATTATTCAAGTCGAATGTTTGATTGCTTAACTTACCTAATTATGCCGGGTAGAAATCTTAACTAAGATTTTATTCACAGAGTAATCTTATTTTCATGGGCTGCGAAGCCGATGTGATGTAACCAAAAACCTTCACACATTTTTCTACAATCAACCATATATAACGCCATTATTTGCAGCAGCTCCACATATTTTATATAGTGCTCGCAAAATACACTGATGTGATAGGTGCAGTAAGTACCGCTTCCACTCCGATGCGACTCCGACGCGACTCCGACGCGACTACGACGCGAAGCTGACGCGATTCGGGACGTGACAGAAGCGCAGGGCACGAGAGAGCACGCCAAGTGCGATGGATAGTTAAGGGGATAAAGTTTGAAAAAAGACGGACGTTTTCTTTGGTAAGTGTGCTTTGTTGCTGCCAATATTTCTTTCCTGTAAAGTAAATTTTAAATCTAAAGAAAATATGGAAAACGTACTTTCGAGTCACAGCTCGACACCATTCGTTTTCTTTCAAAAGCAATAAGGTACTCATTTTGTCTCTCAGACAAAATAATTAAGGTATAAGTTTACTAACCTTTTTATATTTTTTTAAGGTTTTCATTTCCTTTTTTTTCCTTTTAGTTGTTTTAGACTCAATCTTCATCAGTGTGAAACAAAGGGACAGTTGTGGTGTAGATTCGTAAAACGGTTTTACGCGACGGGATATTTATAGCTGCTTGTGCATTTAAAAGTAACTGCTACTACGATACGATCGTATCGATCGAGACTTGGGCTGCGCTGCAGTCTCTCCAACGGTACAAAAACGACTACCGGTACATCGAAGTGTTGAAGTGATTGTCTTCAAGATTATGGACTGGAAAGGGCTAGGCATCAACGTCAATGGCAAGTACATCACTCACCTTCGGTTTGCCGACTATATAGTGGTCATGAGTGAGACCATGGAGGACCTCAGAAGAGCTTTCAAAAAAGTGGATCTTAAAATGCACATGTACAAACCAAGGTGATGTTGAATAAACATGTTTTTTTTTTTATATTCTCGCGCTTGACCACTATCTCACCTGATGGTAAGCGATGATGTGGTCGATGGTGGAGTACGCTTGCCTAGAAGTAACCTATTCAGTCTTGACTTACGTTACACCCACTCCTATCAATAACGGAGACTCTACATTCGAAGATATGGACCCGACTCAACTATGTGGGCCAACTTCGAGAAAGAGGTCAACCGCCGAATCCGACCGGATTTATGTGGAGCTGCTGCCGGTATCATCTCGTCCAACTTACCACGGTGTCTCAAGACTCTATGACCGGTGTGTGTTGCGAGTGATGACATATGGCTCTGAGACGCGGTCGCTCACAATGGGCCTCAACAGAAAGCTTAAAGTCACCCAAAGTGCAATGGAGAGGGCCATGCTCGGAGTATCCTTGCGTGATCGAATCAGAAATGTAGTGAATCGAAAAAAAATCGAACAGATCTGGTGATGAAGCCAACATTGTGGCATGTTAGCATTGGAACTTTGAAATAAAACAATGTATCCTAGTCGTGTTTCGGCTTATTGGAATCGTCATGAGATGTACTTTGGCTATAAATGATTTTCATGGTAATTTGAGGTACGAAAACAAAAAAGTAAAAATTTATAACTTTTTAACAAAAAACTCAAACCGATTTCCAATACTTTCTTTTCCGAAGTCGGGTAAAAAAGCAATAGGTACCAAAAACACCGACTTTGCCAAATAAAGTTATTTTTCGCTTTGTAGTGTTTTGTTTTGGATGTTTTTTTTTCAGAAAGGATTGTCCCTTTTTCATTATCATCACTGCTGACGATAGGCCTCCCCCAAGTGTCACCACTTCCATCGGCCCTGTGTCTCTCTATCCAGCGGATTCCCGCAGTCTTAACCAGAGATCGTTGTTCCTCTGTTTTATTAAGTTTTCTAAAGGACTAGTAATAGAGTCTGGCTTTAATTGAGTCCTTTCAATTGATAAATAATGAAGGGCTGGCCACTTGATAGCCTGATGACCTTGAAACAATGGATCCTGTTGTATCACCGCCATCAAATTCGATTGGGTTTTCTAACCGACCTTTTGAAAGGATTGGATTACGTTTTGTTTCAATTAATTTATTTAAATTATTTGTTATTTTGTCTCGAATGTCGTATTTAGTTGATAATTGAATAGGTAGAAAGGCTGGGCTTAAAAACGTGATCACATATATCAATTGGTGGATTGAAACTGGTGTATTTTTAAAATTAAATAGATTTTGTAGCAGTGTTATTTAGAAAAGAGCCATTTATCGGCTTTTTACATTAATTACACTGCAAAAAAAAAGTAAGTCTAAGTTTTCTATAGAAAAGCATACATTAGATTATTTCGATTCGATTTACATCTATTTATTTTTAACCCCCGACTGAAAAAGAGGGGTGTTATAAGTTTGACGTATGTTCCTGTGTGTTTGTGTATGTGTGTATCTTTCTGAGCATCAAACGTATGAACCAATTTTGATTAATTTGTTTTGTTTCAAGGGTGACGAATGAAGTTATGGGCTATTTTCTGTTTGAATTAGGGTAGTTTCGCAAGATATCGTGTCATAATTACGTGTTAGATAGATTGTTGATCGAAGCGTGTCTACTACTAGATAAATTATGTAGTTTAAAATGTATGAGAAAAAAAAACTGTCGAGGGTTTTGGAATTTTTTTATTTTTACTTGGTAATTTTGCACTAATAATATCGAATTCCAGTATTCTGAGTTGAAACACAACTTCCATAAGTCACATAGGATATAAAGGTACAGAATGATCAAAGAAATGGTGGGTGTATCATGTTAAAGATGATATAGCTGCACCCGTACCCTGACGTGTCAAAACTATCATGGTTCGACTGTGAAAAAGGGACAGTTATATGCATGTCATATACATCTTTCCCTTACCCACTCTCAAAATAACCTGGCTCTAAGAGCTTATGATCACCCTCTGGAAGGGTGACAATTTGGATGATGGCAAATAGAGACATATATAGAAGAAGAAGACATGAATAAATTTGAGATAAAGGGGACTCAAATCACATAGTTTTTGCAAAAACATAGTCATACAAGTACTGATGATCCGTGGGATAGACTAACAAGTCGATACACCTGTAGACAAATAGAGAACCAGTGTTGTATCTTACCTCTCACCCAGAGAACCCTAACCAAGGCACCTTGTTATAAAACCCTACATATTTCATTCGCAAATTGTAAAATTCAGTTTCACCCCATCAATAAAGATTCGGCGTACGTTTAATACAATCGGTCGGTGCCGCACGAGTGATTGCGGAGTCGGCCGTAGTCAGCCAGAGTCAGCCTGTGACTACCGGTGACGGGCGGTGACTTGCTACTGTTGACGTTTATAATTGCCGTGTCGGACAGCGCCAATTCGTTTCCCGTTGCCGTACGCTCATTTGAATTGTATATTTACGGATACTAAAATTGAATCGGTTTCGGACGAGAAGTATTTTGTATTTTGATGGCGTTTTCCAAATTGTTTTTTGTTTTGTTGCTTGTTATTTTAGTGGCAATTAAGGTGATTATATGCATATTGTCGTATTGTATGTGAAATATAGTACCACTTTGAAAACTAACTCATCCCGAGTTAGTTTTGAAAGTAGTATTATTTCGTCGATTGATTTTTTTCGTGAAAATCATCTGACAAAATGACTTAGATGCTATGTATTTTTTAACTTTTACTGGATACAAAATTTGTTGTTTATTATTATATTAATCATACAAACATACACCCACGCCTTTTTCCATGGAGGTGGGCAGAAACTACAGAACGTCACCTGCTAATTATTTGTATAGCCAAATACTGCCTTATTTATCAAAATTCACGCAAGAAAAATAAAGTCTGTTCAGCAACAAAGACAAAACAAAATTTTTCAGAATATAATCTGTAATATCCTACGTTAGACTCACGATAAATTATTCAAGGCATCCCTATAGAAAAATATTTGTAACATCACAAAGAAACACGTGTAACTAGATTCTAGTCTATTTCGTTATACGTGTTTCTTTGTAAATTCACTAGAAAGTGAATTTTCAATTAAGTTCTTTCAAACCCATACAGTGAAATTATATTGCAAAAGCAAAAAAGAAACTTTGTATTAAGTACCTAATAATATTTTTAACACGCTTTGATTAGCTTGGTATGTATGTATCTATGAATCTATGTAACGAAATCTTTGAACGTGATTTTCACCTTCTTCAACATGTCAGATTAATTTGAACCTTTGCACTCGTATCAAGGACCGATGACAATGCAATAATTTAAATAATTTGTCCCATTATCCCTACCAGGATCTTCAGTATTAGTGATTTAACTAAAAAGACAAAAATAAATAATAGTTAAAAAAAAAAAACAAATAAATACGCTTTGGAAAAAACCAAACTAAAAAGTAGAAAATAATTTTCAATAAATTTTATTGGTCTTGAAAAATTATTTTATTGTAAAAAAGCGCGGGGTGCATTTTAATAAATTTTCAAAATGACTAATTTTACTAATATCTACCAATAAAATATTATAACAATGCCATCAAGCACCCTACGCTTTTCGTTTCCTTGGGCACACGGAAGGTACCAAAATCATAGGTCCTTCAAATAATTCGATGTTGTTTTCACGAATCTTTACAACAAGAACATGCGAAGGAGAACCTTTCGCCCACCCATAGGAAAACCAAATCCACACACTAAGTGTGTGTGGGTGTAAGATAAATTTCCAGTCTATTTCATAAATTCGCTGAAACAAAGAAAAGTCAAGTTTTGTAAATATCACAAAATGATTTCCTAGTTTGTATTAGTTTGATAAAAGCGTCCAATCTATTACCTACAAGAATTCACTTTTGTTTTTTGTGGACCAGGGGCTAAGATCTCGCCTCTCGTGCTTGAGGTCGTGGGTTTTAATCCGGGCAAGTACCAATGTGACTTTTTGAAATTCATATGTACTTTCCAAGTTGGACCTAGTTATGCAAAACAGAATCAACCCACACAATGACAGTTTTGAGAAAAAGCGATTTTTGACAAAATGTTGTATACATTAAAATTGTGTTATTTTGAATAAAGTTTATTTACAAAATTGTATCTAATAATTTGTTCTGTGTGTACAAATATATATTGATGAAAATCATTAAGATTTTTAATAATAATAAAAGGAAAACTCGTTGGTTCCTTTTTGCAAAACTATCTGTGTGTTTGTTGTTGATTTATTACAATGCCATAAATTTATAGGAAAAAAATGAAAAACCCCATATTTCTTTAGAATGATTAATGAAAATGTTAAAAACTACAAAATGTTTAATTGAATCTAAGTCCAATTCAAAATCAAAATCCGGTTGACCTGAAAAGCCTTCAAGATCGTCTTCGATGTATGTTTTCCGACAAGTTTCACATAAAATTCTTGTGATTCTTGCGGAATCAAGTGAAGCATACTTTTTAAATCCGTTAACTTTGAGTTAGGGAAAGGTTTCCCTTTTGGCCAAAGTGGCTCCATTATCGCTTTTGTTATAAAATATTGTACACCTACTTCGAACATATTCTTTTAAATCCACTGCCTTAAAATTTTCAATCAAATTAGCTTTCATGTAAATTTTTAAAATGTTTTCTGTCAAAATTTTCAGATCATTTTGATATTTTTAGGGTCGATAGAAGGTTCATTTTTTAAAGCTTCTGTGTCCGTATATCGATTTTAGCAAGTATGTGGATTGGTTCCTGTTTGCATAACTAGATCCAGTTAATCTTGGATGTTGCTGAAAACGATGAAGGAAAACATCGTGAGGAAACCCTGGTCTTATAGTTAATAAAAGTAAAAACTGAAATCACCTTCACCCAAAAAAGAGAAAAGAGGGCTTTGCCCTGTGCGTTGTTACTTGTTATAATTGACTTGATCACTCCAATAATAATAAATTTATATACTTGATGTTTGATGGTTTCTATATTTTATTGTTAATATTGATTTTAATTTAATCTGAATTCTATTGTTGATTTTTATAATAAACAATCTGTATTTTAACGTTATTACTGTGACATAATCTGTTTCAATATTATTTTAATCTAATTTGACATTATCTGTATTTTAATTGAATTTTAATTTAACCTGGCATATGTTTTACCTGTATTTTAATTGTATATTTTAATCCTCATCGTCAACATCAACCTTTTAATGTTCCCACTGCTGGGAGACAGGCCTCCCCTCTGTGAGAAGGAATGGGTCGTAATCCAACACGCGGACCCAGTGCGGGTTGGTGGATGCCACATGTCTTCGAATTTTTGGTTCTACGAGTAGGATACGTCGGTTTTCTAACGTTCACCAATTTGAGAGCATTGGTGATGAAATAATTTACACAAAATAAAGCCTTATCCCAACTAAAATTGGGGTCGGCTGCTGGGGTTGGGCGCAGCTGAGTACCAGTGAGTTTTCTGTGTGCATAACAAGATCAGTGTACCAAATTTTTGTATTGACTGTATAAGTTAATGTTGTGTAATTCGTTGATGATTCATAATCAATAAATAAATTACAGCCTGGTATTATTAAAAAACAAGGAGGTTTTCAATTATTTTTTTTAGTTTACATGACTTGACTTCTTCAAAATGGAGGTGGTTCTCAATTTGAATATATTTTTTTAAGTTTGTCATCTCGGAACTTTTTAGTAGTAGAACCGATTTTGATGATTCTTTAAAAGCTGGTGCTTCTCATGTGGTCCCATTTGAATCTGGTGAAGATATGATAATCACTTCGCAGATATAACTAGAACAGAATTCTTAAATAAACATCGGCAAATCTCTCGAGATTGCTGAAATCGCCTGTTTAATGTTTACGTCATTTCATAACATAACATCACGCCGGAACGCTTAAAAGGGGTACGCAGATGTGTACAGTTCACCCTTTTTTTTTTTTTTTTTTTTTTTTCCGTGTTCCTTCAGTTGCTTGTGCCAGGGCCGCGGTGTACAGTTCACCCTGGTACACTCTCATGTTCAACTTTTATTTTATTCGGGTAATCTATACTGCCATAACTTTGTGCATTATATGTACCTTACTTTAAGAACTTGCTCATTTTGCATCACAATTAAAAAGTGAAAAATAAATACTTATTCTTTATTGTACACAAAACATAAACCATACAAATACAATAGGACAGATTTTTGTACAAGAGCGAGCTTAACCCATAGTTGTGTTCTCTAACAGCAAACTTCAGTTGCGTAGAGAAATATGCATATAAGGATAGTACATCCATGTGCACAACAAAAGCTTATTAAAACTCTTAACAATTTTTAAAACTTACTCAATAAATAAACTAAACAAATACGTTTGCAACACACAATGCATAAACATAATAGTATACTATTTAATACAAAATTAAAATATTACAAATTGTAAATACATAAATTAATGTGTCATGTTGATAGGAAATATTCCTTAATTCTTCTTTTGAAAACATCCAATGAAGTGCTATCCCATCCCGTATAGAGTGTGGAAGAGTATTCCAGAGGCGGACAGCGCGAAAAGCAAAAGACCCACCGTAACGACTTGAAGAATGGGGAGGAAAACAAAGGAGAAGAGATGATGACAGACGACAAGGTTTTCCTTTCGTAACAAGATACTCAAAGCATCCTCGAAGATACAAAGGAGACATAGGATAATGAAGTACAGAAAAGAGTAATGAAAGAGTGTGAGCATCTCGGCGCTGTCGAATAGGCAGCCATTTCAACCGCTTCTGAAATTCCGATAAATGGTCGTATTTTCGGAGGCCAAATATGAAACGGATGCACAAATTCTGTAGACGTTCGAGCTCATCAAGAAGTTCCTCAGTCGCATCAAGAAAGGAGATATCAGCATACTCAAGAAGAGGAAAAAGCAGAGACTGAGCTAGAGTAACTTTAGTCGGAAAAGACAGGAACTTCTGGAGACGCTTCAGAGACCGACACGAGCAAAACATACTCCTGCTTACTTCAGCAATGTGAACATGCCAAGATAACTGGCAGTCAAGGAAAACCCCTAAGTTTTTTTTACTTTTTTAGAATATGCTATGTCGACGGCATCGTACAAAACAGGAGGGACTGACTACTCAACTGATTGATAAAGTATCTGCCACCAATAATGATATTGAGAGCTTGTGATTTTGCTGGGTTCACTAGGAGTCCAAAACTTTTAGCCATTGACAGACTGATGTTTCCAAATCATTATTGATGGCATCGATAGTTTCAGTTAGGTTTTCGATTTTAAAGTGGCGATAAAACTGCAGGTCGTCTGCATTGAGATGAAAGTGTGAAAATAAGACCTTATTTACAAAAAAAATACGACCGACTTTCAAATACACTACAAAGTGAAAAATAACTTCAATTTCGGAAGTCGGTGTCAAAAAACGAAGAAACTAAAACAGGAACACGACTTCCGAAATTGAAGTTATTTTTCACTTCATAGTGTTTTTTTTGGAATTCGGTTGTATTTTTTTTAAATAACGACAGGTAAATGTTAAAAAAGAAATCGCCAAAGTATCACATGACAAATCTTGTTGCAACCAATAATAATGGGAACTTGTTTTTATTGCGACCCCTTGATTCTTGATATAAAAACTAGATGACAACCATAGCAACAGGATAAACGATCCGTTGACAACGTACTTAGTAAACAAGGGATTTGTTTTCGCTTACGAAAGAAATAAGAGGTATCGTGAGATAATTCACAATTGATTTACAATCCCAATGCCATTTATTTTGACGATTCTATAATGTTATAGAATTCATGTTATCGAGCAAAAGAATTTATCAAATATTAAACAAAAAATCCGGACAAGTGCGAGTCTGACTCGCGCACAGAGGGTTCCGTATAAACAGCTACATTCACAAATTAAGTAGATAAAATTACTTACGTTCATAAAAAATGGAAGCAACGAAGGGACTAAATTAACTCTGCCGTTCAAAAAGTTCCTTCTGTTGTCCCCATTCATTATTTTTTTTATTTTTCCTGGTACATTTTATAAGTTGGTTGTCTATTACTCGTAAACTTATAAAGCCTTCTAAACTGTGATAGTTTTCCTTTGAATTTCGTTATACTCGTACAATTTGCTACTGTCGTGAATTTTTTCACATATCCGAAAGAAACCATTTAGCTGGCAGGAGGGTGGGACATTTGACTCTAACAAAAAAATGCCATTTAAAGCTTAATTTTACGCAAACGGATCCCTGGTTGAAAAATGGTTTATTATAATGGTATATAGTGACCCGTAATATTTATGAATGGCATACGAAAAAAAAAACATCCAGACAGACGAGAAAAAAAATACATCCTCACTTTACGTGTTCAGGAGGTACCTACCTTAAAAAATAAAACATGCTTTAATTTTACCACTTTGTAACCATGATTAATATGTATGTATAACTAAGAGTCTCTGAGCTAAGCTGCGGACGGACAGACGGACATGGCCTTACCTATAGTTTCGCCATATCCGTATTTCCATCCGTCCTTGTTGAACAAGCAACCCTAAAAATGAGAAAAAATATATATAAAAGGTTTCTTCTAGGCAAACGTACTTAGATAACAAAAAAAATGGTAATCATACAAATAAGTTTCGTACATTGTTTGCAGCCTGCGCACAGTTAATCAGAAAAATTACCTTTGTCTGCAACCGGCTTTAGGCTTTTTGTATGAAGTGGGTTACGCACTTCTATCTTAATATGCTGATATGAAGGTATATGTCATGCTTACCTATATGTTTTGCTGATAACTCGTCAGTAAAATGGTAGTTGGGCAGACCACACCCAGGAAATACTATACGTACAAAAATTTACGCAAACTCAAACATATCCAAACTCCAATTCATTATTAGGTGTCGAATGTAGCGCGAAACTAAAAGGAAATTCATTAGGAGTAAGTGATAATCGATGTTGTTAGGTAGTCTAATTGATGTCAGTTTCTAACGTGTCCTAAGTGAACATAATTGTTTGAACCCCAATCTGTAGGAGTGAGTGACAGGCTGTATAGAACCTGTTTCACAATGGATTCAAAACTAATTTGTAGGTAAATCACTTTTGAGACCGGCTTTGTGTTAATGATAACCAGCCTGTAATGTCCCACGGCAGGGCAAAGGTATCGTATCGTTGTCAGCGATGTCACGCGATATTTTGGACATCGCTGACAACGATACGATACCTTGCAAAATTTCATAATAATTGAAAAAGTCACAAAGGTACTGGCCCAGATTTGAAACCACGACCTCAAGCGCGAGAGGCAAAGTCTTAGGTTCCCTTAACCAGGCAATGGCCTAACAGTGTTTCAAACTTTTTATAAATCGAGGCGTGATTGATTAACAAACACAACACACAGACTTTCACATTTATAATATTAGCTAGAAGTATATTTTTATCGCCCTGATCAATCAATATTATAATTACCAAAAGCAATAAAAAATCTTGTTAAGGTTCTAATAAGTTCAGTTAAAATTCGTTTTGTTGAGGGACCATTAGTCAAATGCCAATATTTCATTGTTAATTTTAACGAGGAATATCCCCATTCATCCCTAATTCCTGAGGGATGAATTTTTTGCGTGAAATTAAAAAAGTTTGAGACGTTTCAGTGCGATAAGGTCGCATCTTTGTGCCACGTCCAGTCATCGGGGCAGTGCGGGATTATTGACACTATAACATCTGAAGGCCAATTATCGTACTTTGAAACGTTCGAATTCAAATTATAATACGAGATCATCTCGGCGACAATCAAAGTCAAAAAGGTATCAAATGAATTTCCAGGTGTTTTTGGAAATGCGATAGTTCCTTACTTAGACAGGCATTGCACTTCAGATTAATTCCATTAATAGGTCAGCAGTCCTCGATGTAGGTGAATCTGTCGGTGGGCACAAAGGGATTGGTTGTACGAGTACGAGAGGAATTGTAATTCCTGCTGAAACGAAACAGTATCCGATTTAATTTATGAAATGTACACAAAGAATATTTCATGCAAACAAAAGAAGTATTGTAGCTTTATTACGTTGTCTGTCTACAGGATTTCTTTGTCATTATTTGCTTTTAATTTCTAGTCCTTATTTTGTTTATTTGTTGAGTTGTATTCAAATGCATAAATTACACATATAATCACAAAACAATCCTCTGTGGCCCTCTATACATTATATCGGAGACGTTTTAAATATTAATTCCGTCGTGATCCTCCGAAGCCGTCGTTCCCCGCGGCGACTATCAGCGGCCCGATAATTTCCCTTAGGTACGTATCGACCAAATTGACTTATGGCATTGTTACACGCTCCTGGAATTTCAACAATTCATCATTTCTCGTTCAGCCAGCCGGTCGTATTTTATTATCAACTTTCTGCTCTCGATAACTGGTTTCCTTCCTTCGTCCTCCGAGGGAGGGTCCTCCCATTTCTTACGAACGGAATATTTTTTTCATCGACAATTTTTAATGGTTACGTTTCGAGTGTCAGATAATAAAATACTGTCGGCGCTTTCAAAAATATTTTTACGGAATTCGTTTTGGACCGAAGTAGGTACATGTATAATGTGATTTGTGGCTGGTTGCCGAATTGAAAATATGGGAAGAGTTTCGGGTCGGAGATAATAATACGTAAAAGTTGGGACCCGCGCATTGACACAAGTCGTTATACTGCTATGGGGAACTTTCACGATTATAATATTCATTAGGTTGAAATGATATACTTAAACAAAGTTTTCGCCAGTTTATAAGTAGAAAGCACGATATTCTAGGGAGCAGTCTCTCTCACATAGCTTATTATCAGAACTATGAAAACTTAAAACTGTCTAGAACACTGGTTTAAAATTTACCAGGGCATTAGGCAATAAAATCACTATCTTCATTACAAATTAACAAAACTTCAGCCTCCAAAAGAGCACTTAAGCTGGTTGTTTAGAAAGTGATTAAAAGTGAGAGTGATCACTGTTGAGACTTCCAAAGCCTCTGAACAGCGATACAAGTAACTGATGAGAATAAAACTCTAGGACCGGTTCTGCAAGTTTTAGAGAAATAGTACCACCAAACATGTGATGCTGCAAGACAAAATTATAGAATTATGTTGTATAAAAATCACCACATTTTCGGACGGATTAGGCAGAGGTTCACCTACATCCACATAGAGCCAGCTTTGTTTTTTTAATTCGTAAGTTATAGGTAAGGATAGGGGAGTTTAATACCATCAACCGGGCACAAGTCCACACTCGCTGAACGAGTGAGTGAACGCACGAACGATAAAAAAAATAAATGATAATGAGGAAAACGATGATAATGATGATATACTTTTTTTTCAGAAAAACAAAATTTAAAAAAAATTGCTTCATTGTCTCCCGTAGCTTGAACTTTTTTTCAAAAATATTCAATGTACAGTTTTGACGTCTCTACGATTTTATTATAATTATGTAACGATTTTAAGTCATGAAAATAAAATATTCGGCTTTACTCCGTGACTGTAATAATAATGAAATTGGGCAATGGGTTCAGTCGACCTATTCAAAACGTGATTTCGTTGAGTGATCCTGCGGGTCCATTTCGAGTGGGTCCAGTTGACCAAAGACTCTATCTATCCTGTATTAGAAGTAAAACCCACAGGGAAAAGACATGTGCGAAGTTTGTTTATGATTACTATTTTAGTTACAAAACACATCACTGCTCTAAAAACGGTGCAGGAGAACATCGTGAGGAAACTAGCATGTCCTTGAACCAAAAATTCGAAAACATGTGACCATCTACCAACCCGCACTAGGCCGCGTGGTGGATTAAGACCCATTTCCTTTCACAGAGGAGGCCTGTGTCCCAGCAGTGGGCACATTAAAAGGGTGATGATGATGACTATTTGAAATGGCAGCATGCTTGTGTTCCAGTTTGAAGGTGAAGAGGCACGAGAGGGATTCCCTTTCTCGATGCCCTATTAATTTTCACTGTTTTCAAAAGCCAGGCAAGTTGAGACCATTTGTCTTCACTTGTCGTTCGTAAGGTGATTCGAAGAAACTACTTTGTGCAAAACTGTTGTATGCACGCTGTAGCGCAGAAAGATTATTAGGCAATACTCTAAAACCACGTATTGGTAGGTGCACCATTTTTCACCTCATGGACTAAATTCGGAAACCAAATTCCGACAGGTGGATACAACGCTAAAACTGCCGAGAATTGGCGCTTTGCTCTCAAAAATAGACAGTAAGTCCGACCTACTCGAACAAGCCGTTAAATTCACAATTTCACATGCTTTGTTTATTCGTGGGGCATCACTCCTGTGGCCTATCGCACAAGAACCTTGCATTTATTCGGATTAAACAAATACAATTAAAAAGTAAAAAAAAAAACCGTCACAAATAGCTGTTTAAACTACATAGTTTATCTAGCAGTAAACACGCTTCGATCGAAAATCCATCAAAACACGTAATTATATACACGGTATTTTGGGCGATTCAAATACTAAATCGCCCATAACTTTTAAACGGTTGAACCGATAAGAACACTCTCAATAAAGTCATCTTTCTAAGACAAAAAAAAAATCCGTTCATCCGTTTACGAGCTATGATGCCACAGACAGATACACAAATACACAGATACACACGTATAACTTACACCCCTCTTTGCTCGTCGAGGGTCAAATATACCATACTACTCAGCAATAGTGTGTATGATTAGAATTTTCAAACATATAAGCAATACAACATTTTAACTTCTTTTTTGAGATTTAGTGGCAACCACCAGCCAATTCCTTCACAAATTCAACTCTAAAGTAATGACCTTACCCACTTACTCACAATTTTTTAACCTTTTCATACCAAAAAATGTAAAACGTTGGTAGAAGTACCACGTCCAGGATTGCAGGGAGGGTTGAAGGGGTAAAGGGGGTGGTGCACTCAAAAATGCAATAAACGCACCTCGCGGACCACTCCTCGCGCATTCTTGAGTCGATTCCACCGCTCAGCCACTACAGCGCTTCACCGCATTGTAGCGCTGTTCCGCTGCTGCGCGGAACATATTAAAATGGAAACATTGTGTATATGATTATATCTTACTTACTTATGTAAGAGGTCAGAGTTTTTGATGTTTTAAGTCTGATGCGTCGAGAATTTTAAAGCTTGAAAATAGTTTTTGGTATGAAGTAGGTTACAAAAGGCATTATTATAGTTAAATACTGATGGGTTTTAATACAGGTAATAAAAAGCTTTTTTTTTATTTTATACTGATGAGTTTACGATGCGACAACTATAAGTGCTACACAAGAACAATCTTTATAACTCTTGTCATTGTTTTTTTATTTTTTAACCCCCGACGGAAAAAAAGGAGTGTTACAAGTTCGTGGTGTGTTGCTGTGTATCTGTGTAACTGTGTGTCTGTCTGTGGCATCATAGCTGCTAAACGGTTGAACCAATTTTGATTTAGTTTTTTTTGTTTGAAAGGTGACTTTGTCGAAAGTGTTCTTGCTATGTTTGATTGAAATTGGTTCAACCATTTCAAAGTAATTCTCATTTTACTCTTTGAATCTGGATTTTTCACAAGATATCATGTCATAATTACGTGTTTCGATAGGTTGCCGATTGAAGCGTACGTGCCTACTTCTAGGTACAGTGAAGCCGCAAAAGTCCATAAGAACGCTAAAGATTACATTGCTACGAACCGAGCGAGCACGATACTTCCGTGCGTATGTGTGCGCATGTATGAGTATCCACATTCCACAGATAACACACACTAAGGAACTGTCGTCGCATTGAGCTTAAAAACATCCTTATTATTTTTCTGTGCCATTGAATACGCATCACACAGGCACAGAGGCGACTTGTTCTTACCATTGCATTGATAAAATTCGCGCAAATATGTCATGTGCTGGTAGCCGTATGAACTATAAGTGTTGGATTCGCAAATAACGTAGCCCGAGTTCAAATCATGGTCGGTCCGTTGCGGTTGTTTCTTACTATGAAAATTCTCAATCTATATTAATATAGTTGTTTTTTATATTTCTATGAAAAATACTATTGCATTTTTTGCACTAAATAGTTGCAAATTACGGATATGATCTATTAACCACAAGAAGAATCACATTCGTAATTTGCAATTATTTATTTGTTACATCTTTTCGATGTTGTAAGGTGGAAATAAAAAGACGTGTTTAATAAAAATGTTTATTCTTTATATTTACAAATTAAACATTTATGAGAACTGTGACGTCGAATTGTTACCTAGACAAAAAAGTTATCTTGTAACCGTTATCTACGTTACGTGTAAGATTGTTTGTTGGAAGTATACCCACTAAGACCATTCATAATATGAATAACGTAACAATGAAAGGATATTAAAATTTTAATAAAATAAAATATAATTGTTTATAGCCAGTTATTTATTGAAAAGTGATATATAATTTAGACTTTGTAAACATTTTATTTTTATGTAACGTCACAATGAATGTATTGAGGTCATAGTTTAATTATTCATTTTCTTGACGAAAAGAAGATTGAAACTAAACCTCAATTTCTGTTAAAAGAACTTTAGTTCTCACAAGATAATCGTCAATTAGATGAGAAAAATAAATTGAACTATTATGTTAGAACAGTGCGGGTAGAAAAATAAAAAACAAAATAGAATCATGATTATTGTCAACAAAATTGATAGCGAGTTCACTGCATTCTTAAGATAAGGCGATGGCATAAGTTAAAAGATATAGCTGTTTTAAACGAAAGTAATCACAATATAATACAGTGTTTGTTAACGAATAATCACGGATATGTTAAAATAAAATGGCCTACTAAACATTTAGTTACACCGACTGATTTTACTAAAACTTAATATTTTGTATAACCCCCATTATTTTCGATACAGTCAAGTAGACGTTTGCGCATGGACCCAACAATATTACCGCATATTTCGATCCCTCTAAAACTTTCCCACACCTCCATGCAATGGGTTTTTAATTGTTCCGTAGACCTCTCATTCCGCGAGTCCCACCTTTGCACCATCAAACCCCATAGATTTTCTATGGGGTTGAGGTCGGGTGATCGCGCTGGCCATGGAATAACAATTACTTCCGGGTGATTGTGAAACCACTCACGCACAGTACTCGCTCGGTGAATAGGACAATTGTCCTGGACAAACGGAAATTCTGCTAACTCATCAGCTGGGTAAATGTTGCGCACAGTAGGTAGCATAGTTGAGTCTAACACTTCCACATATGTTGAACTGTTTGCGCGTGGAGGAATGAAAGCCAGTTCTTCTGGTCCTGCTGCACTCATCCATCCCCACATATTAATTGTGATTCGACCTGATTCGGTGTTAGGAATAACGTTGTTATCACACCAGCGAGTGTTATTCTTGCGCCATAAGTGAAGCCTGCCCTTTTGACTGAATTTAAATGTGTTTTCATCTGAAAATACCGCAGTATTCCAGTCAAAATCTAAATAATCACGTGCGAAACGTAATCGTTCTTGTTTGTGCCTCTCTGTCAAGTACGGCTTTTTAGCAGGTTTTCTGTAATGCACGCCTTCAGCGTGAAGTGCACGGCGAACAGTATCCATCGAGGTGTCATATAATTCCGCAAAATGTCTCGTTGGTGCGAAACCATTCGTTTCGTATATATCCACCATATGTCGTCGCTGCGCCTCGCTAATAAGCTTCGGTCTCCCACTTCTCTTCCGACTAGCAAGGCTACCTTCTTCGTCATATCTTTTTATCCAAAGACTTACAGTATTATTCTAAAACAAAATATATATATATTAGGCAGCTATAGGTACCTACTTGACTTCATTTTCATTATATAAAATGTTAATAATCATAATTATTGAATATAATTTTAAAATAAAACTGCATTTATAAATCCATTAAACAATTAATAAAGTTACAGTTCATTAATAGCTATTATACTCACATTCAGTCCGGTTTCTTCAGATATTTGTGTTTTATTAAGACCACTTTTATGCAGCCCAATGATAGTCGCCTTCACTTCAATACTAATAGTAGCCTGCATTTTGCGAATATTACAATACTGTTAACCACACGTCACTAACCAACAACTACAACCAAACGACAGTTCATTTCGGTCAAGTTTAAACTCATGTCTACCTCGCAGAAATTTAATTCTTTATTTAGTTTTTTTGTGATCTACCTTTCTAAATCTAAGAAATGTGTGAACAAGTTAAAGAATAATTTAATATACTCGTATGTAATGCTAATCCATAACTTCCAATCGGGTAAGAACTTACAAAAAGTCAACAATTGCGTGGGATTTGAACTTGCGGCACACTGATTTGCACTTCAATCTGTGTGCTCTATATCATTGGGCCATCTTGACTTATGCTAAGTTGATGAAATTGTGAATTTCAATCATTTGTTGCCGAAAACTTGAAAATAGAAGGTCGTAAGTCAAACTAAACGTCAAACTAATACGTTGTGAGAATTCTTATCGACTTTTGCAAGTGATAGAAAAAGCATGAAATAAAAATTAAATTTTAATTTAAAAAAAACCCCAATAAAATCTCTAAAAAGAAAACAATAAGCCTCGTACTCGCGTCAGGGAACCGCTTAGTTAATAAAATAAACTGTTGTAAACTTTGGCGGTGGTTTTCTAAATTTAAATTTAATTTTTTACTTTTAGTTACTTAGTTAAACTTAGTTGCAGGAGCGATGCCATAGAACAATAATTGCTACGATACACGTAGGCGTGCTACGAACAGAGTGCTACGCAACTTTGAATGCGCTGCGCTGCGAGACTTGTAGACAGCTACGAAATCTAATTTTATTAGTTCTTCGTAATACGTTTAAAGTTTCCGAAATTAAATTCTTAATCAACAATTTTGTGATAGTATTGTCTGCTCATTAATCCAGCACTACTATTTACTATGTTTACAAAACATTATTTAGTTACAGTTACCTACAGGGATTCTTACAAAGTAAACAAAAATACAAAGTACTATCACAACACTAATTTATCCGACTCATTCCTGACCATAAAACCTGGACCCTCGAGAAACAAGTGCCATTTAATTACACATAACATCTTGAACAAACATTCAATTCAATTAACTTACTTTGTAACGAAAGCTAACTGACTAATTAAATTAATCACTGTAAAAAACAATTGAATTGAATGAAACGTTGCTCAACAGACGAAATCTTAATTAGCGATGAGAAAACATGCATTGTATGTGGCGTTATCGTGTAACTTCTACCGGTAGCGATTGTGATGATGAATTGTAGCATTTTGGAAGTATTCTTTAGACGGCAATAAAAACGATATTTGGGATTGACCACTTGATATTTTGTAAGCGTATTTACAAACATTTTTCAATAATCGTTATTGCTGTTTTCTTACCGAAAACTCGATGGTTTTTGCGTAAAAGAAAAATGTTCACAGATATTGTTTTAGTATTAGCTTGAACTGACACAGTCTTGGGTAAATACTTGTCCCCATCAGAGAGAAATACTAAATAAGAAAGCACCCAACCCCACTTGTTCCTAGGTTCAGCCGGTTCAGGCATAGCCGTACATCGCAATGTTCCCGGGGATTGCGGTCAGCATTAGGTGCAGTTGCGAAACAAACAACGTCCCGCCGAGTCAAAAGTATAAGTTGCTAAAGCGACGATCGTACAACTCCCTCTCATACGATACAAACTCGGCTCTTTTCTCCATCGCAAAGTTCACGGGGACAGCGGACTGCATTAATTGCAGTTGCGAACTAAACAACGGCAACACTTTATTAAAAGTATAAAAAGCTAAAGCGGCGATGCACAACTCGCTCTCATACGATACAAACGTTTGAAAGAACCTAAATCGGGCAGGTCCCTACCAAAAATAGAAATTCTTGTATAAAATCTTGCAGTTGTAATAAAATATTTTAGTTATAGTTTACATATAAGCACTATTTATACCATTGTTTTAGAAATAATACTACTGCAATTAATGTACACTTTTGTGAACGTACTTACTTTTTTTTAATAAAATATTCTTATTCTTAAACATGGCTCTGTTTCCCATCGCAATGTTCTCGGGGCTGCGGATGGCCTTAATTTCAGTTGCGGTCTAATCAACACCCCACCGAGTTAAAAATATCGGTAACTAAAGCAAAGATCGCACAATAATCGCACAACTCCCTCTAATACGATACAAACTCGGCTCTGTTCCCCATTGTAATGATCGCGGGGATAGCGGAGGACATTAATTGCAGTTGCGAACTAAACGACGATAATGCTATGTTAAAAATATAAATAGCTAAAGCGAAGATCGCACAACAGTCACACAACTCCCTTCCATACGATGCAAAAGTAGCTCTGCTCCCCATCGCAATGTTCATGGGGATAGCTGACAGCATTAATCGCAGTTGCGTACTAAACATCGGCAACGCAAAGTTGAAAATGTATATTGCTAAAGCGGCGATCGCACAACACTCTCCCATACATTTCCATTGTTGCTCTGTTTCACCATCGCAATGTTCATGGGGACAGCGGACGACATAAATTGCAGTTGCGAACTTAAACAATGGAAACACTATGTTAAAAATATAAATTGCTAAAGCGACGATCCCATAATAATCGCACATCTCCCTCTCACACGACACAAATGTGGCTCTGTTCCCCATCACAATGTTCACGGGGACAGCGGACGGCATTAATTGCAGTTGCGAACTAAACAACGGCCCGCCTGTCTTGTTTATAATAAAAACTTTAATGTTGCATGATAAGGCGCGGCGATAGCAGCAGCGGATAATGTGGCAAGTTCTGCAGCGGTGTTGGTGATATCGTGATGCTGTTGTACAATAGAAATGTTTAAAGGGAGACTATCTGTTATCTGAGTTTTCTAAAACGGTCTATAGTAACTTTAACTGAACACACAGATTCTTAATTCCAATTCTCTTTAGAAAATTTGAATATAGAATGTGTAAAGCAATTACTAAACAGCGTCGAGATTTTATAAATAAGGATGATTCTAAGTACCAGAAACGACAAACAGGGGGTGACCATAAGCTCTTAGAGTAAGGTTATTTTGATATCACGACAGATGTATACAAGTCATATAAATCTGTCCCTTACATACACTCACCCCCCCTGATTGCCAGAAATTTGAAGCCTGACCGTTGAACTGAGCCTGTTAATGGTTTAATTGAAGTAACTAATTTAGTTTTCATAAAAGAGCTAAACAATTACGACATGAACTTAATGCAGGTTTTGCGTCGCTTCACATGCTGAGATAGGAGCTTTTTTGGTCTCACACGGGGTTTTTATCGCGTGTCTGCTGTGCGGGTCACAAATAAATATATTTTCTTTCTTTACAATTTTCTAAAGTTCTGTAGAAGTCTGCTTAGTACTTTACACTCTTAAACTAGCCTAGTTTTATTACATGAAACTAGGCTAAATTCAAAACCATTTAAATATATTGGCAACATCTTCTTCAAACTACAGTCATTCATATTAATTGTTTTCAAAGTCGCATAGGTTATTAAAAATATTTCCTTTCATTTTAGAGATCGCTTTAACCTATAAGTCACACCGATCTCACTGAACCGTGCCGGTAACAGAAAAATGAAAATCAGCTCGCAAACAGCTAGTGAGAATTAATTCGTTGCACATCGTCCGGGGCACCGTACCGGTGTGTGCTCGGGCCGGAACTGGTTTGTTTAGCTGGTTTTAAAACTGCTTTACGAGTTATGGCTCACTGATTTTTGTGATAAAGAAAATTATTACTAAAATGAAGTTATTATAAATAAGAAAGAAATATTATTAGGGTCCAAGCAAAATGTGATAAATATATACACACTTTGTTATTAATATCTGGTTTTGAAAATTAACTGCTCTTGAGGACCTTGCATGCGTCAGCGAGCAAAGTCAGAATTTATGGTTATTTTTTTTTTTTTTTTTTTTTATTATAGGCTCGCGCTTGACCACCATCTCACCTGTTGGTAAGCCATGATGTGGTCGACGGTGAGACACTACCTATTCACTCTTGACTTAAAAACTCCTAGTTTGTAGCTGTCGGGAAATACAGACTCCGACAGGGAATATTTTAACTTTCGGGCTTTTTTATTTGAATTATTAGCATCAGAGCATGCACTCGGTTCTACCTGGTTCCTTTAGAACCGTGTATAACCGGTTCTGCCAATGATTTTGCAGACGGACGGAGCAAAAAAAGCAGCTGACAAAGAGCCCAAAAATCAGTTTTTTGATTATTTCTCGTAAATTTTTAATTTGCAGCAATTTGTGCACGGAGCAAGTTTATTCCTTGTTCAATTGTGCACAAAAAAGTCCTACATAAGATTCACTAATAGTAGTTTGCAAGATATGAACGAAAATAATATTTCTGTTTGTGTTTATTTTTAGTACTAAATCTGTGCGTATGGTAATTTAGGCCAGTCAAATTATATTTGTATGCGCAAGAGAGCTGGAAACTACTGGCTACTAGGAAACCTCATTTTGAATGTTAAACATTCAAAATATATGTATGTTTTCATATTTTGAAAGCAATATTAGCTATTATAGGTACTTAAAATACGGACTTAGAGAAAGTTAACGGTACTGAAATATACCTCATTGCAGGGTTTTTCATCGACAGTTGTAAAAGAATGAAATAGTTTCGAACATAATGGAACATGAGAAATAATAATAGCAAAATATCTGTAATTGGAGGCCAATCTGCGATTTTGATTTCTAGTTCAGTATTTTCACCAGAATTATGTTGATTGTGCTACTAGTGTAGTCTGAAAAGTCCACTAAAATCACACGAGTAAAAAATTTACTGTCAAAGGTCCTAATAAATCTGTTTTTTGCTTAATTCTCATAAAATTTTGATATTTCTGCAATTTATGCAAGGGCAAGTTTCAATCAATCTGCCTAGCCCTTTGAATCTTACCGGATTCAGTTGAGCACTAGTGTTTCATGAGGAGCGACTGCCTATGCAAGGACAAGTTTACTTCTTATTAAATTATAAACAAAAAAGTCCGCTAAAGATTCGCTAATGCTCATTGGTTATCGAGATATAAGCCAAAAGAAAATTTTAAAGAAAAGTACATACTAGTAATTAATATAAGACAATCATAAAGGACAGTTCCTAGTTTTTTTACTAAAGACTGATATGTTACAAAACTTGCAAGTATATGTTGATTAGACAAATTTTAACTATTTTATTTCATATTCTTAGTGATAATTGCTTATCCTGTCAAAGTCATTCTCAAAATTCATTCAGTTCTCAAGAACCTGGAACCGGATGCGGTTCTACATGCGCTAATTAAAGACAAAACGCTTAGAAGAAACATAAACCTCTGTATGGCCGTCAAAGAGATTAAAACTCGGCATCAATTCATCTCATTTTGAAAGTTATTAGTTCTACAAAAAAACCTCAACTTAATTCCTTAACCATCTATTCAACTCCCACAGTACCTCCTACCAGATAACTAGAAGTACATGGTATTAATTAGTGGAATCATTTTATAACTAAGTGTAGCAACTCTTTTGTCTACCAGTTGTTAGCCGTCGTAATTAAGGATAACGCGGCCTTCACCTGAACTTCCATTATACACGCAAAATGTTTCACCTTATTGTTTTTACTTATTTAGAAGTTGGGTTATTATGTTCTGTGTTGAACTTTGTACAGGACAAGATTTCTGAGAATAATGTTGTAATTGAAGATATCTGCATTGCAACCATAGCTAAGGTAGTAAAATAATATTCAACTCCCAATTAGTTTTAGGGTTCCGTACCCCAAAAGCTAAAAAGGAACCCTTATAAGATCACTCTCTTGTCCGTCTGTCCGTCTGTCTGTCCGTGTGTAACCACCGATTTTACCGAGAGATATTGAGGGCTATAGCCCCTATTAGGTTTATAAAAATCAAAGAAAGGTCTAACAGCGCAAATAAAGGGAAAATTCCAAAAAATAAATAAGTTGAAACTTAAGGTGAATTTTTGCCTTCACGATCAGAAGGTCTAAGTAACTAAATGTCCAACAGCGCGAAACGTCTAATGAGCAGAAAAAAAAAATCAAATTAGCAAAATGTCCATGTAGCAAAACGTCCAACTATCAGATGGTCTATATAGCAGAACATCTTTATAGCAAAAAGTCCGATTCTCAAAATGTCTGGATACTCAGGCACAAAACACAACACACACATTGCATCGGGAGGGGGACGGACATGGTATTATAATATTTTGTACATACATACTCTTTAGTCCATATACTCGTAGCGTATACATAACATACTTTATGGATTGCTATTCATTACAAATACAATAGCCCTGGCTTCTTAAATTCAAAAAATGGTTGAAGAACAAACATTTACTTTCATCGAAAGTCAAAAGAAGAAGCGTATGCTGCTCCTAATGGTTGCAGGACTCGCAGGTACAATTAAAATATCACAAATAAGGGACAACTCTGGACAACTCTATGGAGATGCTGTGTACCTAGTACTGACTAGTAGGTACATCTAGTACAATCAATAAAGACGAAAACAAGATAATTTGTCAGTTAAAGGAGCATACTTGTAAAGCTCAATTAGATAAAAGCAGGACTAACATACTGATGGACAAATGCAAGAAATTTGTTCGCCGAAAAGCAAAACCTGTCCAGAAAATTTTTGAGAAAGAATTCACAGATTAAAAGAAAAAAAAAAAAAAGATAAATGCAGGGAAGTTTATGCACCTAATATCTTAATAATATTTAAGAGGCTACTAGCTTTTTAACCCAGTTATATTTTACCAAATAAATTAAATGTAGTTTACAAATGACTTTTACTTTCTATCATGAATGTACACAATTTAAAAATGACTTTTTGCTGTAAAGATGTTCTGCTATACAGAACATCTGATAGTTGGACGTTTTGCTACATGGACATTTTGCTAATTAGACTTACTGCTCATTAGACGTTGTTTTCAAGAAAATCTAAATTTGCCCGTATCTTTTTTGATTTTTATACCCTGTACTACCTACCACACGTTAGCAACTCAACCATTACCATAACCAATAAAAATTATACCTATTTTATTATGGCGGTATAATGGGCAGGTACGAAACCCTCGGCGCACGAGTTCGACTCCCACTTGACCGGTTTTTTGTCATAACGTTTACGAATGTAGATAAAGCAAAACGAGTATATAAGGTACGATCCTTATATACTCGTGTTACTTGCAGGTGGCGTCCTGTAGTTTCTGCCGAGCCCCGTGAGAAAAGGCGTGAGTTTAAAAAGTGCATGTGTTCGTTTTTCCATGGTAAAAGTATAACAGCGAAAGTATAACTTTCTTATTGTTGAAAGAATTTTCATAATCAGATCAGCCGGTCGATTCTGTAGACATCTATCACCGTGATGACTTAGGCCTCGTTTCTGGAGACGCGGAGCGACGCGCGTTGCGTGCTGCGTGGCGTCTCTCGGCGTGTTAATCGTTTTTTCTGTTTACGGAGAGGCGGCGCTTGCGGTTGCTCGCGTCATCACACACGCACACACAAATATAATTATGGCAATGTACGATGGTGTTTATGATGTCGCGGGGCGTGAAAAGTAGCGGTGCCCCAAACTGCGCCTGCGGCGAGACATCTAGCGTGTAGCATTGCACGAGGTGGGCATTGAATTATATTCTAAAAAAATGTCGAAGATGTCGTACCCCATTGACGGTGGCTAACGTATGCGATTTCCAAACGAAACTGGCAGAAGGTTCCACCTCGAGCGCCGCTTTGGGCGCAGAAGCGGGGATAGCCGTTTGTTTGTATTAGGGCGTGCATCTCAAGCAAACGGGTTTAAAATCGCTTCTACATAAAACACTCTCATACAACGCCATGTTTGAATTTAGTGCGGCCCTCACCGCCAGACGCGACGCGCATCGCCCGACGCCTCCTGAAACGAGCACTTAAGTAGCTGAAGTGAGCTGTTATTCCGACTGATTGCCAACCAATATTTAAGCATTGAGAGCCCACTTCATCTGAGTTATCACGGTGAGATTTTTACAGAATTGCACTACAGAACTTTCAGAGATTATCACGTACAAACATAGTTATAAACAAATAATTTAACTTCCTTCTAACATCAATTAAGATTTAGATAAGACAAAGCCAATCCCTAAACTAATATTTAAAAGCAGGTTTACTTTACTTACAGCAATAAAAAATCAAGTTTGAACAAAACTCATAAAAATTGCTCCACTCGCATATCACAACATAATCGCATGTACCTGCATTAAACAAGTATGAATAATGCAAGCATCAAGATTGTACCAGCGAACATCAAATGCATCCATAAGCATGCTTCCAGACCTTCCAGTTACATGCCGAACTTCCAGCAACTTTCCCAGTGGCAATATTTAAAAAATGCAAATCCTGGAAGGATGAACATCGGAAGCGTTTCAGAAGGACGCCCGCGCCGTCTCCGTGTATTAGTTTCAGAATATTCATGCATCTAACAAGTAACAAGTTGCCACACTTCCGACGAATTCAACTTCAAAAACTTTTAGAGTTCTGTCCTTTTTTATAGTAGTTTTTTTTGCATCACTCTGTATAAGAGAATTTATTTTTGCATTTATGTCGAATGAGTCTTCTGAGGATGAATCTTGGAAATAATTAGGTTACATGAAAATCTTCATGTTAGGAGAAGATGGCCCTTTATCATAGAAAATTGTTCATGATAATTTTTGATTTATATTAATTCTGTATTCAAGAAAACGTATTGTAGGTTTATTTCAACATGACTTTAATGACTTGACATATATATTTTTCTCCTCAAAAACTGTCAAAACCATAGAATTTGTAAAAACAGTAAAAAGACTAAACATACCGCCCACCAAAAACTTATTTTATACTTCGGTGGTGTTATATAACTATACCTAACTTAAGAACATAACTCATACCTATATGACAATCGATGTCACCACAACACAAACTGACTACTTCATGAACACAACATGTTAATTAACAGAAGTATTCAATATTGTTCACTAAACATTCATTAAACATAAAATAACTTTCATATAAGATAATAATTCGAAGCAATTAAAATAATGCCTAGTGATATTATGAAGTTAACCGCCCACCGTAAGATTAATTTTGATAAAGGCCTTTTAATAAAGTTATTTCCCTTGCATTGGAGAGTCACAACCGTACCAAGTTGTCGGCACCAGGATGTAGCATCGTTATTTTACCCAACAACCATTCGGCTGGCGGCAAATCGTCTTCTTTAATAATAACGATAGCGTGACCTTTTCGCTATCGGGGTCCTGTATTCTGGTAAATTGTCTGTTATTTTGAAGACACCTTCTTTTCTATCCAATGTAAGACCATATCTTTATAACTTCGTCTAATTTAATCTCTGTATTTTGTATTCAGGTTCCTCATTTGTTTTACCATCTCGAAGAAACTCCAGCAGCTCTTCAGAATTACTTGACCATTTCTGCACAGAACAGACTACCAATCTCATGACAGAGGTTCTTTATTTCAGACATACCTTCGTGCTCTGTCATCAGATCGTCCATGTAAAAACTGATTTTCATAATGGACGCTGCATGAGAGTACATGTAGACTTCATCATCTGCCAATTGACTCAACGTGCGTACTGCCAGGAAAGGAGCAGCCGGTGTCCCAAATGTCACGGTAAGTAATTTGTAGCTTTTCTTTTCCATATAGTTCGTCTCTCCAAACGATTCGCTGCAAATCTATCAGTCATCCATACTTGACGATACATCTTAACAACGTCTCCAATCACACAGATCTTGTGAGTTCTCCAGCGAATCACAAGGCTATGTAAGCCTGGCTTAGGTTCCTTCTTAAATTTTTCATGTTTATAAAACTTTCTTTCCAGCTTCTTGAATCTCCATCTCTCCATCTCCGCAAGATGTCACTGTTTCCTCGACGTTTTGCTTTTGCGGTAGGTATACTATATATCTTCCAGTGTCATCTCTTGTTGTTGTAGTTTTATAGAATTCCTAGCATGATTCTTCTTCCCTTGACAAAGTTTTCATGTTTGTATAACCTTCTGTTTCAATCGCCCAGAATTTCTTCAAAAGATTGTTGTCTTCCTTCACTTGACGTGTGACATGAAAACTTGTGATTCAATGTAAACTGGAAGAAGTTGTATTAATGTCACCTGACAAAATTCAACCTAGGTGTGTATACTGAGCGACTACATCGCCCGGCCCTCTCATAAATCCATAGTCAATTATTTTGCTAAAAACATCAGCGCCGAGAAGAATATCTTCCCTGCTCGGAGTGTTAAAGGTGGGGTCAGCTAACTTCATATTACCAAGTTGAGGCCACATATTGCAATTTATTTCCTTAACTGGCAAGTTACGAGCCAAAGACTTTAATACATTTAACTTGACAGTGAAATCAGGTTCATACCTCCACGAAATTTGTAATTCCACCTTACTTTTGATGCACACGTTGTTTTTTTCGCTGATCCCAGAGACCACTCCGCTAACTGCCGTTTTCTTCAACCTTAACAACTCGACCACTCGAGCTGTGACAAATGAAGCTTCGGATCCCTTATCGATCAACGCTCTGCAGACATGTGGTTGTCCACACTGTGATGCCACTTCTACCAATGCTATGGCCAACAAAATGTTTTGTTCATCTTTCTCTCCACTTGGTCTGTCTTTGAGTCCTCCTTAGGCATGTCTGTCTTCTTGTAATCTTCTACTTGTTTTGTATCACGATGCAGCAACGAGTGATGCCGTCTCTTACATATCTGGCATGAGGTTTTTTGTTTGTATCGCCACACAGCATGATTTGGTATAAGACAGTTGTAGCAGAGATTGTTGTCCGAACGAATTCGTATCTCTCCTCCAATGGTCGCTTCGCAAATTGTTTGCAATGGTGTATTAAATGTTTCTCTTAACAGAATGCGCTTTCGATATCGTTAGCTCTGACATAGAACGTCTTGGATTGAGGTGGTTTGTAACTCTTGCCAACCAGTTCTACCATCTCTAAAGTTCTGAACCGAGTCTCTAAGAAAGACGTCTTCAACCTCTCGAATGTTGGAAAAAGAGTAGACTCATCTCCATTAATTTACTCCTCCCAATGCTTATGAGTTCCAGGGTCCAGTTTTGATACAACTATATAAATGACAATGGCATCCCATTCAGATATTGGTAAGCCGAGATTTTTAAGTGCATTCAAACATTCGACGGATGTATCTAGCAGCTATTTCAAGGCGGTGACGGTTCTTGTACGATTGTCTTTTGGGCGAAGAACTTCTTAAAAACATAGTTAGCAATGTACCTTTTGTTATCATAACGTTTCTTCAACGTGAGTATAATTCTCGCCGGTAGTGGGAAATTGTCGTAAAAGAACATCCACGTCACCGTTCAGGTTAAGTTTGAGGTAATGCACCCTTCGAATCATCCTGGCGCAAATAAAAAGATTTTCTTTCTTTTTTTCTCTTTCTTCGAACGTCGTCTAGTGAACCATTTTTGTGTATCAATGAGGTAAACAAATCATGAAAAGATTGCAGTTCTGTATAATCTCCACTGAAACAGGGAATGGTGATATGTGGTAATCTGACTTCACTGGTTCGCATGTGACCAGAACTATTACTACCCTGTATACCTTGGTTACTCTTTGTCTCGGAGCCTAATTTCTGTAAAATCGTTTTCAATCCACCTTTGTAAATGTAAAAACGTTCTTCGTAACTGGCAAATACATCTTCCGTAAATTATGGCAGTTTGCTTTTATCTTCTTTTGAACCGACTTTGTACGTATCCCAATGTGATTATCTCCTTCGGTGACTTCTTGAAATTAACGTGCGCCTTTTCGATAATTTCCAAGCTGTCTATTTGAAGCGCCATAAGTTTCTGTCGGATTCATGTTGATTCATTCATTGAGGTAATGATGGTTGTATGTGAATTTATTTTTATCCATAGGTTGCTGGTTTATCCGGTTCGGTTTGGACCATGTTCATGATACTTTTTTATTTATATTAATTGTGTATTAAAAAAAACGTAGGTTTATTTCAACATGACTTTAATGACTTGACATGTATATTTTCTTTCTCAAAACCATAGAGTTCTTTATCTTTCTTCTTTTTTTCATTTAAAAAAAAACGTTGCCCCACACTAGGAATTTCTTCCTGTATCGTGGGTGCGTTTACAAACATATAAACTCACACACACAAACACCCAGAGCCGGAACAACTATCTGTAGGTCTTACAAACTTTTGTCCCGTGCGGGAGTCGAACCTGCGACACGCAGCGCAGCAGTCAATCGCTCAAACACTGCGCCAACCGTGCGCCAAAACAGTAAAAAGACCAAATAAACATAATGCAAGGGCGATAATAATTTTAAGTCAGATAAAAAGCTTGATATGACTTAAAATCATTATATTAAATGCTCTTAAATATCGAATAACAAGCTAATCGGATGCTCTTATCCTATAATTTTGAAAATGATTTCTTGTTGCTTAAAGTCAATGACGTGCTTCTAGTCAAAACAAATCATAGTTGTCCACCGGTTCAGCCAAAACCATCCAAGAATTTCTCAATCTCACAAACAGCACAAGAAGCATTATCGATAAAACGGATTACAGAATAAATCAGCAACAAGAATCTCCCGCGGAATGTCCTGGCTCCCTTGTTTTATGTCCGTCTCTAATTGATGGAGCACCCACCGAATACTCAACTTTTACAAACCAAGCGGTTGTTAGGGAAATCCGCCTTTTGTTTATTTTAAACGGATCAAGGAAGAGTATTTTTTAATCCTTCAACCCGGTTTATGTCCGGGTAGAAGTAATCATTATCTGCGGAGTGTGATACTGTTGATACTGGTTTTTTTGGTTATTATTTTTGTTTGAGTTTGTTAGAAATACAATTAAACGTTGAGAACCAAAATGTGGCTTTGGTACAGTATAAACAATAGATTAAACAACGATGAGTAAATTATAAAGAGCAAAAGTTAATTCAGAGCTCTAGCATCATTGTAAAGTAAGTTCACCTCCTTAACTGTTTTCCTTAAAGCCTAGCAAGTCGTAAATCTAAGCGTCCGACTTTTGTTAAACAAATTACTCGTAAAGCTTTTGTGAGAGTCGATCGGATAGTTAGGCGGGTAAGTTCGTACGGGGTAACGGCGGATAAAGCTGGACAACTTTCGGGTAACTCCGGCCAAGTTCGAGCAAGTTTGCGGCCGTCCTCCCCCCTACGTTCTGTCTCCGCGCAACTTTAATTGCCAAGAAAGCGGGCGGGCCGGTCAATTGATACAATTTGATAGGATTTGCGGTGGGATGCAAGTTGAGCTAAGTGGGGCCCATGTTACAAGGTGTTCTGATTGCATTCATTACTGATTGTTGTGTGTCTTGTTTCGTACTTGTAATTAGGTTTGGTCTCGTAGCTTGTTGGCTCACCTCGTACGTGCCTATCGATGCCGGCTTAACGTTCATTTATTTGCTGCTCGCTCACCGCACTGTACTGTGTACATAAATGTCAACAATGCTTATAATTAATGCAAGCGTGGTCGACGTGTGTTTTTGTTTTGTGAACAAGTGATTACATTGTTAATAGGATTTCAGGCTCATCAGTAAGCCAATAATTACGGATTAAACAAAAATGATGATGGTCTGATGACTTCCTGATATTTGTTGCTTTTTAAAGCTTGATTAATCCAGATCAACAAGGAAGTTATTCAGCACTGAATAATATTTAATACAACATGTCTTGTGTTTTATACTAAGAAAATATCACACAGCGTGCATTTCTCACAGCTCACAGCAAGCCTCTGTTTATACACAGAAGTAAAAACATTTTTTCCAAGATTTTTTAGTACTTTTTGTGCGTAATTGCGTCTATATTGAATTGATATGAATTCCTTGTTAATTTCAGGCACTTTTCTTATTCCTCGAAGGATTAAGCAGCGGTTTGAAATTCAGAAGTTATAATTATAAATTTCTCGACAATTGTAATATTAATAAGAACTTGTATGATAAACTAGCTTTTGCCAATGGCTTCGCTCGCGTGAATGTCAGAAATGTTACTACTAATGTTACTACTACGTTTAGTAAAATATTTGAGAAATTAATTTTAGAGCAATTGCAAAGATTTTTTAATAAACATAAATTATTACATAGCAAACAGTTCGGTTTTACAAGGGGTCGTTCAACTACTGATGCCGGTGTTGAGCTTTTAGGACATATTTATAATGCATGGGAAGTTAAGTGCGATGCCTTGGGAATCTTTTGTGATTTGTCCAAGGCATTTGATTGTGTTATTCATGAAACGCTAATCAGGAAACTCCGCCACTACGGAATCCGGAACAGCGCTCTGGATCTTCTTACTTCATACTTAAGTAATAGGATTCAGAGCGTTGACGTTAATGGAAAAAGATCTCCTGGATCTATAGTAACGATGGGCGTCCCGCAGGGCTCGATTCTTGGTCCTTTCTTGTTTCTTATTTATATTAATGACTTGCCATACCTCATAAAGGATAACCATGATATAGTATTGTTTGCGGATGATACTTCACTTTTGTTTAAACTTAAACGTCAGCAGCTGGTTACTGACGATGTAAATAGCGCGATCTCAAAAGTAGTTCACTGGTTCAATGTTAATAATTTACTACTTAATGGAAAAAAAACCAAATGCATTAAGTTTACCCTACCTCACGTTAGGCAGGTGAAAACTGATGTGTTGGTAAAAGGCGAAGAATTGAATCCTGAAAATAGCACAGTATTCTTAGGCTTAACTTTGGATGCTAAGCTTCAGTGGGGCCCACATATAGATAAATTGTCAAAAAAGCTAAGCTCAGCAGCATATGCTGTTAGGAAAATTCGTAATTTAACTGACATAGAGACAGCCCGTTTAGTATATTTTAGCTATTTTCATAGTGTAATGTCGTACGGTATTCTGTTGTGGGGAAATGCCGCCGACATCCAGACTATCTTTGTTTTGCAGAAAAGAGCTGTCCGATCAATTTATAATTTAAGCCCGAGACACTCTCTCAGAGAGAAATTTAAGGAGATTAATGTAATGACTGTGCCTTCTCAGTATATTTATGAAAATCTTTTATATGCCCATAAAAATATAAAATTGTTTAAAAAATACAGTGATATCCATAACATAAATACTAGGAACAAACACAAATTTGTAGTACCTGCAACAAGGCTCACGAAGATAGGTGGCTCGTTTAGATGTCAATGTGTACGCTTTTATAATAAGCTTCCAAGCCACGTACAAGATCTAAGTCTTAATAAATTCAAAACATTCATTAAACGTAAGTTGTGCCAGAAAGCGTTTTATACAATTAAAGATTACGTTGAGGACAAACAGGCTTGGGATTGAGCTGCTCCAATAAATTTTGTTTTTTTTTTTATATATTTTTCACCGTGAATTTTGTTTTTTTTTGTTTTCTTGCAATGACAAGAATATTTACTTTTTAAAGTATTATATTATTTTATTTTAATTTCTTTTCTAATTGTTGTGAATGTGAAGACTATGTGGATCATACTTTTTGTTTGTTTTTAATTTTTTATCTAAGTTAGTTTTAATCATGGTCTGGCAGTTTGAGTAGTTTGTGCGGCCTACCCGAATGTCCTTTCTTTAGTATTGTTCGTCGAATCGTTGAGCTCCTAAATTTCTGAGTTGAGCTGCACGGTTATTGACAAATGCGTGCACTGACTGGACAGGTCCACTCAATCTGGCTGGTTCTTTCGTCAAAAGACCATTTCAGACTTCAGTCTACATGGTCTTCACATGATCTAACCAAGATTTTGTCTGGACTTTAAAAGAGACTGTGACCTCTGAGTTTGTTTCGGCCTTTCTTCTCAGAGTAGTCAGATAGGAAACGCCGACTTCATCTAGTTTTAAAAAATATGATCGACATGTAAAAGTGTTTGTACAAACCTACTTACAGAAAAAAAAAAAAAAAAAAAAAAAAAAAAAAAAAAAAAAATGATCTTGCGGGACAAAAAGTATCCTACGTAATTATGTCCTGATTCAGATCATGGTCAACCCGTGTGTCAAGATTCATCATAACCCTTTCCGCCATTCTTTATTTAGATAGGATATTTTAACTCTTGACATAACTGTCGACTTTCACTTGGGCGATACCAATAGTACTTCTGTGTTTTCTAAAATACTTGAAAACCTGATGTATGAATATATCTACTTCTTTCTTAAATAAATATAATATCCTTTGCAATGAACAGAAGGGGTTCAGAAAAAATAAAAATATAAACATGGCTATTTATGACTTGCTACATAACATAATGTTCAATATCGACAATAAAACACCAGTTTGTGCAATATATACTGACATGACTAAAGCCTTTGACTACGTTAAACATGAAGGAGAGGAAACATCTTAAGACTTATTGAATCTTACCTAAGCGATCGCAAACAACAGACAGAAATCACTAGGATATGTCCCAAAAGTAAGGTACAATTTAAATATTTATCGGAAAGTAGGAAAGTTAAATTCGGAGTACCGCAAGGCACTGTTGTCGGACCCTTAATGTTTTTGCTTTACATAAATGACTTGCCTAGACAAATTCAACAGCCAATGGTATTATTTGCTGACGACAGCACGGCTATTGTTAAATGTACAGAAAAAGCGAATTATGAAACAGATATTAATGACACATTAAGAAACATAATAAATTGGCTTTCTATCAATAACTTAATTATTAATTTGAAAAAAACAAAAGTAATGCACTTTTACCAGCGTTTACGTCCAGACGCTTTGACTATCGCATACAATGGACAAACAGTTGACAATACAAGTGTTGCAAAATTTTTAGGTATAATTATAGACAATCAACTGACATGGAAACCACAGGCCGAAGAGATCTGCAAGAAACTAAGCAAATCTGCATACATTTTATATAATTTGACAAAAAAAAATAACACTGACACGATTATTACAGCTTATCATGGTCTCGTCGTTTCTGTTTTAAGATACGGAGTAGTTTTTTGGGGTAATTGCAGTGAGAGAGAAAGGATTTTCAGAGCCCAAAAATATTACATTAGATCAATGACTGGAATTAATTCAAGAGACAGCTGCGTTCCTATGTTCAAATCCATGAACTTTCCGTCCTTCCGAACCTTTCCGTCTCTCTATATTTTGGAAATGGCACTGTTTGTAAAAGGTAATCAAAATTTATTTTGTTCAAATGTTGATCACTCAACGAGGCCAACATTAATAAGATCTCAATATAAAAATCTTTTGCATACAGGTAAATTTAAAACAGCACTGCTGAAAAAGAATATAATGCATATGGGACCAGTGGTATACAATAAAATACCTGATGATATAAAAAATTGTACATTACAAATATTTAAAAAGAAATTAAATAAATTGCTAGTTGAAAAATGTTATTATACAGTAGATGAATATTTGAATGACAAATCCATATGATTATTTATAAACAATGATTTTCAGATTCAGATTTTAATTGTATTATTTGACTAATTGATAACCTATTATTGTCATTGTATTATTGACTAATTATTAACTTGTTTTTGACATTGTTTACCACTGAATGAATTTACAAATTAAATGATTTATATTTTTTATTGACTATCTTATTCATTTGACATTAGATAAATTTTTGTTTTATAAATTATTTCATAATTAATTCTATTTCAAAAAAAAATTGCATGCCTCACGGTAGAATGTATTGGATCCTTCTCTTACTTAACACCATATGTTTGTACCTACATTCTTAGCAAATAAATTATTTCATTTCATTTCATTTACAGTTACTAAAGTGCTCGAAGGAAGCTGTACATCCGTAGCCCCGATTGACGTCACTCAGTGTTGGACTATATTGCGGAGTTTTGCTCGTTCAACATACGAACATATGCGTGTGTTAGAGCTTAGTTCAACTGCTAAGAGTGTTGGAAGTAGGTGCTTAGTGAAGTGACGTTATTATAATTTCTACGGTGCGAATTTTTGACTTTGACAATAGTCACATGTTGTTAATTTATTATTATTTTAAGTTTATCTGAGATCATAGAAGAATTAAACTAATTCCCCATAGCCAATTCTACTACCTACTAGTATTATAATTGGAATATATGACGCTTCTACAGCTGAACAGGTTCGTATCTGAGAACACAGTTAGACCTTGGCCTTGATTTTTCTTTCTGCCAAAAGTCAGTGGTGAAATTTTTTTATCCTGATTTGTCTGAATTTATTATTGTTATACAACTTATAAAATTTCCGTCTTCCTTAGCTTTTTATTAACATGGGCCAGCGCAAAAGTATACAAGAGCCAATGTTGAATAATTAGTAGGAATATAGTTTCCTCCGTTCTTGTTTTTTTTTCGGAACAGTCATACAAATTAGAGCCTTTAAAGTTGAAAGAGTGAGCTACTACTGAGGCAGTAGTAGGAGGTTAAAATGGGTGATAAACCTAAGGGCGGCGTCGAAAAAAAGAAGGACACAGCAGGAGTATATTTCATAAAGCATTTCATAGAGGATTCTTTCTATCCCGGTACTACGTTCTGGTCGGCTAATTATTATCGACTTTCAGGGGGACAAAAGCTGGTACTAACCTATAAAAAAACCAATTGGAGTACCTTATTGTGGCCATCAATCTGTTTTTCAGTTTGGTCCTTCTGTGTCACTCCTCCACACAGTGACATAGAAACAGTTTCATATTAGTGAATTTATCCCGAATAACCTCGACCTTGTCCAATATAACAGTGTGACTGCCCAAACAGGAAAGTAACGTAACTGTAGAAATATTAAGAAAACCATCCTAGCCTTTTCCAAAATGGATGAAAGAAAGGAAGAAAAAACATCGGATGAGCTGAATACCAGTATTTTAAAAGGAGCGACTGTCTATCTTAACAGCACAGCACAGTAATTGCATAACAGGATACTCCGTGACATTCCTGCTATATTGTAGAGCTCCCGACAACTGTAACGACGAATATATCTTTAAGAGACAGCCGAGAAAAACTGCTTAACGTAGTTACTGAGGCACGGAAGAATATCGGTGTGTAAAAGATGGTCACTCATCAATAAACCGACCTCGGCAAGCGTTGCTTAGCCTTGAGGATCGGTCCTTGTGGCACTTATCGCTTAGCTTCCATACCAGTATTGTAATACTGCGTCCATACTAAAGCTAACCTATAACTAGCATATCCATACGCTTACTATCCTCCTATAACAAAAAGCATGTTCACGATCATAAATTCAACTCTAATTAGTCTGCCATTTCATATTACACCACAGAGTATTAATTACTGGCAGAGTGTAAATATTTTACTCTCTGGTCTTTGCGAGTTCTCTGCTAGAGCGGGGCTGCGGGCGCGGCGCGCGGGTCAAAGGTTTTAATTTACTAGGCAGAAATAATAAAGTGTGCTGACGGAATACCTCTCAATGGCTGAGTTAAAGAGGAAATGAAGAGCTTGTGTACGCCCTTTTGTAATTAACTGGGTACCCTTTAAATTGTCAACGAGACGGGGACGAACGACCAAGAGGCTGCTTTTACTATGATTTGAATTTTAAGTTGCTGTTGTACGGTAACGGTTTTTTTTATGTTTTGTGAGATTACAGTTAAGTTGTGTATTTAAGCTAGATTTTTTGTGCTTATTCTTTTTATTATTAAGGTTATTTTAATAGTGCTATGGAAAGCGCTATTTTAAAGTAGTAATACCAATAAATCGGCTTATCGCGATCATCAAGCCATTTGATAATCGTGGTTTTGTTGAGGAAATATCCACGCTTATTGGTGTCGCACGGGGTTCTTTTATTATTGTTTAATTTTTTAAACAATAATAAAAGAACCCCGTGTTTTTATCTCACATATCTCCTGTGCAGGTCACAAATAAATATTATTTTCTTTCTTTCTTTTCACATTGAGGAGAAAGACCTAAGGTCTTAAGGGAGGACCTATGTATGTCCATCAATTTACTAGCCCACTTATTTTATTAATTAATTTGCTTTAAAAGATCACCTGTCCCATACCAATAAAGAACCTATGAAAGTATTAGGGGTTAAAGTATGAAATTGTCGATTTGTACTGAAAAATTGAAATTACTTTTTTTTTTTATTTAACGTACTTATTTAATCAAAATAATTACCATTACTATCTATACATTGCTGCCATCTAATAGGAAGGTCATTTATGCCTCTGTGATAGAACTCTGGTGATCTAGATTCGAAAAACTGCGTGAAAGCATTTTGTACAGCCTCCTGAGAAGAAATCTTTTTATCGCGTAGAAAAATTGTCCAAATCACGAAAAAAATGGTAGTCCGTTGGAGCAGGGTCTGGCGAATACGGAGGGTGATGAATGGTTTCTAATTGCAGTTCCAATTTTCATCACATGTCACAATTCGATCCAATATTCTTTCATTTCTGTATCGATTCAACAAGGCAACACAACTTTCAACACTCGTTTCTTTCTGTAGATATGTCAAATCATGAGGCACCCATTTTTCATATTTTTTTATTTTATTGATTTGACGCAAATGAGTCAATATTGTTGGTAAGATAACGTTAAACCATGCCGCTAATTCCTGGGTAGTTTGGCTCGGATCGGCTTCCACCATTTCTTTCAATTCATCGTTATTCACCCGTGTGGGCGGTCTTCCACGTGGTTCGTTCTTGCACGTGGTCGGAACTCGTATTCAAAAATCATTTTCGAAGTACCCATCTTTCTTGTCTAAGCTGAATAAAAAAACAACTGGAAGTCGATAATCAAATATTGCATATTTATTAAAAGAAAAACTTCATAGGTACCATGTGAAAAAAGTTTCACTCAAAACTCTCAAACCATGAAGGTTCTATGTCAATTCGAAGTACCTGTTACAATAAAACGGCAATTTCATACTTTAACCCCACATTACATACTGTTGTAATTAAATAAAGAAACTGTATTTTGAATAATTGCCTTTTTATTGTAACCAACAGACAACGATTACAGAGCGTTAGTTAAAAAGTAATACACACACATACATATGCAAAAAGAGACAGAGTTGCCATGAAATGTTTTATGTTGCCACTACTATTATTCCAACACCAAGGGGTGTTGGAATAATAGTAGTGGTACTCAACATAAATACATTTTTATAAAGAATACAGAATCGAATCTTAAACTTTAACATTAGTTTACAGTTGTCTTCATAATGTCACACTTATCTAAATATAAATGTCTTTCAATTAGCTCTTTACATAAAGCCTTTGTTAACATGTCAGCTGGTTGCTCACTTGTGTTGATAAAAGAGAAAATAAAATTTGTATAATTAATACAAATTTTATTTTCTCTGACCAGATCTTTTACAAAATGGTAACGTATGTCCACATGTTTTAATCGCTTTATGTTATCTGTTTTTGCATTTATTATAGCCGACTGATTGTCACAAGATATCACAACTGGGCAAACATTTTTACAACCAAAATCAGTTAGTAAATTTATAAGCCATGACGCATCACTAGCAGCCATACTTAAGGATACATACTCAGATTCTGTAGAGGACAGACTTACAGAAGCCTGCTTCTTAGAACACCATAAAACAAGACAATTTGACAATTTAAACATATAACCTGAGGTGGACTTCCTGTCCTTGAGATCTCCCCCCCAATTAGCATCACAATATCCTTTCAGAATAATATCTTTACACTTATAAACCAATTTATATTCTAAACTATACTTCACATATCTTAACACTCTCTTTAATGCACTTAATAACTCATTATTTGCGCTTGTTTGGTATCTACTTAACATAGAAACTGGATAGCATAAATCAGGCCTAGTACCAGATGCCGCATACATTAAGCATCCTATAATTTGCCTGCATAACTTTTTAATGCTTTTATCTATAGAAACAGTACCATGTGCAAGTATTTTGGCATTAAAATTCGGGTCCATAGGAGTGGACATTTCTTTACAGTTTTCCATATTAAATCTTTTGAGAATATTTTCTAAATACTTTGTTTGATCCAGTTCAGTAATACCAGTTTCCACATTTTGCTTCACAGTTATGCCAAGAAATTTTGATATTGGTCCCATATCTTTCATTTTAAATTCTTTATTTAAACTAGCTTTTAATTGTGAAATATGCTTCTCATTTGTACGAAAAATCAAAATGTCATCGACATATAATAACATATACATTCTATCTTTACCACTACACCTCATAAACAAACATGAATCAGAGTTTGACCTTACAAAACCTTCTTTAGCTATTACATAATTAAACTTTGTATTCCAGCACTTCGGTGAACTTTTTAAACCATATAATGCCTTTTTCAATTTTACAATATTGTTTTCTCCAGAATAAGCCCCTTCTGGCAATCTAATGTACACCTCTTCATCTATGTCACCATACAAAAATGCCCCAGTAACATCCATTTGATATATGGGGAGCCTTAACATAGTAGCTACAACAACAAAAACTCTAAAAGTTGGTAGCCTTGCTACAGGTGCATAAATATCCCCCAAATCAAAATAACTATTCTGCTGAAACCCTCTAGCAACTAACCTAGCCTTATATTGCTTATCATTACCACTCCCTTTTAACTTGAAAACCCATTTGCTACTAATTACACATTCACTTACTGGTACATCGTAAAAGTCCCAGGTGTCATTATCTTTCAAAGTTTGCAATTCTCTATTAATTGCCTCCCTCCACTTACTTGCTTCCCTACTTTTCATTGCTTCTTTATATGAAATGGGCTCATTGTCTTAACTTACAACATTGTGACACCTATAGAATGATGTCTGTTTCCTTATACGCTGGGGTCTTTCATTTTGAACTTGTGTTTCATTATCCTCCAATGATCTGTCATCTGAGGGCTCATATTCACTCTGTGACTCACTCTCACTATGATTGAAACTAGTTTGAGTATCTTGAAACTCTTCATATTCAGCTTCTTCACTTGCTGTCACAGTTTCTGATAAATCGTCTTGCATCGATTCACTATTATTCAAATTCAACATCACCGTCAATTCATGTTCATCATTTCTCTCTTCATTTAATAAGATGACATCTCTCTTTGTATAAACACAATTTTTCTCTGAAAAATATATTCTATAACCTTTGCTATTTTCCCCATATCCAACCATCAATCCTTTTTCTCCTTTCTTATCCCATTTTCTCCTTTTCTCCTTTGGAATATGTACATATACTGGAGAACCAAAAACCTGCAGTTGATGAATATCATAGGTTTTATTTGTCCATATTTCATAAGGTGATTTCCCTTCTTTTTCTTTACCTGTTATGTTCAGAACAAAAGCAGCAGTATTTACTGCTTCTGCCCACAGTTTCTTAGGTAGATTCTGCCTCAACCAGAGTTCTATTTTCCCTTTCAGCTTTGCCATTTTGTTCAGGTGTATAGGTTACTGTAGTTTGATGAGTTATCCCTCTTTTCGAACATATTTCCATCATTTCTTTGTTTACGAATTCCAATCCATTGTCAGTTCGTAATGTCTTGACCCTGTTTCCAGTAATATTCTCTGCCTTGTTGAAAAAGTCCTCTAGACAATGCTTAAAAATTAATTTCGTCTTTAGCTTTGACAAAGTAAACAGTTCGGAAGTTCGAATAGTCATCTTTTAAAACAACAAAATATCTCGACCCGCCGACCGATTCTTCCTCCATGGGCCCACAAGTGTCCCCATGTATTATTTCACATGTCCTGGTGCTTACGTTTTCACTTTTCTTATATGGTAACCGGTGTATCTTTCCCTTCAAACAACTCTCACATTGAGGCACACGAGTTTGTTTTATCTCAATGTTATTTTTCTCCAAAACTTTCTTCACCCGATCGAAGTTTTGATGAGCTAGTTTTTCATGCCACTCGTATAAATCGTTCTTTGACATTTTCGCAACAGTCGCCACCTCGCATTTAAAGCGAAAATCCAAATAATAAGAGTTCTCAATTCTATTTGCGATAGCACAAACAACGCCATTTTTGTAAAATCTGCACGAAGTGTCATTTGTCACCATGACATAACCTCGGTCAGAAGCGCGGTTCACAGAGAATAAATTTGTCTTTAGATCGGGAACGAACAACACATTGTTTATTGTCGTATCAATCCATTCACTTCCGTTCTTGACTTGTACCGCCACCTGACCTCAGCCTTGCACACTAATGGCAGCGCCGTCACCGACAATTACCGACCTTTGCGAAATACTTGATGAAAATGACGAAAACAATGAACGATCACGACACATGTGCTTGCTTGCCCCCGAGTCCACTAGCCACTTAGTTTCTTCATATTGTTCATAAACAGAGTTCGAAACCACAAACGCATTACTAATTTTCTTATTGTCCTTTGATTTTTTAAAACGACACTGTGCCTTAAAATGTCCAACTTTACCACAGTAATAGCACTTATTATCGTTCATCTTTTTGTCACTGTCCTTATTACTTCTACACTCCGTTTGAAAATGTCCAGGTTTACCACACTTAAAACACTTGACGTTCCTCTTAGCTACAAACGCCGATGAGGATGAAGTTTCCTGGAATTCCTTTGTCTTTTCTTTAACTCTCTCTTCTTCGATCAGTAATCTGGACACCAGATTGTCGAATGTTTGCCTATCATCAGGTGCAGACTCCCACGCCGACACAAAATGTTTGTACTCATCCGGCAAACACATCAATACTTTAGTTATCGTGAACTTTTCTGAAACTTCCTCGCCCATTTGCTTTAATTGGTTCTGCATTTCCTGGATTTTCGACAAGAACACCGACATTTCGATTCCACTCTCATATTTATATTTAAAAAAACGCTGTTGTAGGATATGGATACTGGTTTCTGACTTTTGTTCGTAAACACTTAAAAGTTTTCTCCACATTTCAGCAGACGTTTTACATGATATGAGATGTAACATAACATCTTCATTCATTCTTGTGACCAGTAATGTCTGAGCCTTAGCATCTGTAGACTCCCAGGCGATTCGTGCAGTTGCGTCTTCGGGTTTTACAGTTCGTCCTTCCACAGTATCCAGCCATCCCTGACCCCTCAATAGTACTGTGGTTTGAAACTTCCAAACGTTCCAGTTTCTTGTACCTTCCAGTTTCATCGCATTGTGAGTGTTATTCACGTCCATCTTGCCTCCCTGCCTTGTTTTATAGTGACTCAAACAAGTATGTCCTTCTCAACGAAAATTTTACCGATGACACGCCGGCTAATCCTAACCTCACTTTTCGTTGATAGTCAATCCGCTTGATGTATGTTTTTATTTTTACAATCCAAACTCTGGTTTTACTTTAGCTAACAGGTAGGCATATCTGGGCCCATAACCTGTTGTAATTAAATAAAGAAACTGTATTTTGAATAATTGCCTTTTTATTGTAACCAACAGACAACGATTACAGAGCGTTAGTTAAAAAGTAATACACACACATACATATGCAAAAAGAGACAGAGTTGCCATCATAGAAATGTAAAATACAGGAGAAGTGGCAAGGGGGCGTGTCGGTGTCCGCGCGACGTGGGCTGACTGAGCATGTCACAGGCAAATGGCCGGTCTCCGCTAAACAGTGCGCTTTCGACCGTCATCGTGAAAAATTACAAGAATGCCGTGTTGTTCAGTGGTTTCTTGTAAAAAGCGAAGCCTAAACCAAAACTTTGTAAATCATAGAATCACTTACAATAAGTGAGTACAAGTATTTCACTATATTTGTCTTTAAAATCATGAAAAACAACAAATCGTAAAATATTTCTTGCTTCTACTATGTTATTTTTGTATTGAAATATCACAGCGACTGTACTATTTTTGCATTAAATACATTGCTTCCTAACCATTACCTAAGTTTGTCGCTAAGTGACTGGACAAGCAATGTAAAAATCACAAAACGATACATCATTGAGCGGATGCATCGCGTAGTACGGCCGCTGCTCCTTGCGACGAGTTAGTGATGTGCTTGTGCAGATCCACTAACGTAGGCTATCGATAACAATGTCGATGACGAATGAAATATTGTTATTATATTTTATTTTCAATTTGTCAACCGTTTTCAACCGGTTGGAAAATCGATGCGAAATAATGTGTATTACTTATTTTGATTATTTTACAGTGTAGTAGAGAAATGCGTAACCAACTTTTTGACAAAAAATGCAACCCCAATAATATCAAAGTGTCAAGTGCTGCACAAATACCTCCACTTTACAGGTCAGTGATTAAACACCATAGCACTAGCAGGGTTCAACAATACCTCCTGTTTCAATTCAATTCAATTTATTTATTTCAAGTTAAACAGACTCATAACATAATAACAATATTAGCAGCACAAAACAATTAAAATTTGCTACATTAAAAATAAATTAAACATTACGCTATGAAAGCCTAAACCAAAGTAACCGGATTTTTGATTGTTTGAATTTTTTGGTTTACTTAATAATTTATATTTTTAGCTGCATATTTGTTTTAACTATAAAAAATTCTGGACAAACCGTTTTTTTATTTATTTTCAAGTAAACAAAAAAAAAATGTACAATAATAAATGGGTGAATCGTTAAGTTTCCGATTTAGTCAATCACTAGCGTGTATGTAAAATAAATTGCTTTTGCATAGCACAACGATAGCGACCGATGTTTTTGTGTGCGTAATTTGTACGGTGATTGGTATATACACGCTGTGCTTGAAGGGATAAGGTTTATAATTTATTGTGTAGTACGTTCTGATTTAAGAAATGCGTGTGTGTGCGCGACTGCGTATCTATTGCTTTTACTGAACTGCATGTGTAGTAGTTGCCGTGTGGTAGGGGCAAACTGGAGACACAGGTTTCCGATATATTTTCGTCTACCGGGCATATCTCCTTGTTTATTATATCTATGGTTGCCATGAAATGTTAAAATGTGTTTTGTTATAGTAGTGGCAACATTTATGTAGTGGCAACATAAATGTTGCCACTACTATTATTCCAACACATACACACCACACACCATACACTTACATTATTCTTTACTCACATATTATAGTGCCTACCTTCGATACACGGTCACATGTCACATCCGTTACTTAGCAGCCGGCGACGATACTTAACTAGCAGAAAGTTCCACATCCGGTGGTCGGCTGCGCTCATATCCGGTTCAGGCTTCAAACCACTTCACTCTGAAACTTTGATTTTTGAACTTACTGTAACTTAGTAATACCTAACTTCTGTTGGGGAAGCAATAACGGCTCTTTGGGCGAGGGCAACAACCCTTCTTTGAAGACCATTAATATCTAGTTATTAAGTCCTTGTGAAAGTAATTATTAATTCTCTTTATTGATTGGTATTCGTTTTGAATACTGTTTTTATATTGTTTTATTTTTAATTTCGCCGCGGGATCCATAGCAATTGAATAATTTCTTCAGAATATGGGCCTCGTCAAGCTTTTTTCATTGATTCGCTTTTCTGATGGTCGCCACTTTAGATTCTGTCTTTAAAAAGTTGCAATGGTAAGGAATAATGTCGTGGCATGGTCCCAAGAAAAAGATACTGGTATAAAAAGTAGAGCCATGATTTTGTTATTGATTGCACATTTTAGTCAAGTATGACTAAGCACTTATTTGACAAAGGAAAAGATTTGTGATTAATTCATCGAAAGTACACAGAAGACAGACACACACACAGTCAAACAGGCACAGACAAGTAGTATGATATGTTACACTGATACTTAAAATATCACACTTATCCATATCCTTCCACTTTAAACCTAGATCTTTCGCCCGATAAAATCCACACGAAAACAATTACTGAACAAAATGGCGCTCGTACCAATATGCACGCATCCACGGACAGCTAACGTGCTGACATAAATTAAAACATTTCTACACAAAAATCTGTGTAACATCGCTATCTGTGAACGCGATACTATTTCACAATGATTAATCAACACCATTGCTGTTTACCTTCAGCTTTCCGGGCAAACTAGAAGCATGGGAGCCATCTATGGATGCGACAAGTTTGATTGAACGATGTGCATTGCCTGTTATGTTGGGTGGAGAAGATTGTAAGGCGAAATAAGAGCGGGCAATGGATATGGTTGAATTTTCTTGGTCGTTCGTGGTAAAGGTCTCAGTGTAGGAGTCCCAACCCCGCCTATCGTTATCAAGTTGAAATCAAACCGCCTTTTTGCGTTAGCACCCCTCGCCTCTTTCGTTGTTTGTATGTATTGTACTTTTCGACTTACCGGAATTATTCCGCTGTTCCTTTTAGTAACTGATACGTTTATGGTCGTGCAAACATCGCGTCCAATCGGTTTTTATGCATTGGTTACGGAATGGGGGCTTGAATAACAAAGTTCTTTGTTATTTTTCGATGGTTTCATAGCTTTGAATGCTTTCCGATCCGATTGTGTTTTGAAATCCTTATTTTGTGCTCTGTATAATTCCTGAGCAATTCAACCCCAATCGTACCCATGGTCATGTCGCATACTAAAATTTGTAAATTATAGTCGTAAAAAAATCATTGCACCATATAACTGCATCAGCTTTTTAACAACATTCTGCTTTATAAACAGCCACCTTGCAAATTCTATTCCAGGCAGCCACGCAGGACTGCAAGAATGTTTAATATAAAAGTAAAATGCAGGTGTAAAAAGACCTCCTTCAGTTGACGCGATCACCCGACCGTTTGTGGTGCCCTGGTACCCGGGCGACGCGACATGAATTTATAATATTCATAAATAAAATGAATTTCTGCAACTAAGTGTAGAACAGGTCTTTTTTCTTCTTCCTTTATGTTTTATGTTTTGAATTATTAACCGACTTTCCAAAAAGGAGGAGGTTATATGTTTGACTTTGTTTTTTGAGTATTGCTAAAGGAAGGGAATGTTCTTGGAGTAAATATACTTATCAATGTCGCGCCTCTTTTTCGCAACACGATTTCCATAAGCGAGGTTCCATGAGATTTGTCTTGATAATATGGACTGATTCAATAGTAGTCTTGTTTAAAACTTTGTACTTGCTTTTTACTGCATCGGATTTTTATTTTTTTACGTTATGTTTTACGTGAAAATTTAAGGATTCACCTAACCCTTTGAGTCTGAATTATTCTGAGGGTCGATGGCCCTAGTAGACCAAAATTTATGAAACAGCAGTCGAGACAAATGTATTCTTTTTTAGTTGAAATCGTTGTGCCTTGAGGGCGCTATTAAAATGACAACTGTTTACTCTTTGCTGCTATTATCGAGTACACGAAATGTATCATTAAGTGCTTCACGGTGCATTGAACAGTTGCTGCTGCAGTAATGTTAAACGTCTTTTGCAGATTATTTTATGATTCTTTGGTAAAAGTCATTGCTTACCTATACCTGTATAACTGCATAATCAGGGCAGCCAAAAATTAAGTTTGTGTGAATAAATGAGGTGCTGGTGGGCACATCAACACTTTACTTCTGCCTCCAAGTTTTTTATTTTGTAACATAACTCAATGGAAACACTTTAAAATCGGACTCCAACTGAACATAGATCTCTCCAGTGCCCAAAGGACCGTTTATCCGATGAAACATCCAGCCAGAATGTTCCACATACACACGAGCGAGTCAGCTGATTACCATACAAAACGCGATGGCGCGCGGCAAGCGAAATAAACAGGTCGGCTTCCAAACCTACTGAATCTTGAAGCCTTGCTTCACCGACAGGAAGGTGTACCGCAGTTAGGTTACGAGGTCAGTGCTGAAGATGAGATACGTGGGATGCTATAAACATGATCCGAGAGGAATATGGTTTCGAAATGAACGGATGATGTGTATTTTAGTCAGAGGATTAAACGTAAATAACTACTGATCTGCTGTATAAATAGATTTTCCCTTTGTAAAGAGGCGTCGAACACGAGAAATACGCTATAAATAATGTTGTTGTGGGCGGTATTGTGATTAAATTAAGTCTTACTCAAATAATACTTTTACAGAGAAATAGCTACCTCAAGTTTTAACTGCGCACGTGTAAATTTCTCGATTATGTTCTGTGTCTATACAAATTACTACTATGTTGTACCGATAAGGATCTTAGTCGAGCTAAGTTTGTCACAAACAGATAACATCACAAGACATTAAATATCTCCGATATTGATCACTTTCTAGCTAAACTAACGAGGAGGCGTTTCGACACCTCCGCTAATCGAAGCTGAGCATCTATTGCGATAATTAGAGGTTCGCGACCGCGCGAGATCGAGCGATACCGTACGAGATGGTACGATTACGTGTGAGATGGTACGATTACGTGCGACTGATTGCGATGCGCACGCGAGCGCTTGTTTGAGTTACGGAGAGATTCATATCGTGTGAGACATGATTCATACTAGGCTTTAGATGTAGGCATAGATATTTTGTTAAATCTTTTGAAAGTGAGCTAGAGTCTAGCTTGTTAAGGATTATTTAGTAGATAGAGGTTTACAACTATTAGAGTAAGAGATAATGATGCTATGAAATATTACATTATGCAAAAGTAAAATAATAATTTATGTTTGCATATTCGACAAAATTTTGGTTCATGATGTCAGGTTTGGTTTGAGATGTGGTACTGGAGAAGAATGTTGCGTATACCATGGACAGCCAAGCACACGATTAAGTCCATTCTCGATCAGTTGAACATCAAAACCAGACTCTCCACGATCTGCCACCAACGAGTCCTAAGTTACTTTGGTCACATCGCCCGGAGACAGCTAGACAACCTGGAAAAACTGGTTGTAGTGGGAAAGGTGGATGGAAAAAGACCACGCGAACGTTCACCTACTCGCTGGTCTGACCAGATCAGGGCCATTACGGGACTCATTCACTGTTATGAGAAGAGCCGAAGATAGGGTGGCTTGGAAGCAGCTCGTCGTTGACTCCATCAAAGCTTTTCAGGACGGGCACGACCTTCAGAAATGAAGACAACGAATGAGAAGAAGAAGAAGAAGTCAGGTTTGGTCCCATAATAAAAGTTATTGATAATGATTCATTATTAGGTTTTTCGTTGTTCTGTTACGTCCTATATAACCGTCGGCAAATAGTCATTTACAACAAACTTCAATAATAAATGCCAGGAGAAACCAAAGCATCAAATCTTCTTCGAATTATAGGCAGAACAGTTACATTGTGCGTGCAAGCAGACATTTCAATGATGTATGCAAAGAATACGATTTGGATCCATTCACAACAAGTGTGAATTCGGCCAGAAGATGCTTAAGTCTCAAATTTTTCAAGTAGCAGTAGATTATATTGTTTGTTTCTGTTTTTATTCACTTATTATTTTCTTTGTCATCGGTCATGTAATTGCAAACTAAGTAGTTGCTTGTTACTTTAATTGAAGCGGTGAGTTTTTTGTTTTTGTGCTCACACCATAAATACTATTATAAGTCTATACGTGAGGATTTGTAATTGGCTTTCTGTTGACTATAGTTTCCTTTTTGTCTGTATTTATTAGATGTAAGTCCTCCATGTACTAAAATAAATAAATAAATTCTGTGACCCTTACTTATAAGGGTCACAAAATTGGTGGGTTAATTCCATACCATCAAAAACAATACCTTTCGATCAATATCACAATTACTTAAAATGAATTCCCGCGACAGCAACATAATAGCCACTTCCTAAAACAAATAGAAATCGTTCCGATAATTACTATCCAAACATAAGTTAATTAAAAAGTAAAGCTAACTTAAACTAACTTTGTAATTTCAACACATGTACATGTTTTTATAGATGGTAAGCTCGACTGACCTCATTCTGAATATATGAAAGAGAAAATGAACTTGCCATAGGTATGTAGGTAGTGTACTTATATATGTGTGTGCCTAAAGGAATTAGGTCAAACATTATAGGATAGAAACTATGAGGACCTAAGTACATACGTGCTCATAATTGAGATGTTTCTCGGTTAGAAAAATTGGTAATTCTATTTAGTTCGTCAGTTAGATTATCAAATAATATTGGACACATATTTTTTGATTTATCAAATTGATAAAAATTGACAAAGATAAAGCGCATCAAAGTTCAGGAGTGAGGGCTTTAGACGTCACTTGTCAGTATAAAGTGTAGCAAGGCGTGACGTCACACGATATTTGTCAACATTTTTTGTTTACGTGGCAAAAGAAAAATACGTGTCCAATATTTTTAGGTTATCTAACTAGTTTTTTTTGTCATCATCCGTATTTTAAGTAAGTGATACAATGGTTGAGTTATTAACCTTCTTCGTTATAATACATAAGACACTTAGATAGGTCATCATCTAACTAGTCTATACCAAGCTGTGTTGAGGTCAGATTGCAGTTAAAGTTAGATGCAGCTGGAGCGACTGCCTGTATCACTTTGTCTGTGATGATGAGGAGGGGTGACACGCGTGTTACTAAAAGAGTGATGAATGTAAATGTGGATAGATGGAGAGGGAGAGGAAGGCCAAAGAAAAGATGGAGGGACTGTGTGAGGAGTGATATGAAAGAAAAGGGAATCAGTGATAGCGTGACAGGGGACAGGACGGTATGGAAGAAGAAAATGTGTTGCGCCGACCACAAGTAACATAGCATAAGGTCAGGGAGATGATGACGACTGCCTGTTTTACTTCAACAACCTTGCGTCATGGGTCATCATCATCATCAGCCATACAATGTTCTCACTGCTGGAATACAGGCATTCTCTGTGTGAGAGAGGTAAATTACCTTAATCCACCTCGCGGGCCCAGTGCGGGTTGGTGGATGTCTTCGATTTTTTGGTTCTAGGACATTCCGGTATCCTCACAATATTTTCCGTCACCGTTTGAAGAGTGGTGATGAAATAATTTACACAAAGTAAAGCGCCTGACTGGGTTCGAACTCACGACCTACGACACGTAAGTCGGGGCCGTTACCACTGGGCCACTACTCACTCTCAATAACAAAAACAATATATTTACTAACATGAAACTCCATGGTATACACATTTCACATTATTGATTTATGATATCGTCACATTTTTTGTTTATGACGTGATCCCAGGTTGAAAACTTTTATTTCGGGATTTTATATTTTACCACATTGCTTGCCACCCAAATATTTGGTCGTATCTTTTCGGTTTTATTTTAATTAATAATTCCTATTGGTTGAATATTTTGTATCTACTTTTTGTGATTCATTTGTGGTATACATGGTATACATGTTGTTTTTGCAAGCAATCGCTGGAATTTTGGGAAAAAATATGACTGCAATATATTTTTTTAATGAAGACATTAAGGGGTATTTGGAAGAAGTGCAAAGAGGTAAGAGAGCTAGAGGTATCTGCCCTACGGTACAGGCTGAAAATGATAACAAAGTGATATTTTGTTGTGACTTTATAAATTAGTTAAAAATAACACTTGCACTAGTCAAACTTGCCCCGTTTTAACCGCCCGAAGGGAATTGCTGCGAGGGCAGTTGAGAAACAAAAGCAGGAGTGTGACACCAGACATCCACTATTCGGTGCACAACTACTGACGCAACGGCTTAGAAGCAGATACAGCTTCCTGAAAAAGGTGTTTCCGATGTTTTATCAGGAGACCAGGCCGACGCCTGCTGCAAACTGTGGCAGAATACTTCTGCCCCACCGACACCTTGTTTACCCCTAAGCGAGCATCTTCCCGTAGTATCTAACCTTCCGTGGTCTACATGGAAGTCCATGAACCACCTCAGAACCCAGGTAGGAAGGTGTAAGTCCAACCTCGAAAAATGGGGTTACCTCGACGGAACAGCAACAGGGTGTACATGTGGTGCTGAGTCGCTAACTATGCTCCACCTCCTGTCCTATCCTCTGTGCACCAAAACATGCAACCAGGGTGATCTATGCCCTGCCACAGATGACGCCGTGGAGGTGGCTAAGTTTTGGGCCAAACAAATTTGAAAGACTGTCGTGTCAGTGACACGAAGCAGAAGTCAAACTTTTATTTTACTTTACTCAATCTTAACTAGGTGACGTCTATTCAACGTTGTCTGGCTTACATACATACATAAACTCACGAATTCTTCCCATGGGGTTGAACAGAAACTACAGAACGCCTCCTGCTACAATCCTTACATACTGACTTACAAATTACTAAGAATTTAATCCTAAGTGGTAAGTTTTCGTAAACCATTTAAAAACTCTCTCTAGAAACAAGCCGCTGTTACTTAGAGGTGAGAGTCATGAATGAATGATAGCTGTCGGCCACAATGCCTCTCGTTACCACTCATTATGCAGACGGGACACTTCTAGGCACCTATGTTGCAGCGCGTACGGTGCAGCTCAGTGCAACTCTGCACTAGCATAAATTGCCATGTTGCAAAATATGTTTTTTCAGAACTCGCCTTTCCAGAAAAATAATACTACTTTCATCCAGACCCATACCAATATTGTAAATGCAAAAGTAACTCTGTCTGTCTATTTGTTACGGTTTCTCGGCTAAACCATTTTAAACCAATTTTGATGAATTTTGGTATAGGTATAGATTGTATTCATTTATCATATTTTTTTTATCATATTTCTTTTTCATCATTGCTTTATTGTACATCTTAAAATACAATTACAAAAATATACTTAAAATTAATACAAATAAAATGGGCGGCTTTATCGTATTCCGCGATCTCTTCCAGGCAACCTGGATTGAAGAAGATTGAAGGAGATTGGAAGTTGAAGAAGAGCTATGATTTTTAATCCCGGATGTACATTCCCCGGTATAATTTCAGATATCTGCCAGGCCGTTACCAGTTTATAGCTAGCTTTTTTTAGGGTTCCGTACCTCAAAAGGTAAAAAAGGAACCCTTATAAGATCACTTTCTTGTCCGTCTATCCGTGTGTCACCACTAGAGAATACAATCCCGAGCATGTTTTTGAATCCCAGGATTACGGGATTTTTGAAGCGGAATTCTGGGCCTATCCTGGGATTAGACAATGTGGTTTCTAATTGGGCTCAAATGAAAAAAAAAAACTGAATAATTTAAAAAAATGTTTTTAATGTCTTTGCACAACACATATCACAATATAATAAGAAAAGAAAAAGACAAAACAAAAAAAAACTATAGTTTTGCAAGACAACACAAAGCATCCAATATTTGACTTCCAAGCCTGCTTCGTAGATTGCTAACATAAGCAGCAGCTGAAAATGCTCGCTCAGGTTCTACGCTGGTTGGAGTACGGCGTATTTAAGGGTTGTTTTTGTCGTTATGTGATAAATGCTATTAATATAATCTAGGCAAGGTTATTGTCAAGGCGCAATGGACTACGGAATACAAATTAGACTTGTTTGTGGCAATCCCGAAAAGCCCGAGAATAGCCAAATACAGTCTCGGGATTTTCGGGGCCAGAGTTCCCGGGATTTTTTCTCTAGTCACCACAGATTTTTTCAGGAATGGGTGGAGCAAGTTAAAATTTATACCAGATACTGAGGTCTGAGGTCTATTAAGTATATAAAAATCAAGGTTATGAGTCAACACGATAAAAAGATATGGGCAAATTAAGATTTTCGCGTAAACTTGAAAGTACCATAAAAGTTACCTTAATTTTTAACATTTTTATTTTTCGGCATTTTCCCTTTACTTGTACCGGACTTTTTCTACTTAAGTTACATTTGCTGCTTACGATTTCTAGGAGATCTATTACTTGCTGTACAGTACACGTGTACCATGTACAGTTTCCAGCAACTATAATAAAATTACAACTTGTAAAGGTTCCAGCGAGAAACGCAGAAGAGAAACTCTTTCCTGAACCGTCCACCGGTTTTTACAAAAAATGCAAATCAACACCACATCAAATAAAGTCTCATAGAAAACACTTTGTACAAATCGAATATTTGGCGACGGATCAGAGGTCGGAGCAAGGGTCGCACATTCTCGCAGCGTATCGGCCATAGCCATCGTTTGTTAGGGCTGGGATTCGGCGGCAAACTGCTTGCCATACAAATGCTAAGCGGTAAACGTCCGCATTCGGTCCGTACGGGTCCGTACGCGCGAGTTCGGAATCGTCCGTAGCGTCTCGTGAGGCTTCGTTCACGACTTCGGATTTCAGAATGATAATGTAGGGATTTATGTTGATTCGCGTTTAGATGCGACGCCGACGATCGAAGAGCTGCCGACGCAAAAATGTTTGGAGGTTAAACGCGATTTGACGATATTGTTGTGTTATTTGTTTTGTATTCCTTTTTTGTAAACTGATCAATGAGATATATTGTAACGCGTTTCAGGATTGCTTTGTACAATTTTTAGGAAATCGCCTGACTCTTATCTAGGGAATTGTTTCAATGAAACCTAATATTAATTACAATATTTCCAACAATAAAACATGAAATCGACACCAGTCTGGTTAAGGACTATCGTGTTACCCAGTTACTGATTTATGAAGTTACATAGCCACATGCTTAATACACACATCGATTTTATAGCTTGGAAAACGATAGGCATATTAGTTGATTAATTTCCAAGTATAAAATACTTATTTTTGTAGACAGCTACTTTAAAAAACCAACGCTACACATAATTAATTAAAAACGCTACGGCTATTTAATTTGACCTATCAAAATGTTAGAGGCTTGAATACTAAGCTGAGCGACGTCATAGCTGTGACGGAATCACTCCTCTCGAGTTTTGTACTCGACACGGAGGTTGCGAACCACGGGTGGAGTGTGTTACGTCGGGACCGCGCCACCGATGTTGGTGGCGGCGTACTGCTCGTGGCGTGGCCCGGCATCACGATGACGCGCTGTTGTGAACTGGAGACTCCAGCCGGAGAGGATTTGTGGACACGTTTTACGATGAGTGACTCTACCTTCTACGTTTGTGTAGTGTATATTCATCCAAGAGTGTCCGACGAAATATATATGTGTTGGTTACAGAAAGTCAACTACTAATCACTGCACTTTTTAATGAATCGATTATAGTTTCATAATCGATTCATTAAAAAGTGCAGTGATGTTGGCAGTTGGTGATTTAAATGCTAACCGTACATCGAATAATATTTTAAGTTACTATTGTTACTTTTTAAGTGTGTGTGGCTTGACTGAATGGAATGAGGTGATGAATACGCATGGAACTAAATTGCATGTAGTGCTGGTGTCTGATTGCATTAGCTGTGTCGATGTGGCAGAAGTAGATGGTGGAGGTCTTGTACCACAACGAGACGCATATATGCCACCATTAGATGTTTGCCTTATACCTAATAATACGACACATCTGATGAGTTCTGATAAAATTGATCCAAGTAACCTTGACGCGCAGAGATTGGAATTTCTCCAAGGGAAACTTTGAATTGATGTACAAGCTAATATCTAAGGAATCGTGGCAAGACGTAATTCTCGCTAGTGACGTTGACGCTGCTGTAGAGTCTTTATAACATCTTGTACGGTATTTTTGATGAATGTGTACCAAAAAAACACAGGCCTAAGAAGCCATGTAGACGCTACCCATCGCTCGACTTTGGTTCACAGCAGAACTAATAAGTGACATTAAACAAAAATCTGATCTGCACCGTAAGTGGAAATGAAATAAAAACCATGCTGATTATCACAATTTCGCCTTGCTTATAGCAAGTGTTAAAAAAAGAATATCGGTCGCATATGATGAATACATCAAGCATATACAAAACAAACTTAAGCGTGATCCTTGTGGTCTTCTGGCAACATATACACAGCTTCATAGCTAGAGGTGGCTTTGAGCCCAGGCTGAATTATAATGCAAAAGAATATGCTAGCAGTAATGCTGCACATGCTTTTTCCGTTTTTTTTTTCAGTGTTTTCTTACCCGACGACTCTTTTAGATTATAAAACAGACAATAACAATCAGAAAAACTTTACTAACTTTGTACAAACTGATGCAATTAAATCGAGTGATGTAGAAACACCTATAGATAAACTCAAACCAAATTCTGTCGTAGGACCAAATAACATTCCCGCTTACATTATTAAAGGATGTAAAGATCATCTAATATCACCTGTACTTCATATATTTAATCTGGCATTATCTACCAGAAAGTATCCACAGCGTTGGAAGATATCGCGAGTTCATCCTATACCTAAATCTAATGTTACTTCTGATGTAGAAAATTATTGGTCTATAGCTATACTGTCCGCATTCCCAAAACTATTCGAATCAATATTACACAGGCTTATTTGTTTACAGATACAACCATTTCTTTGCGATTCCGAACATTCAATTTAACCGCTCCGTTAATACGAACCTTCTAAAGCTGGTGGATCTTATATTGCTGCACTTAGATAAAGGCATACAGGTTGATGTTCTATATTTTGATTTAAAAAAAGCATTTGAGCGGGTAGATAACGACGTATTGCTCACCAAGCTAAAGACGTAGGCTTTTCCCCGAAGTTACTTAAATTCTTCGCAAGCTACTTACGAGATCGTCAGCACGGTTCGACATGGTTGCTTTGTGTCCGCACCATATCATACTCGATCTGGAGTTAGTCAGGGTTCCATATTGGGACCCTTGCTATTTATCATTATGGCCAATGACCTTGAGAAGGTCCTCAAACATGCCAAATGTTTACTTTACGCTGATAATCTTAAGTTGACATTTGGCTTGGAAAAAGTAGCACACTCTACTACTCTGCAGCATCCTGCAGATTAGTTAAGTCTGCTCCACTGATAGACCGCGTCAATGTGATGACATTATCAGTGGAGCATGGATAATAAGTTACTCTTCAATATTGCTAAATGCAGCGTTATGACCTTCAGTCGCACTCGTAATCCCTGGCATGAAGAGTACTTTTCAGGCGGTGATCTATAGAGCCCGCGTTAATTCTGTAAAGGATCTCGGAGTTCTGTTTGACACGAAGCTCACCTTTCATGAGCATATGAGGACACTTGCTGCTGAGTCATATCGAAGATTAGGATTTGTCCTACGAAATATGCGCGAGTTTACCAGTCCACATGCCATTAAACTTGTTTACATGGCCTTAGTCAGGAGTAAACTCGAATCAGCAGCAGTGATCTCCAGATCACTCCGGAACCCGTATGAGAATATTTTATTTTTGTTAGATCGTGTTTTGTTTATTACTTTTTATTAGTTTATAGATATATTTAATTTTGCCTAGTTTTTGTATGTTTCGTTTTAGTTTTTATTTTTCTCATTGTATAGGTGTGACCTGTAAAGTTATACCTCGGGGTCTTTAAGTCAAGAGTGAATAGGTTACTTCTAGGCAAGCGTGCTCCACCGTCGAACAAAACATCGTTTACCATCAGGTGAGATACTGGTCAAGCGCGAGCCTAACTATAATAGAAATGATAAAGCTTAGTTAAAATTACTTATGTACTTATTCCATTTAATATTTATAATTAGCTTTTAAAACACAGCAGTACTTACCTTTCTCCTTAATAATGATCCTTAAAAGTTAAAACCGATACAATCTGACTTTCATTCCCTTCGTAGAAGACTTGGCTAAAGACGGAAAGACTTGGACGAACGCCCCGAGGCGTTGGAAACTCCTTCTAATTTATATTTTGCTTGTTGAATGTTTATAAATTTTAGGCAATACTCAGAAAAGTATCTGATACAAGGGATCCTGAGATATTGAACGGTTCTTGGCATAAACTAATCTAGGGATTGATTGGATTGGATTTTAGTTTGATATGCTACGAGTCATAATGTTTTACTAAGAAATTTAATAAGAGAGTCAATTGTATTGTAAAATCTTGAGAGTGTGTCAAAAAATAAGTTGAGATGAAAATGATTTTACTGACCTAAATATGAAAAGTGCTAGATTCTTCTTATCCTGTATCGGCATGAACTGATGAGCATATGCACCTGGATCGAGGTCCATTTTTTAAATCCTTGAGGAAAGGGAAATTAGTAAAAATAAATATAACTTAATCCGAACGGCCATGAATGTCTTAAACGTGAATTAAAACTGTTATGATTAAAAATAACTTGAACCCGTGCATAAAATGCCTAAATTTCAGATGGTACTATCTCTGGGTCAATCATTTTTATTTAAGAATTTAGTTAAGATTTTCATAAATATTTTAAGAAATTCCAAAACCTGTAGAATATAACATTACAGATTTATGACTGTGTATCTGGATCCCTCAATTCATTAATGTCCTAATTGGCATAATTCAAACATAAATTTATCTGCAAAAAATCATAAATACGACTTTAATATATTTTACTCAGATACCTCTTTGAATAAATTAAAAAGAAATAATGACACAAAAGTGAATAGTTAAAAAGTAAATTAAGGTCGAAGTTTACTATAAGGTCTGAACTGAGAGCTCAATATTTTCGGCTTCATTGACAAGGCACAACCTCATAGATAAACGCAAATTAGAATAATCTTTTTACTTTTTTTATTAAATATAACATATTGTCCGTTCTTCTAAATGGAGTGAAAAAAATTGTACGGTAGCTATGATTTTGTTACTTTTTGGATCCAAAAATTATAGCATTCATAACTAAAAAACACTTCACTCACTTGCTTCTCGGAACAAAACTATTTTTGATTTAAACCGTTTGTTACAAAAAGTTTGTAAATAAATTGTATTTTTACGATATCAGACTATTTTTAGGTTACATTTATGTAAAGTAAATAATTTTGTTATAATTATACCGATCGTGTTTTATTCATCGAAATTAAATTGATTGATTTGCGGATTGCGACGTCTCTGGTGCTACAGATATTGTCCATAGATACGATGACTTCTTATAACATACTACTGGTCGGTATGTCTTTCATTTTGTGCAAACACTATTGAAGCTAAATAAATGTTCTTTTTTTTCAGATTAGAATATTCTTTTTTTAAATGTAACACATCTTTCGTTCTTCTAAATGCCAAAATTTAAGAGAAAATAGATTTCGAATTTTTACAAGAGAAAATAAAGATAGATATGATTTTGTTACTTTTTTGGACGGAAATTCATATATTGGCAGCTAAAAAGCATTATTTTTACAATAATTTTGTTTTGCTTTTATTTTTAGGGTTCCGTGCCTCAAAACATAAAAAGGAACCCTTACAAGATCACTCTCTTGTCCATCTGTTCGTCTATCTGTCCATGTATCACTACCGAGTCAACACGATGAAAAGATTTTTACCTTAATTTCCAACTATTTTATTTTTTGGAATTTTCCCTTTACTTGTGCTGTAAGACCTTGCTTTAAACCAAAATTGACAATTCTAGGTCAACCGAAAGTACCCTATAGGTTTTAGGTCGATAACCTAAATGGTAGTTCCCGTTGACCTAGAATCACGAAATTTGGCAAAAAGTAAGGTCTTACAAATAAAGGAAAAATTCCAAAAAATAAAAGAAATTAAAAATTAAAGGGTGTCCCCATACATACATAGTTGACGCCAATTAAGATAGTCCTCTGAGTTGTATGGGCGCTCATACAATTTAGAGGACTAACTTAACTGGCACCAAACTCAAATAAGGTAAATAAACAACCAATAAAACTGATACCACTTTTATTATGGCGATATACTGGGTACTTACGGATCCCCGGCACACGAATTCGACTCGCACTGAACCGGTATTTTAATGTTATTTTAAATTATGTTTGTTAGTCCTTAAGCCCACCACCACCACCCTACCACCACTACCTATCCTACCATCGTCGGCCTAGTTGCCCGAAACAAATCATCACCGACCCCATTGACTCAAGAAACTATTACGTTAAGAAAAATTAGTGAACTACTCGACACAAAATTAGAATTACAACAGCAGTCAATCTTATCAAAAATCAGAAATACAGTCCAATTGGAAATCAATAAAGCTGTATCAAAACTTCAGCAATAAATTAGTAACAGAACCGAACAGATTTCGCTGGAACAAACGAAGATAAATACTAGCATTACCCACATAAAGGAAAAAATACTAAAACTTGACATAGTAAACGAAAAACTTAAAACTGATATAGCCAAGCTACAGAAAAAGAGCATGCATAGGAAAGCAAATGATATCATTATGAACGACACCTCCAACCTAATATTTATCCACGGCCTTAATGAATATTAAAACGAAACAGAAAAAGACTTAGAAATAGGTTAATATACGCGTTTCAAGATACATTAAATGTTGATCTTACTGGGTACATCGAAGAGATTAATCGTATTGGACGAAACGGACATAAAACACCACTGAGGGTAGAACTAGACAGTAAAAGAATGTCCAAATATATACTAAAAAACACGGGATATTTGAAAAAAATTGGCTTAGATGTATCAGGATTCCTTGATAAAGACATCTTACAGAAAAGAAAGAAACAAAGAGAAGAAAGGTCTTTCCTACATTACACCACAAAATCTCACACTGTTGACTAAACCGCAAGGACATCACAAATACAGAACCACGACGACGTAAACATAACTAGATCTACCGATAAAAACCTGACTCAAGACAACACAAATAAAAATAGTGAAGACCGTACGTTTTCGAAACTCCAGGCCAAAATTTTAAAATAATGTTCCAAAACATCCAAAGTATTTTTAACAAAACACATCTTTTGGAGGCTTTCATCAACGATAAACCCATTTACAACGCAATATGCATGTGCGAGACATGGCTAACACAGGACAAATTAGTAAATCTCCAATTCACTGGTTATAAAACTGCAACATAGTACATAAATAAAATGAGCAACGGCTTTAGATTCTTTGTGTTGTCTGTTTATGAGTCAGGTTTTTCTCGGTAGATCTAGTTATGTTTACGTCGTCGAGGTTCTGTATTTGTGATGTCTTTGCGGTATAGTCAACTTTAGTGTGAGATTTGGTGGTGTAATGTAGGAAAGACCTTTCTTCTCTTTGTTTCTTTCTATTCTGTAAGATGTTTATCAAGGAATCCTGATACATATAAGCCTAAATTTTTCAAATATCCCGTGTTTTTTAGTATATATTTGGACATTCTTTTACTGATCAGTTCTATCCTCAGTGGTCTTTTATATCCGTTTCGTCCAATACGATTAATCTCTTCGATAATTAATCTCTCTCATTAATCTCTTAAGATCAACATTTAATGTATCTTGAAACGCGTATATTAACCTATCTTCTAAGTCTTTTTCTGTTTCGTTGTAGTATTCGTTAAGGCCGTGGATAACTATTAGTTTGGAGGTGTCGTTCATAATGATATCATTCGCGTTCCTATGCATGCCCTTTTTCTGTAGCCCGGCTATATCAGTTTTAAGTTTTTCGTTTTCTATGTCAAGTTTTTGTATTTTTCCTTGATGTGGGTAGTGCTAGTATTTATCTTCGTTTGTTCCATTGAAATCTGTTCGGTTCTGTTACTAATTTATTGCTGAAGTTTTGATACAGCTTTATTGATTTCCAATTGGACTGTATTTCTGATTTTTGATAAGATTGACTGCTGGTGTAACTCTAATTTTGTGTCGAGTAGTTCACTAATTTTTCTTAACGTATTAGTTTCTTGAGTCAATGGGGTCGCTGATGACCCCATTGAGTCAAGGACCTTTTCTCCATGTCCCATTTGGTCATGGGACTTGAACATAACCGGTGAAATATCATATAGGTGCAGTCTTCCGGGGAATACATGTTAAGTAATTCTCAGGAACATTGACCACTGTTGATATCTTTTTAAGTTATGCATTTTCATGTACTATTGTGAAGATTCAAGACATTACTTTCTTGTTTTTAGCCAAAAACTTACCCCACAATTATTTCTATAAGTTGTGTGCAACACACACCGATAGCAGCTAATATACGAGTTGGTGAGTGAGCCGTAAGGATGGTCGGAAGGCGTCCGTGTAATAGCGTAGATCGTGCGATACCGCCGCACGGCGCACGCGATCGCACGCCATCGTGCGCGGTTCGCTTCAGCTAATTGTAAATGTGTACCGTTAATTTGTGATTTCGGCGAGCTAGTGGAGTAGGGTTGCAATTTAGAGGCTCTAATACGTTGGTTCATTTGGTTTAGGGAAATATAGAGGTGTATACAGGCCTGTAAAGGCTGTATACTTTATTGGATAGTCACACCCATTGTGTCTTGAAAGATATCGCGTAGTTTTCTTAGTAACTAATAAAAAACGTAGGAATTTCACCTTGCCCTGTTAAGATCACCTTATCAGAATAATGAATATGGTCTTCAGTTTAGTTTGAAACCAGCCGGGATGTCAATAAAATATGTACGCAGTAGATAATCAATCCCCTTAGCACTACATTAGCGCTGAAAATAAATTATGTTATACAAATTTCACCATAAATCTTGTGTGAATTGAGCTGTCACTGTACTTAATGCTAGGACAACACCCTACACCCAAGTTCTCACGTTGAGATTTTTAGAGATAGCACTACAGGTGCAATTCCACATTTTAACTAACTCTGTAACCCTTTAACCTAAATCCTTTTTAATACTCCAACTTCATATATCCTATGTGAAATATTTTTGTCCAATTTGCGAATATTAGGGAGTTTGCTGGGGTCGGTACGATCGGGTGGTAATAAGCGCGGGCAACGTCACGGCTCAGAGATAAAGAACGCGATGAAATGTGAGATAGCTGCGTTTCAGAAGGCTTAGGAATCTCTTTTATGATATAAAAATATTCTCTTTTTTTGGTGTTCCGTAGAGGTGTTTCGAAATCGGTTTGTGAACCTTTTATACTAGATTGGAACGCGTAAAGCGGATTTCACTGACTTTACCGCTGCCAAATGGACCCTGTTCTTTTGTTGCAAGAGTGGCAGCTGTAGCAAGATATTTATCAAAGATATAACTAAATAATAATATGTGGGTCTTTAACTAATTAGAGATGTTATTAATTGTTATCGACAATTATGTTTATTATTGTATAGTTTCCCTTATCTTTCTTGCTAAAGGAATGCTGTAACGATAGTTTGATTTCAGCGTTTTTTATTTCACTTTGATAGACTCATGATAGCACAAGTTTAAACCTTAGTGGTTTTTGGTTGCTATTTAATACAAATAATTGTGTACTCTTTTGTATAATTGATAAATAAAGGAAAAAAAAACTAAACAATGGAGATCGGAGAAAGCTTACATAGTTTTTTTGGCATGTCAGTTTCTGTGTAAATAAACACTTTTGTTTCTTTTGTAAACGACTGGCCAAAAATGATTAGTCCTGGACTGATTCTGATTCTGACAATACATTTTAAATTTCCAGTCCTGTTGCAATTTTCTTGTTTCGAAAGATGCACAAAAACTATATTAATTATTGTTTTTGAGTTACCATATATGCAGTGAAACTAAACGAAAAATCGCTTCTGTACGGAACTAACAAACAATACCACCTCACTCTTTCCAAGCTTTTTAATTTTGAATTATACCCCTAAATTAGGGCTGTCCTGTCCAAATGGCTGCAATAACGCTCATTTAGGGGTAACTAACGTTTTGTTGTAGGTCGCGGCCACGGAATAGTAAAAGTGGAGTGATCATGCCCATATTATTCGAATTCTTCAATGTCATTATGATTTTTTTGTGAAAAAGAAATAGAGCAATTCGTCTTGAATCGTCTCACGTTTACACGGAACACTGATGCTTCAGCACGTCTTAGTATACAGCCTTAGATCTCTAGTCTGTGTGAGGCAGATACATGTTAGAATAGTCTTTGATTGGATGATCGCCGCCACGACTCTAGGTGAGTTAATGTTATTTTAATTATACTTAGTTAAGTATACGAATCTTCTAAGAACTGGATAAAAAATATTTAACTAAGCGATCATGCCTGAATTTATGCAGTGTCTTTTTAATACGGGACTGCAGATTTGAGTAAATTATTTTTAGGAAGATAAACTGGTGGCAATCAAATTAAATTGCCTTCATCATCGGAAACTTGACTACAGCGAACCGGTGGGTGCTGGATACACTGCAAATTACAAAGGAAACGATCTCTTGCAAGTTAGTACTCCATTAGTTTTTACTCCATGATCGAAGCTCGTTTCGGTTAAAAATTATGCGCTGGCGTACTAAGAAAATGTATTTAGTTGCCGCTCTTAAGAATTCCTGTTATTTTTGTTTATTTGAAGTAAAACTATGCGGAAAACGGGAAAAGTTAAATTAAGTTGAATTGCGTTGATGAAGTGGGTTCCTGTTATTGATATGAACAACTATAGTTATCCACTCTCAAAATAGCATTGATGTTAAAGTCGTATTTTTCGTTGCAATTAATGTGACGCTCGTACTCTACGCTACCTCACTGCGCCCTCAAGCAAATTTCAGCAGGTGGTGACGTCAACTTTAGACCGGAAGCGATGGAGACAGTTTGTCCGCCTCAAGTGAGAGACCAATTGATGTGACGCTAACTGAAAGCCAATACTTACTGATTTAACCATAAACGAGAAAACGACGTTTTCTAAAAATGAAACCTAGCTAGATCGGTTTATCGCCCCCGAATCCCCCTGCATACTAAATTTCATGAAAATCGTTGGAGCCGCTTCCGAGATTCAGATTATATATATAAGAATTGCTCGTTTAGAGGTATTAGATTAGATAGATGTATAGAATGATGGTACAAAACAAAGTTAACAGAGTACAGAGAGTACTAATACTCCCTGTATTACAAAAATCGCAAAACTGTACTACATAAAATTCCAGCTACGAATAAAATAGAACAGTTAATAAATCCAAGTTTCTATTTGGAAACTGGTTTATCTCGGAAACTTAGACTTTCCTAACGGATGGACCACCGCGAGGCAGGGCGGCTGGGCGGGGCGAATCCCCGGACAGTCCGGGCGAAGCTAACCCCCCATCGATCTTTATGCTAATGCTAGGATTTACCAGTTGCTTTTTGAACCTGTTTGGTTTAGCATTTTAGTGTTAAGTAGTCTTCCGGAATTGGGGCTTAATTTCTAGAATGATTTTGTGTAGAAAAAGGAATGTTACTTTGTGTTTATTTAAGTTAAGATGAGTGTAATAAGATTTACATACCTATTCGTTTGGGTGAATGGCCAGATTACGTAAGTTGGAAGTTGTTGCTTTTGGTCTTAGTAGGTACTTGTTTATAGTTAATTTTAGAAAAATGTTGTTTATGTAAGTTCGAGTTAATAAGTATAGCTTTATGCGAAATCCATATATGTAAACCTTGACTTTCTACCGACAAATTGCTTTGCAGTTTGGCTGATAATAGGTTAAAATTTAGCTAAGTTTGTAAATTTAAATTAAATTTAAAAAAAAATAACTAGATCTAGAGACACTATCTAGATTAATCTAATTTTTTTAAGAGAGCAATTATTTAATTAATATAAACCATTAGAAAGAAGAGATCTTTTTTATTTGACAAGCTGGCAGCTTACGTAAAGGTGCTCACTCACTTCGAGCATTAGTCTGTAATGTAACGTTATAGTCATGCATTACATCAGTGAGGGATTAGAACTGAGCATTACCGTACGCAACCTGTAATGTTACAGATTGGTGAGGGAAAAGAACCAACATTACAGTACGCAACTTGATGATTCAATGTGTAATATTTTGGTATAACTTGTACCATCAACGACTGCTTGTTTGATTTTGTGGTCCAACTAAATGCTCAATATCGAATCTAATGTTACATTACAGGTAAATGCTCGTTAGTCAGGGAGGCAGTAGTGTAATCTAATGCGCGAAATCAAATCTGAAATGTTACATTACAGGCGAATGCTCGTTAGTCAGGGAGGCAGTATTGTAATCTAATGCGCGAAATCAAATCTGAAATGTTACATTACAGGCGAATGCTCGTAAGTCAGGCAGGCAGTACTGTAATGTAATGCTCAAAATCGAATCGAAATGTTACATTACAGGCAAACGCTCACGGTGAGGAAGCACCTTTATACGAATTCTCAAATTTAGATTGACTAGAAAAAATAAGGCAAAATATCTGAAGAAAAATCTGTCATTGCAGAAAAAATCATCTTAAATGAAATAAATAGTTTTTTGGTAAATCTATAAGCCTAAGTTTTAAAATTTTGTGTGCATTAGTGCCGTCCTGCGTATACAGCGCAGATCATTTAAGCGTAGTTTTCAAGAATAAACTGGTATTTATTGTGGCTTCTTGTAAAAGACCATTTTTTCAAATGCTAGTGAGTTAGAACTAAAGTTCGCTGCAGCGTTAAAACATTATTTATGTTGTCTAATCGAACTATTAAAACATGCAGCGCTAGATCGCTTATAGAGATTAGTTTACTCGCGATATAAACGTCGTTAGCGCCATGTAATCCATGGCGTTTACTCGTTTCGTTCAACATAGTGTAACAAAAAGATGTACGGATTGCAGTACAGTTCAGTCGAACAGAGTGAACGGACCGGGAAATCTAGAGCGTAGTACATACATATCGATGTTTCTTTGTCTGTAGATAGCAGTTATAAGATGACGTACTCCGGCTTTACCGAAGGGGCTGGAGGCGTGAGCCCTTGTGAGCCTGCCGAGTCCGAGGTGCCGCACGTGCACGTTTACAACAGCCTGTGTTTTGCTCCGAGAATTATTCCGGTGCAATTTCTGCCCGTAATCAAGCATTAAAGCATATATAGATAATGCAGTGTAACCCTTTTGTATTCTTTTATATATTACCGTTGTATTTTTTATTTAAAACATAATTATACATTTTAATGCGGCGTTAAGTTTTCCTCTTTTTTTATAACGCCACACTACCTACTAAGTAGGTACCGTATTAGGTAGGCACTACAATAAAGCTAAGCTATTTTAAGTGACACGGACAAGAGCTTTCCTCGTAAGTTTACTTTATTATTGGTAAATACGCAGCCAACCAGTGACAGACTGCCAGACAGTCTATCCCTACATATTGCATGAACAGCTATCGAACGGGGCAGAGAGTTGCATACACATGTAGGTTGGTTCGTATATACAACTAGAGCGCCGACGCGACGGACGGGCTATCCCTGTATGACCTTGTTGGGGTAGGTAAATTTGTTTTTGTAGCATGTGTGGATTAATTAAAGAAGTAAATGGTTAGCTTCTTCTTCTTCTTGGTTCTTAGTTTTGATTTGTTGCAAATAAAATATATTTTGACCAGAATTCAGACATATTGACAGCATTAGGCTTGGTCTCCTGAGAGCTTTCAGGAAGCAGGTGAATAGCTTTATAATGTGGTATTAAAATAGTTAATGAAAATTGTCGTCTTAATTATTTTGTCTTAGAATGTAGATTTTTTTGTTTGTCAATCTTTCATGTAAAAAGCTTCTTTTAGTACACTTTTTTAACCGACTTTCCAAAAAGGACCTCCTCCTTTTTGGGAAGTCGGTTCTATGTTCGACATTAACTATGTTTTTTTTTTTGTATGTTCACCGATATCTCCGTCAATTGTGGACCGATTTTGAAAACTCTTTTTTTGTTTGAAAGAGTATATTTTGATATTGGTCCCATTTTAATTTAGTGAAGATCTTCTAAGAAATACAACAGAAATCTTCAATAAATAACGGCAAATCTTTTGGGATTGCTGCAATCGCATGTCTGTTTATTGTTTTCATAACATAACATCACGCGAGTACGGTCTTAAGGGGTACGCAGATCTCTCATTTCACCGGTTATGTTCATGTTTTATGACATTCGGGTAATCTAATCTGGCGTTATAGGTACCTTACCAAACAACTTGCCAATTAGGCAGGTACAACTAAAAAGTGAAAAATAAAAAACTTTTTACAAAAAAATACTACCGACTTCCAAATAAAAAAACTACAAAGTGAAAAATAACTTTATTTTTGGCAGTCGGTGTCCATAACGCAATAAATTGGTACCTATGAAAGACACCGACTTCCAAAAATAAAGTTATTTTTCACTTTGTAGTTTTTTATTTGGAAGTCGGTAGTATTTTTTTTGTAAAAAGTTATTTTTTCATCAACGTTTCTAAGAACGAAATGTAAGAAATACTAAGGCATTCATTTGACATGCAAGATTTTTTGCGAAAAGACAAACATTTGCATAAGATCTTTAAAACATGCTTTGCAAATAAATGCCAACCAAAAATGCATTACTCCCTGCAGAAATCTGCATAATGCAAATCACGTTTATGCAACCTAAGGGCTATTTCGAACTTGTTGCAGCAGGCAGTCGTGGCCGAGTGGTTAAGGCGTCTGACTCGAAATCAGATTCCCAGTGGGAGCGTAGGTTCGAATCCTACCGGCTGCGTATCTTTTGCCTTTTTTAATAGTTTTCTGAAAGTTATGGACAAAATATTTTACTTTAATTTTGTTATTTTAACATTTATTTAGTTTTACAATGTAATTTTATACCATTGAACATAGAATACATATTAAAATAAAGGCTCTATCATTCATTATTAATTAAAATACTATAAAATGGGTTACTTTAATAAAAGATTGAAAGTATAAAACTTACCTGAAGTTTGGTTACAAAACCGACGATCTTCTAAACATTTTAGAAATAATATTAGACTTTGAGTGACAAGCCGTCAAGGCGAAATCAATAAAGTTAGCAAGTTAGGTATTAACTTAATAACTTGGGCACGGAGCTTTTAAAAAGTAAAGTGTTTGAAGTTTTAGGATTAAGCTTAGCTCACTGGCTGTCATGGAGACTTGTAGGTTCTATTCCCGCGTTACGCATTGATATATGTAGTATTATTTAAAGTAATTTAGGAGCTTTTTAAGTCTTCAATTAAGTTTTTATTTCGTTTATAAGAATTGTTGTTAGCTTAAACTGGTCTTAGAGTAATTGAAAGTATACTGTGGATTTAGGTAATTACTGGTTATTTTTACGTATATTATACTTGGTTTAGGACATAGATTCAATTGATTTTCATTCAAGATGCTTAATAAACAATTGTATTTTTTTGTTGGACCTCTTTTTTTGTAGTAACATTAAGTGGATAAGTAGAAGAAGCCACAGATAATATTATTCAGAAACCGTAAAACAAAAAGTTGAGTATTAAATCGAATTTAATTAATCCTCACTAATATTCGATCAAATTTCCACAAACATTTAATATTTGCAAATCCGAAAGCAAACACAAATTCAATAAAAATTAATTCGGTATCCATGAAAGCCATGGCATGCGAAGTATTTTTAATAAAACCCTTCTCTTTGACGCAAGTTTGTCCCGCCATTGCTAATATATCAAATTAGGCCCTCTGTTTGATGTCACACAATTGCTGTCAATCGGGTTTATAAAATGGCGGCTTCCTTCATATTGGAGGGAAGAGGAATTGTTTGATAGACGGACGGATATATTTGTATGCTCGTAAACATTTATCATAAATACGTGTATAGTCCGCGCCAGGCTTCTGTGCCACCCTGAAGTTGGTTTACCGGATGTGCGAGGAACGAAACGGTGCTGTTTTTGTATGAGATATACTACTGTGCAGCCATTGTAGCCAATGTCAGGACGATCTATACTGGAGTTTTTGGATTGAAAGTTGTTGTTGGTCCCATAGTCATCCATCATAAGATCCTGATCTGATGATGGATGATTATGGGACCAACTGGAAACTTAAGCAGAATTTTCCATTTCGGTGCAGACGTCTTTGAGTAATCGGGGAACATACAAAAAAAAAAAAGAAATATTCCGACGAATTGAGAACCACCTCCTTTTTTTGAAGTCTGTTAAAAATTGGATGTTCCAGTTTCAATCTATGTAATATAATTTATTTTTAAGTTAATAATAATTTATCATCTTAATTTATTTTGACTGCTTGCATGAATTTTGATATTAAATGATCTAGTGAATTCTATGACTAACTTGCACGCCGAAATTAAAGGCAGAATAAGAGATCTGTAACTTTCTGTATCTTATTGACGCAAATAAATCAGTTTGATTTGATTTGATGAGTTTTTTACAGTCTTTATTCGTGTACAATTAAATTGTGTTTACCTCTATTTCCTACAGCAATGAAATTTTTCAACACTAAAGAGACGTTCGAACCAATTCAAAATAATTTATTTCACGTAAAAACACGTCGGCCTTGAAATTCAAACACACAGAATTGAATCTTTCAATGTTGGTAAGTATCTGTTTGTAGGTATTCGTTTTTGCAATTTTTGCCCAATTAATAAATAAACCACACTTGCCTACGTTCTTATCTACATGTTAATTATTAACACGGAACAATAATTAAATCACAAAGATCCACAATTAATTAGTGATGTACAACGGCTCATCGCCACAATATTCATAATTATTTATTATTCTCTAATGAGAGCCGTTGTTTTATCATTTCACGTGACCTCTGCATTCATAACAGTCCTATTTTTGCGATGTAAATAAACGCCAGGCCGAATTATTTCAGTGATGGCACGTAGTGGTGGCTCAAATAGACCACATTATTACTGGGAAAACTTTGATGAATGAAAATACTTTTCATTATTGTAATTTACAATTTGCTTTGCTATTCACTTATATATTTGTCGCATCAGGGTGGCATCGGGACAGGTGTGGGCGATAGGTGGGTTTAATTATTCGATACACTGGATTTATTAAAATAGTCAAAGTTACATAATCACAATCTTGCTTACCAATCGAAAGTATGATTCTGCGCTGTTTCTCGGAGGCGGTCAGTAATGAAAGTGCTGTACTTTATATTATACTATATACCCAACTACGCGACCGGCTAGACAAAGTGCGCCAAACAGTAGTTGTTCTTGATTTGCCACCAGGGGGCGTACTTGCGATTTGTTTTGACGTCCATACTGTTGACTAAACCCGACAAATTTATGATCAAAAAGTTTGGGTGATATTTTTATTCTATCTTGGCTCAGAAAAAATACAAAAGAGTTCGCAGTCGGTAGGATTCGAACCTACGCTCCCAGAGGGAATCTGATTTCTAGTCAGACGCCTTAACCGCTCGGCCACGACTGCCTTGGGAGATGTTGTCTCTTTATCGACCCTGCTCAACGAAGATAATAGGCAGTTTTGTAATGCTTTGATCCCTTTATTGTGTCCTCCCTTTTCGTTGTTTAGGACTAAATATGTGTTTGGAGTTCAATCTTCCGGATTGCCGTTGTCATACTCTTAGTATCAATTTTCTGGAGTCCCTGATGACTGGCTCTGATTAGCATAATGGTAGCTTCTTGTTTAGCAAGAAGATAGCCACACTTTTCGTATGTGCGGGTGTTGTATAATACTAAGGATTAAGGTATGAAGCGGTAATCGAAAGCTCTAATAGTTGAAAGAAGAATTAAATATATCTTTAGAAACCATAACCATAATTGTCACAAGGGTCCAGTTTTATAGGTCCCTGTAAAATACTGGTACTCAGCTGCATTCAGTTTTTTTTTAATATTCTATAGTCTCGCGCTTGACCACTATCTCACCTGATGGTGAGCGATGATGGGGTCGACGATGAAACACGCTTGCGTAGAAATAACCTATTCACTAATGACTTAAATACCCTAGATTGCAGCCTAGGTCGTAGTAGCTATTTGACTGGATGTCGACCCTAATGTAGTATAGAAAAATGTCTGGAGATTAACTGATCTTTAGTGCTTAGTGCCTTTCCTGATAGCGCGATGCAATTCGATTTATATCATATATATGCTTGCGTCTTGACTTTAGCTCTGATGATGGGTATAAGTTCAACCCTATTTATTTATAATATGCTTTATTGTACACCTTAAAATACAATTATAAAAAGAAACTTAATATTAATACACCTACAATGGGCGGCCTTATCGCATTCCGCGATCTCTTCCAGGCAACCTGGTATGGACATGAAGAGGGGTTGTCTATTTATTAAAGAAGACTTCTAAAGGTCCTATAATCCTATCACAAATGGCAAATCAAGGTCTACTTAGCGACTCCCTTCTGCTTCTCCCCTTTACGGAAATCCGATTTAATAATGTAAAATAGGTCAACAGTCTACTTGATACGAAGTGGTTGCCGACACTTACTACTAAGGGGTTAGCTTGCGTTACCATACCTACTAGAAAAAATGATGGAATCTTCAATTAGACTGTGTTGCTTGGCGGAAAAAGTAGAAGACACTGTTGCGAACGAGTCAATAAAATTACCTACGTTTCCAACGCTTTAGATGATACATACTTAACATTCCCGTGCATAGTAACTATCTCATCATGATTTTTGCCTGGTAATTAAGTTATTTATAGAGTACAAAATTACTAGCAACATACTTTCATACTGATAAAAATTCCCACACACCGAATTTTACAGACTAATGTAGGATTTAGATGGTTCAATAACCTTTTTGTTATGTTATGCCGTCCCTATTGGAAACCACGCTGATTTTATTTATTTATACCTCCACCATGCAAGAATGCGTTATATTGATGGTATTGACTTGAACTTACTTATAACATGAAAATACTGCAGCTACGTCATGTCAATATCAATTTTATAAATATCTCGTAAAGTATGGACTAATCCAGTGGGTGGACGTGGGTAAATCAAATAACAAAGCCGTATAATAATCACGTTAAATATGATACAGAAGGTTCATTATTATATAAGTAAATTAATGGATCAAGCAAGACTCGTTTGTTGATCCATTTTACCTCTAAGCAAATTGGAAGTTAACCACAAACACTCAGGAGTTTTAAGTTGGAAAACTTAAAATGCTGAAACTTTTCGTGAAAATAAAATATGTGTCGTGGTTGCCCAGTACACAGTTACATATGGAAAGTACGGAAACTAAGCCTAGTTGATGAAATAATTACCTACGCTTCATTGAAGTAATAACGTTGTAACTTTAATGTTTTTGATATTGTTTTTTTATTTTTATTAAATCATTTTTGTTCTGTAGTGATCAATCAATCGTATTGTAATAACTAGCTTATAAATAGAATTTAAATAGGTAATCTGGCGTCGTTCAATACGATAGTTTAAAACACGAAAACAGTTTAATATTAGCACACAACCACTTGTAGAACTATAGATCTTAAACTCTTTACGACGTAACCTTTTACAAGTTTTCTCGGGAACATACGCGAGTCGTTGGACGAAAACCTTTTCATGCGCTCGTCGGAGCGGGCGCGCGGTAGACGTCGTAGCGCAGATGGCGCGCGGGCAGGGCCCGTGAGCGGCTGCGACTCACCACTGAAGTACTGACAGCACCGCGACAACCGCATAGGGGTCTCGTTGATGCGCATGTTTGTGTGAGTGTGCCGTTTCGAGCGTTTGCAGGTAGTTTCTGTACTGTCCATATTTATACTGTGCCCAGGAGATTAAGGAACTGCTATTAAAAGCGCTAAGGGTCTACCTTTAAAACCTGGTGGTCGAAGGGCATTCTATCATTGACATTTTTAAATCATCAAATTCTGTATGCTTTTGGATAAATAAAGAAAGATATTATATTATTATGTCCTTTATTTAGCTGATTTCTTATTAAATACATTTTTAAATATTTTTATAAAACATACAAAAAACATTTAAAAATATAAAAAATAGAGGCCCACCGGTATCGGGAACAGGGTCCAAGCTACCGGCGGTCAGGGCTCTAGAGAAAGGAACCTCCTAACAATACGAGCCGTGTCCAGCAGTACTGCTTTCTGGATCAGGCCCTTGACCCAGCCGCCTAACGAGTGCCTCCTAAGGTGTTGGTCGAGGCTCGTGGCTATTAAGCCATTGGCCGACACGACTATCGGTACAATGATCGCTGTGTCCACATCCCACATGTCGACAACCTCGCGAGCCAAGTCAAGATACTTGATTTGCTTATCTTTCTCGGCTTTCACGAGGTTCCCGTCATGCGGGACGGTAATATCAACAATCATTGCACGCCTCTCGATTCGGTCCACCACCGGTGATGGACCGATCCCAGTACATTGCTGTTATCGAGAACTGGGTCGGGCACATACCTGTAGTACGGTACCTCCGATGCCACAAGAGTGTATTTCAGAGCAAGTTGCTGATGGATAATCCTGGGTACAAGGTTGTGCCTATGCAAGTACTCTTCGTTAGCTAGACGAGAACAACCAGAGATAATGTGGCGGATCGATTCACCCGGGCGGTGACATGCGCGACAGATGTCAACCGTGCCATCCTTCACAATAAATCTCCGGTAGTTATTCGTCATGATAACTTCGTCCATAATTGCACAGACAAAACCTTCGGTTTCCCCAAAGAGGTCACCGAAACGCAGCCAGGCTACGGACGCTGATTGATCTACATCGGGCCCATGTAGGACCCGGAAAAAGCGTCCGTGAAGCTCCTTACTCTGCCATACTTCCCTGCGGTCTTTAGTATCAAGCACTACAGGCTTTCGCCAGTTCTCATTCGCCAAAGAGAGCGGGGTGAGTCCCTTGTCCACTGCTACTACATCTCGATGCATACCCACGTCGGTGTTTAGAAAGTATTCCCTGAGATTGCATATCTCGCGGTTGTGGAGGTTTTTGGCATTTAAAAAGCCACGGCCTCCACACTTCCGCGGGATATACAATCTCATGACCGATGATCGTGGGTGATGCATTCGATATGCAGTCAGCAGTGTGCGGACCCGCCTATCCAGGGCGTCAAGTTCCGTTTGAGTCCATTTGAGTATGCCGAAAGAGTACATCAATACCGGCATGACCCAACCGCTGAAGGCGCGCACCTTGTTTCCGCCCGAAAGAAAGCTATTGAATATCTTCTTCAGGTGGCCAAAGAAACGCTCCCTCAACGATTGCTTCATGTCAGTAGTGCTGATACCTAACGCTTCCGACATACCCAAATACTTATAGGTTTCGTTTGGAGAGAGGGATCTCAGGTTTATGGAACCCGTGACTTGAACTCCTACGGATTCCACAATCTCCCCTCGCTTTACATGCATGACCGCACATTTGTCCACACCAAACTCCATCCTGATGGCGCTACTAAAAGTTTCAGTTACTTTTAGTAGCTCCATCAGTTGAAGATTGTTGGGGGCAAAGAGCTTCAGATCATCCATGTAAAGGAGGTGAATAACCTGACTACCTCTCTTCAACCGATAGCACAGCCCTGAATTCTCCAACAGCATGCTTAGAGGATTCAGGGCTAGACAAAACCAAAGTGGACTAAAACTATACCCCCCTAACTAACTATGCCCTGGAATATACCTCGCTCGATCCTTACAGGTTCGCTATTCCTCTGGATATTTCGACATCCTGGATAGCGAAGGACTGTGCTCCATTGCCCCATACACGACATCAAGAAGGTGCGTAGAGTTGTATCTATTTTATACAATTCTAGCACCCTCATGAGCCATGTATGAGGCACCGAGTCATAAGCCTTCTTATAATCTATCCAACATGTCGACAGATCCTTTCGGGAACGCCAAACCTGTTGGCTAATGGCCATATCTATGAGGAGTAGCTCCTTAGTACCACGGGACCCGTTCCTACATCCATTCTGAGAGGCCTACATGATCGAGTTATTATCGACGTGTTTATTAATTTTATCTCTCAAAATGGATGTAAGAACCGTATAGACCGTCGGTAAACATGTAATAGGTCTGTAATTTTTGGGTTCCGCGTTGCTACCAGACTTGTGGAGCAGGTGGGTAATTCCTGTTGTAAGGAACTTGGGTAGCGAACCAGACTCTAAGGCTGCCTGGTACTGATATGCCAAACGAGCGTGCGACCTTTGTAGCCATTTTATCCAGAAGTTGTGCAGCCCGTCCGGCCCTGGAGATGTGCATGGGCAAACGAGGTAATCGCGGCCTAAGTTCGGGCGGCATGTAGCGATATTCCCGAATAGCACACTCTAAAGCACTCCTCAATTCCTCATTGCACTGGGTACTTACGTTGGTAACCCTGTCACTACTCTCCTCGTCAGGGTGACTAGGAATTTGGTTGGATTGTCGTGGCAACACAGCCTGCGACGATGGGGTAGTGACACGGTTACTCATTTCCGTTCGGAGGCGATCAAGTACAGTATCATCCAACATACGATTACGCTGAATGACCCGCACCTGATCCGAAAGTCGTTGGGCCGAAACGTTGACGGCTGGCTCAAGCACCTGAAACAAAGAGAGCATTCGGACACGGTACGCGGTCAGGTTGTTTCCTCCCTCTGTAGCCCCAAAGTATGCGCGCATGACATTTTCATTGATGGATCGTGACCATCTCATGCGCTGCACACATCCGCCGGGTGCTGGGACCCTATCAGAGACCGGTAGGCCTCGAGATCCTAAGCGGTCCGGTGGCCGGCATCCTCCCCGTCGACGCGCAGGTGGTGGTGTCGTCGGCGGCGAGAAGTACTCGTCTCTCGAGCTCGACGCAACTGCCACGGCCGGTGTCACAGCACTCACGGTGGGGCTGGATTCCGGCGGCGGCGAGGCGGAGCTGAGCGACGAGGTCGGAGGTGGTAGGCGTGCATGTTTGGCTGCGGCGGCTCTTGTCAACATGACATTCTTGTTTTTCTCATTTCATATTGTTAAAATTGTATTTTGTTGGTCATTATTTCGATTTTATATATATATTTATTTATTTCTTTGTTTCATTTTTACTTGTATTTGTTCAGAATATTCGGTAAATAAATATTTTGCAAGAAATTGTGAAGAGAAAATTTTTTGTCAGACGTCTGTCAAAGCGAGCCACATATTATTATTATTATTAGTTTTAACCGAGTATTGCTAGCTTTTCTCGCCTCAAACATACCACCAGGATACAAGTATTCCTTGATTTTATCCAAGCCATGGTCTACATGTGTTCCGATTATATCCAAACAATCAAATGTTAAATAAATGTATTTTTATTTATTTATGTACACGCAAAACACTTTACAGAGCACAAAGGTGCTGTCTATTTCAATATAAATTTCTTCCAGCAGACCTGCGACAGGAATGTTGGATGATATACAAAGACACAGTGTATAGAAAGAAATAAGGAAACTTAAAATTTACTACTTATCTTAACTAATTATATGTACATTACACATATACCTTAACTACTTAAATGGAAAATAAAATACATACATATCCATCAATCAATCATTGAATAACATATAATATATAAAATTACAAGATGGTGGAGAGGTAATATTTACGTGTGTTTTAATAAGAAATTGTAGGTGGAATTGTATGCATGTCCAAGTGTAACAACATTCACCTAATTGTAAAGACTTGTTTTACTGCTTCCCACTTCCTATCGCAATGCAGTGCCGTCCATTCCAAGATTAGTTTCCGTCAGCTGACCCGCCATCCTCTATCCGCCATCCTCCATAAACTCATACAACTTGCAATTACTGTCGTCGTTCTAATGACAATTGTTTGTTAACGAATACTATATCTGTGGACTGCGGAACTTTCAGCTACAGGCTGCATTCAAACCTTTTATTGTAATTGTCTTTTGTATTAGAGCTTGCTGCCGGCATTTTACTGTAAGGATATAGACTATGGAGGTGATAGATGTGACAGAGAAACGAGAAAGGGATAATGATTGTCAAAAGTCCAAAATAGTTGCGATTGACCTGGCTCTAGACAAGTCGCATTCGATGTCAGCGAAGGCGATAGTCGAAAAGTCAAAATGTAAGGGATTGATCACGTGATTTTTCGATATCGCTTGTCAATCCCATACAATTTTGCCTTTATGACAATCGTTGTCGCCACACTTTCGATGATAGAATGTCACTTGTCTAGGGACTATATGACATTTCTGTAGCGCATGTCAAAAACATAGATATAATATCACTTTGTCTCGGGCTAAAGATGAGGTCAAATCACTTGAACTGAGATTTTACGAAATATATAAATGGAGTAGACCGTTATCAATGTCGTATAAAAGTAGAATAGTTGAAAAACAAGTTAGCTGCTTGCAGTATCAATTTCAGAGGTCTACAAATTACTGCAAGCTTTGCATTCATAATCGAACTTATTTTGATTAATAAATTAAAAGCAGTATCAAATTGTGTTCATAATTTGTCCCTGTAATAGAATGGAAAGAATAGAAAACATTTGTTAGACATAGACACAATCCCATAATTGAAAAGATGAGAATATATTTTTCTATTAAAACACTATAGTAGTTTATTTATTTATTTAAACTTCATGTACATTGGTGATACATAGGCGGACTTAATGCAGCAAGGCATTCTCTACCAGTCAACCTTTGGGTAAAAAGGACACAACAGTGGTAGGTGTACAAAATAAAAATTATGAACATCAATTGAAGTCGTGTAGTAGTGTAGTATCTCGGGACGTTCACATTGCGGAAGTAAGCAGGAGGGTGTTTTGCTCGTTTCGGTCTCTGAAGCATCTCCAGAAGTTTCCGCCTTTCTCAACTGAAGTTACTCTTGCTCAGTCTCTTCTTCTTCCTCTTCTTTATAGTCAAGAATGATGTCTGCTTTCTTGATGCGACTGAGGAACTTCTTGATAAGCTCGAACGATTGCAGAATTTGACCATGTGTCGGAATTTCGGTGGCTGTTGAAGTGGCTGCCTATTCGCCGGGATACACACACTCTTTCTTTATTACTTCCTTCATATCTTCGGGAACGCTTTGAGTATCTTGTTTCGAGAGTCAAACCTTGTCTTTCCTCATCATCTCTTCTCCTACGTTTTCCCCCCCACTCATCAAGTCGTTACGGTAGATCATTTACTTTTTGTGCTGTCCGTCTCTGGCATAACCTGCCTCGCTCCTTACGGGACAGCCCTTCGCTGAGGATTTTCAAGAAAAGAACAAGGGTACATTTCCTGTCAGCATGACGCATAAATGGGTATGTATGTATTTATTAATTTAGGAAATTTTGTTATATTATAGTATGTATAATGTTTATGCATTGTGTGCTGTACAGTTATTGGTTTAGTTTATTTAGCTGGTTAGAATTTAAATGATAAATTTGATTATGCACTTGGGTATACTGTCCTCATTTAAGCTAAAATCTCTATGGCACTGAGGTTTGCTGTAAGAGAATCCAATTGTGGGTTAAAGAATAGCAATATTGAACGCCCTTTTGGAAAGTTTGGTTAGCAAAATATTCTTTGATTTACATATGCTATTTCAGTTATGAAGAAATTCTAGCCATAATTTCTTCTAGTAAAATAAAAATATTTTTAAACATTCAAGTCGTTTTGGAGGAGTATCCAGAAGTAGCGAAAAAATATCGTGTTGTTCATTATTTTTTAAAAGCAAAACTATTAGTTACACGAAAAAAACATGTTTTACGAATAGTCTACACGAATCAATAATAATTATATATTTTTTTCAAAACTTTTAACCTAGCCTAAGGAGTATGCTTTAGAAAGTAACATTTTACGCCACTTAAGCGGTGGAAGGCCCTTATGCTCGCCTTTGTACATAAGCTGTCCTACTGTATTTGTATGTGTATGTTTTTGTACAATAAAGAATATGAATATGAACTGAAATTTGGAACTGAAAATGATGCTGTTAAATTATAATGACGAATACCTTAACTGCAGTGTAACGACAACTAGTTAAAGATATGTCAAACTTAACTGTTAACGTTTCTTACCATCTTTTTTCCTAAATAAAGTTATTCTGTGAATTAAATCCAAGTATTTCATTAGATACTCTTATGAAAATAATATTATTATACCTAGTTAATACCTACTTTGTATAATAACCTCATCAGCCTGTTCCTAACCAAATGTGTATCAAAATCAGGTATTTTACGTGAAAGCAATCCAATTAGCGAGTGTGCCGATACTCTGTAGTTAGGCAGCCTGTCAGAACTTCAGACTGGGTATGAAGGTACTGAGTGCCTGTGACAGGCGACCGGAGTGCGAAGCGTACAGGCAAAATACACCGTTCAATCAGTTTTCTAAGGTGGGTTTGTTGAAGTCTAACAAATGACCTAAGGATTTGTCTAGAAAACAAGCATCAGGATAAGAATAAGATTTATTTTTGAGACATTTTTACATCTTGTTAGATTATGTTTAAGCCTCATCTAACAGGACGAACATATTATTGTCATTAAACGTGGCACTAAGACACGAGTCAGTAGTATATGTGTCGGCTTAATAAACACCTCTCACCAACTCTTAGCACAATAAGGGGGCTCCAGGATCCCCTGGATTCCCTGCTCAGCAATGGAGTTTGGAAAAACTGGATCAACGAAGTTGTCAAACATACATTATAAAGGTCAGTGTGACCACATTTCATCAATTCGTGTGAGGCCAACGTAAGGGATAGTTTTGTGGAAAAAAATGGGTGGCTAAGATTAAGGGAAGACTATAGAAACGGCAGATAGACTGTGTCAAGGCTGATAGTTCTAAAAAGGGTTCTAAACTACTGAGGTAACGATTGGCAGATAATTATGGACGAAGACATATTGCACCGACTAAATATTTTGTTTCCGCTAAAAGGAGCCAATTCCACCCGGCTCCTTCTTTCCGAGGTGTGACCGTGCCGATTACTGACCATCTTGAGGTTCTTGGCATTACGTTGACATCGACGCTCAATTTTGGTCCGTTCATTGAGGCAAAAGCTCAGCTGGCTGCCAAAAAATTGGGGATCCTCGCGAAGGTGAGACGGTACTTCACGCCAGAACAGTTGCTAAACTTGTATCAAGCGCAAGTTCGATCATGCATGGAGTACTGCTCTCATCTCTGGGACGGATCTGCCAGGTACCAGCTGGATGCACTTGAGTCGATCGAAAGACGGGCCAAGAGGCTCATCGGCAATGAAGTACTGGTCGAATCTAGGCTCCAGAACCTCGAACATCGGCGCCGAGTTGCCAGCCTGTCGGTTTTTTATCGGTTACATTTCGGTGAGTGTGCGTTGGAATTGCATGAACTAATTCCTCCTAGCCCGTTCCATCATAGGACTACAAGACGTACGGCGATGCGTCATCGGTACATGGTGGACATCCCACCCATACGCACCAAACGTTTTGGGAATACTTTCATTATGCGTACAGCAAAGGAGTGGAATTCCCTGCCGGAGTCTGTATTTCCTGATAGCTACAACCTGGGAGTCTTCAAGTCAAGAGTGAATAGGTTTCTTCTAGGCAAGCGTGCTTCATCGTCGACCACATCATCGCTTACCATCAGGTGAGATAGTGGTCAAGCGCAAGCCTATAATCAATAAAAAAAAAAAAAAAAAAAAATAAGGAGTCAGGGCAAGAGAATCATCCCCTTCGGAGGGTTTAGTAGCAGGATACGGGGGGCTGTAACCGTGGCTTGGTCACCCACGGTGAAGCGAAGAGGAACCCGAGAAGGAGCCGCTTGTCAGGTCATTGATCTGACCCATACACGGCCATTGACCTGGCGCCCATGTGCTGGTTTGGTCCCTGGCGTGGTCACGGCGTACAATGTGTTCTGGTGCGCCGGTGATGGAGGGTACTCCCCAGAGGAGGGCCGGAGACGGACAGCCGCGGCGGGTTCGCTGTGAGTTCTAACGCGTGCCTGTGTTCCAGCTATAAGCAGCACAGGAGGACACCGTGGAGATTTAGTAGGTTTGAGTACCACAAAACTGCACTATATTCCCGTGGTAGAGTAGTATGCATGAGCGTTCCTCCACGCAAAAAAAGGAATCATGAGTGTGACCAAATCTAGGTGCCAAGTGGCTTCTAACTCATGTGGGAAATTTTACTTCTTTGTCACCGTATGAAATCTCTTCTATATCCCCATAGTCTATGGCAGTGATGCATGTCGCTCCAACTTACGTCAAAGTGTTACGTGTCCGTAAATTTTATGGCGGTCCGAGCTGATGGGATCTGCTAAACAAAGGATTAGTTTGAGGATATGCGACGCAGTAAAATGGACTCGAGGAATATTGCACTGATTTACTTATGTGTGAATGAAAGTCTGTTTTGGTAATCAGTGGATAAACACGCTTCAAGAGAGTTAATAACTTGACAAATAAGTGTTGATAAAAAAGAAAACAGGGTAAAAGTAAGACTGCTACTGAAAATTTCATAAGTAATGGAAAACCCAATTATAAATTGAGGAATGAGAAACCTACGTTCAACAGTCACTGACAAAAAGATCAAGAGGCAGTGATCTAAACGCAGGGTTAAAAGAAAACAAGGCAGTATTATATAAAGGTTTATATACAATTGTCAGACAAATAGATAAAGCAGCATTTATCTTACCACCATTAAATACAAGCTACACATGTTTCATACAAACTCACCTGCCACAAAACCCTCGTTTTTGCCGTCAACGTCAGAGTTATTTCAACGAAAGTTTGGGATTGTCGCGCGGCCGGAAGTCGGCGTACCCACCGCTTACATACTTCCGGCGGGCCGCATTCAGGCCGCAACCACGGCCGATGGGCCGGAAATCGTCACACGCTGTTTTTCCTTCGCTTCACGTTTACTTATACATGGTATTGAGTGTACCTTACAGATTGCTACATCGAATGTTGAGTAATACAAAGGAAATATAGAGATACTTAAATGAAATTAAAGGAACAGGATACGAAATATTAATTAATAATAATAATTTATTTATTTCAGACAACAAAAAGGTCTGACAAAATAAAATACTTTTAAAAGGGTGTTAGTAACAAAATAAAAACTTGTAACCTATGTTAGTGCTTATATACTAAGATGTTAGTGACAATTTATCTTATGACCTACGTTAGTACTTATATACTATGGTGTTAGTAATAATGTGGCTTATAATCTATGTTAGTACTTATACACTACGACAGACAGTGTGTTTTGATGAGATGTCCCATTATAGGACTCTCATCAGGCCTGTCAGCTACCACCCTCAGGAAGCTGTTGCTACTGCCATGCAATCTGCCGAGCAGAGACGCACATTTCTTCCGTGCGACAGCTGAGAAGCTATCGACTCGGGCTTCTGCGAACATCTCTGATGCACTGCAGTAACGCGGCAGCCGAATCAGCGCCCTAAAAAAAAAAAGTATAGTATCCATGAAACCAGCACTACTAACACGATACTTTATCATAAATGCACGAACATAAACCACCACGCGTTCAGCATATCTATAATCGACTCATTGCTATCAGATCACAAGCAGATAACCAAAAGGATCCAATATAAAACTCTTAACTATGAGAAATTATACAATAGTACCCTCATAGCAAACCACACTAATGACGAAAACGACTACTACACATCACATCACATCATCAGCCTATTAATGTTCCCACTGCTGGGACACAGGCCTCCTCTCTGTGAGAGGGAATGTGCCGTAATCCACCACGCGGGCCCAGTGCGGGTTGGTGGATGTCACATGTCTTCGAATTTTTGGTTCTAGGACATGCCGGTTTCCTCACGATGTTTTCCTTCACCGTTTTGAGAGCAGTGTTGTTGAAATAATTTACACAAAGTAAAGCGCCTGCCTGGGCTCGACCCCAGAACTTCAACTTGTAAGTCGCGGCCGATACCACTGGGCCACCACTGCACCCCCGACTACTACTATTTAGAAAGATTTATCTCAGAACAAATAACGAAGAATAAAGAAGATAAGACAAAATCCTAAACATACCTCAAGAAGACCAAGTATACCGAAATATTATAGACTCAATCAACTTACGGAATCACTTATGACAACAAACAAAATCTTACCCGAACGCCGAAAACCTACGGAGGAATTTTAATGAAAAACAGGACAGAGTATAAAACCTAATCAAGACAAGGAAGAAAACCTACTAGCACAACTTATTTCATAACAACTACAAACAACCTAAAAATATGTGGTAAATAATTAACAATTTAGCAGCGAATAAAATCAAAGACAGCAATGCTCCTCTCAAAATATTTTTGAACTCAGAATATATAACAAACGGTAATGAAATTTGTAATGTACTTAACTCATTCTGGACGATATCAGCACAAAATCTATTAAATGCCTTAAAAATATAATTTTGAAAAATTAACGAACTGTATAAATGTGTGTTTAACGCGCGGCACTTTCCCCGACTCACTTAAAGTTGCAAGGGTCAGTCCAATTTACAAATCTGGGAGTAGAACTGAGCCCGGTAACTATCGACCGGTATGGGTATTACCCGTTATCTCGAAAATATTCGAACGAGTATTATACAGCCGCCTAAACGAGTATCTGACTAAGAAAAAATCCTCATTAATCAACAATACGGTTTCCGCCCTAAATTAAGCACTATCACAGCCTCAATAGATCTAATAACGAAAATAAAAACTCATATTGATCAAAAAAACGTTGTTGTGTGGTGGTTTCATAGACCTAAAAAAGCGTACGATACGGTAAGCCATCAAAAGTTACTACAGAAATAAATCAACATAGGTATTTCAGGCAGCGTCCTCAGTATGTTCACTTCATATTTATAAAATAGACAACAAGTCGTTAAGATAAATAACTTAAACAACTCGATGCAAAACGTAATTATTAGCTCATTGCTATTCCTAATCTACATAAATAACATTGATAAAATAGGGATGACAGGACACCTAACCGTTATACGCGGACGAAACCTGCCTTTTTTACTTCGGTAAATCTCTGCAAATCGTTTTAACCGATGTACAAAAGAATCCTGACCAGCTATTGACCATTAACACCTCAAAAGATCATTTATGATTTTCGCCGCGAAAAATAAGACATTACCGGAGTTCCCACCTCTGACGATCAACGGAGAAACAATCAAACGCTCTAGTCATGAAAAATATCTCGGACTGAGGGTAGATGACAAACTTACTTGGAAACTGCGCATCGATCATGTCAAGACAAAGTTAGTATCACTATTGGGTGCGTTACGAAAAGTCACAAAATAAATACCGAAAAGAGTACTCCTATTTATATATAACTCTCTAGTAAAATCAAACCTCGAATACCTAATCAAAGTGTGGGGATAAGCCGCTGAATATAATCTAAACCCACTACAAAGAACGCAAAACAAAATTATTAAAGTATTATTTCACTACCACTACATACATCCAACAAAAAAATTATACGAAAAAACTAACCTGCTAAATCTCACACAACTTTACACACATTACACCGGCATTCTCATAAAAAAATCACCATGAATTCCTTACAATCAAATATACAATTGCATAAAAGAACAATATTATTTATTTATTTATTATATGCTTTATTGTACACCTTAAAATACAACACAAAACAAGAAACACAATACAAGAAGTAAAAACAAATTCCAACTAGCAAATGCATGTGCACGGACTAGGCAAAACACAGTATTAGTGGAGGGAGCACAGCTGTTCAATGATTTACCGGAAGATATAAAGAAGTGTGTTAATATTAACTTATTTAAGAGTAAACTAAAAAAAACATGTATGTACCCTATAATGTCGCCAACGCCCCGGAGACAAATATTATTATTTAGATTAAGTGACTGTATCTCATTATAAGTGAACTGTTATTTATAAGTGCTCATGGGAAATAAACATCTTTAAACCTAAATATTGAAATACAGTTGATGAAAAATCTCTATTCTCTGATATAAATCAAAACTTATATTATACCTACAAGTAAAATTGGTTATTTGTTAAATGTTTTAACAGGTAATTTCTGAAGGAATGGATCAATAACATCTTTCTGCCCTTGTCCCATGTTACTTGTGGTCGGCGCAACACGTTTTCTTCTTCCATACCGTGCTATCCCCCGTCACGCTATCACTGACTCCCTTTTTTTTCATAGCACTCTTTACACAGTCCGTCCATCTTTTCTTTGGTCGTCCCCTTCCTCTCCATCCATCCTCATTTATATTCAACTCTACCCTAATAGAACAAACGGTTTTTTCGACTTTTCTGTCACTGCCGCCACTTTCAATTCTTGCGCCACTTCCTGTAATAGACTCATTTCAGTCTCGAAGCATGGATCTGATGTAGAAAATATTATTTCACCGGAACAAACTAAACTAACGCTTGTGTGTGTATCATATGCTCCTTTTTACTCCGAAAATATTCACAATCCCTTGAGAATAAGCAATGGGAACAAAGCCGAGGAAATTCGTTTACAGCTAAGCTGTGACTTCTCTTTGTGTCCATCCAAGTGGTTCTAAACCTTGTTCAAATAAATAGAAAATCATTTAAGACTACCATTTTCACAATTAGGTACAAGCATTTCGTAAAGGGATTAACAATAAGCAGTGGTGAGGACAATGTGGACATCGGTGCAAGTGTCCAGTGTTTGTTGAGCTAAGCCGGCGCTAAATCTTGGGATGGGGCGAAACTAAAACAATAATAATAAATACAAATTCTAAATAGAGGACGCCAGTTTGTGCGGCCAGGCAAACCGCTATAGAACAAGACAGCAAAGATTTTCCTAGACACTAAAACTAGACCCACGATTATTTATTGTTCGCTGACGCGATAAAAATGTCTAAAATATGTTTTCCCTATTTACAAATAATGGTGAGATTTATTTATGCATAATTGTTAGAATTAAAATTACCATTTAATTAACCTAGGTGAAAACCAAGGCATTCTGTCCTATTCTTCTTGCATGTTACTTTAACTTTCGATAGTCATAAATTTAGCTTTTTGTAAGTTTACACTATACAGTGCTGTAAACCCTCGGTCGTTCGTAGTTTGCAATACATGGACTTAACAATACAAAACCGTTTGAGTATATTTATACCTACTGATTTCGCTGTCAATCCAACCTGGCAACATTACATCCATTCGTCAAAAAAATGTATTGACCAAATCCCATTATAAAATTACACGTCAAATTTTAATAACCCACAAATGCGTTGCCATCAGTTTTCATGGCCTCAAGTAAAGCGGCTCAGCTACAAGCTGAAACCGGCCTATTTAGCTTATTTACGGCCCCTGCAGACGTTCCGCAGATTATTACAATTTTAACGGAGCGGTGTACACTGCCCCTAAAGCCAACTAATGACTCGGGATGTTCGTGATGATCGAATGATGGTAATGACTTGGTTTTGAAGGAACTTAGGTGCCGTGTTGTTAAAATCTTATTACCGTTCAATGTTACATTTTGCGCGGTTAGTTCAGGTTAGTTCAGCCTTTATCCTTATTGATTTTTAGCTTCTTGTCCAATAAATATCCTTTAAAAGTCTTCTTAAAATTTCAGTATTCTTTAAAGTTCTAAAATAGTTAAAAATAACTTGAACTAGTACTATCGCCAATACATGTTGTTTGAAATTTATAGCATTTACTTACCTGCCCAATTGAAAGATATTGACCATGTGACATCGGTAGCGCTGCTCGATCCCATACATTTTTGACATTTTACCTAACACTATCGCGATGCTTTTGTTGATAAAATGTCACTTTTTAAAGCCACTAGGGAACTTCAAGCCAATCGTATTTGCCGAAAAATCCAAATTGATGGAATTTACATGCACTAACGAAATGTCATGTTGTTTTTCGACAGTATTAGTGTTTACGCACTGCATCCGATTCTTATACGAATTTGAGATCTGAGTTCCATACGAATTGAAAATGTTCTGAATTCGGTTGGACGAAGTTTGGATCCAGTACGTAGGGTGGTTACGCACTACATCCGATCCCGTGAAACTTCGGTTCCGAAGTAGCCGTAGAAATTCTTGTGAAAGCTTGCGCACTGCATCCGAACTCTATCCGTCATAATCTGTCATAATTCAGAACATTTTGACCGCCCTAAGGCTACTTCGAACCGAAATTTCTCGAATTTAGATCGGATGCAAGGCAGAACCGCTCTTATCCCTGATACTCGTACAATGATTTTGTATCGGCCTTATAAGATTTCTAATAAAATTCTAGAAAAGTCGAAGAGAGAGTATATTTATTTATTTATTTAATACAATAATAATTATAACACCTTTACAGAAACATCCAAGGCGATGTTATAACATACATATAAAACATTAAAATACAATACATCAATTGGATTGGATTTATTCAAGGAGTTGCTGTCGTCGTTGAAATATTTCTATAATCTGGCATTATGTATTTCTTTTCTTCTTATTCTCACCCAATCAGTTGTTAAACTATCAATTCGGAGCACTTTCTAATCCTAAGATACAAGTATTTCCCGACTTTCATTTTTCAATTTCCAACAAACGGTTCTCATATCCGTATCTGGTTTAGCCGTAGTGAATCAAGTGGAGACCGGATTCCGGATGTAGTGCTGTACGGCGGCGACCGGCCCGGACGCCGGACGCACAGCTTGACCGGCTAATTGACTAATCCGGTTACTAACGGCCGAACAAAGAACACTGCTTGTACTGTTGTTTAGAAGCCAGATAAGTCATATTTTTGGTTTTGTTTTTATAGCTGTAACTGAAGTGTTTATTTCTTTTTGAAGTTTTATCGGTTACATAACTGAGACAATCTGAGGTATTACGTACAGCAGAGTAGTATGTGTGTTGAATTTTAATGTCAGTAACTTAAGACTTGACTTTGGAACTAATGTAAGTGTACCAAAGCCTACCTGCAGCCTAATTGCGTAAGTGAATTACGCAAGGCGAGGGTTATGATCCCATCAATCGACCAATCGCATCAATCGAAAAATCGACCATTCAATTCCGTCTATGTGATTGGACGATTGATGAAGTCAAATCCTTTGCTTTGTAACGCAATAACGCTGCTAGCCCCGCGTATCTTTTTTCCTTCTCTCTCAATTCATCCAAAAGTTGTCTGTCAAACACCAATTCGAGCCATGAGACCGCCCATTGTTACACCCCTTTAACTTTTCAGTTCCTAATTGTCAATTTTATGGAGTAGTTTAAATAGTATATCTTTTCAAACATTGTTGTGTCAGTGTGCTAGGACGATGTAAAAAGACAAGATTCAAAGGTCACAACTATTATAGGACAGCCAATAATTGTTATACAAGAATGTTATTTTTAGGAAACTGACACTATTAGGGATTTTAGCTTTGCTATGAAAACATTACTTCGTGGAAACAGTTGAGTCGAAAAAAATAATTCCTATGAAATGTATTGTGTGCTTTTAATGTTGTGTCGTACAAACGTATAAAAGGACCTATTTTCTTTCTTTTGCAATAGAAGACTGTACCATCTATAGAAAACTCATCACAAAACTATTATGGTCTTTAGTGACTCAAGGCTAGTCTAACACATGGCAGTCCATGGTTATAGTGAATTTCTCTGTCTTGCATATTGTATCAGTCAAATGAGGGTAACGTGAGGTAATGGACTCGTAAGAGATGCCCACCCTATCACCGGATTAGAAGCAACCGTATCTCCAATATTTTTTATAACAAAATAATAATAATTTGTATTTACCTATTCAACGAGCTTTAAACAAAGATATCCCTCTTGACGGGGTAGGTAAATATTTTTTTCCCCTTTAGCTGTTTGGAAGCCCCCATAGAACATTTAAAAATAATTTTTGACATTTTGTATGGCTTTGGGTCAACAAGATACTGTGAAAATTTGAAGACTCTAGCTTCAACCGGTTAGCCGTAAAACCTATGTGACAGTCGACGGACAGACAGACGGACCTAAAACCCTAAAAAGCTAGTACAGTTGTTCTATCTAACGACGGGGCGGGTGGTGTCAGTTAGGGAGCGCTCGTGGCTCAGTGTTACACACACGACTAAGACCAACCCGCCATCGCATCGTGAGATTTTTATTTATTTATTTATTTATAGCAGCTTACACTCTGGTTTTACCCTAATGCGACAGCTAAGAACTTAAAACTAATACTAAATTATATATGTACTTACAACTAAATTAGAAAAAAATAAAATAAAAATAACAACATTATTAAAATTAAAAAAACATATCAATACACAATTACCTACTAACAAAAACAGTACAAAAAATAAAGATAGAACAACTGTACCTACTAATCGTATTCGGTTCGATGTACTCAATACTCAATACTTTATTCCATTCCATAATGTGTACATGTAATAATTGGTATGTTAAAACATCGAATCAATTATGGACCCTGTCGGGCACAGCAAAGTTAATTATCAATAGGAGAGAGGATGAAGGCGTTTTTTGTTAGAAAAAAAAAAAAAAATTATTAAATTAAAATAGTATCATTAAAATAGTTACATTATTTGCTTTTATGATATTTATTTATATATTTGGTTTAAAGTTATATGTATGTATTATACAATAAGCTAAATACTATTTATGTATATTAGGTATTATACACCCTGAAATTTAATTGGTTGTTTTCCCGCGGCAGAACGACTTGCCTTAAGGAGTACTTTTGAAGTATAGAGTTAAAAGTAAATAAATAACGATTCTTCTGTTTTAAAATAATTAAAAAAATATTCATCAACTCGAAAAAGTGAGTAACAATAGTAACTCTAGACGTAACTTGTAGGTACTAGGTACTACTCGTGTCACCACCTACAAAGAAAACCGATGCACAAAATAATGTCAAACCAAAATAAACTCTCGCACGTAGTGATATGGCATAAAATGTTTGCACGGAACAATACAAAAAATCACCGCGATACCGACAAAGAAAAGACCGATTTAGAAATGTTCAAAGTAAAATTAGCTCTCGCGTGTAGTGATACGGCATAAACTAGCCTGCGCGTAACATGTTCAAACGGAGCCGCCTTCGAACCTAATCCTTTCGACGGTGACCTAGCACCCGGGTCAACGGCCTGCTGTCGTTCGGCCGTAGATATCGGGAGGTATACTATTGGTTCGTGATCGCTTTCGAGTTTAGTTTTTCACAATGTTAAATATGCCAGTTTTTGTTTCTAATATTTTATATAACTACGAAACGATTGTATTACATAGACAAAACCATTTCGCTGCGGGAAAACAACCATTTAAATTTCACGGTGTATACAAATAGTTTTTATTGTTGTTAACCGACTTCGCAAAAAGGAGGAGGTTCTCAATTCGACTGTTTTTTTTTTTATGTTTGTTACCTCAGAACTTTTCATTGGGTGAACCGATTTTGATGATTCTTTTTTTAATTGAAAGCTGGTGCTTGTCGTGTGGTCCCATTTAATTTTCATCAAGATCTGATGAAGAACTTCGGAGAAATACATCAGAACTCTTCAATAAATGACGACAAATCACTCGGAATAGATCTAATAGCATGTCTGTTTATTGTTTACACCATTTCATAACATAACATCACATTGGTACGCTCTAAAGGGGTACGCAAGTGTGAACAGTTCACCTTGGTATACTCTCATTGCACCGATTTTTTATAAGTTTCATGTCTTGGGTTATTCTATTCTAGCTTCACTTTGGGCACTATACGCGTAGGTACCTAGCCTATAGAACTGGTCTATTATGTAGATATCACAACTAAAAAGTGGAAAATAAAAAACTTTTCTACAAAAATTACAACCGACTTCCAAACAAAAACACTACAAAGTAAAAAATAACTTCAATTTCGGAAGTCGGTGTCAAAAAACGAAGAAACGAAAACAGAAACACCGACTTCCGAAATTGAAGTTATTTTTTACTTTGTAGTGTTTTTGTTTGGAAGTCGGTTGTAATTTTTGTAGAAAAGTTTTTTTTGAAATTTATCGTAAAAATATTCGTCAATAGTGTAGTAGCTTTTGGTTATTAGGAATTGTTTTAATTTATTGATAAAGATATTATTTTTATTAATATTTTTGATGACTGTATTCCGGTAACTTATTGTAAATTTTAATGGACATAACAAATGTACTGGAAGAGTGCATTTTCAATAGTAAAGTGGGTATATTTATTCTGCTTTCATGTCTAAGTGCAATTTTTGTTTGGATATCTCCTCTTTTGGTATAGTATTGCGGATATTTTTGTACAAATTTACAAATTTCAAGTATACAGGGCAGGGTTAAAATTTTTGGGTCTTTAAAATGAGGTTTGTAGGAGTCTGTATCTTTGATATTTATTAAAATTCTAATCATTTTTTTCTGTAGGGTGAATAATGTAGGCGCGTCTGTACTACTTCCCCACAAGATAACTCCATATTTGAGCCATGCAAATGCGTACGCGTAATATGGTACTAGTGCTGTTTTGAGATCTCTTGTTTTCTTGATTTCTCGGAGAGGGTATGAAAATTTGGATAATTTTGTTCTTACTTTTTGAATATGTGATTTCCAATGTATATGTGAATCTATGTCCAGGCCTAAAAGAGTGAATTTATTTACAGCTTCTAATTTTGATCCTTTTGAAATTTATACTTAAAGGTGCTTTTTGTCGGGGGTGGAAAGTTATTATTTTAGTCTTATTGTAGTTAATTTCAAGGTTGTGTTCGTTCATCCAGTGTGTTATAGTGTCAAGTATAGAACTCAATTTTTGGTTTAAATTTATATTATTATCACATGATGTTTTAAGATAGAGATATCATCGGCGAACAATACGCATGACTCACTGATGTGGTTAGGGAGATCGTTTATGTAAACAAGGAATAGCAGGCACCCTATCACAGTTCCTTGTGGTATAGAAGCGTTTACGGGCATGTTTTGGGAACTAATTAATTCTATTCTTTTGATTTATGATTGTAATGTTCTATTTCTACAATTTGTTCTCGGTTGTTTAGATAAGATGTGAACCATTCGTGACTTTTCCCGCGGATACCGCTGTTATATAGTTTATTTAATAATATATCAAATTGCACCTTATCATAAGCTTTTGTCATGTCCAATAATAATCCTACAACGTATTTTTTCTTATTAATTATATTAGCTTCTTGTATATATTTATAAACAGCTAAAACGGCAGATCGGTTTTTGCGAAAACCTAATGATTCGTTAAGTAGTATATAAAATGGCAAAGTTAATTCGGCAGCGCATTGTCTTAAAAGAGTGGGTTCGTCAATTCCATGGCTTTTTTTGTTGTTTAAATTTTTAATTATTGTATTTACTTCGTAAGGATCTACTGGGCTAAGATATAATGTATTTTGTGTAGTTGAAATCGCCGGAGGTCCTTTTAGTTTGCTGTTGGTAGGTTTTGTGCTGTCCCCACCAATATAAAGAATTATAAAGAAAATCTTGGTATACCAAAGTTATACCAAGATTTTCTTTATAAACAATATACAGTAGCAACAAAATATAAATAAAACACCGCCCACTCCAGAATATTATTCTTATTGTGTTCCTGTGATTGACATCTTGTAACAAAGGAATTAATTTGAAAGTAGGCAGTTGTTTGTTTAGCTTTTCTTTCAAGTTTTAGTAAACAACATGGAAAATGTTAGGGATATGTTTGGAAGAAGGTAAATACGAAATTATTTTATGTCAAAGATGGTCAGAAAAACTTGATGTTTGCCATATTTATAGAATGAGGTTTTTCAGGAAAATTCACGACACCTGTTGACGTCACTTTGGTAAGAGGAAAACGTAACTCAAGACATCAACAGGATGTTGACGTCAATTTAACTAATGTCGGAAAACAAAAGTGCCTGTAGAAGTGCCTGGATCTGACGTCTCAGTGTTGCCATCTCGTGCAAATCATTTCAGTAAACCTTCATTGCTCTTATTTCATCTCTTTATGTAAAAAAATATTGGGAGATTCCTCCACTATCTTTTCTTAAATTGTATTTTATACAGTGGCTGACCCACTGGTAAGCCACTGCTGTGCACTGATTCCCTCTCATCTGTTTCAAATTCTTGTTGCTTCTGGTTTTACCAAAAAGTATTCGCAGTCGGTAGGATTCGAACCTACGCTCCCAGAGGGAATCTGATTTCTAGTCAGACGCCTTAACCGCTCGGCCACGACTGCTACATGCTGTTGCTTTATATTTGTACGTCTGATTCGGTTGATTTTAGATAAGTGAAAGGCTGTATGTGCATGTGACGAAATTATTATGTTCACATATACAGTGTCAACTAAGGGTCAAAGCACACTGAGACAGACTCGAAGTGACGTCAACTACAAAAAGCTCGCGAAAGTGCGCTTCTTCGCACGTGGTGTTGACAAGGGTCAGTATGCTATCTACATTTTTAGACTGACGCGTCGCTCAACTTTGACTTTATCTGAGTGTGCCGTTAAGGAGCAAGTTAGCGATCTGGGGCCCTACCATGAGCTCTTACAGCAAGGTTATTTTAAGGGGCAGATGTATCTGACTGGTATACATGCGCACAATGGAAATAATCTTACTCTAAGAGCTCATGGTAGGGCCCATGACCTGACCGCCATTACAGGTTTTGTATCACATAAAAAGCTAAATTTAAAGTAGTGTCGCGAGCAAGACCGAGACAGAAGCGCGGGTCGGTCTCGCTCCCGGATAACTAGTGTCACGCGTCTCGCTCGGAAAACCCTAACATAAAATATTATGGACATTAAACAATTAAATAACCATTGTTTGATACCCATTTTGAAAACAATCCCTTTTGGCCCTTAATTTTAAATGTTAGGCTCAAAGCGAAAAAATTGCTCAGAACGCGTTGTGGCCGCTTAAAAGAAGCCAATACGCGTTTTCGGGAAGGATTTCGGGTTGTGATACTTTTAAAATAGGCCACAACGCGTTTGTGGCAGTGATTTTTTTATTTGTTGTACCACTCGAAGATTTTCTTCCTGTACGTGCGTTTACAAACATTTAACCACTACACCAACCGTGTTGACAATACGCGAACGACGAAAGGGCGCCGACGAAAAATATGTAAATTCTCGTCGGCGGCCTTTCGTCCATCGCGAATTGGCGTTGCATCACTTAAAACTCAAAACGCTTTCTGGCATTTCTTCACTGCCAACCGGTTGTGGCGGGTTTTAAAAGTGCCACAACCCGAAATTAATAATATATATATAAACATTAAATATAGTCGCAAATCATCGTATTCTTGTTCCTTCAATAGTAAATTGATAACTTGGATTTTCACAACAATAAGGATTAATAATTTTCAACAATATAACTGACTTTAATGAAAAAAAAAGTATTTTAACAAAATCGGTGTCTTTGGTAGGTAGCTATTGTTTTCCGTTTTTCGACAATGACATCGGTTTCGACAAATAAAGATTTTTTTCGCTTTGTAGTCTTTTGTTTTGGAAGTTAGATTGTTTTTTTTCCTAAATTTATTTTATGTCTTTTTAGTTTTGGTAGTTACCTCCAAATACCGTGAAAATCATTTATAGCCAAAGTAAATCTCATGACGGTTCCAATAAGCTCAAACACGACTAGGATCCATTGTCTTATTTCGGAGTTCCAGAACCTGTCTTCCGGTTTCATCATCAGATCAGTTCGATGTTACCATTTTCATCAGTACCATTTATTTATAACTATTTGCTTAGCTCTTCGATATATCGCATACCCGTGACATACTTAGCATTAAGGAGTTCCAGTGGCCATCTGTGGTCTTCTTCATCAGTTACATTTCACCAAATGACATTTTCTAAGTGTAAATTATTGCATTGTTCAAAAAAATACCAAAATCGCTATATGTATGCCCATAACATTTGAAAAGATCCCTCAATTTCTCTGGGACTTCATCATCAGATCCTGGTTTCCTTATCATGGTACTACTATTGGGATATATCATTTCCAACAAAAAAGAATCATCAAAATCGGTGCATAAACGGCGAAGCAATCCGCGAACGCACATATATACGAATTGAGAAATCTCCTCCTTTTTTGAAGTCGGTTAAAAAGAGTTTCAGGTCCCGGTCTCGCCCCACAGTACACCAGACGACACCGAGACATTTGCCGCGGTGTCTTGTCTTTGTGTCCTGTCTCAGTCGCGCGTCTCGCGTCGCTCCCGGCTTTACACTGTGAGTCAGCCACTGTTGTGCAATGACTTCTAGTCTCATCTGTTTCAAGTTCTTGTAGCTCTTAATTTTGGATGCCAAAAAGCATTCGCAGTCGGTAGGATTCGAACCTACGCTCCCAGAGGGAATCTGATTTCTAGTCAGACGCCTTAACCGCTCGGCCACGACTGCTACATGCTGTTCTTTTATATTTGATCACCTGATTGTAGATGAGTAGGTACTGTGAGGGGGTGGCTCAGGGAGCTCAAATAATAAGCAGAAATTACTTTTAACTTGTATTGAATCAACAACGTGCCTGCCCTCAGGCGGCTTTTACAGAAGTCCCAGCTAAACAAAAAACTACACGCGTTCGATATATTTTAAATATTCTGTATTCGATTTCCTTCCAAACTTAAAATAAATATAAGTCGCCAGCTTTAGGTGTCAGTGGCCGAACAGGTTGCTCGTCCTATGTGGAAAGCCTCTACAGTACACACATTGAGTGTGTCGGTACCAAATGTTAGATTTTCATAATCTTAGTCAAACTCATTCAATATGAATAGTGTGCTGTACACGTATTTGTTTAGTTTATATAGTTAGTAAGAATTAAAATGTTAAGTTTTATTGTGCACTTGAGTATGCTGTCCTCATTTAATAAAATTATCTATGACACTGAGGTTTGCTGTAACAGAACTCAATTATGGGTTAAGCTCGCCTTTGTACATAAGCTGTCCTACTGTATTTGTAAATGTTTGTTTTGTGTACAATAAAGAATAATAATAATAAGAAAGTAATGTACTGAAAATCTAAGTAGTATATACAGCCGTACGCAATATATGAAGAAACTGGTTCTGTTCTTTAACTAGCCAGATTTTGAGACGCTGACGACATTCCAAAAATATTAAATTTTATGAAAGAAAAATTTTACAATTATAATTGAACACAATTAAACATAACTAGCTTTTTAACACAGCTTTTTTTGATGTCGTCGATCTCCTCTGATGGTAAGCGATGGAAGAGATTTACAGTGGAGCAAGCAAGCTCAGAAGATGCCTGTTGCATGACCTATCCTTCAAAAATCGTGCACTCTTCCAGAATAAAAAGCATCTTACGTCACTCAGCAATTCTGTAGCTTTCTGACTTTGTAAGAAGTTTTAATTGGATGAGTCGTTTTGATTACTTCCTAACCAAACAATACAAACTTAACATCAGTGTATACTGACTAATATAATTATAATTAGTGTTTGTATTCTGCGACTCTTCAAGAAGGGACGGATCCAGCACATCCGCTATGTGCATTGTGTAGTTAGTATAATTATTTATCTACTCTCATCTCATTGTAAAGTTCCTATTATGAAATTAAAAATAGTAAATAATGAATTCTTGCACATATAACTCTTTTCAAATCAAAAAGTATACTTTATACACGTTAATGTCCAACATAATATTATAAACCAATCATATGACAAATATTATTCCCAATCCCTATAGAAATCTTATATTTTGCCCATTGACTCTCGCAAAATAAATCAATCAAAAATAAACAATCAAAAAAAAGTGTTCGCAGTCGGTAGGATTCGAACCTACGCTCCCAGAGGGAATCTGATTTCTAGTCAGACGCCTTAACCGCTCGGCCACGACTGCTGCGTGACAACTGACTAAAATGTGCGTGTTGGTCGCGCACGGGGACTCTCACTTGCCATAATTAAAACTTGTTTTGCAAGCGCGTGCGTTGGTGAAAGGTATAAAAATAATTTTGTTTACGAAGGCTGTTCTATTTATTACTATAGCCGATTGTATTCAAAGTCAGAGACACGTAATATTGTTATAGTTTATTAGTAAGGATGAAGTATTGAAACCTGGGGGAGTTGTTAGGTGAATAAAACTTCCATAGTTAGTTGTTATGTAAGTCTGTGTAGGAAGCTGTTCCCGAAATATCGTTATATAATAGTTAATGTAGGATAAAGTTATGTTTAGGCATTCCGTAGCTAAATTTGTACGTATAAGTACGAATGAATACCCTATATCTTGAAAAATTCAGTATTTTTGTAGTCATGGTAATGATTTTTAAATCTTATCTTACCTGCCGGGTAAAGACCTATTAGTTACTTATTTATTAAAATCTGCCTAATGCAAAAATGTAAACCCAATGTAATGTAATACCTAATGCAATAGCGCGGTCTATACTATTAGATAATTATGACCTATTTTTGAAACGTGTTATTTCGAAAGATTAATAACACCATCATCTGAGAACAAACCTACATCCGAATTTCTCTCATATCTTCCATAATATTATCTTGTGATTTATTCTATAAAATAAAACTAAACTAATCCGCTTAATCGTGAGGGATTGTAACTTTATTATGCACAATTTTATTTATTATTTTCTTCTGATAGAGACATTGGATTACCTAGTTTTTATTTATGTACTTTTTTAAACCTTGTCCTATTTAAGAAAACTTTTAGCCGCGTTAAGCGATTTTGGTAGGGAGAAAACTTATAGGTTCGCGTCATCGACATGCTAATGTGACAGCGTCACCGACATGCTAATGTGACAGCGTCACCGACATGCTTATGTGACAGCGTCACCGACATGCTAATGTGGCAGCGTCACCGACATGCTTATGTGATAGCGTCACCGACATGCTAATGTGACAGCGTCACCGACATGCTAATGTGACAGCGTCACCGACATGCTTATGTGACAGCGTCACCGACATGCTAATGTGACAGCGTCTCCGACACGATATTGTGATGTATTATTGCATTAGTGAAAACTTAAAACTTTGGAATAATTAACCACTATCGGCAACCTGACTGTAGTAGTTTTCTGGTTCTAAGTCGAAGGCTCGAAAATGTTTTACGTTTGAGTAGTTAGAAAGGAGAGTCTTCAGATCGTTGGTTTTTTTCAAAACTCAATGTACATTGAGTTTTGAGTACAAGATTAATTTCAAAACTATTCTTCTACCTCTAAGCTGAAATGTCAGAATTTTAAAAGGCAGTTACAGTACATTTCCTCTTGCACTTTTATATTCCGCCAGGTTTGCCTATAAATCAAAACTTACTATACTGTGAGAAGAAACTAAGTTTGACTGCTACTCGGGAGTACCGACGCCGACGATGTTCTTAGGTAATTTTATTCTACAAACTGGGGTTTATAAATATGTAGAATTTCAACGGAAATGTGTATACCATGTTTGTTGCTGGAGTACTGATAAATTGGGTTAAGTACATATCAGTGTTTTTCTTAACTTATGTCTGTATACCTAATTTGATTCATGTTGTGTGATCAATGATTACTAACTTTCCATAATCCGATTACCCACGCCCATTATAATATTCTATCATGTTTATTTGTGTACTGGTATTGTTTTCTTCAATGTTGGAGCTCTGGTTATAGAAACTGAATAACTGTTTTAGTGATAGAAACGAAAGGCAGGATAGATCACTGTATTGTACTGTATAGTGTACTAGCTTATAGGTGCTCGCGGCTGCGCCCGTGAGAATTGTGTTTTATTATCCCAAGAGAACATTATACCGGTAGACTATGTTCTATTCTAGACTATAATCGATCTCTGTGAAATTTTTTTCCATCCAAATTTCATCCAGATCCATTCACCCGTACAGCTGTGATTGAGTTACAAACATAAATCCATCCTTACTTTCACATTTGTATTAGTAGGAAGAAAGTAGAATAATTTTGGGTTATCATGAAAGTTTCATAATACACATCCATAGCGATGTTGACGGGTGATTCCAACTTCTTAAAGTAGAATATTTTGCTGATTGTCGCCGTGTGAATGGGGCTTTAGTCAAACGGGTTGATCCCTGCATCATTTTTATAAACCCCATTATTATTAACAAGTGGGAACAATTAAGTGCAAGTTGGAACAACCCCTTGCTTGGGATCTTGCGTGCTACTCCGAAAGCATACCCAGCTAAATAAAAAAAACATAACATAACGCCTGTATTCTCACAAGGCATAAGAAGAACCATAGCTAACTGCGTAACTTTATTGAAAGATCGTAGGACGCGCGCACCGTATTCGTACCGCAACAGTATTCATTGCGTGTTTTACGCTGTCGAGAAGACGGATATTTATGCATAACTAGCTACCTGCCCAGGTTTCGCTCGGGTAGTAGAGCATATTATGCCTATATATTTCACTGTTGTCGTTTCACATCGTCGCGGTCGGTGTGATGATGCGAACCTATTTTCTTGAAATTATTTTCGCACGCGTTAGTTTTTATTTTGTGATAACTCCTAAGATATTCATTTTAATTATATGGTGTACGTATTTAAGTTGATAAGGATTAATTCTGTATCATCCTAAATAGCTTTCCCAAATACCGCATTTAACGTGGAGTTAGAATGGGTATAGTAAGCTATTCTTAAAAGATATATGCCGTCGTGGACTTTTCTCTAGACCTATAAAGAGGAAAAGCCCAACATACATTGTTTTGTGATATATCAAAGGGATTAGGCAGCGTTTTTGATGAAAGCTCCCAGCCGGCTCGAAATTATCCGACATTCTCAGCAATTATTGTCATATTTCTACCAATTTACAAAAAAACTAACCTAACCTTCCTCATGAATCACTCTGTCTAATTGTGAAAATCGTATGAAAATCCGTTTAGTAGTTTTTGAGCTTATCGCGAAGAAACAGACAGACCGACGTGGCGGGGGATTTTGTTTAAAATATGAAGTGATTAGCAATTAATGCAGGCAAAAAACTCGCACTCGCGTTCTTTGAGCTATCAAGAAGTTACGCAATTAGGGGGCTGGTGTAGTGCACCATCATTTTGCCAGTCGCATATTAATACTACGTACACAATTTTGACAAACCGATAGCAAATCTACATAGGTACGAATGTCCACAATTCACCTGCAACGGCCCAAACCCAACCAGTTCCAACTACGTGTGAATAGCAAGAACATTAAGAACACACGGCAAAGATTAACGCCCGCCCGTTGGTGACCCGGACCGAAATATTAGGTGGCTACCTAAATCAGTTTATGAGGTTGCAATCAGCGGCCAGCCTGTAACGTTTGTTTTACGCTGATTGTGGCCTGTTTGCTCCCGTGCTGGTCAGCCAGGACACTTTAAAGAGAGGGACAGAAGGCTACATTCATTATATTATATGGCTATATACACAGGCGACCTCGGAGACATCACTCACGAACCTAGACGTACGAGCGCGGGCTTAGGTCCAGTTTTTTGATCCGTAGTTTACTCAACCAATGGTTAAATACGCTAACCAATGGTTTAAAATTTCGATAAAACGCGTATTTTCATTAATTTATTAGAATAAAACGTGTATTTTCATTAATTACAAAACACAACTTTCTTCAGTTTATAGCCTCTCAAATGGTGAAATAAGTTGGAGCGTTAACTATTTGAACATTTGTTAGACTAAAAATTGACGAATAAACTCGTTTTTTCTGAAATTTCAAAATCAAATCAAATCAAAATAGTTTATTTCAAATAAACCTTAAAGGTACTTTTGAATTGTCAAACAAAAACAAAAAAAATATGACTCTAGTTGCAAATTCGCAAACGTCAGTAGATCACACACATTGCTAGCATATATTAAACCATTGGTTGAGTTAACTACGGATTAAAAAACTGGACCTTGGTCATCCTACGAAGTAAGTTAGAGGTAACTTAATCATAATAATACTGGCCAGATGCTACTTTATTGACCTTTTGCTAGGGCCAAAGGTTCTGCCCTACTGCTATATTCCTTAGAATCATTTGTAGGTTCGAGTATCTATATGCACGAATTTTATTGCATGTAATTTATTTCATCTTATAAAAAGGATTGCGGGTCTACTATGGTACCGAACTGCTAAAATTAGAGAGGAATGGATAATGCTGGCAGAAGCCTTCGTGTCACGCTGACACGCCGACACTCGCACAGACATTGTTGGCAACAAAGGCGCATGGCCGATAGTGAATTGACAACTTGTCACGACGGTATTTGTATTGTGCACGTAAGCCTCATTGCCACTATACCAACCGGTTGTGCGCCCTGCCTAGCGGGTTCACATTAGACCGATCCAGAAAAAAACTTGAGAGCTTGGTACCATGACGTATTCGAAATAACTTAGGTTTTCTGAGAGTCTCTACCTGTTGTCAGGGAGTGCACATTTGGACATGTCCGAACTACAACGACTGTACGTAATTAGTTTTGCAGCTACATTTTCTCGATTGATGTTACGTCCCGTTGATTGGCTTTTGAACGTTAGTTAGCGTTATTATTTCGATATTTTTATGCATGGCTGATGAACGTCTATCCATGAACGAACAAAATATCATAAAAATAAGTAATCCTCTGCAAAAACGTTTACCAACACTTTTTTTCTATGTTTTTTTTTCGTGAATGTGTTTGAAAAAAAAGATTCGCAGTCGGTAGGATTCGAACCTACGCTCCCAGAGGGAATCTGATTTCTAGTCAGACGCCTTAACCGCTCGGCCACGACTGCTTCATGCAAGTGTCTTAGAAAATCCGAAGTATGTGTACACTAGACCATAAGGCAACAAAACATCTGTTATTGATACAGGTGACCAGACTCTATAGGCAGAATATTTATACCTATGCATAGTCACACGGGGTTTGATATAATTATTATAAGTAGTTTTAAAGTTTTAATATCAATTATGCCACTGTATAACAGCAGACAAAGAATAAACGAAAATTGAATTTTGTCATAACATTTATTTGTTTCTTTTCTCGTCAGCATATTGCGAAGGCAAACATATTATTATTACTTGACATTACTTCAAAATCCGTTACTTAAGTACATACACAATATAATCATACTGTACCTACTTGCTCGCATGCAGAGAGCTCTCCAGAACTTTCTGTACGACACAATAACGGGGAAGGAACAACATTGCAAATAACGACATATTTGAACTGGAAACGGTGGAGGTACCAGGAGATAATAAAATGTAGGAGTATGCTTTGAGTCGCGCACTAAATGCGAGGAGCGGGTGAGTCTAATCGGCAAAGAGAATTCTTTGAGTGCAATCGGGAAGGTTGCCTTCATTGCTGCTATATAATATTTTGGACATTTTCAGTTTACTAACTTATTGATTGTCGCTTGAATTTTGTTCTCATTATAAATATTATAAAGAGTAAGTTTGTGAGTGTGTGTATGTGTTTGAATGTTTGTAACTTCTTCACGTTCAAACGGCTGCACGGATCTAGATGAAATTTGGCACAGGGATAGATTTTAGTCAGGAATAGCACATAGGATACATTTTATCCCGGGAATATGTTCCCTTGGGACTATTTTCCACATTGACGCGGGTGAAGCCGCTGGCAGAAGCCAGTAAGCTATATTGCTCAGTGAACCTCATCATCGCCTATCACATTTGACCCTACATAAGTGATCAATCTTCTTCTTATTTGAATATTCCTGCTCTTAGGTAGGTATCCACATTATCTAAGTAAAAAAAACCGGTCAAGAGCGAGTCGGACTCGCGCTCCAAGGGTTCCGTACCATCATCACCAAGGGTATACATAAATAGTTTATATGCGTTACTTTACGTACAGTTCTTCAAAAGTAGGATCGATGGAGAGGCGGACAAGTAGATGGGTGGAAAGGTGGAAGGGCGAACAGGCGGACAGTAGTTTACTATTAAATCTTTATTGTTAATTTTTCATCTAAAGCAACCTGCGAGTAGGTAGGAAGGAGGATTTTGGTTGTGAAACGTGAAATGTTTAAAAATGTTCATCAGCAAGGCCTACATTCATTAGAGAATTGTAACACTGCAGTGTAGAATATTGCAGTTTTAGGTCAGCGCAATCTCTTGACCGATAGTGGAACTAATGTAATTTTTGTTGATGATTTCTGGAAAAGTGTGCTGTTTAGAGACATCGTTTTATTTTTCATGTAATCTTTACGTAAACTTCAATCACATATAATAATTTCAAATATTTCCCTAAGAAAACTTGGAGTTAAGCGCACCCCCCATTAAATAATAAACGGTATATTTTTTTCGTCGGCAGTCGAAAAGTGTTCTTTCATATGATACTCCACATGCTAGCCCCACTTCGATTTTTTAAGACCCCTTTCAGTCCCTGCAGCAAAAAAATCTTTCTTATTTGCGAAATAGTTGGGCAAGCGTCTTCTAAAATTATTCCAAATTTTAAGTTAACAGCATTAGTAGTACTTGAGATAACCAGCTGTGACAGACGGACAGACAAACTGAGTTGCACCATTATGGTTCCTTTTTACCATGTTGGTACGGAACCCTAAAACCAACAGAACTGAAGGTTCCAAATCGTGTAATGACTGATAAGGCCAATTTCCGTAATTTTTAAAGAACGTTCGTATTTGCAACTCGATTGCGATTTCTCAAAATGTAGGGTTATACAGGTATTTTTGTCCGATTACGTTACGTCTACAATGCGAACGCAAACTTTACTTAAAATTTAGGAATTAGCCCTCTTAAGAATATCTCTTCAAACCAGTCAATTTCCCAGTTTATCAGGAACCACGTAGTATCCATAAGCCAGAGGTTCCAGCGAGCAGTTCCGCTGACTCGGCTGGAGCAGGTCTCAATTATTTGGACGGGGGAAGCCGTCGTTGGGTCTCGCGTAATGGCCGCCGGGTCGCCACCGATCTGTGGTTATGGCTTCAATTATTGAAGACGCAGCTTCGTTTTCTACTTAGCCTCCGAAGGTACTGGTTGCTTGTACGTGTGCTCGGTGATTGTTTAATTATAGTTTATCGTTTAGAACATTGGGTGGTCGGTATTAATAGCAATTTGTAATTTTTGCGTTTTGAGGAGAAAACCTCGTCCTACATTTCGAAAAATATGTTACACTGTACATTTTGGAGGCGGCTTCGTCCGGGTGAAAAGTTTTTTAGTATCCCAAGCTAACGTACTAAGAAAATATAAACCTTTCCTATGTTCTGATCTAGCTTTTGGTCTACGCGACCGCCAAGTTTCATAGAAATCGAATCCGTCCAGCCGTTATAGCGTGATTGAATTAACTAAAATCAAAACTCTTAATTTATGATCTTGGTAGGATATAATATTAGTAGGAACATGGATACCATAAGTATGGACACAAGACACCACAAAATATAAAACAAAATATAATTGATAAGTTTATTGAATGATTATAATTGGAGCACCGTTATAACTGTGTACCTGCTAAATTAGCGCTATTGCGTAATGGTACCGTATGTAACAGTATGAAGCAGTTATTATTGACATTCACTTCTTGCCAGCTGTCCCAACAGTAGGTCGGAGCACTTTCTGTTATATTAGTGATTGTGGTAATAATTTCTGAGATACCAGCATAGAGCAGTCGTGGCCGAGCGGTTAAGGCGTCTGACTAGAAATCAGATTCCCTCTGGGAGCGTAGGTTCGAATCCTACCGACTGCGAATACTTTTTTTTTTGTACAAATATTTTAAAGCTAAAAATACAAAACATAGGTCTATTTTAGAATTGAGTAATAATAAATTCTGTTGTGTATTAGACAGGATTTCAGGCGAAAGAAGAGTTTACAAATACTCAATATAAAAAAAAAAACATAATTATATATATAAAAATTCTTAAATGTTTCCTGGGTACAAAAATTAAATTCTATTTAGTCCGTTAGTAAGATTACCAAATATTATCGGGCCCGTTTTTTTTGCTTTATAAAATAAATAAAAATTGACAAAGATAAAGCGCTTCAAAATTCAGGAGTGAGAAGAGGGTGAGAAAAGGGCTCGTGACGTCACTTTTTCAGTTTAAAGTGTAGCACACCGTGACGTCATACGATATTTCAACGCACTGTATCGTCGTAATTTTTATGTACGTGGCAAAAGAAAAATACGTGTAATAGTTTTAGGTTATCTAACTGACGGACTAAATAGATATTTTTTGTCAACTAGCCTATTCAGGAATCTGAAGTGTTCGGTTATTAGTTATGTTATCTTTATTAGTTATGCTGTCTTTATTTTCTGAAAAGATTAATAATAAATAAAAAAGTACTATGATAATTATTTATGACTTATTACTTAAACAGATAGAGCTATAGATGCTGCGTATTTCAGAACGACTGCTTTGATGAAGAAAAAGCATTCGAACCAGTAGTAATCAAAAACCATAAATCTTAATAGCTATTTATTAAATCACCAAAATAATCATCTTTGCATCTCCTAGTGCAGGGATGGCGAACCCTTATTAGAAAACGTGCCATTAAATTATATATTTTTATAAATGTGAAAATGCCGTGCCGCCAAAGAATTTGGTGACATAATAAAAACAATGCTACTTATTAACTCTTTCTTTGCAACCCGAAATTTAAGATTTATGTTTTGTCGATATAAACGTAAAGTCGATGTTGTTCAAATTATATAGATGCTAAATAACCTTATATAGGCGTGCCCGAAATTTTTTGTCGTGTGCCACCTCAAGCACGCGTGCCGTAGGTTCGCCATCCCTGTCCTAGTGTAAGTATCAGTAGAATTTTTGTAATCACTACATTACTATTACATTTTACCTACTTCTTTCAACATGAAAGGAAAAGCTGGAAATACTTGTGTTAAAAATAGAACAAACGTTTTTACCTGTTTGTTTATGGCACTCCAACTTCATTTCTATGTAATATTGAATGAAATATCAGTTTGCCTATGTTTATGTTACTTATAAAATTACAAAGCCTGATATTAAGGTTACTGACAAATGCGTGCACTGACTGGACAGGTCTACTCAAACTGGCAGGTTCTTTCCTCAAAAGACCATTTCAGACACCAATCTACATGGCCTTCACATGATATAACCAAGATTATGTAGTCAGATAGGAAACGCCGACCTCATCTAGTTTAAAAAAAATATGATCGACATGTAACCAACTTACAGAAATAAAATTATTTATTATTGTTATGGAACAGGACCTTCATTGCTCGTTGGACGATTATTTAAAAGCCCAAATTATTATCACCATCAATCTAAATGAAGTGGGCACATACATCGAGGTGGCCGATAACCACATGTGTAGCATAAAATAATTAATTCAATACACAATGACACGGCCATGTACCTAATCAACGCCGTGTTTGATTATTAGCTCGGCGGCACTTGATTATCTGTACTTATTATAATATTATCTGTAATCTCCCATTATCGCCTGCGGTGACGTTACAAATATTATTACTACTTATGACATAATTTCGAACTAAATTAAACCGTGTTTTTTTAGGCTGTGGTTTGTTTTAAATTGAGTTTTATTTGATACCTAGATTGGTATTTTTATTTTTAGACTGTTTGCAACATCTGATACTCATCATCTCTGAAATTATGCCCGGAAGGCGTAACGTAACTTGCTTCCGAAAATATTAGTTCGCATTAAAACATATTTTACTCACTTCTATAACAACCACAGGTCGTTATAGAAGTGAGCTACTTACAGATTTGCATGCCTATTACTAAACAATCAGACACTGCATCCAGGCGGGACACAATGGGACCCAACCGGGGCCCATCCGGGACCCACGCGGGGCCCGAGCGGGCATTAAACGCATCGCCACAATCAGTGGAGCTCGTTAACTATAATTCGATCGCTCACCGCCGCTGCTCACTAATCACCCGTTCATTTACATACAATTCATTTGTTTTGGTGTAGTGATGTGTCGTGCAAATCGATTGGACAACGACTTTTTAGGTATCGATAAAGATTGAACCGGTTATCAAGTTTTGTCATTTGACATTCGAATATTAAAGCTGAGTGGTGAACGGACCCAAATCGTAGTATTTAATTTACTTTTTACTGCGCTAGTAATTTCTTAAATCATTCTTTAAAGTGTATTGAGAAAATGATACGTAAATAAAAATTAATAGGTTAGGTTTTACTAGCTTTGTTGTTTAACCAAGTTTATAGGATTCGATTCATCATAAACACCTGTTTGTGTAAGTTCACAACTAACTTGTTCCAGCTAACGAAGTTGCTGGTTTGCTATTATTTCTTAGCAATACCATTTTCACTTCAGTTTGGTAAGAAAACGATGTTTTAGGTTTGTACTTCATTATCATCATCATTTCATTATATTTCGTGCGTCTCGCATCCAGCGGATTCCCGCAACCTTCACAAGGTCATCGGTCCACCTAGAGGTGGACTAGGACTAGAGCTAGGATCTGTAAAGTTTTAAATGTCTAATCGATTTTGAGGCCATAGAAGGTACATCCCTAGTCCATAGCGTGCGACGTTTTCACAACGCTACAATTTGGCGCGCAATTGTTTGACGCCATTTTGGATTTGTCCACATATTAGTTTAGGAATTGCCTTATTTAAAGGGCAACTGTTAGTAATTAAACACAGCTTCTGAACTATACAATGCTTCTGAAATTAATAAATTCTGTGTGAAATTGTATGTTCCGTTTGACAGGCAGTGGTCCAGTTACAGAGTCGTTTTACTAGTATTATCTTCAAGTCTTCTGTTATTCGTTTTAAATCTTGAAAATAAAATAATATAAAATCCGGCCAAGTGCGAGTCGGACTCGCGCACGGAGGGTTCCTTACCATTATCGCAAAAAAATCACGTTTGTTTTATGGGAGCCCCACTTAAATATTTATTTAATTCTGTTTTTAGTATTTGTTGTTATAGCGGCAACAGAAATACATCATCTGTGAAAATTTCAACTGTCTAGCTATCACGGTTCATGAGATACAGACTGGTGACAGACGGACAATCCCACCAACCACCCATGGCTCCACCGACATCTTGTCATATGGGCCGAATCTCAAGGCGACGGCTGCGGACATAGCCCGCCAAATAAGCGTGCTATCACCGCAGTCGCTTCTTGACCCCTTGACAGACGGACAGTGGAGTCTTAGTAATAGGGTCCCGTTTTTACCCCTTAGGTACGAAACCCTAAAAACTAAGCAATCACTGATTAGTATTCCTCTCGCGAGTCTATTGCTTGGAACATTTATTTACAACTTCTAGAAATACTAACAAACTTCAACAAGTATAAAGCAGTATATTCACTAACACTCCGTAGGTATGTAGGTACGTGTACTTATTTCAACACTTTCTGCTCGAAGCGTCCTCCACTCAAATCTACATAACATAGTTAGTAATAAAGTTGTACTATATACTCGACGTCCTTCGAGGGATATGGAGCGAGCTCACCAAAGTAAATTCAAAGGGTTTAAAATCTACGCAGGGACAGTAAGTAAATGTGAACAGAAGTTACACTTTGTCTAAGAGCCGTGTCAAACAGCATCTGTCTGGCTCACATAATGTTACGAGGGGAGGTTCGAAAGTTCGTGAAATATTTTAATATACCTTTGTGTATTTTAACAGATTGTCACTTATTTTTCCTTTTTGTGTTATTTTAAAATTCATTGACATTTTCATTTATTTATTCCGAAGTGTAGCTTTTGTAAATTTGTTAATAAAATAGCGTGTGTTTAATTTGTAACGCTGCGTTATATCGTAGATTTTTGCTTATACTGAAGCTACCAGTCTCTGCAGAACATAGAAATTATAATGCCTTTTAAAAGGCAACCTAATAAAACTGTAATCACTATGCTGTTTATATGAATTAAAAAAAAAAGAATACTAAAGGACTCTATTGCCTTATAATCTGATATTATTCTAATTATTGAGATAAGTCAGGCATATGAACAGTGAATTGTGAAATCTTTATCAGCCGTAATAAAAAAATAAGGAACTTGTTCTTCTGTAACTTTTCGCGTCGTGGCAAGTGCGTGGCTAAAAAAAGGCGCCATACCCACAGGTACCTATGTCCCTGTCGTTGTAAAAACGTACCGTATTTTTGCAGGTTTTGTTACGCAGGCTTATCCAAGGTTTTCGTATTCCGCTTAAAAATATTTTTTTAATAAACATACGATTTTGTACGCTGATGAGTAATGTCATTGAGGTCAGGGGCCAAGTCCCATGTGAACATGATTTAGGGTACGGAACCCACTGAAAAAAAAATGATAATCAATAAAAAAATAGCTCGATAAATGTAACTGAACAAAAATGCTTCGCTTATATGAAAATTTCCTTCATTTTGCTTATGGATCATGGCTTGAAATAAATTTATTGATAAATATTTTGTCCTACTCTTGGGCTAACGACTCCCTCCAAAATAATAATAAATAAATCCCTTATCCCTGCAATAAATCAATAACAAAAAATGAAACAACTATACTTCCACAAAATGAAGATAAGTCTTTCAAATTCCTGCTGAGATAACTGAGACCACAATTGCTTTAAAGATTTACTTTTCTTTCCCCCTTGTAAAAACTGAAATGCAACCTCAATTTCCCCCAGGTGTCGTAAAAGGCAATAAAAAGATAATAATCAGAAACATGAAAACTTACGTATCGCTGAAACGATTACCTACATAAAAATGCCAAATATTTCAGACACTTTAAAATTGTTCACATTTTTTGCTTTCTTTTTATTTTTTTTGATCGATAGAAAGCTCATGAAATATTTTAGGCCTAGTAGGTGGCCAGCGTCAGTGGTGTCATTAGGTCTACTAAAGTGCACGTGTATTGACAATTGGGGCACTCCAGCATGTGTCTCATATTCTAACAGCGGCACCGCACTCACATTGAGTACCATTTAGTATTGTTGCCACTATTTATACGAAATTAAAAGCAATGAAGTTTTTAATATGGCGTTAAAAATATAATAATAATCAGCAGTGTGTATACAGACCGTCATAATCATTCCAATAGTCACTGATTTAATAGTAATTGCTTTCAAGCCCTCACAATTATTCGCCTCCACGATAATAACACGTATTAACGAGCAATCAATTATGCCAAAAAATATTCAGATTGGGTGATTTTTCAAACGATTAAACGGCGTCCGGTGCGCACTGAATTTAATTTTAAAGTTTGACCAACGTTTTCATAGTTCACATATGAAATTTGTCAATTTTGGGTAGTTCGTTACCTAATGTGACCTTTGGACTCGCGTGGCCGGTCCAATTAATAACATTTCGTTTGGCACGTACTGGCCCCGATGGACCCGAGCCCCGATAGGGGCCGACGTAACTTTTAATCAGTGTATTCGGTTTGCTTCCATTGATTCCGACGGATTGTCGTTTATTTTTGAAACAGATTGTTTTTGTTGTTGCGGCTGAAATTGAAACTGTTCGTGTATTGTGACTGATTTATAGTTATTATGATATTGGTTGTCGGTGGGCTGTTTTATTAATGTTAAAAGTCGTTATTGACATTTATATGATATTGAAAATTGTTCAGCACGAATCACTACCTGATACAAAAAATTGTAGCTAATTTACTGGAGACAAAAAGAGAATGTTTCCGCCCGGGATCGAACCGGGGGCCTTGTGCGTGTGAAGCACACGTGATAACCGCTACACTACGGAAACTTATAATTATTTGTTCAAAATACGCTATCTATTACGATAGACGTTCAAATTGATTGTAGAAATCTAAGGTCAGGGGCTGTCAACCTTTGGGAATATTAATATTGTCATTTATCTTTAGGAATTTGTTAGTAATGTCTTCCATATTTTACAGAATACTTGAATGTAATTGAGACGAAATAATATTACGAAGATTGCGGTTTCGTCGTACGCATCTACTTTGATGACTGTTTTCAACTTTGAGCTCTACTTTTACATGTAGATTAAGAAGAATACAATTTATAATATAAAATAGCGTAGTTATTAGTGACAAGACATAAACAAGAGACATTCCGTAAACAGCAAACCCGAAATATCTCAAACCCACCACAGAGCTTGCATCACATCCCCAGTTATTAAAAGCACTTAATTAAGACAGTTGCCAAAAGCAGTGACAGCGACTTGCAGCAAGTCCTCACCGCCACCGCCTGAGCCACCATTATTTGACTACAACTTAATGAGTCCTTTGAAGTATCTCTCTTTTGTTTGACTTTTCAGAGCAGACGTCAGAATTAACTGCGTGCCTCGTCGCCGGTAATTACCAATAAGATTCCCACTTCACCCCCTCTTTCACCCCTCTTTCGCCCATCTACACCCCGCCAATTACTCCTGGTTTGAAAACACAGTTAAACGTATTTTATTGGCAGTACCTACAATTTTGTTTTCTGCTTGATAGAATAATGTGTTTGTATTGCTATTCGGAATTTGGATCTGAATGTAACTGTAATTGGGTAGGTTCCTTTGTTTTGTAAAGGTGTTTCCCGGTATTGTCTGCAGGTATTGCAGTTAGTTGGTAGATTACTGTATTATATTGGTCCCCAAAAACATTTATTTCATCAAGTTCTTTTTTACCATAAAATAAAGTAATATGACGATTAAAACAAAAATATGCATGATCTGTTTGAAGACCTACTCATTCTCTCCTCAAAATCCAATAGCATATTTCGAGACGCAGGGGAAGAAAAGTCAAGGCCTTATCTCTTAAGAACCTTTAATCCCAGCTCCCCTAATCTACATGTCGCCCGCCACTTAATTATCTCCACCCCAATCGTCACAACTCAATAATCTAACCTAATATGATTTCAATCCCTAAAGCTATAAAAACAAAGAGTATCAGCATTAACTGAACAAACGAGGCAGGGATCACCAACTTTAATTGCTGCCTACCCACATTAACCCTTGCCAATTCCGACCAGATAACTGTAGTCAATTCTTTAAACTTTGCCAATGGGAGACAATCTGGACCAATTATCTTGGGCTTAGTGAGGGCACGGAATAGTTGGGTACAGAAGGTGTAGTTCCATACATCGAGAAAAAACGTTCACACGCACACATTGACGTGTACGATCTCAAACAAATGGCAATCAACTATCGAGAGTTCACTCGCATTCGCTATACGTGAAGCATTTCTATGTGTGCGTGCGTTATCGTTCATTGTATGAAGTCAGCCTTCTGTACCATTCCACTCTGTGGTTCGACTGTTCGAGGTTTGACTTCGTCGCTCCCAGATCCGTATTTAATTGTTCCGAGATGTGTGGAGCTGATTGATGGGCCGAGTTCCGACTTTCCAAGTTTTGTTTTTATTTTGTTTTGTTGCCTTGTTGAGTGTTCAGCTTTTCGAGGAGTTTAGTGAGTTGGTGGCTTATATGTATTTAAAAGATGTAGATTAAGTTTAATACCGTCGATTTTTGCAAGTAATCTACTTCAGTAGTTATTCCTATCAACTTAATTTGGTTTAACAGTTTGATGCCGAAAGTAAAATTCTTTAGCAGTGTTATTAGAAATTAAGTCTTCGTAGCCTAAGTATGCTAGTATTAAATAATCTGTGGTGACGATTACTTTTTCTTTATTTAATAATGTATTCAAAAATACAAACTTTGTTGAAAACAGAATTTCCTTCGACCTTTTTTTTAAGCGTTTACAAATAGATACCAATATTGACTTTCAGCGACATTTTGTATCAGAAAATAAACGACGCAGATAAATATGATGACGCGCTTCATATACTAACCAAATATTTATAGCACCACAAAACTGCGTCACCACGATCAAAAATAACGAAAAATATTGTTCAATTTGGCTCCTGAGGGCCCAGTAAATATACTGTGATCTAATATTAATAATAAAAATGGTTGGCTGGCGAGAATCACTCAGCCCTGGGGAGCATCAATATTGCGCTTATCTGGCCCTCGCAGGCTACCGCCTTGTTTCAGCTAGATGGCGCTAGCTGGATTTGGGTTGTGGTCACAGGAAATATAAGTGACGAAAGATCACTGCCCACAATATCACATAAAATCCTAAGGTATTACACATGTTTCTGAAAGGAAGATACTTCCTCAAAAGGTCTGTAAACGTTAAACTGTTATTCGAAATATGAGTGTATCAGGTATTTGGCTTGAGAAGCCTATATAAATAGACATTTGTTTCTGCACGTGTTTATACGAAGCCTCAAATGCATACCTACCTATTGAAGGTGGTAAGCATAGAAAACTCAATTCAGTTTTCACACAAAAAAGCAATTGCAAAACTAGTAAAATTGGACGATTAAATTTTATGAAAGTATAGATTTTTACAAATGAACCTACTTTGGATACCATTCAAGAACTTTAAACTGGGTTGGTAGTAAGATACCTACCTTCTGTATTTCCTGCACTGTGTCGCAAGGATCCAGAATGCCGGTCAGGTTTCTAATTAATTTAACTTCAGGTTGTAACTGAGAAAGTTGTGTTTGTTACTAACGTTTGTCTAAGATCCTAGTTGTTTAGGTGTTTTCCTTATCCATGATTCCGATGGCTTTTGTAATTAAATGGAGGTAATTAGTTTAACAAACCATGACAGCTCGCTGCTGAACATGGATTCCTAAAAGATGTATTACTTATCACTAGGATATTATACCTAAAGTAGTAGAAAAATAAAATGTGAAAAGGGCTGATGCATTGTTTGTCGCCTCGCGCCTGTCTAGGGAGCCTTTTTGCTCATTCTCTGCTGTTGATATGAGTTAGTAATACGTAAGTGCTATATTTATTATTATTTTCAGCCTATTCTGTTCCATTCCAGGGCAAAGGCTTCTTTTCTTCCTTCCAATCCTACCGGTAAAGCCCAATTGGTGACCATTCCTGTCGATAGGCATCAAGCTCATCCCACCATCTTCGCCTGAGTCTAATCGTCGTGGTCGAATCGAGTCGTTTCTTTTTTCAATAATAACAATAAATTGGTTCCTAATTATTTACTGACTTATTACTCTGAAAACGATGTCACTACCAACTTTCTTTCTTTCTTTTTTGTTTTTAAATATTAAGCCTCACTAGGAATATCTTCCTGTATCGTGGGTGCGTTTACAAACATAAAAACTCACATACACAAACACCCAGAGCCGGAACAACTATCTATAGGTCAAACAAATATTTATTCCGCTCGGGAATCGAACCCGCGACACGCAGCGCAGCAGTCAATCGCTCAACCACTGCGCCAACCGTGCGCCCGAACTATCAAGTTACGTATTTTTTTTCGTCCAATTACTTATACCTAGTTCTGCTCCAATGGATAAAGGATCATGTAACAAGGAACAACACGCCAAACGGTCCAATAAGCGACACTTTATTCAGAAATTTCAGTGTTAATTACAATTTCTAGGACTATTATTTGATAGAGCCATTATTTTCAAAATTCAAAAATAGTTAGTGTCATATTTTGATGATTAAGACATGATTCAACTCGAACGGATTAAAGTTAAATGATGAGAAGTTATTTGACTGACTCACCAGAATCAGAAGCAATAATGTAGTCTAGAAAATCAAAGTGATTTTATTTCGTTAACCTTTTATACCTTTATTCTCTCTCTGCCAACACATTTCTAGTCTCAAACCTATTCGTGTTCATAATTCACGTTCGTAATGGCACTCAAACTGTGTGCAAAACCGTTTACTTAGCACAAACGTTCCATCAAGGAATCAAAGGTAAGGCGCCTAATGTGACCTTAATAGCAACTATTACGACAAAGTACCACGTGGGTGGTGTTTGGAAAGGCCTCACTACGTAGATAAAAATAAAAGTTAATAGTATGAGAGCCTACAGAAAAAAATGCGGGTTTTTTAATTTTGATAAAACTTAATTTTTTGAATGCGTTCTTGATAATAAATAGATTACAGCAGAGATGCCTGCAAATATCTAGCCACAATTAGTATTTTTTAACTTTGCCGTTTACTAGGAATTTCTTCTGTATCGTGGGTGCTTTTGCAATTTCAGTCAGCTCTCAGTTAGCCGCAATGTATTGTAAGGTCGGGTCGGGTGTTTAGGTGACAAATGAAACGAACGAGGTTCGAGAAAACACTGACTATATTGGAATAATGATACCTTATGATATACCTTAAACTACTAAATCACAGTATGGGTGCCCAGGTGCAAACAGGAAAACTGACAACCCTTACATTGTGGCTAACAGCGGGCTGGAAACCATTTTTTTACCTATATTCTACATCACTTTCTTCACGTTAGATTCACTGGAGAAACTGCAATATCTGGGGTTAGCAAACATAACTGCAATTTATTGATTCATTGCGGCCAGATATTGCCAGGCAATCCTGCAATAATCTAATATAATAATCTATTTTACTATCAAGAATCCTTCGCGAACACTATTTTTTATCAAATAACCTGCTAATTTTAGCGGTGGGATCTTATACTATAACTACGTACATTAAAATAAAAAGTAAAGCATAAAACGGCCCGTCAAATTTTGTAATCCTCATCACATTTATCAAAATAGTTTGGAACTTCGGAACTTCTTCGGTTTTAACGCGGGAGAAAAATGTTGAGATTTATTTGAATTTCGAACGGCGGCCATGATGGGTGCCGCGTAAGGTACTGTCTTATTTTCTGTAAGAGGCCTTTTTTAGGGTTCCGTAGTCAACATAGAACACTTATAGTTTCGCCATGTCCATCTGTCCGTCCGTCCGCAACTTAGCTCAGAGACTCTTAGTACTAGAAAGCTATAATTTGGCATGGATATACATATTAATCACGCCGACGAAGTGTTAAAATAAAACCATGAATAACATTTTTTAAGGCACCTCCTGTACACGTAAAATGGATTTTTATTTTTCTCGTCTATCCCATGGTGTGGGTTATCGTTGGATAAGCCATTCAAAAATATTATGGGTCTGTGAAAATCATTTTTCGATTCAGGGTAGATCAGACTAGATCATAATTTTACGCAAACGGATTTGCGTAAAATTATGATCTATTCTTAAATTATATTAATCTTTAATATATAATCTTTATGTGGCAATAGCTAAAATTGCTTTAAAAATTCAAAAAGCAAAAACCGAAAGAGAAAGTTCTACGTTCTAAAAATATGTAAACAAGTAGAAAATCATGCTGTGCAGTCGGAGGATACATATTCGCGAGCTGGCTGATTACCTGATCTTCCGAAAGCATAGCTCAGTCACTCACGTGACGTCTGTCTGTCCGTCGTCTGTCAAGCGGCAAGTCCTAGAACCAAAAATTCAATGACATGCGACACTTATCAATCCGAACTGGGTCCGCATGATGGATTATAGCCCACTCCATCTATAAGAGAAGGCCTGTGTCCCAGCAGTGGGAACATTAAAAGGCTGATGTTGATGGGTGCACCTCACAAAGTTACACCCATGCGGTGCAGCTCACAATGTTAGGACCCATTAATATTAATGATAATTTTTATCCCTGGTGCTAGGCAACTGGGCTTATCCCTGTTGTAAACGACCCTTTTCCCTGTCTCCTGCTTGATATAGAGGGAAGTGGAATTGAATAATGTTTTTTTTCCTACTCGTCCGTTATTCCTTTCTGATTAATTTCAGTTAATTTCATTCACGTTACTTCATAGAGTTTCATTGCCTCGGCGCTTTCCTGGTGGTTGCCACTGTTGATTCTGGCTTTCAGGAGTTGTAGTGGTTTGGGAATAGTGCGGTGGGATTGGGTGCACCTCTGCTTAACCCTGCAGTGAATGCAGGTGTAATGTATGTATGCTGACAAACAGACCACAACTACAACTATCTATTCCACAATTCTTTCACACTTCTCTAAACTTTCTCCAGAGCGTATTCTTAAAACTGTGCTGTATAACTCGTTGTGACGGCGACGGTGAGTTTAGTGCAACAAATCAAAAGTTGCTCGGTGACGCCGTGAATAACGCTGCCGCCACTATATCATGCAGCTAAACAAGGTCTATTTCAAGAGTTAAAATGTGTGGAAAGTGGTTGTCTGTTACTTGTTGGTATGTATATCGAGCGGTCTCCAGACAGAAACGTTTCGTCCAAGCGCATATTTTGCGCAGCTTAGGAGCATTTGACCTGCTATCTCGTCTATGCAGGCTCTTATGAGTGTGTTATCGGTGACTTCTTAGACAAAGAGATGCTTATTAAAGGATCCATAGCCAGTTTTAAAGGCTGTGCCTATAAACAACTGTAGTTTCATTAATCGTAGGGCCTATTTTGTGAAGCGGTTATTATACTTCTTGGTAAATTAGATAATATACCTACCGTACGCAAAATATGCGTTTGACGTGGTGTTGACGACATCTTAAGTCCTATAAACAATACAACAGATCATTTTCTGAGCTATAAGGCTACTTTCTCTGTTGGAATATGAAAATAATGAATCTAGTTACTTAGTTCTTACTTCTAGTTTTATCTTTAAAAATTAATTATTGTACTCGTATTAAACAAGTCCTATTCATACTAGGTATACTATTTTTGACGGCCCTTTGCTTGGGGAATAGATGAAAAGGCTTTTAGGTTATAACAATGGATACATGAGAAATACATACAGAATAGGTACCGTAGACTGTCTGTAAGCGTTTCACAAGAAAAAGGCCTCGAAACGGCTTTTGTGATCAAGTAAGAATCATCCGGTAATTCACAATTTCACAGAAAAATCCACGGGATTTGCTCGCATCTTTTGATTTTATATAACTCTATGTATATTTCTTGTTTTATTAGAGTATATCCCGGTTTTATATACGCTCGACCCTTCAATAATTTCCTTGTGTAGTGGATTTTGTTATTCGTGATGGACCGTCAAGGGCTCTCGAATTAACCCCTCAACATGGGTTCTCTATGACAGTTCTATTTTCGCGAACGTTCCAGAAATATTTTATGTGTCATGCCCACACAGTTAATTACCTAGTGTACAACAATAGCAATTATTTGAGTTTTAATAATATATTATAATTGGCGTCCATTATCACATTCAATATTAAATGTCTTAGGTAGATACCTAAAATACTAACTAAGCATTTTCTTGAATAGACGTGAAACTTGAAACTGAGCCTAATGAGAAGCTCCAATAGGACTGATCGAGCATTCGAGAATATCAAATTATTATGGATAAGGAGGTCAGCTTCCAAGATGGTATTTTCTCCATTGTTCTGCAAGATTAATAATTTGAGCAATTTAATTTTTAAGTGCGATTAATTCGTCTTGCCTCCAGCCTCTATTGTTTTGGGTAATGACCAGATTAATTGGCATCTCGAGCGTTTTGCCCGTAAGTGCCGAATACCGAAAGCCGAGACTGGGGTCGTGGGAGAAACGATCGCAATTAACACTCACTTAGTCGTTATAACTGAGGAAGAAACTTCATATTTATACAGGGCCAAAGAAAATTAATCAGTGAAACTGCGGAATCCGCGATGAAGTGATGGGAATCTGTCGATATCTAATGCGGATAAACTAGAAAAACTAAATTTTTAATTTCAAGTATAATAATATACACTACCAGCGGCCGTCGACCTCGTAGTCAGTTAGGCTCTATAAAATGTTAAAGTTTCTATTGAATAGATAATTATATGTCTTTATTTTTTCTTTGCGTGGGTTTAATAAAAAAAACATAATTTGTTTACGTATACATATCATAGGCATTGTCGTTCTAATAGGATTGGAACTCATTAACCTACCAATATATTATTCAAACTGAATGCTTACATCATATACTTACAGTTTGATTTAAATTTAATGACGGCTTGAAACAAGGAGCGAGTTGCAGCGTGCAGCGTGCAGCATTACTCAATCATGCCAGAACGGCTGATGGGATCTTTGTGGTCATTCTGTGCAAAAAAAAAACTTTTTATTCACCGTTATCTCTTATTGTACGGGATATGAGGCGCAGTCACGTCACGACATATTCCTTTTCGTCACGGCAAGCCATGTTCCCGTACGTCACGCGTTGTCAACGCATCGCGAGCGAGTCCATCGCTCGTGGTAGGTAACGCTCTAATTTTTCCATTATTTCCTCAGATCATAGAAACAAGAGAGATAATATTTCTTAGACGGCTATAAGACTTTGAGGCTGTCCGGTAACTTTTAGAGAAAACGTGAAATTCATGAGCATTTTGGGAATTCCGATTGTCTGTATATCATCGCAGAATTTCTAGTCCAGATATATTTTATAGCTTGGTCAGTAGGTACTTATTTAGGCAATTTATTCAGGGTATCTTACGTACGTAGGCTACAGGCGTAATATTTTGTAATGTAGGTTCCCAATCCTGAAAAAATGCTTTTAAACGGTTACAATGTCGTGCGTTTTATCCAGAAACACAAAAATTATTATGTCTGCTATCTAAGAAAACGCTTTGTGATTAATAAACAATAATATCCACGAAGGGCCATTTTTTTACTACCCGACCAAAGCAAAGCCAAAAGGAGGGTTATGATTTTAACCGCAACGTTTCGATTAGGGTTATTAGTTGTTCTTGGACAACATTTATTTATGTTCACAGATGCTAATGTGGTAAAATCAGCTTAATAACGTGCCCACTTCTGGGACACAGGCCTCCTGTGAGGGAGAATGTGCCATAACCTACCACACGGGTCCACTGTGGGTTGGTGGTATGCTAATCTACTAAATGAAATACGTGAATTTTGAGCATACTCAGTGAGTCGACTCCATTGCCTTTTCCTTTCGTTTCTACGTTCCACGTTCGTCTCAAGACGTATTTTTGTATTCACGTTTTATATGATCCGATTGAAGTGGGGAAATTTGTCGGCGAGTATAATGTATCGACATGTATCGATGGAGTGTCGAGATGATTTGTCACGATGTACGGGAATCGTTCGGGCCAGGTGGGTGTTCCGATAATGGTAATGATTTCTATTATGATCGGAATGAAAGGAAAACATAAGGAGAATAGACTGTTTATCATTGTGATTGTAAAAGTTGATGGAGTGACTGGGGGTGGAGATTTTACCTACTAAATTTGTTTGTGATATGCTTTGATTTTTAGGTACTTACCGCTACCTGTTTAGGATTCCTTGTTGTTTTACTTAATTTCCTTCCCTTCCGTTGTAAATAATAAGGAACTCCTAGTTTTGCTTAGCTTCGGTTTAGGATTTTTTTCCTAATGTATGTCAATTTCATTATTTTCTGGTTCACAATAACGAAAATGGGCTCGAAACCAAAATCCAAGACTGGTGTCAGTGGTGCACATTATTTGACATGCGCGTCATTTTCATGGTTTTCGGAAGGATTACTACGGAACCCGACACGCACTGGGCCACTTTCTTAGTAATAGCACCAAAGTCTTTAAGGTCTTTAGAAGAGCAGTTGGAGTCATGACGGTCATTGTAAAAGTAACAGTCTTTTCTAGGTAAACTATTGTCTCTTTAGACCTTACTATAAACGTTATGACTGCACTTAGTTTTACAACAACAAAGAACTCAGCTAAGCCCATCAGGTCTTATAAGGCGTCAGACACACGTGCGGAGTGCACCACTAAACGCGTCCAAACGATTATCTAAATCACCATGTCGCATCACTCAGCGTAGAAGCGTTCCCGTGTCGCCGTCGTAGGAACCCTCGCTCTTCCCATCCCTGTTACCATCCTAAAGCAAGTGTGCCGCTATCTGACAAAACCATATTTTGAGTTATAGGCGAAAAAAAGAAAACAAAAACGCTATCAACTATAAAACATATGCAAAAGTTTCCGGTGTCAAAAATAAATCTAATTGCGCACTTTCGAATAGGCACATTGTTAGTTTTAACCAATAACCTAATCTTATCAGCAATTGGTTTCCAAACATAGCAATTTGGGGCATTTTTATTTGGATTCTATTGATTGTAGATAAATAGTGCTTAAACAGATCGATAGATTTTTTTTTGGTCATTACGATAGTATCGGCTAAAATCGGCCAATTGTCGGATAGCGCCACTCTAGCTTTAGGACAGCAGAGTGTGTGCCCCCTAACTTTGAAAACTGTAATTGCTCGTTACAAGTGTATCATTGGCTTTGGGCGGATAAAAGCGTGTTTCAAGCGAAGAGTTCTGCAGATTCAGTTATGGAGGCTTGTGATAGCTTTAAAGTATTGTGACGGCTGTAATGTAATTTTGATGTAAGCATGATATTTGTGGGTTGCTTCTTTGATAAGGTTTGCTGATGGTTCGTTTGATTTGAAGTTGGATACGTTTCTCAGAAACATTTCAGTTTGGATTTTTTGCGTTTTGCCTAGAATTACTTTACTTTCTCGAGGTAAGGTATTTATGGTGAAATTAATAGCATTTTTTAGCTGTATTTTTTTATAATTTGTTCATGAAACATTCCCAAATAAACTCTAGGTGGAATTGAAGAGGTCTCAAGGTTTGTTTACAAATAAAGATCGTGAAAATACACAATTTTTCTTTTCATGCCTTAAGTAAGGAAGGCAAACCATTTAGCATCTTCAATAGTATCTAGCACGAGGCAAGAAGTCCAATAAACTGAGCGATACAAAACCTGTCTCCGACGCCCAATTTGCACAAAGAAACGGCCCATCCGATCTCGTCCAATCCGTCCATATCCGTCCTGTAAGGCGTTGAGCACACGGAACTGATTCGGATATTTTTTACACGGATTCCTAGAACGAACGTCTTTTAACGGAAGCTGTTTTGTTAACTCCGTATATCTGAGTTTTAAATAGAGATAAAAGGAGTGTGTTTTCACTGTTGAGTTAAGCTAAATTTAAGTGTGCGGGATTAGACTTTCTACAGACACTTTTCAGGTGTTGCTTGCTATCATGCACTCGTCACTTTACACTTTTCCTATTTTATTTATTATGTTGTGTGTCTTTTAATCTGTGCTAAATTAATGTATTTTCTTCCTTTCTTTCATAAATCCAATTTAAATGAACACAGTAGCGGCAAAATCGTTCAATGTGAATTGATCCCAAAACTTCAGGGAATAAGAAAACGTAATACAAATTACATTTTTCTCCATTTGCATTTAAATTAACAGATTTCAGAATTTGCAAATTGACTAGGAATATTTGCTGCTTTTTAGGGTTCCGTAGTCAACAAGGAACCTTTATAGTTTCGCTATGTCCGTCTGTCCGTCCACTGCTTAGCTCAGAGACTCTTAGTACTAGAAACCTATAATTTGTCATGGATAGACATATTAATCATTCCGACAAAGTAGTAAAATAAAATCATGAAAAAAATATTTTAGGGTACCTCCTGTAGATGTAAAGTGGGGATTTTTTTTCTCGTCTGTCCCGTGATGTGGGGTATTGTTGGAATGGACTTTAAAAATATTACGGCTATGTTAAAACTGTTATTCGATTTAGGGATCCGTTTGCGAAAATTAAGCTTTAAATTGCTAATTTTTGTTAGATTCAAGTGTCCCCTCCCCTCCTGCCAGCTATGCCAACCAGCTTTTGGATATGTAAAAAAATTATGATAGTAGTATATATAACGAAATTAAAAGGAAAACTACCACAGTTAAGTAGGTCTTACAACTTTACAAGTAATAGTCAACCAACTTATAAAATGAACATGGAATATTAAAATTTTTGTACAAATGCCATTGTAAAATTACCTAAATAAATGCTTTGTTAGCTGTGTAAAACAGATAGTAAATATAAGTTCATGAATCAATGAATATACAATAATAAAATCATAACATACTTAATAACAATGATTTTTAAATTAATAATGTTAACGCTCGAATAACGCATTCGAGTGGGCGGAGTCGTTGGCAATACCGGTCCGTACGGCGCATGTGCGCGGGGGAGTCTATTTTGTCGTGTTATGCAGTAAGTATTGGTATTTTCGATGTTTTGTAATCTAAAGTCAAACTAGATTCGATTGCCAAGCAAATGCTGCTATAGCGGTATTCTCAGTGGTCGCGATTATAAACTTAATTGCGTTTGCCGTAAAGTTGACATTCTCGTCATGGGCATATTATGAGGTGCTGCAGGAAGGGAACAAACAAACTTTTTTGATAAAGCGACCAAAACTTCGTTTGTCACCGCTGGCACATAATATACTTGTTTTTCTCTTTTCAGTTAATTAGTTTTAGTTCTTATAATAATTTGATTTTTTCTTCTCGTTGTTTTGATAAATCAAGCCAAACGAAAGTAATTTTGTGAGTTGTGAGTCGCGTAAAATGAGTCGCAGAATTTACGTTCAACTGACATTCGGTTAGGCTGCCAGACGGACGGACGGACGTAACTTTAGTTGCTATTCTACGTATGTAGGGGTCGCTGACGCGTGTCTCGCTCCCCTCCCTCACCTCGAGCGCAATTCGGTTGATATAATGTGCGTGAGTCAGCAGACAACTCATTTTCAAACAGGACTTTAATATGAAACCGAATGCAGCATAAATTCTGCGACGCATTTTACGCTACTCAAACCGCGTTCTTACAGTGGCACTGCTGGAGGTGAATGTAAAGCAGTATCTGTCGAAGGAAACAATGTGAAGATAGTAAGCCTTGTATAGATCATGCAACAGTATCGCAGTTTCGTACGTAATGTTTTATCGCCTAACAACACTTGCATACCTAATATTTGGCGATTTTAACGAAGACAATACTGCAGTACTCAAATTATTAAGTCATGTAATAATTTATATGTGGTAATAATGGTACCTTTACTACAAACGCTTGCCTCTACATGCGGTGGCACTCAAATACTTCGATAGTATTTTTTCTAACTTCACTTGTGAAGTTGGATTTTATAAGTTAAGTTTTTAATTCTTCAGTTACCATCATCCGCATTATTGTGCAACTACGGCACCCTATTACTGCGCGCAGCCCGACACGCACTTGGCCGGTTTTTAAAGATTTCGAATTGATGGCATTATTCTGTCAGAAAGGTACATCAGAAACGTTTACTTTAGAGTTTTGTGTAAAAAAGCTTTTTGGCACTTAGCTATTACTACAGCTTTTGTGTGAATTTAAGGCTTTTAATGTTCGCGTTAAACTAATGTGTTACGCCAGTTAGGCAATGTAGGGGTAGGATTTAAAAGCCTTTATTGATCTAGGCAAGTAGTGTCTGAAAGTTTCTACTCGAAATTATCTGTGTGGCCAAATTTATAGAGGCGGGGTGAGCGAATCAACATATTTGGGAGCAGATTATAGGGATGAGCATTGGTCGAGATTAGTTTAAATTAGGATTTGGGAAAAGTTTGATTATAACGCTTCTAGGCAAGCGTGTTTCATCGTCGACCACACCATCGCTTACCATCAGGCGAGATAGTGGTCAAAAGCGAGCCCATCATTAAATATTTTATTTAACGATAAGCTCGTGTTTGAACAATATCTTATTATCCTTTGACACACATTGCATAAAAAACTTGTATATGCTTATCCGCTTCCAATTGATAAAGTAGTTAATGTTGCTAGGTAAAATTTTCATCTAGAGCCCTCATACCTATGTGAAAATCATAAGTTCGATTCCGAAGTTAGAAACAGTGATTATGGAATTTTCCTGTTGAATTCTGCCTGATAATACATTCCCTCACTTTTGGTATCGAAAGAAACTATTTAGCGTGATCGGATAAGTGTCTCTTCAATTGTATACAGGTGTGAATGATATTCTTTAGGTTGTCTCTTTTAATTTATCCGCCTTGAAAATACACACAATGACAAAACAATCCAATTTACTCTATCTATTTTGCGTTGACGATTTCATTTCGCAATATTCTAACAAATCAACTCCGTCTCAATGCCATTATGAAAATGAGAAAATAAAACTTATAATAACAGCTAGCAATGAATACTAAGAAACAATATTTACAAGACATTTAATTTGTCTTAAAGTTGCGACAAAATATCTTTCTCTTAGAAAGCTTCGAGACGTGACAAAGAGTTAGCGGGTAATTGAAAAAGAACCGCTCGGGCGGGCCGGGAGGACTGCAATAGTGCATTTAATATTATAAGTGAAATAAAAATAGCATGGCGCCGCTTCGTGCTTGTTTTTGCGTCAATCTGCGCGAGTCAAAGGTCGGAAGTTAATAAAAACGAGAAGTTTCGAGCTCGAGGCGTTACGGAGAGTGTCGGAGAATGGTTTTTCCTAGAAAGCGATTTCTCGTCTTTCTTGAGACTATGTGCAATAGCTGAGAATTTTTCTATCGTTTATTTCTTCTAATATATAGACTAGATCGCGAACCGGGAGATGTTGCGTTGGAAGGCCTCCCACTGGGTGGACCAATGATCTGGTGAAGGTTCCGGGGATGCTTTGGATGCAAGACGCACGGGACTGGTCGATGTAGCGACGCTTGGGGAAGGCCTATGTTCAGCAGTGGACGTCTTTCGGCTGATATGATGATGATGGTGATTACATAGACTTGTATTCATACCTATTTCTGGCAGACGATAGTGTAAACTTCGTCAGTAATGTTTAAACAACTAAAAAAAAAGGAGAGTCCAGGCAATCACTGTCCATTCTAGGTTGCCTGGAAGAGATCGCGGAATGCGATAAGTATAGTAGTAAGTATATTTTTTTAGTTTTAAGTTTCTTTTGTTCCTGTATTTTTTGGTGTACAATAAAGTATATATAAATAAATTAAACTGAATTCCAAAGCAAAACACTAGTAAACGATAAATAACTTTTTTTTAATCAGTGACCATAAACGAAAAACAAAGACACCGACTTCGGAAAATAAAGTCATTTTTTGCTTTTTAATGTTTGCTTTGGAAGTTGGATTTACCATAAACGAGATAATTAATGCCAGTTAACTGCCTCGTTGGTCTAGTGGTTATAAGTGCTACTGCTGGACATGTGATCCTGGGTTCAATTCCCGAGTCAGGAAAAATATTATAGAAGGCAATAGCACCCGGAGTAGATGCGCCCGGTCAATTGTACTCGTCCCCTATAACATGCGACTGAAACATAAATGGCAAAATGTGGATGCTAAGTGCACCCTATCCTAACCATTCTAAGTACACTTTATGTTGAAGCAAATAAAATTTTAAGCACATAGGGTTAATCAACTTTGTCTGACTGACAACTGCATATTCGCTAACAACACTCAACAAAACACTCTCATTCCTCTTTTCCACACAAGAATCCACGATTCAATGAAAAATTCCCACCTAAAGATATCACACACAACCAACCTGTATTGAAATCTTTCTTCAGGTAAGTATCAGCCACACAATCGGCTATCTCCACACGAAGCCTGGCTGTTGTACGCTTTGTGTCGTCTACTAGATCCGCTGTGCGCTCGTGTGAGTAGTTTTAGCTGAATGCGGCTGAGACGGGCTGATGCTGGAGGAATGAACAACTGGTGTGGGGGAATAATACTACTGTAGTACTGAATCTAAACCAATGTTGTTAAGAGTAGTGATATTGTATGTTTATTTGCTGTGGTTACCTGGAAAAAGTAATCCGATTTCAAAATTCTTTTACTTACTATAATTTTACATTATCGCTGAGCATCATAGGCTATTTTTAATCCCAAAAAAAATAACAAGTCCTGTTGGGTATAAGAGAAAAGCCGCGGGCAAGAAGCCAATAATTTTATAAAGTAAATGGAAATAAGTATTGTTGGTATTAGGTTCTTTTGCTAAAGGTGTTTCGAAGCCGTTATAAACTTTTTGAGTTAGATTGCTAAGCTATCGTTGGTCATCGCTTCGTATTAAAGAGCTCGTTGATCAGCGTATGAAGCCACAGCCCGGGCTCCACACCCCTTACTGCCTACCTGCCCGTTTGCCTGACTATTAGTTCAGCTGCCTACTCATCTGAATATCTACCCGTGTGCTTATCCGTCGTGGTTCCTGCTCACCAGCCTACCTCGAGCACTCCACGTCTTATGAGATTCCAGTCCGTCCTGCTGCCCGCTGTGCTGTCTACCTCAGAAACCTACGTCGTGCGAAGCCGGCCCTTAGTCTTTTTATACCCTATATCCTTTTTCACAGCTTAATTTTAGTAACCGTTATTTTATTTTATTTTTACTAACGTGGCTTAACGTTACAAACTCCGTGTTCTTATATCACCTTGCATGCATTTTTTTTATCTTATGATTGTATACACACACATGACTGAGCAAATAAAGTCACACAAATCTGAATCTTAATCTGAAGCACGGGAGGCGAGCTCTTAATTCTTTATTGTACACAAAATATAAAATTACATATACAACTTGAGCGATTATAAAGTTGATGTACAAAGGCGAGCTTAACTCTGGTGGTCACATTATTCTTAGCCACTGGTACTCACGCTATTATTGATGGCAAAAGGCAGTGGAGTACAAATCTAAAAAAAGTAGTTACCTATGTAGATTCTTAACTTTTTAACATCTAGAAAGCTGTTGTTTTGCTATGATCGCAGGTTCATGAATACAAACCGAACATGAATATGTATTGCATCGTGAATAGGCCCGGGCTGAGGATAGGTACGCATGGCGTGATTGTGGTGGTACTAGAAACACATCTAGGTTTAGCAGGCCGGTGGAAAACTGCATGACTTCCTTGATTATGTAGGCAAAGATTACTGTAATGGATCAGTGAGAATAGCAGTCCGGTACGCGTACACCAAAACTGAGTCATCGGCCGATTTCGGGTCCGAACTCATCGGAAGACTTTTTCGGACGTCCGTCTCTATATTCTACTGCCGACATCAGACGTTGCCGGTCTTGATGTGTAGTCTGACTGTGCAGGGTAAAGAGTGAAGACGCGTTTTAAAAAATGGAGTCTTTCGAAGAAATGTATCTTTTTAGAAAATTCGTGGCGTCATTTAATTCGTCGACGTCAAGGTCAGCGACGTCGTTCGTGGGTTAATGAACTTTATAAGCATAGAAAAATACTGGCGGAAAACTGCCGCCTTTTTGAGGAATTAAAATTTCAACCTATCAAATTATGCCAATATTTTATATAAACACACTGCTTTAAGCGAAGTAGTAGCCGGCAAACTGACGAGAAATCCCAATAAGTTCGAACTCGCCGGTTAAGCGGCCATTTTCGGGCATCATCTGACGATGACGGTTGTAGTAGTTTACGCGCTCTCTGTCTTTTACATGCATTTGATTCGATCGGCCGAGGTGAGCCGACGGCCGATGACGGATTAGGTGTACGTGAGCCGTTAGCTCAAGGATATCCACACTGGCATGTAAAGTAATTTCTGTATATCAACTATGGGTGGAGGATAATCAATGAAACGATGGATGGATTGTGTGAAAGATGATTTGGCTAGGCAAAAAGACGACTCAATTTTGCCTCTTTGACAATCGCTATCGCCACGCTTTCGATGATAGAATGTCTCTTCTCCTAGGGCCTCAGGAAAAGAATGATCTTCTTCGTCGTATCGATGATTCCTCAATCATATACGTTTTGACCAGAATTCAGCCACGGAAATAGCGTTTTCATTTGCCTCACAAAGGTCCTTCAGGGTGCAGGTGTTGTTGCACAGAGAGCACAAGATAATTTACAGTTATACTTGATATATATATAATACTAGCTGACCACCGCGGCTTCGCTCCCGTCAACTGGCTATCTACTTACCCACCACCTTCCTATCTACCCTACTTACCCTACCTACTTACCCTACCTACTTACCCAACCACCTAACCTAAACTATCTATCAATTTGTTAAACTATTTATTTGAATAAGAATTAATACTACAATACGAATGTATCCAAATTTTGTTTCTAACAGCGATTCAATTAAATTTTTGAACACAAAAGCTGCTATTGTGACTTAAATATTATAGTGAGACATTATTCTCTAGCAGACTTTTTTGTAGTTAATAATGAGTACATAATTTTTATGTATCATCAATAGTTTTCTCAGCGCGCGCCAAATAATGAATTTTAAAGGCAAAAAATATTGCTACTTTTTTTGAAAATAATTTATAGCCTATACTTGGGATTACTGATTTCTGTTACTTTAGATGTTTTTTTTTAAATCATTCCAGTAGTTTCGGAGCCTATTCGGAACAAACAGACAGACAAAACAATCTTTCCTCTTTATAATATTGGTATTTACAGTTACATTGATCTTTGTCGACATGGTTTCTTCAATTGGTTCTATATCCCATGCAACACTAGTATCGTTATAGCCCATATCAAGTATGCAAGTTATTCATTTGTGCTCACTGCTCAGCAGCCAGACGAGATCGATAGCAATTTGTGCGTGAATATCTGAGCGGATTATCCTTTGATAAATAAAACACTATTTACATAAAAATAAAACGAATGATCACGTCTGTGTAATGAATATATGTTTGTTTTAGTTGATTGTGTGACTTTAGGATCCAATATCTATTAATTTGATAGCCAGTGAAAACTTTAAAGTAATCTGTAAATATTCAACACGCGTTGAATTTTTATTTATCAATCATCACAATAACTTACTATTAGATATATTTATTTATCGAAATGCTTCAAGGATTGGACTCACATAATCACGCACAATCATCAACAGTTTTCAAGTTTTGAGTTATGAACACTTTTGGCTTATTTCGGCCGCTGAGTTTCGTCCGATCCGGTTGAAACAGGAGGTTCATTATTAATTCTATTTTTGAGTGGTGTTTCAGACGAATCCTTTTAAAGAGTCAAAGTAATGTCAGAAACATACTCGTAAAATCAGTAGAGAGTTTAATGAATCATGATAAAAATATGACTTTCTCTTTTGTTGTTTTAGTTACATGTTGAACATTTATACCCAAACTACCAGGAGGCCAGAATCATGAAGAAGTCTTAATATTTGCGGGGCTGGAATCATTACCGGTAAAGACTAACTTAAGTACCAGGAGATTATAATCGTGAGGAAGTATTACCGAGGCTGGAATCATGAGATGTAAAAAAAAGATTCCGATGAATTCGGTTAAATAGCGTACCGGGAGATTTTAGATTCTGACCTCTTGGTACTTCTTTAGTCTCTACCGCTTATGATTCTATTATTATTTTCTATATTTGGGTATAAATGTTCAACATGTAACTAAAATCTGCCAAGTGCGAGTCGGACACGCGCACGAAGGGTTCCGTACCATTACCGCAAAAAACGCAAAAAATTGTTGTACGGGAGCCCCACTTAAATATTTTTTTTTTCTGTTTTTAGTATTTTTTGTTATAGCGGCTACAGAAATACATCATCTGTGAAAATTACAACTGTCTAGCTATCACGGTTCGTGAGATACAGCCTGGTGACAGACAGACCGACAGATAGACGGACAGTGGAATCTTTGTAATAGGGTCCCGTTTTTACCCTTTGGGTACGGAACCCTAAAAAATAAAAGGGGAAGTTGTATTTTTATCATTTTATTTAACTCTCTATTGATTTTATAACGAATTTTTGATCTTGAAGAATTGAGTACCTCCTCCTTTTTTGAAGTCGGTTAAAAAGAGTACCGGGAGATTTTAGATTCTGACCTCCTGGTACTTAGTCTTTACCGCTCATGGTTCTATTATTATTTTCTGTATTTGTGTATAAATGTTCGACATGTTACTAAAAAAACCGGCCAAGTGCGAGTCGGACTCGCGCAAGAAGGGTTCCGTAACATTATCTCAAACACGGATATATGGATAGGTGCCGTATGTGGAATACCTCAGGTGCCATTTTGTACGCTTTTTAATTGATATAATATAAGACTGATTATTGTGATTTATCATGTTTACTTTTGTTGTAATGGTATATTAAGCATTATCTTTTTCCAAAAATTGCCTGATTTTTACTTAAATAATATAACCCTACCTAAGGTTTGTAACGTTACGTTAAGCTCTGACGAGCTAAACGTAAGTCACGTTAATAGAATAGTTAAAAAATAAGAGTGAGAAAGAAATATGAATAAGAAATAGATTAAACTAAGAAAAAGGGGCCGGCTTCGCACGTCGTAGATGATGGTCGTCAGCTAGGCAGGCAGCAGGTAGGAAAAGGGGCCGGCTTCGCACGTCGTAGATGATGGTCGTCAGCTAGGCAGGCAGCAGGTAGGAAAAGGGGCCGGCTTCGCACGTCGTAGATGATGGTCGTCAGCTAGGCAGGCAGCAGGTAGGAAAAGGGGCCGGCTTCGCACGTCGTAGATGATGGTCGTCAGCTAGGCAGGCAGCAGGTAGGAAAAGGGGCCGGCTTCGCACGTCGTAGATGATGGTCGTCAGCTAGGCAGGCAGCAGGTAGGAAAAGGGGCCGGCTTCGCACGTCGTAGATGATGGTCGTCAGCTAGGCAGGCAGCAGGTAGGAAAAGGGGCCGGCTTCGCACGTCGTAGATGATGGTCGTCAGCTAGGCAGGCAGCAGGTAGGAAAAGGGGCCGGCTTCGCACGTCGTAGATGATGGTCGTCAGCTAGGCAGGCAGCAGGTAGGAAAAGGGGCCGGCTTCGCACGTCGTAGATGATGGTCGTCAGCTAGGCAGGCAGCAGGTAGGAAAAGGGGCCGGCTTCGCACGTCGTAGATGATGGTCGTCAGCTAGGCAGGCAGCAGGTAGGAAAAGGGGCCGGCTTCGCACGTCGTAGATGATGGTCGTCAGCTAGGCAGGCAGCAGGTAGGAAAAGGGGCCGGCTTCGCACGTCGTAGATGATGGTCGTCAGCTAGGCAGGCAGCAGGTAGGAAAAGGGGCCGGCTTCGCACGTCGTAGATGATGGTCGTCAGCTAGGCAGGCAGCAGGTAGGAAAAGGGGCCGGCTTCGCACGTCGTAGATGATGGTCGTCAGCTAGGCATGCAGCAGGTAGGAAAAGGGGCCGGCTTCGCACGTCAGAGATGATGGTCGTCAGCTAGGCAGGCAGCAGGTAGGAAAAAGGGGCCGGCTTCGCACGTCGTAGATGATGGTCGTCAGCTAGGCAGGCAGCAGGTAGGAAAAGGGGCCGGCTTCGCACTTCGTAGATGGTGGTCGTCAGCTAGGCAGGCAGCAGGTAGGAAAAGGGGCCGGCTTCGCACGTCGTAGATGATGGTCGTCAGCTAGGCAGGCAGCAGGTAGGAAAAGGGGCCGGCTTCGCACGTCAGAGATGATGGTCGTCAGCTAGGCAGGCAGCAGGTAGGAAAAGGGGCCGGCTTCGCACTTCGTAGATGGTGGTCGTCAGCTAGGCAGGCAGCAGGTAGGAAAAGGGGCCGGCTTCGCACGTCAGAGATGATGGTCGTCAGCTAGGCAGACAGCAGGTAGGAAAAGGGGCCGGCTTCGCACGTCAGAGATGATGGTCGTCAGCTAGGCAGGCAGCAGGTAGGAAAAGGGGCCGGCTTCGCACGTCGTAGATGATGGTCGTCAGCTAGGCAGGCAGCAGGTAGGAAAAGGGGCCGGCTTCGCACGTCGTAGATGATGGTCGTCAGCTAGGCAGGCAGCAGGTAGGAAAAGGGGCCGGCTTCGCACGTCGTAGATGATGGTCGTCAGCTAGGCAGGCAGCAGGTAGGAAAAGGGGCCGGCTTCGCACGTCGTAGATGATGGTCGTCAGCTAGGCAGGCAGCAGGTAGGAAAAGGGGCCGGCTTCGCACGTCGTAGATGATGGTCGTCAGCTAGGCAGGCAGCAGGTAGAAAAAGGGGCCGGCTTCGCACGTCGGAGATGATGGTCGTCAGCTAGGCAGGCAGCAGGTAGGAAAAGGGGCCGGCTTCGCACTTCGTAGATGGTGGTCGTCAGCTAGGCAGACAGCAGGTCGGACAGGAACTCTTCTAAGTGATGGAATGCTTGAGGAATGCAGGTGAGCTGGCAAAACAGACAGATTACCAGGTAAATAGATTGATGAGAAGGTTGGCAGTAAGGTAAGACGAAGCTGGGCTGTGGCGTCTCAGGCAGACGGATAAAAAGGTGGATTCAGAACCTGCGCGTGCTGCTGGCAGGCACGCGGTTGCCTCGCGCTACTCTGAAGGCTTGACTGATGCAGCTCATATACTTTTTACCGGATTGGCACATCAATTTAATTATAAGTTAAAGTATGTCCAGGCTATTAATTTATTATATATAAAGATTGTTTTACAATCATTCACCAGCTGAATATATTACAGTTTAAGAGTTAAAGTATACTTGGTTATATCAAGTAGTCAACCGACTTTCGGCGTTCCCTGCCCGAATCTGACTCTAAAAAAAAGCTGGCGCCCGTTTTTTTCCTCGTTCTGTCATTTCTTCTAAATTTTAAATTCAAAATATCAATTATATGACCAGAACGAATAAAAACGGTTTACAGAGGGGGCAGTCTACGCTGCCCTTATTATAATGTACAACTAGCTTAAGGAAGGTCTAGTCCATGGTACGTTATGTCTATGGCTTAAGAAAATAAAATAGACAAACAGACGTCAGATCACATGAAAATGTCAGAGTATAAAATATTCTTAGATTTTACAAATTAGCGATATAAATAAGTTATGGAATATTAAAACAATCAGAGATAACTAAAAATATGCTTTTTAGGTGCTAACAGTAACAAAGAATATATAAAAATGAGAGATGAGTCGATACAATATCAGAAGATATGAAGGTGAGATTGTATGGTATTTATTGTAAATAGACTAATGACGTGGGTCTGCACAGCAGAACACCACAGGTTTTTCATTCTGACTGTACAAAATTTGCAAAAAATAGTATAGTCCGAAACACCACTCAAAAATATTAATAATATTGAAATTCCTGTTTCGACTGTCTCTGGATTTGTGAGGCCTGCTGTTATATATAATTTGAGAAAAGCGCAAAAGCTCTCTTTTGTCAAACTTCCAGAAACACCTTAATTCCTAGTACTACGGAAAATTATTTTACTTGAACGAGGTAGATTCAGAAATTAAAAACAGTGTGGTTTAATTGATGCTTGACGCCCACAAACAATTGATAAGTTCCTACTTAAGCTGCCAACGTCCGCCGACTGTTGATTTTTCTTCGTGCCACGAGTATTATTTTAAAGTTCGAATTTGCTTCCGTAAACCAATCCTCTGTGACCAGTGATGATCTAGTGATAGGTGATCTTTTTAAAGATATTTCGTTGCGTAAAGCTGCCGCAAGATATATTTTCTGCTTCAGTGCTCTTGTTACATTTGCGTAAAAGTGGTAAAGTTAAGGGCTGACAAATCTGAATGACTGTCGTGACAGTGACATACATTTAAGAGTCGGCAGCAACCTCAGTACCTGCCACAAAAATTGAGAAAGGGGGCTGCGACATCAGCTGCTCTACTATGCCGTTGTCTGATCACATTTGGTTACACCAGACCTACAACACTGTAACAGAAAACCACACAAAGCCTTCCACCTGATCGCCCCCAACAATAACAAGAGTCCAATAAGATTCCATCACATTAAGCAGACACCCTAAATCCGAAGCCACGTCCTCCCGTCCAGCGATACCCTCGCAGCGCGCGTTTTACATCGCAGGCTCACACCAGAAGATTTATCGCGCCGTCAATGCATCCCCAGCATGATGGATGGACCAGTATCATCCCCACGTTTGAGTAAACGTATTGTGCTAACACTGAGCTTGCAAGATGGATCGGTTAGTGTGTTTAAAGGCTTTTAAGATACTTTTGTGGTATTTTGTTTTGATAGTAAAGGGTGGGTTCAGTTACAATGTAATGGCTGTCGATGGGATGAAGACAAATTGCGTGATGAAATTACTAGGAACATCTGAAAAGATTCATATTTGCTAGTTGTAAAAGTCTGTGGACGTGTAGCGTGGAGTAGTTTTAGTTGTATTGCCCCAACATTTAGTGTCATATTTTATATGTTAGAGCTACTTATGATGCAATGGGATTTCTTGGGCCTTATTCATAAAAAAACTTTCTAATCCTTTTATTAGATTAAACACGCATTACCAGATTCTTTTTAAATGTCGTGGTGGCCCAGTGGCTAAGGCTCGCCTCGCGTGCTTGAGGTCTTGGGTTCAAATCCCGGCAAAGTTTATCTTGGACATCACAGTCAACGGTGAAGGAAAACATCAAGACATAACCTGGAATGAAATAGTTAATGGAAGTCTAAAATAGCCAACTCAGAGGCCCCGGTGGGATTCCCAGAGGCTGCTTAATTAACACCGTGTAAATGGATAAATAAAAAATTATCACTGACACCAGAGGTGGCCACAGCCTCACAAGAAAAAAAAAAGAAGACCATGATGCTAAATTAAAATTTTCTATAGAGTATTTCTATAAAATAAGCTGTTTGCCACAGTCCAATAGTTCTAGGTTAGTTTAAGCGCTTAGTTAAAATTTAGTATCAAATAACCGCGAAACCTGTGGTCTACACTGTGTACCTACTTAATTTTAATTTTCAATTCCTACAAAAACAGCCAAACCAAATTACACAACATTCCACAAATTAACGCAGGCGTGTTGCGGCGTTGAAATATCCCATCAAATCGTATGAAATAATGCTAGCAACCAGAACGCGGCAATTATGACGGCGAGCTCGTTTCGCACCTAATAATATATGCAATTAAGGTAATTGGGGCGATGTCACGGGTACAAGTACCTACTACTAGTTGTTAGACGCAGGTGCTTAGCGTTAATTTTCGTGGTACTGCGCGGGATCGAGACTGCGCTTTGAGAGGCACCGTGACGTCACAAGTTGTGATGCATGTGGAGTGTACGGTAGGATAGGTTGGCAAGCAGGTTGCTTTAAGTCCTTCATAGAACAAAGTGGTTGCCACCGACTTAAAATATTAAAAGGGTTGTCAAAATATTAACGACTATAAATAAACCTTCATTATAACCAAACCATACTGGGAAAGGCCTTCTTACTGTGCCCTAGCATAAGGGACGTGAACTGAAGTGTGGGACGGCTACATGATAGAGCATTATTTTAATAAGTTTGTCAGACTCGGCTTCTTTACTTACACCATAAACAGCTCTAAATTGCACTTGGTAAGTCGCAAACAAAGAGAATATAACCACTAGAGAGCTTATAGACCGATTTCTTCGAAGCACACGACTCACTACCGCGGGCCGGGAGACGAGGAAGAACGCGCGGCTGCAATTGGTCAGTTCAAAGTAACTTGCGTAGGTATGGCTATCGTTAGGGTTGATCAACTCGATTAAGGGAAAATTGTCGATATCGATAAAATGGATTTTAACATTATTAAAAATACTCAATTAAAATCATATAAATATTATTTAATAAAAATCAATCAATTACAAATATAAATATGTGTGTTGGGGACATAGAGAAACAAAAAGTATTTTTCCAAATCGGTCAAGCCGTCTACGAGTAATCCGGGAACATAATACATAAGAAAATTCGACGAACTGAGAACACCCTCCTTTTTTTAAGTCGGTTAAAAGTAGATAGATATTTTTTCATACATTTTTTATTAAGTTTAATTTTATTATTATCGATATCGACTTCAGCTATTAAAAGTAACAGCACAGATATTTACGATAAAAATACAAAGGGAGAGAAAGGGATAGAAGCATTAGAATTGTCTAGTGAAAGAGCGAGACTTTTCCAAAAGACATCAACGCGGGACTCAAAATTGTGCTCGTTTACCCCATCCACCATTTTAACTAGATCCCTGCGGTGTCTCATAATCTGATTAAATTAAAAATAATTTTCGTACTGTTTACTTACCGATGAAAAGTTATGCCATCCTTTTTGTAACTAGATGTCTTGGCATGTTTCCCATACCCCTTTACGGCGCATGAGGGCATTTTTATGCGTTATAATTGCAATAAAAAGATAAAACAATTTGTATTTATTTAGCGTGCATACAGGTCTAATAACTGGTCACAACTAAAATGGTTACTAGTACCGAAGCCTTTACATAGGCGACAAAATACTAATAGTTTTCGAGCGTCGGGGCAATGTATGCGCCGTCAAGTGGATATATCGTCGTTGGTCGCAAACCTTTCCTTACATTTTTTCCGGTCTAACAAAATTAATGATTCAGTTCTCTAGACATTACCAAACAGCCTGCTGCCAAATAACTTCATCATAAAGTTGCTGTTGATTCCCGCCCCCTGTCAGCAGTGGCGTCACATAAAGAACCGACATTGGCTGCAGGCGTCGTGACGCGTCGCAATGTTTTGACGCGGCCACGTTTCCCGAAAGGTGACTATCAATATTTGTGTCGCAAGACTGCGTATGCTACCGCTCATTAAAAGGTCTTTTTAGGGTTCCGTACCTAAAGGGTAAAAACGGGACCGTATTACTAAGACTAATGTCCGTCTGTCTGTCTGTCACCAGGCTCATGAACCGTGATAGCTAGACAGTTTAAATTTTCACAGATGATGTATTTCTGTTGCCGCTATAACAGCAAATACTAAAAACAGAATAAAATAAATATTTAAGTGAGGCTCCCATACAACAAACGTGTTTTTTTGCCGTTTTGCGTTATCCTTGTTAGTTATTTGTAATCCTTGTAAAGGTGACGGTTTTTTGGGAGCATTTGTCTTTGTGTTTGGTAGGCTATATTCAATTCAAACTTAATGGTGGCTGTGAATTGCACCCCCACTGTCACGTGAATTTGATTGTGCGCAGCGACTTTCTCATATTTCGAGCCACCATTAAGTTTCATTCGAACTGTAGCTTCCTGTGTTACCACCAATTCGACAACTATTTCTGACAAGTAGCAATGTGTTTTTTAACTCTTAAACATCCTGTGGAAGGTCTCATAGTGTTATTTTACATCGTTCAGTATAGTGAATACACACACAGACCTTACTCAAGTTTGTCTTTGGGATTACCCAGCTTTCGAATGAAATAATGGTAGATAATGGTACTTTAAGAATAACAGTATTGCTGTCTTACATTACGAGTTATACCATGAAAATTAATTATAAAAATACTTTCGCGAAATCTACAGCTTATTTGCTAAAATCTTAAATTATGAACTGCGCTAAAAGCAACCACCAAATTCCATCTGAAAATCCTTATTCCTTCTGTGACTCCAGACTAATGAGAACTACAGCGAACTTAAACTTTTGATTTATAAGTGTACTGTAGCTGCAGTGTGCTACTGAAGCTATTGTAGCTGTTGGCAGCCTCGCTCACGTACCAGGAGTTAAGGACCTACTGAGAAATAACTTTATGCGGTACCTACTCTTCGTAGTTTCCTGGTATAAGTTGGACTGAGATGCAAAAGATGCTATTGTTTTATGTAATTCTGTAGTATCCTAACAATAGAGTAATGTCATGGCCTAAAAATAGTTTCGACCTTATAGCCGAATTTTCTTCAATAATATATGATTTCATCTTATTTGTGAAGATAATTCGGCAAAGGTATTAATTAATGCTTAGGGGAGAGCGAGGCTAAAAAGTGCCGATTTTCGTTAACTTCAAAATTGAGCTAAGTATGAAAATAGTTTATTATATTATGTAGCTTACGAAACAACTACCCCACTATGGGGCTGGTTATTCCGTCATTTCAAATACAAATCTATGCTTCAAAAATTAAATCTCAATTCACACACGCTATGAGAGTGTTTTGTAGTTCATCAAAATATGTGAGTATTTGTTGGGTACTAATAACAGCTGTAAACAAAAAAAACAAAGGCAAAAATATATTATTCCGTAGGGTTAGTTGTTCCGTCGATTTTGTTTTTTTTTTTCAATAACTACTATTCTACCATAATGGAAGGAACTAAAACGGCTCCTGCAACGGCATAGTGTCATAAGACACGCTCTGTTTGTTACTTGCGTTCCTATTCTCATGGGAACAGCTTACCCTGGCTGGCATATAGCACTTTAAGCCCCGCTCTCTTCTACACTTAACATTTTGGTAGCACAGTACGTACCTAATTGCTCGCAGATGTAGGTGGCCCATGGGTTATGATCTCGTCTAACGAGTTGCAAGTCGTTGGTTCTACTCTAAATTTACTTTGCTTAATTTATTTCGATCTGCACTGAAATAAAACATTGTCAGTTTTTTTTTTAGGGGCAAACATTGGAAGACCATTATTTAACCCGCGCTGATGCCGCGTCATGTATTAGGTACTACCCATTCCCTCTCATAGAGAGGCGGCTTATGTCCCAATAGTGGGTAGAACGTATACAGAGCTACCTCACAAGATATTTAACAACAGCAGAAACTTAATAAATGTGTTTTAAAATTAAATACTCCCAGTAAAATAAAATTACTATTCATATAATTGAATTCCCACTAATTAACCAGACACCTCATTTCCGTCGTCGCATATTCACGACCTCTGATCGGCTCTCATTGAGTAATTATCGGCTCCTCGCCCGATTCGCAACTAATGATAAGTTCACTCATTATTCAGTGTTGCGAGCCGGAAATATTACTAAAACGTGTGGAATTTTAATGTTCATAGAGTATTGTAAAGTGGGGTCAGGGATTGAGAATTAGTTGTTTGATAGACTTCGGTGAAAGACCAGGGAAATACTTTTTTTATCATCTGCCCATGCCCATCTCCCAAACGTGTTGTGGTTGGCTTTTAGTCTAACTGGATGCAATGTCTTTCATGGATAGACTGCCTATCTGAGCTCTACAACTCTCTGTTACTGTATGACGATACCCCGTGGTAAGGCAAAGGTGGTAGTTCAAAGATCTACCAATAACAGCAAGGATAAACAGTTTTCATCTCAGTGTCTTATCGCGTGCAACGGTGAAGGAAAACATCGTAAGGAAATCTGGACTTAACTTATAGTTAACATAAGTCAAAAGTCGCCAACCCACCTTGAGCAAGTGTGGTGATAGTAATCAGCAATAGCAGTAGCTCGTGCCTTCTATGTATGTGAACAGGCTTCGCCCTGCAGTGGGACATTCACGGCCTACATCCGCTTTAGTGCCGTAAAACGGTTACTTACTAACGCATACTCCTTAGTAACCGCTAGGTTAAAAGGTTTGAAAAAAAATATATTTATTATTGTTTCATCTACATTATTTTTTAAACATGGTTTTTTCGTATAACAAATAGTTTTGCTAAAAAAATAATTAGCAACACGATATTTTTCGCAACTTTTGGATACTCCTCCAAAACGACTTGGATGTTTAAAAATATTTTTACACAGAAAGATTGATGGCTGGAATTTCTTCATAACTGACATAGCATAATGTAATTCAAATAATATTTTGCAAACAAAACTGTTCAAAAGGAAGTTCAATAATAATATTTTGGCATCGAGCGGGCGCACGGCCAGAACTACTTTTACATTGGGGCGTATATATCGCCTTAACACGCTGGTACGAACAAAGACCTTATACGTATTTCTTACTACTAGACTGTGTACCAAAAATTTTTGTTTAGCTAAAATGAAATCTATCATCATCAACCTAGGTTAGCTATTTCCTTATAAGCGGTAGCTAATCAAAAGCGGTCCTGGCGAGAGGGTTTCCGCTGGTAGTGTGTCCTTGTCTGACTTCTTGCCAGCTCAACTAATCATTGGGTTTGGTAGAAATGGTAGAAAATGTCATATTTTTCTTTTTTATGTTATACCAAAACAAACGATTCATAGACTTTGAAACGTATTTAAATATTTCTACAGTTCCTATAATTAATCAATTCGTTGTATTTAAAAAATAATTCATTAATACTTAGTAAGAGTAGTGCTTTTAAATATTTGAGCCTGGTAATACTAAATGTAAGATGGTGGTTTGCGGAGTTTTTGGCGGGCTTTGATCGAGTGAAATTCAGTGGCTGTTAATATTATTTGCAAATTGATTCCTACAGGAATAAAATTGGTGTAGTTTTGTTTCTCAACTGTCTACGCAACTGGAAAATATGTGAAATCGTGAAATAATGGAGATCCTTTGAGGTATATTTAGCTGCCGGTATTTCAAAGCATCGTCTAAAGACTGCAGGATCATCTCACGCCTCTCCTTCATGAGCTTATGAGTAGGATCGGAGAGCTTTTTGTTCCTATCTATACGATGGGTCTTGAAGAACGAGGCTTGAGGAGACTTGGGATTTTAGGATTATCGAGTCCTCCCCCTCTCTTCGAACTTTAGATAACCCTATAATACTCCATCGTAAACTGCTCAATTCCTCTTCGAGTTCGGTGATCTTTTCATCGGACCGAAGTGTGCGCGTGTTGTACGTTGCCAGGTCCAGTCGTCGGTATTTGTTGGGGTAGCCGGATCTCGTCCGGGATTCTTAGCACCCCTTGCCATACCGTATCTCGACCGCTACCGTAGTCGAGGTTAGGCTGGCTGCCGGGCACTATAGCGGCTATGTTTTATTTGTGCTATTCATGGGGAGTGCTTTGCAGGCGGGTTGGCGATCGCAGTATGGTTGTAACAAATGCACAGAGAACGCTGCTGCCCTTTCTCTGGTTTTTCCCTTAGTCGCCTCTTACGACAACCACGGGAAAACATGGGATGGTGAAATTATTTACGCCCGACACCATACGGTAAGTGGTGTAGATTCCAAAAACTATACATACAATTTTTTTTATTTACAATAAATTAGGTAGGTTTAGGTAGCATAAATATATCGGGATACTTACACTATCGTTTTTACAATCAATTTGTCCCGAGTTCGGTTTGGTCATGGTCACCTCATTAGAAAGAGACACACTACCAACGGGAGCCCTCTCGCGCGGACCGATTTTTGCGCCATAGTGCACAGTCTAGTAGTAAGAAGTATAAGGTCTTTGGGTACGAATTGTCACCCATCTGCCGACCAACATCGATAAGGCCGTTTTTCTTCAAATTTAATAATTACATTGCAGGCCACAATCGAGCTTTTTGCACTCCGATTTTCATGCGAGCTGGTTTCAGGTGGAAACGTAACCTACTCGTTGCTTATCTTCGATCGACCTGTACGGGTTAGTGTACTGATAGAGAATGCGTCAGGCATTAAGTCCGCTTATGTACCTTTATGTTGCATGAAGTTTTAATAAATATGTATACACGGGGATTATATCTGCCACGAGCCCTTCACCTGCTATCAACGCTATAAATTTTACAAAGTATAAACCACATAAATATTTAAGAATCTTGTTACTTCGGGCTTGATACGAGTATAAAGTGACGTGTCTACACCCTCTTGTCAATCCCATAGCTTTTTATATACTTCGAATGTTCTTAAAACTCGCAACATTTTTTTCTTTTTGTTTTTCAGTCGTTATTTTTTACTTTTTTTATCAGTGACTTAAATGATCTAAAATATAAACAAACATGAATATTGTTCATCATCAAATCCTTTTAACTTCCCACTTCTGGGACACGGGCCTCCTCTCTGTGAGAGAAGCAATGGGCCTTAACCCCTTGAGTACCTAAAACGTGGATTCACGCGAGACACAATGGCATTTTCATTGTTTCGGTAATTACGGCACACAACCGTTAATCCACCATGCGGCCCGGCGGTGGATGTCACATGTCTTCGAATTTTTTGTGCTAGAATATGGCGGTTTCATCACGATGTTTTCCTTCACCGTTTTTAGAGCACTGGTGATGAAATAATTTACACAAAGTAAAGCGCCTACTTGGCTTGGATCTACGGCACGTAAGTCGGGGCTAAACAAACATATTAAGAGGTCTCTAATATCGAGCCAACGTTATTTGTGTACCTTGCCGAGTTCAAAATATCCATACATCTCGTGTACATTCTCTGTTGTCAATCCTATTGCTATTTGTATATTTACATAAAAAGTTCTTAAAAAAAAAGAAGAAGAATCGTAACTTTTTTAGTAGTTATTTTGTACTTGTTTTTCGTGTGTCTTCAATGCAAATACAAACTAACATCAACAAACAAGAGGTATCTAATATCGATACCAAGGTGTATCTTGGCGAGTTCAAAATATCGATACATCTTGTGTAACAATTCTGTAAATTCGAAGTTAAGGCTCCTGGAGGACTGAGCGATCGTATTTAGGTTTAAGATGTTGAGCTTAATAATAGCCATCCTAAGGTTACATGCGAAATTCGGCGCTATTTCGAGCGGCTGCTGAACATAAGGTCAAAGAGATGCCTAGATAATAGGGATTGAAATTCGAAGTCTAGATATTGGGTGAATCAAGATGTGTGAGCGTGATGACGTAGATTTTTTTAGGGTTAAAAATATAATGCAAAATTAGGTGTAGCAGATATAGAAAAAATGCGTCCAATCTGCTGGATATTAACTGAATTAATGTTACTTGTTTTACTGACGAACAATATTATCAAGCGGGGTGGGTAATACTCGGGCGTTCTCTATATGTGAAAAGACCTATGCCCATTAATGGGTCAGTAACATATTATTGTTACAATAAGTAGTTTTAAATACGATGTTAAACCTACATTACATTAGACATACAAACTTACTAGGAACGTATCATGCATCAAACCTATAACAAGAGATACATCGACCCTCTAATACGCCCCGGACATCTTACATAACCAGCGAACCGTATTAACATAATAAGAACAACAAAAAAATCGTATTAATATTTGTACCGAGGGTTCGGATTCCTGAGGGATCAAAGGCGATGCGGGAACTCCTGAACGCAGGGCAAAATGGAACGGTCCAAATGGAATGGGCAAAGGGGGGTGTATGTAAATTTTGTCAAAGTAACATCTGGCTCGGGCCGATGCCCGTAAAAATAACGGAGACGCTGATTGTCTTCTCAAATATACATATTTCATTATGTGTCTATTTCTTTGCTGTTTGTTTGTGATGTCTGACGGACGAACTTCTTGATGGGAGTTTGATTAAAAGTTGGGGTGACATTTTACAGGGTTATTTTGTTTGAAATCGTGTTACATTAGAAATTCGAATATTTGGTGATCTTAAATATTTTGGGAATACTTTAATTGGGTGTATAGCTAAGGAATGGCATTGCCTGCCGAACGTCTACGTTTCCTGATAAATGAACGATAGAAGCGTGTTTCACCGTTGATCACATCATCGCCGTTGCTGACTCGTAGTCACACCAGATTATCACACCAGTATGACAAACAGGACTTTTTTTCTCGTTTGTCACACCACTGATTTTTCCACACCATTTATTCTTAACTAGTGCTGTCCTAGTTATACTAAAGGGTTTTTAACCTTGCCGAATCGTACTCACACCAGCATGACAAACAGGATTTTTTTTGTCGTTTCGTTTTTTTTCAATAACGTGTAGATATTGAAATGAAATAAAAGAAGCTGTGTATAAGGTATTAACAAAATTATTTTTATTTGAAAGGCCCACTTATGCCTTTAAGTGTGGAATATAAATGCCCGCCTCGGCTATTTACAGTGGCACGGGTTCCGAGTGATCCAATTTTCAATGACTCTTCTGCATAGATCCGGCTGAATTTAAGCAATTGCGTTATGTGTTCACCTTCAGGGCATCTGTCGATTGTGGTTTGTTTGCATAGACTTTCGACTCCAAAAAACCCTACAAGAAAAGGTCTAGTGGTACTCGTACAAAACGAATGTGAAACCAATTCACGATTTGCAAAATCGTTGAAACATCCACGATTTTGCAAATCGTGAATTGGTTTCAAATGTGTATATTATTTCTATTCAAATAGTTTTAAATGTGTATATTATTTCTATTGACGTTGGTCTGTCAATTGCATTTATCATATGAACCACTGGACATCCACAGCTGAACATAGACTATAGCTTGCACTACTTACCACAAAATATGATATACAGGGTTACAGGAAAAGTCGACCTAGATCCGTTAAGGGCGCGTAGTACACATCATTTCTGAATGATTTCACTATGGAACCCCCCATCCTAAACTTAACCGTTTTCGAGATTTTCGAGTTTTAATTTTCTTTTATGAAAATGCCCAATTTTTCGGCTATTGAACTCATTTATGGTGCTTTTGATTTTTATACCTTATCGAATTAATACTAAACACGTATAGTATACGTAGTGTAATTTAATGCCCCTCTGTCATATCAACTCTGTATATAATTCCATTTGAATTAGTTTTATTTTTACTAAGAAATGAAAACAATTTGTACCTTATTATGAAAAAGTTGTCAGAAATATAACTAAAAGTAGAACAATTTAAATAGTCGGCAAAGAACGAAAGTTGGCAAATGCCGATCAGTAGATCGACTTTATTAGAATATATGGGGTACTGCACTAGCAATTATAGTATACATGGTGTGGAAAAATCAGTGGTGTGACAAACGAGAAAAAAAATCCTGTTTGTCATACTGGTGTGATAATCTGGTGTGACTACGAGTCAGCAACGATCATCGCTAACCATCAGGTGAGATAGTGGTCGAACGCGAGGCAAACATAACAAAAAAATAAATGAGGTTATGGCATTGTCAGTAGAACTATACTTTTAATTAAATAGTTAATGTATTGTGTTTTGACAGAAAAATAATATTTTTGTTAGATTCTTTGGAGAAACATTTCTTCCTGGTAATACCTACCGTTATGGGGAATCTTTCATCATTCCAATATTACAAACTGTCGGAATACTTATACTCCTAAAAGTTGTTGCAAGTTGTTATTATAAATTAATATTGAAAAAGCATCCATGAAGCTCCTTACTCTGGCATACCTCCCTACGGTCGTTAGTGTCAAGCACTACAGGCTTGCGCCAGTTTCATTCGCCAAGGAGAGCGGGGTGAGTCACTTGTCCACTGCTTCTACATCTCGATGCATACCCACGTCGATGTGTAGACAATATTCCCTGAGAATGCATATCTCGCGGTTGTGGAGGTTTTTGGCATTTAAAAAGCCTAGGCCTCGACACTTCGGCGGGATATACAAACTCATGACCGACGATCGTGGGTGATGCATTCGATATGCAGTCAGCAGTGTACGGACCCGCTTAACCAGGGCGTCAAGTTCCGTTTGAGTCCATTTGAGTATGCCGAAAGAGTACATCAATACGGCATGATCCAACCTTTGAAGGCGCGCACCTTGTTACCGCCTGAAAGAAGGCTACTGAATACCTTCTTTAGGCGGCCAAAGAAGCGTTCCTTCAACGAATGCTTCATGTCAGTAGTACTGATACCTAAAGCTTCCGACATACCCAAATACTTATAGGTTTCGTTTGGAGAGAGGGATCTCAGGCTTATGGAATCTGCGAAGTTGAATTCCTACGGATTCCACAATCTCCCCTCTCTTTAACTGCAAGACCACACATTTGTCCACACCAAACTCCATCCTGATGGGGCTACTAAAAGTTTATTATAATAATTATTACCTTACTTGAAACTCGACTTCATACAAGAGCAGTTAACTACCATGAATTTTCACTCCACGTTATTCAAACTAAAATAATAAGTAGTCACAAGAAATTGAGGGAATACGCAGTAACAATATTGTGTGCGTGGAAACAAACTTCAGACTATGTGTAACTTTACTATAAATATGTAACCTTTGTAGCTTATATAAATTGTGGTCTTTCAGAACAAATTAAGGCTCACGTCCTGGGGCTGAATTATTTGGCTGCGTCAAAGGCTCAAATGTACTTGTTGGGTAACAAATTACTGGAGCTGAACAGAACAATATAAGCAGTATTGGTTTTAGACGTGAAAGTATATTTTACGACTTTCGTGAACGATGTGTCAGATGAAAACGTGTCTTTTCGTTTTTTTTAGCGTTATTAGCTTATACCTTCTAAAACTATGCAAGTTAAAGCCTAAACTTTATGAAAACCTAAATTCATAAGGCCCAGCTACGGCGTAGGAAGTTACGGCGGCGTAACAATATAACGCTGTAGATCAGCGCGTAGTGAAACGGGGTCCGGGCCGGTTTTGTACTTATTAATTAATTCCGTAAACTATGCAACTAGAAAACTGTAATGATGATTTCTGTTTCTTAGTCAGATTTATAATTTCAGAATCCTAAGCAGGTCATCTGATTAGATCCAGAATTAATTGGTCTGAAAACAGTTAAGCACGTATATACCCTTAGATCAGACCAAGGTCATTCTCAGAAGCCTAATTCGACTCTTTT